>CM065305.1:10000000-15000000 GCA_033032175.1 Saturnia japonica
GAGTTGAATTTTTCTTTGTAAGAAGTTGTCCAAATTCCGGAAAAAATGGTAATCTGTTGGAGCAAGGTCCAGGGAGTACAGTGGATGTCGCAGACATTCCAATTGTAGCTCATCTAACTTAGTGGTTATTTGTCGTGCAGTGTGTGATCTTGCGTTGTCCTGAAGCAGCAGTGGCCTAGAGCGATTGACCGATCTCGGTTGTTTATCAGCTAGTTCTTCTTTCATGGTTTGCAGTTGCTGACTATAGATATCTGCCGTAATCTTTTGGTCAGATTTTAGAAAGCTGTAGTGAACGACACCGGCGCTAGTTCACCAAACACTCACAAGTAACTTTTTCTGAGTCAATTTTCGTTTAGGGCGGGATTTGGCTGGCTCTCCAGGGTTCAACCATTGCGACGAGCGCTTCCGATTATCGTATAGTATCCACTTTTCATCACAAGTAATGATTCGATTTAAAATCCCTTCATTATTGTGTCGGTTGAGCAAAGTAACACAGCAATCGACGCGTGTGTGCAAGTTCGATTCACTCAATTCATGAGGTAGCCATCATTCAAGTTTTTTTACTTTCTCGATTTGCTTCAAGGGGATTAATACAGTTTTATCACTTACTCCGAAGCCTGCAGCTATCTCTGAAGTGCTTTGTGATTGATCCGCTGCCACAATAGCCTTTATTTCTTGACTTTCTACTTTGGTCTCCGGCCGTCCACGGGGTTGGTCCTGAAGGTCGAAATTTCCAGAACGAAAACGTTGAAACCAAAAACGTACCGTGCTTTCTTTGGTGACACCAGCGCCGTACACATCATTAATCCTTCGAGCTGTTTCCGCAGCACTGTTGCCGCGGTAGAACTCGTACTCGTATATATACCGATATTTCATGTTTTCCATTGTGCGGTAATAAGCGACGCCAAAGAAAAAAATAATGAGGAAAAAACAAATGAATGACTGTTTTCAAAACTCAAATGTACCAGCTAAATGAATTTATAAATTTGATTATCAAAGACGAGATATTTCAGATCAAAGTGGTCAGTACGACAAAACGCTAATTTCATATGTAAGGACCTAATATATATACCATTCTGTTTGATGTTGTTCAACATAACATTCTATCTATTTATGGGTACAATTTTTGAGAAGAGATAGTATGTAATTTACAATAAATCAATAATGGGCATTGTTGACTGATCAATAAATTTGTACATTGACTGTTTATTGACAAAACTATATTTGGCTCATCTCAACAAATTATTCATATTTTATTTTTATACCCGATTAAGTATTTATACAGGTGCTGGATGTTAGATGTACGATAGTGTTCACTAAATATTAACAAATGTCCCTGGTGATGGTATAAAACTTTTCTCTACTTTTCTAGTGTTACTTATTTTCTCATAATTACACATTTATTGTCATTTCTGTTATGCATACCTAAATAACATCACATGACCTACTTAATTTATTACCCTCGATTTTAGAAGTTACAATTTAGAAATAGATGAGACATTTCCTAGAAAATTTATGTCTTCAATTCCCATAGTTTTGTTTCAAATTGTGTCAAAGTTGTGTCAAATTCCTCAATGTTGCGACTTACCTTAAAAATATATAGAAATTGATATGAATTCAATTGTCTTAAATAAATATCGATATATCGCGGTTAACAATATCGACGATATCTAATGTGGATAATTTCAAGCCATTTACGATTATTCAGAGGTGGGCGATTAATCGATTATGAATGACAACTGAATTGAGATATGTACCATACTAATGTTGATTGGTAAACTAAAAAAGTTGACCAGTCGTCAACAGTTTTTTAGAAGAACATATACACCGAAGAGCTAAAAAAAGCTCGTTCAGTCGGAATAATTAGGTACTAATCCTATGAATATAATAACTACTATAATACTAGTAACCTAACATTAGTAATTACTAGTATTAGAGTTACCAATGGTTATAATCGAGATATGTTCATAATCGAATGTTTACATTAGTATATCTCATAATCGCCCATCTTTAAGTAAAAAGTATATTATACCAATTCCATGATAATAATCTACTGTTATGTCAGTTTTCATAGAAGTCTGTTCAGCCGTTTGAACGTGATTGATGGACAAGCATTCAAACAAACATACTTGACAGCATGCTGACATAATATAATACCTTTATAATAGAATATAGATTGATTTACTTAATGTGTGATGTTTACTCAAAGAGGCTTTAGACATTTAAGTGGTATTAATTCATATAACATTAAAAATTACAGTATTATGTATCCAATAAACTAAAGTTATTAACATTTTTCTTTCGAATGGTTTAAGTTTTCATAAGGTGAGAAAATGTTATGTATTGAAAACAAGATTTCATTAACATTATTGTAGCTTCTTTAATGTAGTTACGCACGATATGTAGTAATTATGGGTAAGCAAGGCAAACGAATGTGCAGGGTATGGCAGAACAAGTGTACCTCCGGTATCTGCAACGGTGGGGCAAAGATTTCCTGCGTCGCCGACTCGACTGGACATTAGACGAGGAGGGCGGCAACCCTGCGGCACCACGCCATTTAACGGTTGCACTCTGTCCATGTCAATATGTAGAAGAAGTATTGCGCAATAAAGAACCCAAAGATACACGTGCTTGTTGCCCTCTCTGCAACAATTGGCTAAAGCGTCGTGGTCTTGATTGATGGCTTAGTCTTCGAGTTGGCAAGTTTCAAATTTATCTTTATGTGTTTCAATATGTATTCTTAGTTTTAAGCGACTTGTGACTATTTTCGATTTTCAGGAAAGGGGGCTGCTTTTATATTTACGGTATGTTGGAAGATGGGGTGCGTACGCAGTCAAAAATAGACTAGGTCTAAGCAGTATAGTCCCAGGTCGTCATGGTGAGAAATACATTTGTCCTTGTCAATTTATAGAAGAACATCTTAAAACAAAGCCACCTGCAGGTATTGCAAAATTTTTCACATTACCTGAACAAAACAATGTTCAGCTATATTAAATAAGTCATGAACATCCGCAAATTATCTCCATTCTCGTATTAATTAAATATATAATAAATTTCTCGTTATACATATTTTTCTCTAAATAACTAAATAGATTTTTTAAACAGGATTTAAAATTATCTAAAAAATTAAACGCTTTCGATATTTCATAATCTCAAACCGAGTATATAATTTGCTGTATATTATTTTATTTAATAAAATTTTAAGCTGGCCGTTAATCGCTCGCTTTGCTGAACGTACCTAAATGAAACTTTAGTAATAATTACAATTTCTTTTTTACTTTATACAAAGTATAATATGCCACATTTAACAGAATCCGTCCTTTGAGTATGGTTGAAGCACAAACATCCAAATGATATACTTTCATATTTATCATAATAGTAAGATTTATAACAACACTACAATTTACAAAAATAGTGATATCAAAGTTTCGGCAAATTCAAATTTAGTAAAGAGGTTTAAGAATTACTCATAACTCCTTTACTATATTCAAATATAAGCATACCACAAATGAATTCTATAAACTAACTTGTACTTGTAGTAACTGTAAACTTACTAGTATCTTCAGTTACATAAGAATTTAATTGTTCAATTATTAATGATATAAAACTTAGCTATGAACTAGATAAATAATAAAACAACCGTCCAACCCACGAACATATCACAGTATTAAGTATAGACTTAGTTACGTTTGTTATAATTTATTATTCTAAAATATATTCTGGAGGTTATAAGAATCTATTTGGATTTTTAAGGGGGTAACAATTTTCAGTGTCTGAATTTGTTATGAATTGGTTAAATGTATAATATCGTGCAATATTTCCTGTCGGTTGGAATTTCGCATGGCTTTCATTTAGTCATTAAAAAATTTACGACGGTAAGAAAACTAATTAGAATCGACAATGAACACAAGCCGCCAATGATTTTTTCATGGGCACGAATTCATCAGCATTTAATAAATATACAAGAGTTCTAAAATTGTCTTCAAACATCAAAATATGAAATAATGTTAAAAGTATGATTGGAATTTTGGGAGTGTATGTAACACGTTTTATAATTAACACATGAATAACTCTGCCTTAATTCTAGCAATAATACATATGTTAAAGTGTTTTTGAATACACATTTACTAGTATTTCTGACCAATGGATCTTTAGTCACATTAGGAATAAATTATACTTGTATTAATTTTTAGGGGACCATATATTATAAAACATAATTTTAGAATAAATGTATAAACTCATCCATTATAACAAATTATACAAAATTAAATGCGTTCTTCCAGCTCATTGGATTTATCTTATTGATAATCAGTAAAAATCATTGTATGGCTTTTTAAGGTATACATTGATAAAACACATGGTTTGACACCTTAATAATTATAATCTATCGCCTGGGCATCTTTCAGAATCATATTTTTTTAGTCTTTTATAAACTAACAAATTTTTTTTATCTTACAATTTTAAATATTAATTTTTAGTTTTTGTAATAGAAAGATACTGATATCTCTTTAAACCATAATATAATGATTATTTATAGTTGTTACATTCATAATAGTAAGTATTTATATAAACATTTTCGAAGCAAAATACATCAGTGGCAACTGTTCTTTGAGAATATATATGGAAGAAGTGTTATACATTTTCAGATAACTTATTATAGTCTATACTGCGTTTTATAATTCCACGGAGTAAATTGACAATAATGACAATGACTAATGTTAAAGTTATTGTGCTATCGGATATTTTATGCAATCGTGAGATTTTATATTATATTGAATAGATGGGTTTTATTTATTAATTGACATATTTTGTTATTAAGTGTATACCCGATAATTTATATTATCATTACATAATTTAGGATACTTTGAAATGTTATATGGTGTACAACACAGTGTACAAATTATTTTAAAAAAACGTTTCGGTTGAACCACGACAGACGCGATTTTGTTTACTTTATTCGGCTTTCACATTTGAAGGATGAAAGGTTTCTTCAGAAAAACTTATAAAATAGGTAGGTATATTTACTTGTACGATTTTACGGTTAGTTCCGATTGGTGTCATCAGTATTATAAAAACAAAATTAACTAGCAACACATGAAATATAATTTTACTCCGTGGGAAGAAAAAACTCATTGTAGAACTGTACTGTCTGAAACATATATATGACATAATATATCTATTAGTTTAGTCTATTACGTACATTTGAGTTTGTTACCGAGGATAAATGCATACTACCTACACAAAAATATCTTGATGTACCTAATACAAAATACCTACATATTTCTTTAAAATGTATATTTAAAATAAAATGAATTCAAAATGTTAACAGATGACCGCACAACTAGTCAACTGAATACTGTCAGTGTTACTATGTTTTATTTTTTACTGAGAAAATTTTAATTGCTTTTTTTTTAAAGAATTGTGGTTGGTTCTTACCAAAGGTTATTATAGAATATGTGTTATGTATATTTTAACTGATAATATATTGTATTGTAAACTTAAAGTAAAAGTAAACAGATGTATTATAATTATAATACAATAGTTCATAGGAGTAGCTAGGCTTTTGGTCAGGCAAGGTAAAACTAATGTAAAATTATTTTTTTACACTAGTTTGACTCTTACTTTTGGGAACACTCGAACCGAGCTCTCATTAATACCCTGCTAGGGTTAGGAGGGCGGGGCAGCTACCGTCCCTTACATGTACACATAGCTACCGCCCATACAAGTTAAAAAATAATAATTATGCGGTGCATTCTGAATCTTTATTTGGGAATTTAATTAAGCCGCTTTAGAATTGTAAAATGAAAATGTATACATCCATACAATGAATAAAATTGAAGTGTCTGTTTGTAATGCCAAAATGTCTTTATTTACTAAATGCATTTAAATATCAAATTTTAAAATGTTTATCTGTCTGTTTGTTCCGGGTAATCTCCGAAACGGTTTATTTTAGAAAAAGAATTAGGGTTCCTCGCAAATAAAACAAATCTGGTCCATGGTGAATCAATTTCAGCACATAAATGACTTACGCTGAGGAATCCATAAAATATAATATTTCAAATTAATGTACTACATAATTGTAGATATAAAAAAACCTACAATAATGGCAGCGAGAGCATAGGGTCTGTCTTCTAACGATCACCTACAATAAGCATTTTTACCTTTAAAATATCCGGAAGCGAGGATAACACGATTCGCGCATGTGCCCGATCCACGGCATTCTATAGACCACGCGAGCGCAGCAACGGGCACTGCTAGTATGTTATAAGATGCGTAATACAATTATTACTAAAACTTAAGTAAATTATGAAACATTTTGTAGAACAATATGTCTAATCGGAAAAAGTAAGTTTACAGTAAAATTACTGAATTAGTTAATTAAATATTTACAAAACATTATTACAAAAATACCTTAACCTTTGATTATGCTATTAGCCGTTTTCTCATAAAGTGCAGCTTCAATATATTTTGAATTTTATTTCTTTGATGTAGATCTTCTGGAATGCTTTTTTCAGTATTAAATTGCCTACTAAGCATATTGTTTTAATTAAAATACCAAAATATTTTATTTTATGTAGTAGGTATGCATTAAAAAGTCAGTGTATGGCCATATTTAATATTTTGTTTTGTAACGGTCTCAAAGTTTTAAATATATGAAGTAATTTTACTATATCATAAAAGTATCATAATAATTATTATAATCATTATTTAAATCTTTATTGTGTTCCGTTAAGTAAGCTTTGTCCACGTCAATAAAAATATATTTTGTACGTCTCGTGCGACGCAAATTAAAACACAAGTTCTCACCATTGTGAAATCTGGCTACGTAATAATCTATACAAAGTAAATTTATATTGATGCGAACGAGGCTTTAGTATTTAGATGTTATAATAATATATAAGAGTAAATTTTTAAACTTTATTTTACTAATTAATTAACTTTATTATAAAAATTAAAATTATATTTATTTTCATGATTTACCATAAAAAATAATTCGATCTATATTGATCTCGAATTTTTGTAACAAATGGCGTTTGTTAAAGGGCAGTGGAATAGGTAAATAAGTAAAAATAGTCTATATTAATGATATCTACATTTATGTTGTATATATCGTGTATTATACAGGAATTGTAGAGTTGTGATTAACATATTATATTGTGTAAACATTCCGTCCTAAGCAATAAGTACTTAATAGTTTTAGTCTTCATAATATATATATTCTTTGTATACACGATTTTAATATAAGTTGTTAAAATTATATTATTATACATGTCACAGATTGTTTTTTTTTTGTAACCTAAAGTTATTTTTAGTGCTCATGTTTCTAATTTGTAAAGGCTACAGGTAGCAAATATACATTATTATTAATAATATTCTAAATGGGAACTAAGCAGGTTTATGCAGTCCTGCATCACTGCGACCAATGAGATCTGTTGTTTTGTTTTGTTTTTGAACTGACTACACTGTTAGTCTTAGGGGCCCTATCGTCAAACAGAGCCGCTGCGGCTTTTACAGCTTCACCGGACTCGGGGGCGAGCGCAGAGGGCACTCAGCCGCGAAAGTTTGTGACGACCCGCACGATGGTGTCAGAGTGGCCGAACCTCGGCTCGGGCGGTCGTCGCGAATGCGAAAAAGTCGCGATCTAGCTAATTCCCTAATCTTATGAGAATTCGAGCTAACTAATATATACTCATATGCACGTTCCCCTCCTCCTGGGAGGAAGGAGTGGACCATGCGTATGTGTATTTGTTAATCGGAATGGTTTTTCTACACTAACTAGCGCATTAGTCTAACTAGCGCAAAAAAAGAAAAAAAAAGGTCCCTTACAGAACCTATGTACCTGTGTGGTGTGCACGTGTGTGTGTTCATACGTGTGTAATGTTGTGTGTGGGTAACTAAGTGTAGCACGTATAGTGTCACTTTGTATCGCGCGGGCGGCTGCCTGACCCAAGGGCTTCACACCGAGGAACGGACTTAGGCTTGGGTTGCCGCTAGAGAGGGTGGACGTGACGGGTGTGCGGGAGCGAAGTTGACCGCCCGTCCTCTGCGGAGAGAACGGTGGTTACGCGGGCGTGGGCGGTGGCACGCTCTGTTTGGAGAGACGGTGTCGGCGTAGAACGCGTTAGCTTTTTCGGTTTGGTCGGGCGGGTCAGTGAATATATTACGCGGCCGGCGTTTTCTCCGGCAGGCGTTGGGGTCGGGAACATAAGAAGCTGCCGCTTTTATTAAGGGATTCGCGTGGTTCGACGCGGTGTCGAAATACGAGCGAGAAAGGTGTTTGGCATATGCATGTATCGAGGGAAGGTCCATATCTCTATGGAGATCCTCCATACGAACAAACCAGGGGGCACCGGTAAGGCGGTGAAGAAACTTGTTCTGGATGGCTTGTAAGCGTTCCCAGTTATAACTTGACATATGTGCGAACGCAACGCAGCTATATGTCATGATCGGACGGATACACATCTTGTAGAGCGTAAGCTTGTGTCTCGTGGACATTTTGCTTGCAGCACATAACAGGGGATGCAATCGGGCGAGGGTCCAGGAAGCCCTTTTCCTAACTAGATTGATGTGACGTATAAAGGAGAGTCTGCTATCTAGGGTTACACCTAAATATTTGGTCGCCTTTTCCCAGGGGATCGGATTACCGAAGAGTTCAAGGGGATTGTCCTTGAGTTTTTGCGGTATCTGTGTGGCGGTTTGGTCGAAGAGCACCGCTGCGCTCTTCGTGGGGTTTATGGCTATTCGCCAGTCGTTAAACCACTTCCCGAGAGTGGTCACGGCTCTTTGGATCCTACATTTGAGGTTTCTCGTTTGCCTTTGAGAGGAGTATATGACTGTATCGTCAGCGTATAGACCTACTTCAACTTTCTCTTGAAGTTTTGGTAGGTCACTGACGTACAGATTGAAGAGGCTAGGTGCCAGGATGGAACCTTGGGGGACGCCTGAGCGTATGGGATGGGGTTTGGATAGTTCACCTTCCACTCTGTAGCGAAAGGTGCGGTCTTTGAGGTAATCGCGGATGATTTTAACTAATCTATCGGGGACTTCGTGGGAGTACAGCTTATAGTCTAATCCTTCGTGCCAGACCTTATCAAAGGCCTTGGCTACGTCGAAAAAGACTGCCAGCGTGCGACGGGGTTTGGATAACTCGGAAAAGTTAAACAGAATGTGCTCCGTGAGGCGGTGCACTTGATGAGTGCAAGAATGTCTAGCACGAAAACCGAATTGCTCAGGCGGGTAGAGGTTTTTCTCCTCTATTACGGATTTGAGACGGTTCAGAAGGATCCGCTCATAGATTTTACCAAGGGTATTTAGAAGACTGATAGGGCGGTAGCTGTCGGGAAGCGACGTTCTCTTACCGGGCTTGTGAATACCTATGACAATGGCCGTTTTCCAGACGGCTGGAAAATGGCAGTTGGCTATGGCTACATTGAATATGCAGACCAATAGAGCTATGAGGTGATCGGGAAGAAGTTTGAGTACTTCGTTCCTGATACCGTCGGGACCTGGTGACTTTCTAAGCTTAAGGCTTTTGAGAATGGCAGAGATCTCCTCAGAAGTGACTGGGGACAGGGATTCTGATACCGGGAGCTTATTCAGCTCCTCCACGCGGGCTTCGATGTCTCTGACTCGGTCGGTGTTCTTGACGCTGTTCGGGAGCACTGGCTCTCCAGACAAGCGGCAAGGCACTCCGCCTTGTCGATGGTATCGAAAGCGGGTGTAGTGCCGGGACCCCTTTCGAGGGGGGGCATGCGAGGTTGGGCGTCTATTTTAAGGGCGTGGGCTATTTTCCAATAAGTCAGATGTGACGGCCTTAGCCCTTCGACTAGGGTGTCCCATCTGTGACTTTTGAGTTCGGTTATACGGGCTTTAACCGCTCTCTGAAGTGCGCGTAATCGTGCGCGGTTTGCATCGGTCGGATAAGAGTCATGCGCACGAGTCGCAGCGTTCTTCTCCGTCATCAACGCTCGCACGTCGGCAGGGAGTACAAAGCGGCGATCGTTCGCCGCTTCGACCTCTCTCGAGGCCTCTCCGATGCCGACTTGGAGGTGGTCAACTAGGGAGTCGATTGCGAGATCTACGTGCGCAACTGACTCTAACACGTCCGGGACCCTAACGAGACTGGGCGAGGACTGCCTATCCGCGAGGTAGTGTTTTAATTTTGCATAGTCAACCGTTGTGACTGTAGGAGGGCTGGAGTCATCTAGTTGTCCTAGCTGTAGGATGACCGGGCGATGGTCGGAGTCGAGTTCGTGTACGACCCGAATGAGTCGTACCTGAAGCGCGATATTTTTCAGGAGGGCTATGTCAAGCACTGTCGGTGTACAGTGATCTTGAAAGTGGGTGGGAGTGGGAGGTGCTATGACGTCAAAGTTTAACTCGTCCGACAACCCTTCGAGAATAACCCCATTGCTGGTGTCTCTCCAATTGTTGAAGGACGTGTGTCCACTGTTGAGGTCACCTGCGATAATGACCGATGTGCCGAGCGAGAATAACTTCTCTAGGTCAGACCTGAGAAGTACTTTCGTCGGTGAGAGGTACGCGGATACGATCGTTATGGACGGATGATCGGTCATTCCTAGTCTACACACGGATACTTCCATATTGGTAAGTATCGGAGGATCTATCGGCATGCAATACAACGAGCGCTTGTAGTAAATGAGAGTGCCGCCCCCTCGGCCGTCGCGGTCATTTCTAACGATGTTATAGTTTGCGATACTCGAATTGCGTTTAGCACGCTTTAAGAGCGTTTCCTGTACTAAGAGAACGTCTATTTGGTGATCTTTAAGATAAGTCGCGACGAGATCACGCTGCGGATATAGGTTCCGCGCATTAAAAAAGGAGATGTTTAAACCTCTCGGCTTGAGTTTAGCCATTGAGAGGCCTGAGGTTGGCGGCTTCGCGATCGAGACGCTGTAACGTCTCTACGAGCCGGGGAAAGGCAGCTATGGTTTCGACGAAACCGTACTGCTCCATATGGGCCTTGTATGCGAGGATTTCGCGTATCTCATGCTCACGAGTGAGCGATAACATAAGGTCATCCATTGTGGTGGCGCGGGACGCTGGAGCGCGTGGTGCTGGGGCGCGGGGCGCTGGAGCGCGGGGCGCAGGGATGTCCATAGCCATAAGGGGCTGCGGTTTGGGGGCCCATGCGTTCTGAGTCGAACGCGCGGGTTTGGGCTGCACCTGGGGTGCGGGGGGGCCTACGGTCGCCTGAGTGCGGCGGGGGGCAGGGAGGGACGGAAAGACCTCTGGATTGAGCAGAGGTTGCTGCGCCCGGGACCCTGAGGCGGGGGGTGCCCGCTGAGGGGCAGCCTGCCCAGGGCGGCGGGGGTGCATGGTGTGCGGGGCCTTGGGGCATCCGCGATAGTTCGCAGGATGTCCCTCCTCCCTGCATAGTACGCAGCTCGGGGGGATGTTAGAGTCACGCTGACGTGTGCACTCCCTGGTTGGGTGGTCTTCGAGGCACTTAACGCACCTCGGACGAAGGAAGCAGTTGCGGGCAGAGTGTCCGTACAACTGGCAGTTGTGGCATTGGGAGGGCTTCGAATTTTTGTATGGAGGCTCTACGGTTATTCCGGAGAGCTCGCATACAATTTCTAGGTTAAATATTTTTTTGCCCTCAGACGTTTTATCTAAGATTAACACGAGCATTGGAAGGGCTCGTTTCTCTTTATTATACATCCGATGGACCTCTCGGATGGGGAATTTTTGTGCTTCAATGGAGGCAAAGACTTCCTCTGGTGAGATTTCGACTGGGATGCGCCGAAGCACAACCCGTAGGACACGCTCCTCTTCGAGGGCGTAAGTGTAGTAGGGAATGTTCCTACTACGGAGGAGGGTGGTCAATCTGCGATGGCAGTTTGACGTGCTCATTGTCAGGGAGATACCTGTCGCGGTATTACGCGCTTTGGTGTATCCTATTTTTAGTGTTTTAAGCTCATTGGTGAGCTTTGTCCAGACAGTTTTGTCGTGGATAATTATCGGAGGGGGTTTTTGCTTTTTACCGACGACCGGTTCGTCGGTATTCGAGGAGGGTGCAGGGGCGGCGGAGCCGTTAGCGGTTTTTGTTGTTTTAGCCGCGTTTTCCTCAACGGGGCTATCACGGGGCGCGCGTTTGCGGGATTTGACGACCGTGAATTCGTCATTTTCCGCGGTAGGTTCGGTCGGGATTATGATTGGTTCCTGGAAGTGGAGCGAGAGTTCCATTTCCGAGGAAGGGGTTGGACTTACTGGTGCGTCCATCTCTGTTTCGACTGGAAGGGCCGAAAAAGTGTTGGACACCGATGTTGAATTTGATATGGTTGCCGCGGGGGCAACGGGTTTAGCGGGGCGGCCATAGGGACCGGGGGTAAAAGATCGCTGTTGCGATTTTGGTCGGGACTTGCTAGGGGCGTGGCTCGCGCTTGCGAGGTTAGTGGGGTGGGGGTACTCGGTCGCAGGGACCGAGGCGGGTCGCGTGAAACCGGGTGGCGCGGCGGCGGGTGAGATCGCGGCGGAGGTGGAGGGGATGGCCTGCGCGGTAACGGCGCTCTGATTGGCTGACGGCGGACGTAGCGAGTCCGCCATCTGTGACCTACTTATATACTCATCGTTGAGCGCGGGCATATGTAGGGCTACAAAGTTCATTAATCGCTGGTGTTCGGCTTCCAGCTGTTTGAATCTAGCTTCTAAGTCTGCGTATTTTAATTCGGCCATCGCGGTGGCGGTTTGGAGGTCGGGGGAGTGAATTTTATTCACCTCCCTGCCTGGAGGGCAGGGGGGTACGCCGAATGAATTTAACGGGCTATCCGAGCCCGGAGCAATGAGACCTGTGTGTCACGGTGTAATAAAACACAAGAAAAGGACCTATCGTTTCCCTAGGGGAGTCCCTAGCAGTCTTGTGGCAGAGGACGCAGGCCGGTATATACCGTGGCTCCGCCCAAACAACCACAAGGATGGATGGTAAGGATAGGAAAGGGTTGGGTAGGAGACACCTGGGGCTTAACTATGCAGATCTGTTGTGATCGCCTCACACTATTTATAGCTCCCAATATAGTCCTATAGCCTCGACTTTTTTGGCAGAATACAACTGAACCTCTTTCGGAAGCAGCACGTGATTGACGAGAATCCGGATTGCGTTTAGTACGAAAGTGGGTCACATTCACACAAGAGATGCAATCTCTTGTGTATACTGATAGTGTATTAATGTTTATTTAGACATCAGTGTTTAGTGAATGCCCTCACTTAAGATCCTTAGCTTAGATTCCTGCTGAGCATCATAACCTCTCCATCTCTACACTGATTAAACGTTCTGATAAGCTCTAACAAATATTCTTTACATTTAAATATATTAAAAGCACTAGCTTGTATGAATGTTCAAAATTCCTTACTATTAATAATACAGTAAAAATCTTGTATCAGGCTTAGTGTCAAAATAAACCCAAATTAAATGGTCATTTACACAAAAACAAATCTAATATAAACTATGTGAATCCTGCACAAATATTTTGAAAACGTAGGTACTTACATTAAAAAGAAATAACTAGAATAAAAAAAAAATCGAAATATTTGGGTAGGTACATAATAAACACTTGGAATAGTAAATCAGAAGACAAGCCATCCCCTTAGTACAGGTAGCGTCTCGTCAAGTTTCTTTTTACCCTTTGACGCCCAACATTACACAAAAGGGTAAGTAAAATTGGCATAAATGCAATCCATGGCGGTCAAGTAATTTACATAGGTACATTGTTTGGCTACGTGACAGAACGAGATAAATAGCTAGCTAATGTACAACGTCTTATTTTCATTATGTGGAAAAGAATAAAAGGTTTATTCGTTAGGTTACACTGAAAGTTCTTAGAAAATCAAAAACTGAACAAACTAGCAAGTTATTACTTTCAAAATATGTAGTGTCTATTTACATCAATACATACTGCATCCGATGGAACCACTGAGAAAAGCACTTTGCCCTCTCGTCCTTAGGGGTCTCTGACGGCATTTTGAAACGCAGCCACTGCTTTCTCGGCGTCAATAAAACGTATTTTCGGAAATAAATAAAAATCGCAGGGTACGAGGTCAGGGCTATAGGGCGGTTGACCCAGTAATTCCACGTTTTACGTCGCCAAGTAGTCGATTGTTTGCTTGGCGGTGTACGACGAGGCGTTGTCGTGGTGGAGTAAGATCCTACTGCGAGGTCGTTTCTCCTGAACTTTTTCCAAGACAAGTGGCAAACAATTGTTAGTGTACCACTCTGCAGTAACCGTTTTTCGATCCTCTAAAACAATTGTTGCGTAATGGACCTGTCCTTGCGAAGAACGAGGCCACCATCTTTTTGCCCACGCTTCGACGTCTTTACACTTTAGTTGGCAACTCCTCAGAAGGAAACACCCAGATAACAAACTGTGTCTTTAGTCTATTACTATAGTATTAGTACATACATTCACATTAGATAATTAAAAGATCCTTTTATCGTAATGTTTAGGACAAATAATAAAATGCAAGTGCTCTGTTTGTAATTTAAAAAAAAACAGTGATTAAGATTTTGTTCGTCTGCCTGTTTTTTCCGGTTTATCTCTGAAACGGTTAGACCGATTTTGAGGTGACTTTCACTGGCAGATAGTTCAAATGCATTTAGTAAAAAGCTGTTATTTTGACATTACAAGCAGACACTTCAATTTTATTAATCGTACCTTTAAGATAAAATTTTACCATACTCGGAACTTGGGGAAGTCTTTACAACTTTGATACTTCAAAGTAGGCCTACGAATACTACGCTTGGGGAAGCTCGTAAACAAACAAGTACCTAATAATTCATTCAGCTTGTAATTAATTTTTGTTCACCTAAAAACGATAAAAGGTTAAACATTTTTACAAACGGCCACAAAAATGATGCATGTATAAAGCGAATAAAAATATAATAACAATTACCTTTACTCGTTAGACGAGGAATCCGTTATGTCCTTCTATGTACAGACATGCGAGAAAAAGTAGATCTCAATACCTATTTGTTAACATTATTCAAATGGAATATATAAATTATTATGATTTGTACAGGCCAGAAGCAGATTAAAGCAGCAGCAAATGGGTCCTAGGTTTTGTATGATAGTAAAAGTGGGCAAACTGCCTCGTTAGCTTAGTGCTCGTAAGCGCGACTGCTATGAGCGAGGTTCTGGGTTCGAATCCCAGGTCGAGCAAAGTGTTATTGGGTTTTCCTATGAAATTCTCAGTAGCAGCAAGGAGTTTGGTTTCGTGCCCGATTAATAGCAATAGACTCGCCCCCTATTACATGGGACCTAAAAAACCATACTCGGCGAACTGTGGGTGTACATTAGTACACCTCTGCCTAACCCTTCTAGGAATACAGGCTTGATGGTATGATAAAAGTGGGCAAATGTGACAACATAAGGTGTGTTCTCCTGGGATCGCCACACATATTTTTCTTTTCTGCTAGGAGCGGAGCCCGTAAAATTGGATACGTCTGTTATTTGTCTAATCCAGCCCTGGTATAGGCAATACATAAAACCATGTAATACGCCAATGTGATTTTCGAAAATTGTGTCACAGTTTAAAAATCAAATCAAAATATTTTTTATTCAAATAACAGTCAGTTGCAAGAAAGTCATCATTAAGTCTCCATTTGTTAATGTTCCATTAAAATTAATGTCTTCATTAGTTTAATGGCTGTTGCGTAATGTTTTTATGAGACCCTTTAAGTTTTCATTAACAAATGAAATCATTACACAGAAAGACTGATTGTTTTTTAAAATGAATTAACGGATTGCGTTTTGTATTGTCAGCGCGTTGCGTAGAAAACTTTGAATATGAAATATTAGGTATCAATTACATTAAAAAAAGAAAATTATTATACTCGTTACGATGATAAAAGCTGTATTCTTTCATTATATATTTTGTACGAAGTCTCGCACCGTAGGCTCCTAAAGACGTTCAATGATATTCAGAACTAGAAGTGCCCGCGGCGGCGCTCGCTTTGTCTACGGAATGCTTTCGATCAGGCCTACGAGCATCTTTTTATTCTTTTTAATTATGTAGTACATTAATATGATTTATGTTATGGTTTAATCAACGTAAGCCATTTAAGCGCCCGAATTGATTCTAATGACCAGTTTTATTTTATGTACACAGAACCATTTAACTATTTTTAAAATAAGAGTAGCGTAAGTTACTCCTTATAACATCAGCTATCTGCCAGTGAAAGTCCCGTCAAAATAGGTCCAACCGTTTCGGAGATTACCCGGAAGAAATAGACAGACAGACAGACAAAAATTATATAAATTGTCTTTTTTATATAGGTACCGTATTCAGTTTCATTTGCATTTAGTAAAAAGTTGTTATTTTGACATTACAAACAGACACTTCAATGTTTGTATAGATGATTATTGTGCCTACAATTTTCTTAGCGAACCTGAATCTGGGCACAATTTATTATTATGATAATTATTCCGTATATCAATTCTACCTTGTATGTTACAGTTGATAACTTTTCATCTGACGATGATAGAGGTGAAAGTGATATTGGAGACATATCACAAAAATGAGAAGGATACTAAACACATCGAAAAATGCTTTATACTTTCGTAATGGACGGTTAATGGGCTAATTATTCGTCATTAAAATTTAACAAATGAAGGGTCAAAATAAAGTACGTTTCAAGTTTGTTGCAACGCAAAACTGAGTTAATGACGTCGTTGACAGATTGAAAATTAATTTTAACGTCTCATTATACTAATCCTGGTAATAGATGATCTTGCAATGCAAATAAGTGTATTGTAGTGTAGTGTAAGTGGATTAAAGTTATAATGGTAGCATTAAGTCTTAATGGAAGTTTCTTGAAACTGACTGTTAGGCTCTAAGAAGGCACTTATTAATGTCAAAACACTACCACCGGTTCGAAAAACATCCCAGTCATCGAGAAGAACCGACAAAAAACTCGATGGGGTTTATCAACATCTTACTTTATTTTTTAAATTAGTTTTTACAGTATTTAGTTATATACAGTTATTATAATTTTCAGTAGATGTTATCCGGCAAATTGGTAATGAGCTTAGGAAGTTTACTAAAGAACCTAACACAAATACCTAAAAAACTTTTATTTGTTTTACCAAGTTTAAAAGCTGGAATCACTATTTTATATTTATTTCTAGTAATGAAATTGGGCGTTTTAGTCACAAGTTAAAAATTATTATAATTTTTCCGAACTTATTTACATTATATTTTCCAAGACGTATTGGGAAGGCAAAGTTAAGATACTAAATTCTTGAAATTTATTCCTCAATGATTCGCGTGGTCCCATATCATAAATTGCTCGAACTGCTCGTTTTTGTAATACAAATATAGTTAGTATCTACCTCAGCTTCTGAACCCCACAGTAAAATATTGTAGGACATTAAACTGTGGAAGTAAGCGAAGGAGAGCAGCCTAGCATTAGCAATATTAGTTAACGTGCAAATCTTACGCACTGCGTACGTAGCAGAACTTAATTTCCCTGCCAAAGTTTTAATGTGAGGACCCCATTGTAATTTTAAACATTATATTGTATCATATTATACCATTTCCATGTCTTTATTTTCTCGATGACAGCTCCTGTGAAAACTTGAACGAGCGTCCATTTTACATTATGTATGCATTATTTTATAAAAATATGACGTTTACAAACGTACAAGGTTATAACAGAGTCGGAGAAACTGATAGGGATGGAGCTATATCGATAAACTTAACACGATAACAGACCCGATATTTTTTTACAAAATGTAAGAAACTAAACTACTGCCGGATACTTTTGTACAAATTTAATAACTAATATTATATTTCATTACAAGATGTTACACGTATTAATTCTTGATTGATAATGCCAACATCTTCAAGATTTTCAAAGCTTTTGTAAAATAAGTAGGTATAGGTATACTCGACAATGAAACGAAATAATTATAACGACAGGTAATCTTTATTTATTTATATTTGAATGTTTTTGTTGTATTTGTCTTTGTTCAAAATATAATAAATATATGCGATTGATATCATTACTTATTTGGTCACAACACTACAACTATCAAATTAGAACTGTCATCGAGAAAATAAAGAAATGGAAATAGTATAGTAGGATTTTACAGTATATGCTGCTTATATTGTAAAATAAAGTATAATGTTCAAAGATTTTTAAACTGTGACAATAAGCGGCATAATATTATTATACTCTTTTCGATAAAAATATTTTTATGATCTCATTTGGAATAAATTGCTGAAATCTAATCAGCGAAAACATTTGCATGTCATTTCTGCGTGCAAAAACCATGGACTATAACCATTTTCGCCAAAAGACTAAGACTAATATACTTAATGAAGATGCTTTTTTGTTCTATGTTGGTCCTACAGAACTACAAGAAATTATTCCACCAGTTATTTAATTAATATCAACTTTAAAACATAATCTCGGGCAAAGTTTGTAAAATAAACACAAAATAAAAACTCGATATGCAGATTCTCATGAAAACGGATAATTACTAACCGACTAAACACATAAATATTGGCATAACCCTGATCCTACTAAACTAAACCTAATAACTTTTTCCCCTATTACTTACAATTATGCAATCTTTCTTTATTATATCTTAGGTACCTAGTTATAAAGTTATAACCTAGTGATATCAAATTATACTAATAAATAACCTAACCGCTTTGATCTGTTTTGGTAATTAATTAATTATTTACATACATATATTAAAATTACATGTTCTCAGAGCCCAAATTATTAAGTACATTTAGTTTTTTATGTTTAGGTATATAATAATAATATTTTTCTCAGTTCTTAAATGTTTGTATTATTTATTTATTTATAACTATTTTCCTTTTTTTTTTTAATTTTAAATTTATAATAAAATAATATTTTTAAGATATTACAACTAAAAGTAAAGTTTATACAAAATATAAGAAGAATATTTAAAACCTGATTGAATATCGCATAATAAATTCGGGTTTAATGTTTTTTTCTCTCTTTTTTTACATGAAAGGAGTATGTAATTATATTTATACAATCAAAGAATAAACATTTGTTATTTGAGCAAATACATGACCTGTAAAGAATTTATCATCAAAGCTTATCGTCTCCTTCACCGGGACGTGACTTTTTTGGAGAATATTTCGAATGATCTCCTACTGTAAATAAACCTCTAAATGAGGTCCTTTGTTCTTTCACTTGGGATTCTTTATCAATTGCTGTAATGATATCCCTATTACGCTTCAAATTCTTATCACCGACTTCATCCCTGATGTCGATAGAAGAAGCTAGGGATTCCAACGAAGTTACTGTCGAACGATCTTGAATTTTGTTGCGGATTGATAGGTCAAGAAAGGGCTTTTTTGCTGTTTGATCGACGGTGGGGATGGACGTCGAACTCTCACTTTGGGGCAGGTTTTCAAGTGCAGCCAGTCGCATTATATCTCGTTGTGATTCACGAGCCTCCACCAAGAATATACTTTCCTGTTTATTGTTATGGGAACATAAATTAAAATATGAACTCAAATAATGCAACAATGTACTTACTAAACTTCTTAAAAGTGAATGATAGGCAATGCAAAAATTGTAACCAGTGGTGTTTAGAATAATGGAATTATGCACAGGAGTTGCTGATAGAATCTAAAGGAGTAATAAGAAATAATCTTTTAAAATCATCCACTATGGGGTTTAAAAAGGATGTTCCCGAGATAATGCCAAAGGTGAACCCCACTACTACCACGAATTCACGTTTACTGAAAATACCAATAGCAAGAAAATAATAGCTTTTAGTGAAAAGAAAATTTGTGTCTCACATGCCGCACTTAAGTGGCATAAATGTCAACAGGGTATTAATT
The DNA here is from genome assembly GCA_033032175.1 of Saturnia japonica. Taxonomy (NCBI): domain Eukaryota; kingdom Metazoa; phylum Arthropoda; class Insecta; order Lepidoptera; family Saturniidae; genus Saturnia; species Saturnia japonica. Next base: position 10,019,849 of record CM065305.1, read on the forward strand.
ATTGATGAATTAGTTGATCTATACTAACAATAATAATGTTATAAAACAGAAGAGATTTTTTGTTTGTTTGTTTAAACACGCTAAACCCTGGAACTACCAGTCGGATTCGAAAAATTCATTCTGTATATGATAGCCGAATTCACGAAGAATAATAGATATAGGCTTTCTAGCATTAAGCTACATCACTCAGTTAGCTTTTAATATTGATTTTTGTTAAGTAGGAACACAAAGCGCTCCTGAACTGCTTTATCACCGTGCGCTGTTGTAATGGTTAGTGATACGTAAATACAATGTTTTACTAAAATATTGGTCCGTAGTATACCTACAAAAAGTCCGCGATATCATATGCGTATCTCTTATACATAAGCCACTATAAAGTATTTTGTGACAAAAGTTTCTTGAAAATTAAAAAGTGAATTAAGAGCATTATTTTTAGGCATGGCATATTAATCCTTACGAACGAAAGTTACTTCATCATCAAATTTTGCCGTTTACTGCTGAACACAGTAGGTGTTCAATTAGCAAGTAGTAGCAAGTAGTTCAACAAACACGCAGTTTTTATAATACTAAAAATTTATATAATACCAGCTGTGCCCCGCAGCTGCGCATGCGTTTATTAATCAATAATTATTTTCATCCCATAATTTTATTTTACTCTTACTATTGACGATTTATAAGGTTATCATATGTTAAATGACTTATACTTCCTGTGTACAAAATTTCATGAAAATCAGTTTTGTTTTGTTTAAATAGTTATTGTAATATATTGTTAGCCATTTTTGTCGTTATATTTTAACACATATGTCACAGTCAATTTCTTTGAAATTTAGATTAAAATTCGCAAATTTTCACGTATTTGAAAAAAAAAATTATTTTGAATTGTTATATTTTCGAAGAATTAATATGATTAAATACGATATTTTCTCAATTTATTTATGAACTTTCTAAAACAATTTAGTTTGTGCGCAAAACATTTTAATCGGCCTTACATGTGAAATGGATATTTTGTAGACTTTCTTTATGGATAAGTTACAACAAGGCACTGCACAGGTAAAACCATAGTTATAATACGTCTACCGTAAATCCTTTTATTTTACGTAAGTAAGCGATACAAAGAGCCCCGCGTTGCCTTGGCTTTTAGAAACTTGTGATGTGTCCCTATCTCGCTCTGACATATGCCTTACTATGCCTATACTATGCTCTTTCTCTCTTGTATAGCCAATCTATACATATTATACTACATCTATGGTCAATATATTGTTACGACCTGTTAGAACCTCTCTTCAACTTCTCAGGACATCGAAATAATGTTCGAGTCGTGAACAACCGCGGCGCAAGTTTGTGTAAACATCGCAGTTTACACACACATGTATAGAGCATATCGCCTTGATTACGCTATGAAGAGTTCGCGACGCTTTACGATGTTTGTGCGGTCGTTTAGTGTAAGTATATAAAGCGACACAGGCGCGGCGCCGAGCAGTTCAGTTTTGAATTACAAAGCGATAACAACGAGCGATAAAAGGAAGCGAAACCACAGTGTTGTGAGTTCGTGTAATTAGTACACAGTTACAGTACTAAATCTTCCTTCACGTCAATCATCGGCATTTTTAATACCCACGGGTATAACAATATTATAAATCTTCAATCGGTGATTTCTTTTGAATTATATGCGGGTGAAACCGCTGGGCACAGATTATGTAATAAATTTAATTGGAGCATGTTTTTGTTTCATAATATATAAAATAATAGGTTTGACTATTCACCTTGACTTCTTTAGTTATGTATTGATCCAGTTTATCATAAATCACAGCGTGAAGTCCCATTTCTTTAAGTTTTTTAATAGTGTTCTTGTCATTATTGTCATCACCCCAACAAAATATGATCAGACCCGCATCAGTAGCCAATTTCACCTGAAACACGAAATACAATTTCATTACGGAATTATCTTTTGATTTAGGACCACTTTTTCAATAGTCGGTTAACTTTATATGGGGAATAGTTTTGACGGATACCTATTGTATGAAAAACCTGTAATTTTTAAGAATAATTATTAAATTATTATTGAGATAAAGTAGTCTGTAGAACGAAAAGTCAGCCCTAAATCACTCTTATTTTGCGTTATTAAAATAGTTCGCCACTAAAATTTGTTCCGAAAGCTTTTCTAACATACCTACATAAAATTAATGTAAGAATACACATATTGGCATTTTTTGGTATGTACCTTAATACTACAAGGCATTTCTTCCAGATAAAGCGGTATAGTGCAAAAAATATTATTGTAAGTTAACTGTTAAATTGAATATAACGATTGCTCTTTTTTTTCTTTTTTTTTTTAGCCTGAGGAGCCCTATCAAAAAACAGAGCCGCTGATGGCTTTTACAGTTTTACCGGGCTTGGGGGCGAGCGCTTAAGGCACTCGGCCACAAAAGCCATGGGCAACAAGCGCGCAAGGGTGCCAAAGTGGCCGAACCTCCGTTTGAGCTGTTGCCACGATTGCAAAGAAGTCGCGATCTCACTAAGACGATAGCTCTAATTACCCAATCTAAGTTTAAAGGACGTAGTAGGTTAATAAAGTTAAGTACATACGAGTTCTATTACTATCCTTAAACGCCAGGTAGGTTACTTCAGGCTATATTTTGGTTACGTATTGTTAAAAATAAATAATTCCCTGAATTCGAGGCAATTTCAAAATATTATAACTTCAGTAATAGCATTTTCTATTGTTATTTATTGAACATCGCACGATTCCTTTGCTAGTAGAACTTTTCCAAGTTTCAACTATGTATCTATTACTGTTATAGCTTTTGATATATGTACTGCATAAGTTATTGTTTCAACTGGATCAACATTAACGTCGTCTACAAATACATTGAACATTCTCACGAGTGTTATTATTATTTTATTCTCCTTAAGAGTGTATTATGAAACTATTTTTAGTTTTAGTAGATTTCAATGAACGCAACAGAGATGGACATGTCAGCAGCGATAGAATATTTTGTATCATTTGCATCATTTTATTGAGTTTTTTTTTCTGCATGAGACATTTTGATGTTTCAAATTAAAAGAGTGGTTTTTTTAATTAATGAAAAGGGAGATTTCACGAATTCTGCAGGCGAAGAAATCATAACATGGTGGTAGGATATTTTCTAATGCCGGTTTGCCTAGCTACCATACTAAAGTTGAAAATCTGTTGCCAAGAACCTATAGGCGTGTTCCAGCAGCTGCACTTGAGAGCCGATTTCCCCACTAAACTTAGCATGTCCATCATCTTGGGCTAAATCGTCACGTAACATCAGGTGAGATTGTGGTCATAAAGCAAAACCTATAAAGAATATTTTTTCAATATAATATTGATTATTGGGTTAGTAAGCTGGTTTAAACCAATCAAGTCCGAAAATATTCTATCAGTAATAATCTAAAACTTTTATCTACGTAATGACTACCCGGATAACCTATTGAGGGAGATAGCGACTGGTTTATCTTAGAAATGTATGTACCTTCGAAGTAATCTAGCTAATATTGCAAAACTGAAATATATTTTCGAGATAACTACTTGAATAAGTAGATAACAATACATAGGTATATCAAATTTGATGACGTATAGTCACTTGCCACGAAAGCTGTGAGTTCTGATAGATTATGAAATATGTATAACATAAGACTTTATTTTTATTTACAGTGAATTAAAATTAAGCACTAAAAATAAAACTGAAATCTTTATAATTGATATTTTGAGCGAGTTGAAATTATTTTGTTGTAAAGTTTAGATTATCACTACAGTGAAATAAATATGATTTTAATTCTATTGTAGAGAAATATATTTTTTTATAAATAAACTATTATTTTTTCCATATTCTCATTTTTATCTATAAACCAATAAATATTATTTTAATTTCTAAACATACAGGTAACTAGCGGATTAAGATCGCAATTAGGAGCACTTGAATTATTCAATATTTGATGCAAAACAACACGACTAATTTTTCCAAACAATATTCTTTGTTGCGTGTTGCTGCAGTATATAAATGTACGAATTAGGTAAATATATATTTTTATTCAAAATTAAAAAAGAAACTAATAAATTAAATGTACCTACATTGGTGTTCATTTAATTAGATTAATTCGTACGATTAAACAAAAAATTGTCGTTTCATTGATTTTATTTTTTTGGTGTAGTCACTCTAGTTTTAAGTATCACAGTAAGTAACGCTGCACGTATTAATGAAAAACAATACGAAAATTTAATTTGATTGATGTAGGCTTTATTTTGCGGAAATTCAAAGTAATCACTTTATCCAAATTGTTTTTGCTACTTCCGCCTGAAAAAATAATCGGTTGTTTTGTCTTTCAGCAACAAAAACGTTTCTTATTAATTGTTGTGGTGATTCTGAAAATGTTAAATCTGAAACATATACATAGTGGAAAAAAAGAAAAATCGAAAATCAAAATGTTAGTAACTGAAACGATAAAGAGATGCGGTCGAGCACGTACAACCGATCGTTATTAACCTATCTTATATAGGTACATAGTATAAAATAAAGTCGCTTCCCGCTGGCTGTCCCCTATATACGCTTAGATCTCTTAAACTACGCAACGGATTTTATGCGGTTTTCACTAACATTTAGACATTTTTTACGGAAGGTTTTTATATATACAATACATTCCAATTAAGTTTTTGTATAGTAGAGAAATTCAATTATTTGTAATCAAGTCGTCAAATCATGATTTTTGGGAGCTTACATTACTTACGCCGGCTAAAGCTTAGAAGATACTTCAAAATAATGTTCAAAAGAATTGTAGTTCTTCAAAAAGCCTAGAGAACAGTCCGCCATGGCATATATTTATTTCCTAAGGTTGACTCACAGTAACAATTTTTATCTCGAACATAATTAAAAATATTACGTTATTTGCAAAGCCATTTTCTCCAGTTCAGTATCAATCTTAATCCAGATAAGTTCTTAAGTTAACTTGGGCATTTAATGTAGACTAAGATTGTCCTTTACAGTTTTCCATTTAAATGAATACTGTAGAAGATACCACGATTTCAAAATCATTCGCAACCAAAGAAATTCTATCTTAAAAAACTTATGATAAATTGCGCGACGTGAGATAAGCGCACTGTACTTATTTATGAAGTTACATAACATACCATCACGCCTGTATCGCCGAATTATTAGGCAGAGGTGTACACTCACAGTTCCCAAGGTATGTTTTAGGTCCCGTGTAACAGTGGGCGTGCCTATTGTCAATAATCGAGCACAAAGCCAAATTCTAAGCTGCTACTAAGAATTTCATAGAAAAACCCAATAGCACTTGACCTGAGAATCAAACCTAGGACCTTGAGCATAGCAGTCGCGTTTTCCTAGTTCACTAGACTAATGATGCAGATAAAATAAAAAGTTATGAACTGTCAACATTAAACTAACATAAACTCCAAACACGGCTTTATTAAACATTAAATATACCACTTTGTAAATTGTACCCGAGGAAAAGTGGGGCGGTTGCTCGTAAGTAATAAATGTTAAAAATGTAACGCTGGTTCGTTCCACATATAATTCCATTATGGCCACTCGGCTTTTTACTTAATAGAGCTATTTAAAATTAAGTTAAGTAATTGTTATTAGTACTTTTTATTATGTTACTTCAAAAACTATTATGTTGCAGATAACATGTGAAATGACCACAATAGATTACAGATGTTTCGCCCCTCAACGAGGCATTCTCCGAAGCTAGCGAGCCCGCTATTTTTTTTTTTAATTATAATTTAAACTACACAACTCATTGCACACCCTAAAAAATTCGACAGTATTGAAAAAATATACCGTTTTTATTCTTTTCATCTCGAGAAAAAAAGATTGGTTTTTATAGTTGTTGGAAGCTGGCTGGCGCCCATAGGAAAGTTTGCTAGCTACGCTAATGACTAGGGCTTAAAAATTAGGAAGCTAAATAAAGCCTAATAAATATATGCAATACACATTTATACAATAGACTCGATTGATGAATAATTACCCGTAATATTTTTCTTGACACTGCTCAGCAATCTCTTTACCTAATATTGAGACACAAGCAAAACAGTAGACTTTTTATTTTAAGATAAACTACTACTAACCTGTGAAGGATCTCGAAGTAAGTCTTCTGTGTGAACAACAATACCGAGTATATCTGTGCTGACAGCGTTTTGCACGGCGGCTGGGATAGAGAGGCATCGAGGATCGCGGTACGGTTCATATTTATTTGTGATGCCCTGAAAATTATTTAAAATTTCATTATTAGATACTAGCTAACCCGTATGAACATCAATACAAACAAAACAAACCAATCTAACTATCAGGTGTGGGTTATTAGTTAAGCAGATTATTAACAGATGGCGCTGTGACTAAATTTTCAATAGCATCAACAGATATAATTGCTAATGGAAAAGTTTTAAATATTTTTTAACAAAAACAGTATTAACTATTTGTCTCGTAAATACTGGAGAACATAAGTTTTAAAATGATGTTTAAACCGTTACTTTTGATGAATAACTAACAGAGATAATATGGTGATACCAGTAAAAACATCTTTGAGATATAATAATATATGTATTTAGAATAGATAAAGTTTTAACACAATATTACTTTATTTTCTAAGAAACTCTGTTTTCCATATCGGTATTCACATAATCACTAAAGGAAATGTGTAATGCATAAGGCATTCTAACAGTAGTGAAGTAGTAAACAGCACACGACAAAACAAAGCGTAAGGCATCATTTTAAAATATAATTATTGCTAAAAAAGTACTTAGGGGCTATTACTAACCAGCTATTTGGCCAGTGGCTTGGGAAATATTTAATATATAAACATAAATAAATAAATAGTTTATGTTGTATAAGGGATGTCCCAGGACGTGAGGGTAAGCTGGCAATAGGGAATCACTAATCTCGGGCACGGTAAAAAAAATCATCGTTATATTCACTATGATTCCTACCAGCCATTTTAATAAAAATCATAAAAGTACTAACTACCCTGTGTGAAACTTTTCGGCAATATGACTGGAGTTTTTAATTTATTATTTGTACTTTTTTCTACAGTTGGGGAATCTCAAGTAGCTACGTTAATTATTTTCAAATCGAAATAGATCCGATAATAACAATTTTGTGAGAAAAATGACTAAATATCATCGGTAAAAGTATTTCTAATTTACTATCGCTCAACATTCACTGCTCATACTGAAAAAAAAATGAAATAAGCTGAGAAGGCAAGTTTAACCAAAAAATTACTCATTTCACTGAGATTGTAAAATGCTATGACATGCATGTTTTGTATTAAAGAAAAAAATATAATAGGCCTATCCCCTGTTGCCAGGTTATCTTCACATCCTGGGACACCTGTATAGTAAATATTCTCTATTTTGTAAAAGTTTAGTAACCCTAATGCAACAATTAGCTATCCCAAATTATCAACTTACCACCGTCAAGAACATAACAGGATATTTGTTCTGCTTCTGCCTGACCATTGTGCAGATATCAGGATTGAAACCAGAAAACACAATGCGACGTTGTCCACCGTGTTTCAGCACGACCTCTAAAATCTTTCATTAAATAAATATCAATATTATGTAATGTAAAGAACATATAGGTGATTGATTCAGTACTCCTGCCAGATAAAATAAATATTGCCATATTTATAGTGATAAACAGTCACGCTCAGTGGAATAATCTTGTCCTAACTAGATTTTAAAAAGTTTAAAGAGTATTTTTACAATCTGAGTAAGAACAGAAAAAATACATTATTCTGGAAATCTCTGGAATCGTCTAGAATGTGGTTGAATCATCGAGGAATCATTTCATTTACTCACACAGACAAAAGCTTATCACTCCGATTGCGTCAACAATGGCCTAAAAATAGAATGCTTTCTTTTAAAAATGATGATTACCTATAGGTTGCAAAGTTCAAGTACCTTCTAATGATTCAATGGAGTTTGTTTGAACTTTGTGTCACTGAGTAGGAATAAATTATTTATACGAAATATAAGCGCATTTTATTGCCCACGTGTATGTTATTGGTTACTTCTTACATATTAACTGCACAGTTTGGGAGCCCAGTCAAGGTGAAAGTCGTTTGGTTGATCATGCAGTGTTCACGACAATCAAATAGTCGATTATATAACTAATGAATTTGAAGCAATGAACGCTCAGTGCTAGCTACGAAGATGGAGTTGAATCCCTGCAATGAGGCTGTGCTTTGGTGAAGAAAAACAACATGATTAAAGTACAGCAGGGTAGGGGCATTTTCTAATGCCCACTTGGTTAACTACACTCAAGTTGAAAATCATCACCAAGCACCTACAGATGTGTTGAAGCTGTTGCACTTGAGAGCCAATCCTTCCACTAATATATATCACCACACACTTACAATAATATAGTGTTACAATCTAGGGCCACATCCTTTTAATTCACATTAATATCTGGTGAGATTAAAGCCAAACACTAAACACATAACAGATTTAAAAAAAACTAAAAAATGCTAAGACTTTGAGTGCATCTTATACCACAGTGCAGAAATCAAGGTGTCGAGCATGACATGGCAGCTTAGACAAGTTTGTTGTGTACAAAAGGTATAATATGCAAATAAAAATAACAAAAAAAAAAATTATTTGGGTTTACAACAAAGTCAAAGTATTGTTACAATTTAATTTGGTTTAGAACTGAACTAAGTTTATTAAAACTTACCTTATCAACATAAGTATTCATGTCGAAAGGGTTATTTAACTCAAAGGTACCATCATGCATCTCCATGGTCCATTTAAGCTCAACATTAAAGCCAATGTGAATGTCTATAATTTTGAGGGCATCTTCTAAAGTAGGAAATGGTTGATGTTCATCTAGATCTTCATCAAAAAACAATGTTTCATGATTGCGTCCTTCAACTAAATGATATACCTGAAAAGAATAATGTAATTTTTTTTTAGTAAAGTTATAATTATCTCATAGTATATTTTCAAACTACTTCAATACCAAAAATAAATTAATTTATACTGCCATCAGCATACAAATTAATGATATTATGTACTAAAAATAAATTGCTATGAATATATAAAAGGTGTCATGATATGTATTATTAAAAAATCAAAATGACTACTACTTACTACATTTCTAAGGAAATTAGAGTTAGGAAAGGGAACAACCTTTGAATATTTAGTCCTGATAAATATAAAGAACAGTACTTTAATATAACAAGACACAAAACCCAGCTAATATTATATGTAAGCTAAATTGTTTTATTGCTAGAGAAAATTTATAGAAACAGTACACTGAGTTATTGTAATAACATACAAAGATATCTGATATGGCAAGTAATGGAATAATGTACAGTTTAAAATGGCCTAGTTTATATGGATCAATATTTATTGATTTAGACAATTACAATCAAAATAAACTGTATAGTTTAACAGCTTTATAATCATCACAGATTTCTATAAAACATGCAAACAAATTATATTGGTTGATCAAAATTTTGAAAAGATACATAAATTTTTGGAACATTCTTAATGTAATTGCTGACATTGCTATCAGTATTCCAGATAATTATAAAGGCTTAACATTCAATAGCCCACATCTTTCAATTATATACCTTAAGTTTCTGTAGATGTTCCAAAGTCAAATCTTTCACAGGTATTTCTAACATTTCTGTAAAGTCAACCTCTTTCTTTCTTTTCATTGATATACATACATAAAAATCATGATAAATAACTGGTATCATGTCTTTGCTAAGCTGAACATCAAATTCAAGCAGGTCTGCACCACTCGCAGCTGCCTTTTTAAGGGAAGCTATTGTGTTTTCACGAATAGCATTTCCTCTGAAAAGGATTATAAATTATGGAAACAAATTTATATAAACCCTCCAATTAAATAAAAAAATGGAACTTACTCTTTAGTTTTGAAACTTGCACCTAGTCCTCTGTGACCAACTTCTAATCCTGTCCAGCTTGGATCCCAATACTTAGAATATGAAACCTGTAGGCTACAGAGCTGTTCTGGCATGGGGTTAACAATTAAATAATCAAAGTGAACAGTACCTAAAGGTCTATGTTTCACATTACATGTTACTGGTAACTCTAGTGTCCCTTCTGAAGGTTTAAACATATTTGGCAACACATATGTGTACCCAATGTGGCAAGGAGGATCTTCAGAAGAAGCTCTGCTGCTGTATGAGTAAAAATCAATAAGGTATGCTAAAGTTTTTGGGTTAGGCACTGTGACATTTACTACAAGAATATCATTAGGTTTGTATTCTCTTCCAAACTGTTCTTGAGCTTTCAAATTGCATATTTCTGTATCATTATCAAGAGTAGCAACTTCTACACAAACACCAACTGGCATCTCTGCTTCTATTGTGTCAGTACTTAAAGAAGACTCTTCTACATGGGGCTCCATTCCGAATGATAATTTAACTGGGGTAACCTTTATATTCATTAATCTACCAGCTAACCGGCTTTTAAGTTTTAGAGGGTTATTCATGAATTTAAATTGTACTAAAGTTTGTGAAGTTAGCCATCCAGTACTAATATTCTGTTTTCCACCATATTCTCCAAATATATCAATAGTAGGATGCAATAGATTTTCGGGAATAACTCTTGGATGTATATTAGTTTCCCAACAACGGATAATTACATTATCCTCAGTCAGTAAACATAACGCATAACGGTACAATATGTCACATGTATTAGGTATTGTGATTAACTTTGACCATAAATCGGAAGATTCGTTAAATTCTAGTGGAACTAATCTATTGTAGTCCCACTCGCCCAGTTCTGGAGTACTCCCAGTCACAAACACTCTTTCCTTAGGTCCTAAATTTGGCGCCGATACAGAAAAAACCCATTCCTGTGAAGTAACTTCAGCTTTTTTCTCAGGTTCTTTAATGGACATTTTTTTTTGCGGTTTAAATTTTGGTCTCTTCCGATCTTCTAAAAAAAACCAACGTTGCATATTTACAAATCCACTAAACACCAAGAATGAAATTTATAAAAAATGAAAAATGCCTTTTACATGTCATTGGACAAAAACTCTATTGAAATTTGAAACAATGAAGAGCCAAAGAAGTACCATATAGGTTTAATGTGAAAATTTAAACCTTAATGAATTCTAGAAATCAAAACACTTTTCATCAAGTAAGCACCTAATATCAATATTTTATAATCCTACTATCAAAGAGATTGTAACCACTACGTTTACCTACTATAGTAATTTTTGATATTCGGCCTTTGCGGTTTCGGACTGAAAATGCATTAAAGGTTCGATCCCCGCATATGACTGACTGTTTGTGTGATAAGCATAACTGTCAGTTATGCATCTAGTTTTTAAATAGGTATCTATTTATGTATGTATATATATACCAGCTGTTTAGTTACCATAGTACAGTACAAGCTTTGTTCGATGTGGAATTACATGTACTTATATTTTAAAATAAATGTATAAAAAAACAGGTAACGTGAGAATTTTTAAAAAATACATAAATACCCCGTACCTGATATCTTCACTTAATTCGTTTTTATTAAAATGTTACTGTTGCTATAAACTCAACTCAAAAACTCCTAATTACTATTCATAGTCATAGAGTCATAGATAATACACTAAGGCATAGAGTACTCTGCAGTGTTACTAACACTATATTTATAAATAGAGCTAGAAGGTTATGAAAAAGGAGCTAAAAAGGAGCTAATTATTTTAGTTAAAAAGAGCTAAATAAAAAAGTATATGTACCACAAACTTTCGCGGCTGAGTGCCCTAAGCGCTCGCCCCCAAGTCCGGTGAAGCTGTAAAAGCCGCAGCAGCTCTGTTTTAGGATAGGGCCCCTAAGGCTAACAGTGTAGTCAGTTCAAAAAAAAAAAAGAAGTATATGTAAATAACATTTTAATCAATGGCTTATACTGGTATATAAGACAAACAAAGATCAAAGATCTTAACATATACGATAATGTATAATAATCTTAAAAGATTATTTGTACCTGTACCTGTTTTTTTAAATATATCTTTCGGCAATTCGTAGCTGTGACATTTTTTGACTCGTCGTAATCCTGACCCAATAGTCAAATTGCATTGGTGGTGTCATTTTGAAGTTTGTTTTAGGATTTGTTCTTGATAATATTAGCTGACTAAATACCCTTTCAACTTTATCGTTAGACCAGGGCAAAGAAATCATTGAAAGAGCGAAAGAACACAATTCTTTGAAAGGATTTAAGTCAGCCACATCTTTGCATAGTAAGGCTGAATACAGTGTTTCACCAACCGTCAGTGCGTACAATCCGTCCTGACGGTACCCATTAACCGACCGTCAGTTTGTAGCTTTCAGTGTTTTCCTGACCAACAAACTGACCGGACTGCTACAGTGGGTACACAAAATGGACGCGTTTGCAAATAGTTTAATTGCTGTTTAATAATCTTCGTAAACGTGTAAGGAACAGAAGACGTAGATATCACGTACACCTAATCGCCATCCAGAGAGCATTTCAAGAGGAATTCACTACTTTATATTGATTATTGCGCGAAGATGAAGAATTTTTGTTTATTAATTCGGAATGTCTATCAAAAGTATTGATGAATTATAAGCGAAATTACAAGACAACTTAAAACATCAACCTTATATCACCGGTGGAAAGACTTTTTTTGACGATGATACACATATCCGTTTGGTCAGTCCACCTGTCGGTGCAGCACTGAACGTGTTCATTTGTTTCCATAGCTCGTCGGTCAACACACCGCAACGCGTAGCAATATGCGCGTGCGTACGGTCAGTCCAATACTGTAATTATTTATGAATTTTCATACAAATGAGAAGCGCGACTGACGTACGCACTGACGATAAGTTTAGCACTGTAACCGGCCTAAAACTTCAGATTAAAATGCTATTGTGTTATTCTTCTTACCCACGGCACTAGGGCGATGTTATCCCATTGCGTTTCCTCTTGAATTTGAACCAATTTTGAAAAGCAGTTTCAGAAAGCCATTTTCCTCGGAATTTTTGTGTGTATGACTTACTCGATGACATTTAGCAGGTTACACCTGTCTATAATAATACTAAATGGTTCAAGTTATGGGAACACAAAAAAAATAACACAAAATACACTCCGGATACATACATTAATGAAGAAATGCGGTAATTCTCGTGGATTATGATAGGAGTCCAGGGAATTCCCCACGGATTGCTACATAAATTCCTATAAATTTATAGACAATAAACGTAATTGTTGCGTTCAATTATCATAAAAGATTCGGATACACGAGTAAAAATTTATGAGAAAATTATAACGATTTTTTTTTTCAAGGTATGGAATAGAGCTAAAATTCTATGAAAAAAGCTATGGAGCTAAACACGTTTTTTTGGAGCTAACTCATCATAAATAGAGCCAAATTTAGCTCTAAAAGAGCTAAATTGGCAACACTGCTACTCTGTGCTGTGACTGTGCGTTTATCTCTGCTGTGCGTTAAGGATGTGTTAGCGACGCGTAGGGCTAAGCGTGATGATAGAAATCATAATTGTAGATATAAGTTGTAGGCTTGTAGGGATTAAGAATTTGTTTATACGATCGGCGATTTAATGTTATAAATAGAATGTTGTAACCTGCAGGTATATAAGAATAGTAAATAACTTGTAAAAATGCTTATAATATCGTAGAAATAGTCTCATAAAGTATTGAACTTACGTTTCATCAATAATCTGTGTTTTTTAACAGATATATGTAATGTTTAATGTCGTATATGATAGTTAGCCTACTATGTGTGTTTTATAATGTTTGTAACGTTTAATAGTGCGTACATAACGTGTTTTTAGGCCGTTTAAGGTTGTAATGTTTATTGCTTGATATTTACGGTGTTTATTAACCCTTAATGTTACAATTAGTGTTTTTATGTAGGTATTTATGTCCATAATAACATAAGATAGATTTCATAGTGATTTGATAAGTATATTTAGAGATATTAACGATTATTGAACATTGTATAGAATAATAATAATAACATAGATAGGGACAGCAATAGTGCAGCCGCGACGCGCCACCGCGGTAGCGCGCCATGACCATATTTGGTAATGCTAGAGTAGTAGAGAGATAGACGCTATCGCTCCGTCCCGCTCCAACGGTGAAATAAAAGTCTAGCCGTCGCGGCCTACCGGCACACACAGGTGCCACAAACTGAAGACTCAAGAATCAGGACTGGAAGAAACAGTGCTAAGAGGATAGTACTAAGAATTATTGTATATTGAGAAGATTAATTGTATCTTGAGAAGAATATAGCGAAATTTTATTGTGGTATCTGTGTGTCATTGTGTCTTCAAGTGTTCAACCCGCCAGCGACCCAGTCCTCTCCGCTCCCATGCTACGTCAGCGCCACGCCTACAAGAAGGCACCTCACTGCGTGTGTACCTTAATGTTTCGTCCTCTTCACGCTTAGTAGTTTCGGGTGTGAGCAGGGTCGGTCACGCGTAGCGAGAGGGGCTTACACGCACTGGTTTCCAGACAGCTGGTTACCGTAGCATGTATTCGCCGCCGGTTATACAGAGTTCGAGGGAATCGTTACCGACGCGTTCGCGCCCTCGGTGCGCGGTCCCGCTCTGTATTGTTGACGTAGCACATTTTGTAACGGGCAAGTCGTGCCCATTTTAGGATGTAACAAAAAAATCTAAGAATATAAAATTATTATTAATTAAAAATCGATTTTTTAATTAAAGAAAATCAATTATTTAAAAATCAAGAATAAAAATTGATAATTAATTTAATTGATTTTATTAAATAGTATAATAGATTATTTAAACAATCGTTTTTTTGTAATTCGCATCCCTACTTTGCGTCTGTCTAAAAACAGAAACCGATTACCATAGACCGATTACTACGACAGTAGAGGTGGGCGATTAAGAAATATACTAATATAATCATTCGTATAAAAAGATATCTCAAATCATAATGGAGATCTTTGATGTATTACCCAGAGTAAGGCGAGAGTGAAAAGCTAAAAAAAAAAAAAAAGGTCCGCAGTTGTAAAGAATATTTTTTTAAAAGAACCCCTTACAGTTAGCTAAAAAAAAGGTCGTTCGGTCGTAATATTCAATTATGAATGATTAGTAAAGTGATTCGAAATAGTATTTTCTTCAGATAATTGTTATGTGTTTTTAAAACTTTCTTAACGATTGAATGACCTTTTCTTTTAGCTTTCCACTCTCACCCACCTTTGGGTAATAAATACATCAAAGACTCCATTAAGAATGATCATTCGTATTCGTACTTCGAAAATTATTTATTACGCATTAAACGAAATAACTCGTTACGTAAATCAAATACGACAGTAATGGGTAGTGTTGCCCAAACTTCGCTAATTATTTACTCAGCGCAATCTTAGCTTTCGAATAAATAGTCGAGTTACGCTAAAGCTAAAGGTTAAGCTTAGCTTTAGCTGAGGAAGTGTCTGGTAACTGTCAATTAAATAAATTAATTTATTTATTACGAATTATGTATAGAAAATTAAAAAGCTATTTAAAGTAGAATTTAAATTGTTTACTTGTATAATATTCAACTTGCTTTAAAGTAAAAATAACAGATCAATTCGTACATAAAATAAAAAGATTGAAACTTCAAACCAATAACGAGAAACAAGAAGAATAACAAAACGTTTACGTAATAAAAATAGTAATTTTATGTAGTATATGTCAATGAGAATTAAAGCAATACAGATAATTTAAAAGTGTATAAAATGACTGTTAGTTCACTATTATACCTTTTTTTTTCGTACAATACCCAAGTTTTCCGCAAGTCTTCGAATTCAATGACTTGAACTTTACTCAGGTAAAGCTGAGCAAATGCTAAGCTTGCAACTATAAATTTCAATTTCGGAACTTAATGCTAAAAAAATCATCATAAGTGTTGCGGACAGCGAGTGGGGCGAGCGAATAACGATAGTCTAATAGTATAAAATGAACAAGTAAATGAAATAATACGTGTTAGGAATAAGGTTTATAAATACGTGTTAGGAATAGATATAATAATATGAACTGAATATGTGTGAATATGTGTATTTTAAAACGATTAGAATAAGAATATAGCTAGTTGTAAGTTTAAATGTATAAATTTCACTAGTTGTAAGGATGAACCATGCCAGACTCGGAACATCTGGCATGGTGACTCATGGTACTGCCGAGAGCGCGCACACAGGGCGTGCGCGCTCATTGGCTGAGCGACGCCCCGCACGGAATCCATCGCACTACCGGTTGCGAGTCAAAGGGCGAGGTTAAATATAGCGGAGAGGGCGGCAGTACTGCCGCACGTAGATCTCGCAATCGACTCCCTAGTTGAACCACCTCCAAGTCGGCATCGGAGAGGCCTCGAGAGAGGTCGAAGCGGCGAACGATCGCCGCTTTGTACTCCCTGCCGACGTGCGAGCGTTGTTGACGGAGAAGAACGCTGCGACTCGTGCGCATGACTCTTATCCGACCGATGCAAACCGCGCACGATTACGCGCACTTCAGAGAGCGGTTAAAGCCCGTATAACCGAGCTCAAAAGTCACAGATGGGACACCTTAGTCGAAGGGCTAAGGCCGTCACATCTGACTTATTGGAAAGTAGCCCACGCCCTTAAAATAGACACCCAACCTCGCATGCCCCCCCTCGAAAGGGGTCCCGGCACTACACCCGCTTTCGATACCATCGACAAGGCGGAGTGCCTTGCCGCTTGTTTGGAGAGCCAGTGCTCCCCGAACAGCGTCAAGAACACCGACCGAGTCAGAGACATCGAAGCCCGCGTGGAGGAGCTGAATAAGCCCCCGGCATCAGAATCCCTGTCCCCAGTCACTTCTGAGGAAATCTCTGCCATTCTCAAAAGCCTTAAGCTCAGAAAGTCACCAGGTCCCGACGGTATCAGGAACGAAGTACTCAAACTTCTTCCCGATCACCTCATAGCTCTATTGGTCTGCATATTCAATGTAGCCATAGCCAACTGCCATTTTCCAGCCGTCTGGAAAACGGCCATTGTCATAGGTATTCACAAGCCCGGCAAGAGCACGTCGCTTCCCGACAGCTACCGCCCTATCAGTCTCCTCAATACCCTAGGTAAAATCTATGAGCGGATCCTCCTGAACCGTCTCAAATCCGTAATAGAGGAGAAAAACCTCTACCCGCCTGAGCAATTCGGTTTTCGTGCTAGACATTCTTGCACTCATCAAGTGCACCGCCTCACGGAGCACATTCTGTTTAACTTTTCCGAGTTATCCAAACCCCGTCGCACGCTGGCAGTCTTTTTCGACGTAGCCAAGGCCTTTGATAAGGTCTGGCACGAAGGATTAGTCTATAAGCTGTACT
Organism: Saturnia japonica; assembly: GCA_033032175.1. Classification (NCBI taxonomy): domain Eukaryota; kingdom Metazoa; phylum Arthropoda; class Insecta; order Lepidoptera; family Saturniidae; genus Saturnia; species Saturnia japonica. Next base: position 10,037,172 of record CM065305.1, read on the forward strand.
CCCACGAAGTCCCCGATAGATTAGTTAAAATCATCCGCGATTACCTCAAAGACCGCACCTTTCGCTACAGAGTGGAAGGTGAACTATCCACACCCCATCCCATACGCTCAGGCGTCCCCCAAGGTTCCATCCTGGCACCTAGCCTCTTCAATCTGTACGTCAGTGACCTACCAAAACTTCAAGAGAAAGTTGAAGTAGGTCTATACGCTGACGATACAGTCATATACTCCTCTCAAAGGCAAACGAGAAACCTCAAATGTAGGATCCAAAGAGCCGTGACCACTCTCGGGAAGTGGTTTAACGACTGGCGAATAGCCATAAACCCCACGAAGAGCGCAGCGGTGCTCTTCGACCAAACCGCCACAAAGATACCGCAAAAACTCAAGGACAATCCCTTGAACTCTTCGGTAATCCGATCCCCTGGGAAAAGGCGACCAAATATCTAGGTGTAACCCTAGACAGTAGACTCTCCTTTATACGCCACATCAATCTGGTTAGGAAAAGGGCCTCCTGGACCCTCGCCCGACTACATCCTCTGTTATGTGCTGCAAGCAAAATGTCCACGAGACACAAGCTTACGCTCTACAAGATGTGTATCCGTCCGATCATGACATATAGCTGCGTTGCGTTCGCACATATGCCAAGTTATAACTGGGAACGCTTACAAGCCATCCAGAACAAGTTTCTTCACCGCCTTACCGGTGCCCCCTGGTTTGTTCGTATGGAGGATCTCCATAGAGATATGGACCTTCCCTCGATACATGCATACGCCAAACACCTTTCTCGCTCGTATTTCGACACCGCGTCGAACCACGCGAACCCCTTAATAAAAGCGGCAGCTTCTTATGTTCCCGACCCCAACGCCTGCCGGAGAAAACGCCGGCCGCGTAATATATTCACTGACCCGCCCGACCAAACCGAAAAAGCTAACGCGTTCTACGCCGACACCGTCTCTCCAAACAGAGCGTGCCACCGCCCACGCCCGCGTAACCACCGTTCTCTCCGCAGAGGACGGGCGGTCAACTTCGCTCCCGCACACCCGTCACGTCCACCCTCTCTAGCGGCAACCCAAGCCTAGGTCCGTTCCTCGGTGTGAAGCCCTTGGGTCAGGCAGCCGCCCGCGCGATACAAAGTGACACTATACGTGCAACACTTAGTTACCCACACACAACATTACACACGTATGAACACACACACGTGCACACCACACAGGTACATAGGTTCTGTAAGGGACCTTTTTTTTTTCTTTTTTTGCGCTAGTTAGACTATTGCGCTAGTTAGTGTAGAAAAACCATTCCGATTATTAAATACACATACGCATGGTCCACTCCTTCCTCCCAGGAGGAGGGGAACGTGCATATGAGTATATATTAGTTAGCTCGAATTCTCATAAGATTAGGGAATTAGTTAGATCGCGACTTTTTCGCATTCGCGACGACCGCCCGAGCCGAGGTTCGGCCACTCTGGCACCCTCGTGCGGGTCGTCACAAACTTTCGCGGCTGAGTGCCCTAAGCGCTCGCCCCCAAGTCCGGTGAAGCTGTAAAAAAGCCGCAGCGGCTCTGTTTGACGATAGGGCCCCTAAGGCTAACAGTGTAGTCAGTTCTAAAAAAAAAAAAAAAAAAAAAAAAAAGGCAGTACTGCGATCAGTTCGAGAAACACCACAACACCAGCAACAGCAAGCAGCGAATCTACAAGCAAACTACAGTCAAGAACGTTATTAAGAAACCACATTGTTACTACGAACTACTGTAACTTTGTAAGAAACAAGAATAAAGCAAGCGCTATTAATTTAGCACACATTAAAATATTGTGGACGTCTTTTATTCACAATAATAAGTATACAAACAATATCAGGTTCTTGATTTGATACTTTTGTTGGTAGGTTTTTTGCAAATTATTTTACTCCACCACGGAAAGTAACGCAAAACTAACACATTGAGTTGTGTAACTTATGAGTAAAGCAACAGGGTCAAAAGTAACGCAAAATGTTATAAAAGTAATGCTATGGCAACGCTGGTATAATGAGTATCATTGAGTATATTTTATAATGAGTAAGCGTAAATAAAGTGTTGACTGATGACAAGCGGTGGGTGAATATTAGGTATATTAAAGTAATCATTCGATTATGAAGATATCTCGAGATATTTTGATTATAGCCATTTTATTACCTAATAGTAGATATTTTGATGATAAGTGGTCATTCATAATCAAATTACTAATGCTAGGTTACTAATATTAGTAGTTACTAATTTTATAGAATTAGTCATTGATTTTTGGCGGAATCTTGAAGTGACATGTTGTAGTTTTTATTTTTAATTCAATAACTTAGGTTTTTGACCCTATATTATGTAGTATTGGTGGCGTTTTACGTGATATAGTTTGGTTTTTGTGCATAAGTGAAGTGGCTTATAAATATAAGCTGAAAGCATTCATTCTGAGATACCACAAAATCTTCCTAGAAAGTTCTAACATGGTGGCCACTATCTTGTTAGGATACTAAATCGTCATAACACATAACATAATTCACTCAATAATGGCAGTAATGGTCTTCATTAAAAAGGACCGATTGCCAAGTTAGGAACACGAAGAAGAATTAGTCATCATTACTACCGAACGACCTTTTTTTAGCTAAGCTTCCCACTCTACATTTTTAATAAGTACAGTCATCATTCATATTCGCCCACCTCCGAGTATACTTATAGGAATCGATTATGAAAGATTACTCATCATTGAAATGCCTCGAGTAATTCATATAATCACTCATTTATAAGTGTTGACACCTGGCAAAAATAATATTCGCTAGACTAGGTATGGAATTTATAATGTATCACTACTATTTTTCATATGAAAACAAAAATAATTGGTCACCTGCTTTAATTAAACCAAAATACCTACCACATATTGTTAGCTTGAGGAAAAGAATTGTTTTAATTATAAAAAAATATTGCGTATTTCCTAATTTGTGGTATTCACGAAAAACAAGTTGAGAATTCTGTTAAAACATATCGATCATGACGGAAGTTTGTACAAAATAACATATTATAATTCTTGTTTAATCTACCATAAAACATATTGATATTGTTAGCTTAATGAAAATATAGTTTTAATTTTAAATAAATATTACGTATGTTCTAAATATAATTATCTCATTCATGAAAAACAAGTTGAGAATTCTACTAAAGCTTATCGATCATGGCGGTAGTTTGTACAAAACAAAATAGTATAATTATTGTTTAATCTACCATAAAACATACTGTTTGTATTTTTAGAATATGTCTAGATTTATTTTATTCTATTATAATTTGTAGTAGTTCGGTTGTGACTTCTGTTAGTTGAGAGGAAATGTCGCTCATTACTCTGTTGAGTATTTGTTTACTTTTTATGTTCGATAAAAAAGGACAGAGGGTCAGCATTGAGCTACGAAGCAAATTGGTTGTGCTAACGAAATAAAGTGGTTTTTAATGAAAAACAACATTTAAAACTTAAATAACACAAGTCAACCAATATGATAAAGTACTCATCATATAATTTTAATGTTCGATTGTTTATGTAACTAATGGTGTACAATAAAGATTAAAAAATAATTAAAAAGATGTGTTCAATGGACTCAAATACAAGAATTTTTAACAATAAAGAATACCAACTTTAATGATTTTAAAGAGTTCCCGGGTGTATCGCCGAAGTTGAAGCTCCAATGCGAATGAAATAAAAACGGGACTCGCTGAATATCAATTAAAAAAAACATTAGAATTGAGTAACCTTAGACTTTTTTGAGGTCTGTTAACAAGTCGCAGAATTTGTACTCTTACTATATGTCACACGATCATGTAAATTCACTTCACTAAAATACAATACTCGAAACTCCTACACCTAGCATAAATCGCACAAACATGTAAATTGACTTCACTAAAATACAGCTCTCAAAATTCATACACCTAGCAGCTAGCATATATAGCTTAACTATATAAATTTACTCCAGTAAAATACAACTCTCAAAATGTATACGCCCGTCATATAACGCACGATCGTATGATTTCACTTCACTGCGTAGCAAATCGCAGTTTTATCACTGTTTTTATGTTTAAAAACAGACAGAATATGACAGACTATTTGTTATATATATAAAAAAAAATTGTCTTTATTTCAGTATCTGGTACAAATGACTGTAATAAATAATTGAATATGTACTAAATATCCCACTACCTGCATTTTTTTTTGTTTATCATTTGTTGCAGTTAGAGAATTCATTTACCGTAGGTGAAATAACAGTGATAAAAATATAATTGCATAGCTGTGATTTTTATTTCAATAGCAATAGTTTCCATGTCTACGTTCGATCGTTTGACGTCAAAAACGTTTATATCACTCTTTTTTTTTATTCATTCATAAAATCAACAAAATTTTAAAATAAAAGGGTTGAACAACCTACAACAAATTTTTGTGTCTGTTTGTTTCCGGTAATACCCCAAAACGGTTGATCCCATCTATAGTTGAGCCGATTTTGACGGGACTTTCACTAGCAGATAAGATAGCTGACATATGAGATTATAGCAAATTAATGTACTACTTATTCATGGTCATTCAAAAGACCTACAAAAAAGTCCGGGAGAGTATACATCTATCTTTTAAAGAACACACAATAAGCATTTTTGTTTTTAAAATAGCCAGGAGCGGGGGAGCAAGATTCGCGCGGTCATTCTGTAGTCCACGTGAGCGAAGCCACGGGCTCAGCTAGTTATATATAAAAATTATATTTGTATTACAAACTCTATGAACGTAGTAATCTTGCAGCCGGATCTTAGACTAATTACAGTATAAAATCTATATACCGTTTATAAAATGAATCCTTCTGAACCGTCTCAAGCCAATAATAGAGGAGAAAGACCTCTATCCGCCTGAGCAATTCGGTTTCCGTGCTAGATATTCTTGCACTCATCAAGTGCACCGCCTCACGGAGCACGTTGCATTTAATTTTGCTGAACTTTATAAACCCCGCCGTACACTTGCGGTCTTTTTCGACGTGGCCAAGGCCTTTGATAAGGTCTGGCACGAGGGATTGATTTACAAGTTGTACTGCTTTGAAGTCCCCGATAGGCTAATTAAAATAATTCGCGACTATTTAACAGATCGCACCTTCCGCTATAGAGTGGAAGGTGAATTGTCCACGCCCCGTCCAATACGCTCAGGCGTTCCCCAAGGTTCGATCCTGGCTCCTAGCCTATTTAACCTGTACGTCAGTGACCTACCTCGACTCCCGGAGGTCGAGGTAGGGCTATACGCTGACGATACAGTCTTATATGCCTCAGATAGGAATAGATCCCACCTCAGACACAAAGTCCAACGCTCCGTGACCACTCTCGGGAAGTGGTTTAACGAGTGGCGTATAGCCGTTAATCCCTCGAAGAGCGCCGCGATGCTCTTCGATGCGGATTCGTCACAGATACCGTGGAAGCTTAAACCTGTTAAGCTCTACGATAATCCGATTCCGTATGTAAGAGAGACCAAATATCTAGGGGTAACCCTAGATAGTAGGCTCTCCTTTAGACCCCACATCCGTAAGGTTAGGAACAGGGCCGCGTGGGCCCTGGGCCGGTTGCATCCTCTGTTGTGTTCGGTGAGTAAAATGTCCACGCGACATAAGCTCACGCTCTACAAGACGTGTATTCGACCAATTTTGACATACAGTTGCGCCGTGTTCGCACATATGTCCGAGACGAGTTTCAAACGGTTACAATCGATACAGAATAGGTTCCTCTATCGTCTCACCGGGGCCCCGTGGTATGTTCGAAGCGTAGATCTCCATAGAGATATGGAGCTTCCTTCGATACATGCCTACGTTAAACAGCTCTCCGTTCGTATTTCGACACCGCGTCGAACCACGCGAATCCGTTAATAAAAACAGCCGCCACTTATGTTCCGGCACCCACGGACATCCGGTGCAAACGCCGGCCGCGCAATATTTTTATTGATCCCGACGATCACATCGAAAATTCGAATAAATATTACACATCCGTCTCTCCAAACAGAGCGTGCCAGCGCCCACGCCCGCGTAACCACCGTTCTCTCCGCAGAGGGCGGGCGGTCAATTTCGCTCCAGCACACCCGTCACGTCCACCCTCTCTAGCGGTAACCCAAGCCTAGGTCCGTTCCTCGGTGTGAAACCCTTGGGTCAGGCAACCGCCCGCGCGATACAAGTGACACTGTACGTGCATCACTTAGCTACCTACATACAACACTACACACGTATGAACATACACACGTGCACACCACACAGGTACATAGGTTCTGTGAGGGACCTTTTTTTTTCTTTTTTACGCTAGTTAGTTAGCGCTAGTTAGTGTAGAAACATTCCGATTACTGAATACACATACGCACGGTTCCTTCCTTCCTCCCAGGAGAAAGGGAACGTGCCTATGTGTATATTTAGTTAGCTCGAATCGTAGGTGTAGGGATTCGAATAGATCGCGACCTATTTGCGAACGCGACGACCGCCCGAGCCGAGGTCCGGCCACTTTGGCACCCTCGTGCGAGTCGTCCACAAAACTTTCGCGGCTGAGTGCCCTCTGCGCTCGCCCCCAAGTGCGGTGAAGCTGTAAAAGCCGCAGCGGCTTTAGGGCCCCTAAGGCTAACAGTGTAGTCAGTTCAAAAAAAAAAAAAAAAAAAAATGAACAGAGCAAGTGTCTCCTTAAAGTTCCTTCGTTCTTTTTACTAGTGCGCCTTTCTATTAAAAGCATACAAGGACCACATAATTTTACGTTAAAAGATTTTTTAAAATATACAACATAAAAAGGTTAAAAGTGAAATTTATGATGTTAGATATTTTGAATTACTCAACCTATAGATATAAATCCAAGGAATTACTGAATAAAAATACAATTTTATAGGTAAAATTTTTCTTATTACTTTTATAAACATTTTACATATTTACATAATTTACAATTTGCAGTCTTTTCAAGTATGTAACTTTAGTAATCTTATCTACAAAATATATTTAAATCATTATAATTATTGTAACACGTTTAAAAACCTAATTAATACCTACACATATTGCAAGTGTTTTTTTTTATTTTAATAAGGACAATTCACACCCGGATGCAAAAATGTACAGTTATCACCTTGTCGACACAAACCGTTTCTTTGAAAATATATACACACTGCTTTACGACCACCGCGTGAACCGCCTCTACCCCTTTGAGGAACGTCCCAATTCCCGGGTCCTTTACCGCGCCAGTGACCCCCAGTGCCACGACCTCGCATAGCCCCACGGAAATTTCCTGGACCTGGAAAACTTTCTCCCGGCCCTCCTTGTCCCTGGGGTCCTGACATATTGAAATCCATTGGGAACATATTTTGTTGCATATTAAAACCATCTGGTGGTACAGGGTACATTTGATTTGGACCATTAAACATTTCTGGACCCATCATCATATTTTCTGGAGGTAGCATCATTCCTGGAGGAATATTTCCAGGACCCATACTTACGGGGTTTATTGGTGTCGGTCCTATTGGTACTGGTAAACCATTTATCATTTGAGGAGGCATCCCATTGGTCCATTCACCAGCTACCATGTTAGGTGGTTGGAAATTAGGTACAACCGGAAATTGGGCATTTGGGAAGTTGGTTGGAAATTGGGGCATATTTGGTGGGAATATAGATGGTATATTTAAGTTACCAGGTGCATTAGGAGGTGCATTGCCCTTAGGTTCTGGCCAAGGCATATTACGGAAATCACTAACGTTGTCTTGATTCCCAGTTATATCTTCTAAAGGAATAATTGTTGGTTCTGAATAAGGATGAGCTTCTGCATCAGGTTCCAGTGCAGAATCTGGGATCATAGACTTATGGAAATAAAGTGGCTGTAGAGTGCCTTTTTGACGAATGGCCTGTATATCTTTTTCTTTACTATTTTTGCCGTATTCCACTAATGTTTGTCCGCTTACATCAATGAGAATTAACGGCCTCCAATTTGTTTTCTCTTCCATAATGTCATCAGTACTGAGATTTCTAGCTTTTTGGAAGGCTTCTCTTTCATGTATCCTTTCTAAATGTTTCATATCAGTAAAGGTTTTAGTAACATTGACCCTTTCAGTTTCATCAAGCTCAAAATACTGAATCTCTTCCAGGTCTGCTTTCCACTTTATACTTTTCTTAGGACCTTTTTTCTTGTGGTAACACAGAACTCCTTTCAATCCATTTACTGTTAATGTATGAGGTTCGGAAGTATCCATTTTTTCTTGAATATCCTTCTCAATATCGTTGGTCTCTGTATTTTCATCATTATCTGTACTTTTCTCTTCAGATTTTTCTTTAGCTGCTTCGGTCTCAAGAGTATCTTGATAAAATCTAGGCGGTACCGATTTATTTTCACTCACAGGACTAGTTGCCACAGTTGGTGTATGCGGCGGCGAACAATCACTAGGTGCATTTCCATCTTTAGATCCACTTGTACGACGTTTTCTTTTTTTTGGATCTTTCTTATTTGTTGTTGAAGCATTTAATGCGTCCATAAACATATCACTTTCCAATAACATCATTGCTGTAACAAAAAGAAATAATATTCTGATAAGTCTTATAAGAAAATCGATTTTTGATACAGTTGTCACAAATAACAATAAATCATCGTTGCTAATTAAAATATCTTATGTGACATTTTGGTTGAAAATTAGTTTTGCAGATATTTTAAAAAAGCATTTTAAATTTCTACTACTTTTAAAAACTATTATGCAAATATCTTATTATTTCACAGACATAAGTCTCATTTAAAAAAATATCAAGTGTTTTCCTACTTTTAACTGTACACCGTTTTCGATTTCCTCGACAAGTTATTTTTTACACATGGAAGATCTTAAATTTGCAACGAAGCAAATGATATATTTTTATTGCTTAAATTTCGGTTGATATTTAAAAATTGAACATTTTTAAAAGCAGGGTATGTTGTCGTGGGTGTAGCCAGGTACGGGCAGAGGGTGAGGGGAGGGTGCAGATACCCTTCCAAGCAAGGTGTCGGTAAACGTTAGGTCCGAGTGCTCACGAAAGAAAGAGTAAATAATTTTGTCCTGCCCTCTCCTCGGTGTTGGTAAACGTAATTTAATATTACTTTTCCCTTGCCTGCCCCTCCTGCCCAAAATCCTGGCTACGCCCATGTATGTTGTTCGTTCATTATAAATCTATCTTTAATAAATGCTGAACATATGCATATATAACGAGTATAGACAGTTATATACTCCTTAACGGTAATTCACACTTGAATTTCGTACGAAAAAGTCTAAAATGTATTTATAACGGGATTCCCAATATATTAATTACAATTTAGTTCGTATAACCTTGAAAGTCTTCTTTTGAATTATTATTTTGTATAACGAGTAAACCAAATTATTTTTGAAGTATATCACCAAATGAAATCAACCTGTGTTTTCGTAAACTTATAGAGATATGCCCACAAATTACATCCTATCAGTTCATATTTTATGATCGATAAGTTTCAAAATTTGCGCAGTGGAGAAGCTTGTGATGTCAAGCGTAAGTTATATGAATCCAGATTAAAGCATGCAATGAAGAATGTAAATACCAATGCACTTATAGGCTTTCACAGCGGTTAAATTTATGGAGTCGTAGCATCAATTTATTGTCTAATGTCTATTCAAATTCCAATTAATTAATTAAATTAAATTATTTATTTTTATTTAATTAAATTAATTCTATTCAGAGTTAAGAGTGGTTTTAATTAACAGAGTATAATTAACGAATCTTTATAATGCGTGGGTAAGCGATAAATCTAATGACGCCAAACTGATTATTTATCACCATTTGATTGCTTTACCTAAAGTTTTCAAATAGTGGAATTATCAAAAATGATACTAGAAATCCCTTCGCCTTTTCATAAACAGAAATTTGAAAAATTAAAATAAATTTCTTACATACGATACACGTGTATTTATGGCACATAACAACACAGTTCTACACACTAGAAGAAAACCCACCTAATCAGTTAAGTGAGATCGCAATACCGCCACGATTCTAGGAAAAAATATTCTTTTAATGTTAAATGAATATAATCTATTTAAACGAATGCATTTCTTTTTAAAAAAAAATCCAAATGTTAAGTAATGGTCTGGTGCGATACTTGTAGTAGGAAGCAAAAAGCGTGTCGTTGGGGTATAATCGTTCAAAGTATGGGTGCGAAAAACTTATTCTACGTAGCGGTTGGAAATATATCTATATTAAAATGATAATTTTGTTTGTTAGGGGTAATCTCTCTCGAGCGACCAATAGGATCCTATACTAAAAATTCTTTCACTGATACTAAGCTATTTTATCCCAGAGTTACAAATGCTATATTTTCTTTATAAACGTTATTATACCATAATTAACGCAACCGAAGTCGCGGTCGTTTGCTGGTATTATATAAATAAGACCATATATTTTATACCGCTTTTATTGTGACATAAGTATTATAAACGTATGTTATAGTTAATATAGCGGTTCGTGAAGATATCGAATTAACTTTAAGTTGTATCAGAATCGGTCATCATTTAAATTGTATCTACATCAGTTTGTTATAAACAGAAAAAATTTCAATTACTTTAAAATTTCGCTCAGGTAGGTGTGTAAATTGTTGGAAGTGATTTAAGAGTATTATTACCTAACTACCTATACTACTAATAATAACACTATAACACAATAATACTATAATATAATTAAGGTTTTTTAAGTTTATTACTAATTTTTCTGCAAGACAGACATAATTTATTACACAAAACACACTAATTATGTTAAGTGATATGTGATTCTCAATTAGTTATAACTACAGGTTTTGGAATAAGCTTAGAATGATTAAAATTAGTAAAGTAGATTATTTTAGACACGTCCTGCATCAATTAAAGATGTATTTAAAAATGTTTCATTAAACAATAATTATGTAACGAATATTATTTTCGAAGCCGTAAGGTATATAAAATAAAGTTGTTTTTAAATTCTAGACAAAAATTTACCGCCGTACGTCGTAATGCAGTTTTGTGATAATCAGCTATCGTCATAAATATAATCTAAAGGAGCGTTGGTGCAGTGTCCCAATTGTTTCAGCAAGGCCCCGGGTTTGATTCCCACTGAATGTGTGGCTACATCTATAAGAATACTTGGATGGGTCTAAACACAAAAACTATATTTTCACAAAATAAAAGAAAGGGCAACACAACAGTGAAAGCCATTTGTCGTGTAATTTGTGAATTGTTTGTTTACTATAGATACGAATATAGTATTCAATTAATTACTACGTAGATACACAAATTACCTGCTTGATACCACCACTTATTTAGAACCAAAATATTATTTATTTCGTACCTTAGGTTCTGTTACGTTTTATTAATTAAGTCAATAAATAAAAAAAACTCATGAAGGATAATGGGTATTGATATTTAAGTCTTCAAAAACTAGTTAACCGATTTTCGTCTTTTGGAAATGGAAATAAAACTACTAACAGTGGACAAAACCTTGTTAAGAGTTAATAACTGTTACTAATTTGCAATTTCTAGTAATTTAAAATAAATAATCTTTATAAAAATAAACTCTAACAAAATTATATACTTTACCAATTCATAAGGATTTATATTATTCCATTGCAACTATCCGTTGTTATTGATTATAAATATTTAGGTAAGAACATTAGGTGTGCCAAAAATTCGAAAATATTTATTCATAATTAGTTTCAAAATTTCGGTAGCGAAATACCATCGAAACTGTGATTTACGTAAATGATATCAGAGCAGGTACTTTTTGTCGAGTGGAATTTTTTCTATCAAATAATATAAAAGGTATATAATATGATGTACATCTGCGAACTCGTAACATTAAAATTATAGATCATATTTCAGAGAGTATGTAAATTTTGGTATCCTATACTGAATTTCGCTACTATACCTACATGAAAATATGAATTTTGGATACCCACTGATACACATATTCAAACCGTATAAAAGATATTACATACCTATGATATGATACATGATAGATTGTAAGAACAGACAACATAGCCTAACTTATAAAAGGCATAAACAAATTTATTGAAATAAAACAAGCGTTTTATCTTATTCGGTTTTAAACGCGTGACGGAAGCTGGCGGAGGTGTGCCTGAACATCTTTAGTATTAATAAATGTTATTAAATAAATATACATTATTCCGTTTGTTAAAAGATCGGTTTACATGGGATTTAAATTCCCATACACATTAGCTACTTACTTCTAGACGTACCTACCTACTAAGCATTCATATGCGTGTTCTACAATAAACCTATATCTACAATATACATTTTTACCAATATTCTTTTTTTTCGACTCGACTATACTTTTAGCCGTAACGGCTCTGAAGCCTCAGAACGCTTTTACAGCTTCACTGGACTTGTATTCCACCAATATACGTTAACTATCGAACTTTTCGCCAACGACATTTAAATAAAACAATTTGTCAAGAGTTCAGCAATACCAATAAAGACGCATTTACATGTAATTAAATTTCATTCTTGATTTTCAGTAGTTTCGTAATAGGTTTAAAATGCTAATAATATAAAACTTGCAAGGTTTTATATGACCTACTCTTTGTTTCCAGTTTACCAAGACTGTGCCATTGTTTATATCTACATATTTTCCATCAAATTTGAAAATGATTGTGATAACATCACTTTCATATAATTTATGTAAATCTCTGTGAAGGCATTATATATAACATGTCACTGTAAACAGAGGGGTACAGGTCACTAAGATGGTACAAGATGGCGCCACGCGCGCTTCTAGTTTTAGAAATTATGATTACCTATTTTAGTGCATAAAATTCCAGACCATCTATTTCTGTTTTTGTATTTTGTGATAACAAAGCTGATTTTTACATCCCGGTGGAGAATAACTTAAAACGCATTTGGGTAACGCTTCGTTGCAACCTGGTGAGTCGTATTGACAGGTAACTATCAATTGTGACTAATAAAGCAATTAAGCAAAAAAAAAACCGGCTATAGTTATCAACAGGTATACCTACAACAAGTATACAATCACATTGGACTGATTTGTGCAGTAGGTATTTATTACAATACACAATATAAGATATTAAATAGTAAGTGATAATTTCAAATTTAATATCAGACCATAGAAGTCTCTTCTCCGATACGGTGGTTATGGTTACGGTAGGTGGGTTACCTAGGGGCACTATGTCTGGAACCTTCTCGTGGTGTGCCCCGGGCAACGTCAGTCTTATGACTGGCGGCCAATACCAGACTGACGGCGTTCCTCCTCTGTACCCCTCTGCTCATCAGAGGAGACAGGGGATGGGGCAAGAGTGGACCTGCTTCGGCTCGTCCTCTATGGACGGACTCATCTTTGACGGCGGAGGAGGAAGAAAACCTCTTTAAAAAATCGCTGACGGCGGTGGAGAATACCACCTTAAAAATCACGGACGAACTGTGGTGGTGTAAACCACCCTTTAAAAAATCACGGTCGGACGGTGGAAGACAACCACCTTAAATAATTACCAAGGAAGACAACCTGGTTAAAAAATTACTAGCCGGAGGTGGAGAAAACCACCAGCATAAAAAATCAAGGACGGACAGTGGAAGGAAACCACTAAAAAAATTAACCAGAGGGTTGAGTATGAGCACCTCGTTAAAAAATCAAAGCCGGATTGTCGAGGACGGACGGGAGCTTAACGACGGCAGAGGAGGAAACCTCTATAAAAACCAACGACGGACTAGTGGGGGAGGGGGTGCGTTCATTCGCCTCCTTTCTCCTGCTGTTTCACGGACGGCAGAGAAAACCTCGGTAAAAAATCATAGCCGGGCTAGCGGGGTGGGGGTGCGTTCATTCGGCCCTTTACCCCCGCCATATGCCAAAACATTATGGCAGAGGCAGAGGAGAAAACCTCTATAAAAAACCCAACGCCGGGTGGGTGGGAGACTGGGGTGGGTTTATCCGCCTCCTGATCCTGCCAGGCTGAACCAAGGGGAGATGGATCGGGGGTCTTCCCATTGCACTGGTTTGGCGGACGGGGAGACAGTTTCGTTTTGCACCGGGCTGTCTCCGTCAGCGGGCGGTCCTACCGGGCCTTGCCGCCGGAGCGGCGCGGTAGTATGCTACTGCTGGTCCCGTGTCGCCTCATTACGGCGGCGGACGGTGCACCGTTGAGTTTTAGTGAGTAGGAGTGTCACATAACCACTCGTCCCCCGGGCGGGTGTGTACCCATGATGGGTTTCTCCACGTTAAAAAAAAGGTGGGTTACCTACCGTAGATATTTTTACAGTATTGAAACAAGTTACATTTCACCTAATGATTATTATCACTAGCATTGTGTAATTTATCTTTTCTATTTTAGAGGCAAAGTGCCATTTACTGATTACCTAACATTATAGCTGGACGGCTATAAGCGCGACCTTCAATAACGTTTGCGGGACGCGGGGCAGCGGATGTGTTATCGCAAGTGTGATGGATAATTAATTAATTAATGAAATAAAATACTTTAATATAAATTATATTGTTGTCATGTTTGAATGGTAAGCAAAATACTTTAAAAAAAAAATCGGACAAGTAGCTAGTATAACTCGCGCTTTGATGGTTCCGAACTGTGCACAATGTGCATTGCATACCGTACATTATTTTATATAAATATAGTTTGTATAATATCCTTAATATATTAGTTTTATATTTTTATTATTAAGTGCCGTATCTCTTTATTGTGTTAATCTAGAAACGTATATTTTTTTAGAACAGGTTACACAGAAGCAGTTTTAACCCTTAGTGTTTAATATTAATTTCAACTTAGTGATAAAGGATTCAATTTTTACTTTATTAAGTACGGAACCCTAAAAGTAATATGTTTACAGAGTATTACAGATATACGATAATAATATTAATTGCCAATATATAATTTAACAACACGGTTTCTTTAAAATCGTCATCATCAATCTTGGTATAGCGTTTTCTCTTTTTCAATGGCAATTTTATGACATCTGTAATATCATCTGAAGACTTTGAAATGATAACTTTTTGATAGTACTTAACGACACGCTAGTAACCTCTGCAGTAGCCTTATTTACATTATAATCTTCATCTACAACAATATAATTTCAACATAAGTATCCTTAAATACAACATTACAATCCAATACACAATAAAAATACACCCGAAAGCGCTAATTCCTACTTTCTTTTTTTTAATATCTCGCTACATTCAGAAGCATTACTTTTCGTTGATTATTTAACTTTTTTAAACGCAGCGTGGATAATTTCCCTCTTGGTAAAATTATCTCATGTGTAGCAGTCACAAAGACAAAATCGCGCAGGCCCTAACGCTAAATGTCAATGCTGCCGGCGGTCGGAAACTTACTAACTCATTGCTCGGTTTTGTTCCCCATCCCGCAACCCGCAAACATTAAGGAGGGTCGCGCTTACAGCGTTCCGGCAATAGGAACCTACATCTCGAAATACTTATAGTTGAGAAAAACAAGATTTAACCGCATTTTAAAGTATGATACTACTAGTACGTTAATACTACAGCTTGTATTCTAATTATAAGACGTATTTCTGTTGAAGCGCGAGGTGCGATTCAGCTCACAGAAATCTGATTTTTTAGACATGATCTTTAAAACATTTAATCGAGTTACGAACAATAATTTCACGGTAGGTATCAGTCATCTATTACTTTTATACATGAACTCAATATATTTACATATTCGTCCTGAAGCTGTTTATATTTACGGGTTTAGTAGGCGTCTGTCCTAGTTTTAAAAATGTAATGAATCCATTTTCGATTTTAACGATGCAAGATAAAATAACAAAAAAATTTTTTTTTGAAAATGAAACAGACCAATAATCATTATGTTATGGATTATAGAAATTTTTAAGCATCTAGTACCTACCTATAACTTTATTTAAAATTTATGAAAATCCAGTTAAATTTTTTAAATGAAATCTAAGCCGAAACGTCTCCTTTTATTAATCCTAAATATCTGTGCGACCGAGCTGTGCTCGGTGCCTTATAAACCAAAAAAGAGAAACACCTATCTATGTTAACTTTGAATGTAAAATATTATTTAAATGCAGTTTGAGTTAGTATATTACTCAATCACGCAAAAACGGCTACACAAATTTTGATAAAATTTGGCACACCGCTTTTAACCCGGATAAACACAGGATTTAGGTTAAAACAATTATTTTTGTTCACGCGAGCGGATAATATATATCTACAATTTATACGTTATTATAAAGCTCATGAGTTTGTTTGAACACGCTAATTTGTAAGTACGTTTTATTTTTCTTTTTGAATTTTATAGCCTAATTATTGGAGAAGGCTATATAACATCACGCTACGACCATAAAGAGCGGAGTAGCAACAATAAACATCATACAACATCAAACTGTAAAGCTGATTTATACGCCAGCACGCCAGCACTGGCAAGGTACTGGCCCCGTATAAACACTTTTTGCGGCTGGCGGCCACCACTGGACAGTCACAAAAAAGTGATTAGTGTCTACACAAAGTCAGTACTTTGCTACATCGGTGCGTTGGCAGCGATGCAGTAAAAATTTGGTTGAATACACTTCACATGAGTGAAGTTGTAGGACACAGCTAGTACCTATGTAATATGACTGACAAAAATTTATCTAATCTCTAAATCTCTTATCTAAAACATCTATCTTCTAAGGAACACCCACAGTAAGCATTTTTGTCTTTAAAATAGCCGGGAGCGGGGGAGCATTATTCGCTCGGGCATTCTGTAGTCCACGTGAGCGAAGCCACGGGCACAGCTAGTTTAAAGTATATCTTAATTCAAAATTACTCGTAAAATAGCAAATATAAATAGAGAAAAAAGCGAAAGAATAAAGAGAAATACTATTATAGCTAAGTTATCATTGTGTACAGAGAGCTTCTCTTGTAAACAATGCTATCGATAACATTACCTAGGGCACACAAACACAGTAACGCGTTAAAGAGCTACGTACAAATTGACCATGCGAGAAGCGCCTGATATTTATTAACTTCTAATGTAGGTATAATAATTTCATTTTTTCTGCCTGGTTTTTGCTCGAATTAGTTTTCGTAGTTCCCCTTGGGAATGAGACATTTTCCCGCAGTAAAAAGTACCTATTCTATATGTTGACCAGGGTAATCAGTTATCACCATAGCAAATTTGATCAAAATCTATCAAGTACCTAGTTATTGCGTGATGTGTGCACAGACGTACGTACGTACATACATGCAGACAGACGAAAAGTTCAAAAATTGGTGTTTTGGTATATATCGATTACTATCTACACCACCAGTAAAATCTTAAAAATATATTTGTAAGTACAGGCACGCTCTCATTACAGTTTTATTACATTTATAGATTACATAAGGTTAAACTAAATTTCCTCCATCGAAGGTCATCCATACTATTACTGATTTTACTTTTAAGCAGTTACAGCAGATTTCTGTGAGTTCCAGAATGTCAGTTGTTATTTCTTGAACATTAATGTAATTAAACACATAGCAATTTAGCTTCATATTATTTTTCGACATCTTTATGCAAATTCTGGTGAGTCCTATATTATTTGATAAATTTATTAATGCTTTGCTGATGTATGTAAATATTTCATATATCTACCTACCTACCTAATATTTTTATACCTTACAATTTAGCCATCATATTTATCTTTCATTATTATGCTTTATACTTGTAGTCATTATCAAAATTGGTCCGTTTCCTCAATGTATTTGATAAGAATGACAAAGGAAATAAAACGAATTCATGCATCAAGTTAAAATCGAAAACGCGTTTCTAGTTATAATAAATATTCACTGCTTATAATTTTCATGTTAGTTCAGATGGTTGTTTATTTTTGTTTTTGCCCATATCAAAATATGATTTTTACTTTGCTTCTCCCTTTACGGATTGTCGAAGATTCGCATCTGGAGCTGGAGCACCAATCGTTCCCAACATCTCAGCGCAGTCTTCGGATACATCCGGGAATCGGGTGGTTCATGGGTATTGACACCTGACGCTTCGTCTTTAAACAAATGTAGGTCAACATTCAACGGAAAGATTCATTATGAATTCAGCGTTTATTTGTAAAAAAAATACTTTACAGGTGTTGTAAAGATACTTTGGAACCCGTTATTTATACATTTTTGACTTACCACAGAAGACAAACAAACCTAAACTATTGTATAATACACTTGCGGAAACTGGGAAAATGGATAAGCTGCTTCTTGAACCTGCAAAAACAAAAATAATTAGTATTATATTCCATATGATATATGTGATATACTTACGTTTTGGTTTGGGAGGTATTAATTTTATAGCGCCAGGTTTTTCGATTGTTTCTATTGTTTTGGGCTTTTTTTCTGGAGGAGGCTCGTTGTGTACTGGCGATGGTCTCTTTGGTATTGCAACAGTAGGGGGCAATACCGGCGTAGGTTTTTTACTCAACAAAGTTGCTCGTGATGGTGGTGGTTTCACCTCCTCTTCTAAACCATGTTTCCTAAACTTAGAATGAAAAGTTTTTACAGTTTTTGGTTTTGGTTCATCAGGTTTTCGAACTTCTATTGATATAGAAGGTTTATCTTTTTTAACATCACTCAATTTAGGAATTTTTCCTAGTTTTTGAATCGAAGGTACTTGAGGTTTGTCATCAGATTTTTCTTTAGCTTTTTCTTCTTTGTCTTTCTTATCCTTATGTAATGATTTTGAGCTTTTGTCATCTTTGGACCGGCTACTACTAGAACTAGATTTATCACTTGATTTTCTATTGCTATCACTTTTAGACTTATAGTGTTTATCTTTATCTCTACTTTTATCTTTACTACTGTGTCTGCTAGAGCTACTTTTACTACTTTTATGCTTATCACTTGACAAATGAGATTTGCTTGAATGTTTTGAATTTCTAGATTTTGAATCACTTCTACTCTTTTCACTAGATTTTTCTTTACTTTTATTCTTATGCTTTTCTTTCGATGTTTCTGAATCCGTAGATCTATCTAATAACTTTTTTTCACTATCTTCAACATGTGAAACTATTTGTTTGCCATCTTTTAAGCTGATCTTTAGTACTGGTAATGTTTCTAATTCTTGTATATTGTCTACTTTTTTTGATTGTTCGTCCTTTTCGGCGTCGCTGTTAACAACCTCATCTATGTTCTCATGTTTCTCCTCAACAACGATTGCGTTTTCAGAGTCACTCACTTTACCATCAATGTTTTTACAGTCTATGTTATCTTCTACTTTCAATGAACTATCAAAATATTTTTCTAACTGTGCGCCAGCTACTATCTGAGAGATATCAGATAGAGAAACAGGAAGAACTTGCTCGCTTTTAACAGTTTTCAACCATTGTTCTACAAGTTTAGATGCCAGGGCTCTGATAGCTAGAATTAAAACATAATATGTTGTAACATGAAAATATTTAATGCAGACATTTAATTTTAATTTAATTATAGTGGACAATAAAACATTACTCACCCAAATTATTACCATCCCTTGACAGCTCTTTAACGAGTTTTGGACAATTATTCGTTTTTAAACGTTCTATGTCTACAGGACACAGCAAAAGTAATTCCAAAAGTTCCTTGATGAGAGGAGAGTTTTTAGCTACTACACTTTCGGTCAACCATGTATGGACTAATGACCATCCACCTGACCCCATGAATAAGCCTAGTAATTCAGTCTCTGTGCACTTCAAAATTTGTATATAAATACATTTAGAAACTAACTTTTTGGAGAATTTAGTCATTAAGCTGAAAGAAAAAATAATTGTTATTTAATATATTTTATCATTACTCTACTTAAATAAATATTCAATCATAATTACGAAGAGTAGTGTTTATATATTAATACTCACCTTGCCAACCTCTGAACTTCGTCTCTACTTTTAACACCACCATTTGATGATAAAAGTACGCTAAGGCAATTCAGCAATTGAATTGGGTCAATGCGAGGCTGAAACAATAATAAAAACAATGTTAATAAAACTTGATAAATTTTTATTTCTCCCATTTAACACAATAAAAATGGCTAAAAAGGATACTGTTAACAATTCTCCGATTGGCTAATAGTTAATTTCGTATCCAGTTTACCAAAATTAATATCTTATTATATTAAGTGAGCAATTCTTGTATTTAGATATATGTAATTTATTTATCGGAAACGTCTCAAATGATATCGATGAAACTTTGAATTTAGATAATGTTTTACATTCAAAGTTTACCCAGATAGGGGTTTTTTTTTATAAGACACTAAGCACAGCTGGGTCGTCCAGATATTTAGCATACAAAAAGAGAAAAACATGGTAAATAGCATATAAGTTAAAGCTTCGATTTATCCCAACAGGATCTTCAAAGTATTAAAATATACAATTACTACTTAATTAAATACCTTTTACACATATTTTATAATAGTTAATAATGTTATTGAAATACATTATAAGTAGGTAATAAATATCTATTCATTATGAATAACTAAACTAGTAAAAACTTTAATAATATGAAGGCAGTGTTTTTTTGATTGTACTGTACTGTGTTGAACAAACTCATGAGTCAAGCTAAGTAGATTATTAGATTATAAATCGATTACATCCTTCACTGGTCGACATATGAACTTTTGTAACCAATCCGCGAGTTAACTGTATGTTTAAAAATTAAAGTTTGTTATTTAGTAATATTGGTATAGACCAATAATCCATAGAGATTAAAAACCTAAAACAATACAAATCTGCAAAAAGTAACTGTTTATTTATTTAAATTTTGGAAAATCAATACTATTGCCTGTGTGTCACGTGATTTTAAACGCCAAGTAGAAAACGTGAAGTCACCATTCGGAAATATGAACGTTTGGACTTTTACGTAAGTTCAGTGAGTTGTCACATTTGTCAGTTCCCTTGTTACCTGAATAAATGATGACGTCACGAGACCGTAATTACTCGTTTTTATGGCGTATTTTTTATCTAAACAAAAAACTATTTTGAATTCATTTTTTAGGGTGTAATAATGAACATTTTTTGGTCATAGGTATTATTTTCAACATATAAAGTGTTTAAAAAACCATTTTTCAAAAGTTATCCGCTCCCTAGGCGCGATAAAATAGACTCGGGGTTATTTAGCTGTGATATCAATCGCCGATCCAGTTTTAAAGAGTATGGTGTCCCATTTACTTACTAAATAAAGATAAAAACAGGAATATGGGTAATTGTTATGAATTTAACCGAGACATTACATCTTCGAACCACCCCGCTGATGCTGAAGGTGAATATTTTTAGAAGGGAGGTGAAGAGCGGAAGCACCTTCCCCTGCCGTCTGCACATCTCGCCTCATGCGCACTCACGCGAGTGTAGTATAATGTGAGTGCTGTCTTTGAGTACTATTGTACGCTAACTAGTAGCGCCCAATGCTCAAGTTGCAGCCAAGTGTTATTTTTTGTTTTAAATTATGACTGAATGAATGAAAAAGTCCATCACCTTCTGTTACAAAAAACATGTTTTTATTCATCGCTAAGCATGGGAAATGGCGAAAATGAATCTGATGATGATTAGATATCGGAGATTTATTTTTTCAGTTTGATTTCTGGGTCAAATATATTATAATGTTTGATAAATTATTACCTTGTTTTTTTATTATGTTGACCAATATGAAAATGTTGAATTTAAATCAACATTGAAATTAATCAACAACAATAATTCTAATTGGTCACAGCACTATCGAATTCCTAACTCTACATTCAACTCACGCGTTATTATAGGATTAATAAAACTTTAATTTTTTTTTTTGTATGCACGTTAAGTATTTTTAATTACGTGATTGCTATAATGTTGTTTGAATACCATAGTAAAAACTATGTTTAAATAGGAATCAATTTAGCTGTGCGTGTTAGTGTGTATTACCTATTTATATATTATCATAATTAGAACAATTGACTTTTCTAGTTTCCACAAACCAAGACTGTGAACGATAATTGCTATACTATAGCTATATAAAATGTTGAAACCGCAGTATAATAGAAAATATTATTTAAAAAAAAAAAACAAAAGAAACAATGCTGGTTAGACACTTTAAAAATTGCAAAATTGGTGTAATCTAAATGAGAAGAAAAAGGATGACTGAATAAATATTTTTTCTATACAAAAGACTGTCTATAAAAATTACAGTTCTATAGTATTTATATGATTCTGTTATTATACATTTTTAGGTTAGTACGATTCAGCTTAGACTCGGCCCACTTGATTGATGCTGATTTTTAATAGTCAGTTTACTTTTTTAATATTTGTTCCTTTTTTTCGTTGATTATTAAAATTAATGAGTAGCTAACGGGACGAGTCCGCGAATGGGAGCGACTTTTAAATGCGGACCGATTTGTATGTGGGACGAATTCCGAAGAGAAAGGTTTGCGATTGTAAATATCTATTTACAGTTAACAATATTATGATCTTACATTCTTATAATTAGAAATATATATTCCAAATAATTACATAGGTACACATAATAATAAGGCCGGGATGAACATATAGACATAACCAATTGCAGATTTAAGTAAAAGGCAGATGGAGACTTCAGAAAAACAAATGTGGGAGACATACATTTAGCTCTGTATTCTTGACAACCATATAACGATGCGTGCGATCGTGTAAATAATGTTGCCAGAGCAGTTAAAATAAGTTATACTGTTTTTTCCACCACTCCAACAGCGTAGTCGTTAATCCATCATCAAAGATCTGCTTTTTTACTTAAAATAATCTGTTTATTTCAATAACAAAAATAATAATAATAATAATACTCTTATCTTAACTCTGAATTTCAAAAATTTGGCTTGTATTTTTGTTTTCAAGCTTGTCGATTCTATGTCTTTTGGTAATCTATTTAGTGTCTAGTTCTAGGCAGAATGCATCTCCAAACCCTCTCAGCGTACTTGATGTTACATTTAGGAATATCAAAGTTTGGAAAATACACCAGATTACGTAAGGTCACCACAGGTTTTGTTATCTTATTTAAATTCCACTC
This sequence comes from Saturnia japonica, assembly GCA_033032175.1. Classification (NCBI taxonomy): domain Eukaryota; kingdom Metazoa; phylum Arthropoda; class Insecta; order Lepidoptera; family Saturniidae; genus Saturnia; species Saturnia japonica. The sequence continues at coordinate 10,060,175 of CM065305.1, forward strand.
ACAGCTGTTACTGTATTGAGTTACAATTGCTAAATCCACCTTATCGAACACGCTCAGAACTTTACTATAATGAAACAGATTATAATAGTTATCCTTGTTTAGGTTTTAAATAATCTTATTTGTTAATTTTATATATTATCCTTCAGGTATTTGTTATATGCACGTCCATAGCTAGCCAGTCCCTAATTAATCACAGAATCAGAAATGACATATACAGGAGCCTGAATGTATTGTAGGGAACTTTATCTAAGAGTATGCACAATTTTGACAATGCAGCTCTATGTTTACAACATACAAGTCAACATGTGGACGACAATTAAATTTATGGTCTATTTTTAGCCCCAGGTATGTGTATTCTTTCACCGTGTCAAAGTGCAAGCATGTGCATGATGTATTGTTTAAGTGCATGCAATTGCGCTCATGGGCACGATATCCCTAATGGCTCCGATGTCGTAAGCGTTTGAAACAGTGTTGCCAGTGGCCGATAGTAAAAAGTTACCAAGGACTGCTCAAAAAGTAACGTTTTGATCACAAAAGCAACGCATTCTCACAATTGTCGAAAAAATACCATAAAATTAAACCAATAAAAATACAATCTATACTAATATTATAAAGCTGAAGAGTTTGTTTGTTTGGTTGAACACGCTAATCTCAGGAACTACTGGTTCGACTGAAAAAATGTTTTAGTGTTGGATAGCCCATTTATCGAGGAAGGCTATAGGCTATATAACATCACGTTACGACCAATAGGAGCGGAGCATCAATGAAAAATGTTGCAAAAACGGGAGAAATTTAATCCTTTTAAGAGCGTCCACAGCGTGCGCTGCGTGAATGATTAAAGTTACGCACCAATCGCGTGTGACAGAATTGATTTAAACATTTAAAAAAAAAACCGCAATAGCGTATATCTATCTTTGAAGGTTTACTCAATATAACCTTTTTTATTCTAATAAAATATGTTCTAAATTAATAAATTATTTGCGAAGGTGTTTTTATATACATAGTGTTTAATCCTTATCGAAATACATACGTTATTACAAGTATTAAATATTTTGTACAAATTGCCCTTTACTGTAGGTAATTGATTTAAATTAATATCTCAGGAGGTATCACAGTTTTAAAATAACTCGGCAGCAAAATAACGATCAAGTACCGCGAGCGCATTTTTAAAATGCTTTTTTTTATTATTGATAGCTGTATATGTATTTTAGTATGAATGTAGGTATGTTACGGAAACTTTGAACATGATTTTGACCCCCTTCAAAACGTCGGATTAACTCGAAATTTGGCATACTTATCAAGGACTGATGACAATTCAATTTTTCAAACAGTTATCCCTCCGTTATCCTTACCAGGATAATCAGGATTATTTTTGTTTTTCTAAACTGGTAATATCTTTGCGCCAAGACCAAGAAGGGCACTATACCAGGCGCGCCAATCACCTATTTCTCGGATAAGTTACCGACTTTGAATAAGATGAAATTTTCGGAGAGGAAACCTGAGAACAGGCTATCTCACCCATGCGAGGCAGCAGGTGCCTAAATTGCTCATTTCTCGGATAAGTTACTGACTTAGAATAAACATCAATGACTTCCCGATTTTATTGAAAACACACTTTTATAGAAAATCCAACTGAAAAATGAAAAATAAGTAATAGTTTAAATATAAATTAAGAATAGTGTAAATAAGAAGAAATATATTTTAATGTAAAAAAAGTGCTTTTTAAGATTGTCAATAAAACATTTATAACTATTTATACCCTGCACCCAAAGCTTTTTTACATTAAAATAATTTTTTTTCTTATTAACACTATTCTTATTTCAAATTTATTATAATGTATTTTCTATTTTTTGGTTGGATGTTCTTTATTAAAACTATCATTTTTATTTATACAGAATGACGTGGAAGGCGGGCGGCACCTATAATATGTTGCCTACGAGCCACTCTCTCTAATCCTTTCTCTATCTCTTATATGACGCAGACGAAGTTGCGCGGGTCAGCTAGTAGTTCATAAAACCGACGAAAACGTCAAGTGGAATAATATCAAATAAAAAATTCCTCTATTTAGGTACCTATATTACTACAAAAAATTACAGAAAAATCTTTTGGAAAATTCCCGTACTATCGAAAGAACCTCAGGTATTAAGTTAGTAAATTTTAAAAAACGTATGGTATAAGCATTCTATAAGGGCGTCTGTCTGCCTTTCATGTGTTGTCTTTACTTGATACTCATCTTTAAATGAAATAAATAATATCTTCGAGAAAGTCCCGTTAAAGCTTTCAGTATATTGTAGTAAATTTGGCTGCGTTCGGTTTTACCAAATTTTTTGGTTGGTATTTTTTTGCAAATTAGTATACTACACCACGAAAAGTAACATTTTGAGTTGTGTAACACACGAGTAACGAATAACGAAACAAGGTCAAAAAGTAATGCAAAATGTTACAAAAGTAACGAACGCTCTGGCAACGCTGGTTTAAAATGTTTGGCGGCTTTTTATTATAATATGCTTTTGTTTGATGAAATAAATAATCAGATTTTTTTTGTTTTTATAATACTAAAACACACGGGGTGTCGGACACTGCATGACATATCCTTACAAAAATTGTCACAATTGAATACTGGGAAATTTTCGTGTTCTATCTGCCCTGTTCTTAAATTTCTGTCAAATACACGTGAACATGTGCGAATTTTAATCTGAATTTCAAAGAGATTGACATAATATGTCGATAACGGTCTATCGAAACACCTAAGGAGTTTATATGTGTTCATTGTGTTCCTATAAAATAATGTAACCTTTGTCATTTTTCATATTTCCTAAAAATATTGCAATTCCACAAAAATGGCTATCAAAAGATTGATTTTAACAATACGATAAAATATTTATATTTGGACTCTTTATTACTGTAGAAAGAATCTTTTTTATAAGGAGGGCGAGGAGGTATCAAGTTGAAATTAATATCTAAAACGCAAGTCTGCAATCCCCTGAAGCTGTGAAAAAATCAAACTTCTAAGTCAACGCAATCAAAAGATAAGACCAATTGATTATGCAATAGTTTATAGATTATTGTATTAAAGCAAGAGCTTTCCAACAAATCTTGAAAAAATTATTGAAACATCGCACAACATTCAAATGGACTGAGTCCGGGTTCAAAGTCCATTTAACATGCGGCCGCCATTATAATTTTAGCGCTTACGTTTCATCGTGCACTTATGGCTAGATACGTTTTTGTTTGATTCACATGTTACCAAAATTCAAAAACCTTTCTCACAATGAAATTAGGGTTCATTCCCTTTAACTTAAAAAAAAGAATTTAATATGGCTAAAAAATTTGGTCTCCAGGAATGCTACGTGGCACGAATTTTCATTTCTATTTCTTTAAAACCGTCTTAGAGTGTAAAATAAACATTATTATGTACATTGCAAAAACAAACTTACCATGATTATCTATTTGAACTTCAAAATAGAACACAAATGCGATGTACTGAAGAAAATGCGCCACACCCTAAAAATCTGATACAACATGGCGTCTCAGCACGTCGCATGTACTATCTGTACCATTTCACAAGGGTAACCACATAAATCCAGTCAATACATTACTGTTTTGATTATTTCACTATTTTAACCTTATTCAAACGAATTTCTAATTACACAAGGTTACTACAATGCTAAAAATAGCCATTAGTATAGTAAATAAAATAATTTTATGACCTACTTATGTGTCTATAACCTAAAACTTAAATATATGTATTTTAGCATAGAAATGATTTACTAGACACAAATGGTATATGATTGTTAATTTTCAGACCAAAATCAATCGACGGTTAGTCAATTTAGAACACAGCTGGCTGGCGCACGACCAGCTTGAAAAATCTTGGAAGAATGCACAGAAACAATGTACGAAATGATTCGAGAATGTCGGAAGCAGTGTGACCAGAGCAAGTTTATCCAAAAGCCCAATAGCCTGATAGAAACTTGATATCATAATATAATAAATTTGTATTCGTAGGATAGCATACGAAACGTATCAGCCATCAGGATCAATATCCAGCACCAGACTTTAGAGCATTATTAATTTTTTTTAATTGTAGCACTAATAAATATGCTGTCATTTCATAAATAAAATCAAAACAGAATTAATTTGATCGTAATAATATCACTATATTAATAACGACTAATGTCACGATATAAAACATGTAGTTTTGTAACCCAAAATATTACTGGTGGACCAATAAGAGACAAACTAATACAATCATTCAATTATAAAAGTGTCCTGAGATATCTCGATTATAACTAGCAGTAGGTAATAACTGATTTGATAGGAAGCGCATTCATCTCGCGGAGTGATTAAGACAGTAATTAACTTGAAACAAGCTATATTGTTAAAAAGTAAAACAAAAAACACGACAGCGACAAAAACACTTCATAATTATTATTTTTTTTACTTTTGCTTTTTATTTTATAGTGATACGTTGTTCTTGAATATTATAAAGCTTATGTCACTCCCATAATTAAGAGGAACCTAACGACACCTCATATGTTAAAATATATCAAACCGTTTAGGCTACAGAGTGTGCCAAAGAAATAGACTTACATACATACGTTTTTTTAAATAACTGAACTAGTATTGGTAATACTAATTTCATAATGGATTATAATTATTAGTAAGTAGTACTTGACTCGAATATGTAAATTATTCATCATAATTCATAACATATCACTAAAATAAATAATGTCATAAAAAATTTAATACAACCCGCTCCAGAGATACCTGTTACAATTACAATGGAGTTAATAGTTCTAATTAAAAAAAACGATTTTCTAGTTAGACTGATACAAAATACCAATAAATAATACTGTTGACGATTAAATTACTATTTTTAATTCTATTAACAATAATTACATTGTAATTTAATTATATGATTCATTGACATTAATTGATTAATTTAGACGTATATTAATTGAAGTAACCATGGAACTTCCTATTGCACGTAAAACCGGGCAACATTACATATTTTGGCAACACTGGTCAATTCTTGGATTTTTAGATCCCTAAATGTATATATGTATATATTACATTCCACAATCTTTCACAACCGATTTTAGGAAAGGGCTTTGCCGCAGGATTGTGCCTCGTAATTACACACACTGCTATTTCGGCTCCTATCTCACAAAGCTACAAAATTATACTGCTATAAAAATGAACGTCGAGAGATGCATACGTATGTTCTCATGGCGCTGACACTGTCAAAACTACAAAAAGTAATTTTTGTTATGACTGCAGTAGTTACAAAAATTTTTTTTTTTCTATACGTATTATTATTTCACTTTATTTAATACATTATGATATTATAAAATTATAATATAATAGGAACCGATTGTTTGAAAATCCGTTAGTATCGATGGTTTTGTAAAAATATCAATAAAAGATACATATGTTCAAAATAATAAAATTGTCGATGTTTAGAATACGAGTAATAAAAAATATAAAAGTTATGAGTGGAGATTGAACCCACGACCCTTGAATCAGCCCTTGATAGAATCCTACTTTCCCAAGTTTATATTATATTACACTGAATATTGACAAAAATCGCAGTAGATCGTAAGGTATAATTACCCAATTAGGCCCTGGCTACAGCTACATGTTCCGTCTTGCCTGCAAGCATGCCTGCACAAACTAGACTTGGGTAACTCAGCAAATTCCTTGTGCCAACTCAGTATCTCAAGCGCAGCTTACTGTGCTGGCACATAGAATTAACTCAAATTGGCGCCATTGCGTGAGCAAAATGGTACGCGAGGCAAGCGAGTTGTTTTGTATCAAATAATAATAATAAAACAATTAGGTATATTTACATAATATCAATACTACTTTCATTTCGTCATCCTTTCTTTCCTCTGCCAGTGCTGCCAACCCAACACTTCAAATAAACAACATCGCCCTTTTTAATTTATCAGTAATTAACACGGATCACACAAGTTTTATAATAAGTAATAATTATACACAAATTATTCATTACAATGTCATTAAATCTCTTAGGCTTATATATTAGGTCCTTACATATGAAATTGGCATTTTGTTGAACTGGCCACTTTGACCTCAAATATGTAGCGCTTGGATATGTATATCAAAATTAAAATTTAGGCTTGTGTATTGGTGTTTTGAATTTAGTGATTCATTTGTTTTTGCACCATTTGATTTTTCTTTGACATAGTTCTTTTCACAAAATGGAAAACTTAAAATAACGCGTTATTTATGAATATAAGTTCCACCGTGCCATTAGCGCTGCAGAAACAGCTCGAAGCATTAATGATGTTTATGGAGAAGCTACTGTAAAAGAAAGCACGGTACGTTTTGGGTTCCCCCGTTTTCGTTCTGGAAATTTTACCTACGAAATAAACTCCGTGGACGGCCGGAGACCCTAGTTGACAATGAAGAATTAAAGATGATCATGGAAGCGGACCCATCACAAACCACGTCAGAGTTAGCGGCAGGCTTCATTGTGAGTGATAAAATAATTTTAATTAATTTGAAATAAATAATTGGAAAAGTTAAAAAGGTCGACAAATGTGTATCCCAGAAATTAACTGAAGCACACCAACTAACACGCATTGAATTTTGAATCGTATTGTTACTTGTGACGAAAAGTGGATCTTTTACGATAGTCGGAAACGCTCATTATAGTGTAAATATTAATTATTGTAGATTAAAACCTGTTTAGTTTAGTATAGCTTACTACTGTTATAAAAAGAATTTAATATTTTATTATGTTGACAGATATAATTTGTCTTACTTTTAGGATGTCATAATTATATATTATGTTAGATCTAATTTAATATCCTCGTATACCAGTTCTGAGGAAGATGTATCAAATGACAAAACCATATGTTCTGAAATTGACACTGACTCATAATTCTCAATAGATGATATAATATAGGGTTAAAAACTCACTGAATACCTAAAGTCACAAAAAAATTCGATAGAGATACCAACAAAAAATGGACAGTAAGAAATCGATTTTCTTTTAATCGTTTATTTTCTCCTCCCTATACTGTACTATATTTTTTTATTTCTGTGTTTTGGATTTATCAAAATGTGGAGTGACTCTCTTCTGATTGTCTTCATATCTGTTTGCACAGCTTTCTTAGGTGAAGGTTAGTATGCCTCTAGAAATATAGGTTAGTTTTGTGTCGCTCGTATACCTAACGTAATTATATTTTTTTGAGACAGGCCTGACATGGATACTAGTGTACAGAACTGAAAAATATCAGAAACTAAAGGTGGAAGTTGAACGACAAAGCAAGAAATGTAAGTAGTTTAAATTTATTATCACGGTCTGTGTGCTCAAGCCAAACCAAATATGTGTTCCTTTTGGACAAAGGCATGATGGTCCTCCAGGAATAAAGTAGATAAACACTATGAGAAAATCCAACATGAGATTCCATCGAAACCGTGGTTCTTCAAATTTAGGTATGCCAGTACTAGTTATAGTATTTAGTTTCTCCTTGTTCCACTATATATCGTCAAAGGTTAGGTCATGCGTGTACACCGGTGCACTTAGCCAAAATAAGGATAAGGGATAGTGATGAAGGGAGTGCCCTTTGTGAATGTGGCTTGGACGAAGGTACTCCAGACCATATTTTCTTTAGCTGCTCCAGTCTACGTTTCTCCTTAAATGATGTTTATGCTTAATGTGGTCTATTGAAATTGTTTTGATATTATTGTTTATTTTAACTTTGAAAAATTTATGTCCTCGTTCTATAACTTCGAATGGTCCTGAGTTGAGAGGTGTCAAAGGCTTTACAACATGAGCGCATTGAATAAACACATAACTGCATGTAGTAACTGCTGGATGTATAAAAATCTTTTATTGTCTATTTGGTCTCTTAGGAACTGCAGATAAATATGTTATATGTGTACTTAAATTTTTTTTAATATTTTATTATCCGGGAAATTTAGCATTGAAGGTTTAAAAAACTCTCTAGGTAATTTTAAAGTTGTTCCATACACCAGTTCGGCTGCAGAGACTTCTGTATTGTCACGTAAAGTGGCTCTTAAACTCTTAAATTTGCTAAATTTAAACTCTTATATTTCATTAAATTTGTAAACAGATTTGATTCTAACTGTCATCCTTGGTCTGTGTTAGCTTTAATGGACAACCAAATCTTGTAATCCATTGATTAAGAAAAATCTTCAGCAACTTTTTCAGCAGTAATATCTTTCAAAGGTATTGCTTCTGGCCAGCCTGTTGCTCTGTCAATCATGGTAAGTATGTATCTATAGCCTTGACAGGTGCTGAGAGGTCCAAGGATGTCTTTATGGACATGTTGAAATCGATCCCTATTCAGAAATGTTATATTATATGCCTTTTTATTTATTATTTTTGACAATACAAACATGATCTTGTCCAGTTGTTAATATCTTTATTCATACTTTTCTAGAAATATCTGTTTGTAAGTGCTGCTGTGACTAATTCCGTGAATAGCTTGACTAACTTTCTATGTCTCATGGGATATTTTGTTTCCGTTTGTGAGATTTGAAGTTTGTTACATAAGTTGCGTAATAAATGGTTTTGGCATTCGATTTTTTCTACAGTTAAAATTATCATAAGGATGAGCTTCCAAAATTTTGTGATCTGTACTCGAATCACCATCAGATATTAATCTGGCATAAATTATGCCATGTCTCTCTATAGATTCGTTAAATCCTTCCACTATTATTGTTGATCCATTGAGGTAGAGGGCCTACCGAAGTTTCTAAAGCATTCATGTTTTTTGCAACTATTTGTTTTCTCCGCCTGTGTACAAATACTGCAATATTTATTTTTTGTTCGAAGGTACAACAAATCTTGTTTGTTTTTTTTCCAATAATGGCTGCTGCGCCAGACAATGCTGAATATTTTAATTTTATAAGAACGTTTGCTCCAGTATCCGTCTACCACCACATCAATAAGCGGTATACCATATTTGGATATTCTTCCTTCAGAAATAGCCAACATTTTCTCTTCCTTACCAGCCTTCGTCATACAATTATAAACTTCAGATTCCCATTTGATTGCTACATTTTCCTGCTTTTTTTGGAAAAGGGCATTTGTTATAATTGGCAGATTTATTGCTGATGCCAACTCAACTAACTGGAAATGACCACAGCCTATTGCAATTGTTCCTGCAACCGCTGCATGATTTACATCAAAATTGCTTTGATAGTCACTATTTACAAAAAAACTTACATTACACATTCTGCATAGAAACTGAAATTTTGATTAGAATCCAGTGTTTCTCTCCAACAAAATCTAGACATTGAATATCATATCCCAGCATCCCATGTTTGGAAATTTCTTTCAATTGCTGAAAAAAAAAATGTTGACAATACGCCTGCCCACAAGTTCCTGTTTAGTTTCGTCTTCTTTTTGGCATTCCAGAAAAACATCTGCTGTTTGGGCCGCGTTTTGTCACACCTAAAGCAAAGTTATATAATTATTATAATTTTTTGGATAGTACATAAATGGGTCAGAGCCGCCTTATACAAAGAAAAACGAAAGCACATGTATTAGATGTTGAAAGCAAACATAATAACAAATCCGAATATATTCCAATATATTGGAGCATTACTTATTTTTTATAAAGCGAAATACCGCGGTATTATCTCCGGGTTATAAAATATAAATAACAATGCCTCAGTGAGCTCTCCCTCTGCACTCCAGTTCCAGCAATAATAAAACAAAAATTAATTACCTGTTCACTAGAAGTTGCATTCTCTTCATTTATTATTTGTAACATCTCTGGACATCTGTTACAAAACAATAAGTACAAAATTATTTTTTGACAAAACTTATTAAAACTAATATAAAAATAAAGTAACTCTTCATCATCATCATCATCATCATTTCAGCCGCAGGACGTCCACTGCTGAACATAGGCCTCCCCCATAGTAAGCCAAAAATAAAGTAACTAATTAATAATAATTATTTTATCAATGTCCATAAAAATCATAATTTGTACATTCACCCTCTAAATGATTGATATACTAATTCTATTTTGAGTTTGTCCAGTTTGTTTATTGCTGAAAGATAAATAAAATTGTCTTAGTTTATATTGATTTGTAATTTTTATCAGTTTTTAAATGCGGTAAAATAGTAATCGTACAATTCATAGAACAGTCCTAATAATTTAGTTCACGTATTGCCATAAAGGTACATGATGTATCAACACAGAGGTTGTATAGTAATATTGTATAATTTATTCGTATGATTTCTGTTGATTACATAATTAATATTTGATAATATATGTATATTAGGAGTAGGTGACATGAATCATTTACAGGAACAATGATTATGTACCGGTTCATTTGATTTAGCGCAGATTGTTAAAGCGTCAACTGAGTACATATACAGGGTATTAGTAGACCGCTCCCGAAAATGAAGACAGACGATAGAACTAATGACACCTTTGATGATGGGATGGAAAAAAAATTGATCCTGATAAAAAAAAAATCATATTATTTAAACTTTTTATTAGCATTATTTACGCTCCATCGTGTTAGTACAGCTAAATGAAACGATAATTTTATAAAAAATACATTACTTTACTAAAAAAAAAACCAGCAATGAAACACAAAATCAAAAACAGCTGATGCTCGGATCAACGAACACTCGGGCACAGCGTCAATCTTGCGCTGCACGCAACTAACAATCAAATAAATACTTATTTACAACATTTGTCTAAATAACTAACTTATCTACTTTGCCACTGTGCTAGTCTTTACCTAGCCACTTTCTTTCGAATTCACCGGTTGAATAAGCTAAGTACCGGGTTCGATTCCCCGCTTATGAAAAAAATACTTGAATGAAACTTTAAAAAGGATAGTTTCATGCTTTTTAATCCGTCGTGTAATTATGTTTATTACTCTGATGTATTCAGTTATGTACTCAGATCAGTTCAAAAATAAGTTATAAAAAAAAAATTGGTATGAAACAGCTTACCGATCTAAATCCTCCGTGGCCTTATGAGATGCGGCTCAAATTGTGCCCCATTCATTTCGAGGCAGATTTGAGCTCGGCGTTGCGTCTCCTTATGCAGTCGGGGCATCATCGTGGGGTCTTCGACACAGTCCGCACGCAGTTTGTCGAAAACATTCACGATCCTTTGGCGCATTCGTTAGCACTATCACACTCACGATTAAAAACCCTTTCTTTCACATACCCCCACAGAAAGAAGTCTAACGGGGTCAGATCGGGTGACCGAGGTGGCCAAGCGTGTGGTCCTAGTCTGCCGATCCAGCGATCATCAAACAGCTCGGCGAGGCGCTCACGGACGAACCTTGCCACATGTGGAGGTGCACCATCATGCTGAAACCATGTGCGGCGATATTCAGTCAATGATAGGTCGTCTAAAATGTCCACTATTTGTTCATTTATAATGTTTAAATATCGCTGTCCGTCAAGTCGCTGTGGCAGAAATACTGGCCCTAGTATGCGATCCTTAAATAAACCTGCCCATACATTAACCGACCATCGGGTTTGGTGCCCGGTTTGTAGAACTGCGTGCGGGTTCACCTCGGAATACACGTGTGTATTTCTTCGGTTCCACAACCCGTTTCTGGTAAATGTTGACTCGTCCGTCCAGATGACGTGTTCAATGAAATCAGGGACACGTTGTTGCTGGTATAATAACCAACGGCAGAAAACTCGCCGGCGGTCGTGATCGCCGGGTACCAAAGCTTGCACTTTGTGCACTTTGTATGGCCGCATTCGGTTACGCTTTAACACCTTATGAACTGTCCAGTACGACACACTTGTTCCATTCCGACACCTTAACAATTTAGCAATACTTCGTGTACCTAAGTTCGGATACCGGCGAACGACATCTAAAATGCGCTCCTCGACCTGAACTGCCACTTGACTTCCACCTCCTGCCGCTACTGGAGCAATGGGTCGATTTTCCAACACTCGCTGAAATGCTGCTGTTATCAGCCGGATGTCGAGCTGTCGGGAATCTCTCTCGGTAAATTCGCAATGCACGCGAAGCATTCCCGCGAGCTTCTCCAAGGCACATTAACATGTTACCGTATTCACGAGCACTATAAACGTACGCGTTAGGCATTATTAAAACAGAACAATAATAAAAACAACACAAACTTAACAAGATACACAAAATGTAACAATAAAATATTAACAAGAATTTAAATATCAATACGATTGAACGAATATCTGTCGCTCATGCGCGCATGAAAGTCTAAATGAAACTGTCTCAAAAACTAAAAATACTAAATTTAATAATCAATCCCGCCAAAACAAACCGCTCCTTTGGCGGTGAGCCGCGGCCGCCGTTGACGGCACTTTGTACATTTCCACAGATCGATAAAGCGTTAGACATTCCCAACTTTTATTTTATAAGCTTAGCTGTTATTTATAAAAACGATTTAATCTTTTTATCTTTGATTTTATACAAGAAAATAAAAATGAAATGGTACAGAATAATTTAATAGTTGAAATTAATTGCAATTACGATAGTCAATTAATCTATCAGAATGAATTTAAAATAGAATTCTTATACTTTATGTTAACACACTTCCGTTTTTAGTCCGGCCAATACTTTAATTTGAAAACAGGTAGGTACTTACAAAAATTACTTGCAAGTTTTATCGTGAACGCCGGCGCCGCCTCTAATTCTTTTATGTCGCTTGCAAATTTAGTACCTACACCAGCAGGCCGCGGCCGCGGCCGCGTGCCAGTGCTGTGTTGGCGCGCTGGCACGGGGAGAGCGCGGTGACTCGGTGTCACCGCCGGTGTGTGTGTAAAATGAACGACTAAAATGAGCGAAAGTACGAAAAACCTAAAGTGTAGTGCTGTAATAATTTATAATGCATTGTTTTGTACAGAGTTAGATAAAAAAAATGAGGAAAATTTTACGGTGTGTATTTCTGAATCTTAAAAACAAAACACAGTAGTGACAATAATTAATTTAGTATGTGCAGATTCTACGTCACAAGGTTCCTTTAGAATTGACATTCCAACTTCGTCATTGCGTACTTTGGAGGAGAATCGAACCCGGCACTTAGCTATCTCAACGCCTGGCCCAAATCAGTACTGAACTGATCTGATACATAACTGAATACATCAGAATACTACTGAACATAGACGATGGATTACAAATCTTGACTCTACCCTTGCTAAAATTTAATTGAAGTATTTTTTTAATTAGTGGGATATCGAACCCGGTACTTTGATCGGATTGAAAGCGGCTAGGTAGAGACTAGCATAGTGGCAAAGTAGGTATTTAGACAAATGTTGTAAATAAGTACTTGTGCGATCGCCAGCTGCCGGTCGTAATTTTCGATAGATGTGACGTACCTACCTGTTTTCAAATTAAAGTATTGGCCGGACTAAAAACAGAAAGTCTGTTAACATAAAGTACAAGAATTCTATTTTAAATTCATTCTGATAGATTAATTAATTGTCGATCATAATTGCAAATAGTTTCTTCAACTATTACATTATTCTGTACCATTTCATTTTTAATTTCTTGTACAAAATTGTAAATTTTTTAATTGTGTACGTGATAATCCAATTAGGTTAATTTAATATTCTAATATCATTTTTGTAGTAGCGAGCTTCTTGTTACGTCAGGGTACAATTGATTGTATAAATGTATAAAAAAAATTGAATTATAACTTCTAAATTCCATATGAAGACTAGTCAGTAGGGATAACTAAACTTATGAAATAATAGTCGTGAATGTAGGTATAACGGTTTATCGATCTGCGGAAAAGATCAAAGTGCCGCTTTCGACGCTAACGAGGGGCTACTGCAAGGAGGCGGCCCGCGGCGCTTTATTTGTTTTGGCGGGGTTGATTATTAAGTTTAGTATTTTTAGTTCTTGAGACAGTTACACTTTGACTTTCATTACATGTGCGCGTGCGTGGGCGACAGATATTCGTTCAATCGTATTGTTAACTAAGTTCTTGTCATTATTTTATTGTTACGTTTTTGTTTCTTTTTAAGATTGTGTTGATTTTATGAGAGTTTTGTTTTAATAATGCCTAACGCATACGTTTATAGTGTTCGTGAATACGGTAGCATGTTAATGTTAATGAATAATGTGCCTTGGAGAAGCTCGCGGGAATGCTTCGCGTGCATTACGAATTTACCGAGAGAGATTCCCGACAGCTGGACATCCGACTGACTCTCGCCTGATAACAGCAGCTATTCAGCGAGTGTTGGAAAATCGGCCCACTGCCCCAGTAGCGACAGGAGGTGGAAGTCAAGTGGCTATTCAGTTCGAGGAGAGCATTTTTGATGTCGTTCGCTGAAATCCGAACTTAGTTAAACGAGGTATTGATAAATTGTTAAGGCTTCGAGATGTAACAAGTGTGTTATACTGGACAGTTTCCAAGGTGTTAAAGCGTAAACGAATGTGCCCATAAAAAGTGCACAAAGTGCAAGCTTGGTATCCGGTGAGAACGATCACTGGCGAGTTTTTTACCATTGGATAAGACCCGCAACAACGTGTGCCTGGTTTCATTGAACACGTGATCTGGACGGATGAGTAGACATTTACAGGAAACGGGCTGTGGAACCGAAGAAATACACACGTTTATTCCGAGGTGAACTCGCACGCTGTTCTACAAACCAGGCACCAAACCCGATGGTCGGTTAACGTATGGGCAGGTTTATTTAAGGATCGTATACTAGAACCAACGATTCTGCCACAGCAACTTGACGGACAGCGATATTTAAACCTCATAAATGAACAGTCGGAGGACATTTTAGACGATTTATCATTAGCTGAATATCGCCGAAAATGGTTTCAGCATGATGGTGCACCCCCACATCCTCAGATTCGTCCGTGAGCGCCTCACTGAGCTATTTGATGATCGCTGGATCGGCAGACTAGGACCATTCTCTTGGCCACCTCTGTCACCCGATCTGACCCCGTTAGTCTTCTTTCTGTAGGGGTATGTGAGAGAATGTGCTTTTAATCGTAAGTGTGTTAGTGCCAACGAAATGCACCAAAGGACCGTGGATGTTTTCGACAAACTACGTGCGGACTGGGTCGAGGACTCCACGATGATGCCTGCATGAGGATACGCAACGCCGAGCCCAAATCTGCCTCGAAATGAATGGGGCACAATTTGAGCCGCATCTCATAAGACCACGGAAGCTTTAGATCGGTAAGCTGTTTCATACCTACATTTTTTATAAATAACTTAGTACTGAACTGATATGAATAGGTACATAACTGAATACATCAGAATAGTAAACATTTTTACACGATGGATTAAAAAACATGGCTCAATGCTTGTTAAAATTTTATTTAAGTATTTTTTTCATTCGCGGGGAATCGAACCCGTTACTTTTTTAATTCAACCGGAGAATTCGAATGAAAGTGGCCAGGTAGACACTAGCACAGTGGCAAAGTAGATAAGTTAGGTATTTAGACAATATTGTAAATAAGTATTTGTGCGATCGCCAGCTGCGGGCCGCGCGAGAATGGCACCGCGCCGCGCTCGCGCTGGACTGGCGCCGCGACGCGCCGCGCCTGCGCGTTATTTGACCCGAGCAATCAGCTGTATTTAATTTGGTGTTCATTGATGGTTTTTTTTTTAGTAAAGTATTGTATTTTTTTTGTAAAATTCTCGTTTCATTAAGTTGTACTAACATGATGGAGCGTAAATAATGCTAATAAAAAGTTTAAATAATATGATTTTTTTTAAATCAGGATCAATTTTTTTTCCGTCCCATCATCAAAGGTGTTATTAGTACTATCGTCTGTCTTTATTTTCGGGAGCGGTCTACTAATACCCTGTATAAATCCGTTTTTTTTACTTTTACGGCGATAGATGGCGCCGTCACGAATATCACTCGCACTAACGAAATGTAATGCAATTTAAGGTACTGTGTAATCTTTTGATAATAATTTCTCTCGGCCTAGCTGGGTGTTTTCCTTGACAACGTCATAAATACTCAGTACAATCATAGGACCGTTTTTGGAATAATATAAAAGAATTGTACACAAATTGACCTAGTTTCAAAATCCGATATCAAACATCAATATGTATATAGATTCGATTTGATACGCTGCAAAAGATATATTACCGACTTCTAGTATAAAATAAACCTATTCGTTTCTTTTCTTTCTTTTTATAAATAAATATAAATCTTATAACAATAAAATTATTTAAATTTTTGAATTAATAAATTTGAAAATTTAATTAACACTCTCCGCATACATTCAATTCTATGTAATCGTTCCAGTTATGAAAAAATACACAAATTAAAATAATAAGTATTTTGACATATTTTACTTACCACAATGCTAAATTGCGTCCACTTTCTGTTAAAAATTTGTTTTTGTATTTCATTATAGCACTTTCTTCGCTGTATGAGTTGTCGAGTCTACACTTTTTACTCTATGAAGACGATCAAGCATAACACTAACTAAGAAAGTCTTAAACATGAAAAATACGTAAATATACAACTATTTAAATATTATTTTATGAATAATTACAACAATTTTTAATTGAAGAAAAATAATTTAACACAAGATAATGTTTAAACAATTTGTTTGAAAATTCGCGTACACCCGTCCACCCGTCACAAGGTGCCGTAGCGTACCAGTAGCGTACTGGCGCGAACTACCCTGAGACAAAATATGAAGAATGGCTTCATAAATGTTAAATATTACTTAATTACTTAATATATTTAGTTCTAGATATTTAAATAAAAAAACCCGCAATCAGAAATGTTAATTTTATAATTCTCTTATTTCTGGTGTAGGATTTGAGTAAGTCGTAATAATGGTTATAGAGAAGTTTTGAGTTAAATGTACAGTTTATGCTTTTGCATATTATTATTTAAATTAAATAGAGCTTACCTATTCAACTTTTATTGAAGCAAAATTGTTAAGAAAATATTGCTCTTTAATTTGGTATATTTTGTATGTAGATAGGATCAGTCATTGCTTCATCAATCTTATTTAAAAATACACTTAATTGCTAGTTTCACCTATGTTAAGGCCTTAATACATTAGATATTAGCGGGACATTTTAGCCAACAGAAAATTTGCTATATATTTCTTAGTATTGTTTTTGTCGTTATTCAAATACTTATTTATGCTCAGTTCAATTGAACAAACCCATATTAATCTGTTGGCCGCGGTTTTCGTTATCGAGACAAATTAGTGACTCAACTAAACGAGCAGGAAGTACTGGATCTCCGGAATTGTGAGAAATTCCTGTGACCGGTTCCTGGCTCCATCATAAGACCTTGATCAGTTACTGCCAACCAACTACTCGTTGAGGCAAACCCAACGAGCACAAACTCAATGGTTTTATGTTAAGGCATTTTGGAGTTCCTAATTCCTCCTACCAATATAGCCAACTACTTCAAAAGTGCATTTATCCACTTAATTTCAACCTATACAGTGTGCATAGTAGAATAGTAGTCAAAACCGTTTATTGCGACATCGTTTAGAACAACATGCCGGTTATAATAACCTAGAACAAAGGTCCCGCCTGAATGCTATATGACCGCCTTATTAAAAACATTGCTTTATACGACATTGCTAATAACGACGACATACCTCATAAAACGACCACAATTAACTAATATTTCGGAGAATTAGATCTGTTAGAACGACCGGCTAAGCTGTATAGTAAACAATTTGAATAGGTATCCACATTTGTCTCAATGGCTATTAAATTCAGGAAAGAAAACAATAGGATTTAGTTTAGTGTAGGGTCTTTTCTAATTCTTAGAAACAAAACACGTGCATGCAGTAGAGTCAACACATTATTCGAAGGCTACGGACCAGTGAAATTTTTAACGCAAACGAAACTGGACTTTTTTACAATATGAAACCAGACAAGACTTTAAAGTTCAAAGGAGAGAACTGTTCGGGAGGAAAAATGTCTAAGACAAGATTAACGATCATGGTTGCAGCAAATATGACAGGATCCTGTAAAAGAAAGCTTTAGTTATTGGCAAATCTAAGAAACCAAGATGCTTTAAAAACATACACTCACTGCCGGTAACGTATGAAAACAATGTGAAGTCATGGATGACATCGGACATTTTTGAGAGATGGTTAAGAAACTGGGACACTGAATTGAAAGGAAACAAACAGAAAGTTCTACTTTTGGTTGATAACTGTCCTGCTCATCCGGCTGTTACTAATCTAAAATGCATTAAACTTGTGTTCTTACCACCAAATATTACATCTGTATTGCAACCAATGGACCAAGGTGTAATAAGGTGTTTAAAATCTCACTATAGAAGACTGCAAGTGTTTAAGTTAATACAAAACCTTGACAGTAGCGACCAAAAAAGCTTTACGGTTCTTGATGACATCAGAAGCATACACATTACATACGCATGCACATACATTACGATACACATTAAACATCACCGGTTGTTACGACTATCGGTTTTTACGACTGAATATGAGCAGTCCCTTCGATGTCGTTATAACAGATTTTGACTGTATTATTGTACATAAAATAGATATTATATTTTTATAATTTTAAAAACCTTCAGAGGGAATTTCAATGCCTTTATAATAGAACACTAACAAGAAATGACATCTTCACTTTCATGAAAAAATTATACAATTTGTATAAATGAATTTAAGTGACTTTCTCGCCCGCTCCCGGCTATTTTAAAGACAAAAATGCTTATTGTGGGTGTTCCTTAGAAGATAGACATATATTCTCGCTGACTTTTTTGTAGGTCTCTTTAATGTCTACAATTATTTAGAATATTAATTTGCTATATCTCTTATGGTTTACTCAGCGTAAGCCATTTAAGCAACCCGAATTGATTCACCATAACCAGTTTTTTTAATTTGTGTTGAACCTTAATTCTTTTACTAAAATAAAAGAAGCATAAGTTACTCCCTATAAAATCAGCTATCTACCAGTGAAATTCCTGTCAAAATAAGTCCAACCGTTTCGGAGATTACCCGGAACAAACAGACAGACAGGCAGATAGACAAAAATTTTAAAAATGGGTTTTTTGTTATAGGTTTAGTATATACTTTCATATGCATTTAGTAAAAAGCTGTTATTTTGACATTACAAACAGACACTTCAATTTTATTAATTGTATAGATTAAATTATAATTTTTAAGGAATGTAATCTTCCTATTCTTAATTTTTTTTAGGAAGTAGTTTATGCAGTTTAATTACACAAAACGCCATTTTTAGTTATTATTACGATATTAAAATACGTCTATACTCTGTAGTGAAATAAGTATACTGACAGTGGTTTTAAGCTATGTGTTTATTTTTCATGCATATGAAAATACTCCTTTGAAATGCCGAACTAAGAACCAAGACGTTTATATAATCAAAGGGTAAAAGTTGATATAGATTTGGTTAACAATTGCTACATCGCTTTCATCACTTTATCATCTCTATAATCGATTTCTTCATTGTAGATCTATAATATTGTATAGTAAGCACCTATGTTCACAAAAACTGAAGCATAATGTAGTTTTTAATTATTATAGTTTTTATTTAATTATTCTTAATAAGGGATTCTTAAATTTTTTTTTAGATCTCAAGTATTGGTAAACTTGTTTGACACTTTATTACTTAGTGCCCTTAATAAAAGCATATGGCTGAGTGAGAATTATTGGTTTGCTGATTTTTATTAATTGATCTGTAACAAAATAAATGCAACAATATGCACTGACCTGTATTGAAAAATTGCAAATGGCATTGTAATAATTAATCTTACTTTTTTATTTAAAGTGGAAAGACGCAAAGAAGCTCATGGAGACTCACTAGATAAACAACACAAGAAAAAGATAGAACGTGAGGAAGAACGCCTGAAAAATAATAACAGAGATCTTTCATTGGTGAAAATGAAATCAATGTTTGCTATTGGATTTGCTTTCACGGCTCTACTGAGTATGTTTAATAGCATGTGAGTATAATTTCTTAACATTGCTTCACACATTCTGTTACTATTTTGTAATTAAATCAATAATCTTAATATTACAGATTTGATGGCAGAGTTGTAGCTAAACTTCCATTCTACCCTATTTCCTGGATTCAGGGTCTTAGCCACAGGAATTTGCCTGGAGATGATTATAGTGATTGTTCATTTATCTTTTTGTACATATTATGTACTATGAGTATAAGGTAAAAAAAATGATCATTATATGTTTAACCCGCAAGTGTAAACTACTGAACATTTGTTTTTTATTATGGTTCCTACAGAAACCGGAAATTACTCTTTGCCAAGTAAATTTTTTTATTATGGTAGTATAAGATTCAAGAAACAATTATGTGGTGTGGTACCTATATGATTTTCTAATCAAAATTACACTACACTAACTTATACCATCGAATCCGAAATAATGTTCTTTCCTTGGTTTACAATTGTAATAGACTAATGATAATTTCAAATAACTCTGCGTGATAAAGCCCAATTGTATTTTACAAGAATTGTGTATTTTAATTTTTCTTGCCTTCCAGACAAAACATACAAAAGCTTTTGGGATTTGCCCCATCACGTGCAGCATCTAAACAAGGTGGAGCACTGTTTGCTGCCCCACCGACTCAGTTTAAATAGAAAGTGTTTTGCAGTAAATAACTAAAGTATACTATTAAACTGTTAATATTAATTTATATTTAAATATAGGTATAAATATTTATCATTGTTTTTCTTCTCTTTGTCAAAATACTTTTTTGCATATGCCAATAAGACATGTTCTAAAACGTGTTCGGATATGTTTGAGTGTCGTATTCATCTTCGTTCAGATGTCTCCGACTACTATCGAGGCATAAATACAACGAACATACAATGGGGTAGATTCATAATAGATATCCACTACTGCTCGCACTGAGTGAAACAGTAAACTAGTCAGACTATTTACTGCTTATCGATTGGCATAGTTAGCGTATAATAATAGAACAAAAAAAAAAACCGATAGAATTCAGTCATTTGTGGTCTCAGTGTACAAGAATGTAAAACAAGGTAAAAAAATTTAGTTTTTTATTTAAAAAAATCGATATCTTAGGTTACCTACCTAGGATTGTTGTCTACCTAGGATATATTTTGTTTTGCATTTTTTTCTGAACGGCCATAAGTTCTGCTATAAGTCATTTCAAGGTTATCCATTCATTACCGGACATCCTGTATATGGCACAGCGCATATTCTCGCTACGCCAAGTTCGTTGAAGCTGTAAAAGCCATGAGTGGCTCTGTTTTGAATAGGGCTAAGGCTAAAAGTACAGTCAGTCAGAAAAATAGAAAAAAAATCTCGCTAGAAGTGTCCCTTGAATCGTCAAACCGTTGACATTGTTTAGTTGCCTGGGAATATAATATATGTCCCCGGATTTTAATCTTCTAAAAGTATTGAATTTACTTAATTGTGTTCTCAATGAAGAATTTTACAGTTAGACTAGGTTTGTCTAAGATAATTAAGTTTTTGTGAAGTTGCCTTATAATATATACATATATTGCATTTTGATTTTCTTTGCATTAGGTACCTATTAATTTATTTTGTTCTGATCTAAATTTAAATTAATTGTCCACGCGATATTGTCCAAGCCATTGTGCGATACAAAAGTATATCCATCGAATTTGGTTGAAATTTATGAAAACTGTAACCACCTTGATTTTCAGACAAATGTGAACAAATACAAATACAAAAACTGGTCATGGTGAATCAATTCGGGCGCTTAAATGGCTTATGCTGAGTAAACCATAAGAGATATAGCAAATTAATGTACTGCATAATCATAGGCATTAAAATGACCTACAAAAAAGTCCGGGAAAGTATACGTCTATTTTCTAAGGAACACCGACGAAAAGCATTTTTGTCTTTAAAATAGCCGGGAGCGGGGGAGCAAGTTTCGCGCGGGCATTCTGTAGTGCACGTGAGTGAAGCCACGGGCACAGCTAGTTTGTATATAAAGTATCTACAATGTCAATAAACATCTACGGTTTGATCAGTAGCGGCGTAAAGGGGGAGCGGTCCGCCCCGGGTACCTAGCACCAAGGTGTGATGACTCACTCACGCAGGTTAGTAGCCACAAGCTCATGGTCCTGTAGCTTAGAAGATTATCGGGGTATCGTTATCCGGATAGTTTGCAAGTCTTATTGCATCCAGATTATCCGGATAATATGGAAAAGCTTATATAGGGTTCTACATCAGATATTCCAGACCTTTGATTTTGATGTGCCATCAAAAACGCTCATCAAATGATTAAATATTTTTTACTAATGGGCATTTCGATAGCTCTTAGTTTGGCGTGGCTCTTAGGGTTACACATCAAGTACTCCAGACCTTCGACTTTGATGTGCCATCAGAAAATTAAATAATTTTACCTAAGCCGGTATTTCGATATCTCTAATATTTTGGCCGGGCTCTTGGATTTCACGTCAGGGTCAGATCCTCGAAAATCCAAGTTTTCCCTTTAAGCGACTGTCAAATTTTATCCCTGTGCTAAATTTCCAAAATAGAAGAATCAGTCAGTGTCGAATTTCGTAACTGCATCCCTATAACTTCTAAACGATTAAAACTATAAAGAACTTGAAACTGTGGGGTTACATAAGTACTTTTGGTAAACGGAATTTCAGCCTTCTACAACAGACAAAGACGTGAAAATACGTCGAAATGCTTCCAGTAAAGATGGTACGGCCGTGCCTTGCGCTCTACTTGGCGGGGGCAATACTGTCTGTGCCTAAAGATACTTTATTTTACGTAAATAATCAATTTGTATAAAGGCAAGCTTTTCGTTCCGAGAAGTCTAATGAACAACCTTGGGGCGTCCAAAAAGGATACGAAAGTAAATTTTATTAATGTCATCGAATATTTTAGGAAAATAAAGTCAGGTAAGTACGTTTAATATTTGTCGTTTTATTTGGGGATGTTCAATAGAAAACCACCCCGGGGTTAGCAAACCCATGCTACGCCGCCACTGGGTTTAATCATACAGGACTACATCAATATAAAGTTTTTCGTACATTTAGGTTTTGTTGTTCTTATAAAGAGTATAAATTAAGATGTATAGTAAGAGTTACAATATTTATAACTAATTAAAACAAAAAACATTTGACTATTTAGTTTTATGAATTTGTTTAATATACATTAAATTCAATTGTAGGTTGACCAGTTAAGAATCTATCAAATCCAAATCTTGTTAAGTCTATTGTTGTATAATTACTGTCTATTAAAAGTTCTGCGATGGCTCTTCCAATGCCTGGAGCGTGTTGGCACCCTGGAAAAAAAAAAGTGTTTATGTTAAAAACGAATAAATACTTTAAATTGTAACATTATAGGAATTAAAATAATTTGTCTTCCAGGAATATCCTGCAAGGGCAAAGAATCCTCTTTCTCAATATCTTGTTTAAAGCGTCTAATAATCGACTTTTTTTGAAGTGAAACTTCTTTGCGCGCATGAGGGTAAAATTTTTACGGATGAAACGCGTCACGAAGATGTGTAACGTTTTGAGGGAGAGAACGACTGAGACTGATTGAGTGAGAGTGAGAAAGGGCGAACGTAGCATGAAGCACGTAGCCATGGAGACAATGTGTAAACAGTGAGTTAATTTATAAATAAACATTTTCTGATAAATTTGTAAATCGTCCTATTATTGCACTGTCTGAAGCAGTTGTTCAGAGTAAGTAATATACATATGTTACCTTTTTGTTAATATACAATTTTTTATGTTACTTCGTTTGAAGGTTAGGAAGTTTTAATATTTACAAATAACATGTGGCATTTTAATTTGCCACTCGTCATTTAAGAATTTAATATACTATTTTTCATAAAATATAAAATAAAAATATATCATAAATTCTCTTTTTTAAATTTTAATTAAAAAAAAAATCTAATTAGTCTACAGTTATACAAGGTGTCCAGAAAGGGTATCGGGTATTTGTAAGTTCAATGAAACAAAAATTATTTGTATGCAATAAAAAAGTTTATTGTTTATTATTAGCATATGAATTGGAGAATTATTTGGAAAAGATGATGTTATCCAAATGATGACCGTTACGTTGCTGGCACTCTTCTAAACGGAAACGAAGATTGGCGATAACACGTTGACACATAGCTATCGATATTGCTGCCATTTCTGACCTGATGTTTTGCTTTGACTGGGTTAGATTCGTCGGATTGTTTTGATAAACCTTACTTTTAAGGTATCCCCATGCAAAATAGTCAAGCGGGCTAAGGTCGGGGCTTCTGGGAGGCCAGTTGATATTACCCCTTCGCGAAATGACTTTATTAGGTAATAATTCGTTAACAACTTCCATTGAGTCATTTGAGGTATGGCAAGTGGCCCCGTCTTGCTGGAACCACGTTCTTGAGTTGAAACCTGCAAACTCCTGCAACTCTGGGACCAAAAAATTTCGCAACATATCGCAATAACGGTCACTATTCACATTAATTGCTCGGCCTCGTTGATCTTCATGAAAATAAGGACCAATTATGCCTTTAGCAGACATAGCGGCCCAAACAACGACCTTTGGGCTATGCAGGGGTCGTTCATGCTTTCGTCTCGGATTCTCCACTGCCCAGTACCGACAATTCTGCTTATTAACATGACCATTCAGGTGAAAATTTGCTTCGTCACTGAACAGTATGTTGTTAAAGTTGTTAAATCGCTGCAGCATTTCGTTCGCAAAATTCAGTCGATTAGCATAGTCCGTATCCTTCAATTCTTGAACCAATTGAATTTTATAGGCTTTTAGATGTAAGTCTTTCTTTAAAATCGAATGTAAAGACGATTTTTTGATGTTCAACGCTTGGCTTCGCTTTCGGATGGATAAAGACGGATTTTGACGAACCGACGCCTCAACTTCTTCAATTGTTTCTTCATCGCGAACTGAACGAGGTCGACCAGAGTTTTGAATTTTAACTGTCGCACCTGTATTCTCGAACATCCTGATCCATTTCCTAATGCTATCGTCACTTGGCGCGTGGCGTGTACGATATTCCGCACGATAGAGACGTTGAGCAGTCACTATTGAATCACCATTACGATAATACGCTCGTACGCAAAATGCGCGATGCGTCCCCGAGTACTGTTCCATCGTGACTAAAACTCCACAAAATGACGGACGCCACGAACCCCTCCCCGCACCTTTTATACGCCCCGTTTCGAATATGGCGCGAAAACAAATACCCGATACCCTTTCTGGACACCTTGTATAATAAACCAAACACACCAACTACAAATTGAAGAACGACAATAGATGCTATTTTTACAAGATACATATTTAGATAATGTTGAAACACGAAAATATATTGCATATATTTATACTTATCATAATGCTTTAGTCACAACAATACCAATAGAAATCGCATCAAATAATGTACATATCGATGAAATAAATTAAAATCAAATTTATAATTTGTATTAATTTTCGACACTTTTAATATTTTAATGACAATTAAATTCATTAAACTCCTAACATATCTTGCTTTTTCCCTTTCTCTGTCTCGGAAATCTAAAGGTTTAGATTAGTACATATAAATATAAACGAGATTTAAAAATTAGTTTGCCAAAGAAGTTTCACTTCTGACACGTGTACTTTGTACGCACGCACATAATTTTTTTTTTCATAACATGTAAGTATCTAGATACTATTATTTAAAAGCTGAAGAGTTTGTTTGTTTGTTTGGTTGAATGCAGGAATTGAATGGTTCGAATGAAAAAATATTTTAATGTTGGATAGCTCATTTATCTAGGAAGGCTATAGGATATTTATCATTACGACTAATAGGAGCGGAGCATCAATGAATAGTGTTACAAAAACGGGGGAAATTTATTACTTTTGAGAGCTTCCATTGCGTGGGCTGCGGAAATGGTTAAAGTTACGCAACAATGATGTGTGACGGAATTGTTTCTCTTAAAAAGTTCTAAAACAAAGTTTGCGACAGCAATGTTTATCTTTTAAGATGAACTCAACATAACCTTTTTTATTATAATAAAATTTGTTCTAAAATAATGCATTACTCGCGAGGGTGTTTTTATAAACATGGTATTAATCCATATCAAAATAAATACGTAATTAATTATTTTGAACAAAATTGCCCTTTACATCAATTGATTTCAATGAATATCTTAGAGATATCACAATTTTGAAATAATTTCGCAGTAAATAAAGTTTTAGCTCCTTTAGAATTGTATTATAGGTGCCTACGACCCACTCTGTCTTTTATATGACGCAGACGAAGTTGCGCGGGTCTAATTATTAAAAGAATGGACACATTGCGATAAAACTATATATTAATCTTCGCGTGATCTCCGAATAATCCGGATTCCCGTAATCCTATTTTAAATTTTCCAATTACTAAATTCATTACTTTTAAATATATCTTAGGATTCCTATAATGTGACACTGCCTGTACCTACACACTGCTTACGGCAACTTTAACTAATTAGACAAAATCACAGAAGTCGATTAAGTACAATACAAACTAGATCACCAAAAGACGAATGTAGGTACATACTTCTCTTATATACAAATGTGCTTTGCTCTGTGGTATAGGTACATTATATGTAAGTTATTAGTTCTAGTTTCTGATCGAAGATCTATCTATAAACCGGTGGTGTAATAAATAATTTTGTGAGTACAGAAAGGCATAAACATAGATATTACTTAGCATTTTTAATATGTACATTTCTGTGGTAAAAACTATTATTATAATGGCACGTACTGACAGGGTGAACGAAAGCGAAGATTCAGAGTGAGCGTGGACTATCAATACCGCATGCCAATAACAATTATTACTTGACATCGTACGATCGCTCGTTACACATTCAGATATGAGAGAAAGCCCGCGGAAAAATAAAATGTTTTTAGTGGCGATATATCATGTAGGTGAAATCTAGCAACAATTTTTTTTTTTTCAATTAAAAATAGTCGAAACTATAACATTTCTTTATTTGAACTATATACCTCGAGAATCACTTTTCGAGATTTATTATATTATTTATTTTATTTCCTCGTAATGTAAGTTCTTGGCACTTTGATAATTTTGACGGTACCTTTGATAATTTTGACATAAGCTGGAGAGATAATCTCTTGTACCTTCTTTTCAAAGAAATAATATTGATCAAAAACAATCAAATAATAATCAGTAATTACCATATTTTCCAAATCCAGTAGCCAAGTACAAATTATTATGATATGGATGTGGTCCCAATATCCCACTATCATCAAAGGTATTGCAATCATATATTTCTGTACAATAATTGGTTATCTAAAATAATATACATTATTATATTAGAAATTTTAATATAATAGGAATTTAAGAATAAATATAAAGATGATATACTGACCTCGGCTGTGTTACAACTTGGTACTCTGTTTATAAGGGATGGTTTTATAATATTGTGGTAACATTCATCTTCTTCCAAATCTTTGGTATCAACGCTTAATGCAGGTATTAGACCACATAACAAATTATTTGTTAATTCATTTCTCCTTAACCATAAGCCGCTTGTGTCAAAGACTAGAGGAGTTGTTAAATTACTCTTTGTAGAATGTTGTTCAATTGAATAAACTACATGCTCTCTAAAATAAAAAAAATAAAAACTAAATGTAAATTTTCTTTCCAATAATATGCTTATCAAGGAAATTAAACGCATTATATATTGTGAAACCCAATCAATAGCATTAATAACTTTTGAATATGAGAAGATACCTTTTTTCTAATGGCATTGGTACTGAGAGCATCCCACTACCTGTACCTATTTTAGCCAACTTAGAAATTTTCTGAGAATTAGTCCCTGCTGCCAATATACAAGCAGCAAACTTGATTCTGTATTCTTCATTATCAGGAGTTTTGTATATAACTTTCATAATCCTTTCAAATGTTCCTGGAGGTACGCCTTCCATAAGTACATCACGTTGCTTTTCAAATTCAAAACCAATTACTTCCCCTTCAATATATATTGTTCCAAGTTCTTTTGTTTTTCTGATCAATCCTTTTAATAAATTCCAAGAATTAAATGTACCTTCACATTCCGTAGCCATGGAACCTGAATATAACAAAATGCATAAATTAATACAAAGAACAATCCTCTCTTGTTACAGAGTGCGAAAATAAGATTTAAGAAATATATGTTTATGTATAACATTTTTTATGATATTACTATTTAAATGACCTAATGTGTATTGTAATAGACTTCTTAACTTCGATATAATACTTTTAATAATTACATCTTTGAAATGAACCTAATAAAATTTCTAATCAGTCTCACGACTTTAGTGAATCATTGTACCAAATTTAATATTTTAAAAAATCAACATAATTCAAAAAACAAAATAGGATAGAATAGCGATTAGAACTGCAGAACTCTCATTATGTATTATAAAATGTTTTAAATAAATATTATTTGTATACTAGCTGTAACCGCGACTTCGTTCGCGTGTATACCGGAAAACAAAATAAATTTATAACAGTCATTAAGCAATGTCATTTACCTAAAGAAGAAGATATTTAGAAGCCAGGATGCTGTACAGGTTAGTACAAATAGGTATAGATAGAAGATAAAGATGAGTGTATTGTAATAATTATTTTTTATTATGTGTATGCCTACCAATAGGGATGGCATGGTCGCTTTGTGATCAAATCCTTTGATTAAATAAAGAGATAGCAAGAGAAGCGGCAGCTGCCGGAAGTGTTCCACGAAGCTCCATCGGCTATCGAGGACGATGCCCAGGTACCTCATCGTCGACCCTATGCCGATGGTGACGCCTCCCACTACGATCTGGGACCCTTGCGGTGGTGCATTCCGAGGTCCATGAAAACACAGGACCTCGGATTTACCTAGGCCCACCTCTAGTCCCAGATGCCTTATTCGACCTACGACTTGAGCCACCCCAGCTGTAGCTAATATTGTCGCATCGCGGTGCGTCTTCCCTCGCGCTTTGACAAGGGTGTCGTCGGCATAGCAGACGACACTGACACCGCTGAGGGTCGCACCGCGTATCGCCCAGTCATAGCCGATGTTCCACAAAATGTGGCCAAGCACTGACCCCTGTGGAACACCGCTAGACATGTCTCGCCGACTCCATCCTTCCGGACCCGTGAAGGTGATGGTCCTCTGTCTTAAATAATTCCCGACGATGCGACGGAGGTAATGAGGCACTCCATGGTACCGGAGCGCCTCTCGTATGCTGCTCCAGGGCAGGGTGTTGAACGCGTTGGCGATGTCCAGAGACACCGCCAGCACCACTTCACCCTGGGAGATTGCATCCTCCGCCAGACTCTTTACGTGCATGATCGCGTGTATGGTGGAGCGCCCTCGGCGAAAACCAAACTGGTTTTCGGCTAAATCCGGCCCCACTTCCGTCAAGTGGTGGGCGAGGCGGTCTGCAATAACTCTCTCCATGAGTTTGCCCACCTCGTCCAGCAACACAATGGGGCGGAAATCGGCCCTGCTCAAAACACGCTGTAAAGAATCTCATCAGTCGGGACTCGAGGAGTTCGTGAGCCAGGACCCATGCACGGCCTGGTATGCCTTCGGGTCCTGGAGCGGTGTGCTTCGACTGAAGCCGTCGCACCGCTCGGCTCAGCTCTTCCTGGGTCACTTTGGGTACGTCGCCATCCTCGTCCGCGTTGGTCGCCAAAGGCGAAGCCATGGACGGAGGGTTATGTTCTGTCCCCACTGGGAACAGAGCTTCCAGAACTTGCTCGAGAAACCTAGGCTGGAGACTCTGGGTTATCGGGGGCCCATGGGCGAAGTTTGCTCCGCACTAGGCGATAAGGGCGCCCCCACGGATCCCGACTGAGTGTCTCCAGTAGTTGTTCTCGAGCCAAGGCTTTCGCGCTGGCTATAGCCTCTTTGAGCGATTTTATGGCAGCTCTGTACCCACCGTATAGCTCCGCCTCCAGGGCAGTCGTATCTTGTGTTCGGCTTCGCCTCCGTCTATGCCTGGTATATCGGCGTCTCGCCGAGACACAAGCATCGCGCAACTGCGCTATCTCGGCACTCCACCAATACACCTGGCGTCTGGCGGTATACGCTTCACTCGAGGCATAGCTGCATCACAGGCACACGTTATAACCCTTCGAAGCCGTTCAGCCTCCTGCTCCACATCGGCAGGCCTGTTGGGAATCCCATCGAGATTCCAGGCCTGCCCAATGATGGCTACGCTGAACGCCTCCACGTTGAGGCGTTTTAATGACCAACGCGGACCGCCCTCACTAGGGGTTTCTAGGACCGGACTGTCCGAGGCTTGGGCTGAGACGTCGAACCGGATATACCGATGGTCCGACAACGTCTCTACCCCCTCAAGGACTCTCCAGTCCCGCACACGGCGTGCTATGGCAGGGCTAGCGAACGATATGTCCACTATGGACCCACCCTGCAGTCGCACGCACGTGTGGACTGAACCTCTATTTAGGACGGGTAGGCCAGTTGTTAGGGCCCACTCTTCTAGCTCCTCTCCTCTCGTATCCGTGGTCGAGGAACCCCAAGCTACAGATTTAGCATTAAAGTCCCCAAGCACTAGCACGGGGCGAGGGTGGCTACGGGTGACGACGTTACCTAGTTCAGCTAATAATACCCGGAAGTCGGCGAGACCCCAACTTGGGGGTGCGTACACCCCCACCACTGTGATATCGCCGTGGTTAGCAGCTACACTTCCACGACCCTTTGTGACAGCGACAAAGGGCGGGGAGACTGCAGCTGCCCTTGATGTTAAGGCCACTGAGCCGTTAAGTTCTACCACCCAGTTATCCCCGGGTGGGATGTAATAAGGCTCAGAGACCACGGCGATATGAATAGCCCACTGCGCCATACTCTGGACCAATAGGTCTTGAGCTCTGGCGCAGTGGTTTAGATTCGCCTGGAGAACATGTAGTGCCATTATTATTGGTAATCCACGTTCGCTTACGACGCAGCCGGCGGCACCCTATTAACGGCCGACGATCGCGTTGTCTGTGGGGGATGCTCCTTACGCCATTTACCCCGTTTTCTCCTTCTGCTTGAGGATGCTGCACAAGCTCCGCTGCCAATCCGGTGATTTGCCGTCTTTCCGGCCTCCGAGCAAACAACGCAGTGTGGCGTCTTTTTACACTCGCGTGCCTTGTGTCCCACTTTGCTGCAGCGCAGGCAAAGGTCACTCCTATCTGTTCCCTCGCACTGAGCACCAACGTGCCCAATACACAGGCAACGGAAACACATCAGAGGTCTTGGCTGTAGAACCTTAACCTGTGCTGATACCCAGCCAACTAGGAGCCGCCGACCATCGCAAAGACTTGGCCGCAGTCACCGGACACGTTATGACGGCGGTACTTAAGCCATTAAACCCAGGTCGGATGCCTCTGCACTTGATATGTTCAAGAGGGCAGATCCCAACTCGGGCGACAGCAGCCACGACTTCCTCTTCTTCAACAGAGCAGTCCAAGTCCGAAATGCGCACTTCTGCGCATTTTGTTGGCCTGGAAACTCTTACTTCGTCTGTCTCAAAAGACCTCTTGAGAGCCTCAGCGAGGGCATCCGCCTTCTCGGCACTTGTTGTGCCCGGTACCTGAATTAAGCACGATCCAGTAGCTGCCATCTTAATGTGGACGCTAGAGATGTCCAGACTGGCGAGGTCCACCTTAGCCCTTGCTTGTTTAAGGACCTCAGTATATGTGAGGCCCTTTTTTAAAGCTTCAGGCTTCAGCGTTAGCGCCACCGCAGCCGACTTAGGAAGCCGAAGGGTAGGCGTTCGCCGTTTTGGTCGCGTATCTTTTCCCTTACGCGTCCGCTTACGCTTGCCTCTCTTTCCTACGGTAACCCATTCCCCATCAGGAGGATTGGCACAGACTTCCTTGCCATAACTTCACGGACCTTTTTTTGGGTCCTTCCTTCCCCACGGGTTGTTGGGCGGAAGGGACTTGGGGCTGGACTTGACGCTTAGCTGGCGCTTTTGCCTGACTCGCAGCTGCAGCCCTACGATCCACTGCAAGTGGTGGCCGACGAGGAGGTGGTGGCGGAAGTAACCGTTCCTCCAGTGCGGCATTTCATGCGTCCATCATACTACCCACTTGGAGCATAACGGCGCGCACGATCTCATCCAATCCCAATACTGGAGATACTTCCTTCCCTAATTCTTGCCGTTTTGGCCCTGGCAAGGAAGGAAATTCTTCCCTCGCCTTTTGTCTCGCCGCCTGCTGAGGGCACTTCTTCACAGCTGGAGATACGGGAGCAGCCTTGGTAGGCTTCAGTAGCGCCTTTACTTCAGCCAACTCCTTTTTAAGGGCTGTAATCTCCGCTCTTAAAGCGGCCGTTTCCTCTGTGGTGTTTCTCGATACGAGGACGCCCGTTGCCTCAATTATGGAAGCAACTGCATCCTTAAGGAGACGAGAACTAGTGCCTTTCAGTCCCTTGGAGAGACGCGATACTCGAAAGACCGCTGAGACCGAACTTCTTATTTGTCTCTCAAGAGCTTCTCTCCTGGAAGTCCTGAGAACCGCCGTGTGACCCAGGAGTCGGAGGCCTGTTTGGCCATCTCCGCAATCTCACTCTCGGCATTTGACCTCTGACTGGTCACCGGTAGATCCCTTGAGGTATTGCCTAGCCTCTGTGGACGAGAGCCTCGTCATAGATCCGCCTCTACCTCGACTCACCGTCTGTCGCACTTTTGGTTCTGGCTCGGCGTCGCTCGAAGCTGAGCCAGACCCAGACCCCGACCCTTTAACTCGGCGAAAGTGTCGCTTGCTACGGTCACCACAAATAAGTATCGGTGATCTCATCCTACAAATGGGCGACACATCCCTAGAACCAATACTGGTTCCCGCAAATACCACATCATCTGCAAAATCATTAGTCCGTGTTCTAGCGTTAGTCGTTGAGTTTTTATCCACTGTCAAAATCTTGCCCCCCCCCCCAGAGAACGGGGAGGGATTCTCCGGACTAGCCGGTACCCTCCTGGGGTAATTCTTTTTGAAATTCTGACATTTTTCATTTTCATCATCTTGAAGTTCGAAAAAAATCGAATCTGAAAAAAAAAACTTCTTTTTAAAACGTTTTATTAGCATTGTTCACGCTCCATCATGTTAGTAAATTTAAAACGTTTTAAAAATATGATTTTTTTTTCATCAGGATCGATTTTATCCGATTCATCGTCGGAGGTATCATTAGTACTATCGTCTGTCTTCGTTTTCGAGAGCGGTCTCCTAATACCCGTTAAATACATTTCTCATCAAAATAAATCGAAACACCCCTGAAGTTTGGTTTTGAATGAGTTTTATGATTATTCAGGTGGAATTTAAATAAAAAAAGAGGTTTGATATCAATAAATAAATACTCCGCTGGCAGTTTAGTTGACACAATTCCAATTTTAAATTAAAATTTTCGAATTTTCATGGAATAAATGTGTTAGCGACGCATAGGTCTAGGTCTGATAGTTTAGGAAATAATAGTGATATTTAGTTGTAGGTATGTTGCTAAGTTTAAGGAATAAGCATTTACATTTGAATAATCATTGATTTACTGTTTCTATTTTAAAGATATAATGTTTAGGTACTTAATGAGAATAAATCAGTAGTAAACTAGTAATATAACTTATAATATCAAGAGAATAGTGTAATAATGTACCGAGTTGATATTTCAGTAGTAATCATTGATAGAACTTATTTGTTGTTATTGATTTTATGTTATTTGTTTTTGAAATTCACTGGCTGTTATTTAAATGATTTATTTCAATATAAAATTTTACAGAGAAGTACATGTCGCTGTTGCGAACGATAAAGAAGAGAGAGTATGTTGCCACTGTATGAAAAATATATTTTTTTTATCTTTGACTATATGAATCTGGAACATGTGTAATGTATGAGAATATATAGGAATAGTGTAGCTTATATTACGTTTCTATTGTGTTTATAATATTAGTAATTCGTACACAACGTGTTTATAGGCTATTTTATGTTGTAATGTTTAATGCTTGATGTTTTCACCGTTTACTGTTCCCTAATGTTACATTGTGGTTATTCAGTTAGATTTTAGTGTTCTCAATAAATTAAAATAGTTTTTGTGATGATTTAATAATAATCTAATAAGATATTGGCAAATTACGTGTATTTTCATGTAATAATAATAAAAAAAATGTACATAAGGATAGCAATAGTGCTTCGTAGGAAAGGTAATAATAATAGAACAAATATTCGCGCCAAAAAAGGTAATGCCCGCTTGTTGTTACCAAATAAGGAAATGTTAGATTGAAAGATGAATAGATGCCATCGTTCCGGCGCACTCCAACACAGCTATAAAAATAGAGTTATTGAAGAAGACTAAGACTCTGTGACTCTGCAAGAAGCTCTGTGTCAAGATACCTCCGAAGCACTGGATCCATAGTGTTAAGAATTTATTGTAAACCGGCCGTCCTGCTTCTTTAGAATATATCGACCTGATTTTCGTGTTCGTGTGTGTTATTGTCTTCGAGAAATCTTCCACCCGCCAGCGACCCAGTCCACTTCGTTCTCCGTAGCTACGCCAGCGCCACACCTCCGTGTAGGCACCTCACTGCGTGTGGGGTCCATTGTGTTTCGCTCTCTTCACGCTTGGTAGGTTCGGGTGTGAATAGAGTTGGTCGCACGTAGTGAGTTGGACTTGCGCACACTGGTTTGCAGCTCACTGCTTACCGTAGTGTGTATCGTCGTCATTATACAGGGTGGGTCAGAAAGGCGTACGATTTTAAAAACACTCATGCGTTTGAACCTTATGAGCGGGGGCTGCGCGGATGGTGGGGATGAGAAACTCGGTTCTCGGAAATTTAGTCGCGATGGATCGCTTCACAGGAGCGCTGCGTGCATTCTGCGTTAAACATTATTATAAAAATGGCGATTCGTGCGCTATTGTTCGACGTTTATTTCGGCGTGAGATTGGATTACATGACGTAAATCAGTGTCCTAAGGAAAGTGTGATTCGATCGTGGGTCAGAGGGTTCGAAGCTACTGGTTCGACTCTCAAACAGAAGCCTGCGGGATGCCCAAAGTCAACAAAAACGGAAGGACAATTGAACAAGTTAGAGCTTCAGTTCAATATAATCCTGGCCTATCGACTCGCAATCGATCAGCTGAACTTGTGGGTGTCCAGAACATCTTTGCGTCGCATTTTGTTGAAAGATTTGAATTTGCACCTGTATAAAATTTAACTTGTGCAGGAATTAATGCCAAATGACCCAATTTTACGACGAACTTTTGTTGAAACAATGTTGGAACGCTTTCAGAGTTTCAACAACATCCTGTTCTCCGACGAAACCCATTTTCACTTAAATGGGCATGTTAATAAACAGAATTGCCGTTACTGGACTGCAGAGAACCCACGTGCAAAACATCAAAAGCCTCATGCTCATACTCATAGTTGAGTAATTTTTGTGTTTAGGGGATGTTTGGTCATTACAATTTGTCTGACTGATTAAATATAACTTTGTAATATTTATCTTAATAGCATATATAAAAATCAGACATTTAAAAATAAATTAAGTTCATTTTTTTTGTAGAGCTTTAAAGTGTCTGACAAAAGTTCTGGCCCATGGAAAACGTCTGACTTTTTTGATATTACTTCAGAGTAATATTCTACAAAATATATATAAAAATCAGTCATTAAAATTTAAGTTAAGTAACTCTGATTTTTAGTTATCTTTCTCACCTGGTACCTGCCCAGGTGTCACTGAGCCAACTTCACAAACATACAGGTATTAAAAAGTACACGAGAGACTACTAAGAACTGAAAGTTCTATGCTTTAGAAAATAAGTTGTGTCTTATTGCTCTGGGATCTTGGACTATGTTGGCGATCATTGAGTTCGTGGGGCACCCATTTGTCAAGCTTTTTTACCTTGCCAATTTGACGCAAATGGACCAATATTGTTTTGACGCTAACGTCGAAAGCTGCTGCTAATTCAGCCGTAGATTGTGTATCATCAGCTTCCACAATCGCCTTTAATTCGTCATTGTCGACCAAAGTCTTCGGACGACCGCGAGGTTCATTTTTCAGGTCGAAATTCCCAGAACGGAAGCGAGCAAACCAATAACAGGTGGTGCGTTGGTTTGTAGTGTTAGCTCCGTAAACGTCGTTGATGTTGCGTGCCGCTTGTACCGCGTTGCTGCCACGACGGTACTCATATTTCATAATTACTCGAAGTTTTAACTTATCCATGATGACAAAAAAGATTGAAATGCGATGAAAATGTAACACTAATCAATAACCAAATGACTACTTTTGGAAAAAGAATTCCATGTTTTTAAACTAAAATTAATTTGAAATTAGAATTCTTAGCCAAACAAAAATTATTTTGATTTGAAATGGCCAGTACTGCAGAACGGCAATTTCATAGGTAAAGACCTATTATTTTACAAAAATTACAATAAAATTATTGGTTGGTCACTGGGTTACTGGGTGAGAATGTCAGGTCACTCATGCCGAGTAATTTCTTTTTCGCGTCTGGTAATCCGTGCGGTAACGGACGCGCGCTTCAAAAAGACGTCAGTTGGCTTCAAGTGCATCTCTAACGCTTGGCT
Organism: Saturnia japonica; assembly: GCA_033032175.1. NCBI lineage: Eukaryota > Metazoa > Arthropoda > Insecta > Lepidoptera > Saturniidae > Saturnia > Saturnia japonica. Next base: position 10,096,656 of record CM065305.1, read on the forward strand.
TGGATCTTAACCGCCGTGGCACACGCATCTTTAACGCTCTACGCTAACGTCAGTTCTGGCATACCAGGACTACGGACAACAAGGAGGAATTGCTCGGTAAGTGGATTATGATCATTTTGTGTGTTGTGTCGGTATCATACTTCCCAGGGAAGTAGGAGATCTGGAGGACAACCAGCCTGCAGATTGGTTTTTCCATCAATTATATTACAGTAAAATTACATAATATACATTTAGGTATCAATATTTCCACAACCCTACAGCCCTTCCTTATTAGAAATTTACTTATTATCTCCACTCTTAACTAATGACAAATCAGAGCTTCTCAATTGCATTAAATGTTTAGAGCCACTTATTTAGAGTTATGGTCTTTCACATACTATTCCTCATAGAGATCATCTAAATTAAAAGTGCGCACCCCTCAACTATATATATTTTCTTCTTGGACTATTGGGACCGCTTCCACAACAGATCTCCATTCCATTCTTTTTTCTTAGAATGTATTTTAAATGTCTCCTGAATGTTTGGCTTATTTTCTATTTGACATTTGCAGTATGAAACTAAACAATGAATATTATATCACTTGCTGTCACTTTTCATTGAGTGACAATGTCAATATTCTGGGGGTCTAAGTTCAATGGCATTGGACGTGTTAGGGTTTGCAGTATTAATTTATTTAATTTAATATATTAGTGACAGATATTATAGATACATTTTAGCTTCTTGCACTCCTTCTCCATACAAACTTTAACCATGCCAAATCGCAGACTTCCATGCACGTAATACAATAAAAAAGATGTCCGAAGTTTTCTTCTCACATATTAATATAATGATTATGTCACATTATAGAATTTGCACATGACACATCTTAAGGATTTGCATTTGCACAATTATCTAAAGTCTGTTTGATGTGAAGATCTTTCAGTATGAAAACGTTAGTGTGGTGAGCAGTCCATTTTATTCTCAGCAAGCACCTCTAGCACCAAATCTTATGTGTGTCAATCTTTTTACGATATTTTTGATAGATCATCTATGTTTCAGCTCCATACAGGAAAATAGGAAATATAAGCATCTCATTAAGTGAACCTTGGTGTTTGTAGGTATGTGACAGTCTTTCCATATCTTCATGAGCTTTTCCACGGCTGTTCGAGTTATGGTACACCTTTTAATTTCTTCTGCACTACTTCCAGTGTTTGTGATTGTGGATCCCAATTAGCTATTTCCCATAAGTCAGGTTTATTGTTAGTTTTTAGATCCAGCACCATCATTTTAGTTTTATTATGGTTAATGGTGCAATATATGGTTATAGTAGTATGTGTTACAAAGAATAACCTCACAACCTTTACTCATGAACTTTTATAGCTTGATGCATATTCAATACTGCCACTGCTAGCATAATATATTTTCCTTTTTGTTGTGACTGGTTTTGATGGTCTTGGGTTTTGTTAAAAAAATTTAATGATTCACTACTTCAAGTGTGATTGCTTCAGTAATTAATATATATGCTATGATGGTACCATATCCAAAGGTCAAAAAAATATTTTTGTGTAATACTGTGGATATACACATCTTGTTAATTTTATCTACATAAATTTTATTGTGCATAACAATTTAGAATAAACAAACAACAATAAAACAATCAGTACTTATTACTTAAATGTTGAATTACTTACCTAATTTAATATCATTCAAACTCAACCAAGGATACATTTTATTTATATCTTCAGGTGTCAACAAATCATTCTTTAATCCATGTTCTCTTTGCAATGCTACATTTTCTTCTAGTTTTCCAGAATATTTTTCACTGGCTAATACTAATGAACCAGTGGGATGGTAATCAATATTAACATCCCCAAGGTGACAATTAATATTCCTTAAAAAATCAGCACCAAACTGTGAGAGTAGTATATTTTCTGGGAGTGCAAAATGTTGTGTAAGGGCCGCAGTATTTAAATTATCTTGAGCTGCTTTGTACTGTAAAGAAAAGTTACAAAATTATCTATATGTATACACTATCTGGAAGACCAAGTGTTAAACTGAAAAAAAAAAACACTAGATAAACTTAGGAGTATAGAACATTATCTAAATACAAAATTTGGGTTGGGTTTACAATAATTTGGCACAAATTAGGGGTTGATAAAGATAAGGATTAGATCCCGGATTATAACAGTACCATTCTCATTACAAGGTAATTTGCCGATTTCGAGAAAATCAATAAAATCAATTCCAACCTCAAAAATGTTAGTTGCATGTACAAAAAATGTGAAATGAAAAGCAAAATTAAGATTTGGTATTATAATTCTGTCAGTCTACTAACATTTCACAAAACAAAAACACCTGAAACACAACACAAACACCTACATAAACTGAACTGTGTTTGTATAGTATTTCAGCAGAGCTAAACAAAATAGTAAAGGGGTTGAATTGGGTTAAAATGTAGAATCGTTTGGCACATGGAGGGGTACGGGAGCGGGAGGGTTGGGTGGGGGCGGTGTCCATAAACCCTATGACACTACTCCCGTTACAAGGTAACTCACCAGAGCTAAGTTATAGGGGTTCAAAGTTTCAAGGTCAAATCTGAAATTTCCACATTTTGCAATCTCTTGTAATATTAGAGGCAAGAAATGGATCAGGGAGGTTGATGGGGGCAGCCACCCACCCTCTGACACTATTCCCATGAAGAAATAACCTTCCTGGACAGAGGTATAGGAGTTTTATGTTTTAAAGTTAAATTCAAGATTTTGATGGGATTTTACTCAGAATAAACATGATAGTGATAATATTAGGACTTGGCACTTGCCGACCACTGACGCGGTACGCTCGCTGGGCTCATGCTTGCACATATCGCAAGACACCTAACACACTCATCGCTCCCATCGGTCGCTACTCGCTACCTATTTGTCAACAATTTACTAAAATTTACATAAAACTTTAGTATCCTTAACATAACATACTTTTACGCCTGTATCCCCGAAGGGTTAGGCAGGAGTGTACTACTGTGGTTTTAGTAAATTTAATTTTTCAATAAACAACACATTTTCTATGTTTTCATTTATTATAAATGTAATTAATTGACCTAATTAATTCCTCAAAGGGATCTTTCTTTTGTTTTATCACATTGCATCTCCACAGATATTCATATAATAAATCAGTAAAATTTTCTCTATTATTAAAAATATCTTTTTGGAAATATTGTTTCATGACACGCCACTGTGATTCAATGCATTGTGTGCGTGCCGTCCCCAGCCACAAAGGGATTTTCTGGGTCAATGTGGTTGACTTTGCAATGGATGAAACCATGATCCCCCTAAACAACCATATGCCCGCCAGTAATTCGTATGTATGGTGGTAAACTGATGATACAATACGTCAAAAAATTATTCAGGCTGCCTATTCCCATACATTTGTCGTGTTTACTTATACGCTAACTACACGAAAGGTGACAAGATGTTGCGGCTGCTGAATTAGTATACAATAATCGAAGTCCAAAGTATGTAAATCAGTTGTGAAAGAAATTCGGTGCAAACAAAACAAACTTAGTTTATCAAAGTCAAGTGACCTTAAATTGAGTTGCCAACTCATGAAATTTAAGAAAATGTAGTAACAATTACTAAAAATTACTGAAATAAAATAACATTATACTAGTAAATTGCTTAATTATGAATTTTATTTTATGTATTTATAAACATTTATTACTATCAAAATATTATGAACTTCTTTAATGTGTGCTATTGATAATTTATTAAACTAACAAAGGTACAACTTTGTCACAATTTTCGAACTATTTTAGTATTTGTTCATCTGGCATCTCTAAATAAACGTCATTTTCGTGTTTTGTAAGGTTTGAGGTTAAGATAGTTTTTATTAATTTTCTCGTAAACGGCTAATTACCTTGTAATAGGACTAGTTACGTTATAATCGGGGAATAATTCTCTATCTGCTTCAACCACTTTCAAGCCAGAATTCGTGCCAAACGATTCTAAATCCAAGCCTTGAATTGTATAAAATAGTCATTTATTTTGCTTTAAATTTTATACAATATTATTTGTGGGTTGGATTTTATATCAAGTCACGTAAATTCCATAATTCTGTAACTACAGGATGTTTATCATCCACCACCCTCCAATGAATAAGACTTGTCTTGTCTTGTCTTGCAAGCAAATACTTATATGACTAATGTAAATAATGTTATTTAAAATATACGTACTTACTGAGAAATCCTTTTCCAAGACAACAACAGAAAGGCCTTCCCCAGCGCGCTTCTTTAACCAATAAGCTACTGACGACCCAATGAAACCGCCGCCTATTATAACAATATCAGTGTGTTCTACTGGAGTGAATTGTTCTTTCTTTGGTCGAAATAATACTGGAATATCTTTTGAAATGACGTTCACTGTTTTTATATATGGGTTTTGTGTAGAATGAAGGCGAATCAAGCTATTATTGGATATTAATAACTTACGGAAAACATTTGTAGTTAACATTTTAACAACACGAACCAAGAACAAGAATTTATATATCTTGTTGTTTTAAGATTTTTATTATTATAATTTAATATATCCAGAATCACAGAACAATAAACTCTCTAACGAGTTCATATTAGAGGTGTAACCAATATATTCGTAATAAGTAAAGGGATTAAATACGCGCCACGGACTAATATATTAAGATCCACGAATACAGAATCATAGGTTACCAAATATTAGTCTAATAATAGGCACGCGATTCACAATCCGCGCGGCGAGTCACCGCAAGTACCTCTCTCTTTGTCCGTTATAGGGGGGCGCATCTTGCGAGTAAGCGAGATAACTACATGATTTGAAATTTCGTATAGAAACGACCGCTGGTTGCTGGCTAATTGTATGCGCAGCTAGGTATGTATAGTAAAGACATCATTATACACGTCGGCCTTCGTATGAAAACTGCAGTGTTGGTAACACAGTAAGCAAGCAATGAGAACAGAATCACTATATTAGTCACCGTTTTTAACGAATATCAACGTATTAGCTAATACGGATATTAGTTAGGTTCACAGATTAGTTTGTAATATTTGTTTAAGGAATCTATTGGTATTAAGTATTATAGAATCACTATATATTAGGCACCGTTTTTAACGAATATCAGCGTATTAGCTAATACGGGTATTAGTTAGGTTCACAGATTAGTTTGTAATATTTGTATTAGGAATCTATTGGTATTTCGTAATAAAAAATCACCGTATTAGGCACCGTTTTTAAAGAATATCAGTGTATTAACTAATACGGATATTAGTTACATTCATAGATTAGTTTGTAATTTTTGACGTGACAACGTCTTATAATTCGATGGAGCCGGCTGCACGCACGAAAAAACATGACTCATGCGGCGTTACCTCGCTCTGAGGCGTTCCATTAAGGCTTGAAGTGCAAGCGAGAGCGCGGAACCAGCGACAAAGAGGCACAATCGGCCTCCGCGTTCGGCCCTTTCATTTCCTACTTTTCTTATCATCGTCCTATTCTCAACAGAATAACACAAATTGTAAGAAGTTAAATATCACACATGTTTAAAAGCTGTAAAACAATTGCTCAAAGCACATTCATACTTGTAAAAACTAGGTACATAGTAAAAAAAAAAAAAAAATTACATTGTATTTATGCGTACAAATAAATATAACTTGATCAATTAAATTGTCATTTCCATTTACCTCCTTCTCTATATCCATACAAAATATCTATCAAACAAATAAAATTAAAATTTTATTTTGAAAATTATACCATTCCATCAGTATTTTCTTATGACGTTATCACGTTCAACAATCGTCATTAAACCGACTTTACAGACAACCGATTTTTTGGAAGACACCGAGCAAACCTCTGTCACCCAGATATTTATATTAAATTAGCGTGGCGTAATTATATGCGTAATAATAATTATATGCTTGCCGTAATTTTATTTTTGTATTAGGTACCTATTGGTATTTCGTATTATATTAGCGATTTCTTGAGTTCCTTGTAACTAGCTGCGATTGCATACATATCATCGTATCTATATATTTTGGAGAATTTGAAATGTAATTATTATTTTATGTTTAGAATCAACTAAAAAATCAATCGATTGATGTTTTTAATGGACATATATAAAAATCTATAATTGTAGTACATGACATAGTGATATTTTTTAACATAATATAATTTAATATAACAAAGATTTTGACGTTAACGACAGTCCGTAATCTATAATTAATAAAATTGAAGTATCTGTTTGTAATGTCAAAATAACAGTTTTTTTTTTTATTAAATGCATATGAAAGTACATACGATACCTATAAAAAACCCCATTTTTAAAATTATTTTCTGTCTGTTTGTTCCGGGTAATCTCCGAAACGGTTGGACCGATTTTGACAGAACTTTCACTGGTAGATAGCTGATTTTATAGGAAGTAACATAGGCTACCTTTATTTTAGAAAAAGAATTAGGGTTCCTTATTAATTTAAAAAAAAAACAACTGGTCATTGGGAATCAATTTGGGCGCTTAAAATGGCTTACGCTGAGTAAACTATAGAGATACAGCAAATTCACGTACTAAATAATTGTAGACATTAAAAATACCTACAAAAAAGTCAGGGAGAGTATACGTCAATCTTCTAAGGAACACCCACAATAAGCATTATTGTCTTTAAAATGGCCAAGAGTGGGGGAGCAAGCTTCGCGTGGGCATTCTGTAGTCCACGTGAGCGAAGACCGCGGGCACAGCTAGTTTAATAACACGAAACAAAATTTAACCATTTTTTCATTTATGTTATATAATAAGCATACGGATAATAATAATAAATATTCATAACAATCTTTTATTTCATACACACAATCTATAAGTATAGAGAAAACTGAGAATAGATTCTCTTTATATCAGTATTAGATTCAAGTAGGTAGCGAATAGCGAATATTGTATCGGTGACTAATATTTGACTAATACCAAATAATAGGTACGGGAACCTAATACGAGTTAACTAATATATTCTATATTAGTAATACCAAAATATCAGCCTAATATAACACCTCTAGGCCTTATGTATTACTCTACTCTATGTCCAATACCACAAATTATAAAGTACCACAGAGTAGATTATATAAATAAATGATCCAGTACACTTCTGGTTATTGGTCTATGGTACACACAATTGAGAATTTTAAGAGTAGTGACGAAGCAGGGTCTCCTGCTTGCATTTTCGAAATTTCCCCAAGGCGGCCAAAAAAATCCCCAAAATGACACTATTACATTCTTACATATGAAATTGCCGTTTGTACGGGAGGAATATAAAGTAAATATTTTTCTGGAAAATATCTTTAATTAATCAAAGTATGCACCGTTGTTATCTATGCACTTTTGCCGTCTCATAGGTAGTTCATTGATCCCTTTACTAAAATAACTATGGGGCGAGAATCAATAAACTCTTTGAAGGCAGTTTGAACTGCCGCATCGGAGTTGAATTTTTTTCCTTGTAAGAAGTTGTCTAAATTCCGGAAAAAATGGTAATCTGTTGGAGCAAGGTCCAGGGAGTACGGTGGATGTCGCAGACATTCCAATTGTAGCTCATCTAACTTAGTGGTTGTTTGTTGTGCAGTGTGTGGTCTTGCGTTGTCCTGAAGCAGCAGTGGCCTAGAGCGATTGAACAATCTCGTTTGCTTAGCAGCTAGTTCTTCCTTCATGGTTTGCAGTTGCTGATAATAGATATCTGCCGTAATCGTTTGGCCAGATTTTAGAAAGCTGTAGTGAACGACACCGGCGCTAGTCCACCAAACACTCACAAGTAACTTTTTTTGAGTAAATTTTCGTTTATGGCAGGACTTGGCTGGGTCTCCAGGGTTCAGCCATTGCGACGAGCGCTTCCGATTATTGTACTTTATCCACTTTTCATCACAAGTAATGATTCGATTTAAAATCCCTTCATTATTTTGTCGGTTAAGCAAAGTAACATAGCAGTCGACGCGTGTTTGCAAGTTCGATTCACTCAATTAATGAGGTACCCATCGTTCAAGTTTTTTTACTTTCCTGATTTGCTTCAAGTGGATTAATAAATTTTTATCACTTTCCCCGAAGCCTGCAGCTTATCTCTGAAGTGCTTTGTGATGGATCCGCTTCCACAATAGCCTTTAATTGTTCATTTACCCCTTTGGTCTCCGGCCGTCCATGGGTTGGTTCTGAAGGTCGAAATTTCTAGAACGAAAATGATAAAACCAAAAACGTACCGTGCTTTCTTTTGCGACACCAGCGCCGTACACATTATTAATCTTTCGAGCTGTTTCTGCAGCACTGGTGCCACGGTAGAACTCGTACTCGTAAATATACCGATATTTCATGTTTTCAATTGTGCGGTAATAAGCGACGCCAAAGAAAAAAATAATGAGGAAAAAACAAATTAACGACTGTTTTCAAAACTCAGATTTACCAGCTAAATGAATTTATAAATTTTAATTTGGAATTCTTAACCAAAGAGGAGCTATTTCAGATCAAATAGGTAATATTTCATTAAGTTTTCCCCAAAAAACTTAAACCTGCCTATTTCTTAAAATTTTTGTTTATTTTTATTATAGGCAGCTTCAAGAGGCGGGGATACCATAAAAGTACCATCTTACATAAGCAAAAAATTTACTACTTTTGCAATTTTTAAATAAAAACATATTCTTACCAGGTAAACAAAAAATATGGCTATATGGGAGTTACATTTGCGGCTTCGTAAATAACAAAAGTATAACTACAACCGCATAATTTATACAGTACATATCTTATAAAAAATACAAATTTTCTTGGCCATAAAATATATAGAAACAATGCAATATAACATTTGTGTTTACCCGACCGCGAAAAAGGAAGGTTATGTTTTTCCCGCGTATGTATGTATGTCTATTCCTTTGGCAGCTCTGTAGCCTAAACGGCTTGAAGGGTTTTATCATATGAGGTGTCGTTAGATTCGTTTTAATTGTGGGAATGACATAGGCCGAGATTGTTATCGTAAATTCAGAAAAATTTAATTCGCATCGTAATGTCGAGTGTGAGAAACGTGAAAAGCCCTCTCTTTTAGACCTAAAGGTTCTACAGGTTACCTACACAATGCTTGCTTATTCGCACGTTGCAGTAACGCCGGACGACTATTACGATTATTAACAAAAATAAAGGATAGATGACAGTACATATATAATGTCTTCTTTAATTTGTTATACATTGCGTAGGAATAAAGCATTACATTGCTCGTTGCTGTAATAATGACCAGCTTTGAACCAGGAACGCTATAAGAAAGGGAATTGGAAGAAAATTAGTGACAGTACATCATCCAACAGAGACAGTACAGTCAATATTTCGATCTACTATAAAAAAATAGTAAATATTTTCAAAAACGAAGTATGTGAAGTTTGAATTAAAAATCAGAGATAGCATTAGTAGAAGCAGGGTTTACAGCCGTACGTGTACGTATCGTACATATAGGACAATTGCATGCCCTCGTATGATAGCAAATTATAAGAAAATACGATAATTTTAACAATATAAAATTTCAAAAAATAGGTCCTCAATAGCAGAAATTGGTGAAGAACGACAGTTTTGGTACAATACAGGGAAATAAGATAATTTCGAAGCTGATAGCACAATAATTTCCACGCTTGAGATTGTGAATCCTAAGTAGAAATAGTAGTTAGTAGTACAGGCTATGCAGATAAAGTTCTTCAACAAATTTCTCCGTGCCAAAATTTTCTTCCTAAAAATTTCCCCAGCGACATTATTTTTCACAAGATGGGGGAAAAACCCCTATCTGGAGACCCTGTAGAACTGTTACTTATTAATTTTAGTGACTTCGGCAAAGGTTTTTTTAAATCACTACCTGTGCCCGCGTCTCCGCTCGAATACACTACAAAATTATTGTTTAGTTTTTTTTTATAAATAAAGTGTCAGTTTGTAATGTTAAAATAACAGTTTTTTACTAAATGCATTCGAAAGTATATACGATACATATAACAAAACACCCAATTTAAAGATTTTTGTCTGTCTATCTGTTTGTTCCGGGTAATCTCCGAAATGGTTGGACCGATTTTGACCGAACCTTTACTCGTAGATAGCTGAATTTATAGGGAGTAACTTAGACTACTTTTATTTTAGAAAAAGAATTAGGGTTCCGTACAAATAAAAAAAACTGGTCACGGTGAATCAATTCGGGTGCTTAAATGGCTTACACTTAGTAAACCATAAAAGATATAGCAAATTAATGTACTACATAAGTGTAAGCATTAAAAAGACTAAGAGAGATTCAGAGATTAACCGGAACAAAGAGGTACAGACAAGAATTTTTAAAATGTTTTTTTTTTTAATAGGTATTATTTATACTTTCATATGCATTTAGTAAAAAAAACTGTTATTTTGATATTACAAACAGACACTTCGATTTTATTAATTGTATAGATTACGGACTATCGTTAACGTCAAAATCTTTGGAATATTAAAATGTATTAAGTTAAAAAATATCACTATGTCATGTACTACAGTTATATATTTTTATAAATGTCCATTAGAAACGTCAATCGATTGATTTTTTAGTTGGTTCTAAACACATAATAATAAATATTTAGATTTTTAATTCTATAAAATATATAGATACGATAACCAGTGGCGTAGCTAGCATAGGTGGCACCCGGGGCGGATTTTATAGGTGTCACCCCAAAACTCAATCGAAACTGTTAAAATAAAAAAAGTTATAATCATTTACGTTTTATTAAAATACGAGTACCTATTACAAATATTTGTATATTATGTGAAACAAATTACTTTGTTAAAAATTAAAATTTCTTCCTTCTAGCTTTGATATTAGCGAACTCCGAAATCACGTCTTCAAAATTTATATTTTGTGTTGCTTCATGTTCTATCGTTAAAATACCAAGATTGTTTAATCTGGTTTCAGTCATTGTAGGCCGCAAGTCATTTTTAATTAATTTTAATTTGCTGAAACTTCTCTCACATGAAGGAACTGATGCACATATTGTTATAAATAACTTTAGTGCGACCGTTAGATTCGGAAGAGATTCTGTAAAATCCCATTCCACAATAAATTTCAAAAAGTCCAGTGTCACCCAATTAGAGACAGTAATATTAGCCGCTTTTAAATGTCTTCTCAATCTTGGTATTTCTAAAAGGAGTTCTGTTTCTGATACTTTATCGTAAAGGTTAGTAATTTTGATAAAGCAAAGTTTAACTGTTCAGTGTTTGCCGAAAGCAAGGTCTTTGACTGCACAACCTCAAACATTGAAGCTACGTCTTTAATGGACCTTACTCTTGTTTCGAGTTCAATATTGAATCTGTCAAGACATTCTAAGATGTCCTTTTGAAATTCCGCTCTAAGTGTAAGTCCAGCATCGGTGGACGATGCTAACTCACCGGGCATGCGTTTCTTGCGACGTGTTAGAGCATGCATATATTCCTTCATAACTTTTACCTACCTCGGCCACTATTAGCGCCATCTATAAACAAAACCAAAAACTCACGAGCGACGAGTGACAGTTGAAAAAAAGACAAGACAAAACGTGTCGCCTAACAGAGCGCATAAAACGATTGCGTCTCCGTCGCAAATTAAAAGAATAAATCAAATAATAGTTAAGCTCGGACTTCACAAACCCCGGGGTTACATAGTGCTTCAACAGTGCATGATGTGCAGTGCATAGAAGCCACGAAAATCAACATCAGCACGCCCGAGGTGAGTGGCGGCCGGCAACATACCTATCCAAATTCCTACCCCGCATGCTAGGGAGAAAATATCCAAAACAATACACGGCGAATTCGTCGTTCCATCGAAATGTTGTATTTTTCCTATTTTTGTACAGCAGAACTCTATTGCCTCTTCTGCTAAATGCAACCGTTTCTCTCCAATGAATAGACGAAGTGCTTCTAGTTTTATGATTATTTCATCAACACATAAACCTTTACTTTGTAATGCAATCTGAGCATTGTTCACTTCCCTTAGCACATCATTCCAAAAGAAAAGGAAACAAAGAAATGAGAAATTGCACACAGCAGGCATAAGATTTTGTGCAGCACCTCTAGTTTCTAAATTTACGTCTTGGTCACATAGTTCCTCAATTGCAGATATTATCCCATCAAAATTTTCAGCCAATACTTTTACTGCACCATAATGAGCACTCCAGCGCGTTGTCGAATGTCTTTTAACAGATGCTTTGCTGTGACTGAGGAGCACTTCCCAACGGCTTGTGGAAGTTGAAAAATAGTTAAATATTGTTTCCACTGCTCCGAAAAATGTAACACTAGTCACATTTTGTGCGAACTAATGCGCATAAATTAATTGAATGATCTATACAACCAATAAAAATTGCTTTATTGTTTTTTTCTTTTATAATAGCTTGCACTCCTCCGTGTATACCACTCATAACTGCAGCATTATCATAGCCTTGAGAAAAATACATCATAATATCTAAGCCATCGTTTTCAAGTTTCTTTAGTATTTCAGCGCTTAAATCAGTTGCTTTTTTCCATGTAAAGGAAAGAATCCTAAGAATATTTCTTTGGCTTCTACTTTTCTATTATTAATTTTTACATAACGAATCACTTCAGACATTTCATCGACATGTGAAACGTCAGGTGTGCTATCAAACATGATTCCGAAATATTTGGCCGATTTAATTTCGTTGACAAGCTGACATTTTACATGATTAGCTAAAACATTTATGAACTTATTTTGTATTTCTGGCGATAAATAAGTTACTTTAGGTGATTTCTCCTGCTCCATATATAGTATATGTTCTTTGAGTACTACATCATACTTTGACAGCAGTTTAACTAGTTCTTAGAAATTACCTTTCTTAGACGACCCTTGGGTTTCAACATGTCCACGAAATGCTAGGTTTTGTTTAGCCAAAAACAATGTTATATCTAATAATCTAGATAAAAGATTTTTCCACTTCTGTTTTCCCGTATTCATTAATTGCAAGGTTGCATCATCTATTGTGGTGTGAGATTTAATCTCATTTCCAAAGTTTTCCACTTTTCGAAATTTTCAAAATGTTCACATGTAGTTTCATGGTCCAATACTTTAGGATTTAGTTTTCACCCCTTCTGAAATCCAGTTATAAATGTTGTTTGTATGTTACTACCAGAAAATAAACGACAGCAAAAACAGTACAGGTTATTTGATATAGGAGAAAATACCACCCATGATCGTAGAATTTTTTCACCACTAGGCATCTGTTTATAAAACCATTCCTGTGAAAGATGATGAGAATCACCTTTAATCTTTGAACCATGACGAGATACAGTAGGAAACGGTCCTTCTTTGTTCTGGAAATGTTCACTGCTCTTTTTTATTATGTCAATGCGAACATTATCAGGTACCGGTAAACTCCAATGTGAAACATCTCTCAAGTGTTGATATGATTCTTCGAAGCTAATGCTATCTTCGAAAGTAGCATTAACGGCGTCATTTTCATTATTTATTTTGATTCCGTCAAGGTCCTGGGTCGCCTTCATTGATTCTGTATTGTCGATGTTGCTATCTGAATGCGAGTTTCCAAGATGTGAATAGTAACTTTCGTCAGCAGGAGACTCGGGTACTTTACTTGAACTTTGGCCGCTATCTGCTTTTGTGACATATTTGAAAAGAGAACCGGACATGCTCTGAATTTCATCCAATTTAGCCTTTTTGGCTTTTCTCTGTTGAAACCCGCTTTCTCTTTTCGAAGTATGAATTCCCCGAGGCATATTTCGTTCTGGGTATTCTAAAAAATATTTTTAGTTAGTAAGTGATACGTTGATTTTATAAACTAATTATAACAGTAAATAAACACCTACACGTTACGTAACTAACTTTGTGAAATATATTTTTATATAAATTAACAATCCTGCGCCTGGGTGTAAATATGTATTTAAGTATTATTAGAAAAATACTAGTTAAATGCTCCACCGTTGATTGTGATATCCGTGCCACGAGTGCTCGAGCTACTCATCTCGGAGCCAAATCAACGTACGCGAAGTTGTATGATATGATTATGATTACTTTCAATCAAAGATCTAAACTTAATATATTCCGTTTTTGTAAACAAATCCCATTGCTATTAGATCGAAAAATAATAAGTAAGTATAATAATTACAATTAAACATTATTACCTAAAGTAATATCGTAAAACGTGTAGAAATATAAATAAAATCTTTTTACGCCAGCAAAGCCTTTAAAACCTATTTTAATAAATAAATACCTTTAGTAGATAGTAATACTTGCCCAGACTAAGCAAAAAAAAAAAAAAATACTGCAATCCGTCTAAAATACCTTCTGTAGGTACCTATTTATCTCTCGGTAGAGAGTAGTATATTCTTTGCTATTTATCATTTAGGATGGCTCAATAATATAATTTTAAAATACACAGTAATTAAAAGAGAATAAAATAATTGAAGGGTTTTTCAAAATAATCTAAGATACTGCTATTAGATACTAAATGAATTAAAAATGTAAGTATTACCTGTAATAACAAAAATACTTCACTTACCTTGTTTATTTTTTTCAAGAATCGACTATATTAAATCGGTTTTTATACAATAAATGTTGTTTATAATATCTAATAAATTAACAAACACTTTGCACTAGACGTTCACACGTTCACGTAAGAGAATATTGAAATGAATGCGGTTGGAAACAAAAGAAATGACCCAATCCACAATACAAGTGACGAACGCTATATCGAGGGAATCCCCTGACTAGCGTTGGTTATGCGCGAACGGGGTATTAAACTTTGGGGAAATCCCAGATCGATTGACAGTGTGCACATTGTTTTTTTTTTCTAAATATCAATTTATTATGCTCGTGGTACGATATCATAGTTACCTAGATAATTTTATTAGTGGCGGTTATGCTCTCTGCCATAGATTTACGATTTTTTATAGGTAGAAAGAACTACAACTGATGGTCATAGTCGGGCTCGGGTGTCGGCGGGCCGCCCCCGCCTCCCCCCCTTAGCTACGCCATTGACGATAACAGGTATGCAATCGCAGCTAGTTACAAGGAACTAAAGAAACCGCTAATATAATACGAAATACCAATAGATTCCTAATATAAATATTACAAACTTATCTATGAATCTAACTAATATCCGTATTAGCTAATTACACTGATATTCGTTAAAAACGGTGCCTAATATAGTGATTCCATAATACGAAATACCAATAGATTCCTAATACATATAAGTATTACAAACTAATCTATGAATGTGTTATGAAATCCGAATGTATTCGTTTTTTGAAGTGGTTGCGTTGGCAACAGTTGTTGTTAGAAAAATAAAGAGAACTGAGAAAAATGTGAATCCTCGTTAACATTAAATCCTTAATTTAAATAAATAGAAACCGTAACGTAATAATATTACAGAATCTAACTATGCAGTATCCGTATTAGCTAATACATTAATATTCGTTAAAAACGGTGCCTAATATAGTGATTCTCTAATACGAAAAACCAACAGATCCCTAATACAAAAATTACAAACTAATCTATGAATCTTAGTAATATCTTTATTAGCTATTACGCTGATATTCTTTAAAAACGGTGCCTAATATGATTCTGTTCTCATTTCTTGCTTACTGTGTTACCAACCCATGCAGTTTTCATACGAAGCCCGACGTGTATAATGATGTCTTTACTATAAATACCTAGCTACGCATACGATAAGCCAAGTCGCCCGATTGCATCCCCTGTTATGTGCCGCAAGCAAAATGTCCACGAGACACAAGCTTACGCTCTACAAGATGTGTATCCGTCCGATCATGACATATAGCTGCGTTGCGTTCGCACATATGTCAAGTTATAACTGGGAACGCTTACAAGCCATCCAGAATAAGTTTCTTCACCGCCTTACCGGTGCCCCCTGGTTTGTTCGTATGGAGGATCTCCATAGAGATATGGACCTTCCTTCGATACATGCATATGTCAAACACCTTTCTCGCTCGTATTTCGATACCGCGTCGAACCACGCGAATCCCTTAATAAAAGCGGCAGCTTCTTATGTTCCCGACCCCAACGCCTGCCGGAGAAAACGCCGGCCGCGTAATATATTCACTGACCCGCCCGACCAAACCGAAAAAGCTAACGCGTTCTACGCCGACACCGTCTCTCTAAACAGAGCGTGCCAGCGCCCACGCCCGCGTAACCACCGTTCTCTCCGCAGAGGACGGGCGGTCAACTTCGCTCCCGCACACCCGTCACGTCCACCCTCTCTAGCGGCAACCCAAGCCTAGGTCCGTTCCTCGGTGTGAAGCCCTTGGGCCAGGCAGCCGCCCGCGCGATACAAAGTGACACTATACGTGCAACACTTAGTTACCCACACACAACATTACACACGTATGAACACACACACGTGCACATCACACAGGTACATAGGTTCTGTAAGGGACCTTTTTTTTTCTTTTTTTGCGCTTGTTAGACTATTGCGCTAGTTAGTGTAGAAAAACCATTCCGATTATCAAATACACATACGCATGGTCCACTCCTTCCTCCCAGGAGGAGAGGAACGTGCATATGAGTATATATTAGTTAGCTCGAATTCTCATAGGAGCAGGGAATTAGTTAGATCGCGACTTTTTCGCATTCGCGACGACCGCCCGAGCCGAGGTTCGGCCACTCTGGCACCCTCGTGCGGGTCGTCACAAACTTTCGCAGCTGAGTGCCCTAAGCGCTCGCCCCCAAGTCCGGTGAAGTTGTAAAAGCAAAAAAAAAAAAAAAAAACGATAAGCCAACAAGTCCGGTGAAGCTGTAAAAGCCGCAGCGGCTCTGTTTTTAGATAGGGCCCCTAAGGCTAACAGTGTAGTTAGTTAAAAAAAAAAACCATAAGCCAGCAGCTAGCGGTCGTTTCTGTACGAAGTTTCACATCATGTAGTTATCTCGCTTACTCGCAAGATGCGCGCACCTATAACGGACAAAAGAGAGAGGTACTTTGCGGTGACTCGCCACGCGGATCGTGAATCGCGTGCCTATTATTTCACTAATGTTTGGTAACCTGTTGTTCAGTTTTCGTGGATCTTATTATATTAGTACGTGGCGCGTATTATAATCCCTGTACCTAATACGAATATATTCGTTACACCTCTAATACGCAGGCGTTCTCCTCTGTCAAAGTGTAGGTCCACGAGGTCCTATGCGCAGCGTTGCCAGATGTACGAGAAATCTCGTATCTTTACGAGAATTAGCAGTTCTGTACGAGATACGAGAAAAATAAAATTCTCGTACTCTTTTTATTTACGAGATTTTACCAATGTTGACTGCCTGCGTCATGGAGACTAATATAAGAAATATTATTTATAAAAAGAATATATGTCCATGCTACAAACGAAAGACTCAGCATATGACTAGATTCATTGGCTCATCACCAAATGTATATTTAGACGTTCACCGGAGAATCCCCGCTAAGATGAATTTGTTGTCATTACCTTTAAGGCACTAATTAATAAATATTGCTTTCTTATCTCAGTTACACTAACTGAAACATGTGGGGAAATATATTTTTATGCAATAGTAGTTGAAGTTCCAGGGCATTACCGAATTTCACCCTAATTATTCAGTATTTATTTTTGCATAAGGAGTACTTAGTGACAGTGACTTTCGCAATGAGTGGTTAAGATATGTGATATTTTAAGACTGGCTGTAGGGGCTTAAATTTCCTAGAAAACGAATTGTGCATATTATATATCAAGCCCTCTGGTTGCTAAAATCAAAAATCTCAAATCCCATGCCGAATTAAAAAACTTTTGGTAAAAAAAACTGGTTTCATCAGGTCTACAGTCTCAAAAGTTGACTTCATTATGTTTGCATAATGCAATGGTTGGCTAAACCCCATAAAGACACGTGTTTGCAGGTTTTCATCATAACTAATTAAATTAACACAGCCCTTAGATATCGTCTTATTACAGACTAGTTGTGCCTGCAGTTTCGCTCGCATGGACGACATAAGAATATGTAATTTTAGCGGAGGTGAGGAACAGAGAGTAAACTGAGTAAAGTTCCTCATCCGCCATATAAAAGGGAGGATCCTCCGGCCAGACGGGTGCTATGTCTGGCGGGCAGCTGCCCCGACTGTTGTAGTCGGGGTCTTGTATATATACTCAACGATAGAGTGAATTTTTATAGCGCAATGTGGGATAGTAAGATTCGTCCTATGTGGCTCGATAGATGTCGCTATGTATCGCTACGTAGTTGTGTCGGTGCATTGATGCGTCAGTTGTGGCGAGAGATGTCGCTACATCACTCCCCTCCGAGACCGGAGGTCGATAGCAGGTTGAGTCGTCCATACATCTTTGTTATGCTTGCCGGGCCAGTGGAATGTTCCAGTGAGTCGGAACTAGATGTAGCATAGTTCACGGTTAGTCGGAACTGTCTGCGGTGATTGGCTGCTGCATCAACCAGGAGAGAAGTGCGTCTTCTGCTGCTTGCTGACCGGCCGAAATGCAGTGTGCTGTGCCAAGGTCGCTGAGAAGGCTGTGGGGTGCTGAACAGGAATGCGCGTCCGCTGCATGCGTATGGTCAGGATACCCGTAGTAGCCGTGGATGCTGGCTGGCTGTATTGACTCGCTGCTCGAAAGCTTGAGGAAGTGATGATGACGTAGGCTTTGTGAAGAAGGTTGTGCTGACGTATCATGTCGGGGTCACCACTTTAGCGGAGGTGAGGAACAGAGAGTAAACTGAGTAAAGTTCCTCATCCGCCATAGAAAAGGGAGGATCCTCCGGCCAGACGGGTGCTATGTCTGGCGGGCAGCTGCTCCGACTGTTGTAGTCGGGTTCTTGTATATATACTCAACGATAGAGTGAATTTCTATAGCGCAATGTGGGATAGTAGGATGCGTCCTATGTGGCTCGATAGATGTCGCTATGTGTCGCTACGTAGTTGTGTCGATGCATTGATGCGTCAGTTGTGGCGAGAGATGTCGCTACAGTAATTCTTATAGAAATCGTTGTTTCTTACAACTTTAATATATTTCTATTATATTAAGATGTCGTGATAATTATTTTTTAGACAAGGAGTACGGAATAAAACAAAAAAAGAGATCAAAATATATCCTGTACTTTTTGTATGATGCGCGCACAACGGCAAACCCAATCATTTTATAAATATACGTACAGTAAATGGTAGACTTTTAGCGGCAGAAAGTGCTAAAGGCCCAAATCGCAAACGAAATTGTATAAATTTCAAACTATCTAAAGAAAGGTATTCCAAAAATGAAACACTGATAGCGGGACAAGGTAAAACAAGGTAAATTTATTTTTCATTTAGTGGCCCCAAACTTAAGGGATAAGCTAACTAAATTTAACTTAAGTTTTACGAGATTATGTATGGAAAGCACCGAAAGCACGAGATATCTGTCAGCTCTGGTACAAGAAAAAAATTCGCTATCTGGCAACCCTGTATAACGAGTACAGCGCCGATCTATAGCAAGGAATATAATACTCTCATAAAGATTTTGGGTGACAAATTATAAAGTAGTACATTTTATAAATATTGGGTTTTGTAGAGATATCGGATACTGTATCTATGTTATTGTGTTATTTAAATCGCCCAAGCCTAATTGGTGCAATAAAAAGTAAAGTTAAGTAAAACTCATTAACCATTCTAAAATGGATTCAAAATACGCCGCAATCCGAGGCGCCAATGATATCAAAGATAGCTTTAAAAGAAAAAAGCCTGTGGTAAATGTTAATACTAAAAAAATTAAGCTATCCAATGAAGGTTCAAGTTTACTAACCACTGTGGCAAATGGACAAGGCGCCGGGCAAGTTAGCAATGATTGCGGAAAAAATATACTAAAGGAATCAAAAGATAACCTACAAGAGGCAAGAAGGCAATTACCTGTGTATATGGTGAGAGGCAGGTGAGATGATTTATTTTTATTTTTAGCTTATAGCTTGACATAAAATTTGTATTGGAGCTTTGCATAATGGAACTCAACATGAAAAAATTTTAAGGAATATTTTTGGAACTTGCTTATTAATATTATGTTTTTGGGTCATAAATAAACATTTTTAGAAGATCTTGTATTCGACAATTAAAAAAAAAGTCCTCCCAAGCCCAACTACTACAACAAGTTTGTAAGTTAGTTACTGATCCTATCAAATTAGTAGTTACTACTAATATTAGTAATTAGTAATGGTTTGTAATCAAGATATTTTCATAATCAAAAGATTACATTATTATATATAATAATCACCCACCACTACAATACACATGTCAGTTCTAGGTAATGCTAGAATGCTACTAGTTAGTTCACTTTTGGTAGATGGGTAAAAAGATGCTTCAACCAATACAGCTTTTTTCTTAAGTTTCTGATGTTTTGAATTCTTATGAAATTTTCATATTATTGGTAAGGAATAATTTGTAATCTTTGTACAATTATTGTGTATTGGGTACTGTTATATACCTATGCTTACCCATACATGTGAATTTGGCCATGAGGCCAATTCCAATATCTAATCTATGTTTTGAGATTAAAATAATTCTGAAAACAATCTTGATTTGTATAGCACTTTAAAAATACAATGATTCAATCCAAATTTCAATCATCATTTCAAACATCAATCTTTTCCCTTGTTATCTTTCTTTCCAGTGCACATTATATTATTTTTTTCTCTTGGATGTTAAACTATAATCTGGCTTTTTAATATATCAATAATTTTCACTATCTGGTCTTAACAAATTATCCTTAACATCTATATTTTATTTATTTTGTACATAAAAAATGTAGCTGTTTGGAATACTGTATTGATAGTTACTGGAATTTAATATATAAGAAATATTTTGGCAGAGGTCTTCGGAGGTCAGCCATGCTCACTAAAATACTTGTTACAGATATTTTTTTATTAACTATCAATATTATGTTCGAACAAACTGCAATAATATTATGTACAAAACAACATATGAGTCCTATAAAATGTATTATTAAATTTTTCTGGTTATTTTCGAAAGTGTAACATGAAACCGGATATTGTAAAGAGCAAAATATACTTATTATAGAAAGAAAATTATTTATTGTGATGATTTGAAGTTCTTAAGTCTATGTAAACACTACCTATGGTAACAATAAACATACGTCATCACTACAAAATATATACTAAATAGGTTTACAATAAACCAGTTTGATTAATTCACTGTCATCCTCACTAGATAATGTATTTCTAACTGTGTTGTCTAATTTTTAGTATAAAAATAAATATTTTCAAATTTCTATATATAATGGAGCTATAAATGAAACACAACTCTATGCAGTATAAAAATTACATTCATTTATGAACATACTTCAGTTATTTGATCAGTATATTAAATTGAGACAACATATTACTGGCTGTTTCTTTCATTGATTTTTAAAATAGTTTAAATCATCAAAATATTATGAAAATTTTACATTTTCAGATTGTTAGAAGAAATAAGAAAACATAACATAATGATATTAATTGGGGAGACTGGCAGTGGCAAGACCACACAAATACCTCAATTAATCCATGAACAGAGAATTGAAGGAATGGGGGCCATAGCTGTAACACAACCCCGTAGGGTGGCTGCTATCACTATAGCATTGAGGGTTGCTGCAGAAATGGGTTCTGAAGTTGGAAACATTGTTGGGTAATTTAATGATAATTTACATAAAAATCTAAAATGCTTGAGTTTGTTAATCATTAAATGTACCAAAAATATTTTATAAACAGGTTGTCTTTCATACCTCTTATATATTATGTTTAACATGTTATTGAAAACTATATTAACAAATAAAAATAATACCAGTCTTTCAATTTAACAAATTAAGTCAAGCACAACAAATTGACTGAGGAATCTACAATTCTTAATTTTCCTCTACAAGGTGGTAATCAACATTTCAGAATTGTTCAATTTTCCTTACAATGGTTTTATTGTGAATAAAAAACGTCCACAATATTTTAATGTGTGCTAAATTAATAGCGCTTGTTTTATTCTTGTTTCTTACAAAGTTACAGTAGTTCGTAGTAACAATGTGGTTTCTTAATAACGTTCTTGACTGTAGTTTGCTTGTAGATTCGCTGCTTGCTGTTGCTGGTGTTGTGGTTTTTCTCGAACTGATCGCAGTACTGCCGCCCTCTCCGCTATATTTAACCTCGCCCTTTGCCTCGCAACCGGTAGTGCGATGGATTCCGTGCGGGGCGTCGCTCAGCCAATGAGCGCGCACGCCCTGTGTACGCGCTCTCGGCAGTACCATGAGTCACCATGCCAGATGTTCCGAGTCTGGCATGGTTCATCCTTACAACTAGTGAAATTTATACATTTAAACTTACAACTAGCTATATTCTTATTCTAATCGTTTTAAAATACACATATTCACACATATTCAGTTCATATTATTATATCTATTCCTAACACGTATTTATAAACCTTATTCCTAACATGTATTATTTCATTTACTTGTTCATTTTATACTATTACACTATCGTTATTCGCTCGCCCCGCTCGCTGTCCGCGACAGTTCTCCCCCCGGCGTAGCCTGCGCAGCCTCACTCTCCTCTCAGGACGGCGAGCTTCGTCGTCGGGCGCCGGAACACACCGCTCCTCGTCTTCACGTCGGCGCTCCGCACTCCTCCATCTGGTCCGGTGTAGGTTCTCATGACGATTCCGCGCGGCCAGGTGTTGCGCGGCAAGGCGGAGTCGACAACCACGACCAAGTCCCCGACGTTCAGAGGGCGCGTGCTGTTGGCTGAGTTCCCGCGTGGTACCAATGTAGGGAGGTACTCCTTAACCCAGCGCCGCCAGAAATGATCGGCGAGCGCCTGGGTTGCTCGCCAGGTACGCCGGTCCGCCGTGTCGCAGGTCCCCGTCGTAGGCATACCCGTCGAACTCCCAAGCAGAAAATGGTTGGGAGTGATCGCCTCTGGGTCCCGCGGGTCGTCGCTCACGTGCGTTAGAGGCCGCGCGTTAATCGAATGCTCGGCCTCCGCGAGCGCGGTTTGGAGCACCTCTTCTTTAGGCGCACGCTCGTTCAAAGTGGCGGCGAGCGCGGTTTTTTACCGACCGCACTAGCCGCTCCCATGCACCTCCCTGGTTAGGTGCGCCGGGCGGGATGTAGCGCCACTCGACGCTGTGCCGTAGCCCCTCCCCCCGTAGCGCAGGTGCCCATTCGGCGTAGGCGGCGCGTAGCTCGGTGTCCGCCCCACGGAAGTTGGTCGCGTTATCGCTGTAGTGGCTGAGTAAGCCGAGCGGGTCATAGATTGACATAACCGCACTCAGAGCTTCTCGTTTTGTAGGTGCCCGCTTGTGTGCGCGTACATCGGCTGGTACTCAATGCATGGACGTGTTAAACCCTAGTTCATCCGTAGCTGCATTCCAGTATAGGCCCAGGATCTTTTCTTGTTCATGCCCGCAAAGTTGTGCGGGCGATCGTGCGCGTAGCTCGTCCGGTGTTCCACTGAGTACGCTCGCTCGGTTGCTGCTCCATCCGCGTAACGTAAAGCCGGCTACTGCGTGGACTTCTTGTATTTCCCTTATAGTGTGGATAGCTGTTTCTTCATCGTCGTAGCTATCCACCAGGTCGTCCATGTAGTGGCTCTGCGTTATTGCCTTGAACGCGTCTGGATGCGTTCGTGCATGCTTTTCAGCGTTGCGGTCGCGTACACTGTGTGCTATGAACGGTGAGCTTGCTGCGCCGAATATCAACGATCTCATTTTATATTTCTGTGGCGGCTTGTTCCGGTCGTTGCCTCGCCACAGAAATTGTTGTGCCGGCTGGTCCGCTTCGCGTATACGTATTCTCAGAAATATTTCCTCTATATCAGCAGTGACGGCGACGGGCTTCTCTCTGAACCGGAATAAAATCCCCTGCAGCGATCGTAGCAGGTCCGGTCCCTCTAATAACTCGTCGTTTAAACTCGTAGTTCCACTGCGTGCTGCGGCATCGAATACTACTCGTAGCTTGCCGGGTTTGTTCGGGTTGAATACAGCGAAGTGAGGTAAAAACCAGCTGATGTTGCTAGTCTGTTCGTGTCCCTCGCAGTGTACGGCGTAGCCCTTCTTAAACAAGTTTTTGATCTGACTTGTATACGCCGCCGCAAACTCTGTGGAACGATCCATTTTCTTTTCTATCGAGTGAAGTCGTCGTAGCGCCATATTGTAGCTATTAGGTAGTACTACGTCGTCGCGGCGCCACGGTAGACCTACTTCGTAGCCTTCACTGCGTTGTTGGATCGTTCCGTCGAGTATTCGCGTCGCGCGCTTGTCGGCGTCGCTGATTCTCGGTTCGCGGGCTACGCCGAACGCGTCTATTTTGAAGTGCCGTTCTACGAGCTCGTGTAGACTTTCATTCCGGATCTCGCTGCTAGTGTTGCGTTCAGGTGCGTATATGTGTAGCAGGGCTTCGCTGTGGCCGATGATCACGTGTGGTGCGGTTCCGTGCACCACCCAACCCAGTTGAGTTTTCGACGCCGCCGGCTGGTTCGGTTTGCCGACGCGTAGCTCTCTGGATACGATCATCTCCCAGTGGTCCGTACCTATCAATATACGCGGCCTCGCCTTCTCATAGCACACCTGCTTCACTTTCAAATTGCGCAAGTGAGCGTGTTGGAGTGTGCTTAGAGACACTGTTTGTTCGCGCAGTCGGAGTCCTTTTATCGTTCGAGCTCGGAACTCGTGCTTCTTGTTGCCGCCCGGTTCGTACAACTTCGCTTGTACAATTTGGCTATTCGTGTACTCTTTGCCCATATTGACGCCTTGTAGTTGCAGTGGATGTGACAGTCCATGCGCTCCGATATCCTTGGCCAAGCCCTCGTCGATTAGCGATATAGTCGAGCCCTCGTCCAACAGAGCGTACGTGTTCACCGCTCCTTTGGGGCCCGATATAGTCACCGGACAGATTTTTAGTATAATCTGTCTCGGTTCTATAGTTGTTGCGACAGCCATTACCGTCTCGCTCGTTGACGGTGTCACGTTGTTCTGAGCTTGCTCTTCGCTATCGCTTGGTCTGTCGTTGTGAAGCGACGAGTGATGCGGACGACGACAGGAGTTAATACCGCACGGCTTTTCTTTGCAGTACACACGACGATGGCGTTTGTCAATACATTTGAAACAGACGCCTTTGCTCTTCACTAGCTCCCACCGTTGCTCGACGTTCAGTGCCTTGTATTGCGGGCACCGAGACAACGGATGGGGCTTATCGCAGCTAGGACACAGATGTTCGGTTTCTGTGTCCACCGTAGCAAAGACGTTCTGTCTCTTTCTGGCGGCGACTTGCGGTGCGGCATGCTTCAATACTTCGCGTCTAGAGGTCGCTGTCGAAGCGGTGGCGGGCGCATATGTGTGTTTTAACGCACGGCTCGCTTCACGCATTAGGAAGCGTGATAATACAACGACCTCTGGATCCGTTGTTCCCTCGTTCTCTTCCGCATAGTCGCACCACCGGGACTTCAGGTGTGGGCTAAGTTTTTCTAATACTTCCCGAGCCAGCATCGGGTTGTACAGGTAGCTCCGCTTGTCGAGATTTAGTAGAACACAGACTATGTTTTGTAGTTTTACTGCGAACGCGTTCAGTTCGCTTGCGGTAGCTCCCGGTCGTGGTAATTTCCGCATATCATCCAGCGCCTTGTCTATAATTACTTCCGGCCTGCCAAAACATTGTTCCAGTGTCCGCATGATTTCATCTGGATTGTTCGCGGTGTGTAGTAGCGCTGCCACTGCGTCGCGGGCGTCCCCACGCAGACTGTTACGTAGGCGCGCTATGTTTTCTATCGGCGAGAAACGATACAGCTGCGTGGAGTCCCTCATAGCTGCTTTGAATGGCAGCCACTCGTTGATCGCTCCAGTGAATACAGGTAAGTCGGCGGCTTGGCGTGGCGGTGGATGAGTATGCGTCATCTTTTCTAGTATCGCGGCGAGCTGTTTAATATCACTGCTCGATTGCGAACGGGCACGTCGTTCAGGCCTGCGTTCGTCTTGTTGCCGCGCGTCGTTACGGGTACACGGTAATTGCTCCCCCCGTGTAGCTTCGGGCTGTGAGCAGAGCCAGTCATCCACTTGGTGAATACGTTCATCTGGCTCCTCGTTCGTTTGCTCACGTACGTCCTCTGCTTCATCCCGTATCGACGTTAACTCCACGGCGAGGCGTTTCTTTATTAATTCCGCCTCCATACGGAGTTCTTCACGGCGAATTGCGGCTAGTTTCTCTTCCGCTTGTAGCTCGGCGAGGCGTGATCGCATAGTCGCACTCGTCGTCGATCTGTGTGAGCGTGGCGGGGAAACGTGGCCTGTTCTGACGTCAGTGCGAGTAACAGGTACAGAGGGTGTTCCCTCCGGTCGGGGTGTGCCCTCAGCCCTCTGTGTGTCTGGCGATAGCGGCGATTCTTCGAATACTCGGACTGTGTTATTTCTGTTTGGTGATTCCATTGCGTCTCCCTGGCTTCTCGTAACAACCATTGATCTGGGTACGCCGTTCGTGGATACAGATGTCTTGATAACACGTCGTTTCTTCTTCAAGCGTTGTTGTAGATCGGCGAAATGTTCTGTTCTTTTTTCTTCCGATCCGGCTTCCGAAGGACCAGATAATATTGTGAATAAAAGACGTTCACAATATTTAATGCTTGGTGATTCGCTGCTTGCTGTTGTTGTAGTGTTTCTCGAACTGATCGCAGTACTGCCGCCCTCTCCGCTATATTTAACCTCGCCCTTTGCCTCGCAACCGGTAGTGCGATGGATTCCGTGCGGGGCGTCGCTCAGCCAATGAGCGCGCACGCCCTGTGTGCGCGCTCTCGGCAGTACCATGAGTCACCATGCCAGATGTTCCGAGTCTGGCATGGTTCATCCTTACAACTAGTGAAATTTATACATTTAAACTTACAACTAGCTATATTCTTATTCTAATCGTTTTAAAATACACATATTCACACATATTCAGTTCATATTATTATATCTATTCCTAACACGTATTTATAAACCTTATTCCTAACACGTATTATTTCATTTACTTGTTCATTTTATACTATTACACTATCGTTATTCGCTCGCCCCGCTCGCTGTCCGCAACAGGTTTCCTGCACTATATGTTGATAGCATCATTAATTAGATTCAATTAGTAAAAGTCTTTAGAAAAGAAAGTTGTTGTCTTAGAAAACAAAGACTCATTTGTGTGTATTTATGTGGAATTAATTTTTCTAAAACAAAATATAAACAAAATAATTTTATTTCATTTCAGATATTCTGTAAGGTTTGAAGATGTTACGAGTCCTAGAACAAAAGTGAAATATTTGACAGATGGGATGTTGCTAAGAGAAGCAATACTAGACCCTCTTCTTAAAAAATATTCAGTAATAATTTTAGATGAAGCCCATGAGCGTACTGTCAGCACTGATGTTCTATTTGGTATTGTTAAAATTGCTCAGAAGGAACGAAATGTGAAACATTTGAATCCTTTGAAGGTATAACTCATTGTTTAAACTCATAAACTTATTTTTATTAACAAAAAAACAGCATTATCTGTCTTAATTTTATAGTAATTATTAGTCATATCCAGTGTTAATTACATACCTACTATAGATGAGTACTAATATTAAATTGAAAGATTTATCTAGCAATTAATTTTTATTTTTAAGTGTATTTTCTTATTCACTACAGTTTGATTGAATTGGACCACTGGTTTCTCTTCACAGGGTAACTTTTTCGACAACAAATTAAAAAAAAAAAAAAAATTAAAACAATAAACAAGAAGATTTATAAGTTTATCAACTTCTTGTGTGTGTTGTAAAATAATATATACATACCAACTTCTTTAACAAATCAAAAATTTTATTTAATAAAAAGAGAAACAATATTAACCATATAAATAGCTGTGTCCCACGGATTCACCTGTGATAAATATATTTGAACAAATCTCCGCCAGGCCACTGCGCCGCGCTACTATCGCAACCGCGCACCTGTGCACCCATGCACCTGTTGTTCTCACTTCCTGTAATTACCTACAGCTTGTTATATTGCTTGACGTTCATGGTTACTGTTCAGCTCCCTAGAGTCTTAGATATTATTAGAGTTACTCTTTGAATATTGTTACTAAATATATCAGTTTCAAAGTTATTTACTTGTAAATGTCATTAATAAATGTTTATTAACTAAAAAACTGGTGTTAAATTAAAACAAGTTAAATGATTTATTCCATTATTCACCGACTTGTACATAAATGCGAATATCTCGGAGACAAGAGCCAGCAGCCGGTCTCGGTCTCTATTCGTATGATGCTTACATATTACATTTATTATTGTTTTCAGCAGGTCAACTATGAACAGATTTATGTGGAATTGACTAACGGAGGTAGCTTTAGAACACATTTAGTATTATTATCAATATACATTAATAGTCTACCTATGATTTATAACTATCCATTTTAGGTGATCATTATGTCTGCAACGATGGATGTAGATTCATTTCGGATATATTTCGATAGTTGCCCTGTAATCTATTTGGAAGGTCGAACACATCCAGTTACTATTTACCATTCAAAATTTAAACAAGAAGATTATCAGTATGCTGCTGTTTGTACTATCTTTCAACTCCATTCGACAACTTCAGCTGAGTATGTATTCTTCATTTAATTAAGTATAACATTACACTAATGGTTTTTTATCTAGAAATTTCTTTTTAGTCACCATTTCCTAGTGTTTTTGACGGGACAAGAAGAGATAGAAACAGTTATGCATAACATCAAACAAATAGCAAAAGTAAGATTTATTAATTGTATCCCAAATTAGCATGTTATTATTATTTGCATATGCTTTTATAGTATATTTAAAATTCCAGGAAGCTACAGGGCCTCCAATTAAAGTGTGCCCATTATATGCGGGTCTGCCTGCATCACAACAACTGCATGTATGGCAAGATGTAGCTCCAGGAACCAGGAAGATAGTTCTGTCAACGAATATAGCGGAAGCATCTGTTACCATACCTCATATAAAAATTGTTATTGACACTGGTGTTGTTAAAGAAAGGTATGTTTGTATGGAATAATATAAAGAATCACTTAACAGAATGGTTAGAAATAGTTTGTCCAAATTTTACACTTAGCAGAAATTTGAGTTAACTGTTAATTTGCTATTTGCATTTCAATATTTGCATTTGTTAAGTGTGTGAGTTTCAAGTTTACTACATACATATTTATAATTGTTTTACATAAGCTTTGTATGACCAGTTTACAGATAAGTGTGATATCCCAATTCTAGGGTTTATATTTGTTTTAGGGACTTTTATTTCTCTCAAATATATCAGCCTCATTGAACCCTATCTTTTATAGGATCTAATCAGGAGAGTAGCTGATGAGATATCACTACTAAGTCATATAACATCTTGGCATCACTTATGAAGGTTCTGCCAAAATGCTGTGACAAACATCTAATATTTTGACAAATCTCAGTTAATTTGCCCATGTGAAGATTATGGTATTTTGAAATTAAGACCTCTTGTGTGATAATGATAGTATTGTGGTTAAGGTCATATACTATAAAAGAACAGAAGTGAAAATTTTTTTGGGAGAAAAACATAGTCATAAAAATTGACTATTAGGACTTGGTGCACGAGTACGGGAGCGGAACGTCTGTGTGTGCGCGCATGCGCTCAAGCGGCGGGTTGGCAGAGAGCGGGACGCGCAGGCCGCACTGCACCCGGCTCTGCTTACAGACTATACACTGCAGCCGAGTTTAAGCAACGATCTCCATATGCCACGCCCGAGATTGTCAGGTATTTTGTAATGTCAAAATAACAGCTTTTTACTAAATGCATATGAAAAAATATACGGTAGGTACTTATAACAAAAAAACAATTATTAAAATTTTTGCCTGTCTGTCTGTTTGTTTCGGGTAACTTCCGAAACGATAGAACCGATTTTGACGGGACTTTTACTGGCAGATAGCTGATGTTATAAGAAGTAACGTCGGCTACTTTTAATTTAGAAAAAATATTAGGGTTCCCCGCAAAAATAATTCGTTAAAATAACCGGCGGGCGACCGCACTCGCCGTCGGTGGAAGCGGGGTCACTACAATACTGACGGCATTTGTAATCCACGAGAGTTGGAACCGCGGGCACAGATAGTTTATAATAAATTTATGAAGTGCAAGAGATTGTTTTTTTTTTTCGTTTTAACGTGCTAATATTCGTAACTAAAAGTCATATTTGAAAACACTTTATAGTTAACTACCTGAACCGCGCAACTTCGTCTGCTCCACATAATGGAAGCTCTCAAAAGAAAAAAAATTCTCCGTTTTAGCAATTTTTTTATTGATGCTCCGTTTCTATTGGTCGTAACGTGATGTTATATAGCCTATAAACCTTCGTCGATAAATGGGCTATCCAAAATAAAATAATTTATAATAATAATAATTTATTAATAACCAGTAGTTCCTGAGATTAGCACGTTCAACAAAACAAACAATCAAACTCTTCAGTCTACCAAACCTAAGTAGCAGAGCGGTAATCATGAACGTCACGCAATCTGCTACAAGCTGTAGGTAAGTACGGGAAGTGAGTATAACGATACGCTACACGGCTGCTTTGGCGGTGGCGCGGTGGACAGTTAGTTGAACAATTTTAACACAGGTGATACCGTGCTACACATGTAGTAATATTATAAAACTCAGGAGCTTGTTGATATGAACGTGCTAAACTCTGAACTTCTACACAGATTTGAAAAATTCTATTTGCATTAAAACATGCATATAGCAGGATAATCATTTGCTATCGTTCGAAGGCATAAAATTTTCGTACATGTACGGTAGTTATCGTACGGTTGTGAGCTCTGGACCAGGTCCGTACCCGGCTATGCTAATGCAAAAAATAAACAATTTAGTAGTTTATGCGTGCATAGTTGTTTAAATAAATTATTACAATTTCAGGTGTCCACTTGCACCCACATTATTATTGTTGGTGGCAGC
The DNA here is from genome assembly GCA_033032175.1 of Saturnia japonica. NCBI lineage: Eukaryota > Metazoa > Arthropoda > Insecta > Lepidoptera > Saturniidae > Saturnia > Saturnia japonica. Next base: position 10,127,561 of record CM065305.1, read on the forward strand.
AGGAATAGTACCCAGCTCATTTCCATTAATCGATACACCTCCACAAGATTCCATCCAAGCATCTTTAATTTTACTTAAAGAATTAGGTAAGTTACACATTAATTGCTTTTAAATGTTTAAATAACACCCATCTAAGATTCTCCTCGTCGGTTTTGGACTGTGAGTAAGTTTTCAAACTGTTTTCTGTATACATGCCTAAATATAATAAAATAACAAAAATGTTTGAAATTATCTTATACGATTTATATCTATAACCTATCTGCTGTATCTATTATATAACGGTATGTAGAACAAAATATTAATGCTGCGCTGGTTGATAGAGGGGATGATAATTCAGGCCCTAATTTGAAATCTTGTGACATATGTGTTGCGAAACCTATGTGCACTAAGTTAGTGCCTCTAAACTTATATAGCTGTAATATCATTGTTCAATGTCGTCAAAACTCTTGACCCTTCAGTTTAGTGTAAGAATAGCTTTTGTAATAAAACCCTATATTAATATTCTTTTCATAATTTGACTGTTTCACTCTGATCTAACAATAAACCTATTTTTCATTATCTAATTTTGAGTTATAAAGTCTTTAACAATTAAAGACTACACCTTAAATAATGTTAATATTGTCTACTAATTGTTGCTTGTAAAAGTGATGAAGTTAACTCGATACCTATTGTAACTTTTGTTATTACATATATTATATCAGGATCCATAAATCAAAACGAAGTCTGTTATTTCCGATACCTTATTTTATCACTTAAAATATGTTGGGTATTTTTTCTGTGCTGTGTTTTTGACATAATGTACGACATACATTAATTATGATTAATAATAGGTTCTTAGATTTGAAATTAGCGTTTTATATGGAAAAAATAATACGAAAAAAAATATGAAATTATACATATAATTAATCGAAGTATTTACCTTTATTATCTATGCATTTTCGCCATTTTATAGGTAGTTCATTGATTCCATTGCTGAATAAATTGTGGGAGCGAAAGATTAATTAATTAAAGACGGTTTGGACAGCCTCATCGGAATAGAATTTTTTTCCATGCAAGAAATTGTGCAAATTCCGAAAAAAGTTGTAATCATTTGGAGCAAGGTCCGGGGAGTATGGTGGGTGTCGGAAACATTCCACCGCAGTTCCTGTAATTTAGCGACCGTCTGTCGTGAAGTATGGGGTCTAGCTTTGTGCTAAAGCAGCAGTGGGCTAGAGAGATTGACCAGTCTCGGTTGTTTAATGGCTAGGTTTTCCATCATGGTTTGCTATTGTTGACAATACAGATATGCTGTTATCGTCTGGCCAAATCTTAGGAAGCTGTAGTGTATGACACCAGTACTGGTCCACAAAAACTCACCGGTACCTTTTTCTGAGTCAACTTTCGCTTGGGACGGTTTGGCCGATTCTCTTGGGTTCAATCACTGTGATGAGCGTTTCCGATTGTCGTAAAGGTTCCATTTTACGTCACAAGTAATAATACGATTCAAAATTTCCTCGTTATTATGACGGTTGAGTAATATAACACAGCTTAAATGTTTGTTGATGTTCTTCAGTCATTTCATGCGGTACTCATTTCTCGAGCTTTTCCAATTTTTTTCAAGTGAATTAAAATTGTTTTATAACTCACACCGAAGCCTGCCACTAACTTTGACGTGGTTTGCGATGGATCCGCTTCCATGATCACCTTTAATTCTTCATTATCAACTAGGGTCTCCAGCCGTCCACGGAGTTTGTTTCGTCGGTCAAAATTTCCAGAACGAAAACGTTTCAACCAAAAACGTACCGTGCTTTCTTTTACAGCAGCTTGTCCATACACATCATTAATCCTTCGATCTGTTACTTCAGCGGTTATGCCACCGTAGAACTCGTATTCGTAAATAATGCGATATTTTAAGCTTTCCATTTTGTGAAAAGAAAGACGTCAAAGAAAAATCAAATTGTGCGAATACAAATGAATCACTAAATTCGAATCACAAATACATAAGCCTAAATTTGAATTTGGAATTCCTAACCAAACATCAGATATTTACAATTAAATTTAAGATCAAAGTGGTCAGTTCTACAAAAGCCAATTTTATATGTAAAGACCTGATAGTAACGAGATTTTTTTTGACGGTTATTAAATTTTAGTAATATCCTTTTATTTATGGAATAATAATTTAATTTAATTTTAGGGGCCATTGATAATGAAATTACTCCAAAGTTAACAGTATTAGGCCGAAAAATGTCAGCTTTTCCAATTGACCCTAAATATGCTAAAGTTATTTTGAGCGCACCAGAATACAATTGCTTGGATGAGGTATGTAAGCTGAACATATCAGAAAAGTATTTTTTATCATAGATTCGAAATAATTTAATTTTATATTTTTTGCAGGCTTTAAGCCTAGTTGCAGTTTTATCAAGTGAAAATATTTTTCATACACCAATGCATAAAAGAAATGAAGCTATTAAAGTTAAACAAAAGTTTGTGTCTCCTTTAGGAGACCATCTTACATTGCTAAATGTTTTTAAAGCGTTTTGCAAGGCAACTTTGAAAAAGGTAAGGTTTAATCTTAGATTAGAATACTACTGTGAAATATGTCTTGGGTCTTAATATAGAACTATACTTTGTAAAATATACCTCGGGTCGTATGACAGCTATCATAGTGATCCCTACAATAGGGATGTGTTAGTGTAAAGAGTACGAGAATCAGTTACCTATTTAAAATCGTAAACAAATTGTAAATAACGTATGTCATCGTTTGTTGACGCAATCCAAGCTATAAGACCTTTGATATGTTACTCTATGTTTCGAGTACATTCTACACGATTCATGAGATTTACCAAGGTAATGTTTTTTTTGTATTTTAGATAAATCGTAACAATATCATTACTATGATATGGCGGAAGATTGAGAACATTATGGTCAAAAGATTTAGCTAGTTCATCAAGATTATACTTTGGAGCGGGTGGCTTATTAACATTAACAAGCGTAAGGAGCTTGTTCCACCTTCAACTTTGATTTATCATCCTCATCCTTGATTATGGAGGCATTCCAAAATTCCGCTCTTTTTATCTGTTGTGCTAGGCGGATTATCCATTATCACAGAATGATATGACGGTTTCTGCACTGTTTTATTTATGATTAACTGTTTATCCTACTATAATATAATAAATGTGAAAGTGTGTATGTTTGGATGTTTGTTACTCAATCGCGCTAAAACGGCAGAACAGATATTAATGAAATTTGGCAAACAAATAGTCTATGACCTGGAATAACACATAGGGTACTTTCTATACGAAGTCGCGGGTACTAGCTAGTTTTAAATAATTTAATACATTCAGAATAATGAAATGTAACGTATCGATTATGTCCAATCGGTCACCTTTTCACTAGAATAATATTTTTGCTAACAGTGAGAGTGAGAGAAAATGATAGAAAAATATAGAGGAGAGGAGAGAGAGGAGGATGAATATAGTGAGTTGATTTGATTTTTTTTTAACTGTGATAAAAAATCTACGAAACTATATTTCAAAAATTGCCGAAAGTTTTTCTGTCCATGATTCTAAAAACTCCCCCATAGTATTTTTTCTCAAATATATTTAATGTACAAATTCCGAATTTTAAATGTGACTTATAATATTACCTGCATAAATAAATGTCTTTACAATGTTATGTCGTCATGAAATTTCTTACCTGTTAAAGGACCCAACCTACATTTTACAAAGTATAGTTGTAAATTGTTAATTAATATATGGTTTTATGGTCAATAGTTTATTCATTAATATATGTATGTTCAATTATTTATAAAACCACCGAGACACGGAATCAATTTTATAAAATGATGTCTATGTATTGAACTAAAAATATATATTTTTATGAAGTACCTACCTACATTAGTTAAAAAAAATGTTTTGATTTCAGCAATGGTGTAAAGAAAATTATCTCAATCATAAGAATTTGATGTACGCGTGTGAAATACGTCAACAGTTGTTGACGATTTGCCAAAGACTGAACTTAACAATTTCCAGTTGTGGAACAGCAACTGACCAGGTATACTAAACCAAACCATTTAATTAGTAATTCCTTTATTGTTTTAAGATTTATGAGTATCTTACGAGAATATAGTGCGTTGCCTTAGTTATTTTGTTGATTAGCAAAATACTATGGTATGGAGTCAATAAAAAACTTTTGGCCATTAGACAATCTTTTGTGACCTACTATACTTCGTTTTTTTAATACCGTAGAGTAAATTAACAATCACGAATATTAAACTGAAATCATAATGTCCAAACTGTACTGTTCCGATTAATTGAATTGTAAAATTCTAAATTTTGAGGGTAGGAAGACTGTTTATTTATGAATTGTAATATTATTATTATTCAACATACTTGACAATTAACTATTATCATAGTTTGGTTATTGTGCACAAGTAAAGTGAATTATAAATAATAACTAAAAGCATGAGATTTAAGTTGCCACAAAAACTCCCTGAACATTTTTAGCAATAGAGCCGCCATTTTGTTAAACTTCAAAGCATTGTATGAACCTGAAAATTAGATAAATATTATATCCACGTCACATTGGCTTAATTGTGTATAAACACATGATGCAATATTATAAGGAGAATGATATAATATGTAATGATAAACACTTATTTTCAGTTACTTAAGTGCCTTCTATGTGGATTATTTACGAATTGTGCGTGGTTGCGAGGCGATGCGAGTGTAGCGGGTTCAAGTCGCTACGTGACCGTCAGCGGCACAGCAACCAGCCTGCATCCAGCCGGGGTCCTCCATCTCACGAGACCTCAACCGTCGGCCGTCCTATACACGGAACTTCTCCATACACGTCGCTCGTATATGCTCACCGTCTCGGTCATACAGCCGCAATGGCTGCATCAAGTTGCTCCCGATTACGCTAGAAGGTGTCGCGCTAATCGGTGATGTTGAATAGGTTAAGATTTATAGGATATTCCATTCCTGGGATTATTATTAGCATTTAATGTTTGGGGCATGTTTACGGAATGATAATTTGCAGTGTTTTTGACTGTGTCGAGGTGACTTAAAATGGCTTTACGCCAGGTTTATATGTATGTAGTTAAGTTGTGCATAATAGATAACGTAGTTGCGCCTACAAAATAGTCTATGGAAATATATTACTTTTGAGGAGAGTCATCCACTATTTTTTAAGTAACTATGATGTAAAATTATCTCAATATTAAGTTGATTATTTTTTAGATTCTGCTGTAAAGTCTGTAAAGCGTATATGGCTCGCCTGATGGCAAGTGGCTACCGTAGCCTATGGACGCTTGTACCAACATAGCTATCACTAGCCCGCTGCTGACCTTGAACCTATCTACCCCAAGGTGCTCTGGAAGCCTTACTCACCGCATGAACACAACACAAGGTTACAATCTTCTGTAGGGTTGAGGTATTCTACCAGTCGGACTGCCCCAAGTAGAGGGAAATCTCCAATGAAATTTCTCTATACCATACCCAATGATATTTTATACCTAAGTAGATACGGCATTGACGCTCTTCACATGGCATCGTGAATGAGCGGAAATTACTCTCAGTTCACTTTCGATCTGATACCGGCCTGCGCGAGAAGAATCTTTTATCCTTTTTTAACAACAGAGTTTTCGCCTTTAACCCTGTGATTTCCTATCTCTTTTGTTACAACATGCTGATAACAATATTTGTTCCTCTTTCAAATTGCTTTTAATGAGAGAATAACGTGTTTATTTATTTATAAAAAGTCATTGGCCCTACCCCTAACAGTTACAAATTATAATTTGTAATTATAATAAATAATGTAAGTATATTGCATAGCAGATTTTGTAGGCGCAGCCAAGAAAATTTAAAACATTATTGTTAAACTATTTATAAGGTAATAAATAAAAATAAAACTGTTGTTATGTTCGTATGTTTCGAAACGATCAATGAATATTGATCACCCTTACCCGACGTACAAGTGCCATGCTCTCTCGAGTTAAGGTCAGCTCTGGTTCTTACCATAATAAACGGATGTCTAAAACAAGGTTTGACCTACAATTTTTTTTGTCTCCATCTTATTTATGTACTGTTGTAGTCACTGAATTTAAATATAAATGTGGACAGTGCTTACTGAAAAGTAAAGACAATGAGTAGAACCCTACTCGATTAAAAACTTAATTGATTAAAAACACGCCACGCCACCTGACGCAACCTGAAGCGTGTACTGATTTGAAAATACTATTGCCAGAAACACATTATTAACACCTGAACGTGACGCGATACTAACACACGCCACCCGATCTAATGGATCTAGATTTACGTGTGACCGGTAGTGGGGGTAAACCAGGCATAGATCCAGCCCTTAAAACAGATTGTGGGCGCGGCCAGTCTAAAATCGGCCAAGTGCGAGTCGGACTACGGACTACGAACGGACGATCGATACATTGCATTGCTACAAATAATACCAGCTATCCTACCAATTTAGTGTCGTGCCGCGGGTTTGAAAGAAAGCATTAACCCTAACAATTACCGCCTAATTGCCGTAACTTGTGTTTTGCTCATTCATGGTGTATCATAAACACCTAACTAGTCCGCTACCTGGGGGTTACTCTTGATCAGTAATGGTTAATATGGCTTTCATCGCCAGAGTCGATCAACGAGTTATCTTCTAGCCTTTGTATGCCGTATAGTAACCGCTGGGAGGAGGTGATTGATAAGCATGGCGAGGCATTGGTGATTAGTCTCGACGTATCAGAACCTTTGGTAGGGTCTGGCTCCTTGAACTTCTTTCCAAACTTCCGATTTATTTTGAACCTTATGTTCTACCTAATCAAATGCAGCAAGAATTGCACACTCCTCTGCAGTATATATACTTGTTACATCCGGCAATTTCAAGCCATGTCCGACTCGAGCTGTTAAATCATACATAGCCATAGACACTTTATTTTCAGACTTCGCTCCATCAGTGTATACCTGTCTGTATTCTCGCCACTCGGAAAGCTTGCTGTAGACATCATGTTTCGTACACAATGTTCTATCAATATCTATTTTCATTTTATTAAACTTGCCTTCATACTCTCCATCATAGCAGGGTAAGGTACTACATATTTTTATAAATATCGTAGCCATTTCAAATTAGTATTCAACACATCATTTAGATGATTGGTAAGTTAAGTACCAGAACTGAGTGTAAGTTTAGAAAGCAAAGAATTGTTTGAAATATTTTTTTTTTTTTTTTTAGAACTGACTACACTGTTAGCCTTAGGGGCAAAAAAGCCGCTGCGGCTTTTACAGCTTCACCGACTTGGGGGAGCGCAGAGGGCACTCGCCGCGAAAGTTTTGTGGACGACTCGCACGAGGGTGCCAAAGTGGCCGGACCTCGGCTCGCGGTCGTCGCGTTCGCAAATAGGTCGCGATCTATTCGAATCCCTACACCTACGATTCGAGCTAACTAAATATACACATAGGCACGTTCCCTTCCTCCTGAGGAAGGAAGGAACCGTGCGTATGTGTATTCAATAATCGGAATGTTTCTACACTAACTAGCGCTAACTAACTAGCGTAAAAAAAGAAAAAAAAAGGTCCCTCACAGAACCTATGTACCTGTGTGGTGTGCACGTGTGTATGTTCATACGTGTGTAGTGCTGTATGTAGGTAGCTAAGTGATGCACGTACAGTGTCACTTGTATCGCGCGGGCGGTTGCCTGACCCAAGGGTTTCACACCGAGGAACGGACCTAGGCTTGGGTTACCGCTAGAGAGGGTGGACGTGACGGGTAATATTTTATTAAACTGTGGATGAATTTATACAAAAAAAAAGCGAACTGACAGGGGGTAAATTGCATTCAATTTGCATAGAATTAATGGGAGATGTATTCATGGCACCCAAAACCAATCGCATGTTTTTATTTTGAACTTTCTCAATCTTTTCTATCAATTTGCCATAAGAGGCATAACAAAAAAACCGTATTCAAAATGACTTCTAACTAGTGATTTGTACAACATTAAAAGAATCCTTGGATCAGCTCCCCACTTAGAGCCTGCCAAAGATTTGAGAATATTTATTGCTTTCATAGCCCTAATATCGACATATTTTGACCATGTAAAATTTTGCTGAAATAACACACCTAAGAATTTAACCGTGGTCTCAATAGGAATTTTAATTATATGATAAAAGACCGATAATTCAGAAGTAACTATCTTTTTTTTATAGATAATATTACTATTTTACTTTTATGTGGATTAATTTCTAAATCCAAACAGCAAAAATAATTATACAGGCGTTGTAAAACACCATTTAACTTAGTTTCAGTTTGCATCAAATCATCACCGCTTCAGTATATGACCAAATCATCAGTAAATTGCAAATTAACCACAGCAAAACCCAGAACTATGTTAAGTTTATATATGTAAAGTATATATAACAGAGGGCTTAAGATGCCTCCTTGACACACACCTTTGAAAGAAAGTCGGGGTCCATAAATTCTATTATCATATTTAACAAAGACTTCTCTACGGTTAAGAAAATTATAGATCCATCGGACCAATTTCACGGGTATGCCAATATTCAGTAGAGAAGCAGATAACATACCAATGTTAACATTATTAAAAGCTCCCACAACATCGAAGAAGACACATGCAACGTGTTTGTTTTCATTAAAAGCTGAATTAATATCTGTAAAAAGATGAAACCCGTATTGATTGTTAGGTAACAAATGATTATGTTCGATATAAAATTCCAGACGTAATTTTAAAAGCCGTTCAAATATTTTGCCAACACAAGACGCTAACATTATTGGACGATATGAGTCAGGACTGTTGGGATCTTTATCTAGCTTAAGTGCAGGTACTAACAAATCCGTTTTCCATTCCTTTGGGTTAAGAGAGGCGTACCATAAGGAGTTTAAAACACACAAAATTTTTGACAAGTTTCGTGAGGACAACATTTTAAACATTTTGTATGAAAAACCATCTAATCCACAGGCTGTATCTTTTCTAGATTTAATAGCCGAATTTAATTCTTCGAGTGTGAATGGATTAACGAGAAAAGAGTTACTGCTATTATTAGAGTCACTAAATTGTAAACAAAGAGGAACTTTGAAGAAATCAGGAGTGTATTTTCTCAAGAAATCGTTAATCCAAGGAGCGACAGCTCTATTAGATTTAGAAGATGAAGAGAAGGTTTTATTGAATTTACGCATAGTTCGCCAAATTTTAGAAACAGAAGATAAACGAGTTAACTTGCCAACTATAATTTTTTTCTCGTTTGATAAATAGTTTTTTTTAAAGCTTGAATCTTTTTAAATTCTATAAAATTTACAAGTGAAGGATTACATTTGAAATTTAAGTAAGCCTCTTTACAATCTTTAACAGCTTACATCTTTCATTCCACCAAGGAACTACTGAATGTCTAGATTTTTTAGAACAGACTTCGGAACTTGAATTATTAGTAATATGTGGAATTGATTTTTCAAGCGCTGTCAAAATAATATGACAGAACTTTTTATACGATACAAGTGGTTCATTTGTTTGAATAGAGATTTCATCAAGCATTTTATTAACTGAGTCGGCAAAATAATCCCAGTTAACCATTCTCATGTTATATTTAGGTAAAAACTGTGCTACTTCAGACGCGCTTAAGTCGTCGGGGATAAATCTATTTAGAGTTTTGTCATTGTTAGCAAATGATAACTAGGTACCTAAAGGATCGTCATGAACCCACCATTCACAATTCAATGCTAAAGATGGACTTGCCAAAGAGAGGTCCAGAGCATTCAGCCTCCATGTGTTAGTACCAACAGTGGTAGATGGCCATCATTAAGCAGAACCAAATTGCAATCGTCAAGGGAATCAAGAATATCTCTGCCACGTGAATCAGTTGAATTATATCCCCACATAACATGATGCGTGTTGAAATTTCAGATTTAAAAGCTGGTTTAGGGATACTTTTAATTAAGTTAGTAATTTTTTTAGAAAAAGCAGGTGTGCAATTAGACAGACAATAAAAACTAGCTACTGACAAAGACTTATTATTTAATGTTAATTTAACTACTATGTTTTGTAGAGAATCATCAAACGGTGAGAGTATTCTTTCGTAGGAGACACTGTTGTGAATGACTATGGCAACATCATTATGAATAGTACCACAGTCATTGCGTTCAACAGAGTATCTTTTAAAATTGCAGTGATGATGAGGTTTGAGCCGGTCTCGCATATAATAGCAATATGAATAGAATGTTCATAAAGAAACTGAGTAAAAATGTGTCGATTACTCAAAAAACTCTGTGCATTCTACTGAACAATATTCAATTGGTTAAGGGTGAATTTGAAGGCATAATATTATTGGCCTTGAAAGTTTCATTAACAATTTGCAACACATAGGTGTGTCACTAGTTTTGTTTAATGTTATAAGCTTTAATATTGATTCAACTAAATCATTTAATGATTTAGTATCAGATCTAAGAATTGAAATCAAGTCAGAAGGAAAATGTTTTTTGTCAAAAATATCAGCAAATGATTTGGGCATATGTTTGTTTCTATTTTCTTCAATTTTTTTTTTCTCATTTGGACAAGCACCAGAGATACTGTTGTGATTGCCCTTGCAGTGTATACAGACAGCTTCTTGTACTGACTTGGTACATTTATTGTAACTGTGATTTTCAGTGCATATGGAGCAACGTTCAGAATTTTTACAATATTTAGATAAATGTTGTCCATACCTTAGGCAGCAGTAACATTGTTTTACCGGTGGTACATAGATTGAGATGTCATGTCTCCTTCCCTCCAAGTCAACATAGTCAGGCAGAACAGAGGTAGCAAATGTTATACCTACAGTTTGGGTTGGCTGTCGAACAAAACCATTATCGGTATTCGTTTATCGCAAAAATCTTCTGATACAAATGATTTTTTTTTGTGGCTAGATAACAGTGTATAGATTTTCTTGTTTGTAAGTTTTATTGGAAAATTTCGTATAACACCTACAACTTCAGTGGAGTTGGTAGGAATACTACTTTTAAACTGATATGCTTTAAGGAATGTTTGATTATTTAAAAACGCGTTGGCGAGGCTAGGGTTTTCAAAGTAAACCCCAATTTTAAATTTTTTGCCCCCTTATTAAATCGTTTTAAACAGCTCGATAAAGATAACAAGTCCCTGGATCTAATAGGTCTCTGACTGTCAGCAGATTCCACAAAGACTACAAATTCCGTAGCAGCAGAATCTTCCGGATAGCGTCGTGTATAGTCAGTGGACAAAATAAGGTTCGAATTTATCTACGCTAGGATCATCTACGCTCTCGGAAGATAAAGAGTCTTCTCATGTGTCCTCCGTCTTATCCACAGCACCGAGCAACCGGGTCGCCTTTTTTCCGTTTTCTCGCTGCACTACCCTTCCCCAATATCAATCTTATATAACTTGGATTACTCCTCTACTTATAGATTGTACATACTGTACTTCTGAGATAAGATGTTATTTTAAAGTTAATTAATAAAAATTTAACAATTGAACACCGCCTAATCTCTTCCCGCGCTTTTTTTTCCCTTTAACGATCTTAATTCCTCAATCTGAATGCTTCTTCTCCTTCTTGTTTTCGCGCTACAAAAGCACTTGCCAGTGTCAATGTTTTTAAGCCTTCATATCATTTTCCAATGTTTTCAAGTCTTAGTAATATTTTCCAGCGTCAATGTTTTCAAGCTTTCGTAGTATTATAGATTATATACAAAGTGGCATCCAAAAAAATGGTGGCCGCCTTGTTAGAACGATCTAGTGAATTTTTGTGGGATCCCAGAATGAATGCTTTCAGCTTATATTTATAATCCACTTCACTTATGAACAAAAACCAAACTATATCACGCAAAACGCCCCCAATATTACATAATTAAAAATAAAAACCACAACATGTCACTTCAAGATCCCGCCAAAAACTCGTATACTTATTCATTAAATATCTCTATATATTATTTCTTAAATGGGTTTTTTGTGGCAACGCCATATCACCCTTAACTCTTCATCAAATTTAATTATTCAAACACCAATTTAAAGCTTATATTTTCTGATATTGACCAAATATAGAGCAAAAGAAGTAAATCTATGTTCGTTAATAAAAATGAATAGATAAGTTTTCCTTAGAAATGCCACAACAAAATACAGACATCAAAAAAGTCTAAGTAACACACACCATTTACAGGAACGGCAATTTTTACTAATTGATTTTTTAATTTTTTTCCTATCAAAGTAGATTAGTATACAATCTTTTTCATTCTCAGAAATATACTGGAGAATTTAAAAATAGAACCTTGTCGATTGGGTTCTGTTTTGATAAAAATAAAAGTTAATAATTTTTTCACGATTTTATGTTTTTCGTTGCTTGATAAATTTAGTGTTTATCTTACTTTTATCATTTTAACGACAATTTTAATACAGTTTTTATTTCTATGAGAGGCAGGTAGTTCCTAATGGTCAAGCGTCTAACGAAAACAATATAGAATGTAAAATAAATCCGGTATTTATATCAAGAAGTTCTAGTGGCAATATTTCGGCTCCATCTTCAGACTCTCGTCATCATGTATAATGGAAGCTGTTCATGAGAACAAAGCAAACGAGCCCAACCCCGAGTATATTGCCACGTCCATCATGGAGTTCCATTAGCATATCATAATTTGTTGTTCTCGCAAGTACGTTTTATTATAATTTTTCATTATTTAAATATATTGTCTTTATGATGAAGTAACTTTTGTTTCTAAGGATTAACATGCCATGTCTAAAAATACTGCTTTTAAAACACTTTTTAATTTCACATGTCACAAAATACCTTATTGTGGCTTATGTATATGAAATGGGCATAGGCTTCCGCTGACTTTTTTTTAGATAACTAAAGATCAATATTATTGTAGAACATTGTATTTCCGTATCATTAACGATTATGCTAGCGTACTCGGTTAAAGCAGTTCGAGAGGGCCTCGACTTCCGACTTACTTAACAACAACCAATATTTAAGGCTACCTGAGAGTTGTAGCCTAATGTTAAATATCCTATACTATTCCTAGAGAGTTTGGCTATCATATACAAAATGAATTTTTCGAATCCGACTGGTAGTTGCAGAGATTAGCGTGATTAAACAAACAAATAAACAAGAAAAGTTGCGTTTTAATATATTAAAAGTAAAGATTTCTAGTAAGGCTTTAATGTACATTTACAGAACACTTACGATTTAATCTAACAAATAAGTAAATAACTGTGAATAGGTATATAGTTTAAAAAGTGAAAACAAAAAGCACATACGTGTTACATGTACAAAAGTTACGAGGGAATTGAGGGAATTAGGTAGGGAGTGAATGTTTGCCTTGGTAGTTTTTAACTTTAGACAATGCACATCAATGTGGCCCAATAAATTACACAGAAAACATTTCAAGCATTTATGTGGTCACAATTTATGGTTGCATTCGCCACAATTATAACTTTTTTATGTTCTAGCTTATTATTACTTAGTTGCAAATAACTATGCTGACGACTTGCATTAGTTTCTATTTTACGTATGAAGTTTTTTCTATAATGGTTTCATAAAATTTTACTTCAAAACGAATACATTGTTACACCAAGCATAAATTATTTTGCTCATAATTCTGTAACTTTTATCTAATAAGTATACTAAAATACTAAACTGCTCAATTTACTCATTAAGAGCATGTGTTGTACAACGATTATGGTTTACGCTTCTTTACTACAGAACCGTGGCAATGCCTCCTCCGTAAACATGAGCAGGTTCGGAATGCGTGGCGTCTTCAATGTCGCAGCTCCGGTACTCTTACCAGCCATGATTTCATTTCGTCTTTGGTGTTATTATAATATGTAGGTATACTTCATCGTTAACGTCGTAGCCTTTGAATAATTACATCTGGACAATGAGCGTACTAAACCAGTACATGTAGTACCTATGCTTCGGCTTATTTTAGTGTAGCTATTCTTCAATTCTCGATCGCAGGCGAGTCCCGAACTGTGAAGTTGAGGGGAAATATTAATTGAAAATCCTTTTGTAATACAACAATTTTTACTAGTTGTTACTTTCACATGTACATATTATGATTGTGAAAGTATAATAAGTACTTAAAGATTAATATTTCTGAATTAATAATAACCTTAGGTGCTAATCCATAATAATTATGAACAATATATTTAAGCTACACATTTTGAACATAAAATGGAACAATAAACTCTTTTACCTAAACTTTTGTTTTTTTTTTTCCTAATTTTATATACCAAATTTTAATACTTATTCTGTTTTTAAAGGAGCCAAACTCTGATTTGAAACTAAATATAGCTTGTACTACTGGTAACCAAACAGTTGATAAATCAACGTTAGTATATAGAATGAAACACAACACACACGAAGAGTAAATTTGTACATAGGAGAAGAAACACTATAGAATGTAATGGAACTACAGTCAAGTTGAAAACATAATTATGTCCCGTGCATAGGTTCTGCTTAGTAACTCAGTTTGTGACCTTTCCTCGCCTCCTACCCTACCTCTTTATAACGAAACTTCATTACGAAAAAATTACATTACCCTAGAGACAGCGTGCATTTTTCATTTTCACCGCGACGAACCGCTTTACGCTTTAATATCATGCATCATACTCATAATATTCTATGCATATAAATAACATAATCATAAATCTACAGAGGTTGGAAGTCCGAACTTATAAAATATTGTAATAGGTAATTGAATTAGTAGAAGAAGTATGATAAAAAATGACTGTATATTTAAACTTAACGACGTTTAATGCGTTTAAACTATACAATATATTACCGATGGTCAAAAAATCTTGTCAACACAAAAGTGCAAAATAATATTAAAATAAATCAAAAACTCATGACAGGTTTTAATTATTTCTACCTTTATGGAGCCCTAAAAACAATTCAGTGCTACTGTACGATGTGGCTGTGGTTAATGGAACTTTCGAATAAGTGACGTTATCGATAGCGTCTGCTTTTTGTGTTTTTCATGCTAATTGTCTAACTTTCTTTGTAAATAGTAGCTTGCTCTTGACACGCTATAAATTATCAGAAAGTTTAGAATGAATTCATGGTACTTGCCATGCCATGCGTTTGTAGAAATAAAAATGTTGAAAATTAAATAATTTGATTATAATAATTTACTTTTAGGACTCCTTACTATAAATTAATATTTTTGTTCTTCATCTATAAGAGAGCATCTCAGTTTAAGTATGGTAGGCTTTCTACTTTTGTAGTCCCTACACTGGATCTCTAAACATACATCTGGACGTCTCTGCTTATTCACCTTCTATCTATCCATACTTCATTGCTCCATATCTTTATTATTAGTGTCAATTACATCGCTCTATAAATTATATGTACTTTATATCTAACTTTTATCTACATTTACCATTTTATGATTACACATTTAATCTTTATCTGTTCTTACATTAACATTGTTTCGGTTCACTTCTCTTTTTATTTATTTCTAAGTATACCTACAAAGCTTCCCATTTCTCTGTTCTATACTTACATTTCCACTAATATATTATGTACCTATATCTTATCCTATATTGGCACATTGTGATACTTGGCTATTGTAATTAATTGAATACGGTAGGTTTAAGAATGGTAGAGCCTATTAAAGGTTTTGACTGCGGAAGTACCACCGTCACATATATTATTTCTGGCACAAAGTAGTAAGTATTACCTACTCACGTTGCTATGGTCCCATTTGAAAGGTGTGTTACTGTTTGCTAACACATACTCGCGCATGAGGCGCTCCAACTCAGTTCATAGGAGTAGCAACCTATTAATACCGTGCTTCTAGCCAGCGCAATCCTTTTGAGGTTCGTTGTACATATCTATAGGTTGCAGTAACTACTTAACATCTGGTGGACTGCATGCCTGTTTGCTAATTTATAACATAAAAAGTCCATTTAGAACTAACTGAAGATAAAAGAAAATTTTCAAATGAAAACTGAATTGATTGTCTGTACATTCCATATTAAAATTATGAAAGCGTTAAGTCGATAAGTTAAAAATACATTTTTAAATGAAATAGCTAAACGTCTTCATGTTATTTTCTAATAAAATATAAATAAAGGTAGATTCCTTAATGAAAAGTTTACAAATTAAGAAATAACAAGTTTAGGGGTTTATAACACAATAATTATTAGGTAGATGTATGTATGTATATTGGTTCCAAATGAAAAATATGTAAAATTTTGGGAGTGTGAATGAGGTCGAGTAAGGATACTTCCACACCACAAACCTCTTGGAAAGTTTTAGTGCCTTGGGGGAATGCTTCGGACCTTTGTACCTACACAACTAACATATTATGCTGGTAAAATATACCGGAGAAAATTTGTATGAAAATAACGTTTCCTAAATAAAAAATCTTGCATTTTTTGGCGCCGAAAATACTTATAGAATGAAATTGAAATGAAACCAATTTTTATAACTACTTTAGAGAAATGCTAGTTCACCATCCTGTGTGCATACAAAAGTAGATCTAGGTACTTTTCACGCATCAATTGTTTGGATCAGAATCATAATTATACGAATAATAAACTTAATTACGCAAAGTATTAATTTCTTTATTTTATGTATTACTGGCAGAAGCCCGCGACTTCCTTCCCGTTATATTCAAGACGAATCGACTCTCCCGCCACCTGCTTTAAGATAGTTGTAATAATTCAGAAAGAATCATGGGCGTGCGCACAACAACTAATAAAAGTTTCATAGCAATAGAATGAATGGTTTAGGAATGCATGGAAACAAACAAAGAAACGTTAATTTTAACATTTTTTGACGTTGATTGTACTCATTTTTTGTTAGGTCAAATTAGATATACGTCTATGATCGAGGTGAATTAAAGATAAAGATTAGGACGATAATCTAATAGATTGTAAATAGATCAGGCAAGTGCTACCTATATTAATACAAAAAGGTCTAAACAGATTTCAGATGTGTATTATCAACAGAGCTCTAGCAAAACATATTTAAATAAACATCTTTTTAATTTAAGTGATACCGTAAGTAAATGAGAGAGAAGGATCCGCCAAATGTGTGTAAATTGTACCTACTTTAACGTTTTTGACAGAATGCTGAAAACTAAGCAAGGTTTGTTTGTGGCAGCACCACTCTATATGTATTTTTGCTATAAAGTAGCAGTGCTCATGATGAATGGTTTGACAACACGCACTCGTACACAAAGTGTTCCAAACTCAGTCTTCGGGTATAGGAACTCAGTGAGTGATTTCAGTACGGAATGCAGTCTCGCTTGAGGTTGGTTATAAAGACGTACAGACTGTAGTAAACAGTGCCGGCTCTGGGGTAGAGCAAAAGGAGCAGTTGCTCAAGGATCAGAAGGCAAGGGGTGCCTAAATCCGAATGACAATTTCAAGCAAAAAATATACTTATTAATTTTTGTTCAATAATAATGTTCATTATTGAAGAAAGTGTTATTATTTAATAAAACAAAATATTAAAATAAAAACGTGAAAGCGTTGAGTAATACAAAGGACGCCGAAAGACAATCTCGCTCTACCTTGACAAGAGCTAGAGCACTTGAAGTAATCACTTTACATCATATGTACTAAATGCCTGTATGTTACTTTCCTTTGCCAAAAAGTAAACGCAAAGTGTTGGTCCAAGACTAGGTTAAACACGTTGGGATGCCAAAGCCTCACACTTCACCAGCATAAAACGGCTTGTGAATTTCCTCCAGGAATAAGTTTCACAGAATAAAAGGTACGCAAAATAGGCGCTTTTATACTTGAGTTGTGAAAATAGCCTGTGATACTTAAATGTCACTACGTTTTTTATTGCTTTTAGTTACATAACAAATTATCACGCCTGTATTCCCCGAAGGTTTAGGCAGAGGTGTACTAATACCACCCACAGTTCGCCGGGTATGTTTTAGGTCCCATGTAATAGGGGGTGAGGCAAGCCTATTGCCATTAATCGGGCACAAAGCCGAACTCCGAGCTGTTATTGAGAATTTCATAGAAAACCCCGATAACGCTTTGCTCGACCTGGGAATCGAACCTAGGACCTCGAGCATAGCAGTTGCGCTTACAACCACTAGGCTAATGAGACAGTTACAGTTTACTTATATTCCTTTTTTTATCAATAACGTGGCAACTGGCGTTGAAGATAATTGCACGTTTTATTTATTATCAGTGTGTGAGTGTAAGTGGAAACCAAGTGAAAGTAAGAATTTTTACTTTTTATTAGAAAATAGGGTGTTTCAGTATACAATAAGAGAGTAGCACATATATAAACTTCTTTCTCTCTACTTCGACTGGTGGCAGCTAAGTCCTTGTGCTGTGTTCTTGCGGTGAGTAGTGTTTCCGGAGCTCCTTAGGGTAGGGAGGTTTGCAGGTCGGCAACGCGCTAGTGATACCCTTGGTATTACGCTTATCATCAGGCGGGCCGTATGCTTGTTTGCCATCTTTGTAGTATAAAAGATATTAAGTAAATATATTACATAAGTAAATTTGCAATATTTATTAGAAAATGACATAGAAAGTAGGTATTTAGCTAAAATAATATATAATATTAGACATTAGTTTTCTAAACTTGTGGTGGTATTTTAAATTCTTGTATGCCTTGTAATTGTTTAAATTGCGTGTAGATCTTTTGACATAATTTGATCTTAAGTTCACCTTGATCTGTAAATAAAGGCCCATAATGCAGTTCGAGTAAATAAAATTGTAGAATATTTGTGTATATTATCATTCCTGATTCCCTGTACATTATGATTATAATATTGGAACGATTTTATTAAGTTTTTTTTTGTAAAAGTACGTATGTTCATTTAAAGAAGAGAAATACGTAAAGTAAATAAGTTTTCTCTGTAAGACGTTTTTCAAATCTTACATCGCGTGATGCGTCTTCACTCACCGTGTCTCTCCGAATAGTATGTATAGAAATTCGTTTACAAGCTAAAAGCTTTCCATTTACTGGGTAACGCGGTAGATATAATATATGGATAGAACTACGCTGCTTCGTCCTACTTTGCAGTCGTTTTCGTGATCTTGTACGTATTTCATATAATTTAATAGTGTCGTTGGCTACGCTATTATAAGCGGAACGATATAATGTACCTATTTAAAGATTTGACATTATCGAATAATTTTAGAATTCGAAAACTATTATCTACATTTATTTATTGCCTATGGGAGTAATGAACGATATAGTGAGATAATAGATCAGTGTTATTTAGTATTATAGTATTGGATTCATTGAGTTAATAAACATAGGTAATGTTTATATTATATTTATTTATTGATATTTTTCTAAAATCTCTACTTTGTCTGTTGGTGTAATATGTGATAATTTGTTCTTGCTTCAGTCCCATGAGAATGGAAAGACGTTGTATAATCCAATTTCTGGAGTGTTTGTTTACTTATTTTCAGAATATAATTTGGACGATGAAGCGTGAAATGGATTTCTCAAATAGGATACAACATAGCTTATTGCATGTAAAGATAAACAATAGCTTATTTTTTATGTTACCTTTTCATTTACAAGTATTTTAAATTTTCGCAATACCTATATTAGGCAATAAATCTGTAGTTCTGTCTGTACATGTAACTTTTTTTTGCAAATTTCCCGATAGACACGGGATGCTTATTTCATTGGTCAATTGATAGAGAATAAGAATTTTCGATATTACTTTTAGAAACCGTAAAAAAAAATTACTTCAAAAAACATTTTTTTTCTTAATTCTTGACTGATTTTGATGAAATTTTGTATACGGGAAGTATAGGGGTTTTCATTAAGAGCGCTCGAACTTTGAAATAAAATACATAAAACAAATAATTTAAGTGATATTGTCACAATTATTTTTTAAATTTTAATATGCATTCGATGACTTTATGTGTGAAATATAATTCCGGTTAAATAGCTGTCGTGGCTCCGGTGTAGGTGGTGCGCATCCTTGTCAATCAATTTCGGATGATATTTTCATTTCATTTAATTTTCAATTTCATGAATAACACGAGTTATGAACACCTTCAGGTCGACAATCGTCTGTGGTTTGTCCGCATAGACCAGAGATTTTAGGTAGCCCCATAGAACATAGTCAAGCGGTGTTAATCATACGATTTCGGTGGCCAGTGAATGTCGCCGCCATGTCAGAGGAAGAAGCCATCCAAATTCTCATTCAATAAATTCAGTGTTTCCCGTGCAGGATGGCAAGTCGTATGTACCACCCTGTTGGAACCCTATCTTTAGGAGATCATCCATACTAGGCCACAAAAAGTTATTTAACATCGTCCGATATCGTTCGCCATTGTCAGTGAGTGCGACTTCTTGCGCGTCTTCGAAGAAATAAGGGCCGGTGATATCACCGGATCAAAAATCCACACCAAACATTGACTTTTTTGAAGTTTAGAGGCTTCTGATGAATCTGGAACAGAGCACTAATTAATTGTTTATTTATAATACATTTTAACAATTTCAACGCGTTCTTGAATCGTCAAGCGTTCCATTGTTAAATGTCATGATTAATTAATTCCTGCCAAATTTGACAGCTGTTGCAACAAACTACTTTGGCTACCAACAAGGCCAAAATAAAAAAATAAAAATCTTTATTCAATTTAGGCCCTAAGAAGGCACATAGACCGCTTAGGCCGCTATAGTATATACTGTCAAAGTTCGAGCGCACCTATTGAAAACCCCTATATAAGTAATTACATAATTGATGAGTTGTTTCAATTGTCAATATGATTTTTAGAAAGATTTTAAACAGTTAAAATTTATCAATTCTCAACCTGTTCTGATCATATATTCTACAAAGGAAGCATACGTCATTCCATAATTGATAGGCTCTAAAAATCGTCAATAACACATCAGAAAACTTAGAATAAAATAATTATTTTCAACCAGTTTCGACGAAAATTGTGCATTAGAAATACACAGATTCCTTTTTCTTAAATCTGTGGATATATTTTATATAGATTAGCTGTACGACAGAGAAAGAGCGCATAGTAAGGCATATATCAGACCGAGATAGAGACAGCACGAGATTTTAAAAGCTGGTGGTCCCTAGTGCCTATATTCAATATTGTGCAAAACAAATCTGTCTTATTTTAAGCCTGTTAGGTTTGCCGCGCTAATAGAATAATATTGAAGGAGTATGATCATACATAAAATATCATTTTATTAATAATATAATGAAAAAATGATAAAAATAATAATAATTGTGTTTTCATCTTTTCATTAAAATAGTTTAGGGATTTGATAATTTCTCAGTATTTCATTGCTCTAAAAAAGAGAGATCCTTTCGTTTACACTCAGGAAACAAAGCAATACCGTCAAGTGAGACGTTTTGCTGAACGATATACTAAGAATAAGTTTCCGCGCCCAAGAAACCTGTAGGAACGACATATTATGATGTTAAATTCACAGCGTATTGCAAACTATCAATCGATCAAAAGTAGTGAACGTGAGGCAAGGCTAAGCGTGAGTATCGCACTGTCTCAGGAATCCGAAAAATACACAAAGTACGAAACACGGTTAAACCGACGATGTTGAATTTCGGTACACTTACACATCTTTTCCCCGCTGTTTTTCTTACATGTGATTTCACGCGGTCGAAGTCGCAGGCGTAGCTAGTAGTATATATATTTTTACTTTACGTATTTGTTAAGCGTCATGAAATCACTGATATGTGCATCAATATCAATATTAAGGCCGAATCAGTACACGGAGCAGCACTATTGTACACACTACAGACGCACAATAATGTATTTTGTAGCAACCAACCGAAGGTTCAGTTTCGGTTTAGATTTCGGCCAGTTTCAGCCAAAAAACTCCCAAACTGGCTGTTCCCAAACTCTGTGTTTCTTAATTATTGCGCGTCGTTCAAGTAACTTCAGATTTAGAAAAATTGCTTATCTTAACAAACTTTAATTACTCTTTAATTATAACTGCATACTCAGTTCCGTTCTTACTATAAATAACATGCAGCACATCCCATGTATACAATCAATGTAATTTAACGAGTAGAAGATAGGCCAGATTTTTACCAAAATTACTCGTTTTTTTTATATCCACCAGCTTGGCTTGGCTGTTTATCAGATCAGACTACATTTTATAGACAAAACATGTTTTATCGAGACTTGGCCTACTTTTCACAGCATGTTTTTGTTTGGATTATTATTTTCTTTATAATACAACTGAAATGCTTGTATTTTAATAAAATAACAACTTTTTTTCGTATTCTTCTCAGCAAACTCTTTCATTTGATACCCGTGTCATGGGGGTGCATAAAAAATAACTGGTTCGATAATATTCATCACAATCACGTTACATACTTATCTAACCGTGCATTGTAATCCAAACCGATTCGGCCGATCTAAGCTGATCTAAGTATATTATAAATCTATGGAGGCCGATATGTAAAAAGGTTGAATGAAGTCAGGCACTATTCAGTATGGTAGTACTTTGTTTATGCAGTAGTTTCAGTAAATATTCTAAACAAAACTCTTTTGTTTCTTCATTTTAATGAACGTTTAGTATGTAGTACCTTTGTTTAGTGGTTTCACGTCCAGCTTAAGTGTAATAAGTGGAAAGGTTTTCCACGTTATTTGATATTTATTGTCTGATGGTACGGAAGCGTAATTTATAAGTAATAAGTACGAAATGTAGTAAACCGAAAAAGAGAAGAAATAATTAATGTTAATATTCTTGAGTCTAAAAATTGTGATATATTATCGAATTATTTTAAATTAGTGTATAATTTTATTTAAGGACAGATGTTAATAGACGAGATTATTAAGACATTTGTGAAGTTGCTAGGAGTGGATATCGTTGGGCAAGGTTGTGGAGAGACAATCTCGACGATGGCTCATTCACTGTTCAACGAGCGGGATAGAGAATTGAATTGAAAGCAAATGTGCCTTACAATACAGTCGTCAGATATAAACTGAACATAATATTTAGAATAAGATTTGGGATCCTTTCTATTGATAAATCAAAGCGCCTTCTATCATCTGAAATACACAAATATTATAAATGACATGACGTGCATAAATGACTAAATAATATTTATGGTGGGTAGATGTTAGGGGGCCTATTGGGGACAAGTCATAAAAGTGTCCAGCTGTAAGCAGCAAATTATAGTTCAAAGACCCACAAAAATGGCGCTAGCTTAGCAAGAGGGAATGATACTTTCTCGTGATTTTATAGTTGTCACAGTTGTAAAACTAGAAAAAAATATTTAGACAATGATGGGAAAAGTTCGTGGAGAGAAAAGTTGTCCAAGTGGGCCAAAATGATAAAATAATAACTTTTGGCGCTATCTTTAAAATTTTCGCACTTCATACCGTGGCGCCACCCTAATTTGACGGTTTTCGACGGACAATTTCCATACATAGAGGTCTTGGTATTTACCCTATATAATAATGTTATAAGTTTCATATAACTATTTAATTTTATTTTCCGTGATTATTTAATTTGTAGTTAAGTATATATTTAATTAAAAATGTTTTTTGCAATTACTCGTTTATACTTAAATTTGTGGTAGTTAGGTATCTTTTTACTTTTCGCAAGATTGTACTGTTTTTTTTTAAATAAAATTAATGTTTAAATTTTTGAAGTCGCATTGTAGGTATAACCCTACCTACCTACTAACCAACCTATTAGTAAACAAAATTACTGATTTCTTATCTGTTTTAATTGATTTATGATGTCTAAAAGTATTAATAGTTGAATTAAATATAAATTAAAATCACGTACGAAGCGTAGCGTGAATGATAAAATAGTGACATTTAAGTAATGGGTGTGTACAAGAAGAGGAAGTTCCTGTGGGCTGCTTCATTTCCGAACGTGCGTCCGCGGCTACGGTCGCGGTCTCGGTCCCTATTTCCTGGCGGCCAGATAGACCGTCGCGTTTAAATACGATTGCGGCTTAAGATGCTCCTGTCACCTTATAAAATGTTCTATGTGGTTAGCTTCTAACTGTAGATACTTAAAAGTAACTTTGGTTTTACTCTGGACTAAAATTTACATACCTACTTGTAAGTGTTAAGTTGTTTACTATAATAGACTTAATAATAATTTAATGTATGTTCAATTTATAGAATTTCATCACTGGCATTTCAATAAAAGATTGAAATATTTTCCGTAAATAGTGATTTAGCAAAATGTCCCTACACGAGCGGCAAATTTAAAAATATTTTCGGAATGTGTTTATAAAACTTAAAAAAAAAATTGTTCAGTTATTTGTTTGTGTTTCGATTTATTAGAAATTATAATTATGTAGTCAAATGAGCTCAAACTTATTATTCATTTTTATTGATTCATATTCTCATAATATCTTAAAATTAATAGAAATAATTTGAGAAAAATATTAAATTTTATAGTTGTAGGGGAGGGGCCTAATGATAGTTATCAATACTAGTTGTAGCTACTAGTAGTTATTTTAATCAATAAATATATTTATTTCTACGTGAAAAAAGAATAAAGGCATTTTATATATTAAAAGTTTGCATCAACCGAATAACTGTGAGGGCATAGGTAAGTAAAGAATTAATCAGACAAAAAGGTGAATACACAAAATATGTTATTGTAAATATAAAACTCCTCAAATCGGTGTCTTGATCTGAAAATTTATTGCTTTATATATTAGAATTTGACAGAAAATTTGAATTGACAGTTTAGGGACCAGCGGTGTATCCCTTGTCAAGTATAATAATTATTTTTCACAAATTTAATAAAGAAACATTGATTTCTTGGTAAATGATAATTTTGATTCATTAATTATATCCAAGAAAACCGAAATTTAACTTTAAAGGGCGTTAATTATTATGTATTTCAATAATTTATGCTATATATTAAGACTTGTATCATGATTCATATTTTGTTATGAGAACGTAATTGTTCTTTTAGTCGGATTTCAATGGTAAACATAGGTACTGTGTTATGTTTAACTTTGTATGCACTTTTTAAAGCAAAATAAAATTGTTGCACTTATATTCTTGTTTAATATGTACATGTTGATACACAAAATCCACAGTGATATACGTCAAATTAAGTGCATTTAATAAATAGGAACTAATTACTACTACACTCATCAAAAAAGTCTAAGCAACATGTACTAATTTAAATTTTAGGATGGTTCTTCACATTATAACGTTGTATTTTATTTTTAAAATAATATCTTTAGGGTTCTATGATGTAAAAATAACAGCTGTTGTCTTTATAAGTTCTTTTAATAACAGAAGTGAACAATATTAGAATATACTGTAGAAACTAAGATACATAAGAAACTAAACTTTTTTTTTACAAAATGAAATTTCTAAAGAAAATGTATTTATTGTGAAAGAATAGAACAATTTAATACAAAGTATGGGCTCCTCTGCTATTCAGAACTTGTCGGCAACGATTATTCATTGAATTAATGAGACTGTTTATGTCATCTTGCCGTATTCGGTCCCAATGGAATTGTAGCAAATCCTTCAGCTGTTGGGTTGTTGTCGCTCCGTCCAAGTCCTTCAAAACACGTCTCTGGAGCATGTCCCATGCGTGCTCGATGGGGTTGAGATCTGGCGATTGTGCAGGCCAGGGCAATACCCGGATGTTCTCCGTTGCAAAGTATTCACTGGTACGCCGAGCTGTATGTGAACGCGCATTGTCATGCATTAACCTAAAATCGGAGCCAAAGGTTTGTGCAAATGGGTAGACATAAGGTCTGAGAATATCCTCAATGTAATTTTCAGCATTCATGTTTCCATTTACAAAAACGAGCTCAGTTCACCTGTTCTTCATAATACCCGCCCATAACATAACTGTTGAGCCGCTGTATGGATGAACTTCCTGAACGCACCTGAGCCTTTCAGTATTTCCGGGCCGACGATACCCTCGCACCCTTCTTGTATCAGGATTAAACCCGAATCGCGACTCATCGGAAAACATAATTTTATCCCATTGTTCCTGGGTCCATGTTATGCGTTCTCTACAGCATTCATATCGACGAGCGCGATTCCCGTGACGTATCGGTGGGCACCTGATTGGGCGTATAGCTCGTAGGCCGTACTCATGCAGTCGATTTCGCACAGTTTGAGGACTTACAACAACACCACTTGAAATTTGTAGCCTCAAACTTATCTCTCGAGCGGTTAACATCGGCTGGCGTCTTGCAGTCAGTTGTATGTACCGGTCTTGCCGAGTGGTTGTACTCCTTTTACGGCCTGGATGCTGTTCAGCGGGTTCTCCTGTATTATTGTAGCGCTGCCAAAGACGACAAATAACACTTCTATGAATGCCAAAATGTCGAGATACCTGAGATTGATTACTTCCCGCTTGCAACATCCCTACAGCTCTTTGCATTTCATCTGCCATCAAATGACGTCGCTTCATGACGTAAAGAATATCTAACAATTCAATTTTGTCGCTAACTTTGTTTAAATGGTTGGTAAAATTATAAAATCAAGACTAAACGTAGTAATTAAAACGCACTTAAATGCAAAGAAATTCGCAGTCATTTGAATTTTATGAAAAAACAAAACATAATAAAAAAATTTTTTTACAACCAGCCAGTATGTCATTAATAACAAAAAAGTTTACTTACCTACGCACTTTGTTTGAGTAAATATTTAGAAATGAATTAATATAAATGGAAAAATTTGTAATATCACGCATGTTGCTTAGACTTTTTTGATGTGTGTATAAATAAAAATTTGCGCAGTGATGCAGAGCTGTATTTAGAGAATTTTAATGCCACGTATTTTGTATGGTTGTAGGTAGTCTGTAGTCGCATCGTAATATAGCCTGGTGCAAATGCTCTTCCATTACAATACCTTAATTTTCTTGATTATTGCTCTACAATCTAACGCAACAAAAAAAAAAAACAAAAAAAAATGGATTAGATGTCAATTACAATATTTCTAAAATTTCTCTAGGTTGAGTAACCTTTGAACCTTTTCGTTACTTTGAAAATAAGAATTCAGAGTGTAACAAAATTACAAACTACTTTATAGTAGAATTTAAATATAGACATTATTTAAATAATTACAGATAAATAATTTAGCACGACTACTGTAATAAAGTTATCTATGATAAATTTTAATTTATTCCAAAAATTATGTTTCATATGTTCTTATAAAATTCGCCTAAAATTTCTTTCAAAATTGATTAAAAAGCTAAACTGGTTACTATAGTATTTTGTATGATATGAACTACTGGTTACTATAATAAGTGAAATCCAACTAATAAACTTTATATTTTAAAGCACTAGAATTAAAACGTAAAAAGAAACCAGACTATTTTTGATACGTATGTGTTTCATAGACATTATTTAATGATTTTGTTAACGATTTAGAATTAATTGGAGATTTAAAGTATGACAAATTAAGAATTGATTTTGAATTTTTTAATTAAAACCTTGGTTTGCTTTACAAAAAAAGCACATTACACAAGCTATGTAAGCGGAGCTGATCCAGTGAAATATGAAACATGTGGAACTGGCAGCGAGCCAACTGCCGGTATCATGCTGTGACAAAGAGTTTCATATCAGGAAATTGTTCCTAAAACAATAGCTCGAAATATAAGCTCTTGTTCCAACCTTGGTATATAATTTCATGTTGAAAGTGTTAAATATATTACAATGAAATACGTAGTATCTAATTCTTATAGGTAGGCCATTACAAGATATTGTTTCATTTATATTACTTGGTTATGTTTTATCTAACACAAAACTTGAACATATATTAATTAATTATCGTTTAATTATATCTTCTGGGTTTAAATGTATTTCACAACAATATGATTCCTTCATTTGTTTTGTATTCATCTACTACCAATTAGTTGCTCTACATGACATGTAATAATCGTACAACTACTATAAGACACAGTAAATAACTATCAGAAACAACAACTTTTTTTGAAACAAAAATTAACTGGGAAAAGTTCATTACAGCTGTCTATTCTTAAGTTCATAGAGTGATGTGTTGAAAAGATGAACAAAAAAAAATTGTTCACGGGATGCTCATGTCATCGGTCAAAATTTCAATATTACTTTTAGAAATAGTAAAAAAAAGATTTTTAGAAAAACATTATTTTCTAATTCTTGACCGATTTTGATGAATTTTTGTACACGGAAAGTTTAAGCCATTCTATGAATGATTGGTTATGAGAATTTTCTTGTTTCAATAACACTTTTAGGTATCATAAAAATAAGAATTTCCAAAATTTTAAATATTCATTAATTGTTAACCGATTTTTTATTTTAACCGATAACCGATGAAATTTTGTGCACGGGAAGTTTAAGTAATCACATGATTGATGGGCTTTAATAATTATCAATATTACATATAGAAACCATAAAGAAAAGAAGTTCACATAATAAAATTTTCATCAATTCTCAAAGGATTCTGATCAAATTTTGTAGACGGCAAACATACATCATATTATAATTGACCGGCTATGAGAATCGTTAATAATAAATTAAAAATCGTAGATAATCATAATTTTCAACCCATTATGATGAAAATTGTACACGAGAAATACATGCCATTCCTTAATTTATACGGCTATAAAATTTCAACGATATGAGTAAAAATAAATTTACGGGACATAAATAACTACTGCGTAGTAAAAAACCTGTACGGATCCGCGGACACACCGCTAGTACACTTATAAAGTACCTAAGTATTCAAATAGACCAGTACCTGTCATTCAAGAACCTTAAAGAAGTACTGACTTGGCAGTTGAGAAGAGTGGTGGGTGTTATGAGACAATTTTCTAGACCATGCCTTGCCACCCTAAAAACTATTTACTTTTCTCTTTGTTAATCTTTGATTTTATAGTGCACCACAAGTTGGGGCAGTGCTGCTAAAACTAATATCACAGCAGTCGAAAGAGCCCAGAGCTCGCTAATCAAAATCATGCTGGTCATCATGGAGCATCATGGAGGTGTACAAAGAAAGTCAAGTTCTTAGTATGAAACAACTGTTTATACTACCGATCGCTCATAAAGAACATAAGAATGTGGTTGTCTTACCAGAACACAGTGAAATGTCACAAAGTGTACATGTAGTGTGCAAAGGTTTCGCCCGTTTATTGGCCCCTAAATTTACAATAGGGCGCAAAGGCTGAGTCCAATTAAGGACTGTTCGCTTTACGAAGCAAGAAGGAAACTCATCGGCTGGCTAAGTACCCTGACATAATAACACAATTGGGGACGTACTTAGAATAGAAAAATAATTCTACATTTTCTCTAATTAACCATAAACTATTCTCTATGATCGTTTTAAAGATTGCTTTTATATGGTTCTCTTATCTATATGTAATATGTATTTTGTATGTTCAATTTTGTACATAATATGTCATTTATGATTATATGTAATGTGTAATGTAATGATGTGAAATGTTATGAGTATAATATGGTAACTGGTATATAAAGTTCCCAAGATACAGGTATGCCTAGTTTGGGTACCATTCTTATAATATAAGTACAATGTAACTTAGTTAAATAATTTTTTTATTTCATTTAAAAAACTTTTTGTTTCAATAATTTGAATTATATTTAGGGTAACTCAGTAATAAATAATAATCAGTAGTAAAAGCTATCGCGCTGACTCTTTAGTAGAATTACAGTCCAAGTGGCGTCCGGATGCAAGCATTACCCTGGCACCCCTAACATTTTTGGAAGTGTCGAATTTCGATAGTTCTGTGGGCTACGTAACTGTTACAGCGCTCCCAGAGCCGGATTAACTACATAAAGCAGAAGCGGACTAAGTAAACTTGTGTGTTCAAGTCCGGTGAAGCTGTAAAAGCTATCAAAGGCTCCAGGACCCATAAGGCTAACAGTATAGTCAGTTCTAAGAAAAAAAGTAAACTTGTAAGTATTTTTGGGAGTCACAGGTAGGCAACCTTTTTTGGTGTTGAATCAAAAGTGCATACTGTAGATGAAAGTATGGAATTTTATTCGCATGTTTGGGTTTCACCTAGGATCTCCTTGAAGCACAGGAAATGTTGCAGCGAAAAGCTGTCCATATTGTGAATGTGATCTATAACTTAACTAGGTACTAATTTAGAACCGCTTTAGTTACGAAGGGACATTGACTCACTGAGTGTTTTATTGTTTTTATCTTGGTGAGTATTCTGAAGAGTTTTTTTGTACCTTTTCCTTCAATCTCATTCCACTATAGAACCACACGAGCTGGTATTCGGAGTCATAGCTACACAGTAGCATTTATATTGGCAAATTTGAAAATTCTTGTTTGCTGTATTGTAAAGAGGTGAAATTGCCTCTTGGCCAACTTGTTGACATTTCTGCAGGCTCAAATGATGGCGATGTCCCCCGATGGAATTTTTCACTCACGGTCGCCGTTGCTTCTGTTCTGCATTGTATTTCCCGTTAGGTTTTGTGCAGGCGTTTTGCCGAGTTACTTTATATTTAAAAAACTTAGGATAAATGTACTTAACAGTAAATATATCATTATATGACCATGTTTTATATAGTAAACACTTCTAAAAAGGTCAATACTTTTATCCTGAAAGTTTGCGTGGAAAGAGGATAATTGTAGAAAAAGCCGAATTGAGTTAAAATCGTAGTTGCAATACAGTCGAGGCCGACAGTTGGCCCGAGGCCATTTTACAGACTAAAAGTTTTTTATTACTTTTAACAGAACAACAACAAAACTATTTGTTATCGTAGTTTTATAAAACGTTTTTATGCGACACGTGTCATTAACTAGAACATGAAGAGTTAATTTCTAAAGTGAAGAGGGAGAATCTATGTTTATTTATTATAAATTTCACAGCCTGTTGGTTTGTTATTAAATATGCCAATATTGTTATATAAATACATATTTTGATATTGAATAACTTATCACAGTTATAAAATTAAATGTGCCTAAACGGTTAACATGCATGGTTAAAATATGTGTTTAATACTTTAATGTCACCAATAATTTAGGATTATTATGCTAGTGTGTAGCTGTGAAATAAAGACCATTATTATTAAAACCAAGATTATTGATAAAGACCAATGATAAACAATCATAAATAGACGTGGACAATAATTAACCATTAAACTAGATCATACTTACATTTTACATATATTATACTTCAGTATATATAGAGTATATGTAGCTATATTGTTTAATCTTTACAAAAATAAATAAGTGAATATAAATATAAATATTCGTTTCTTCAAAATCAAAAATATCCCAAAGGTTTTCACTGATTAATTTGAAATTTTGACACAACTTTGCATTCGAATATGCGCTTGTTTTTAAAATCTATCTATTAAAAACCATACCGAGCCACAGCAACGCGTGGCCGGGTAAAGTTGGTATAAAATTAAATCTTTTCCCATAAGTACTAAGCAGCAATGATAAATTTACTAATATAAACATTAAAAGATAGACTCACATACATGTACATAAACAAAGTCGCGGGTACTACTACTTTGTAAGAATTCTGTGGTCTGCTAGTTCGTACATTATACTTTTTTGTTTTGTTTTAGGGATGTTTATTTCGTCGAATATATCAGTCCCACTGTATCCTATCCCTACTAGGATCAAATCAGGGAAGTCGCTGATGAGATAGCACTACCATGAAATATAAAATCTTGTCATGAACCAAAAAATGTTCTTGCAAAATGCTGTGACAAACACCTACGTTAAAATTCATACTATTCATCGACTCCCTTTCAGTCTTATTATTGGCACACTCGAAATTGCGCGAATCATAAAGTACATAATTGTGACGATAATTTAATGAAATTATAGTTATAATGTAAAATAATACTTGTAATCAGTGGCGTGCCAGGGTTGAAAAAATTGTCAAGGACAAAAGGGTTTTTTAGCTTAAGCGAGTCCTTTTGTATTTTTGATGTAAAATATTAAAGTAGTAATTTTTTTTTGCATTATTTTTGTAATTCAGTATTATTTCTATATAACAAAGTAAACTGTTTGGTTTGTTTAAAGATGTACTACTACTACTTCCATACACACAAAAAACCTAGTAAAATATTGTGTAGATAGGTATAGAGTAACTAATAAAATTACCTATATTAACACTAAAATAAATACAAAATAGTAAATTAATAAAAATACGTAAATAAATAAGTGGAGCTTAGTTTAAAAATACGAATCTTTGCAGTTATATACAAAAGGATAAGAAAATATTTATTCTAATGCCAAGTAACTTTTAAAATTATCTTAATTTATTTTAATTAAAGAAATTGGTCTGCACGCAGCAATGAACTAATAACTATGCGCGCTGATTTGCATTTACAGCCTTATTTGTCATACAATGGCCATAAAAGTGTAATGTGTGTAAAAAGATATATTTTTAATTAAATAAATGCTTTCCTCATAATAACATTTTTAATAATAATGAAATAATTAATATAACAATTTATATTTAAATAAATTGTAACCTTATGGACTCTTTAAATATAAACAGGTAAATGAAATTCCCTTCCGTTTATCTTCAATTTAATTTCTTCATTTATGTTGTACATTGGCCTCCATTGAATTTATATCTACTGTAAAATCGGATTATTTCCGTTAACCCATTCATTCATTGAGTTTAAGTACAGAATTGTTAAGACTTTATTAACTTTCATGAGAAAGGATATCTACATCTTTAACTACCAAATATATATTTATTTTAAACTTTATTACACACTCTTAATTATGAATCTAGTAAAATTTTTGTGATAAGTATATTTATATATATACCAATATATACATAAATATACTTATATAGTATATTTTTAACCAATATATTGATTTCAATATAGAGTGGCCTTATTGCGGACAGTAATCTCTTCCAAGTAATATTTAGATATCCATGTTCCAGAAAGAAAGTCAGGGGTAGTATCTTTAACAGTAGAAGTTGTAATAAGAACGGCGTAAAATAAACTACAATATTATATCATAAAAATATGTACTACAAACTAGCAATGATGCTCATTATTGATTGATTGATTGATTTAGGAATAATAGGTCAGTGGTAGCGTGTATGGTCTTGGCATCGATCGACGTGAGTTCGAATCCCTGCCATATCGAGCCTGAGTATTTCCTTGAAGGAAAACGTGATAAAATCATAGCGTTGGTAGATACCAACGCTTATGGCTGCCTGGTCAGCTACCACCCTCAAGTTGTCTGTCGACAAGCTCTTATAGGTGTGTTCCGGCAGCTGCACTTGAGAGCCAGTTTCCCCACTAGGCTTAGCGTGTCATATCTTTGACTAACTCGTCACTTAACATTAGGTGAGATTGTGGTCATAACGCTTACCTATATAGATAGAAAAAACTAAATAATCCGATAAATATATCTGAGTAAGTGATACAAATTTTATAATTTCATGTATTATATAAACTGCTAGGTATCTAAGAATATAAATACTAGGTCCTTACATATGAAATGGCGTTTTGTACGGGAGGAATATAAAGTCAATTTTTTTTGTAAAAATATTTAATTAATCAAAGTATGCACCTATGTTATCAATGCACTTTTGCCATCTCATAGGTAGTTCATTGATCCCTTTACTAAAAAAAACCATGGGGGCGAGAATCAATAAACTCTTTGAAGGCGGTTTTGACTGCTGCATAGGAGTAGATTTTTTTCCTTGTAAGAAGTTGTCCAAATTCCGAAAAAATGGTAATCTGTTGGAGCAAGGTCCGGGGAGTACGGTGGATGTTGCAGACATTCCAATTTTAGCTCATTTAACTTAGTGGTTGTTTTTTGTGCAGTGTGTGTTCTTGCGTTGTCGTGAAGCAGCAGTGGCCTAGAGCGATTGACTAATCTCGGTTGTTTAGCAGCTAGTTCTTCCTTCATGGTTTGCAGTTGCTGACAATAGATATCTGCCGTAATTGTTTGGCTTGATTTAAGAAAGCTGTAGTGAATGACACCGGTCCTAGTCCACCAAACACTCACAAATAACTTTTTCTGAGTCAATTTTCGTTTAGGACAGGATTTGGCTGGGTCTCCAGGGTTCAGCCATTGCGAGGAGCGTTTCCGATTATCGTACAGTATCCAGTTTTCATCACAAGTAATGACTCGATTTAAAATCCCTTCATTATTGTGTCGGTTGAGTAAAGTAACACAGCAGTCGACGCGTGTTTGCAAGTTCAATCCACTCAATTCATGAGGAACCTATCATTCAAGTTTTTTTACTTTCCCGATTTGCTTCAAATGGATTAATATAGTTTTATCACTTACCCCGAAGCCTGCAGTTATCTCTGAAGTGCTTTGTGATGGATCCGCTTCCACAATAGCCTTTAATTCTTCATTTTCCACTTTGGTCTCCGGCCGTCCACGGGGTTGGTCCTGAAGGTCGAAATTTCCAGAACGAAAACGTTGAAACCAAAAACGTACCGTGCTTTCTTTTGCGACACCAGCGCCTTATACATCATTAATCCTTCGAGCTGTTTTTGCAGCACTGGTGGCACGGTAGAACTCGTACTCGTAAATATACCGATATTTCATGTTTTCCATTGTGCGGTAATAAGCGATGCCAAAGAAAAAAATAATGAGGAAAAAACAAATGAATGACTGTTTTCAAAACTCAAATGTATCAGCTAAATGAATTTATAAATATTAATTTGGAATTTTTAACCAAAGTGGAGATATTTCGGATCCAAGTGGTCAGTACGACAAAACGCTAATTTCATATGTAAGGGCCTAATATAAGCAGTAATGCATATTTTATTTAAACACTAGTTGTGCCCGCAAATTACTTCGCATGGACTACAGAATGCCGTCTATCGGGCATACGCGCGAATCGTGCTACTCCCGCTCCCAGTTATATGCTTATTAAGGATGATCTTTACAAGACAGACATATTATGCTCTCGCTGACTTTTTTGTAGATCTTTTTAATATATAAAATTATGTAGTATATTAATTTGATATATTTCTCATGGTTTACTCAGCGTAATTATTTAAGCTCCCGAATTGATTTACCATGACCAGCTTTTTTTAATTTGCGCAGATCGCTAATTCTTCTTCTAAAATAAAAGTAGCCTAAGTTACTTTTTGTAACATCAGCTATCTGCTAGTGCAAGTCCCGTCGTAATCGGTCGAATGGTTTTGGAGATTACCCGGAACAAACTGACAGACAGACAGACAAACATTTTAAAAATTGGTGTTTTGTTATAAGTATCGTGTATAATTTCATATGCATTTAATTGTATAGATTAGTTTAAATTCTTTCATATATATATAGCATTCTTAACATTTTAGTGCTGATTTTTTGCTGAGATTTGAATTAACATATTTTTTTTATTTAAAATTCTGTAATAAAGTATGTAGTGCGCTTGACAATAATAATTTGTTTGCCATGGCGTGTGGCGTAGTTATGTGTATGTGTTACGTGCGGTACTACGTCGCAACGTCGTAACTCTTAGTTCTGTCTACGAGATGCTACGACAGCGTCTGTCCTACTACTGGCGGTGAACTATTTGTTTGCACAATTTATTAGTCTCGTAAAATGTTCGACCGGTTACTCTTCAGATAATGTCAAATGTCGTGGACCCTTGATATATTATATGCCTTTTAACAAAGCTTATTTTACAGCTTGAATCTAATTTGATATGTCGGAACGTTTTATACATTTTTGTTTATTAAGAAGTTATTGCAAAAAAAAAAACAAAAACGTGAGGTTTCTCATAAACAATAAAATTTATAATGATGCTGGGCTTATCATATAGGTATACTAGATTTTTATTAATGGAATCATTATTTTTGGGAATCAAATTTATCTGCGAAGCTATTTGAAGTTATAGTAGCGTAAATGAGAGCAAACCAGATAGAACGGAAAACGTAAATTAATTTTGAGAAACAGTTTATAAAATACCGCTGTATAATAAAACAATACGAGTACTTGAAACCAGCAACGATGCATGAAGGGATAAATGAATGGTAAAAAAAAGCAAGCGAAAGATAAATGAACGACATTACTGCTTAAAACAACTGAGAAAAACTATTTGATATATTTTTTTAGTAACGTATCCTCTTTCATAGGTACATATTAGAGAAAAATAATTACAGTTGAAGCACAGGCTTATATACATAATATTTTTGCCGTAATTCCTCTTACTATTTCATAAACAATAGCAAGCTTGAGG
Organism: Saturnia japonica; assembly: GCA_033032175.1. NCBI lineage: Eukaryota > Metazoa > Arthropoda > Insecta > Lepidoptera > Saturniidae > Saturnia > Saturnia japonica. Next base: position 10,163,629 of record CM065305.1, read on the forward strand.
TTTTATCAGAGCTTTTACTACATCACATCTACATCACTGGATTGACTGATGTGTGGAAGCAGTTTGATAGTACCTACTTCAGACGGATATTGGAATATGCGCATCGTAGATTAAGGTTGCGAAACCCAAAGTTAAAATAAGGGAATTTAAATATATAAAAATATAACCTATATCTTACATTTTTTTGAACGTTCAAATCCTTTTTCTATATTGTACATATTGTGTTCGTTCTAATTTCACTCATTATGGAAATTTAGAATTTATTAACGACACATTACGAATACATATATGTATATACTTAATGAAAATTATATTTGAGATTCAAATCTTATGTGGCTGTTTGAGTGGGATAAATATAAATACTATTCAGTTGTTATTCCAACTTACGTTTAACAATTGCAATAGGAAAAACGATAAGGTACTGAAAAATGGTTCTTTTTCACTGTAGATTGTAAAATAGCAGTTCTACCTAAATTCCTCACAATTCAATTTATCAACCTTGAGGCGTAAGTGTTCTCGTAAGATAATTCCATTTTGGTTTTATTCTAAACTTTGAGATCGAACTACGCTTATTCACTGTAATATCATGGATCGGGTGACCTAATACGGTTTCCCAATAACATTTATACTCGGGTAAGTTATAATAAAATGAAATGGAAATCAGTAACATACTGACCCCTTTGAAGAGTATTCGAACCAATTTTGCAGGGAAGAAAGATCGCGGAAAGTCCCAAATCGTGTTACTATAACAGAAACTTATGAAGTGGTTATATATATTAAATATTTTTTGATCCCTTGTTGATTTAATTTTATTTTTGGTAAAATTTATTAACTTTGTAGATTATGTATGTTTTCACCGATTCTTTTTGTTTTGTTTCTCCATTTTTTCTTTCTTCCGCCTAAAACAATAGATATTATGAATTATGAAATAAAAACCAATATTTATATTTTAATTATATGGAAAATTAAAAAGTAAGCTTCTTAGTATTTTAAAGCATACACTTTTGTTACTCAAAATATCATAGGTTTTATTTGTGTAGTGTAACAGCTTCATATTATTAATCCAAGTAACAATATGTATAGTAAATACATGGCTAATTATACGCTCTTTCACTCGAGTGATCAAAATTTTGCAGCAGTGCCGTGCCTACACCGAAAAGAAATTTCTATCATATAAATTTGTATCACTCATAGTAGGACCAATTTGATAGATGACATTACTATAAGAATAAATTTATCAATGTAATAATATAAACACGACTGTAATAATAAAACTACATACCTTCAAAGTTTATAAACATTTTGTAACCGGATAGATACTGACTCACCCATGGGTGTAACCAGGATTATGGCCAGGGGGCTGGCTAGGGTAAAATAAGGTTAAATTTTTTTTATGCTAGCTTGGCAATATGATGCTATTGCACCTGAAGGTAAAAGTACGGTACAGTCCTAAAACAACAATGGTCGTTGGTGACAGATTCCAATTACAGTAGTCGCCATCATACAGACCTGCAGAAATCATCCCTTCAAGACTCGCTTGAAGAATCTAATATTCCTCATTCACATGGTACGGCAAAGCTAAGAATTTGTGATATTCTTTTTTCATGCAGTGATGGCTGCTACCAAATATTTGTGGAATGTATGATGTGATAAGGCCAACTAACTTGAGAAATTCACAAAACACCATGATTCAGATTACAAAACGCTCAGCGAGGCAATGTCCGTTCGCATTCAAAACGGTTTTAAGTACTTAGTGATGTCTTTACCATTCACAATGCGGACAGTCTGTCTAAGAAATCAAAGACGCATTGGACGAAACCTTCATGGAGATGCAAAAATATTTTATGCACGCCCGAACTTGGGTTTTTTAAAGAAAGTAAAGTTAGACGGGAGTGGAAAACCATTACGCTTTGATCAGGATGCCAAGCCTTCCGTTTGTTGCGGAGATAATGCTTCCAATATGATTTCTGAGGTTAAGATTATAACAGATATCCATTCATAGGATATTGAGGCTATCACACTTTGCAAGTAAGTAATTCTAAAGAAAGAGAAAGAGGGAAAGAGTTTTTTTTAAAGAGAACAAACACTCCTGAACTCAAGCATGTTACTTTCCCCACATGAAGGTATGAGGTTATAAAACTAATGGGCATCAGTAACAAGATCTGCCCGCTGCGCAGATCCGAGAGATCTCGGGTTCAATTCGACTACTCACGAATGGATCGCAATAAATATATTATCTATTTGTAAGAAACAGAGTGAGTGGAAATAAATAGAACCTAGTAGAACTCCTGCATTAACTGGCATGAGCTGCAAACTATATTATCAAGATCGCATATATTACCCGCAATGTTTTTTTAAGTGTTGTAAAGTTGGATTTCTACGTTTACAGGTTTTCGGGGAGATCTTATGTCCGAAGTTTGGACAAAAGACCACGGTTCAAGACCGTATTAAACACTTTTCTATGTCGAGGCTAATTACCACGGCCTCGCCATGTTTATCAATCACATGCTTCTCCCAGCAATGCAGCACGTACGCTAGAAGATATCCTGTTGATGGATTCGTTCGAAAGCCATATTATTGTTGATCATTGATTCAGGAGTGATCTTTTGGGTACGTGTATACACATGTATTTATGATTTGTTCTATAACTTTGCACAAGACCGAGGTTACAGCGATTGGGTAAAAAATGTCACCATTGGCAGCTCTTCAAATTAGGGGCACAATACCTGGGTACACAATAGATGTTACAGACGTGTTAGTGCTGAGAACTTTTAGTAAGTGGTTGCGAGCTACGATCGACGAGCATGGAGTTAACCGCAAAGATGTTAGCCATTAAAGTTGCTTCCTCGCATGAGAAGTGAGCGAGTACCTCAACGGAGCAGGGATATATTATTAAAATAGGCTTTTATGATTTGGCCATATCCCAAAAAACCAAATAATTACGACTGTTAGTCGGATGTCAGCATCTATTATAATATAAGAGGCCCTCTTACAGGATTTAGTGGCACTGTTGTAAGTTGCTTTGAGGGAGTTGTCGTTGGGACCTTCTATCTCCACGACCCTTGATCTAAGCACGATACGTAGTTTGTTTGTGATTGACAAGGTCAGCGCATTCGTGATTGTACCAAGATTGTCCAATATGATTACTGACAATGTCGAACAAAGGAATGTAATATTCCATTTTGTGTCATATCCAAGTTAATCTGGTAACTTGATTTGGGGGGGCAGCGAAATATTTTTTAAATGGTATTAATATAACGTTCCCTAAAATTATTTACTTTTCGTCTCGGGTGCACTCCGACACCGCCCGAGCTATTAGCAACCCCATGCTAAGGGTTTAGGGGGGCGAGGTCGGTTGCCTCCTGACCGTACCTGGTTACGCCCATAGACTGATCCCAAATCCAGACGAGACATCCGAGCCATATTCATCGAGTTATCCGCTAGTTCCAGCCAGTTAGACACAAATACTTTACTATTTACGTTATTCTTAAAACTGAAATCTTGTACTTAGCCTAGCAGTTTAGTAAACTTATTATATTTGGTAAAATAGATGCTATCATTATCTTATATAAATAAAAATCTCGTCTCACGATGTATGTTCGAGATAAACTCCGAAACTACTGAACCGATTATGATCAAATTCGGTAACAATCTGTAATTAGGTCCAACTTAAAAGATAGGATATTATTTATCTCAATTATTAACAAATTACTGGATGTAAATAGCTACTGCGTAGTACCTAAGTAATACACGCGTGCGGAACCGCAGGCACATCGCTAGTTTAATTATAATAATTGTATTTTTCAAATGCAGTCTCACTTACCTAATAGGTGTTGAAATAAGTAATTTATATTGAAGGAAATTATTTAATTTGATACACAATAATAATGACCCAAATATTATCATACTTGTTGATAACCGCGACTTCGTATGCGTATTATTGGATGTACACCGACTAATCTCGGTACACGACAAACCAAAAGATAATCATAGACGCAATTATCAGTATATATATTGTGGTGAGGATCTCTACCACTACGCTATATTACTGCATATACTCCGTCTGATCTCGTATTGCTATCAATACGTGTATGATATTGTATTTATATGCCAATATGAACCCAACACACTAAATAAATAAATAAAATAAAGACATATGATGGCTTCTTTATATAAACTTTTATCCCCTATTTCAGCATTTCAAGTTTTATTTTCGCGTCAAAAGCGTCAAAAGGTAGTATCCTTCTCCAAGGTCCAATCTATCTCTTTACCAAAATTAATCAAAATTGGTTAAGTGGTTTAGGCGTGAAAGGTAACAGACAGACAAAGTTACTTTCAGATTTATAATATTAGCATACTAATATTGTAATATTGTCATGGATTAATGGATGTATGAATGTATGTATTGGATGGAGCAAAAAGGTTAAACTATTTTTGATAATTCTTATTGCCTATAATTTGCAAAATAACATAAGCGTCCCGTAGTCAACATGTCATAAAAATAGGTTAAGCCGTTTTTGAGTTAAATCCGAACAAACAAACAGACAAACGGATTTACTAATATAAATAACTTACATTTTATGTACCTACTACCATAAAATATGATATGTTTAAAAGCAACTCCTGATTGAAGAATGCAGGTCCGTATGCATACTCGTAATGTGATTCATATGTTAACTATCAATAAATAGTATACAATTTTACCTACTTCAACGGATTTTACATTTATTAGGATATTCGAAGTGTAGCACAATGTCATTCAAGGTCGACCTTCTTGCCGGAACGGCGCGCGTGGCGCGGCGCGGACGGCGCGGCGCGGACGGTGCGGCGTTCCGTGCCTACTTTTATGACCCATATAAAAGTTTATAGCTCCTTACTCTTAGTTTATTATGTGTTAAATATATACACTCAATTTTGCTATCTATTCCATTTGCTTAATAAATCAGTGCTAAAGGTCTGTATTAATAATTAAATTAATGTATAATTGAGCCATTCTCGACCATCATAATCGTTTCCTACTAAATGAGATCGGTTTAGTTATCCACAAACTAAAATGGTATCGTTTATAAAGCACGTTGGAACAGCATTTGGGTCTATAAAATCTGTAATATACATAAATTAGATTTTAAACTGAAATCTTTAGTATCACATTTTCAGCGTTCATCTGCGTTTTTATTAGAGTTCCTATTTGATGGTGGATTTTATATAATATGCATATTTAGGGTACATATTACGTTTTATTTGAATAAAGAATGTTTTTTTTAAATTATTACCGTGTTTTAAAAACGTACTTAAAAGTATGAAATAATCTGAGCGTGCAAACAATTTCATTCTTTGGATCTGGGGTCTCCAAACTTTTTAGCCTAAGGGTCAGACTGATTGTTCCACAAAGCCCTAAGGGCGAAGATCTTGTTAGTTCATAAGATTATCATACTATTATAGTTATGAAAATAAAATAAAATATATTGAGTATTGAATTCGCGCATTTTTTTTGGTTTTTTGTTTTCAAAGATATAATCGCCCTAATGACAAACAATGAGTGGTTATGGAAGTAATAATATGATACGGCTTTAAAAGACGATTTTAAGTTGCGATTTCAAGGAGAAGCCAGCTTCCATCTGATTTCTACAGGCATAGTCATTCCGACAGAAAGCAGCTTTATTTCAATTTCAATTGAATAAAAAAAATGTTTCACGCATTTTAATACAATGTGAAACATTCAGTCAGCAAGCTGAGACCCAATTTCAAATGGATTTTACAATTGAAACTTTGAGTGTTTTAAAAATATATTTTGAGTCTATTATTTTTTATTTTGACGCAATTGCAATTGCAAATAACATCAAAATTTTCCATAATCCGTTTAGAATACCGATATAGAACTTCAAATTAAATAGTTGAATTGCAGTGTAGCTTCCAACTACACAGTTTGATTAGTTGCATAAATTTGTTCGTGGTTGTTTTTCCACTTTCGTAATGACATACCAGTGCGAAAAAATATTTTCCAAAATGAAATATACAAAAAATGTTTACAGATCCAAGTTAACTAATGAGCATTTTAAGTTTCTGTTCACTGTTGATATAAAATTTAATTCACAGCTGCAAGCGACTGTCAGTGGAAAGTCACAGCTACATCTCATTTAGTATTATTATTTGATGTTAATAATGTAATTAAATGGATAATTATATTTTTAGTGCGTAAATAAAATATCTGATTATTATGTATGATTACTTTGTTTGATTTGATTTATCAAAATAAATTAAAGGGTGGACCGGATTGGTGGTGTTCGCAGGAGACCGTACTTTGGAGACCCCCCCTGCTTTAGATGATAGTGTACTATACTAATACGTAATCTTAGCTGTACCCGCGGCTCCACTTGCGGGGACTACAGTGTGCCGGCGTTATTGTGGTGATCTCACTTCCAGTACGGCGATCGCCCGTCGGTTAATTTAAAGATTGTTATTTTATTTAACCGGAACCATAATCATTTTTCTAAAACAAAAGTTACTTCTTATAATATCAGCTATCTGCCAGTGAAAGTCCCGTCAAAATAGGTCCAACCGTTACGGAGATTAGCCGTAAGTAATTATTTTTATTGAAATAAATATATATTTATGTTTAAATAATTATCTTCTAGTTTTTAGTTATGTGTGTGTGTATTTGTGTATGTGTGAAATTTTGCAATGGATAAAAAAAAACAAATGAGAATCAATGAATCAAAGAATGTTGTCTGGTTATAAAATTGAAAACTATTTAACATTGATATTATATTACTTAAAATTCTTGCTTATAACATAAGTCACATGAGAATTCGTGCTATTTTTATTTTATTAAATATTTCATATAGTAAGCAAAGTTTAAAAAACGTGGTTCATTTAGCTAAGATGATAACACTCGCATTCGCAATGTTTCACGAGTGTTGCCACTTGAGGGAGTCCAGGCGAGATTACCCGCGGGTAACGTTACCGTTGCCGACCTGTTTCATAAACCGCACACTGGGGTCTCTCTGATAAAACACAGTAGTTAAACTTGTTATCTCTAGTTTGCTTATCTTTACTTTGGAAAACGTGGAAAATATTGAGGAATGTGTCTGATGGTAAGCACAGTACCTACAATTCAAAAACAGTGGTGACCATCAAGATGTCAACAATTCAACGCCATACGCCTCTAATAAGCCGGCCTGTGTAAATTGAAACAGGGTATATATTGGCTGATCCTGAACTACCGTATAAGCGAATCTCTATGACGTACTTTTCACCGTATACATAACGGTTACAGCTCTAACCATCATCATCTGAGGCTCTACAGCCGCGGGTGGGCAGTGGCCTGGTCCAGTATATCCCTACAGACCGATCTATTTCTGGTTTCATCTCTTCAGCTCTTCACACCAATACAATACAATGTACAACTCTACTACCCCGATATCGTAATTTCCACGTTCGCAGTGTGCATGCAGCAAATGCAGTTAAGTGACAGAAGCCACGTGTAGGTACTTATTAAATAATCAGTTTTCACACATTTTTTATTTCCTTACTCGATATTCAAGAATGTATTATCTAATATAATAAACTAGCTGGCTTTGCAGACATTTCTCCCTTTTACAGTCGTTACAGGAAGGTTATTAATTAATAATTCGAACACAATGCCACCTATCGCGTTCAGAGAAAAAACTTTTGCCACGAAAAACCTTACATCTATGGCTAGAATAATTTACCCTTTGCCCCTTTGTCATTATATAACATGCAAAGAATTTACCATAACAACCATACCACATTGCGTTGGTACTGCAGACAGAACCTAAAAAATAATTAAATTTCCTAATAACAGTTATGAGGATAAGCTTGAAATTATATCCGAAGTGATAATGGAACACGATCTTATTTTATAATCCCTTACCTTATCTTTTACAGGCAGTAAGTGGAGCAACTAACTCTAGTACAAACAATAACTTGAAGTATTTCGCTTTATAAACCTAGTCGAAGTGGCCGCGGCCGTCGCTTCGCGTGGACCCGAGACTATTAGCATTTGTTAACCCAACCAGTAAAACATTTACATAATTTGTATCATCTATTTGATTTTAATTAATATAGTTTTAAATCAATTTTTTTTCATAAACATAAACACTACAAGTCGTACAACAAAAAAAACATAGTATCTATATGTACTTATTTTATAGAGTATTTATTGAGGAAAGTTATCCATACTTAATATTATAGATGCGAAAGTAACTCTGTCTGTCTGTTACGTTTTCATGCCTAAACCGCTAAACCAATTTTGATGTATTCCTGTATAGAGATAGATTGGACCTTGAGAAAGGACATAGGGTACTTTTTGCAGCGAAAATAAATCTTTAAGGATAGAAAATAGGGGATGGTAGTTTGCCATACCAACCGGTTTGTTGATTTATTATGCGCATATGTAGTAATTATGAAATGACATCGTTGTCAATGGCAACTGGTTTGTTGATTTATTGACCTTGTTTTTCTAATAAGAAATGTACAGCATTTCTAATACTTACGTATGAAATGATAATCCAATATTCTTTTTAAGACTGGCTGAAGTGTTTTTAAACTTTTTAACTACGCAGTACGGCTTAATTACTGTTTTATTTTATGATAGAAATATGACGTGCGCTGTCAATCGCGGCTTGCGGGAATTTATATATTCTAAGCGATATAAGTACCTATTGTAAATTATCTGGATTATACAGTTTTGCTACAAGTGAATTATTTCATTGTATTATTCCATATATGGTGAAAATAAAACTTGGGTGAAAGTTTGTATGAAGAACCCGTCATGTCTCAAATTAGGGATATTCATATTTATGCTCTTAGTAAGAAAGAAACAAAAATAATTATTTGATAAAAATTGTATACGGGAAATACACGCCATTCTTCAATTGATACGGCACATGAATTGTCAATAATATGGGTAAAAATAAAATTACGGGTTGTAAATAAACCGCCGCGCGCACCGCTAGTAGATTATATAACTTAACGCTACGATATTAAGAAGCGGAGCAGAAACCATGAATCTCAAGCAATCTGGCAAGTTGTAAGGAAGTACGTAAAGTGAGAACAATGATAAGTTACACGGGTGAAACGATGAGGCACAGCTAGTGCTCTAATAAAGTTTTGTAACGTACCTAACATATTTTTTCCAACTCGTATATTATTATTATTATAAGTATTTAAATCATTAAAAAACTACTCACCTTTTCATTTTCATCATCATCATTGATTTTTCATTATCAATCATCAATTAAAGGTAACAGAGATAATAAATTTATAACTAGCGGTGCGCCCGCGGCTCTGCTTGCGTTTTTAAAGTAGTAATTATTTTCATAGTAATTCTATTTTTACTTATATTATTGACAATTTAAATCTATCAATTATGGAAGAAGTATATATACTTCTTGTGTACAAAATTTCATTAAAATCGGTTAAAAATTAAGAACATTTTTATAAGAACAAGAAAATTCCTATACTATCCTATAATAGATGATTACTTTTATTAAGAAATTAACGTCTAAATATTGATAAGAACTTGTCTAATATAAGTTGTAAGACGAGTTCTTCATTTGCGGTTGATCATGCGATGTCTCATACAGTTTGTACGTGATACGAATACTTGTAGAAATACTTTTATAGCCTTACGCCTTCGTTATTAACGTAGGTATAGAGCTACCGACGCATCGATATTACACTGTAATATAAACGTTTATTATTAAAAGTTGTTTTTTTTTCTAACAAGAAAAAAAGGGATTTATTTTATTCTTTACAAAATCTATATACATGTATACAATTATATTACGGATATATTATATTGTATATGCCTTTGCATAAACATATTTTTGTAAATTCTGTAATTAACAATACAAATATGTTTGTGAAAATAGCATTTCGTTACATTCCACTGAGTAATTCTTCCAAAAACGTTAGTCAGTGCAGTTACACAAGGGAACGCTTAATTTTTGGTACACTTTTTAAAAAATCTGCCCTTGTACACATGCGCACTGTTTTATTTTAGATCTTACTATACTGTTAGCCTTAAGGGCCCTGAAGCCTCAGAAGGCTTTTACAGCTTCATGGGCTTATTCCCACACGCTCTTTTTGCGGCGCCACCATGACAATATCTTTATGAAATTAAGTTAATATCTTATAAAACATAATATCGTTTACAGAATTGATATTAATACATTAAAAGCCTATTATTATTATTTAATTCATAATTATTGAATGATACTATACATTCCTAATAAATAAATAATTGTCGTCACTCGAAGTACCCAATTGATTATCCCTTTGTTGCGTAAAAAAAAGGTACACTTCAAAAAAATTCACACCAAATTTTAATTTACATAACATTAATTAATACGCAATCATTACTAAACAAAGATGTTAACGTATAATTTACTAGCGACCCGCCCAGAATTCGCAGGGATGCAAGTTACTAATGTTGTATGTTAACTTACTGTTGCGAAGCATGTTCGATCGATTTAGAGTTTATCGCTTTGATATCATTGATTTGGTTTTTGGTTCATCGTTACGAAGTGCGCTTAACTTGCGACCGGTTAGGTAGGCTGCGAGTAATTTTTTGGTTGCGCGTATTTTTGAATCTGTGATACCTTCTACGGTATTTATTTAAATGATAAAATGTACACGGCAATTTTAATTTATATGAATTGCCTAAGGTAAGAAATAGTTATACTATACTGGAGAAAACAGCTTAGCAAAAAAGCCTAATATATAAAGGTTACTACGAGTCAACCTTAGAAGATATTATAGGTCGGGAAAAAAGTTTCTTCGCATTTTTATATGAAAACTCAAGATATTTTTTTAAATGTTTATTTACATTTATTTACAGTATATATGTGCCGTTTTGTTCGATGACTTTCTGCCACTTTGTAGGTAGATACATGATCCCGTTGCTGTAGAAACTTTGGGACTTCTGACCAAAAAAACGCGACAAATAGTTTAGGCAATCCTCTCTTGATATTAACCTTACAGAACCAAAAGAATTCTGAAGAGACCGAAACAGGTGAAAATCTGAAAGTGCAAGGTCAGGGCTATATGGTGGATGCACTAACACCTCCTATCCAAACTCTCTTAATTTTTGCTGAGTGGCTAAAGATGTGTGTGATATAGCGTTATCGTGACGAAAAACCACACACTTCCTGTTGAACAATTCCGGCCGCTTTCTATCAACTGCTTCCTTTAATCTCATCAGTTATTGCCAGAAAAGATCCGAATCGATGGTTTTGCCGGGCGGTAAAAGCTCATAATAAACAATGCCCTTCCAGTCCCACCATACACACAGCATCACCTTATTTCGAGTTAGACCAGGTTTAACCACAGTTTGTGAAGCCTGGCCGACCTTAGACCACGACCTTCTTCGCATGTTCTTGTCGTCGTGATCCACTTTTCATCGGCAGTTATCAATCTCTTTAAAAACGGCTCGGTTTCATTACGTATAAATAATGAATCGTAATTAAGTACACGGTTCATTAGTTTTCTTTCAGTGAGCTCGTGTGGCACCCAAATATCGAGCTTTTTGGTATAGCTAGCTTTCTTCAAATGGGTTAAAACTGTTTTGTGGTCAATTTCCAGTTCTTCAGCTACATCGTAACTACTGTTATGCCGATCTTGCTCCACTTTTTCAAAAATGCTTCTTTTAGCGCGGTACGCATATTTTTATATGAGATAAAATCTCTGGTCTCCCGACACCGTTACGAGACGCAGCTATAGTGTGTGCATATAGATGACTGCGAACGCGTCTAAATAAATTAAAAAAAAAATTGTTATAAAATTCATAACAACTGTTTTGCTTAGTGTTTAAACAACCGATAATACAACAATTGTTAACTCCCGTTTAATAAATATTTTTTTTTAATAAATCTAATATTACGATATCACAGCAACATATACCGAATATAGACGTTTAGTTTGGCGTTTCGCCGTCGGGATCAAGTTTTCACTTCTGTCGGCACTCCCGGAGTGCAACCAGTAATTTTTTTTAATTTTTAATGTATCCTTTTTAATGTTATGAAAACTAGCCAGATACAAATAGTACAGCCAAAGAAATTTTGTAACAAGTTTATACCTACGTTATGTGAAAACACTTTTTCTGGATCAATCTGGATCAATTTTTATGGATGCTATCGCAGACTTTTCTCTAGGTTTTTTGAAAGAACTAAAATTGTTTAATGCGTTATTTTGATGTATCCCTTAAGAATTAGCCATCATAAGACATATAAACGGCCGAAAATAGTATTTTTGACGACTTGATTAGTAAAAATTGAATTTTCTCTACTATACAAAAACTTAATTAGAATGTATTGTACATATTAACATTCCGTAAAAACTCTAGAAACCGTATGAAAATTCACTAAGTGGTTTAGAAGACGTAAGCGGAGAATCAAAAATGATTGATGATTGACGATGACAGTCGGAGAGCGACTTTATTTTATACTTGTGATTTGTGCAATAAATTTTGATTATACGTCAAAAATAGCGTAAGTTAACCTGATTTTGTATTGTGGTACTTTAACATCGGTATAACGAGGAGGTCCGATACGAACCTGGGGCAGAGAATTCACAAGGAAAAATCCCTAATTATTACTTTTGTACCCATTTATACTTTGACCAACAATAAAACTAATAGATGAGGAATAACTGGATACATACATAAATTTATCTACTTTATATTAGATACCGACAACTATCCCCGATTGCATTAGTGCTATGTACAATATAAAACTTAATAACAATTTTATATAGTCTATAACCATCAGCTTGAACTAGGGTTGCTAAATTTTATTTATATTATGAAATATAATATTTTCGAGACTATTAACTGAAAATAGCAAAAAACATAAAAAAATAAATTAAAAAAAAACCTTACTAGAGTTCAAATAAATATTTGAATTTATAAATAAATAGTGTTGACTGTTTGATATATAGATAATCGAATTGACAATGACACACGAAGTTTCAGTCAGTAGTTCCAGAGATTTTTACAAAATTTACCTCTTGTAGTGTGGATAAGAACTTCATATTTTTTTTATTAATAATGATTACATTCTATTAAAAAGTATAATTTAATTTCCTGTTTAGACTTTTACTCAAATGTATAAAAAGCATTAGGTATACTGATTTAATAAAATTCAATTAAGAATGGTCTAAAAGAGATTCCAAGATACGACTTTTGCGTTTGTGTTCTGACTTGGTCGACTCAAAGTGGAAGGTGCCCTTGTTTGTGAAATTTCAATTAAAATATATACTTGTTTATGTAACGTTCAAAGCCGTTAGAAACTTGCCAAGGTATGTTTGATGATGAATATAATTGAATCTATTAAAAAAACAGGTACATTTTCTTATGAATTCATAGAACGATAAAATAAAATATGTTGATCATTACTTCAAATTTGTGTATATTGTGTGAGATAAGTTTTAGTTAGCTATTATTGTCTTATTCTATAAACTAGCTGTGCCCGCGACTTTGAAAAGAAAATACAGATATCGAGGTATAGGTAAATTCAATATCGGCGATTAAACCCTGCCTCGCACTCTATGAATGTTTCTGATTTCTGAGAAGCAGCGTTGTGCTTACGGTTAGCAATTATACTCCGTCAATGTATCTGACTCCCATGACGTAGCGAAACACCAATATTTTTCTTTTTCAGCGTCTTCGTCAATATCTTTACTTTACATAAGTTTTATTGTAACTATGTCGAAACAAAATACTCCGGATTAAATTCATTTTAAAAACTATCGTATGATTCTAAGCCCTTCCAAAGTATTATTATCCCTAATATCTGCATTGTGCAGATATTCACTATTATACTATTTACTATTTAGCATAGACATTTCAAATGAGTCTATGTGAGAAACAGATACGTTTTAAGAACAAACTTTTATCATCTTATTCTTTTAACAAATAATAATATATTATGTATTTTAAATATTATACCTACTGTTCGGTTGAACGACGACGCGTCGACAACATCGATGAGATATGTCGAGGATTGCCTGCGGCTGTATTACGATGCGTAAAGCAAAAAGGGATATAATGGCATCTAAACATCTATACATTTACCCACGTTATTCCATTTACTTTGAAGTTACGTTATTTATTTTTATTTAAACCAAATATAGTGAAAGCTTTTTGAAAGTAAAGTGAATGTTTGACATTCTTGATAATAGAGAACATTTTTATTGTGATAAAACCTTTGTTACAGTTGGTTTTGTAAAATTATTTACATATTTTGAAATTCAACCAACATTTAAAGCTCAAAATACGTTTTATTAAATGAATTACAAGACATGTTTTATGTAAATTATATTTTATAGGCCACTAGTGGTGCCTCGCGGCTCGGTACGCGTTTATTACGCAGTCATTATTTTTATTCCGTAATTTTATTTTTACTCAAAATATTGACAATTCTTATAGCGTATCAATAGAAGCATTCTCGTGTACAAAATTTCATCAAAATCGGTTGAGAACTATTACAATTTTACTATTTCTAAAATGATTATTGACAATTGTTATAGTCTCTCATTTTAGCAATAACACAAGCTTCCCGTGTACAATATTTCATAAAAATCATTCAAACCATTTCGTAGTATTTTCTAATATTCAAAGTGTATTCTAACAAGACGGTGGTCCCTTGCAAGAACTATTCAGGGAGGTTTTGTGACATCTCAAAATGCATGTTTCCAGTCTACATTTATAGGTAATCAATTTCACGTATGCACAATACCCAAACTATATCACTCAAAATACCACTAATATTAAATGATGTAGGGTCAAAGTATCTGAATTAATGAATTACAAAAAAAAAAGCAACATGGCAGCTCAAGATCCCAAAAAAACTCCAACGCTTAGGCGCCACTACCACTAGCGAGCGTATCATCGCAATTCGTGACGGATTACCAAGTGAACGTTAACTTGTTGCACAGTTGTTTTGTTGAAAAGTGCTCAGTTTGGTAACAGGCACTAGTGAAATCAGAAGTGTCAATAGTTTAGTGGGGCGAGAGTGCGTCAGGATAATCGGCGAGCGAGCTGCGAGTAGGTCGTATCTTGCAGCGGACTCGCAGCGTATCGTTGGCTTTTTCCTCGTCAATGTAATTGTCGCATACCCGCGATAGTATCGTTCATACAGTTACAGAATGAAGTGGCAAGACGATAATATCGCCTCCATAAACTCGCTCGTAGAGGTGGCGCCTCAATGTCCTGCATGTTCGAATAAATGAAATGCATTTGAAATTAGTTGCGTCGCATCTATTTAATTTGTCGCTAGGCAGTAATCAAATAACTTGACAATATGTGTTGTTCCTAGAGGATTATCCAAACATTTATCAAAATGTTTCAATCCTGAAACTAAGACGATGTTTGAATTTATAATACAATAATAATATTAGTAAGTGAAAAATCAATATTACGCGTATTGATATCATTTTAATGTCCATAAAATTTTGTAACTATATTTAATAAAATCAATTCCTTGTTATATATAATTTAATACATATTATTTGCATATACTGCACTATAACAATATTATAACTAACTACAAATTTGTTTTACATATTAAAATGAGCGCGGACCCGAAGCGGAGCCGGCCGCCTATTATACAATGTGCTACGTCAATCTATACAGAGCGGGACCGCGCACCGAGGGCGCGAACGCGACGGAAACGATTCCCTCGTACTCTGTATATAACCGACGGCGGATAACACGCTACGGTAACCAGCTGTCTGGAAACCAGTGCGTGCGAGCCCCTCTCACTACGTGCGACCAACCCTGTTCACACCCGAAACTACTAGGCGTGAAGAGGGCGAAACATCAAGGTACACACACGCAGTGAGGTGCCTGCTGGTAGGCGCGGCGATGACGTAGCACGGAGCGGAATGGACTGGGTCGCTGGCGGGTTGAACTTAGTGAAGATGCGAAGAAATGACACACAGGCACCACAATAAAATTTGCTGTATTCTTCAAGACAATACACTTTGTTAATACTATATCTTCTGGGTACGGTTACTTCCAGTTTCTTGAGTCTTGAGTCTTGAGTCTTGATTCTTCAATTTGTGGTACCCGTGTGCGCTCGTTTGCCCCGGCAGAACGCCTTTTATATGGTTTGCCGGAGAGCGAGACGGACGATGGCGTCTCTATCCGTACTGCTCATCACCAAACTTGGGTGTGGTCCGTTAACCGCGGTAATGCGCAGTGGTTGCAATATTGCTGTCTCTGTCTATTATTATTATTACTTGTATACAGAATACAATAAATTGTTAATATCTCTAATTACAGTTATTCAATTACAATAAAAACTATTTCACATTAATGTAGACATAAATACCTATGCAAAAACACTAACTTTAACATTATAGGTTAATAAACACGGGAGATATAAAGCATTAAACATTGCAACCTTAAAACGTCTTGTGACTCGTTATATACGTACTATTTGAGCTTACACACGTAGCAAGTCCGGTGAAGCTGTAAAAGCCGCAGCGGCTCTGTTTGACGATAGGGCCCCTCAGGCTAACAGTGTAGTCAGTTCTAAAAAAAAAAAAAAAAAAAAAAAAAAAAAAAAAAAAAAAAAAAAAAAAAAAAAAAAAAAAAAAAAAAAAAAAAAAAAAAAAAAAGCTTACACACGTTATAAAATACATACGGAAGGCTATTCTACCTATATCACGCGAAACATTATGTATAATTTTTACAAAATATGAATTATTGACAATATATTATTTTAGTACTTTACGTGATTATTTTTATTAGATTACATACATTTTCATGACTTATATACTGTCTTTACATACCTACGCGCTATAGTAACATATTTAAAACATTACAAACATTTAATTATTGATCGTTTGTGCAAATTATTCATCCTTACAACTTATATTTACAAATGTTATTCTTATATCATTACGCTTAGGCTTATGCGTCGCTAACACATATTAAGCATCCGAGCTAGGTAGTCGATCCCTTGGATCCTGTCTTCAAAGCAATGTTTCTGTTGGGCTTGACAAATCAAGATTTGAGTTTAAGTAGTAGTTTCATTATTTAGTATTTCATACAAGTTAGGTAGTATTTAAATTAGTTCAAAAAGTATATTTGCTAAGGCTTTCTGGTACTTTATATTCACAGAATAATTGTATAATTAAAGTTATTTACGACTTGTTGGGGATGTTTGTATGAATTCTCCGTGGTTCTGTTTACGCCCACATATATGTCTATAAATAAATAATAATTATGAAGCAATGGTGGCTCAGTGGTAATGCGTGCGTCGACTGACGTGAGTTTGAATCCCTGATATACTTTCGGTGAAGGAAATATCGTGATTAAACCACAGCATAGTGTTAGGGCTTTCTCTAATACCCGCCTGTCTAGCTACCTCCCTCAAGTTGAAAATCTGTCGCCAAGCACCATTAGGTGTGTTCCGGTAGCTGCACTTGAGAGCCAGTCTTCCATTAGGTTGAGCATGTTACCATCTTGGGCGATATCGTCACTTAAGATCAGGGGATATTGTGCCCATAATGCTAAACTTATAAGTGATAAAATGATTAACCTGTATTGTGATAAATATAGCCCAAAACCAAAAATAGTGGAAAACATACAAGTATAAAAACTTTTCATACAACCTACCGACATTTCATCTTGCTGTTATTGACTAATAACACATCACATATTTCTGCGCTCGATACTTATAAGAAAAGTATTTCAAGCCATTGATCAAATAATTTTCTCGTTTCCCATCTTCCACCGCAGTCGGTGACAATAAATGGAAAAAAATCTGGAGAGATTGATTCCGGGATGGATGTATTACATTTGTCATGTTATATTTTGTCTTTGTTATTATTTTTGTTCTACCTATTTATGGTATAGTACTTAATATTGTGTCATTACCTAAAATAAAGCTAAAATTGTTACTCAAGTTTGTGTTGTAGTATGTAATATTTAATTTATTTACATGAATAAAATCACTGAGGTTGATCGTTGTCCGCATCACGCAAAACTACTGAACAGATTTTGATTAAAATAATGCTTTTTTCCTTAGATACTTGGTCCTTATCTACAAAGAAATATTACGATATCTTCCTTACCTTGGTGTAGTGATGGAATTCGGAACTGCGTTTTGTTAGTCATGTGGATTCCGTTGTAAATAAGGCGTTTAGAATGCTTGGATTTATTTCTCGAAATTTTAAGGATTTCAGATGCGTGACTTCAAAAATGATTATTTATAACGCTCTTGTAAGAAGTCAGCTGGAATTTAATTGCATAATTTGGAATCCTATTTACGCAGTACATGTAAATTAAAACGATTCTTTCGACAAATCTGTGCTCAGCACCATATGGCACCATGCAATAATAGTTACGAGGAGCGTTTAAAAAAGTTAAACTCTCTTTCTCTTCAAACCAGACGTTCTATGTTTGAAATATTATTTTTGTATAAAATACTGAATGACTTGGTTGACAATCCGGATATTTTACAGAGAATTTCACTTAAGGTACCACGTCCAAATTCTAGATCTTGCACATATGTTCCTTTCGCTTGTAACTTCATACGTACTAACTTAGGCATGCAGTCTCCTATATGGCGCATATCGAAGACATTTAATGAAATTTACGACCAAAGTCTTGACATATTCTTCAGTTCTTTGACCTCTCTTAAATCCTATATCTTTAAAATTCTCCAATTATGACATGATTGAGTATTTATATTATTAACATTATTTTGTATTATTATTGTTTGCTTTTAATAATTGTTATTATTTTTATCAAGTTTGCTAACATAGTACTATATTTAATCAATATTAAGGCTCGAAAATTGTTGCATGCTGTGCTCGCCTGTAAGTGGAGTACTACATAATTATTGAGACGTGTTCGTATAACTAAAGTATAATCATGTATCATATGTTGTGGCTCTGTTGGCGCGCCAAATAAATAAATAAATAAGCAATAATTCTGAAGAAAGCTTATGCGGGGCTGCTTCACAGTGTTAGTTTGTAACATTGGTACAGTAAATGTAAGTAAGGCAAGCAGGTAATTAAATGTAACGAACCCAAAAGAATCTACCTTTCGGATTTTAGTTTTTGTTTTTTTGTTCGTCAAGTTATAAAATGATCTATGCTAATTTAAATAAATTAGAAATATCTTTTATATATTGTTACATATATCAAATCATTTTTACCCCTCGGTATTATAGATTTAACGTTGCAATTGCATTAAGTTTTACAAGTTTAACAATTATATCGTAGCTCCCAAACTGCTGAACCGATTTTGATTTAAAAGATTTTTGTTTGAAAGGTGACTTGATCGAGAGTTCTCTTAGGTATGATTCCTAAAAATCTCTTCAGACGTTTGAAGATTATCTGCTGTTTTCTAATTGATGAATGGATGTGAGCATCTTCCACAAGTCTGATCGAGTTTAAATTTGGTATTGTGTTACTTAAATGATATTAGAATAACATCATGGTACACATGATAAAATATATTATTGACCTAACATAATACATTAGTCTTTAACATTTCGCTATCAGAATATTACAATAGCGTTCTTGGTCTTTGTAAAAACACCTGTTGTTATATTAAAGTGTAAAATAAGTATGAATCGAAAAGGTTCAGTAGAAAATTGAAAGAAATAATAACGCATGAATAACTTAGTTTCTTTGATAGACGTTTTCTTGCATTCGTATAGACGTAAATGGCTTTTCTCTTCAAGATATTTCCATTAATGTTATCTTGTTTCTAGTTTCCGGAAATGAATTTTTAGATACGTTCTTTTTAATGGTATGTTTTTAAATTATTTGTTATATTACATTTCATTTGTTTTGCCTTGTAAATCTTTTTATACAATACTAACGACCCGCCCCCGCATCACACGGGTAAAATTTACAAAATGATGTATTTTATGTTTAAAAAAGGAGTTTATCATTTTAATATTCATGATTCATAACATCATAACTGCCTCTAGTCTAGTGGTCCGAATCGCGACTGATATGCTCGAGGTCCTAGGTTCGATTCCCAGGTTGCGCAGAGTGTTAATGGGGTTTTTTTAATGAAATTCTCAATAGCAGCTCGCTTTGTGCCCGATTAATGGCAATAGACTCGCCCCTATTACATGAGACCTAAAACATACCCGGCGAACTGAGGATGAACATTATTAACATTAGTAATTGCTGGATATATATTCGGTCATAGTTTAGAAAGATACACAACTGTGAACTCAATACTTGGAATGACTTTAATTGGTGCTCTCTGTAGAAATATTGGTGGATCAAGTTACTTAGATAATCAAGTTGCTGATTCAATTGATTTTCATTTGAGGTATTTAAATTTATTAAATCATTAAGATATAAGGCACTTTCAAAAATATATGTATACTAGCAACCCACCCCAGCTTAGCCCAGGTATAATTTACAAAGTGGTGTATTTTACGTTTAAAAAAGCCTGCCGTACAGTTTATCGCTTTAATATTGATAATTCATAACTGCCTTATTAGCCAAGTGGTCGTAAACGCGACTGCTATGCTTTAGGTCCTAGGTTCGCTTCCCAGGTCGCACAAAGGGATATTGAGGTTTTCTATGAAATTCTCAATACCAGCTCTGAGTTTGGTTTTGTGTCCAAGTAATGGCAATAGGTTCGCCCCTTAGAGTAATAATTAGGATTCGCCCCCTATTACATGAGACCTAAAACATACCCGGTGAAATGTAGGTGTACACTTCTGCCTAACACTTCGCGGATCCGCGCGTGATGGTATATTATTTAAATTCATATTTACAAATAGTACGCTTAGCTCGCGACGCGCAATTCATCATAGGTGGGAAGAAGGGCTGGCCAACCGACAACGACCGGTTTTACTGAGAGGGATTTCTTAGATCGCGCGTAATTTGGAACTCGTGATAACTTCTACGGTATTCATTTCATTGGAATTAAACAATAATTGTCATCTACATTAAATGCCAAATTTAGTACGAAATTTATCTGAATAAAGATTAATACTGAATTGGAGAAAATAGCTTTGCAAATAACGTAACATTTTTAATTATTAAGTTGAAGATAAAAATGGTTACTGTGAGTCAACCTTACGTGATAGGTATATACCATCTCGGACTTTTCTCTAGGCTTTTTAAAGAATTATAATTCTTTACAACATTATTTCGGTGTATCTTCGAAGTTTTAGCCAGCGTAAGCGATGTAAGCGTTCGAAAATCATTTTTTATCGACTTGATTAAAAATAATTGAATTTTCTCCACTACACAAAAACTTAATTGGAATATAATGTATATGTAAACCTTCCATAAAAAAAAACCCTCAAAATGGTAGTTTTAACTGCATTGGAATCCGTTGCGTAATTTAAAATATCTAAACGTACATACTGACAGACAGCGGGAAGCGACTTTATTCTATGTATAGATATTTGGGTATTAGGTTAGGACTGAATTTTTATTAATGGTGTGTTTCCAAGATGATAAATTGTATTTTTTTATGTGTAAGT
The DNA here is from genome assembly GCA_033032175.1 of Saturnia japonica. Classification (NCBI taxonomy): domain Eukaryota; kingdom Metazoa; phylum Arthropoda; class Insecta; order Lepidoptera; family Saturniidae; genus Saturnia; species Saturnia japonica. Next base: position 10,185,129 of record CM065305.1, read on the forward strand.
ACAATCTACTGTCATTAAAACAACTGGCAGATATAGATTGACAGGCATTGATCACGTTGATCCTGCCTCAATATTCACTTTAATTAGATAGTTCAATGTTATAATTTTAGTCACATTTTTATCAAGTTATAAGCTAACATTTGGACATAATTTAACCGATTATTAGTGACAAATTTGCCAATCTTTGTAACACATAATCATTTGCCGGAACACATCTGCAGGTACTTGGCGACAAAATTTTAACTGAATAGAGTGGCCAGTATTGTAAAATACCAGCTCACAATGCTGTGTTAAATTTTCATTTTCTAAAAGCTCGCTGATCAGTGATTCTTTTTTTTCTAGTAGTTCGATAAATTGACGGTACTGTCTCTGATGGTAATCAAAGTACAATCCAAACACAACGGCGACCACTGACAGATCGACAACATATCGTTTAAATTATTTAAATTTAGGTAATAGTTTATAGATCTTTGTCTCGTTAAAGTTCCGGGATGTTTACGGACCGGCGTGCTTTGACTATTAGAATGAGCAATTCCAGATACTCTGTTGCAACAAGTAGCAATACTGAAAATAAAAATATCATAAATAGTACTATGTGATGTGTATTACATATACCTACCTACTATGCTATTAGCAGCCATACAATATATTGATATATATACTTCAAAGTATTCTTTATATATTATATTATATTATATTGTATTATTATATCTATATACTTACTAGCATATAAGAACGAATGTTCGATATGAGACTGATAAACTCCAACACTGTTTGACTGATTATCATGAAAGTTGGTAGATCCAAGTATTTTTTCATGGAGAATGTTTTTTTGTTATCCCTAAGCGCGATAGATGGCGCTGATGTTGAGTTATTGCTTAAATATATTTGATGGTTTTCTATGTAAGTTTTTTTAAATGTTCCTTATTATTCCAAAAGTGCTATAGACTACGATGTATTAAATTTAAAAAATTCGCCCAGGGAAGCCGACGAGCACCACACCCAGTAAAGCGGGTAGGCAGCAGCTAGTATAATATATTAATAAAATTAAAGGATACGTACGTTGTACATACCTGGTACATAGTCCAAATTAGTGATAGTGTGGTTAAGTTAGTAATGGGTAATTTGTATGTGAGATTAAAATTTTGTGTAACTTTGTAGTCTCACAAAGAACAATTTATTATGGCTTATTATATTGTTAGTACATACACGTTGAATACAGACGTCACGAAAAGATAAGCCTAATATCAAAATAATATAGTATGTATTAAAATGCTTCTTATTTTTGTAAGATATTATTTTTAAGATCGTGTATGTAGTTTTTTCAAAGAATTTATAAAAACGTCGACGTTTTGTCACAAAATTCACCTTTGATCTTTGTAAAGTAGCGTCTGTGAGAAGCCTACGTCTTTTGTATTCGTGTTCAAATGAATGGTATGTAAACTGTAATACGCTAAAGCAAAGAGAACTCTTATAAATTGTAATCTGAGGTATTTCCCAAATTTTATAAGGCTTTCATATTACGAAATCATATAGTGTATTGAGGCTTTCATGACAGAAGATCAGATTATCATAACGTTATTATCAGGTTAAGATAAGTTATAAAAATTACGAAATAATAATAGCCCTCTATATAATTATTAATCTAAGCTAATTAATTAATAAAAAAAAATAATTAATCTAAGCATCTTAAAACGCAATAATTGGCACCCGTATCATGTACTACAAAAAGTGCAAGCGATTATCAGCGACGAATAGATTTCTGGCAAAATCCACTCTTTTTTAATTCTATTTTATGGATTCATGAACCGTATTTTAAAAGATATGGAGTACATAATCTTCATCATTGGGCGGTAGTGAATCCTCAAATAGTAAGGGAAATTCGATTTCAGCATCACTTTGGAGTTAATTTGTGGGCAGGAATCTTGGATGGTAGAGTCATAGGTCCATTTGAACTCCCACCAAGGCTCAATGGTGCTCGTTATTTACAGTTTTTAAGAAACGATCTTAGCAATTTATTAGAAGATATACCGCAAGAAGTACGCGACAGAATGTGGTTACAGTACGATGGCGCACCTGCCCACTATTCACGACAAGTAACTGACTATCTGAATGAGTCGTACCATAATCGATGGATTGCAAGCGGAGGTGCTAGCATGACCACCACGCTCGCCTGATCTAAACCCTTTGGATTATTTTCTGTGGGGATACTTTAAAGAAGCAGTTTATGAGAGTAATAATACAAATGAGCATGTGTTAAGACAAAAACGGAACATTGTGGCTGTAACTGTAAAAAATAATGCACGGGCTCTAAGAAGTCTAAAAAGAAATTTTATTAGAAGATGTTGGTTGTACGTAAGAGCTAGAGGAAGACATTTTGAGCATTTATTGTAATAAAATGAGCCGCAATAAATACTTTTCCATTAATAATGTTACATTTGTTTTGTTTTAATTGCCGTCGAAAAAATAGTCCGTAATATGAATAATGTATAAAAAAAAGTTTTAATTATTTTATACCATAGAATTATACCTTATTAGATTCGGTATGAAAATAAAAGTTTCAGAAAGCTATAATATGATACATTTTTTTTACACCAGCTTCATTACAATATCACATTGCATATTTTTTCAATTAATTTTTGCATATGTTTTAGCTTTTATTTTTATCTTTTACCGATATTTACGCAAGAATAACATTTTGATTATAAATACACTTATTTTCTTAAATCTCATAAACAAAAAAAAAACTTTTTATTTTTATTTTATTTAAAATTTAAAATTTGTGTTCATAGAAGAAGAATTTCAACATAACATTAAAAAAATTCATAACTTTAAAACTGCTAGGCCTAGGACAATAAGTTTTAATGTTTCTATTAGATCAAGTCACCCTCTATCACCACCATAGCGTTGGTCCATTCCTTACGGGACACTCGTATATCTAAAAAATATAATGTGATAAAGTTAACATATACTAGCTATGACTGTAAAATTCGTACGTTGATTTTATTTACAACAGTATTATTAAAAACTACACTCACCGTGATAAGTTACTTTAAAGTACCTATATAATCTCAAATTCATATAAGAAATATACGTATATCCATACTAATATTATAAATGCGAAAGTACTCTGTCTATCTGTTACGTTTTCATTCCTAAACCGCTAAACCAATTTTGATGAATTTTGGAATAGAGGTAGATTGGACATTGGGAAAGAACATAGGGTACTTTTTGTAGCGAAAATAAAACTTTAAGGGTAGAAAATAGGGGATGAAAGATTCTATGAACAAAATATGGGAACACCAAATGCGCATGCGCGATAATGGTGAAATGACATCGGCTGCCATACCAACCAGTTTGTTAATTGTAAATCTGGTTTGTTGATTAATTGATATTGTTATACTTAATAAGAAATATACTGTATTTCTAATAATTACCTATTAAATTATAGTCCAGTATTCTTTTTAAAATTGGCTGAACTGTATATAAACTGTTTAACTACGCAGTACGGCATAATGACTGTTTTATGATAGGAATATGATGTGTGTCAATCGCGGCTCGCGGGATTGTATATATTCTAAGCGATATACCTATTGTAAATTATTTGGATTATACAGTTTTGCTACAAGTGAATAATTTCATCGTGTTATTCCACATGTGGTGAAAATAAAGCTTGGGTGAATGTTATGTTGTATGAAGAACCCATTCATATTTATGCTTTTGGCAGGAAAGGTAAATAGAGGGTTTCGCGTTTTAAAAAAAATCTTCCCGTAGGCCGGTACAATAAGGTATGGTTTTAATAATTTTTGAAGTTTTATTGGGACGGTTAATATGTTGGATTCATATTGGCATATAATGTCAATACCATACAAACAGTAATAATCCCATAAATGTTTTTCTTTTGTTTTTTTTTTGGTATTATATAAATATAGCTATCTATATTAATAAATCTGTAGTCCTGACTGTACTTTAAATATTTTCCAAAATTTCCCGCGACGCATATTATATGAATAATACTGATTACGAATATGCCATTAAATATTTTTTGTCCGCCAGTCTGTCTGTTTGTATGTCCGGATTAAACTCAAAAACGGCTGGATCAACTGTTATGAAATTTTGTGCACGGGATGCTTATATCATCGGTCAGTTAATAGGGTATAAGAAATTTCAATATTACTTTTAAATAATGTAAAAAAAAAAAAAAAAATAATTCAATTAAATACACGTGAAGTATAGTCATTCCATGAATGACAAGTAATAAGAATTATCACTAACGATTTTGGGAACCGAAAAAAAAGAATTTTTCAAAAAATATAAGAATTGTCAATATTACTTCTATAATTAAAAAAAAGTAATTCAAAAATTTTATTTGCATCAATTCCTAACCGATTCTGAATTAATTTTGTAGACGAGAAAAATACATCATAACTACTATAATTGAGAGGCTATAAGAATTAATAATGCATTAGAAATTGTACATTAGCATAATAGTTTTCAACCGATTTTGATGAAAATTGTACACGGGAAATACATGGCACTCTTTAATTGATACAGCATATGAATTGTCAACAATATGAGTAAAAATAAAGGGGTTTAATTCATTATCGCGTAGTATCAAACGCGTGTGAAGCCGCGGGCACACCGCTAGTTTAAAAAAAAAACAAAAAAATCGTTATTCAATTTAGGCCATAAGAAAGCACATATGAACATTAAAACACTACCGCCGCGCCGGTTCGGAAAATATCCCAGTCATACAGAAGAGCCGGTAAGAAACTCGATCGTTTTTTTTTCCAACTATACAAAAGTGTTCATATAAAACAGTAATAATAATTTAGTAGATGCACAGAGAGGGAGACACTTCCATACATCGCTATCATAGTATTAACATTGTGCTGATCTTTGACAAAATCTAACTTATCTAATGTCTAATTTATCAAAGATGTATTGTTTAATGAAAACCGTGAGTGCTGTTAAATTTTTAGATTGAAAATATATTACATGTTTAAGAAAGAGTTGAATAATTTCAGAATAAAATTGTGTACAGATTTTTCGCGTGCGCCGTCGTGAAGTCCATTGTGTACAGAATGTTTTTATTTGTGAGAGATCTCCATCGAGAGTAAACGGTACGATGACTCAGATTAGTGTTTTATTTGTCGCTATGCAGCGATACAAATGCATTTGTTTTATTCCGCTGCATTCAATTGTACATATTGTATTACTCATGGACAATGCAATATAATACATCGACCTGTTTAAACAATTTATTCGTCAATACTTTGCACATATTTAATTGCTTATAAAAATGAGTGAAAGAATTAGTAAGTAATTCAGTAGACGACCATTTCATTAAAAGGTACGAAAAGAGAACTCTGAGATATGCATATACATTGCTTGTATTTTCACTTTCACGTAACAGTAACATCGTACGTTCGTCCCTACAAGATTTTCAATATGAGCCTGTGGGATTCTCTAATCTTATAATACTTTCGATGTGTCTCAAAGTATAATTATTTGTGCATGTTTGTAGTTTTTTTTTTAACAAACTCAATCTAAATCCATGATAAAAATATTACTCCATTAAGATTATGTACAGTGAGAGACGCATGCAAAAAAGAAATTACTCAATGGCATAAATAAACTTTTCAGGATGACACCTCTGTGGAGGTGAATTTATGAGGTTTTATAAAACTCAACGCAGACTCAACCGAACCATTCCAATGCAAAGCCATTTTGTACAAAATGCTGTTAGCGGTGCTATACCTGAAATTCCTTGTATGGCTGAGTTTCCTAGTGCTTTCAGAACCACATGTCCATTCAAATAACCTGCTATTATTTTTATTTTATTTAAGGGTATGGTTTGTTAAAGGTCTTTTAGGCTTCTTCAGAACAGATCTTTTTCTTCGTTGTCACATCCCATTGGCATATTACATTAGACTAAGACTACTTTTAAAGTTGGTTGGTTATCTAGAGCAAGTTTTACATAAATAATTCTATCGCTTTCTAATTTAGTATTTCTTTGTTTGTGTTTCGTCGAGGATGATGCCAATTCCGTTCCTTGTTGTTGATGAGCCATTACAAAATATTTGATAATTCCTATCAATGTCTCACTCAAGATTTTGAACCTTTCCACTTAAGTTCTTGTACACAACAGTTACTAATATTTTGCCAATAATAATTCATTTAGCATTTCTTGGCTGCGTGCGGTCAGAGAACCGATGCTTCATATAGCTATGCGCATGTTAACTGTGCTGCGTCTTGATTCGTCGCTTGCATTTTTCGCCTGTGATCCATCTGACCATCGCTTAAGGGGAATGCCTTAGCCGTTCTACTCTTTGTCTTGTGTTGTACTTTCATATAGGAATTTGTTTTGTTTTGGCGGTGAGTTTTTATAGCCGGTTGCCACCGTACGCCAAGTTTATCCTCCTCATCCAGGGTGTGAGTGCCGACTTTGGCCCATCACAAGCTATTCCGCCACCATCCTTTCTGGAATGCTCCAGCCCAAGCACCTAGCACTGTCCAAGAACTCTGCTCCAAATATACCGGAGAAGCCCACATCAAAGGTTTAATAACGGAGTTACCTTCTCGTACATGTTGGTCCGCGGGAGGTATTTTATTGCCCTCTTACCCGACGGTACCGTCGACAATTCCCCTATATGCTGCCTGAGGATGCGTTCTCTAGATGCGAGGCTCATCCGTGAATAAGTTAAATCTTTGTCATTCAAAATAATATATTTCTAAGTTGATGATATGTTTAATAAGATTTTATTGGTGCACATTTTACTAGGTACCTGACATATATATATATATGAACCGACTACGAAGAAAACTCCGTAAATTGAGTTTCCGTAGCACCTTCATACCTCACACTATGGTAACGATTTAAAGCGATATAAGCTAAATGATAGCGTTATTTAACGTTTCGTCCAGAGGTACGGAATCTTATAATTAATCTGAACTTCAGCGAAGAAAAACATCTTGATACAACTAAATTACGATACTAGGATTCTGTATAAAATTCAACAAGAACAACTAACAACCCCAGTTCAAAATTACGCCATTAGGCTGTATTTCGGTTGCACTACAGAGTTAGAGATAATATAGTATTGTATTTTAACCATCGTGGTACATGTTGAAAAAACATCAGGTCAAACACACACATATCAACACTTAATATTTTTTTAAATTTAATAATGAATTCCAATTTTCACTTATAATCTTTTGAGGTTTTGACCGGGTTACACAGAACGTGATTGTGATGAACAAGAACTTACAATACAATACAGTATTGGTTTAAACTGTACTTAAATTAATTTAGATTATTCACTTGTAGCTATAGCCGGCCTGCTGTAAGCGCAACCCTACTTAATACTGGCGTGGTGCGGGAGGGGAACAAAACCGACCAATGAGTTAGTACTTAGTACATAGTATTAGTGTGTTGTCGGCTGCCGGCAGCATTAGACGTTTGGCGTTAGGCCTTGTACGATTTTGCCTTTGTGACTGCTCCCATGAGATAATTTTATCAAGATGGAATTACCGACGCTGCGTTTTTAAAAGATAAATATTCATTCAAAAGTAATGCTTCTTAATCCTTTGGCTCCATTACATAACATAAATGAAATTTCCGAATTTATCATCCGTGGGAGCAGAGGTATTAACGTAGTGAAATATTTCAAAAAAAGAAAGACTAAATTAGCGCTTGCAGGTTAAATTTTATTGTGTATTGGATTGCAATGTTCTATTTAATAATACGTAAGTTTACGATGTTGTAGATAAAGATTATAAATGTAAATAAGGCTATTGCAGAGGCTACTTGCATGTTGTAAAGTACTATCAAAAAGTTATCATTTCAAAGTCGTGATGATCTTACTGATGTCATAAATTCACCATTGAAAAACTGAAAACGCAATAACGAGATTGATGTTAACGATTTTACAGAAAGCGAGTTAATAAACACGCAATCACGCCATCAAAATTGAAAAGAATTACTTACAAAAGAATCGGATTATTTATCGAAATCACAATGACATAATATATAGGCCATTCATAATATACTTAACAGAGGAGACGGAATCTGATTATTCAGCATCTGTAAGTGACTCAGATTGAAAGTTATTTTTGTCGGGTTCTGTATCTCATAATGAAAAAAAAAAAACGGAATCCATAAAGAATCACTTTCTCGTCCGTCTGTGTTGGAAGCTTAAACCTGTTAAGCTCTACGATAATCCGATTCCGTATGTAAGAGAGACCAAATATCTAGGGGTAACCCTAGATAGTAGGCTCTCTTTTAGACCCCACATCCGTAAGGTTAGGAACAGGGCCGCGTGGGTCCTGGGCCGGTTGCATCCTCTGTTGTGTTCGGTGAGTAAAATGTCCACGCGACATAAGCTCACGCTCTACAAGACGTGTATTCGACCAATTTTGACATACAGTTGCGCCGTGTTCGCACATATGTCCGAGTCGAGTTTCAAACGGTTACAATCGATACAGAATAGGTTCCTCTATCGTCTCACCGGGGCCCCGTGGTATGTTCGAAGCGTAGATCTCCATAGAGATATGGAGCTTCCTTCGATACATGCCTACGTTAAACAGCTCTCCCGTTCGTATTTCGACACCGCGTCGAACCACGCGAATCCGTTAATAAAAACAGCCGCCACTTATGTTCCGGCACCCACGGACATCCGGTGGAAACGCCGGCCGCGCAATATTTTTATTGATCCCGACGATCACATCGAAAATTCGAATAAATATTACACATCCGTCTCTCCAAACAGAGCGTGCCAGCGCCCACGCCCGCGTAACCGCCGTTCTCTCCGCAGAGGGCGGGCGGTCAATTTCGCTCCAGCACACCCGTCACGTCCACCCTCTCTAGCGGTAACCCAAGCCTAGGTCCGTTCCTCGGTGTGAAACCCTTGGGTCAGGCAACCGCCCGCGCGATACAAGTGACACTGTACGTGCATCACTTAGCTACCTACATACAACACTACACACGTATGAACATACACACGTGCACACCACACAGGTACATAGGTTCTGTGAGGGACCTTTTTTTTTCTTTTTTTACGCTAGTTAGTTAGCGCTAGTTAGTGTAGAAACATTCCGATTACTGAATACACATACGCACGGTTCCTTCCTTCCTCCCAGGAGGAAGGGAACGTGCCTATGTGTATATTTAGTTAGCTCGAATCGTAGGTGTAGGGATTCGAATAGATCGCGACCTATTTGCGAACGCGACGACCGCCCGAGCCGAGGTCCGGCCACTTTGGCACCCTCGTGCGAGTCGTCCACAAAACTTTCGCGGCTGAGTGCCCTCTGCGCTCGCCCCCAAGTCCGGTGAAGCTGTAAAGCCGCAGCGGCTTTAGGGCCCTTAAGGCTAACAGTGTAGTCAGTTCTAAAAAAAAAAAAAAAAAAAAAAACCGTCTGTGTTTCTGTATATTTCTATCCGGACTCGATAATGACTTGAGGTATAAAGTTGAAATTAATATCGAATACAAACATCTGAATTCATATTGCTGTAATAAATTATCAAGTTTATAGGTTAACGCTTTAAAGAGATGCGGTACTTCACAATAAAAGTCTAAAAGTAATATATTAAGGATAATATACCGAATATATTTATGTAAAAGACGGTACATTAATGTACGGTATGTAATGTAAACAGTTCGGAATCCCAGAGCGTGAGTTATACTCGCTACTTGTTTGATTTAAAAACAATAGTATTATTCTGCTTATCATCCAAACAAGACAAAAATATAATTTATATTTGAGTATATTATGATATTTATGATTAAATATTCATGACAGTTGCGATATCATACGTAAATATATCTAAAGATATAGATTATGCTCTATAATCTTATAAAATATTATTAATTATTTTTTTCTAAAATGCAAATCTGCGGACACTTGGTCCGCACCTTTTTTAAGTGGGTGCTTTTATAATATTAAACATTAAAAATTGCCAAGAAAAAAGATGCACTTGCAAATGCAGCTATGTACTATAACTAAGTGAGCCTTATTTTAGTATAACTAATAACGATACTTATCACTAAATTACATATAAATTGTTATACACTTATATAGTACACGTACATCTTATATATTCTAATATCTTAATCTAATACCGTGTATGTGCACTCGCCACCCAGCGTCCCGAAAACGTTAGTGAAGGTCGCGCTTATAGCAGTCGGGCAACTAACCAACAATGTAATAAAATTTTAGAAGTAAAGTTTTTACCTTCTTTTAATTTCGATATTGAATAATTTTTACTGCGTGAATAAAGAGTCTTTATAGTTTTTTTTTAAAGTACATGTGATTCTTTTATATGAAGATAAGTAGAAACTTAAAGTAAACCTCAATAGACACTTTGTCCGAAATGACACTGCTATCTTTTCACGCATCTGTGTAAGGCAATTCTCAAGATTTACCGGCCCTGGCGAAGTCTATAAACTAACTTTATTATTCTATCAACTGTGACGTTTTATTCGACGCTTTCAGATTTAATTTATCGCGTTTATGCACCATGATATTTATGGTAGGTATATCATATTCATAATATTTTAAGCTAGCAATAAAATAGCATGTATTTAAATTACCTTCGAATGTAAATTCGTTAATTAGTAAAACTCGAGTTTTAATAATATTTTAAGAGAACTAGGGCACAGAGAAATTTCTTTGGAGATTTTTCTCTACTTGGGGCAGTTCGACTGGTGGAATACCTCTACCCTACAGAAGATCGTAACCAAATGACCTTTTGTTGTGTTCCTGCGATGAGTAGGGTTTCCAGAGCTCATTGACGTAGGGGGGTTCAAGGTCGGCAACGCACTTGTGATTTCTATAGTATCACAAGCGTTCATAGGCTACAGTAACCACTTTCCATCAGGCAGGTCGTATGCTTGTTTGCAACCTTAGATATAAAATAAATAATAGTTTAAAAAAAAAAAAAAAAACACGCTTTCATAAAAAATCCAACTAAAAAATAGAAAATAAAATTTAATAAATTTGATTAAGTACAGTGTAAAAAAAAAAAATGAATGTACATTATTGTAAAAAAAGCGTGGGGTGCATAGTATCAATAATTATAAACATTTTATTGACAGATAATGAGTAGAAGAATCATCACTTCGATAATATAATATCTTAAAAAGCGCTTTGAATACACCCCACGCTTTTTTTACAATAATGTACATTAATTTTTTTTTACACTGTACTTAATCAAATTTATTAAATTTTATTTTCTATTTTTTAGTTGGATTTTTTATGAAAGCGTGTTTTTTTTTGTTTTTTTAAACTATTATTTATTTTTCATTTTTTAGTTAAATTTTTTAAACTATAAATTATTTAGTTCGATTTGCTAACTATCAACCGCCCTTAATATGTACAAATGTGTTCCGATTGTATCTTGGTTAAGAACACATATTCAAAGATTTCTATGATGCCAATATAAACAGCGAGACACATAGAGGTGCAACCTTATTTACATATACAGTCAGTCACATTAATGCTTGAGTATGGAATTTTCAATCCGTACCTAATCACTTTACATAATATTATAATCATAGGAGCGAATCTGTTGGCGGCACTGAGAATGAGGATGAGTGTGAATTTTCACTCTGTGACTGATTGTAGATTTTATGGTTTATCTCGTAATCGAATCATTTCATTCAATGCTTCATTGTGACATGGATTTCTTCCTGTTAATTTTGAGCAATCAAGTTCTTGAATTCGTATACCGTCCAAGGATCTTCCACGACTAAGTGCCACATAAGCTTGTCCAGCAGCAAACAATCGCGGACCCAAATAAATGACTGCATGATCAACTGTACAACCTTGCATGCCCGAAAGAGTAAGTGTGGAACTGCACCCATGCGTAGTTCGCGCACTAGCTCTATCTCTCTTACTCGCATGCAAAGAATGCGGAAAGAAATGAATTAATCCTGGCGAATCTAATTAGGATAATCGGATGCTTTGATCGGATTATTGCATTGTCATCGACTTTTGACAAGTGTGCAAAGTTTGAATTAAATCTGATCATTCAAAGTAGGACAAAATCGAGCTCAAAGGGTCGGTTACATACATACATACATACAGGGGAAGCTAATAAAAGCGTGTTAATAAAAAAAAAACATTCTTTATAATGAGACCTAAAATATACCCGGCGAACTATGGGTGTACACCTCTGCCTAATACTTCGGAGATACAGGCGTGATGGTATGTTATGTAACTTCATATTTACGAATAGTGCGCTTAGCTCGCGACGCACAATCATCATAGGTGGGGAGTGCCAGCCAACCGACCGCGACCGTTTTTGCTGAGAGGGATTTATTATATCGCTCGTAATTTTGAAATCGTAATATCTTCTACGGTATTCATTAAACAGTAATGGACAATTTTAATCTAGATTAAATGGCCAGATATATGCCACCGCAGATTTAACTCTAGGTTTTTTAAAGAACTACAATTCTTTAGAACATTATTTTGATGTATCTCATAAGGTTTACCCAGCGTAAGTCATGTAAGCGCCCGAAAATATTTTTTTTATGACTTGATTACAAATAATTTAATTTTCTCTACTATACAAAAACGTAATGCATTGTAAATATAAAACCTTCCTTAAAAACCTTTAAATGGTAGTGAAAACCACATTAAAATACCTTGCGTAGTTTAAAAAATATATGTACATACACGTACGTAGGGACAGACAGCGGCGACTTTATACTATGTATAGATATTTACTGACCGCAGCCGAACCTTAGTTATCGGTATGAATGAGAGGTCACGTGAGCCATTCAAAGCAATATTTTATGTCTAGAAAAGTCTTTCAGCCAAAAAACACTCACTTGGAAAGATTTTACTTGTATATCGACACACCCATCGTCATCTCCATAAATATATTTAATTTCTGATCGTTAGCTTTAACCAATCTATCGTGTTCAAATTTAGAATTGTAATAATTGCTAACTTACCTAAGCATTCCTACCAGCAGGTACTAAGATATTTTAGTATTACTTATATTCGTACAATTATTCTTTTTTTGATTGTTTAATTTTTATTAATCTAGCTTTAACTGAATATTTGCACTGTTTATCTTTCTTTAGGCTTAATATTTACTTTTGGTATTTCGTTTAACAAAGGTAAATATACAAAAGGTATAAGGACACGGAAAAGTTCCACCCGAAATAATTACGGAGACACTTAATCAAGTTGTCGACAAAACAACAGAGTTGCGAGTGTTAGATGTGATACCTACAGGTAATCTACCGTTATTTATCATTATCAAAAGTTTTATCAATTTTTTGTTTTTCTTTGGAGCTATACAATTTTTTATTTCTTTTTGATGTATTTTCTAATATGCTTTCAAATATAATATAATACGCATCAATTTAATAAATGTGTAGTTTCGTCTGTACGTTTAATTTTTTTTCCAAATTTCCTAATGACATACAGTATGAAGTTTACTGATCACAAATATAGCAATTTTTTGTTTGTCTGTCTGTTTGTATGCCCAGATTTAACTCAAAAACGGATTGATTCACCCTTATGTACACGGGAAGTTTATGTCATCGGCTATAAGAGTTTTTAATAATATTGATATGAATAGTAAATTTTTTTTAAATTATTTCTCTACTAAATTTCGTGAAATTTTTGTACACAGGAGGTATAAGTTATTCCTCATATGATAAGCTATATAAATTGGCAATAATAAGAGTAAAGATACAACTATGAGAAGAAAATAATTATTGCTTATTAAACGCGTGCGGAGCCGCGGGTCACCGCTAGTTTTATCATAAATGTAAACGTTAGGACGTGTGTTTCTTAATAACTCTTAAATGAAATTAGGCATGAAGTATAATATTTTGTCAAGAAAATGGACATAGGATGCTATAAGCTGATATAGAAAAAAAATTACTTCCAGCGAAGCGGACCGATAACAGCTGATGTATACCTAAATAATATATATTGTTTATTGTGAACAGTTTTCATTTAATAAATTTGTGCAATATTAATAAAGGCAACGCCTTAGCTACGATATTTCTTCTCACTGGTTGCAATATTTTGAAAGGTTGTTTTATTTAATATTACTTCTCTTTACAAATAAATGCTTTTTTTAGTACCAGGTAACTAAAAAAGTTCAAATAAATAGCACACGTATGATAAAGTATAACCTGCGAAAAATGGGAAATAAAAATATGGACGCATAATAAACACAGCGGCAGATTCTGGGTTTGATTCTATTGGTACTAAAATCTCGGCAATGTCATTATTTAGTCTCGTTGGACCATTCAGGCGCTACTAAAAATATTTTTTTTATATGATTAATGGATTTAGTTTTCAACAGGCCGATAGTTTTCGATTAGAGAGAAATATTTAAAAATTGAAATATACAAATGACTAGAATCTAGAATTAGTTGCTTGGTAAAAGTTCAATGGTCTGATATTGTTGGTAGAGCGTGGGAAATCTCCAGATGAGAACTGTACATCAATACAAGTATTATAAAGTTTGAGAGTTGAGAGTTTGTATATTTTATGAAATACCAGTTCTATTTCAAAAAATATTTTTCAGTTAGGATACTCGTTTATTCTGTAGGTGCTAAGAATCTAAAGAGCGAAGCAAAACTTTAATGTGTGTGTTATTGTGATATTTTATAATATACCTAAGTAAATGTTTTGTTTCTAATAAGTTGTTATTTGATTATGTTGTATAAAACGGAGTATAACAGTCTAATCTATACATTATCTAAAAGAAGTGACCTACCTAACAACCTAAGGCTATCTGTCCACTGAATCGGAGCTGTGCCAATTTCGACCAACAGAATTGCATCTCTAGCAAATTTCGACCAATATAATTGCGTTACTAGATTTTTATGCAATTCTAATAGTCGAAATTGGCACAGCTCTGCTTTAGTGGACAGACAGCCTTAGGTTGTTAGGTAGGTCACTTCTTATATATAATGTATAGATAACGTAGACACGAGTCACGAGAGCGTGTCAAATAAAATATAGATTCATGCATTAAAATCCAATTAAAGACCCTTTTGATATAAATAAATACACCCATGAAATATGAAAATAAATGTAGGATTTCGTTATGTTACTTTTATCTTGCTATTGTCCTGGTGTTAATAGAATATAAATATGTTATAATAATAAATGATCAAAGCACCAATCAGTTTTTCCATTCCACTCCATTAGTGTGCAGATCTTAAATATATTGCTCCAATAACTTTTAACCCTCGACGCAAAAAGAGGGGTTTTATAAGTTTAACCTGGGTATTTGTGTGTCTGTCTGTAGCATCTTAGCTCACAAACGACTGAACCGATTTTAATATATCGTTTTTTTGTTTGAAAGGTGACTTGATTGAAAGTGTTCTTAGCAATGATTCAAGAAAATCTGTTCAGCGGTTTGAAGATTATCAGCTGTTTTCTAGTTAATATATAGATTTAAGCATCTTCCACGAGTCTGACTGAGTCGTCGAAATTTTGTATTCTGTTACTTCAATGATATTAAAAGAAAATTGTAACCTTGACTTATTGTCGCAGTATAATCTGGAATCTGCAGGATACCTAACTCTTCACCAACTTACAGCAGAGATATCATGTTTAGGGTTATTGGAATGGTATCAATGAATTGGTTATTTCTATCAGAGGATAATTAAATTTTATATTTATTTTGTTTATGACAAATACCGCATGTCAATAATTTATAAATATTTTATAAACCGACATCACAAAATCTTGGTATCTCGGAATTGCATTGTATTTTTGTTATGGATGTTCAGACATAACTTCTTTGTTTAAGAGTTTAGAGTGGTCGTATTTTAATTTTATTGACATTGATACACCAGGGAATTCCTCAAAACCATTAAAGTTGGTTTTCTTTTTGTTTAAAATTGTCCTGTACATAATGGTAACATGATTTAAAAATCTATCTACATTAAAAACAAATTAGTTATTACCATTTTAATATTTTGTCACTTAATCTGTACTGATTTTACAAAAGAATTCGGTTTACCATTTGAATATTGATGATTTTTCCCTTTACCAGAAAGTTATACAAATTGTTATTGCAGCTTGTGGTGTTTGGAAAACAAACGCTCGAGATAATGCGATTGGTACCTGTGCGATACATTCCAAGCGCGCATTTTTGATCGAGTCGTTTGGATTTTTACACATATTGCTTGCAAATACTATAAATTCAACACTTCATAATCATAGCTGACATGTATCTACAGTTCAGAAATAAATTTGCATTATTTAGAAATCATCTGTGAACATAAAACAATATCTCTAAATATTATATCTAAATGGCTTAAGAAGGTTGTGATTATGAAATAAAACATAATATTTTAAAGTTTGTTTGTATATGAAAGGTCTCGCAGTGCAGTGGTAGTAACCCCTACTATTGAACCGAAAGGTCGCAGGTTCGACTCTCGCACATGACTGACTTTTGTGCGATGAGCTTAATTTTATTATCAGTTGTGCGTCTGGGTGTGACATAACTATATATATGTATGTATATCAGCTTTTTAGTTACCATAATACAAGCTTAGTTTAATATTAAACAGTTAGTGTAAAATTGTAAAAAAAAAATAATGCAGCAGGTAAAAACTGAAAGCTCGAAATCCTAAAACCTAAAGTTCTTAGCGTATATGTGATTGTGTAATGACTTTTCCCGTGAAAGTTGTATCTTTAAATGACGGTAACTCTCAACAGATCCCTCGTAGATTATAGTTATTTTTGGGTTATAACTATCTTTATACATTGTGTACACGGTAATTATTTAATCTTCATGAATAAATATATTGTTCTGTCTGTACAGTAAATTTTTTGTCCAAATATCACGAATATGACATTTAAAATTTTGTATGTCCAGATTTCATTCGAAATCGGCTTGACTGATTCTTATGAAATATTTACACGATGCTTACGTCTTTGTTCAATTGATAAGGTATAAGAATTTTAAATATTCAGTATTGCTTTTAGATTTTTTTTTTAAATTATTAACCCATCTTGATAAAATTTTGTACACGGGAAGTATATAAGTCATTCCTTGAACGATGGGCTGTGACTCCAAGTTCGGTGAAGCTGTAAAAGCCGCAGCGGCTTCAGGCCCCCCTAAGGCTAACAGTATAGTCAGATCTAAAAAAAAAGAGAAAAGAATTGTCAATAACAAATTCGAAATCGTAAGAAAAAAGAATTTCAAAAAATTAAATTTTCATCAATTCTCAACCGATTCTGATTAAATTTTGTAGACGGGAAGCATACGTCATTTCATAATTGATAGGTTATATGGACCTTCAAAAACATATTTAGGAATCGTAGATTTCGTTGTTAATAATCAATTTTCATGAAATTTTGTACACGGAAAGTAAATAAATATGTAATTTCTCAATTGATAGACTATATTAACAATCAATAATGTGAGTTAATATAAAGTTACGGCATGTAGATAATTACTGTACTTTACTGTAGTACAAAAGAGTGCGGAGGCGCGGGCACACCGCTAGTATTTTAATAAATATGATTATTTTAAACTTCCAAATTGTGAAAATAATATATAAGCTGAACTATAAAAGCGACAGGTGGTATGATAATATTTCGCATAGCTGTAGACTGTAGCTAACACGTAGCCAGAGGGCAAGGGAGAGTGGGCGAGTGATGAGTGTTTGCCTCGCAAACAGCGTCGTTCGAGTTCGCGGCAAATATCGCTCGAAGAGCAATCACCTGCGATATCGCCGCGTACTCTCATTAGTTACGCTTACACATATTCAAATATCCTAATGTAATATAATATACCTACTTAAAATACATTTTTGTGCCAATTTCTATAAAAAATATTGCTTTTAAAAATGTAATAAAAATTAAACAGTGTCAAACTATTAGTATTGTGAACAAAATTTAAAATATCTTTCTACCGAAATAAAACTATAATCAAATTTCCTATAAACTTTATGAGAATTAGTTTTTTAGAGCAGAAATAGCTTTAAACGATTACTTATTAAATTGAATCAGGAATGAATAAGAATGCTATGTTAGTATTGCTGTTACTCGCGTGTTACTCATTAGTATGTTATGTTCAATTGTTCAAATGAACGTATAGCAAACAAAACGCAACTTGGAATTTTCTGTTCTCGGTCCTCCCATTGTTGTTTCCTTTCCCGTCTCAACAAAGAACTAACTTTCCAAGTGTAAACTTGTCCCTTACGTATAATTTATATGAAAATAATATATACACAATTAATAATTAAATTGTCAGAATAGATATTTTGGTTGATAACGAGTATACTCAATTCTAATATTACATCAACAAATATATAAATTAACTCTATTACACAATATAATGAAACAGTAAATAAAACGATATCGAATATTGTATAATGAAAGAGTGTATTATTAAAATCACGATTATGCAGTATAGATAAAAATGTAACGCAATGTAACAAATAATTAATTATTTTTTATAATGTATCTACTCGTAAGCGCTTAGTCTTAATCAAATCTTAATAAAGTGATGATGTGTCCGGTATCCATATTGCACTTGTTCTGGAAAAATTTACTCTTTGTTTATATGAATTCTCCAAAACGTAGATACGACTCCTAAAGCAAAGATGGGTAATAATTTTCAATCTTTAACGGTTCATATTATAAACGAAGATGCAAAACGCTTCCTGCGAATGAATTTTACATTAACTAGGTACGTATGGGTGTAATCCTTCTTCAAATTCTTCTTATTTAATGGCAATTGCTTTCATACACAATTCTGCGGACGTCGTGAATATTTTTCTAATTAATCTTTTTATGTTCAAATATAGCTATAACAGGATGTGCGACACTTGTTACAATTGACTACAGTTTTCGTGGCAATTCAAAATTAATGTTTCTAGTTATTATTTATTTATAACGCACTTCACTCGAGCAGTAACCAAACTATATCACGTAAATTCGCCAAAATTACACAGCCAAAAAACACCACATGACAGTCCAAGATAACGCCAAAAATTCCGTATCGAAACCTTCAAAGTTTAGGGATAATTAATATGTTAAACGTACCTACTTGTAGGATTTAAAAGAAAATTTGGCATCTAATTAGCTTATTTTTTGGGAAAATGCTTACTATATATTTTATCTTGATATTATTAAAACAAATAGCTTTCGCGACTTGGGATAATAGATGAAATAGAGTTTTGATACAATTTTGCAGAGATAACTCCAAGCCGAAGAAAAATATTAGAGCGCTTCTAAACCCGTTTTACCGCGTAGTTTCCACATTTTCAAGTCGACGTTGTCGCTGGTATCGACGAGATAGCAGTAAATACGTATTCACGAGCGAGTAGGTATACAAAATATTTTGATTCTACAAAATGTAAACATAAATTGATATCAGGGTGTATTTAATCAAGAAAACAGTAAAAGAAACACCAATAAAAGTAGCTTTACCGCTCGTCTTTGAACACCTGCCACATAATGAGTTTTTAGTTATTCGACGGTTCCACAAATGTTCTAACCGTTTTCAAATTATCGCCTGTTATGATTTTAATTACAATTTATTGTACAATGTCAGTGTTGAAATGTGAGAATATCTCTTCATCTTTTATGTAATCAAAAATTAATATAATAATAAAATGATCCGAGCTACTAAAAATCATTAATAAAGAATTTGATTTCTATTGGTCTATTTTTCTATATTTTGCCTGTACATCATATTGTTATATCTCGCCGGTGCGGCGGCTTATCCACATTTTGATGTAGTTTGATTAAAATTTTAACAAATTTATTTCAAAGTAGTTTATATTTACCGTTACTGTCAACTGCATATAAATTTATTTCAATGTTACATACAAATTGGGATATTCAAGGCATTACAATGCAAATAAAAACACAACCAAAAGCTATAATATGTACTCGACGCTTGTCCAAACATACCGATAGAAAGACATTATTTTTATAAGCTTTAATTCGTGTTTTAGTGAGTTTTACTGATTTATGATCAATGCAGTTAATTTTTCTATAATTAACAAAGTTTGCACATTTGAAGGCTACTACACATACAACCAATAACTATAGTATAAAAAATAATGTCATCTGTGTCCAGCAATATATTTAATTTCATAATTCCGATAAATCCACATTTATTCCTAGATTCACCACTTTCAGTAAATAGATTTTTAGATTGCAACAAAATAGATTCACAAGAATTTTACCTACGTAACTCATGCCAGATGTTACCTTACAAAGGACGCAGCTAGATATCTCAAAATATATAAGACCCGACAAAGGTTGAGTTTGATTTGACCGTCTACGACATTCGGGACAGACGCCTATTTGTAAGAATAAACTATATTCAATATTCATGTTTGTTACTCGAAATAACCAGGTATTTAAGTGATATAAATATTACGATGTTTTCTTCTTCTGTGAACCTACGTTTATATTTTGATGCTAAGAATGTGTTAAATTTCGGTATGCATATAGATAGAATTCATTGAAATTTGAAAACTGAAAGAAGAACTGAAATGAATTAGAAATGGAAAACTGTAAAGGATGATTTTAATCTACATTAAATGCCTAAGTTAATAAATGAACTTATCTGGATAAAGAATAATTATGAATTGGGGAAAATAGCTTTGCAAATAACGTAATATTTTTAATTATTATGTTGAAGATAAAAATGGTTACTGTGAGTTAAGCTTAAGAGATAGACATATGCCATCGTGAACTTTTCTCAAGGCTTTTTGAAGAACTAAAATTCTTTCGAAAATTTTTTTGACGACTTCATTACAAATCATTGAATTTTCTCTACTATACAAAAACTTCATTGGAATGTATTGTTATAGAATCTCTAAATGGTAGTGAAAACCGCATTAAAATATGTTGCGTAGTTAAAAAGATCTAAGCGTAGATAGGGACAGACTGCAGGAAACGACTTTATTCTATACTATGTATGGATATATAGGTAAATGAAGATATCGTGATAATTTTTGTTTGATAAGGACCAAGTCTCTAAGTAAAACAAAAAAAAAAATCAAATTACAGAACTAATAATTGGTTGTATTATAGGTTGTGTATAACTATATACCATGTTTTGAATTTGTTCTAAATAAAAATGCAAAATGTTTATTTCTCACATACGAGAGCTGAAATAGGCCAGACACGTAACTCATTCACTCAGCCAGCGGTTAAAGCAAAAGTAGCTCGATAATACATGTGCCAACAGTTGTTAACAGCCGACGTGTAAATTAGATGACAATTAAGACTTTTACAGATACAGGGAACAAGTGCTCTCTTAAAAAAATGAGACAGAAGTAATAAACAAAATAAAAGAACAGAATACGGGTATAGTGTTATTTTATGATAATAAGTAGCAAACAGGTGTATACATTGCTATATTTAAAATGAGCCTCGGTTGTTTTCTTCCATATCTAAAATTTAAAATTTAAATAAACAATAAAACTAAATTATCAATATAAATTAATTGATATTAAACTTAAAGAAGATGGTTTATTTTGTGCTTTTTTACATAATATAAACATTACATTGCTAGAATAAAATATGGTAGCAGTAAGTATTAATGTATGCACACGAAAAAAAGGGTTGTATGGAAATATATAGCGAGGTATCCTTTCTGCTATCATAATAAGAACGCACAAGGGATAATATTTCAACGTTAGATATTCATTGAAAAATAACGTAGCGATGAACTGACGACAGCATGTGGATAAGACATTCTTATCTGAATAGATCACTACAAAACACGGTAAACCTGTTATAGTGAGTCACTTTAGTGCGCCACGATTTGCAATCAACCGGTGTATATCTAGTGCTGACTCTCGCCACAGTATGTGTAGATCAATATGGTGATGACTAGTAGGGTAAGGATGGATTCCTTATTATATTTTCGCGATCCTCACTGCATAGTTTGCAGTTAACATACCCTCAAATGAAAGGCACAAATTCTGTTACAGTTGTATAAAATATTATTAAAACTTTTTCATTTCTTAAACAGTAAATGTAAATTGGATCACTTTCAAATATGATTTAACGTTCCGGTTTTGTATTACCAATTCGAGTTTCCACACATTTTCGCTATATATGTATATTGTTAGTAAATGTAATACAGACCTAGGAAATTATAAAACTAAATATTTTATAGTACTTAAAAAATATCAAAACTTGTACTAAACTGCCTGAAGCCGTTGGATGAACTTGAACAGACAGATTATTACTCGTACTTTAATTGTTTACTAGCTGACTTTTGTAGACAGTTGTTTTCGTCGTTTAAAGAATGCATGTGATATTATTCGTTTATGGATACTAAAACGAATACAAAAATCGTAATTGTTATACGTATTATATATAACATAACATTTAAGTTTTATTGTGGTTTTATTACATTTGTGTTACGTAGTATGTGTAAAGCATCTCATATTGGAGTTTAATGAAATATATTATATACAATACTAGCTGTGCCCGTGGCTTCGCTCACGTGGACTACAGAATACCTACGCAATTCTTGCTCCCGCACTCCTAGCAGTTTTAAAGACAAAAATGCTTATTGTGGGTATTCCTTAGAAGATGAACGTATTTACTCCGTTTTTTTCTGTAGGTCTCTTTAATGCCTACAATTATGTGTAGTACATTGGTTTGCTATATCCCTTATGGTTTACTCAGCGTAAGCCATTTAAGCGCCCGAATTGATTTACCATGATCAGTTTTTTTTATTTGTGTGGAACCCTAATTGTTTTTTTTTTTAAATAAAAGTAGCCTAAGTTACTCCCTATAACATCAGCTATTTAACAGTGAAAGTCCCGTCAAAATCGGTCCTACTGTTTCGGAGATTATCCGGAACAAACAGACAGACAGACTGACAAAAATTTTAAAAATGGATTTTTTGTTATAGGTGTCATATATAGTTTCACATGCATTTAGTAAAAAGCTGTTATTTTGACGTAACAAACAGACACTTAAATTTTATTAATTATAGATTAAATACAATATAGTTATATCATAAATAATTATATAAAATATATCTAATAATATGCAATATTATTCGATTGAACTGTGATACATTAGTTATATGTATATTGATAATAGTGGCTTTATTCGATTCAGTGACTCAGACGTGTTAAAAATTAATGCTTCGGTTATTTTTCATTGCTACGAAAATTCGTGGAAGTACTACGAGAAATAATTTTTGTTACGTGGTACAAGAAATAAAATGTTTGTTAATAAATCTGTTATGTATATACATATATGTATTATGAATTTTCATTATTGTTTTCACTGCTTATAAATGTTATTTGAAAACGAATAGTAACTGTGTTATTTTTTATAAATTGCAAAGTGTTTTGTCTAGACAGGAAAGTTATTATAGATTATTTTTTTATACTTAATACAATGACATGATAAATATATTAAGTTAGAAATGCTTTTAATTTTAAATTAATTGATAGCCCTAACATTTCTGTAATTTTGAATAGAAAATCTTTCCTTTATGAAGGCTTTACTGCTATACACATATACGGTCTGGATTAACGAACGCCAATAATTTAACGAACTTTGAAACATGATAATATAATTTAGAGTGTATTGGTAAAATTTAATTTATGATATCTGTGCCTTGTTAATTATTAAGTTGTTAATGTCTTAGTTTGGAGCTATTAGTAAAATGTGTTTATAATAATAATAATAATGCACACTGATAGGCTAAGGCAGAGGGCAAAGAAGTGCCCCTAGGGAAGGTATGGGCTTAATCACCACACCAGTTCACAATTAGGTATTGGTAACTCTAACGCCAAGAAATACACAGTTCTTCATATTTTTGTCACATACAGTGGTATTACAAGAACATTTCTCAAGCGTTCTCAGATTTACGCAAGCTATGTTCCTTCACCGTCAGTCTATGGTGCTACCAATTAAAATTAGTAAATGTAAGCAAATTCTGAAAGATTCGTTGGTACATGCCGGGACTCAAACCTACGGACATCGAATCAATATTCTGCCCGTCTAAACCACTCGACCACCATGATCATTATGCCCAAATATTTATTTATTAACTCATATAAATACACATGAATACTGTAAACTATCGACTGATAAATATTTTTGATTCCACGTTTAAAATAGTCTTTAAACACCAGTAATTGATAACAACTGCGTTTTAGGGGTCATACCTTATAATCTGTAACCTATAAT
The DNA here is from genome assembly GCA_033032175.1 of Saturnia japonica. NCBI lineage: Eukaryota > Metazoa > Arthropoda > Insecta > Lepidoptera > Saturniidae > Saturnia > Saturnia japonica. Next base: position 10,209,318 of record CM065305.1, read on the forward strand.
ATAATAACCTATATTCTCACACACACATTATCATCACCACATCATCACCATGATCACATAAGTGATTTTCACACAAATAACAACTAAAATTTAATTTAAATACCACGTATTAAATTAAGTTAGGAGTACTTAAATCATTAGCCAAATTTATAGTATAGTAATAATACTTGCGTACTATATACCAAGTTTGTGAATTTATAGGCAAACAACAAGGAGTATGGATGTGATTCAGAAGCTTTAAGTTTTATGATATAAAGTTTATAAGGCATTTAGTCGATTGTATCGCACAAAGAATATAAACGGCTCGCTCACATGTATTTAGACGTTTCAAGAATCCTCGGGGAGCTTAGGCAGGGTCTTTGTGAGACTGATTTCTTTCTGTGTAATACAATTTAGCCTGTACGGACGTTAAGAGTAGTTATCGCGGACTGATAAGCGTGTTATAAATTTGGATTACGTGTTTACGGATGAACTACGCTTTTGTTTATATACTGAAATTTATTATTAATATGTAGTTAAATAACAACATAATGGAATAATTAAAAAAAGAATATATTACTGAAAGTGACATAACAAAAGTTTTATTAGGAACAGTGTAAAATTGTATACGCTAAGTCTTTAATATACCACCACATTATCCAGCTAATGCCTCCAGCATAAAGAAAAAAAGTGATTACACTGGCTGCATTTTTTTAATTTACATTTTTCACATAGAAAAGTTTCAATGTATCAAGTGAATATTTTAATAGTCAAGTTAACACAACATGGATATTTTAATTATTTACCTCAAATATTAAAGCCCGTTGCTTTAAAATTACTGCGATGTATTTAAATCAAAAAGAGCCTTAATTACCAATAGCTAGCTAACCGGTTAAAATAACTAGCAATAGTTAATTTATCCATACGCATAAGAATAGTTAAAATAAATATTAAACTACATATATGGTTAAATTAATGTTTTAGGAAAGAGTTGAAAAAGGTTAGAAGTTTAAGTTCAGTCCAAAGAGAATAACTTGATGAGTGTTATTTAACTTTCTTTTCGAATGGGGGAAACCGGCAAAACTCGAAAAATCAACGCACGCAAGAAGAGATGAGTTTTCAGTGTGAGCGTTGCGATTAGTAGTAGTGCGTGTGTGGGTCGTGCTCGCGACACCCTTGCGGGCGCGATAGTGGTTTGAGCGGGGTGTATCGATCTCCGCCGGGCGCTTGCGCTGCGGCGCGGCAGTGGGTGCGGGCGGACTCGACAGACCTCGCGACCAGATTCTTCACCATCCGCGCAGTCCGCAGCCGGCCGCCTCGGGACCGACTGGCTGACTACTCACAGAGACGTTGTTTTCATAGTGCGGCATCGTATGGCGTTTAACACGCGATAACATTCGAGTAACCTCTAACCACGACCTATCACAGGAATTGCTTTAGTGTTAAAATACTTATAAACTTAAATCAACTTTTTCGTTTTAAAACATTTAAATCATATTAGTTGACAGATCTCAATTTGTGGAAAACTTTTGAAAATACTGAACGTACTTTTGGTAACTTTCATCAAAAAGTGTATAAAAGGTATATAACATGAATACGGCGTAGTGGAATATTTAAGTGAATAAATTGTTATAGTTTGAAGTGTTTCAATTTATAACGAAAAAATAACTGTCCTTACGAGTTTCTTACGAGTTCACGGGTCGTTAATTACGTGGAGAAGGGAATCAGAAAAAGAAGGCCTTCGCTTGCATCCGTTCATTGAAGTGATAAAATTTATGAGAAACGGTAAGGAACGTTAGTGATAAGGGTAGGCCGGATTATATGTGCGGGCACGTACTGCCGTTTGGGATTTGCAAATTATTCGGTCTGTCGAACAGTGAGGTACTACTTAATTACTATCGCAAATATATGAGGAAAATTATTAAGCTTTAATAATAATTATCAACTGGCAAAATGATATAATAAGTTATCATTACATGTTTTTTATTATAGTATTATTCATATGTTTGAACTTTACACTTCATAAAAAAATACATAAGAATACAGGTGATACTAATAGCAATATTTCATTGTTATGTTTATTTAGGTAAATTACTCAGTATAATTTTTAAATAAATTTTTCATGTAAATATAGTATATAAAGTGTTATGGTAAAAGATTGTAATATATGGTAGGTAATAAAAATCAGCGTTATCATGATGTTTTGTAGATAATGAAAAAAGCTTGAATTAAAACTTTCGCCTCTATTTGTTAACGTGTACCAAACTTTTGGTGAACGTTGAGCGTAAACTAGTAAACGTGTTTGTATTTCGAATTCGACAGCAGAAAAGAAAAATACCTTAATCAATGTTTTTTTACCACGTCTTATACTTTTTAAATACAGTAACAGAATTTTCATTGGTATTCATGATACTGTACTTTTTTCTCTTACGCAACAACTCTGGATTCAATTATACACTCATTAATAATTTAATATATTCATTTAAGTTGGTGCACTAAAGTCATATAATGAATGTCTGCGATAATGAACTCGGTATTCGAAAGGCGAAAGAGTCTTCGATTTTTATCTGAGTTAGAGGTTTTTGATATTTTGCAGTGTAAACTTTTGCAAATATGTTTTATATAGGCTTATTAATTAAAAATAGCAAAATTGCGTGACTTAACGAATGTTAACACAATTTTTGCCTACAAAATATTAAATAAAAAACAAATAAACTTAATAGACACAAAGGAAACAGTTCAAACTTATAGAGGCAAATTATGGCGCACACACACTTGTTTTTTTGTTTTTAAATTTTATTTCTTTTTATTTTGGTCTCTTCTGTGTTCCTGTGTTCTTATTTTATTTATTTATTCAGGTCAAGTCAACATCAACACATTATCATCTATGAATCTTAACAATTTGTAAAGTACAAGATTTTTGTTAAATGTGACCCTAATTACAGGCTACTAAAATTCTATTAGGTTATATATTTATAATAATCAATATATTAAAACAGTTATATTTTTTAAATAAGTAAATACAAATATTTTTTTGGAAAATTATTGGCAAGAAGAAAAATATGTGTATTCAAATTTCAAAGTACACAATATATTTTTTATACGTCTCGCGAACAAGAAAGGTTTTCTTAACATTATTAACAGTACTGAAGAAATTATCAACCACATTTGTATTACTCTTGGAAGCAACGTTATAATGTCTCATGGGTCTACTTAATGGTGAGAAGTGACCCAGATTTGTACGAGATCGTTTTTCACAAAATAGTTTATAAGTTTCTGTTCGTGGTATTCTTGAAGGTAAGATTATATTTACTTCCGAAAAAAAGAGTGGCACATCTAAGATACCATTCACCAACTTAAACAGAAACACCCTATCCAACGGTAGTCGTCGATCACTCAGGGTAACATCTGAAAATATTTTTACTGTTCCGATTATTAATGAACTCAGAATGTTAGGTGCCACAGAATAAAGAATTAGGTGCCAAAGGAATATTTTCTGCAAACTTTCTAAGCGTTTTGTGTAGACATCATAATGCGAATTCCAAACAGTGCTACCGTTACCGTTGTAGTATATTGGTTAGCCTTGTTTTACAGAAGTTGCTAACTGTGTCACTGTTTACACTAGTACATTCGTCAACACAATTATCAACATATTATAACTAGATGTTAAATAAACAAATATTCTATTTTATTCCAATTACGAGAGTGATTATTTCTCTTTACCAGAGAAAGGTCAGAAGATCTTTGCCAATGACCTTGCTTGGTTTAAGATGTTTAATAAATATATTATTCATTGTGTTAAAATTACTATTAGAGAGCTTCTTTTCAGCTGAGTAACTTTGAACAATGGAGCGCAGCAGCTGTAGATATAAAATACCTCATTACTTTTTATGTCTTTGAGAAATAAAAGACAAGACGCCCGCACCCCGAGGATCGTGAAGTTTTCATTAGTTGTGCGCAGTATCAGTTCGAGACGGTCTTATCTACAGAAAACCCGAGCATGTTCACTAAATAAATCGTACAATGACGCCTCGGGTTCAGTTTCGTGTGAAAGTTATGAGAATAGGTGGATTTTTTTTAATGTTCCACAGGCAAATAGACAACGAGATGAGGGCTTATTCTCATTCGTGTCAGGTTCTTATCGACCTTAGGGTAGTTTAAATATTCCTTTAAGGAGTTTGGGTAAATGACTTTTTACAATCTCAAGATTTCTTTGTGTGATATTTTTTATTCAAGGACATACAAAGTAATTCAAATAACTCGTTTTATTTATAAATTGATAAATAAATAAATTATTTACGTGTATGTATTTATCACTACCTCATTCTGCAAGATGGTGTGACGATAAGTACCACTAGGATAAACGACTGGGGTAAATAAAAAAAAGGAGTAATACTTTTCTCTGTCCTTGAAAACTTCTTCCGCTTACTTCAGGATTATTGAACGTTTCATGCATTCGCATCGATTTCGAACAAGAGCTATTCTCACTTTCCCTAGTTTTACTATTTGATCTGTAAAAGTCAGTCTTGGTTGGTTCCAGCATGGCGCGGTGCGGTGTTCACATCGACATACATTCACGTTGTTTATATGATTTATGTCATTCTTTCATCATTTATTCCAAACAAACGAAGCATATTTTTAAATAATATGTTATCTTTATGTTAATGGTCATTTGATTATTTACGGTGAATGGTTTTTTTTTACATTTGGATTTTTGTTTAAATGCTATATAGGTGCAACTCATTTAAAACACTTCAGGTTGTTTTTCCATAGCATAAAGAATATTTTTATATACGTTACATTAAGGTGTAAATAAGGTAGATTGTCGCGGTTAATTACGTGAACACATTTATACATGTTCGGGTATTTCAGACTCATCCATTTCAGTACGAATTTCGCGTGAGGTTACTCACGGTATGTTGTTTTATTCAGTTCGTGAAGCGAACCGTAAGAAGGTGTTAAAGAGTGAATCGGCAAAAGGAGCGAATGAATGGAATATGCGAACAGATCGGCACGTCGCGTCGTTCCAATCGACGCTGAATAATAAATGACTGAGGAGAGATAACACTGAGTTGGTCAACCACAACCGCTGGGACAGCTTCCGCTGTTTTACGATAAAAACTGAAATAAAACTACCGTGTGCAATTGTATTGTATTGAATATAGAATTATAAATAAGTATGTGTTATTGTCATATTTATTGTGAAATTAGAAATGGAAATGTTTTTTTTTTAATTGAGCACCATTTTATTTTTATTTTTTATTTAAGCCGAGTTTATTTTTGGCGAGCATCCTTAAAACGTGTTAAATTAACATATTCTCACGAGAGAAGTAAAAGAGTAAGTTTTTGGGCCACCCTAATATGTATATGCTTTAACCTTTAATAAATGTAAAAAAAAATAGAAGCACAATTAATGAACAAGGAAAACATTGTAACTTTCGCCGTTAATTATGTCAATACGATTGTAACGTTTGTTCGGGATTTAGGCTTTCCGGCTCCATCCGTATTCCGGTCCATCCGTATTTCAAACCATACATATCAGTGCGATTCTCTCAAGAGAATTAAATGTGGTATTTTATTAACAACACGATTCTAGCTATTAGAAGTTTTTAATAACAAAATAAGAGTTTTTTTCTTCTTCTTAAATTAATATCAACAGTTGTGTATATAATTCTACCAGTGTCATGTTTATATGTATTTTTCTAATGTTCAAAGTTCAACAAAAGCTCTAAAAAGGTGGTGGCTATCTTGTAAGAACAGACCAGAGATTTTTTGTGGTAACTCAAATTGCATGTTTCTATTAATTATTTATAATCCACCTCACTTATGCAGAATAACCAAACAACATAATATAAAAGCCAACAATATCATATTTAAAGGTATTTTCGTGATCAGTGTCTTTTAAATAGGTTTTCATACCGGGAAATTTGGAAAAAAAATACTAACTACAGATTAATTAATAAATGTTAAAATCGATTCATGTTTACAAATCAATGCAATAGTAATGCTTTTATCGGAATTGTATTTTTAGTCTGTACTCTGTGCTGACATATGACAGCTCCGGATTCCAGTTCTCTTGTACCGTTATGGATCAGTCATTTTGTAATATATTTTTTTTATATCTATACCTATTTATTTATTTTATGACCACACTTTTACGAAATATTTTCATATTCTGCTCCCAAATTGCCTAAATTCGCAGAATTTTCTGTGATTGTTTGACTATGCAACTTAATTAGCACCCTTAATTTATTTTTAAAGAAGAATGAAAAAAGGTGGATTTTTTAATTGAAGAGTGTGTGTGGTTCACGTTTAGTTGATAAATATATTCAAATCTATAAACAATTTTTTTTTCATCATCTACGTCTTAACCCTTATTTTACACCCATAAGTGATAAATAAAAAAAAAGGAAATATGTGTTTAATTATTTTTATTGAAGTGTATATGTATAATAATAAACAGAATAGACAGCACAATACCACAATAGACATGTGTGAATGATTATAAGACAATAGTTAAACAACATTTTTTTTAGCAAACTAAGTTTCGACCCCTTTTATACACCCTATACGGTGAACGTGTTCCATTATTTTTATTAAAGAGTCTAAGTACAAAATTTCAAGTTAAAAGATAACGTTTTTCGCCCACCCCATACAAACCCCTATTTTACACGTTTAGAGGTTCAGGTTCCCAAAATCCGTTCTTAGTAAGCGTCTACATCGCGAAAAGAGTTACTATAGTAAATTTCAAGCCAATTGGACCTATAGATTCGGAGATTTCGTGATGAGTGAGTGGTTTTGCTTATTGTAAATAATATATATATATATATACACATATATAAATATAGATATATAGGGTAAAATTACATAAGTTTTTTAATTAAGTATAGGTAATGAAATTATTATTATTAAGATCCCGACAAAACCTCATGAGAATCTTCAATCCAGTACCTATTGTTTTTTTTAAAGATATTCTCAGCAGTTTCCACAACCTGCTGTGGCTTAGAAATAGCAAAGTAAGTTAGTATACTGTGTGCCGAGTGCTGACGATACATATACCATTAATATTCAGTTTCTCCGCTTGAGGCACTATGTCAAATAATTTTACTGTGCAATCTATTCTGTCCATTTCATGATTAAATAATATTACTAGCTAAAGGTATGAATTTGTGGGGACTCGCGAAAAATAAAGTATGTGAAAAATAGTGAATAGCAGCAGAAATATTGAAAAATAAAAATAACAGATGGTAGTGTATATATTGTACGTTGTAATAGTTGTACGAACCGTTAGTTTATAAACAATATAGAGGTATTGTAAACTATCGGTAGAAATATTATAATATACGCAAAAAATAGAGTTTTAATATTTCGTAAAACACATTTTATAAAAATAATTATGGATACACATTCATAAATTTAAATATTTTTTCGTTACGGTAAAATTTAGTTCTATAGGTGTCTTTTTTAATAAAATGCAAATAATCGTTACCAGATATTACAACTCACGTCGCTCGTCTTAAACTAGACCTATGATGTATACTTACAATAAGTAATGTTATTTCAAAGTTCTACAATTCTTATACAATAGTTATTTTGCTATGTCTCAGGCTTTATAATTCAACACCTGAAGAATACGCAAAAAGAATTTTCATTTTTGCAGCCAATAAATATGACTCTTCAAATAAACATGAGTTGGATAAAGTTTTCACACGGTATGTACGCAAATTACTCGTACAACGTGGGGACGCGGACGGGTGAGTGCGCTCCGGGACGAGTAACAAATTACCGAAGGCTTTGCGTGACGCGTACGTACCTACGCGTACCTACTTTACTTTCACACACCTGTAAATATATATATATAATATTCACATACAATATCACATTAAGTAGATAATTACAGCATGAAGAGTCGCCTGAATGTGTTGTAATAAATGGAACAGGTAATCCTGTTTAAGTTCGTAATTACAATAGGAAGTAAGGAGATTGTATCGAATTATGAGTTAATATACTAGCAAACGCCCGCGACTTCGTTTCTGTTAAATGCAATATTAAATTCAATAAGGATAAAAAATAGCCTATAGCACTCTGGGATAATGTAGCTTCCTATTAGGGAAATAATTTTTACATTCGGATCAGTAGTATCAGATAATAATTCCTTCAAATATATTTACAACCTTTACCTCTTTATAACATTGGTTGTAGATTGCATTATTAAATTCGGTTTCACCATTTCCTACGTGGCAGTGGTGCCTACCAATAAAAGAAATTAACATCAGTATAAAATTAAGTTTTTGTATTATAACGTTATTTTTTGTAAACTATCTGTGCTTGGAACTTTATCCGCGTGGAATTTCATATGCGGCGAAGGGGAACGTGCGCGTATGGCGCGCGATACTGGACACTGCTACTTTCGTTTATTTTATTTGCGTGGAATCAATTATTTTAATGTTAATGTTACTTCTTATAGAATCAGTGAAAGCTTCGTTAAAATCGGTCCAATCGTTTCGAAGATTAGCCGGAACAAACAGACGTACAAAAATTTTAAAAATTGGGTATTTGTTGTGAGGACCGTGTAACTTTTCAATTTTATTTATTTGTATATGTAAATAAGTATAAATAGATGAAGAGTGGTAGACTGTGCAAGGTTTGGCTGTGAAAACCCCCCGCATGGTGCACCGTCACATCAGTTTCTGCCGTAAAATAGAGTGATTGCACCACGCTGCTGTACTCCGGTCTGAAGGGTGTGGTCGGCAACACGTACTGGCACACGAAACGTTCCAACTCAGTCCTCAGGATTGCGGTATATTTGAAGTTGGTTGATCTATAGATAGGCCATTGTAATTACTGACTATCAAGTGGATTTCATACCTATTCGCTACTCCAGCAACTAAAAAATAATAGTAAAATTATATATAACTAGCGCTTTTCCCGCGGCTTCGCTCGTGTCATGGTTTAGTTATGCCCCATTATATGTTTTATGACCCATTTTTTATGTCACGTCACGACGTTAACGTCTTACGTTTTTGACGAAAGTCGATGAATGTCTAACGTTTGGTTCAGTGGCATTCCTAAAAGAAAAATACCAATTTTTATAGATCAATGTTCAAAACTTTCATCCCCTTTTCACTATCTTAGGGGTTGAATTTTCAAAAGAACTTCCTTAGTGCTCACCTACAGTGTTATCCGAATGTAAATTTTAAAGGTCCTAGCCCCAGTAGTTTCTGCTGTGCGTTATTATGCCAGTCAGTTATCCTTTTATATAATATATTAATTTTCGGCTGAGATAAGTATGCAATGAATTTGAATACATTTTTAATGGCATACGTCTTTACATTTATATGTTAAACATATTCATGTATGTGTTTAACATGGATATGTTAAAAGTATGATTGAAAACATTTATGAATTAATAAAACATGATTTCACCCTTATATACTTAAAATATAATATGTGAATTTTTTGAACCAAATTTTTTCATGACATTTTTAACTTCGAAGTGAATTAAATTGCTAAACGATAAATACAAAAAGAGGAAAGGTCAGCTGAGGTCTCAAGGATAATATCAATTGTCTAATAATCAAACGATTGACGAGGAAATATTATTAGCTATTAATATTACTTTTATTAGCTTCGTTCACAATTGTACATCGATCTCAGGATTATTATTAATAACAACAAACTTTGGTTTCTCTAATAAAATGTATAAAAAATAATTTTGATGATCTATAATTTAAATGTTTATGCTAAGGGAATATATGTTACATGACTTACAGTATTCCGATATGCAGCGGTCAGTTTACCAACTGCAAATAGGTTTTTAATAGTATTTTTTAAATGAAGTAACTACAAATTTACGGGTTTTCCCCTTTACTTTGTGCTATAAGACATTGCTTCTTGTCAATTTTCATGATTCTAGGTCAACAGAAAGTACCTTATATTTATTTATTTCCTTTCAGAGTGTTAAAATATGCGTCATAAACGGCCGTATCTTTTGATTGCGTTGACTTAGAAGTTTGATTTTTTCACAGCTTCAAGGGATTGAAGACTTCAGGTACTTGGTATTAATTTGAACTTGATGCCTCACCGGGTTCTTGAGAAAAAAGGTCTTGGCAGTCAGAGATACAGACGGACAACGAAGTGATCCTATAAAGTTTCTTTTTGTCCTAATGAGGTACGAAGCTCTAAAAATACTAGAAATAAATATGGGATAAAATACTAGAAATAAATGTGAGTTGGAAATATATTCCTCAAATGGATTCGCACAAATTACTACAGTAAAGTGGGGACGTAGCAAGGTGGTCCGGGTAGGAAGGGTAACAAATTACTAAAGGCTTTGTGTGACGTGTGCGTGCCCACTTCACTGTCGCATACCTTGAAATATACGCTCTTGACAACCATTTTCCGATTCTCTAATTATTTCCGAGGGAATGAGTCACATGCAGTCATTTAAATTGTTTCAACATATGAAAAGTAATTTTATTCGAGTACTCATTTATTTTACAAATAATAGGTCTTTACCTATGAAATTGCCGTTCTGCAGTACTGGCCATTTCAAATCAAAATAATTTTTGTTTGGCTAAGAATTCTAATTTCAAATTAAGTATATTTTAAAAACATGGAATTCTTTTTCCAAAGTAGTCATTTGTTTATTGATTAGTGTTACATTTTCATCGCATTTTAATCTTTTTTGTCATCATGGATACGTTAAAAATTCGAGTAATTATGGAATATGAGTATCGTCGTGGCAGCAACGAGGCACAAGCGGCACGCAACATCAACGACGTTTACGGAGCTAATACTACAAACCAACGCACCACCTGTTATTGGTTTGCTCGCTTCCGTTCTGGGAATTTCGACCTGAAAAATGAACCTCGCGGTCGTCCGAAAACTTTGGTCGACAATGACAAATTAAAGGGGATTGTGGAAGCTGATGATGCACAATCTACAGCTGAATTAGCAGCAGCTTTCGACGTTAGCGTCAAAACAATATTGGTCCATTTGCATCAAATTGGCAAGGTAAAAAAGCTTGACAAATGGGTGCCCCACGAACTCAATGATCGCCAGCGCAAAGTACACGTCGAGACGTGCCTTACACTGTTCAACAGACACACAAATGAAGGAATTTTGAACCGCATTGTTATCTGCAATGAAAAATGGATTCTGTTTGATAACCGCAAGTGCTCAGCAAGTTGGTTGGGTCCTGGTTCAGTACCTTAACAATGCCCTAAACGAAAACTTACCCCTAGAAAAGTGATGGTCACTGATTGGTGGTCTAGCGCCGGTGTGATTCATAACAGCTTCTTACCAAACGGGGTGAGCATTACTGCAGATGTGTACTGTGAAGAACTGAACACAATGATGGAGAAGCTGGCACATCTCCAACCAGCATTGGTCAATCGCTCGTCTCCGCTGCTCCTGCACGACAACGCGCGACCTCATACTGCACAGCAGACGGTCTCCAAGTTGCAAGAACTGGGGTTGGAAGTTCTCCGTCATCCGCCCTACTCACCAGACCTTGCGCCTACAGACTACTACTTTTTCCAGAATTTGGATAACTCCTTGGCGGGAAAAAAATTCTATACCCGAGAGGCAGTACAAAATGCTTTTGAAGAATTTGTTGCCTCCCGTCCAGCAGATTTCTTTAAGAAGGGCATCAATAAACTGCCACTGCGCTGGCAAAGATGCATTGATTGCATGGGTGATTACTTCGATTAATACAAATAACAAATACATGAAAAAAATTCATTAAAATTTTTTCATACAAAACGGCAATTTCATAGGTAAAGACCTAATATTATAGAAATGTATGACATACTACTTTAAAAAAAAAAAAAACGGGCACCTAAGGAAATTAACGTTGTAAGGTCGATTTCAGTTAATTAAATTAAATTAAATTGTTTTAAGTAGTCTGTATACTTATAATCGTGTAAATTAATGTGCGTGAAGAGAATTCTAGCAATTTTTTCATTAATTTTCTATGAATTCCATAAAACCGATGTACATGTCCAAACAATAAGAAGTGGTCAGCAGTAAATACACGAAGATTATTATTAGTTTTTTTTAATTCAAATACATTTACAAATGTACAAACCTAATAACGAGTGCAAAACCTCCTCTTGCCAATATCAAGGCTTGAGTCTTTCTGGGCATGCTTTCCAAGATATTTTTAATAACGTTATGAAGAATACGTTCCCACTCTTCTGCAATGACTCTTTTTAGCTCCCTGATGTTTTATGGAGCAGGTTGCACTTATCTTACCCGTCTCTTTAGAACATCCCAGACATGCTCAATTGGATTGAGGCCAGGACTTCGAGCTGGCCAATCTAAACGACGGATTCCAATTTCTTGCATGTACGCTTCCACCTCGCTAGAAAGGTGAGGGCGAACATTGTCGTCAATAAAAATGGAATCTTCCTCAAGAGCAGTCAATGCGGGCTTTGCATGTGAATTTTTTAGTGTCCACTTAATATTCCATTTTCTATAAAAACTAACTTCGTACACTCCGTGGAATGAATTGCTGCCCAAAACATAACGGAGCCTCCATCATGGTTTATTAACATTTGGATATAATAAGGGGTTTAATTATGAAATTACCATTCCTCAATACCGGCCAGTTTGGCTTACAATAAAAGCTTTTTGGTGTAGTTTTCAGGTTAGATACTTTTGTCAAATTCAAGTTTAGGTGAAATAAATTTAAAAACTTGGCGTTATAAATATGTTTTATTTTTACCCCAAAGTGCATGGCAAGTAAGGGAGGAAATATGAAATTCTAGGTTTGAAGTTTAAGAGGGGTATCCTCTAAATTTAACCTATAAGGGGGGGCAAAATTTAGGAAAATAAATAAATATCGAGTCGGATTTAGTCTGTAGGGCCTATTCCATAGTAAGTTTCAACATTGGCATAGTGGTTTCTGAAACCAGCAGTACATAGAAGAAAATCAGATTTTCAATTTTTTTTACAATGATTATAAATATTTGTATGTGGTTACTATTGAATAAAAAGCGACTATATTCCTGATGCATTTAAAGTCATCGGTGGTTAGGTTTTTATACAATAAATACCCTAAATTCTCTACTTAAATGGCAGTAGTGTAGCTGAGGATTTACGATTTATATCATTACGACAAAAGAAACCCGATAAATCATAAAATACGTGAATACAGACAAATAACACTAAATTAACAAAAGGAATGGTATAAATGAAACCCTGAGGTTATTACTTGGCGGTATTTATGTGGCTTCTAACGTTTCCGATGTTTTACATTGGTCATAATAAAGCTTCGTCTGGGATCCGAATACCTTAAAATTGTGTCCATAAAGATAAGAATTTTTGCGACTTCGTTTTGGTAGTCTCAGGGTTCCCTAAAAATTTATGATCACATTTCATGACTTTGTAGGAGTTTTGCTCTTTTTTTTTGTGAATTGGAAAAATGATATCGGTCGGGTCTGTTACGGCGAAGCTTAATAAATGTTTACAAAAGAGTGAAACGGAAAAGTTTTTAAATCAGATTTTATATATGAATATTAAGTTGTAAAAAATTATAATGATATTATCCGCCAAATACTCATTACACAGGTGTCAGCTGTGGTCTGAGGTAGTTTTGAATTCAACATTATAACTACAAGTATTTCATCTGTGTATTTATCGTATTATGAGAAAAAAATAATGCGTGCGCTGTTTTTAGGAACGAAGTTACTAAAAAATTTTGTTTTATACAATATAGGTGGCAACCAAACATACGGCCCGCCTGATGTTAAGTGGCTATTGTAGCCTATGGGCGCTTGTAATACCATTGGTACCACTAGCTCGTTGCTGACATTGAACCCCAAGGAGGTCTGGAAATCTTACTCACCGGAGGATCACAAAACTAGGTTATTTACCTGAGATCTGTAAAATCGGTTAGTTCAATTCATAACGAACAAATCGATATAAGTTTTATATAAGTATGTATGTGTATGTAATATGTACGCCATTGAGTTACTAAACGCAATGCACGCCTATTTCGCTAGAACACCTGAAGGGCCCTGCCCGAAGTGAAATATTTAGCAATTTTGCGGTTATCTGAGGAAGGGTTATACAACCGGCCGATCACACACGACGCTTGTCTGCTCGAACTCGAATCTTGATTCTCGCACGCACACTTACACTCTTGTATATAATAGAAAGAAAAACAGAGAGAGAAAGAGAGAGAGAATAAAATTCTTGAAAACAGTCAATTGGTAGAACGAGGTGATCATGATAGCGACAGATTAACATAAAAATTTAACCATAAAACTGAAATAAATTACTAAACAATAATTGGTAAGAATTTTAATGTGTCATAGCACGGTTAATGCTAGTTCTGCTTTTCATCACTACGATCGACAATGAATTAGCCTAGTGGTATCACGACCAGATTAATATTATAATTGTACGCATGAGTTGTATGTACGGTTTCGTTGCTATATACTTTTTCTTTTGTGCATACAAAACAGATGTTTTGAACATTGATCCGAAATTATTTAGTGATTCCAATTTTGACTTGAGTCTCAGACTATTCGCTTAGAACATTAGAAAGATATATCGCATCACCAATCTTTAATCCTACATACTTTGCCAAAGTCTCATTAGATTGCTACGCTTAACTACGAAATGTAGCGTTATGCTACGAAATATATGTATGTAAATCGTAGCAAACATTCGCTACGTGTCAGATAAAAGATGAAGTTAAAAGAATTAATATACCTAGGTGGTAAAATTTGAACTTTTTCGTTACACAATGTAATTATATCACATTTTAGAGGCAGCAGTTCCGGTAACTAACCACTGAAAAGGGACGGATCTCTAATTACTATGAATAATGGATACATACATAACAGGGACAATGTTTACTCAAGCGAAACGACGAGTTATAGCTATTGTTTTGGTATTTTTATGTTAAAAAGGTAGCCTATTATTTATGTGTTGTTAGTGGTACACCGAATTATACTTTAGTTGTCGATTGTTGTATTTATAAAAAGCAATTTAGTTGATCCGGATAGATTATAGGTAAAAGTTTTCAATATATTTATAGTGGTTGTTATAGTTCTTTTAATCTACTTGTATAATCCAGACTGAAAGTCAAGAAAACAAGTATGTAGGTAATTAATGTGATTTGAAATGAAGTGGTATAAAGTTACGATCAGTGATTAACAAAGTTTATTAGATGTAACATCTTAATATACAACTTAAATTATTAGAATAGTATATCATGCTACTTAGTGTAAATAATGATTGATTATAATAATTAACATTAATACGTCACTAACGTAATTTATGGTATATTATTTGGCACAACTTTGTCTGCTCTTGCGGATGGCAATACGGCTTGTTAAGCTGGGTTGAAGCGCTAAAAGAAGCAATTCTAAATTAGTGCTATTATAGAAACTTACTTACATAACGAATAGGTAATTCGTTTTTTATATTTTTTATTATGCTATAATATTGTAAATAAGAAAAAAATCGAATGAATAGATATATTAAGTAATGTCCGACTAATAAAAAGTAAAGTTAAAAGTTTAAATTAAACCGGTTTAATAAAAACTGTTCGCATGTCGTAAAATGAAGGCGGTGACTGCAGACACATACAGCAGACTGCAGACTACGCTAAATTGATTCTTGAACTTTGTACAAGCTTAAGCTCGCTTAAATTTGAATGATCATAAACCGCATTCATAGTAGAATGTACATAAATATACTTGAATTTATATGTTATCTATAAAGTTTTTACCTTATTTCAATCAGAGTTACAATGATCTAAGATTATGAAAAAGCTTATTGAGAATGATACGACGAAGTTGGTAATACAATAAAGCATATGTATAGATATTGAAGATATTAGTGTACTTTTACGGATTACATATAAAAATATTTAACGGTATTATTTGGACCCGTTTTAGTATCCTTCATGAGCAATGGCGTATTAAAGATTTTCAAACCATTACGTAAATAACTTTAAAAATATATTTCTCATAGGTGAGTTCGAAGGATTTTTGTCGTTACTATATTAAGACATTATATGACATGTCAGACAATTTTAATTACATATTTAAATAATAAGAAAAAAGCTTGACAACATTTTTTATTTGTAGAAAAATATGGATGAACACCAATTACCCAGAAAATGTTTATCTTGCAACAGTTATACAACAATTAAATAAAATTTGTTTATGTTAGATTACGAAAGATATACTTTCCAGTTTTGGTATTTGTCGAGCACTGTACATAAAGTATTCAGACGATTCAGCTCGTTGAATTGAACTAAGTAGTATTATTATTGCGGCGACAATTCACATTATCCTCATAAAAGTGTAAAGAGAAAATAACACTATTGAAAGAATACAGGCAGTGGACAATTTAGACTTAGGAATATATGTTACTAGCTGTGTGCCAGGGTTTCACCCGCTTTTATTTTATCCGACAAGCACCGCGCCGCGCCGCCAAAGCACCCGTGTTGCCTATAATAATTGTTCACACTTCCCGCTTACAAATGATTTAAATTTTCCATTACCTCCTAAACTACGTGTCTAAATAACATGGTTTAAAGGACAAAGTTTAACTTCATAAAATTGTCTATAACATAATAATTAATATAGATATAGATTACCCTTGCTTATTTATTTATTTTATTCATAAACCCATATATAATATTCACAGATAAACCAAAATATATTATATGCTTATATAATTATAAAATAGATTTTAAAACACAAGGGTATAAAACATTTGTTATAAAATAAAATCTATGTTAATTATATTACATTATATTTCGTGGTAGATATATGAATGAAAGAGTAAATGATATTATTCAGATATGAGTGACTTTGAATACTGTGACATTCAAAAACACTAAAACATAGCTCTTAGCAAATTCGCAGGAAATCGGTTTATAATACAATATTGTTAATTAATCTTATCAATGAGTAGGTAAGTAAAACGGAAGGATCTCATCTCTATGAAGAGTCCTGTCTGAGGCGAAAGAAGGTTCTTGTCTGTTCTTCCCAAGGGGACATGTAGTCTAGTGATGTCGGTGTGTATCACTGACCAAGTATGTATTGATTAATTCTTACTATCTGTGAAGTTGATGTTAACACGTTACTCTTTGTTTTTTACAACTCTCAAGAGATAGACGGCCTCAGGAAGTCTCAATATTTGTATAAGAAGTCTAATTCTGTTTGATGTATCATTTATAGTAAATACTTTTTATGTGTTTGTGTTTTTTCAATATAAAGTGCAAACAAGCGTATGGCCCGCCTGATGGTAAGTGGTTACCGTAGCTTATGGACGCTCGTAAGACCACAGGTATCACTAGCGCGTTGCCGACTTTGAACCCCCTTTTCCAAGGAGTTCTGGAAACCCTAATCACCGCAGAAACACAACTCAGGGATATTTGGCAGTGATCTTTTGTAGCGTGGAAGTATTTACTGGTCTGACTACCACAAGTAGAGAGAAATCTCCAAAGATATGAAATCTAATTATATATTAAAAAGTTTGTTCTCACCCATATTATATTAGGATATCATTGTAAATACTTTATTTTGGTTCATTTTAAGCGTTACTTATTCAATAATTAGTTATGTCTTAAACACTAAATCTTGCTCAGTGCTTCGCATAATAATGGTTAATACACCTTCCGAAGATATAACATAATGCACGATCTACCTTTTTGCATAATGCACATATAATTACTTAATATCCAAGCGACCGAGCTGTGCTCGGTGTCTTATAAACTAAACAAAGAAAAACACCTATCTAGGTAAACTTGGAATGTAAAACATCATGTAAATGCCATTTACATTGTCATGAAAGTGTCATTTAGCAGAATTATCTGGTTAATGCTGTATTTAGTACTTAATGTTGACTAATTATACTTTTATTTATGGTATTGATATTTATGTATGATGTTGTTATATGTATTATGTATATGTAATTGGTTTCTCGGAAATGGCTCCAACGATTTGGATGAAACTTTGAATTTACATGATGTTTTATATATACAAAAATAGCTCACTTAAAATAATAAGATTAAGAAATCGTATCTGCTATAATCAAGAATCATAGCGCAACAATATGAGCATATGTATCGATATTTTTTATGTACCGACCTTATCAAACGGGCATGAAATCAAATGATGTGTACATACGCATTTATTACGCGTTAATTATTTGCATATCATAATTTTATTAAAGAATACTCATATTTTATGATTTCCAAAAGTATTATTAACATTACAATTATTATAACCTATCAGTTGACGAATGAGGTATATATACATACTTACTCGTTTATTAATTTGATAAAAATATTTTCAGATTTTTAACAAGCTTTTATTAGCTTCATACGTATGTTAGTATGTATGTATGTATGTATGTAACGGAAACTTTGAACATGACTTTGACCGCCTTCAAAACGTCGGATTAGCTCGACATTTTTATAAGGATTATTGACAATGATTATAGCCTATCAATAGACCAGTGATATAAAAGTAATATTAAATTTGGATTAATTGCAAAAACGGCTTGACCAATATTGATGTAATTTTGTAAACCGGAGTTGTGTGTCTATCACGAAATTTGTGAAAAAATTACATGTACAGACAGATATCTACAGATTTATTAATATAGATTTATATACTACATACTTTATAGAAATTCCTAAGGTATATCTAAATGACAATTACGACATTCAAATGTTTATTTAATTTTATAATAAAATATTGTACATGGGAAATATTTACCATTCTAAAATTGATAGTCTGTAAGAATTGTCAATAATGCTTGTAGACATCATAAAGTATAAATAAAAATAAACATATGAGACGAAAATAATTGTAAGGTAATAAACGCATACGGAGCCGCGGGCAAAGCTTTATATTTGAAAACAAGCGTAATAACTTCATTGACAATCTTTGGGAACAATTTAATTTGTTTAGTCTTGACCTTTGTTTTCATAATAGTAAAGTCCAGGTCTGTGAGAAGTATTTCTTAATATAAACTTTAATAATTAAATTTTACTTGTTATAACAAACATTGTCAGAGAAAACACAGTGTGATAGAGCAAATTTGTAGTAAACTTTGATGGTTAGAGGCTTTCGCATGAAATTAGAATAGTTATATAAACAGAATATTCATTACTGACTTTTATATCAATTTTTACAATATTTTAAAAAACATTCATTGTAGCTGAACCCTGTCACCTGAACTAGGTATTATATATATAAATATTATATCTGTGTCTCAGGTAACACTGTCTTCGCCAATATACAAATACATGTTTCTTGACTGTCACATTACGAATTTCAAGA
Source organism: Saturnia japonica (assembly GCA_033032175.1). Taxonomy (NCBI): domain Eukaryota; kingdom Metazoa; phylum Arthropoda; class Insecta; order Lepidoptera; family Saturniidae; genus Saturnia; species Saturnia japonica. Next base: position 10,228,619 of record CM065305.1, read on the forward strand.
ATAAAATAAAAATAAAAATGAGACAAATTGCAAATACGACTTTAAAAATACAACTATATGTGTGTTAGTGTGCGTGCGTGTACATGTAATCAAAAAGTTACATCGCTTTATAGACTGTTAGCTATTCAGTGGAACATGTCCGGAACGAAACCTCAGAGCAGTTTTGATTTGGACTCGGGTCAATTTACATCCCAAAAACCAAGGTACCGGGGGTCGTTCACTCTGGATTGTTCGATACCATATACCCTTCTCAACAGAAATACAAATAAATCGAAGAATTTGATATTTTTTTTGAAACCGTGGGGCACAGTTAGTTCAGTAATAATCGAAAAATTGCTATGGAAATATTTGTCTGTAAAACTTACTATATTCATTTTATTATAATGAACTTAGATACATTAAATTATTTAAAAGTTAATATTTTAGTGATTATGTCATAAATTTCATAATGATGAATTTAAGTATAATTAAACACCGACTGCCGAGACATCCTCGACAATTTTTGTTTCATAAGGCTATATAAAGAGGGGAAGGTGTGCGAATATTGAGCAAGTATTGTTTATGACACTATAAAGCAACCTTTCTTTCCAGCAACGTTCGTATTTTCTTTATGGGTCGTTTTCGTTGATCGAACCCATCAGCTTTTTACTTTACCTGTTTATTAAATATATATCATGCTAATATTTTTTGTGAATTTTTAAAATATTTGATAATAAAAAAATATATTAAATAAAATGCTAATGGTTTACTTTTAATTTGTATTGGTTATTTACATGTTTTACGAAATATTTCTTAAATAACACATTTTTATTATTTAAGATGATAATTAATATTAATGATATGAAAATGGCTTAGAAAGTCATTACCTAGTGATCATAGGCCAACGGTATTTTCGTCATGAGTTCTTAATGAACTTAATGAGAATGGATTTGAAGCGACCGCGTGGAGGCGCGTCTTTTGACGAAGAAAAATTTCGTTAAGCAATAATAGCATTGAGGTAGGAAATTTTCAGTGCTTAAAGTACTATCACCTTCAAATTAAAAATTTATTGCCGACAAGCTTTAGTGTATTTCTATTCTATGTTTAGTGTATTATCATCATTATTGGTTTGTTATCATATTTTCGACTAACTCGTTATTAACCATCAATGGCAATAGTGGTCCAAAGTTAACTTATAAAGAATACAAAGAATATCTTGATAATTTATAATTTTCATACAGGCATATATTAAATGATAGCTGTGCTCCGCGGTTTCATTCATTCGTGTTTCATTTATGAAGTTCTCGTTGGGTGGCCAATCCGCCCTCGCTCTCTCGCTTAGCGTACTTTCTAATCTACAATTTGTATGATAGCTACTCCGCTCTTATTAGTTGTAGCGTGATGTTAGATAGTCTATAACCTTTCTTAACAAATAAGGTATACATTTTTTTTAAATCATTCTGGCGGTTCCAGAGAATTTGCGTTCAAATAAACAAAAAAATAATCTCTTGAGCTTTATTCAAGGAATAAATGGAAACGTTTGTTTTTTTTTCCAGGACTATATATAGATACGGCTTTACGGCTTGGTTAAAATTGTCATGAAATTAATTTGATAGTTTTTGTCACAATAAAGTATACTTTCTGTAAGCATATATTAATAATTTAAGGCCGGGCTTTTACTATTATTTTCAAATGTTTTAGATAGCTTTTAACGTTATTTCTAAATGTTTAAAATAATTAAATATATCTATTCGAACTATATTTTCTACGGTAGATGTCGTCGTCGAAAAGTTCTTTTTGTGTATGATAGCCAGATTCACGGGAAATAGGCTATCTAACATTAGGATATAACTCTCGGCTAACCTTCAATATTGATTTTTCTTAAGTAAGTTGGAAGAGGAAGTGTTCCCGAACTGCTAAATCCGCGTGCGCTGACGTAATGGTTAATTAAACGTAAATACAATGTTGTACAAAAATATTGGTCCTTAGTATATCTAAAAAAAATCCCTGATAGCATATGCTTATCTCTTATATATAAGTCCTAATGAGGTATTTAGTAACAAAAAATTTGTTGAATATTAAAAGGTGATTTATGAGCATTATTTTTAGGCATGGCATATTAACCCTTCGAACAAAAGTTACTTCATCATAAAGAAAATTTTATGAAGTTAAACTTTGCTCTTTAGAGTATGCTATTTGGACACATAGTTTAGGAGTAATGCAAAATTAAAATAATTTGTACGGGAACTGAGAACAAATATAATAGGCAATACGGGTGCATTGGCGGCGCGGCTTGGCGTTTGTCGGATAAACTTAATACGGGTGAAATAGGCTTTATAACATCACGCTATAACCATTAGAAATTGAAGCAACTACCATAAAAAGAGTAGGTTAGAATTACAAAAATAAACGCTGGAGAAACCGCGGGCATAGCTAGGTTAAAGATAAAATAATTTGGATTAATTTGGTATTTCAATTTGTTTCACAATATATTTTAAATATATTACAAAATTGCATATGCATACATTATTTTTTATATGTACATAACCTAACCGCAATTTATAACCCATACATATAAAAATGCATTCTAAATGTATTTTCAGACTATAAACTATAACAATAAAAAAGTTCATTAAATTCGGTATAGTACTTTTTGCGTGATTGTCTTTCAAATATACCGACAGACAGACAGAAAAATTTCAAAAACTATCGAAATGTGTTCTGACCATGATTCTAAAGCCCCCGTATTTTTTTTTTCTAATATCTTCAATGTACAGATGTCGACTCTGTAACTCTATTATTATAGGTATATAGACAGTGTAGACATTGAACTTATAACATTCCTAACAAATTTATTTAACAGAGGTTCGTAGAAACTTCTAGGGTTGCGGATTCTATGCTTAAAAAGGGTGTTATTGTTAGGTACATTTTTACTTTATAAAAATACGATTTTCATTACGTTAAGAGTAATAGTAGGATTTCCTTGAATGTAAAAATAATGTGAATATATGTCTTGTTTAAAATTACAGGCGTATATTTTAATGTTAAGTACAAGATCATAATATAAAGCCAACTCATAAACATTATTTCTAACATACACAAGGCAGTTGCGCGTTATTTTAACTTGGTTTATTTTTGCTGCCTCACACGTTCTTGTGATATTAAATGATAAATGTGATTGGTGTACACGTAGGTAGCGAACATGTTCGGCATATCAAAACAATATGATTCATTTTCTTGATCTTGCTATTATTATAGTTATATTTGATAACTATTATTATTATAGCCTATCGTTCATAATAATATGTTGTAAATATTATCGGCGTTCTTAGGCAATGTATTTAAAATATTACTAATAATTCACTTTTATTTTATTTAAGGCATTATATGAGATACATGGTCTTTCAAAGAAGGTGTGAAGAAGCAATTTGGGAAGTAGTCCTGACGGCGATATATGCAGATGGAGCCCGACACCGGTGGTTCACATACTATCATAAAATACTGTCACGCTTGTATCCTCGAAGGGTTAGGCAAAGTTGTACTAATGTACACCCACAGTTCGTCGGATATGTTTTTAGGTCCCATGTAATAGAGGGCGAGCCTATTGCCATTAAACGGGCACAAAGCCAAACTCCGAGCTGCTACTGAAAATTTCATAGAAAACCCCAATAACACCACTTTGCTCAACCTGGGAATCTAACTCAAGACCTCGAGCAGAGCAGGCGCGCTTACGACCACTAGGCTAATGAGGCGGTTCACATCGGTAAAATTCTAAAATGCTGCACTTATATAATACCAACCTGTAAGCGTCCCATTGCTGGGTAAAAGCTTCTTCCCGAAGAAAGATACGGGCTTAATTCAAACGCCGAGAAATCCTTAATTCTTTTTTTGTACAACATCTTGTGGTACTAAAATACCACTTTTAAGCATTCAGGTTTCCTCATGATGTATTCTTTCATCGTCATCCGATAATGTTGCCTATTCAAATTAGTAAATATTCGCGATTTTCGAAAAATTCATTGTTACATTTCGAGACTCAAACCTGCGGACTGCGAAGAGATATTCCGCCGTTCTAAAACACACGACTTTTTTCTCAAGTTTCAGCTAAGCAGCTCAGACATCAGGCTTTGTAGGCGTAAATAAAAAAAATGTGTACAAGCCCTTAATTTTGTAAGTTATTACGAAACCACGCCAACTTGCTTTCCCAAATTGTTTTGCTACGATGAATGTAACGCTCTTAGTTATCACGCCGACTAAGCGGAGACTCTACATTTCCACGGCTAATCATTCCACATTACATTAAAACTATATTACGTTTGTTTGGTTTGATATATCATTGTTTATTTTAGAGTTGCAATTAGTGTAGCATCAGTTTACGATGAAAATAATCTGAAATTATTACAAATGACTAGTTTGTAATTATTTGAGCTAATTTTAACAAGTGTCGAACTACGTAATTAGTTAAGTTTAAATATATTATACTTTTAAATTCGTATTTTTATGCGTACTTCTACAATATGTAATGACATTAAGAACTGTAATAAACGAATTTAAAAATAAAAGTGAATAAAGTTACATAAACACCTAAAAAAACACCATACATACATTTAGCCAAAAAACGTCCACTGCTACTATAGGCCTCCCCTAAACATCGTCACAACGACCGGTCCTGCGCTGCCCGCATCTAGCGTTCCGTAACCTAAAACACGTTATATCATAACTAAAAAATAATCTATAAATATATAAGGTATTGTTTTCTAGTGATTTGGACGAGACAGTCATGAGTCAATCTAAACACGTTTCTCTGTAAGAAAAGATTTATTGTGTTAACTTTACATGTCTGATTCACATAAACAAAAGTATTTAGTAACAAAACTTTACCTCTTAGAAAAGAAACGACATTTAATGTTATAAATCACAATGTCGATTCCTTAATCACAATTACGGTAATGAAAAGATGTGTTTCGTATTTTATTGAAATTCGTCCCAAAAAGGGGTAGAAAGTTATTTTGGCGGTGATTTGCTTTGAAGTTGATATCAATACTCTTTAGTGCTTTTGATTTAAATTACATTTTATTTTGAAACATGTTTGAAAACTCAATCCGATTTTATTCAAAAAAGTTTGAACTCACTTAAAAACATAAGCAAATACTCTTTAAAATTGGAATATATCGAAAGTCACTGTACTATAAAAGTACCTCATTTGAAGGTTTCTAAGCATAAAGAGGATATGGATACGGCCTCATAGGGACGTAGAGTTCGAAATTTGAAACGGTAAGGATTAGAACATTTTGGTTAAAAATTATACGAAACATTCCATATTTTAAAAAAACATGTAAAATCTATACTAATACTAATAATATAATAAAGCGGAAACGTTTTTTGTTTGTTTGTTGTTGAAGTGAAACTTCTTTATCGACGTATGGGAGAAATTTTGTAGCAGTGTAAAAAAAAATCGTCACGTTTTTCGGTTACGCGCCATGTTGCTCTTTTTATCAAAGTTTAGTATAGTGAAGTAAAGAATATAATGTAATATATTATAATAATAACAACAATATATTAGTTTTGAAGTTTGGTTTGAAATAAGAATAACAATATATTAATTTGAAAGTGATAAAATAAAAAGACATTCAAATTTAAGTGAATGTACAAGAAAAGTGAGAGTGATTATATATTTCGTTTTATAAATTCAACACGTATGAGCATGATTTTAATATTTATTTGAGGTTATCCTCACTTTTTGATTGTAAGTATCAGCGAATGTATATAAATCTGTTAAAATTAGCAAGTATTAATAAATATGACTGTAAATCTAGTGAACATTATTAATTCTAAAAACAATAAAAAATATAAATTAAATAATAATTTAAAAATAAAAAAACACGATTAGAAAATAAAAATATGTATACGTACATCTTTTTTAATTATTCGTTTTTAATGATTTATTTATTCATTTTTAATTTTATAAAATCGTTGCATTTCTACAAGATTAACTGTCATCATATAATTGTATTACTTTGAAAAGATAATTCCAATTATTTATTCATAACTTGTAAATATAATACAATAAATAAATAGCAATGATATTATAATAAGAACAATGATAAAATAAATTACTCATTAATTGTATGCATTTCTATAATAATAAAATAGCTTTAATTTAATACGGAAAAAAATGTTTTTCTTAAGGCTTATCTACCCCATTTTCGTGAAGTTGCAAATAGTAGAAAAATGATATGTCGTAAAGAAGTTTCACTTCTTACCTGTGTACTCTGGTACACACACACTTTAAATACGTTTATCTCTGGAACTACCAGTCAGATTCGAAAAAAATCTTTTTTATATGATAGGCAGGCTCACGGGGAATAGTATAGGTTTATATAGCATTAGGCTACAGTTTCCAACTAGCCTTAAATATTGATTTTTGTTACGTAAGTCGGAAGTCGGAACGGAAGTCGGAACTGCTTTAGCCGCATGCGCTGGTTAATGATACGTCAATACAATGTTCTACAAAAAAAATTGCCATTAGTATATATATAAAAAGTCAGCGATAGCGATCTGTCTCTTGTACATGAGCCACAATAACGTATATTGCAAATTTTTTTTGTTGAAATTTAAAAATTAATTTATGAGTATTATTTTTAAGCATGGCATTAATCCTTACGAACAAAAGTTACTTCATCATAAAGACAATTAATAATGAAGATAAACTTCGTCTTTTACAACATTTTATTTGGACGCATAGTTTGAGAGATAATGCAAAATTAAAATAATTCAACACTCGGCTCGGGTCTATGACTATAGTAGTAGTGGCGCGGACGAGCCGTGCGATCCCGTGATGTGACCATCAAACCGCCCGATAAAAATATTACCTTATAAATCAATAATAAGTATTATAAATCATCAAACAGTGATTTCTTCTAAATTATATGTGGGTGAAACCGCGGGGCACAGCTAGTTAAATGTATAAAATACATTTTAGAACACGTCTGTGCTTTTGTTTGATAAGTTATTTATATCACATTGTACATAACGTTCGTTGTCGGTATATACTACCAAAATACTTCCATAAAAGAGTAAATATGTCCCGTTCTTAACATATGGGTAATTAACGACAAATCTTTATTTAATTATGACGAATGTTAACTCACGAATAGTCTTGGTATTTGTCAGTTATATAAGTTGCAAATGTCCTATAGTTTCGTAATTTAACTTCAATGTAATTAATGAATTGACCGTAGACCCGGCTCTTGGTAGTTAGTGAAGTGCTTAATCATTACTGTGGATACCTACAGCCTATACATTACGAGTGTTGCGTAAACTATCCCGAAACGAAACAGCCTGGGTGATTATACAACAAATGAAAAAGTTATTGAATCGTATTAAGTAATTCTGTGTATTTTAATATTTTGGATTTTTAAGACGGCATATTAGAACTATAATATTTACGTTGCATAATGATGTTGTTATTTATTTTTAATAAAATATTTGAAATAAAGTTACTATTAAATTATTATTTTTTAAAGTTTTGTGGATGCTTTGTGTCATTTAAATATTGAAAATTGCACGCGCATCATGTCACGGAAGTGTTGCATAATTATCATTGATAGTTAACTTCATTGTTATTAGCGAGATAAAAAAAATTGATGTATATATATTTTTTTTTTTTTATGCTAAAGAAATATAATTTCTTACAAGCGTATACAATTATTTTCATGTATTATTTTACTTGTGGGTATATTTTAATTAATCGATTTGAAGTCGTTAAATTGTGTTTAGGGCTTGATGGTTCGTTACACGGCCGGGTAAAGTTTCTCCTGCATTTGTCCTCGATGAGAGCGAGTATCTTGTTTGATAATTCTGGTAACGATGGAGCGACGGGCGGTAAACAGCTCTCCTCGTAGCATACATTATTTGATCATCCACTACAAATCAGATTAACTCGCATTAATAGAGGGAGTTTATCGTCGTAACTTACTGTCACTGCATTGGTGGGTAGTACATTATGTGTTAACTTTATATTTTTATAGAGAAAATATTTTACGATCGTCTGCTAGTTATTTTCTCGTTGTTAAAAAGATTTTTTTTTAGCTTTAGACAAAAACAGTTCATATATTTTTTTTATTAACGATAGCTAAGCGTTATTACCATTGTGGTACTTCGATAACCTGCGGTTCACCATTCCTTCTGCATATGTTTTATAGTCATTTTTGAAGTGATAATAGTTCAGTGATAACATGAGTATGGAGTATGGTATTTTGTATTGCTTCAGAAGATCCAAGACCATTTAAAAGTTTGTTTAATATCAAAGGTGTAAGCTGGTGATAGTTTTTAAGCCTTAAAAAAATCAATATCTTTGTATAATTTTCTAAGTCATATACTTCTTTAGGCGCTTTATGAAAAAATGTTGCGAGTGAGTTTATACACATTGTAACAAAAAGTACACCATGAAGTTGCTTGTTTTATTGTGGTGAAGATAGTCACACTCGATGTTATTTACTAGTAAACTTTGCAGTGGACATTTCGTATACTGATTAAATGATAGCTCATAACCGATAAAAATAATACCTTCTACTATTTCTAATTAATATGAATATAAAAACACATATTTCTGTAATAACTGTAACAAATATGTTAAGTTATAAATAACTGGCGTTCGAAGTGAATGAGACTAGATTGTTGCTAGAAATAAAGTTAATAATAAATAATAATAATTATGTATTTAAATCCTGTAAGCATTAGACATTTAAAAGTTGTCGGATGTTGAAGTGTCTATTTATGTCAAAATTTCTACTAAATGTTATAACACCAGGGTTCAACAAATCAGTCCCAATATTTTTCCATAAAATTCTCAGTCTGAGACGGTTTGTACGAACAACCTAAACCTAAGCGTTCATTACTGCCACTGCTGTCGTAATATATTTCCTTTTCGTTTTGACTGGTTTTTATGGTCTTGGATTTTGTTAAAGCTTCTTATTAATTCTCTACCTCAAGTTCGATTGCTTCGGTAATGTGCTAGGATGGTACTATACCCCAAGGTTAAAATAAGGTTTTGCGTATTATATAAGTGTATCTCACTTCTCGGTAATTTGATCTACGACGTGGTCTTCTCTTTCAACGATATCAATCAATAAAGTTATGTATTTACAATATTCATCTTCGCTTAATTAACTACCCAATTTCATACTTGGTCACTTAATTCCAAACTAAGCAAAGCTTGTGCTATATAAACTATACAGGTGATATATTAAGCATATACATACATAGATATTTAACACCCCGACATACAGCTGACAAAATATGTTTGTCACACAAAAAGCAGTCATAGAACCTGAGTTCGAATTTTTTTCTATTTCTCTCATCGAACCCGTTTATCAATGAAATGATCAGTTGCAGTCTACTAGAAGATTTCTTTAACGACCAGGCAACGCCTGCTTAATGTCGATTTAACGACCAGACACTGCCTGCTTAATGTCGAATTAACAGCCGGACAGTGCCCCTGATAATTGTGATGTATTGTGTTTTTCATTTTACACGTTACACGTACGTCAGTCGTGTCAGCTGGCCGTACGAAATAGACGACTGTGTTAAATATAACAATAATATCGATTTAACGACCGGGCAGTGCCCCTATTAATGTTGATTTAACGACCAGGCAACGCCTACCAAGTACGGTATATATCATTTACTACTTTACTATTTATTTATTTACTATTTTACTTTGCTACAAATAACATTGCAATAAAACCGTACTATTATATGAACCATAGATTAAATATATAATACATACATGATATGAACACGTATATATATAATGTTCCATAACATAAGAATTTGTACCTAAATTTAACAGCAGAACTTAGTCTATTACATGCGAATTATTTTCCAATTTTAGTATAAAAAACTGTTGCCTAAATGGTAATAAAACTAGTGTTAGAGGTTAGAAGATTAGGAGTCGTATCATAAAAAACTCATGAGTCAAAGTTGTGATCCTTACATTCTAAAATATTAAGCACATTAAAGAGTTCATAATGGTACGTGTTTTAATATAGGGCAAGTACTACTTAATTTTATGATTATTTCATGTCTCTTAAGTATACCTGTTATGTATAAGGTACATAACAGAGGCCTGTATAACCGTGGAAAACATGATAAATGCAAGATCGAATGTATTTATTTTTTATTGTACATGGCGATAGTTATGATAGGCAGTACGAGCTTAAGTTAAAAAAAGATTTATTTTAAAATAATTATAATAGGTGTTTACACTTATGGTTCTTAAACAAGACTAACTTAAAAATAATTAAAGTAATAATCAAGTTGGAGTCACGCCGTCGTTTCCCACGATCGTAATCTGCATGGTCAGCGATCCCACAGTCTTGTGTCCGCCGGTTCCACGGCTTATGGCGTGGTAACTCCTCCCTCCTTAAAAGGGAAGCGTATCCTGGAGCAGCTTCCGGTAGTGTCCTCACTACCTTTGATTTTCATCTGCATTTTCTTCGCCTGTTTCCACGTATATACTTTTCCATGCACCAACGCTGACCAGCATGATGTACAGTAACAGTGTTGTCCAACTAGGAACCGCCATCATAATATGCCAACTAGGGGTTTCTCTGAGATACAAGTTGTCAGCTTTGTTGAGTAATTCATGGATACTGTCTAATTGAATATCTTCGATGTTCAGTCTATACTTCACAGCTTCTTCGGGTATAACTGGTTCTTTGAGCAGCGGGATAATTTCATTGGTGATAATAGTACGTGTGTGAGCTTGGAGTGTCCTATTCATAACGGTGACCTCGCATCCCTCAGGTAGTGTGAGTAGAAATGGGCCGGAGATTTTTCTATATTCGTTTTTAGATTTGCAGTTACTTCGCAGGATTTCTTCATCCTGAAGTATAAGCAGCCAGCTGTTTTCGTTGATCTTTTGTATTTTTCCTATGTTAATGTTCATTTTGACCTGGGTACAATTCGCTTTCCTATGATGTATAAGCGATGTGACGCAGTCTTCCGCATCTTGAAATCTTCTCATCTCCAGCGTTTTACAGATATGTAAATTGTCGGATATTAGCGAGCATTCCTCGTCTAGGTAGGTATACTCATCGTTTCCAAGTATCAGGTATTTGGATTTCGGAACAATGGTTAAATTATTTTGGTCGGGAATGGAATAGAGGTGTATAAGATCATATATGTTTTTATCAATAGCGGGTATTTCTAATATAAATGTTTAAGTGTGTTCTGTACTGTAAGCTCTAACCTTAATTGACTTTTGGATCTAATGTATGTTACCTATGTCTATTTTAGCTACTGGTGCAAAAGAGTATAATTTCTGTAAATTTCTAATTTCTTCTAGGAGACTTTGCGGGTTGATAATAGAAGGATGCATTATTCCTAATTGAGAAAACGTCATTGCGTCTTCCAAAATCATTAATCGATCTAAAACTAACTGTAAACTAAAATTTATCTGTACGTATAACTCTAAGAAATGTAACTTATTGATTATCGAATTTGTACTACGAGTAATGTTTTGCAAAAATTGTTCTAAATTCTTTTGATTCTTGTTAATTTTATCTAAATGACGACTAAACTCGTTAATTGAACTACGTGCTAACACGAGGCTTTGTCTTTGTGCGCTTTGTGTGTTATCTACTTTATTTCTAATATCAGAGATTTGTTTCTCAAACTCTATTGCGTCCTCGTAGTCTAAATTCGCGGTAATTGCCTTAACTATAGATCCTAAGCCATTAATTATACCACGCCTAACTCTAGTTTTCGGTATGATAGTCATTATTTTCCTACTAATTATTGATAGTGACAATTCAATTTGCTCTTTGTAAGTTTTATGTAGTTCTACGGAAGCGGCGCTACTTTCGACGACCTTAGTATTTGCGTATAAATCCATAAGTCTTACCGAAGTTGTATATAAATCAGTGATGTTGTAAATGCAAGCAAGGTTAAAGTAATCTATCATTTTGAGAATTTTTCCTTGTTTGAGCAAAAGGATGCCGTTATTTTTATCAATGGGTTGAATTATTATGTCTGCGGTTGCGTTGAGCACGAGGGCTCCTGCGATGATGATCCTGGAACAAGATAAGGCCTAAGTAGTAGTTTAAAATGCACTCTAATAGATTTGGAATTTGGATGATTTCCTACTATTTCAGCAACACTATTGGGGTGTAAATGAATTATCTTATACGGATGTTTAAATACTGGCTTCGTTTTATCGCTGCGCGCCGTTTTCGCCACCTGTTTATAAACAACTTCACCTATTTTAAACATTATGTCCTGTGCTTCCTGGTTTCGCTTGGCTATAATCTGCTCCTTATTTTTGGACATGGCGGCAACACATTCTTGTACAGCCTCAGCGTTCCTACGATATCTTATAACATGATCTTGATAAAATTCTTTAGGATAAATAAGTTCTAAAGGATTTCTAGACGCTGTATGGCCAAATAATAGCTCGTGTGGTGTATATCCTGTTGTAGTATGTATTGTATTATTGTATGCTATAACGGAATATTTCATGATGGTTTGTATAGGGTCTTCTTTATTGGTTATCCTTTGTATTCGTATAATTTCACCTATAGTGGAATGGAATCGTTCTATAAGAGAGTTAGAATTTGGGTTGTAGGGCGTTGTAAAATGTATGTTGATGTCATGTAATGCGCATATGTCTTTTATGACATCATTATCAAATTTGCTATGAGAATCTGTCGTAATTTTTGTAGGTAATCCTAGTGCAGAGAAAGCTTGAATTAATGCATCTGCTACATGAATACTACTAGAAGCATTTAGAGGTATTACTTGAACGTATTTACAAAAATTATCTATAATGGTCAAAAATGTAGCACAACCTGTGGAATATAGATCCATAAACATATGTTGCATAGGCTTTGTAGGTGTTTCAGTAAGAGCTAACGGGGGTTTTAATGGATTTCTCTCGTATTTACTTTTAAGACAGGTATCACATTGGTTAATAAATCGTTGTTTGGGTGGTTGCCTATAACTTTTTACAAAAATTGGTGTTTCATCATTAAGTCTTAATTCATGCTTTACAGAATGTGTAAATGACAATGGAATATTATCAGAAAAAAAATATCTCTCTGTATTGATAACAAATCCTCATTATTTCTCGCCTTTTTTCTTCATTCATGTGATCATTATGAATATTTTTTAAATTTTCACAAAGTTCCTTATCTAAATCTAAATCTGTCCTTAAAAAATTTACTTCGCTATGCTGATTAATCATATTTTCAAAAAATGGTTTAAGCTTATTCGGATATTTATTTAAAATTATTTTCTTTTCATCAGTAAAATTTATAACAGTTGTCTTAAATGCCCCATTCATCACGTCCACTATTGCTGCTGGAGATCTTAACCCCTCAGACCAATAGTGATCATCACATAAATACTGTCCATCAGCGTAGTTAGTTTTAACCACAATAACCTTTTCACACTTTGGTTCTATTCTAATGTTTCTAACTGGGTAGTTTAAGTAAATTGGTATATTTGCATTTGGTGTATGTAATAATCTGTCGCTTAAATTAATTGTGCAGTTAAGCTCTTTTAATAAATCCATACCTATTAAGCCCCTATATTTAGGATCAAAATCGAATAATAAAAATGTGTGCGTTTTATTAGTGTTAAATTCCACCGGAAGGGGAAGTGACACTACAAGGTCGTGTTGAGTGACTGCATGAGCGCTCCTTACCTATAATGGTTCATGTTCAATGTAATTTTCAAATTACGTGTTTTTTATAACAGCTGGTGAGATCATGCACCGAGAGGCACCTGTATCCAACAAAAATTTGCCTCCAAATTCATTTAAAATTATATAGGGCAGGTGGTGCTTACCGTAATGGTTTACGTTGATTGTTTTAGCTAAGTCTGTTGGTCGTCTTCGACGTCCGGAGTAAAATCCTCCAGGTACGTTCCTTCGTCCATCAAGGCTGGGAGTGACACTTCGTGTTCCTCTGTGCTATTGTTTTCATAATACTCACCTTGCGTGTAGTAGGGTTGCTCGCTAGACGAATAAAACAGTTGTTGTGCATACTGCGGCTTTTCCGGCTTATTCACTGACCTCATAGTGACGTCAGATGTATCTTTTGGAAAGTTTACCTGTTGATGTGGTATATTCTGTTGTTGGCGTCAAAGTTTCCAGAAGTCCTAAAGTTTCCTGAACCACTAGGTCTAGAATTCGGCTGACTATTACCGGGTGATACTTGTTTTCCTGGTGTGTTATATTGTGGTAGTGTATTAAAATGTGTTGGAATTGGTTGATATAGCTGTGGTCCAAAATTATGCTGGTTTGTATTAAAATGTGTCGGAGTTGGTTGGTATAGTTGTGGTCCAATATTAGGCTGATTTAACTTTGACTTTGCTTGCGAATAAAACTGATTTAGTTTTTATAATTTATTTTGGCTTCTTCTTGCCGTGCTATTACTATGGCCGACTCAAGTGTCTCCGGTTTTATTATTCTAACGCCTAAAGATACCTGGAAGTCTAAATGGTTCGTATATTGTTCTATCACCATCTCTTCATAATATGTTTTATCAGTGTGTTTACCTACTGAGTTTAAAGTATCGAGCAACGCCCGAAGTCTCCTACCAAATGTTTCCGCGTCCTCATTTTTAAAACGAAACGTTCGAGTCAGTTCTTGCATTACTTGAATTTCATTTCTAGGTTCCCCTAATCGTTTTTTTAAAGTATCTTTAATAGCAGCCCACGAGGTCAAGGAGTCCTCATATGCAATTGCGTCAGTTGCAGCTCCAGCTAGTCTGGATTTTATTAAACATACTAACGTGGGATGTGCTTGCACATTAACCTCGAAAAGCGTTAATATATTATCTACTTGCCTAATATAATAGTTTAATAATCGGGGATTGCCATCGTATTTGGGTAGTAGTTCCCCAATTACTTTTATCAATTGTGCCGACTCTGTAAGCGACATCATAGCGTGAAGTTTTAAATTTTACAAGAATCAAAAGACAATAGCTCTGATATCAGATGACCGCACTTATCTGTTATGATTCACTGTACGGTGTACGTCTATAGCAATTTTAGCTTACGACAGAAACACTTTAACACAATATGATATATATATATAAAAAATACACAATATAGACAGGAAATATGACAAAATGAACTTGGATAAACGAGAGTACTCACCAAGCCAGCATTATGCCTCTCCTGCCGAGTCTTGTTTAAGGTACACTAATTCACCCACAAAGGATCTTCAATTCTCAGAAAGTCCTTTCAAAGAGTTCGTACACGCACTTTAAGTTCTTATTATGATCGCGGTAGTAACGACTTAGAAACCGTTCACTTTGCCGAAAATTTTATCCGACGAAAAGTGCCGCGATCCTACCGACTGCGCCAGTTATGATAGGCGGTACGAGTTTAAATTAAAAAAAGATTTATTTTAAAAGAATTATAATAGGTGTTTACACTTATGGTTCTTAAACAAGACTACCTTAAAATTAATTAAAGTAATAATCAAGTTGGAGTCACGTCGTCGTTTCCCACGATCGTAATCTGCATGGTCAGCGATCCCACGGTCTTGTGTCCGCCGATCCCACGGCTTATGGCGTGGTAACTCGATCCATGTATTAGTTCCAGGTACATAGATGATTTAAATATAGTGCCAAAATGTAGGATGGCACGGTTCGATACAAGTAATAAACGTATCGATATTAATAAGTTAACAAGGTTTCCCTGTGGATACCCAAGGAAATTGTCTTTTTTGACTTTGTACGTACCGTTCTATTCATAGAACTTCCTGTTGAGATTCTATAGGTACCGTTCCAGTTTTCATCGAACTACCTCTTGATTTTTATTTGTTTTACATGTAAAAGTCACTCAGGTACCGTCCGGCAAGCCAAATTACCTCTCAACATTCAGCATTAACATCAATTGTTGTCAAAATAATAACTAGGTTTTTTTTAGTATTTTATGATTGCATTTTAGCCATTGTCGCCACTTGTAGCATTCGGAATAACATTTCCGAACGCCGTTGTCATCCGTCCGGTGTCCTGAACGTGAGCGAGTGAGTGCCGAGCGGCAATAGCTCGCCGCTCCCCCACCACCACATAGGTCAATAGTATGGGTATTATATTTACTACGTATACACTAGACTACCTATTATAACTTTTCCTTTGTGGTAAGTCTATTCTAAGAGTTTTGATGCTTGTAATAATGCTAGTCGAACAATGTTAATGGTACTAAGAACCTGTGTAATATGTTTGTATGTTATCTATATATTAGGAGGAGAACTGACTGACTGACATATCAACTGTTTTAAGGGACTTTTACTTCGGGTATAACACAACGCACAGCCCAAACTATTGGGGCTAGAACCGTGAAAATTTGCCTATGGGTTCCTTTTATACTAATGATTATTGGAAATTCAACCCCTAGGATGGTGAAAAAGGGGACGAAAGTTTGTATGAAAATTCGTAATTTTTGAAGATAAATCTATGAAAATTGTTATTTACCTATTATTAGACAGCCACAGCTAACCAGGGCCGGATTTAGCTACTACATAATATATAAACATTTCTATTTATTTTTCTTGCATTGTATATAATATTTGTAAATATTTATTATAATATTTACAAGTATTAAATAATTTGTACATGTACTTAAACAATTATCAAATATAAAGTGTATTTCAGATTACTATTACAATATTAATAACCTGTATTGAGGTTTAAATAAAAAAGTAATAAAAAAATACGAAACTATGTAATGTGTAATTTTATTACAACAATAAACTCGAAAGTAATTCCTACCCTGTGTCATAAATTTTTATACTAATAGGGTTTACGGATTTTATGTGGCCCGTTTTTTTATTGTTAACAACTTTCCAATTATTTGTTCGTATTGATATAAATAATATAATTATGTATTTTATTGTACGTTTCTTATGATTCTTTGTAAAGAAGTTCATAATAAAGAATGAATAATTCACAATAAATAAAGAATAATGTATAACTTAAATATAATTCTCTATCTATATAGATAGCCACCAATCCTCTGGTTTACTGTTTAAAGTTAATTCATGATATGTGACAAAGTAATTGCTTATGATAGTCAAAACACGCAAGTACTAACTCTCGAGAATATTTAAAAATTAAAAAATATCCTGATTATTATAAATGTAAATACAGCAATCTAAGATACCGCATAGTTTCTGATATAATATTCATCGATAATTAAGCCAATTTTTTTTAATTATGACATGACAAACAGGCATGCAGTCCACCTTATGACAAGTGGTCACTCCAGCCTCGAGCTCAAGAAATGAATGGAAAAGAATCCCTGGAACGATCGGAGAAATCCTTTGCAGTTTTATAAACCTATTTTTACTGAGGAAGGTTATGTAACTAACTATACCTAATATTACGTTACGACTTATGACTCTTAAAAGCGAAGCATCGGGACTATCGGGAGCCGTGACCGTGGGTCAGATGTTTGCCCGACGACACGACGTGGACGTCTTTCGGCTCAACATGATGATGTTTGTTAAGACTAGAGAAACTTTGCATATTGCCTTTATTGAATTACACACTTTATAATATAAATGTTTGACTTATTTCAGGAATAAACCCCCAGAGAACTTGTTATGTGGTTTATTACAATTACTAGTAATGAATTCAAATGGCTTAATTTAACTCTGATTAAATTCAGTTTATCGAGCGTGAACAGTGTTAAAAGTGGAAATTTAGTGCCTGTGGACGAAAGATTTCACCAGAGACCTGATAGAAACGGCGGTGTTTAATTGATTTTGTTGAGCGTAGTGCAACCGCCGCGCCGGCTGTTCACTAACGTCCACTTTGACACTGTAGGAACGACCGACCGAATCAGACATTATGGTTTTTTATCAATAGGATTTCATTCAATGCTGTGCTGGTTTGTAACAGGGTGTTTTATTTTAATTCAGGTTTAGAATATTCTAATCGTGCATCGTAAGGATGAAAGAAGATTTAATTAATGAGATAATATGGATGTGTGGTGTAATTAGAAGGGATAAAAATAAGAATGATCAAGAGAAGTAAAATAGCACCACTGAGAAGTTGAGGAGTTACTACTCCTCAACGTTAGCGTGGAATGGGCGTGGCCATGAGTAGAGATGGAATTCATATAACTAGAAGAGTGTTAATTATGTATAAAGGTGAACCGATAAAGGAAGACAATTCATAAGAAGGTATGAATGAATTGTGGAAAAAATGATATTATGTGTAGAAAAGATATAATTACTGGGATGATAGATAGATGAAGAGCTGAAGAGGAAACATGGTGTGGCGACTCTAATTAGGTGGGATAAGGATAATAAGAAAAACTTATGTAAGTAAGTGACGATTGCTAAGCCTATGATCGGTACTGATGCTCTATTGGAAGTACCGGAACATACCGGTACTTGGTAGAAATTTTCTACAAGGTATTCGAACGCGTTTGCTACGGTTTGCATCATGGTTTCAATAAGTTATCCCAATTCTGGATAGACAGGATTATTTGGATCGAAATGTACTAGAATCCTCTTTTGTATATATATATATATATATATATATTACATTTTTGTCATATAAATTACTAGCGAATCGTCACAGCTTCGCACGGGTACAATTTACAAAGTGGTATATTTTGTGTTTAAAAAAGACTGCTTTAGAGTTTATCGTCTTGATATTGACAGTTCATAACTTCATAACTGCCTCATTAGCCTAGTGGTCCTAAATACCACTGCTATGCACGAGGTCCTAGGTTCGATTCCCAGGTCGAGCAAACTGTTTTTTTATGAAATTCTTAGCAGCAGCTCGGACTTTGGCTTCGTGTCCGATTAATAGCATTAGGCTCACTCCCTATTACATGGGACCTTATACATAACCTGCGAACTGTACATGTACACCTGTAGGTGTTGTACATACCTAACATTTCGGGAATACAGGCGTGATGGTATGTTATGCAACTTCATATTTACGAATAGTGCGATTAGATCGCGACGCGCAATTTATCATCGGTGAGGAGTGCTGGCCAACTGACCGCGACCGGTTTTGCTGACGGGAATTTCTTAGATCGAGCGAAATTTTGAATTAGTGATATCTTCCACGGTATTAATTTAAATGGAAAACTGTCAAGGTCAATTTCAATCTACATTAAATTAACTAACAAACTTATCTGCATAAACATTAATACTGAATTGGAGAAAGTAGGTTCGCAAATAACGTAATATTTTAAATTATTATGTTGAAGATAAAAATGGTTACTGTGAGTCAACCTTGGGAGATAGACATACTATCGCGGACTTTGCTCTATGTTTTTAAAAAAACTACATTTCTTTGGAACATTATTTTTATGTATCTTATAAGGTTTAGTTAGCATGAGCCATATAAGCGTCCGAAAATCATTTTTGACGACTTCATTACAAATAATTGAATTTTCTATACAATACAAAAACTTAATTGGAATGTATTGTTTATATAATAAACCTTTCGTAAAAAGTTCTCTAAATGTTAGTGAAAGTCTCATTAAAATCTGTTGTGTAGTTTAAAAGATCTAAACGTATATAGGGACAGACAGCGACAAGCGACTACTTTATACTATGTAATATAAAATAATATATAAATTTTATAAGATAATATAATTTGATTTGTTAAGGTTTAGATTATAATAACACATTTAGAGAATAAAGAAAAAAACAATTACTTTATTTCATAGATTTAATTCAAATTATATTAGAAAATGCTATATGTACAAAGTAAATAATATAAATTTTGACACATGCCTATCTACATGTCTCGGTAAATAATAAAAGAATGTCTGTCGACTAATTCAATGTCACTGTAAGGCTAGTTTTTGTTTTTTAATTGAGTCGTAAGTTAAATAAATGCGGAATAAATTTTACGGTAAAGAGTAAAATTTACTTACGTATACATATCTGAATGATGATGAACATAAACAAAAATATCATAATGGAATCATTATGAAAAGTATTTGAAAACCCAAATATCACAAATTAAGTTACTACAATGTTATTAAAAAAATTAAATACTATTACTCAAACCCTTTGTAACGCTTCTAGACTAAGACTTTATGTATATTGTATGAAAAAGCCTTTCCAATTTAAATAATCCGGTTATTTTAGTCCTTTGTATTTCACGTTATAATCGTCCCACCGAGCTCACAGATTAACGCTTTTTGAAAGACCCGTCGCGTCATGCCGATACTAAGTTGGTGAAAGATGAGGTTATTGTGTTTTATTTCAGTTTTTTGTGGTTTTGTTGTAATAAATCGTGATACTAACATCAATCATCTTCATTATCTTAGTGTAACTTTTAAGGGAATAAATAAATAATATTGACTATGCAATAATTGTAGACGGTATATCTTAAACTATGAAAGTAAACTAAGTAATTTTTAACTATCATTTTAATAAGTGATCGTTATAATATTTTTTTATAAAGTTAATGTGGCAAGCAAGCGGACGGTGTGTCTGATAGTAAGCGGCTACTCTAGCCTATGAACGCTTGTAATAGATATCACTAGTGCTTTGCCGACCTTGCACTCCCCTTCTCCAAGGAGCTCTGGAATTCTCCAAAGAAATTACTCTGTACCTTATCTCTCTTAAATATAATATGTTGATATATTATGAAGGTGAAACTTAAATAATTAACTAACGAGGTGTGTTCCAAAAGTATCCAACCTGTACCTATAACTTCGCGCCAAAACGTCTGAATGACCTTTATGAAGTTCGAGCGTAACATGTAACTCTTCAGGAAGTCATCGGCTACCATGCCAACCGACGAGATTTGGTATTTCGAGCGCAGCGTGTCTTTACGTACATTGTCGATATCGCGTTTGTCAAATTTTGCTATCGTTGAAAATTACGGAGAGATCGGAGCAACGAATTTGTATAAAGTTTTGCTCCACACTCGGAAAGAGTATAGACCATCGAAATAATGCAGGAGGCTTTTGAAGATGCTGGTATGGGCAAAACACAAATATAAGAGTGATACAAGCGAGAGCAAAAACGCTCGCAAGTGTGTTTATAGCGATCCGCGTTCTGGCCGACCCTCGAGTGCGATAACACCGAAAAATATCGCGAAACTCCCGATAGCGGAAAATCGTCATTTGACTGTGCGCGAGATAGAAGATGATATCGGGATTCCGAAAACTTGTATTTCGAGAATCTTGAACAAGAATTTGGGAATGACTCACATGTGTGCGAAATTCATTCCTTTGCTCACAGTAGAGCAGAAAAGGCTTCGCTTCGAAATCGCTCAGGACAACTTGGTAATGGTTATAGATGATGAAAATATACTCTGGAAGATTATTAGTGCCGCAGACCGCTACGCATCCTTGCACCGCTCAACTACATACCGTTTAATAGCTTCGCTACGCATCCTCGCACCGCTCAGCTACATACCGTTTAACAGCTTCGCTACGCATCCTCGCACCGCTCAGCTACATACCGTTTAACAGCTTCGCTACGCATCCTCGCACCGCTCAGCTACATACCGTTTAACAGCTTCGCTACGCATCCTCGCACCGCTCAGCTACATACCGTTTAACAGTTTCGCTACGCATTCTCGTACCGCGTAAGCTCCTCGCACATCTCTGATGGATACGCAACCTTAAAGCGTTGACTGATATATTTCTATTTGATATTATTATTTTAAATATCGTGCAATATTGTGCAAACGCAAAACTTATTTGTTAATATAAATTATTAATTATAATTTTCATCGTTCTTCATAATTTATGATGTTATTGATAATAAAATATCAAAAATATTGGATTTATATATACGTGTGTCAGTGCGTAAATGATTAAGTTTTGAGAGAGAAAATGAACACACAACATGTGAAATAACACAATTTATTCAACACCATATTATTTTGACAATAACAGAATATGATACTATTCAACACACAAAAATACAACACAACAATTGGTAGAAAAAGTCCACTATATATTAATCTCATATTTAACCTTGATAGTTAATTTTGTTTATTAGTTCCTCCTTTAAACATAAAGTTGATTTTACGTCGTAACTGTCGTGTTACAATAATTAATATTATAATCTTGAAGAAGGGATTATGAAATGAAATAAAGATATAAATATTAACAGATATATATTTATAGGACATCTCACAATATTGGAAACTTCACTCCATATAACGATAACTCTCTATAACGACAAAAAATTCTCAGTCCCTTGAGTTTCGTTATAAAGAGTTTATACTGTATATAATATACCGGAAAACTGTAAAGCCTGGTTCACATAGTTTATAAATGATAGGTACTAATTTTTCACTCATGTCTTGGCTCACGCAGACCTGTTTCTAATTTCAGTAATTTGAATACTGAGAAAAATACAAAAACGTAATTAAAATCTTTATTTCAACTAAAAATTAATAATAACAAGTTACAAACTGAAAATTCAATAAACCCCCGACACCTATTAATCTATTCATTGAGTCCATTTGAATTAGCTCAAATAGAGATATCGTCTCTACTGTAAGTTGGTGAAGAGTTAGGTATCCTACATATTCAAGATGATGCTGCAGCATTATTTTTCTATTTCATTTTTCACTTGTTTTTTTATTGTTATATATAGGTTTCTTAATTTTCTTTTTCATGTTTTGTAAGGATGTCGTCGATGTTGAGAGAACTATTTTAAGTTCTGAGTTTTGTTTTATATATATATATATATATATATATATATATGTATATTACTTTTCTGTGAAATTTCTCTTACTGTACTTTCTGCATATGATATTCGGATGGTACAGATTATGATATATCTTTAGGGATGCATATTTTCCTTTGTTACTCTTCTTCTACTCTCTCCATTGACAATGACATTAGCCGACTAAATTTCAACACTTACCTTGTGATATCATGTTGATTAATACTAAAAAACTAGAGGACCAAAAATTTCGCTCACCAAAACCTTACGAATTGCTTCCATACTAAAATGGCTATCAGATGTTTGACATTTCTACAGCATTCAACGCTAGTTTTTCAGCATAACAAAATACTTTAAGTGTTGCTCTGCTTCTAAAATTAAAAAGTATTATGTGTTTTGTGTTATGTCACACACGGGAATGAAATTTGAGCCATTTTATCAACGTCATGTTTTATTAAAATAAAAGGCCGTTATCGATTATTTGTTTGTTTTGTAACAATGCCATAGCAGCACAAAATAGTCATTGAAAAACTTGCTATCAATAAGAACGTGCCCCCATCATCTTTATTATTTATTGTAGTATTGTTTTAAACAGTTTTAGTACGCATACTGGCTTTTTTTGTGAATCATTGAATAAAATACGTTGCTTGATAATGTGAAAGTCTTGTCGGAATGACACTGACTCGAGTACACTGATTTCAGCGTGATTTAGATAGCCGATTTGTTATAGTACGTCGACGCCATCTAGTTGTAGCGCCAGCACAACCCATCACTTAACTATTCTGTTCACTAGTTATTCCTCGATTGATAAGCCATAAGAATGGTCAAGAATATGAGTTATAATAAGATTACTAGGCAAAAATCGGCTGCAGAGCCGCGGGGAACCAACCGGTAGTGTATGATAAAATAAAGCAATTGAAATATCACTGACTCAAAGACAACATGTTGGAACACCGGGTCAAGAAAAGAATTTTTCACACGTTTTTCTTGACACAAGTCAATAAAAACGCCTTTTCGCTAAAAGATCGTGGTAATATATCTTCTTTCCTCATCCAAATAACAACAGCTCTGTAGTTTAAAATCTATTGGTGAACCCATATCGGTGTGTGTTCGGAACCTCTGCACTTGGGAATACATATTTCGGTTTAGCGCTGGTATATCTAGTCATCGTCAAATCATAACAGATAATTAATTACGATCAAATATTAACCTTCATAAAAAAAGGATCCTATTCCTTCATTAAAAATAATATATTTTACTTTGTAATTCATATCGGATAATAATTTTAGACGCAAAACCGAAAAGGGTGTTTCGTATTTCGAATCGCACCCCGATTAGCTCTCTAGAGAGACTGAATCCTTTTTCAAATGTTGTTACTTAGCACTCGGTTCCTATGAGACCACTAAATTTACATTTGCTTAGAATGCTGTCACGTCTAGGACGTTTAATTTGTATCGTTATATGAGTACACGACCTACATGTTGAGTTTGCAGATATCAGGATTTTTTAAATTGATACAATGTGTAACACATATAAATGTATGAACAATAACTAAGTAAGCATTTTATTGTTGTACTTGTGCGAATTCTAACTTTTTTCTTTGGATATACTGTAACGTTTAAAGCGAAAAAAGAGTGAAAAATTAATTCGTTAGCAAAGACAAATGGTAGAAAGTTATTAAGCAAATCCCGTTTGTTTTGAAGAAATTTTCATTTTCTGTTTCATTAGTAAAATTTAATCTTATTACGAAAGAAGGGAGAAGAGCAATATCTTTGAAAGAACCTTTATAAGGAGTTTGGTAAAGACGTTATGCTTGTTTAAAACGATATAACACTTGTTTTTGATGGAAATGTAATAGCAGTTACCTATAATTTAGGATACGGTGTGCGCTAAGAAAATGATAATTTCTTTATAGTAGTATAAAAGCCATAAACTGCGAATATGGTTCTCTGAATTTCTTAAAAAAAATGTTACTGATGCGTATACTTACCTACTTATTTGTTTACTTCTGAAATAGGTTGAAAAATTATTACAATATGAAGTAAAATATTTAAAGTGCTATTAGTGGATATAGATCAGATGCGGGCTTCCAGTTGTAGTTGGAAAATTTAATGAAATCCATCACTCACGCCGCGCCGCATCAATGTCGCTTACGTCTTTCGATTGTTTCAAGGCACTCTCAAGTTGATGGGTAATGTCGTTATCGCTTTCAGTGCTTAATTACAGTTCTCGGTATCAATTATCTGGAGGCTAATTCTGTAACTTATATTTAATCAGCACTGTATTTAAGTTGGTGATAAATACATTCAATTGTATAAAAATAAAAAATAAATTAAAAATAAACTTTTCAATAGTCAATCTTCACTAACCACGTGACTTGTACTTTGTAATAATAAAACTATCAGAATTTACATTATTAAAGTATTTTAATCATCGATAAAAGTGAAGAAAATGCCTTTTTACTCACTAAGTGAATAAAAAGTTTTTCTTTGGAACAAGCACAAATTATTTAGGAACAAAAAAAAAAAATGCGCATCCAGCACCATACACGTGATAGATGGGAAATTTCTTAAAATGAAAATAAGTGATCGGTTTATCACTATGTGTATGGAGGTCGCGACCTTTCTTCTCTCTCATGTTACGAAATGTGCCTAAACTTAACGCGTTCTTGAATTTTAAGTCTCTACTTTCGTCCTAATATCGAGTCCTCGCCTAAGAAGTTTTCTCGTAGTCAATGATAATAAGTAGAGTACATAACTCGTGAAAAAAATAATTAAATCTCGGTCCTAGTATCCCTCGCGACAATTATTTAGAAGTAAATTCCTATCAAGTTATACTATACAATATAATTTATTGCACACTAAACAAAAAAAAAAAAAAAAAAAAACTATTTATATTATTCGTGTACAGTTAGATGGCCTTATTGCTTAGTGCGATTTCTTCCAAGCAATTTAAATATAAATGGAAATAAAGTACGTGGTGGCAAACACATATATCACTAATATACAAGTTTTACAATCAAATAGAACAAAGAAATAGCACACACATATATACCAGAACTTTTTTTTTATAAAATTTGCACACATAACAAAAATACTCCAATAATAATACACACATAAATGTTTTATCACGGTGTCAGAAAGGTATTAAAAAGAAAAAAAAAGCAGTTTGTATTATAACAGATAGAGGGAATGACCATGTAGTAGTCTTTTAAAAATTTGTAGCAAAAAAAATTAATTCATTAATAATTTTTATTTTGTATATGTAATTTTTATAACTTTAAATACAGCAGTAAAGGTTTTAAAATGCATTGTCCGATTATTTATGCGTTTTCGATTACATTACCACAAAGACAGTACTTTGAAGTATCCTAACTAGGTACAGTTTACTATTTTTTATAGTATCATATAATTTTATATATCTTGGGATTAATGTTTCTTTATCTTTACAAAAGTTTTTACATATTTATTTAAAAGCGAGAGTTATAATTTTCATGAATACTTTTGTTTACAAGCAACACTCAAATAGCGACTTTTACATATTATCTGATGGAAACCTGCACCCGGTTTTCTGAACTTTAATATTAAATTAGTTTGAAACAAGTTTCAACAAAATTATGTTTGTGTTAAAATTGGAGGTTACACTGTTATAAGACAACTTTTGGGTTCATATTGCGATTTTTGAAACCCTTAATCAAGGACTTACCGATAAAAAGAGGGCAATTTAAGTTTGGAGTCTGCTTGATATTTTATTCGTATAATATTCTAATTATAAATATTCTTGTTACTTTTTTAACCTTATATATTGTTACAATATTATTATTATAATATTATGAGTAACACATCATTTTCCTAATACTAATGTTTTCCAAAGGTCTTATTTAAACGGCTTTTATACCGGAATGGGATAAATACACGGTTATAATCAGTTTATCAATCGTTCCACAACTTTAAATTTGGAAATATGAATTTCTTTTTAACCTTCATATTTAAAAAAATAAGGAAAAAACGTATACCTATAATGTATATATTAATACGTGAAGCAAAAGCTTTCGGTACCTTTATAGGTGTATTCTGTGCACGGAAGACTGTGAGATTCGGCATGGTAAAATTCTATATGGAGGAGTGCAGAATGCCAAAATTTATCTATAATATCTGTTACTAATATATTAAATAAAATAAATTAAGTCTGCGAATCCTAACCATACCAGTGCCATTGAACTTAGACCCCCC
The DNA here is from genome assembly GCA_033032175.1 of Saturnia japonica. Classification (NCBI taxonomy): domain Eukaryota; kingdom Metazoa; phylum Arthropoda; class Insecta; order Lepidoptera; family Saturniidae; genus Saturnia; species Saturnia japonica. Next base: position 10,255,514 of record CM065305.1, read on the forward strand.
AAAATATTGACATTGTCACTCAACGAAAAGTGACAGCAAGTGATGTAGATAATACTCATTTGAATACTGCAAATGTCAAACAGAAAATCGTCTATGATCTAAAAGTCGCTGGTTGAATTTCCAGCTTAGGACGATCGCTAGTAAAGATAAATATTTAAAAATCATGTAAATTCAAAGACATATTATATAATGAACGAATAAAATTTTTTGTGGATACAAATGATAGATACGTTTCAAAAGACTGAATAATGTTTTGTTTCCAATTTCGTTACATTATGCTTATGTACTTATTGTTCCGCTCAAGTTATTCAGTTAAATCTTTTAATAAGTCCTCAATTATTATCTTTGATGTCTGTGACCCTTTTTACCTTTGACCCGTGCTTGTTCAAAGGTCTCTAAAGCTTTCAATGTTTGACTTCAAAGTGAACTATCTTTCTCTTGTCCCCGTCCTTTGTGTTTGACTGTTTAGTAATATTGCTATTGCTTGTGATACGTTACTAGTATATATTTGTTGAAGTGAAACTTTTTTGGGACGGTGTGAATTGGATTTTATGAAACGAAAAAAGAGATAGCTATAAACATATATGTAGGTTTTAGACTGTGAAAGAATGATTTTCTTTATAGTTTCCCTATCCTTCGTTTATTCTTAATGTACTCGAAATATATACAAAGTGAAGGAGAGACAAATTTCACATCTACCACGTGTGAACTCACAATGAAATTTTTTTTAATCTGCCGTTGTTATATTTCATAGTATTGTGATATTATTAGTCATTGTTAGAATAAGTTTAAAAGATTACATCTTTCTGGGTTTACATAAAATTATTTTATGAAGCAATCCCATGTTTTAGACTAACTAACTAACTAGTAACTCAGGACAGATCACAATGGAAATTGTTAGAAGAGGTCTATGTCAAGAGGCACATTAAGATTAGAGACATTTTATAAGATATGATATTAATGTATATGTTATCTCTTGTCCCATAATAAAGGGCTTTATTATTATTAAGACCAATAAATATTTTTTTAGGTTCTAGTGTTAGGTTCAATAATAAGATCATTAAATACGTTACTGATTTGCTGGACAATAAATTAGTTCCAAGACCATGTCAAGCAGGTTTTACTGTCGAAAGGTCATTGTAGGTAGGATCATTACGTGAATGACAGTAATGTTAGGAAATGATTTCTTATCTGTACATCCACTAAAATAATATAATTATCGATAGTAAACAATCTTCATACAGTAAAAAAAGAAAACCCGAATCGAGTTTCTTGCTGGATCTTCTCGATAACTGGAATGTTTTACAAACCGTTAGTAGTATTTTAAAGTTCATAGATGCCCTTCTTCGGGCCTAAACTGATTGAAGTATTTATGATTTTAATTTTAAACATCATACATTTCTAATAAGATCATAGAATATACTCCGGTTTGAAGTAAAGTTTTAGTTTAATTTTAGAAATTGACTTTTAAATGTTATTTTAATTATTCAAGAGTAAACTACTAACAGCTTCAATTACACGGGTTGTTTATAGGAATTTCTGTAACTTTCTATGTAATACTTAATTTTTTTTACTCATTCCTGGTAGACAAGAATGTTACACATTTTTTTTTTCCTGTTGCAATTTAACTTTTCGTAAGTTGAATCGACGAACCAAATCGTTTTTGCAAACGGAAGCTTCGGTAAAATTACCCAATCAACATATAAAGTGCCTACTGAGTAAACGGCACCTAAAATCCAGCCAGCAGAGATAAATGAATGTAACTTATTAAATACTAAAAGCTTGGTCGTGGGTTTAAATGTTTGTTTAGTTTTATCAACGGTAAAAGGAATGTTCTGAGTTAGTTACCTCTCTCTCCTTAAAAGCAAAAGCGGACTTTATTAAGGTTATTTGTGGCATATGTAGTGAAAAAAAACCAAATTTTTTAATAATATCAGGTTAAAATTAAAATTTATTTGCCGAATTTTTTCTTCCTACTTCAAAAATTATCTACTTAAATATAAAAAAATAAATAATAAGATATCGGGATAATAAAATTTATAGTAGAATGCGAAATAATAAAAGAAAGTAAGTTACTGTAAATTTTTAAGATTAGGTTTTCTTTAAAATTAATTTCTTAATATGAAGTGAAATATGTGACGAAAATGAACTTTTGTAAATCTACGTTCAAAATTACGTTAATTGAATAGGAAGTCCGTGAAACAAAGTCCCTTTAAAATTCAGTAAAATTAATAAGAATTGCATTACATTGCCTATTACAGTCTTTTGATTGTGAAGATTAAAATATAATTTGAATAAAGAAATAAGAAATACTTTTTGATAAATGTTTGATGAAAAGATTCCGAGTGTCCTTTTTTATTACATTTATAAAAAGGTACAAACATTTTAATTATCTTTGAAATTCTTTTTAGTCAAGTATGAAGGATTTGTTTTCCTTCAGTTTGAAAATTGATGATAAAATCATTTTTTTTATATTATATTTTGTCCACTGTTTTAGATGTGCGTAAATGTATACAATAATAAATGTAAGTGCTAGGATTCAAAATAGTTATGTAGTTAATATATAAATAAATTAACAATCTACGTATAACAAAACTTCACAAAATATACGTATATATATAAATAGTAGTTAGGTATTCATTAAATGAGATAACTTCGGTTTCTTGAGGAAATCAGTGGTTTTATTTTTCTAAACTGTATTTTTAAATTTAACTTTATCATCTATACAAACTATAAAATTTAAATATCTGTTAGTAATGTCAAAATAACAGCTTTTTACTAAATACATAAGGAAGTATATAGTACGACACCTATAACAAAAAACCCAATATTAAAATTTTTGTCTGTCTGTCTGTTTGTTCCGGGTAATTTCCGAAGATAGCTGGTGTTATAAGGAGTAACTGTCTACTTTTATTTTAGAAAAAGAATTAAGGCTACGCGCAAATGAAAAAAAAAACCTGTCATGGTGAATCAATTCGTGCGCTTAAATTGCTTACGCTGATGAAACCATAAGACATGTATCAAATTAATGTACTACATAATTGTAAATATTAAAAAGAATCACTCACAATAATCATATGTCCGGGAGCGGAAACAACACGATTCACGTGTGTGCTCCATTGACGGCAATGTGTAGTCCACGCGAGCGAAGTTGCGGGCGCAGCCAGTACTGTATACAATGCAACACATGATCCTGCTGCTTTGATGATAAACAAGAAACATGTTTTTTTTTTCGATAACCATTACAACTACGGGAGCAAACAAGAATACGGTTGGCCTAATGGCCGTAATACTATAGGTATTAAATAGCGCGTTGCTGATCTTGATCCAGGGGAGTAGGGACCCCAAGGGGCTTTGGAAATCCTTCTCACCGCAGAACCACAACACAACTTTATTTGGCTGCCACCTTTGGTATACCACCAGTCGGACTGCCCGAAGTAGAAAGAAATCTCTCTATGAACTACCTCTCTCTCTGTCTTACTCAGTTGTGAATAAATACTGTAATTTATATCGAATTACTCTACGTTCAAGCAATACGCATTCAGAAAAATTATTTCTTATTCAACTGATATTTGTCATGGTTCAAGGAATACGCCTATATGTGCGGATTGATATCCGAGCAATTACACACGTAGCTACAATTATTATTCAACGTTATTTCATGTTACGTTCAATCGTCCGTTTAAATAATGTGTTAGGTATACCTATGTCAGTAACCGAAACCGCAATTCATGTGCTGACAATATGCTTAAATACCGACCCTCTTGGGTTTTATTTTCATAAATGTATGTGTAATAAAATCGCAATGTATCTAAGCTCTACTTCTAACAATTTTAAAATTTAATATTTTGATGTTTCTATATGGATTAATTTTAAAAAAAGTATATTTTTTTATGTTTGTGAACATTTTATATAAAATATTAAGCGTACTAGTTAGGCGCTATTAATGTATTATTATGATTATATTAAATATATAAGTAAATAAATTAGGATTAAAATATAATGCCCATTGAATAATACTTTGAGACTCTAAGGTCTCTTACCAAAAAATTCCTTTATACTTACTGCCAAAAATATTAAATGATCACCAAACCTTAGTAATTAAATTCATGCGTTATTAATACCTATCAAACGTAGTGGCTGGGTTAAATTGGTATGATTTAACTGAAAAAAGTTGATACTATTAACTAGTTGCAGTGTGACCGCGGGATTGCGAATCAAATCTGTGTTTTAATTATTATTATTTATGTAATTATTATTTTAAAAGTGATATTTACGTTTAAAATCCAATTTATTTCATTGCAGTAAAAGCTCATATAAAGTAGAAAATGGAGTATTTATTTGCTTTAGTCACTGTAGATTCGTCGAACTGTATTTTTTACTGCATCACGAGTTTTTTCAGCAAACAGGACCCGTGATGAATGGTCAGTGAGGGCAATGTGAAAAAAGTTGCCGCAATCCTATCACTACGCTACACTTCCTATGCACATTTGGGTCGTTTTAAAATAGGGCTGGTTGGATACGTTTCAAACTTTAGTTTTACGTGTAATTAAATTCATTGTAGAGTTTCTAGGGGTGTTAGAGCGAAAAGTATGAATTTCGCTGTACTTGAAATAAATTGATAAATTGTTTCAGCATTTCAAATATAAAATATGAGTTCCTATACTCTATAGTTTTCTGTATACCCATATTTGTGCACAGGTAACGTTAATTTTAATTCAATATTAACAGATACTGATTCCAAATTTTTGTTACAAAATGCTATTGCAGGATATAAGTAGAATATCTTTATTAAACACCGTGAAAAAATATTTAAGTAGGTATTACTATAAAGTCAAAATTATCTTATGATATTTTACTGTATAAAATGTATGTCAGAGTCATGCGACTTCACAAAGATGCCAAAATTGCTTTATATTAAAAGTTTAGTCTAATATTTGACTATTTTATTATTATTAATGATTTTGTTCCTTTTTTTATTTTCGCTTTCTTCCTACGTACGCAATTTTGCCAATATCAAGTGTGACAAATACACGTTATACAATTTAGTTGCCAAATGTGTAATGTATAATATCCTGTGAGATTAACCCTTAAAAAGGATAAATTGACACAACATAAAACAGTCACAAATTTATACATAAAACTTGTTATGGGAACTGCAGAGATAATATAAAACTACATATGTTAAACATATAAATAAAAAGGATAATTATAATCTATATAGACTCGATTTTGTTCCTTGTGGGAACTTTTTTTAGGTGTAGGCGACCTTATAACATAAATACTTGTCCGAAATTGTTGTAAAATAAAGTGTGTTAGATTACCTCAATTATATGATACAAGGCATAGTGTCAATATTCTTTACAGCATAATTATTGCTCAACAAAACGAGTTTAGTAGGTACATATATCTATTATCATTCCGATGGAGTAATAACAGTGGCGTCTGAAACTACTGAAGCATGTCGTACGACGGTTGTCTATTCCAAACTAGCCACAAACTTTACACTGCATTAATGAGAAAGTGTTTGATGACACAATTAACAAAACTAGTTCATTGTACAGCTTTTTGATATTAAAATATGCATGGAATTTGTTGCGTTGTATAGTTGTAAATATATAAAACAACTTAAAAGTAATGTTTATTAATATGTTTATGTTATTCAATGTAGATCCATACTATTGTAAAAAATGTATATTGTTCTATACAATGTATATAACAGGTAATTGTTCTATACAATGTATATAACAGGTAATTGTTATATACATATATGATTACCATTGAAAGAAATTATAATTTTATTATACATACGCAGAGAGAGTTTCTCCACAAGTAAATCGGAGATTGTACAATTACAAATTCACATTTAATCAAATATTGATTACTAAAATTTTCAAAAATTGCTATAGTTCATAATTTGGATTATCTAATTATTGTCTGTTGTCTTAAAATATAGGTACATTATTATTTTTTAAAGGTGTTATTTTCTGACAACGCTATATCTCCGTTAATTCTTCATAAAAACCCGTTAATGACAATACATACATATAGCTTAAAATTAACTTTCCTTAAATAAATCGATTCATAAAAAAATTCCCATTTAATTCCATTCATATCTCTATATATATTTCTCAAAGGTGTTAAAAAATATTGAAATATGGTACTTATTCCTAATGAAAATATATTTAACTAACATGTAAGAAGCGCCATCTATTAATAATCTGTTTAACTAACGTGAAAGCTGTTAGTTAGATTGTTTACATTCTGTATTGTGCGAAATATTCGTACGGGTCGATTATAGTTATTCAATAATTCCGAATTATCTTAACCGACAAGGTGAGGTACTACCAATATTTTAAAGTGATTTCGGTATGTTTGTGCAGGAGGAGAGAGTGCCCAACCAATTTCTAATGCATATACTCACTCGTATGTTTATTGTTTAGATCTACGGACTGTTTGTTAAACAAGTTGATATAATTATTAATTCTCGACGTTTAAGAATCAGCGTTTCTATCAATCTGTGATGCAATCTTTAGATCTTCAGCTAACGTAAAACTTTTATAGCAAACTAAGCTTTTGTAGAATGTTAATAAATTATATTACATATTATAATACTCAACGTATGAAAAATTACTTATCCCAATACTTTTAAAAAAAATTCATAGCTATGTTATCTGGTCAGGTTATAAGATATATTTTATTAGATAAAGTAACAATTATGAAATAAGCCGTGACGATAATGGTGTATCAATTCGGAAAAAGACGCTTCTCGGGCGCTTAAATAGCTTACACCGAGTAAATATAATAGATAATATTAGGCCCTTACATATGAAATTGGCGTTTGGTTAGGAATTCCAAATTAAAATTTAGGCTTGTGTATTTGCATTTCGATTTTAGGGATTCATTATTTTTGCACCATTTGATTTTTCTATGAGATCGGAATTTTTACAAAATGGGAAACTTAAAATATCACGTTATTTACGAATATGAGTTCCGCCGTGGAATCTGCGCTGCAGAAAAAGCTCGAAGGATTAATAATGTGCATGGGGAAGCTGCTGTAAAAGAAAGCACGGTACGTTTTTGGGTCCAAATTTTTCGTTCTGGGTATTTTGACCTACGAAACAAACCCCGCGGCCGGAATGAGACCCATCACAAACCACGTCAGAGTTAACGGCAGAGTTAAAAAAACAATTTTACTTCACTTGAAAGTGGGTACCGCATGAATTGACTGAAGCACACGAACAAACACGCATTGAGTGCTGCGTTACATTACTCAACCGTCACAATAATGAGGGAATTTTGAATCGTATTGTTACTTGTGACGATAAATTGATCCTTTACAACAATCGGAAATACTCATCACAGTGGTTTAACCCAAAAGAACCGGCCAAATCCTGCCCCAAGCGAAAGTTTAATCAGATAAAGGTATTGGTAAGTGTTTGGTGGACCAGTGCTGGTGTCGTACACTACAACTTCCTAAGATCTGGCCAGACGATAACGGCAGATATGTATTGTCAACAATTTCAAACCATAATGGAAAAGCTAACCGTTAAACAACCGAGACTGGTAAATCTCTCTAGCCCACTGTTGCTTCAGGACAACGCTAGACTCCATATTTCACGACAGACGGTCGCTAAATTAGAGGAACTGCTCTTCGGAATTTGATCCAACAGATTACCACTTTTTTCGAAATTTGGACAATTTCTTGCAAGGAATAAAATTATATTGCGATGAGGCTGTCCCAACCGCCTTCAAAGATTTTTTGATTCTCGCTCCCACAATTTTTTCAGCAATAAAATCAATGAACTACCTATAAAATGGCGAAAGTGCATAGATAATAATAATGGTACATATTTCGATTTATTAAATGTATAATTTCATTAAATAAAAATTGTTTTACTTCTTCCATATAATACGATAATTTCATATGTAAGTTTTTAAAATAAAAACATTTATAATTCAATTCAACTCGTGTATTTCTTATACAAAAAAATCAAAGCATAATGATACCCTGAACAATATGTAGATGAAACTAGAATACCATAGACTATATAAAGTATAATTGAACACAACAGTAAGGACCTATTAAATCAAATTAATGCACTAAGTAATTGTAGATCTATGTCTATTTTCTTTAGATCACTCACAATAAGCAATTTTGTTTGTAAAATAACCGGCGGGCGATCGGCGCGGGTGGGAGCGCGGGCAGCTCGATTCGCACGTGCGCTCGACAGATCTCATTCTGTAGCTCACGCGAGCAGAAAGCCACGAACATAGTCAGAAAAAATAAACAAATTCTAATTTAAAATTACAAAACCTTTTAATAATAACTGCCAAGTAATATAATCACGTGCAGCTATTAGGTTTTATGACTTGATCGCTGAACGGCGATTTTTACCTTTACCTCCTTGAAATTTTGTGGCAAATAATGTAAGGCTGCATAAATTTACCATTACAAGGGTTCTCCGATGTAGGATAAATCGTTGGATAGCATTTATTAGGCGCTGTTCTAAAAGCTCTCTCTATACAGGATCGATGCAGTGTTTTGTGCCTAGCTGGGATAATAAATACTTTGCGTAAAGAAATTTCAACCCTCGGATTAGCTTCGGACCCAGCTAGAATATTACCAATAAATAATAATAGTAAATAATAAGTAATAATACCATCCTTCATATTTCCTATTGCTAAGCTGCTACATACATACATTGCTGCCACGCCAACATATGACGTATTGGTGATTTAAAACGCCGAGAAGTTCACAGCTCTATATTTTTCCCACATTGAGTGGTCTACAAGAAAAAATATTTATCAGCCGTTCAGGTTTCCTCACGATGTTTTCCTTTACCGTTAGCCGATGACAGTGTTAGCAATTCAAATTAGTAGAAAAATGTAAGCGAATGCCGAAGAATTTGTTGATGGATGATTTTTTTTTTAGAACTGACTATGCTGTTAGCCAGAAGGGTTATGAAGCCTCAGACGGCTTTTACAGCTTCACTGAGGCTTGGAGGCGAGTGCTAAAGGCACTCAAACGCGAAAGCGTGGCATCAAGCTCAAGGGTGCCAAAGTGACCGAACCTCGGTTTGGGCTGTTGCCGTAGTTGCAATTTAGTTGCGAACTGGCTAATTCCCTATCCGTAGAAAATCAATCGAAACTATCATATACATATAGAAATTATTTTTGTGTATGATAGCCGGACTCTCGAGGAACAGTATAGGCTATTTAAGATTAGGCTACAACTCTCAGATAGCCTTAAATATTGATTTTTGTTACGTAAGTCGGAAGTTGAGGCGCTCTCGAACTGCTTTAACCGCGTGCGCTAGTGTAATCGTTAATGACACGGAGATACAATGTTGTACAATAATAATGTACCTTAGTATAACTAAAAAAAAATTAAGTGATAGCATATGCCTATCTCCTATTACATGAGCCACAATAAGGTATTTTGTGACAAAAATTTTGAAAATAAAAAAGTGATTTATAACCATTATTTTTAGACATCATATATTAATCCTTACGAACAAAAGTTACTTCATCATAAAGACAATGTTATGAAGTTAAATTTTGCTCTTTAGAGTATGCTATTTGCACACATAGTTAAAGAGATAATGAAAATTTTTATTAATTTTTACTTGCGGGAAGAACAATTATGATAGACTACATGGGTGCGTCGCGTCGGCGTGGCGTGGTGTTTGTCGGATAAAATTAACGCATGTGAAACGGTGGGGTACAACTAGTACATTATATTCCTGTCTTTTGGGAGAAAGGAAGGAACATGCGTATATGTATTTAGTGATCTGTCAATTTTTATCTAAACTAGTACAAAAAAAAGAAAAAAAAGATCCCTTACAGAACCCCTGTGTACCTTGAGTGGTGTGCAGTGTGGGGTGCAGTGTGATGGTGTCTATTGGTTGCTAGTGAATGCAAGTGCAGTGTCACTTGTATCGTGCAAGCGGCTGGAAGTCTCAAGGGCTCTATACCGAGGGAACAGACCTAGGCTTGAGTAGCCGCAGAAGAGGGTGGACGTGGCGGGTGGTTAGTGCATGCCGGGGCTCGAACCTGTGTACATACCGCCGCGCCGCGGGTATAAATCATTGGACCACCGCGACTCATTTTTTGATATATAATTATAATAATACTGATGAAAGTGTATAAGTGAAGTGAGCAGAATAGGTACACAAAGTAATTGAGCTCTCTATAATGTACTTTTGGGCACAAAACCGGAGTTATACCGTGTTCTTTTATGAAAAAAAGTGTTGTGATAAATGTACGCTGGAATGATTACACAGAAACGACATTGACAAATGACGTCTTAAGGACGCCAAACATCTGTTATTCAGAGGAATAAGATAAATACGTTAAGTTTTTGCAGCACACGTGAAATGGAACCTGTCTTATTTTTATGAACTCATGAGATACATGGCTTGTTATAATAGTGTTATATGAATGCCATTTACTGTTTAAGATTAAATGTCATCATGAATCAATATATAACATAATATTTAATAGAAAGTACGCTAACATAAACAGTTATTAGTATCGCAAGGTCGATGTAAAAGTACTGCTAAGGTACAGAATCGATTTTAGTTAACAAAATATACATGTCTATAAAATATCATATACTAGCTGTGCCCGCGACTTCATCTGCGTGGTATATTTCGTGTATGAAAAACAGCAACTAAATAAAAACCTCCGCTCACCTCAATCTCACCTTAAGGTGTTATTTAACAGGTATAATAAGCTTTTTTAATTATTTTAAATGATAACTTTCCTTTACGAAAACCTAATTTTATCGAATAACCTTTTTTTTTATAAACCGTTAATACCCAGTGAATAATAATGCTTTATAGTAAGTAGGTATGTCTGATAAGTGTAATTTCATAAAAAAATCTCGATACCGCAAATACCAGAGACAATTTTTTTTAAGGGCATATTCGTGACTTGTATCGTTCACATAATAAACCTATCGGGAATTTTGGGTATAAAATGAACTGTACAGACAGAACTACAGATTTATTCATATAGATAAATATATAGATATTAGTTAAGTTATATGTAATCAAGTTTAAATAACTGAATACTTTTTTAACTATTCACTTTACATAGTTTTGATTAACATTAATATGTAGTGTTCGAAAGTTCATATTGTGTATATGAAAATACATATATAGTTTTACTTGAATTGCGGTAAACCGCAAGAAATTCTTTAAGGCTTGAATTTTCTTATCTTTTTGAACCGAAGGGCATTTTGCATACGGACCTTTTTTGTTATCAGGTATATTTTGGCCTGCTTAGAATAAAATAATTCGGCTTCGTGTGGAAAACAAGCTGTTTCTGGCTGTACATAAGATAAAAAAAAGTTGAGTTAGAATATAATAAGCATAGGTACATCATAGTAATATTGCTTACAAGAAACAAAAACAAACAAATTTCTCATTGAAACCTATGAATATTTATTGTAACTCTTAAAAAGTAATATTACGTGTTTAAACGTTAATAAATTATATAAATTTTTTTGCCAACGTGTTTTCGCTTTGTTTACACTAATACATATTATATGAATTATAATTATATTAATAGATACATAAATAAATTGGTCAATGATTGAAATTTATTTAAATTGATCATGTAAGGTTTAAAAACTGAAGGTACATTTGTGAATGGGTATATGAGGGTCACTGCGTCTCAAAGTGGCTTTGTTAAATTGATTTTACGTGTATTGCGGACTTCGCCGCTCGTTCTCTGTTCGTGTCCGTATCCGAGATGTAACAACTGTTTGGGATTTACTCAACATTGCTTTGTTTTAAGGATTTATTTGTTTTCAGTATATTCAGGAGCTTCTAGCTCCAGAGTCTTGTTTGTAGAAATTCTGCGCTTATATTTAAATACAAGATAGAGTATAAATATTTGGATTTTGTTTCTTTATATCTCTTAGATCCTAGATGAATCCTCATATTTCATGTCTCGCTCTCGTGATATTCGCCGCTATTACACCAGAAATATACAATACTGTACATATGATCAGATGTAGTCCAGTTATTCTTGAGGAATATTAAATACAAGGAGAATTACTAGCTTACTTAATGTACTATTCCTATTAGTTTGGAACTACCCTAAACCAATATAACCCAAACAAACATTTACGGGATAGAAAACAGCAACTAAGGTAAAGATATGGTGTTGATTTCATTACGAATGCGGTGAACAATCTAATCAATTAATGGAATTAAGGGAGTTACACAATTATTAAGAAAAATACCCCTGGTAAATTTAGCAAGTTAAAATACAAACACATAAACATACCATCACGTCTGTATCCCCGAAGGGTTAGGGAGAGGTGTACTAATGTACACTCACAGATCGCTGTGTATGTTTTTTAGGTCCCGTGTAATAGGGGGCGAGCCTATTGCCATTAATCGGGCACAAAGCCAAACTTCGACCGGCTACTAAGAATTTCATAGAAAATCCAATAACACTTCGCTCGACCTGGGAATCGAACCCAGAAACTCGATCATAGCAGTCGCACATACGACCACTAGGCTAATGATGTAGTTATATCACATAAATATTATTGGAATTTCATGTTTAAGCATTTCTCGTTTAAAGCTCCGTCTTCAGACCCTTGTCATTATGTGTAGTGGAAGATATTCAGAAGAACAAAACAAACAAACCCTCAAGTTCAACCGTATTACCATTTGCCATCAGGGAGTTCCAATCCCTATATCTGAAACCCATAATCAAATCAGCTCCATTGTAACATAATATTGCATTATCATGGAACTTACATACATATTATTTGCTAAACATCTGAATCGATACCAGCAAGTAGTTGAAAAATGTTTTGCAAATTTTGATTGTTTGACAGTGTGTCAACAAGTTCGGAACGGTTAACACTGGCCAGTGTAAATTATTATTCGTATAATTTATATCCAAAATGTTTTAGTCCTTACTGTTAACACTTGCACTTTCCTCTACTCTTACCTCGGCCAACAAAAGAATACAGAGATCACGCCATCTGTGGTTTCTAATAAGAAACAATGTAAAACGTTGTGCCGCGGGTGGTGGCGCTAATTATCGTGGGTATGAAGAAAAAATACGTGTTCGCGAGCTGGCTGCTGAGCTCCGGAAAATAAATAAAAAAGGTCTCATCTATACTTTAATGGGGCTCCATTACCATCCCATCCTAAGTGCTGTGATTGTGCTGTGAGGAACTATAAATCTAGAACTGGATACTGCAACTGTAACTTAATCAAAGGGATCGAGGCGACGTGTGTCAAAGGCCGAGGTAAGTTTTAAACATAACCTTTCCCGATACGTTTCTCCCACGTGCAAGTTGTCCAGAGTTCAAATTCCATCATAATAAATTCACTGGTTAAAGACTTCCGGTCTATCAAGACGATCGGTCAAGTCTCACCACTTACCATTTCAAATTTCGAACTCTACGTACCTATGATGCCGTGTCCTAAAAGTGCATAACTTCTTTAAGCTTAGAAACCTTCAAATAAGGTACTAATATAGTACGGTGACTTTCGAAATATTCCAATTTTAAAGAGTATTTGCTTATGTTTTTAAGTGAGTTCAACCTTTTTTGAATAAAATCGGATTGATTTTCAAACATGTGTCAAAATAAAATGTCATTTAAATAGCACTAAGGAGTATTGATATCAACTTCGAACCAATTCACCGCCAAAATAACTTTCAACCCGTTTTTAACCCCATTAGGGTATGAATTTCAATAAAATACGAAACACGTCTTTCATCAGTTCTGTTAAAAAAGGTTTATGCAAAATTTGAAGTAGATTGGACCAAGGAATCACGTTGTCCCATACAAACTTTGGCCCCCTTTCACCCCCTTAGGGGTAAAATTTCGGAAAATTCTTTCTTATCGGATGCCTATGTCATACAAAGAACACACCCTCGCAATTTCAGGTATCTACGATGAGCGGTTTAGGCTGTGCGTTGATCCGTCAGTCAGTCATTCAGGACAAAGCATTTTATATGTATAGATTAAACTTGCTTATTTAGTAATCTCATATCAAAGAAAGTAACAGAATTCTTTGTAAATGAATTGAGGTACATACATTCCTACAGCTATAATTAACGGAACTATAGTGGAACTTGGAACTCGTTAGATCTCAGCTCTATAACTAGTAAAACGACTACCCTTGTTTTTACTGAACTTGGACCCTCTTCACATTTATATTTTTGTTGGGATACGAACGTTGCAAGTTAAATAAAAGCTTGTAATATTAAACATAATAACTAATATTGTAGTCATATATTATAAACTTATAAAATGGTTTATACACTACATGTTTTGTTATTACAAGTTATTGTTGAATTTTCTGTTGGGTCCCTTAAAAAAGTTGAATAAAAGTCGAATCTCCAGTCTGCTTTAGTGGCTTGTAAGAAGAAATGTAAGGTTATTTACGTTAGATTAGTGCTTTGCGTTGAGTGCCCACTGGAGATGGGCCGTCAACGATGCTATAAATAAAATAAACCACTAGAAAGAAACTCTGTGATTGAGTACAGTACTTTTAAGGAATTGACTATAAATTTGGGTATTTAATATTATTTAAATGGTCTAATATGAATGCTCGCCCAGCTAACTACCACCATCTTAATTTGAAAATGTGATGTTAAGAATTTATGGACCTTGTGTTTTGGCAGCCATATTTAAGAGCACGAGTCCTCTCTATGCTTAGCCTGTCACCGACTATAAAATATTCAAAATAACCACTTTTGTACTCTAGCAAAGTATAGCTATTTACTCTAAGGAGATTTCGTGTTCCATTCTATCGATAGCTTACAAAAATTGTGTTTTATCTTGTTTTTGAAGTGAAAACTTTTTTAGCATCGTTGTGATTTGAAAGTCGTTGAAACGAAAAAGCGAAAGCGACTGTAAAAAGAGACAGACACATAAATTCATAAGATTTAACGTGGGAGAAAATGAGATAGGGTTGTTGTAAATGTACAAATGGCACAAGAGAGGTTTGTTGCCACGCAATAATGAATTTTATTACTTCACTAAAAAGGCACGAAACAAAAGCTTTTTAGACAACACTTTTGATATTCTGTTACTGATTGATATTGTGATAGGTTAACACGGATATTTCAAATGTGCATTAATTGAAAATGATATTATGAATAATTATTGTGAGTACTTTGTTTGTACATTTTCGTAAACTTTAAATTAGAGTGTATTCGGTGATAATCTGAATTAAAAAAATCATAGATGTGAAGGTTTCACTTCTACCACGAATGAATTGCACACATAATTTTTTTTCTTGACTTCGTCTGTGTGTATATTAGAATTGAGCCTTTGTATTAATCCAGGTTATAAAGTATCTGTGTGCCAAATTTCATCCAAATCTGTTGAGCCGATTTTGCGTGATTAAGTAACAAACATCCAAAAATACACAGGGTGGTTAGCGATCACGATATAACCGGTAAAGCTATACAAAACTAATATAATAATAGTTTCAAATATTTCTTTTGTTTCAAGTCGCTGAATCTATATGATAACCCCATATCAAACTGTGAAAATCTGCAAAATAAATGTTACATAAACATTGTCGAAATAATCTTATAATCCATCGATGTACATATGTGAGCATTTATAATTATTTGGTTTATCTATCCATTTGGAAGTTCCAAACTCCAATGAAACATTTTTGTTTTATGTTTAATTCGGGGCAATGAAAATAGTCTGATTTGATTAATGAAGATACATTTGATATATTCTATGGTTTGATATTCGAAACGGAAACGAAACGTGGTTGATATTATCTAAGTACAGTTTTTGAATATGATCATTTTGGTTTAAAGCTAGAAAAGTTCAGCGCTCTGAAATTGTCGTCAAACGACATGGGTTCGTATTCTATGTACAATGAGTATCAAGGTTGCGTGGGCAACAACATCATAATGAAACCAAAGTGTGCTTCTAGATTTTATTCAATGATATTTTTAACAAAAATTTTAGTTAATATATTTCCGCCACATTAACACGTTAAGTCAGGCGACGCTGTGGACCAACAATGGAATGTTAAATTACATGTATCTATTAATATAACCCTAATAGTTGTGTATACATTAAATGATGGCTTCATAAAGCGAGAATAGGTGTGATTATAATTTTATAGACTACAAAGTGCATACTTATTAATTATTGTGTTATATGAAATAAACTATTTTATGAGCTTTAAAATGTCGGTCTCGAATATATCGGTGTTAGATGTGCTTCAATAATTTTTGTTGTTGTTTTTATTTGTTGTTGTAGGCAAAATAGCTCAGGTTTTATTATACATTTTCAATAGTAGATAAAAGTTATACAAGGTGTCCAGAAAGGGTATCGGGTATTTGTAAGTTCAATGAAACAAAAATTATTTGTATGCAATAAAAAAGTTTATTGTTTATTATTAGCATATGAATTGGAGAATTATTTGGAAAAGATGATGTTATCCAAATGATGACCGTTACGTTGCTGGCACTCTTCTAAACGGAAACGAAGATTGGCGATAACACGTTGACACATAGCTATCGATATTGCTGCCATTTCTGACCTGATGTTTTGCTTTAACTGGGTTAGATTCGTCGGATTGTTTTGATAAACCTTACTTTTAAGGTATCCCCATGCAAAATAGTCAAGCGGGCTAAGGTCGGGGCTTCTGGGAGGCCAGTTGATGTTACCCCTTCGCGAAATGATGGCCCCATCTTGCTGGAACCACGTTCTTGAGTTGAAACCTGCAAACTCCAGCAACTCTAGGACCAAAAAATTTCGCAACATATCGCAATAACGGTCACTATTCACATTAATTGCTCGGTCTCGTTGATCTTCATGAAAATAAGGACCAATTATGCCTTTAGCAGACATAGCGGCCCAAACAACGACCTTTGGGCTATGCAGGGGTCGTTCATGCTTTCGTCTCGGATTCTCCACTGCCCAGTACCAACAATTCTGCTTATTAACATGACCATTCAGGTGAAAATTTGCTTCGTCACTGAACAGTATGTTGTTAAAGTTGTTAAATCGCTGCAGCATTTCGTTCGCAAAATTCAGTCGATTAGCATAGTCCGTATCCTTCAATTCTTGAACCAATTGAATTTTATAGGCTTTTAGATGTAAGTCGTTCTTTAAAATCGAATGTAAAGACGATTTTTTGATGTTCAACGCTTGGCTTCGCTTTCGGATGGATAAAGACGGATTTTGACGAACCGACGCCTCAACTTCTTCAATTGTTTCTTCATCGCGAACTGAACGAGGACGACCAGAGTTTTGAATTTTAACTGTCGCACCTGTATTCTCGAACATCCTGATCCATTTCCTAATGATATCGTCACTTGGCGCGTGGCGTGTACGATATTCCGCACGATAGAGACGTTGAGCAGTCACTATTGAATCACCATTACGATAATACGCTCGTACGCAAAATGCGCGATGCGTCCCCGAGTACTGTTCCATCGTGACTAAAACTCCATAAAATGGCGGACGCCACGAACCCCTCCCTGCACCCTTTAGACGCCCCGTTTCGAATATGGCGCGAAATCAAATACCCGATACCCTTTCTGGACACCTTGTATCTATCTCTAATGTGTATCTAACCGTGGGCGATTATGAAGATGTTTCGAGATATGTTAATTATAACCATTAGTAATTACTAATGTGATAGATCAGTAACTAACTTGAAACTTGGTGTTGGTAGACTGGCTCGGGGTTAACCTTTTTTAGCATGTCGGTATACAAGTTTTTATAAAGAATCTCGTTTACGACTGGACGACAATTAGTAATATTAATTAGTAATGCTATATTCGATTATGAAAATGAGTAATTACTAATGTTAGTAATGACTAATTTTGTTAGATCAGTGACTAACTTCAAACTTGTTGTTGATAGAATGGCTCGTAGGGAAACCTTTTTTTAGCTTGTCAATATACAAGTTTTTATAAAGAACTTCTACGTTTACGAGTTAACGACCTTTTTTTTAGTTTAGTCGTAAACAAGTTCATAAAAAAAACTTCGTTTACCACTGCACGAGGATTAGTAATATTAGTAATGTTATATTCCATTATGAAAATTAGTATTTACTAATATTATTGATTACTAATCAACATTAGTTATAAGCGTATGTTTCAATTATGTAAATAATTCACGATCATCTACCACTATACTCAGTTATTCAGAAAAGAAAATGATTTTTCACCCTCGCCTTCAATATCATCATCTTATAGGTAGGTTATACTCATTATTTTCTTTATGCGATATGACAGCTTATCCTATCTTTTTGCTCGCATTTGTCATTAGTTTTTTGATCTGATGCGTGCAAGTTGATCTTGTTCAGACTATGCTTAATTTCTATAAAATAAGCTACCGATGGTGTCATCGTGTTTTTAAGATAATCAGAAAAATCTTATAAAAGATAATACACCAAAGATTATCTCGTTCAAACGAGAAATATACTTAGTATGTAAATCTTACATTAAGATAAATTTACACTAAACGTTTAAAACTGCAAGTCATTGCTTAATTTTCTCTTGAGGGATGAACTAATTCTTTACGAACGCCAATAAAATTTGACACAATAATGTCTACTACTAAATTATCTACTTAAAGATAATAACTATCTTTTGCCTGCAGCTTCGCTCGCGCCAAGTATAAAAATTTAATCCTTATATGATTACTCCATGTAAATCTTGAATCCCTGTTACACCCCTATATGGGGGAATTTTCAAAAAACAGAATGTAACAGTAAAAGCAGCATGATTGTGAAATTCGCTTCCTATCAACTTCCAAGTCAACTTTTGGGATTCCTTCAAATATTCGCTACGTAGGTTTTACTTGGAGTAGTTGAATATCGGCTAAATTTTTTGTGTTACTAAATATTATACACAGTTTGCATATTTCTTTCTCTTGCTCCCCTGTAAGACTGGTAGATAATGCTTTTTAAGTCTTCCTATTTTACCTTTTTTTTTGTGCAATAAATAATATATACTAACGTGTGCCAAATTTCAGCCAAATCCGTTCAGTGGTTTTATATCCATATGTGTTGATAGATCAGTTAGTCAGTAACTGTTTCCATTTATATATATTTAGAATAGATAATTTTATTATTCTGTGAATGTTTCAAATAGTATTGAAAGGTCTTTTTTCGAGGATAGTCATGGGTTTAATAATCAAACTAGTCAAAAGCATAATTCTTAACGATTATGAACTGAACGAAATACTTACACAGTTTTTTTTTCCCCATTTGAAGCCAGCAGTAAGAAAAGTGTTCTCTATCGTCCAGGTTTCTTATGATGTTTTTCTTCATTACTATTTATTTAAGGAAGTTACTAGTGAAAAAAAAATTAGCATGCCAATTCTTTAAAATGCGTTAAATTAGTGTGCCGAGACGCATTCGACTTTCCACTGGTCTAACTATTCGTTTTCGTGTAAAATAGATTAAATATCAATAAAATAACAAAGACTATTCAGTTAGTAGCGATAAAAGTTGGAAATATTTTCGTAAACGCTAGCAAAACCTTAACTTACTGATCTTTATTACATTTATATGAATAATGCAATCGCGTGTAACTTTATATAGTTGTATGAAGTCGAAGTACACTGGTTTTCCGGTAGTTGCTTCATAAACGTAGAGGGCGGTCGATATCGGATGTCGGCTGAAGTGGCTTGTGAGAAGAAATGTGAAGCTATTTGTGCTGGGCCTGTACTTGCGTCGAGTGCCCTCCGGACGCAACCGTCGACGTTCCACCGAACAAACTAGATTACCGTCGCGACCTCGTTTTCTTATAAACCTATGTTTGAAATCGTCTTTTGTATTTTTATTTGTATAAGTAGAAACGTAATTCTTGTCTCATAAAATACTTTTAGAAGATATCTTTTAGTATTTATTAATTGAGTATTATATCTACTTAATTTTGTTTTTAAAAAAGACTTATTTAAATTTCCATTTTTAACATTAATAGCTGAATATATTATTATAAATGTATTGTACCTTTTATGTATTTGTTATGATAATATAAATGAAATGGTTCTTTTACAAGAAACAATCTCAAGTAGATGAATTATATTTTGTCTATCCATAATTTTTCCTAATTACCCTATGGACATACCATATAAAGGATCACGAAAATATTTTTTTTTGTCTGTGTAACTTTGTATATAAGGATTTAATTCAAAAACGGTTTCACCGATTCTTATGAAAGGTTGTACATGGGGAGCTTATGTCATTGGTCAGTTGTAAAAATCGTAAATAATATTGTAATAATAATAATAAGATAAACACTTACCTACTGTTCTAAAAGAATGTAATTAACTTATGTTACTTACCAATAAAAATACTGACTGAACAATAAATTGTTTACTTCAGGTATAAAAGAAAGCCATATTCAAATTAAAAGAGAGTATTACAGAGAAAAATTTAATGGCTCGGAATACTCAAGTAAGCAACTGGAAATATTGAAATAATAAGTAAGTTTATAAATTAGGTTACAATTGTGTTTATTGCGTCAGAGTAAAGGTTGGTTTGTTACGTTCTGAAAACGGCTAAGCACCATTAAAAGTTGTTGTTATATTGTAAGGTTATAAAAATAGAATAGAGTATGCATTGGGTTACGCTTAAGTCATCAGTAAGTAAATGGTTTAATGTTCGCCTAAATAAATATTTCTAAATATGTAAATATTCTTTCTAACTTCTAAACAAATAAATATTTAGAGTGGGATTTTTTGTAATTAAACTCTTTGAATAGAATAAACAAAATTAACTCTTGAGCTGTTTAAAATTATTCATCTGTACTTTTTTATAATAAGGTATAAATTCTATAGATTTATATCCATTTCACCTTGACTTTGATATTAAATATTGAAATAATAGTCTGTTTTGAGGTTTAAGGTAACCAAAACGTCCATCAATATAATTTAACATATAAAAATATGGAAATTAATTATTGCAGTTTATACTTATGTACAGTATCACCGATATCTATGAATAATATTTTGAATTCACAAAATTTACAATGTTGATATTTTTACAAGGTTTTATTTAACTTGGTTTGTTAGTAAGGGTCAAATCTTCTAACTGAATTTTAAAACAATTCCCAAAACTATTGAAAATTATTTTTAAAAAGTTTTATTTTATTAAGTTTTGTTTTATTAATGTTTTATACTATTGGCCAGTCACTTTCATCTCTCCCTGGTAAGATCGAGATCTAGTGAACGAAATAAAAGCGTTTGTGTTTTATCATACACGAACAAAATGAAAACTCCCGACGTCACATAAATGTACGTAAAATTTACATAAATGCCATCCACGAGAGCCAAGTTATTAATCACTTTATTTAAAAGTTTTTATTTCATTTTGAAAATAAAATGTAACCTCTGTTTCTCGCTAGTGAAACGCGGAGGAAACAAACGGGCATCCTAAGGTCACTATTCAATAATTCCGTAGCAAGAAATACAATAGAATATAAATTACATGTAACGGCTGTAGACTGAAAGCTACTGACAGATTTTTGTATCAAATTATCTATAAATTTTTTGGAATTTACAAATTAAGAATCAATTTTCATATATAGCCCGTGGTATTACATTTGCTATCAAAAGGTACTATTTATAAGCGTCTTTCATTATTTATTTTATACTACGAAGGTGGTAAACATGCACACATCTCGCCTGATGATTAGTGACTACCGCAGCCTATGGGCGTTTGTAATACCATAGATATCACTAGCACGTTGCCGAACTCGAACCCCCTACCCCAAGGAGCTTTAGAAACTCTAATCGCCGCACGAACACAACGCAAGGTTTTTTGGCTACGATCTTCTGTATATAGGGTAGAGGTATTCCACAAGTCGGCCCGAAGTAGAGAGAAATATCCAAATAAATGTCTCTGTGCTTTACCTCTCTTACCGATTTAGATAATTCTTTTTTCGTTGTTAAGGGGATTCTGTGGTCCCATTTCAATGTACATAATTGGATTGGACCTTCGATTTCGTATATGCGCCAGGGAACTCCTCAAAATCATTGAAGATGATTTTCCTTTTTTGTTAAAAATTGTCTTGTCGTATTAAGCCTGCGTTACACAAATTGGATAGGGGGCAACACGACACACTAAATTATTGATGTATGGTAATAATTGTTTTTATTTTTATTATCCTTATTTTTAATATTTTTTTATCATTTGCTTTATTATTATTTTATATTTTATTCTAAGACATTTGTTCTTAAAGAATAAATAAACTCCAGTCAGTCGGAGTTGACACGTACAATTCATCTAATGGCCACAGGTTGTTACTTCCTCTTATTACTGTTCTTTTGAAGACCAAATAATTGACCGGAACTAAATGATATACATACTATGGTTTGATATGTATGTAATAACGTCAGGATTGTAAACAAAAAATTCGTTAAGTATTGTTCGATTTATTTCTTTCAAAAACATTTCAAGGTTTCCAAGAATGATTAATTTTATATTTGTGTCTTGCTTTATAAACATGCCGCTTACCCGCTTGTGTAGAAATCTCCGTCTAGTCAAGTGAGCAAACGCCTATTGTTTGTGGTTTATTAAAGATGGCATATTTATAAAATACCTGATGTAGGCGACTGTGGTTTCAACAGTTAACCTAATGAATTAAATATTTTCTAAGAAAATATTTTTTTTGGTTCTTACAAACTAGTTACTTCAATACTGTTATATATGTATTTTATTGTAAAATATTTTTATATGACACTGAAGTGAAAAAAAAGCGGTTCATAAGATCATACCATGAAAGCTGAAAGACCGCTGAACCAAATTTGATGAATTTTGATATAAAGATAGATTGGACCTTGGGAAAGGATATAGGGTACTCTTTGTAGTGAAAATAAAACTTTAAGGGTGCAAAATAGGTGCTGAAAGTTTCTACGAACAAAATATGGGAACAACAAATGCGCATGCGCAATAATGGTGAAATGACATCGGCTGCCATACCAACCTGTTTGTTGATTGTCTATCTGGATTGTTGATTTATTGACATTGTTATGTTTAATAAGAAATGTATTATATTTCTGATAATTAACTATTAAATGATAGTTCAGTGTTCTTTTTAAGATTGGTTGAAGTGTTTTTAAACTGTTTAACATTTCAAATATATGGTTTTTATATCTCTGTACTTCAAAATTATAAAATTATAACGGGTCCGCCAGATAAGTTTTTTTTTTTTGAAAATGCAATAAAAAAACTACTGAATATTTTCTCAAATTTCTTTTTTTATTTGAAAGTACAGTCCTTCCGGTTAACAATGAAAAATAATTTCATTCAAATGGCTGCCTCGGCTGGCCATGCAGTAGCCTACACGATCGATCCAATTTTTAAGCACATTATCGATTGTGTGCAGCTAATTTCACCAATGGCTTCACGAATATTGTCCTTTAAAGCGTCAATTGTCTCTGGCTTGTCGGCGTAACAGTTATCTTTGACGGCACCCCACAAATAATAGTCCAACGGTGTCAAATCGCAGCTCCGAGGTGGCCAAACGACATCATCTCTGCGGCTGATAATGCGATCTTCAAAAACAGGGCGCAAAACATCGAGTGTAGCTTCGGCTATGTGGCACGTAGCGCCGTCCTGTTGAAACCAAATGTTGCCAATATCTTCCTCTTCAATTTTCGTGAATAAAAATTCGTCCAATATGGCCCGATAACGATCGCCATTGACTGTAACGGCCACTCCTTGCTCATTATGCCTCTGGACCAAAATCCGCACCAAACAGTGACTCGTTTTGGGTGCGTCGGGTTTTCAATGTATGCGTGCGGGTTTTCTGTGACCAAAATGCGACAATTTTGCTTGTTTACATACCTGCCAAGATCAAAATGAGCTTCATCTGAAAATATTATTTTTTTGGCAAAATCGGCATCTTCTGTAAGTCGATCGCAGTCCCACTTAGCGAAGCGAAAACGCATTAGATGGTCAGTTGGCTTCAACTCCTGAACCAATTGGACTTTGTATGGCGTCATACCAAGGTCTTTATGCAAAATTCGTCTCAATGATGTCTCCGAAATGTTCAATTGTTGAGAACGACGTTGAATTGATTTTGATGGCGCTTCACGCACACTTTCTGCCACAGCAGCAATATTCTCGGGTGTACGCACTGTTTTCGGCATTTCAGGCTTTGGTTTATCGATGAGGATGCCAGTTTCTTTCACTTTTTTCACGAGATAACGAACATACGGAGCTGACGGTGCTTCTCTTCTTCCAAAATCCGTACGCAATTTTCGCACACATTCTATTTATGAATTTTATTTATGAAGGATTGGTTTCTTATCAAAGAAAGATCGTTAATAATTTGTAATTATATTAAAATATTATTGAACGTACTGACATTGTACTTTGACAATAATACAAGCCTATCATGGTTTAATATCTACATTTTGGCCTCAATCTAAATTATCTCTTATCAACTTCAAATAATACTACATACTGGCGATCGCCCTAAAGTCGAAATCCGACCTGCGACTTTTTGAGATCATAGACTATTTTCTGTTTTCAGTATTCATAAACAATGAGTATTATCTACATCTTTTGCTGTCACTTTTCGTTGAGTGACAATGTCAATATTTTGAAGGGTCTAACTTCAATGGCGCTGGTCAGGTTAGGATTTGCACTATGAATTTATTTAATTTAATATATTAGGAACAGATATTATAGATAAATTTTAGCTTTCGGCACTCTTTCTCGATATAAACTTCAACCATGCCAAATCTCACAGTCTTCCGTCCACGCAATACGCTTAAAAAGGTATCGAAAGCTTTTGCTTCACGTATTAATATATAGATGATACATATTACCTATAGTTTCAGTGTCAAAAGTGGCTTTAATTTATAACACATAACACAAGAAACAGGCGTTTGCAAACTGTTTATAAAGTTATATACAATAATAATTTAAGGAACGATTTATATGTAATAATTAATTGATCAATTGCGGAACCCGTCACGTCCCTAAGTTGTTTTAGGCGGTTTCGTTAGAAGCATCATAACATTTAATCAATTTAATAAATGAGCTACATTTGAGACGAGAGACTCGTTTTGTAAACAATTCGAGTGAAACGTTACGTTAAGTACAAATTAAGCTTTTCTCAAAGTTATCTACATAAATTATGCTCAAATTTAGACAATTATGGATAAAAAGGAATAAATTATCGTGGTAACTTACCGATATTTCCAATGACATAGATAAATAGCCCTAGTAACACATACTAATTATATGAACTAAAAGAGAAATTGTGTGCGCATCACGCAAAAACTACCGGATGGATTTTGTTTTTTTTTTTTGTTTAATCCTTAGATACCGAGTCCTTTTCAAAAGAAAAAAAAATCACGATATCTTCATTCAATATTAAGTTATTTAAGTTTTAAGGAACTACGATTTTTATAAGCACTACACTTTCAGCGATTTGTTTTCTTGTCCTGTTGTTTAATATAATAAACACCGTAGACGAAGTCATATGGGTATGAGCTAGTTGTAAATAAAAATATTTTAAAAAGTTTGTTAAATGATTTTATGCAATAAAGAGTTCGTTTCAAATTAATTTGTCATCATGAATATGATTATTATTTGTTGATATAATATTATCCACAAAAAGTACCTAATATACATATAGAATAATTAAGCGGCATATACTGGCCTAATATCTATGTATTATTGATATTAAGGTAATTGCTGTGAAACATGAACTCCATATTTAATATTCACATTCACATCTTAACTTATTTTAAATGGTCACTAGTGAACCAATTTCAGTGGCTTAAATCTTATTACAGCAACCAAAGTGGTTACTATTTGTCAGTGAAAGACATTAACGTTTCCGTTTCTTAGCTAATAGAAGCGATGTCATTAAATTTCCCTAATCGAATAAACGTGAATAATTTAACTTGGTGGACGTTACGAATTTTTAAAATATTTTTATTCGACAACGGTGTGCTCGGAAAGGTAATATAAAAATCTTGATGTATTAATAATATTTGATATTTTTAACTATATACGTGTTGCGAAGTAATTGATTGATCGTTTTCATTAAAAAGTAGATCAAATTGTATGAAAAACTCGGTAAAAAATCATTTGTATAAAACCTGAATGGACTATGAAAAAATCGTCCTCTATGCTTCTTTAACGTCCCTGATAACCCTTAATATAATTTTATAATTTTGAAGTACAGAGAGATAAGAACCATATATTTGAAATGGCATAAATTTGGTTATGGCTTTGGAGATTTATTACCTGCTGCTGTGATAGGTGTAGCTATTATCTAAAAAAACTGGGGTATTTCAGTAGAATCTGGTTAACATTAATAACTATATAGATTAGTGTAAGCTACAATTTTTAGAAACCTTATGACGTTTACCATAAACATAAATTACGTTACAATTTTATTGATAATATCATCAGTTCCATCGAACGAAAATCAAGAAATCTTTTTTTTAATTTAAATTTTTTAATATAAATGTATTATAGAGCTACACATTAAGGTAATGTTTGATTTGTTAATAAATAAAATATCTGTGTATTTTATAGTAAATTCAAATAAGTGATTACGTGATATGTTTAGACAACTTAACCAAATTTTGAAGATATAAACGTCGTAAAATTAATTGTTGTAATCAACTAGATAAATCAGAGTCTGGTAATTGATGCTTGAGTAGATTTAAGCCTTTGGCGGTTGGAATAGGACTCCGCCAGATGGTTTACTGGTGATTGATGACGCCAATTCGCTACTTGTCCAGCTCGTGCCGCTCCGGTTCAGTATTACCTCATCGCTCGCTCAACGTTTTACGTTCGCTCCTCCATCGTTACGAGACTTGGCACGCTCTGTTGCGCTTAATTGGATATTTTTTAAAGAAAACTTTGTACAAAACTTAACTTCGTTTCAGAACTCGGCATTAATATGATATTACTTTTTACTTAATCTAAGAATTTATTACCTTATCTTGTAATGTATTCTTTCGTATTCAGTTACTCTATCGACTAGATTTTATAAGCCGCTCATATGAAATTATAGACATGTCCTTGTTTTTAATTATTTTATTTGTAAATAAAAATACAATTTGTTTCGTTTATTCATTAATGTTGTAAATTATTCACTTCTACATAATCTAATTTAATTAGCAATTAATATACGCTATCTCGTTGAATTACATGTTTGAAATTATCCAAGTTTACGCATCAGATTAAAATATTAATCCACGGAATTATTCAAATCTACTCTCATATCTTTTGAACATGAAGTAGAAGTAAATACGAAATACTTGTATTTCAACAAATTTGTTTCATTTTAAGCTGTGCGCATGAAAATACGGACACTTTGTAGTTTTATTATAGTTAGTATTAAATCGTTTTATTTCCTATTCAACTATCATCTCATGTCTGTAGTATATAATTGGAATTGGAGTATTTACTGTATGTAATTGGACTACAACCACGATATAAGTACACATACCTAGTGATAAACCCCATCACTTATTTTCTTTTAGTTTCTTGCGCTCCGGCATCAGTCGGTGTATATTTATCTATACATATTATAAACTAAATTAAATTTCAATTAATTTCATTCGGATCGCCAGGACTAAATATAGTTACAAAACAGAATTATATTTTAAAATCAAAATACACTACACTAGACCATTTAAGGCAATCACAACGTATTGTAGACATAAAAAAAATGTATATAAACATGCAATAACACTAGTAGAGATAATAAAATAATCAAACTAAGTTAAATCAAATGAAATTAATACAAAAATAAGGTAGAAAGAAAAAACAAATGTCAAAAAACTACAAATAAAAAAAAAACATGTCAAATGAATTAATTATTCAAAGACTAATTAATAAAAAATTAATAAAAAAGACACCCATACATGAAATTTGGCTTCACTGTATTTTTACCTATTGATATACTAGATTTGATAACGTAAATCTAGTTCTGGGCACTACTTGCATGGCCAAAATCAATATTCTAATTTATTTTTGTATAGCACATTACAATCTGTCACTATTGCAATTTCAAAAGAAAATTTGTTTATATCAATGTGTGAAATCAAAATAAATCACTTATTTTATTAGAGATCATTGATACGACGGTGCCAATGTCCCTGCAACAAAATGTCGACGGGGCAACCACAAAGCTTCTGCTAGTCACGCAAGGGTGATTGATGGCTTATCTCGCTTGCCTCCCTCCCTTGTTATCTTTGTGGGCCTGTTACGCAACCAAATGTGCCCATAAATATTGCCATGTCGCTGAACAGAATCCCGTTTTAATATTTTTCGCCTATATTACAATTCATAAGTTATTTTCTTGTTTAAAACCTATGTTCTTGGAATCGAATACTTATCTCTGCATTTCGGATACTATTAAATTTCTCGAAACAAATCTAAAGATTCGGATGAAGTTTTGTGTTATCTAGATAATGTTTCATTTTCCATGTTTGCCTAGATAGGTAGGTGATTTTTTTTTAAGACACCGAAAAAAGCTCGGTCTTCCGGATATTTTTTTTATATTAAAGTAAATATCGTAAATGCTGATTGATTGTTATTGCTCTATTAAAATAAGAATTTGGATAAATTAGCATATATTTTAATAATAATGATTTGCAAAATAATATTAAGTAGGTAATGAGAGAATAAATAGTAAATATAAATTTCGATTCGATTGATACATCATTTTTATGTTGAATCCAACTCTTATCAATTTTATGTTTTCATGTAACGCATATCATATCATAAGACCATATTTACGTTGAAATCTCAGCAGATCGGGCTATTATTTCAATCAATTCCATTGTATATCGGGCGTGATCAATTAACAATACCATAGTTTTATTTTTATTGAACCTAAAATATTAAATGCTTTTTGTAAACTGTATTCGTTTAGTTGTGTAATTGTATTCGTTGTGTAGTTTACAAGAATACAGATAAAAATTAACTTCTATTTTAAACACACAATTCAACATAATCGAGTTGTGTTAATCATTGAAAAGAAACATTTGCAATGCCACGTCACGGAAATGGAAATTTTTATTTAGTAATGTGACGTCTTCGTCGTTTTTGTACTTACATTTAAGCTTTGAGTCAGGTCTGTCAGGTAAACACGTTACCTGGCCCGTTGTTTCTAATCCCGGGTTATTTTATTTGTGTTTGATTAAAATGAATATCTAAGATGTCGGTCTATTTTGCACATCATACATAATTATTTAGTATAATTATTCTCTTTGTTTTATTATAAAATGTGTAAAATTCTTTCATTGTTACAGGCGATACCAATGGTTGGCTTGTACAAGAATATTAGCAGTGTGGCGAAAAAATGAACCGGGTAAGATCAAATTATGTTGAACCTTGTTGAATCGATAGCTTTATATAATAGTAAATAGAGTAAAAAAGTAAAACGTAAAGTAGTTTATTGGCGGTATCTTTTTCTTGAAATTTTATGCCAATTAAATTGAAACATAAATAAAACTTACTAGTTCATGCGGCTGTTTGTTTATATGAAAAACGTTTAAGAACAACGTGGCCTCACATTATTCTTAAATAAAACATATTAAAAAAAACCGCCTATGTACTATCATAGGGGCTGGACAAGTGGTGCTCTCAAAGTTGAGATACGTCAATTTAAGAATGGTTATTAAAGATTTGCATTTTTGATGAGAATCATCTAATGGCGCCTTTGAAACGGAATAAAAACGTTCTAATGGAACGTCGCTACGTGGCGATCGAATCTTTCCGACTCGACGCTCCCCTCTCAACATTTAAACTAAGCGATTCTTTCTGTACTACACATACTATGTATGTGTATTAGTGTATCAGCGTTGTTTCTTAAATGTTTACCTTTTAGGTTTTTCGTAATAACAGTAAATTTAAAATATAGTTACCTATTTTGTAAATAATTTCATAAAAATAAAATACCATTGATATTTTATGTTATACGTAACTATATGAATAGTTTTTTTTTTAATTATATTTTTCATATTTCTAAACCCTTTTGCAAAAAAAACGGGTACTTTAAATTTTTTTCTCTACTTCTATGAATATTACAAAAAGATGTTTTATTAATTTGACGATGTATTGGCAGGTTATTTAAAACATTCTGGCATGATTCCTTTTATGTTCCTAATAAAAAAATTAAATTAACAAAAGTAAAATAATGATTATTTGATTAAATGATGATTACCAAAATTTTTAAACTATTTGGGTATTTTCTACAAATCAAACAATTTAATCTTTCTTTAAAACGTTAAGGGCCGGTAAAATTATATATATTCCTATTTGAAGAAAGTTCTTTACAAACTTATGTATCTCAGAAGCTAAGTGTGAGTTTTCAACTGTCCAGACGACTTGGCAACGGTGTCAAGAGACCGGTTCGTTCAAAAGAAGAGCAGGTTCGGGAAGAACACGATGCACAGAACCACGAGATGACCGCTTTTTGGTGAGTCAGGCGTTGCGGAATCGTAAGCCGTCAAGTATGGACCTAAGTAAAAGTTAGCTTGTGGAAGGTCAGGAGGAGGTTTTGCCTGCCAATATCAACAGTTACTGCCCTGGCCCGGGGCCCTGAATTACTCTCTGTTGCTCGACTTCAGTTTGCTCGAAACTGTGCTTCTTGGACTCTGGAGGACTGGAACAAAGTATTGTTTTCTGATGAAGCTAGGATCTCTTTGTGTGGAGAGGACCGACGCCGACGTGTGCTGTGAAGACCACGGAAAAGCTATACGAAGTGTGTTTCAAAGAAATTATTCCATATGGCAAGGCTCCGTTATAATTTGGGCAGCAATTAATTCGAGGGAGCGTACGGAGTTAGTTTTCATAAAAAATGAAACAATAAATGCACACCGGCACATACCACAATTCCTAATTCCACACGCACAACCCACATTGACTGCTCTTGAGGAAGATTCCATTTTTATTCACGACAATGATCTCCTCACCCCTCACCTTTCTAGCGAAGTGGAAGCGTACATGCAAGAAGTAGGGATCCGTCGCTTAGATTGGCCAGCTCGAAGTCCTGACTTCAATCCAATTGAGCATATCTGGGATGTTCTAAAGAGACGGGTCCATAAAACATCAAAGAGCTAAATAGAGTCATTGCAGAAGAGTGGGACCGTATTCTTCAAAATGTTATAAAAATATCGTGAAAAGTATGCCCTGAAGGATTTAAGCCTTGATTTTGGCAAAAGGAGGTCACATTCGTTATTGGGTTCTACATCTGTAACTTAATTTAAATAAAAAAAAAAAATAAAAATAATATTCTTGTCTTTATTGCTGACCACATCTTATTATTTTGACGTGTAAATCAGGTTTATGGAATTCATCAAAAATTAAAGAAAAAACTGCCAGAATTCCCTTCACGGATATTAATTTACACGATTAAAAGTATACAGAGTACGTCAAACAATTAAATTCAATTTAATTAACTGAAATCGACTTTAGGACGTAAATTTCCTTAGGTGCCCGTTTTTTTTGCAAAGTAGTATATATAAAAATATGATTAAATTTAGATGTTTCACATATGTCAGGCGTCCTATGTCTCTTACATTTTTTAAATAAATAATTTAGAGAGGTGATGTGATTGTGACAGTGGGCTCGAGCACGTGAGAAGTGTGTTTGGGGATGAGCGCGGCGAGCGTGGGGCGGTGCGCGTGCGCGATTGCGCTGCGAACCGCGTGATGCGGGAGCACGCGCACGTAGCTTGCGGCGCGTCGCCCGCGTCCGCGACCACTGCGGCGCCCGCAACGGCGCTCGCACCCGCCCTGTGCGCGTGATGCGCGCGGATCGCGCCGCGCTCTACGCGTGGCTCGTCTGCTGCGCGGCTGCACTCTCTACCCACAAATACAGTACACGCGTTGTTATGACTAAGTACGGTCCGTTGCGCGGTATCGTTGTCCACGCGCATCCGCAAGTCGAGGCTTATCTCGGCGTGCCGTATGCTACACCCCCTTTAGGTAGTTTAAGGTAAATATTATCCTTATTACTTTTGTTATTATTGAACTAAAAATTTTTTTAGACACGATTTGAGAGTAAGTCAGATCTTTCGGATGGAAGTAACATACAGTACCTAAAATCTTTGTTTTCATGTTTTTTTATTAACTCAATACTAATAATTATAATCATTTTACTAATAAATAAAATATTTAAAAAAATCATATTTACTAAAATTTAATAATAATATATTAAAATATAAAAAAACTTAGTTGTAATGCTTGGTGTATGTCAGTTTATTACATTATCGATGTACCACTAAATTCTAAAATTAAATTATTTAGTTTTTAGTAGTATAATCATAATATCTGATACAATGTCAAAGAAGTTTTATTCCAAACGCACCTTAAAGTTACACACACAATTATTTTAAACAGGTATACTGTATATAAATTAACTAAGTTTTAATAAGATTGTTGAACTGATTAATTTAAAAAATCTTGGAATTTTCTTTTGTTCCACTATCGAAGAGAACAAACGAAAATATTTTATGAAAAAAGTTACTGGCCGGTTAGATGAATGGTGCGGTGTCCCTATACATTTTACATAAATATCTAAGTATCTCATTATTTGTATGATTACTTTGTCGCAAAAAGTTTACCTCTACCGATTGAAATTGAAAACTGGCTGTGCCCCACCGTTTCACAAGTATTAAATTTATTCGACCAACTATCCACCGCGTAACCGCGTCACCGCGCCACCGCGTCACCGCCAACGCACTCGTGAAGACCGTCGTTGTTCTCATTTCCTGTACCTACTTACTTGCCTACAGCTTTTCGGATTGCTTGACTTTCATAGATACTGCTCTACTCCCTAAATTCGTAGCGTGAAGTTATATAACTTAGAAGCTAGAACGGGGCCATCCATAAATTACATCACACGTTTAGGGGGAGGGAAGGGGTCGACGAAGTGTGACATTGTGTGACAAGGGTGGGGAGGGGTCCCAAATTTTATGACATCATATTTTTTCAAAATATAATATTTTATATCTAAGTACATTACAACTTCCTTAAGTCGAAAACCTCCCAAACTCTAAAGAATGTGTTCCCTTCCATTCAAGCCCCAAAACCTCCGTTGCACTAAATCTCAACCCTCTAGTCAAAATAATCAAAGAAAAAATTAAATTGGACTTCTGTATCTCGAACATAGCAATGTTTTATTTAACAACTTTTACAACTCGATTATTTGAAACTTATTACCTTTATAGTTCGAAGAAAAATAAGTTATGTTAGTTATGGATTAAGTTTTTATCTTTCATTGTTAAATGGAAATTAAAATAATTTCCGAACACTGCTGTTTTAATTTCATAAATTTCTAATTATATAATTGCAAAATATGTGACATCACACTTGGTGGGGGGGGGGGGGGGGTCTCACGGATGTGACCAGCTGTGACAAGGACAGGCAAGGGGTCAAAAAATCATGAAATTGGTGTGACGTCATTTATGGATGGCCCTAACCCTCCACAACAAATAGGCTAAAAAATGTAAAAATATTTTTTCTAATCTGTCTTGTAGTTTCAGTGATTAGCGCGTTCAAACAAACGAACAATCTTTTGAACTTCATCATGTCTATACAATTAATAAAATTTAAGTGTATGTTTGTAATGTCAAATCAACAGCTTTTTACTAAATTCATGTGAAAGTATACACTATACATAAACACAAAACTCATTTTTAAAATTTTTGTGTCTGTCTTTTTTTTTGTTTTGGGTAATCCCCGAAACGGTTGTATCGATTTTTATGCAACTTTTACTGGTAGATAGAATTAGAGTTCCGTAAATGAAAAAAAGTGGTTATAGTGAATCAATTCGGGCGCTTAAATAGCTTACGATAAGTAAACCATAAAAATATACTAAATTAATGTAGTACATAATTGTAGATATTAATAAGACTTACAAAAAGTCACACAGACCATATGTCAATCTTCTAAGGATTAACCACAATAAGCGAATATCCGGGAGCGGAGGTAGCACGATTTCTGCGTGTGCCTGATCGACGGCATTCTGTAGTCCACGTGAGCGAAGCCGCGGGCACAGCTACTTATTATATAAATATCTGGGCGAACGAGATGCGATCGGTGTGTTACAACAAAAAGAGAAACCTATCTCGGTAAACTTGAAATGTAAAACATATGAATACAAAATTTCATCCAAATCGATGAAGCCGTTTCAGGAAAACCATACACACAAGAATTGTTCACTTTAGTATTAGATTAGAAATAGATAGTATATTATTACATACATTAGATATTTGTGATAATATATTAAAGGAGATACCAGAGCATACAATAATAACGAATTTTTGCGATAGATACATGCCTCCAGTAACTCCATCTCAGTGGCGGAGCACGCGACTGGCTGACTCTCCGGGGCCAGCGTGTCCGCAGGCGCCACCCTTGCCTTCGCCTCGCGAAGACGCATTGTTACAGCACCCGAGAGCGAGAATTCGACAACTTGAACGATTGATGCCAGTTTTAGCGAACCAGAGCGAAGACTGCTTGTATGTTAACCTCTACGTCCCTACGAATGGTAAGCATTTGGAGGTTCTATTTTTTGTATAGATAGCTAAGAGTATTTCTGAAATTACTCTTCTTTTGGTGCGTTTAGGGAAGGGTAAAAAAGGAGAACTGCACGCGTGTCATATGGCGGAAGTGCGACATAATGAAGCTAGAAACTATATTAAAATAATGTTTATTTAAACACTGTTAAATTATTTTTACACAGTTAAAAATAAGTTCAGTAAAATCAATTTACATTATTATCATTGATGGCTAAGAAAGGCAAAGAAGTATAGGTTCTAATGTATTACATATTGTAGTAATGTTAATTAGCACATCAGTGTTATATTTAAATATCAATAACAATACATAGTATATAGTAAAGTCGCTATCTGCGTCTGTCTGTATGTCCGCTTACTTCTTCTAAATCACGTAACGGATTTTTATACAGTTTTCATCATCATTTAGAGAATTTTTTACAGAAGTTTTGCATATACAATAAATTTTAATTAAGTTTTTGTATAATAGAGAAAATGCAATGTAATCAACACGTCAATGAATGAATTTCTGGCGCTTACATGGCTTACACTGGATAAACCTTATGAGATAAATCAAAACAATGTTGTAAAGAATTGTAGGTTTTCAAAAAGCCTTGAGAAAATTCCACGATGGCATAGGTCTATCTCTTAAGGTTGACTCACAGTAACCATTTTTATCTTCAATATAATAATTAAAAATATAAGGTTATTTGCGAAGCTATTTTCTCCAATTCAGTATTAGTCTTTATCCAGATAAAAATGTTAGTTAAATTGGGCATTTAATGTGGGTTAAAGTTGTCCTTTCATTATATCATTTAAGTTAAAACCGTAGAAGATATCACGTATTCGAAAATTACGCACAACCAAACAAAAATGTAAAAACCAAAGAAGTGTTTGTACGTGTGTAGTACTGAGTATGTTAAGTTGAAATTGTTGTAAATAGCATGAGAAGTACAATACAAAATACGTACGAAAATATTAAGAAACAAGTTTATGTATTTTACACAATATTTTCTCTCTTATTATTCGCTTTAATGGTTTGGTTGGGATATTACAAAGACTTCGACAAAGTTCAACAAAACAAAATCTAAGTTCCTAAGATTATAATTATTTTTAGATTAAATAAGCTCTGGTACTTAAGGTGTCTTGTATTGTATACATTTTATATTCGTAATAAATAAGTTGTTTTTATAATAATTATCAAGGTATGACATGTAACGTAAACACATTAGACGTACATATTTTAAGACATGACGTAACAATACTTACAATCAACAAAACACTACGCTTGTTGTGGTTTTGATTCGTGGTAAGCGCTCACAGCTTTCGTTAATTCTTACCAGAGCGGTTTATTCGTAATTTATTCACGTCATTTCACTGTAATTTCACTCGCTGTTAAATAAGCCGCTTTTTAAATATGCACTGGGAGTTCAGGATGCATAGAGTTTAAGTACCTACTTGTGTACTAAAATATGTTTTTGTTTAATCTTAATGAAACTTTGTTTTTTGGAGTTGGTATGAGCATAGTACCTACTAACCAAATGAAAGATAATAGAATATGTATATTATCAGAACCTGTAATAAAGTTTTAGGTTACAAGTTTTATATTAGTATAATGATGCTAACTCTTAATTTTCATTTTAGTACGTTTTTTTGCATGTTTGTCCTTGAACGGCTGGACAGATACTAAAGAAATTTGAGAATACAGAAGTTTTATCAGCTTTTACTCTAGTTTAACTTACGCCCAGCGAACCGGACGGGTAACGGCAGTATTATATAACTTTGTGAATAATATTCTAAAAACTTATTAATGCATACGTTTGTATATGAAAACAATTTTCCACATTTAAAATAGTTGTAATTCACGTATTCAAATTTATATTAAAAGTATATACTTCAAAAAATGTGTGTGGAGGGAATATAATAATATACAGTTCTATTCATACCGGTAAATATTAAAACAGTTAATATAAAACATTGCTTGGAACAAAATTTCGTAGTTTTTTTTATATAACTTTAGATATTTAAAGCCGAAAAACACAGTTAAGCTGTGCCCATCTGAGTAAAAGTCCTAGTTTGCCGCGTTTCTTAATTACATTTTATTTTCTTCAACGTTCAGTTTGTAAATATCGTGGCTGAATAATTTTACTCAGTTTGAACGCGCTAGTTAAACAATTTTCGTTTTATTCTCAATTACTCATAGTAATTCGGAGAAGACTCAACGAGCCTTGAATTTACAATTATGAAATTTTAATACCTACAACTTAGTCCGCGCGTAATTATTCACCGAATCGGTTAATCTGAGCGCTGCCTGAAGCTTCGAATTTTATGGTAAAACCTATTTGGAGCAGTATTCAAATAGAGTTGAAAGTTTAGTTTTACCACGTTTGAAAGTTTAGTTTTACCTGATACGCGGTTTAGATATACGGCCAGTGTTGGAAAAACCGAATTCAAACCCGACAAGGCAAGTTCTCTATATTTTTCTTTTTATGGCGTGCTGCTGTATTACAAATTGGTCGATTAGGATATTAGGGTATCTGAATAAAGTGAGTTATTGGTTAGTTACTACCCTTGAGAATTAAGGATAGCTCGAGTGCCTGTGCATGTTTTCAACTAAATCCTTCCAACTACAATACAGGAAAATGATCCAGCGCTATTTATTAGTGTAATTTGCGAAAGAAATTACATTGAAATTAAATATCTTAAATCTTAAATATGAGGACAGAATTTCACCCACGGCCATTTAATTCCAAACTAAGCAAAGCTTATATGGTAACTAAACAGCTGATATACATACATATATAGATATTTAACACCCAGACACACACAACTGACATTTATGCTCATCACACAAAGTCAGTCATGGGCGGGGATCGAACCCGCGACCTCTCGGCTCAATAGTAGCGTTTAATACCACTGCGCCACGAGGCCTGTCAGAAATAAATAGGTTTGGCGGTGTTATTTCCCCAGTCAAACCTTACACAGTATCGACCACTTCTGTCCCTGATTCACAAAATATTTAAACAATATATTTTTTTAAATAAATGAGACATATTTATATATATATATATGTTTTGTTGTATAAGTATAAGAAGAGATAAAGTTAGAATTTCTTCTATATTTTACGATCATACAAGGGTAGTATTTAGATAAATTATGTTTAGTATTACTAAAGAAGAGATTTTTGTGAGCGTGAAAAATCTTTGGTGAAGAAATAAGCTCCAATGAAGGGTGTTGAGGCCTCAATTCCGTAGTGCATTGCAGTGCAAACTGCCCCCTGCAAGCAGTGCGGAAGTGAGGTTGAGACATTCCATACACCGACGTCTTCTCATCCAAGTGTGCAAAGTAAGAAAAATAAATAGGACTATTTTATGTAGCTAGTTTCTATTGTATGACACTATCAACTATAATATAATAGATTAGTGTTATCTATTAATAACCCTAACAGGTATTTGTTACCTAACCTATTACCTAACTTAATCTTGGTCTCTATTAAGTAAAGGGAAAACTTATTCATATAAGCAAGTAATTATTTTAGTATTACGAGTTTACAATTAAAAATGTTTTATAATAAAGACAGTGAAAATTAAATATTACTATTATAATTTGGTTGGCTATATTGTATTTCTTCACTTTCATTTATATCAATATACAATTAATAAAATTGAAGTGCATTTTTAATGTCAAAATAACTTTTTTTTTCTAAATACATATAAAAGTATATAAAGTACATATTAAAAAAAAAACACATTTTTTTTAATTTTTATCTGTCTGTTAATCTCCGAAACGGCTGGATTGATTTTGACGGGACTATCACTGGTAGATAGCTGATGTTATAAGGAGTAACTTAGGCTACTTTTATTTAGAAAAAATAATTAGGGTTCCGTGCAAATAAAAAAGAAACTGGTCATGGTGAATCAATTCGAGCGCCTAAACGGCTTACGCTGAGTAATAAGATATATTAAACTATGGGTGTGCCCGCGGCCCGCACGCTTTTCTTACTACGCAGTAGTTATTTACATCCCATAATTTTATTTTTATTCATATTGTTGACGATTCTTATAGCCTCTCAATTATGATATGATGTATGCTTCCTGTCAAGAAAATTATATCAGAATCAGTTGAAAATTGAAGAAAATGTTTTTTTTTTGTATATATTTTTTATGATTTCTATAAGTAACATTTACTATTGTTATAGGCTATCAATGATGTCATTACTTATACTTCCCGCGTACAAAATTTCATCAAAATCAGATAAGAGTTAATTTTTTTTAATTTTTGGGATTTCTTTTTTTACGCCCCCTAAAAGTGTTAAAGAAATTTCTTGTTGCCCATCACACATATAATGTGACTTATAATTATAGTGTACAAAATTTTATCGAAGACGGTCAAAAATTGACGAACATAGTTTTTTAAAGAAATTATTTTTATTACGATTTCTAAAAGTAATATTGAAATTTGTTATACCCTATCAAATGACCAATGACATAAGCATTCCGTGTACAAAATTTCATAAGAATCGGTCAAGCCGTTTTTGAGTTAAATCCGGATATACCCACAAACACACAGACAGATGGACAAATTTTTTTTAATGGCATATTCGTGATCAGTATCTTTCATATAGTGTGCTTATCGGGAAATTTTGGAGTATTTAAAAGTACAGACAGGACTACAGATATATTAATATAATAAATAAATGTAGATATTAATAAGACCTAAAAAAAGTCAACGAGAGCATATGTCTATCTTGTAAGGATCACCCACAATAGCCATTTTTGTCTTTAAAATAACCGCGCGCGGGGGTAGTACGATTCGCGCGTGTGCCCGATCGACGGCATTCTGTAGTCCATGCGAGCGCAGCCGCGGGCCCAGCTAGTCTGTGTAATATAACTAACATGGTATACTATTTTATATTTTATTAAATAAACTCATGTAATAGTTTGTGTAACCTTACAATAAAGACATACTTTGACTTGAAACTATTTAACATATATATACATACATACATACATATATATATACCTAACAATAAAAAGTTGATGATTTGCTAAAATACGTAAATAAATGATTTTATATAAAATGTTACTACCGCGTTATTGAGTGTAAAATTTTAACTGGAATTTTCTACTCTCAAGGAAATAATATTTATTTTATTATACACAGGTGGTGAAAGTGAAGGCGGTGGCTCGGGATTGCCCTGCCTCGTGTTTGTTCACGGGGAGTCATACGAGTGGAGTTCAGGCAACGCATACGATGGAACAACCCTCGCGGCTCAAGGCAACATTGTTGTAGTTACTATCAATTTTAGGTTAGGAGTATTAGGTGAGTGCTCATGTATAAGTTATTTTTAAGTTACCTACACTTCTTTTAGCGCGTTTAGAAGAGGGTGGAATTGAGAACTGCGCACGCATCATGCGACGGAAGTTTGACCGGATGAAGTTAGCTTACAATGATAATAATAAAGAATGATCGCGAGCGCTGTACGGCGCCTTGGTTTATGAATGATGTGCGGGGAGGGAGACATCGATACTACACAGGATAGTTCTTAAGCTTTTGCTTTCCTATACTTTAATTGTTATAATATTTATGACATCTACTTAGATTTATTATGTATGATGTAAGTTCATATGCGAGATAGGTATATTTTAATTTCGTTAAAAATGTTTTATTTTTAAAAAAGCCAGAAAGATAATTAGAATTTAGAGGAACTCAACAATAAATCATTATAAACATGTTATTTATTTATGGTTTTTTTTTGGCGAAGTCAAATTTTAAATGACCCGAATTTTTAGGACTTACATAAAATTTCCTTCCTTTGTTACATTTCTCACAGTTTTCTCAGAGTACCGTCAGTTTTGTTTTCAAACCTTTATCTGCTTTCTTTTTATGAAAGTATTCAGCCACATAATCACACGTTTTTAAATCACGAAATAAAGCACAACCCATCTTTGGATATT
This sequence comes from Saturnia japonica, assembly GCA_033032175.1. NCBI lineage: Eukaryota > Metazoa > Arthropoda > Insecta > Lepidoptera > Saturniidae > Saturnia > Saturnia japonica. Next base: position 10,295,998 of record CM065305.1, read on the forward strand.
TTGTCTCATGTGCGAGCGTTGCGCCCCGCGCCTTCCGCGCAGTTACCTATGTCGCGGTTTAGTACTCGCAGTCGCACTATAGCTTACCCGTGCGAATTTTACTACATTAAAATGTAAGTAATCTAAAAGCTGTCATATTAGTTAAAACAGTTTGTTAATAGATCGCACCTTTAATATATTAACATTAGCATCAAGTGCGTCAACAAATTCATTTAAAACAATTTTTTTAAATAGCGGGGAGTGGAAGGTTTGATATGATTATTATTTTTTAATTATATACAAGTGATTTAACAATGTACAAACGAACATTATTTTAATCAATTTAAAATAATTTAAAAATTGCTTAACCTTACTCGCATTTGACTAATAGCCGTTAAACTATAATACTTGAATATGTATGTACACTACGCTATAAATTGCTTACGTTGTTTGGAGTGCTTACAGGGCTGGCTCTATTACGCAAACTCAGGAACAAACTTCGTAGTTTGTGTAAAGTTTGCATGAACCAACCCTAACAAACATTCTTAAAGCAACTTAGGGCTCGTAGAATCTCGTATATCTACTTATAAAGTATGGTCAAGTCATAAAATAGATTAAATTTAATACAATATTATTTTTATATTTTAAATAATATATTAAAATGTTAATAATTAAATACAGGTGTAGGGAGTAAGTTAATTTTTGCAAATCATAAATTTAAAAAATTACATAATTTTAAGCTATGATGATTTAGTGGTAGTGTTTTCGAATATTGCGCTGATTTACGTAGTTTTGAATTCGACATTGAACTAATGTTTCCGTTGAAGAAACGTCGTGATGAAACCATTGCATTGCAGTGGTGCATTTTTTATGCCCGCGTGACTAGCTAGCTACCGTTGAAAATCTTTAGCCACGCAACTATAGATGTATTTCGGCAGATGTACTCGAGAAGGATAGTTTGTTACTATTTTCATATGCCACATCGACACTGGAGATCAGGGAAGATTGTAGTCAGACTTATAAAGTATAAAAGATACCTGTGCTGATATTACAAAAAAATCTTAATAATACAGCATTATGATAGATAGTGTTAGTAATGTTATCAATGAAATATGAGCCTGATTAGTCAGGTTATATAAGTACAGTTAATGCAGGGTACTTAGCTTTTACACATAATACTTACATAAAATGTGTATAGATAGATAATATACATATTTTGTTTGATCCCCATCATAAGTTGAATCCTATTTTTTTTGCTACATCCTTAACCGATCTTTAATACGGTCCCTCCTACATATCGCACGTTTAAAACGCTACGCACGTCTAAACGATTTTCTTTACATTCTGTTTTTAACATACTAATGTTTTTCATCTGATAAAATTAAACATTAAAGAATTAATATCACGCTCGCATTTTTTAACGAGTCTACTTCCAATGGACAATGTCGAGGTAAAATCAACCAGCATTTCAATTAATAAGGGTTTATATAATGGATTTGGTTTTAAAGGAAATCGAAACTGCAACTTTCGTGATTTTGGTCACTTCCTGATTGATATCAAAATAACGGAGGTGATTCCCGTTATTCAATGTCTGATGTTGATTAACATTTTTCAGGTTTTTTAAAGACTGGAGCAAAAGGATCAGCGCAGGGTAATTTCGGCTTAATGGACCTAGTTGCGGGGTTACATTGGCTAAGAGAAAACTTACCTGCCTTCGGTGGGGATCCAGGAAGGGTCACGTTAATGGGTCATGGGACTGGTGCAGCACTCGCCAATTTTCTTGCTGTTTCACCTGTTGCAAGAGGTTAGATTTCTTTCAAAAATATTATAGTTTTTGGCAGCGTTTCTACTCTGAGCTAGTTTATATTTTTATGCGTCATTTTTAGCTAACCTGGTGTATCTTGACTGTTATTGGTTAAATTTGTATATTAATTGTTGTGAAGAGGTCGCGTCATTTTTCGGTGCTAAGCCTATACTATAAAAAATAAAAGAGACAAATACACACTATTGTATATATATATATACGGTAATGTGATAATAATAAATAGAGTTATAACTTATTAATGAAAGTAATTTATTTTATTATTTTACACTACTACATAATGAAAACGAATGATAAAAAATTACAATAAACTTTCGTAACTTAAAAATAAATAGTATACTGTTATTACTTTGTGTGCCAAAGGTTAAAGGTTTATTTACCACAATTATTCACATTTACGAAAAATCTTTAGTCCCAGTTGTCGTTGAACATTAAAGTTATGTTAAAACGAAATATTGTTATAAACATAGTAATTACTGTTTGTCAACGCGATGATAAATTAATTTTTTTTTCCTCAAAAGGTAATGAAATTAATTAACTGTCACGGGATACATGAACACTTGAACCGGTGCGACCGCGATCTCCGCAAACAGAATCCGTTTATGTATATACGTGGCATGGCTATGGGTAGAGCATTGTCCGTAATTACACCGGTCCACGGTAGATTTCATTATTTCGTGTCATCATCCCGTTTAGATCCTTTGTCACTTCATGCGAATAAAGGGTCAAATCAGACCCAAACAAGGGTAGCGTTTTCTCAAACATCAGGATTATAACAACAATAAAAAACCCTTCTTAAATAATTTTAATATGAAATTACGTAAAAGGTACTTGTTTATTGTAACAAAACCTTAATCGAAGCATAAAACTGAGCAGAGGCCTCTGTTTGAGTATAGATATAGGTTTTCATAACAATAGAAATGTTGTAACCACTTTATTAGCTGAAAAAATTAAATGTTTTATAAGTCAATCGTTTTTTTCAATATCCATTTTGCATTCAATAAAAGTTTTGCGTTCTGGAAAAATTATGACGACCATGGCAAAACTAAGGACTGTTGATGCTAAAGTGACGACTTAGGCAAACTCATATAGGTTATATAGGTTCTGGAAAGGGATGCGGCGATTGAGAGTTTCTCAGTTCGGTATTGGATCGATAGTCAAAGCAGCTCAGGGATGGTGTCTGCTGACTGCAGAAAGCGGATGCATCTGACTGATGTGGCATATGGATAAGGTAGAAAATCCACCACTCAGTAAGGTCACAACGGCCCGGAGGGGTAAAACCCGTGACCCGGGCTCACCTGCTAGGCTGACACACACGGCAGTCGTTTCGGAGGCAGATGGAGCCGATTTTCCTGCTGTTGAACCAGTGGACACTGGAGATGCACCTACTGTGGCGGATCCGGCGGTGCTTGAGGGTATCGAGTTTCTCGACCCTGAGAGTTTAAGGTCACTTGCCAAGGAGAACAAATCTGACCACCTCAAGGTACGTTCGTCAGGGCTATGAAGGAAGCGGCCTGGACTCTGCAGGAGGTTACAGTCACCGTTCTCAAATGCTTTGAAATCATCGACCTCCTGACGCAGCTTCCAGTGGAGAACGAAGGTCTTCGGCGCAACCATCCGTGTAAGAGCAGTGACTCTTTCCTCAAGGCCTTCACATACGTACCCTTGAGGTTTCGAGATTTTTTCGCAACCTCAAGGATCTTTTCCACCCTCTCTTGGACAAGAGCCCTCAACATTGCAGGGTCGAGGAACTCTATGCCCTCGAGCACTCCCACATCCGCAGCCGCATCCTTATCCACCCCAACGCAGATTGGTTCGGCAAGGGCATCACCATATGACCTTTCCGCCTCTCCGCTCCGCTCGCGTCGACCTTGCACAACTTCGATCACGGGCTCTACCCCTACTCGCTGAAGCGATCTTCGGGGCGACCTCTACGCCATCTGCATCACTGTCAGAGTCCGACCACATCGAGAAAGTCCGCTTGGCATTAGCATCAGGCAAACCTTCCATCGAAACCGACCTACCAAAAGAATCAGTCCAATTCCGAACCGAAAATTTGTCAAGCGACGCGTCCCTTTCCACCAAAACAGTGAGCAAATCAGTTGTCCGTTGTGACTAAGCCGAAGTCGTTTTATTTTTATTTGAACTAACCTTCTCCTGCATCATTTCTACACAACTCTTTCCGATTTTAGAGCAAAACTTTATGCAAATTCGTTGTTCCGATCTCTCCGTCATTTTCAACGATAGCAAAATCGACAATGTACACAAAGATACGCTGCGCTCAAAGAAAAAAATCCCGACGGTTGCCATGGTAGCTGATGATTTCGTGAAGAGTCACTCGTTACGCTCGTACTTGATAAGGGTCATTCGAAGGATTTGGCGCGAAGTTATGGGTACAGGTCGGATAATTTTGGGACACACCTCGTATAGTTTTTGTACATTCACACAGCTTAAACTAATTAAAACCAAAACACAAGAGCTAAGTACAATGATGTGATATTGTATTGAACATTGACGAGCGCCACCCAAGACCAAGCCATTTATAGCCTGGTTTAAAATGCCTGCCTTTACGTGCGACTGCATCCATTCTACGCATTATTATTCTATGAAAAGTGAATTTAAAAATAATTTATTTTGGTCGAGCTAACGAAAACTTTAATAAACCTTTTAATTTCATTCTACCTACTATATTTTTATTTAGTAAGGAAACATAAAATTTTTTAAATAAAATAAAACAGACAATAATGCAGTACCTACCAATATTATACTTACTGTACATTTAAATACTATTTTATGAGGTACTTAAGAAGGGTAGACAATGTTTATTCCTTAGGCTAAAATTAAATCAGATACTTGTTTTAGAACTACTGACGCGGGTCATCTTATTAAGTGGATCAGGGCTCAGTTCGTGGGCGCTCCAGAGGGAACCACTTACTATAAAAAGAAAGGTAAATATTTATTGAATATTACTGATTGTAAACTATGTTTAATAGCGTTGTGCTTATTTTAATAAAGAAATGACCTACGAATCTCTCTCTCCTCCATCTATATAAATTAACTTTTTATTAACATTTTATGCAGAGATTTAATTTACATGTAAATGTAGACCTGCTAAAAAAAATCAACTAGAAATAAAGAAAATGATGTTATCTAGACGTTTCCATCACCACTTGATTTAAAACTGTTTTTTTAAAGACGAACAACTTTGCATGAAATTGGATTTGTTCATTCCACAAGTGAGATTCATCAAGTAATAGGGCTTGAATATTAATACCAAGAAAACCGTTTGAATATTGATTGATTAGAATTAAAAACGCTACTGTAGTTAAAGAAATAAAAGTTGTAAAAAATTACTATTGCCTTAATAGGCATTTCATTTGTTACCTAATGTAATAGATGAACTTTAACTTTGTGTAAGTAAATCCTATTGTTGTTTAATTTCGATGTAGTCAGAGTGTCAACAAATAGAAAATATTACAAAATATAAATTGAAATTTATAGGGGTTTATTTATATAATAGGTAGCAGAGCAGACAGGGTGTCACGGAGATTTGTTGGAGGATGATTTAGCGCCTTGTCTAAGGAACAAACCGCTTAGTGACTTGCTCGCTGTTAGACTGGATCCACCGAGATTCTTGCCAGGATTTGCACCTTTTGTCGATGGAACAGTTATTGTAAATCCATCAGCTGTAAGCAATCTTGATAATTTTTTCTACTATTATATGCTTTTGTGTAATACATATTTATATATTTTTTTAATATTCTTCATATTAAAATAAGTATTTGCTTTGTAAAGTTTCATCTACAATAAGGGTAACTGTATTAAGTTAGTTGTATAGTATTGATGCGTATTATATTAGTATATACATATTAGACGTACGTCACAAAAAACATTAACAGAGTTGAAAATATTTACAAAAGTTAACAAAAAAAAAAAAAAATGTATCAGGCTCCTCCACCAACGGATAACTCTAGACTTGGTGCCGGCGCTGCGGCTGTTGCCAATGCCGCGGGATACGAACTGGCGGACTTTTCTCACAGAGAACTCATGTTTGGTTTAACTACTACAGGTAATTCATAAATATTGTTAATAATTAAAATAAATATTCTTTATTTATAAAGCTTCATCTAAGCTTCATAATATATCCTACATGAACTAACGTTTTTTTTTAGAATTACGTTACCTACTTATTACACATTTAGAAAACAAATTTATTTCCACGTTTGTATTAATAGTATTAGTAGACACTAGTTTAGTGGACATTCTAAGAAGTTCTAGGATTTAATATAGCATTTTGCAATAAGAATTCCTTAGAATGGAAATAAGAAATATATGGAAATGAGAGACATGCCATTCCGCAGAATCTTACCTGGAATTTAGCGCCCAAGACTTGGAGTTCGGCTTTAACGAGAGTCGGCGGGATCGCATTCTTCGTACATTCGTTCGCAATGCCTATTATTATCACCTAAACGAAATATACTCCACCCTCAAGAACGAATACACGGATTGGGACAAACCTGTTCAGAATCCTTTAAGTGTTCGAGATGCCACCTTAGAGGTACGTTCATGTTTTTTTATAATAAAGCCAAAATATACATAAAAGTCACTTCAGCTCAAGAAAGTAAATTAATTTAATCCTGCAAATAATCATGTAAATGACATTTTCTGTAGCAAGAGATTTTCTCTAAAATATATTTTATAGACTGCAATAACATTTTACGATGTTCTTTGTAAAACTAAGAAAATGCAAATGCGAGAATTTACGACTGTAGCGATAAAAATAATCAGATAACCAATCCCAAGCAAAGTGTTCAAGAGAAGCGAGAAGAATCTAGTAATGTTTTTATATTTATATGACTACTGAGTAAAATAAATTACCTTTTTTATAATTATGACACGAAATTAATAACATTTTAGATAAATTATTTATAAAAAAAAAAAAAATCTGAATTATTGAATAAATATTTCACAGTATAAAATAAATTTATCGAATCAATATCGAAACGAATCGTAAATTAATTTTAAATCATAATTATTTTTGAGGATTTTATTTAGAAGAAATATATAAACCAGTATTCTTATCGTCGAAAATTATACATGATAATTTACGAAACATTTCATAAACTTATTTAGCACTTTCGGAAACCCTATATTTTTGCCCCAATAAATCCTATTCCCTAAACATCTATTATATTTATATAAAAGTTATTTAAATCTTAACACAGAACTTAACAACTCTATAGTGTGATGTTTGTGTATATAAATTTCCTGATATCGGAAATTTTATTTCATTTTAAATGTTGTTATTTCGTGAAATTAATTAAACTACAAAACCTAAGAGCAATATAAATAACATTTAAAATATAAAAGTCCGAAAGCCACGAGCTGTGTTGGCATACACGAAATTATGTAGCGCGCCTCTCGTCTTGTCGCTTGTAAGATGTATCACGGACGATCTCAATTTAAGCCTCGAGTGGTTTTCGCTACTCACGGAACGTTTCTACAGTGTACAAAGGAAGTTAATGACGCTCGCTCACGCTGAATACACGATGAGCCTGTTAAAAGTCTTTATTGGAAACTACTTGCATCATCAAGTAAAAAATTAGGCTTATGCTGCTAGCGACATCATTTTACGAGGTTTTTTATCATTATAGTATTATTATGAAGTTTTATTTAGAAATTTATTTTTGATATGGAAGATGACGTGAACTTTATAATCAGACTTACAGCGTATGCCTTCTTAAGTACCTTTTCTGTTTCAAATAAAAATAATATATTATATAAATTGGAGACGATAAGGTTAAAAGTCGAGTACTTCTTTAATAGTAAATATAAAGAAATAATTTTTTAGTTTTAATTATTTCCTCTGACATCCCTTATACTGAATGCCAATAATTCTAATGAATTACGGTTATGCATAGTGTTTTGATTCGTGAATGAAAAAACACTATAATTGGTGGATATTAATAATTAATCTCTTAATTTTATAATGAGTGAAAGTTCTCTAAATAATTGAGAGGTTTAAAATGTCAGCTGTTATATTAAAATTTTGTAAATAGGATATTATTACTTTTTATTACCACAGCTCAAGACGTGAAAGTTGACTAAATTAACTTTTGCGGTTCAAAATATTAAGGAAAATATACGGAATATTTAAAAAATGAGTGAAAGCTCATGAGAGTTATTAAGAAAGTTTCAAAAACAGGATTACATTTTTATAAAAAATTAATTTGGTCTAGGTTGTAAATAATATATATTTATGACAGGTTCTAAGCGATGGTCGAACAGCAGCTCCTTTGATCAGACTCGGTTATTTACACGCTTTGCGTGGCGGTACTACTTTCTTCACCCATTTTCATCACCTATCACAAGACAAAGACTACCCTCAGGTAAGTGTCGTTTTATCAAGAACCGAATAATAAAAGACTTTCGAATCAATGATGGCTCAGTGGTAGCGTGTATGGACACCACGTCGATCGATGAGAGTTCGAATATGAGCCTGAGCTTACGGTGAGGGAAAACATCGTGATGAAACCTTAGCATGGTGGTACCACGCCAAGGACCTACAGGTGTGTTCCGATAGCTATACTTGATAGCTAGTTCCTCCACTAGGTTTATCGTATAACCATCTTGGGCCACACCGTCACATAACATCAAGTGAGATTGCTGCCATAACGCTAAACCTAAAGAATAAAAAAATACATTCAAACAAATGTAGTTAATTTAATAACATGAGTTTTGTCACGTATGTGCTTTTCTGTGTAAACATTTCAACCATATATTTCATAATTATTATTACTCACGTGTTTCATACGAAGGTTTATTTGAAATAGTTTGTAAAAAATTATTTAATTATTTTACTTTAAACACCGAGCACGAATTAACAATTTTACACGTAATTCTTCTATCACGTTTTAATGAACGTAATTGCTTCATAAATCGTGCTTTAATAGCGCTGACTAAGAAGAGGTTCAAGATTCTTAAAAGCTCGAAGGTATAAGATATATAATAGTAAATTTTAGGTAATATAACCCTGATTAGGTAATTTAATAAATAAATTACCTAATAAAAATACTGTAATTTAAACTCTTTTTATTCCATTAGTTTTACAATATGTAATGTAATATGTATCTCTTTAATATAATTATGATCTATTCATTCAATGCTAAGTGGTACTTGTGAATGATAATGGTAATGACCGGCTATTTCTTGTACTTACAAATATAGAGATTGTGTTAATGATTACATGTGTACTTAAAATATAAAGCTCAACTATTGAAGGCTGCAACGCGGATGGCTAAGTTCACTCGTGACTTGCTTAACTAGGATTAACTAAGAAAAGCTAATAAATACGAGTAAGTGTAGACACATATTCCTAAATATTGTGAAGCCTTGTTATTATAGATCCTTATTTGTATTTATAATTCATGTGTTAATAAAATACGTTACTATTATTTTTCAATATACTTTACCACATTTTACGGTATTTAATTACATTTTCAAGACTGTACTGTCACATTTGGGGCTTAGGACCCATTATCAAATCGTCAGATAACTTTGTTTGAGGAGTAATTTTCATGTTTTGACGGATAATGTATGGAAAACCTGTCAAAATTTAAAAATGATTCCCTATTAATTGTTGATTCCCTAGTTGTTGTTAACCCACAGTAATAATCGGCCCTTATTTAATAGTGCTCGTTTTATTTATATTGATTTATTTGCTTTATGACTGATTTTTCGAACGTAGGATAACTTTGAGGAGTAATTTTGACGTTTTGACATATAATGTATGGAAAATCTGTCGAAATTGAAGAAATATTTCTCGCGTAAATTTATGTGTTGATTGACAAATCAGCTCAAAAGAACAATTTCAGATCAAGAGTGTATTCCTGTCTATAATATACATACTTACTAATTACGCTTATTCATCGTTTCTCTAGTGTAATCTCTGCTATATTTAATTTTATGAAAATCTATTTTCTTCATAAATAATATTTTTTTCGTAAATATAGTTTGACAACTGCTCATATAGAGAAAATAAAATAGTAGACCAAACTGCAGAACTTGTAATTCGTTTATACATTTTTAAATCATATATTAAATTCTTATATTCTGTTAATTTTTTTATAATATTTGTTAATGCAGCGGCCTGGTACCGTACACGGTGAGGAGTTACCGTACTACCTTGGTGTACCTATATCACAATCTCATCACCAGCAGAACTTCACTGCACAGGAGCAAAGGGTCTCCAAATTTTGTATGCATTATGTCGCTAACTTTGTTAGATACGGGTAAGTACTCTTAACGCTTCTAATACGCTTGCATTAAAAAAAACGTTGGGTTATAAAAATGAGAATTTGTAGTTTAGTAGTCTATCTTGCTTATGTTACAAATTAAGATAATTTGTAATGACAAATTTATCGTTACGTTTGCAATACAAAAACAAAATTCATTAATAGTTATTACGTTTATACCACTAAAGAGTATAGCCCCGGATAGGGAAGTAAAATCTACGATAAGCCAATTTTTAAATCTAGATGGTCAATCGATTTGTAATTGCAAAAAAAAAATAATTTAAATTTCATGTTTTAACAACTATTAAAAAATACATAACATAAAATATATAATTTAAAAAAACGTGTTTTCACATTTAATTTTTTACACTTTTCTACTAAATATTTTTCAACAATTTATTTGCTTAGAGTCATCGGTAAGTGAGGTAAATACTATTTTTGTTTTAAATTTTTGTTCATACTTAATTTTTTAAATATTAAAAAAAAAATCTTATTTTCATATTATGTTCCTGTCCTGCTGCTTTTATTCACATAGTGAAGTTTTCAAATTGATCCATTTGGTGCAAATATAGGATTCGATTCCGACCCTTTTTTGTAATCCCGGGCTTTCCGGATGGTCGAAAAATACTCCCGGGATCCCTATATAATCCTGGGATTGTAGACAGATAATGAAAACTGAGAGTAATATATAAAAATCTGCTTTTTAATGATTTTTTTATTCACAAAATAATTAAACGTTCATAAAATAATCAGTTAAAAAAGTAAAAAGTTAAAATTCATCTTAACTCTCTTACTAGTCATTTTTTATTTTAAAAGAAACAACTTCAATTATGTTGATAGGTTTCCTAGTGTATCTTCGAAGTCTAAGGTCCAATTCCAATGAAATTTAAATCTGACCAACCTTGAGGAATCCCCTCCCATTCCAACCAAAAAGGAATCATCTACATATGTTCATAAACAAAGAAATTACGCTTGAACGTCCATAAAAAATACTTTCGAATTGAAAACCTCCTCCTTTTTTGAAATCGGTTAGAAATAAACAAACAACTTTTGTCTATAACACTAAACTCTTAAAACAAATATCAACTTATTTAGACTTAAAATTCCGTAATAACATACGTTTACTATTTTATACAGATAAATATGTGTCATTCAATTAAAATTACCAGATATTATTACATTTGAAGTCTTGTCAGAAAAATTAAGTTAAACAAAATCAAACCATTTCAAACTTCCCTTACACTTAAAATTAATACGTTAAATTAAAAAAAAAACTTATTCAGACTGAAGTTCTTATAACAAGCAGGTCTCTACAGAGATCAGTAATCATCTTATTAAATTTCCAGATATGATTTAAAATGGTTAGATACTTTACATACGTCTTTTTTATTGTGAAAATAAAATCATTAAAAAAATGAAATAATAATGTTTCAGTCTCCAAGCCGAGTTGGCTCAAACGCAAACTAATCAAATTTAGATCCCGATCCGATTCCGATTTTGAAATACCGGAATCTACTATCTACTATCTCTCTTGATTTATAGCATAGTTCTTGCAGTTTCTATCTTTGGCTAAGTACCTATTTACTATCCTTTTGCATCAATACTTTTAATTGCAAAACATGGCAGAAAAATTCTACATTGGAATTTTAAGGCTCATACAACGTCTAGTTGTCCTAAGATGGAATGGAGAGTGTGGAATTCGTTGGTAAAGTTCTTGTGCACACTAATTAAGTAATAATAATAAAATAATGATTATTACACTTAAGAAAATGCAAAATTATTTAATTATTGTAATAGTATATGTATTTTTTATAGTCTTTTTATGTATATTTATCTTTGTTTACAATTTTTTTTATACATTATACAAAAAAATACATAATCTTACGTTTGTGTTCATTGTGGCCTTTTAATAATTATAAACTATTTATTCGTTAAAAATGCAGGTGACATGTAGATATTTGGTATATAATTATAAAGTTCGTTTACATCTAGTCACGCTGCGACATACAATATTACATTTAAATTAAATTAATTGTCATAAGCTATACTTATATACTACATTCAATAAACAAACTTAACATATTACACCTGCTTAGAAGTTCTATACGTACAATATTCTGCTTTACTTTTATTGAAATCTGTGATATAGAATACAATGATTTTTCTATTACTTAGCTTTAATTTAAATTTTCTGGTAAACCGTTTTTCTGGGAGTTTCCTAATATCGTAAGGGAAGGCATCATAACAGTTCTTATTGTTCAAAGCCATTTTGTTGCCCTAGACAAAACAATTCTGTCAGTATTCCTTGTATTTCTTGGAAGCTGTCCTTAGCTGTTTTGAACAACTTTGGGTGTTTCTTAACAAATTTAGCTGCCCCAAGTATATACATACAGAGCGAAGTCAGTAAACGTAGGTTTTTAAACAAGGGCCTAAACGAGTATACCACCAACTGCTCTAACACATTTTTTCTGTGCTATGAAGACTCTCTGGGGGCAATGTATCTATGGCACGCTGTCAATATGGTTTTTTACATCCAAAAACAAAACTTAGAATTTTAATACATACTTTTTTCCAGTTCAGAAATCCATCAAATCTAAAGCCTACAAATGTTGTTTTTTCAATCTCCGTTAACTCAGTATGTTTGTAGTAAATGTGCATGTCTTTATGTACTATTCCATATGTACTAACCTGCATATAATTTGTTTTGGTTAGATTACAACTAATTTTTTTTCATTAATTACATAGTATTTACAAATGTCATTATTAAATTTATTAATGTCACAATTTTATTACACGCCATAATTAAGGAAATGTCATCAGCAAATAGTATACAACGATTGGAAGTAATGATCAGTAAGATCATTTATTTATAATAAAAACAGTAGCGGGCCCAGGATACTACCCTGCGGTATTCCGAAATTATTTTTCCTACAAGTAGAGTTATATGTTTGAACCTTTTTTTAAATTTATATTTGTTAGCACGAAACATTGCTGGTTAAATATGTCTCTAGAATTTTCGATGGGAGGTCACGGAAACATATTTATCCAATTTATCTAGCAACAGCTTGTGCGATACACAGTCAAATGCCTTTGACATGTCACAATAGATTACCGGGAGGTCTAGGTCCTCCAATACATTTGCATCAAGATTGAAACAGGGTAATGTTGTGGATTTACCACTTTGAAAACTATATTGTTCAGGTTTAATTATATTATATTTTTGAATAAAATTTAACAAGCGTTCGTATATTCCAGATTCAAGTATTTTACCTGAAATTGGTATAAGCGTGATAGATCTATAATTGTTTAAGTTGGTTTGTCTCCCTTTTTTTGTAGTGGCTTGAGTATGGACAGTTTAAGTAAATTGGGAAAACAGCCTTAAAAAAATAACAGATTTATTAAGTGTGTCATTATAGGAGTAATTTCTGTAGAGCAGGTTCTCAGGTTTATTGTTGCTATCTCATCATACCTTACAGCATCAGTATTTTTAGAGGCATAATTAACATTTGTGTTTCCTGACCGTGGTACGGCTCCATAAAAATATTGTTAGAAAGCTTTCTGTCGAAAGTATTATTTGTTGATGGATCACTGTTAACGGATCTTACGAAAAAATCATTAAAAACTCAACTATATCGCCGGGATTTAGAAAAGTAGTATTTCCCTTTTTTTGTGAGAAATAAATTTTATTTTATTTATCGCCTTAGATTTCTTTCTTATGAGTTCGCATTATGTTTTGTATACATTTTTAATATAATAAGTTGTAATTAGTCGATCATATTTTTTTAATTGAAATCGTAACCGGACTTATTAATCGTAATGTGGACTCCCATTTATCTTACAACGATCTTACAGCTCTGTCATTGTAATATATTTGAGCTTATTATTTTTTACTCTAAGTTTTGACCTTTACTTTGACATTGAATAACGATCAACTCATCTTACGTCTGTATAGACAAATTACCTATTTACGTAGACTAAAATACCTGTGTGGTCGTGGTCGGGAATTTTGAATTGAATTCTCTCGATAAACGATTAATCATGTTAGCATTTCGTGCATTATTGAAATGCCTTGTTTATAAGAATATATATTTTTAATAATAAATAGTTTCTTTAATAAAATTATTGTTATAATTGAACGCAATATTGTACTATAAAATACAATGATATGTTGTGCTTATTTTATTGATATGAAAAATAAAAGTTTTTATTTATTTGTGTAGGGGGAGACGTACGGAAAAACATAATGAATATTTTCGGACGATATTTACAATAATACAATTTTACTATTACTGTATTTTATATCGAGTTTATAATTTTATTGTTCCTAAAATTTAGTACATAACGATTTATTATCTATACTAATGTTAAAAAGCTCAAGAGTTTATTTGTTTGTTTTTTTGGTTGAACGCACTAATCTCAGGAACTACTGTTTCCAATGCAAAAAATGTTTTAGTGTTGGATAGCCCACTTATCAAGGAAGGCTATAGTCTATATCACATCACGCTATAACCAATAGGAGTGGAATATTAATGAAAAATGATGCAAAAACGGGGGAAATTTATTCCTTTGGAGAGCTTTCACTGAGTGCGCTGCGTGAATGGTTAAATAGTGTGTGATGGAATTGTTTCTTTTAAAAAGTTCTAAAAAAATTTGCGGCAGCATATGGCTATTTTTTAAGGTTTACTCAATATAACCTTTCTAATGGTAATAAAATTTGCTCTAAAATAATGAATTACTTACGAAGGTGGTTAATGTACATGGTATTAATCCTTATCGAAATAAATACGTTATTCATCACAAGTATTTAAGTTTGAACAAAATTGTCCTTTTACAGTAATTGATTTAAATGAATATCTTAGGAGATATCAGAGTTTTAAAATAACTTGACAGCAAAATAATGATCAAGTAGCACGAGCGCATTTTTATTATGCATAATAATGTGGGAGTCGGGCAGTACCTATATATAATACAGTGTCTGCGACCCACTCTCTCTAACTCTTTCGCTCTCTCTTTTATATGACGCAAACGAAGTTGCGCAGGTCAGCTAGTTAACGATAAAGTTCAAAGAAATTCATTTAATTTTCATAACGAGTAATTTTTTTATTTTGGCACCAATAGCAACCCCAATGATCCATCTGCAACGCCACCTCCGAGTCCAATGCTGGGTGAATCACTACATTTAGGTCCGGATGAAACACCATACTGGGACACATACGACACCATCAATCAACTTTATTTAGAAATCAGTGAGTAGTTTATTTTAAATATTATGATTTTTTTTGACAATTTAAAAATCGATACTGAGTGTTAAAATATATTTACTGTTAATTACAAAATATAAAAATAAGTAATTAAACACAATATAAAATATAAACGCTTCGCTTTCGTAATCGCTGGATCCAATTTTTTTGTTCAATTTAATTTCAATAATTGTTTATGTAAGCTTACGTATAATCTAACTTCGTATTCATTCATTCCGAGTTCATGTTTATTTTATGGTTTATACAACTTCGGACATTAACGAACTGCATGAATTTAGTTAAGCCTTCCTCTATCCTTGAATTTTATTAAATGGTTTATTCTGGTTTTGGAAAGTTTTAATACTTTTTTCAATTAAAACTAATTTTATCCATGACCCAGGTAGTAAGCCGGAGATGCGAAGTCACTATCGTGGACATAAAATGTCTCTATGGCTATCGCTTATACCGCAACTTCATCGTCCTGGCACTGACTTGCCTGACGCGGCTATGCGACATCATCACTTTCAAGAGGATAATGCTAATTATTATGAAGGTATTGGACAATATACTTTAGTTGTAATTATTATAGTTAATCTTATTTCTCCCAATTAAAAATGTAATTACTTTAAGGTAAAGATACATAGATTTCAATATTTATTTAAAACAATCGTGTATTCAAAACAGGACCATTTAATTCAAAGAGACCCCGACAAAAGTAAGCTGCTCAGTTTAAAAGTTAACTTAAATGGAATATTCAAATGAAATAATTTCTCGAATTTGCTTTTTATTTAAATAACCTGATTATTTTACTGGCTAGACTGTATAATAGTAACTACAGGACTGTTCAGTTTGATGAACAAGACGTCAATAAAATTAAAGGAAAACTTACAAAGATTTAAAATAAATACATTAAATCTTGTATTTGTATGTCTACAATCACATACATTACGTTATCTTCAAATCACTTTTACTATACAAACGAATTCCATTATTTAACATCATATTCCCTTTAATCAGCTATATTAAGCAAACCAATATTACAATTTCACCACATTAAATAGGAAGTATTAAATATTTATATAACAGTTTTCGTTTTTTCTAAAGCGAAATCACACTATGACTGATCAAATGCAAGCGTCTCGTTATTTTCAATTTCTCATTTGTACATTTCTCATTACGGTTTGCATCTCCCGAGACTAATGTGATTATATCACCACCGCAAATATACAAAGTAAATGTAAGGAGTTAGTTGTACTTGCAAATTATGTAGCGTGAATTTAGCGACTTCTTGTTGTTGATTTTAGTTTGTCTATAATTATATAACAACCCATTCCTCATTTCCTGGCAAGTTTATATAATTAGTTTATAAGTGAAATTTTTAACAATAAAATAAGCTATATGCGGTTGCTCTGTATAGTGTATTAGAGTCCATTTCGAGTAGTGGAACATAAAAAAGACTAAATAAAATGATGTATTTTCAATTTTCGTATTCTTAGATTTTATTCTAAGCTGTGTGCGAACCCAAAACTATTGTATTTGTATCTAAAACCATCCTATCTTCAGGCAGGGCCTGTCGATCTCTCTCGAGGAAAAGGTTAGGTAGACCAATAATTTTAGTTTACTCAACCTATGATATTTTAAACTTATTTGCTTATCTGTATCACTAGAATTTGTATTTTTTTGTCAGGTGCTGTAAGGCCGCAGTCTATGTCTCGAGCACACGTGCCACACGTAGTTAACATCGAAATTGGACGAGCAGGAGATACTTCTCGCAGCACCCCACCTCCTCGGGCATCTCCGCCAAGACCTTCTCCTATTCCCCCTACACCGTCAACAGAATGTCCTCCTAACGTAACAACTACACCAATTCAGCCAGACGATGCCCTCTTACGCCGTCTTGCTTCTTCTCACTATCAATCATACACAGCTGCACTTACAGTTACAATAGCTGTTGGTTGTTTTCTTCTTCTCCTTAACGTTTTAATATTTGCCGGTATATATCACCAGCGAGGCTCCCGTCCTCGTCACTCCAAAGACGACCTTGCTGAGGCTGGTAGTTCCTCATCTTCAGATAATTATGATGGAAAATTAGATTATGAAGTGCACGCTTTCGACGGTAAAGGTTTTGGTTTTGAGTGTAAATCGGTGCATATACCGCATGGTTCTGGCTCAAAATTTGATTTACGGACGTTATCAGATTGTAGTGAGCCGACATTTGGCGAGTATAGTTGCTATGATGAGAAGCATCGTGCTGCTCGTAGTTCGATGCCGGACGTTAGTGTCGGTAGTGCGATAGAGGCGGGAAGTGTTGTGTGCATTGATACACAGAAACCTGACATACAAAAAGTGGACGGAAGAACGCAAGAGCCTATTAATAGAACTAGCACATTTGAACCCCGGGTAGTGGACAGTTCTACACAGGTAAAATTTGGTCCGGATAATTCTGAAGTAGCGACAGAATCGAACGATTCTGAATCTGGAGCTGCAGGTGGATCAGGCATATTGAGAGTTCCACCTGCCGCGGTGACATCAGTTCCGCCAGGGATTATGAAGAAAAGAGTTCAAATACAAGAAATATCAGTATGAGGGTTTCTTGACGCCGCAGCTGAGGTTGTTGTTAATAAACGGACAAAATTGTGATTTTAATAACTGTATATAAAATAGTGATTGTATTTGTGATCGTCTTCTTGTATATAAATGTAATTAATTTATAAAGACTAATAATATATGTTTCCATCAATATATTGTGTCTAGTAAAACGTGACTTCTCTGTCCTGTTGTATAAAATGTGACCGTTATAAATGTGTTTGTATGTCTGTATTTATCTGCTCTGCTGCTTATTTATAATTTGTTTAAGTACACACAAATGTATATTTTGGGATATAAATATTGCGATTTCATTTAAACCGAATACATTTTATAAAAATTACTTTTTATTTGCAATAATTGAGTTTTTAGATTTAGGATTTATTTTCAGATTTCATTATACAATTAGAAAAGTATATTTTTAATTGTAGTACACATATTGCCTCTTTCCAATATCAAAATTAAGTTCACAAATTGTATACATACCCTTTAGACAAAAGGGTAACCGTCCTAAGGCCTAATGATGAAACCAGTAGGGTCTAATAATTTACGATTATTTTATTTCGAAGATTGAAACGGAGGTAATTGATTTTTCGAAAGATATTGTGAAGACAATATTCTTAAATGTTCACAATGCAATGAAATAAAATGAAGGATTATCATTGTCTAAGTGAAAATGTTACATTAATTTGACATTACATTCACATCATAAAAATCACATTTACATATATTTTACACGTATACCGTGTGGATGATGTCAAATATCGATCCATGTGTTCACTGGTTGTTCAACATTATCATATAGTTCAGAGGAAATTGGTAATTATAAATTAATGAAAGTTTCCTCTAGAATCCTATCCTTTAAAATATAAAATAAAGGAATTGTAGGCCACTGTGTGTATATGTGAATATAACAATAATTTAGTTTAACGACTAATAAAAATTACATTTGTTGTATATACCTAATCAATAATAACGATTATCAAACTATTCAGTCTTTAATTTAGTGTGAATGTAAATTAAGAATAAAATTGTTTTATGTACCGCATGTACTCTGTAATTTTCTGTAAAGTTAATTTTAAGTAAGATTTATTGTTTTTGTGTAGTTTTTGATAAGTAAATATTGAAATCTAATTATTATGGAACGAGTACCTAACTGAAGATGATTAAAAGATAAATTTTATTATAAAAAAGCTCATATGGTTAGCAGTTTATTTAATAATATCAAGTAAAAAAGGTAAACAGGGTAATTAACCATACACAGTCTTATAAGTTTGATTAACATAAATAGAGGCGATACAAATAATATGTTGAGAATAATCAATAGATTTTTGAACCCTGATCACAAAATCAGCTCGAATTAACTTATACAAATTAGTTGATATTCTTTTTCTCTAGGTTTACATTTATATTAAAAACAACAACATTACGGTTCACCACATTTATTTTAATATCTCATTAATTAAATATTAACGTTGACTTTTCAAAAGTATATGTAAAAATATTGCGTTTAAATAGAATTAAATCTGATTTTAAGAACCAATGATAATATTAAAGAAGTACTTTAAAATCATTTTCGTGTAATTTTTACTACAAATATTATTACAATATTAAAGCAGTGATAGGACAATGTTAGCGTGTATAGACTTGGCGTCGCTCGACGTGTGTTCAAATCCCTGTAATGGGCTTGAGTTTTTGGTGAAGGAAACATCGTGATGAACCCATAGCATGGTGATAGGCTATTTTTATTGGCTACCTGGCTAGCCACCAACCTCATGTTGAAAATATGCCGCCAAGCATCTGTAGGAATGTTCCGGCAACTACACTTGCTAGTCAGTTTTCTCACGTGTCACCATCATAACATCAGGTGAAATTGCTAAATCTATAAACGATAAAAAATATCCAATTTTAAAAAGGGTCTTAATCTCGTTTGTGAAGTTAAATGATCCAGATAGAATAAAAATTCGGTATAGTTCAGGTTCTTACAAGACTTAAAATATATACGTATATGAGTAATCGAGAATATTATATGGAAATTTTTGTTTCACGATATCAACTGGTTTTTTGTGGAAAAAATATGAATAATTTCCTCGTAAAGGCGTTCTTCTTATTCGTCATCTCATTAGTTATGTTACACATTCATATGAACATAAAAATTCGTTTCTCTTTGCTAATGCTTTGTGATGAAATTATGTTTTCAGCTAATATTAATGTTTTTCAAGTTTTTTTTAAAGTAAATATTGTAGAAACAAAAATAAATATTTTAGCGTGGGTTATATACTCGCCTACCGATAGCACGCGTACAAACAAGAGAAAGGAATGCAATTTGAGAACTTATTTTAGTAACGTGTGTCCTGAGGCAAGGACGAGGGATCACAGGCCAAATGCAACGTCATTCACTAGAACCGCGCGAGCCACGGTCATCTCTGATTGGCTGCTCGGGATATCACGCGATCTACGTTGCAGTTTAGAAATGACATTTCTGTCGACACATTGTGTCGTGCTACAATATTATATTTTCTCATGTTTGGGTACTCGTTCATATTTTTATCTTAACAGGAATTGATGAAGAGTAAGTTACTGTGAGTGTTTATTAATTAATATAAATACAATATGCCACATTGTGACAAAATGTGGTCTATTTATGAAACGACATTGTAAACATTTTTATTATAATGTGTAAATTCATCAATATATTGATTTGGAATTGATTGCATAAATCTCAACAACTGGTTACTATCACCTCCAAGCCTGGTGAAGTTGTCAAAGTCTTTAATGACTCCGAGGCCTTAAGGGTAACAGGAAAGTCAAATCGATTAAATTTGCTCAGTTACGTAAAGAAAAAGTCAAAATTAATGATTTTCTATATCGGTATCAAAATTTTCCTTGTTGTGAAAGGTTATAAAATAATATGATTTTTTACCGATTGCTAGCGAAAACGTTGTAATTTTTAATCGACTTAAAGAAATTTTATCTGTTAAATTAGTTTGATAAAAATATCTAGAGGCTAACCGTGGTCTGATAAATTGTGTGATGGCTACTGTTATATTTTCATTTTCTTTTGTTAAGTTTAGTATTGTGCGAACCTTCAGCAAAAATTAAAAATACCCATACAAAATGAGAAGAATTCATTTCATTCCATTTTTAAATGTGGAATCATTAATGAAATTTACGGGAATATGCTTTTCGAAATCCCAATTATTAAAGAAATTAAATGAATATTATTTATCTTTTGTTAAATTAACTAATTCTTTGTATATTTTGAAAATAAATGCACTATTTACGCATGTTATATTAATAGTTTATTATGTATAATTAACTCAAAACTTTTCAAATGTTAGTGGAATTGCAGAACTATGGTATTGCCTATATTTACCATTGTTATAATTTAATACAATATTATTATGTATACATACTTATTGTAAATTATAATTATATACCTATGTTTCGTTAACGTCATAGCGTAGGTGCTAATCATCAACATTTTGTTACAATTTGGTGTTTAAATGAAATAAATAAATTATGATGTCAAATAAAGCATTATTATATACAGTGATTTTTTCTCATTCTACTTTGTCATAAAAAGAAACATTGAAATTTTATGAATTGAAGTTTTATGTAAAAATATCGCGCGTGAGCTAATTTCATCTTTTTAACTGCACGGTATGCTTTAAGTAAATTCACAAGGCTTAATAATAAATTAAACAGTAAAATAAATTGATATGACGTGACCGCGAGATAGGAAGGAAGTTAATGAGTGATGTTTTCCGTTCTCAGTATTGTAATTAATTTAACTTGACTTGGTGTATATAAAACTAACTAAGGTGCGCCTTATTAAGTACTCCATAATAATAAAGCGACAGCAGAAATCGTAAATATTTGCTTCGAAATTGCAAAATCAGTTTTTGTTTGGTACATTGTATATGTAACATAATACGAGTTTGCGATTTCAAAGCAAATGTTTAGCGATTATTGCTATCGCTTTGCTCTTGCGAAATACATAATCAGAGGGTCGGTCTAATTCATTTCGGCACACTTAATAAGATTTATAAGCTTAATCGGATTTTTGCTTTTGAAAGAGGTAATGTTAGGTATACTTGCTTAGCTTATGGCTTAGTTGTAGAGTCTTCGGACAACGCGTCGATTAACGTAGGTTCGAATCCTACATAAGCCTAGAGAAATTTCGTTGAAAGTAGATGAAACCTAGCGGGCATATTTGTAAAAGCTGTGACTCCGCGCTGCGCTTCGGTTTTCCAGTAATCTTCACACTATGTCTTATCTTTATCGTACCGAGAAAATGTAAGACCATCTCCTGGCTAATGTGTTTCCTCCTTCTTACGACATCGGGTCTTTATGCAGGCCGGATTGACAGCGGTGAGAGCCGATGGATTTGGATCTCTTGGTGGTCACCGTTGTGTTTGGGTTGTACTGTGCTTACCATTAGAGACAGTACCGTCAATTTGCCGAGCTACTGTAAAAATATATTTCCAATACCCACCTGGCGAGTTCGAGCTACCACCCTCAATTTGAAAATCTCTTGCCAAGCATTTATAAGAGTATGTTCATGTAGCTGGACTTGAAAACCATTGTCCGTTTATAGTGTGCTTTTATACCCACAGATTAAAATTACATTTCATGTGTTGTTAGTTTATTGTGTTTTTAAAATAGTGATGCCGCCAATAAGTACTAATCGTAAAAACCGTACGAGTAATTATACCTATTGTTAAGTTTTTCTTAAAAAATATTGAACTCTCTAAATGTGAAGACCGAATAAAGTGGACAAAATCGCGCATCGTGGGCCAATCAAATCGTTTTTTATAATTTTATTTCTTCACCATATATATGTATATACATTTCATAGTTTCCTGAATTATGTAATGATAATAGAAAATAATCGGGTACGATGAATAACACAAAATATTTCAATTCATAAAGAAAAACCCTCAATAAAGTATTCAGAATCTTACAATTCAAATTATTGTACCGTAAAATATATGGTAGCACTACACTATAAAATAAATATGCCAATATTATTTTTGAGTTTCACATTGGTGATTATCGATTTACTCCGTGGGGGAAAAATGCAGTTATAGCCTTAGTTTATTAATTACCTTCGTGTATTTTCGGAAATATGGTCACTTTATATCAGATGATATTGTGGGTAAACGCTAGAACAATAAAGAATTTAAAAAATCTTTTGCATAAATAGTTAACTTCGTGGGCGCATCGAATATGTAATTATTATTTATTAATTTAAAGTCCTTTGCATTATTTTCGCCTAAAATAGCTTTGGTTAACGTCATTAAATTATTGAAGGAGCGGGTTATCGTTGAAATATATGTCTGAAATCATGAAAACTGTCTTTCGTTTACTGTGTTCCTTCCTACAACATGGGATCCTTTAAATATAACGTGAAAAGAATTTGAGCAGTCCGGCATGACAGCAACGACTGAAGATGTATTTTTGATCCCACGATAGTTGTCGATGTTATTGTATTACACTGTGCGCACCATTAGGTACAGTGTAATCACTAATCACTTTTCTGTGTTACGATAAAAATATATATAAGTACTAATATGAAGGCTTTATTTTAGACGAAGATGAAAAATACGTAGGGCACAGAAACATTATTTTGGAGATTTCTCTTTACTTGGGGCAGTCTGACTGGTGGAATACTTCTACCCTACAGAAGATCGCAACCAGATAACCTTGTTATTGTGTTTCTGCGGTAAGCAGGGTTTAGTAATATCTATGCTATTACAAGCGTTCATAGGCTATGGTAGTCGCCTACCATCAGGCGGCCTGTATGCTTGTTTGCCAACTTAGTTGTATAGAAAAAGAAAAAAAAGACTCACCATGAAATAAATAAATGAGTGGATCTCATGAAAATTATGTGCAGTCAGGATGTTGCCGGATTAGGCCCGTGTGTAAGCTTGTTATGTTCGCAATATTGGAAAAGTTTACCGAAGAATACAGGATTAGAAAACTTTCAGACAGTACCGAGACGTTACGTTGGAACATCAACTTAACTCTATATCTGTAATATAAGAACAGCTTAAGTTTACTCATGATGTTCATATTTTTGGCTGTCGACACTTCTGCAAGTTTTGCAGCGGGATTCTACTGGTATACACATTTTAATTTATATAATAGATTAAATAACATTACATTTTTTACGTTGAAACAGCTTCAATTTATTTATGAAATTTATTTACTTAAAAAAGTAAAACTACGAGTTTAAAATTTAAAATTAATATTATTTAAATATGCAAAGCTTCCACAACCTCTGATAATTTATGTAGTATTTTTATGATATATAGTAACTAGATTATTAAAAGTGTTTAGTTTAGTAAGTTAAGCACTTTACTACAATACACGTAGTAATCCACAAATTGATTACAATAAATGTTTTTATATCAGGCTTCTGGCAGCGGTGTCACCCATTTTGTAAAATAATTAAAAACACATCAAAGTCCGGAACTTTATTTTGTCATACAATGAAAATCCAATAAAATTGCACTTTAGTTTTATTTACCTAAACAGCTTGCGATCAAATAGAATAATAACTTTGTATTGTATTTTAATGGTTGTAAAACTATAAATAAACCAACAGTTAAACAAAAAATATAAAATACTAGGACGTAAGATATGAACATTTTGAGGCGCACAAGTCATGAAATAATTCTGTTACAGTCGGTATATGAGCCCGGTTTGTAACGAACGGCAGAGCGAATGAAGTGGACCATGAAACCTTCAAATTGAATTTTAAGCATCCAATTTGTTTGCGCAATGCCGCCTGTAGCGGGTTATATCAACGTGGGCACCGCGGACCGCGCGCCCACAAGTTTCCACACTCGTAAAGCGATTTTTGCCAGCTTGCATCGAGAGCTCGCACGGGATTTCCATGAATTATTTATGTACTAACGTGCACGTGTAGTTACACAAAACTTTATTAATAAATATTATAATAGAAATATATACATAGAAATTTTTTACTTTTTGGAATGAAGTTCCTTATCGCGCCTTTGGTGGATGAGAGATACATGGGAAATGTCTGACTCGAGAGACACTAAAAAAAGACAAACACATACATCTAAGGATTTTCGAGACTATGGTATTCGTCAAATTGGCCTAGCTGTGTGACGATCAGACTTGTACGCACTGTTGTATGTAAAGTGTGAGTAGTCGTTAGTTTGAGTCCAACTAATTTAGAATGCTATATAAACTTTTAGTTACTCTTGACTTATAAAATATACAGTTAAGCAGCAGTTACTCGTGTAGTTAATCGGCAATCTGGATCGACCTTGTCAGCATCTGGAAATGCATAGACTCAAGGGCGTAGCCAAGTACGAGCAGAGGGACAGCGTGAGCGAAAGTTTTCGCTCCTTCCTATGGTATTCAAACGAGACTTGAAGAGGCATTTCAGACTGTTGATTAAATCTGTCACCGACGGTCGCTGTTATTTTTGGACTGTACCGTACTTAGCATCAGGTGCTGTACAGTCATATAGTAAAGTAAAAATAACTTAAAATTTGTTTTCCGTTCTCCCCTCCCGGCCATAATCCTCTCCACGCTTGATTACTGGATATATGTACACGGAAAACAACATACACAACTGAGGCACTATGACGGCTGTTACACCTGGTAGGTATATGGTTGTCGCTAGCCGGTCGTACACAATTGTCGTTTCTTACCATAAAATTATTAATATGAAAAAGTTTTCTAGCAAATTATTATAAATATCATAATGATCTTTTCAAGCAGTAATAAATGTACTTATCTTGCAACTGGCTTTGGGCGACAACACCGCGCGCCTCTCATACTCATCTCACGTAATTTAAACTCCTTCAAACACTCATTTTCATTTTACAATTTACATTACACTCTTATGATGTGCTTGTAATTTTATGAATTAAGATATACAAATTTATTAATTAATAACAACGGCCCGTGACTTTGTTCAATTTAATTAAAATATAAAATTTTCAAAATTGGATCGAAAGTTCAGTTCACGAACATTAGGTACTTACTCTTTATAATATTAGGTATAGAAAAAGTTTCGTAGTCTTCATAATCACCTCACATAGTTTCATAGAAATAACTTAAATGATTAATTCAATTTGGTCAACAAAAAGTAGCTGAGTTTAAATCACAAGTATTATAACATTTTTTTCTCGGTATCGCAGAAAATATATATATATGTGGCAAAAACGCTGAATGATGATTGCAATGTGATGATGATTAAATGAGGTAATTAGTGAATAATCTATGTAAACAAAATGATTGTGGTTCATCATGCAAAAACTACTGAATAAATTATGATCAATTTGTTTTGTTTTTCTTTTTAGATACTTCTCGGTCCTTATAAAAAATATCACGTTATCTTGTTTTAATAATAAGTTATTAAAGTTTAAGATACTACGATTTTTATAAGTATTACGCATTCTTCTGTAATCCACGCGGGCGGAGCCGCGGACACAGCTAGAAAATAATCAGTTAGTATTATTTTTAATAATAATGTAGTTATATACATAAATATCTTATGGATTACATAAACACATGTTAACCTAATTCATTTGAATTTCTTTAAACATTGTTTTTTTAAGAAACACTACATGCAAATTAAGCTGTGATGGCATTTTATAAACACAACTCTTTAATATGTTTATTTTTTATACGCAAATATAATATTCATATTTCAGCATTTTTACTTCGTAATTTCCTTTATTATTTTATTAAAATAATTAATATATGATTTTAATAAAATGATTTATTATTTTTATTAGGTACATAACACAATATTATTACTAGGGCCGCTTTTCAATCGTCAGATAGCTTTATTATATTAGATAATAATTTGAATATTTCAACGGATAATATATGAGCCTCTGTCAAAATTTAAAATGACTCCTCAAATGAACTTATCTGTTGATTTAAAAATCATCCCTAAAACTAGCTAGAATCAGTAAACTGACAAACAGTTCTAAATTCACTATAAAATAAATTAAAGTAAGAGTATAATTTATAACATTTTTTAAACTCGTACCTACATTTGTATCGAGTCTTAAATTGAAACGTTATTAAAGTTATGTTTTTCAGAAAAGAAAAGTAATTAATTTCATTTTATAAAAGGAGATATTTATAAGATACCCTTTCAACTATTTCAACCGGATCTTGTCTAATTAATGATGGGTATAACAGGATTTAATTTATTTGTAAGAAAACAAAGTAAGAAAATCTTAATTTTTATTCACAAATAAGAAAAAATATTTTAAACAAAATTGGTTCAACCATGGTAAATGTTTTGCTGAATCATTTAAAGCTTATTCAGCGATTTTATAATAAATAGGCAATAGTAGTACTGTATAATCTATTATCTCTATATTAAAATACGTGAAGCAAAAGCTTTCGGTACCTTTTTAAGCGTATTGCGTGCACGGAACACTGTGAGATTTGGCATGGTTAAAGTTTATATGGAGGAGTGCAGAAAGCTAAAATTTATCTATAATATCTGTTACTAATATATTAAATTAAATAAATTAAGTCTGCGAATCCTAACCCGACCAGTGCCATTGAACTTAGACCCCCCAAAATATTGACATTGTCACTCAACGAAAAGTGACAACAAGTGATGTAGATAATACTCATTGTTTATGAGTACTGTAAATGTCAAAAACAAAAAAGTCGCTGGTCGAATGTCGACCTTAGGGCGATTACTAGTACAATCTTAATACGGTTATAGTCGTGGTGGTCAAGTATTTAAGACCGGCGGAATGTCGGTGCCATGTCTGCAGGTTCAAGCCCCGGCATATATTAACGAATTCGCGTACATTTACTAATTAAAATTAGTAACACTATCGGTTGACGGTGAAGGAAAAAATCGTGAGGAACCCTGCACGCTTAAGAAATATTCTTGTAGTACCACTCTAAGTGGGATAAATATAGAACGGTTGATTTCTCGGTGTTTGAAATCGCCAATACGACGTGGGCTGGCGTAGTGATTACACCCGGATCTATCCTTGGGAAGAGGCCTTTGCCCAGAAGTGGAACACTTACAGGCTGATATTATTAATATGGATATCGTCATATCGTGATTATAACAGCCTAGCCATTGAGTTCTCTCTGAAGGCGAGGCTCGATGGCATCAATCTGTTCTAACATTTACATCCTATCGTTTTAAATTATCCATTTAATATTACTTTTAATAAAAAATAAACTTTAATTAATCACTTAGAAAACAGTAATTCTTCTATTATATACAATATCTGAAGAAATATGATTTTTTTACAATACATTCTGTTCAAAAATAGAATATAATAAAATAAAACTATAGACTGGTTACAGGTTCATTTTTAGAATCTATTAAAAATAAATTTATAACATTCGATGTTGGGCGAGCATCGTCGTTTACTATCTCACTAACTCATTTTTATATTCGCCATTTTGGCTTGCTCCCTGTTCCAGATTCGCTATGAATACAGAACAGACCCTTCCAAATACGATACTCGGCCTACTTTAAAATATATAAGTACTTAGGTATATTTTGTTTATTTTCTTCTATTGTATTATATTACATTTTATTATTATTTAGGTATTTTATAATAGGTGCACGTGGCCCAGCACACGTTTGTTACTATGCAGTAGTTATTTACATCCCGTAATTTTATTTTTACTCGTATTGTTGATAATTCATATGCGGTATCAATTTTTACAGAACTACATATTTATTAATATAGATGATTACAAAAAATTCGTCCATGTCGCCGTGGTCGAGATCAAGTTGAGGAATAAGGAGCGTGATGCGGCTGAGACTAGTCTTAATGACAATAACCGTAAGTCCCGGAGCGGCGCGGCGCGGCGCGGCGTGCCCAAGCTTGCTCCCACCGAATAATTAACGAACTTTCACGATTTTCGAGTTTGTAAATTGCCTCATGGTCTCGTCGACTCGCGTCCTGGTTTGCTGGTATAAATTATGTGCGCTAAAAATTAATCTCAGTGATTTAGGAACACCCAACACAGCCTACCGCCCAAACGTACTTTAACAGATTCATAGTGTCGATATAATAATATAAATATTAATACATATTAATTTGTGTGTTCGATTATATGAACACTACCCAACATTCGTGTATTATATATCTTTTCATATTTACAGTACTTATTCTTACAAAACTGGCAGGATGTCACGTAAAATAAACCTGTATAGCATAGAAGTGGTAAAAAACTCTTGTAATGAAAAAAGTCTTAAAAAAGGCTATTTAAAAAAAACACACACACACAAATTTAAGTACATATTATTCACTTTTGTAATATGTTCTTCTATGTATACTGTACTAGATGTATTATAAAATTGAGTAAAGCGTCTGCTTTTATAGAATTCTGAAAATCTATGTAGGTGTATTTTGTCTGTTGTATTTAATTACAGTGACAGTCGCGTGACGTAACTTTAATAAGAGCGCGGTTCGGTGAAGAGAATTGTGGGTTCTACAGCGAGCACAAGCATGAACAGAATTTACAAACCCACGCCTTCATTAAAATGTTAACAAGTTTCCATATAATTCGCGGTGCGTAAATAGATAAAGGAGGATCACTACGGCGGAGGCACAGGATGTACCATCGGGGATGTTGATGGTCAGCATTTACCTCAAAGTAATTGTCCCCAGACCCTTGTACCCTATAACTAAATGCGAAAACCAAATTTTAATAATGTATTTTTAATGACTGCTGACATTCGAGCGTTAAATAAAATATTTGAAAGATTTTTTCATAATGAGAATTAAATAAAGAGTTACTTTGCGGGAAAATATTATCTGCGTTTGATGAAATTCACAATAAAGTTTTTTCGTTCTTTCAAAATAATTGAATTAACGTTTTTAGTTTCAAGAATCTATCCTTTTCTTTATAAATAAGGCCTTTATCTCACTTGTTAATTCCTCCAGTACACTGGTGCTGTTAAGACAGAATAGGTATATGAACATTTTTACAGTTACCTTTTCATCAAAAAACCCTCTTGAGATCTTCGCAAAATGTTATAAGAGTACAAATGTTTCTGCATTTCTTTAAATGAACAAAAGCTCTGGGATAGATACGCTTAAATTTAGGCCGTTATTTTTGTGTTGGAGCATAATATATTACTTTTAATGATTAAAACCGCTTTGAGAATGGCACTCGAAATTATTTGTTTTATCATTGTGATTAATTAGTTTCATGTAAAAATTACATTAAAAAAAGACAAAGTGGTGGTGGACATCATTGTGGTAATTTTGATAGAACAAGTTTGCACTTTCTAAATATATATTTCAATATTTCCCTGATTATATTGCTTGACATATATAAATAAACATGTAAATGTAACAGTTGCGACTATTAAATATATTGCAATGAATACGTGTGTATGCTTATACATGTATAAGGAAACTAATTGACGAAACGAGTCACGTATTAGTATCGTAGAAATGGTAATCATTGGTGTATAATCTCAGCGGTGTCAGTTCAAAGATAAATATAAATTTATCCATTAGGATGATATCCATTATTATATTATTAATTGTTTGAATCTTAATTTTAAATATACTGAGCTTTCGATAAAGGAAAACATCGTGATAAATCCATAGGATAGTGGTAGGGCATTTTCTAATATCAGTCTGGCTAGCTACCACTCTCAAGTAGACAATTTGTCGCCAAGCACCTATAGGTGTGTTCCGGAGCCAGTCCTCCACTTGGCTTAGCGTGTGTCACATCTTCACTTAATACCAGGTGAGATTGCGGCCACATGCTAGACCTATAAAAAATATAAAGTGTTACATTTTAAAGTAATTCTAATCTACGTTGTATGTTTTTGAATACCACAATATACTCATAGTCATTGGCCCGTATGATAACTGACTACTTACTACTTGATAGACTGATAGCGCTATAATAGGGGCCTCTTTACAAGTCGAATAAGTTCCAGTCTTCTATGTTTAACTCGTTTAACTTATTGACTTCGCTAGACAACCAATTGTTGAGAATACAGATTTTATATTGGCTTTTGTTTGCTTGAGTGTTAAAACACTTGTAACCGTATTCACTATCAAACTAAATGAAACTATTTCGTTTAATAAATTTAATTAATATAACATTTCATTAATAACATCCGTGTGATTTGATATCTGTTATCCCCACATATTGAACAGTTATTGATCAAAGTAGCTCTAATAATAATTTAACTCATAAAAAGATAATACAGTTTTTTTAGAATCACTGGCCAAAAAATAATTCATAAAGACGAGCACTGATAAAATATAAACGAAAGGTTAGAAAATTATGTTCAGTCTTTGAATAATTTGTATGCAACAATTTATTTGAGCTCTTGCACAATAAAATGAACTTGGATTGCAATATTTTTTTTAGGTAAAACATAATAAAAGTAAAACAACTATTATACAATTTGTAAATAGTATCATGAATAGCAAGCTTCAGCGAATCTTAAATTGATATAGAAATTATAGAATATAGTTCTGAAATTCACTGGAGTTCTTCCCGGACTAGATCACCCACGGCATACATAATTTTGAAAAGCTCTTGATATAAGTCAAATAGCGTAACTAGTGATTTTTGCTATAAAACTAATAAGTTCGTGTAATGATGACGAATGCTAATGGATTTTCACCTTTGTATAGTCTTTAAATGTAATTTAATTATATTAGTTGCAATCACGGAATAGACATGTTCGGTGCATTAATTTTTCTGAAATAACACTAAATCAACTTTAAATATTAATATATTTTTTACAAAATTATTTGCTATATTAGTTTTCCTTGTGTTATTTCGGTTATCCAGATTATCTTGGTGCGAGACAAGTTTTATTTATTAAATCTTCTCCAATGTCAATTTAATATTTTGTTATAACTTCAATACTAGTTCTACAGTACTTCAATAAGGGATAATTTGATGTCATAAAAGTATTAATAGAAGCTAAATCTTACAAAAAGTTATAGTATGTGACTAATATTAATTCAAATCATAGTGGAACAAAAGTGTATAGTAACTTATACATAGACAGTTTATACTGCGGCAACTTAAAGGAATCACAGTCGACATTATGATAACAATAGGCCTGATTTTCAACAAAAACTACTCTCACGGGAAACATTACTCGCTGTCTGGTAAATATTAGGTAAATCCTATTTTATTTGCGAGTACAACTAGACAATATTCCCCAAATTTTGTTATTCGAAATATTGAATTTAATAATAACTTTGTGATTACTCTTCATTTACTATACTTTATGCGATATCTCTATTTTACTGTCTTAATATATTATATTGTATACTGATAAATTATCATCATAATTATATTAATACGTGAAGCAAAAATGTTCTATCCTTTTTTAAACGTATTGCGTCCACGGAAGACTGAGATTTGCCATGGTTAAAGTTTATATGGAGAAGGAGTGCAGAAAGCTAAAATGTATCTATAATATCTGTTACTAATATATTAAATAAAATAAAATAATACTGTGAATCCTAACCTGACAAGTGCCATTGAACTTAGGCCCCCCAATATATTGACAATGTGACTGCAAGTGATATAATATTCATTGTTTAGTTCATACTGCAAAAGTCAAACAGAAAATAGTCTATGATTAAAAAGTCGCTGGTCGAATTTCGATCATTAACTCGCATGTAAACTAGCAGATGTTTTTTTGCAGCCTTTTCGAGTTATATATTCCAGATCCCATCTATCTTCAAAAATAAGAATTACTATTTAAAAAAGTGTAATTAATTAGTGTGTCGGGAAACGTAAATGCAGTCATTATACAATATTTTTGAATAAAGCATTGAATAGATTTGAACCTTAAACCCACAAAACTAAATAATACAAGAAAGTTTAAAAGGGCTATAGTTGTACGTTTGATTAAATACCGCAACGCGCTTAAAGTGAACCCTTTGTGAAAGCTTCACACCTCTAATAGCAGAAACTTTTTACAGCTCATTGCGATTAGAAATTAAGTCACTTGGCAAATTGTTTTACACACTTGTCGACCCTCGTCTGTTATCAACAAATTGTACGGTATGAGCTTTATAACAATTGATTTTCTGCCGATTATCTGTTCAAACTGACACGGTGTAATGTTTGTTGTTGCGAAAGTTAAGTGTGATGTTGTTATGAAGTTGGACATAATTCCTGAAATATACAAATAATACGTTTGAGTAAACTTGGTTTACATATTAATTATATAATAGGTCCTTACATATCAAATTATCGTTTTATATGGAAGAAGTAAAATGAAAAAAATATGCCATTATACATTTAATCAACCGAAGTACTGTACCATTATGTTCATTGATTTCATTGTTAAAAAAAATGTGGGTGAGAGAACCAATAAAATCTTTGAAGGCTGTTTGGACAGGCTCCTCGGAATTGAATATTATTCCTTGTAAGAAATTGTCCAAATTCCGAAAAAAGTGGTCATCTGTTTGAGTAAGGTCCGGGTAATATATTGGGTGTCGGAGACATTCCAACCGCAGTTCCTCTAATTTAGCGATTGTCTGTCGTAGAGTATGGGGTCTAGCGTTGTCCTGAAGCAGCAGTGGGATAGAAGATTCACCAGGCTCGGTTGTTTAACAGCTAGCTTTTCCATCATGCTTTGCAATTGTTGGTAATGCAGATTAGCCGTTATCGTCTGACCAGATCTTAGAAAGCTATAGTGTATAACACCAGCAATGGTCCACTAAATATTCACCAGTACCTTTTTCTGAGTCAACTTTCGCTTGGGACAGGATTTGGCTGGTTCTCCTGGGTTCAACCTCTGTGATGAACGTTTTCGATTATCGTAAAGGAAAAATTTTTCGTCACAAGTAAGAATACAATTCAAAATTCCCTCTCTATAGTGACAGTTGAGTAATGTAACGCAGCACTCAATGTGTGCTTCAGTCAATCCATGCGGTAGCCATTTCTAGAGCTTTTTCAGTTTTCCAACTTGTTTCAAGTGAATTCAAATTATTTTATCACTCACACCGAAGCCTGCCATTAACTCTGACGTGGTTTGCAATGGATCCGCTTCCATGGTCACCTTTAATTCTTCATGATCAACAAAGGTCTCTGAACGTCGACGGTGTTTGTTTTGTAGGTCAAAATTTCCAGAACGAAAACGTCGGTACCAAAAAAGTACCGTCTTTTTTGTACTGTAGCTTCTGCATATACATCATTAATCCTTTGAGCTATTTCTGCAGTGCTGATGCCACGGTGGAATCACTAAATTCGGAACACAAATACACAAGTCTAAATTTGAAATAAATTTGAATTTGGAATTCTTAACCAAACGCTAGATATTTGAGATCAAAGTGGCCAGTTCTACAAATCGCCAATTTCATATGTAAGGATCTAATATTTACAGTAAAAATATAAATGTGGGTAAAAATATAAAAGTTTTCTGAGCCGATGTTAAGGAATATTCTCCCATTCCTCTATCAGTGCTTCTTTCAGTTTACGAAGCGTGATTGGAGGAAAATTTCGCTGACATTTATGTCGTCCCAATTCGTCCCAGGCTTGCTCGATGGGGTTCAAGTCTGGGCTGCGTGCTGGTTACTCCATGTGTGTAATAGCGACATCTTCAAAGTAGTCAGACACTATCGTAGCTGTATGTATGTATTTTTTATCGGTGATTACAAAACTACAAAATATTTTAAAAAAACGGAGAATGCTAACAAGAGCCGGCGCGCGTCCTAAAATTTACGATCAGCAGTCTTGTCACTAAAATGTTCAAATAAACACTAAATACGCAATTAAATTTCTACCAAATTGCAAGTGGACCCTCAACACATGTTTTTCTTGGAATAACACATCAAATAAACCCTTCTTTGTAAGTCCGGTAAATGCACAACATTACTCTTGACCAGTCAGTCATCCAGAGTCCAATTCATGTGTTTGTAGAAGAACTATTGCAAAGGGAGGATCCTCCGACCACACGGGTGTTATGTCTGGCGGGCAGCTGCCCAACCGTTGTTGGCGGGTTCTTGTATATATACTCAATTGAAGAGTTAATTTCTATAGCGCGATGTAGGATGCATCGTATGTGGCTCGATAGATGTCGCTATGTAGATGTCACTACATCACTCCCCTCCGAGACCGGAGGTCGATAGCAGGTTGAGTCGTCCATACATCCAGTGATGCTTGCCGGGCCAGTGGAATGTTCCAGTGAGTCGGGGTGATGCACCAGTAATTCGGGGTGATGCTGCAAGAATGCTCCAGTGAGTCGGAGTGTTGCAGTGCTGCGTAGTGACTGGCTGCTGCGTCGACCAGGAGAGAAGTGCGTGTCTGCTTGCTGACCGGCCGAAGTGTAGTGTGCTGTGCCACGGTCGCTGAGAAGGCTGTGGGTGATGACCAGGAATGCGCGCGTCCGCTGCATGCTGGTGGTCAGGATACCCGTAGTAGCCGTGGATGCTGGCTAGCTGTATGACTCGCTGCTCGAAAGCTTGTGGAAGTGATGATGACGTCATGATGTAGCTGTGCGAAGAAAGTTGCGCTTGCGTTCATGCTCGGTGTCACCAGTGTAGAAGAACTATTGCAAAGGGATGATCCTCCGACCAGACGGGTGTTATGTCTGGCGGGCAGCTGCCCAAGTTGTTATCAGGTTCTTGTATATATACTCAATTGAAGAGTTAATTTCTATTGCGCGGAGTAGGATGCGTCGTATGTGGCTCGACAGATGTCACTATGTATCGCTAAGTAGATGTCGCTACATGTTCTTTAGCGTAACTCAGCCTTGAATTTCGATGTTGCCTTTCGAGTTTTAGACCATTTGCAGATCTAAAGGGTTTCAAGTTTGCTTCAGCAAGACGCCACCTCACTGTACACGTTCTCTGATTGCTCCCTCCAACAGTAGAAGGTACGTTTTGTCTTCAACAGCCGTTTGAAATCGATTTCTCAACATTGTTGACACCATATATATCGATCCTCCCGCGCTGCACCTTGTTCAGTCTGTTCCTGATCTGTAAATATTAGATACGGTTTTTTTCGAATCGCTGGAGCACTCTTTGAACGATTGATAGCGATAAACCAACAGTTCTCGTTGTATAACGCTGACTGCGCCCTTCTTTAAGCATTGTCAGAAATGTGGTACACTCTTCAGGGGTTAGTGGCATGTTCTTAATTGAACTAAATCAGTATAGTGAACTTCTGCCCAAAGAAATGCCTTATTTATATGACAGAACAGAAACAAAAGTAAAACAAACGTTTTCAAATTTTTTATTCAAATTTTTAAATTATATTTTTTTATTTATGGTTTTTAATACAATCACCAAAAAGAAAGAAAAAGGTTTAATTCTTTCTATATTTGCAATGAAATAAAATTTAATTTAGTTTATATTTTAAATGAATTGCTCAAATATTTAAAGGTTATCGCATTTTTTATAACCGACTCGCTTTCTTTGCGGCCCAGTCTTTACGTGTTACATGTGTATACTCATGTGGTATATAACGGAAGCTACTGTTTTAATATCATATTTAGGTTTAGTATTTTCGGTTTTGTTATGATCTCTTACCAAACGGAACTTAATCCTTTCGATACATTTAATATAATGTTCTCAAAATTAACATTTCGAAGTAAATACATTTAGAAGGCCACTTAAATTTAAATCAAATAAACTTAAAAGAAAAAATACTCAGACAATCCTTAAAAAGTGTAATCCCATATGCGTCCATCAGATTTATTAATCTTTTGTACAATGAGCTTGAAGCCGCTAGATGGGGGGACAAAGTAGTCTGTCCCTTCTCTCCACAACCCTTTGAGGTCGATACTTGTCTACACCTATACGAAGTATATTCATGAACAATTTCATTTTTGTAGATCACAAATTTATTCATAGATATGTTAAACTATCTATGTACTGTATATCAACTTGTAATTACTTGTTACTTAGTTTTCAACCTTGTACTGTTATGTCACGGGCAATGTCAGAAGGTCGATTAAACCTAGGTTTATCTGGTTTCATTTAAGATTTCTCTTCGTTACAGTCAGGCTCCGAAAGAGGCATTTCCATATTATAATCTACCGCGGTAACAGTCCAAGCGAGGCACCTAGCCTCCTGAAGATTGTTTCATGCTAATTGCCATTCTACTACTAAAGGCTAAGCACTTTGTACACTCCATAATCATTCACTGACGCTACAAAGATCGATAAAAAAACAATAATTTGCACTGTCACAGAAAAGTTACCACAATAGTTAATTAGACTTTATTAGTCTCCAGGTTAGAGAGGACTTCAACAAAGTTACAGAATTAGAGATTTGATACCAAAATAGATATATACTTATCTATTGTTATTGTTCGAATTTTATGTTGTTTTATTTATTCAGGTGCACCTAGTTTGATCTACATATTTCTAATATAATATTTGGACTCTAAACATATTTTGCAGTAAAAGATAATGATAATGGTTAATGTTTTTTCAAATATTATGAAATTAATTTACAAACATTTTTCATCTTTAAAAGTAAACTTTTTAGAAAGGAATACACGAAGCTGTATACACAGCAATGATTTAAAAATAATTATTTTTATGTAAAGTTGATTTCATATTCAAGATTAAAATGTAGCACTCATTTCGCATGGCTGTAGCCACTTGGAAAATTTAGATATAATAGGGATAATTAATTCTGAACCATAACGAATATAATTATTAAGAAGCACTTATGTTATATTTTTTTTTTTTTAAATATTATAAATTACACTACACTTTAACCTTACAGTAGTCACCTTCTAAAAAGTACCATGAATGGTTGCGTGAACTACATACGTGGGTCACTTTAAAACTCAAATAAAAAGCCATGTGGGACTAAATCCTTTATTATTTATATCACTGTTTTATGATGAAAGTATATTTTATCAGAAATAATCAACAGATGCTAAATAGAAACTATGCGTTATAAATAATTAGCCATAACATAAAACGCTCTTTTATATTATGACTTGAAAATTATATTTTTTACTCCGATCGAACCCACACAAAAACTAAAAGAATAATTAAAATTGAATCGCTGTTTTCTAAACAGAACAGGTTTAAATTATTTAAATGTTCGCCACAAATTAACCAATTGCACGCGTAATACACTTTTCGAGTGCTTTTATTATGAACACTTTCACAGTTATGGCAGTGGCCGACGGAATAACTTCGTGCCGGTACTGAAGTCGTTTCAGGGTTTTCTGTTTGAAAAATGTAAAGGAAGTCTTTTATTTTAAATGATCGACTTCCTGATAAAGATTCTAGAATCTTTGATAACTCAGTGATTCATCCAAGCCAACCGAAAGTCAATAAAGATGTCACATCAGCGAACACTCTTACAGTTCTTGTTAGCGCGGTATAAATTATTGAGTGCACTAAAATTGGGCAAGTCAAAAAAGACAGTTAAAAACTATCTTCTTAAATTTAAGGATATTGTACATATCACATAACGAGCATATCTTCTCTATCAGGTATACAACATTTTTGGTTTGATAACCAGATTTACAGAGGAATAGTATAGGTTATCTAACATTAGACTACAACCCACAGCTAGCCTTAAATATTGATTTTTGTCAAGTAAGTCGGAAGTGGAAGCTCTCCCGAACTGTTTTATCCGCATGCGCTAGCGTAATGGTTAATGATACGTAAATACAATGTTCTACAAAAATAATGGTCCTTAGCATGTTTAAAAAAATTTGCAATAGTATACGCCTATCTTTTTTAAATAAGCCACGATACTGTATTTTGTGACAAAGATTTGTTGAAAATTAAGAAGTGATTTATAGCATTATTTTTGAGCATGGTATATTAAACCTTATGAATGAAAGTTACTTCATCATCAAGGCAATTTTATGTAGATAATTTTTGCCCTTTATATCATTAACGGATGTAGAGTTTGGGAGATAATGGAAATTTAAAATAATTCAACACTCGGCTCTGGTCTGTGACTATAGTAGTAGGTAAGTGGCGTGAACGAGCCGTTTATGTGTGATGCATACGACATTATCCTCGCAGCCTGATACAAATGTTATCTATACTAAAGTATATAAGTGATTTTTTTTCAATTATACGCGGGTGATACTGCTGGGCATAGCTAGTCTAAATATATAACAGTAAACTTACTGATCTATCAACAGATTGCGGTGAAATTAGACACACAGATGTTTATTATGACGTAGGCATCTACTAAAGGGTAATAGGGGTTCAAAATTTGTAAGGAGAAATCATATAAGAATTATATTTTTGTAACTTGGTGCGAGCGAAGTCGCGGGCAATAGCTAGTTCAATATAAGCAGACAAATAAGTGAAACCGCGTAAGAATTATTATAGGCTATCAATTTGGACTTGAAATTGTACAAGATTTAACTACACTCACTTTAAGAAATATGAGAAGGACATAACTCCAATAAATGAAGGACAGATGGATCAGAACCACCGCCCGCGTTGGGAAACGTAATGGAAGTGACAAGGGTTTCTCGAAATGATGGAACGAATTCAGAGGGTATTGGTAGTGAGGTGCGTTTTATGAATCCCTCACTTCGTACTCAAGATATGTATCAGTAGCTCGTTCTCTTTGATAGCCGAAATGTTAATATCTATCACATTTGACCTAGAGTCTAGAGGCAATTTAGAACCCTTTGTAATTTACTATACGATATAGTCAAGAGACACGGCTCCCTCCCAATGATATGTAAATCGCAAGATATAACGGAACAGTGGATGCTTTTTCTATTGAGGTAAACCTTAATACCCCTTTTACACATCCTAGTATCTCTTAACTTTTATAAAGGATTTGAAATATAATTATTAGTTATTTTGTAAAAAAAAGTATAACATATGTTTTGTCTAGTATAATTATGCAAGCATACAAATAAGTTAATTGTTGATTATAATTGTTTTTCAACTGAATTATGAATTAGCAGGAATGAAAGTAATTATTTAGCTGTGTTCAACCCGTTAATCTTATAGCCGTAGTTTGTATACATGCCTTAGGGAAGGAATAAATGAGCCTATTGTCCCAGCCTCCATCCCAGCCTATTTAAAGATAGACAATACCCATTGTCGTACAGTCAAATAATCCTAAATTTGTTGGGATGTCTTTCTCCGCTTGAAAGTTTCGAGAGGAATCACGTGATGAACAATTCAACACGCAATTTTGCGAGGTTTGGAAATGTTGATTGTCCTTATGCATTAATAATAAAACATAAATTTATAAAATGCATCAAAATATGGTGACAGGAATAAGGAAAAAAATACTATGTTCAAAGTTTGTAATACACGTCTAAAGCCGACGACGATGTTATTTTTAAAAGTAGGCAGCAGATTGGACGTCAACTTTGCTCTTTTTCTCTGTGACAGAGAGTAGGCTTACACAAAGAATCCACATCTTTAGGTTGAAACTTTAGCCATTCAAGTTTTGTATT
Organism: Saturnia japonica; assembly: GCA_033032175.1. Lineage (NCBI taxonomy): Eukaryota > Metazoa > Arthropoda > Insecta > Lepidoptera > Saturniidae > Saturnia > Saturnia japonica. The sequence continues at coordinate 10,336,329 of CM065305.1, forward strand.
AAAATTTTTACACACGTACTGATTTACAATCGCAAAACGAAGAAAACATTTTACGAAGTGATATAAAAATAATAATACTCCGAGAATAGCATACGGTAGTTATTGAGGACTAAATATAAACACGAAAACTTATATTTTATGTACAATCTTAAGTGTTATAGTGATGTTTCACTGTCGGGGACTTATCGTAACAAAGTTATACAAGATTTGATAATCTGAATACCATACCACCTTCAAGAATCATGCGGGGTAAATCAGTTAACGGAACGTAATTTATCTCTAAAATAAAAGAGTTTTGTAATTATATAAAGGTACGGAATACAGTTATTGTTTATGTCTATTTTATATACAAACCTTTATCTATATTAATAATAATTAAATAATATTCCACCTATCTTAATAAATCTGTAACTCTATACGTACATGTAACCCACTTATCACGAATATGTCTTATAGGAAAAAAATTGTCCTTCGGACTGTCTGTTTGTTTATGTATCCGAGGTTAACTCCAAAACTTGCATGACCGGATTAATATTAGTATAATTCCGCCATTAATAGGCTATAGGAATTGTCAATATTACTTTAGGAAACGTATTTTTTTCTTTCATAATTAAACTTATATTTATTCTCAGCCGATTGTAAAGAAATTTGGTATAAAGGGTGTATACACAATTGCAAAGTTGATAGACTATAAAATTTATCAAGAAAGTTTCAGAATTACAGAGAAAGTAATTAACGCGAAATAAATCCGTGCGGAATACGGGTAAAGGTATAATATACATTAATAATTATTTTCTGTGAAATCTAGTTGTCATATGTTAGTAGAAAACTTCAGGGTGATAACTAGATAGACGAGAAGTAAAAAATATCCTATCACTACTACGTTATGGTTTGCAACATGACGTTTTTCACTGGAAACTCTGTCTCTTTCCTTTTTTTTATGCATTTGATTTCATGCTTTCAGCACGTACTTCGAGGGCATAATGACTGAGACATTAGCTTTCTCTTTGTATAACTACAGTTCAAAATATTATTTTATGGATCATAAATTACAGAGGCAAGATCTCATGAGTGATTTCGGTGATTTGTAATTATAAACACTTAAAAATATATACTTTATATTGCGCATAATATATCCGCAGTAGTTTTAAATACGCATCTCGAATCTGGCATACATAAATTCATTAGGGACCATCAAAAATAAATTTATTAAATACATGACAGCTAAATATGAAAACAACAATTATTATAATGAACTTTATAAAAAATATCAGTTGTTGCCTAGAAAAATGAGGAATTACAACCAATATTACATACTTGCCCCAAATTACTTGTAATAATGTTAATTGTCTAGAACTCTCATCGAAATTAACCAGTAACTTCCTGATCAAGCATTTGCTTGGGAGCCCATTTTGTCGTTTCTCTTCGGTTTTACTAACTAACGGGAAACCAATTCTTATTGCGACTTTGTAATTATTTTAATGATATAAGCTAGGATTAATCTACTCTATACTACTATACCGAAGATATACAGAATTTAAGAAAATCAACGAAACGAGATAAGTTTTAGTCTTTCTAGTTACCGAGAGAATGATCTACTGATTATGCTTATTATATTGCGAAAGCATTGTACTGTGTGACATATAGATCTTCTATACAATTAATAAAATTTAAGTGTCTGTTTTTAATGTCAAAATAACAGTTTTTTACTAAATGCATATTAAAGTATAGGTATTCGATAATTATAACAAAAAAGCAATTTTTTATTATTTTTTTCTGTCTGTTTATTCCGGGTAATATCGGAAACGGTTGGATCGATTTTAACGGAACTTTTACTGGCAGGTAGCTGATGTTATAAGGAGTAACTTTACTTAACTTTACTTTTATTTTAGGAAAATAATTAGGGTTTAACTCAAATAAAAAAAAGAAAACTGGTAATGGTGAATCAATTCTGATGCTTAAATAGCTAACGCTGAGTAAACCATAAGAGATATTTCAAATTAATATACTACATAAATGTAGATATTAAATAAACCTACAAAAAGTTAGCAAGCGCATAATATGTCTATCTTCTAAGGATCACCCCCAATAAGCATTTTTATCATTAAAATAATCGGAAGCGGGTGTAATACGATTCACGCATGTGCCCGATCGACGGCATTCTATATTCCACGCGAGCGCAGCCGCGGGCACAGCTAGTTTAATATATAATACATCTATGATTTGACGTGATATCTACTCTATGTTGTGTTCTCCAAATAAACATTACGCTATATGCTTATAGCTTATATGGTTTCAGTTAGTTAAAAAGCATATTTTCTTTTCCGACTACTGAATTGATTTTACGGTATTGATACGGCAATGTTACATCAGTAGTTTGTGTTAGTAAGCCGTGGAAAATTTTTAGACAAATGTGTTTTGGCACAACTATCACAAGACCTTTTGGAAACATTTCGCGGAAGGCGAGTCGTCCCTTGAACGTAACTTACACACAGAAGATAGGTAGGTACAGTATCCTTTTGTGTGCTTTAACAATTTTTCTGAAAAATATCTTTGATAACATTTTTGTTTTATAGCAAAAGCATTGATTTTTGTTGTAACAAGCAGAGACAACTCTGGCAATGAAAACGGTAGGTTGGTTTAATATAATTTTAAATAACGAATTTTAAAATGAACCTTATTTTACGATAGGTATTAATATAAAAAGTGGCAAATATTTTCTCTCTGAACTCATGTTTATTAACCCATTTCAATGTGATTAGTACATTTCTTTAATATATGCGCTTTAATATAAACGATATAGAACTACCATGGGCAGTACAAGAAACAATACGTTTGAAAGTGTTCGAAATCTAAATAAGCATACTAGAACCCCAAGATGAGGGTGAAGGAAAATATCTTCCGAAAACTTGAACAGTCAAGAAATTATCTTTTAGTTATTTAAAGTTATCAGTTAAACAGTTAACAGATTAACAGTTTTTTCGATGTCTGAAAATGTTAATAACGTTATTGATATTTCTGTTGTTATTTTATCTTCAATATACGACTAGACCGACCAAAAAAATCAAAATTATTTTAAACTTTATTAGTTAGATGCAACTGCGGAAACCGCGTCAATCGACGTGATATTTAATCTTTACAATAGAGTCTTGAGCTTTCGAGGAAGAAAAGCACCGTGATGAAACCATAGCGTGGTGGTAGGGTAATTTTACTACTACCCTCAAGTTGAAATCCTATCGCCAAACACTTATATACATATATATGTATATAAACACAGCAGTAGCACTTGAGAGCCGGTTCCCTCACTGGGCTTAACGTTTTATCATTTTGAACCACATCATCACCAAACATCGGGAGAGATTGTGACCAAACGCTAAAACCTACAAAAAATAAAAAAGCCATATTGACATAGTTTTGTTTTCAAATCTTTTATTAATTGTAGTACATGTCATAAGTTTTAATCTTAAACTAATCCTATGTGAGGCGGTAGCGAACTACGAAGACGTGGCGCGTGCAACGGCATAAGCTCGGGAAGCGGCCCCCTGCACACATCACCGTCCCGCGCCGTCGGCTCTTAGTGACACTCCACACGGCGTCTACGTGACCGCGCAGACAGCTGCACTAATCCCATTCTTGAACCAAGTAAGAGCTGCTAAATATAGACGCAGATATATTTACGAATAACACGACCTACATTCCGTAAGATTTATGACACGAGTATTTTCACCTAAAACCTATTTGTTACGAGAAATAACAATTATCCCTTAGAGAGACAAAGCTAGCTTTAATAAAAAAATTAGAAGAAAATCATAAGAAGCTGACGTAGCCGTTGATATGTAAAAGTATTATCATTGAATATGAAATATGATTTCATGTGAGCGTGAATTTTGTTCCTAGTCACGTCCGAAAATACGCTAATGCACGATTTCGAACTTTTCTCTCGCGCCCCTTTTATCGATGACAAAAAGAGCAGCGCTAAAGTGAGGAATAAATGGTGTCTAAATGCAGACTCGCGCTTCCTATGGATATGAATGAACATAGAACATACTTATTTAGGTTTATAAATCAGGAGCTTGCATTTTATTTTTTCTTTTCAGTTCTTCTGCTAATAAATATTATTCAATAGTGGTTGTATAATGTAGTATTTATTTATTTATTTGAACACTTATATAATAAACACTAAAACAAGTAAAGAAAAATAAACAGAGAACATTACTTAGTGCTACTATAATTAAAAGTGTAGACTACATGATAAATGGAATATAACGAGTAACAACAAACAGAAGAGAAAGAAAATTCAAAGGTAACGAACAAATAAACAACTTAAATTCTAATAAATGGTAAACTACTGGATCAACATTACTTTTCTGAGTAAAATTTTTTGATTACAGGAACGTCATGTTGATTTATCTAATTTAATACTTATTTTTCATATACAGATTAATCTTAATTATTGAATGAAAAATAGAAAAGGAAAAATATTTCTTTATGAATATTATTTTTTTTATTATTATTTTTAGGACACAATTTCACAAACGGCCATTTAATTCCAAACTAAGCAAAGCTTGTAAATATGGTAATTAAACAGCTGATATACATACATATATAGATATTTAACACCCAGACACACACAACTGACATTTATGCTCATCACACAAAGTCAGTCATGGGCGGGGATCGAACCCGCGACCACTCGGCTCAATAGTAGCGTTTACTACCACTGCGCCACGAGGCCTGTAAGTGTGAAAGTAATTAGCTATGTTTCATATGTAAGTACTACATAACTTCTCCAATAGTACTAAAATATACAAAATTATTGTTTTTATATATTAGTAATTCTCATATCAAATATACATTTTATAAATACATATAACAACGCTTATATTATTAACAAAAGTTTCGACAGTTAATAGGAGTAAGTGACAAAGTTTATGTAGATCTGGCAAAATGAATTATTTACTTACCTGATATTGAATTACCCCAGTTTATTACACGAAATAAGTCTTGTAGAATGTACTTACTATAATTTGTAGTTCTCATAGGAACAGACATCTGCCTTTACAAACGACAAAGTAAACGAATACTGCTTTCAAAGGCAAAATCAAACGCAATTCTATTTCGTCTCTCGTTTAGAAAGAATCTTCTATATTTTTAAGCCATAATCAAACTGAATAGTAAATAAGTGTTTACTTTATGATTAACCTTTATAACTCATCACATTATTTATGTCACTTTACCGATGGTTAGTTGGAAGAAAATGCATTATAGCATTAAGTTCGCCAGTGTACAAACTAAAAATGTAATAATGTATTGATTTATTCATTAACAATTGATAATGGTTTAAAGTTTATGATATATTAATTAGAATCAAGCAAACAATATAAATAGAATAGAAATAAATATTTACGATAGTGACAGCAATGATAACTAACTATATATTATTATCATAACAAAACAGAAAGCGTGGCTTAAAACCAAACATTGTACACTTTTTTAATTATCTACTTTAAACACTTATTCTAAAACGCCATAAATTGTAACTCGTTTTTGTTAAAACTATGTTACATTTAATATTTACTGTCAATAAATATTATATGCTTGCTTAAGGGTAAAACAGATATGTCCAAATAAGTTTAGTTCTTTTAAATTCATAAATTTCTAGTAATTTATATTAAACTGTGGTAATAATAAAACGTTTAATAAAAATGATTTATTGATAATATAAAATTATCAGTTTAACAAAATTCATAACATTTTGTTTTGCAAAGGCAGATAAAATTGTTATTATAACGTTTATGAAATCGTACGCGGTTTCCTTAATCCCAGACGAACAAACAGTACCATTAGGTAGATATTATACGGATTTTCTTAAGCGATAAACAAGATATACCTTTGGAATAGTAATGCAATAAGAAAATGGACGTGATTATATAAAGCACTTTGTAGAAAATAAATCTCAATAATTGAATTAGGTACAAGTAATATTTTATTTGAGCATAGCGACATAAGCATTCAACTATTTAATTTTACCATGGAAAAGGTTTACTACACAAAGAAGAACAATTTAAAGCTTTAGACAAGAATATCAGCACACTACGCGATTATTGTGTAGTTGCTGATTATGCAACAAGTGCATGAATCAATCCTAACAAAACAAATAATGTTAAAGCACTATGACTGTATACTAAAATAATTTCAATAATATAACTTTCAAACCAACAGGTGAAGTTGCTCTTCACTCGAGTATCTCCTCATACGTGGATACTATTTATTTATATTACCACTTATAATTTAAATTTAGCAATATCGTTATACATAGTATAAAAAAGTCGCTATCCGCGTCTGTCTGTTTGTCTGCTTACCTCTTCTAAACCACGCAATATATAAAAGAAAATAAAAATATTTATTGTCACAAGATACACAAACAAAACACAAAAACATGAGATAAAAAAAAACGAATACAAGATTAGGCATCAGAGAAAGATTTGGCATCAGCTTTTTGTCGCCCGTGAGAAAATAACCAGACGACGCTGTTTTACAGCCAAACCTTTAGTTTCAACCATAGAGCAACACGGGCCACCAGCGGACCGGAGGGGAGTAGCCATACGCAGGCCCTCTATCAAAGTGTAGGTGCACGCGGTCCTACGCGTCTAATTAAACTAGTTGCAAACGGGCTGTTCACTAGATTCAATCTAATTGCGCGGCTGAATCGACTTCGCGTGAGAATGCCGAATTGTTCAGTTTTTTGCTGCAAAAAGAGATCTGCCACGTCAAATTTACAAAAAGATGGCGTTAGCTTTCATATTTAAGTAATTTTAATTATGTTATTACTATTTACTTCTTCAAAAACTTAAAAGAATTACAATAAAATGGTTGTATTATTTTGGATTTGTTTATCAACACAGCGCTCACCCACGTACAAAGTGTGGATTAGTCGAGCGACTTATCCGATCCGAGTGTAGTTGCTGGGTTGTAGATAGATATCGATAAAATTGCTTCGACAAATGAGTCTATATATTCAATACTTTTGATTTGTTTGATATTTTTAACATTTATTTTGAGTTTATTTTAATACAGCTTATTAAAATTGCATTACTTAAGTTAAATAATTATAGTACATTACTTACGAGTATTAATATATTATGTAAAAAATACTAAGTTCGAACTTCGACCATATTATTTGTTTATTTATTGCAGGTTTCCCAAAGATTCGAATCTAAAGGATATGTGGAAGAACTAGTAATAAATAAAGTCTTTATTATAATGTCCACTTCTTTACCTTCTTTCCCTATCCGATTTCTCTAATTCATCGATAATGTGTATCGACAGTTGGCGAAGATTTCCCCCGCAAAAAACGACAGATAGTTTTGTATCGAGAAGAAACGCTGTGGCCACACCCCTCCGGTTCACCGGTGGCCCGTGTTGCTCTATCTATGGATTCAACTGGCAATAATTTGAAAAATCCCATAGAGTTTTCACGCTCAATTTTAATTAACATCTGCTTTCTTATGGTAGCAAAAACAAAAACAAAAAAAGTTATATAAGTACCTATTATAATAAGCAACAAGCCTGGAAATTTCGGACTGCCAAGAATTATATTAAATTTTGAATACGGTCGATAGAGTAATAAATAATAATTTAGTATATTCATTTTTTCCTTTTCATTGCTATTATTTTTAAATGCCTCTTATAATCGAAATTACCTTTACCAAAAGAGGAGGTATATCATTCCAAATTTTTAACGCTGCATATTTGAAACCACCCTTGTAGCCTACAGAATTATCTGTGGGGTGGGTATGGATACATTGTGTCTTCGCGGTTTTCACGGTGATTTAGAGATTTTTTTTTGGAAGGTTTGTATATACCATAAATTCCAATTAAGTTTCATCAGTTTCCAACCATCAACACTAAATCGGGTGAACATGCTTTTTTAATTTACACCACTTTGTAAATTGCACCCGTGCGAAGCTGGGGCGGGACGCTAGTATTTAATATTATGAATAATAACAACATTGAATTATATGATAACACTTTACTGTTTATGTTGCGCGGTTATAAGTAATATTATGTTTATCGTATATGACGATAAACCATAACTAAATTATGGAATTACATCCGTTACTGCAAACAAAATAATTCAACATATTTCAGAAGGTCGTAACATTATGAAAAAGTTCTTACTCAATTATACACAGTAGAATGTAAAAAGGTTTTATATAAAAAGCAGTTTATAATTAAAAAATTTAGATTTATTGTTAACTTAAAAAGTCTAGTTTTAAAGTATTAGGAAACTGCTATTTATTTATCATCATCATAATTTTCAGCCTGTAATCGCCTACTTGTGAGCATAGGCATCTCTTCTTTTATGCCACTCATCTCGATTTGCCTTCGAAATTGCCCTTTACAGTAATTGATTTAAATAAATATCTTAGGAGATATCACAGTTTTAAATTAACTCAACAGCAAAATAATTATCAAGTAGCACGAGCGCATTTTTATTATGCAGAATAATGTGGGAGTCGGACGGTACCTATAATACAGTATCTACGACGCACTTTCCCTAACCCTTTCTCTCTTCCTCTTATATGACGCAGACGAAGTTGCGCGGGTCAGCTAGTCTTTCATAAAAGTTCACTTTACACATAATATTATTACGTTAAATTCAGATTTTTAACCTTTACCACGCTTAATAGGGGAAAACTCGATTGCTTAGAAAACAAACCATTAACGCTATCCACTCTTACTCGGTTCTCATCATAGTGTACTTATTAGTAGACACTCCGAGGCTCAGAATATCCTAGCCAAATAAATTATTATATTCAATAAAAAGGTGATAATGATTTTATTTTATTAAGTTTTATCTACGTTTCATTTTTATCTTATTGATTAAGTCAGTGGTCGGCAAAGTGCGGCAAAGCAAATTGTTCGCATTAATACATATTTATTAAGTATAAAATTTAGTTTTATTTAGTATACTACTTATTTAGTGTAATAAAAGTTTACTAAACAAGCAGATTTGGCTCCCAATTTTTTTTTTAATGTTGTCATGTTCATATTTGGCTTGTTGGCTAATAAGTTTGCCGACCGCTGGATTAAGATATGGCAACTGTGTCCGAGTGGATCGCAATCACCATACACCAAGCATTACACTCGCCACAGTGGAATGCTTAGGCGTGTCGCGTTCCGGGATCAGCCGGTGTAAACACAGTAAAAAAGTGCGGTGGTAGCGGTCTGTACCCGACTGGTTCACGACTACCATGCACATAGTGATAAACACGTGACAGTGACTCCCTGCTGGTTTGTCTCGTTTCGGGATGAGACAGTGTATATCCAGCTAACGAGAGGCTTGCAGGCTGGTATGAGAGAGGCGATCGGCAAGGGATTTCCGATCTCTCGGTAGTTGCCATTGATTTTGTATTGTACTGTGCTCACTAACTACCAGGAAGAGTGCCATCACTATGAATGTTACTATTAAAAAACCCTTTTTTTTAGAAAATCAGGTCTTCATTTTACTGAATGCATTATATAATATATGTATTTGTATAATAAATTAATCAATACTATATACGGATTATTGTAAATTGATTTGGGAAATTGTAATATATAAATTATAACTGACCCGTACGAATGTTAATTCGGACGTTAAATAATGTAAACAATGTAATTTCATATTAGTTAAACAGATTATCAATAGGTGGCACCCCCTGCATGTTAGTTTAATATTTTTTTCATTTCGAATGATAAAAACGTATTTTAAACTAAATATCTGGGGGCACGGTGCCGTACCATCTTTACTGGAAACATTTCGGCGTATGTTCACGCCCCTGTCTAGCAGCATTAAGTTATTGTAGAAGGCTGAAAATCTGTTTACTAAGAGTTCATAAAGAACTCCTTAATATAAGGTTTTTTCATAGTTATAGCTTCGCCCGTTTAGAAGTTATAAGAGTGCAACGTGGCGAAATTTCGACACTGACTGACTCATGACCATCAATAAAAAAAACTAGTACTTCCTCAATACATAGAGAGCTGAAATTTAGATAGGGTTTTATACTCGCATAAAGGGATAGCTATCTAAACTTGACGTGAAACCCAAGAGCCCAGCAAAACTGTCAGAGATATCGAAATACCGCCATAGAAAAATGATTTAATAATCTGCTGAGCGTTTTGTGACGGTTCATAAAAATCTAAGATCTAGAGTAACTGATGTATGTGAGTAACCTAAAACAGCCCAGCATAACTGTAAAGGATATTAAACAAATAATAGCTTTAGTGAAAATGAGTTTCGTGGAATACGAAGTTCCCATTCAGATATATTGATGTCTAAACGCAGAGTTAACGCGCGCTAGCACGCGTTCATCTGGACGGAGCATTGCAGCAAATATTAAGAGCAATAAATTTAATAAATCAACATGATAGGCTTATCGATATTATGAAATCTCAGTATCTGATTTAGAAACTTCATAATAAACTACAAAAAAGTGAAATTACAACAAAAACATTCTGTAAAAAACAGACTAAGTCTCGATGGAGGTGATTTGTATATAAAAAGTAGTGAAATCTCATAAAAAGCCAAGTCTAGGAAGTGCATAAAAAAAACGAGTAATTTTGGATAAAGTCTGCCTTATCTTTTACTCGTTAAGTTCCGTTCTTTAGAATCTACTATGCATAATTGTATGAGCCTAAACATTTTAATTAATTACACGACAATTAGCCGAAATTACTCGTTTTTTTATATGCACCTTGACTGTTTATGAGATTTCGCTACTTTTAATAGAAAATTTATCTCAATCGAGACTTCGCCCGTTTTTTACGGCATGATTTCGTTGGGATTTAATTTAACAAAAACATAGCGGGGAACATAAGCTGTAAAGTGGATAAGCAATCATTATATTAATTTTGATGAAAAATTATCTGAGATATGGCGTCGCTAGGAAAAACTTCTTTGAAAAAGCTGTAAAGTGGATAAGCAATCATTATATTAATTTTGATGAAAAATTATCTGAGATATGGCGTCGCTAGGAAAAACTTCTTTGAAAAATAATGTATGCATGAACTTCGATCACATTCATTATTTACCACCAGGTAAAATTGAATTGAAACGTTAGCCTATAAATATGAAGAACAACAAAATCCTATTTATTTTCTAACCCACGGCTCTGTATATTTTACCTACATAGATTTTTTTTAAATCTTTACATGAACAATTATGTGACTAACTTTTTTTTTCTTACGTGGAATCGTAACAAATGATTCAATTACTCACCAATTGACAAATGTAATACCTACCTTAATTAAGTTATTGGTTGATTCTAAGGCATTCATTACATTAACATTAAACCTCAAGAAACTAATTGGGATAGTTGACCTTTTCCGTTAAGTAAGTTACGTGTCGTGCAGAATAGATACGCAATGAATGACCTCTGGGACCCGAAAAAGGTAAAGTCACACAAAAGAATCTAATCAGTATTTAGTAAAGGTCCTTGATATAAGTAAAGATCGCACCTAGATAGGGTCGTCTGCGTAACGATCAATATTTTTTTCCAAATAATTTTGTTTGTTTAATATTTAAAAAACTAGTAATATACTTATAGGTATGTTGTACTACATATTAAGTACATTGACTGGATATGGAACAATTTGATTCTTGCTGCGACTTTCGAGTGCCGTTCAGTATGAAGTACTAACAAGATTAAATAGGCACTAAGAAGTTTTATTATTTTTATTTATGCTACTCGGTTTCACCCGTGTTAATATTATACGACAAACATCGCCAACGCACCCGTGTAGTCCATTTTTTTATACTTTGTGTAAAACTATCGACATTTTTAAAAGGAATAAATATTTTTTTCAAATTGAAATATAGCGTATGCTACTTGCTGATACTGTTGCTTAATATTGGTGATTTTTTTTTAAATCGGTCCTGTACTTATTGAGTACATTACAAACAAAAAATCAAATATTTCCTCTTTATAATAGTGGTATACAGGCATTGACCCCATTGTAAGATAATTGAAAAAAGTGCGTAAATTGTATTAAATACTATTTGCATCTCTGTGACGGTTCTGGTCAAAACATCCTTAAAAATGATGGAGACGTTACTAAAAAGTTCGAACCACTTCAGCTACGAAGGAACATCATGGTGAATTTTTTGAAAAAATATTTGATCTATTACATTCATCTCCCTTTCACAACAGAATCACGCCGGCTGGTCTACGAACCCACGGCTACACCGTAATATCATCTTTGCATGAACAAAGAAATTCACATAATCTTTTATTTGACGTAGTGTGAGGTTGTAGAATGGCCTGTCTGCTAATGTGTTTCCTCCTTCCTATGAAATACCCAATATACTCTTCAAATGGCATGACAGAAACGACTGCCGATTGCCGACCATCCGGTGCTGTAGCGGTCATTTTGTTCAGTTAGTTTAAAAAAAACTTCATAGATATACCATCTACTAATACTATATACTACCTATCTACTACTACTATTATATATACTGTCATCTAATAATTATGATGTTACCTTACACAATGTATAATTTAACCCACAATCTTCTCCATATTAGAAGCCCTTTCCCTGATAGTTAGACATAGAATAAGGCTTAAGAAACTTCGTAAGAGTATGTGTAACTCATATAATATTATACCTAATTATTTATAAATATACAATTGTATATCATTTCATTACAAATATTGGAGTATTCTTTGTAACTGCTATTATTAGGTGGCGAGAAGTTTAATTTAAATCAAATAATACTTTAATGATACAAATAAACGGTTTTGCATTTTATTCCGAGAAAATTTAGTTTCACGGTGCACGCAAACAGGCTGCACAATTTCCATCCGCTCTAGATAAGCAATGCAATATTTCATATTATACACGACACCGTTTTCAGAGATACGTATGCAAAATGCGGTGAACATGTTCTTTTTATCTGTATTTGTGTTACCAATTAGTTTGATCTGATGTAAAAACAGTACTAATGCTTAACGTTTAATTTACCTTGTGTCTGATAATACTAAGAAAAACTTACGTACCTACTACACGTAGGTTTATAAAAGCCAGACATTAGGCATTTACTTTGATAAAGATAAATTTAACTTATAGCTTGCTCATTTACTGTATTAAAATATAACAAGATTTTGAAACAAAATTCATTGAAATAAAAATATTATATTATGATTTCGTCGCTACACAAATTAAATAAAGTAATGACATAAATTACAAAATTTGTATCGGGAGACCTTGTCTTCAAATTATCGTATCAGCTCAAAGTACAAGCAGTAAGTCAGAGTTCCGTAATTGGAAAACGTCACCATTAAAAAGATATATAACGTGATTGTGACTAGATGCTTCCAGTTGAGCAATATGGGCCTGATTTACTAAGATTTATTTAAACATGTTCTCACAACATAATGAAAAAATATTGTGATATTGTATTAAAATTTGTGCATGCGTGTTACTTTTATCGGGTTAAAGTGAAAATACGAAGTGTGCTTTATTATTAAAGAAATAAAAATTAAAAAGACATTTTATCAAAGATTTATTGAAATGGTCCACATCTATCGGTATGGCGTTAGCACATGATAACATTGAACCTTTATAGCGTTAAAAATATTATTCATCTGATAAAGGAGAATATGCCCATGGCTATTTGGAATCCCGTCTCATATTGCGTGCCAATATTAAAAAAAAAAATTCAAGATTTACTGTATTAATTACCCACAAATTTTACTTATAAAATAAAAAACCGGGCTCCGAAGATATTTTATAAAATCTTATATAACCTAAAAACTAGGCATGCTTTGATTCGTAGTTTTACTAGATTATCGAATTAAAAAGAGATAAAAAGAATATAGTTATTTTGTTTGATTGTGTAGGTTTCATAATTCGAAATGGTGTTTGTAAGTGGAAATATGATTACATAATTCAAAGTTTGCGCTCACAATTAAGGGCCTTTGTACACTAAATTTTTTAAAAGAGCTGTCGACCTCTGCGCGTATTAGCATATGCATTTGCACGCAAACGCAAATAAAACGCGCTTTAAACGCGAGTTTAAATGGCCATGAGTAGAATTATGTCCCCCTAATTATTTATTAGAAATCTGATATTTCTAGGTTGGTTTTTAATAGTTACTGACAGCAGTGCCAACTTATCACCAGGTGCACTATTTGCTTCGTCTTGAGTGCACAATATTTAACCAGTGCTAAGAAATATTAGTGGAAATACCTATTATTTTTATTTAATGAATAATATTAAATACTTACCATTGAAGCGTCATGGATTAGAAGCTGCATGTTCATATACTGCGTCCATCAACTTAGTTCTGAATCCTGGACCCGAGAGTGAAGGAAAACAACTTGATGAAACGAAAGCATAGTGCCTAATTTCTAATGCCTAGTGCCCGCTTGGTAATCTATCATACTCATGTTGAAAACTAATATGTGTGTTCTGGCAGCTTCAATTGAAAATCAGTTTCCCTTTCATGTTTAGTATATTACCACCACCTTCGGTCATAGCGTCACTTAGCATCAAGTGGTTTAGTTAAAGGCTAAACCTATAAAGTGTAAAGAATACTATAACGAAACTCTTTTTTTTTTTAATGAACGTCAATTTATCAAGAAAATCATGCTTTTCTTACATGATGTCATGTGATTATATAGTTATTGTTTTTAAACAATTTAAAACAATGCCCTAATTTATTGTTTGGTTTGTTGTTAATTACTTTGTTTAAACGAGCATATACTTTTATATAAATATTTTATATTGTAGTTAATCAATGTGCAAATTGATGAATTTAAAATATGCTCATACTTGTGATAATTTTGTTATTAAAGGTCATAATTAATGTTGACCGAAATTGATTACAAACACTAGACAACTAACTATGAATATATACATAAAATTACAAAGCTATGTCCATTTTCCGTAACGAATATTAATTATATTATTAACTCACTATTATAATCATAGGGCAAAATAATTTACTAGAGAATGAGGTCACAGCAAGCGTTAAATGCCATCGTGTATAGGTAATTAACGTAAATACTACGAGGCGACGGCGCGCGGCGTGTGGAGACGTTCGATTAACGTATTATAATTTTGTTTATCAATTAATTCATAATTGTAATTGTCCGAGACTTATGCGATATCAATATGAAATACCTATCACATACATTTCAGAGATAAGGGTATATTATTAGATACATTTTTATTAGATAGATACATGGATTAGGCTAACTTTATTTATTACCTTTGCAGTTCCTAGACGTAGATACTTTCGATGTAGCTGGTTTACAAGTTAAAAATCACTGAGCGCGCTATGGAAAGAGCTATGTTAGGAGTTTCTCTGAGGGATATAATTCGCAATGAAAGTATACGTTAGAGAACCAAAATACCCAACATAGCTCAAAAAGTAGGCAAGTTAAAGTGGCAATGGGCTGTTCGCACCTGTAGAAGAACCAATTACAGTTGGAGTAGAAAAGTTCTTGAGTGGAAATCACGTCTTGGTAAACGTAGTGTAGGATGTCCTCAAAACATATGGAACGATGGATTGCGGAAAGCTATTGGATATGACAGGATGCGGAAAGCCAGAAATAGGATGTGATGGCGAACCTTGGCAGAGGCTTATGTCCAGCATTTAATTGCTAAAGTGATAATAATTATGTGATGACTTAAGCAATATTTTAATGGTATAAATAACTTAGGTGCAATAATAAATTGTAGAATTGATTTTATCAGAAAATACATATACAAATATATGTTACTCGTATACAGGTAGCGGCTCGTGAAATTTTTTATTAGGTGTTCACTAAAAAAAGCGCTCACATTCTACTGAAGTGATAGAAATTATGTTAACTATAACACTAGCACATAGGTATAATTTTTCAGTTTCATGCGACAGATTCAAAAGCGTAGTTTGCAAAATATAGTGTGTCAACGTTGTAATAAATTTCTATGTTAGAAATGACTTATGGCTTATTTGTAATTACATAAGTAATTAACAAAACAAAAACAATACACACAAAATACAAATATAATTAAATGCAAGCAAAACCATACAATTCGCGAGTAAAATGTAGCGTTAGAGCGCCGTTCCAAATTTGGTTAAATTCTCATACAAAATCTTCTGTGTCACGTGCTGGGCCATCTAGAATGCTCTCTTTCACACTTATTGAATTCCATGCTTATCGTTGTGTTGTACTGAACTTTGTTTCATACGAGCTAAATCGCTGGCGCTCCACTCAGTACAACTTAATAATACTAAATATTTTTATTGTATATTTAAGTGAAATCCTATGATGAGATTAGAGTACTTATAAAAGATTAATCTATAAGTGTTACCTACCTAAAATAACAAAACGCATTTTGTTCAGGAATTTTTTGTGGGAGTGGAGTAGGAGAGTCCGTAGGTCGAGCCGCCACTTCTCGTATACCTACTATTATTATAAAAACTTAAGATTTGTGGGTGGATTCTAAAAATTCTCTTTTAAATGGAAGCTACATGATCCCTGGGTGATATTATTGTAACTAACGTGAAAGAATCACGGGCGGTAGCTTTTAAAATAATAAAACGCTCAAATATCATCGCATTAAAGCTTACTTACGTAGTATGAATCAACAAAGTGTCAGAAAATTAAACAAATATTTTACAAGTATGAAATTAGTAGAAGGTATTGTGATGCTTTTATTGTGTAATTTATGTTAAAAGTTTTCTGTTTCCAAGACACGAAATTTCAGGTTTGATTTCAAAGTTAACTGAATCATTTTTTATATGATAAGAAAAGGAAAATTATTAATTCCTCAAATTTTATTCACTTTTAAAGAATTTTTACAAAATAGCATCATTATTATCCTCCAAGCTAGTTCCAGCTATAGCGTATTTACTGTGTATTACAGAGGAAGTTGTTTGTACCCTTTGATGCGCTTTTGATTGAGTCACATACTCAATTATGTTTATAAAGACAAAGTAGCATGTTTAACATAACAATAGTTCATCGATGTAATTAAAGTTTTAGAAACAGGTAGTCTGGCACTTAGATCATCTTCTCTCTCATCAAGATCAACACAGCGTTTGCTTGTAATATCGTTCACTTGTTGATGAACGAGGCGTCTCTATTCGGTGCACTGTCATGCTGCTTTTGCCTTTCACTACGAAAACTGTATTGGAATATAAATAGTTAAGTTATATATTTTTGAAACAATGATGGCTCAGTGGTAGCGTATACTGACACAGCGTCAGAGTTAGAATCCCTGCAATGAGACTGAGCTTTCGGTAAAGAAAAACATCGTGTTGAAATTATAACATGGAATTTTCAATGCACGCCTGGCTAGCTAATATCCTGAAATTAAAAATCTGTTGCCAGACACTTAAAGGTGTGTTCCGGTATCTGCACTTGAGCATCAGTACGCCTACTAGGCTAGCGTATTATTACCATATAAACCTAACTCTAAAATGTTAAGAAAATAATACATGTTGTAAATGGAGAACAATGGCTTACATGTTGTAAGCAAAGTAAAAAAATTCGCAAGTGTGAGTTCACACTCATTAAATATCTGAATAACTTTATGCATCCAATTAAAAGAATTAAAACTTACGGCCATTAAAAATCAATGTCATGAAATACTTAGTGTAAAGACTGGTGGGGTATGGTGATTTTGCGAGTATACGAGAAACATTTGAACAAACAGCTTATTGGCCATAAGCACATAATGACCAAACACCCGAATGCACTGGCAGAGTAATGTTCCTATTATTATGCTCGGTTCCCAATGCTATATTAGAGGACTGCCGTCATAACGCCGCGCTGCCGCTCCTGCGCCGTATCACAAGAGACCTTATGATGTCACACAGGGCCGGCCCGTTCATATAGGCGAACTAGGCAACAGCCTAGGGCACCATGTTAGGGGGCGGCAATCGGAAGCATCGAAATTGAATAATAATAGTTTATTTACATCTTGATAATACTCCCGATTTTTTACCTAATTTTCTACCAAAACATTTTTCTTTAGTTTGGCAACACTGCTCGATAGCGACATCCACCCGCCTACACCTGTACGGCATGCGCAAATCGTGAGCAAATCTACTTTAAGGGCGACGCACAAATTTTTTTTTCATTCAGTGTTAGCCTAAGTTCCGTTTAATTGAGTTAAAATTAATGTAACTGTCAATCTTAAATTTGATTTAAGGATTTGGTTCAAGCCGCCCTGAATCTCGATCAACTAACCATAGAACAATATACTCTCTAACGAAATCAACTCACAATCCATTAACAATTAGCTGACGTGCATGATGCGCTCATGGACATTTTCGATGATCATATTCCGATGAGTTCGTCTGAAAATCAAAGTCGAGTTCAAGCTCAGTCCATTGCCAAAAAAATCGTGAATTTCATGTTTATTGCTCCTTTTGTTGTATGGTACAAATATTTAGTTCGTAAATACTAGCAAATTCCTACAATTAAAGGATTTGGATCTGAACGCTTATAAAATACAAATGCTCTCCTAACGACAAAACTAAAAACAAACATCAATTTCGTGAAAAACATTTTTTGTAAAAGATAAAAATAAAAACCAAAAACTGGGTTATTTGAATTTTTCATATAAATTTTGAAGTTATGTAAAAAAGTGTAAATACAAAAGTTGTATCTTTTTATTACCCACAACTTTGCCATTTCACTTTTTTCCATTGGACGTAGTTTTTCCGGAAATAGAAATAAACCGTTTTTTACCTTTAAAAACGCACTTTTCACTTCCCGACCTCAGATCGCCCGTAAATTATTTTTTCTTTCATTTTTGTTATCATCGACCCTGGTCTGATGTCACAAAAAGTTTTAAATTACATCTGTGAAAATGGCGTAGTGGAAATTCTCTTAAAAGGGCGCCATTCCAGTCTTTAGTCTAGGGCGCCAGGAATGTTCGGGCCGGCACTGATGTTACATGCCATAACGTGATGAAATATAGTGACGTTATCGTTGAGGAGTGTCAGCCAAGAGTCTTCTAATGTATGGTGTTACACAAACTAAGATTGGTACAGAAGCAGAACAGAAAATTGGATCAATGTGAGAACAATAATTAGATTTATAGATACAACTGCCTAAGCTACAAAATTAAAGAAAAAAAATGGTGACTTATTTATTAAGTACTTTGATTTTGTAGGAAATAAAATAATACTTTCTAAGTTATACGAAACCTTGTCTTATCACAGCGGTGTTAACACGACGTGATTGATAGAGATGAATATTCAGACAAGTAAAGTCGACAAATTTCATTGTATTTTGTTTTTACTGCCTTGTTTTATCTTAATCTACTAGGATTGCGACATAAATCTCTGTCGAAGCTAGTTGAAAGTGGATATTTTTGCTACGGATCATTGGTCTTTTAGCAATAAATAATATTGTAACGAAATCTTTACGAAGTCTAGAATTAATGATGAAAACGATTCCTTGCGTCACCTTTCGTATTAATATCGTTAATTTCTATAAAGGTTCATTACGTATTTTCTATACAAGTTATTATATTGCAGTTAAAGTGTTGAATACTTTTGTTCATTTTCTCGAAGTTTAATAGTTTACTGATACCTTTGTTATATTGATATTTATTCGCAGAATGTAGGCTATTAAAGTAATAATTATTGTTTTAATAGTCTATTTACTTGTCATATTCGTTAGTTTTTTTATAATTTAGAAAATACTAAAACTATCACAAATTTTATGTTCATTTCTCCACTGATCCTTAGGAAGTTCTTATGCCGTTCGCGTTTAATTCTTAGTATTTTCTTTTCATAATTTATAATTAAATAAATCCACATTGATATTAACGAAATTTATTTTTAAAACAGTAATAATATTTCATCACTTTTATTGTTTTGATGCGACGAAGACTTCATAAATACATTTTTACCATTAAAAGTAATTTGTTTAATGTATTTTTAAGAAAATTGACAAACTTACTTGTCAATGTTTTGTGTAAATACTAGAATATTAATTATCAAATCGATAATTAATCAAGCTATATTCTTATGTAAACTGGAATAACCTTTTCCCTCGGCCCTTATTAGTTTTAGTGTGATTTCCATTTAATGATCAAATTGAAATCACGTATATTTGTAATATTACTTTATAAAAAGTATTACGAATTCCCCCCTTTCTTTTTCACCGCGATAAAGTGTGTTAAGTACAATTCAAACCATTTGAAATACTTTAACAGACTGTAGTTATTGGCATTCCCACGATTCTGGTTGCCAAATGTTCGCCCATTCAACGATTCTAAGTAAGTTCAAATACTTTTGAAATTCATTTGAAAATCGATCAAAGTGCTTGCGAGTCGTACTCATTCTTCTTACCACTTCCTAACAGTCCCGACCTGTCTGCGAAAGATCATAAATCCTTTAAAGAGAGCATTGGCAAGTGCGCCTTTTGGAAACCAACCAATTTAAATATTTTTTTTAGTTACTCGAGAAACTTACATTATACATATATGACGAAGAACACTGCAATTTCTACGTTGGCATGTTTTTATTCTTTTATACCATAATATATATGAAGAAAAAAATGATTTTATTACTATTCGAGTTTTTTATGCGATGCGAAAAAATTACTACACAGGTTTGATGACCGTAGTGTAAAAATGAAGCACCTACTTATATTAGTTTGATAGTTTTTTTTTCAGTTTATTAAATTATTTTATATATTTACATGAAGGGCATATCGAGATCAATATGTAGTGGATTCTGAACTGTTGATTGATGAATCCTCATACAGCGATTGGAAAATCATTTTAAGCAAACTATCGACACGCCAGATGAACAATGTGTAACTGTAGATACCTATATTTTTAAAACTTTGTTAGTTCCTTTTGCGGTTTAAGACATTTTCTCATAACATTTTATGTCGACAATTTACCGAGGTTTAGCCGCAGGGATCTGCACCGTAATTTGTTTGAACGGCCGCGATCTGGGCAATGTAAATAAGTTGCAACATAGGAAAAATGTACGTTGTGTCACTGTATATGAAATTACTTTTCACATGTTATTCTTAAACAGTTTAGTCTGTTAAATGAAAATTATAGTCAAATTTATAATTTGTGACATGTTAAGCTTATGACAAGGATATTCTTTTATTTGGGAAGAAAGAGATTTTAAATACAACAAATGAGGATAAAGTGTTTGTCTAATGCATTGTGAATTATGACAGTTGCTAATGAAATTAATTTCATGTATAATATTATTTTTAGAGTTTCGTATCTAAAACGAAAAAACGAAATTATAGGATCACTTTGTTTTCTGTCTGTCTGTTTGTGTTTCAAGACCCTATTTCTCGAAAACGGCTTGAGTCACAAAGCTGACATAAAGGTCTATTGCGTTATACTATTGTAAAAAATCAAGTTTCTAGTATATCGCAATAAATAGTCAACTTCTACTAAAAGTCCCGCTCACTGACCGGGTCCCATAGCCTATAGGGGCCTGTAGCCTTGAATTGAAGGTCCTTTGGCATAAGTATCGAATGAATCTGAAAATAAAATATTAAAAATTCTAACAGGAAATAATACGCTACAAATTTATATCAACTGTTAATTTCATACTATAAGAGTTCCCGTAAAATAAAAATAAAAATCACTTAAACGCACGCCACGCCGTTGTGCGTCGGAGACTTTGGAGAATTTAATAATAATATATGTACAAGAAATATTATGTAAAGTATATAAATGTAAATAATTATGTAGGATTTCTCAGGAAGCGAGTTGTAATCGCTACATACCCGATTTTTATTTTAAATTAGCATTCTCAGCAATGTTTAATTAGGTTGTCTGGTATTTGTTACTCAACTTTGCTTTCTATAGTCTTAGTACGATCCAAAATGAAGTAAGTGAATAACAGACGTATGTTTCTATTTTCCGAGGTTAATCCAATTTGCAGGAAAGACAGGGTGGTAGCTTCAGCGGTTTTATTACAACAACATGTCGCATTTCTTTCTGCGCACATGTTTAAAATGCGATGTACATTTAATTTCATTAGTAGCTATCTTTTGAATTTCTAAATTCTCTCTTGACCTACGTGAAAAACATAATTTTTATTAATCATCTGGGAATTTTAAGAATGTTCTATTGAATAACATATGGCATTTCAAGAATAGTAGGATTTTTTAGAAAATTTATTTAATGTCAAAAATCTTGAATTGGACCATAAATTTCTTTCGTACCAGTAAAATTATCGAAAAATCAGAAGATACCTTTTTTCTAGATCGTGCAGTTTTTTATAAAGTATGTATATATTGGTTATTACAATTCGCTAATTAGGGAGTTCAAAATTTAACAAAAATATTCTCCTATTATTTCTTAGAGTGATGATGCATTTCTTAAAATTAATATTAAGAGTGAAACGTTAATTGACATTTTTTATAATTTTTATGAGAACAAAATTAATTGTAAATTCTCTTTCCGGCGTAAACTGCAAGATCTGCGATGTTCTCAATTTGTATTTACTGTATCATTTTATTTCCCGTTTTCTTTATGTTATTAAAATAATAAATGATTAAACTACGATACTGAAGCGTTCACTGAACCACCTACTGAACCATCAACTTACTTATAAAAAGTCTTTAAAAAACGAATACCTAAATAATTTCGTAAATAGTTCAAACTTACAAACCTTTCTATTATGTTCACTAGATGACCTCATCACAGGCCAAGCTAAGGTTCGAAAGCCTAAAGCGTCAAGAGTATTCAAAATAATTAAGTATTATTTACCGGTTTTTTAAACCGGCAATGACAAGCTAGCTTTTATAAAAATATTTATTTTGAACTTGATGACATCATCACAATAATTTAATACTGAAATAATAGCTTTTAAAATAGAAATTTTTAATATTCGTAAAACGAGAAATCCTGTCTGTCATGTCGAATACGAATATTATATTTTGGTTTCCCTATCCTAACTCGACCGTATTCATAAATTCATATTATGTAATGTAGACTTTATGCCATTCAAATAATATACCCATAAATCAATAAACCATTTTGTATAAAACGTCTTTTTATGACCTTTCCATAAAATTAAATTATATATTTAGCGACCCGCCCCAGCTTCGTATGGGTACAATTTACAATGTGCTATGTAAAGAACGTCAATGCCGTACCCTCTTCTTCTTTCTGCCCTTATGCCAAACTAGATGGGGTCGGCACAGCATGTCTACACTCACTCCCCGTATACACATATTTTCTTTCACACAGTTCATCCAAGTCTTATATATATGTATATACTTAATATTAATCTGTAGGAAATATAAGACCACAGGCTTAGTATCAGAGAAACAGCGTAACGTTTTTACACTTTTTTTCCTTCTACAATACTGCTCTTTTTCATGATTCAACTAATCCTTTTATACAATTTCTGTTTAGCAAAACTATGCTCAGATGACTTATCGAAACCTTTTCCGCTACAATATAATTCAAACCGGATACACCGATTTATAACGGACGTCATATTACCTATATCTATATAATTAATAAATTTAAGTGTCTGTGTGTCAAAATAACAGTTTTTTACTAAATACATATGAAAGTATATATGAATCCTATAAAAAAAAGCCATTTCTCAAATTTTTGTCCCTCTGTCTGTTTTGTCCCGGGTAAACTACGAAACGGTTGGACCGATTTTGACGGGACTTTCACTGATATATAGCTGTTGATATAGAGAGTAACTTAGGCTACTTTTATTTTAGGAAAAGAATTAGAGTTCCGCACAATTTAAAAAAACTGATCATCGTGAATCAATTTGGGGCTTAAATGGCTTATGCTGAGTAAACCATAAGAGATGTAGCAAATTAATTTAGAACATAATTATATGCATTAAAAAGACCTAAAAAAAAGTCTGGGAGAATATACCTCTATTTTCTAAGGAACATCCACAATAAGCATTTTTGTTTTTAAAATAGGCGGGAGCGGGGGAGCAAGATTCACGCGGGCAATTCTGTAACAAATCTTCGTAAGGAATAAATTTCCAAGTAATATTTGATTAGTATTTTTTAGGAAATTTTATCACATAATCAAAGTAAATAAGGCTAGTTAACATAATAATAATAATAATAATATAATCATAGTATTTGGATCTATATTTTATATGAATTTACAAAGTATTATTAAATGCGAATTGAGCTTCCCTTCCAGTGATTACGTTTATTTTACTAGGTAATTTATGTTTAAGTAGGTATGCATTCTTTTGTATAATAATAATAAATTTTATTTCTTAAGAAGGAAAAACAATACAAATACAGCATGCCCTGATACGCAAACTAGGAGATCCTGTGTCTTAGGTATCAAGTTTTTTAATATGATATGAGGACACAATTTCACACACGGCCATTTAATTTCAAACCAAGCAAAGCTTGTACCTGGTAGCTAAACAGCTGATATATCATACATATATAGTTATTTAACACCGAGTCACGCATAACTGACATTTATGCTCATCACACAAATTAAATCATGGGTTAGGATCGAATCCGCGACCTCTCGGCTCAATAGTAGCGTTTACTACCATTGCGCCACGAGGCCTTTCAATCTAATAGAATAAAAATAACAAATAACAAAAACAAAAATGAAATTCATCGTATAAATCATATCGTATGAATTACTTTTAATTAATTATTTACCTTCATTTATTTCCTTTGTCCACGGATGGGTAAAGGCCTTTTATCGAAGAAGGCGCTAGCTAAACTGTTTTGCTGCGTCAGTCCACAACGTAGGTATTGATGAATTCAAACCACCGTGATGTCTGTGGTAATATATTTTTTCCACGACATTGTGTACAAGTACAAGTAAATTACACTCTCGATTCATTATATTTATTATACTGTTTAATTTTACACAATGCTATTAATATATTTAACACTAACTATGTAGATAACAAAAAGACCTATTTGCTATGCATTAAGCTACGTACTTATTTCAGTGCATTGTAAGCACCGCAAGCAAGACAAATTTTCTGTTATTAGCAAACGATTACGACGTGCGGCTCAGAACGTGACGTCGTTTTTGGTCGATACGGTCACTTTTACGATGTTATAAAATGAAGAAAAATCCCGACTCCACGAGTCAGCTCCCTCGCGACGGTAAAACTAAATCGTACTAGCACCGCAACGAGTTCTCATTAACATTTGTGGTATTAACATAAGTCTTTTAGTTTGAATATTTATTAGAATAACCTTTATGGATAGAAACAGTACATTTTAAAATATCTTTGTAGTGTTTACATATTTCTTATTATTCTACCCTATGGCTTCCCTACATAACAAAAATGTACGTAAAATTGGCATATATGTAATACCCGGAAACAGAGGTATTAAACATATACTTTAAAAATTGTAGAGGTAACCATAAAAAACATTGATTTTTTACCCGGTATGTAGATATTAAATAAAAGTATTCAGATATCAGTTTTTTTTTCAGGAAGCAGAATTCACTAAATGAATACATTTTAATGAACCTTTTTTTGTAATGACTAGAAAAAAAACTTTACTGAACCTAAATAGTATAGTAAATTCAATTTCAACAATATCAGTGACTGTCGAGAGATCCGTTTAGAGAGTCATGACTAGAGGTAGGAGGTTAGTCATCGAGTATTATCTTGAAAACAACGTTGAAGTTAATTTTCGACCATAGATTGCTGCTTAATTATTTTGCTGGTACTACAGCGTCCTTTATCGCTAGCTTCACATTTCTTCTGCAATCTATTGTCATTTATGCAGATAAGGATCGGCAAGAGCGTACATGTAATACCACATTTGGTGTTTGCTCATGAACGATGGCTGAGTTGTAGCTTGTATGGACACCGCGTCGATCGATGTGGGTTCGAATAACTACAATGTACCCGAGCTTTCAGTGAAGTAAAACATCGTGATGAAACTATAGCATGGTGGTAGGGCATTGTCTAATACTCGGCTGGCTAACCACCATCATCAAGTTAAAAATCTGTCACTGAGTACCTATAAGTGTATTCCGGCAGCTGTACCTGACAGCCCGCGCAGTTAGGCTTAGTGTATCACCATCTTGGGCCATATCGTCGCTTAAAATTAGGTGAGATTGTAGTCAGTGTGTAGTTTTATTCGATAAATCTTATACATAATATTAAGAATTGAAGACTTCTTTACTGAAATTTAATTATGAACGTTGTTACTATGTAATCTAAAATACTTATTCGCTTAGCCTAGAAAGATGATTATATTTTAATCACATTTTGCCGGTTAATCCTGATATTTAGCGGATAGATTTTCGCCTAGTGGCGATAGTTATTCAGTTGAGCACAAAAAAATGTGTATCGCCGTGCTACAGTTTCAACGTGATTCCCTTCACCGAAACCTCGGGCTCAATATATAATAAAAATAACACGTTGTTGGATGCGGCCGAGCCTGCTGTTAACCCTAAAATATCAACGCTTCAAAAATGTTTACAGATAACATGTTTATATTTATTTTAATTATTTTTGTTGTTATGCAGGTTCTTGTTTTTCAATAGAATAAAATCTTACTGTATCTCCTATGGTACGCACATCAACCATACTGGCAACTACTCAATAAAAAATAAACTGTTATTATAATCTGTTCAAGTGAATCATTTCAAAACAAAGAGAACGCAAACGTTCCCCAACAGCTCTAAGATAAAACTGCTTTTTGTTATACACCAAACAATTATATTTAAACTAGCTGGCCTAGGTTTCCTGCCCTTTCCGGTAGTTAATAGTTCGACCATAGCGCCTATGGAATCTTAAAATATGTATAAACCATCGTTCCGATAAAATAAATAAATTTATGTAAATATGAGCTTAAACGGTCAAGTCATTCAGAAAACATGGAATCACTAGCGATGTGCCCGCGGCTCCGCACGCGTTTGTTACTACGCAATAATTATTTAAATCCCTTTATTTTTACGCATATTGTTGACAATTCATATGCCTTATCAATTGAGGAGTGGCATGTATTTCCCGTGTACAATTTTCGTCAAAATCGGTTGAAAACTATTATTCTGATGTACAATTATTTCTAATGCATTATTAACAATTCTTATAGCCTCTCAATTATAGTATGATGTATGTTTCCCGTCTACAAAATTTGATCAGAATCGGTTGAGAATTGATGAAAATTAAACTTTTTGAATTACTTTTTTTATTTATAGAAGTAATATTGACAATTCTTATAACCCATTAATTATGTAAATAGTTAGTCTTCCCGTATACAAAATTTCATAAGAATCGGTCAAGCCGTCTTTGAGTTAAATCCGGATATACAAACAGTCAGACTGACGGACAACAAAAAAATTTAATAGCATATTCGTGATCAGTACTATTCATATAATATGCGTATCGGAAAATTTTGGAAAAATATTAAAAGTACAGACAGGACTACAGATTTATTAATATAGATAGCTATATTTATATAATACCAAAAATGAAACAAAAGAAAATCATGGATGGGTTTATCACTATGTCAATTGTGGTCGCAATCCCTACCACTCCGCTATATTACTGCATATGCACCGGCTGATTTCGGAACACGACAAACCAAACGAAAATCATAGATGGGATTATTACTGTTTCTATGATATTATCAATATATGCGAATATTAATCCAACACATTAACCGTCCCAATAAAACTTCAAAAATAATTAAAATCATACCTTATAGTACCGGCCCAGGGGAAGGTTTTTTGAAAAATGTGAAACCCCTTTTATTCCTTTCTTACCAAAAGCAAATATGAATGGGTTCTTCATACAAACTTTCACCCAAGATTTATTTTAACCACATGTGGAATAACACAATGAAATAATTCACTTGTATCAAAAGTATAATCCAGATAATTTACAATATATATATCGCTTAGAATGTATAAACTCCCGCGAGCCGCGGTTTGACAGCGTCATAAAATAAAACAGTTATTATGCCGTACTGCGTAGTTAAACAATTTAAAAACACTTCAGCCAATCTTAAAAAAGAATACTGGTCTTACATTAACAGGTAATTATTAGACGTACATTACATCTAATTAAAGTATAATACTGTCAATAAATCAACATTGACAACGCTGTCATTTCAAATCAACAAACTGGTTATCATGGAATCTCATATTTCCCTCTTACATACTTTCATCTCCTATTTCTTACCCGTAAAGTTTTATTTTCGCTACAAAAAGTATCCTATGTCGTTTCCCAAGGTCCAATCTATCTCTATACCAAAATTCATCAAAATTGGTTCATTGTTGGCGTGAAAACGTAACTAACAGACAGACAGAGTTACTTTCGCATTTATGATATTAGTATGGATTAAATAACATAAATACGTTATTTTATTTTATTTTTTCGAACAGAATATTCTGTTAACCATATGGGCTCTGGAGCCATTAGAGGCCTTGGAATCTTCACCGGGCTTGAAGTATATAAATGCAGAAGAGGTAGTAGTGAGATGTAAATCTGAGCCGTTTCATTCGCGGTGCAAATAGTAAATACGCTCCTAGTGCATATATTCATAAGCGACCTCTATTAATTTTCTTGTTAAAATGCAAAAACAAAATGATTACGTCCTTGTACCCCACAAGCGGCTTACACTGAAATGAGATAATTGTTTTCGTTCCATCAACCAGCAGCTGGATACTCACACGGTCACATATGGCACTTATTAATAATATCTTCATTTGCGTTTTCATTAAAACATTTGTTTTTTTTTAGTACATTTTAAAAAGAAACCAAGCTGCGTTAATGTAAAAATGCGATACTATGAATTTTCTACGCCATCCTTTACTCAAAAAGTTACAAATGAGAAAAATATAACTTACTACTATTAAGCATTTTATAATAAGGTTTAACATTTAAGAAGTTACCTTAATATGTATGTTTTGAGAATATTTTTAAGTACTGTAAACGTACGTAAACTTATACATATAATAATTTTATAGTAAATTTATATTTACAGTAGCTGTAGAGGATAGGAGCTTGACATTTATAATATCCTAATACGGGTTTTGTAATTGATTGCATAGATACATACATAAATCACACCTATTTCCTAACGGTTTAGGCAGATACCACGTTCTTCCACCTTCTACGATCCTGGATTACTCTTTCGCTATCTTCAACATTCTTAAATCTTGCATGCATACACGTCGGTTTAGAGTACTCTTTTTTCAGAACGTCTCCGTTTTGATCGAGGAACGTTCGTGTAGGCCTTTCTCTTCCAACACTACCATTCACACTCGCCTTATAAATTTTTTCAGTCATTCTTCTTTCATTCATCCACTTAACATGCTCCAACCATCTAAATGTCCCATTCTCAATCTCATGTGACTATATCTTCTATCACACCACAAAGTTCTCTTATCACACTGTTTCTGATCCTGTCAATAGGTATCACTCCTAACATACCTCTTAGCGCTCTCATTTCTACTGCATTTATTTTACTTTCATGATTTTTCTGCCACACCCAGCATTCACTTCCGTACATTAGTGTTGGCTGTAGCTTTCGATTAAATTCTCTGGCTGTTCATAAAGATGTGCAACGCCCCATTCACCATTAGTTGATATCTAATGTTAATTAACTTTTTTTATTCTAACTTAGTAAAATGGCAGCACAGCATCTGGTGGTGAGTGCGGTATAATTTAAAAATAAAGGTTACCATCGGTGATAGATATAATCAGCAGTTGTCGTCATTAGATCTGCTTGCTAAAATGCCTCTAAACACTTGCAAGGACTATTATAACAGAAAGTAAGAAAAATCGCTGGCTGGGATACTACTTCAACGGTACGGCAAAAGTAAGAATTTACGAACTTCTTTGTTCGTTCTGAGACGTATACTAGAATGTAGCCAGCTGTTGCTCCGTAGACTATCTAAGACTAGTAGACTAAAGGTAGAATTATTTTGAGTGCATAATAGAATCTAATGTAAAGAATATATAATGTATGTATCTTTACTTATAATTGTATATTTCATCATCATTAAACTATTATAGAGAATTTGCTTGTTCAATGCGCTAATCTTAAAAAATAATTTTACATTAGATAGCTCGTTCTTGAGGAAGACTCTAGACTATAAAACTTCCCGTTAAAGACCTAAAGAATGGAGAAGATGTTTCAGAAAAACCCAACGGGGTAAAACTAGTTATTCCTAAAATTGTCATATTTCTAGAATCATTAGAGATTGTCCCTTATTCCAATAAAATGATATTGTTTTAATACACCTTGAGTTCTGTTTCTTTTACGAGAAAATTCTGGTGCTAAGTTATTAGATGTCAATCTTATCACGAGACAGTTTTATTGGCTCGAAACTCTTTGTGTGTATTTGTGACGCTCATTTCTTATAAGAAGATACAGATGGATATTAAATTACACAACGACTAAACATTTATTTAATAAAGCGAATTTCATTATTTACCAATAAATATTGATCACATGCCTATGCAGAATAGGTATATCTTGTATTACTGTTACTATATTGCTGTAAGAATAGCTAATATGTTTCTGAAAAATACTTTAATTACTTTTTTATTCAAGTAAGTTGGCAAACAAGCTCATGGCCTGCTTGGCGGTAAGCGGTTACCGCAATTCCTTCCTCTCCTTTCTACAACTGAACCACACGCGCCTACATCTCGGCACGAACTAAAATGTTCTCTATGACACTTATCTTTCTCATACCGTGAAACTGTGGACCCTTCGCCGGGCAATGTGCCCTCCTTCTTACGATATCGGTTTCTTTAAGCGGAACCTGATGGACATAGGTCTCTCGGTGGTCGCCGATGTGTTTGGATTATACTGTACTTACCATTAGGGAGAGCGCCGTCATTATACAAAAAGAACTTATAGATGCTTGTAACATCAGAGGAATCACAAGCGCGTGTTCTACCCTGAACGCCCCTACCCAAAGAGCTCTAGAAACCATACACACTGCAGAAACACAACATAAGGTTATTTAGCTGCGATCTACTGTAGGGCGGATATCTCGGTGCCCTACCTTTTTTCTTGAACCCCTCTTCCTAAAGGAGCAATGGAAACTATTTTCACCATAGGAACACACCACAATAACCTGGCTGCGATCTTCTGTAAGGTGGAAGGAGTAATTGATGCGCCATAGTCGATCACAAAATATTGAATTGGTTTTGAATTTTATTGAGATGTAACGATACTTATGTGAGGTTTGGCCAATGCAGTGAAAGTGGCCTTGGTAGTTTATGGCTGGAAATCCTTATACTACATCTATGATCCTAACTGTTTGAAAGTTTGTGAGTTGCCAATTTTTAATGGTACTTTGACGATAATGGGCTGAATATGGCAGCCGACCATGGTTGATAGCGGCAAATAACCATCAACCACGTCGTCATTTACTATCAGGTGAGGTTGTCATCAAGCGTTAATCTATACTTATAAGTAAAACTGAAGTGTCTGTTTGTAATATCAAAATAAAAATTCAGATTTATACATAGCTAGTGGTTTGGCCGCGGCTTCGCACGCGTTTGTTACAAATTAAAATTAAAAAATAAATTTAAAATTTAATAGAAATCGATCAAGAAATATCGGATTTTTTTTTATTGATTAATAAAATACCTAATATTGT
Organism: Saturnia japonica; assembly: GCA_033032175.1. NCBI lineage: Eukaryota > Metazoa > Arthropoda > Insecta > Lepidoptera > Saturniidae > Saturnia > Saturnia japonica. Next base: position 10,367,922 of record CM065305.1, read on the forward strand.
AATTTCTTATAATACCCTATCAATTGACTCATGACATAAGCATTCCGTGTACAAAATTTCATAAGAATCGGTCAAACCTTTTTTGAGTTAAATCCGGACATACAAACAGACACAGACAAAAAAAATTTTCATGGCATATTCGTGATCAGTATCGTTCATATAGTATGCCTATCGGAAAATTTTGGAAAAATATTAAAGTACAGATTTATTAATATGGATATAATATTATATACGTTATATTTGACTAAAATGTACATATAATATTTTGTATTTCACTTATTTCTTACTTTAAAAAAATGTCTTTTATTCAAAAAATTTTATTTTTAAAATATCGACTACAATATACAAATAATAACTGGCAGTAGCTTATTGTTGCACATGCCGATAAATTTTTTTTTTGTTATTCAATAGTTATTGTCCCGATTTATATTCTAATAGAAACTCATATACGATGGAGTACCTGCAATTGAAGTTAAGTATTACGAAGATAAATTGCCAGTTCCATTTCTGTATTATCTGAATCTGAAAGATTTTGTCTTGTTCATATTTTAGTATGGTTTCTTTTAGTTGAAGTGGCGTCGCTAATTATCTTTGCGCCGACATACAGTATGTCGTTTATTTATGGTTTCTTTTCCAATTTGTGGATAACCTGTAAAGAAGGAGAATATATTATTTAGTCAGTTAATATACAAGTTGTAAATTAAAATATCAGAAAACTTTTTAGTAGATTGATATAAGAATGCTTATCTTTTTAATGGTAATTCTCGCTACACATCAAATCAAATCATTGTGCCATGTACACATAATATTTATTTGTGAAATTACAAATTATATTATTTTTCAGAGAAAATTAACAGTTGCAGTATATTTATGACCAGTAAATAAAATCCCAACAAAAACATAAATGATATAAACGGGCCAAGTTAATTAAAAATTACTTTCACCCGTAAACCACCGATATAAGAGCTGAGATCTGACGGGTGCCAAGTTCCATAGCTGTTTCTTTTACCATGGCTGTAGGAATGTACGTTCTACAAAAAAAAATGTTATTTTCTTTGATATGGGCTTTTTAATTTCAGCAAACGTGAATGAATAGGTGCTGGACCATTTAAAATAACCTATTCGCGAGTCGTGGCTACCTCCAGTGAAAACTGTGATACACAGTACATATAGACAAACTATAACAGCTTACCTCAAGCCTCGGCGTTTTCCAGGCCGGAATTTCCGTTGACCATGTAATGTTCTGTATTAGCTAATTATCAAAAATATAATAAATCGATATATTAAAACGTGAAGAGAAAACTTCTGAGTATTGCACGCAAGGAGGACTGTTTGGAATTTGGCATGGTTAAAGTTTACATGGAGATGGAGCGGAGAAAACTCTATACATATATAATATGTGTTACAAATAAAATATTATAAATAAACAACAACAAAAGTTTTTGTGATTGATTTTGTTTTTCATAGATTTATTTCTAACACCATCGACATTACTACTTAGTTTAGTTTGGGAAGAACAATCGGAGGTCTGTGTTAATATCTGGGCGGGGGCTCTGGATGACTCCCCGTGGCGATCTACAGTTCGGGCTCGCCTCTCTCTGTCAAGGAGAGGGGGGTATGGTTCGTGGCGGCCGCCAGGAGAGAAAACGTAATTATTGGTGTGTATTTCTCCCCGAACCGGGCCCTGGTAGAGTTCGAGGCGTTCCTTGAATCCCTGAGGCAGGCGGTGAGGCGGCTGTCACCGCTCCCTGTCGTCCTGCTTGGCGACCTTAATGCCAAGTCACGGGCGTGGGGGGCGGTGGCCACGGACCCGAGAGGATCGGTAGTTGCGGAGTGGACGGCCGAGGTTAGACTGTCCCTCCTCAACAGAGGAACAGCGCACACGTACGTGCGACATAACGGAGGGTCTGTGGTGGACGTTTCGTTCGCCACGCCGTCTGTCGCACGCCGTGTGCATGGATGGCGAGTTCTACAGGAGGTGGAGACCTTATCGGATCACGGATATATTCGGTTTGAGGTCTCCACCTACACGGGGGGCGTAACAAACCGCCCACGCAGAGGTGCGGTGTTCTCTCGGTGGGTTATTGGCCGCTTCAATCGTGAGATGGCGGAAGAGGCGGCCTGTGTACAGAGCAGGCGGTTGCCGGCTCCTGCAACGGAGGAGATCGACGCGTTTGCAGCCCACTTCCGTGCGGCTCTCACGGAGGTCTGCGATGCGTCGATGCCACGGAGCAATAACCGTCCGCAAAATAGGCGGGCGGTGTACTGATGGTCGCCGGAGATTGCAGATCTACAGCGTAGCCGCCGGTGGCGTAATCTAGAACCCGGGAAGGAGGTCCGGCTACATGGTGCCTACAGGGAATGTAGAATGTCCCTGCAGGTAGCCATAAGTCGGGCCAAGGATGAGGCTTGGGAGGAGCTCCTCCAAACACTGGAGGGGGATCCATGGGGGCGCCCGTATCGGGTGTCCTGGAAAAAATTCCGAGGGCAGGCGTCCCCCATAACGGAGACCCTTCAGCCGGAGTTTGTGGGGAGGGTCGTGAGTACATTATTTCCCGACCCTCCCGAGTTCCCCCCACCGCCAATGCCTCCTCGGGCAGATATTGTGGTGATGCCGGACACGCCCCATCCCGTAACAGACTCGGAGATGGGGCTGGTATCAGAGCGCCTCCGCCATAAGCGGAGGGCGCCCGGCCCGGATGGTGATCCGTGCCGAGTTCTGTCGTTGGTGCTCGGCCATTTAGGCGGAGAGCTTCGGGAGCTGTTTGACCGATGTATAGCGGTCGGACGGTTCCCGAAGCCCTGGTAGGAGGGGCGGCTGTGCCTTCTGGCGAAGGAGGGCCGGCCCCTGGTACTGTTGGATGAAATGGGAAAATTGCTAGAGCGTATAATCGCTTCCCGTGTCGTCCGGCACATGAAAGATGTGGGGCCGGAACTGTCAGACGGGCAGTTTGGCTTCCGGGTGAGGCGTTCCACGGTGGACGCCCTCACTGCCCTGAAGGTATTGTCCACGGAGGCAACAGATCGAGGGGAGAGGCTGTTGGCGGTGTCACTCGACATCGCCAACGCCTTCAACAATCTGCCGCATGGCGTTATACGGGAGGCGCTTCGGTACTTCGACGTGCCCCGGTACCTGCGGCGGCTGTTGGGGGATTACCTCGACGATAGGGTTGTTGCCTACGTGGATAACCAGGGGTTGATGGTCGAACGCCAAGTAAGGTGTGGGGTTCCACAAGGGTCGGTATTGGGACCGCTCCTGTGGAACATGGGCTACGACTGGGTGCTCCGTGGCGCACTCCCCAAGGGAGTGCGAACCTTTTGCTATACGGATCACACCCTAGTCATGGCCCAGGGGCGGAACTGGAGGGAAGTAGAGCGCCTGGCCACGGAGGGAGTAGCCCTTGTGGTCAGGCGCATAAGGATGTTGGGCTTCAAGGTGGCCCTCGAGAAAACTGAGGCCCTTATGTTTCATGGGCCTCGGTGTGGACCGCTCCTTGGGGCTGTCTTAGACATAGAAGGGGTTAGGGTCCGGGTTGGGGCCCAGATGAAATATCTAGGTCTCACCTTGGACGGAAGATGGCGGTTCGAGTCCCATTTCAAGGGACTCGGACCGCGTATAGTTGGGGCTGCGGCGGGACTTGGCTCCTCCCAAATTTGGGAGGGCCAGGCTCGAGCTGCCGCCGTTTGTATGCAGGGATCGTCAGGAGCATGGCCGTCTACGGGGCACCGATTTGGGTGACCGCCCTCAGCGCCCACAATAAACGCGTCCTGCGCGCTGCGCAGCGTGTCGTGGCGCTTAGGGTGGTCCGCGGATAACGCTCGGTATCGGAAGGTTCGGCGGACGGAGGAGACGGCTAGGGTGTACTGAGCTGTCTCCTACTTAGGCCGGGGCCCGGTATGGCCGGGCCGGCCGCCGGGGCGACGCGGCTGTATGCCACCGCAGTTCCCGCGTCGCCCCAGTATGGCGACGGATGGTACACCGTGGAGTTTTAGTGAGTAGGAGTCTCACATAACCACTCGTCCCCCCGGGCGGGTGCGTGCGTACCCATGATGGGTTTCTCCACGTTAAAAAAAATAAAAAAGTCTGTGTTAATATAGTTAATTTCTGCGTATAGTTTTAGACAAATAAACTGAATTACATGACTTTCTTGTTTATGTAATATTTACACAGTCTTTCTGTGACTGTAAAATCTGTTCAGTATAATAGGAAAGAATAAAAAAAATCAATAATTAATTTGATAGATTTGTTTTTTTTTTATTCCGTAAATTTCAACACAACATTTTTATAGAGAAAATAATATTGTAAAGACAATTTTACTTAAATTTACATTGTAGGTACATATGTACTAGTGATATTGTATTGTACGTCTGTTTTAATACTTATATAAAAGATATAATAATCCCCAATTAAATACTTTCTTTTTATTAAAAAAAAAACTATATTATTACATAATGTAACGGTGCATACATGTTTTTTGTTAAATAAAACTTTTTATATTGTAACAAAACTAAACAGCAAAAGAAAAAAAAATCTTGAAATTACCATAATATTGCGTTCCATTCATACAAATTATTAATTGTAAAATAAGTTTTTAGTAATAGGATAAACTAAAATTTTCTAATCTTAATGGTATATCATATGATTCGATTGGTAACAGTTCCTCCAGTGGCTTACTCGGATATTAGCTTATAAATCAGGAAGTGCATCCGAGCACAAGTTGGCAGTATACTCGTACGTAGGTACGTTTAGGGTGCGGTCTTGCCGTGCTTGTATTGGCGTATTGCAGCCGCAGGCGTTTAACAAGATTCGCTTGTACGATATTCGTGCAATGTTGAACGCTCAAACTATTGACTTACCTATAATTTCGTTTTATAATTACATTCAGTATAATAACATTAATTTCAAAAGATTGATTCTAGATTTAATTTTTTAACAATCTTAATTATTGTTAACTGACTAACTGACTGAATGTGGCCTAAAGGTGGCCATCCACGGTCCATGATATTGCCGATTCTCACGCACGACCGACGACTACGAACAGCCACGCACCGAATATTAAGGCTACGGACTTGTCTGCGCTTCCACAGACGACACTCTTCCCATTGTGCGTTGATACGGGCTGGTCCGCGTCCGTCCGCAATATCACGGACCGTGGGAGGCTACCTTTAGACGTAAACACATAAAGCCTACTTATATAGGGCTTACTTTCAAATGTCGCTGCCGAAAAACGTATATAAGTGTTTGGAGAGAGATTTTTAACTTGGAATTGTAATTGTAGCTATTAGATGGGTATCAGAAAAAGCTCCACCGCCATGTTATTTTTTCACCACAATGCATTCCTTCAACGAAATCTCAGGTTTATGGTCGTATTTGTACCCATCTTCGCTTCAAAATTTGGAACCTACGCGTTAATTAAGCGTTAATCTATCATCAATTAATAAAATTTAAGTTTCTGTTTTTAATGTCAAAATAACAGTTTTTTACTAAATGCATATGAAAGTATATACGATACATATAACAAGAAGTCCATTTTTAAAATTTTTGTTTGTCTGTCTGTCTGTTTGTTCCGGGTAATCTCCGAAACGGTTGGACCGATTTTGACGGGACTTTCACTGATAGATAGCTGATGATATAGGGAGTAATTTAGGCTACTTTTATTTTAGAAAAAGAATTAGGGTTTCGCACAAATAAAAAAAACTGGTCATGGTGAATCAATTCGGGCGCTTAAATGGTTTATGCTGAGTAAACAATAAGAGATATAGCAAATTAATATACTACATAATCATAGGCATTAAAAAGACCAACAAAAAAAGTGCGGGAGAGTATACATCTATCTTCTAAGGAACACCCACAATAAGCATTGGGAGCGGGGGAGAAAGATTCGCGCAGACATTCTGTAGTCCACGTGAGCGAAGCCATGATGGGCACATCTAGTATAATATATAAGTTGAATCGGTGGTCACGTATTAGGTTCGTCCTATACTTATACTAGTAAATAATGGCGTCAAGCACAGTCTAAGCATTCCTATCCTAGAATTTGTTTTTCAACGTTATTTGACCTCTAACACATCTTGTAGACATCTGTCTACAAGATAGACGGAAGTAACCACTTTTTGCAAGTTAAGCAATAAACACCCATTACTACGTGCCTTATTGAAGGTTATGTAATACATAAAGTTTTTAGTACGGGCATCATCAAAATAGGAGGAAAATAAAAACTTGAGCGGTGCTAAGTGACCACTTGTTAACCCAATAAAACCTACCCCCTCACACACCTTGATGGCATATTTATTTAATTATCTTAAACATAAAAACCTGTAGGTATAATAAGTTATAGCACGATTAACTTGTTAATGGCTTATTCCTTAAAGTTAAAAAATACAAGAATAAAAAAATGACATGAGATATTCTATCTAAGCGAGATGCCTATGACGTCATCATCTGTCACCGCCCATGAATATCACTGTCGATTTATTTCACACTAGCAACCCGCCCTAGCTTCACACGTGTACAATTCACAAAGTGGTGTAACTACTTTATCTTTAAAAATACCATATTTATAGTTTATCGCTTTAATATTGATAGTTCATAACTTCATAACTGTCTCATTAGCCTAGTGGTCCTAAGCGCGATTCTATGCTCGAGGTGTTAGGTTCGATTTCCAGGTCGAGTATTGTTATTGGGTTTTTCTCAGTTCAATCAATCACAAATCAGTCTCAATTCTTAGTAGCAGCCCGGAGTTTGGTTTTGTGCCCGATTAATGAGAATAGGCTCGCCCCCTATTGCATGGAACCTAAACATACCCGGCAAACTGTGGGTGTACACCTCTGCATAACCCTTCGGGGATACAGGCGTGATGGTATGTTATGTAACTTCATAGTGTGTTAATAGTGTGCTTAGCTCGCGTCGCGCAATTTATCATAGGTTTTTTTTAAGTAGAATTTCTTAGGTCGCGATTAATTTTGAATTCGTGATATCTTCTACGGTATTCATTTAAACGGAAAACTATAAGGACAATTTTAATCTGCATTAAATTCCCAAGTTAACAAACAAGCTTATCTGGATAAAGATTAATACTGAATCGGAGAAAATAGCTTCGCAAATAACATAATATTTCAAATTATTATGTTGAAGCTAAAAAATGGTTACTGTGAGTCAACCTTAGGAGATAGACATATGCCATCCCGGACTTTTCTCTAGGCTTTCTAAAAAATTACAATTCTTTTACACATTATTTTGATGTATCTCATAAAGTTTAGCCAGCGTAAGCCATGTAAGCGCCCGAAATTCATTTTTGACGACTTGATTACAATTAATTGAATTTTCTCTAATATACAAAAACTTAATTGGAATGTATTGTATATATAAACCATTCGTAAAAAAATATCTAAATGGTAGTGAAAACCTAATTAAAATACGTTGCGTAGATTAGAACATCTAAGCGTACATAGTGACAGACAGCGGAAAGCGACTTTAGTTTATACTATGTATAGATTATGTTCACTTCAGCTATTACCTGAAATTATAATTATTACTTGAATAGAAGCATAATGACCTGATTAAAAAAATATATCTTCTGTACACTGAACGAAAAGCAAGTGTTTATTAATTGATTCTTCAACGTCACTATAATTTAATGGTTGGGACGATATAACGATACGACTTAATAATTTTAATACTTTTTAGTTACTAGTCGATATGGATTTTATTTGAGCTTATAAGAAAATAACGTTTTATTTTATAAACTTACTAGCCGTGCCACACGGTTTCACCCGTGTTAATTTTATCCAACAAATACCATGATACTAACCATGTACCCATGTAGCCTATCACAAACCGGGAGACAACTTTTGGTAAATTGTTTTAAACACTTTTTATGTTGAAGAAATATGAATGAATATTATTTTTTCATTAATACATCATAAAAAGTGATTTAAAAAAAAAAATTAAATAAAAAAACACGACACAAAAGCGCTCCATTGTGGTCTCGTGACGTCAGCATTTATTTTATATAATATCATTTTGTATGATAATAGTGACAAATGTGATAAGTGATAACTCACGCAAGAGTCTAACGTTCATATTTCGTGAATGGTGACGTCACATTTTCCAATCGGCGTTTCGAATCACTTGACTGGCAGACAAAAAAAATTAATTGTCCAAATGTAAAATATTAAATAAATAAACAATAACATTATCCAGATATGTATTGTTTTAGGCTTTTTATCTATAGACCAATATTACTCAGTAATTTACTATAATTTTTAAACATACTGTCAACTCGCGGATTGTTCTCACTTCTCGCAAATACAAATTATTTTAATTTTACATTATCTCCTAAACTATGTGTCCAAATTGCATGCTATACAGAGCAAAATTTAACTTCATACAATTGACTTTATGAAGAAGTAACTTTCGTTAGTAAGAATTAATATGCCATGCTTAAAAATAATGCTCATAAATCAATTATTAATCTTCAACAACAAAAAAATCACAGAATACCTTATTGTACCGTATGTATAAGAGATCGGCATTTATGCTATCCCGTAGGTACTTTCTTTAATATTTTTTGTATTTACGTGTCATTAACCATTACACCGGCGCACGCGGGTAAATCAGTTCGGGAGGGCTTCTATTATACTTCAGACTTACTTAGGAAAACTCAATATTTAAGGCTAGCTGAGGGTTGTATTCTAATGTTTGATGGCCTATACCATTGCTCGTGAATCTGTCTATCATATACAAAAAAAATTTAGAATCCGATTGTTACTTCCACACAATAGCGTGTTTAAAGAAACAAACAAAAAGAATTTTCCGCTTTATTATATTAAGAAGTATATAGATTTCTAAGTAAACTAAATCGATTTATTTAGAAAAACCGTACATATATACTATAGAGACTTTTTAACATAAAAGGGGAAGGAAGGTTTCAATGAGAAGTAGGCCACAGAAAAATTTCTATGGAGATTTCTCTCTACTTGGGGCAGTCGGATTGTGAAACACCTCCACATTAGAAGATCGGTAGGGTAAGGTAGAGTAGGGTTTCCAAAGCTCTTTGGGGTAGAGGATTCAAGGTCGGTAACGCGCTAGTGATACCTATTTTATTACAAGGGTCCATAGGCAAGGGTAGCCGCTTATCGTCAGCAGCGCCGTATACTTGTTTGCCACCTTTATAGTATAAAAAATAATGATACATATAATTTATTTATTTTGCATACCTACGTAATGAATGTTACAAGTAAATAAAAAAATGTAATAGAATATTTACGTTATAATTTAAATGCATTTAAAAAAAGTAAACAAACAAACGAGTTAACAATAGTTTTTGATGAAACTTTACGAGAATTCCATTACCAAAGCTTAAAAGCTTTATCGTGAAAATTTAAATGAAGAATTAACACTCTGTATGTGGAAAAATTACAAACAACCTTTTGCACAATCGCGCAAGCTATTTCTTCAGGCAACGGCGCAAGTAATGGCCACTTCAATTTAAAAGCGTCGGGTATTTTAATGAAAACGAAGTGTTTGTTGAAACTACCCTAAAATGGTGATCGGTGTTGTTATAATCATTAAGAAAGGGATTAAAATGAGACGATGAAATAATATAATTAATGTATATTCGATTACTATTGAGTGAGCAGTTCTTTGGATTAAATTTTGTATTTACGAGTACAATGTTTAACTTTCCAGGTTTACCTTAATAGGTGTTTTTATTTTATTTTGTAAGGCACTAAGCAATGTACTTAAATCTTTATTAATAAATCTATGTTCTGTCTGTACAGTTAATTATTTGTCCAAATTTCCCGATAGGCCATATTATATGAACGAAACTGATCACGAATATGCTATTCAAAAAATTGTTGTCTGTCTGTTTGTATTTCCGAATTTAACTCAAAAACAGGTTGACCGATTCTTATGAATTTTTTTTACACAGGATGCTCAATTGATTGGGTACAAGGAATTTCAAAATTACTTTAAGACATCGTAAAAATAGTATTCCTAAATATATTTTTTTAATTCTTGATCGACTTTCATGAAAATTTGTACACGGTACACATAATTGATGTGTTATAACAATTTTCAATATAACTTTGTAGAAATCGTAAAAGAAGAAGTTCAAAGAAATGTAAACTTCATCAATCCTCAACCGATTCTGATCAAATTTTGTAGACGGAAAGCATACATCATAACATAATTATTGAGAGGCTATAAGAATCATTAATAATGCATTAGAAATTGTAGAATAGAATAATAATTTTCAACCGATTTTGATGACAATTGTACACGGGAAATACATGCCATTCCTTAATTGACATGAGATATGAATTGTCAACAATATTAATAAAAATTAAATTACAGGATGTAAATAACTACTGCGTAGTAACAAACACGTGCGGAGCCGTGGGCACTCCACTAGTATTACGAAACAAAAATAGTTATAAAATAATATCTGGGCGACCGACCTGAGCTCGGTGTCTTACAAAAAAAGAAACACCTATCTAGGTAAAATTGGAATGTAAAACCTTTTCTAAATACTAAGTTTCTCGGAAATGGGTCCAACGATTTGGATAAAACTTTGTATTTAGATAATCTTTTACATTCCAAGTTTACCTAGATTGGCGTTTTTTTAAGACATCGAGCGCTGCTCTGTTGCCCAGATATTACAATATTAATAGAACAAATTCTACAGGACACAGACAACAAAATAATAACCTCCATCCTCTAGCACCTCTAATGATAATTAACAATTATTACGTTTCTTTAAATATCACTAATTTATATTTCTTATTTCTTTACCCAGTGAAAAGTTTGAAAAGTGAAATGTGTCGTAAATTTCTCCGTCTATCGTACACAACCTAAACTTCGGCAACTAAATATTGTTGACAATTCATATGGCCTATCAATGGAGAAGTGGTATGCATTTCCCGCGTATAATTTTCATCAAAATCAGTTGAAAATTATTATTCTAATCTATAATTTCAAATGCATTATTAACGATTCTTTTAAACTCTCAGTTAGTGCTTCCCGTCTACAAAACTTTAGACGGGAAAGAGACTTTAATCAGAAAAATATTAAAAGTATAGATTTATACTACTACAGATTTATTAATATAAATTGCATATTCCTATACTAATTAGAACTCTAATTTAAATGAATAATATCTGTGTAAATCCTCTGTTTGAATATTATACTAATTAGGGGGTCCGAATGTCTTTAATTTAAATGACTAATTATATTTTCGTAATTATTATTCGAAGGTAAATCTAATTTAGGCTGCTATTTGGATTATAATATTGGTCCGAACTTTTCCAAATTATCCTGTTTGTTAACTTCACCGACTGAAAATTATTGAGAAAGTGTTCAATAAGGGTTGGCAATCACTTAAAATATATGAAATGAAATTCAATTTATGACAAAAAAAACAATGTTCAATTGTGTATTTTTTCGCAGTATATTACAATTACTTGTTACAGTAGTTAAATTATTCACTAGTTCATCTTGAAAACTTATAAAATATATCAGATCATTACTCTATTGCAAATTTGCACATTTTAAATATAACAAAATAATAGATACTTTTTATCTCTGTAGAGATGATGATAGAAAACTAAATATAAATGTTCATATGTCTACCTAAAATAACATTATGAATTGTTACCAATATTATCATTTATAAAATAATGTTAATAGAAAATGTTAATAAAAATGGTTATGAAAAGTTTATATATGTGTATATACGTATTAAAAAAATAATATTAAAACAAAATATATGTAACTTTTCATATTCAAGTTTCATGCTTTGTAAATAATATATCTTGACTTAAAAATAATAAAAACCCTACGCAACACGGTGAACCGAAAAAAGCAAAAAAAATTTAAAATCCCTAAAAATGTTATCTAACGAGAACTTTTTCACTTTGCACTCGGGATGTGAACCACTGACCTTTTAGTTTGGCAGTTAGATGACCTGCCAACTGCCTCCTGTCTTCTTGTTAATTAGTTTATAAAGTCAATCAAAATAATTTCTTGCCGCCTCCAGCGGTTTGAGACTGAGTCATTATAAGATTGATTAAAATTAAAGTCTGATATTTTAACAGAGTGTCGTATTTTTCTTAGCGGATTAAGCAACTTAACGTAGACGTTCTTATTTGTTTATTCAAAATGTAAATAAAAAGGTCATTTGAACTAAATCATTGTAACAGAATAAATGAGATCATCTGAACATTTAGTCACTATAATAGAATCAATAAGCTTAACTATTGACGCTAATTATGAAATTACTATGAATATGGTTTACCAGGAAAATATTGTTATTATACAATTATTCGCTTTTAATGAAAATATCATACGGTTATATAAGATGAGAAAAAAAAATTCTTCATTTTTCATAAATAAATTCAATATAATTTTTCAATCCTAGGTTCCTAGGCACCTGATTGGACTATTTTAGTGGAAACATATGAAAAACATTATAAAATCCCATAGGATGTGATTGTTTCGTCATCCAGACCAGAAATATTTCTTTATTATCGAGAAATCAAGCGTATAGTACTTGTAGAGCTTACTGTACCGTGGAAAACTAATATACCTAAAGACACCGCAATAAAAATGAATAAATAATACGATCTATGTAACGAGCTAACTAAAAACGACACTGCGGTTAACTTCTATGCGGTGGAAGTGGGAGCGAGAGATATTCCCGCGAAATCTCTCTATAACTTGCTAGAAGACCTCGGCCTGTCGAGAACTGCAGTAAGTTCTATTTTAGAACGGGTATCTAAAGCAGTATTAACAGGCTCTTACCAAATCTGACTTGGCAGGCAGGGTATCGAGGGCAGTCAAGGTGAGCGCTGATGTGCATCATAAGAGGGTGCATCATCACCTTAAACCTACACCTGGGTAACACGTCCCGGAGGCTGCTCGTGTTCCCTCTGTTTGCCACACGATGGACCCGGCACCCGAACGGTGACTCCATGGAATGCTAAGATATTTGTCTCTATATTTATCTACACAATTAATAAAATTGAAGTGTCTGTTTGTAATGTCAAAATAACAGCTTTTTACTAAATCCATATGAAAGTATATACAATACCTATAACAACTTGTTCCGGTTAATCACCGAAACGGTTAGACCGATTTTAAAGGGGCTTTGACTGGTAGATAGCTGATTTTATAGGGAGTAACTTAGGCTGCTTTTAGTTTAGAAAAATAATTACGGTTCCGCACAAATAAAAATAAAAACTTGTCATGGTGAATCAATTCGGGCGCTTAAATGGCTTACGCTGAGTAAACCATAAGTGATTTAGCAAATTATTGTAGTAAATAATTGCAGACATTAAACAGATCTACCAAAAAGGTAGCAAGAGTATACGTTTATCTTCTAAGAAACGCCTACAATAAGCATTATTATCTTTAAAATAGCCGGAGGCGGGGTAGCAACATTTTTTAGTACACGTGAGCACCAAACGTTTAGCCCACAGCTAGTTTATTTATAAAATTTGTGGCGTTATATTCTATAAATAGTTGCCATCTTGTAGGTGGTGACATGATCCCGTTGCTGTAGAAATGTTAGGATTTTAGATCAAAACTAACATTACTTAAATAGTTCTGAAGATACAAAAACAAGTGGGAATCAGGGCTAAATGGTGGATGCATTAATATTTTCCTGACAAACGGTATGATTAAAGTTGTGTGTATTCTGACATTATAATGATTAAGTTGAAATACTATTATTATAACTCACGGATATGCACAATAGATAGATAGGACCGATCTATCGCCGTAACAGCGACACGACTGTGGAGTTCACTTCCTATCAACATCCAACTAGCCAACTCTCGGGATTCCTTCAAGTATTCGCTACGTAGGTTTTATTTGGAGCAGTTGAATATCGGCTAGATTTTTTGAAGTGAAAACTACTTTAGGCGCGTTGAGCACTTTTTAGGTGAACAAAATCATGGAACTCGGGTCATCGTCACCGAACGCTTTCCATGAGCTATAAGTATACTGTGTTTATATGTACATAGTTATAACTCCGTGAGTTATAACTATGCATTATATAATATGTATATACAAAGAGAATATCTCTCTGTGTAAACTTTTTATGTAAAATAATTGTAATAATTCTGAAGTGTAAACATTTTAATGTAAAATAATTGCAATAATTTTGTACGATAGCGCAATAAATGAAAATTGTATTTCACCTTATACGTGATAGTACTTTCTACTGATAAATAAAACAACTGATGCGAAATTATTCCCTAAACATTCTTTGGGGATTGCCGATAGAAGTGAAAACTAAGTATCTTGGGAATTGTATCGTCGAGCTATTACATTATTATTTTTGAATTAGTTTTAGGTATATATACTTAGTTTTCACTTCTATCGGCAGTCCCCAAAGACTACCCCGCTTTTTTAAAAACTAAATATTGTGCACACCTTTTGTATACCTTTCTCTTGCTCCCCTGGAAGACTGGTAAAGAATGCTTTATAGCATAAAGTCCTCCAATTGTACTTTAATGTGCAATAAAGACATTATAATGATAATAAAGACCACACCCTTTCTAATTTTGGGCAATGTTCCAATTTTTTTGCTTTAACCTCATCCGTTATTAAAAGTAGAGAATTAAATCGATGATATTGCCCAGCAGTAAAAGCTCGTAATGAACGATATCATTCCGATCTCACCCCACAACATACAACATCACGTTAATCCAGATTTAACCATAATCTATGGAACTTGTACTTACTTTGACCATGATCTTTTCCGCGAGATCTTATCAAGTGATCCACTTCTCATTATTCTTGGACAATCCATTTAAAAATGTTTTAGTAGAGAACCGTAAATGAGAACACGATCTTTGAGGTTTCATTAAGAGTTCGCGTGGTACACAGATCGTTAATTTTGTATACACAAACTTTTTAAAAGAATCAATATTGTTCTGTGGTCAATGCTCTTTTTCACGAATGGCATCGATTCTATCTTTGACAAGAGCAAACTGTATCTTTAACAGTAAAATTGGTTACATTAAACTAACGTTAAACAAAAATTTCTTGAATCAATTTTGTGGTTTTCTTACTAACACCACATTAGATCTATATATAACATTTTGCACGGCTTAAAACCAAATTATCTATACATATATAATTGCTTGTCCTGATTAACTTACAGATTCATCAACGCATAGCTTAAACTACTGGGGCGAGGACCGTGAAAATTTGTATGCGGGTTCCTTGTACACTCTAGATGAGCACTAAGGAAGTATTACCAAGTAGTACCAATAACCCTGTATATTACAAACCGATCAATATTTTAATTTGAAAAAGTTTTAGCTGCAGCGTATAACATTGGTGAGATTAATCCTGCAAGCCCACTCAGCCCACTCAGCCGCTAAGTTAACTGAGCCTTCATTAATATCGTTCAGCGTCTTACAACGTAGAGCGAACGCTAAGCCGCTCTCCCAATTTGCTTGCATTATAAAAAGAATAACGAAATTTTCTTTAACGTGAAGTTGAATTCCAACGGGCTGCTTTAAGCTGCATCTTATAATGTCAGAACTTTTGTTTGCATATTGCTTAAGCTGTAGAAAATAACTTTTTTAAATATTGTCGAATATTTACTGTAAATATTTCATGTCTGTATACTGCATTTAATTTCACTGAACTGTTATTTTTTTGAACATAGTTTGAACATTGCCTTAACTATTTTAAACAAAGTATTTGACATAGAGGACGGCACGTAGTTTCACGTACAGCTACCACACTACTACTGCCCGACAGGAATTTAATTTTTCCCTCCTCGTATCTCACGAACTTTTTCTCACTGTATTTCATTTATTGCCGACCGACCGTTGAATAATGATTTGTTTTCCACTATCGAATTACAAATAACTTATACATATATGCAAAATTATTTATGTTTAAGTAATAATGTAAAGTATGTAATAATATTTCCATTTTTTTTTTAATTTGATTTGACGCCGATTCTGGTAGCTGTCTATACATCTTAATAATATCTTAAAATCTTGTTTAATAAAACAGGTACGACAGCCTGTTATAATTATTTCTTTATCTGAGTATGATTGTATTAAAATATTGAACATTGAAGTTATAATAAACCAAAAACATATATTATTAAAAATATATTATGATTAAAAATTGTAAAACTATATATATATATATATATATATCTTCAATATAATTGTACACAAAAAGTTACTCAAAATATTAAAAAGTTCCAATGAGAATATAATTATTACTATTTTGTAAATAAAGAAAAATGATTTTCATTATTATTTTCCCAATAACTTAAAGAATTTAGAAATTATCACATGTTGTGATCAACTAGAGACATTTGAACACATTGGAATCGCACAAACACAAACACAAACCTTATCGGATCGACCATGGGGATGACTAATGCATTTCGTTTTTAAAAAACCACAAGGATTATTTATAAAATGTGTCATAATTGTACAAGCGACACTAATTAAATCACGTTCTTACAAGAACTTTACGGTTGCCTTTGACGTTCGACGAAATTAAGTTTAGATATAATAATTTATTGTAAATGTTTGAACTGACTATTGCTAACTGCCACGTTAGCCTAGTGGTCGTAAGCGCGACTGCTATGAGCGAGATTCTGGGTTCGAATCCCAGGTCGAGCAAAAAGTTATTGGGTTTTTCCTATAAAATTCTCAGTAGCAGCTCGGAGTTTGGTTTCGTGCCCGATTAATGGCAATAGGCTCGCCCCTGTTACATGGGACCTAAAAACATACTCGGCTAACTGTGGGAGTACATTAGTACACCTCTGCCTAACACTCTGCCTGGGAATACAGGTGTGATGGTATGTTATGTTATGATATAAAAAACAAGCGATCATATTTTGTATCTTATTATGGTCAAATTAATTTATTATTATTATATTAATTACGGTAGAGGAGGGACGATGCTGAAGACGTTGATAAGTAGTTGAGATGTCATATTATAGTCCACATATAATGAGTAAAATCGTAGGTTTAATGAGGATATTAATTAAGTAATTATATAATATTATTAGTATATTTTGATTAAATATATTTATTTTACTTATTTACATAGAGTAATAATAACACAATATTAATAAGAAATTTAACGATCGATTAAGGACATAGTCAAAAACCATCCATTACATAACAGTGAACCTTTTTTCACAAATTGCCTTTTCAACGGCACTGCGTAAACGATTGTCATTAAGTGCATGTATTCGAAATCCATTTCATTCATCTGATATTGAACAACATTATAACAATTTTAGGCAACATTAAGTGGTACGAAATGAGTATTGTGATCCGAATAATAGTGTCTCTAAATTGTGTTAAAGAGCCCTCCCCGCTTTTCATTGCGAGTGTTCACTTAGCAGTAAAGCCCCACTCCCATAGACAACTACATATAAATAGTTAATTTTTATGGTTTGGCTTATTATTTATTGTTTATGAATTTCCATTTAAATGTTTTTTCCTTAGATAGTTCATTCAACAGAATAACAATTTTCATTTTTAATTTCTAGTTCCTACGTAATTTCTTAACTTTTGGAGCCTAATTAAAATATATTTCATAGTGCTTGCTCTATTACATATAATATATAAATCAAAAATATTAAATCTATAGTTCTGACTATACATGTAATTTTTTATTCCACTTTTCTTGATAGACTTCTATTATAAAGAACACTGATGATTAATATGACATTAATTTTATTTTTGTCGTGAAAATTTGCATGCGGGTTCCTGTTGCACTCTAGGTGAACACTAAAGAACGATTTTTGGAAATTCAACCCCTAAGGATGTGAAAATAAGGACGAAAGTCTGTATGGAAATTTGTCATTTTTGAATATAGATCTAAGAAAATTGGTATTAAGCTATTCAATTAGAATAGGGCATAACTCAATTATGATGCGAGCGAAACCGTTGGAAATGTTCTTGTAGTTTATGTGTGATAAATTCAGTAATACATCTTTAATATGAGGTAACCATCACTTCCATTGCAATCTATAAGCAGGGTAATAAGAACTAGCATAATATTAGATTGAGTACCGACTTCAAAGAATAAAGAACAAAAATATAAAAGTAAAAAATCCGTCCTATTTTATTTGAACTGCCCATATATTTCTAAGAAAATAATACTTGTCAATACAAGTCAATTTTTATCGAAAAAGGAAACCAACCAAATCATTTTGAGGAGTTAACGGGTGTATCTTAGAAGTCGACGGGGAAATGTCCATGAAATTAAAATAGAACCACCTTTCAAGTAACTCCTTTGCAATGAAAAAAGAATCATCTAAATCGATTTATAAACAAAGAAGTTTAGGCTGAAAAACATAAATATACATTCGAATTGAGAACCTCCTCTTTTTTTGTAGTCGGTTAAAAATAACAAGAGAAACAGGTTCAATGTAAGTGCTTTACAAATTATGGTTGTTTTTAGGAACACTGGAACATATTTCAAAATACAGATATTTTGTAAATAATTAAAAAATAAACTATCAAGTATTTAGGTATACTAGCGGTCACCCAGTGATCGAAATTCGACCAGCGACTTTTTAATCATACGCTATTTTCTGTAGTATGAACCTAAACAATGAATATTATCATGGCCCAAGTCCGGTGAAGCTGTAAAAGCCGCAGCGGCTTTAGGGCCCATAAGGCTAACAGTGTAGTCAGTTCTAAAAAAAAAAAAATCACTTTTCATTGAGTGACAATGTCAATATTTTAGGGGGTCTAAGTTCAATGGCACTTGGCGGGTTAGGATTCTCAGTATAAATTTATTTTATTTAATATATTAGTAACAGGTATTATAGATAAATTTTAGCTATCTGCACTCCGTCTTTAAATAAACATTAACCATGACAAATCTCAGTTTTCCGTGTACGCAATATGCTTTAAAAGTGGTACATAAAAGTGGTAAATAATATATTTCAATACACTATAGGTATAAATCATTTATAATGGATTATGCAAAAATATACCATTTTTATGTAAAAACCTACGATATTCACGCTAGTCCGTTCTAGTTAGAAGAGATTGGCATAGACATTTTATTACCTATGAATCTAAACATTTAGAGTTATTCTCTAAAAACTAACTAATGTTATAACGATTTCTATCTATCCCTAGATAAATATTTCGTTTCTTTGAAAGCGATTTTTATTTATTTTAATTTTTTATTTAAAAAATATGGCGTCACGGTAAAGTGTAAGCTAAGTGGAGATCTTATTATAACTATTATTATTATTACTATTTACATTATACCATTTAAAAATTTTACTTTACAAATTTGGGTTAAGTTATTATTGTTATACAAAATTTTACTTTATTTAAATTTATATTTGACATTATTGTATTATTGGAATTATTGTAAGAATTTTGCAACTAGTTATAAGAAATTTTTTAAATAAATAAATAAAGAAGGTATACATAGGGGAAGGGAAATTGCTGACAAAGTCGGAGGAAAGTGTGTGGAGAAAAAATATTGTAACAAATTATTATATAGCACAATCGTTCTCTGATTTGTGTTAGAGGCTTTTAGGGGGGTGGGGGTTTATTACCCCAACAATAAAAAAATTAAAAAATTAAAAAAAGTGTAAGCTAAGTATGCACAGTACAATCGGACAATTGCCACCCTTGCCATTTCTATTTCCTTCGCGATGCAACATCATGCCGTTCTGTCTAAATGTGTCGTTAATGATAGATTTATCGTATTTACATTTTGGAGTTCATCCTTCACACCTTGGAACCTAAATGGTCGCGGCCAGTCCGGTTTCAGAGGAATTTTCTTCTGCAAACGCTCAGTATGTCGAATGAGCTTCCTGCTGAGGTTTCTCCAGGAGGCTACAGTATGGGGTTCTTCAAAGGGGGAGTGAACAGATTTTAACGGATCGACAAGGCGTATGTGATGCTTCTGGTGTTACAAGCGTCCATAGGCCGCGATGACCGCTTAACATCAAACGGGCCGTATCCTTGTTTGCCAACATCGTGGTATTAAAAAAAGATGATTAATTTAAAAGCTAATTGATTAGGCGCAACTGAGATCCAATCTAAAGGGTGTGACTGAAAATGCGCACGCGCATGAAGCGTTTCGAGTCAGGTTTCTGTAGTTGCAATCTATTACTCTCACTGGCCTCTGTGTTTTTGGAGATTGGTTATAAATAGGCAGCTGTGACCACTTATCGACAAGCAGGCAGCATGTTTATTTGCTATATACTTCATACATTAAAAATTATTCGTGCGTAGGTACGACTCCGTAATACTTATTTGTAAGAGTGGTGGTCTTATAGGTACTAATATTATAGAGCTAAAGAGATTGTTTGATTTATTGTTTGTTTGAATGTGGTGATACATGGAAATATCAGTGACTTTTTTTTGAGTATGTAGCCTATTTATTAAGAAAGGTTATAGGTATCTAACATTACGCTACCATCCTTAGCAGCAGAGCAATTACCATACAAAGTATTGGTCAGAAAGTACGTTAAGCGAGAACTAAGTAATAGTGCGGGCAAGCGGTGTGACGCGGCATGGTATATCTGGATGAAAGACGGCTTGGCTGATCAACGACAAATGAAAAAATTAAACACGAGTGAAACCGCGGGGTACAGGTTGTCGCTGATATTTTGAAATACATTTTATCCAAACTAGTTTCGACAAACTGATTTGATATTATCGCATTAATATGTTACAACAAGTATTGGATGTAATTTCCCCGTTTCGAGTTTCGAAGCAAACCGAGTGAAATGAATCTTTCAAAGGAAATATGCGTCATGTATGGGAAAATTTGGTACTTCGAACGCTCCAGCTACGAATTACATTAAATCATCTTGATATAACGATTTACATTAAAACCCTCGGAATTTGAGAAAATTCTCTCTAGACTGCGGTAGATTAATTCATTTGTATTCAGAAAACAATACGCGGCAACACTACCTCAATGCCGTTCAATTCATTAGGAGAAGAGAGGTTGTTTTAAACCTCTTTTCGGTACAATCATTATGCGAACGTCTTTAACCTATTTGCTAGTTAACCAACAATGGCCCATCTGAAGTTGTAAATGGTAATCCTGTAAACAATATTTACATAAGCTTATAGAAAATTTGTATTCAATTAGAAATAATAAATATGCTGTTGTTTTGTAAAATAAACAATATGTACAAATAATACAATCTCCATTTAATTCACTTTATAACTGAATACTTTCATACTTGCATAAGGTATGAAAGCGAAAGCTATTTGTAACGACTATAAACTTAACAATATTTTTATAGAAGCCCATTCATAAAAATATTATGTATATTAAAAACATGACTTCTTTGCTAATATTATAATAAATTGAAATGTATATTGTTGAGTATGTTCTGATATACAGTGATATGAACATCGTTATAAGCTGCATTGTATGCTTAAATGAAAATTATTTGCATTATTTTTATTTTCATTTTCATTAATTTAAGAGAGGAAGGGCACAAAAGAAATGATTTGGAAATTTCTTTCTACTTGGAGGAATCCGACTGGTGGAATACCTCCACCCTACAAAAGATCGCAGCCAAATAAACTTGTGTTGTGTTCCTGTGGTGAGTCATGTCACGTAAATAGAATATTTGTATTATTTTTAGAGTTCAAACAATGCTTTAAGAGCATTGTGATCCTCTTGTTAAAACAGATCAAGGATTTTTTGTGGCACGAGCTTCTAGTCATTGTTTATTATTTCATAGATAATATTTTCAAAATAGAATCAAGAAAACTTCAAGCTTTATCAATTAAATGATTTAAATTATCTATGTACATTTGCATATTACCTAGTTTAAGCTACAATCGAGTAATTTTTGATATTATCATAGTGACGCCGTAAACTCTATTTAAAAGTTTGCAGCGACTCTAGGTTTAATATCGTTGGGTTGCAACGCTGCTAGATAACTAAGTTTTCGTGCAATTTTTTAATAAATATATGTCGTATTTTTATTTGTTAAAAAAGCTAGAATATTTATTTTATTCTTTATTGTAAAACAATAAAGTAAAACAGGAATGAATAGTTTTGTGTGGTAATAGTGAAAAAAATAATTTCAGATTAATTTCTTCGTTTAGTATGGAAATTACCGCAGAACGAAAAGGCTCATTGAACGGATTAATAAAACATCTGAACTAGTATAAGTTCGACGTTAGATCCATTTTAATTTATTTGATTGATTGTTAATTTATTGATTTAATGACATTTTTTAATTTCAATTTTCTGTATCAAAGGACATGA
The DNA here is from genome assembly GCA_033032175.1 of Saturnia japonica. Lineage (NCBI taxonomy): Eukaryota > Metazoa > Arthropoda > Insecta > Lepidoptera > Saturniidae > Saturnia > Saturnia japonica. The sequence continues at coordinate 10,390,198 of CM065305.1, forward strand.
AAATATTGAATATAAAAGTTATCAGATTTATTAAAAGGAAATACACATTATTACGAAAATTTTGTTCATTACCTATTTTAGACATGCAATTTATGAAAATTTGTTCTCTCATTTACTTTTATATTAGAAACACATTTTCTTATGCGGTTCGAGCGGTTTCCGAAAGACAATGTCACATCCAACATATAGTTATTTTTAATTGGGTATATAATGCAACTAGCTTTGCCCCGCGGTTTCACCCGTATATAATTTGGAAGAAATCATTGATTGATGATTTATAATACTTAGACAATATTTTTTATCGGGCGGCCAGATGGTCACATCGCGGCATCGCAGGGCTCCTTCGCACCGCTAACTACTATAGAACATAAACCCGAGCCGAGTGTTGAATTATTTTAATTTTGCATTATCTCTCGAACTATGCGTCCAAATAAAATGTTGTAAAAGACGAAGTTTATCTTCATTATAAATTGTCTTTATGATGAAGTAATTTTTTTCGTAAGGATTAATATGTCATGCTTAAAAATAATGCTCATAAATTATTTTCTAATCTTCAACAAAAAAGAATTGCAAAATACCCTATTGTGGCTCATGTATAAGAGATAGATATATGCTATCACTAACTTTTTTATATATACTAATAGCCAATATTTTTGTAGAATATTGTATTGAATTATCATTGAACATTAAGCCAACGCATGTGGCTAAAGCAGTTCACGAGGGCTTCGATTTCCGACTTACGTAACAAAAATCAATATTTAAGGCTAGCTAGAAACTATAGCCTAATATTATATAATCTATACTATTCCCCGTGAGTCTGGCTGGCTATAATATAAAAGAAGAATTTTACGAATCCGACTGGTAGTTTCAGAGATTAGCGTGTTTAAACAAACAAACAAAAGAACTTTTCCGTTTTATTATATTATTAATATTAGTATAGATTTTACATGTTTCTTTTAAATATGGAATGATTCGTATAATTTATGACCAAAATGTTCTAGTCCTTACCATTTCAAATTTCTTTTCTTTTCCATTTCTTCTTCTTCTTCTTCCTAACTTGGCAACCGGTCCTCTTTAACGAAGACCATTACTGCCATTATTGAGTGAATTATAGTGTCTTGTGTTATGACAATTCAGTATCCCTTGTTAGAACTTTCTAGGAAGATTTTGTGGGATCTCAGAATGAATGCTTTCTGCTTATATTTATACTCCACTTCACTTATGCACAAAAACCAAACTATATCTCGCAAAACGCCACCAATATTACATAATATAGGGTCAAAAACCTAAGTTAATGAATTAAAAATAAAAAACAAATTGGTTGCCTGTAAAGTCGGTATACGGGCGAAAGTTTTACGTGACAACGACTTTATGTCTGTCTCTCTCGCTCTTAGGCGGGCTAACCATGCCCGAGTGGAAGGGACGCGTGCCTCTCACTCGCTCTCATTGTGAGCGCATAACGTGAGCGGAGCGTAACGCAGTTTCTTGAAGTGTCACCCGGCAAACCAATTTATAAGACGTTGTCACGTCAAAACCATAACATGTCACTTCAAGATCCCGCCAGAAACTCCTCGAACTCTATGTCCCTATGAGGCCGTGTCCTTAAAATGCATAACCTCTTTAAGCTTAAAAACCTTCAAATGAGGTACCTACAATATAATACGGTAACTTTCGAGACATTCCAATTTTAAAGAGTATATTTGCTTATGTATTTAAGTGAGTTCAACATTCTTTGAATAAAGTCGGATTAAGTTTTCAAACATGTGTCAAAATAAAATGTAATTTAAATCAAAAGCACTAAGGAGTATTGATATCAACTTCGAACCAATTCACCGCCAAAATAACTTTCAACCCGTTTTTAACCCCATTAGGGTATGAATTTCAATAAAATACGAAACACGTCTTCCATCAGTTCTGTTAAAAAAGGTTTATGCAAAATTTGAAGTAGATTGGACCAAGGAATCACGTTGTCCCATACAAACTTTGGCCCCCTTTCACCCCCTTAGGGGTAGAATTTCGGAAAATCCTTTCTTATCGGATGCCTATGTCATACAAAGAACACACCCTCGAAATTTCAGGTCTCTACGATCAGCGGTTTAGACTGTGCGTTGATCCGTCAGTCAGTCATTCAGGACAAAGCATTTTATATGTATAGATGAGCATAATTTTGAGAATGATGCTGAAGAAGTTATTCATTAAAATAATATGTTTTCGTTGTTATATTCAACGCGTTTATTTTTTAAAAGCAGTGCCCCATGGTTTCATGGTGTTAAATAACTTACCGCCGCGCCGCGCTACCGCCAACATAAAAAAACCTAATTCCCATAGTTATCTACAGCTTGCCAAATTGCTTGACATTCATCTTTACTGCTCCACTACTTACGGTCGTACCGTGAGTCACATATATATATATATATATATTCTTTATTGCACAAAAAAAAAGTACAAATGGAGAAATAGTCTGTAACCTTCCGCGAAAAGAGACTATAAAATGCAAAAATAATTTATAACGTAGATAATTAACAGTTTCAAGGATTAGCGCGTTCAAACAAACAATCCCTTGAGTTTTATATTATTAGTAACGGTTTATATTCTTTGTATTGAAAAATAGGATTTTTAAATTTTTCAGTATTATTTTTCCTATTAACATTAAAAACCCTCTTTTTTAAACTCAGCAAAAGATACAGAGCAGAATTTACCCTCGGAATATTTAAGTACATTTTTTCCTTATTAAATGTTTATTCAAGAACCAATTTGTAAGTACTAACTACACAACAAAAGAACTAATAACACGCTACATAGTTCATACGTCGTTTCTTATGATTAATCACCATTGAATGAAGTATACTGTATTTTACAGCATTTTTTGTATTTTTTAGCTTTTGCTAACAATACCAGCAACTCGTAATCAATTTTTTTTTATCAAATACACTTATAATATGCAAGTGCTTGATGTTAGGAAATAGTAATTTTATACTAATGGATAACGACCACCATACACACCAGGCGTAACAACTGCAATATTGGCATGTATAAAAATGATGCATTCCGGGATCAGTCGGTGTATATGCGTATATAGTAATTAAGCGGAGTGTTATGAATCTGTACTTGACTCGATCGCGACCACCATTCACGTGTTATAAACCCGTTATAATGAAATTTGGTATATCGCGTTTTGAGATCAGCCATTGTTCCGGCTTTGAAAGACTTACATGCCGGGATGACAGTGATGGCCGGCGACGCATGCCGATCTCTCGGTGGTCGTCATTGTTTTTTTTTTTAAATAATACTGTGCTTTTTTTGTAGTTAATATACAGTAATCATTTCATTGTAATATGAACACTGATCTTGTATATTACGACATACTGTACGTAATCAGAACTTTATAAGAAAAATGTTTCAGTCGATATCTATTTACATTACTGGACAGTTTAATAGGTTAAAAATTCTGTGTTTCACCTAAGCGCCGTTTTTATTCATCAAACGACGATTATTACATGAATATAAAAATGTATTTACGAGATAAAAACGGGCTATTCGTTGATTAAAAGAGAAACAAATATGAAGCGAGATATACCTGAGCATTGTGCGTCTGTTCGACGTCTCCAGATTAAAACTGGGGCGAGCACAATGAGAGGCATGTCATGTCGGTGCGGCGCGGCGCGGCGTTGGCGAGATTTCACGAGGGACAACGGATGACGTCACATCGTGAACATCACGCTTGGATAGAATCCCGTATCTAATATCCCATCAAAAACATAAAATGTAAAAAATGCCAAGTTTCGCAACGCAGTTCTTTCAGTTCAAAAACTTATGAGATCTCATGTAAAACGAAATCAGTTATATTAGTTTGTGTATGGAAGCATCTATTCTTTGATAGATAAAGTGCTATCTAATCAATTACCTATCAACATTTATGGCGACCGTTTCAATGTTAAACAACTTTATTTCTATGATAATTATAATGACTTCAGCTGAACTGAGGTCTTGATTATTAAGTGACTTTGGTAGTTAGATGTGTATGTAAATATAAATGTACTAACTTCTGCCTGTGACTTCGCTTGCGTGAATAGTAGAATTGGCTCTAAAGAGAAATTAAAAAAATGTCACTTACTGAGATAAAAGTACCCATGCTGTGTTAATTTTTTTAAATCGTTAATAGGTTTAGCTTGATGCCCACAAATGTACATGAAGTTAAGTGACGATGTGACCCAAGATGGTGGGCGCGCTAAACTTAATTGGAAAACGGGCCCTCATGAGAAGCCTTTGGAACAAATCTATAGATGGTTGGCGACAGATTTTCAAATAAAAGGTGGTCAGCCAGGCGAACATTACAAAATACCGTACTAGTATGCTATGGTTCTATCACGATGTTTTCCTTCAACAAAAGTTCACGCTCATTGCAAGGGTTCGTTCTCACGTCGATCAACGCGAAGCCCATATACGTTACCACTGAGCCATCATTGCTTTCAGTCTGTATTATTGTAATCTGTACACATTTTAATTTCGACTTAAAAAAATATTTCTACCTATTACTTGCCTCTCAATCCGAACCCTTTGAGTTCTTCTTCGAGTCATACACATAAATTTTTCATTTATTTTCAATGAGCAAAATCGTGACTGTAATTGAAAATGGGAAACTTACCGAGATTTTCTATTATTAAACATGGAAGCTATTACTTACAATACACACAGCAATTGCATACGAATTGAATTAAGAATATTGTATTGCTTTACTGTTGAACAATGCCAGGGAAAATAAACAAACAAAAAAAACTCCATTTATTTTTTGGCTCAAGACAAAAGGATCTAAACTCTTATACGACCATGAATATAACCAAAATACTTTCATTTAATTAGCTAAATGTTTTGTACGCCAAAATCATGTCTATACATTCACTTATTTTACCTACTTCAACGACCAAATACATATATAAGAACACTGTATTCTTATTCGCTGCATATATAGTTCGCATGATATCGAATGATTTTTTTTTTAATAGCTTAGCGAATTCAAGGCATTATCCCTAATGGTAAATACAGTAAATTCAAACAAAACGACGACTACCGTGGGATCTAAAATCCATCGTCAGTCTTTGCTGTCATGCCGGCCTGCTCAAATGTTTCTTCACGTTCTGTTTGAAGGACTCCATGTTGTAGGAAGAAGGGAATACGTTTACCGGGACACCGTTCCAAAGCTTCACAGTACGGTAAAGATGAGACGTAGCAAACATCTTTATTCGTGCCGAGATGGAGGTTACCGTAAAGCTTTGGAGCCCAGCGCGTGTGATTCTGTTATGAAAGATTGTTATGTTCGTATACATACTTCTGTTGTGTTATGTTCTTGTTGTAAACCTACATCATAAAATTAAAAATACAATTTTTTTCACATAAACGTATTCTTGATTTTTATTAACATGTTTATTATAATGTCTACTTCACATAAACATATTCGATTTCGTACTAGCTGGCGCTCTACAATGCTTGCACTACACCAGTACTATTAAAGCTGAAAGGACAACCAAGTTAGTTAACTGAACACTATAACGTTGTAGAGAAGTTAGCAACGTCCTCGCGTGGCGCGGCGCAGCGCTAAGTCTGTCCGTTCTATTTACAGAGCGTTGTGCTCTACACTTGACTCTCGTTTACCCTCCGCCACAATCCGTCACGCGACGAGACGTTTAAATTTTGCATTTCATTCTAAGTTAGCGCAATTTTTGTTGCTCACGTCTGTATTTTACACGGTATTTGACATTCTTTGTAATAGCCTCTTCAATTATTTGTGATTATTTTTCACACGGTATATGAATTTATAGATCAATAATAAAAAGGATACTTTTGGGATTCTTACAATTGTGTGAAAAATTCAGTAGCTTTACGTCAATTTATAAAGTTCGTTATCTTAAAAAGAACACCAATAATGTATTTTGATACACTTCTTTGTTATTTCTTCTTCTTCTTCTTTAATTTAAGAGTTTCGCTCTTGTTGGCGGAGCAGTTGCCACTGTTCTATCTCCTCTATCTTTCTTTTGGCCTTTCGATACGACACGACTTCTTCACTAAATACTAAAATAATACTTAAGTGCTTTCAGGTATACTAGCATGTTTAAGTACTATTTTTATGATTATTATAACAATGTATACTTAATAAATAAAATAATATTTACATAGTATTATAGGCATTATTGTACTTATAAGTACACGATAGTGTAACATGTTGCTTTTTAATAATTAGAAAAATATTCCATCTTTTGTCCTTTAATAAATAATCGATAAACAGTTGTAATCGATTGGGATAGCATAAGAGTCATTTTACGCCCACACAGCCACGGCTTAACGAAGAATACAACACGTATGTATATGATTTATAAGCCGATATCCAGACATACCGTTCCGAAACTATCACTAAGGAATTAACCAAATTATTATACTACAAGCTGGTATACTTCGTCTACGTATTATTGGATATATGCCGACTGATCCTGCAACATAACAATTTACCACTATGTGTATGGTGGTTGCGATCCCTATCACCCCGACTTATAACTGTATATATACTAATTGATCTTCGGAACGCATCGAACTTCAAGTTTTATTTTTGAGACAAAAGGTAGCCTATGTTCTTCACCAAGACCTCATATATTTTTGTACTAAAATTCATCAAATTGATTTGAAGGGCTCTTCATACAAACTTTCATCCCTTAAAGTTTATTTTCACGACAAAAGTTAGGTTATCTCTTTCTTTAAGGTCCAATATAGCTCTATATCGAAATTCGTCAAAGTTCGTTCGACAGGTTCTACATGCATAAATTCATCCCCTATTTCACCCTTTCAAGTTTTAGTTTCGAGACAAAAGGTAGCCAGTGTCCTTCTCCAAGGTTTCAATATATCTCTATACCAAAATTCGATAGGTTTTTCATACAAATTTCCATACCCTATTTCTTTCAAGTCTTTTTCCTTGCAAAAGGTTATCGAAGCCATGACGCGACGGTTTCCTATGAAATGTATGGGAAAAGTTTTTAGTCATTTCTGACATTTTTAGTATTCTAACCTCAGTTGATCACATAGAGTTATTGATCCTTTTAAGAAACAGGATCGATTGACATGAAAAAGAGTTCTTGTGTAAATTGGCAATTTTCTTGTTGACAGTACATTTAAAAAACTATAAATGCCGGCCAAAATGTCAGAAAAAGCTAAGGACAGTCTCCTCAGAAAGTTTTCGTGTAGCTACAATGATTAAGGTTACCCTTACTGGCCCTTCTCAAAAATCCAGCCTGTGTACAGTGTGGAAAAACCGAACGGGACATGCCTCCATGTATATTAAATAATGAAGATATCAAAATTTACTCAAAGGAAACATCTTTTATTTTTAGAAGTAATATAATAACCGTATATAATAAGTAATATAATATATGTATATATGTGTAATATAATAGTAACTGTATTCACAGATTTTCTAAAAAAGCTTACCTATAGGTAATCGGGAATCGTACCAACTAAAAATGTAAAAGACGGGTTTGCATTATGTTATTGCACAAGTCGATAGAGTCTATGATAAGGACAAAACAATTCTAGTAAACATTGTATCTTACAATTACAGGAAACCATGAAATTGAACAATTTGTACATATTGAACTAACATGAAGCTTATTAAAAGAATAACTTTTTTAATTATTCAAAAGATAAATCAGCATGTCAGTACGGAAAAGTTTTAATTTGATAAAAACTGGAAATCTTAATTAACGGATAACGATAGTTTCTTTGAGGTATGGTCGCAGTCGATGTGGCTTTATACCCGAGCGTTTTTTATATGGTGAAGAATTTCACCGACTACAATGTTCAATTAAAAGAATTGCACAAGTTGCAAGTTGGAAAAAGTTAATTTGTTAAGTTAAGTTAATTTTGGCAGAAATATGTATGGTGGTGTAGCTTTTGCATAGACAGGATCTGCTACCAGCTAGTTAAAAATGTAACTTGTAATTAATTAATATATGATAATAATCAAATTTAATGTTTATATTACAATCATCTGTAAAAGACTTTTAAAATGGATTACATTTTAAGTACATTTCCATAGTACAATACGAAAACTTCAATACAATTTCTATAATATATATATTTAACATTTTTTTTAAATGGTTATATTATTTAAAGCACTGCATGACTTTTATACCTACCTAAATTTACTTATTGAACTACTGAATAAATATTTTGAAAAAGAAAATCTCAAAACACGCGTTTCAAATGAATGTTACGAATTGTTCCATAGCTGTAGTTAATGTCATTGTAGGTAATAAATTTCCAAGAGTTCACTTGGTCACAGTTTTTCAGTTGAAACTATAATAAAATTGCGTTGCATTTTTAATGCTAAAATTCTCTACACATTAAAAAACCTTTTGAAATATTTGTGGTCACCTGTAAATACAACATCACCTTTAATAAAAATGTCTCTTTTTTATGAAAATAAATATTTCTATTTTCGTTGCGTCATAAAGCTTACTTACCCTTACAGTCATGTTTGTGTGATGATTCGCCGTTGATAGAAACTACGACTAAATTCAGAAAGGAGACTGACTGACTTTCTATATCTATCAATGAATAGTCATAAGTCAATAATTCTCAGTCATGCTCGGTGATAGAATTTTAACTTAAGGATTTAATTCGTTGAGCGCTTCAGAATGACTATTACACAATAATATATTTGTAACTATTTATGTTGATTATGGGATTAAACTCACGTCCTTCGAAGAAAAGTCCACGACTTTTAGAATCTGCAATGATGAATTCATTATCATTTTAGATTTTATATAAGTTATTTAGCGTAATACTATATACTATTATACAAGTTTTTATGTAATTATTTAGTAAACAGGCGTAAAATCTACGTGCTGTTAAATGACCATTGTAGCATATAACTATCTATAACCAAACTCAAACAGAACCTTAGAAGTAACTTGGAACGCCTCGGGGACCAGTGTGTTGCAAACTGTATATCCTTCAAACTGAAACAAACTAGCACGAGTTCTTCTGCTTTGCGATGGGAATAGGTGAGACAATAGTTCTTCCGCAGTTTAGCCTTACACCAACTTTATCACTCTTTAAACAAGGCATATAAAAATTGCACTGGAATACTTAGAAATATAAAAGGAAACCGTGACTTACTCTATCAACACATAACTAAAACAACTGAACAAATTGGGAAAACATATAGTTATTATGACGTAAGCATCCACGAACAACGGATTCTTGAAAATTAAACCTTAAAAAGGGATTTAACGGGAATTCAAAACTTGTATGGGGAAACAGATTTGGTCGAATGAATTTAACACGGGTGAAATAGCTAGTTTTGAAATGAGCTTTTAAAATGTATAATCATTAATCATCAAGGGCAAACAAAAAGAAGAGTAACAATATTTTGCACATTCAAACAATCTATCATCTAAAACCACGGCATTTATTATTTCATTATATTTGAATTCATAAATAAGCTCTATTGTTTTAATATAGTTTATATGAAGTAATTTATACTTATATTTAAATTGGTTCTGATTGAAATATCTAGGGGATACGTTATCACATTCCTTTAGCTCTACATTTTAATTACCTATTATTTGTAAATCTTGGTATTCAAACAGGAATAAACCTTTCGATTCTTTTAAACAAATAGGTACTAGCGTACTGGTCTATACGAGCAGCTTCGTTAGCAGAAACGCGTAAGGATTTAATTGAAAATTAAAAAACAAATAGAATAAAAATTGTGAATTTATATATATGTACGTGTGTAGAGATCTGTGCATGTATGTTAACTATCTGAGCAAATTCAAAATATATTTTCGATTTGTAAAATTAAATATCATCTAAAATTGTTTTTTGTTCTGTAAACGTCTGTTTCATTTAAATTTATTGAAGCTTTATGTAATTGAAAAAGAAATTATAAGGAAATGACAAGGATAAACGATGTAGAAGTCGAGACCACGACAATTAACGAAAAAAGCCCGCGGCTAGAAACTTATAATGTGAGCGAACAAAAGAGATGACACTTAATTATTATAAAAAAGACAGTTGAGAATGTTTTAATGAATATTTTAAAATGACACCTAATTTCTTCACAGTTGCTTAATTTTTACGCGAAACTGGGGAGTAACTTTTCTAGCAATATTTTATTGTATATATTGTAGGCAATGTATAGAATGCCTGAAGCTAGCAGGAAATATATGTAGTGATTCATATTTCATACATAAGCTTTCTGTAGAATGCCTAGTGAGAAATCGGCAAAGTATGAAATACATATCCGATGCATTTCGAATATCGCGTGAGAGTTTTTGGCGGGATTTCAAAGTATCATAAGATGGTTTTTGGGTGCCCTCTCGTTTGGGAGAGCAGAAGGGTTATATGAGATTTCTAATCACTAAAATCACACGGTGTACGATAGTCGACTACGATACGAGTCGACGACGATACGTTAAGTACTATAATATACCTAATAAGTAGTCATTGGAGCGGCGCGACACGGGATCGCGTTGGAACATAACGTAACCTTACCATTTCTTATATGGAGAAACCCGTCAGGTACAAACTCGCCTGGAGTATCGCCCCTCCTAGCACCGCGGCCAGAGCGGCCTAACCTAACTTTAATACTTACATAACTAGCAATGATATTTTATAAATAATTAGATAATATAATTTATTTTATATATATATATATATATATATATCCTTTTTTTTTTTTTTTTTAACGTGGAGAAACCCATCATGGGTACACACCCGCCCGGGGGGACGAGTGGTTATGTGAGACTCCTACTCACTAAAACTCCACGGTGTACCATCCGCCGCCATACTAGGGCGACGCGGGCACTACACCCTAGCCGTCTCCTCCGTCCGCCGAACCAGTGCAATGAGAAGACGGGCCACACCACATCCGGAGAACCGGGCGGACGGCGTCTATGGTATAGCGTCCAAAGCGCGCATCCGCCAGGTCCTCCTCCCACCTCCTCAATACATCCTCGCGGACTTCCCGCCTCACAACTTCGACTTCTTCGGGAGCCGGAAGCTCCCCTGACTCTCTCCTCGCCGCCGTGAATCTGTACACGGCGGCGAGCACCTCCGCCTCCAGCTCCCACGGCGGGGAGCCGGCGAGCACACAGGCCGCCCCCGCTTACACCGATCGGTATCCACGAACTACTCTCAGCGCCACGACACGCTGCGCAGCACGCAGCACGCGTCTGTTCGTGGCGCTGAGAGCATCCACCCAGATCGGTGCCCCGTAGACGACCATGCTCCGCACGACCCCCGCCGAACAGCCGGCGACAGCTCGCGCCCGGTCCCCCCGAGTTCGGGAGGAGCCTACTGAGAGCTGCCGCCGCTCCCACAATGCGCGGTCCGAGCCTCTTAAAATGGGGCTCGAACCGCCAACGTCCGTCCAGGACAAGGCCCAGATACTTCATGTGGGCCCCGACCCGGACCCTCACTCCCTCCACATATATGTGGGCCCCAGGAGGCGGCCCACACCGAGGCCCATGAAAAAGAAGGGCCTCGGTTTTCTCCGCCGCCACCCTAAGGCCCAACGCTTTGATGCGCCCGACCACGAGGGCCGTACCATCCGTGGCCAGGCGCGCCACCTCATGAAAACTCCCCCCCCGGGCTACGACCAGGGTGTCGTCCGCGTAACAGAGTATGCGGACTCCCTCCGGGAGTGCTACGCGAAGCACCCAGTCGTAGCCCATGTTCCACAGGAGCGGTTCCAACACCTACCCCTGTGGGACACCACACCCAACGTGGCGCCGGGCCACAATCCCTCGGCCGTCCGCGAAGGCGACCTCCCTCTCTTGGAGGTAGTCCTCCAACAGCCGCCGCAGGTACGAGGGCACCCCGAAAAACCGGAGTGCCTCCCGAATAACATTGTGCGGCAGACTGTTGAAGGCATTGGCGATGTCAATTGACACCGCCAACAACCTACCTCCCTTCCTGGTCGCCTCCGCGGACCACGCCTTCAGGGTGGAGAGGGCGTCCAAAGTGGAGCGCCCTCTCCGGAAGCCGAACTGCCAGTCCGAGAGGACCGGCCCCACCTCCTCCATGTGCCGGATGACACGGGAGGCTATTATTCTTTCCAACATTTTCCCCGTGTCATCCAGCAACACCAGGGGCCGGTATGAGGACGGGCAGTCCGGAGGGCGACCCTCCTTATATATGTACATCCTAACCTAACCGAGCATCGTCGGTATATTGTAATAATGGCACTCTTATTGCATATTTTTTCAGAATAACTTTCGTATTTTTGAGAAACCCCGACGATGCTCGGTTGGTTTGCGTTGTATTTGCGACTCTACACAATGCTGACATTTCATACATTGCCTATAATATATACCTAAAAAAGAACGTAATATTATAACATGTATACTAATGATTAATGTCGATAATGTCTAAACAACAGAAAATATCTTTCTTTTTTTTGTATTATACAGTTTTACTTAACATTGCCACTTAAGTCTAGCTATTCTTAGGGTAATATCGTTTTGTTCTTCTTATGATTCTCCACATTTTTGGTTCGATTACACAGAGAAACTCCGAGTATAAATCTCTCCATTGCCCTTTGATTGACCTTGAGCGTTCTTAAGAAGCCCATAATTAGCGACCACGTCTCAGCGCAGTCAGCACCAGTTGTAAAATCACGTGTAGTTGAAATCAATGGAATTAAGTGGCAGGGGGTGGGCCTAGCCACGTAGCTTGTATGACGGATGGCCGATGGGGCAAATGAGTTCTTGAGTGGCGACCACGTACCGGAAGACGCAGCCTAGATAGACCCGCTACAAGATAGTCCGACGACATGGTAAAGGTCGCAGGAAGCCGCTAGATGCGGGCAGCACAGGACCGGTCGTTGTAGCGATCTTTGGTTGAAAATTTGAAATGATGATGATAATGACTTAACGTTGATGGTATAAAATTACTAAGAAAAGTTTTAAAGGAAGTAAAAACTAATACATATTATAACACAATGTACAAATATTTAGTATGCAAATTGTATAAGATTTAATCGATAACTTATTTTAGGCTGTCATTTACTACTTTGTTTGCTGTACATGTAATATATATTAAATTAAAAAGTATTCACTGTCTTGTTGGCATTATTTGATAAAATACTATTATATCATATTGTATAAATAATTATATATATTGAACTTTACATATTTAACCGATTCCTCCTTATTTAAAATGTTATTGTTGCCTATATTCAAAATAGAAAGTTGTCAATGCTTTAAAGTTTAAATAAAGAACTATAATGTTTTATGTAATTTTTACTATAATATTTTTTATATAATAAATATTCTTATCTATATTTAGTTTAACGTCTAACGTTAGTCAACTACAATCACACCTCATGTTAAATAATAATTAGGCCGAAGACATGCTAAGAGCAGAAAGTAGCCTTCCTCACAAATACAATTGTCGGAATCCACCTCAGTGCTTAGCAAATAATGTATAGCTCCAGTCGTTCAAGCCGACCATAAAAATTATCTTACTATGTGTTGTATTATTATTCTTTACTTCAACCGCTCATTTTCATCGTAGGATACCTATCCAGATTCTTTGGTGCGGAACCTGTGTGCATAATCACTCAGCTATCATTCCTTCTATCTAATTTTATATAAAGTACTTAATATTAAGCTTTTATTTATATAGCTTTGTAAACTGACATATTGTTTGTTGGTCTATATAGTCTGGCTCTAGAATAATATCGACCAATTACAATGTATTTATAATATTAACAATAAATATTGAAGTCTTAAAATTTTTTCATTGTGTTTTATATATATTGTAAATTAAAGAAAAGATAGGTAACAAAACGAAATATTTAATCACGCATCCTTTACTACTAAATACCGGCCCTGCTGGAAAAACCGCGAGAAAGTTTTTCCCCTTGCATCTCAGAGTATTTAGTGAGCTTCACGTAGATATGAAATACTCGTAATATTGCACTGTCTCTAAATAAAATTCCCAGGCATATTATACAAGTAGAAAACATTTTTACTATAATATTATTTACCTTTTTTTTCTACTACTGATTTTGACTTCTCTAACAAATGTGAGGACATTAACCTAAGATTCCGGTTACAGAAAATTATTGTATTATCTTGACTTTTTATCAAGATCTCTTATAACAAAAAGTAATTCAAATCGTGTTATGTTTTACCAGAACATGTGATTTTAATAATGGTTATTCAAAAGCTTTATATCGCCATATTCAATAATCATACTCCATAATTTTACTATGTGGCGTCTCATTATTACTGGCCACAAGAATCGGCTTACGTGCTGAACGAATAAAATAGATATAGCATATTCATTCTAGATTTTTTTTAGGCAAAATTTATATATTTATTAAACAGCTTCTGTGTTATACTTATATGTGAATATATTAAAATACACAACTCTCCCCTTCTGGACCTGCAACCGACATTACCCCTCACCACCTTGAAAAGTGTCTCATTTAACAGAATTCTTTATATTTCAATAAAACGATACAAGCTAGGACAAAAAAAGAGACAAAGATGAAATTATTTATTGATAAATTACCTATAAATAAGTGCTTTCATTCATTTTGCTGTGGTGCGTCTAACAACCACCAGTTGGACATCTCCAAGTAGGGAGAAATATCCAAAGAAATCTTTTTGAAGAGTTCCATATCATAATCCTGTGGGAAAATTATGGTGGATAGCCCAATACAGAGCTTTAACGTACGCTACAAAGAGCTTCTAGAAAACCCTATTTCCTATTGTCGCAATTTAGTTAGGTATTGGCGTGTGAGCATGAGTAGCTAGCCAACGCCGGAAGATGTCAGTTTGAAAGAAAATATTATCATAATTCGTAACCAATCCAAATCTTTATTATAGTAATCTAGAAACTAATAACCTATTTATTAACGTAATTTCCGTTATTTTAACCACTTAATCTCGTTTTTTGATTTAAATGTAAGTTTATTTATTTATTTTTCTTAAGATAACCAATAGAATCTATATAATAAAATGATAGAGGTTTACCGTTGTGCGCGCATCACGCAAAAAATACTGAATACATTTTGAATTTTTTTTTTGTTTTGCTACTTAATTACTTACTTGGTCCTTATCAAAAACAATATGGCGATATCTTTATTCAATAAAAAGTTAATAAGGTTTTAAGAAACTACGATTTCTTTAAGCAGTACGCTTCTTCTTTAAGTCCACTCGAGTCAAGCTGCGGGCAGAGCTAGTCATTAAATAAAAGTACGTAAGTAGGTATATAACCTAAATTGTTCCTCTGTATGACTAAAGACGGCCCTGGTTTTAATTCTAGAATCATCTGTGAAAATATGAGCTTTTCCTTGATTGAAAAATCTAAGTCTATGTCTTCGGCACGTGTTCCGCCCTTGGTACATTTTCTTTGGTCATTCATTAGCAGACATGAGTTCCGATTTGGTCACTGTTGCGAACGGACGTGTCGCTCCGTTTTCAATTTTGACCATCACGTGACTTAATTGTTGCGATCTTATATTTGGAATTTATTTCAAATATATTGTTGCAATTACGACGTAAACCAACTGGTGTCTAACGCTCGCGTGGTAAACCGCACTTTTCGGTGCGACTTGCTTGTTTTTTTTTTGTAAATCCACGGTTTTGTGGTCACTTGCTGGATACCTGACGGTGCCAACGAAGGCAAGTGGGGCGTGACCCGAGCAGCCCGCTGGTTGTCTCCTTCAGAGGCAAACAGCCAGACTCGGACGGGCCTGGGAATCTAGGCCTTTGCGGTTATCGCATAGTCTTGCCCCAGGTGTCTCCTGCCAAACCTTCCGATCCTGCACACTCCATCCCCGGGAACCTGTTTGGGCCTAGCCCGGTTTAATTACCGGTCTGCGTCCTCGGCCCCGGGCTTGTTAGGGCTCCTTAGGGTTGATAGGTCCTTCCTGTGTGTCATTGCACCTTGACAACAGGTCTCTTGCCGACTCCAATAGTCTTTTAAATTTTTTGGCGCACCCCCCTGCCCCTAAGGCAGGGAGGCCTTTAAATTTAAAATTAAATAAAAATGTCCCACTGTCCTCCCTCTTCTGCCGCCATGGCAAATAACGTTGCCGACCTGGCCACTTGCATAGGCAAGTTGCAAGCCAGGATGAAAGCGCTGGAGTTTCAATACCAGCGCTATCAAAATTTCGTCGTATTACGGTGTCCCTCTCTAGACGAGGAATACCGTAATCTACCTGAGAACGCCTGCGTGCGTCGCACCGCTGCGACCGCGACCCGTCATGAGGCCGTTTCAGGTAGCGAGGCGGCCGCTTCAGGTAGCAAGGCGGCCGATGACGTTACGGCCGCGACCGTTACATCCACTGGCGCCGCGCCAGTCGGCGTCGCGCCCAAACGTCCCGCGCGCAGCGTTACGCGCCTGTCCGCCGCGTCATCCGGGGCCATGGCCGCGCCTACGGCCACGCCCCCTGTCCCGACTAGCCAATCGCGCGGGTCAAGCCCCGCCTCCGTCAGGCGAGGGCCGCGAAATTCGCGGTCACAATCTAGGGTTACCAAAAATAGTCCGTACGTCCGTCCCGCGCGATCCACGGAAACCGCGTTAAAGACGAAAAATTCGTTTTCGGCCCTTCCGGTCGAACAAGACTCGCCCGCGAATCCGGATCCATCTCCGGAGATGGATACCGAGAACGACGGCTTCACCGTCGTGGCGTCGCGTAAGCGAACGGCGCGTAGCAGTCCGACTGCTCAACCGGCGCCTAAGGTAATAGCTAAGGCAGTAGTCAGGGGCGCCGCCGCCCCCGCGTCCTCCCAGTTCCCCGCGCCCGCCGGCGGGAAAAAAGAGCGTGCCCCACCTCCAATCATAATCCGGGACAAGGCAGCCTGGATGGGAGTCTGCAATGAGATGCGCAGACTCAAACTCGACTACCACAAGGCTAGAAACGTAGTCAACGGGATTTCTATTTCGGTGAGTTCTTCGGAAACTCACCGTAAACTAACCACCCTCCTCCGGCAGAAAGGTCTGCAATTTTATACGTATTCGCTCGCGGAGGAGCGCGTCCTCCGAGTGGTCATCCGCCGCATTCCGGTGGAGCTCGACCCGTCGGAGGTGTGCTCCTCGCTCAAGGAGCAAAGTTATCCCATCCGGGAAGTACACCGGATGTACAGTAAAGATAAGCGGCCACTACAAATGGTAGTGGCCATATTGGACCTTTCCCCCGAGGGAAAGGCCATCTTCCAGCTAGAGACGGTGTGCGGGCTCTCCGGGATTAACGTGGAGCCCCCACACAAAAACCACCAGCCTGCGCAGTGCCACAACTGCCAGCTGTACGGGCACGCTGCCCGTAACTGTCATTCTCGTCCGCGGTGCGTAAAGTGCCGAGAGGACCACCCCACACGGGAGTGCACGCGCGAGCGTGACTCCGTCGTCCCCCCGAGCTGCGTGTTATGCGGGGAGGAGGGGCATCCCGCGAATTATCGCGGTTGCCCCAAGGCCCCGCGTACCACGCGGCCACGTACACAGAGGCAGGCGGCCCCCCGGGCGGCGCCCCCCGCCTCAGCCATCAAAGCGCAACCCCTGCTGGCGTCAGGGGAATTTGCCGCGCTGCCGGTCCCGCACCAGCTCCCGGCCGCCGCCGGCCCCTCCGCACCCCGCGTGGTACAACCGCAACCCGTGCATTCATCGCAGAACGCATGGGGCCCCCGCCGCCCCAATCCACAGCCCCTTATGGCTATGGATAATCTCGCGCCCCGCGCTCCTGCGCCCCGCACGCCCGCTAACACTGTCGTCAATAGTAACGACCTAATGATACTGCTCACCCGCGAGCACGATATCCGCGAGCTCATCGAATACAACGACCATTTGGAGCGCTTCGGTCTCATCAAGACCGCTTGCGCGTTCCCCCGCCTCGTAGAGACACTACAACGTCTCGATCGCGAGGCGAGTAGTAATAAAAATTAGGGCCTTTCAATGGCTAAGTTTAAACCGAAAGCGTTAAATCTTTCATTTTTTAACGCGCGAAGCCTACTTCCGCAGCGTGATCTCGTCGCGACCTTTCTTAAAGATCACCAAGTAGATGTTCTTTTAGTGCAAGAGACGCTCTTAAAGCGTGCTAAACGTGATCCAAAAATCGCGAACTACAATATTGTAAGAAATGACCGGGCCGGCCGCGGGGGCGGCACTCTCATTTATTACAAACGATCGTTATATTGTACGCCGGTAGATCCTCCGATACTTACCAATATGGAAGTATCCGTGTGTAGACTAGGAATGACCGACCACCCGTCCATAACGTTAGTCTCAGTTTATCTCTCGCCGAGGAAAGAGCCTCTCAGGTCTGACCTAGAAAAGCTACTTTCGCTCGGTGAATCGGTCATTATAGCGGGTGACCTCAATTGTGGACACACTTCGTTTGGCAATTGGAGAGACTCCAGTAATGGGGTTAAACTCGAAGAGCTAACGAACGTGCTAAACTTTGATGTCATAGCGCCACCCACTTTCAAGACAACTGTATGCCGACAGTGCTTGATGTAGCTCTCATTAAAGGTATCGCGCTTCGGTTACGACTCATTCGGGTCGTACACGAGCTCGACTCCGACCACCGTCCGGTCATCATGCAGCTAGGTCAACCAGACGACTCTAGCCCTCCTTCGGTCCAAGTGGTTGACTATGCCAAGCTAAAACATTATCTTGCGGACAGGCCGTCCTCGTCCAGCTTAGATAGGATCCCGGACGTATTGGGGTCCGTTGCGGACGTAGATCTCGCGATCGATTCCCTGGTCGACCACCTGCAGGCCGGCATCGGAGAGGCCTCGAGAGAGGTCGAAGAGGCGAGCGATCGCCGCTTCGTACTCCCTGCCGACGTGCGGGCGTTGTTGACGGAAAAGAACGCGGCGACTCGTGCGCACGACCACTATCCGACCGAGGAAAACCGCGCACGTTTACGCGCACTTCAAAGATCGGTTAGAGCCCGTATATTAGAACTCAGAAGTCACAGATGGGACGCCCTCGTCGAAGGGCTAAGGCCGTCGCATCTGGCTTACTGGAAATTAGCTCACAGCCTCAAAATAGAGGCTTCTTATCTTATGCCCCCCCTCGAGAGGGGTCCCGGTATACCGCTCGCCTTCGATAGCAGCGACAAGGCGGAGTGCCTCGCCACTTGTTTGGAGAGTCAGTGCTCTCCGAACAGTGTAGATGCAAATACCGACCGGGTCGAGGGTATCGATGGATGCGTGCGGGAGCTGGATAAGCTCCCCGCGACAGACTCCCTGTCCCCAGTCACGTCTGAGGAGGTTCTTTCCATTATAAAAAGCCTTAAGCTTAGAAAAGCACCAGGTCCCGACGGGATCAGGAATGAAGTACTTAGACTTCTTCCCGATCGCCTCATAGCTCTTTTGGTCTGCATCTTCAATGTAGCCATAGCCCACTGCCATTTTCCAGCCGCCTGGAAAAAGGCCATAGTCATAGGTATCCGTAAGCCCGGCAAGAGCGCGTCGCTTCCCGACAGCTATCGCCCGATCAGTCTCCTAAATACTTTAGGGAAAATGTACGAGCGGATCCTTCTGAACCGTCTCAAGTCAGTAATAGAGGAGAAAGACCTCTATCCGCCTGAGCAATTCGGTTTCCGTGCTAGATATTCTTGCACTCATCAAGTGCACCGCCTCACGGAGCACGTTGCATTTAATTTTGCTGAATTATATAAACCCCGCCGTACACTTGCGGTCTTTTTCGACGTTGCCAAGGCCTTCGATAAGGTCTGGCACGAGGGATTGATCTACAAGTTGTATCACTTTGAAGTCCCCGATAGGCTAATTAAAATAATTCGCGACTATCTAACAGATCGCACCTTTCGCTATAGAGTGGAAGGTGAATTGTCCACGCCCCGTCCAATACGCTCAGGCGTTCCCCAAGGTTCGATCCTGGCTCCTAGCCTATTTAACCTGTACGTCAGTGACCTACCTCGACTCCCGGAGGTCGAGGTAGGGCTATACGCTGACGATACAGTCTTATATGCCTCAGATAGGAATAGATCCCACCTCAGACACAAAGTCCAACGCTCCGTGACCACTCTCGGGAAGTGGTTTAACGAGTGGCGTATAGCCGTTAATCCCTCGAAGAGCGCCGCGATGCTCTTCGATGCGGATTCGTCACAGATACCGTGGAAGCTTAAACCTGTTAAGCTCTACGATAATCCGATTCCGTATGTAAGAGAGACCAAATATCTAGGGGTAACCCTAGATAGTAGGCTCTCTTTTAGACCCCACATCCGTAAGGTTAGGAACAGGGCCGCGTGGGTCCTGGGCCGGTTGCATCCTCTGTTGTGTTCGGTGAGTAAAATGTCCACGCGACATAAGCTCACGCTCTACAAGACGTGTATTCGACCAATTTTGACATACAGTTGCGCCGTGTTCGCACATATGTCCGAGTCGAGTTTCAAACGGTTACAATCGATACAGAATAGGTTCCTCTATCGTCTCACCGGGGCCCCGTGGTATGTTCGAAGCGTAGATCTCCATAGAGATATGGAGCTTCCTTCGATACATGCCTACGTTAAACAGCTCTCCCGTTCGTATTTCGACACCGCGTCGAACCACGCGAATCCGTTAATAAAAACAGCCGCCACTTATGTTCCGGCACCCACGGACATCCGGTGCAAACGCCGGCCGCGCAATATTTTTATTGATCCCGACGATCACATCGAAAATTCGAATAAATATTACACATCCGTCTCTCCAAACAGAGCGTGCCAGCGCCCACGCCCGCGTAACCACCGTTCTCTCCGCAGAGGGCGGGCGGTCAATTTCGCTCCAGCACTCCCGTCACGTCCACCCTTTCTAGCGGTAACCCAAGCCTAGGTCCGTTCCTCGGTGTGAAACCCTTGGGTCAGGCAACCGCCCGCGCGATACAAGTGACACTGTACGTGCATCACTTAGCTACCTACATACAACACTACACACGTATGAACATACACACGTGCACACCACACAGGTACATAGGTTCTGTGAGGGACCTTTTTTTTTCTTTTTTTACGCTAGTTAGTTAGCGCTAGTTAGTGTAGAAACATTCCGATTATTGAATACAAATACGCACGGTTCCTTCCTTCCTCCCAGGAGGAAGGGAACGTGCCTATGTGTATATTTAGTTAGCTCGAATCGTAGGTGTAGGGATTCGAATAGATCGCGACCTATTTGCGAACGCGACGACCGCCCGAGCCGAGGTCCGGCCACTTTGGCACCCTCGTGCGAGTCGTCCACAAAACTTTCGCGGCTGAGTGCCCTCTGCGCTCGCCCCCAAGTCCGGTGAAGCTGTAAAAGCCGCAGCGGCTTTAGGGCCCCTAAGGCTAACAGTGTAGTCAGTTAAAAAAAAAAAAAAAAAAAAAAAAAAAATTAGCAGACATTTATAAGAAACACCCCGTAATGTCCATAATAAATACTGTAGTAAAATCATTCAGAAAGTATCATAAATTTTCAACGGTGATTTAATAACCAAATTCAACGGCAAATTTCACATTCTTCTAAATTTAATAAAGTAATGACAGACTGACAGAGAGCATTCAGTGGGACTAGTTTATTGATGTATCGTTCTAGTATAGTTTATCACCAAGCACGTGCAAAAGAATGAGTGTGTGTGTGCAAGAACAAAAACACGTCTATAGAAGATAACAGAACCTCCTAAACATATTTTGTAGTTCACCTATAATCTTCTTCTTGCTTTTTTGGCGACGCAAAAAGCACTTGCTAGTAGTGTCAAGCATTCCTGGTGTTTTCTAATAAATGGAGTTTTGGAAGAACATTGTCCTTTTGAAATTATACTTAATTGGAACATTATATTTACAATTAATTGTTTTCATATTAGAATTATGTTGACGACAATAATAGTATAAACTGTGATAAAGTCGACAAAAATTCATATACTAATTGGTTTAATGAAATAAGACAAATTTAGAGAAAAATAAAAGAAGAAATAATTAAAATATTAAAAAAGAAATAAATAAAAAATATGTTTGTATCAGTGCGTGGGCGTGTGTGTATGTATATGTGTGAGCGTTCTTATGTGCTTGCGTGAGTTTGGTAATTAATATTATATGAATGAATAATTTCTTCTGTACTATTATAGTTTAATTGTTTTAGCCAAATGTACATTGTAAAAGGTAAATATTATTGGAAAAAAATTAACAGATAACTTTCTCTGTTTATATTATTTATACATATCTACTCGGGGTCGCTCAATGATCGAAATTCGACCAGCGACTTTTTAATCATACACTATTTTCTGTTTGACATTTGCATTATGGACCTAAACAATGAATATTATATATATATCACTTGCTGTCACTTTTCATTAAGTGACAATGTCAATATTCTGAGGGGTCTAAGTTTAATGGTACTGTTCAGTTTAAAATTCACAAGTATTAATTTAATTCAATATACTAATAAAAGATATTATACATAAATTTTAGCTTTCTGCACTCCTTTCCATATAAAGTTTAACCATGCCAAATCTCAGTCTTCCGTGCACGCAATATGCTTAAAAAGGGGTACAAAGTTTGTGCTTCACGTATTAATATAATTTAATAATATACATATAAAAATTATAAAGTTGAATGTTGAATTTTTTTTTTGTATATTTTTAAATGTACGTGCGTTAGAAATTATATTTCTTTGAATAGTCACACTCGATGTTATATTGTAACATTGTGACGCATAACATCGAGTAAAATTAATTTCACCACAATAAGACAAGAGGTTTAGTAAGTAGCTTCAAAGTATAGAATATTTGTTACAAAGTGTACGCGTATCGTAAAAAATTATTACCACACTTTTCCATAATGCGGCTAAAGAAATATAACAAAAAAATATTATTATTAAGCTTAGATAAGTAATACAATTTCAATGATTTTTTATTTTTTTCATAAGAGGTAAATCATTCAGTCAGTCTGAAGAAGGGTAGTGAACAGAAAATCTTTCCACATAAAATTAAATTCCATACTTGTCGCCCACATTCAGCTGCAGCATCTGAACCCACTTTCGGCGGGCATAAATCTCATAAATCTCTTCTAATAAAAACATTCCCGTTCCATTCCGTACAGTGTAAGAGAAAAATATTAAGGTATTACTAGTATTAGCGATATTAGAATGATGTAGGTACGAACGTTACATAATATTCTAAACGTGAGTTATAGACGAATGAAGATTCGCATAGAAAATATGCATTATAACACACAATATTTTTAAGCATTTTATGGAAAAAATTGTTCGTAATAGCTATTCACTAATTTTTCATAATATACGATTTCATTTTTCGTCGTAAAATGGTAAAATAGTATAGGTGTGCGAGAAGAAAAAACAATTTGGTAATATAAATAACCAGACTTATAATCAATTTTACTACAAGAGAACATTTTCAGTAGAATGTATTAAAAGTTATAAATAGGTAAAGCTCATATAACTTTCGTTTTGCCAATTACAAATGATATCTCGTTGCAAACTTAATTACATAAATCAAACATGTTTACTATTTTTAATATTACCATGGATTATAACGTGATATTGTAATGCTAATTGCAACATTTAGGAGCAACTTTTCAATTTTGTTATTTGATGGATATTCAGAATATAGAGTTATGTTACGTGATGTTATAACAAGTATATGTTATATTATATTCAATAAGTACATAAGAAATTAGACAATCTCTATAATAATGTTCTTGCAATTAATATAGTAATCCATACTAATATTATAAATGCGAATGTAGCTCTGTCTGTTAGGTTTTAAGGCCTAAACCGCTGAACCAAATTCAGTGAATTTTGGCATAGAGATAGATTAAACCTTGGAGAAGGACATAGGCTATCTTATGTCGCAAAAATAAAATTTGATGGGGTGAAATAGGGGATAAGAGTTAGTAAAGAGAACCCATCATTTCTCAAATTACGGATAGAAAAATGAATATTAAGGAATGCTTTTGGTAAGAAACAAAGTGCTCCGCGTTTTTGAAAAATTATCCTTCAAGGCAGTACAATAGGCATAGCGGATGTAGGGGACGTCGCCAACGCCTTCAACAGCCTGCCGCATGGGGTTATACGAGAGGCGCTCCGATATCACGGAGTACCCTGGTACCTGCGGCGGCTGTTGGAGGACTACCTTCAGGGCAGGGTGGTTGCCTACATGTACGGGCGAGGGACGATCTTCCGGAGAAGTGTGGGGTGTGGCGTTCCACAGGGGTCGGTGTTGGGGCCGCTCCTGTGGATCATGGGCTCCGATTGGGTGCTTCGCGTAGCGCTCCCTCCGGGGGTGCACATAATCTGTTACGCGGATGACACCCAGGTCGTGGCCCGCGGGGCCAACTGGGGAGAGGTCGCGCGCCTGGCTACGGAGGGAGTGTCCCTCGTGGTCAAACGTATAGAATTGTTGGGCCTCAGGGTGGCGGTAGAGAAAACCGAGGCCCTACTGTTCCACGGGCCTCGGTGTGGGCCGCCTCCTGGGGCCCACATACAAGTTGAGGGGGAGAGGGTCCGGGTTGGGGTCCAGATGAAATATCTGGGCCTCAGCCTGGACGGACGTTGGCGGTTCGAGTCCCATTTCAAGGGACTCGAACCACGGTTGGTGGGAGTGGCGGCGGCTCTTGGTCGGCTCCTCCCGAATTCGGGGGGACCGGGCGCAAGATGCCGTCGCTTATTCATGGGAGTCGTGCGGAGCATGGCCGTCTACGGGGCACCGATCTGGGTGGATGCTCTCAGTGCCACTAATAGACGAGTGCTGCGTGCAGCGCAACGTGTGGTGGCACTGAGAGTCATCCGCGGGTACAGATCGGTGTCCGCGGGGGCGGCCTTTGTGCTCGCCGGCTCCCCGCCGTGGGAGTTGGAGACGGAGTTGCTCGCCGCCGTGTATAGGGATACGGCGGCGAGGAAGGAAAGAAGGGAGCCTCCAGCTCCCACAGAGGTAGCAAATATGAGGAGGGCCCTAAAGGAGGGGGTGATTGGGAGATGGGGGGAGGATCTGGCGGACGCGCGGTACGGTAAATATACCATAGACGCCGTCCGTCCAGTCCTAAGAGAGTGGTGTGTTAGGGAGCGTGGCTCCCTCACGTTTCGACTGGTGCAGGTGCTGTCCGGACATGGTTGTTTCGGATGGTTCCTGCACCGGATCGCACGGAGGGAGTCGACCACCGCGTGTCATAAGTGCGGTGCTGCCAATGATACCGCGCAGCACACTCTGAAAGCGCCGGGCTCTGACCGCGTTGGTAGAAAGGGACCTCTCGCTCCCGAGTGTGATTGGCGCCATGCTCGGCAGCGAGAGGTCGTGGGAGGTGATGGCCTCCTTCTGCGAGGAAGTTTTGGCGCAGAAGGAGGCCGCGGAGAGGGCACGCGAAGATGATTCTCTGAGCGGTCCTCTCCGCCAAAGACGAACGGGCGTCAGGAGAAGGCGATTCGTCCGCCAACTCCAGCCGCCCTAGCCGAACCAGGGTAGGGGGGGGGGGCGTCTTACCATTGCACAGGTCCGGTAGCTTTGTGAGACAGTTAGGATTGTACCAAATTTTCTCTCTTTTGCGGTGGCCCGGCAGTAGTAGTTGGGCCTGCCACCGGGGCGACGTGGTTGTGCAACCACGAGCCCACGTCGCCCCTCTAAGGCGGCTGAGGTACACCGTGGTGTTTTAGTGAGTAAGAGTCTCACATAACCACTCGTCCTCCCCCGGGCGGGTGTGTACTCATGACGGGTTTATCCACGTTAAAAAAAAAAAAAATTTGTATCTATAGTAATATAGTCTATAATAAACCGTTGGCAGATTTTCAATGTTGTCGATGGAGCAATGTCCTATTTATTAATAATATAGGACAACTAGACGCTGTGAGGGTTTCCGCCCTTATGTTGTGGAAATTTCCCTGTTTCGCACGAATTGGTTCGCTTCTTCGTTCATTATGCGAACTGTAAAGGTGTGAAATTCACTCCCGGCGTCTGTTTTGCCATCCACCTATAATTTGGGAATCTTCAAGCGAAGAGTGAATAGGCATTTAATAGGTAAGCGTGATTCATTGTCGGCCTCATCTTTACTTACCATCAGGTAAGATAGAGGTCAAGCGCATACCTGTATTATATATATCGTACATAGTGGAGTTTTCACAAGGAAATGAATTAATTTAATCATTACGCCAATTAACAACGTATTCACAATTTCAAACGTTCAAAAACAGGTAAAATTTCGCGACTTGTCAGCCTTAATGAAGTCATCCGTCGGGCTTTTGTCAGCTCCAACATTACGGCTGTACTTGAACCAAATGGTCTCTTGCGTGACGGTGGCAGACGCTTGGACGGAATGACACTCATTCTTTGAAATATGGGATGGTCTCTCGTATGGGACCCGACTTGCGTGGACGCTCTTGCACCGTCACATTTTTCAACGATTCAACATAGGGTTAGTGCCGCTGTGGAAGCGGCGGAAGGCCTCAAACGGCTTAAGTATGTTACCCTAGATAATAGATATATATTTGAGCCTTTTGGGGTCGAAACATTGTGTGTTTGGGGACAAACAGCGTAGAAAATTTACAAGGACTTGTCAAGTCGCCTTGTAAATGTATTACGTGAACAAAATGCCGGCACATATTTCGCGCAGCGTATTATAACTATTCAACGAGGAAATTCTGCCAGCATTTTGGGAACTCTACCAACATGCAGTGGCATGCAGTCTTTTTGATAATCAATTTTTTATAAATAGTATTTAAATATAATCTATACTAATAATATAATGAAGCCAAGTTTGTTTTTTTTTTTCTTTGAATGAGTTAATATCTGAAACTACCAATCAGATTTGAAAAATTCATATTATTGTGGAAGATTGAGGTTAAACAACTTCACTCTACGAGTTTAAGGAGCGGAGTCTTAAACATGAACATCAAGTAGGTAATCTGGCAAGCTGCTGGCAAGTACCTACAGGGTTTGAGAAGAATGATAGGTGCGTTTGCGGCTGCATGGTGGAGAGTTGGTTGAAATAATTTAACACGAGTGAAAAATATTGGCACCATTTAGTTTCTAACATTATCGTAAATAAAACACTTCCAGTAATTTTTTAATTCTATTCTTAGTAAAAAAAGGCGTTTAAGATATACATAGGTAAATGCATTTACTAAGATATCCATTTCATTTGAATATATAAAAATCTACGTGCAATATGTATGTAGTCACCGGGTGCAAAGTGGTTTACTTGTCGCTGCCATTGACAAGGGAATCTAGATATCTTTACAAATTTTGCAACGTATCGCTCCGGGACAGAACGCTTCTCGTACTAGGTAACATCGTTGGGTCTCTACGACTACATGAATCTGGAGCTGAATAGAGTATCCAATTTGTGCGTTCTATAGACTCTACTATTCTAAAGAAATGCAAGAACTCACAAACATTTTAAGTATAGGTATAGAGTGTTTATTGTTGTCTTATTTTTGTCAATCTTTATGGAAAGATTTTTGATCAGCAATATATGAAATATAAATTGAATTAAATAAAATTACCTGTGTTTTAGATAAACACAAATAAGTGATGAAAAATAATAATAAAATACCAGTAACTGTGGAAAATTCGTCAGAAGTTTTGATGGGCTTAAGATCAAAAGTTACGTTTTAGAGTACTATATTTTATATTATTTATTTCAGTAACGAGAGTTTAGTTGAAGTGGAGGTTGTGGAGGTTGAGCAGCCAAAGTGCTCACAGCAGCAACAGTTGCCACAACAACCTCCATAACAGAAGCTACAAAGTCCATCAGCAGTGCCAAGGAGAAGACGTGGGAAATGTTCTCGGCCTGCTGACACTAGTATGTTTACTAAACAACTCAGAAATTTTGTTCTCAGTTACAAATTAGTAGGTATAATATTATAATAATTTTAACTTCAGCCCCAGAAACTGCTTTAGAAGAATCAACAGATAAGCTGCTATCCATGGAAAAAGTAATCAGCGAGGCAATGTGTGCGAGGCATGCTCGCTCTGTAGACAGACATGCCACAGCTATGGAAAGACATGCTGCGGCGATGGAGTCTCTTACTCAAGTAATTGAGAAATCAGTTAATGCTGTTCTGGAGAATTGCAGCCCACTTCCAACTAAAGTAATTATACTTTTACATAAGTGATAGTGTGCTACTGCTTTTTATCTAAATGTTTGTGATTCTTTTTTTCTAGAGAAACGGCAGGGGTATATTCAATGACTCAGACAGCGAATAAATTTTAGAAGTTTAACCAGCTGGCATACTCAAGTGGTTTGTATATTTGATCTCCTATTAAGCAAAACCAAATGAATTAATCAACTTTTGTTATAAATTTAACCAAAAGTGAGAGTAAAAAATAAAACAACAGTACAACATAATTGTCAGGGGTTTATTGATGGTAATAATAGGTCTTTACCTATGAAACTGCCGTTCTGCAGTACTGGCCATTTCAAATCAAATTAATTTTTGTTTGGCTAAGAATTCTAATTTCAAATTAATTTTATTATAAAAACATGGAATTCTTTTTCCAAAAGTAGTAATTTGTTTATTGATTAGTGTTACATTTTCATCGCATTTCAATCTTTTTTGTCATCATGGATACGTTAAAAATTCGAGTAATTATGGAATATGAGTACCGTCGTGGCAGCAACGCGGCATAAGCGGCACGCAACATCAACGACGTTTACGGAGCTAACACTACAAACCAACGCACCACCTGTTATTGGTTTGCTCGCTTCCGTTCTGGGAATTTCGAACTGAAAAATGAACCTCGCGGTCGTCCGAAGACTTTGGTCGACCAACAATGACGAATTAAATGCGATTGTGGAAGCTGATGACACACAATCTACGGCTGAATTAGCAGCAGCTTTCGACGTTAGCGTCAAAACAATATTGGTCCATTTGCGTCAAATTGGCAAGGTAAAAAAGCTTGACAAATGGGTGCCCCACGAACTCAATGATCCCCAGCGCGAAGTACGCGTCGAGACGTGCCTTGCACTGCTCAACAGACACACAAATGAAGGAATTTTGAACCGCATTGTTACCTGCGATGAAAAATGGATTCTGTTTGATAACCGTAAGCGCTCAGCAAGTTGATTGGATCCTGGTTCAGCACTTAAACAATGCCCTAAACGAAAACTTACCCCTAGAAAAGTGATGGTCACTGTTTGGTGGTCTAGCACCGGTGTGATTCATCACAGCTTCTTACCAAACGGGGTGAGCATTACTGCAGATGTGGACTGTGAAGAACTGAACACAATGATGGAGAAGCTGGCACATCTCCAATCAGCATTGGTCAATCGCTCGTCTCCACTGCTCCTGCACGACAACGCGCGACTTCATACTGCAGAGCAGACGGTCTCCGAGTTACAAGAACTGGGGTTGGAAGTTCTCCGTCATCCGCCCTACTCACCAGACCTTGCGCCTACAGACTACTACTCTTTCCTGAATTTGGATAACTCCTTGTCGGGAAATAAATTCAATACCCGAGAGACAGTCCAAAATGCCTTCGAAGAATTTGTTGCCTCCCGTCCAGCTGATTTCTTTGAGAAAGGCATCAATAAACTGCCACTACGCTGGCAAAGATGCATTGATTGCTTGGGTGATTACTTCGATTAATACAAATAAAAATACATGAAAAAAATTCGTTTAAATTTTTCATACAAAACGGCAATTTCATAGGTAAAGACCTAATATATACAAATAAAGCTATATATAAATAAAGGCTCTGGGTTAACATGGCGCTGCACCCCTATGCCTACATCTGTTGCTTCGGCTTCAACTCGCAGTTCGTCTTCAACCTATTGAATTAAAATCAAAATCATTGAATTTGATTTACTTTTTTGTTAAAAAATGTCTTTTATTAAAACACTACCTACCCATTCAAAAGTTATTGGTGATTTTATTAACCTAATTAGGTTGTAATGTAAAACTGACCTGATACTGCCTTTCATTCTCTGCTTCAATTTCTTCAGGTGTGAGTGGTGTCACAGGCACATTATAATTGTTTGCAATATTATGCAAGACACAGCATGTATTCACTATTTTACCGGCAGTTATGGGCTCATAGTGCAAAGCACGTGCTGCTAACAAACATCTAAAAAAAATATAAAGTGTTTATTTATTCTGTATAATTGATGGAAATAAAGTATTTATTTAAAAAAAATACACTGTACCGGAATCGAGCTTTTAAGAGCCCAATGCAGCGCTCCACTACATTTGGTGCAGCCACATGTCTCAGGTAGTAGTGGTGCTCTGCAGACCCTTCTCTGGTGATTAAAATTGGGGTCATCATTGTACCCCTCAAGGGATAACCGCTATCGCCTATGTAAAAAATATTTATTTTAATATTAAATGTTAGTTCTATGTTTAAATAATTAATAAGTAAACAATTTAATTAGTACCTAGCAGAAATACTTGTTCACTGGCATTTGATAGGGCTGTCAAGTGACGGCTTAAGGATGGCCTTGCCACACCATTGAGTCATAAGCTGACCCTGGGGTGCTTGCATCAACACATAATATGTTGAGGTCTGAATCGCAAATCTGTAACAAATTTTATGGTCCTATTATAATACCAAAAAATCTTAAAATCATACAATAATCATATAGCCAAGTACCCCTGGGATACCATACCGATTATAGAATCTGTAACAAGATAACGTGAAATTATTGTTAAAACTCCTTAAGTACAATTACAATAATAAGTGTAAAAAATAATACTCATTTGGCTTTGATGAGGTTCCTGTCATGAACATGCATTGGCCATTTAATATAGCGGTGATAAATTGAATTCAATGCTTCAGTCACTGCTCTGATTGCTCTTGATACTGTTGTTTGTGAGACATTGTTAAATACACTTTGACCCACAAGGGTCTGGTAAGACCCTGTGGCATAAAATGCCAATGCAATAAGCACCTGTAAATTGCTTTAATTCATAAGATATTCTATGACTTTTCTCTTTGTCTCTATTTTAATAAGTTTAACTTAAATCATATGATATAACTAATATAAAATCAGCTTAAAGCAGTATTATTATGTCATACATACACAGACATGATGATAAAGAGTGCTAAGCGAGTAGGTAAGACGAAACTAAGATCAATAAACAATGGCTGCCTTTTACGACACCCTCGTCAGAAGGTGGCTCATTAAGACGATTGAAAATTTAAAATCAATCTTACCTATAAATCGTTCGATATTTTATCTTTTCGACGCTGCCGTGTAAAAAAGGAGCGAGTTCTTGAGATAGACTTATAGATTAGATTATATTATATTAGATTAAATTAGATTATAGATAGAGTATTGTACTTGCGCTTTTCCAAGGCGAAAACATTTCACATACTCCTCTTCAGAGAGATCACTTATAGCATTAATATTTCGCCTTATAATGGCCCGCAATTTTCGCCGTTGGCGCAATAAAAGACATCTGCGATCGATAGCATTAGCTAAAGCTAAAATGCGCAAGCGTACCGATACCGACGACCACATCACGTTCTATTTAAATATTATTTTGATTTTTTTCTTTTGAATTGTGTAAGCAATCGTTCTAGAATAGCTAACGTTGTTCAATGGCTACTCAATAGTCAAAACTCCATTGAAGTACGATTGACACAGCTGTCAAATGTGTATGAGAATACCGTTTTGACTACTATCGAGTTGCCATTGAGATACCATTGAGACGCCATTGTAGAGCAGAATACCAAATGTGTCAGTGGTTTTCCGATAGAATGATAAACAAATAGTAGAATACCAAATGGCGACCAAATGTCTATTGATATACTATCGACACACTATTGAAACACTATTTTGTTAGCAGACTTGGGCCCCTGTTCAGTGTTTTCGGTAGGCGTGATGTTAGTAAAAATATAAAACTTAATAGTAGTTATTTTTATATGATTAAATCACAACTCATTTGTATAAACTGTATAATTTTGTGTAAATGGTTTATGTTCGAATATCCGAAATTACATCAATGTTCTTACTCGTATTCGAATCAGTTTTGACTTACATCAGACTCGTAACATAAGAATCCAATCCAAAGTTCTGTCAATTCATTTTTTCAATACAGATTATTGTCCTTTCCTTTCATAAATATCCGTCGCTATTTATGTTTATAACTTTATCAAATTGAATGAAGTATTTTTTATTTGATTTAAAATTAATAGGTATGTTTAAAAATATAATGATTTGTTTATAATAAAAGTTCAGATTACTCAAATGTTGTATGAACATCATTCGTACATCAGCAAAAGTTTCGTTCCAGTTCTAATCGATCCTCCTAAATCACATTTGAAATATAATTACACTTTATTACATAGTTATTTATAAGGAAAAAATGAAACATTTTTTATATTATCAATGAAATTAATACTTTATTGCACTTCATGTCGCTGCCGTAGATTGGGGACCTTAATACCACAAGGCATATTAAAACTTGATTAAACTTAGACAATGCTAATACGTTAAAATATAACTCTTTATGATAGGCAGTTAAATGTGTTATCATCAATATATCATAATGTATAACATTGAAAGAGATGTTTATCAGAAAAATACT
This sequence comes from Saturnia japonica, assembly GCA_033032175.1. Taxonomy (NCBI): domain Eukaryota; kingdom Metazoa; phylum Arthropoda; class Insecta; order Lepidoptera; family Saturniidae; genus Saturnia; species Saturnia japonica. Next base: position 10,422,708 of record CM065305.1, read on the forward strand.
TTACGTAATTTACGACTATAGGTCCTTTTCCCGCAAATGTATTTTTGATACCTGTTATATATTTTGTTATAAACCCTTTTCGAATCATTATCACTAATTCGTTTAGATTTTATACATTAAAGTTAATATGAAAATGGGATGACGTTATCTGGACAACGATTAACCTTTATGATAACGACCGCAATTTGATTATGGGATAAAGTCAGCAACATATTTTTTGGTTTGCATAAATGTATATGTAATCTATTTTTATACGAGTTATATTACCTAAAATGTTATGAATTAAACAATTGATGAAAAAACACATAGTGATTAAATTATAACAGGTAGAGCATTTTCTAATGTCCATATATAATATATCTACCATACCATAAGAGATATTATATGTCCATATATAAAATCTGTAGCCAAACACCTATATTCCGACAGCTGTACTTAAAAGCCAATTTCCCCACTATAATAAGGCTTAGCGTCTCTCCATCTTGGGTCACACTTAACATCAGGTGAGATTGTGACCAAACGCTAAAAGTATAAAGAATGAATACAGTGAACCAACGAGAATTTACTTTTCTAGTCATGGAGCACAAAACAAGCTCTTTCGAAACATAACATACCAACATTTAAATTATATATGCGCACCGAATAAAAATTATTCATGATATTTTTAACTACGATATTAATTTGAAAACACGTGTATCTAGAGTATGTAAATAATATAAATTAGGTATATACATAGTTTCTCTGATTTGTAATTACATTTGTTTCGACAAATGTTTCGATATTAGTAAATTAATGGGATAAACACAAAAACTATATTAAAATAGAAATAGAAAATATTTCTCAAATATTTCGAGATACAGGTAATATAAAAAAAGATAAAGATATTGAAAAAAACAACTCAGACAGATCGGTCGCAGCCTCAGGTTATCCGACGTCTACAACATATTTTGTGTAACGAGTAACTTTCTCTTTCAAAACAATACCGTTGAAAACTTTGAATACCATTGTCTAATTTTTTTTTGTTGTTGTTGTTGTACCTATATAATAATTATATAAAAATAACATAAATAAGTAATAAAAAAGTTTAATTGGCTGCTGTATCATGAAAGAAACTCACATAAAATTACTTTCAAATGTTAAACCATATCATGAATTCGTGTGTCAGAGAGAGGAAACACGAGCAGCCCCCGAGACTTGCGACCCAGGTGTAGGTTTAGGGGCCCCCTTATCATCCACACCAGGATTCACCTTGACTGCTCGCGATACCCTCCCAGCCAAGCCAGATTTCGTAAGAGCCTGTTAATGCTGCTTAGATACCCGTTCTAATATAGAAGTTCTCGGCAGGCCGAGGTGTTTTAGCAAGTTATAGAGAGATTTCGCTGGTAAACCTCTTGCTTCCACTTCTACCGTATATAAATTATCCTCGTTATAAAAATTGTAAATAACTAGCTGTGCCCGTGCCTTCACTTACGTGGACTACAGAATGTCCGCGCGAATTTTGCTCCCCTGCTCCCGGCTATTTTAAAGACAAAAATGCTTATTGTGGATGTTCCTTGGGAGATACATGCATACTATCCCGGACTTTTTTGTTGGTTTTTATATGTCTATAATCATGTACTACATTAATTTGCTATATCTCTTATGGTTTACTCAGCATAAGCCATTCACCATGACCAGTTTTTTTTTTTATTGTGCGGAACCGTAATTCTTTTTCCTAAATAAAAGTAGCCTAAGTTAACAATTTTAAAACTGGGCTTTTTGTTATAGGTATCGTATCGTATATACTTTCATATGTATTTAGAAAAAATCTGTTATTTTTACATTACACACAGACACTTCAATTTTAATTATTGTATAGATTATGTAATGATAAAATAATTTAGATTAATTTGGTATCTATTCATTTTATTTCAGTAAATATTCTCAATACATTACAGAGTTAAATGTTTTATAAAAATCGGTCAAGCCGTTTATGAGTTATTTCCGGATATACAGACAAACTTACAGTTATTTTTTAAATTTCATATTCGCGATCAGATTTTATAATCTTATTATATTAAAGTGAGCAATTCTTGTATATATATAATAGGTCTTTGCCTATGAAATTGCCGTTCTGCAGTACTGGCCATTTCAAATCAAAATAATTTTTGTTTGGCTAAGAATTCTAATTTCAAATTAATTTTATTTTAAAAACATGAAATTATTTTTCCAAAAGTAGTCATTTGTTTATTGATTAGTGTTACATTTTCATCGCATTTAAATCTTTTTTGTCATCATGGATACGTTAAAAATTCGAGTAATTATGGAATATGCGTACCGTCGTGGCAGCAACGCGGCACAAGTGGCACGCAACATCAACGACGTTTACGGAGCTAACACTACAAACCAACGCACCACCTGTTATTGGTTTGCTCGCTTCTGTTCTGGGAATTTCGACCTGAAAAATGAACCTCGCGGTCGTCCGAAGACTTTGGTCGACAATGACGAATTAAAGGCGATTGTGGAAGCTGATGATACACAATCTACGGCTAAATTAGCAGCAGCCTTCGCCGTTGGCGTCAAAACAATATTGGTCCATTTGCGTCAAATTGGCAAGGTAAAAAAGCTTGACAAATGGGTGCCCCACGAACTCAATGATCGCCAGCGCGAAGTACGCGTCGAGACGTGTCTTGCACTGCTCAACAGACAAACAAATGAAGGAATTTTGAACCGCATTGTTACCTGCGATGAAAAATGGATTCTGTTTGATAACCGCAAGTGCTCAGCAAGTTGGTTGGATCCTGGTTCAGCACCTAAACAATGCCCTAAACGAAAACTTACCCCTAGAAAAATGATGGTCACTGTTTGGTGGTCTAGCGCCGGTGTGATTCATCACAGCTTCTTACCAAACGGGGTGAGCATTACTGCAGATGTGTACTGTGAAGAACTGAACACAATGATGGAGAAGCTGGCACATCTCCAACCAGCATTGGTCAATCGCTCGTCTCCGCTGCTACTGCACGACAATGCGCGACCTCATACTGCACAGCAGACGGTCTCCAAGTTGCAAGAACTGAGGTTGGAAGTTCTCCGTCATCCGCCCTACTCACCAGACCTTGCGCCTACAGACTACTACTTTTTCCAGAATTTGGATAACTCCTTGGCGGGGAAAAAATTCAATACCCGAGAGGCAGTACAAAATGCCTTTGAAGAATTTGTTGACTCCCGTCCAGCTGATTTCTTTAAGAAGGGCATCAATAAACTGCCACTGCGCTGGTAAAGATGCATTGATTGCATGAGTGATTACTTCGATTAATACAAATAAAAAATACATGAAAAAAATTAGTTTAAATTTTTTCATACAAAACGGCAATTTCATAGGTGTGTGTGTAATTGGTTTCTCAGAAATGGCTCCAACGATTTAGATGAAACTTTGTATTTAGATAATGTTTTACATTCCAAGTATACCTAGATAGGTGTTTTTTTTTTTTATTTAAGACACCGAGGAAAGCTCGGTCACCCAGATATTAGAAAATTATGAAACACAAAATATTGATAAATGTTTCATGTACATACAGAGCTACAGATATATCCTTATAGATGAAACTATCCGATCATTCATTTTTTTAATGTAAAAATATTATTGTAGTAGAATTATCTTTAATTTTTTTTTTACTATTTTATTAAAGATTAAGTGGTGTCAACCTTTTTTGAGTAAAATCGGATTGAGTTTTCAAACATGTGTCAAAATAAAATGTAAATTAAATCACAAGAACTAAGGAGTATTGATATCAACTTCGAAACAAATCACCGCCAAAATAACTTTGTATTCCTTTTTTAACCCCGTTAGGGGATGAATTTCAATTAAATACGAAACACGCCTTCCATCAACTCTATTAAAAAAGGTTTATGCAAAATTTGAAGTAAATTGGAGCAAAGATCACGTTGCCCCATACAAACTTTGCCCCTCTTTTTAACCCCCTTATGGGTAGAATTTCGGAAAATCCTTTCTTATCGGATGCCTACGTCATACTAAGAACACACCCTCCAAGTTTCAGGTTTCTATGGTCCGCGGTTTAGGCTGTGCGTTGATCCGTCAGTCAGTCATTCAGGACAAGGCAAAAAAAAACATGTAAAATCTATACTAATACTAGTAATAGGTATATAAAGCTCTATAATAAAGCGGAAAAGTTATTTGTTTGTTTGTTTAAACACGCTAATCTCTGGAACTACCAGTCGGATTCGAAAAATTATTTTTTTATATGATAACCAGACTCACGAGGTATAGTGTAGGTTATATAAAATTAGGTTACAGTTTCTAGCAAGCTTTAAATATTGATTTTTGTTACGTAAGTCGAAAGTCGAAGCCCTCGCCAACAGCTTTAGCCGCATGCGCTGGTCAATACAATGTTCTACAAAAATATTGCCCATTAGTATATATAAAAAAGTCAACGATAGCATATATCTATCTCTTATTTAAGAGACACAATAAGGTATTTTGCAAAAAAAATTGTTGAAGATTAAAATTTTTTTTATGAGCATTATTTTTAAACGCGGCATATTAATCCTTACGAACAAAAGTTACTTCATCATGAAGACAATTTATAATGAAGATAAACTTCGTCTTTTACAACATTTTATTTGGACGCATAGTTCGAGAGATAATGCAAAATTAAAATAATTCAACACTCGGCTCGGGTCTATGACTATAGTAGTTAGCGGCGCGAAGGAGCCGTGCGATGCCGCCATGTGACCATCTGGCCGCCCGATATAAATATTGTCTTTATTGAAGTATTATAAGGGATTTCTATTTCGGTGAGTTCTTCGGAAACTCACCGTAAACTAACCACCCTCCTCCGGCAGAAAGGTCTGCAATTTTATACGTATTCGCTCGCGGAGGAGCGCGTCCTCCGAGTGGTCATCCGCCGCATTCCGGTGGAGCTCGACCCGTCGGAGGTGTGCTCCTCGCTCAAGGAGCAAAGTTATCCCATCCGGGAAGTACACCGGATGTACAGTAAAGATAAGCGGCCACTACAAATGGTAGTGGCCATATTGGACCTTTCCCCCGAGGGAAAGGCCATCTTCCAGCTAGAGACGGTGTGCGGGCTCTCCGGGATTAACGTGGAGCCCCCACACAAAAACCACCAGCCTGCGCAGTGCCACAACTGCCAGCTGTATGGGCACGCTGCCCGTAACTGTCATTCTCGTCCGCGGTGCGTAAAGTGCCGAGAGGACCACCCCACACGGGAGTGCACGCGCGAGCGTGACTCCGTCGTCCCCCCGAGCTGCGTGTTATGCGGGGAGGAGGGGCATCCCGCGAATTATCGCGGTTGCCCCAAGGCCCCGCGTACCACGCGGCCACGCACGCAGAGGCAGGCGGCCCCCCGGGCGGCGCCCCCCACCTCAGCCATCAAAGCGCAACCCCCGCCGGCGTCAGGGGAATTTCCCGCGCTGCCGGTCCCGCGCCAGTCCCCGGCCACCGCCGGCCTCTCCGCACCCCGCGCGGTGCAACCGCAACCCGTGCGTTCATCGCAGAACGCATGGGGCCCCCGTCGCCCCAATCCACAGCCCCTTATGGCTATGGATATTCCCGCGCCCCGCGCGCCCGCTAATGTTGTCGTTAATAGTAACGACTTAATGATACTGCTCCTTCGCGAGCACGATATCCGCGAGCTCATTGACTACAATGACCATCTGGAGCGCTTCGGTCTCATCAAGACCGCTTGCGCGTTCCCCCGCCTCTCAGAGACACTACAACGTCTCGACCGTGAGGCGTGTAATAATAACTTAGGGCCTTCCAATGGCAAAGTTTAAACCGAAAGCGTTAAATCTTTCGTTTTTTAACGCACGGAACCTATATCCGCAGCGTGATCTCGTCGCGACCTTTCTTAAAGATCACCAAGTAGATGTTCTTTTAGTGCAGGAGACGCTCTTAAAGCGTGCTAAACGTGATCCAAAAATCGCGAACTACAATATTGTAAGAAATGACCGGGCCGGCCGCGGGGGCGGCACTCTCATTTATTACAAACGATCGTTATATTGTACGCCGGTAGATCCTCCGATACTTACCAATATGGAAGTATCCGTGTGTAGACTAGGAATGACCGACCACCCGTCCATAACGTTAGTCTCAGTTTATCTCTCGCCGAGGAAAGAGCCTCTCAGGTCTGACCTAGAAAAGCTACTTTCGCTCGGTGAATCGGTCATTATAGCGGGTGACCTCAATTGTGGACACACTTCGTTTGGCAATTGGAGAGACTCCAGTAATGGGGTTAAACTCGAAGAGCTAACGAACGTGCTAAACTTTGATGTCATAGCGCCACCCACTCCCACCCACTTTCAAGACAACTGTATGCCGACAGTGCTTGATGTAGCTCTCATTAAAGGTATCGCGCTTCGGTTACGACTCATTCGGGTCGTACACGAGCTCGACTCCGACCACCGTCCGGTCATCATGCAGCTAGGTCAACCAGACGACTCTAGCCCTCCTTCGGTCCAAGTGGTTGACTATGCCAAGCTAAAACATTATCTTGCGGACAGGCCGTCCTCGTCCAGCTTAGATAGGATCCCGGACGTATTGGGGTCCGTTGCGGACGTAGATCTCGCGATCGATTCCCTGGTCGACCACCTGCAGGCCGGCATCGGAGAGGCCTCGAGAGAGGTCGAAGAGGCGAGCGATTGCCGCTTCGTACTCCCTGCCGACGTGCGGGCGTTGTTGACGGAAAAGAACGCGGCGACTCGTGCGCACGACCACTATCCGACCGAGGAAAACCGCGCACGTTTACGCGCACTTCAAAGATCGGTTAGAGCCCGTATATTAGAACTCAGAAGTCACAGATGGGACGCCCTCGTCGAAGGGCTAAGGCCGTCGCATCTGGCTTACTGGAAATTAGCTCACAGTCTCAAAATAGAGGCTTCTTATCTTATGCCCCCCCTCGAGAGGGGTCCCGGTATACCGCTCGCCTTCGATAGCAGCGACAAGGCGGAGTGCCTCGCCACTTGTTTGGAGAGCCAGTGCTCTCCGAACAGTGTCGATGCAAATACCGACCGGGTCGAGGGTATCGATGGATGCGTGCGGGAGCTGGATAAGCTCCCCGCGACAGACTCCCTGTCCCCAGTCACGTCTGAGGAGGTTCTTTCCATTATAAAAAGCCTTAAGCTTAGAAAAGCACCAGGTCCCGACGGGATCAGGAATGAAGTACTTAGACTTCTTCCCGATCGCCTCATAGCTCTTTTGGTCTGCATCTTCAATGTAGCCATAGCCCACTGCCATTTTCCAGCCGCCTGGAAAAAGGCCATAGTCATAGGTATCCGTAAGCCCGGCAAGAGCGCGTCGCTTCCCGACAGCTATCGCCCGATCAGTCTCCTAAATACTTTAGGGAAAATGTACGAGCGGATCCTTCTGAACCGTCTCAAGTCAGTAATAGAGGAGAAAGACCTCTATCCGCCTGAGCAATTCGGTTTCCGTGCTAGATATTCTTGCACTCATCAAGTGCACCGCCTCACGGAGCACGTTGCATTTAATTTTGCTGAACTTTATAAACCCCGCCGTACACTTGCGGTCTTTTTCGACGTGGCCAAGGCCTTTGATAAGGTCTGGCACGAGGGATTGATTTACAAGTTGTACTGCTTTGAAGTCCCCGATAGGCTAATTAAAATAATTCGCGACTATCTAACAGATCGCACCTTTCGCTATAGAGTGGAAGGTGAATTGTCCACGCCCCGTCCAATACGCTCAGGCGTTCCCCAAGGTTCGATCCTGGCTCCTAGCCTATTTAACCTGTACGTCAGTGACCTACCTCGACTCCCGGAGGTCGAGGTAGGGCTATACGCTGACGATACAGTCTTATATGCCTCAGATAGGAATAGATCCCACCTCAGACACAAAGTCCAACGCTCCGTGACCACTCTCGGGAAGTGGTTTAACGAGTGGCGTATAGCCGTTAATCCCTCGAAGAGCGCCGCGATGCTCTTCGATGCGGATTCGTCACAGATACCGTGGAAGCTTAAACCTGTTAAGCTCTACGATAATCCGATTCCGTATGTAAGAGAGACCAAATATCTAGGGGTAACCCTAGATAGTAGGCTCTCTTTTAGACCCCACATCCGTAAGGTTAGGAACAGGGCCGCGTGGGTCCTGGGCCGGTTGCATCCTCTGTTGTGTTCGGTGAGTAAAATGTCCACGCGACATAAGCTCACGCTCTACAAGACGTGTATTCGACCAATTTTGACATACAGTTGCGCCGTGTTCGCACATATGTCCGAGTCGAGTTTCAAACGGTTACAATCGATACAGAATAGGTTCCTCTATCGTCTCACCGGGGCCCCGTGGTATGTTCGAAGCGTAGATCTCCATAGAGATATGGAGCTTCCTTCGATACATGCCTACGTTAAACAGCTCTCCCGTTCGTATTTCGACACCGCGTCGAACCACGCGAATCCGTTAATAAAAACAGCCGCCACTTATGTTCCGGCACCCACGGACATCCGGTGCAAACGCCGGCCGCGCAATATTTTTATTGATCCCGACGATCACATCGAAAATTCGAATAAATATTACACATCCGTCTCTCCAAACAGAGCGTGCCAGCGCCCACGCCCGCGTAACCACCGCTCTCTCCGCAGAGGGCGGGCGGTCAACTTCGCTCCCGCACACCCGTCACGTCCACCCTCTCTAGCGGTAACCCAAGCCTAGGTCCGTTCCTCGGTGTGAAACCCTTGGGTCAGGCAACCGCCCGCGCGATACAAGTGACACTGTACGTGCATCACTTAGCTACCTACATACAACACTACACACGTATGAACATACACACGTGCACACCACACAGGTACATAGGTTCTGTGAGGGACCTTTTTTTTTCTTTTTTTACGCTAGTTAGTTAGCGCTAGTTAGTGTAGAAACATTCCCATTACTGAATACACATACGCACGGTTCCTTCCTTCCTCCCTGGAGGAAGGGAACGTGCCTATGTGTATATTTAGTTAGCTCGAATCGTAGGTGTAGGGATTCGAATAGATCGCGACCTATTTGCGAACGCGACGACCGCCCGAGCCGAGGTCCGGCCACTTTGGCACCCTCGTGCGAGTCGTCCACAAAACTTTCGCGGCTGAGTGCCCTCTGCGCTCGCCCCCAAGTCCTGTGCAGCTGTAAAAGCCGCAGCGGCTTTAGGGCCCCTAAGGCTAACAGTGTAGTCAGTTCTAAAAAAAAAAAAAAAAAAAAAAAAAAAAAAAAAAAAAAAAAAAAAAAAAAAAAAAAAAAAAAAAAAAAGTATTATAAATCATCAGTCAGTGATTTCATCTAAATTATATGCGAGTGAAACCGCGGGGCACAGCTAGTAATATTGTAGAATAATTGGATAACATTTAATTAGTATTTCATTACCTGTAATAAAATAGAATAATTTTGGTTATGAATTAAATCAGTAAAACATTTTGTGTCTACAATTAGTAGCTACTAACATTAGAACAATAGTACGGTTCATGAGCATAAAACGTATTTTGAAATCTCTGTTTATACTTATCCATCCGTATGCAAAACACTTAGTATTCAACCGAGCAACGGCAACGGCAACAGCGCCGCGCCTAGACCCGGTTCCTTTAAATATAAATATTTCATTCTAACATACCTACATCACGAGCGGACCATAAAACATGAGGCATTTTCTGTATACTAAACTTATCATTTATCTGTGTCCTTACATTAATTAATACTATATATTATATTGGATAAGGTTCATAAAAATGATAATATTGTACATAACGTGTTTTAATAGTAGTCCTTAAAAATGATGGCTATATGTTTGATGGTAAGCACAGTACAATCCAAAAACAATGACGACCACAAAGAGACCTGAAATCTAACGACGGTCATCGCTGTCATTTCGGCCTCTCGGTAGCTGGATATACACTGGATTATCCCGAAACGCGACAAACCAAAAGAGAGTAATTGTAACGGAGTCATCACCATATGCATGGTGGTTGCGACACTTGCAACCCAGTTGGGTACATATATCTATTAGTACAGTAATCACTGGGTATATATCAGCTGATCCAGGAATGTGCCACTGTGGTGGATATTAATTAGTACATCTGCTGATGATGGTGGATGCGATCGGACACAATTGTCTTGTAAAATATCATGTTATGTGACGTGCAACATATTTATTTTTAATGTAATATGTAAAGACACCGTAATAGAACGTTAAAGTACAGTCGACATTTCATATCGATATTCTCTTAGAATCCAAATACAATTAATAGAACTAGACAGATATTGTTCAGCGCTAGTAACTGGAAATCAAATTTCCATTAATTGTTCTAAACGCTATTTGCTGATATGACTTGTCTTGGTTTTGACTCAATAATCCCAAACAAGGGCAGTTTCATAATTTAATTCAATATAATATAATAATTTATATACCGTAATAATTATGAACTGTTGTATATGATGAATTATTATATACTAGCGATGCTCTGTGGATCCGCACACGTTTATTGATTTAATTGATAGGCTACATGAGTTGTCAATAATCATAATATTAATACGCGAGAAAAAAACTTCGGAAACCTTTTTAAGCGTATTGCGTGCACGGAAGACTGTGAGATTTGTCATGGTTAAAATTTATATGGAGAAGGAGTGCAGAAAGCTAAAATTTATCTATAATAATTTTTACTAATACATTAAATTAAATCTTAGAAGATCGTAACTGTCCATTGTGTATATCCGCGAGAGATTAAAATAGTCTTTTAAAATATTTAGGGGATTTTCGATTGTTAAGAATGTATTAAAGACAATCGGCAATCAAAGGGGTTATAAAAAAATTCGATTATAAAAATTATTTTTATAATGTGAAGCTACGTTATCCATGTGTGCTAATATAATAATGTGTAATAGGTTATTTTATGTACTTTTGTAATTATTTTATTGTATTGTAATTACCACGAACGATATTGAGGGTGGTTGCTAGTAAAAAATAATTAAGTAAATATTCTGTTTCTTGTTCATTTGTTTAATAGATGACATAAGCCTATAAATAATCTTCAGCATTTCTTCAAAGGCGGCTCAATAGCCATCGAATTTGCATAACCTAATTTCTCGTGACTGCGTCAAATTGCTGACAGATCTGGTGGCCGACGCCGCCGCCGCCGCCGCCGCCGCCGCACTCGGCTCATAATGGATGGGATGTCGATCTCGATAACACCGTAAACTGACAAGAATATATTCGATCGTTAATGTTCCCCAGTATTACAATCGATTCTGTCCATGTTCGATATTCACTGATAAAAAAATAAACGGTTTGATACATTTTATAATACCATCCTTTTATGTTATTACTAGCACTTTTCCTGCGGCTTCGGTCGTGTTTTTGAGTCGAGTTGAGTTATGTGACATAAACACACACACACATGACACATGGGACATCACTTATGTCCCATTTTTTTTTACTTTTTTTATGGACTTTTATTCTACCGAATATATCAGTCCCGTTGTACCCTATCCTCTATATCATCAAATCAGGGGAGTCGCTGATGAGATAATACTACCTGGTCATATTTTAACACCATGGCATCGTCGAAATAAGGTTGTGCCAAAATGCTGTGAAACACCTATATTTTTTAATTTCCTAAATGAATTGCTAAAAACCAATTTATTGCTAAATACAATACAATTTATTTGCTAAATACAAACTTTCATTCCCTTTTATGCATCGTAGAAGTTGAATTTTCAAAAATTATAACTGTCAATTTTTACGATCATAGCCTCAGTAGTTTGGGCTGTATGCATACATGATTACATGCATGCATATATGACATCTATGGCTGTGCGTTGATATGTCAGTCAATCGGTCAATTAGTTATTATTAGTTATCCTTATATAGACATTATGCATTTCATCTTATTCGTATACTTTATCTCACAGGTTAAATCGTAATAAAAGAAAAGCTACTTCTCTTAAGTAGTTAATATTAATTAATGTTTTTTTTTTTTTGTTATTAAGAAAAAAAAATTACAATGAAACTGGCATTATTCTATACTAATATTATACAGATGTAAAGTTTGTGAATGTGTTTGTAAGAGTTAAGCTATATAGAACTGGACAACGTTTTGTCTGATGGTAATGTGATTATCATATACGTAATCACATGTAGTTGTTACTATTTATATTTTTTACTGTTTGAATTATCTTTTTTATAACTATAAAATATCGTTGCCTACATCTTAATACATTTAAAGTTAATACTTTTTTATTAGTATTAAGCTCATTAAATTATACATGGATACAGTACACATAGTAAAAAAACATAAAATTATGGCTCGCTGCGACGATTCCCATTATAGGATCATCCGATAATATAAATGTACAATTGACTTACTTATGACGATGTCGTTGAAGTACCTATTTTCAAGTCATCATAAAATTAGATTATCAGTGGATATCTGGAGTTCACTGTTGATCTTCCCTTGCAATATAATTATATCGACGTAATAGTTATAATATACTAATACAATATAGATTAAAATATAGATGAATTTACATATTTCGAATTATCCAATATATTATCTACATCCTAACTCTATATCTTTGTAATGTGAATAAAATGTCTTGTAGTATTAAAAGAGAATCGCCCAGCTTTAGTTAGGTTTTAGAAAATTTAATAACAATGTTTACACAATGATGTCAAATTGACACAGCTGTTGCGCCTTTTTCTGCAGACTGTAGGCGCGGAATAAAATTAATGGCGTTCTAGTTAACTCTTTGAAAAAGGAAGCCGGCAGGTTTAATCTCACCAAAACGTGACGAACTTCTGCTTTAAAAGTTTATATTTAATCCCTTTATGTCCTGTAAAAAATAATGATCAGCTACATTACTATTAATTTAAATATTGTATCGTTAAAATGAATTCAGGTAATTAAGAAAATAAATAGGGATCTGCTAAGCTTTGTCATTGGTTCCCATCGAATTATGTCACCTGAAATACTTATATATTACACGACTAAGTGCATTGCACATGAAGCATCAAGTAAATTATATTTAATGGGTAAACAAAAATTGTATATTGATAAATATACATAACATTTTTTTTAAATTCAAATTTCTCTATAGTCTTATATTATCAGGGATATTGATCACGAATATGATTTGAAATACTTTTTTAACTGTCTGTTCGTTTGTTTGTCCGGTTTTAACACAAAAACGGCTTGATCGATTTTTAAATGATTTCGTTAACGAGAAGTATATGCCATTTCATAATTTATTGGCTATATAAATTGTCATTATATGTATATGGGTAAAGGTATTATAAACGCATGCGGAGCCACGGAGCACCGCTTGTCATCTATAAGATTTTATCCAAAATTACTTAGGTAGTGTTAAAGCACAAAATAAATAATGCAGCTCAAAGTAATTAAGAAAACCTTTACAATTAATTCAAACCCGAATGTCAAACGACGACTTTCGTTTTGTTAAAATAAATATTACTTCAGTTGAAATTCATCTAGTTTTTGCCATTTCACCTTTATATTACTAAACGAAATTAAATCTTCTCTGTATATTGGCTAAGTTCAAGAGGGACGTCATTATGCCAAGAGCAGATTTGATTTATTATATCAGAATAAAATGACCCTCGTTTTCTCCCTAACGTTAAAATACCTTTTCCTGTATAAAAAAATGGGGCATGTAAATGCAGACGTAAGGCCTACGATATTTCCTTCGTAATTGATTTAATTTATTGAGGGTTATTGAGAAATACATATCGTCATGAAACATCAAAGTAAACCTCTTCTTAATGTTATGTATAATGATTACTTTATTCAATTTCTAAATAATTTAGAAAGATAAAAGGTGTTAAACACACCTGGTTTTTGAAAAGAAATTCGAATCTATTCGCATCATAAAATATGACAAATCATTCTTGTCCATGGCGTTATTATCTATGAGTTATTAATATCATTATTCTAACGTGTATAAGTTGAACTTCAAATACTATAACTAAAAATAACTTAAACCAATACTAATATGTAATTTTTAAATCAATAGAATAACCACTTACAAAAAATATATATGAAAATTTATATTTTTTATACTAGCTCGGCAAAATATCTGTACAGTACGTCTTGATGTTAAGTACGATACAGTCTACAAACAACGGCGACTTTCGGTGACACAAATTTCATCGGCAGTCGTCCATGTCAAGCCGGCTTGCTGAAATGCCGCTTTACTCCTCGTTTGAAAGACCTGATATCGAAGGAAGGAACGCGTTGGCTGGTTGACTATTCTACATGTGCATGGTAAGGCAAAGGTAAGAATTCGGTAACTTGTTTGTTCATGCCATGATGGGTGCTACTATGTATCTGTGGTTCCGTAGACCAGTCGCCTCGTTCTGTAGTGGCAGGGTGATAATGGGATAAAGTCAAAATATTCTTCAGGACATTCACCATTATAACTAACCTTATAGGTTTAAGCGTTGTGGCCATAATCTCACCTGATTTTAAGTGACAATGTAATCCGAGATGGTAGTACGTTAAGCCTAGCTTCCAGAACGCACTTATTGGTGTATGGCGATAGATTTTCAACTAGAGGGTGGAAGCTAGGCAGGAAATTGGAAAAAGTCCTACCACCATGCTATGATTTCATGACGATGTTTTCCTTCGCCGAAAGCTCATGCTCGTTGCATTAACAAGTTCTAAATAAATAAATCTTAGTCTGAATACACATTACAAACTTATGAACTTTGCACAAAGTTTACGATAGAAACGCGTAGAAGACCACGTTGACCGTAAATTTATCTGCTTACGTAGTAAAAGTCATACCTACTCATGTATTTATACAAGTCTCTCGGCTTACATGCGATCCAAAGTAATATAACAGATATATATTTCTTTGTATTGAACTGTACTTTAATTTTATTATATTCAAACGCGTCACATTTCTTCTGTTCAAAACATCAACTATTCTATAGCGTTAGATTCGCGATAAGAATAGCCGGAATATGGTTGCATTACACAAAGTAATAAAGTCATTTAAAGCCTCTAATATTTTTTATATAATACATAAAAAAACGAATGTTTCTTTGTTTGTTTGTACGCTGTATATTTCTAAACCATTAATCTGAATATGATATCACTTTGGTGAATTGTTATATAGACTCTCGCGAAGGTTTATATATTAGTACAATCAGATTACAACAGATGACGTGGAAGTTGATTAATTTTCATGTGAACGAAATCTTGGTGCAAATGTTTTCCTATAAAAGTTATTTTAATTCATTTCCACATTTAACTTTTAATGCACACTAAAAATACCCAACGTTAAGTAGAAGATTTAATGAAGCAGTAAAGAGTCTTCTAAATTAATGAAATGTAAAGATTATCTCGGATTTAGCGGCATTTGAATTGCCAAATTTATTAAATTAATTCGGTCCTTCGAGCACTAATTGTCTTTTGTATCAATTCAGGGATTGAATTTGATATTATTCCAACACAATGCTATCGGTAGATTAAAATATGTTTAATCCAAAGCGTTTAAATCACTGGAATTATTTCCTTTTGAGTAACATAAATGAAAGATTTGATTATTATTATTAATACAATGTCATGTAGAATTTCCATAGAAAAACTTAATATTAAGTCAGTTTAATGAGATGTATAGGTTCTTGTAAGAAATAGCAACTTAAGTAATTTTTAAGATTACTTTTGATATTTCCTGATATGTACTTTATAAACGTAAACTTTCGTAGTAAATTAGTGCTTAAACCTTTGTAGTTTAATAGACCATCTTATAGTTAGAATACAGTTTATGATTTTACGGATTAAAATATATTTTCTATTTAGTAATATCACCGTCCCATCTATCGGTTCATTAGGTTCAACCTAAAAGCAGAAACGTAGGTGAAGGTGAGCATGAACACTAAGATGATTAATGATATAAGAGTTAAAATTATTATAAATCATTTGAACTATGCCAATATAAGCAATAAATATATATAATATTTAATTCAGAAGAACCATTTAATTCGGATCATTAAAGTAATTGTAATTAGACACAAATATGGTCTATTTAATAATAATGTAGATTTATTTATTTAAAAAATACAAACATCGGAACAAATACTAAGTAACCGCTCTAAGCCAACAAGTTCAATTTCTATGTTAGTTAAGAGTTTGTAGAGCAGCCCATTAAATTCACACAAGTCCTTTGTTTCAGCGAGAAAACTAAGTCACACTTACGCTTGGTTCTAGGCACTCGACTTGGAGGCGTTCTCTTAAATTGTCCAAGAATGTTTGGTCTTCCTTGATAATAATACTATAGTCCAAAGCATATTATAATAAAATTTAAGACTACATGTTGTCTTCCAGTGCGCTGAAAATTTGAATAATATTCTAATAATATTAATCTATTATTACGCTATATAACTTTTGTGATTAACAGATATATATATATTAGGGTGGCGCAAAAATACCGACAATTTTTTTTTTGAGTCTCGAGTGAAAAAAATTTAGTTTTTGATGTTTTAAGAGCTCTCTCCAAAGAACAGCTCAAAAAAAAAATTTTAAGAGGTCGCTCCAAATTTTTAAAAATTTCAAAAATCGTCAAAAATCGATTTTTTTTTTCTCTTTACGGTAAAATTTTAGAGACCAAATAAAATAAATTTCTGAAAGTTTCAGTTCAAAATTTAAATTTTGAAAGGTCGCTCATAATTTTTTTTTAATTTATTAGTGCATTACTTTAGGTTTTTTCGAGCGATCTTTTTATATTCAAATTTAAATTCCATACATTTATTTTATTTTATTTAGTACAATAATAGATAAAAATACACCACGAGATGAACTAAAAATCAAGCACAATATAGAAAACATAATTTTTTAAAGTTTAATAATTTTATTTCATCAACTACAACATTTTAACAATGTTTCAATAAACTTTGTTATTAATTCTGAAACTAAATTTTAAATTACAACAGATTTTAACTTTACTTAGATTAATATCATATATTATTTATTCAAAGTCCGTATTAAATTCATTTTATTTGCATTGGGATATAACTTACAATTTTTTTCGACAACTTGTAATACTCTCTGCAATTCATCTTTATTTTTAACAAATTGTAGATACTCCTGCATCAATGAAACACCACGCTCAGCTGTGTCATTAACTATATGTAATGCACAAACTATATTCAAACTCCTCAAGTAGGACTGATTCGAATTCCAGGTTGCAGGATGTGTTTCTAAGAACTCGTCACTCAAATTTAAGGCTTCGAAAAAATATCGAGTATTTTAATTAACGAAATGATGAATTTTCATGATATCACTCTCTTTTATTTGGATACGGTTCAATGGCTGCTGTTCAGATTGTGTTTTTAAAGCTGACACCATTTTAATCTTTGTTTCAATTGAAATTTCAGAGTCAAAAAATGCCAATCCAATTAAATAATCACTAATGTACCATAAATGTCGAGAAAAACATTTTAGTGCTGCTGAACCTAACTTTTGATTTTGTTCTTTAAATTGGATCAGATCTTTTAGTAATTGTAAGTCAATTCTTGGGGCTATAGTAGGAATTTGGCAAAAAAACCAGGCTTTCAGATAAATTTTGATTACAAATGCGTTAAACTCTTCAAGTTCTTTCAAGACTACTTTAGAAACTTTAAATTGACTCCGGAAAAGATATATTTTCAAACAATAAATTATTTTGGACATCCACCTAGCTCGATGATATGCCCCTGGCTTTTTTATTGAAAAATTGGTAGGCTCACCAAGATAAATCAGGGATAATGTCAATAACTCCTTATAATCGTCTCTTGGATGTTTATTTGTTAATTGACCAAAGATAAATTCTTTAATTCCCACTTGATCTTCAATGTTTCCACATTCAATTTTTTTTATCAAGCTTTGGCCATTCTTTCTTGAAGCGCTCAAATAATTTTATCTGGGGTCCACTAGTTACAGGTTCTAATTATGAAGAAAATGTTGCTGTTAAAATCAGCTCCAACATATGGTGTCTACAAGTAAAATGAAGCATTTTTTTTCAACATTGTTTCTAAATGAACAGCAGCTCCTCCATGTAGTCCTGTGTTACTTGCAGTCGTGTCAACGCATAGTCCCCGAACTCGATCATGAATATTCCACTTCAAAAGTATATTGTAAATAGTTGTCGCTTGATTTAATACCTGATGATCCATCGATTATATGAATATCCAAAAGTTTCGCTACTCCTTCTCCTGTAACTAATACTGTTAACCTATCTTCAGCTTGGGAAGATGTTGACGTTCTCATTAATTTCGAATCCCAGTGCACAGTGAGACATGTATCTGGTTTGAATGAATCTTTTATATAATTACAGGTGTCTAATCGATGTTTTTGGCGTGAACGACGGATGGTATCTTTACTAACGGTAACTTTTGATAAATCTTGTTTCAAAGATACAGATGTTGCAGCTACGATGAGTGTTGCGCTACGGTTTGAAGTTTTTGTTCCATCTAACATATTTGACAATGCCAGGGTTATAATATTTTTTTTGCGTGGTTCTGTTAGTTTTCTTTTTTTAGGCGGGGAAGGATAAAATTCGTGTGATGACACACTACAACTTGATGCATTACTTTTTTGAGACAATAGTACAGGTGGTTCTGAATTACTTGATGACAAAGCCTTTTTAGAATGTGTAACAGATTCCATTATTAAATTATTTTCTTTTGTTTGAAGTTGACATTCAATCATATCATCTAAAGATTTAAGAAACGCATTCTCGTTTTCACGCTGGACGTTTGTAACCCTCAAACGATTCTTTTTCAATGTTTGCCAAGTGTCGAATATTTTTTTTTATTTTTTCTTTAATATGAAAGTCCTTGATAGTTACTTTCAATAGAATCGTTGAAGTTTTTGAGTACTCAATTTCAAAGTGTCTGCAACGGTCAATTTATTTTCGTAGTGATGAAATAAGAAAAAGCTGAGTACTTCCCGACGAGAAGAAACTCTAGTAGTTATCAATTCTTTATGGTACTCGCCAATTAACAATTCACCAGGGCCAGATGGTTTTGTTGATCTCAATTGTCGTTTGGAGCACATTTTTAGTCTACAAAAAAAAAATACATGAAGAAAACATAGTCAAAAACCAAAATATAGAAATATTTCAGATAAAAATTCTAAATAAAAAATTAAATGTTTATGAAACAATTAGGAACATTGAACTTTAATGACGTTAGGACAAAAGAATGACAGAAACAACATAAATAATAATGGAACATACCTGTTCGTTAAGCGAATATATCAAACATTGTAACATTGAAAAAAATCATAAACTGACAGATTAGTATGTTATAATTAACTATTATTATCTATGAGACCCTTTACTCGGAGTGAGAAGTAAACAGAAAGTCATGAAGTAATTGTTTATAAACAAGTCCTGTATTCAAAAGTAAAGTGGAGAAAGCGCTGGCCTGGTATGGGGTCAAAATAGTGAACTAATAATTTCGCTGCGTCGGTAATAAAAAATTCTGTCACAACGAAATGAAACAGCGGTGATTTGAAATTATTTACTACAAATCTAATCATAATTAAACGAAATATTAAGAACTCAGAGAAAAAACAATTAAATATAATGATACGTTTTACTTGTAAAATTATTAAATTAAAAATTATTTTTTTCCATATTGGGCTTGATTTTTACTCATCTCTTGGTGGTTTTTATCTATTATTGACTAAATGAAAAAAAATATGTATGGAATTTAAATTTGAATATCAAAAGGTCGCTCGAAAAAATTTAAAGTAATGCCGTAATAAATCAAAAAACATTATGAGCGACCTTTCAAAATTTTAATTTTGAAGTGAAACTTTCATAAACTTATTATATTTTGGTCTCTAAAATATTACCGTAACACGAAAAAACATTTAAAAAAATCGATTTTTGACGATTTTTGAAATTTAAAAAAATTTGGAGCGAATTCTCTTAAATTTTTTTTTTTGAGCTGTCTTTTGGATATGGCTCTTAAAACATCAAAAACAAACATTTTTTCACTCGAGACTAAAAAAAAAAGGTTTTTTTGCGATATTATTATTGTAATAATATATGTATTTATTTAGCTTTTGTAGCACAACGCACCTCAGAGTTCAAGGTATATACAGTACATCATATATTTCATTTTTTATAAGTTGCGTCACGATATTTATGTCACCACCGAACATTCAGCAAAAAAGTAAATTAATGATAAACTGAGATATATGTTATTTGATCGATGTAGGCGTTACTTTAGGGAAATTCATCGTAATTACTTTATCTAAATTTTCTTTGCCACTTCCACGTGATAATATAAACGATTATTTCGTCTTTCTGAAGAGAAGAAAAAATGTTTGTTATTAATTGTTGAGGTGAATCTGAAAATGTTAAACCTGAAACTAATAGTGGAAAAAAGAAAAGAAAAATGTTAGTAACTGAAACGAATAAAGAGATGCAGTCGAGCCCGTAGACCCGATCGTTATTAACCAATAAGGAATAAATGTTAAGCAAATAATAATAAACAAATAATAATAATAAAACAAATAAAAACAATAATATTAATAAATAAAAACTATGTTGCAGGTGAGATGTGAATCGACCACAACCGATTCCATGATCAGTATCTAGTATCATTATCAAGTAAGATAAAGATCAGTAGTACCGTATATGACATCGTACAATGACAAGTTTATTTTTGTATAATAATAACATAGATATGTAAGAGCTTTACTGAAATTCTTTACATAATTTTAATAAGGAAGCACATGGGTTAGCACATGGCGTAGCTACGATTTTGGCCAGGTGTCAGGCCAGGGAAAACTTATGTAATTTTATTTTTGTATACTAACTTGACAAAATTACATATTTACTCTTCCATAAGGGTGCACTCCAACTCCGACCGAGCGCTTACCAACACCTTGCTGGGTTGGGAGGGTAGCAGCCCCCTTATCCGTACCATGCTACGCCCATGAGGACGCATTTCAGGAGAACTGAATAATAAACATTACAATAATGTGAGTACAAAGAAAATTCTAATTTATCGTTTATTACGTAAACATAAAAGTTAGAATTCCATTAAAACATGCTTAATTAAAATATTGACATTGGCATGATAGGTACACACTGCCGTTATAGGTTCTGCTTCCCCGACGGGCGTCAGGTGGGTCTAAGCAAAATGTAAATAGGCCTGATTATTCGCACTCGACGTTTTGAGTTCGTTAATGTCAGCAGTATAAAAAGGGACCAAGTTTTATGTTTAATTTTTTTTTTTTTTTTTTTTTTTTTTTTTTTTTTTTTTTTTTTTTTTTTTTTTTTTTGACATACAGTTGCGCCGTGTTCGCACATATGTCCGAGTCGAGTTTCAAACGGTTACAATCGATACAGAATAGGTTCCTCTATCGTCTCACCGGGGCCCCGTGGTATGTTCGAAGCGTAGATCTCCATAGAGATATGGAGCTTCCTTCGATACATGCCTACGTTAAACAGCTCTCCCGTTCGTATTTCGACACCGCGTCGAACCACGCGAATCCGTTAATAAAAACAGCCGCCACTTATGTTCCGGCACCCACGGACATCCGGTGCAAACGCCGGCCGCGCAATATTTTTATTGATCCCGACGATCACATCGAAAATTCGAATAAATATTACACATCCGTCTCTCCAAACAGAGCGTGCCAGCGCCCACGCCCGCGTAACCACCGTTCTCTCCGCAGAGGGCGGGCGGTCAATTTCGCTCCAGCACACCCGTCACGTCCACCCTCTCTAGCGGTAACCCAAGCCTAGGTCCGTTCCTCGGTGTGAAACCCTTGGGTCAGGCAACCGCCCGCGCGATACAAGTGACACTGTACGTGCATCACTTAGCTACCTACATACAACACTACACACGTATGAACATACACACGTGCACACCACACAGGTACATAGGTTCTGTGAGGGACCTTTTTTTTTCTTTTTTTACGCTAGTTAGTTAGCGCTAGTTAGTGTAGAAACATTCCGATTATTGAATACACATACGCACGGTTCCTTCCTTCCTCCCAGGAGGAAGGGAACGTGCCTATGTGTATATTTAGTTAGCTCGAATCGTAGGTGTAGGGATTCGAATAGATCGCGACCTATTTGCGAACGCGACGACCGCCCGAGCCGAGGTCCGGCCACTTTGGCACCCTCGTGCGAGTCGTCCACAAAACTTTCGCGGCTGAGTGCCCTCTGCGCTCGCCCCCAAGTCCGGTGAAGCTGTAAAAGCCGCAGCGGCTTTAGGGCCCCTAAGGCTAACAGTGTAGTCAGTTCTAAAAAAAAAAAAAAAAAAAAAAAAAAATGTTTAATTTCCATTCTTTCTGAACCTTTTGACTAGCGGCGCTTTAACATTAAACAAAAATTGTTCATAGAAATTTTTTTTACAGGTTTTGCTAAAGAAACATTTTATAATAAAAAATAACGGTTACAGAGTAACTTTTTCAATGAAAGAGATCAATTATAAAAAAATACTACAAATATACGTAACAATTTAGTATTCTATATCACATACAAAATCACAGAATATTTTAATTAAATATTTCATGCATTGTACATCCCGACTGTTTCGCAACCATCATGTCTAAGGTAAAGCCTAGATAGATGCCCCTCCCCAGTGGGATAGGTACCTGGTTTTCAAAAACCTACCTTCTTAAAATCGTAACCAAGAATTAATAGTTTACAAATGAAGCGCAGGCTCCACTTACCTCAGTCCCCCACAAGCTATCGGTCGTGAGGTACAAATGCATCTCGCTCGTGCGTGTGAATAATTCCGCGGCGAACGCGAAAAATGTTTCACAGTTTCATACTTAAGTATTTACTGTAGCATAACTTTTTTAAGTAGTAATAAATTCCGTTCTATTAATATCAATAGACTGGATCATTAACTTCATATCTAAGTGTCAATGATGATTCTTTAGTATTTATTTTAGTTAAAAAACAAAAGGGAATCTATCCCATCAAAAAGGATAGTTGCCTCTATACGGTGACAAGGCTAGTTGTTTGACAATTGTGAGGTTGTAAATTTTAAAATACATATACAATTGAATATAGAATAATTACCGTTCTTAGTATAGGTGCTGGATCACTTGATAATGTCTAGATAGTATAGTAGAGAAAGAAACACCGTTAAAAATTGTAGCCCAATACCACAAATTCCTTTGATCATGACTGTCCCAGTAAACACAAGACCTATATTTGACATCACCCATACATCATAATATATGTAAAATTTATGTAATATGACGCAGTTGATGTAAATATAATTTCAAACTAAGATAACGTAATCACGAGGTAAGCAATGAGTAGATATTCTGAATTTAAGAGAAGAAAAAAGAGGGATAATTCTATAAGGAAAAAAACCAAATAAAACTAAGTGAGATAAGAGAAACAAGACTGAAACTATCAAAGAAAAGGAAACTGTTAAATAAACAAATAAGAGAACCAAAGTTAAAGAACAAAAAAAAATTAAAATATAAATTCTTATACAAAGTTAAGAAAGGCAAACAAAAAAAGCATTATTTTAATGAAGAAGACGTGATTGGTTTTAGTGATAAAGAAAATTATAATTATTCAAAAGCAAACGAGTGTCGAGGATCACGATAAAGATGAATCATTTACAGTTCAAAAACTCAATTTCTGCACAATCAGTAATTGTTAAGTCAACAAAAACAAGTTTCAATATAATATAAAAGATTAAACCACCCATATTCACACAAATTATGTAAGTTAAATTAATAGTTTTAAAATTAGGGGGCCCTTTCAAAAAGTGGGGCCCATCTATCCTGGTTTTGCCCTATGCATATCTAGCCGGTGCATATCCAGTTTCTATTTACGTAGCAAATATAACAGCGGTGACCTTCGCGGCGATGCATTGTTGATATCTTAGTGGGTGCCACTGTTTTTGGATTGTACTGTGCACGGTACGCACAAAATAATACAAGGATGCCGAATGTACTGTACAGATATTTTATTGTTATATACATTGAGTGACCCAAAAAAACGATTTTTTTTCTTCTTACATGATAATCTGCTAATTTAACACGTTTTAAGAATTCAACTCAATAATATCAACCGGACGAAAAAATATTTTTTTACAGATCGCTAGAATTTTTATTGTTCCTATATGTTTAAATATGTTTTTATTTTCTCGTCATGTAACTATGGTATACGGTTGACATTATAAGTATTCTGAAATTTTAAATTTGATATTTCATATTAAAGAGGTCGTTCACGATTTTTACACAACTTTTTTTGCTTTTACATATAACGTACATCGTAACAAGACAATTTTTAACAAAAAAGAAAACCAAATTTAATGATTTTGAAGAGTTCCCTGGTGTATCTTCGAAGTTAACGATCCAATGCCCATGAAATTAAAATGAGACCACCCTTGAGGTATTCCTTATCCATCAAATAAAGAATCATCGAAATCGGTTCATTAACAAAGAAGTTATGGCCGAATATCTATAAAAAATATATAACTTCGAATTGAGTACATAACCTCCGTCTTTTTTTTTTTTTTGAAGTCGTTTATAAATTCTCTCTGTAATTACTGAGATTTGAAAAAAAATACGAGTTATGTACTCTACTTTTTACCATTGACTGCGAAAAAACTTTTTAGGCGGAGATTCGATAATTGAACGAGAATAGAGAGTGAAATTTCAAGAACGCGAGAAGAAGAATTTTAGGCACATTTCGTTACACGAGAGAAAAGAAAGAACTCGACCACCATACACATAGTGATACACCCATTACTTACTGTCTTTTGATTTGCCGCATTCCGGGATCAGTCGGTGCATTAGCAGTAATAAAACGAGGTGATAATAATCGTTACTACCATACACATAGTACTGAACGTTCATTTTAATTTTTTGTACATAATTTGTGCTTTTTTCAGCACACTTGCTCATAAAGTGGTGGCTCTAATATCACCGCAATTAGGCACATAATGACATCTGTAATCAAACTGTGACTTTTTCATTGCTATTATTAGTGAGTTATAGAGTATCATTGAAAATTATTATATTCATTCGAGCAATGACATAAGCGCATAAAAGCTTCAAATTACATAATTTTACTAACTACACATTTATTAATTGTTTCTCTAAATAAACTTTTTATGTACTAAATAAAATGTTTTTTTATTATTATTTTCTTCACAAGTGTGTTGAAAAACGTCGTATGATACACGTGTGTATTGGTGCTTACCGTCCTCGGCTCTCTTAAGACCCTCACCTAACGGCTCGGGTCTCAATGGCGCCTCAGTGGTAATCACCAACATTACACACTTGTACCATAATGTACTATTATTCACGTGGTGAGTAAAAGAGAGTTTTTTTCACTGTTATCGATGAATAAAATGCCCCGTTTCGAGGGGCAATGATAAAAAACCTATTAATTCTATAATATGTTTATCTTATTTCTTTATGGTATTAACTAGCTGTGCCCGTGGCTTCGCTCACGTGGACTACGGAATGCCCGCGCGAATCTTGATTCCCCGTTCCCGGCTATTTTAAAGACAAAAATACTTATTTTGGGTGTTCCTTAAAATATAGATGTATACTCTCCCGGACTTTTTTGTAGGTCTTTTTAATGCCTATAATTATGTAGTACATTAATTTGCTATACATGTTATGGTTTACTCAGCATAAGCTATTTAAGCGCCCGAATCGAATTACCATGGCCAGATTTTTTTATTTGTGTGGAACCCTAATTCTTTTTCTAAAATAAAAGTAGCCTAAGTTACTCCCTATATCATCAGCTATATATCAGTGAAAGTCCAGTCAAAATCGGTCCAACTGTTTCGGAAATTACCCGGAAATACAGACAGACAGACAAAAATAAAAAAAATGGGCTTTTTGGCTTAGGTATCGTATATACTTTCATATGTATTTAGTAAAAAATTGTTATTTTGACATTACAAACAGACACTTCAATTTTATTAATTTGTTTAGATATTACCTACTATTTTGAAAATGTATATATTGACGTCTTATAAATTGGTTTGCCGGGTGACACTTCAAGAAACTGCGTTACGCTCCGCTCACGTTATGCGCTCACAATGAGAGCGAGTGAGAGGCACGCGTCCCTTCCACTCGGGCATGGTTAGCCCGCCTAAGAGCGAGAGAGACAGACATAAAGTCGTTGTCACGTAAAACTTTCGCCCGTATACCGACTTTACAGGCAACCAATTTTTTTTTTTATTACTTTACCTAGAGACATCAATATACATTCGACCTATTTAACAGAAGCGCACTGTAAATAAAAATATAGATTACAACGTTTCAAAAGACATGTAGATTCTAAAGTCAGAGCGAGGCACTCATCTTTGAAATGTTTACTCCTTTCATATTATCTCCGCTTCAATTTCGCAGTGCAATTTATATGCACTTTGTGGCGTTGGCCGCTCAAAAGCGTCTCGCCACAGCGTTTATTCGCATAAAGTGCTACTGTTAAACGTTGTTTTTTCTCTCATGAAGAAGAGTCTTGATGATGCCGTTCATAGTTAATGAGCAGCCAGTATCCGACGGGTGTTACCGTGCAAATTGCCTGCTCTTTAGAGACCCGTCGTTTGCCAACTCGACTGAAGCTGTTCTACCGTGAAAGACGTTTCCGACCGTATATTATTGTTTACTACTGGAATGAGTTCCTTTTACTCGCACACCTAGTGAACACTGAGTTCTTAGGTTCTGATACGTAACCTATCTTCTTTACACTCTATACATAATATAGGCATAAAAACATCGTAGGTAAATAATGGTCTGTTTTGTGTTAGTAAATAAGCTTATAAACTATGTACGAACACCTTACAAAACTGTATACCTAGTTAACTTCGGGGAGCGATAAAGTTTTTTTTTTAAACTAAAACTAAAATTAATTTGGTTAAGATTTTATTAACCGTACAGTTTGATGGTCGATTCGAGACTGGTGTTAAAAACTAAACTTTCTTCTACCTAATCTAAATATACTGACCCTTTCGTGGGAACGACGGTGGGTCAGCTGAGTCGTATCAGCTATGGGATGAGAGTACATAGGTATATAACTACCTATTTATTTTATTATTTCTATAATATTTGTTTACGTTTGTATCTTTACACACCAGAACTAATTCCTCCTAATAATAATCGATTCGGTTTAGGGTGGTAGTGGTAACGCACTCGTGTCCTATATCGTGAAACATGGAAGGTAGGATTGTTTTGCAAGACTTGGTTGTGACAACTATGCATGTGGTGATAAGTCCGTCATAGCGTGTGTTGTGTTGTGATCAGCCTGTGCATATCCAGTTAAATTTATACAGACCAGCATGTGCTTACCATCAGGGATACTACCGTCAACTTACCGAGCTACTGTAAAAAAACCTAGTGTATCGCTCCAGCGCCCCTTCTTTTGGTATGTATTAACACCATTCGGTTTGTATTTGTATCAACATCAACCGCACCGCTATCTAGAACCGTACTTTATACTTCATGTCAGTACTTACTACATTAATTGTAGTAACCGTCATTACCAGTCATTACATTTATACCGGCGTGATAACGGCGATCGCCGATAGACTTCGATCTTTCGGTGGTCGCTAGTGTCTTTGCAATATACTGGGATAGTACCGTCAATTTGCCGAGATACTTTAAAAAAATGTTTCTGACCTCTTGTAACACAAATGTTGTTACTGAAAACGACAATTTATCATTATACTAACATTACTAATATTAAGGAAATATAAAATTGAAAGTCATTAATTGAATGCATACGTCATATCAATGTTTACAATTTTTTATTAAAACTATTATAGTTGTTAGGGCGGAATTTTATGGAAAATTAATTGGATTTATCTTTAAAAAAATTGTGTCTACTGTGACAAGTAAATGTCTTGGGTTTGATAACTAAATATAAATTTCATAACATTGATCGCATGCCAAGACAGTTCAACTAATATACTCTATTGTGGTGGTTCCGGCTTAGAATTGACCCCTCCATCTCTACCCGTGGATGTCGTAAGAGGCGACTAAGGGAAAAAAAGCTAGGGGATGGGCAGCAGCATCCCTCACTTAAACAACAAAAAGCAATATCTGTGCTCGCCAACCCGCATGCCCAGCGTGGCGAGTATGGGCAAATCCCCCCTATGAAAACGACAAGAACGACCAGGCCCCCAGTCCTCAGCGGCCCCGCTATTCCTAGTTTCGGGCTCTGGAGATCTATGGGGGAGGCCTATGTTCAGCAGTGGACGTCCTGCGGCTGAAATGATGATGATGATGACTCTATTGTCTATTATTATTTTTATTACTCGCAGAGGTGTGTGTAGCATGGTTAAAGTTTATATGGATAGGGAGTGCACAAAACTAAAATTAATAAATATTATTTATTACAAATACATTCAATTAAATAATACTACGATTTTAAATGGATCAATGCCTTTGAACTTAGAGCCCCACAATATTGACATTGCCACTCAGTGAAAAGTGAAGGAATAATAATATAATATAATATTTACTGTTTACGTTCACACTGCAAATCTAAAACAAATAAATTAATTGATAATAACTCTAAATTAGTTTCGAGCTGTGAATTTTGTGTACCTAATTTCATTGTTCGAATACTTTTTGACAAATGAACCTCAATAATGTTCAGACTTAAATTTAATGAAATACGGACGAATTTGTACCACCGGGTGACTACTAGTCTATATATTAATACGTGAGGAGAAAACTTCAGACACGCTCTTATGCGTATTGCGTGCAC
Organism: Saturnia japonica; assembly: GCA_033032175.1. NCBI lineage: Eukaryota > Metazoa > Arthropoda > Insecta > Lepidoptera > Saturniidae > Saturnia > Saturnia japonica. The sequence goes on from CM065305.1 coordinate 10,451,428, forward strand.
GGCAGACTGTGAGATTTGGCATGGTTAAAGTTTACATGGAAGGTGTAAAGAAGGAGTGCTGAAAGCTAAAATTTATATATAATATGTGTTACTAATATATTAAATAAAATAAAATAATAATATGAGAATCCTAACCCCAAAATGAAAAGTGACAAAAAGTAATATAATTTGTTTAGGTCCATACTGCAAATGTCAAACAGAAAAATAGTCTATGATCAAAAAGTAAAGTGTTCGAATTTCGAGTTTTGGTCGACCGCTAGTCTTAATAATCTTTTAAATTAATTTTCTTAAATCTATTTTATCTGAATTTCAACTAAGAGCAATACAATTGTAGAATATTTTAAACTGTGAACAAATTCAATTGTGTGGTATGCATACTTAATTGGGCGAATTAGAATTTTTAGACAAAACTTAGTCATGTTTTAAAATCAGTTTTCAAATGTACATATAACATATTACGTATATATTCACGGTCAAACTGTGGAATCATAAAATCGAAATGACGTTAAAAATGTTTATTATCAAGTTATGTAAACACCATTGAAACGTTTCTTACGTTCAAGAGTTATGTTGCTCATACATCCGACGACCACGTTACATGTTGAATAAATTCTTAAAGGCTTATTTTTAAACTGCATCGATTGTGTGCGTACTTCATCGACACATCATTACGATGTTCAACCGTTAATATCACTGTATCTTCTGTTATGGCAATTGAAACAAAGTGCGCATGCGACAAATTTTATTATTAGAAGAAGTACTGTAAACGGGAACACACGAATTGATGGTTCGAGTGCGAACCTATTTAGTGTCCGTTGTGCTTTCAAAACGAATTATGTGTTTCTCGCGTTAATAGACTTCCCATAACTGATTATCGTCTTATAAATGAAATATTTATATTTGAAAACTTTTATACAGAATGATTAGTGATAAGAGTGAAATCGGTAAGTTTTTGTAATTAAATACAGATTACATTAAAATTATTGGCATTAATTGCGATGTAAAACCATATCAATTTGAAGTAATAACGGCTGAGTGGTACAGTTATCTTATGTCACCTTAAGTGACTTGTGTTCAAAACCAACAATGTACCTGAGCTTTTCCTAAATTGAAAAATCGTGATGAAACCATGACATGGAAAAAGGGTATTTTCTTTTTTCTACTACTCATCTTGCTAGCTAGGTACCTCCTTAAGCCAAAAATCTTTCGACAAGTACATACCTATTCGCATTATTTACTCTTGAGGTATAGCATCGCATCAACTATCAACTAAATAATAAATAATTACACACGATAAAAATTATTAAAAAATATAAATGTAAAAAAAACATAAAATATTAACACTGAAATTATTTTTTATCATAATAATAATAAAATTGACTGCATTCATTTACTTAAAACTCGATTTTAACCATATTTTCTTAGAATTCTTATAGTTATTTCTATCATAGTAAATATGAAAAGGAATTGGAGCACAAGACACAATTTAATAATATTCATTTATTAATTACTGCTGGTGCCCGCAAATTCGTTCACGTGAATATGCTTTTGATATTTTATGGAATTTCGTATTTTTATGGAATAACAGTAGGCCGTCTTTAACCAATTTCATTGTTATTGCTTAGTTCCTATAAAAGGTGTAGGTAATCATAATTTTAGTAGATTTTTGTTAGTACATACTATTGTTAGTCCTATATTATTCTGCAAACTATATTTATATTTTTTCAGTAGTTTTCAATATTTTTTTTTACGGCTCACATGAAAATATTATAATTTAACTTGTCTTAAGAATTCTCATCAAGTAGAAAAAAAAAACATTTTTAAACGGGAACTAAATTTTTTTTTATTCCAAAATTGTTCGAAAATGTCAATTTTTTCTCCTTATGTAATTATGATCTACGGTTGACATTATAAGTATCCTGAAATTTTTAAGTTCATATTTCATTTGATAGAGACTTTAATTATTTTTTTAATACTTATATTAGCGTAGTTACTCTATGTGTTTTCGAGCAATCGACTAACCTGTAAATGTAAATATAATATAAATATTACACACCTTTTTTATATTTTATGGACATGTTAACAAACAAAAATAAAACACATTTTTTTAATTAAAAAAAGAACATCAATTTTGGTGGACTTAAATTGACATAATTGAATAAGTTCAGCAGTACCTAATTATGGTCTTTATGTTTTTTCGGTCTCGTGCTTTATTTCTATTGCTTAAGATGCCCACTATATATTAAAAAAATCATATGTATGTATGTATAAAATAATAAAGATGAATTTGATCTGCTGTTAATATCAAATTTTAATCATTTCAGGTAAAAATGAAAATGTCACAGCTAACAATATAATTCCGTTCGAATTCAATAACACCAAAACGTGAGTTAGTACATTATATGTTTTTTTGTGTATATATAATTTTCATTTGTTTATTTTTAATAAATAAAAATACAAAACATATTACAGAATTACTTTTTTTAATATGTATTCACAAAACCGTTCATATAACAAGACAATTTTCAACAACAAAAGAAAAGCTACTTCAATAATTTTAAAGAGTTCCCTTGTGTATCTCCGAAGTTAAAGGTCCAATGTCAATGAAATTAAAATGTGACCACCCTTGAGGCATCTCCTATGAAACAAAACAGGATCATCCAAATCGGTTCATAAACAAAGAAGTTTTGGTTAAACATCCATTAAAAAAAAACAATCGAATTGAGTAACCTTCCGAACCTCCCTCCAGTCTTTTGTGGAAGTCGATTAAATTTTTTTATTAAATATTGTACGATATACGAAAAGAGGCGTAAATATGACATAATTAGTTATTTACCAATGTACTCATTATCCGTATCTTTATGCACTGAATTATTACGACAATGAACTCAATATAAAAAAAACCTGTTATAAAAATTTTTATACAAACTGGGTTATTTTACCATCAAATTTAAATTTTGTTACTCCTAATAACATAAGGTCTGAATACGATCAAAATTGAACACTGTATTTTTACTGACCGAAAAAGACGGAAGTTATGTACTCAATTCGAAGTTATATATTTTTTTATAGATGTTTGGCCATACCTTCTTTGTTTATGAACCGATTTCGATGATTCTTTGTTTGTTGGATAGGGGATACCTCAAGGGTGGTCCCATTTTAATTTCGTTGGCATGGGACCTTCAACTTCGAAGATACACCAGGGAACTCTTCATAATTATTTAAGTTGGTTTTCTTTTTTGTTAAAAATTGTCTTGTAATGATGAATATACGATTAAAAATAACATAAATAGGTGCAAATAAAATTATTGAACCGTTTGTTGCAACAGTTTTAAAAGATTTTACAACAATGCGTTTGCAAATTCTCCCTAAACCATACTATATTTTCCATTTACATAAACGAGTACCTAACAAAATATATGTTATATATATATAACTGAAATAGTCTTTTTCATTAAGTGTCCTATTTGAAAACATTTATGTATTCTTTGAATGTTTTAGAAAACCACCAAATGAAAATGTGAAGACAACGTTCGTTAGAAATTTTTTCCTTATATTCCCTTCGATACAGGAACTAAAACAATATATTGGGGTCATGTTATGTGGTATGTATTTAAATAGATATATTGTAACTTTTTTTTTATTTTTTATTTATTATACATTATAAGTGACTATAGTCATGGTATTTAAAAGTAATGTATCAAGTATCAACACTTAAATGCCCCTCTAGATTACCCTGGGGATTATTCTATAAAAATAAGGATCGTATAGCTATGTCCAAGAAGGTTGTGATTATATTTGAGGAAATATTCTCATATAATAAAATATTATATTATACATTTTTTTGATGCGATATAGATTAAATATAAATGAGATAATTACTATCACGTAAAATACACGTGAACCGAAACCCAGAAAACTTAATTTTTAAATTTCCTTCTTTTTAAATTAGTAACTATAAGTACCTAGTTATTTAATACTATGATAATGTCTAAGGTTTATAAAATTTGATCTAAGTAAAAAACATTCTTCTTACTAAATAATATGTAAAGCATGCACTGTATAAAAAAATAGTTTTCAATATTTTACTTTTGGTGAACTCAAATAATGGGTAGTTATAATTGAACAAAAACGCAGCAGAGAATAAAATGGTAAATATTATCATTCAATTTCGTACGTAACGTACGAATTTAACTTAAATATCCTACAAACACGTTATTTACATTAAGCCACGTTACACAACGTTGTCTCTAAAAGCACTCAATAAATCTTGATTCCTATCATAGGTACTAGTTTAAAAGATACCTATAAAGTACTTTGTTATAGCTTATACTCTTCTATTATAGCTTAGCTAAAGTAGTAGTTATTAAAGAAACCATCAAGATAATTGGATTTTTGTGGAAAATACCTACCGAGTGATGTTATTTTTTACACTAGTTGAGATGGTATAATTACTTGAGTAAACTTTCAAAGAACATTGAGTTAAGACCGGAAATTCGACTTTCTAATAGTTCATATTTACAGGTTTAACATTATGGGCCACGTCATGGTTTTTATTGAAGGAGGACGTACTGCCAGGAGGTTATTTGTTCAACATGAGTGGTATAGTAATTGCTGGATATATATTCGGTCATAGTTTAGAAAGATATACAACTGTGAACTCAATAGTTGGAATGACTTTAATTGGTGCTCTCTGTAGAAATATTGGTGGACCAAGTTACTTAGATAATCAAGTTGCTGATTCAATCGATTTTCATTTGAGGTATTTAAATTTATTAAATCATTAGATATAACGCACTTTCAAAAATACAGTGTAAACTCTTTATAACGTTATCCTTTATAACGATAAACTCCCTATAACGTTGAAGTGAGCCCAACTTGGTTGGTTTGCGTTAAAACCCACATATAGAAACACTCTTTATAGCGATACGCCATTCTCTATTACGAAGAAATGTGTTCATATTTTTAGACAGTGAATATTTATTATCGGTATTATTGTTTATTATCAGGTAACAAAAGACTTTGAAGCTCCTAAATATCCGAGGTAGGTCTAGCTTTTGTTATCCTTAATTGCATTGAACACGTGCAGTATGACACATTGTTTTCTCGGAAGTGATGGTCTTCGACCAAGGACCAGTAGGGTACCTATCGTATTATCAGTCGTAAACCTACTTTAAAACTGTTAACATGGCCAGTAAAAGGAAAGCGATTAGTGTTGACGAAAAAGTTTGTGTGATACGTGCGATTGAAAAGGGAGAAAATAAAAGTGACGTTGGAAGGCGTTTTGAACTAAGTCAATCCACTGTTGCTACCATTTGGAAAAACCCAAAAAACAATTCTACAGGTGGCGCTGGAGAGAAACTCTTCTAAAAAATTATGAAAGCCAAAATTCGAAGACTTAGATCAGGCAATGTTGTCGTGGTTTAACAATCAGCGCAAGAATAATGTACCCATCTTGGGGTCAATTGTAAAAGCTAAGGCTGAAAAGTTTGCCAACCAACTTGGCATAATTGACTTTAAAGCATCTGAAGGTTGGCTCGGAAAATTTAAGCACTGTCACCAAATTACGTACGGTAAAATGAACGGAGAGGCGCGGGATGTCGATATGAATGTGACTAACAATTGGATTAGTACAGTGTGGCCTAAATTAAAGCTGAAGTACTCACCAGAAGACATCTTTAATGCAGATGAAACTGGCCTTTTTTTCAAGTTGACTCCCGACAAAACTTTAAAATTCAAAGGGGAAAAATGTGTTGGAGGAAAACTGTCTAAAGAGCGTATTACAGTTCTTGTGGCTGCCAATATGAGTGGCACAGAAAAAAGATAGCTCTTAGTTATGGGCAAATCGAAAAACCCTCGGTGTTTCAAGAACATAAAACAGTTGCCAGTTACGTACAAAGCCAACAAGTCAGCTTGGATAACATCGCAGATTTTTGAAGAGGAAGTGTGAAAATGGGATGCTGAATTAAAATCACGGAAAATCTTACTTCTAGTAGACAATTGTCCTGCTCACCCAATCATATCTAATCTTCGAAACATAGAGTTAGCATTTTTTCCAGCTAATACAACCAGTATTTTACAACCAATGGATCAGAGTGTAATTAAAAGCCTAAAGGGCCACTATAGACGGAAAATGTTGATGGATATGATTGAAACTGACGGCAAGGGTTCGATCAATATGCTACAAGCAGTGAACTTCTTATCAAAAGCTTGGCAAAAGGTAACAGCAGCCACTATCCAACATTCTTTTCAACATGCTGGATTATGTAGTAGCCAAGAAACGAACCAATTTGACAGTGAAGACAATCTACCACTGAGTGAATGGATAAGCCAGTTCAACATACCAAACAATTTTAACGAAGATTTACAATCGTACGAAATTTAGATGAGGGAGTGCAAATGTGACATTACAAATGAAGAAATGTTGGGATGGGTCCCAAATTTTGTGACATCACATTTTTTCAAAATATAATATTTTATATCTAAGTACATTAGAACTTCTTTAAGTCGAAAACCTCCCAAACTCGAGTTTGGCTTTGTGTCCGAGTAATGGCAATAGGTTCGCCCCTTAGAGTAATAATTAGGATTCGCCCCCTATTACATGAGACCTAAAACATACCCGGCGAAATGTGGGTGTACACCTCTGCCTAACACTTCCGCTTGTAGCTTCATATTTACAAATAGAACGCTTAGCTCGCGCTAGCACAGTTAGGGAATGCCGGCCAGCCGACCGCGACAGGTTTGGCAGAGAGGGATTTCTTAAATCGCGCGTAATTTTGAATTCGTGATATCTTCTACGGTATTCATTTAAATAGAAAACTGTAAGGGACAATTTTAATCTACATTAAATGGTCAAGTTAACTAACAAACTTATCTCGAAAAAAATCAATACTGAATTGGAGAAAATAGCTTCCCAAATAACGTTATATTTTTAATTAATATGTTGAAGATAAAAATGGTAACTATGAGTCAATCTTAGGAGATAGACATATGCCATCGCCAAGTTTTCTCTAGGCTTTTTAAGGAACTACAAATCTTTTGAATATTATTTTAATGTAGGTATCTCATAAGGTTTAGCCAGCGTCAGCCAAGTAAGCGCCCGAAAATCATTTTTTGACGACTTGATTATATTATTATTATAATTAATTGAATTTTCTCTACTATACAAATACTTAATGCGAATGTATTGTATATATAAACCTTTCGTAAAAAAATCTCTAAATATTAGTGAATACTGCATTAAAATCCGTTGCGTAGTTTAAAAAATCTAAGGCAGCGGGTAGCGACTTTATACTATGTAGCATAGGGGCCATCCATAAATTACGTCACACGTTTAGGAGAGGGAGGGGGTCGACGAAGTGTGACATTGTGTGACAAGGGGTGGGAGGGGTCCCAAATTTTGTGACATCACATTTTTTCAAAATATAATATTTTATATCTAAGTACATTAGAACTTCTTTAAGTCGAAAACCTCCCAAACTCGAAAGAATGTGTTCCCTTCCATTCAAGCCCCAATACCTCCGTTGCACTAAATCTCAACCCTCTAATCAAAATAATCAGAGAAAAATTTAAATTGGACTTCTGTATCTCGAACATAGCAATGTTTTATTTAACAACTTTTACAACTCGATTATTTCAAACTTAGTACCTTTATAGTTCGAAGAAAAATAAGTTACCGACTTTAAGAATATTATCGACAATGAAAGTACACCATTATTTCTTAGAAACTATTCTTAAAAACTATGCAAACCAGATTCTACTCTACATTTGTAACATAAAGATGGCACATTCTGTACTGCTACGATAAGAAACCTTGAATCGTTAGCTTCAATTTTGGGCCCTGATCAAATTTTCTTTTTATCCATGGATGACAAAGCACGCGTGCCATTGGGTATTACAGCAGCAAATACTCAAGCACCAATATTAATGCACTTTGATTATCGTGTAAAATTACCGGATCATGATTTTGTAGTTGCTGAAAAACATAAACTTATTCCCTCTGTTTATGCAGGTATTGTTATAATGAAAGATGGTGAGGGGAAACCTGACACTGTAACGTACTCTGGGCCTACATACGTAGCAATTCGTAGTGGAAAGCATTCTTCTTCTAATGCAGAAAGTCATGCCACAGACATACATAACCTTTCTGAAATACCTGCTTTCGTCAAAAAATCATGAAATTCGTGTGACGTAATTTATGGATGGCCTCCTATATGTAGTAATAAACTACATCTATGCTATGTATAGAAGGATATTTTTTTTGTACGAAATACCTGATCTTAAGTGGTTAATGTGAGCTATTAAGGTATTATTATAGGGCTTTCTTTGATGCCTCCCTCAAGTTGAAAATTTATCGCCAAGCACCTATAGGTGTGTTCCGGCAGCTACACTCGAGAGCTGTTCCGGCCACTAGGAATCCAACTTGGGCCCCATCTTCACTTAACATCAGGTGAAATTGTGGCCATATGCTAAAACGTATAAAGATTTTTGAAGTGAAAACTTATTTTAGCGCGGTATGCATATTTTTAGACGAGATAAAATCTGTGGTCTCGCGACACTGTTACGAGACGCAGCTATAGTGTGTGCATATATGCATGTACATATAGCAGATCGCGAACGCGTCTAGATAAATTAAAAAAAAAACATTTATTGCTATAAAATTTATAACAACTGTTTTGCCTAGTGTTTAAACAACCGATAATACAACAATTGTTAACTCCCGATTAATAACTTTTTTTTAATAAATCTAATGTTACGATATCACAGCAACATATACCGAGTATAGACGTTTAGTTTGGCGTTTCGCTGTCGGGATCAAGTTTTTACTTCTGTCGGCACTCCCGTGAAGACAATCTACCACTGAGTGAATGGATAAGCCAGTTCAACATACCAAACAATTTTAACGAAGATTTACAATCGTACGAAAATATAGATGAGGACGTAGCCACAACTGGTACACTTACAAATGAACAAATTGTTGATTTAGTGTCAAAAACTCAGGAAACACCCGATAATCAAGATGAAGAAGATGATCAAGTGGACAAAGCCGAATCAGCACCAACAATTCAACAAGCCCTAGATGCCGCTAAGTTGGTAGATTTTTTTTTGTTGTTTAATCAAGACGATTCCACCACATATCTAGATATGAATAGAATACATAAAATAATACAAAACAAGTACTGGCATAGCATAAAATGTCAGACAAAGTTATCAGACTATATGTGTAAACAATAATTTATAAGCATTTATTATCTAAGACATACATATTAATTTTTTTTGTTAATTTGGTTGTTTTTTTTGGTCACTCCATATAACGATAACTCTCTATAACGACAAAAAATGCTCAGTCCCTTGAGTTTCGTTATAAAGAGTTTACACTGTATATGTATACTAGCAACCCACCCCAGCTTCGCCCAGGTACAATTTACAAAGTGGTGTATTTTACATTTAAAAAAGCCTGCCGTAGAGTTTATCGCTTTAATATTGATAATTCATAACTGCCTTATTAGCCAAGTGGTCGTAAACGCGACTGCTATGCTTTAGGTCCTAGGTTCGCTTCCCAGGTCACACAAAGGGATATTGAGGTTTTCTACGAAATTCTCAATACCAGCTCTGAGTTTGGCTTTGTGTCCGAGTAATGGCAATAGGTTCGCCCCTTAGAGTAATAATTAGGATTCGCCCCCTATTACATGAGACCTAAAACATACCCGGCGAAATGTGGGTGTACACCTCTGCCTAACACTTCCGCTTGTAGCTTCATATTTACAAATAGAACGCTTAGCTCGCGCTAAAACAGATAGGGAATGCCGGCCAACCGACCGCGACAGGTTTGACAGAGAGGGATTTCTTAAATCGCGCGTAATTTTGAATTCGTGATATCTACTACGGTATTTATTTAAATAGAAAACCGTAAGGGACAATTTTAATCTACATTAAATGGCCAAGTTAACTAACAAACTTATCTCGAAAAAAATCAATACTGAATTGGAGAAAATAGCTTCCCAAATAACGTTAAATTTTTAATTAATATGTTGAAGATAAAAATGGTAACTGTGAGACAATCTTAGGAGATAGACATATGCCACCGCCAAGTTTTCTCTAGCCTTTTTAAGGAACTACAAATCTTTTGAATATTATTTTAATGTAGGTATCTCATAAGGTTTAGCCAGCATCAGCCAAGTAAGCGCCCGAAAATCATTTTTTGACGACTTGATTATATTATTATTATAATTAATTGAATTTTCTCTACTATACAAATACTTAATGGGAATGTATTGTATATATAAACCTTTCGTAAGAAAAACTCTAAATATTAGTGAATACCGCATTAAAATCCGTTGCGTAGTTTAAAAGATCTAAGGCAGCGGGTAGCGACTTTATACTATGTAGCATAGGGGCCATCCATAAATTACGTCACACGTTTAGGGGCGGGAGGGGGTCGACGAAGTGTGACATTGTGTGACAAGGGATGGGAGGGGTCCCAAATTTTGTGACATCACATTTTTTCAAAATATAATATTTTATATCTAAGTACATTAGAACTTCTTTAAGTCGAAAATCTCCCAAACTCGAAAGAATGTGTTCCTTTCCATTCAAGCCCCAATACCTACGTTGCACTAAATCTCAACCCTCTAATCAAAATAATCAGAGAAAAAATTAAATTGGACTTCTGTATCTCGAACATAGCAATCTTTTATTTAACCACTTTTACAGCTCGATTATTTCAAACTTACTTATTACCTTTATAGTTCGAAGAAAAATAAGTTACCGGATTTATGAATATTATCGACAATGTAAGTACACTATTATTTCTTAGAAACTATTCTTAAAAACTATGCAAACCAGATTCTATCTACATTTGAAACATAAAGATGACACATTCTGTACTGCTACGATAAGAAACCTTGAATCGTTAGCTTCAATTTTGGGCCCTGATCAAATTTTCTTTTTATCCATGGATGACAAAGCACGCGTGCCATTGGGTATTACAGCAGCAAACGCTCAAGCACCAATATTAATGCACTTTAATTATTGTGTAAAATTACCGGATCATGATTTTGTAGTTGCTGAAAAACATAAACTTATTCCCTCTGTTTATGCAGGTATTGTTATAAAGAAAGATGGTGAGGGGAAACCTGACGCTGTAACGTACTCACAAATGTGACCAGCTGTGACAAGGACGGGGAGGGGTAAAAAAATCATGAAATTCGGGTGACGTAATTTATGGATGGCCCCATAGATGTAGTAATAAACTACATCTATGCTATGTATAGAAGGATATTTTTTTTTTTTGTACGAAATACTTGATCTTAAGTTGTTAATGTGAGCTATTAAGGTATTATTATAGGGCTTTCTTTGATGCCTCCCTCAAGTTGAAAATTTATCGCCAAGCACCTATAGGTGTGTTCCGGCAGCTACACTCGAGAGCTGTTCCGGCCACTAGGAATCCAACTTGGGCCCCATCTTCACTTAACATCAGGTGAAATTGTGGCCATATGCTAAAACGTATAAAGATTTTTGAAGTGAAAACTTCTTTTAGCGCGGTATGCATATTTTTAGACGAGATAAAATCTGTGGTCTCGCGACACTGTTACGAGACGCAGCTATAGTGAGTGCATATATGCATGTACATATAGCAGATCGCGAACGCGTCTAGATAAATTAAAAAAAAACATTTATTGCTATAAAATTTATAACAACTGTTTTGCCTAGTGTTTAAACAACCGATAATACAACAATTGTTAACTCCCGATTAATAACTTTTTTTAATAAATCTAATGTTACGATATCACAGCAACATATACCGAGTATAAACGTTTAGTTTGGCGTTTCGCTGTCGGGATCAAGTTTTTACTTCTGTCGGCACTCCCGACTTTCGGTATTTTAACAGTGATGTCTGAAAGTTACTCCTTCTCCATAAATCTATTAAAACAATACATATAAATAGTGTAACAATAACAATTTAAAAAAAGATTGATAAGCCCGATCGAGTTCCTTACCGGCTCTTCTCGATGACTGCGATATTTTCCGAACCAGTGGTAGTGTGTTGACGTTCATAAGTGCCTTCTCAAAGCCTAAAATAAATAAAAATACATTTTTACTGCAACATAATGTAGCGGTTTATAAATAACCTCAAATAGGACCATAGTCCAAACTGAGGCCAACACTTCATATGCCTCATATGCTAGTGTCTATGCAATGATCCAACCTCACCTTTCAAACAGGAAGACAGCAACGCGAGCAATACTGCTTTTCGGTAGAAATATGTTTGTCGGTGATGCATCCGCAGTTAGTCGTTGCATAAGGTCTACCACTCTTCCAATATATCATCCACATATTGTGTGTGTGATTGTAATATATTGATGTTTAAACATACATTTGCTTTCTTAGACCATTGATGATATATCACTTTTTATTTTGTGACAATTTTACCTTTCATTTAAATTACTTGTTTTTATTAAATTATTTTCAACTTCAAAAAAAACCTTTGAACAAGTTTATTTAATTAATAAACAGATAAAATTGTCTAAAGTTAGTCGGTTCATGAAATATAGCATTTTTTTCTGTTTTTGTTTTAGAAGAATTTATCCCGTTATTATCTTGACGAAGGGTCCGCTCAGCTGGAATTGGGAATACATAAAAAATAATTCTGTAAAAGTTTTCTCATTGGCCACCATACCGTGGATCGTCGAGTGTTTGTCTATCGCCTTCTTTACTCATGTACTTCTTGAGTATCCATGGTATTGGGGTAAGAAAAACTATCAAAAATACCTGCTTGTCTTAATGTAATAGATCAAATATTATGATCTTATTATTAATATGATGATGATGATAATAATATTATTATTATGATGATGATGATGATTATGATTTTGTGCGACCATAAATACTTTAGTGGCAGGTACTTTACCTATTTTACGTTGGATGTTAACCCTAAAGTACCCAGTCAGCGCGACTATATATATATGTTATATATATACGATATACGATATATATGTATGTTATAGTAGGGAATGTTTTGAGTGTTTGAACATTTGGTTGAAGTTGGACTATATTTCTAATACTCAGATCCGCTTTCGATATGATCCATCAAGAATTCAACAACAACAACATTCAGTTAATAATAAATACAAAGTTTATTTAGTAAATATATACACTCATGGAGGTGTACAGAAGAACGTAATAAAAAGTTAGAATAACAGATTACTTTTGCCTTTCACTTGTTTTTTTGGGTATCTGTTAATTTCTTTGATGTGTAGTGTATAATGAGCTTTTGCAGGTTTTTGTTGTTTTAACAAATTTAATATTATTTCTGTTTTTTTTTTTTGATAAAAAATGATATTATTGAGTGAAGGGAACTCCATTTGATAAGTTTTAGTAATAATGCCGGACCTCGGCGTTGCTCAGGTGTCTAAAGCTATAACTTTAATTACAAATGGCTACACTTACAATGAAGTGGCTCAAATATTACGGTCGTAAAAGAGTAAAAACAGAAAGGGATAACAGATTTATTGTAAGCAATGTTCTCAGAAACCGCACTTCGACTCCTTTCGAGGTACGAAACAACCTGCAGGAAGTTCGACAAGTGATAGTTAGCACCAAAACAAATAGAAGAAAACTTAAGGTAGCTGATATAGGGACGCACTTGCCCGCGACAGGCCCTTTTCTCACCGCACATGATCCAGTAGCTCGGTCCAACTTTGCTTATTCGTACCGAAGTTGCGATGATGACGTTTGGGGAAAAGTACTCTTTACTGATGAGTCCAGATTTATCTTAAGTCACATGATGGAAGGGTAAAAGTATGAAGATGACCCGGACAAAGATACGTTGAGTGTAAAATTGTTGGCAGAGAGTCTTATGGCGGAGAGTCGGTAATGGTATGGGGTGGTATTTACTTAGGAACACGTACGGAGCTTCACATTGTAGAAAACGGGTCCCCGACTGTGGCAAGTTACATAACAGACATTTTAGAGGAGATTGTGATGCCTTTTGCCCCATTTATAGAAGATAATTTTCTTTTAATGTACGCTAATGTTCGTCCTCACGGCATATCTGTGGCGGTAGTATCGGAGTACTTTACTGAGGTTAAAATTCAAGTTTTGGTGTGGCCAGCATGCTCGCCAAACCTAAATCAGATAGAATATGTTTGGGATAAACATAAGATTTAAAATAGTTTTTAAATCATTAATTTTGACAGAGAATTAATGGAGATATAGAGTGGCCAGGAAAAAAACATTTAAGAAATAATATTTATATGATTTTAATGTAATTTAATAACACAAGAATTAGAAAATCTTAAAATTATAAATATGACAATGATGTTTACAGATACTCAAAAACGAAATTTTTTGATTTTTTTTCTTGTCGAACTCGCAATTGGTTTTAATTCGGAGTATAAAGTTAGCAGTTTATTTAATTAAAATTATATATTTTTCTATTCCAAATATAATTACCTAATTATGACAATAAGGAAAACATAGTGTATCTTGTTTTTATTAACTGGTTTTTATTAACAAATCAAATTGTGTTATTTGAAGAAGCCCTATTTTTTCGAAGGACTTTACTTAGGATCTATCCTGGCATCTGTGTCACCTGCTGTCGTTGTACCAACGGTACTGGTGCTAAGAACACGAGGACTCGGTGTTAAGAATAACATTGCCTTATTGGTAGGAAACGCTGGAGGTCTGGATACTGCTTTTACTGAAGGCATTTGTGGAGTCATAAATAGTGCCATATTTTACCCAGCATCTTACGTGTACAGAATAATAAAGGTTAGATCATAAACTTCTATAGTAATGCCGTGTTATTCGCAATATCATTATAAATTTTAATACAAACCATAAAGTTGTTTAGATAACATTTGAAAAATCTTTATGAAGATTATAACAATAAAGTATATTTTTAAATACGTACATAAATTTTCTTAAAAACCGATGTTACATTACAATATTTTTGTTAAAAAAGCAAATATTTTCTATTTGTTATGTGTTTAACGTTTTATGGAATACTGTGTTTTATTTTACAGAGTTCATTAGCTATTTTTGTGGGCATTGGTTGCGGGATTGTGTGGGGGATTCTGTGTGACGTCATACCAGGTCATAGCGACATATACGCACCCACGATTCGAAGCCTACTCATATTTGCTGGAGGTCTTCTATTGACTTATACCTGTGGATATTGTGGATGGGGTGGTACCTGTAAGTATTTTATTCAAATATATTACAATTTTTTTATAAAGATTGTATTTAATTGATTTTCTATTATAGTTTGTTATCTATCGATAAATTGAGAAAGCAATTTTATATCTAGTTTTACATTTTCTATAATAGATACTACGTAATTACCATAAATAGTTTAGAGTAGAATACACGAGGTGTGGCCATAAAGTAACGAGACTGTTTAGATATTATCAACTTCAATCTTCACCTCTACTCCTGTTCCATAACGTTCCATGCAAATTCCATTTCATTCCATTCTCCCTCAAATTCATTCTATTATTCGAAACAGTACTGGAAGTATTCTTCTACGAGCTTCTTTATTACGCATGGCGCGCTAAAAATTTCCGGAACTGACCACTTACGACATTTGAAAATGGATCTCTTTTGGTTTAAAATGCATTTTGTTGCATCAATTTGTCACTTGTTTTTAGATTTTGGCGCCATTTTAAATATTGCGTATCTACGTTACCGTGTATTCAACTCGTGAAAATTTTCGTAGTATGATTTACTACAATTTTAAGTGTAGTTTGACACCTCAGCAGATTGTCGCATTTGACAATGAAGCACCATGAAGATCGACTGTTTATAGCTGGTTTGCAGAATTCCAACTCGGTCATGTTAAACTCAGTGACGAATTTCGTGATGATCGTTTGTCTACCGCTGTGAACAATGAAATCATCAATGATGTACGTCAAATGATTGAAATAGACGGGCATGTGACCTACCATAAGATTCGAGCATCCTTAGGTACAGGCATGTGTCAAATATAATAAATCCTACAAAAACATTTGCCTGTGAAAACCTGTGTTCCAGATGGATCCCTTACAATTTAAGTGAGGCTCAAAAAGCGGACCGTGTCACTTGGTGCAATGCCATGCTTACCAGATTTAACTAAGGGAGATCAAATTTGATGTAGGATATAGTGACAGGTGACGAAACATGGACTTATGGCTACTATCCCAAAACAAAGCAGCAATTAACTGTCTGGGCCTTTCCAGGTGATCCGAAACCAACTAAAGTGGCTAGTGTGTATCCTGCCGCTAAGCGGATGATTGATACTTTTTTAAATAAAACTGGACATAGCCAGGTGTCCTTCCATGGTTGGAGGATCGTCTTACAGTGAATATCGATTGGTACACGACCATTTATTTGCCGGAAGTTATTGAGGAGTCAATCTCAGCTCTCACACGGCTAGACAGACAAACGAATTTTGCATACAGGCCAACCTGGCACCACGCGACTTATTTCAGTTTTCAAAAATCAAGAATGATTTACGCGATCAACGATTTTCAACACCAGAAAAGGTTGTTGAAGAGTATAAAAAGCATGTTTTTGAGGTCACCACAGTGGAGTGGCATAAATATTTTTTAAATTGGTTTATTCGTATGAAAAAGTCCATTAAAGCTAAGGGAAAATATTTTAAGAAACAATAAACAGATTTTTAACCAGTCATTGTGTTTTTTTCTTATTCATTCCAGAAATGTTTAGTGCGCCCCACGTATTTGTTCCTTTAAATGCAAATGTGATCTCGGGAAACAGATAAAATTCACATGATATAAGATCAGGTGAATGGCAATAGTCTCGTTATTATATAGCCATACCGATACCCTGTATTTTATTATAAATATACCTAACATTACTTTAGTAAACCAGTTGCTCATTCAGAATATAGTAGTTGATACAAAACGCAACATTAATACTGAAGGCAATTTTACCACTTGACCTTTGCATAGATATGTTCTACAAGGTAATACAGGAATAATGTTGGACACCCGGTAGGAACGAAGTTCCTTTCGCTTTATACCGATTATGTACTATTTAACAAGCATAATGAAGGAATGGTAATATAATTATATGTAATATGTTTTTCTTTTCAGTTTTTGTTTATAAAGTTTTCAAAATAAAAACATTTTATTATTAATTATTATTATACAAATATAAACAAGTTATAAACTTAATTACCATTCAATTTTTAATATACCTATAGTACATACGCATACACGTATACTGCTTACGCAAACGCCGCACGTCTTTACTGCAGTATATAATTTTACAATATGTATACATAAATAGACATACGCTTGTAAACACGCTATAAAATAATAAATGAATCCAGAGGAGCAGTCGCTTCTTAGCGTGAAGTACACTTTTACCCTCTCTCACTCTCCCTATCGTATCTCTGTCTCTATCTAAAAAAGTGGTAGTTGGACACTTTTTCCCATGTAGCTCCCATCCGCACAAGGCGCGTTATGGAACTTCGTTCTAACAAATAGAATATAATGTATAACAGAAATCTAAAAATAAAACCGTGACTAACTGACTGGCTGATTTATTAACATATAGCTCAAACCATTGAGTAGATTGGGCTGAAATTTGGCACAAAGATAGTTATATTGAGGTTAGGTACCAGCTAACAACGGATTTTTGAAAATTTATTCCCTAAAGGTGTGTAAGGGTGTTTAAAATTTATATAAGGATATCATTTAAGAATTAAATTTTTTAAACTTGGCGTGAGCGAAGCCGCGAGCAAAAGCTAGTTGCACATAGGATGGTAAACTAAACAATCGTTAGCCTAGTGGTCGTTAGCGCGCCTGCTATGAGCGAGATCCTGGGTTCGAATCCCAGGTGAGCAAAGTGCTATTGGGTTTTTCCTATGAAATTCCCAGTAGTAGAGTTTGGTTTCGTGCTCGATTAATGGCAATAGGCTCGCCCCCAATAAATGGGACTTAAAAACATACTCTGCGAATTGTGGGTGTACAATCAGTACACCTCTGCCTAACCCTTCGGGGAATACAGAGGTGATGGTATGTTATGTTATGTTATAAACAACACATAAACAGCATAATAATAAAAACTATAGACAGCATATTACGTAAACTTACAGAAATAAGATATTATGTAAATGATATAGACTTCAATCGGAATAAAAATGCATCAATTTATGTGTGGAAAGAATATTAATAAAGAATGCCGCGTCAACATTTTACGCGGCACATAACCAAACTAGAACTATATACATAGATGTGTTAAACACAAGACATTTTATCTATCTGCATGCAGAAATGAGGTGTCATTTACCTTGACATTCAAACATCACGAATTGCTTATCAAAATATAATATTGACAATCAAGATAATTTGAATCGTTTTATAGTGACAGCTACTGTAGAATTACATATATAATATATACTGGTAGACTTAGATAAAGGAATGTAAATTTGTTCGGTACGTCATAGTAACACGTTGTCTGCTAGTTAGGTAAAATCTTCATAATACCTATTTGGATTCAAACAAGGGACATAATAACATTATGAAAACAAACAATTTTAAGCGAAATAACACTCAGCAAGATATCTCCGACACTATAAGTCGGATTGACTTGAAATTTAGTATAATTACTCCTTTCGAGATGTAAACGCTTAGTAAGAACGGATTTTGAGCAAATCCTAAAAATATTAACACAAGTGGATCCGTGGAACTGTAGTTACAAAATATGTGCTGACTACGTGCGATTTTTGTATAGGTGTAAATCTTATGAGTTCGCGACTCCGACACCGACATGTAACAGTATATTCTGGCTATAAGTATGATGTGTAGAATTGATTGTTAAATTATACATTATCTTATTACTTGGAAGTTCCAAAATTAATTCTCTTGCAAACGAGCAATGTACGATGATGTCATATCACAATTAACTTAAATATCTAAAAAAGAACACCGTTATTTCATAGTTTTAAGCTTTCACTTCTACCGGCAGTCCTCAATGACTGCCTATTTTTTTAATCAGTAAAGAATTGTTACCTTTATATTAATAGTAGCCATTCTTGGTCTAAAATGTTCAATCTTAATCATTCTGCACTAACAGCAGCTGATTTCAAATTGTATTTAACGGAACCTAGATGTGTAGTAATATATCTCCCTGTTAGTCCTTCTATTATTGTAGTGATAACTCAAAAAATAGTTATAATTCTTAGATAGGGTTTCTGGCCAAAGTTTCTGGTATATCATTTTTTAACTAAGTTAACGTAAAAAAATCAAGTAAAAATATTAATGGTAAATCAAGTAGAATAACAACATGCCGCCAGCGCAATCTCGTGTAAATACGCTATATTCCTAAATCGTGGAACAGTATTGGGTTGTATTGCATAAGTTAATATATTTTTATTTTTTGTTTAATATGGGGACATAATTTTACACACGGCCATTTAATTCCAAACTAAGCAAAGCTTGTATTATGGTAATTAAACAGCTATATATATACTTTAACATCCATACATACAACTGAAAATCACATCACAGAAAAGTAAGTCATGGGCGGGAATTGAACCCGCAATCTTCGGCTCAATAGTAGGGCTTATTACTACTGCGCCACGAGGCCTGTCAAAATAATAACATGGTACAATTATGTAATAAAGAATCCGGGAGTTGAAAACTTCTGAAAAATTGTTTTAAACACTTTATATATTGAAAATAATACCTATGAAGAATTTTGTTTCATTAATACACTATGAAAGAATTTTTTTTAAATATACGACACAAAAATTAGTCATTATGTATGTAATTCTGCATGATATCAGTGATAAATGTGACAACTTACGCTAGAGTCTAACGTTCATATTTCCTCCATGGTGATGTCACGTTTTCTAATTTGCGTTTCAAATCACATGACTCCAGACAAAAAATATTATTTATTCAAAGGTAAATTAAATAAATAAACAATCAATTTTCCAGATTTGTATTATTTTCGGCATTTTATCTATAGACCAATATTACTCAATAATTTACCTTAATTTTTAAACATACAGTCAACTCGCGGATTGTGTAGAATAAACGATTTAAAAAATATTAAAATATGCTAACTTTTTTAGTCATGTATTTAGGTTCTTTTTATCTACATCAAAATCATCTATTAGTAAATAAATAATTATAAGTTTTTAATTTAAAAAAAAAATCGACGTTAAGCTTTATAAATATACAGACATCAGAAAAGTGTAAGCATCACACATTATTTACAAAAACGGCAAGTTTTAATGATTAATATTTTATTGTTTTCCTAGATAAATATAGTAGATTGGTATATAATCTTTTTCGTTCTCGGAAATATACAAGCTGATTTTAAAAATAGAACCATCTCGATTGTGTTCTGTTTTTATAAAAATAAAAGTTAGAATAAAAGATTTTATGTTTACGTTGCTTGATAAATTTGGTATTTACCTCACTTTTATCAATTTAACGACATTTTTTTTTTCATTGAGTAGTAAGAAATTTTTTACGTCATGGAGCGGCGCCATTTGTCTGCTGATGAAATGCAGAGAGTTGTAGAAATGCTAAAAGTGGGAAGAAATCAGTCCCAAGTATCACGGCATTTTGGTGTCACATATTTGTCATGTTTGGCAGATTTACGATAATACAGGGAACCCCGCTGAGCAGCACCCAAGACGTGGAAAGAGCACAACTGCTCGACAGGACCGATACATAGGTACAACAGACTGCATGATGTCGTCCTATGTTAACTGCTTGAGAGATAGGATTAAAGCTACAGTTCTTAAGCAGTGTTGTTGTTAACCCCAAACCGTGAAAAATAGGCTGCATGAATACTCAATCAGGCGCACACCTAACGCCATGATAATCGCGCCCGTTTAAACGAATAGTGTAGGGATCGCGTGACATTGATGCAACATAAATGAGATAAAACTTAATTTTGCGATGAGTCCCAGTTTGGATTTAGGGCTGATACGAGAATGGTAAAAGTGTAACGTCATTCTGGAAATCCTGAATTACTGAGATGCGTCTAGGAAGTGCACCCTTACTTACAGCGGATCCACTGTGATGATGTGGGCGGGTTTTATGAAGAACAGACGAAGTGAGCTTGTTTTTATAGATGGCAACATAAACGCTGAAAGTTACGTTTAAGATATCTTCAAGCTCTTATGTCCACCTATTTGCACAAAATCATTGGTCAGATTTCACGGTGATGTATGATAATACGAGTTCACACAAAGCTCAGAGGAACAAAGAGTACTAGGCAATGGGAAACATTGAGGTAATACCGTTGCCTGCACAATCACCCCACCTCAATCCCATCGAGCACGCATGGGGCATGCTCCAGAGACGTGTTCTAGAGAACCTGGATGGAGCGTCAATAATCAAACAACTGAAAGACTTGGTAAAATTCCATTGGGAGCGAGCTGATATAAACAATCTTATTTTAATGAAGAATCGTTGCCGACAAGTTTTAAACAACAAAGGAGGCCACACTTGGACACCCTTGGACTTTGACACAAAACAGGACAATGAAGTTAAAATTATTATTAAAGTTAAATGTTATCTCTATTTCTAGTATTAATATTGTGCTGATCTTTGACAAAATCTAGCTTGACTAAGTTTTTACGAACATATATTAAGTTATCAAGGATGTATTGGGAGGGCAAAGTTAAAATACAAAATTCCTGGAACTTGTTCTTTTGTGATTCACGGGATCTCATTATGTAGATTGCTCGAACTACCCGCTTTTGTAATATAAATATGGTATCTACCTCAGCTGCTGAACCACACAGCAAAATACCGGTAAGACAAAGCTATGGAAGTAAGCGAAGTAGACTAACCTAGCGGTGACAATATTTGTTAACTGGAGAATCTGTCGTACTGCGAATGCAGCAGACCTTAATCTTCTCGTCGATATTTTAATGTGTGGACACCATTGTAATCTTAAATCAAGTGTAATACCCAAGAAGACAGTATCACCAATTACTAAGCCTACTAAATTCCTTTCTATCTTGATACTAATATCAACATGCCAAACATTAGGCAAGGCAAATCTCATACATTTAGTTTTGTTTGCATTTAACAGTAAATTATGAAGAGTAAGTCATTTAGATATTTTAATTAGTATTGTTTAATTGCCTAACCTGTGAATCTATTGTTTTACTTTAAAAATAAGTGAAGTATCGTCAACAAAAAGAACCATGCCCACCAACCACTAGCGGTAGATCGTTTATATATACAAGAAACAAAAACGGTCCCAAAATCAAGCCTTGAGTAACGCCGATTCTAGCTAAAGATCCAGATAGGGTTTCCTCATTTATAGTTACTTTCTGACAGCGGTATGTTAAATAAGAGATTAGCATGTCGAGAGAAGTCTCACACACACCATAGTGTTTCAGCTTAAGTATAAGCGTACTGTGCTCAACGCAGTTAAAGGCCTTTGAGAGATCACAGAACATACACAATTGCATTCTGCGATCTGTCCCATTCCTTAAATATATGACTTAGCAGCGTTGCACCAGTATTCATCTTATTAAATTAAAATGACCAGATATGGTTTAAGATGGTTAGGTCTTATTTGTATTGCGACAATAAAACCTACAAAATAATAGTTTCGTCTCCAAGCCGAGTCGTTGCAAGCGCGAACTAATAAAATCATCTGGAAAAAACAGCATGTCTGACTAAATGTTTTCTTGTTATACCATTTTTTATAACAATTTTCAAGAATGTTGTTAAATCCGGAAATCCCGGTATTTGTCGAAATTCAATCCTTTAATTACATAAAACTTACAGGGTTAAGAGCGTGTAGGGCCACAGGCACGGCAAATTCTACTAATATTGCGACCACAATAAACCCAAAACACATAAACCCATCTATGTTTTTTTTTTTTTGTATTATATATATAAAGCTATTTATATTAATAAATCTGTAGCCCTGTCTGTACTTTTAATATTTTTCCAAAATTTCCCGATATGCTTATTATATGAACGATACTGATCACGAATATGCCACTAAATTTTTTGTATGTCCGGATTTAACTCAAAAAACGGCTTGACCGATTGTTATGAAATTTTTTACACGGTATGCTTATACCATCGGTAAGTTGATAGAGTATAAGAAATTTCAATATTACTATTTAGATAATATAAAAAATTAAATAAAATAAAAATATTTTTGTTCATTTAATTATGTACACGGGAAGTAAGTATAAGTCATCCCATGAATGATATAAGTAATGAGAATTTTCTATAACACTTTTGGGAACCATAAAAGAAATATTTTCAAAAATTTTAAATTTCATTAATTGTTAACCGATTTTCATGTAATTTTATACACGGGAATTCTAACTATTTACATAATTAATGGATTATAAGAATTGTCAATACTACTAGAATATAAAAAAGTTATTCAAAAAGTTTAATTTTCATCAATTCTCAAAAGATTCTGATCAAATTTTGTAGACGGGAAGCATACATCATACTATAATTGAGAGAATATATGAATTGTTAATAATGCATTAGAAATTGTAAATTAGAATAATAGTTTTCAACCGATTTTGATGAAAATTGTACACGGGAAATACATGCCACTCCTCAATTGATACGGCATATGAATTGTTATCAATATGAGTAAAAATAAAGGGATTTAAATAGTTATTGCGTAGTAAAAAACGCGTGCGGAGCCGCGGACACACCGCTAGTAATATTATAAATGTGAAAGTTTGTATTATATGTTTGGATATTTGCTACTCAATCTCTCAAAAACGGCTAAACGGTTTTAGGTAAAATTTGGTACACAGATAGTTTATAACCTAGATTAACACGTAGGATACTTTTATCCTGGTAACTGTTATTATCATTTTATTTTGTTTTCCCGATTTCCATACGGGCGAAATCGCAGGTACAGCTAGTATTTTATGATTCTGTAAATAAATAAAAAATCTAGCTGCTATTGCACTAGTATCGAGAAATATGTTCAGAGAATACATAAAAATGAAACAATAAAAATATGTTTTATTTTATTTAAATGAAAAACAGTACTTATTCCTAATAATTAAAGCGAATTTCAAAAAGTAAACATTTCGTGATGACAATAAGTGCTTCGAACGTTTTTATGATCAAAGAAATTTTAATTGAAATTACTGAACTATGTGAATTTCCACAGGAGCGATGTTTATTACAAACGCCCACAGAACACAATTAATTAAGAACACCATTAGTAGCACTGGATGGAGTGATATAAAGTCATTGATATCTTTAATACAGTTATGTGTATAGACGTACGTTTATTTTAAGTAAGCATCTAGTATTATTAATAACCCAACACCAAGTATACGAATAAAACAAATGAATAGTAGTAATATCTACCGTAGCGTACTGTAGTGTCTTTTTTCAAATAATGCGCAGGTGTTTCTGACTATAGTCATAAATCGTAATTGTATCTACTTCTTTATATATGTACTAGCACTTTCCTGTGGCTACACTCGCGTCATAGTAGAGTTATGTTCCAGCTTTTTCTTTCTAACTGAATTGCAAAATACTAATTTTCACAGATCAATCTTCAAAAATTACGGATTTTCATATACACTTTCATCTCTCTTTTCACCACTTTAGGGTTTGAATTTCGAAAAATCTTTCCTTAGTGATCACTTACAGTATAAAAGTTTAATTACAAACTTTCACTAACCTAGCCTCAGTATTTTGAACTATATATATATATATATATGTCAGTCAGTCAGTTATCCTTGTATATATTAATAGTTGTGCCCGCGACTTCGCCCAAGTTGTATATTTCATGTGAATAATAATGCTTTAATATTAGGTATATCTGTTTAGTGTAATTTAATAAAAATCTTGATAGCGCAAACATCAAACAACGACATCTATCGTAGAAAATTTAGAACAAATAATTTTATTTCATTATTTTAAAATTTTAAAAATAACGTTAAAATCTATCTAAAAACACTTTAAAATAATAATAATAAAATCCCAGCCTTCAATTATTAATACGAGTACTTACGGAAAATATACTTAAATGTGACAATAAATATCAAATAAATTTCATGATAATTTAAACCAAGCCGTACAGCGCGATCTATGAATAATTCGGGGAAAAAACATACGTTTAAATTTATTGCTTTTTTTTAAATTATCTAAAGATAAAATAATTTGGATCAATTTGGTTTCTTTTAACTATATACTTTTAATATACATATTAAAAAATTGCATATATGTATATATACATTATTTTTTATATGTACATAACCTAAACGCAATTCATAGACCATACAAATGTCCATGCGTATAAAAATGCATCCTAAATGTACTTTCAGACTATAAACTACAAACATACCAAATTTCATTAAATTTGGTCTAGTAGTTTTTGCATGATTATCGTTCGAACAGACAGAGAAAATTTTCAAAAACTATCGAAATGTGTTCTGTCCATGATTCTAACCCCCTCCTCTCGTATTATTTTTTCTCAAATATCTTCAATGTACGTATTTCGACTCTTTACTCTTTTATTATTATATAGATACATGAATATTTGACGGCGTCTATTAATATCCTAAATGGGTCCTGCAATTTCACCCGCGCTGTGGATTTTATAGGAATCGACTTTTTACTAGAATAAAAATAGCCTATAGCACTCAGACATAACGCGTCTTCCTATTAGTGAAAGAGTTTCTAGGATCGCATCGATTTCAGAGATTAACCTCTTACAAATATATTCACGATCTTTACCTTTGTTTCAAAATAGTAAGTAGACTCTGTAGTAAGTCTATAAGTAGTAGACTATGTAATTATTGGTCTTTGCTGCGGTTGCCCAGTCATTAATCTATATATAGAGTTTATAACATCTAGGCGACCGAGCAAAGCTCGATGTCATAAAGAAACATTTATCTAGGTAAACTTAAAAGCAAAACGTTATCGAAATATAAAAGTTTAATCGAAATCGTTGAGCCATTTCCAAGAAACCAATATATAAAAATAACCATATGCCTACACCAGAATATACATTTTTACACAAAAATTTTACTGCGTACAATAAATAATGATTATGAACTTCTAGTTGTAGACTAATAAAAAAAAATGTTTGTTAGAGTAAAGCTAAATCAAACAGACGAGTAAGTCCACTATCTGAGAATTGTCATTGGGCATTATTAATTTGCTGCATCATATTGTAACCTTGGTTCCAATTGATTTAAATGAGCAACAATACGTGTGACGCCTTTTAGTTATACCCTGTATACTTAAACACTTAATATTAACAATGTTTTCAGCTGGTGTCGCTATAATGGTATGTGCAGGCACGGCTGCGACGAGGTGGGCCAGACGTGGCTGGCCTATAAATGATAATCCCGTCTCAGAAGTCTACAAACTGCTCTGGAGAGTTTTTGAGCCTATGCTTTTCACGTTAAGTGGATATTTTCTAGACGTATGTGTAAATTTCATTTATAGACATATTATATACTTTCAATCAAGAAGTTTTCAAGGATTTTCTTATTTAACAATAAGCGGTATAGCTCAAAAGTTAGGCTTAAATGAAAATGTGCTGATCACATCTGTCGAAACAACAACCAATAGAATAGAAGAGTTCTTGAGTGGAGACCTCGTCTTTGAAATCTTAGTGTAGGACGACCTTAAAAACTGCTCAGTAACTGTGACACAAGTGACAGGATACGGAAAGCTGGAGATCAGTTTCGATGGCGAACCTTGGGAGACGCTTATGTCCACCAGTGGACTGCTAAAGGCTGATGATGATGATAATACCATTACAACAAACATATGTTAAGTGCATTTGTTCAGTACTTGATTTAAATCTTTTAAATTGATTAATATATATAAAATTAATAGCTCTCCCTTTTTCAAATTTAAGTAGCATGATTCTAAAACTAACCCTTTATGTTTGTAAAATAGTTTAGGTCCACGCGAACGGACAAAGTTTGGGAATCTATTATTCAATACTATACAAAAGTATAATTTGAATTCTCGAAATAAATAATCACTAAAACATTAATAAGAAAGCTTTTTTCAGGTATCAATGATAACCCTAAAGGATTTCTGTCTGATACTAGGGTGCTTATTCGCAGCGTTATTCTTTCGACTACTCGCGGCATTTCTTGTAGCTCTCGCCAATGAACTATCCATCAAAGAGAGTTTGTTTATTGCTGTAACTTGGATACCTAAAGCGATCGTTGAGGTTCGTAAAACATTATTTGCACATTGTCTGGGCATAATCTATTAAAATAGATACATAATTATCCTTCACGTAACACTATATACTTTGATATTAGTATTATCTAATATTATAGATAATACCCACAAAAAAAATGCTAATTTTAGAAAATATCTTGTAATATTTCATGGCATAAATATAAGGAGTAATCGTAAATGCAAATATTAGATCATAAAAATAAATATCAGATTATTTCTCATAATATGATAATTTTACGTAGGTACTTTCGCTTCATTAGCAACTCTAATAATCCATCACTTATCAAATGACATCACAGTGCCATTAGTAGGAAGGTTGAGACCTTGAAAAGCATTAATCTGTCTTCCTACCGTTGACTCTTCTTATCCAACAGTTCAAACAAAATTCACCAAGGTTCCGACCACTCGTAGGTCACCAAACTAAGAAAGTATTGAGATAAAATGTGCAAATACATTTTCGTCATAATTAAGTACATATAGCTTCAGGAAGATCATTTAAGCAAATATTTGTATCTCGGACGCTCGTGTCATGTGATTGTGATAAAACTAAATAAAATGAACTAAGGAAATGCAGTTTATTCCGACACATTTGTGTCTCGCCGACATATTGCACCTATAACTACAGGATTTTTGAGAAGAGGCAGGAAGGGTAGACACCTTAACCGTTGTAGATTCACGAAAAATTTCTGATGAAATTGTCCTTAACTTAACAGTAAAAACTATAAAATTACATTAAAGTATCATTCCCTCTTGATACGCTATTCCTATCTTGGTGGATTTTATAATTATAATTTGCTGCTTACAGCTGAGCCCTTTTTACAAGTTGGCCTCCATCCATATAAGATGGTTCTTCTTACCTCTATTCTCCGTGTATTATACAAAAAACACAACTAATCAACTACTATCAACTAATCAAGAGTGTAATAAATACTTTTTTGTGTAATATAATATAACCTTTACGTTTAAGTATAATATAAACAAACAACAAAGGTTCGGTGTCGTATCTCGTATATATTAAATTATTATTCTGTATTATGTCTACAAAATAATATTGGTTATGACATTAACAAATATTCATTTCTCTAGAACAAGTTAAACGATTGGGAAAATGAGATGAAATAATACTATAAATTAAAGTAATACAATTTAATTTAAACAATAAACTTCATAACGATATACTAAAGAAGTAAAAGCACCACGAGTGACTACAAAGACACAGGCAGGACTATAATTTATTGGGGGGTTGTAAAATTTATGTACGTTAGTAAAAGCCCGAACTACTAAATAATAATAGGTGAAGCCACTTACTTAGCTACTTTCAAACTGAATTATGACTATATCCCGTGAATAAAACTCTCGAACAAATCAGTGTATACAAAGCTCTTTAAAATTTATCTTTAAAATATTCAATGACATTTATGAAATAATAATCAGACAGTCTTAAGAATTTTATTAAATAGATGTTTAATTGTACAACTTGCGTGTGACCGACCGAATATTCGGTTTCAATTATTCTTATAAATTCACCCATAGTACACTTTTTCTTAGAAATAAGCGAACGACAAAATGTCAAAAATAATTGTAGCATATCTAATTTCTTCAAATCTCTTCCGTTTAGGATATTATTTTCCTCCAATTTAACGTATTACTTTTAAATCTGTTTGCAGAATTTATATGGTTACATAATATTTGTATGGTATGAAAATCTAAGAAATCGTTTTTTTTTTTTTTTTTTAATATATTTAATAAAAATAACACCAACTTCTAAAGTTATATTATTCAATAATATTGAATAATTTCTTACGTGAAAGGTATTCATAATCATTAAAGAAGTAGACACTATCACGTACTATACATTTTTTATGAAACAATAAAAACGACATTACGCTTTGAGAGTTAAGTCAACAAGCTGTGTGAAAAATGCTCGCGCGCTATTGTATGAAGTACCGAAAGTTTTTGCACACACGTGCTCAACAAATGATTAAACCCATTTCAATAAAACCGTTTCTGTATTATTGAGAGTACTTGTTTTTTTTCCTCTATTAACATTTTTTTTTTGCTTCCTTAAAGAAAACAAATTTACTTGTTTACCACCGTCTAATAGTGAAAACATACTATAGGTTTATTGGATTTGAAATCGCCAAAACGTCGTGTGCTGAACGAAGCCATCCCTAAAAAGAGGTCTCTCCTAATCATTTTACTTTTTTTAGTCTTAAATATCATTACTTCAACGTTTTTACAATTACACGACATGTACAACCCCAGTCATATAACTTCTGAGTAGGTAGATACCTAGCAAATTGGTTTTACGAATTCAGCAAACGCCGCGCCGCGCGACACCATGCCGCACCCACACAGATCTGCATGGTATTCGTTGAACGTGATATAATATTATGTTGTATACATTGTCGTATTAAAATCTATGTAGTGCCTACATGGCTGTGCATATTGGCATTCAAATGAACATTAAGAGCATTGTTGCGATTTTAAATATTCTAAAAACTTTTTCGTGTTAAATAGGAAATTGTAACTTTTCTCTTTTACAATCTATTATAACGGAAAACTAGGACTTATTAATAAATGCACGTGTATCTTAGAAGAATAAGGCCGTAAGTTTGAACTAATTTATAGTTATTTACGCCCCCATGCTCCTAAGGTGCAGAGACGAGACAAACATCTTAGCATTCCATGGATTCACCGTGAGGGTGCCGGGTCCATCGTGTGGCAGACAGAGGGAACACGAGCAACCCCCGGGATTTGCGACCCAGGTGTAGGTTTAGGGGCCCCCTTATCATGCACAATCAGCATTCGTTTTGGCTGCTCGCGATACCCTCCCTACTAAGCCAGAATTGGTAAGAGCATGTTAATGCTGCTTTAGATACCCGTTCTAAAATAGAACTTACTGTAGTTCTCGAGAGGCCGAGGTATTTTAGCAAGTTAAAGAGATATTTCGCTGGAATACCTCTCGCTCCCACTTCTGCCGCATATAATTTAACCGCATAGCCGTGTTTGGTTAGCTCGTTACATAGATCGTAATATTTATTCATTTTTATTGCGTGGTCTTTAGGTATATTAGTTTCCCACGCTAATAAAGAAATATGTATGACATACACCCACATCCTATGGGGTTTTATATCTTTTTTTAACGGATATAATACAATGATATCCGTAATGTTTTAAAAAGGCATTGAAAACTTTATACTTGTGTCGGATATTGAAAAAAATACGTAAAAATTAACAAGTCTTGCTCAATATTTATAATTTTCCTGTTTACATAAATAGGGGTATTTACATAAAACTCCATAGAAACAGTATTTTTACATTATATTGGCTGATAGCTTAGAGTAATGATTCAAGACTAGACAACTGCACGATCAATGACTAACATGGTAGATAGTTAGAAAATACGTTAAAAAGTGCATAAAGTTTAAATGTAAAACTACATATTATGTTACTGTCTTAACAAAAAAACAATAATTATTCATTTTTACTATATGGTGCTAAAAACTGCTCGAAAAGACATTTATTTTAAAATAAGATATATCTTTAAAATTTCATAATACATATTTACATAATATATAATTATTTTTTTAAGCCAACTGCCGTATAAGACGAAATTACCTTTTAAAGTTAAGAAGTAGCACAATATTCTTTACATGGCCCAAATCATTGTAATTACTACATGAATTGAGTAGATAAATTTCATGTGCCCCATCATTCAAAATAATCAACACACGACTCATATTCGTTCCTTCAAACCTTCATGTAACACAAATAAACTTTCTGCTAATTGTGGTAGTTGTAGTTATTTAATATTTATTTAATAATATTTACAGGCGGTATTAGTACGATCTGCAGCAGATTCACTCTGGTCAGACGCAACGAAGCAAGACAAACGGATCGCAGTGCAACACGCAAATATAATCGTTATCGCTATACTTATAACTACTACATTGGGATCTGTGCTCACCACGGTTTTAGGACCGTTACTTCTCTCGCAAGAATCAAAAATTGTTCCTGATGGTAACTATAAAATCCTTTACGTCAAATTTATCATAAATCTTACAAAATTGTAAGACTTAATAACGTAACCCTATGTAGATTATATTTAAGTCTATTATTTAAGTGTACCTCGGTCGCTTCTCTCCAAACAGAGCGTGCCAGCGCCCACGCCCGCGTAACCACCGTTCTCTCCGCAGAGGGCGGGCGGTCAATTTCGCTCCAGCACACCCGTCACGTCCACCCTCTCTAGCGGTAACCCAAGCCTAGGTCCGTTCCTCGGTGTGAAACCCTTGGGTCAGGCAACCGCCCGCGCGATACAAGTGACACTGTACGTGCATCACTTAGCTACCTACATACAACACTACACACGTATGAACATACACACGTGCACACCACACAGGTACATAGGTTCTGTGAGGGACCTTTTTTTTTCTTTTTTTACGCTAGTTAGTTAGCGCTAGTTAGTGTAGAAACATTCCGATTATTGAATACACATACGCACGGTTCCTTCCTTCCTCCCAGGAGGAAGGGAACGTGCCTATGTGTATATTTAGTTAGCTCGAATCGTAGGTGTAGGGATTAGAATAGATCGCGACCTATTTGCGAACGCGACGACCGCCCGAGCCGAGGTCCGGCCACTTTGGCACCCTCGTGCGAGTCGTCCACAAAACTTTCGCGGCTGAGTGCCCTCTGCGCTCGCCCCCAAGTCCGGTGAAGCTGTAAAAGCCGCAGCGGCTTTAGGGCCCCTAAGGCTAACAGTGTAGTCAGTTCTAAAAAAAAAAAAAAAAAAAAAAAAAAAAAATGTACCTCGGTCGATAGGTATATAGAATTAACTCGTTAATAGTAATGTCAAATTACGTTTTAATTGCTTAAAATAGATTTTGCTTCATTAAGCGTGTCCTTAATTATTTTTATCATTTTTTTTAAACGTCCGAAAGTTTTTATTTTGTAAAAATATTATTGTTATTGTATACAGTAATTATTTTTATAAGTAGGTATACTCTATCCAATTGCGTCCGAGATATTCCATTGTTACAAAGAAAAGCAGAATACGTTAATTTTGTCTACGATAGTGTCCACTATACACTGAAAAATTGCTATCTCTTTTATATGCTAATATTTGACCACAATCCCACGTAGTGATTAGTGAAGATGCTATCGAAGATTGTAAGGCAATAAAAATAGTGCATGGCGATTGGGTTTCTAGTGTAACTTTCAGAATATACCAATATGTGCTTTGCAATATATTTTCAACTTTTATGGGTAGAAGCTAACCAAGCGAGTAGGTGCTTCAAATACTTTATTAGCACTCTACGGTTTCATCACGATGTCTTCCTTCACCGAAAATCGATCGTATTTTATTGTAAATTTGTACATCCTACTAACTTTATGTCAAAAGTTACATTCAATTACGGAATCATTGACCCATCATTGCTTAACACTTATCACTAATTAAAATGTCATCTAATATTACATTGGAATTATATCTCCAGAATTATTACCGAAATCATGAGTATCGTAGTTTAAAATTATTTGTGATAAGCCTCCTGTAATAATATAGTATCTGTTGTTCATCAATTAAAACATTCTTGATTTAATGAATATGATACAGAGAATCTAGAACAAACAAGACACATTAATTATAACTGAAAGAACTGTAAACAGTACAGTCAATGTTCTAAGCTTAGACAAGCGTGCAAGTACTAGCATATACATAATAAACAATTTATTTAATATTTTACATATGACTTCAAACGGGATTAACGTTAAATACATGTATTATTAAACTGGATATAATGGTAGACGAAAATCAAAGAATAATAAAATAAATCATAAATTTAAAAAGGACAACATTTAATAACCGTGCTGTTTTAAAAATACGTACCTTTCAAAGAAAAAATTACAATCTAATCTACTACTTTTAAGTGAGCTATTCTTGTATAAAATATACATATATAAATATTGAAATATTTATATAATATTATGTGATAGTAATTAAATGATAAGCCTTTTTAGTCCTCCTTGTAATAATGGGCCATAAATTATGACATTTGAGTCATATGGAATCAAAGGCGGCAAAGTAGGTTTGACCGATAACCTGGTAATTCAAATAAAACTAATAAATTTCAATTATATCCATGGCGAATATTTTACTATTAGCTTCACCCTAAGACCTACAGACCTGTTTTGGTGCCTTTGATTTTATACCATTCATTTATTTCATGAAACCGACGAGCACTGCATTGTTTTTCCTATTATTGCAGTTAATTTCTTTTCAGAATCAAAATCCTAATCCAGCGTATATCATTAGAAATACATGAAGGTATGACGACTTATCCTCAGACTAAATCCTATACCACGCGACGGCAAAACTCAATATTTCAAAATCGGTTCCACCACTGAAGCTGCGAAACGCAAAAATGTGTAAATAATTTTAAAAATCAAGGAAAAGGGATACGTCCACAAATGAGGCGACTAGTTTGTTTAAATTAATTGCTTCTTATTATTAAATAAATAAGCATTATGCTACAATGAGACTAACATGTGTGAGATGTATGTAGCGCTTTAAATATAAGAATTAAATAAAAATCATAAAACATTTTTTTACTTTGATGTAGCGTAAGGGGTATAAAGTTGCATGATTAAGTTTGAGTATTCTATTTTTATTCTACTACCCCTTACTCGTTGGCGCTAATATAGAATATCTAGCGGTTGAGATTGCGTAGCAGCAATAACACTATATCATTACTACTTCATCCCAAATTTCGCGGTTGGACGATTCTCGGAAGAGTCATAACCTCCTTAGGCTCACTTACAACCGCAATGAATTTCGTAAGTAATGTAGATAAAGAATAGAGTGCGAGTTATTTATCAAGCTGACATTTTTCACTTGTTTTATGTTATGAAGCGTCAAACAAACTTGCAGTTGACCTGATAGTCAGTAATCACTGCAGGGTATAGTTGTACCCAAACTCAAAAGGCCGGTATCCTAACTGATGCCAGTCAACACTTCATCATTTCGAGCTTTCAGGAAGAAATAAACGTGTCGGTGGTACATCCACATTCGAACCCTTTACAGGATCATCCAAATTATTTGTTCGCATTCTAAAAACAATGTAGAAAACACCTTCCTATGCTGTTTAACCCTTGTCTGAATGAAAATACTCTTCCCATTAATCGATCGTGTTTTGCACTTTTGGAAATTATTATTATTTTTTATTATCATATTCATTAACTTGTATATATACATATATAAATATTGCAAATATTGTTAATACCGCCTCTATTATGTTTCCTTCAGATGGATATTTTTAACATATTCATACTATTTTTCTAATCTCCACACATTGCTCCAACAAGATGGTGACTCCCTAATTAGAACTTTTCAGTGAGCTTTTGTATGTCTCAGAATTCATGTCCTATGTAATTATTCTTAATCTTAAACTGTCAAGAAACGCGCGCAAGCTTATGAAGTAAAAAAAAACCACTGCATATATGACAGACCAAGTTAGATTCCGCCAAAAACCTCCAAAAAATACTAACTAACTAATTTAGTACTTAAAATCTTTTTATTCGCTGGAACTAAAAATAGTAATGAAAAGATAAAATTTGGTTATAAAATTATAGAGGAACAATAAAGTAATAAAAATAATCTACAGTGAATAAATAGCATGGGATTAAGTGGTATGATTATAAATATATTACAATTATTAATAAAATAGTTCTATATAAAGAATATTAGTCATTTTATTATATTTAATATATTATTTAAAGATCTTATGTGTGCTTGTGATAAGATAATATTATCGAATAACGATAATTTAAAATGAGTAAAATAAGCATCGATTCGGCAAAATGGTGGTGACCAAGAAATCTTGTAGGCGCTTCAGACAGCACTCTGTGGCTTCAGAACAATGTTTATTGTAGCAAACTCCATACAAAAGTGATCACATATCCACGTTATACTCCCTTCTTCACAATTATTAGTAGTGCCAACATAATCAAATAACAACTTAAAAAATATAATGTTATAAAAAATGAAATAAAAATTAAATATCATTTAAATATGAATTTATAAATAACGCATATAATTTTATTATATTCAATAATCAAATATTAAATAGTAGACATATTATTACAATCACGTATTGATAGAAAAAGTAGGTACGTCATAACACAACATGGTCAAATCATAAAAACTCTTATAGTTAACAATATGGAAATATTGTTTTATAAATAATGCACAATTATATTATCTTCAATAAACAAATATTAAATATAGATATCTTATTTAAATAACGTTTTGGTAGAGGACGTTGCCCATAGGTTTAAGTTATGGAGTTATTACAATTTTTCTCAACAGTTTCTTGACAAGAATATTAAATAACGTCGATGAATTTCACTAGGCAAAGTTAATATCTACTTTTGATAATTTTTCTTTTATTTACAGACATAACATTAGGCCGTCCGATAGTAAAAGCAGAAAATGAATATTCTACCTTCAAAGTACTTTTAAACGATATTTTGATGTCTATTAATAATAATCAATGGTTTTGATGTATATTATATTAGATATAATAAACGACAATTAAACTACTTAATTTTTTTATTTATATTTTCTAATATTTTGTTATTTCAGATATTGTCGGGAAGAAATATTGTAACCGACCGCAGTCTACGTAGAACAAACTATACCAAGCTCCATATTTTTATAATAAAAAAATATTTGATCAAATTTTAGTTTTATTTTCACTTAGGTTCATACAAATCGTATGCAAAACTTAAAACGTAAAGAAAGCAATTACCGATTATGTACTTAACAATGGTAGTATAATATTTCGTATAATTTTCATAACTATACAGATACCACCAGTAAAGAAAATTTTAAAAATCGGTCCAGTAGTTTCTAACAAAATCACAAACATAAAAACGCTCTAAACAAAACACCTTTTTAAAATCAATTGAAAGTCCCTAGCACTGTTGTCAATTTAAAGAAACATATTTTCCAACAAAAGTGTATTCTTGAAAATGCTGATAAAATTGAAAGCCAGAAATAACACTCATATAAAATATGTTTATATAAATAAAATTAACCAGTGAATTTATTAAATGTAAACGTACAATAAAATAAACCCAAACTTTATTTTAAAGGTAAATTATGAAACTGTTAGTTTAGTAGATAATTGAAAATTCATCTAAGAAAATAGATAATTTTTGGAATCATATATTTGGAATACATTGGTTTATCTATCTACACAATTATCGTGTAAAAAGTGCTATCAGTCGAGTGTTAGATAATATTATTATGTAATATTTTATTGTAACAAAATCAATTTATTAATTTTTTAGATAAATGTAGACCAGAAAATGTAAAAATAATTCCAAAAAAATTTGGACTGCTTTTCTGAAATTTTAGCCCGAAGCCTTCAGTAGTGACCTAGAAAACCTTAAAAATTAAGTTGTTTTATATATAGCACAAGTGTGTTTTAAAGATTTATAAATTTTATAATTTATGAAATTAAAAAAAGGCAAAAACTATCTCCAACAGGAGCTGACTACTTTTAAATGTTGAGCATTTGGAATTCTGGAAAAATAAAACTGTAAGTTAAACAACGCTATTGAAGTTGTCAGGCAGAAATTCTTTTTTAGACTACAAACGTAAATAAGTACTAAATAATTAGACTACATTCCCTGTAAAGATAAATACATATTTATCACTACAAGCATTCCAGACTAGGGAAACTTCTGCTTTATTCTATAAATAATTATTTTCACTAAGTCACATCTTTAGGTGATTTAATAACATGAATAGATATTACTTTCGTTGATACCTTTTTAACTCTGAGTTTTTGAAATATACTTTATGTTACAAAATTAAAGCATCAATTTATTTAAAAAGCTTATTAATAATAATACTAACAATACTGTCATGTAATGTTCGCTGTGTTTCCCTAGTATAGTATGTTTGTATGTGTGCGATGTTTTTCAGAAACTACACGATCAAATTTTTAATATTCTTTTACTGGGCCCAATTTTTGTCTGTGGGTACTTATTAAAAGGCTTAATTATATATAATATTAAGATATCATACTTTGGAACAGATTTGAATGTACATAATATAATAATTTTGTTTGTTATTAATCATTATGTTTTTTGAAGCAATGATAGCTCAGTTGGTAACGTGTACGGACTCTGCGCCGATCGACGTGAATTTCAATCCCTGCAGTGAGCCTGAGCTTTCGGTGAAGGATAACATCGTGATTAAACTATAGCATGTTGGTAGGATATTTTCTAATGCCCCTCTGGTTAGCTAACACTTTAAAATCTGTCGCCAAACACTAATAGGTGTGTTCCGGCAGCGACACTTTAGAGCCAGTATTCCACTAGGCTTAGCGTACTACCATCTTGGGCCACATCGTCACTTAAGATCAGGTGAGATTGTGGACACAACGGTAAACCTATAACGATAATAATAAAAAAATAAGCCGGTTTATTTAATAAAAACTTACATTCATTCATGAACGATACTTTAATGTTGTATAGTCCATTGATTTTATCACTAACTACGTTGTAAGGTTATCTATACAGATTAATTATCAATATAATATATTCATAAATTCCAGTAATAGAGACTTTCATTAATGTAAGTATTAATATTGAAATAAAAGATTTTAATGAAATATACATTTTAATAGACTCATAAAAAATGTATGTACTTATAAATGAAGAATAATTAAATTAAAAATAGGATTCCGAAATATAAACTACAATATTAGCGGAGTCATCAAGCTCGCCGCCAGAAGGAGTCATATCCTGAAGGTTGCCTGCATTGCCACATTCTAAGGCAATACTTATTCGCTGATTGGAGATTAGCCAGCCCTCTGGCCGTGAGGTGTGCTGACTAGTCGCGAGTTCGCTGAAAAGACTGCGCGCACTCACGCTCTACGTTTCCAGGTTTTTGACTTCATACAGCACAAATATGTTGTCCCTAGCGAGGCCAGCATACTCACACCGCTTGAAGTCCTCCGCTGAGGCAGCTGCTGTGCCAGCGCTCAATTAAGTAACTGAAAGATATGACGATGCCAAATTAAATGTTATATTTATTATAATAGTACAAATTGTTTTTTTTTAATATGTGGTTCAATAGTAAGTGAACAGTGCACGTGACGTCACATCACCATAAATTACCTTGAATCTTCACGGCGGTGAATAACGTTATTAGTGTGGTACTACCACAAATTACATTTTTGAACAATAACTTAGTAAGGTAGACTGGATGCGGTAAACCGGAGATACAGATCCGATGACGATCTTTGGGAGAGGCTTATATCCAACAGTAGATTGCTAATGTGTGATGATAATATAATGATTCGTAGCTATGATAATTAACTTGGTTTATACGGAAGCAAAGCAAGTAATGTATCATGTTAAATTAAAATAAATTCGGTAACTGGTTAATTTCATCCTAAAATCAATAAAATCTGGTTCCTAATACCTTTAAAACTTGCGACCCGTACGAAATATCTGGCGCGTATATGTGGCTAGGAAATAAAGGTTGACTATGGCTGACTTAATAGTGTAAAATGACAAATTTATTTACTTATTGATTCGGTTCATGACGTCCACCACGCACTGCGACTCTCGCGCACCGCGAAACTGACTCGGTCATTTGGCTAATAACAGAAGAAGTATGTTCCTGTCCCAGACTATATAAACGTGAGAATTAAAAAAAACGTATTTTAAAGTTCAAAAGTGTGAATGACAATTGAATATAAAAGAAATATGCCTCAAAGTGAGTATATGTTTTTGACAAAATTATATCAGCGCAAATCACATATCTGGAGTGTTAATATATCGTCTTTACAAGATTTTTGGTTTCGTCTTTATTCAAATAAACCGTTTTCTTTAGTGCATCATTTTATTATATTTCTAAAGTTGAATTTTCACTTCATGGACAGAACTTAATTTTAATTTGAAATACATTTACGTCTTTTAATAAATAAATAGAAAATATCGTTATGCGAATAGCGAAAGTAACATTATTATACCTTTGTAATAAATACAGTTGAGAGAGAAATACACGCATCAAAGACATTTCAAATTTGAGACAACTTAAAAAATATTAATTGCTAATATTTAGCATATTTTTGCATTAGAAGTGATAAAACGGCTTTATTTATTATGCATAATAATTATTTTTCAGATACATCATTGCTGTGGTAATGTTTTATAATAAATATAATAAAATATAAAATAATGCTTGAAATAATATGTCATGAAATTAGATTTTTCATATTTCAATAGTGAAATTACCTGTAATAATAACTTTATCATATAAACAAATTTTTTTGTGTAACGTGCCCATTTCATAAAATTATGTACTTTACCAATTCACAATTTGAACCATTATTAACTAATCCGAAACACTGTGAAACATAAACATAATTAATTATGAAAACAAACCGATTAATCAAAAACTTGCGTAAACACTAGTATCATTTGATATTAAATCAAACTATTATACTAAGACTCCCTAACGAGTAATGTACATGAGCCTAGTTAACAGTGGCAATAATTAAAAACAACGTATTATGAAGCTTGAGGCATTGCGTGTTCTTTAATAAATGCTATACTGCAAGTAGCCGTTCTCACCATGACCTAAACTAAACTCACTGAACTATAAGTTAATTATTAATAATTAATTAGCACCGAATTTAAAAACGGAATTAAACACAAGACAATTTTTTAACAAAAAAGAAAACCAAATTAAATGATTTTGAAGAGTTCCCAGGTGTATCTTCGAAGTTGAAGGTCCAATGTCAATGATTTTTTTATATGGATGTTCAGCCATTACTTCTTTGTTTATAAACTGATTTGTATGATTCTTTTTTTGTTAGATGCGGGATACCTCAAGGGTGATCCCATTTTAATTTCATTGACATTGGACCTTCAACTTCGAAAATACACAAGAGAAGTCTTCAAAAATATTGAATTTGGTTTTCTTTTTTATTAAATATTGTCTTGTTATAAGAATGATTGTCTGAAAGTGTTAAAAATAAAGTAATTCTTTATTATGTTCTGTCTTTTAATTTATTAAATATAAAAAAGTAAAAAATATATACACAAATAACATATAATGTACTAACTCACGTTTTGGTGTTATTGAATTGGAACGGAATTATATTGTTAGCTGTGACATTTTTATTTTTACCTGAAATGATTAAAATGTGATATCAACAGCAGATCATACTCATCTATATTTTCTTATACATATATGTTTTTTTCCTTTTATATATATAGTGGGCATCTTAAACAATAGAAGTAAAGCACGAGACATAAAGAAACATAAAGACCATGAGTAGCCTTAATTTTTTTTAAAAGTCGGTTATAAGATATAATTATTATTATTAGTTTTTATTGCTTAATTCCATTTTTAGTAATAGATACTTATATTAATTTATAAAACAAAAATTTTAAAGAAGTAAACACAAAAATTAACAGCCTAAACTAAAAAGCAAGTTTGTACTAAAATTCCGTAAATAGTTTACATATATTGAAATTTCATAGTCTTGAGATATTGATGATATAATAAAATTATTGTTATCAATATCTACATTTATGTAACAAAAAATAATTTACGCTTATCCACTGAACATTATTTTATTGCTCTGTAAATTTAAAACGAATTGCCAAATATCTATATTTCAATATCTTTATTTTAATAATATCTCTATATATCTAATATCTTTATTATAATAAAATAACAATAAATATATATAATAATAAAGTGTTTTTGTTAAGTGTTAAGTATAGTTAAAAAAAAATCAAACAAGGAAATTATTATCATAAAATTCGCCAGTAATACTATTAAATTACATAATATATCACCGGATAATTGTACAAACCGTTAGTTTATAAACAATCTAGTGATATTGTAAATTATTGTTAGATTGAGAACAGACAGTAATAATTTGGAACTTTTGAGGTTATGTCTATTAAATATGCAACTAGAAAATTTGAATTTTCAATGGCTAATTTGTTACTGGCTCTTATGATCGGTGGTTATAATCACTGAACTTAACCTAACCAATCCAGTTTATACACCTACGAAAATGTGACTGTTAGATTGCAGATTGTGTCCGTTCACAATCTACTAATAGTTTACAATCTGACTAGTATATTTAGCTGTGCCTGCGACTTCATTCGCTTGGAATTTTATATCAGAAACAGCCAAAAAAATACCAGGTATACAATTCAATATCGGCAATTTATCTGTGTTTTGTGAATGTCTCAGATTTCTAAGATGCAGCTTGGTACTGACGGTTAGTAGTCAGTTTTGCCTCGCATTCTGTAAATGTCTAACTCCCGAAACACCGCGAGCCACTCAATGTTAGCAGTCAGCCGTGCCTTACACTCTGCACTACTTTTGGTCGATCCTGTGAATTTAACCGAATACAGCGTTCCCTACAGGTCTGGGGTGCGTAAATTTTTCTTAATATCTCGATGAGCAGAAAGTTTCACCTAGTGCTTTTCTCCAGTTTCCTGTAAACGAACGCCTCTTGCTCTTATTTAAAACAATGGAATACTAAGAAAATCTGGAGAAAAATTTAAGGTTTTGCAATTCTTTAGGGAAAGCTGAGCGTAAACTTTAATATCCAGTGAATAATATCGGATTATAGTCCTTCATTTTACACTATAGGTGAGCATTAAGAAAGGATATTTGGAAATTCGATGGATGGAGTGTTGAAAGTTTGTATGAAAATCCGCTGTTTTTGAAGATAGATCTATAAAAATTGATATTTAACAATTTAGTTAAAATAGAACATAAAAACATAATGGGACATAACTCAACTATGATGCGAACGAAGTCGCTAAAAAAGCGCAAGTTGCTTGTAAACTAACGGTTCGAACAATTATCCGGTGACATACACACTAGATAGATATACTAGTTCTTAGATAGGGCCCCTCAGGCTAACAGTAAGGTCAGATGTTATAAAAAAACTAGTTCTCTAGCCTGAACTGTCTTCAGCTTTACTCTTAGTATTAATTTGTTTAATTTTTCGAATTGACTACCGTCAGATAATGAAATTCATCCAACCATCAAATAATAATATTAATTTCTAAAAGTACAATTGAAAATTCTTATAATTTATCAATTGGTCAAAGACATAAGGTTCCCGTTTATAAAATTTCATAAGAATCGACCAAGCCGTTTTCTAGTTAAATCCGGACATACAGACAGAAAAACAAATTTTTTTTAAAGGCATATTGGTGATCAGTGGCTATTTTATAGTAAGACTAGCGGGAAATTTGGGAAAAATATTACATGTACAGACATGACTACAGGTTTATTTATATAGATAGATAATATTTGATCATTACTACAGTAATACAATTCAAATACTTTTTGGAATCAACAATAAACAAATAGTACAGAAACCAGCCGAGTACTTCTATGCTTTTCCTCCAGATTCTAAATTTATGAA
This sequence comes from Saturnia japonica, assembly GCA_033032175.1. Classification (NCBI taxonomy): domain Eukaryota; kingdom Metazoa; phylum Arthropoda; class Insecta; order Lepidoptera; family Saturniidae; genus Saturnia; species Saturnia japonica. The sequence continues at coordinate 10,494,116 of CM065305.1, forward strand.
AGCATATATTTATAACTAAATAAATATATATTATGCTAAAATTATATAAAACTTTTTTAAATTTACTTTGTTGTCACAGCAGAATTGTTTACTGATTTTAATACCAAGTACAGTACAGTAAGAGGTCAATAATCTAATAATAATCCGACCCTTGCTTCATATATTTAATCTAACATAAAAATGCAGTACTTGGTATCAAATTTAGTAAAGAATTCTGTTGTGCATAAGCACTGACTAGCCCCGTACTATGAAGTCTCTAAGCTAACCACGGCTTTCCAGCATGTCCGCGGAAGTTGAAATTCCCCAAAACCTATAAAATCATAAATGTGTGTGTATTGTTTCTTTATTAATATGTGTTGGTTCGTGTTTTGTCTTTTATTTTTAATTGATGTAATATCGACTGCGTGGCTCATATACTCGACTGGATCTTGAATTCCACAAACATGCTGATAAATTCATCATAATGGCTCGGTACGGTAAATCAGTTCGGGATCAGCCAGTATATTGGATATGGATGTGTATGGATATGAATGTCTAATATATTTCGCTGTGGTAGAGATAAACTGCGACTGTCAATGGATCCACATCGCCAATATTCTTGTACTGAACGTTAGTTACCATCAAGCAAAGCTCTGTATTTTAATATTTTTAGTTTAATAGAAATACATTTTCTTTATCTGATACTGTGCACAAAATATTATGCTGTCTATTGTATCCAGTTTCTATAATTAATAATCTACTTAACCATATCATTCTATTAGGATGTATCGTTAAATTACGTATTTGATCATTTTATTAATACATGATTTATACAAAATACATGGCTTGAATGCTCCAGGTTAATTTGCATTATCGCAACAAATTATATATTAATTGTACAAAACATTACAAGCCTATCGTTGATTTGGCTATTTTAATTCTCGCTCTCATGCAAATTATTATTATCGTTGTAAATTTACGCTTAGAGATAAAACAGGATTTTAATTACCTTGCAAGTAACATTTAGTATGCGTATTGATCTCGAATATTCTTATACTTAAATGTTGTAAAAGCAAGACTTTGAAACAATTATTATAGATATATTTGCACTATTAAATGTTATTAATTTTACATATGAAATTACTTTTATGATATTTTGAAATACTCTCAAGAATTTTAAATTGAATATGTGACTTTAAAACGTAAAATAGTGTTTATTTCATAAACTTCAAATTCATTACTTTACATATATTTCAGGATATGTAATTACAAAAAATATCAAAGATTCCCTCATCCTGGAACTAGTAATTTTAGTGAAAAACGAGGCATGGCACAAAGAAATTTCTTTGAAGATTTCTCTGTAATCATTCATTAATCTATGGATACAGCTTCAACAAATATAAATATATATCGTATTCTATATATCAACGTATATAAGTATATCACATCTACAAAATTAAGATTAACTCGTCGTCTCATTTCAACGACAATGAACGCAGTTTAAAAGGCTAGGTCTTAATTAAGATAATTGCAGGAGCGTTAAATTTAATAAACAATGTTACCGCTAATATGTTGGAAATATTAATTTAAAGCAAACTACATTATAGCTTAATGTCTTCATTGGTTTTAGAAAATCATTTTTGTTCTATTACTTTCTTCATGATTGAATAGGCATCAACAAAATCTGTTTAAGTACTTTATCAAAGTTCAGCTTAAAAAAAATGAAAACCAGCCTAAAATTATTCTGTTTTTTATTAATCAATTAATTGATTTCAGTGACAAGATTTTACCGCGATTAGATGAGCTTTATTAACTTTAATTGCTAGAGATTTAAAATATTGTTTTTAAAATGTTCCTTCTAGGGTAATTTCAATACTATCTTCAGTAGTGTTTGTTTACTTGAAACAGACTATAAAATACCCTTTTGAATACACAGTAATCACTTAACCCTAAATATTCAATTAAGCATTGGCTAATCAGTTCACAACAAAGATTACATTTCGGATTAAAACCCATCAACCATGGTTACAAGTAACAAAAAAAAAATTATTACATGATATCTCCTTTAAAATTATAAATTGTGAAGCTTATATTTAATCATTTGACTGTTGGTGATGAAAACAATGTAAAAAGTTCTATAGCATCTCTACATAATGATAAAGGTGTAAATATTATTACAATTATGGGGTCTGTAACTGTCAGTGCTCAGTGAAACAAATGTTTTATTAGCAAGTACCCTTTGTCCCTTTACTTGGGTCATTGCAGACGTTATTATTATTATTTTAAATACAGTAAATTTATAAGAAGTCGGTTAGAAAGTGCTATTAGGTGCATACATACATAAATCACGCCTATTTCCCAACGGGGTAGGCAGGGACCACTTCCTTCCACCTGCTATGATCCAGGCATACCTCTTTCGCTTCTTCAACATTCATTAATCTTTTCATGCATGCTCGTCAGTTTAGAATACTCTTGACCTTTCCTTTCCCCAGAACGTCTCCGATTTGATCGATAAATGTTCGTCTAGGCCTTCCTCTTCTTAGGTGCATATAGCCCAGTCATATTAGGTAAAAAAAGGGGTCAACCTCGGAAAGAAAGATAATAAGCTGCAAATTGGTATGAACCTTTGTTTTGTCATTCTAAATGTTGTCTCAAAAGTCACAATCGTTATCGTGTCCGCGTCTCAAGATATTCAAGGTCAAAGGTCACAAAAATCGGTTTTTCGCGAATATCTGGCTTCCTATCGGTTAAATGAGATTTGCATTTATTATAAAAGTTGTAGGCTATAAAATTCCCTACAACTTTTGTTTAAACTTTTTTTTCATACAACCAACCGTTTTGAAGGTAGAGCGCGAAGAGTGCACATCGTACAGTCATATACGGCCTAATGCAAGGTCAAGCGTGAGTTATGGTTATCAGTACGTTATAAAGTCAATTATTTACTTGGAAATTATAATTATTAAACAATGCCTATTATTTATGTACTAACTATTAATTATTTATATTTAATTAAAGTAAGTAACTTGATTATTTATATATAATTATTCATATTTAACTATTTAAGTATAAAATATTATTTATTCTGGATTATATATTTTAGTTTTATTTTAAGTTAAAATGATAGTAAGAGTATATATTTTACACATATTTTTATTTATTATTAAATACGGCATAATATACATTTGTCAAAATGTGAGTTCAAATATCAAAAGTATCTTTGTTGATTTTAATTGTAATGAAATTGGAAATGGAAGCTAATTATCTTCTTCTTCTTCGTCGTCTTCTTCTTCTTGTCGCTCAAAAATGTTCGATTCATTGTCATCATCCTCATTATCTGTCATGTTCATCTCCAAACCTTCCAGAATATCGGGATCATATGTATTTTCTTCATCGGGATTACTTGGATACAGTGAAGCGTTGAGGCAAGCTTGTCCGTTGCACTGGCCGCAAGCTAAAGAACATTGTAGCCCTGATTTTCTGCATCCACAGCGGGAACCACAACCATTTTTGGAATTGCAAAATATTACGTTTAGTAGTTCGGCTGGTGCTGGAGGTAATAACGTTCGTATGGGCTCCAGGATTTCATTTTCAAGCATCCAGCCCCATTCTTGAGGTTCTAAGTCCTTCCCTAACCACGTTTGAATCTGGTAGTAGACACGTTTTATGTGTTGATGAGCTGCTACACTTGTTGGTGGAAGTGTTGACAGTTGTACAGGTTTATTTAGTTTTGTAAATTTGATGAATTGCGTGTAGCGGAAATGATCAATGTTGTCCTCAGATTTTGGAGCATTATATAATGCCAACAAGATGCGCACTCCATTTTCTAATAATGTTTGTTTTGGGCAGTTTTCTTGTTGAAATACTTCCACCAGTTTATCTAAATCAGGAATTTTTTCCAATGCTCTAGTAACAGTTTTTTTTCCTTTTTTAAATAGCGCAGAAGTCGTGTCACAGCCACTGAATGCGTGTAAAAATAAAATGTGCTTTTTAGTACGAGGATATTGGTCAAAACTTTTAGTAGAATATATTTGTGTTTTGACATTGCCTTTGCCTATAATTTCCAAGTAAATAATTGACTTTATAACGTACTGATAACCATAACTCACGCTTGACCTTGCATTAGGCCGTATATGACTGTACGATGTGCACTCTTCGCGCTCTACCTTCAAAACGGTTGGTTGTATGAAAAAAAAGTTTAAACAAAAGTTGTAGGGAATTTTATAGCCTACAACTTTTATAATAAATGCAAATCTCATTTAACCGATAGGAAGCCAGATATTCGCGAAAAACCGATTTTTGTGACCTTTGACCTTGAATATCTTGAGACGCGGACACGATAACGATTGTGACTTTTGAGACAACATTTAGAATGACAAAACAAAGGTTCATACCAATTTGCAGCTTATTATCTTTCATTCCGAGGTGAAAGCCCTAATATGACTGGGCTAATAGTGGAACATAATAATAAAATTCCAAGGCATATTGGTAATATAATTTAGTATGGATATATTCAATGTGGAAAACAATAAATCAGATAATTTCTAATAAGACAAATTTATCGGTCGTCTTAGCACATAATTTATAATATTACTTACTAAAAAAATATAAAAAAATATTTTCATTTATAATAAGTTTTGGCTGTTATTAGATACCTACTGATTTTTCGGTTTGTACAAATAACATAAAAATTAGGAGGATCAGCAAACCAAACATATAATGATTTGCGTTAGCAGACGGGCTATTGTGAATTAGATTATCTCTAGTATATACTGCAAACATACTTTTCATCCTTTCATGTAGTCATAAGACTTGTGACGATATTAAAATTTCGACGGGCTTTTTCCATTCAAATTTAATCCTTACACTTCAAAGATAAAGTCTATAATAATGATAAAAATTATTTATAAGATTTTACCTATAATCTAAATCGTATTAATGGTGTGCATCATCTTACTGCGAATTTACGTTTACACAAGTATTATATATCATTACCATCATATTAGCATGTAAATTCTGACAGCAAATATTGATCTTTTACGATTATAATATTAGTTTTGTTATTAATATGAATATGGTTACGTTGATTATAAAAGATTGCGGTAAAGAAGCAAGCTTACTAGAATATCTATATCTCACGTGTCTCGATTTCGTGCTGTTCGTGGGATTAGGTAAAACGAGAATTTTCATAGTTTAACATGCTAATGTGATTAGACGTAATTTGAGTCTTTGAGTAGCGGATAAAAAATATTATGGGATAGGTAGGAATTTATGAAAGAATTTATGTTATCTTTATCGGACGATTACTAAATTTTATAAACTATAGTAAGATACATTTTTCTTATATGGCATAAAAATATGTTGGTATAAGTACTGTAACATAATATTATCTTTAAATGTAAAAAATGCCCTAATACAATAAGCAAGGAAAATAAATTAAATGCTTAGCTGTGAAAATATAACAACGTAACTCATTTGTTTGCAATGGTTTCCACAGTTCTCGTTTAAATTTTTTAACAACTTCATGTTTGAATGAAAATTAGAAGACACCTATAGCTCTTTCTACTTAATATTTATGAATTGTAACTAATCAATTAAAAGTGATATTAAACATTTCTTTATTAATCAATACTGATAATCTCAGATAATTATAAATACATATATAATTTATAGAGATAATATGCTGTAAAACTCAAATATAGGACTTTTTTCATTATTTCCATAGCGTACAGCTATATTTTATTGTAATTAAAGTTCCGACGATGTTCATACTGGATGTCGATTTATAAGAACCATTTCATAATATATCACCAGCATTTTAACAAGATTCATGAAGCCGTGATACAACTCTCAGATAATAGAATCCCTGTCTATATCAATAGCCTCCCTCAAGGAAAGCCATCGTTATCTGTTAATGATATCACATATGAAATTATTACTATTCAATATTAACCGTAATAACGGGTGAATTAATTACAGACATATTGTACTTTTTGCTTAATATAGTAAATGTTTGAATCTAAGGACATACTATTGATCTCGAATTAATTACGATAGATCGACGTGAGTTCGAATCCCTGCAATGAGACTGAGCTTTCTCTGAAGGAAAACATCGTGATGAAATCATAGCATGGTGATAAGGTATTTTCTTTTGCCCTCCTAGCAAACTGCGACCCACAAGTTGAAAATGTATCACCAAGAAACTGTAGGTGTGTTCCGGCAGTTGCACTTGAAAGCCAGTTTCCTCTCTAGGCTTAGCTTGTTATCATCTTGAGCCACATCGTCCCTTAATATTTGGTGAAATTGTGGTCATAACGATAAATCTATAAATGTTTTTAAAAAAATAGGCAGTCATGGGGACTGCCGACAGAAGTGAAAACTTAAATTTTAGAATAACTATGTTTAAAATAAAATAAAATTAATTATAGAATGAATAATTAAAATTTCATAATTTGTTAATTAAAATAATTAACATTAATTTTGTTTTTTCACATCTATTAGTACTCCGAGTAATAATTAACGTAGATCAGTTTAGTAATCCACGCATGTGATATGCTGTTACGTTCTATTATACTGAAATAATATTCTGTTTCACTCAAACTTTGGCTCTCTCTTATTACGATCGCGATCACCCAAGTACGATTTTATATGTCCTTTTATTTTCATCGTACATTGCTCGTTTGCAAGAGAATTAACTTTGGAACTTCCAAGTAAAAAGATAATGTATAATTTAACAATCAATTCAAAACGTCATACTTATAGCTACAGGTGTACTGGTCATATCGGTGTTGGTGACGTGAACTACATAAACATACCATCACGCCTGTACTAAGGTACACCCACAGTTCGCCGAGTATGTTTTTTAGGTCCCATGTAATAGGGGGCGAGCCTATTGCCATTAATCGGGCACGAAACCAAACTCCGAGCTGCTACTGAGAATTTCTTATGAAAAACCCAATAACACTTTGCTCAACCTAGGATTCTAACCCAGGCCCTCGCTCATAGCAGTCGCGCTTACGACCACTAAGCTAACGAGGCAGCCTATAAAAAAATCGCACAACGTGCCTATAGAAATTTTCACTTAAAAAAATAGTTTTATGTCTTGATTGTGTCTGTATTTTTCAGAGAATGTATCAATGACATCAATTATAAATTAGTAAAGTTTTGTGATCATTAATCTTCATTAATTTCAATTCGAGGATGTCTCAGAATTGTCTCACGCCACTCCATCTCTTATATTATTTGTTTGTATGAATTTATCCTTAATGTCTGGTATAGTATGTCTTACTTAATTAAAAAGTTGTCGGTCTTAGAAATTTCAGTCTTTCAAAACTTCATCTAGAATTGAAATTATGATAATATTCATATACGAATCGTATAATTACTCATGACAAAGATTAAGTTTTCTCCAACGCGACGTATTGAAATCTTGATAACCTTTATTTAAAATAGTAATATTCATTGATGTTTTAAAAAAATGATCACAGCCTATCAAATAAATGTAGTCATTTTTACATGTGACACAATTTCTTTGTTTTCAATAATACGATCATTACGTTTTTTTTTCAATTGGATTACACAGGCTGTTGTTTAGCTTAGCAAGCAGTAACACTCTAAGTCTAGTAAAATAATTGGTTCTAAAGTGCCATCTTGTTTGTTACAATTTTAATAATAACTTGTAAATAATTTATTTTCGTTAATCAAATTGCATCAGCGGCTTTCTGCCTTTTTTTCTCTTTCTTTCTTTCTTTCATTAACACAGTTCTACACTGACTGATCTCTAAGCATGACAAACCAAAAGTATCACCGCCTAAGAAGTTTTCTCGTAGTCAATGGTAAAAAGTAGAGTACATAACTTGTCAAAAAAAATGTAATCTCGGTCCTTGTATTGTACTCTAGAATCTTTCGCTTCTTTTGGGATCCAACTCAGTCCCTCGAATTAAATTCCCTCTTTTTTCACTGGTTGGGTTTCTGTTGTCTTAAATTCCCTCTTTTTTCACTTGTGTGTGTTGTGCAGTGTTGTGTTACTCTTATACTATACTCACTGTATTTCACTCCTTTTACCATTCCCAGGGTTGATTATCGAAAAAATATAGAAAATAGCTGAACACTTACGTACTAATTTTCATATTTGTTAGTTTAAAATCGAGCCGTTCAATCATCATCTTAAAATTTGATTTTTTTAAAAGTCCGTCCTCATTATGTCATATGCAAACAAACCTCCTTGCGATATTTTCTTTTACCAACTCTACGTTGATCTTTTGCCCATGAGATCTTTCGGAGAATAGCTCCTATATAACAGAGACAAAAAAAAATGTAATACGCGTTATTGGGTTTTATTAATTTGCAAATAACAACATTTTTTATAGTAGCACGATAAATTGGAGGTACTGTTCACTAATGGTAAATCCAAACACAACGGTGACTACCGAGAGATCGTAATCCATCTACGGTTGCCGCTATCATGCTTGCCTGCATAAATTTAACTGAATATGCAGATCCCGATCCTGAAACCCGACACGTAAAAGCGAGTCACTATGACGGACTTTTCGTCACATGCATGGCGGTCGAAACCCAGTCGGGCAAAACAACCCTACCATCCAGCTATCGTAATTTCCTTGTTCGTTACTCAGCAGGGTGTACCACGTGCAGGTAAGATTTGCCTGAGCGTCTCATTTCTAAAGATGTAATTGGACACCCCTTACAACTCATACTTATTAACATAAAATGCCTTTATATTTAAATAATAGAAAGACTTTTCAATTGTATTTATATGTACGTACTGTGGTATTGATAGTAAATCTATACATTATAATAAAGCGGAAAAGTTTTTTGTTTCTTTGTTTAAACGCTAATCTCTAAAACTGCCAGTCGGATCGGAAGAAATAATTTTGTATCTGATAGCCTAGACTCACGAGAAATAGTATAAGGCTATCCTAACATTAGGTTAAAACTCTCAGCTAGCCTTAAATATTGATTTTTGTTACGTAAGTCGGAAGTCGAATGTACTACAATATTTTGGTCCTTAGTATATTTAATAAAAGTTAGCAATAGAATATGCTTCTCTCTTATACACAAGCCACAATACGGTATTTTGTAACAAAGATTTGTTAAAAATTAAGAAATGATTTATAAGCATTACTTTTAGACATGGTATATTAATCCTTACGAACAAAACTTACTTCGTCATAAAGACAATTTTATGAAGTTCATTTTTGCTTTTTAGAGTATGTTATTTGGACACATAGTTTAGGAGATAATGTAAAATTTAAATAATTTATACTCGCGGGTAGAACAGTTATGATAGACTACACAAGTGCGTTGGCGGCGCGGTTTTTATCGGATAAAATTAACACGGTTGAAACCGTGGGGCACAGTTAGTACAATATACTACTATAAACCTCTCTAACTACTGATCCGATCCTAAAAATCATTTAATTCGTAGGAAGCTTCATTATCTATGCGTAATATATTATATAGGCTATTTTTTATTTTTTTTTTATAATATAATATAATAAAGTACTTTAATATCTGGCCGACCGAGATTTGGTCGGAGTCTTACAAAAAAAAAACACCTAAATAGGTATACCTACTTGGAATGTAAAACATTATCTAAATTAAAAGTTTCATCCAAATCGTTGCAGCCGTATCCGAGAAACCAATGAAACCTATAAGATATTGTAATTATGGCGAACGAAGTCATGGGTTGTTGCTATCAATTGGATATAGTTCTAAAATTTTGAATTTACACGCTGTACAAAGTTCTTATTTTGTTATTTAAATTACACAAGTAATTATTATAATGAATAAACAATATATATAAACTAGCGGTATGCCCGCGGCTCCGCACGCTTTTGTTACTACGCGGTAGTTATATCCCATAACTTTACTTTTACTAATATTGTGACAATACATACGCCGCGAATTGTTGAATGGCATGTATTTCCCGTGTATATGTAGTTTTCTTCATAAAAATCGGTCAAGCCGTTTTTGAGTTAAATCCGGACATACAGACAGACAAAAATTTTTTTTATGGCATATTCTTGATCAGTTGCCTATCGGGAAATTCTGACAAAAAATTAACTGTACAGAACATAAACTACAGATATATTTATATAGATAAACGTCATAGTTGTCTTCATCTCTTCTTCTGTTGTAATGATTGTAATTCTTGTAAAGCTATTAATTGTTCTTTTATTGGGAGAATTTATATATAAGAAACTTTCAAAAATACTGTATTTTGTGATATCCATTTTATATAAGACAAACGTAATTCTCCTTGTATTTTGTTGATTCTTAACATATTTCTAATATTATAATAAATATATTAAATATGATGACACAATTTCACACACGGTAATTTAATTCCAAAATAAGCAAAGCTTTTATTAAATCATATTATATAATAAAAAAATTTAATTTAAATATGTATTGTTATAGTTAAATATGTAAAAAAGAGACAACTATCAGATTTAAGAAAACAGATGTGATAGAATTGAATTATATGATGATGAATAAATTTTATCCTCAATTTTACAAACAAATAATTCATTTAGATATAAATGAATATACCTACTAATATTCATAAATAACTCTATCCCTGAGAAGTAGTCACTACCATTGATTGTCCGTATCAGAAATGCAGTCATGGCAATAATAATTTAAATGTCCAACAGTTATTGATATCAGAACGATATTTGTTCCGTTATGCATAATTCCTCAGTTATTTTGATATATATTTCACGTAGATAAGGAATATGATTGATTTATACAGAAAAACGTTTAAAACAATAATTGTCTCATAGATAATTATTCATTAAAACTGGTTTACAAGTTTATGTATCACTAACTGTGCCCGCGGCTCCGCACGCGTTATCCACAGAATTATTATATTATATATATGTTTATGAAGATATCCTGATATATTTTTTTTAGATAAGGACCAATCATCTAAGGATTACAACAGAAGAAAATCGATCAAAATATATCCAGTAGTTTTTACGTGATGCGCGCTCGACGGCAAACCTCTAACATTATATTAATATTGTACTAATTCTATCAAACAATTAACTAAATGTTGCGAATGTTTTTAAAAGGTCACCTACTTATATTAAACATTTAATATAATTGTATCTTTCAGATAAGGAAGCGACAACCGTCCTCGACAAAGGTATCTACATAATACACGGCGAGGAAGAACTGAAAAGTGAGTAAGTAATTTTTATTTGCGCAAATATATAGATAGTTGTATTTATAGACTTGTCATTCATAAAATATCTTAATATAAACTGAAATGTAATGTAATATAATACAGTCATGAACGAAGACGACAGTTTAATAGGCAAAACATCAGACAGTAACATGAGTCTCATGAAAAAATCTTTGTAAGGTTTTAGTTAATTGTTAAATTTACTTTCAGTTTAAAACAACTAAATTAAAACGTCATAAAAACAATTAACGTTAACAAATTTTTACAGAAATGATATATCGAAGGGTTTTAATACGCAAAAAATTGTTATAAAAGATAATGTGCAACAGAAAAACCGATCGTGGTTCACATCGGCAACGGAATCATTAAATCATTTTATTACATTGATTACGCTGGGTAAGTAATTGAAAATATCATTTACATATCTATTAATATTAGACAAATTCGTATGCTACAAAAACTTTAACGAACGAACATAAACAATTTATTGTTATTATTAAATACATATGTAACTATTTATAGTTAATATATATCAACATGTTAATGTATTATTATAAAATTACTAGCGGTGTATCCGCGACTCCGTACGTGTTTCTTACTACTGAGTAGTTATTTACATACCGTAATTTTATCTTTACTCATTTTGTTAATAATTCATATGCCGTATCAATTGAGTATTGGCATGTATTTCTCGTGTATAATTTTCATCGAAATCGGTTAAAAATTATTATTCTATTTTACGATTTCTAATATATTATTGACGATTTTTATAGGCTCACAATTACAGTATGATGTATGCTTCCCGTCTACAAAATTTAATCAGTAACTGTTGAGCATTGATGAAAATTTATTTTTTGGATTTTTTTGTTTTACGATCTCTAGAACTAATTTTAACAATTGTGTGAGCCCATCAATTATATAATTACTTATACTCCCGTGTATAAAATTTCATCATAATTAATGTTAATTAAATAGTTAATTTTTTGATATTTTTTTACGATTCCTCCAAGTTCTATTGAAAATTCTCATAGCCCACCATACATGAAATGACTTACACTTCCCGTCTACAAAATTTCATAAATATTGGGAAAGAATTAACGAAAATATTTTTTTTTAATTATTTTTTTAACATTTCTAAAAGTAATATTGAAATTTCTTGTAGGTCAATGGTTTCTTATATCACAATTAACCAAGGACATAACCATTTCGTGTACAAAATATAATTAGAATCGGTCAAGCCATTTTTGAGTTAAATCTGGACATGTAAACAGACAGAAAGACAAACAGACAAAATAAAATTTATGGGATTTTCGTGATCAGTATCGTTCATATAGTATGCCTATCGGGAAATTTTGGATAAATATTTAATGTACAGACAGATCTACAGGCTTATTAATATAGATTGATCATTTGAACAAAAATCTCTACCTAAAACCTCTCTTAAGTAATCAAAAGTAAACTAACTTTTAAAAGATGAGTTGTAAGAGTAAAAATATAACGAAAAAAATTGTTCTGAAACCCGAAAGATTCCGAAAGGAATCATTAAAACTTAAACCATCGTCTGAATATCTCATCAAAAACAACTTTATTGGAATGATACACCATTAAAAATTAGCAAAATTATATGAAACATAATTATTTGTTTAGAAACTTATTTAAACCTAATTACCTTTTCTCCCTATAATAACAAAACGACACACGCTGGGCTCCGGGGCAACAGCTTTATGGTAACCTCTATCTCGGCACGAACAAAGTCTTATCTTTGCCGTACTGTGAAACTGTAGAACTGTCTCCCGGCAAATGTATTCCGTCCTTTTTACAACATGAAGTCCTTCAAACATAACGTGAAGAGACATTTGAGCAATCCTGCATGACAAGGACGACTGACGATGGATTGTTAATTCTCACGGTAGTCGCCAATGTTATAGAATTGCACTGTGCTCAATATTACGATAAAAAAAACTCGCGATTCTCGAAATAAAGACGCAACTCACATGATAAATAATCTTTTTTGACATCTATCAGATCGTAAAAAGAAAGGTTTTGTGTATCATTAAAACTACTTAAGTCTATAAATCTATTTTAGGCTTGTTAGTATGGGGTCTGCTATGGTGCGTGTGCGGCGAAGGTTGGAGTTGGAACGGTCAGTGGTTCCAACTAACACTCGTGACAGTAATAGCATGGGGCAGTGGACAAATTTTACAAGGAGTAACGACTCTTCCACCTCTTCTAGCAGCTTTGCTGACCGGAATCCTTGCACGAAATTTGGGTTACCTTGACATGAGAGAATTCCCGCAAATTGACGGATTTTTGAGGTAGTTTTTTAAATAATTTAAAATGAACATCAAATTTTTTTTTTTAATTATATAGTATTTTACATTTACATGCTTTAATAGACCTTTAGTTTATATGTATCTGACCATTAAACCGTATAAAGAGTTTTCGGTAGTATCATGTTTTAGCATGTATGGTTTTTATTTTAATACATAAAGTAATTTTAAATCGCCCTACATTTGTAATATTTGCGACATTTTACGTTATTTAGTTTGGTTATTGTGGATTATAAATAATAGCTAGGAACATGCATTTTAAGTTGCCAAACCCCTTGGATAGTTTTAACAAGGGAGCCGCCCGCGCCATCTTGTTTCAGCTATGTTTGAAGATTACAAGAATAATTAGAAAAATATTCTATTCATGCGACAGAGTTACAATTACGAATGAACATAGTTGCCATTAAATAAATAGAGGAACAACCCGTATAACATATTTATTTACTTAAAAATGTTTTCGCCATGGCATTCGTACTTGTAAGCCGGCGACAGCTTATCCTAGATAGATCCTTATCTTAAAGTGGTAGTCGCTTTTCTTAGACTGCACGCTACTCACCGACCAGTGAAGTGCAGCAGTTATTTTCCCGAGCTTATATGAAATAAATAACATGTTTTAATGTCCATATAAATCTTTTAACTTGAATTTGAAAATACATATTAAGAGTAAGATGCGAAAATACTATTTCTTCTTATTTAAAAGAAAGGTATGTATGTGTATATACAATTCTGCCCGTGTCACGGTGATAAAATATTTTTATAATTCGATTTAAAATTCGTATTCTTTGTTATTATTTTAGTTCAATTCGCGTGTGCACAATAATTAAATTTAATAAATAATTAATGTATAAGATGCCGCTAAAAACTCCAAAAAATTTAGCTAAATGAATTTTTTCTACATTTATTTTCAATTGTATTCTTCTAATATTTAAAGTTATTCTACGCATACCATGTCACTTAAATTTTGAAAATTTAGATCGAAAGACAGAGTAACCTATTGTTACATTTTTTTTTTTTAAGTGTATGCAACTAAGACTAATAATTTTTTAAATTAAAAAGAAAATAATGATTGGATACAATAAATAGGCGTCTATTTATCACCCCCTCACTAATAACCAGTTCTTGTCATAATTTAATCGAAATGAAGCAATAATGGCTCAGTGGTAGCGTATACAGATATCGCATCGATCGACATGAGTTCGAATCCCTGCCTGGCTAGCCATCACCCTCAAGTTGAAAATCTGTTATAACTGTACATGTGAACTAGTCCTCTCACTAGGCTTAGCGTGTTACCATGGTGGATCACATCGTCACTTAACATCAGATGAGATTGTTGTCAAAAACTAAACCTAAAAGGAATCAAAATCATCACTCACACAAATCATTACTCATTTATCCTATTTAAATCTTATTTATTATTCATTCATGTACAGATGTAAAATAAGTAATAAAGATTTTACCATCTTATAACACATTGGTTTTGTGACATAACACATTTTTTTTTATTTATTGGAAATATTTTTTTAACCTTTTCTTGTACTTTATCATTGTGAAACTAATATTTCCCAAGTAATTAACACTTTTGTGTTTCACTTTCTGTTTTCTTCAGTGTTGAAAATGTGCGAGAAGTTTCGCGGCTGAGAATACAAATTCTATAAATCTGGAAACATTAACGGATCATAAAAGTTACGCGGTTCATGTATTAATTTTCACTGTATTGTTCTGTTCAATTCATAACCCAACACTATGACGTGTTTAAAGAACACAAAAGTAAATGACCTTGAACGAGACAATGCTGCTGTTTTTTTTAATATATCACTGCATTTTATCATGATAACAAAAAGTTAAATAAATATTTTTCCGGTCTGTTAGGAAAATTTACCCAGTGATAATACTTGGCAAATCGTCATTAGGCTGGGATGTGAAGTTTATGAAGAATAATTGGCGACAAGTATGTACCCTCGGCGTGTTACCTTGGAGCGCTGAAGTGGCCACTCTAACTATTTGCATGCGGTTTTTTCATGAATTATCCTTGGATATGGGGTAAGTGTTTCCAGCATAACATTAACATTTCATCTTATCGACATAAGGCTTTTAATACAGTGAAGATGATAAGAACTGATACGAAAGTCTATACGGATATTATAAAGAAAGAGTAGGAATTTTATTTAATTGTAAACATGACCGTCAAGTAATCGGGCAAGCTGTGGGCAAGTACGGGATATGAGAACTATGATAGGCAACACGGGTGGAGGGCAGCGCGGCGCGGCGCTGCGGCGCGTTATAGGGTTTTGTCGTATAAATTTAACACGGGTGAAACTGCGGGGCACAACTAATTCAGAATGTGTTATTTTGTAGAAAACATATTCATGTGACAAATTTGCGTCACGCCAGTGACGTCTCTCTTTCATTGTAATCTATATTAATGATATAAATGTGAAAGTAAATCTATCTGTCTGTCTGTCTGTTAGTTTTTCACGCCTAAACCGCTGAAACAATTTTGTTATAGATATAGAGTGGACCGTGGGAAATGACATAGGCTACTTTTTGTCGCGAAAATAAAACTTTAAGACATGAAGTAGGGGATAAAAGTTTGTATGAAAACTTCCGTTTTTCGTGTTCCGAAATCAACCAGTGTCTATGCAGTAATATAGCGAGGTGGTAGGGATTGTGACCACCATACACAGTGATAAACCCATCTATGATTTTCTTTTGGTTTGTCGTTTACCGAGATCAGTCTGTGTATATCCAATAATACACAGATGAAGTCGCGGGCACCAGCTAGTTTTCTTTAAATAAAGTATTCTAATAAAAATTTTAGATACCTACTATAATACGTAAGAGCGTTGAAGAGAATCAAAAGGGGGTTTTAAAGTACCTACTTAAAGTTGTCATATAATTTCTAAAGAACATGTGACTAACCCTCTCAACTCCCGCACTGCCGCAAAATCCGAGCGGAATATAGCGCAATAAATACCGCTCGGTTCGTTTTATTGTTGCGGTAATATCGACAATACCGACTTGTAAATTCTCAGCTATGTATAAGATCGCATGTTATTATCGTACAAAATATACTAAAAACAAATATCACAGTTACACATTAATTAATTATAACATAATGGTACCAGCCCCATAGTGACTTGTGCTTGACAAAAATCTCTTCCGCTGTTATGATCTACTAGGTAGATATGGGTTCAATCATCACGCTAGTCCATGACCTATTGCCGATTTCATGCGCTCCTTGATTTTCCCAGTAAATGGCTGACCTAGAAAACATTAATTCTTTTTTGCTAATTTTCCCCTAAATATTTTTCCCATCGTCAGTCGATTTTCTTACAAGCTTAATTTGCATATTATGGCGACAACTTAATTGAAATTGGCAATAATAAAGAAACTCCGAAAAAAAAACATTGGAACTTGTCGAGGCTCGATCTTGCATACATTGGTGAAACCAATGATAAAACCATTTCCTTGCAACGACTTTAAATTCCGGATCAACAGAAAATTATCCGAATTCCAACCCATGTTCTGCATAATAAAATTATGTTTGACAAATACTTTAGAGCGACTAATTTCAAGCGTTTAGTTTAAATGGCGTAAAAACTTTAATGTTCATTAATATTCAAAAATTATGAACAACTTTGTAATAAATTTGAAGTCAAATTTTTTATTATGACTGAATTATAATATTAACATAGTGTGATTGTGATTAGTAAAGAGAGAACCTGCTGTTAAAGTAAAACTAGATACTAAATATTAACCGATATGTAAATATGTATATTATGTATATTTTTAAGAGAGATAGGAAATTTTTCTCTACTTAGAGCAGTCCAACTGGTAGAATACCTCCACCCTACAGAAGATCACAGCCAAATAACATAGTGTTTTATTTCTGCGGTAAGTAGGGTCTCCAGAGGTTTTTGAGGCAGGGGGGTTCAAAGTCTGCAACGCGCTAGTAATACCTAGATTATTACAAGCTTCAATAGGATACAGTGGACAGGTGGGCCGTATGCTTATTTGCCACATTTTTTGTATAAAAAAATACAAAAAGGAAATAAATATTTAAAAAATACGTATTTCCATATCATCAATCAATCTTCGTTAAATAAAAAAAATCAAAATACGTCATTGAGTCACGTTGCCTCGATAGCTTTAATTGACACAAGGAGAAACTATTTATTCGCTAAATGAGCAAAAAATAAACAACCATAGACATTAATAAACTCAAAATAGAGATAATATTGGTGTTCGATAGAGAGAAAAACACCACAAACCTCGCATAATGAAATTTGTCACGAACGATGAACACAACCGAGAGCGAAATGTATGCTATACAAAGCCAATTCAATAAATTCTGGCGCGGTTCTCGTATTACAGAAAATTTGAATGCATTTTCCTCGCATGATGTGCGATGCTCTGGAAGCTTCTCGCCAAACCGAGCCGAGCGGCATTCAGCCGCACTCCATTCGAACCGCGCGAGGCCTTTCTCTACGTGCACACCTGTAATTACACGGCCCGATTTCAACAGACAAAAGCATCAAAGCGAAAAACTTTTAGCGTACAGTTTTGATTACAGTGTTACATTACAGCTCTTTATTTCCATATTATGGCGTCAATTAGTTGTCATTAACGCCACAGACGCATTACTCGAAATTCCACCTTTGACACCACCTGATGACAGAGAGTTTTTACAATGTGCACTCACATTTGTAACAAAAAGTCTACATTATGAAGTTGACCTCTCAGTTTCCTCTTGAATTGCTTATTATTTTATTGTGGGGAAGATAGTCACACACGATGTGTGCGTCACGTAATATAACTTTTTTCTCTGTAGGCTTTATTTAGAGTTTGTGTTTAATGTTACGCGGCGATATGGTAAAAAAATTAAACACGCTAATTCTAGAAAAACTGGCTCTCGAATGCAGTTGCCAGAATCTAAGGGTGGTAGTTAGTCAGGCAGGCAATAGAGAAGATCCTATAGCCATGATGTGGTTTCATCACGAAATTTTTTTCACTAAAACCTCAGACTTATTTTAGAATTCTAACCCACAACAGAGAGCTGAAATAATGTAATTTTAATTATTACCGTTTTTTACAGGTATCCTGCTAGGATCTATATATGCTTCACTATCATGTGCCGTGGTTATGCCGACAGTATTGAAGGTCGGTACTAGTCCACATAGGACGCACCACTGGCCCCAGCTGGTCTGTACTGCTGGAGGAATTGACACGGCGCTCAGCGTTGGTGTTTACGGAGTCATCTATAGCTTCATATTTAGTGATGTTGGCGACACGTATCGATATATTAAGGTAAACGCACACATTAAAATAAATCAAAAATAATCATAAAAGGAGCACGTTTTCAATGCGATTGTAGGATATATATTTTTTATGGCTGTTCAGGCATATCGTCTTTGTTTATAAACCGATTTAGATTATTCTTTTTTCGTTGGAAAGGAGATACTTTAAAGGTAGTTTAATTTTATTTCATTGGCATAGAACCTTCGGCTTCGAAGATACACCAGAGAATCCTTCAAAATAATTGAAGTTGGTTTTTGTTTTTGTTATAATGAAATATTTTTGACATTTCTCTACTATACACCCTTTTCCTTTCTCCTTATCCTTAGTAAAATCTATGATAAAATCGTGTTTAGGTAAGTAGATTGTTCCATATATAACGGATTTTTTCATTTTGCAAGCTATGTTCTTTTTTCTGAAGCACACACTACAATTTTTTTTATATTATACTAGTGATTTAGTCTACGGTGTTAATTATATTAACAACACGGCCATAAAACATATCACTGAACGCGTAGTGCTTATAAAAATCGTAGTTTCTTAAAACTTTCATAACTTTTAACCGAATGAAAATATTTGATAATTTTTCTTTTAGATAAGGACCAAGTACCTAAGGAGTAAAACAAAAACAAAATTGGTCAAAATCTATCCAGTAGATTTTGCGTGATGCACGCACAACTTCACACCTCAAATTAAATAATTTAACCAATAAATTAAAGCTTGATCTTTCTTATTTCAATTTTGTTATATTACTTTTAAAGTTAGGTTAGTTTAGTTTTGTTATTTTTTCTGACTTTTTTATTTTGTAATTTTCTTTTGTTTTGTTTGCGTAACAAATAAATGTCTTATCTTTCTTTTATTATTCTTTTTCTTCTGTGGAAAGCAGATTCTTCTGTTAGATAGCCTGGAGGTGGGTGCTATTGGTAGCAATACAGTTCTACTAATATAGCTAATACCGTGCAATTTTTGTTCTTGTTGTGACATAATAATTGTTCCAATAAACTTATTATTATTATTATTATTGAATGCTACAAAAAAATTTTATATATTAACATGCAAGAATCACTAATTACGTAATATTTTATTATCAAGACGGATCATAGTTAAATGGTAGTAGATTTCCACGTATAGTTTCGTAAGTTCCCAAGTCATGTGTACTTACAGGTAGCGCTGACGTTGTTCGCGGGAGTAGCACTGGGAGTAGCCTGGGGCAGCCTCGCGAAGCTGATGCCCCACACCCGGCACTTCTACGTCACAGAGTTACGAGTTTTGTTCGTGCTACTCGGTGGACTCTTTGGAAACTTTTTCACGTTGCATCTAGGATGGGGTGGAGCCGGTTAGTATAACTTCTTAAATTAATTTTATTTACTATAGAAATCTATTGAAGTCAGAATGACTTATTTTTATTTCATTAATGAGTAAAATTGTATAAATTTTGGCCTCCACCTAGTATGTAGAAATGAGTTGAACAAACCTGAAATAAAAACATGGATATTTTGTAGATTAACTTGTTGGTCCGGCAAAAGTTGTTCTGCGCTTTCTAGTTGTTAATGGTTGATTGATCCTAACTTATCTATAAACCATCATCTCTATAAAACGAATATAGGTATTATATAAATATGAACTCAATCGGTCAAATCATTCAGAAGAACTACACGATTACAGACACACAGAAGATTTAATATATAAAGGTAAATATTTGGGCGAACGAGCTTAGCTCGGTGTCTCGCAGAAAAAATAAACTTAGAAAATATACTAAAATTTCTACCAAATCGTTTGATCTGTTTCAGAAAAACCAATTACATAATATATACAATAATTGTTCACTTAATAGTACTCGATCTAAGTGGAGATTTTATTGACACAAAAGAATTTACCAGTGATTTCTGAAAAAAGTGCAAGTACATCAAGTAGAAGTTTTAGAACTATTTACGACACAACAAGTAGCATAGTAATATATAGTTTGAATGTTGTACGTAAGTACATCATTCTATGAAAGTCTTATGTCGTTGTTATTTAGAACAATCAGCACCAATGATACCTAATAATAGTCATGATTCATTTGTAACTATTTCCAGCAGCTGATATCTTCATCTATAATAAATAATAATCACGTTCACATCTAAGGATCTTTTCACATAGGCACATGATTTAGGTACATTAAACACCAATTAGTACACCGTTTAATTACCTCACGGATTCAACACTGCAATGTCAGTCTGCTTTATTGTCACCGTTTTCTGTTCGACAACTAAACAGTTTGTGTATATAAATAAGCAGATAATTTGGCTCTTTACACATACGCACAAGGTTAACGTTCATACATCAATTTTTTACACCATACAATAATTACCTGTCATACGTACACTGATTCCATACGACAGCGTCAGTTTGTTTTCTTGTTGCTATTTCTTGTTCGAATATTAAACAGTATGTGATTTTAAGGTTTTATCCCCTTATGAACAAGGTTTACATTCATACACCAATTCTTAACACCATGTAATTAATTACATTTCACATGCACACGGATTCAAGAAAGCAACGTCAATATGCTTCATTGTTGCCATTTACTGTTCGATTACTAAACAGTATATGTGTTTATATAAGCAAATAGTAAGGTTCTTTTCACATAAGCACAAGGTTTACGTTCATACATCAATTCTTAACACCATGTAATTAATTACATTTCACATGCACACGGATTCAAGAAAGCAGCGTCAATATGCTTCCTTGTTGCCATTTACTGTTCGATTACTAAACAGTATATGTGTTTATATAAGCAAATAGTAAGGTTCTTTTCACATAAGCACAAGGTTTACGTTCATACATCAATTCTTTATATCATGTAATCACAGATTCAAAACGGCAGCGTCAGTTTGCTTTTTTGTTGCCATGTCGTGTTAGACTATCAAACAGTACGTATTTTTAAATGACACACTACATACATAATACACTACACTAACATCTTTTTTATGTAGTATACAATATAACAATTCTGTGCAACCTAGGTTTACCTTAACGTTACAGTTAAATGTGTGCAAATGTCAATACAGTTATATCGAACTGATTATATGAATTCATATTATAAAATAAATATAATGTGTAGTAGTAATAATAACCATTTAGCGTCAAAGAAATAATTTTTATTTTTCCGAAACACAATAATGCAGCAATAACAAGTCTGCCCATGTACTGTATTTCATGTCATGTGAATTTAAGCGTTTATAAAAAAATATAATTTGAAAATTACCATTTAAACAATTCGTCCATTCAACCATTTAATTACCCAAATGTAGTAGATAAAACTTAACTTTAAAATTTCTCGGTCAAATAGTATAAAAAATATAATATATCTCATCGCTAGAAATGCGTTAATTAGATTTCTTATTTTAAGAAATCTACAGCTCTAAATTTTTGCAGACAATTTATTGCATAATTGACCCAAACAAACATCTTAAATCTAAATTTTTTAAATAGTATTTAAATTTAAAAAAATAGAATAAAACAAATACCTAAACTCAAAGTATAATAACAAACATAAATCAAGATAATGTACTACAAAGAAAAATATGTGTAATAATTACTAATCTACATTTCAAGAAGGTATAATCTATATATACTAATAAGTCTGTAGTACTGTCTGTACTTTTAATGTTTTTCCAAAATTTTCCGATATGCACACTATAATATGAAGAACGACACTGACCACGAATATGCCACAAAAAAAATTTATTTGTCTGTCTGTTTATATGTCCGGATTTAACTCAAAAACGGCTTGACCGATTCTTATGAAATTTTGTACACGAGTTTCTTATGTCATCAGTCAATAAGAAATTTCAATATTACTTTTAGGAATCGTAAAAAAATATCCAAAAAAAAACTATTTTCATTAATTCTATAAGTTATAAAAATTTTCAAAAAAACTTTTAGAAATTGTAAAAAAAGAATTTCCGAAAATGTTATATTTCGTTAATTCTTAACCGATTTTCATGAAATTTTGTACACGGGAAATCTAAGTATTTACATATTGACTATAAGAATTGTCAACATTACTTCTAGAAATAAAAAATAAGGTCAAAAAAATTAATTTTCATCAATTCTCAATCAATTCTGATCAAATTTTGTATACGGGAAGCATACATCATACAATAATTGAGAGACTATATGAATCGTTAATAATGCATTAGAAAATGTAGATTAGAATAATAATTTTCAACCGATTTTGATGAAAATTTTACACGGGAAATACATGCCATTACTCAATTGATACGGCATATGAATTGCCAACAATATGAGTAAAAATAAAATTATGAGATGTAAATAATTACTAGTAACAGACGCGTGTAGAGCTGCGGGCACACCGCTAATAATCCAGTGTTAACATACCCAGTTTACGAAAGTTCTCATTTTTATCCGTTGATAGGAGCATGCATCGCCTCTTGAGAAAAGTCAAAAATTCCTTCTGAATATATTCAATCCTAGTAATATGTATTGAATAATAGAAAATCCATAACACGGTTGACTATCCACTGAAGAGGAGTTGTGCAAATGTCGACCAATAGAATTGCAAAAAATCTAGATATGCAATTCTATTGGCCTAATTTTGCTAGAGATGCAATTATGTTGGTCGATATTTGCACAGGTCCGCTTCAGTGGACAGACAGCCTAATACTAGTAATCCTTAAATGACAATTTACTATCTAGCCTTCATCTATTACAAATAACAGAATTGAAGTGTCTGTTTGTAATGCCAAAATAACAGCTTTTTACTAAATTCATATCTATACTACAATCCTTACAAGCAAAAGTTACTTCATCATAAAGACAATTTTATGAAGTTCAATTTTGCTCTTTAGAGTATGCTATTTGGACACATAGTTTAGGAGTAATGCAAAATTAAAATAATTTGTACTTGCGAAGAACAATTATGATAGACTAACTACATGGGTGCGTTGGCGGCGCGGTCATTGCCGGATAAAACTAACACGGGTGAAACCGTGGGGCATAGCGTATATACGACACATAAAAAAAAAAAAAACAATTTTTAAAGTTTTGTCTTCTTTCTGTTAGGTCTGGCTAATGTTCGAAGCGATTGGACCAATTTTAACTGGATATTCACTGGCAGATAGCTGATGTTATAAGGAGTAACTTTTATTATAGAAAAAGTATTAGGGTTCCGCACAAATAAAATAAACTAGAGTAACTGTGTCCAGTACTGCGCGCGCCCCACGGACACGTTCGCGTTCAGATGTTGACGATCAAAACGTTTTATTTTATACTATTAATTTTAGTACACCCGCTTTTCCGCTGGCAAGCTTTTAAACCCGAAACGTGTGATGAAATTCTTCTTTAATAATTTTTAAATGAATGAAAATTATATATATGAAATTAATATACTTGCCTTTTATTTGTTTTCAGGTGGAGTGGCAGTACTTGCATGTAATGCAACGGCGGCGACGCACTGGGCGCGGAACGGTTGGAAGTTAAACAATAATCCGGCATCTACCGTGTACCGAGTTGTATGGGCCACTTTAGAACCCGTAGTTTTCGCATACACCGGAACCTATTTCGTGGTGAGCTACTATTATGAAATATACTTTTGAATTTACTCCGAAAACTTAAAGTCATACTGTTTATTAGGATATATTCTGGTGAACACTGTCATCTCAGTTTACACTTTTTGCTGTAAACACCGACCACGCGCGTTATCTTTATGTGAAGGTTTTCGTGGAAAATATTAATTTTATTAAACGTGAATTTTTTTACCGGATTTTCTCGACGCGACGGTGAAATAGTTTTTGAATCACTCGAGATATTTTTCTTTTTCATTCCTGTCGTTCACGGATTAAATTGAATAAAGTTGGTGGCACTTTTCACTTTAAATGAAAATTAATATCTGCATTTTTAAATGTCACACTCTCTGCAAAAAGCGATTAATAGATATTTAAAAAAGGTTATCTATACAAATAATAAAATTGAAGTGTCGGTTTATAATGTCAAAATAAAAGCTTTTTACTAAATGCATATGGAAGTATATACGGTACTTATAACAAAATACCCATTTTCAAAATTTTTGTCTGTCTGTTTATTCCGGTTAATCTCCGAAATGGTAGAACCGATTTTCACGGAATTTTCACTGAATATCTTTAAAGAGTAACTTAGGCTAATTTTAAAATATACTAAAGTCGTGTAGTGTGCCCCACGTGCACGTTCCCTTCGCCACCATTGCAGCATACAAAATTCCACGCGGACGAAATCACGTGCATAGCTAGCAGTAGTAACATGACGTCATAGTGAGCAAAACTCCAAAAAAGAAGACAATATGTTCAATGGTTTTAACTTTTAATTTAAGTATATTATTATTTTTAATATGACACAATTCCTTTTAAAGGAATAGTTATATTAGTTGTTAACATATTCTGTGTAAATTCTTTGGCCGCATTAAATAATAAATAACATTATAGACATATTCATTGTTGCGTGTACAAAGTTTATTAATTAATATATAATCACGTGATTTGTATAACGGTATAAAGTATTTCTATAAATCTTACATTATTAAGGAGTGAAAATCTGTCAAAGCTTAACGGTTTCACATTATACATGCATCGTGTTCACAAGGAATAAGTAATTTATTTCCTTTTTTAAATATGTAAAAAAGAGGGCAGAAAGCGTTAGTAAATTTATTTGTATCTCTACTGCACGCAGTGACATTAACCTCGGATCCAGAATTACATTATCTAGAACTAAAAAAATTTTTACTGTAATTTAAAATAACTATATAGGTACTACTAGGTGTGCCTGCAACTTCGTCGGGTTGGTATTTCGTGTATTAAAAACAACGATTAAAAAAAACAGATACCTATGTAGGTGTATAGAAATTCAATACGGTTACTTAACTGTGTTTTGTGCTTTGTGAATTTCTCAGATTCCTGAGACGCAAGGTGAGACGTACTCACGGTTAGCTGTCAGCCTTGCCTCACACTCTCTGAATGTCTCAGATTAACTCGGTATAACACTTACGGTTAGCAGTCAGCCGTGTCTCACACTCTTCACTATTTTTGATCGACCGATATTTTGCCATACGTCTACGCTGTGAGTCGAGATTAATGGATCAAAAGCCCTTTGAGGATATCGAAGGATCTTGATACAAATATTTCAAAAATAGCTCTTGATTGAGTCAATTAGGTTAAAGAACAAAGTTCTAGAAATCCTTAAATATGACTATATTTTCACAGATACAAAGATCAATGACAGATTCGATGTTAAAGGGTTTTGCAATTCTACTCATCTGTTTAGTGGTTCGATTGACCGTGGCAGCCCTGACGTGCTGGAATATGACACTTAAAGAAAAACTTTTCATTTGTTGCGCATGGATACCCAAATCGATTGTAGAGGTTAGCAGTATTTTGTATTTTAATCGAAATAGTAAAAAAAATAGATAATAAACGTGGTGTGTTCTAATGACACAAGCTATTAAACTAGCTTCGCAAAAAAAAAGCTTTTTTTACCTTTTTACTTATTAATTTTTTTACATTTTTAGGCGGTATTATGTCCATTAGCTATCAACACCTTGATATCACACGGCAGTCACAATAAGGAATTTATGGAATACTCGGAAGTACTGATGAGATTAGTAGTGCAAGCCATACTAGTTACGACTCCAATCGGGTACCTGCTTACATACCTTTGCGCTCCTAAACTTTTGCAGGATAAACAAAAAGACTGTAAAAATGGTAACTATATAGTGTAAAACTGTTATTTTACTAACAACATAAGTAGAATCACGCTTCATATAAAAATTCTCCTCTTTATAATATTATTTTTATTATGATATTTAACCGTATTAACCGAATTTGTTTTCATATTACTTGCTAGAAATAAAGAGTGTTCCGAGAATTAACTTAACTCTAAAATCAATATTAATAATTAAAAAATATTAACTCTTCTTATTTGGGGATTCTCAATTTTCTTATTTTTACTTATTACAAGGGGTTGGTGGGAGTCTAAAATTATTTAAAGTTAGCTTACTTTATACTTGAACTCCACCATAAACTGTAAGCCATTTAATATTTGTCTTTATAAGTTTTACCAGTTATTTTGATAATGACAAGTTTTTATCCATTACATCATCATCATCATCATGGACAGCTTTTTTTAAACCCACTGCAGATTCATATAAGTCCTTATATGCCATTCGTCCCTATCTATCCTTTACCAGCCTTGTCCGGGTCTTCCCGATAAGATTTGTTTTGTCATTTTAAGCCATCTCACCTTCCTAAAGTTCCTGAAGTACAAGCAGATGTCTTATATATTTATGTAATTTTGTAGTAACAATTTTATATTAATTTTTATTTCTGAATAATTTAGCATAAGCTTTTCGGTATTTATAAGTTTACTTCGTAAAATAAATATCTACATAAATATACTTTAATAATAGGTATTTACCTATGAAATTGCCGTTCTGCAGTACTGGCCATTTCAAATCAAAATAATTTTTGTTTGACTAAGAATTCTAATTTCAAATTAATTTTATTTTAAAAACATGGAATTCTTTTTCCAAAAGTAGTTATTTGTTTATTTATTAGTGTTACATTTTCATCGCATTTCAATCTTTTTTGTCATCATGGATACGTTAAAAATTCGAGTAATTATGGAATATGAGTACCGTCGTGGCAGCAACGCGGCACAAGCGGCACGCAACATCAACGACGTTTACGGAGCTAACACTACAAACCAACGCACCACCTGTTATTGGTTTGCGCGCTTCCGTTCTGGGAATTTCGATCTGAAAAATGAACCTCGCAGTCGTCCGAAGATCTTGGTCGACAATGACGAATTAAAGGCGATTGTGGAAGCTGATGATACACAATCTACGGCTGAATTAGCAGCAGCTTTCGACGTTAGCGTCAAAACAATATTGGTCCATTTGCGTCAAATTGGCAAGGTAAAAAAGCTTGACAAATGGGTGCCCCACGAACTCAAAGACCGCCAGCACGAAGTACGCGTCGAGACGTGCCTTGCACTGCTCAACAGACACACAAATGAAGGAATTTTGATCCGCATTGTTACCTGCGATGAAAAATAGATTCTGTTTGATAACCGCAAGCGCTCAGCAAGTTGGTTGGATCCTGGTTCAGCACCTAAACAATGCCCTAAACGAAAACTTACCCCTAGAAAAGTGATGGTCTAGCGCCGGTGTGATTCATCACAGCTTCTTACCAAACGGGGTGAGCATTACTGCAGATGTGTACTGTAAAGAACTGAACACAATGATGGAGAAGCTGGCACATCTCCAACCAGCATTGGTCAATCGCTCGTCTCCGCTGCTCCTGCACGACAACGCGCGACCTCATACTGCACAGCAGACGGTCTCCAAGTTGCAAGAACTGGGGTTGGAAATTCTTCGTCATCCGCCCTACTCACTAGACCTTGCGCCTACAGACTATACTTTTTCCAGAATTTGGATAACTCCTTGGCGGGAAAAAAATTAAATACCCGAGAGGCAGTACAAAATGCCTTTGAAGAATTTGTTGCCTCCCGTCCAGCTGATTTCTTTAAGAAGGGCATCAATAAACTGCCACTGCGCTGGCAAAGATGCATTGATTGCATGGGTGATTACTTCGATTAATACAAATAAAAATACATGAAAAAAATTCGTTAAATTTTTTTGCATACAAAACGGCAATTTCATAGGTAAAGACCTAATATTTGCATCTTATAGTTTATTATGTATATTTGGTAATTTTAAATAATCACTATTACCTATGATGATGATGATGACCTATCACCTATATATACTAGTGAAAAATTCGCGAAAACGCTATTTTCCGAACATTTCGCTCATTTATTTAATGTAAACACACTAACAGCCGTCATATTCGTAAATCAGATTGGCGCCTTGAATATAACTTTAAAAAGTTTAAATTTTTTTTTTATAACGATAACATTAATTAACTATTTACATATGATATATCGATCGTTAATTTTGATGAAGAATTAACGGAGATATAGTGTTGCTAGGAAAAAACACCTTTGAGAAATAATTAGAAGTTCGTAATCGTTAGTGCGCCCTGTTAGTGACGATGTGAATTTTAAAAATCACCAATTGAAATCGTATTCGCACAATACATAAATATTATATTCGTTTTGTCGAGACGATAGTCCATAGCTATGCTAGGATCCAATAGGTGGCGCTGTAGTCGTTATTAGCAAACTCTATTTTTATAAGCCAAATTGACTTGCAATATAATTTGTTAGTTCAAGGACAAAAAGAAAATCACATGAAACCGGTAGGTGGCGCTACAGTCGAGTTATTAACTACCGGAAAGGTACAGAACAACGTTTGCCAAGTCAGCTAGCAATACTATAAACGTAACCGTATCGTCTTCACAGTCACTCTGAACTATAATTGCTTGAGATAGCAGAATATCATTACCTATCTTTTTACTTTTACCTACTGTCGGATTTCATTACTTCAACAATTAATCACCCAAGTTCATCACTCGTATGATTATTTCTACGTCTTCATAATTGATATTCTTGAACATTTTAACAATTAAATTAAATATAATTATTACATTTCGTTTTTCTTTTTCAGATTCCGACGCCTGAACTTATTAAATGGATCTCAATTAGAATCATTAATTTTAGATATTTATTTTAGACTATCATTCCTATTACGTACAAAAGCTTTATCATTATCATATACGTAATTCTCTTTATATATATGTAATTGGTTTCTCGGAAACGGCTCCAACGATTTGGATGAAATTTTGTATTTAGATAATGTTTTGCATTACTAGTTTATCTAGATAGGTTAGTTTTTTAAATACCGAGCGTAGCTCGGTCGCCTAGATATTTAAGTAATAAGTGAAATGATATGTAACCCAATCTATTATTCTGGTTAAGTCGTTTATTAATCTAAAAACTCAAATTGGTTCAATAATTTTCAAGTAACACGCATTCGTAGAAACCCATAGATAATTTATGATTATATTATATACTAGCAACCACCCGAACTTCGTTCGTATCAATCTTTATATATTAAAATCTTATGTACGTCCGTTAGTGATTCTTTAACTTCTGTACGATTTGACCGAATGATCTTACTTAATATTTTATACTTATTTGTTTTATCGAAACGATGGTTTACAGATATGTTAGCATCCTATAGGTGGCACTGTGTTCGAGCCATTTACTACTGGAAAGGACAGAACAACTTATGCCTGCCCAACTAGTTACCATATAAATTTAGTAATCAATATAATATATCTATATACTACTCAAGGAAAACGTAGCTATTATCAATAAAAGTTTTTTTTTTTAATTCTATAGTAGATCCAGGGATTACCTCCAATAAACCAACTTTACCTCTTTATAATAGTAGTATATATATATGTATATAATTTTATGTAGGTACATTTATACAAGTAGAAAGTAGGTAAAAATAGGATACATTATACATGAAGTATTATATTTTGACAATACAATGGTAGACTACACAGCTAGCATACATGGAATTTGACAGCTTACTGAGTAAAATATCATCCAGTACCACACGGTCCAAACGTTATCCAACCGGTTTATTACTGTCACTTTCTACATGACGTCACTCCACATGCTTTATGAAATTTGAACCAATTATTCCTGCGTAGTCAACTGCATATATGACTATGCAAGCTTTGTTTGTTATTTTGTAACTACAACCTGATTACTGGCGACAGTTTGAGGAAGAAAAATGAGATCCACAATTGACAGGAAAAATAGAAAGCCGAGTAATTTCGGATCAATTTATTATTACATTAAAATTAAGATCTGATTATGTATTTATACACACAGCGCCACAGCGTAGCATTGTGTATAAAGCGTGTTATTATATAAACAAATTTATCTATTTAACCTATATTATGTCAGTTATTACACATGATATGCGACTACTGTGAGGCTCGCTCGTTTTTTTTTTTGTTACTGGGGGCAGACTTTTTTTTGGAAATTTTGAAGAAAGTTATTGCATAAGCAAATATTTAGAATTGTGCATTCACTATAAAATTGTATTCAATGTTTTACTAGTATTATTGTTCACTACAAAAAATAAGTCTCCAAGTAACAGAAAATCGAAACTAAAATGACATACTAAAATGACTATGAAACGAAAGAATTTTATTTTGTGACTTCAAGGTCATATATAATTGTTTAAAGTAAAATCGTATTTATTGCCTGTTTTCAATATCTCCGAACTTCATTTTCATTTACATTGTACATTCTATTCATTTTATTTTAAGAAAATTATTTATTTATTTCTTAAGATCCTTACAAAAAATTTACATAACTAGGAGCTTCACCTTAAATGAAATGTTGCATCTATTTCTATAATTACATATAATATATTGTATTTGCATTGATATAGACATAACATTGAGAACATTTCTTGTCGTGTAGGTACGTGCCAGTGATTATTTGAAGTCAAGGTAATTTTATGTTACTTGGCGATCACTTTTTCAGTACGGAACTACGTGTCTAGTAATATACCGTTATATTGACCGTGGTTGTTTACTGATAGCAATAGCACTGACAATATCTCAACATTGCCACCTGATATACAGGAAGGTATAGTTCAGCTTACAACGGTCATTACCTTGAATTATCAATTTATAACCTTTCAAAAAACTACTTGTAATTGAACTTATAATATTAGAATAAATTTTAATGTTATGTATAGTAATAAAAGACGTCACGTATTATTATATTTAAATCAAGTGGTCTTCCTAAATAAGAAGCATTTGCACACTACTATGACTTTTCCAGCCAGCTACTATTTGTTATTTCTTATAAAAGACATAATTAAAATTCTTTACAATGATTGCATAGCATGCATACTGTAATTAGTTAGGGCCGTAGACAGTTGTGATCGTAGTATTGTTTTTTTTTTTTTTACTGTACATCCCACGTAACTGTAGATAACGAACAATGAACAAACGTTATTGACAAAAAACTAGCATTGTGATAACTGTGATAAGAGACGAAATAAAAATACATTTTAATATAATTAGGCGTTTTAATTATTTTTTTATTTGAATTAATGAAATATCTATGCTTTGTGAATAGCTACATACTTTTTAATATTACATTTTACACACGCATGGACGATTTATTGGCCGTGATCATCTCGTACAGATAAGAAGGTTCTAAAGAAAATGAGCCTAGAGACGACTCCACATAGATAACATTTCCTAATAAAAAATATTTTGGAACTAAAAAAATTTAATAACTATAATATAAATACATTTTAATTTGATCTACATTGCACACAGGTACAATGCTCGTTATATTTATTTTATAAAGAGTATTAAATATGTTTCCTTTTAAAAAAAAATTACTTTACTATTACGTGCATTGTTCTTCTCATCATTCTTTTTGTTGAGTATTTTTCTTGAGTAAAGGAAAATCTAAGAGTTAACAACCTTTTTGTCTGGCTGTTTGAATAGTTAAAAAATAAAATAATTTCAATCAAAATCTAATAAGTATATTATTTAAGAGTTATATTTATTTTAAAGTAAAACTTCTTTAGGCGCGACTTGAGAATAACTTAAGAAAATAACAGTTATTTTTTCGGACCGAAATAGCGTTCATTAGAATTTATAGTTAGTTTTAGCGTGTCAGAGCAACCTTTAATTAAGGCAACACTTAGATTCTAATTTGAGCATGTTTTGTATTTTTGAATTTTAGCAGAGGAACATGCCTTGTTGGTGGCTTACATAATTAAAAAAAAAAATGTTTTGATTTCTACCTCTTTTTATATAATTCGATACTAATAATAATAATCATTTAGTTCATAATTACTTTATTAGTAAATTTAAAATAACAGGAAAAAAAATTAATTACCTTTTATTTACTAATGCTCAGTGTAACTGTATATTATATTAATAATAAATACCACTACATAAATTGTAAAATGACTTTATTACTTTTTAGTAGAATCATAATAATACTTATATGCTACAAGATCAAAAAAGTTTTTGTTCAAAGGTGTATAAAGGTTTTACACACAATTTTTTATTTCATCAAATATTTCAATTTTTTATTCAAACAGTTTCAAAGTTAGCATGATAATTAAATACAAAAAAGTATTTTATCGAATTTACTATCACAGCGCTTTATATAATAAAATCTTTGGCTCCCTTACGACACGAAAATATAGGAAAATTGGCATATTTATACCAACCCTGAGAGCAGACTTATTAAAAAATATGTTAAAATGTGAAAGTAGAAATTAGAATTTCACACAATTATGAACGTGAAATAGAAACATATAACAGCGCCATCTTATGCAATTTACAAAAAATTTAAACTAGCCATCTGTTGGAATTTTCTAGTACTGAATGTTTACATACAGTAGACTACATCAATAAGCACATCACTGTTTGGTATTATATCCTATTAGAAGTGAAAATTCTTGTATGAGCATAGAGATGGCGCTTATCTAAACATTAATACTTGGTGGTAAATATAGCTAAATTGGCACATAAATCTGTGATAAAAATTTATTATCATCATTTTTAAAGTACTCTAAATATTCTCTTGAAATTCTAGCCTGTGCAGGTCATTCAAATTCAGAGCTTCACGAAAAGCCACGACAGCACAGCAGCATACCACCCACAGCATTTAGCATTATATACGCTTTGAACATAAAAATGTGTTGCTGATTAACATTTGAAGCATTTTTTAAAATAATTATTATTTTTACTTCTTGGGTCGTGCTTCTCATTTTTGAGAGTCGTTAATTCCTTCAATAGTCTGATTTTCGGTATTTCTTCACCACACCCTAATATCACTATCCACTTGAAGCCTTTCTTTACAGTCAAATCTCGGCAAATGTGAAATTTACCAGTATATTACTTGAGTTGTTATTTTCAGTATTTCTTCACTATTCCCGTCTATCTCTACCCAATAGGTATGTGCTTTTTAAACAGTCAAATCATGGCAAATGTGGAATTATTGAAACATCATATAGGAACTCCTGTTTTTATGCATTCATTCCGATCTTCATTATAGCCGGAAAACGTTAATACTCTCTCAAAACAATCTGCTTGTTATTTTCAGTTCCTAGAAGAGCAACAAGTTAGGGGATCTTACGATCGATAGATTTTAGTAGAGCTGCATTTTTAACTTGCACATGCTTTTTTTCAATTAATATCAAATGTCGCTGACATGTTTGCTACATGCCATTAGAAACACCAAACAAAAGTACGGGAAAATTATAATAATCTACATAAAGTAGTGTAGGTATGCTTAGGCATGTTTTGTTTAGCAACAAAAACAACGTAAAGCCTTGATAAACTCATATAATTTGGATCACTGCAAAATTCAAACACTGTGTATTTGATCATCATGGTCAGAAAATATCAATAGAGTAGACAAAAATTTATATTTTGTTCTGTTAATCTATAATTTTGTAATTTCGACATTTTAATATGTTCTACTAAGCCTCGAATGCTGTATGTAGGTACATGCTACGATTCAAAATAAAAAATCAAAATCAAAATTATCTTTATTCAATTTAGGCCTTAAGAAGGCACTTATGAACGTCAAAACACTACTGCCGGTTCGGAAAATATCCCAGATATCGAGAAGAACCGGTAAGAAACTCGATCGGGTTTATCTTTTTTGCTTTTGTTAACTGTACAAATGTTACAAATATAACAAATAATAAATAAAGATGATGTGGCACAATGTGAAAATCATAGAGGTATAAAATTGACCTCACACACGATTTTGGGATTCACAAAATTTGGGAAAGAATCTTAAATAGATGCTTCACTGCCCTTTCTTAAATATCTCCAAGCTAGTTTGGTTTCACAGCATCTAGGTCAACCGCTGATGCTATACAGGCGCT
The DNA here is from genome assembly GCA_033032175.1 of Saturnia japonica. Classification (NCBI taxonomy): domain Eukaryota; kingdom Metazoa; phylum Arthropoda; class Insecta; order Lepidoptera; family Saturniidae; genus Saturnia; species Saturnia japonica. The sequence goes on from CM065305.1 coordinate 10,528,821, forward strand.
TTGAATCTTGATGGAAAATATAAAACCAACAATTAGGACCGCCATCTCGCATTTATAGATTTAGAAAAAGCATTAGACAAATTGACTCGTAAATTAGTATGGCAAGTACTTCGAGCCCAAAAAGGGACAGAGCATTACGTGAAACTAATCCAAGACATGTACAATAGTGCCTCAACGAGAGTCCGAAGCCTAGCAGGTTTAAGTAGAACTTTCGAAATCAAAGTGCCTGTCCATCAGGGGGGATCAGCTCTTAACCCATTATTATTCAGCTTAGTAATGGACTATCCAACGAAGTCCATACAGTCGCTACTGCCATGGAACATGCTATATGCTGATGATGTCGGTTTGGTTGCCGATATAGCACACAATCTTCAGAAACATCTTAGAACTTGTACCCACTGGAGTACTTGAAATGCTCTTTCAGCGGAAACATAAAAACTGAAAAGGTGTATAATAGGCAAACACATATCCCTGTAGTTGAAAAATTCAAGTACTTAGGTTATATGCCCCCCCCACCATAGATGCTAATGTAGATGCTGATGTTTCCCACAGGATAAATGTTGCGTGGCAGAAATGGCAAACGCTTACAGGGGTGTTATTTGACCTTCGTGTACTCATAAGAACTAAGGAGAAAGTCTAAAAGACGGCAGTCCGCCCAGCGCTAATATACGCAACAGAATGATGTACCATTAAGAGGACCCATGAACAAAAAGTACATGTCAACGAAATGAAAATGCTGAGTTGGGCAAGGTGTGTGACTCGGCTGGATAAAGTGCCTAATATCATATACGCGGTAGCTTTAAAGTCTCACCAAGCACAGATAAAATGACCGAAAACCACCTCAGATGGCATGTAGAGATGTACAGAGAATCTTGTGGCCAAAGTGGCTTTGAACATTCCAGAACAAAGGAGAGGTAGAAGCCGTCCGCCTTTGACGTGGTGGTCTAATATAAAGAGAGAGGCCTCAAGAAAGCTCAATTTCCAGAATTGACAACCCAAGACAGACTTTATTTTGTATTTTGTATCAATTTTAAATCCGGTGTAAAACGATCTTTCACGATGACTTGTTTGTTTTTTCACTGAAAGATAATTTTGATAACGCATCATTTTTTATTTTCTCTATCCTGTGTCCACTTTTCTAGACACACGGCCAAGTTCCAAAAGGGCGATACCGGCTAGTGTGTATATTTAAACGAACCTTTTCGAGCTGCTTTCGGCCCCTCCTTATGTCAAAAGCTATTAAACCTACTAATTTTGAACGTTTAACACCCACGTTGAACACCTAAAATCCCAAATTTCACGAATAAGTTATTAACACGAATAGTTATTGAGTTATCAAGGTCTGAAAAGTAACTGACTGGCTCACTCATCAAAAACCTAGACCACTTCTAGGTAACTCAGAAACTTTTAACATAGCATCAAGGTAGATCATCAACCATATTATACTAAGCAGGCAAAAGAAAAAATTAAAAAACTTCAAAAAAATCGCTACCACAGAACTACTATCCACTACTACTTTTGGAAACTTGTCCTCTTTTTTCCGAACATGGTACTGCAAGTTTCATATATAATTAAATAAAACTCTTGTTTATAAGATAACGCTGTAATGATTTTGTACACAATAACTTTACAGACTTTTTTAATCGATACTCTAGTACTACAGTGTTAGACTATCGCTCGCTACTCGACTTTAGATGTCGCAATGTATTACGGTTGTTATTTTCAAAGCACAAATTTGAATCTGTTTTAACTACTCGCTAATAGATGGTGCTGTGCAGTTTTTGACAATACTCGACAGGTGGAGCTGATTTTTATTTTAGTATTGTTTTTTGAAAAGATAAACTGGACAAATTTAACTTTGCCGTTGGAAAACTATTGTCCAATACATTCATATATGCCGCGGTCAGTTTACCAACTGCAAATAACAAAATTAATTCTTATTAATTATCGAACTACAAATTTACAGTTTTCGGATTTTTTCCTTTACTTGTGCTACAAGACACTACTTCTTGCCAAATTTCATGACTGTAGGTCAACTTGGAGTGCCCTATAGGTTTTTGTTCACTTTGAAATTGTATAGAAATGAGAAATAATCAAGCCGTATCTTTTGAATGCGTTGACTTAGGAATTTAATTTTTTCACAGTTTCAATGGATTGCAGACCTGAGTTTTTGATATTAATTTAAACTTGATACCTCCACGCAATCCTGAGAAAAAGGGTCTTGACAGACAGACAGACAGATAGACGGACAACGAAATTATCTTATAAGGGTTCCTTTTTTCCTTTTTGAGGATCGAAACCCTAAAAAGAAGACAAGATAGAAGGAAAGAAAGAAAGAGAGAGTGGAAGGAAAGAAGGAAGGAAGAAAATACCTTTAGCGCCGTGAAAATACGGGCACACAGTTTTTACAAAGAAAATTAACATAATATTGAACTTCTACAAATGTAAGATAAAAAAAAAGTAAAGATAAAGATCACAACGATCGCGACCACCATAGGTACGTACAAATAGTAATAAGCCCATCACTGATTTTTATTTCAAGAAGTTTCAATTAATACAAAATAATTAATATAATTCATGCTTGTTCCAAATTTACAAAGTATTTGTTCTCTTGTGACTAGAAGAGAGTGTTTTACTGTTATCGATGAATAAAATGCCCTTTTACCGAGTGACAACGGTAAAATCATAATTTCACACCCCAATCTAGGATTCTCTGAACAATATATCAGTCACTATAACAATTAATCTATTTATACCTTCCAATACTAATATTTTACAAATTATGGAATGTAAACAATCTTACTAATAGTTGTTATGTTAGTTAATAGATTATTAATCTTTAAATAATGACATAGGTATTATAAAATTAATTAACCATTAAGAGATTGTTAATAAAAGTCACTTTGAATATATTTTCATAGAGTCACAGGTGGCAATCCTTATCAAAACTTTATTTATTCATTTTTAATTCAAAATATTAATGTTAAACTATTTACTATCAATAGGGGAGAACATAAGCTTTGCATAGCTATTTTTGAGTAATAAACTTTGATGAAGAACTAAACGTGATATGGCGTTGCCAGGAAAAAGTAGTAACAATAAAATAAGCATAATTATCAAGAAAGCATCGACCATCAATGTATATATTTCTATACCAAAAAAAACAATTTTAATTCATATTTATCACGTCAGTTTATTGAAAAATAGTGGCATCCGATCAACAAAATTATACTGTATTTTTATAACACACGGAACCTCGAACACAGTCACATACAGCTAAATGCGTATTACGAAAAAACAGTCGGTATATTCATGGTACATTTAGAGTTCATTACTTAGCAGTCGCCACCATAATAAATAATGCTAACGTTTGATGCTCCAGATTACTTTTAAGAAATAGAACAAAAGTAACTTCATGTCCACGTGTCTCGTGACCTAGCATTGGAGTTGTTTTTAAATATACATTAACGTTAATTATATTAAGATAGCGCTTCATCTGAGTCAAGATTCTTTCAATTAGCGAGCCAGTATCGTTGACAAGTGGCGCAGAAGAGCGCAGCGGCGCGGTAACGAACGCGTGCGCCGGTGCCCGCGCCGCCCGTTAGTCCGCCAGTCCGCCCGTGATCTGGAGATTCACCCACTCGCCTGCACACTACCTACACATACCATCATCCATTTAACTGATAAGTTTTACGTGCTCGCGAAAATCCAGAAACAAACCCGGACAGAGTCAAGGTCGTACGTGAACGTACCGAGGTGCTAACACAAAAGACCTTCGCCTCACGTACTAGAACAGCTAACTTCTGTATTGTTTTTTTATCGCATTTTCATCTTCGACACAAATATCTTATCTAACAATTGATAGAAAACTTCCGTTGTATTTCGTATATATTTTTTCTAATTCAGTGAATAAATTCTGTGAATAAATGTGTGAGACGAATGTAATGGATAAAATATAAATAAAGATGAAAAAACGTGATAAACTAGCTAAACAAGAAAAACGAGGGACGAAACAAGAGAAGAAAGGTAAAAATAAGGATAAAAAGGTTAATAAATCGGGAAGTCGTGGTGAAGAGCGGCCGACTTCGACGGGAACAACAACTGGAAGTAGTGTTGTTGATAGACGTGAGTGGACTAAAAGGTCCGGTGTGGACGCTGTGAAATTACACCTACAGACAACTGGTGGTACAGGCAGAACATCAAGATCAGCAACATCGGTAATGTATTTTTTTTAATTTTTACATAATATTATTAGAAAGTTTCAATATAAAAATGTCCCTACCATATGCATGCTTACAGTAATTAATGCCTACAGTAATTGTTGGAAAAATTTAATTCATAATTTTCTTATCGACTTCAAATAAACACATACGATGCTTTATTTATGCTTCAGGTTCACAGTTCACACTTATTCCTACGATATTAGTTATTATATTTATAGTAAGCTGAAAGTTATTTTGATAGGAAAAGTAACGAATTGTATCTTTATTTTACATATACCTATATCCTATAATACAAGATAATAATAAGTTATCATGATAAATATATGATTGATTGATGGTTGGTTGTGCACTGGAATGAGCACCGGCAGCAGGGTGCAAGGGGATACACTGGCACAACCCGATAGAATAAAAAATCATGAAAAATATTAAGATATTTTTTATTATGTTACTGTTTGAATAAAAAACTTAAGACAACTAGGTTGCTGTCCAGATTTGTAGAATATATTATGTAAAAATTATATTTTATTAGTTAACTAGCTGTGCCCGTGGCTTCGCTCATGCTTATTGTGGGTGTTGCCTAGAAGATAGATGTATACTCTCCCGGACTTTTTTGAAGGTCTTTTTAATGCCTATAATTATATACTATATTAATTTGCTATATCTATTATGGTTTACTCAGCATAAGCCATTTAAGAGCCCGAACTGATTCACCATGACCAGTTTTTTTTTATTTGGGCGTAACCCTAATTCTTTTTCTAAAATAAAAGTAGCCTAAGTTACTCCCTATATCATTAGCTATCTATCAGTGAATGTCCCGTCAAAATCAGTCCAACCGTTTCGGAGATTACCCGGAACAAACAGACAGACAGACAGTCAAAAATTTTAAATATGGGCTTTTCGTTATATGTATCGTATATACTTTCATATGCATTTAGAGAAAAAAAATTACTTTGACATTACAAACAGACACTTCAAGTTTATTAATTCTATAGATAGCATATCGTGTAAATGCTGATGATTGACGGTGCTCATGTGCACTGATTATATACATCATAATGTAAAGCAGTTGCATTTGTATAATAGTACTCCGTAAATATTGAATTAACATAGAAAATTGTATACACCTATATTATTACAACTTACGTGGGTTGTTTTAAAAAAAAGGGTTGATTAAAGAAAGGACTTCTGCATGGTTCTATGATTCTACATATAGCTCAGCATGAATTAAACGCGAATTTAACCTACTTTCACAGTCTGAAGATCTGTTTAGCCAATAATACCTACTAAATTGGTGGTCACGACTGGTTACTTATCCTTTTTTCTGTCTAAATCTTGAAATGTATGTAGAGGCAATACGTAAAAGCAGTGTTATCAGATTAACATATAGCTTTCTAGCAAAATTTCACTGTAAACTAGTACATATTGCCGGTTGTAAACAATATTTAATTAGCTTTATATATAAAAGAACGATATAATTATATGAATTCCATCAATAAGTATTTAATAAAAGCATTGAGAATTAAATCGTACAATTATTTAATAAAATTTAGTTTGACTTTCGCCGAGTAGTTAATCACATGTAGGTCGAACAAAAACAAGGACCTGTAGCAAAAACGAAATTTCGGGAATTTTATATATTTTGACAAGCCTGTCTAACTGAGACTAAAGTTTTTACAAGAACTCCTCTAACTATGAACACGAGTCCAAGAGGTCTAAGCTATCAAAACATCAAGAAATTAACCCATGACGTCACACCAATTATATACTATCTAAAAAAAATATGCGTGTAGGTACCTAAGAAGTTTAAATTTATAAAAGAAAAATCGCCTCTGTCAAATAACTGTACGTCTATAAAATGTTTTTGTTTATTATCGAAGTGTTCAGAATGTATACCATCCATGACACAATACAATTAAATCAAACCTCAGTAGATTCACGTGATACCTATTAAGAAGTTGATTGAAACTAAATAAGAATTATAGAAGATACAACCAATTTAATACACTATGTTAATATAATCGGGGTATAATGCATTTTTGAACTTTTCGAACTTCGTTGTCTGGATATTCAGGCATGCGAAAATGTAAAACTTCTAAAATTTTTATTAATTTACTGTAGTAAAATTTTGTTTAGCATTAAATACATTACCTCACAAACATTATATTGTTTACTATTAAATACAGTATCTACGATTAAATAAATATTATGAGTAACCTAGCAGTATACTGTCATTGCCAAGTCGTCTTAAGGATACTGTTTCAGTAAATAAATAAACCTTTTAACGTCATATCAAATACCTTACTTTGACTTTGATGCAGAAACCATGTGATCCGTTTATCATATTTTTATAAAAATCGTGACAAATAGAGATTACTGGCCAGTCAAAAGGTTTAATGTTCTCATCACCTTGGATTCGTCACAAAATTATGATAATAAAATCTTAGATAAATAGATTTCTATTGAACGCTATGATTGGCATATAACATATTGTTGTAATACATATAGCCCATTGAATGGGAACAATCTAATTGTAACTTTTATAGAATAATTGCGATGTTTCATTATTGTTCGAATGACGTAGGAGTTAGCGAAATATTAAAGTTCAATTTCAGTGTAACAAATGAGTATCTAAAATAAATATCCATTTAAAGCAATATTTTGCACGCAAATCACGATCGTAGTTATAACATTCCACGGGGAGGAGGTCCTAAAATATACAAAGGTAAACCAGTTTTTCTGCACACCATAAAAAAGTAGAGCACTAAAGGCTAATAAAATCAATCATTTTTAAATTACCCTTAAGTTATATTTTAAATTTGTGACATGAATACAAAAGATGGATATTCGGTTAATATTAGCGTTTCAGCTTATATCAAGGAGGGTCCGGACCATAAAAACTTCCTTTTAAACGTTCATAACGCAATATGCTCACATCTTTTTCTTCTACCGTGTCTCGTTTCTCATATTATTTAGATTTAGGGTCTACCTTCCTTACTGCGCCATTCTTGGCGTACCTGTGTCTTTTTTTCATTGTTTTGATGTTCTCATTCAAATGGTTGGTGGCATACCGCGACTTCTTTTAAGGTCACTTACGTCCATAACGGATCTTGTCATATGGTCTACTTCACGATGTATAACATAATCTTACGAGCACATACTTCTTACACATTAAATTATTATGAAGATGCAAAAAGTGATAGAAAAAATAAGAGTATTATAATAAACAGATTTGTTAAACGTGTATATGTCGAAACCACGTTTAAAACTTATTATGAAACTAACGACCCGCCCTAGCTTCGCACGAGTACAAGTTACAAGGTGGTGTATTGTATGTATTTAAAAAAACCAGATTTATAGTTTATTGCTTTAATATTGATAGATCATAACTTCATAACTGCATCTAGCCCAGTGGTCCTAAACGAGACTGCTATGCTCGAGATCCTAGGTTCAATTCCCAGGTTGAACAAAATGTTATTTGAATTTTCTGTAAAATTATCAGTAGAAGCTCGGAGTTTGGCTTTGTGCCCCATTAATGGCAATAGGCTCGCCCCCTATTACATAAGACTTAAAACATACTCGGCGAACTGTGAGTGGTACATACACCTCTGTCTAACACTTCAGGGATACAGGTATGATGGTATGTTATGTAACTTCATAATTATGAATAGTGTGCTTAACTTGAGACGTGCAATTCATCATAGGTGGGAAGTGCCAGCCAACTGACCGCGATCCATTTTGCTGAGAGGGATTTCTTAGATCGCGCGTAATTTTGAATTCGTGATATCTTCCACGGTATTCATTTAAATGGAACACTGTAAAAGACAATTTTAATGTACATTAAATGCCCAAGTTAACTAACAAACTTATGTGGATAAAATTGATATTGAATTGGGGAAATAATGTAGTACTTTTAATTATTATGTTGAAGATAAAAACATGTTACTGTAAGTCAACATTAAGAGAGATATATGCTATCCCGACCTTTTCTCTGGGCTTTTTAAAGAACTACAATTCTTTATAACGTTATTTTGATTTATCTCATAAGGTTTAGCCAGCGTAATCGATGTAAACACCCGAAAATCATATTTGTCGACTTGATAACAAATAATTGAAATTTCTCAACAACACAAAAAAATTATTAGAGTATATTGTATATATAAAGCTTCCCTAAAAAACCTCATTAAAATCCGTTGCGTAGTTTAAAAGATCTATGCGTACATAGGGACATACAGTGGGAAGCGACTTTATACTATGAATAGAAAAACCAAAATTACAGTATAATCCTTATTTATTAACATTTGAAATCACATATTTTCTATTAGCTATTGTTGATCTTAATTAACAAGCAGCTAATGACAAGTACAAAGCGTATTCATCGGAGTTTAAGCGCTCACACAGAATCATTGAGAGTCACAATGAAGCTAACTACTGACGCCACGGAGATTTATATATGTTTGTAGTAAAATTAGTGTGCTTAGCGATAATAAATAACAAATTCAAATACATATTATATTATACTAGTGGTGTGCCCGCGGCTCCGCACGCGTTTAAAGTTACGCAGTTACGCGTTTATATTTACATCCCGTAACTTTATTTTTACCCATATTGTTGACAATTCATAAGCTATATCAATTGAGGAATGGCGTGTATTTTCCGTGTACAATTTTCATCAAATAATTCTTATTATTTCTTTCTTACCAAAAGCACAAACATGAATGTCCTTAATTTGAGACATGACAGGTTCTTCATACAAACTTTCACCCAAGATTTATTTTCACCATATGTGAAATAACACAGTGAAATAGTTCACTTTTAGCAATACTGTATAATCCAGATAATTTACAATAGGTATATCGCTTAGAATATATCAAACTCCACCGCGATTGTCAGCGCACGTCATATTGCTATCATAAAATAAAACCGTAAATATGCCGTACTGCGTAGTTAAACAGTTTAGAAACACTTAAGCCAATCTTAAAATAATTACTGAACTATCATTTAATGGTATTTATTAGAAATACAATATATTTCTTATTAAGTATAATAATGTCAATAAATCAACAAAACAGATTGACATTCAACAAACTGGTTGGTATGGCAGCCGATGTCATTTCACCATTATCGCGCATGCGCATTTGGTGTTCCCATATTTTGTTCATATTAATTTTCATCTCCTATGTTCTACCCTTAAAGTTTTATTTTAGTCCCAAGGTCCAATCTATCTATATACCAAAATTCATCAAAGTTGGTTCAGCGGTCTGTCTAATGTTAGTATGAATTATGTAAATATTAAATAATTTACATTAATTTGGATCCTTTCACTTTATTTCAGTAAATATTCTCAATACATTACATAGTTACGTGTTTTATAAAAATCGGTCAAATCATTTATGAGTTATTTCCGGATAAACAGACAAACTGACAGTTATTTTTTTTAATGTCATACTCGCGATCAAATTTTATAATAGATAATTATGTAACACAAATTACTGATAAATGTTTCATGTACATATAGAGCTACAGATATATCCGTATAGATGAAACTATCCGATCATTCTTTTTTTAATGTGAGAATATTATTGTAGTAGAATTGCAATTAATGTATTTGTACTATTTTATTGCAATTAATGTATTTGTACTATTTTATCTTATTATACTATGTGAGCAATTCTTGTATATATATATATATATATATATATATATGTAATTTGTTTCTCGGAAACGGCTCCAACGATTTCGATGACACTTTGCATTTAGATGTTTTACATCCCAAGTTTACCTAGGTAGGTGCTTTTCTCTTTTTTTTTTATAAGACACTGCGCATAGCTCGGTCACCCAAATATTTAAAGATTAAGTGAGGTCAACCTTTTCTGAATAAAACATGTGTTGTGTGTTGTGTTTTGAACATGTGTCAAAATAAAATGTAATTTAAATCAAAAGCACTAAGGAGTATTGATATCAACTTCCAAGAAAATCACCGCCAAAATAACTTTCTATCCCTATTTAACCCCGTTAGGGGATGAATTTCAATAAAATATGAAACATGTCTTCTATCAATTCTGTTAGAAAAGGTTTATGCAAAATTTGAAATAGATTGAACCAAGGAATCACATTATCCCATACAAACTTTGCCCCCTTTTCACCCCTTAGGGGTAGAATTTCGGAAAATCCTTCCTTATCGGATGCCTACGTCATACAAAGAACACACCCTGCGAGTTTCAGGTATGTAGATACCTGCGGCTTAGGCTGTGCGTTGATCCGTCAGTCATTCAGGACAAAGCATTTTATATGTAAAGATTAGATGTATTAAATCGCTATTCCGGCGATCGAAACTACTCGACCACCATCAATGAATTTTTCAGAATTCGCGTACATTTACTAATTTGAATTGGTATCATTATCGGCTGACCGTGAAGGAAAAACATCGTTAGGAAACCTGAACTCTTGAGAAATAATCTTAAAGTACCACTCCATTTGAAAAAAATATAGAAATATGAATTTTTAGGTGTTTGAAATCGCCAATACGTCGTGGGCTGACGTGGTGATGGTGCATGGTGACCCAGCAGCGGGGCATTTACAGAACTGATTTTGTTTTTTAGAGTCATTATAGTATATTATATTTATTATAGTGTTAATGTTTAAGCCTTTACTTTTGAGGTGAAAGCTTCTTTAGTAGGTAGGTACCGTTGTGATTTTAAACGCGATAAAACGAAAATAGGACACTAAAAAGAGACAAACACATGCATCTATAGAATTTAGCCTGCAAGAGAATGAGATAGAATAAATTTTAAACGGTTGATGTGAGTCCTGATTTTCACGACTATGTACCTACGAATGGTTGATAGTTCGATTCAAGCTGATTTAAGAGGAAAAAAAGATTTTAAAGAACATATTTTCTGTTTTATAAAGCTTTCCCGTCTACCGCGCGTGCACTCTACGTTTTTTTCAATTATTTGTTGGTATTAATTATTTTAGACTGGACCATTATTACAAATTGTATAGATAATACAGTTTGCTATTTATGTTTTGTTTAATAGGTAATCAATATATATTTTTGGTAAATCTCTATCCCAGGTATCCAGTTTTTTAAATGAATTAGATAATATTTGTTATAGTTTATTTTGCTTTATGCTTTAAACCAAAATAATTACATAATATAAATATTTTCATATAAATAAATAAAATAATTTCACTGTCTTCATCTTTTAGTTTACATCTTCAATGTAGCTATCACCCACTGCCACTTTTCAGCCGCCTGGAAAACTGCCATAGTGATAGGTATTGACAAGCCCGGCAAGAAATCTCCGCTTCCCGAGAGATATCGCCCGATCAGTCTCCTTAACACGCTAGGGAAACTCTACAAGTAGCGCCTTCTGAACCGTCTCATGACCGTTATTAACCATAAAAACTTATATCCACCTGAGCAGTTCATTTTTTGCGCCAAACACTCTTGCATACTTCAAGTATACCACCTCACGGAGTAGATTACGCTTAATTTTAGTGAATTATTGCGGTCTTTTCGGCGTTTCCAAGGCTATTGATAAGGTCTGGTACGCCGTACACAAGTTACACCAACTAGAAGTCCCAGGTTACACCAACTAGAAGTCCCAGATAAGTTAGTTTACATTATCCGCGACTATCACAACGACCACACCTTCCACAACCGGGTGGAAGGTGTACTCTCCACACCATTAGGGGGTAGAAATTCTTCGGTGTCCCACAGGGCTCCATTTTGGCGCCTTGTCTGTTCAATCTATACTTCAGTGACATCCCGCATCCCCCGAAAACAAACGTCAACTCAGAGCGCGCATAGCTATCAACCCCGAAAAGAGTGCGTCGATTATCTTTAATCTGGGACATCTAAGAAAGATACTTGAAATACTCCACCTTTTCGGTATTCCAATCACCTGGGCCACAAGACTAAATATCTGGGTGCCACCCTCGACAATAGGCTTAACTTCAATGCAAATGTTCGTATAGTCCGGAATAGAGCCACCATGGTCCTGGGCCGCTTCATCATATTTTACCGTTATATTTCGACACCGCGTCTAATACGCGAACCCTTTGGTGAAAGCCGTTCGCGGAACATTTTTACCGATTCCAATGACGATATCGAGGCATCGAACCGAAAAAAGACCGTTAAACAAATCCAAGCGTGCTCGCGCCCACCCCCGTGAAACCACCATTCCCTCCGCAGAGGACAGGTGGCAAACGTCGCTCCCGCACACATCTACCCTCTCTTACGGTAACTCCGGTAGATCCGTTCCCTCGGTGTGGATCCCTTGAGCCAAGCATCCGCTCGTGCGATACAGTGACATTGCACTTACATTCACTAGCTACTCACATACATCATTACCATTACATTAGATATGTAGGTTCTCTAAGGGACCTTATTTCCTTTTTTGTACTTGTTAGACCAAAACTTAAAGATCACTAAATACATATACATAGGTTTCTTCCTTCCTCCAAGGAGGCAGAAACATGTATATATGTATAGTTAGTTAGCTTGAATGTTACGAATAGAACAGTGAACAGAACAGAACGAACAGATAGTGATGTTGCATACTTGGCAACAGCCCAAGCCGAGGTTCGGCCACTTGGCATCCTTGAGCATGTTGCCACGCTTTTACGGCTTTTTCAGCGCTCACCCCCAAGCCCGGTGAAGCCTTAAAAGCCGTCTGAGGCTTCAGGGCCCATATGGCTAACATTATAGTCAGTAAAAAAACTGTCTTTATATCTGATATATCTAATTTTATCAATTTTGAGTTATTTTCCTTGACAAAAATCATATATTACTACAAACTAATTTGCAAAAACTTTTCAACATAAGTAGTTTTTTTACATCAATTATGTGTCTACCTTTGAAACAATACAAGTAAATTACCTAAGTTTTCACATATGCCTGTGTGTAAATAGTACAAATAAATACTGTAAACAGTACAATTTGTTTCCTTATTCAAGTTTCCAATAACAATACAACGCCATTTACAAGTGACGAGTAAGGTACCACCTACTTATACCAAACTATGTAAGGAACTAACTGGTAAAATACCCGTAAATAATTTTTACATTCATAGGTAATTAGTAAGTTTAGAAAACGTATAAAATGTATGTTTGAAACACAAATGTAATAATTTGCCATACCCTATTCAGGGTCCATGTATTCGGATACTGTATCATAAAAGAACAAATGTACACAAATGATGCAGATGGATAAATAAATAAATAATAAATCAAACCAATGTAACTATTATTTTACATTCTTAACTACAGTCTGTTAAGGTAAGCATTTAAATTCTGTTGCATTGTATTTACAATACAATTTTCCATTGTTCACAAAATACAGAGCAGTTGCAGTTAAAATAATCCATAAAATAATGCTCACCTCTCAAAACAAATAACGTTATTTCTTTTTTGATAGTTACCGTAAGAACAAAACTTTATCTTTGAATTATCAGGTAATTGATATTACAAAAGATTTACGTTACAGTAAATGATAGTAGGTATTCAGTGAAACATCGAAATGTATTTTAATAATAAAATCCGTTTATACTCTTATAATATTTCTGTCTTAAACGATATAAAGTACACAGCCAAAGGTATAAGTGTCAATATTAATTTTTATAGTGCATCCAAGTGATTATGCATGATATTATAATGTTTATATAATACTTGCTTGTTGCTATACTGGGCATAAAACCTGTTACGCAACCATATAGCCTTCTATGTCAAATTACCACAGATCACTACAAATTTCATCAGAACCCGTTCATTCGTTCGAGTGTGATTACAACAAACGTATATAATTTCACATTTATAATATTACTAGCAGTATGCCCGCGGCTGTGCACGCGTTTGTAACTACTACACAGTGATTAATGACATCTCGTAATTTTATTTTTACTCATATTGTTAACAATTCGTGTGCCGTATCAATTGAGGAATGGCATGAATTTCTCGTGTAAAATTTTCATCAAAATTGGTTGATAATGTTTATTCTATTCTACGATTTCTAAAGTATTATTAACGACTCTTATAACTTCTTAATTATGGAATGACAAATGCTCCCCATCTACATCATTTAATCTGAATTCGTTGAGAATTGATTAAAATTCAATTTATTGGACTTCTTTTTTTACAATTTCTAGAAATAATGTTGACAATTGTTATAGCCTATTTGTTATGTAATTACTTATACTCTCCGTGTACAAAATTCTTGGAAATTACTTTTTTTACGATTTCTAAAAGTGTCATTGAAAATTATGATAGCCCATCATTCGTAGAATGACTTATAATCCCCGTGTACAAAATTTCATCAAAATCAGTCAAGAATTAAAGAAAATATTTATAGCGGAATTTTTTTTTACTATTTATAAAAGTAATATTGAAAATTGACCAATGACATAATCATCTCGTATACAAAATTGCATAAGAATCGGTCAAGTCGTTTTTGAGTTAAATCCGGACATACAAAAAAATTTAATGGCCTATTCGTGCCTATAATATGCCTATTGGAAAATTTTGGGAAAAATATTAAATGTACAAGCAGATCTACAGATTTATTAATATAGATTAAGATATTATTATTCCCTCCGACGTCGCAGATGTTTTCTTGATTTTATAAATGTATTTAATACTTATAATCCGATGCTCTGTTGGCGTTTTACCAAGTCATTATATAAAAACATGAGATAACTTTGATAAGTATTATTGCAATAAAAACAAGGTATAAAAACCCCACAAAAACATGCAAGTGGAATTTTAAATAAATTGATTTACGGGAATTATTTATTACTAGAAAATTTGAATAAGTAAATGCAATAGTTGTCCGATCAGACGTGAAGAAACTCACCCTTATGTAAGACGTGTACTGATAAAACTATATTGCCTTAACCCTACCTGATAAGTACTTACTACAGAGTATGCTAACAAGTGGACACAAAACTTCTTTCATCTCAAGTACCAACGCTTAATCGCTATGTAAAAACTCATGATAATGTCACGATAATCAACCAACCAACATATATTTTGCAGTGGTCGAACGTATTATAGTTTATCAAGAGTGATAGGTGATAGTGATACACTTCAAAAGTGCGAATGCCAAAGTATACAACATGGTCTACCTTCAGGTGACAGATATACTGTAAAAAATAGCACTTACAGGAATATGAATGACAGTGATGTCTGGAGGTGACTCTCTCTCTCTCTCTCTGAGCATTCGAGAAATTATAAATTATTCCATTATATAATACTGTATTATGTTAACATTATTGTACTGTTGAAAAAGAAAGAGATAAACCCGATCGAGTTTCTTACCGGTTCTTCTTATTTTTCGAACAGGCAGTATTGTTTTGACGTTACGACTTCTGAAGTCAAGACAAGTTCATAAGTGATTTCTTAGGGCCTAAGTTCAATAAAGAAATTTTTTCTTTGATTTGATTTGATTATTTAATTTGTTTTTTTTTTTTGTCCCAAACTTTCCTAACCAACTGCAAAAAAGGAGGTTATCAATTCGACACATATGTATGTAATAATAATATTAAATTCACATAATTATCTATTAGGGCTTCCAAACAATTAAACAAAATTTTATAAGTGTATGTTTGTCCACGCATTTCTCCGTAGCTATTAATTGGTTTTTGACTAATAAATGGCTTACATTTACTTCAACTTAGGGAACAGTGTAACTTTTATCAAAATCGGTTAATAGATTATCATAAGTGAATAATATATTGCAGTTCCAATAATATTACATACATACGAATCGAATTGATAACCTCCTTTTTTGAAATCTCCATATGTAGGCTCAAATAGAGAACATTATTTTAGTGGTCCTGTATGATTTCATGAATTTATTATTCTTGATTAATGAAACCTCACCAGTAAGTAAAATATTAAGTAATGTGAAATGATTTATTCTAATATTCTATTGTTTTGTGTACGTATTTCCTTGTGTGGAATATTAAATAAATTCAGCCATTCACACAATGTCAAGCGCGTCGTTGCTTCCGCTAGGAGTTCTCGGTTCGTTTCACTTCACCAAACACTACTGCATATTTATACATTTAATAAATCATTTATGGATGATATAATACATTGACGTGTAGTAAAAGATAAATTGTAATAAAATGTTATTACGTACTTATACTTTATTTCGTAGTGATATTATAAATATAAATTATGAATTTATTACTTATGGGTAATCTCGAATACACGAAAGTACTTAAAACCGCGTTTTGCTTAGTAATAATTATATTACTTAGAAATATTTGATTTGTACATTTAACCTTAAATTATTGTTTTGAGGATGATTATAATCATGCCATAGTACTCCCTGCCACCGCATCTATTTATTAATAAGCAAAGTTACTAAACTAATTGTATTACATTTTTCCAGGATATATTTTCTAAATGTTAAAGCTGCTAAAGATTAATACTGAATAGAAAAATATTGCTTTGCAAATAACATAATATTTTTAATTATTATGTGTAATATATGTGTAAAAATGGTTACTGTGAGTCAACCTTAGGAGATAGACATATTATAAGCCATCGCAGACTTTTCTTTAGATTTTTGAAGAACTACAATTTTTTCGAAAATTATTTTGATGTATCTCATAAGGTTCGGCCAGCGTAAGCCATGTAAACGCTCGAAAATAATTTTTTGACGACTTGATTACAAATAATTGAATTTTCTCTACTATACAAAAACTTAAATAGAATGTATTTTATATATAAACCTTTCGTAAAAAATTATCTAAATGGTAGTAAAAACTTATTCAAATCCGCTGCGTAGTTTAAAAGATCTAAGCGTACAGAAGAACAGACAGCGGGAAGCGATTTTACTTTATACTATGTATAGAATAGATGAAATAATTATAATCTCACTGTAGCATGAAATTCTATTTAAACTATTTCAAAATTGAAATGATAATGCATATTCGAAATTAGTCATTTATTTTCACATAAAATCCCTAATGTAACTAGTTAATTACTTTAGGGATTTACCTACTGTATGTTTTACTTTTATTTATGTTCAATATTTTGCACAAATTACATCTATGAAATTGAGGTAATAAATACATATTTTTTTCAAAACATTACTAGTTAATGAACATATTCTACTAACAAAGTTTACCAGTCCTTACTGTACAAAACCACAGAAATTTTCGAATAAAATACATTATATCCGTATCATTCTTGGATATTTAACATAAAATTGCTACGTTCTTTGAACGCTTCAAATTATTATAAAAAATACTTCCCTAATTTTTTCTATCATACTGTTCAGTGTTGTAGCTTGGCTAAGAGGTTAATATTTCAATGATTTCACCTTGCTTTCATATATTTATACTTAAAAAACACAAATCTACTTGAATATTATATAGACTTATAATTATTACTAATATAAATAAATAAACAAATACATAATATTTTTATACTGAGCCAACATAAATATGAGTACAAAAAATTGAGGTACCCTCCTTACTAGGATATTTTCTGTACTAAACTAAAAAACTAAAACAAATGCTAAGTTTAATCTCACGTAACAAAACTAATCTCATTTGTATTTTAACTGTGTATTGTTTTTTTATTTAGAGTAAAGCAAATCTTCATCCCATGTCCTTCTGTTCAATTTACAAACAAAGCCCTAAATATAACAGATCCCTAGCTTACGGACTCCTCCACTTGTCTACTTAATAATTTATACGCTTGGAATGAAAAGAATATGAAAGAAAGCATTATTTTAACGAAGTTTTGCAACAAAGTTACTTAGGCGGGGCTGGGTGAGAGCTAAACTGAAAAAAGTGACCGACCTGTCCGACACTAAAAAAACAAACGCATACATATAAAGGATTTTCAAAACTAAGACAGTCGTGGCAGACATTGGCTCATATGTGTAGTACAGTACGTGTGGTCTATGCTTCGAGTCCCGCTGATTTGAGATTTTTACAATTTTTATTTTATTTTTGTTTATAAAGTTATAAAAATAAATATGTTTTTATTCTTTATTATCATAAATACATAAACAATCTATAAAATTAATCAGTACGTACATTCAATTTAAAGAAGGTGGGTATTAGAAACTACCATACTATCATGCTATGGTTTCATCACGATGTTTTCCTTCACCAAAAGCTCAGGTTTTATTGCAGGGGTTCGAACTCACGTCGTTCTTGTTTCAATGCTTCATGATTGGCTACAGAGATCACATAAAACTAAATGGGTTGCATGCCCGTTTAATGTTGCTATTATAACAAAAAAAAACGGTCACCATTTTCAAATTAACTAAAAATATTTATTTATATAATTGTTGTAAAAAAATCTTTGTTATCCGTGAAATCTCAATGACAATGGAAAATATCTCTTTTCTTTAACCTCATTGCTTTACCTAACATACACACTTATCTATACGAAAAAAAAAACATTTTACAGACAAAAGATTTGAAACAAACAAACAGTATAGATAGGTATGTCATCTTAAATGTAGGTACTTAAAGTATTCACGTGACGGACTCGGCATGTGACTGCCACTTCAATGTGTCTCGGCCGTTGTTAAAATTATCAGATTACTGCTCCTGATATTAACTCTTTGTTCATATTAAAGTTTACAATTTTATGTAAATATTACAGTAATTATAAAAGGATTACAAAAGAGTGAATTTAATGGTTCAATTTAGTAGTTCATGATTAAAATAATTTCTGTAGTCTCCAAAATTATGTATTCATTTTGAATTTATTTAGGTATACTTAATAAATTATACTTCTAATATAAAGAAGTAAAATGCTGTAAAAGGTAATCTTAACATATTTTATTGTTATTAAATATTATGTTGTAATTAACGTGAATGAAGTCGCAAATGCTTGCTAATCCTACAATTAAATGAAGTAGACAAATCTAAAAATAAGGTGCGCAGTGATAACGATCAAAGAGTTTTGACAGGCTTTAATCCTATAAAAACTTGGATCTTAACGATTCGGCTGATAATCGTAAAAAGTTATTATTGTCATGTAATAAAAGATAGAAAGTATTTTCATGCATTCGATTTTAGTTCTATACTTATATTATAAAGCTGAAGAGTTTGTTTGTTTGTTTGGCTGATCGCGATAATCTCAGGAACTACTAGTTCGAAAGGAAAAATTATTTTAAAAATGTTGCAAAAACGGGGAAAATTTATTCCTTTTGAGAGCTTCCATTGTGTGTGCTGCGTAAATGGTTAAAGTTTATGGTAATAAAATTTGTTCTAAAATAATAATGCATTACTTGCGAAGGTGTTTTATGAACATGGTATTAATTCATATCGAGATAAATACGCTATTCATCACAATTATTTAATTTTGAACTAAATAGCCCTATGCATCAATGATTTCAATGAATATTTATGGAGATGTCAGTTTTAAAATAACTCCACAGCAAAATAATGATCAAGTATGTACCGCGCGCGCATTTTTATTATACGAAATGATGTAGGAGGCGTGTGGGGAGGGGAGGGTGAATAATGCTCAAATGGTTCGCGGCTAAAAAAACAAAGAAAGTTTCAGCACCTTTATAGGTGCCTACGAACCTCTCCCTCTCTTTCTTTTATATGACGCAGACGAAGTTGCGCGGGTCAGCTGGTACTAAATATAACACCAAAAATATACGAAATTGAGAATTAAAAAAAACTATAAACCTTTATATTAAACCAACAGAAAACAACTGATTAAATATTAAACGAAAAATAAATATCGGTATAAATTTTCACATCACGGATTTCACATCGGTGTTAGACCAAAGTTATTTTAGACGATTTAACGGGACCAAGGAGAAATTATAATAAGCATAATTTTGGGGTGTAACGGATCACTGTTACATTCTAAAAAATAATTACCACAAAAAGAAATATTAAGACACCCAAGCCAACGAGATATCCAAGAACGAGGAAATTGCGATAGCCAGGTTTTAAGGCCGTACAAGACGACTGGGTCGCTCGACCACCACCTTGCATATGGTGTAGACATGTGTAAGTACTGCGAGTCATGTATTACGCGTAATATGTCACGACCGCGTACTGTAACAGTACCTATAACCCAACAAAATTTAGCATGTCACATAACTCTAAACATGACGTACCATAGCAAGAGGTTAAAGGATAGGTCCGTCGCGTTCTAAGTACTGTACGTAGGTACTGAAGTGTACTGTAATGTTCGGGTGTCAATCGGTCAACATCGTAAAGGTTCGAGTAATATTATGCGAACGACAACGAATGTCCGCCGCTTAATAGGATTCTGCCTCCGTTATGCTTCTATTGCATTTCTAATAAAGCTTACAATTCTTTGACACCGCCCAACTCATAAATCATAACTTGCTCGCTTTCTTTCGTTTATTTCAATGTTTTCATTTATAGTGCATTCATTAGCGTGTTGGGTATTAGTTTACGCGGTCAAGGTTATTTATGCAGTGGAGATATAAATAAAAAGTTGATTTGTGAAGTATTTGCTGTTTTTGTAAAAGCTTGCGTTTTCATAACGCCGTGTCGTCACTCGTAGAAGTAAACTATACAAATAGGTAATAATAAAAGGTCTATTTATGACATCAGAACATTCAGTACAATAGCACATACGTAATTGTTAGCGGGCTATATGTATGCCTAAGCTTAATGCATTATTTCGAACGGGTCATGTTTAGAGTACTGAGTACTGCTCTAATGCCATATTACGCAGCGCGAAATGTCATGCCATATGGCATTACTTCATAGAGTACTGTTTTGCGCATGTCTAAATGGTGAAATAACTGTGATAATGATTTACTTATTATGTACGTCGCGGTTCGTGATCAACCAGTGCATATCCAGCTAGATTGTTGGTCTCTCGGTGACCACCATTGTTTTAGGTTATACTTTGCTTACCATTCGCACAGTTTCGTCACTATGTCGTGGTATTAAAAAAATATTGTCATACAATTTGAAGTAGATAATTCAAGTTCAGACTTAAAAAAATTAAAGTATTGTGGGACACCCAGTAGGAACAAAGTTCCTTTCGCTATATATTATTATGTGATGACGAGACTTGTACATACAACATGTACAGTACGAGTGGTCGATGGTCCGAGTCGCGTAGATGTATGATTTTTTATTTATTTTTTAGTTTTTGTTTATAAAGTTATAAAAATAAACATTTTATTATTTATTTTATGAAAATAAAAACAAAAACTTAATCAGTACATTCAAAACGAAATTCTATTAAGCAGGGCTCCAACTATCGACCACTCTTTCTGTACATACAACAGTGCGTAAAAATCTGGTTATAACACAGCTAGGCTAATTCCACGACAGTCATAGTCTTGAAAATCGTAAATATGTATTAATCACTTTATAGTGTCGGTCGGGATCAACACTTGTCCAGTTTAGCTCCCATCCCGCGATAATGAACTTCACTCCAATAGAATAAATTAAGTCCGTTATTATAATTGTTTCTTATCTTTACATTGATCCACCAACATCTTTATTATTCCTTGTAGCGTTAAAGGAAAAATCTGATTTTATGTACTAAGGACGTAGTAATAATTATAATGAAGTCATCGTCACCATAGTTATCGTTTGCAATATTGAAACCAATAATAGTCTTACACAAAAGACTTACTACGATTAAGATATGATATGAATTCTTTTATACCTAAGATATTAACAAATTAAAATTCTAATATCTAAATAAGTAGAAATTAAATACTTAAAGAAATAAGTATGTATGTACAGTTATCTAGATACAACATATATTATGTTCACATTATGTATTGACTTTTACTATGAGTCTCAAATGTTAACTTATATAAAACGAATGTTTTGAATACATACAAACTATGGTATTTAAGGTAACCCTACAACTATATCATTTTTCACTTTCTTCACTTCACTTTCTTTCTCTCCCTCTCTTCTGTTATTTTTTCTATTATAAGCTAGTGTATGTGTACGTATGCGTGAGCTTCGAGTTTCTAGCAGACGAGCATAGTGCACGGCCGACTGTATAACCCTTCTTTAGACGGTCGTACCTCGAATGGAGTCCCTCAGGGTGTTCTCGCGAAATAGGTGCGCGAGGTATATATACATATAAACTAACACATGTATTCTTTACGAATTGTACTAACAAATTTTTAAATAATATTTTACTTATTTTATTATTAGTAACGTAATTCCTGACGGAGGTCCCCCAATCCAAACGTTTTCTTTTATAAGCTCTATATTAACTTGCAAGGTTCGTATGGTATGTAATTAAGTAAGTAACATGAAAAATTTGTAAACCATTTTTCAACCACTTGCTAGTATCGGGTTGAGTTGAAATTTGGCATATGAACTTTGATGACAACGCAATATTATGGTACCACGGCGCTGATCTGATGATAACGTCGGGGTGTAAAGACTGTTCAATTTTATGCTAGTTTGTTTTGTTGCTTGTAGCGATGTTTGATATTTAGGTGAAATAAAATTATCTACTTACCATATTCATCACTTCAATTAATTTTTTAAGTTTTAATCTAATCTATGTTTTTTCAAATTTCTAGTTAGTTCAGCCTAATTAAGTCTTGGTAAATTGATATGTAAGTTATGTAACTCATCCAACATAAATGTTGACTCATGCCCATCAATATGCAGAAGGCTCGCTTGGTGAATGATAGTTTCTCCTATTCTCAATATTAGGATAAGATCCATACCTAATTGTGAGAAGTAAAACAGATTAATAAAAAAAATAAAGTATACAATATTGTTGGGATTATGGATATGTGACAGTGTATTCTTTATAATGATTGAAGATTTTATTCATTGGAAGATTTTTATTTATTGAAATAGAGTTTTCGGAAGTGTGTCTTAACACCATCAAGGATCAGAGAAAACTAACAGCTTACAACTATATTTCTACAGTTGTCCTTTTTACATCGTGTAACATTTGGTGTTTATGCAGTCTATACAATACTCGAATTGTACCTAGTTTTTATGACTCGTAGTTCGAGTGCTTTAAACTATCCTTCTCCGAAATAATAAATTAAAACCTTTTTCAACGGTAAAAATGTGTTCACCAAATGTTACTTAAAAGGAAACTTTTACTTTCAGAATAAAACAAATTTAAAACATTTAAAATATAATATCTCAAAGAGAATGATTTTTGTAGACGAACTCAATATTTCAACAAATATTCTTAGGAAAATCATTTTATAGTGGCTTTTAAGCTCAATCTACATTACCACAGAACGAAATGGAAACAATTTTTTTTAGCGAATTATACATAGTACAATAAGTTTTATGTTGCTTTCATAACGTACAAACTGGACATGACTCAAAAAAGAGGTCGAGCGTCTTCCGGGAAATTCTTCTGCATCTCGAGGATTCCCACAGCTACAGTGGCGTCCGGGGAATCCACGAGAAATGGCGAAAAGGAGAAAATATTATGAACCCAAATATGTCTTTTCCTTTTTCTGTTATTCTTCTTTTTCTCATAATTTTCTTGTGCTTCACAAATAAGCGAAATATAATCCTCATGTTAACCATACCCTCTACAACAGGGGTTCCCAAAGATATTTTATCACGCCTCCCTGCTACCTAAAATGAAAATGTTCACGGGATCTTTGGCTCAGCAAGTGGCAGCAAGTAGTTTCGCCTTGCAATTGTATTATACAATAAAGGTAATAAGGTCCAAAATGTTTTTTTAATGGTTTAATATAAATACAATATTGTTTTCAAACAAATGTTTTATGAATAATTAATGTGAGCTTCGCTTTTTTTTGACAAGATTCCCAATATTGGGTTCAATAAAAGAAAGCGTACAACTTAGTTCACTGGCAATATCGAGTTTGCTTCTGTACTTAGTTTTTATTGCTGTAAAAGCTTTTTCGCACAAATAGGTGCTTGAAAAAGGTAAAAAGCGCCTGCGCCCCCCTTTACTTGTGTTCACGCTTCCGTGATGGGGCGCTCCTCCTACTTTGAAAACCAATGCTCTACAGCCTCATGGCGTAGTCGCGAGTATTCTCGAGCAATTTCACGAATTCGCTTGCCATCTCACGTGACGTGGTGAAATTGACGCTTTCGTGCCATTCTGTTCCGCGGCAAATTTTTTTTTTTTGTTTTTTTATTTTTTTATTTTTTTCGAACTGACTACACTGTTAGCCTTAGAGGCCCTATCCTAAAACAGAGCCGCTGCGGCTTTTACAGCTTCACCGGACTTGATTCCGCGGCAATGTAAATTGAGCCTTATATAACCTTAGGTACTATACATTGCAGCGGAAAATGTAGTGAGTACAACGATAAATTATGAATTCAATTGCTCTATTATTACTTTATATATTCAAAGGGATGCCTTCATATTACGGTAAGTAAATAATACTCTAAACGATCACACTTATTTCCATAATATACTAACTGAGCCGATTACATCTCATCTTTATTGTGTTCACATGCACGATGTATAAAACCTATAGAACGATATCTAATGAAACAGTCATACTTAGGTTGCACTTTCATTATCAACACGTTTTCCTGGTCCTCAATATAAAAAAAATCATCTCGTGACTTGGTGGAATAACTCTAATGTGTTAATGAAAGAAACAAAGAAAATCCATTTTATGTATTCATAACATTGACGTCAACCAATATAGTAGGCTATTGTAAACTCAGTTCCATATAAGAATGTGCGATTGAATGCAAGGGTCGGACTAGACGTTTCCTAAAAAAAAGCGAGGCCGTTCAATCAGTGGATACGTGAATGAGAGCAGATTGCCCGTTGCCGGGTCGATTACGTAGATTTGTGACGAGATTCCGGCACTGAACTGTCGCGGCAGTCTGCCGCCGCTCCGCTGTCCATGTTTCACACTCGCACTCGCACCCGCACCCAGCTCTGATAGCTAGCTCTCATCTCGTCCTTATCCCTTATCTGTGAAGTACTCGGCCTCGTGACTCAGGGATCGCTCAGAAGTCACTAGTTAAAGTCGATCGGTTATCACCAATACATATCGACAATCTTGGATCAGACTTTATTACACGCCTTTATTGTTCCTAAGTATGGACGACGTAATTTATAACATACCACTTCTGGTTATAAATTAACGTGTTTCGTACGTTATTAACATTTGAAAAGTTTTTGTGCTATATTATGCTGTTTGGTATTAATTAAATTGAGCAGGTATGTATTTTTTTTTTAATTTTCTTTTCGTTATAGTCCTAATTAAAACGAAAATTTCGTTTTGGATATAAATAAGTTATTGTTATAATAAATAAATGCTATTTAAGTATTTACATTATTTACTTACAAAGATTTTATCATTATAATGTCATATTTTTATAAATATTAACTTTTATTAAGACAAGAAGATTACTTAATATATTCTAATTATATTATGTTGTGAAGTTTTATATGACTTGGCCGTTCTTGCTATAACTTTAAACTTAAGAAGGCAAAAGTACGTAATGGTAAAAATGGCTCCCAAAACATTTCCAACCGCACAGTTCATAAAAAACTTCACGACATTTAATAATAAGAACATAATATCTCTTTACCTTGCCATTAATAAATATGTTTTAGGCTCATATAAATAATGACAATACAATAAGGTTATTATATTCTGATTATATTATGTTGTGGAATTTTATATGACTTGACAGTTGTTGCCATATCTCCAAGCTCAAGAAAACAAAAGTACGTAATAGTAACAATGACTCCTAAAACATTTTTAAAGGCACAAGTCATTTCAAATAATTCGACAAAATTATAAAATCAGAATATTATTTTTATAATATTCTGATATTATAAATATAATATTGATATTGTCTTGCCAATAATTAAAATGTTTTTAAAGCCCATATAATAAAATTATAAAATATCTATACGATTACTAAAATTTAAGTTTCTGTTTGTAATGTCAAAATAACAGCATTTTACTATATGCATATGAAAGTATATATGGTACTCATAACAAAAAAACAATTTTTAAATTTTTTGTCTGTATGTCTGTCTCTTTGCTCCAGCTAATCTCCGAAACGGTTCCACCTATTCTGACGGGACTTTCAATGGCAGATAGCTGAAGTTTACAAAGAGTAACTTAGAGAGTTAGGGTTCCACGTAAATAAAAATCAATTCGGTAAAACGACTATTGTAGCGCCCTTAAATGGCTTACGCTGAGTAAATCATAAGAGCTAAATCAAATTTATGTAAGTATTACATAATTGTAGGTCTTAAAAAAGTCAGGAAGATCATATGTCTATCTTATAAGGATCACCCACAATAAGCATTTTTGTATTTAAAATAACCGGGAGCGGGAGAGCAAGATTCGCTGGTGTGCCCTGATCGACGGTATTGTGTATTCCACGCGAGTGGAGCCGCGGGCACAGCTAGTATTATAATATAATTAGGCATATAAATAATTAAATTTAATGAGTAAAAGATAGGCTAGATTTTAGCCATAATTACTAGTTTTCTTATTTATATCCATCTTGGTTGTTTATGAGATTACACTATTTTTATAGACAAATTATCTCAATTAACACTTAGCACGTTTTTGTTGGGATAACTAATACACCATCTTTATCGTAGTTCGTTAGACCACTTATTCTTCAGTATAGAAGTTTTAAAATTCATTGTAACTTTGGAAATTCTTAAATATATGGTGGTCGAGTGGTTCAAATCAGTAGAATATCAATTCGATGTCCGCAGGTTTGAGCCCCTGCAAGTACTATTATAGATTTTTTGGGATTCGCGTAGATTGAATAAATTAAATTCAAAACACCATCGTTTGATGAAGAACGAACATAGTGAGGACACCTGAACGTTTAAGAAATGTGCTCGCGGTGCCACTATATATGGGAAAAATATAGAACTGTGAATTTCTTGGCGTTTGAAATCGCCAATAATTTCGTCGTTGGTAGGCGTGGCGATTAAGCCCGTGCTTGCACTTTGGGAACATTTACCTGCTGATTTTATTATTATTTGAGAGTTCTATTACTCAAATTTTTTTTTTCGTTTTCCACTATATTAATATATACGCAAATATTTACATATATCAACTGTTTTATTTTACATAAGTTCGTAAAAAGACATTGCATATAACACACATAACGGGCATAATTTATTGTAAAATAAATAAAGAAAATACATGTTAATCGATAATTATAGGTCACTAATCTATATATTAACACGTGAAGCAAAAGCTTTCTACCTCTTTTTAAGCGTATTGCGTGCACGGAAAAGAAGAAAGCTAACATTTATCTACAATATCTGTTACTAATATACTTATAAAATAAAATAAATTAATACTGCGAATCCTAAGCCCGACCATGCCATTAAACTTAGACCCCCTAAAATATTGACATTGTCACTCAACGAAAAGTGACAGCAAGGGATGCAGATAATACTCATTGTAACTGCAAATGTCAAACAGAAAATAGTCTATGAGAAAAAGTCGCTGGTCGAATTTCGAGCTTAGGACGATCGCTAGTATCTATAATTACATAAATCTGTGTTCATAGACACCCTTATTATTCGTTGTAAATATATATTTCAAATGAAATATTCTAAAGTCATTATTTTACAAATTTATTAATATGTTTTAGATGTTTTTTTTAATAACGCTTGAACGACTGGACGGATGCTAATGAAATTTAGTATAGAAATCGATTAATTATGGAAATGGAATACATATTATCAATTACTAGCTGGCTCAGCAGACGTTCTGCCCTTTTTGTCAATAACTTGACTACAGCGCCATCTATCCGGATTTTTTGCCAGAAAACTTTTCCAAGACTATAACCAACAAAACAAAATAAGAATTACCCAATATCCATCGTTCAAATCAGAAGATATGGTCTTGAGTTCATAAAAAATCCAATAGAAAAAAGTGATTTCAGATTTTTTAATATTTTTTTTATTTCGTGTACTTTTTCAAATTTGTCTTACCCTAAAAACCTTATTTGTAGTATTACTAACGTAAAAAGAATTAACCAAATAGGTCCAGTCGTTCTCAAGTGAAGTGCTAATCAACGAACAGCATTTCAATAATTTTTTTATTTAGATAGATTACATAACTCTAATTTATTATTTTTTATGTTATTTATGTTTATTTTTATATTATAATTTATGTTACTAGTAGTACTAAGTTTGAATAAGTACTAACAAAAAAAAAAACTATTTTACATTTACGCATATTTATTATTCAAAAACTGTATGACTTATAATATTGTTATGAACTATAAATATCGATTGAAATTATAAACCATCTAATTATATTTTTCAATACCATTTAGAATAAATTCAGGTAGAACCGGCGATAGAAAATAGTTTTATTTTTATACAGCTGCTATCAGTGTTGTAAGTTATGTTATATTACAACGTCACAGTATTAAAATCATAAATATTTATCGCATCGAAAGTAAATATAATAACTCATTACAGTTTAATTTTTTTCTTACCGATTATTTCAATTCTTTCTTATCTGATCCGTAGGAAAAAGTACTTATGTCAAAATCTAATGGTCATAAAACTTTATTTATAATGACGTGATTATTTTTATATATATATTAGTGTGATTATATTTATTCGGTATAAAAAGGTCTATTACATTACTATCTGTGCCCCACGGCTTTTACCCGTGTTAATTTTTTCCGACAGACACCGCGCCGCCAGCGCACCCATGTAGTCTATCTTACAGTTCTTCTTGCAAGTACAAATTATTTTAATTTTTCATTATCTCCTAAACTATGTGCCCAAATAGTATATACTCTAAAGAGCAAAGTTTTACTTCATAAAACTGGCTTTATGATAAAGTAACTTTTGTTCGTAAGGATTTATATACCATGTCTAAAAATAATGAATAGAGTGATTAAAGAAAATAAGAGGATAATGTACGTAGAATGTAAGAGAAATCCAAGAAATAGCGGTTGCCATTGCTAGAGCTAAGGTTCAAAATAATCTATACCAATCACTGAAGAGCTCAAAGACACAAAAAAAAAACTGTATCGACTAGCGAAAAAGAGAGAAAATAATGGTAGAGACATTTCACACATCAAATGTATAAAAGATGATGAAGGAAAAATGTTGACGCAGGGTGAGGATATGAATACTCGTTGGAAGGGATATTTTGAGTGATTGATGAATGTGGAAAATGACTGGGTTGGAGAGTTAGAGATTATACCCACAAATATAGGTGTCGTACAGTAGATATATGAGGATGAAGTAAGAAAGGCAGTGCAAGGTATGAAGAATGGAAAAGACGTAGGACCAGTATCCTTACCAGCCAACTACAATTTTCGGTACCTCAGTTCATTAATCCAAAACAACGGTGTAATTTACCAGAATGTGAAGAATAGGATTAATGATGGGTGGTGGAAATGGCGACAGGTCTCGGGGATAACATGTGATCCTCGAATGCCACTGAAGCTTAAGGGAAAACCATTATAGGACCTGTCTTGACGTATAGATCTGAGTGCTGAGCAACGAAATAACTGGATGAAAGAAGATTAAATGTGGCAGAGATGCGAATGTTAAGATGGATTTATGGAGTAACTAAAATTAATAAGATCAGGAATGGATAAGAAACTCTTACAATAACACCAGTCACAGAGAAGTTGAACGGTTATAGGCTAGCATGGTATGGGTATGTCATGAGGAGGGATGAAAGTTATATAACTAAAAGAATGATAAGTATGAAGGTGGATGGATACAGGAGTAGAAGAAGACCGAAGAAGGTATGTATGGATTGTGTGAAGAATGATATGCGTATAAAAGGTGTGAATACAGAGATGATATTTGATAGAGTGGAAGAAGAAAACATGTTGTGCCGACCCTACTTAAGTAGGATAAGGGGTAAGAAGATGATGATTTAAAATATTCAGTGGAACAGAGTGAAAAGATACCATATTACCAAATTTACATAGTAAAAAAAAAACAATTAATAGAAACGCTTTTTTTTCCAGTAGTATTCATAGATGCCGCTGTACGGCTTGGTTTAAATTGTCATGAAATTGATTTGATATTTACTGTCACATTTAGGT
This sequence comes from Saturnia japonica, assembly GCA_033032175.1. Lineage (NCBI taxonomy): Eukaryota > Metazoa > Arthropoda > Insecta > Lepidoptera > Saturniidae > Saturnia > Saturnia japonica. Next base: position 10,559,050 of record CM065305.1, read on the forward strand.
ATATTTTCTGTAAGCACTTATATTATTAGTTAACTATTTTTTTTTAATATGCAATCTACACATCTACACAGAATATATTTGTACATTTTCCATTCATTTATTATTCGTCATTTATGTATTTTTAGCTACATTTATAACAATATCTGGGCGACCGAGCTGTGCTCGGTGTCTTATAAAGAAACATATCTAGGTAAACTTGGAATGTAAAACAATATCTAAATCCAAAGTTTCATCGAAATCGTTGGAGCCGTTTCCGAGAAACCAATTACATATATATATATATACAAGAATTGCTCACTTTATATAATAAGATTTATTTGATCACTGGTTTGTATGAAATATTTTTCCTATTAATAGGGTAAAATTTAGAAGTCCTCAACACTATTTTGTTCAGGCAGTTGAGCATAATTTCAACGGTCACTACGCACAACGATATGTACGGTATTCTAAGAGCTATTATTTGTAGGAAGAGCGGTGTCTAGTTGAAGCAAATGCAGAGACCAATCAATAATATATGTTTGTTTGTTTATTATATTCCAAATTTAAGTGTCTGTTTGTAATGTCAAAATAACTGTAACGTATAGATTGATTAAGCTTTTCATATGTGCCCCCACGTTCATCTTTGTCAATGCGCTTGCGACAATACACTTTCATTCTGCGACCGTCCGTGTTTTATTGCGTACATTACATTGGCGCAGTCGGCTAAAGGAATTTTCAAAATGCCATTCGGGTTAATTGAAAGTTTTTTAATAGGCGTACATAATTGGGACGCATATTGTAGACGTGTGAAATATAGTACGAAAATATTTTTAATGAAAATAGTACGAAACCTATAACAAAAATCACATATTAATTTTTGTCTGTCTGTGCGTTTGTTCCGTGTAATTTCCGAAACGGTTGGACTTATTTTATTTCTAGTAGATAACTGATGTTATAAAAGAATATATCTTCTTAGGAACACCGACAATAAGCATTTTTGTCTTTAAAATATACGGGAGCGGGGGTGCAAGATTCGCACTTGTGCCCAATCGATGGCATTCTAGAGTAAACGTGAGCGAAACCGCGTGCACAGCTAGTTTCTTTAATAAATAAAAATTGTAAAACAATATATAACTATCGCTCAATTAATTAAAATATTTAAATGAACTACAATCACCTTGGGACTGGAAGCGAAGCCGTCACAACAATAACGGTTTAAGAATATTAACCACTGAGGAAAATGTAGACTTAGATAAACGTTGATAGCTGCTAGTAAGTCAGGCCAAGTGAATTCTACATAGTACTTCGAATGAAATCTAATAATTAAGTATCTTTTAATAAATTTCCTAAATAGCATAAAATATATCTTTCTTGGCTTTTATTTTACTTGTTCAAGCCGTTTATAGTAAACTAATTTTGACTCTCCAGCCAAAGTGAAAAATAAAATAAAATATACGCCTACGGGAAATTAAAAGTTTATTGACTGATTAGAAACACAAACATTTTTATGTATATATATAATAATTAAATGCTGTTCGTTGGGAAGCGCATCACTTGAAACGGCTGGATGGTTTAGCTATTTTTTTTTTTATTGTAAATGTTCAATTTTTAATGTAAAAAAAAAAACTGTATCCAGAAAATTGTGTAAAACTGAAATTATTTTTTTCTATTGGATTTTTTTAGGAACTCAAGATCATAACTTGCGATTCGACCAATGGATATAACGCGTAATCCTGTTTTATGTTTTGTTCGTTATGATCATGGAAAAGTTTTCGGGAATAAAATTGAGGATAGATAAATAACATAAATCACATTAATAAAAATTTTCTAAACATTCCAAACTTCTTAAAAAACTGCACGTGACTATATTAATTTATTCTCAACTTAATTTATTTTAACTCTAATTCTATAATAATATAGATTATTTAGAATCTATGCGTGTATGTCTGTCTATACAGGCCATGAGTACCTACTAAAAAAATAGTGTTTTCTTAGTTTAACTATATTATACAGTCATAACAAAACATTTTTGTAATAAATTATTCAAATCAATATCGTTTTGGTAGACAAGCGTAATTTACACTGTTATGTGAAAACCATTTCTTGACTTTACCTTATTAGATATTAATTCTTATCCAATTGACATGGATGGTTGGGACTTGACAAGGCGATACAGTACCCGAGTGGACTGCCCGTGACAATTATTGAGCAGTAGTGTCATAATATAGCTAAGCGGCTGGACGCGACTCGCCACGGCCTCAAACTAATATTGTAGTTATTAACGGTTATTTTGTATTCACGATAAACATAATTGAACAGTTGTAACAGTGAACTGCAGTCCTAATAAAATGGTCAGTGAGATTTCTTATATACTTTACCATAAACACGTACTTGTACATAATATAACAATGTTAATTCGTTTAGAGTTCATTTAATTCGTAACAAAAATATTCGATACTTAAAATTTTCTTAGACTTAAGAATTTTTAAGAAATACCACATTGTTATGTAAGTATGGAACAAGCAAATAATGAATAGGCAAATATTAATACTACACACAGATGTAAGATGGAGTTAGAAACGTTAAATTGTAAGTTATTACCAAAGTAAATGTTTGTTTATCGTCAATAAGTAGTCTCCATAAAAAAATTCATAATAATATATCATTTCTGAGCCCTCGGATTACTATTTGGCTAACATACTATGAAAATCTGTCAGGTAGTATTTTGTCTGATACGCATCTCAACATATATAACAGATAACTTATACCAATACATAGTATTAAGTAAAGTCTCTTCCCGCCGCGCCGTCTTAGCGTCTTAGCGCCGTTTCGATCTTTTAACCCTTTGGTTCCCTTACATAACAGAAATGTATGTGTAATTAGAGAATTCGTAATCCGCAAGAGCAAAGTTATTAAACTACGCAATGGATTTTAATTCGGTTATCACTATAATTTTAAGAATTTTCATCATCAATCAATGTACAGTATAAAGTAAAGTCGCTTCCCGCCGTCTGTCCCTTAGTACGCTTAGATCTTTTAAACTAAGCAACGGACTTTAATGCGGTTCTCACTATAATTTGAAGAATTTTTTTTACGAAATGTTTATATATACAATACATTCTAATTAAGTTTTTTTATACTAGAGAAAATTCAATAAGTCGACAAAAAAATATTTTTGGGCGCTTACATTGCTTACGCTGGCTAAACCTTACAAGATACATCAAAAATTTTACAAAATAATTGTAGTTCTTTAAAAAATCTAGAAAAATGTCCGTGGTGGCATGTATCTATCTCCTAGAGTTGACTCATAATAACTATTTTTATCTTCAACGTAATAATTAAAAATATTAGGTTATCTGCGAAACTATTTTCTACAATTCAGTGTTAATCTTTATACAGATAAGTTCGTTAGTTAACTTGGGCATTTAATGTAGATTAAAATTGTACTTTACAGTTTCCATTTAAATGAATGCCGTAGAACTCAAAATTACGCGTGACCATAGAAATCCCTCACAACTAAACGCTCGCGGTCGTTTGGCCGGCACTCCGCACCTATGATGAATTACGCGTCGTTATCTAAACGCACTATTCGTAACTTCGAAGTTACGTAAAATACCATTACTTCTGTATCCTTGAAGTGTTATGTAGAGGTGTACACCCACAATTCGCCGAGCATGTTTTAGGTCCCATGTAATGGGGGCGAACCTATTGCCGTTAATCGGGTACAAAGCCAAACTCCCAGCTGCTACTGAGAATTTAATAGAAAAATCCAATAACACTTTGCTCAACCGGGAATCGAACCTAGGTTCTCTAGCACAGTAGTCATGTTTAAGATGAGCCAGTTATGAAGCTATGGACTATCAATATTAATGCTATAAATAAATCACGCTTTTTTAAACATAAAATACACCACTTTGTAAATTGCACCCGTGCGAAGCTGGGGCTGGTCGCTAGTATATAAATAAAAATGAAATGCAGTAATGTCACCTCCAAGTTCGGTGAAGCTGTAAAAGCCGCAGCGGCTTCAGGGCCCCTAAGGCTAACAGTGTAGTCAGATCCAAAAAAAAAAAAGGTAATCGCATCACTTGAACCGATTTGGCTTTTCTTTGTTGTAAAATGTTCATAAAAGTCCGAATTCGGTTTTATGGAAAGAAAAATTTTCAAATAAGATTGTTCACAAAAAATCACAACATATTTATATTAATTGACATTATTTAAAAAAATACAGATTCTATTTGTTTATTCGTTTTTGTTTTTACTTTCAGGAATATGAGAAAAAAAATTATTTCAAACTTAGTCTCAAATCTCTGGTCCATCACGTTCGCCGTTCTCAATTAATGAATAAATTTAATTTTTTAAATAAAAATAGCATTTGCTATTTGGTACATTTGCTATATTTGGTTTTAATTTGTACATACCGTTGTAAAAAGCAAAATAGACTCATTGCTCTAATTCTTTTTAACAGGCAGAAGACCGACCTTAGTCATTATGTTGGCCAGTATTAACCAATAATAAATTATTAGCCTATTGATTCAAAAAATCCTTTAAATTACTAAACTACGGTGGCTCAGTGGAACTAAATAAGTGATTTTTGTTTAAAATCAAAACAAATGTTTGATTGACGAATGAGTTAAAAGCCACTGTGTTGCCTTTTAAAGAACACTAGCGGTGGCCCATGGCTCCGCACGTGTTCATTTGTACACAGTAATAATTTTCGGCTCGTAATTAGATTTTTATTCGTATAATTATCAATTTTTATAGTCTAAGGATTAAGTTCTAGTGCGCACGGGTCACTCTTGTCTGGACCTATGAATGTGTACGGAGGTGCGCACACGTTGTTGCTTGCTTTGTTCTCAAGCGTTAAACATGAAGAAAAACTTAAAAGTAGTTACATTGATTACTGTACTAACGTTATTCAATAATAAAGGTTTTTTCAGAAATAAACTTTGGATTAAAGATTGGATGACAAAAAAACAGAGTTAAATCATTTTACTGTAATAAATGAAGTACACCTTTCAAAAAAGATGATTTTAATTTATAACCTTCTTAAATTATTTTCGAAAATAAGTTCGTGTTAAATTTTAGTTTTCTCGTAATTTTTTTATAAATATTGAGCAACTTATCCAGCTTAAAATTTTTCTTTACTTTATCATGATATGCGTCAATGGACATAATCTATTATATAAACTGGGCCGCAAAGAAAGCGGGTCGGTAACAAAAATCTCAATAACTTCCAAATTATTGGAGCTAGCTTTATGAATTATAGACTGTATTATAGATAATCTTATAGTGATTAAATGAAAATCATAACAGTTCAAGATTATGAAGTTTATTTTGAATTAGAGTATCTCGCTGTATAACGCTGACTGCGCCCCTCTTCAAGCATTGTCAGAATTCTGGTACACTCTTCAGGGGTTAGTGGAATGTTTTTTTATTGAACTTCATTAGAAAAACGAATTTGTGCTCAAGAAATGCCATATTTATATGATATAAAAGAAACAAAAGTAAAACAAACGTTTTCAAATATATTTTTAAATTTATTTATGATTTTTAATACAATCCCCAAAAAAAAATGTTTCTGTTTTTTTTTTTATATTTGCATTGAAATAAACTTTAATATGGTTTTTATTTTAAAGGGATTCCTCAAATATTTTTAAAGTTATCGCATTTTTTATATCCAAGTTGCTTTCTTTGCGGCCCAGTGTATAATACTATAAAGCTGAAGAGTTTGTTTGTTTGGTTGAACGCGCTAATCTCAGGAACTACTAGTTCGAATGGAAAATTATTTTAGTTTTAGATAGCCCATTTATCGAAGAACTCTATAACATCACGCTACGGCCAATAGGAGCAGAGCATCAATGTAAAATATTGCAAAAACGGGGAAAATTTATTCGTTTTGAGTTCTTCCATTAAGTGACGCACACGAAGTTGTGAGGGTCAATAATTCTGGATATGTCTCGTATGTTTTAATAAATTCTATTAAATGATGTTTTTCAACACAATTTTCCGTGTAGATGCAGTTTTCGTCCTTCATTACTTAGTCGCGGCCACACGTTCGACCGCCCTGAAATTTGTTCTCAACTAAAATATTTTTTCGCACCCGCATATGTCAATATCATTGCCAATACCCTGCTTTCCCCCGATATTGTTGGAATGAAATCAAAATTTCTATAAAACTGCTGTAATATTGTCAATATCAACAATACTGCCTGCAAATATACAATAATATTGGCAATATCTAAATTGTTGCCAACCTTTTTCAGTTAAATTAAATTAAATGCAGCCAAAATTTTGTATAATGTCATATTCGTAATCAGCGCCCTTTATAATAGTTGTTTATGGGAAAATTTGGAATAATAATTTGACGTACAGACATAACTACGGATTTATTAATATAGATACTTCGTGAACCTTGACCACGTTATTAGACCTAATCTTTTTACCTTGTATTTTTTTCGATACCTTAAAGTATGTAACACCTTTGATGTACAATAATATATTTAAATATTTTTTTAACATTGAATAGAATTTTCTTTCTGTTTATTATGTTGGTTTACTTATTATTGGTATGTGAATTTACCTTGATGCGTTTTATGTTATTATTTTACACGAGTGATAATAGGATATGGATCGTGACCAATGATTTAGAGGTTGTACCCGTTGTACTCACATGCAACTGCTAAACGAATTCATATAAATAAAATAAAAATACATATATTATGGTTCAACGCATACGATTATGGCCATGCGACTGAAACAGATTAGCACCAACTTGAGAGTTATTCATGGATTTAACGTGTACTTAGCGGATAATCTTACTAAAATCCAAAGTACATATGAAAACATTGAAATAGAAAAGCTCATTTATATTACTCGTATTTTTGTTATGTAAACCTTTTACGGTTACGTTATTAATTAACAGAATATTAATTTGTAGGCTGATATTCAGATATATTACATAGAAAATGAAATTAAACAAAAAATACTTTATTGAAGAAGGCACTTACAAACGTCACTACCAGTTCGGAAAACATCCCAGTCATCGAGTAGAACCGACAAGAAGCTAGATCGGGCTTATATTGTACAATAACATTACAATACCGTACAATAATAAAATATACAATAATAGTAACCATATTAGTAATTTAGTGAATGCACAGAGAACGTGTCACTTCCAGACATCACTATCATTCACATAATTGATCCATCCCCTATAATAAAATTTGTAGATAAAATTAAATATTATATATTTTGTTCATTAACAACCGTAATAGAATAATATAATGTTGGGTAAAAGCAATCTATAAAAAAAAAATTACGTTTGTTTGTACCTTATGCATTCCTAAGTCATTCATCAGATTGCAACTAAATTTTGATCAGTTATTGTAGGAACCGCGAAGGATCTGTATTAATAAAACCAGTTTACAATAGTTGGCACGAGAATCGTTTCATTTCGAAGTCATAAGGAACGAAGTCGCGGACAAAGCTAGTAAATAATTCATATGAAAGTCATATAAAAAACTATTTTATGTTGTAATTTTAATTCGTCTTTTAATTTATTAGTTTAGTTTTCATTCAAGTAATTAACGTCGTTCAATGTATCATGTTTTCTGATAACTCATTTCGGTGAAATAAAGCATGGATGTTTCTATAGCAATAAGGAATTTCGAAATAATGAATATTGGAAACAGGAAAGATCATAATTATTGGGACATGTGTTTGATTGTATTTGATTTTAATTGGATTTCGACCATAAGTTTGACTTAAAAATTACGTCTTATTATAACTATGCGTTCTTGTACCATTTACATCCGATTACGATGAAACATTGGCGAATTAATAAAACCATTGCACAACAAGTGGCACGTGACTCGTTTCGACATATCAGTCTATTTCATCTATTTTAGTAGGAATTCGAGGAGTTATATTGATACCACGCGAATAAACATACAGATTGGTGTCATCTCACTCTCACGTATTACAAGAACTATTTTATATTCTAGGTATAGCCTGAGATACATGTTCAAACTATTACAGGTAACAAGATATAACCATAGTGGTTAGTAAGTAAAATATTGTTAAAAAATATTTAAATTATATATTTACTTAGAATATGTACGTAGTTAAGAGCAACCGCAACATATTATGAGCGTCGACAGTGAGTATGCAAATGATTATCGATAACTAGCGGTGTGGCCGCGGTGCCGCTCGCGTTTGTTACTACGCCGTAGTTATTTACGTCCCCTAATTTTATTTTTACTCATATTGTTGACATTTCATCTGGCGTATCAATTGAAGAGAGGCATGTATTTCTCGCTTACAATTTTCATCAAAATCAGTTGAAAATTATTATTCTATTCTACAATTTATAATTCATTATTAACAATTTATATTTCCCCTCAATTATGGTATGGATGTATGCTTCTCGTCTACAAAATTTGATCAGAATCGCACTTTTTTCTTGCACTTTTTTTAGTTCTAGAAGTAATATTGACAATTCTTTGACTTCATGTGTACAAAAATTTCATCAAAATCGGCCTAGAATTAGCGAAAATAGATTGGTTTGGAACAAAAATTTTACGATTTCTAAAAGTATATTGAAATTTCTTATGCCCTATCAATTGACCGATTACCAATCATCCCGTGTACAAAATTTCATAAGAATCAGTCGAACCGTTATTGAGTTAAATCTGGACATACAAACAGAAAATACTTGTTTTAATGGCATATTCGTGATCAGTCTCATTCACATAGTGTGCCTGTCGGGAAATATTGAAAAAATATTAAAAGTCTGTACTTTAGAGACTTAGACTTAGAGGGCCACAGAATTATTAATAAAGATATATAGTGTTTTCACTTGAAGGAGCTACGAAAATATTGGTGAAGCACAGGAAGATGCCGTGTTACAATTGGTCCTTTCGATATGGTGCAAAAAACACAGTAACATGAATTGTTCATGTCCTTACCTTTACAAAAGTTACTGGAATACGCGATACACATTTGTGGTGTTGCCCTTTAATTACATCCCATTTGAAGTTAATTAACGATGTGGCCTAGCATAGTAAGCACGCTAAGCTTATAGGGGGACTGGTTCTCAAGTGCAGATACCGGACCACATCTATAGGTGCTTGGCGACAGATTTTTAATTTGAAGGAGGTAGCTAGCCTGAGAAGCATTAGAAAATTCTGTTATACTATGCTATAATTTTATCTCGATGTTCTCCTTCAAACAAAGTTATTGCTCAATGTAGGATTATACTTCAACATAGTAACAAGACACGGACACATAACGAGTAACAAAAAACCGAAGAGAAAGCAAATTAAAAGGTAACAAATAAATAAACAACTTAAATACATGGTAAACTACTGGATCAACGTTACTCTTCTAAATAAAATATATTTAGGTTGCAGGAACGTCGTCATGTAAAATGTCTAGCTTGTTTGATTTTTGGAGTATGTTAATAAATCTCGTTATTTGCGCTATGGAAGCATTATAATACCCCATGTTAGAGAGCATTCTTTCTGTTGCAAACAGGATAAAACTAGCTGGTCTTGGTAATTTTTTTGGGACAGTAAATGACAAAGTCGATAAAAGATTCGGTGCCTCTATGGAGCTTTTAATCAACCTGGAGAGGAAAATAATATCTAGCATGCGTCTTCGATTAGTTAATGTGCAAATATTAAAGTGTTTAAGACGGTTGCCGTAACAGCATAAGTAAGATGCCGTAGAAATCGCTTCTGTACTCGCTCCACTTGATTATTATAAATATCGTAGAAAGGATTCCATGCTAGTACTACTGTACTACAATGTTCCAATATACTACGCACCAGCGCATTGTATAGTAAATTTTTTGTGCTTGGGGATTTGAAGTCCTATCTATATAAATAAACATTAAATGCTTGTTCATTGGTAAGTGTATCACTTGTGATCGGCAGTACCGATTTAGCTAGTTTGTGTTTTAAAATATTCGTAGTAGTCTAAATAAGGTTTTCATGGAAAGAAAAAAAAATTCTACCGAATTTTTGTATAAACTTGAGACCATAATTCACGATTCAAAAGATGGACATGCGTAGTTTTTTTTTTGTTTTGTTTAAAGTAATTGAAAAGTTGTCAAGAAAAAAACAGGATAGGTGGCGCTGTGGTTGGGTTTTTGACTATTGCGAAGGGCAAAATAACCTTGTCGGGTCAGCTAGTCTATATTAAATAGTATGATTTCTATAAATTCTGGAATAAATCTTACTTTTTAACAACTTATTAAGCTCCTAGAAAAGAAAAAATTGTATAGCTATCCACACGAGCGCGGTTGCGTGCACGGCAAGTTATATTTAATATATTTGTGATATATTCATAAGTATTTAATTTAGTAATTTATTCCTTAAACCTTTTTTGTTGAACTATAAATCAATTTATACCTATTTAGATTCCATTTATTTTTGTGTTAAATAAAATTATCATTTATTGGCATTGTATTTACATAAATGTATTATTGACACCGTTACAATATTAATGATATACACACCAAAAAATCAAAGATCTTTTATAATGATATATCTCTACTTACTATACTAAATACTAATAAAATATTTAATTAATATACATATATGAATTTTAATGCTCTATATATCTTCAATAAACCTTTCTAACAAAACTTGTATTGTATAATTTTATTTATGCTTTTTTCTAATATCTTATTTTCCTTTATATCAGAATGTAAAATCTTAGTCAATTTAGATACTCACTTCACCTGACTCAAAATTAACTCTCCTTATATTAATCTTGTGGTATACTTAGGTACCTAAATCACATACATATAAACTCAAATGTAAAACGACACTACGAACGAGTTTACTGTTTTATGTGGACGTAATACATATATCATATACAGGTAACCTATATACATTCACTCCAAAACCTACTTAAACACTATAATAGTCATTTTTAAAATATTATATACCTTGAAACTAAGCTACGGCTTAATGGGTAAAATTGTTCGTAGAGTTGAAATTACTCACAAGTAGGTATGTATAGCAAATTAATCTTTAATTACCTATTTAAATAACTTTTTATATTGGTATAATTAACAAAGTTTTCAAAGAAGTACACAAAATAATATTTTTGTTAATTTGCATGAATGAGATAAAATGTTTTGAAGACGTCTTCATGCCTTGTTTGACACGTATTTAACATCCTGGTTGACGTTGTAACATACTTAGTTATTCCTAATTTATGTACTTTTATGGCTACTAGTTTTATTGTATATACATTCGGTAAACATATAAAGTAAACGTCTTCCTTACATTTTGGTTTTGTAAATTTCCAACGCCATTTTTATCAGAAGGTACTTACATCTTATTTTTACAATATTGATGAGTCACAAAAATACTGTGGAAAGTGTGAGAAAAATTGTGATGACTATTTAACGTTAGATATGGGTGTATTATTTTGAAAGTATAAAGTTATTGTAGGAATTTTGAAGGGACAATTTTTATCAGTGGTAGCGTTTTCAAAGTCAGAGTCGAACAATACAAATGAGCCTGTGATAGGTACAACTCAGCTAAAACAAAATAATAAATAATGACAGTATGCCATTTTCTATTGTACGCATAACAGGCTACCGGCCATAAGGTGAAAATTTAACACCAAATAACTATCAATCACCAACACATCCTTTAAAATTCATTGTATGTTTGGAAAAACTTGTAAACAACAGGCACAATTTCAATACTAGTAATAAGTAAATATAAAATCGTGATCCCATTATTTATACTTAGTAAGTAAAACAAAATCTTTTTAGATAATTGTGATACAATAAACTTTTTAAGAACATTACCGATTCGCTGGGCAATAACTTTAAGAATAATATAAAGCAAATTTTATTGTCTAAAGATTATTTTAGGATGGGTCAGTACATAAACGATAGTTACTTTATAGCAACAAAATGTATAATAAGTGTAGCAAACACATCGATTTTATTTATTACATCTATGTATAAAACAATACTTAAAAAAATTATGACAAGCTAGATCGAGTTTCTTGCCGGCTCTTCTCTTTGACTGGGATGTTTTCCGAACCGGTGTGGTGTTAGTGTTTTTACATTTATCAGTGACTTCTTAGGGCATAAATAGAATAAAGTATTTTTGATTTTGATTTTATTCCGGCAGTAGCACTTGAGGAATAGGATACTTTCTAAGTTCAGCGTTAGCCCAATCAACGTAGATAAAATTAAGATCAAACGTCAGGTCTTTCACATAAAGTAAAAAGCATTTCCTTCTTGATTCTCATAAAGGTCATTGTCCTTTACCTTTTAATTATGGTCTCATAACAAACGGAACGTCACAAATAGTCACAATGATGATTGGGTGAGCAATCCATTTAATTGCCGTAGGGCGATAAGCGCTGCCGCGGCCGGAGCGCGTCGTGCCGGCGCATATACCCATATAAATATCATTGGGAACTCGTGGTCGTCTCCTCGTGAGCGATCATGTGATTGTGATGAGTCCACTTAAGCAAATAAACACTTGACTGGTGGCCGCCAACAACTAATGTCAATATTGGGACGCATTTACCTACTTAATTTAGAGCAACACTGCGCTTTAAGAAATTGTGATCCTTCTAAATTATTGTTATTAAGAAAATATTTAGTTTAAATGCATTATGTATATAAATATATAATTAATTTAAATAATCCTTATTCTTCAAAGTATTTTGCATAGTTTAAACAGACAATAAATAAATACCAAGTAGGCTGTTAATCAGTATGCAAACGTATTATAAAATGTACACACGGTTGTTATCAAACTCGATCGACAGGGATTTTCCGATCATATTATATATTTTTATAAGTAATAGATCGATACTCTTTTATAAACACCATTTATAACATTCGACATATTAGTGGTTTGTAAAACTCTATTTAAAATCAATTAACAAGAGCAATTTTCTTAGCATGAAAATTGGATCCACGAACTTACTCGTAGTTGTTTTAGTTATTACAAATTAACTGCTACTTTATAATACTCAGGACGATCACACCTTTATTTTGCCGCCCCATGCCCCATTATAATAAAATAATAACTGATATTACCATAGTCTTAAAGTTTTACATTATTAGAAAGATTTTTAACAGATATGATATTTTTATTGATTTTTACAAGTTCTTCTTTTTACATTACCTACAATAGTACTTTGTTTTTCCCTCAATATCGCGAGTTTAAAGGAAGAAAATTACTTGTGGCATTAAGCTCGCAAATTTCCAATATAAAGTTAAACCATTCATTCATTTATTGAGTGTTTTTTTTTTAGATTTATTTATTATTATTTTAAAATATAAAATTATTATATTCGTAGTTAGGATAACTAAGCCAATATTTTTTTGACATTTTTTAATAGTATTTTTGATTTACACCTATATAAACTTTTAGAATCATGTCTTCAGATGATTATGAGTTTTATTTTCGAAAAAAGATATTCCGGCACATCCGCTAACATTATACTATCATAAAAAGTCTTATTACTATAACTAGAGACCCGCCCCAGCTTCGCAAGGGTACAATTTACAACGTGGTGTATTTTATGTTTAAAAAGCCTGATTTATAGTCTATCGCTTGAATTTTAATAGTTCTTAAATTCATAACTGGCTCATCTTAAACATGACTACTGTGCTAGAGAACCTAGGTTCGATTCCCGGTTGAGCAAAGTGTTATTGGGTTTTGCTATGAAATTCTCAGTAGCAGCTCGGAGTTTGTCTTTGTGTCCGATTAATGGTAATAAGCCCGCCCTCTGTTACATTTTCTCTACCATACAAAAACTTAATTGGAATATATTGTTACTATACAAACCTTCCGTCAAATTCTGTAAATGGTAGTGAAAACCGCATTAAAGTCTGTTGCGTAGTTTAAAAGATCTAAGCGAAGGTACATACGAACAGACAGCGGGAAGCGACTTTACTTTATACTATACATATATAGATATTGATTGATTGATATAATATATGGATAAAATCAGAATAACAGTTCATAATTTTTGTATCATATATAAGGAATTTCAGCATTTACATACTAAAATCGCTAAAATCTATGTGTAGCGTGCCCATAGATTTTATGTCTTTTGAATTCATTGTATGTATGTATCTATATATTACACCATCTTCGGCCTCATCACCGCTTAACAACAAGTAAGATTATGGCGTAATTAAAAAGTATAACAAAATATTTATTTTCAAAAGTTTATAAACAAAAAGTAATATAATTTATATACACTATCGACTACTCGTACTGTACATACAATAGTTCGTACAAGTCTAATCATCACACTGCTAGGCCAATTCGACAACAATCACAGTCTTGAAAATCTTTAGATGTATATATTTGTCTGTTTTTAGTGTCGGTCGAGTCTGAAACTTTTTTCAGCTTAGCTCCCATCCCGCGAAAAGGAACTTCGTTCCAATAATACTTTTCATCCTATTTCAGTAATATACAGCGCCTGTAAACAATGATAACTGCTCAACTTGATCGATAATAGGTGCCCTTATGCCGCCCTGCCAAAATATTAACAATAATAGATGTTCTGTATACATTTTTATTTCATTTTTATATTATAAATTTCTATTTATTACACAGTATACGTAACTTATTACCCGTTCGTTTCGCTGTTCGTAAATTAAACTTTAGTAATGATGTACAAAAAATTTTTGGTACAGTTCTTAAAAGTTTCAATATCCTAATTCCACGACATAACCAGCTTTTATGCTAAATATAGGGGAGTTATATAGATTATGTACATTCGATGAACTACATCGAATATATTATAAAGAGCTCTCACGCAAAAATCATGAACATAAATGAAACCACCGCGTGACCGACGTAACCAAAATTATCCATTCAAAAAATTGGCTTGTAATTTTCTTTAATTTAAAACGCTTGCATATATTTAAAATCATTTAAAGATATTTGTTTCTTTGTTCATTATAATGCCTACCATAATACAATTCAGTCAAATGAACACACAGAGGTAAATAATAAAGAACTTCGGTTGTTTTATGTTTTTCGGTTGTCATTTTATACACAATTAACATTAAATATTTGAAATCCGTCAAGTACAAAAGTGAAGTATCTACGTAAAATTATGTAAGGTATGATTACCATTACATTAGTTACATTAGTACCATTAGTCTATATTAATAAATCTGTAGTCCTGTCTGTACATTTAATATTTTTACAAAATTTCCCGATAGGCTTACTATATGAACCATACTGATCACAAATATACTATTAATTTTTTGTGTTTGTATGTCCGGATTTGACTCAAAAACGGCTTAACCGATCTGTATGAAATTTTGTACACGGGATGCTTATGTCATTGGTTAATTGATAGTGTATAAGAAATTTCAATACTACAATTAGAAACCGTAAAAGGAATAATTTCCAAAAAATATATATAATATATTTTTCAATTCTTGGCCGATTTTGATGAAATTTTGTACACGGGAAGTATAAGCCGTTCCACGAATTATGAGCTATGAAAATGATCGAAAATACTTAGGAATCGTAATAAAAAAGTAATTCCCAAAATTTAAAATTTAATTAATTCTAAACCGATTTTGATGAAATTTTGTACACGGAAAGTATGAGTTATTATATAATTTATGGGCTATAAGAATTGTTAATATTATTACTAGTAATACAAAAAATTAAATTTTGGTCAATTTTTAACTGATTTTAATAAAATTTTGTAGATGGGAAACATACATAATACTTATGGTAGATCAAGATCCCTCCAAAAACTCAAGCATATAATTCGAGAACCGATCAAGTTACTTCGTTTTTTTTTTCTGACCAATGTTTAATGTATACTTTGTTACCTTAGGTAGGTAATATAAGAAATAAGTAATGATCATTAAATATTGACTCGAACAAGAATAATAATCATTACGAAGTAAGTAAATAATTTAGTAGAACAGAGATCTAAACGACTCTGGTACATACATATACCAGACAATGTAATAATATTATCTCACTTTAATATGAGCACTTTTATAGTACTGGTTGTATTTATGCGAATATATAAAATATTAATCTTACCAAAATAAACAATTGTGTAGTTATAATCAATTCTAATACCATTAAGCTGAAGAGACTGTTTGTGTTAATATCTGAAAATACCCGTAAGATTTGAATAAATATTTTTGTCTATTAAATGGCCTATTTACAGAGGAATTTTATAGGCTACATAACTTCATTCTACGATCCTAAGGATTAAAGGATTAATATGACATCAAACATTCTGGAAAGCTGTAGGCAAGAACAGGAGTTGATAACCACGATACGCACCCGCTAAAGCGGTGGAAAGTTGGTCGAAAAAATTTAACACTTATGAAACCGTGGGGCACAGCTCGTTACTGAATATAAGTACATTTGGCTCTAATAATGTAACAAAGCAATTATTTGATTTTGTAATCGCAGTCGTGAAGGGAAGCGATGTGACAACGTACGTGGGATTGTTTCATTTAAAAAACCACACTTTCTTCTTCTTGTTTTGGCGCCACAAAAAGAACTCGACAGTGTCAATATTTTTAAGCCTTATTTTTATTAACAAAGAAAAATAATTAAACAAAAAAAAAACAACGTGAAAACTGAATTTAGAATTATTAAATCAATTATAGTGTGAATTATTGCAGAACATGTCGGTGACGTGAAATCACAAGATTTTACCCATCCATAAAATCAAACACGCATTTGGTACAGGTCGAGATGTAAAATGTATTAGTGTACATACGTGTATACATGTACACAGGCCGCTATACTACGCGTCGCTAGTTTTATGCAAGCGCAATACGTCACAAGCATGTCGAGGTCATCGGTGATGCCAAGGTCACACGAACCCATAAATTTCTCCCCTACCAAAATTGCTCAACGCGGTTAATTAAGTTTTAACTTCAAATGCAAATAATCCCATTTTTTTTAAATCATGTAACTTATGTAGAAAAACGAACTTACCGTCAAACATTCATCGTAATTTCTGATCACCTCCAACCGCTCCAAATGAGTCTAATCGAGATCAGTTGTCACAATGGGTTCTCTTGATCAGTTGGATCAATCAGAATCAGTTGTCACTTGTCAGAAGTTGGTCGCAATGAGCGCAAGCGCTACTGCTGGGAAAAATAGATATGCCGGTTACTTCTGCTTTCGAACCTTGGACATCATGTACTACCATTGTTATTAATTAATAAGACTCCATTGCCTTCGTCGAATTCCCACTCGTTTACCCCAATGTTCATGTTAGTCCTTTCCTAATAGTACAATTGTATAATATACCTTTGTTGGGCTCATGAACCACTTTCCAACAAATTTACGAGAAGTTAAACTGGTACAAAGAAAGTTAAGGCCTTTCAATGAATAGCCTGCGTGCGGTTGTAATAACCATTCTAAACTTTATAGCTCCCCTTGGATAACATATATTTTATTGAAGTAACAAATTTCCAATACACCAACAAAATTTCCTAAATAATGCAATTTTTGGTGCGTTCAGCTTTAAACACGTGACCTGTGTATTTACGTATAATCAAAGGCGTTCAGTTAGTTTACTGATAGTTTTCAATTATGTAGTATATTAAAAAAAGAGTTCTTTTAAATTTAGCAAGTACAGTTCTTATCACTCTTTCTTACATACTTCATAACCTAAATACAATAATTAAAATAAATATTTTATTGGTATAATTCTATTGTACACATGGTAGTGGTACTCATTACCACAATATATTTGTTCGCATTGTACATTCGAATATTTATACATCAAAGTACCTGTATAATATTATATATATTAAATTAATATGACTGAAGAAGGAAATAGAATTGTCTCTAGAGAAATATGCCATGATATTGAAAATGTAAACAATCATGTGTATGATTAAATAATAGATGTTAATCAAATTACTACATTAAAATCTCGAGATGTCAACACGTTATGTACATTATCTTTTCAATGTTTACTTATTTAGATTATAAGCTTGTCCTCGATGGGATCATATTAAGACAAAGTCGGTTAGCGCATATTCGTTAACTTGGCGCAGGCTATAGTGCCTGATTACTGAAACCTTTCAATAATACATGGCTTAACTGATACTTCAGTTTAGTCAGCTCAGTTCATTGACGACCGTGAAACGGCGCGCGCGCAACTATTTATTTTGGGACTCGTTACTCCCACGTAAAAGCTCGATAAAGTAAAAATTAACATAAACATGAAAACAACATAAAACAAAAGTTGTGTAAGTTAGCAATTTCCAATTAAAATTTAAAAAAAATTGTTGTTTAATAAAATATTTTACACGTATAATAAAATCTTATTAATAGTTTTTTAATCCTGTCATGTGTGTTTATTTTAATTATTTTTGTTTATTAGTGACCAGTAACCAAATTATATATTTGATGAATCGTGAATTCTAATTATACTAAGTTAATGTTCCGTAAGAAAACAACACGTCCTTTTCATTTAAATATAAGTAGATACTTGTATTTTCAGGTTCGGAAAACGAGCATCCGAATGACTGCTATTAAGGAGTACCCTTTTGACCTGAGCGATTTAAAGAATCAACCTAATCCGAATCCTGTGGGCGGGAACGAATCTCGGTTAGTGCCTGCGCAACTTGCTCATACGACCACACCGATCTCCCGCAACCCTTCATCCGCTTCAACTACTGAAGGAAAAAGAAAAGTTTCTATTATGGCTGATGAATCAAGCAAGGATCGAGAAAACCTTCCATCAGACAGGTACGTAAATGGTTTTCATATATATATATATATATATATATATATATATATTGAAATGTATAACCACGCATTAAAATAAGCTGCTGCACCGGTTGAGTACCTTGATTAAAAAATATTCCAGAATTAAGATTTACAAGTATACTTTGTAGCTCTATCTATACATTTCAAGTATTTAATAAATAAAACTTTTTTTCATGTTCTCTAGTTACATTTTTTTTTTTTTTGCAAAAAGCAATATATTTTAATTCTTTTCCCCCGATTTTTTATAGAAACACTTGTTTAAATTATTAGCCCGTGGATTACGTACTCATTATTTTTAAGTTATATTCGTAAGCCATTGTTTAACGATAATCTCTCTTCATGATATGTAACGATTTAGTATCCGTAGTGAATGTTATTTACTAAGCAAAATGAGTTAATTATTGTTTCCCAAAAATTTATAATTCAAGTGTAAATTGAAGTAAAAATATTTTTCAATCGCTCTTATTTTTCGAATTGTTCCGCATTTATGTTTATGTTCGGAAAACATCAAGGAGTTCCACTAATGTCAAACTTCTTCTCCATATTGTTTTGGCGCCGCAAAAGCACTAGCAAGTGTCAATGTTTTTAAGCCTTCGTAAAATTGTCCAATAGTTATACAAAGTAGGATCTTCTGACAAGATGGTGGCTCTCTTGTCAGAACTGTCTAGGGAGTTTTTGTGACATCTCAAAATGCATGCTCGTACTTTATATTTATAATCGACTTCACTTAAGTACAACAACCAAACTATATGACGCATAATGCCACCAACATTACATGGGTAATATAGGGGCATAAACCTAATTTAATAAATTGAAAATAAAAACCACAACATGTCACATTAAGATACCGCCAAAAACTCCAAATGTCGAACTTGAAAACAATGTTGTCTCATTTATTTTTGTAGTTTTGTGCTACGGTGTATTTTATCGTACAATTATTTTAATCATAAGATTTTAAATAATCAAGTGAAGGTTTTTATTTTTAATTGAAATATTTTGTGTTATTCAACATACCCGATCATTTACTTATTGACATTACATAATTAAGGAAACTATAAAAACAATACATGGCGAAGTACTGCCAACCAAAAATATATACTAAAAATAAGACTCTGCAGTTGACCCACGGAGAAACGAGAAGTTGCGTTTCTAATTCAGGCTTCACATTTCAAGGGTGAAATATTTTTGAAATCATTTACCAATAGGAATAAATTATATCACATACGGTTTTACAATTTGTATCGATTGGTGACATTACTATTTTAAAAACACAATAAACTAGAAACACATATAATGTCATTTTACTCCATGAGAATAAAAAACTCAGTATACATTCTTATTCTTGGTAGACTGGTAGTCAATAGTAGATATTATGTAAATTGAAGGTTTTCTCGTTTGATTAAGAGACGTAGTTTCAAGCTCTCTCTCTCTCTCTCTCTCCCTCTCTCTAAATTGTTGTTGATTCCACGCCTTCTATTTTTTTTATTTTGCTTCGTTATTATTTTATATAAGTTAGCATTTGATAGCACCTCTTGAAATTAGGTGAAGAGGTTATCAAAAAAGGGTTAAGCTTTTGAAAACAATCACCGTATCACACCGATAGCTTTTTTTAAAAATAATTAACAATTTGATTTAATAGCCAGGCGAGCATAAGACAATGGTCACCATGTTAAAGTTTCATCACGATGTTCACTGAAAGTTCATGCTCTTTGTAGGATTCGACTCCACATTTAAATGAGTCCAATATCAGAGCGCACTACCACTGGACTTTAAATCAATTGTGTTTAAGATCTTTCTCTTCGTCATTTTTTTTTGTTATTGGAATAATTATTTCAAATTCCTTTAGAAGTTTAAGTGAAGAACTGAAGAATCTTCTTCGTACTTTATTGTTTTCGAGCCTTCTCTTGTTTTTTTTTTATATTCATTAAAGGGACAATATTACACAGTAATTTGATACCAAACTAAACATAAAGTTTTATGGTAACCTAGTATAGATAGATAGAAAAATATAGATTTTATAAACAGCCAGATTATTTTTCATCATCATCCAAAACCATCAGCGGTTGAAAACTTATTTTCAATATTAAGTTTTTTTTTTAAATATCCATTTCAATAAAATTACTGTCCAACACCTGATTGTAAGTACGATACAGCCCAAAAATAACGGCGACTGCCTGTGACAAATCGGAAGGAGATATTTCTGATGATTGACGAGAAATACAAAAATTAAAGAAATCAATGTTGTGTTTTAAAATATTAACATCTGGGCGACCGAGCTGTGCTCGGTGTCTTATAAAAAAAAGAAAAACACCTATCTAGGTAAACTTGGAATGTAAAACACTGTCTAAATGCAAAGTTTCATCGAAATCGTTGGAGCCGTTTTCGAGAAACCAATTACATATATGTATATACAAAAATTGCTCACTTAAGGCCTTAACATAGGTGAAACTACCAATTAAGTGTATTTTTAAATAAGGTTGTTGAAGCAATTACTGATCCTATCTACATAAAAAATATAACAAATGAAAAAGCTATATTTTCTTAACAATTTATATTAAGTAAAACTGGATTATGTTAAGCCCTATTTCATTTAAAAAATAATTTGCAAAGACCTAAACTGTACATTTAAATCAAAAGTTCTCTAGAAACATTATTACGACTTACTCAAATCCTACACCAGAAGTAAGAGAATTATAAAAATAACATTTTCGCTTGGGTTTTTTAAATTAAAATAACTTGAACTAAATATATTAAGCAATATTTAACATTATTGAAGCGATTTTTCATATTTTGTCTAAGGGTAACTAACGTATTTATTTCTACAAGGTGTCCAGAAAGGGTATCGGGTATTTGTAAGTTCAATGAAACAAAAATTATTTGTATGCAATAAAAAAGTTTATTGTTTATTATTAGCATATGAATTGGAGAATTATTTGGAAAAGATGATGTTATCCAAATGATGACCGTTACGTTTCTGGCACTCTTCTAAACGGAAACGAAGATTGGTGATAACACGTTGACACATAGCTATCGATATTGCTGCCATTTCTGACCTGATGTTTTGCTTTAACTGGGTTAGATTCATCGGATTGTTTTGATAAACCTTACTTTTAAGGTATCTCCATGCAAAATAGTCAAGCGGGCTAAGGTCGGGGCTTCTGGGAGGCCAGTTGATGTTACCCCTTCGCGAAATGACTTTATTAGGGAATAATTCGTTAACAACTTCCATTGAGTCATTTGAGATATGGCAAGTGGCCCCATCTTGCTGGAACCACGTTCTTGAATTGAAACCGGCAAACTCCTGCAACTCTGGGACCAAAAAATTTCGCAACATATCGCAATAACGGTCACTATTCACATTAATTGCTCGGCCTCGTTGATCTTCATGAAAATAAGGACCAATTATGCCTTTAGCAGACATAGCGGCCCAAACAACGACCTTTGGGCTATGCAGGGGTCGTTCATGCTTTCGTCTCGGATTCTCCACTGCCCAGTACCGACAATTCTGCTTAGTAACATGACCATTCAGGTGAAAATTTGCTTCGTCACTGAACAGTATGTTGTTAAAGTTGTTAAATCGCTGCAGCATTTCGTTCGCAAAATTCAGTCGATTAGCATAGTCCGTATCCTTTAATTCTTGAACCAATTGAATTTTATAGGCTTTTAGATGTAAGTCTTTCTTTAAAATCGAATGTAAAGACGATTTTTTGATGTTCAACGCTTGGCTTCGCTTTCGGATGGATAAAGACGGATTTTGACGAACCGACGCCTCAACTTCTTCAATTGTTTCTTCATCGCGAACTGAACGAGGACGACCAGAGTTTTGAATTTTAACTGTCGCACCTGTATTCTCGAACATCCTGATTCATTTCCTAATGTTATCGTCACTTGGCGCGTAGCGTGTACGATATTCCGCACGATAGAGACGTTGAGCAGTCACTATTGAATCACCATTACGATAATACGCTCGTACGCAAAATGCGCGATGCGTCCCAGAGTACTGTTCCATCGTGACTAAAACTCCACAAAATGGAGGACGCCACGAACCCCTCCCTGCACCTTTTAGACGCCCCGTTTCGAATATGGCGCGAAAACAAATACCCGATACCCTTTCTGGACACCTTGTATAAGGATTAATACCATGTTTATAAAAAAATCTTCGCAAATTATGCATTATTTTATAACAAATTTTATTACCATAAAAAAAGGTTATATTGAGTAAATCTTAAAAGATATATATATATATATATATATATGCTACTGCGGACTTTTTTAGAACTATGTGAATTTTCCCCGTTTTTGCAACATTTTTCATTTATGCTCTGCTCCTATTGGTCGTATCGTGATGTTATATAGCCTCTAACCTTCCTCGATAAATGTGCTATCCAACACTAAAATATTTTTTCCATTCGACCTAGTAGTTCCTAAGATTAGCGCGATCAACCAAACAAACAAATAAACTCTTCAGCTTTATAATATTAGTATAGATTTTTCTTAGACTACTCAAATATCAAAAGCACTATTGACTAGTGCTATAATTATAATACACATATCTAAATGTATACACATACATCATTTTTACCCTGATACATCATAATGTACTTTGCCTATTTATTTATTTTATTATTATAAGAAAAAAAATAATGTAAAAAAATCCTATTACTTATAATCGCTCAAATCATAATCACTTGTTTCAATAAATTAATTTCGACAGATGTTATTCACTAATATTTAATTCTAGAGAGTTTCGTAGAGACATGTTGATGTTAGGCATAATATTACGTTTTTGCGGATCAACATTCATACTATGACGGTTTTAGGGTCGGTTGTAAATAGTACGTAGTTTAAACGCTAGGCGACGCTGCTTCAAATATTTTATGGATTGCTCAAGGTCATCTAGGCCTGTTAGCCCCTTAATATAATAAGATTAGAGTATATTACAAGATTTATAAAAGTTAACATACATAAGGACAGCAAATTATTAATTATGGTCAATTTCAATTGAAAGAATGGCAACGGCTGAAAGCCGGATCTTGTGTCATTGAGTTTCATGAAAATAATTTTTAATCTCGCAAAACTCGTTTCTACATTCGCAACTGTCACATGTCTATAGTGGCAATAATCCTCAAGACTGAAGGTGTACCTCATCACACTTCTGTAAATTTGTTTAATTTTCTACTCGGGTTATTGCGAAAGGCTATATTGCCTTACTCGCCACCTATGGCGGTGGTCTTATTAGTATACATTAATATATTGCATTTTGTGTGAACTATTAAATAACTAAATATATAATTACTTATATATTTTTATGAAGCTCATTATTCATTGAAATTAATATTTGTTATATCGTCTAATAGTACTACTATCAATATTAATGAGCGATAACGTGGTTATACACGTTAGATGTTATAAAAAATTTAATAGATCAGTTAAATACGCCTGATGAAATAGCATTAGCAAACTTTCTATAGATGAATTGCTATTCACTGGACCTTAGTAATGTTCAAGTTTATAAAGATATCATTTATTGACTTGTCCATATAATAAACTGAGTTCTAATTAAATTTTATAGCGAATCTTTTTCGGAACGAAACATTCTTATAAATCCAGATATACAAGCAAACGGACAGACAAAATTTAAAAAAATGTCAAATTCATGAACAGAGTGACCTGTAGAATAGTTATTTAACAAAAAAATTGGGTAAAAATACATGTAAAGACAGAACCTCAAATTTATTATTATAGGTAGACGGTATACATATAATATACTAGCTGTGCCCCACGGCATCACCCGTGTTAATTTTATCCGACAAAGACCGCGCCGCCACCAACGCACCCATGTAGTTAGTCTATCATAATTGTTCTTCGCAAGTACAAATTATTTTATTTTTTCATTATCTCCTAAACTATGTGTGCAAATAGCATACATAACTTCTTAAAATTGTCTTTCTGATGAAGTATCTTTTGTTTGTAAGGATTAATAAGCCGTGTCTAAAAATAATACTTATAAATCACCTTTTAATTTTCAACAAATCTTTGTCACAAAATACCTTATTGTAGCATATGTATAATAGATAGGTATATGCTATTGCATACTTTTTGTAGATATACTAAGGACCAAATTATTGTAGAACATTGTATTTGCATATTATTATCGATTACACCAGCGCACGCGGTTAAAATAGTCCGGGAGGGCCTCGACTTCCGACTAACGTAACAAAAATCAATATTTAAAGCTATTTGCGAGTTGTAGCCTAACCTTAAATAGCCTATACTATTCCTCGAGAATCTGGTTATCATATACAAAAATATTTTTTCGAGTCCGACTGGTAGTTCCAGAGATTTATGCTTTAAACCAACAAAAAACTTTCTGTATCGTCTGTAAAACACTACCAGTGTGAATTTCTTAAAAGACCGAACTTGAAAACAATACAATTACTTTGAAATATAGTATCAGCTATTCGAAGTTTTCGGCAAACGCACATCTCACAAATACCTTTTTTCGTTTGATGATAGTTTAATTTTTTTTAATAGCCTCAGCAAAAATATGGCTTCGCAAGCGTTGTTCTGCCCTCTTCATTAGTCAATAACTCAACAACAGCACCACCTAACATATTTTTTTATCTTTTCGTAACGACCAAAAAATGTACGCAAATGTATCGTTTGAATTGCGAGTTATGGGCTTGAGAGTTCATAAAAGAACTCCATTCGAAAAAAGCACATTTATTTTTCCAGTATTTTCCAATTTTCTGTATGATGTTTCAAATTCTTCTTTCTCTAAGAAACTTATTCGGACTATTATTAAAACATTTTAAAATAAAAAATATCCAAAAACGAACAACATTTCATTTTTATTTATATAGATACTAGCGATTTTCCCGCCGCTTCGTTCAGGTCATAGTTATGTCCCATAGTCCCATTATATGTTTTTATGTTCCATACTATCTGAATGACTAAAACTCAGTTTTCATAGATCCTATTAAAAAATTATGGATTTTCAAACCAACTTTCATCCCATTTTTCCACCACCTTAAGGGATAAATTTCCAAAAAACCTTGCTTATTGCTCACCAACAGTGTAAAAGGAACCCGTATTCAAACTTGTACGATCCTAGCCCCAGTAGTATGATAGATAGTAGTATAGCTTTGCGTTGATATGTCAGTCAATTATCCTTTTATATATATATTTGAAGATATATAGATGACTAGCGGTGTGCCCGCGGCTCCACACGCGTTTGTTACTACGCAATAAATATTTAAATCCCTTTATTTTTACTCATATTGTTGACAATTCATATGCCGTATCAATTGAGGAGTGGCATGTATTTCCCGTGTACAATTTTCATCAAAATCGGTTAAAAATATTATTCTAATGTACAATTGTTTCTAATGCATTATTAACAATTCTTATAGCCTCTCAATTATAGTATGATGTATGTTTCCCGTCTACAAAATTTGATCAGAATCGGTTGAAAATTGATGAAATATAAAAAATTTAAATTACTTTTTTTTTTATTCTAGAAGTAATATTGACAATTCTTATAGCCCATTAATTATAAAATAGTTAGACTACACGTGTATAAAATTTCATCAAAATCGATTAAGATTTCATGAAATTTTAATTTTTGAAAATATTTTTTTTTTTACTGTTGCTAAAAGTGTTAAGTATATCGCTTAGAATATATAAACTCCGGCAAGCCGCGATTTGAAAGCGTCATAAAATAAAATAGTCATTATGCCGTACTGCGTAGTTAAACAGTTTAAAAACACTTCAGCCAATCTTAAAAAGAATACTGGACTATCACTTTAATAGGTAACTATTAGAAATACAATATACACTGTCAATAAATCAACAAAACAACGCCGTCATTTCAAATCAACAAACTGGTTGTCATGGAAGCTGATATTTCCCTCTTACATACTTTCATCTACTATTTTTTAGCCTTAAAGTTTTATTTTCGATACAAAAAGTACCCTATGTCCTTTCTCTAGGTCCAATCTATCTCTATACCAAAATTCATTAAAATTGGTCCAGCAGTTTAAGCGTGAAAAAGTAACAGACAGACAGAGTTACTTTTGCATTTATAATATTAGTATGGATAAGAAGAGATATAACATAGATAGATTTAAAGATAACCTTTGAGAAACCACTAAAAGTTATTTTTTAATTTAAATAACGGTTCTCTAGAGCCTTACTATCGCGTGCGTTATGTTTGTGGAATGAGTTACCCAGTACGGATTTCCCCCAAACTCTCAAAAAAGGAATTTAAATCTCCAAAATCAACATCATGTAATGACCTTCGTGTTGCAGTTGTCCACATACGACGATAACCTTTTAGCATTAAATGGACCGTCTGCCTGTTTGCTGCCCGTTGAAATAGAACAAATAACATGTAAAAAGGACTTAAGATTTAAAGGAAGTTCTGATCATAACATCCAGTATTGACATTTATATTTAAATACCCAATCATTTTAACACTCGTTTCTCAAAGATTGCAATCAAATTTTATTCAATACGCTTACTTTTATAAAAATTGATATTTACAAATACAAAATCTGACATCGAAAATTGAGTGAAAAGATTTACTATTGTGAATTGCCACTATCTCTGGCGGTTGTCGCTACATATCGTCAGCCTACATTAATGACCCACCGCATCAAATATTTTTCTAACGCAGTTTGTTTCCTTACAATTAAAACGCCACGCTTTTTTTACAATAAATTTGTTTTTCTTACATTTTTTTATAGTATTCTTTATTTATTTTCATTTTTTTATAAAACCGTGATTTTAGTTTTTTTTACTATTATATAGTTGGATTTTCGCTAATCCTGATTATCCTAGTAAGGATAACGGGTCTAACTGTTTGAAATATTGAATTGTCATCGGTTTTTGATAAGTATGCCAAATTTCGAATTAATCCGACGTTTTGAAGGGGATCAAAATCATGTTCAAAGTTTCCGTTACATACATACATAAGAATGAAACTAAAATAAAAGCGTGTTAAAAATACCGTGCTCTACCACATAAACGAGCCTTTTATTAAAAGTATGGCAATCAAAACTAAACCTGCAATTGCAACTGTTTTTTAATAAATACATTTTAACTTTTTCTACAGGTTTCGGTTTAAACAAATCAATGAGAGATAATTCCTTGTCCTTCGGAGATGTCCAATGCTTGCAGCCACTCCTTTGTTAAACGCTATATAATACACGTTACACGCCCTTTAATATTTTCAGTGTAACTACCACAGATTTAAGAAAAAGGCAGATGGATTCTTCAGAACAACAAATGCGGGACATGCATTTAGCTCAGTATCCTTGACAACCAGATAACGAAACGTGCGATCGTGTGAATAATGTTGCCGGGGCAATACTGATTTTTTACTACTATAGCAGGGTAGTCATTAATCCATCATCCATCATCAACAACTGCCTTTTTACTTAAAATAATGGGCGCCAAGGACCTTTTACATACCAATTTTCAAATAAAACTATATCTACCATATTGATTTTTTCACTATCAATGAATATTTTTTAGTTCTTTAATCTTTGTGTCTTTAGTTTTAACTTACCTACCTATCCATAGGGTTCTGATGTCATGAGCGTTTGCAATTTTTGACGGTCATCTTGGATTTTAAATTTTTGCCTGAGACACTAAATTGCTTAGGATTCGCTATATCTTTTACTTTGAAACCATATCTCTATCTCTTTTAGTATTTGCAGATTGTTATAAAACAAACAAACTATTACGTAACAAATGTTATTACCCTCCTTTTGGTTTCGTGGTAGGTTGTAAATAAAATGCTCTATCTATGCCTTAAACATATTATACTATAGTATAACTTCCAGGAAAATATTTCATTGTAACCTAGCAAATTTTTTGTAATATTGTGTTCAATAACAAAATAACACGGAAAATGTTATCAAAATATGCTTTGCTACCTATAAAACGATACGCCGTCTTCCTTTTCTTGGTTTTTGCAAAAAAAATGACAATATAATTAATATAAAGCACACGGAATGCTGACATTGCATGACATATCCCTTCAAAATTGACACAATTGAATACTATGATAAATTTTCGTGTTCTGACCGGCTCCATGTGCCTTTTTCATAAATCTGAAAGTACGCCTTTTTACATATATTATCATTGGGTAATAACACTAAAAGTTCATATTTTCTTTTTGTATTCGAGTTTTTTATTTTGATTACAATGATGACTCTGTAGTAGCGTGTACGGACTTCGCATCGATCGACGTGAGTCCGAATCCCTGCAATGAGCCTGAGTTTTCGGTGAAGGTAAACGTACTGATAAAACTATGGTATTTAATAATAATTGGCAATTAATATACAAGCTAATAACATAATATAAAAAAATCGTTATCCGTGTCTTTCTGTATGTCCGCTTACTCCTTCTAAACTTCGCAACGGATATTTATACGGTTTTCACAATCATTTAGAAAAAAATTCACGAAAGGTTTGTGTATATACAATACATTCCAATAAAGTTTTTGTATTGTAGAGAAAATCCAATATTTTGTAATTAACGCGTCAATAAATCGATTTTCGGGCGCTTACATGGCTTACGCTGGCTAAACCTTGAGAGATACATTTAAATAATGTACTAATGAATTGTTGTTCTCATTATACCATTTTAATGAATACCGTAACGATATCACGGATTTAAAATTACGCGCAACCAAAGAAATCACTCGAAGCGAAATTATGGTTAGCCGGCACTTGGCATCTACGATGAATTGCACGTCGCGAGCTAAGCGTACTTTTCATAACTATAAAGTTATGAACTATCAATACTAAAGCGATAAACTCTAAATCATGCTTTTATAAACACAAAATACTCCACTTTGTAAATTGCACCCGTACGAAGCTGGGACAGATCGCTAGTTATTTATAAATCACTTCACTTGTGTTTAATAACCAAACTATATATCATGAAAATTTACACCAATATTATAGGATATAGAGTCAAATACATAAGTTAATTAATTAAAATAAAATACACAACATGGCAGATCAAGATCTCGCGAAAAACTCCAAAAAGAACAGATCGTTAGTTATTTATAAATCATTTCAATTGTGTTTAATAACCAAACTATATATCATGAAAATTTACACCAATATTATAGGATATAGAGCCAAATACATAAGTTAATTAATTAAAATAAAATTCACAACATGGCAGATCAAGATCTCGCGAAAAACTCCAAAAAGAATTGCTTACTTTATCGTTTAAGATTATATCAATAGTCATAAAAAGCGACCGTGTTCACATTAAACTTCAAGAAAAAAAAAATCGTCATACATTTTTGTTAGTTGCAGTTTTTTCTCATAATTCGTTTTATTTTGCCATATTATCTAGCCGTTATATAGATTCGTAATGAAAATTATGTACATAGGTACTTCTGTTACTTTAATTAAATTATCACCGTTTGTAGATATCTTTTACTTGTTGCTTGTCAATATCAGTATAATAAATAGACCAATATATGTCTACTATATTTGCCTCGTTTTCTTCCATGTAGGTACACAAATCAATTTAGTTATGAATATAAATCCCTTAGAATCAACTATGTATTGTTTCATTTAGCTATAAAGCAGCCTTACAATGAACTGCAGGTGCTATGTTATATATAACATACTGAGATACGAAAGTAATAAAACTCTATACAATTAACTCATCATGTGACTCGTAGATGTCATACTCGCATAAAAGCAAGCAATCAATTTGTGTTCGATGCCTCCTTAAAACAGAATACCTTTCACTTACGAATTGTTATTTGTTCATGTAAGTAAGTAGATACTAACCAATAAGAAATACGTATGTAGTTCATCTCTTAACGAATATCACGTGACTAACATTTGTGAAAGGCAAAATATACATCCAGTAATGTAAGCACCAAACATAAATATTAAAAACCCTTTGTTATAAAATTTTAAAAGTCCGCACGATAGATTTCGGGGTTCATGATAAATGGTCGCAATCGTAGATAGATGTGTGTATACTATATACATAAATAGTTCATGATGACGATATCCGAACCGGGACTGTATTACATTACAATATTATGATAGATTGTATATATAGGCACATACATGTACGAGGAGTCACGTGCTTCGGTTATCAATAAAATGTTATTGTTTTATTCAAGACGATTGGAGTCATTGGAATTTCTACGTAGAAAAGTCACAGAAAGAAAGTAAAAGTCAAATACCTAATTACAGCGATTTCCTTGTTCTCTGAACATTATGATAAAGATTTGTGAATAAATTCTGAAAATTGTTATACATACAACTAGGAACGTTAAGTATGGAAGGTGGACGAATATAAAAGAAGAGGAAGACCGAAGAAGGTATGAAGGGTTCTGTGAGGAATGATATGGGTTTAAAAGGTGTGAATACTGAAATGACAGTTAATAGAGGAGAGTGGAAGTGAAAACATGTTGATCCGACCCTACAAATGTATGATAAGGAAAAGAAGAACAAGATCTATCTAAATTCTACTTGTCTACACACTTCAGATTAAAATTACAAAGCACCAATAAGTAAATAAAATTAGATATTATTTATATGCATATTTTAATGTCCTACTTATAATATAATAAATGTGAACGTTTTTATGTATGAATGTTTGTTAGGCAATCACGCAAAAACGGCTGAACGAATTTGGATTGAATTTAAGCACAGAGATATTCTATAATCTGGATTAACACACGATACTTTTTATCCCGGCCAATGACATATTTATCACTTCATAAATTGTTTTTTAATCCTCATAAACTTTCTCAGAATACGAAAATATAATTTGTGTTCTATTTATATTAAAGTAAACAACCGTAATGACTTCCTAAACGTATTATTACCTTGTTCACCTTGCTCCTTAGTTCGATACTAGTTCAGCCAGTATGTCGCTTGCATTCAAATAGAAAAGTCAACTTATGAATTCAAAGTCAATTACAAACAACACCAAGTACATTTTACAGAGCCGTATTTCAATACTTAATTATATATGTTTCTATGTTACCAATCCAAACAAACACTGACCTATATTTCTTTAAAATGAAAACTTCTTTAAGAAGGTTTGGATAAGGAGTAAATTCATGTAAGTCGTCATCGACATGGTCACGTGACGTGTTAACGATTATCAAAAAATATTTTTTTAGGTTACACAATTATATTTTACAAAGTTATATTTGTATTTTCTTAATTCTATTATTATAATTATAATAGTTACTTCTTTTATTATTATTATTAATTCTATCATTTGAAATTTAGGAAAAATGTTTATACGAGTAGTTTTAAATTTTCACTTCTGTCAGCAGTCCTCATGACTGCTTTGAATTTTTTTTTTTTCTATTTTTTATTACTTTTAACACGTATATATCTATCTATACGATTAATCAAATTGAATTGTCTGTTTGTAATGTCAAAATAACAGCTTTTTACTAAATTACTATAAAAGTATATACGACACATATAACAAAAAACTCATTTTTAAAATTTTTGTTTGTATGTCTGTCTGCCTGTTTATTCCGGGTTATCTGCGAAATGTTTGGACTGTTTTTAACGGGAGTTTCAGTAGTAGATAGAAGATGTTATAATCAGTTACTTAGGCTACCTTCAATTTAGAAAAAGACAGAGTTTTATGGATCAACCGCAATAAGATTTTTTTCTTTAAACCAATCGGGAGCGGGGTTAGCGCGATTCGCAGGTATGCCCGATCGACGGCAATCTGTAGTCTACGCGAGCGGAGTCGCGGGCACAGCTAGATCTAAATATAAATGTATAAATTCGATTTTTTATGTTATGAAATAGCAACTAATCACGTAATACACAATATGATGTTAAATGAGCACTGCAGCCTGTAACTATGTATAACCAACCTCAAAAGGACCCCAATCCTGAGGCTATTCATAATGGGCTGCTGGTCCCGAGGACTAAGTTGAAACCACATCCTTTCAACCGGAAAAGCTGTAGTGTTACTTTGCGAGCACTGTTGTTATGCGGCAAAAATAGGTGTGGCTATTTATATCTAATTTACTATTTACTAGTACCTATATAGCCTTATCAATCTTAAAAAGGACGAGGTAGATACAGTTTGAAAAAAGCCAATTAATATATGTTATATGTTATGTATTATGCCGATGTAGGCTAAACAAAAAAAGAATAGAAATGGATATATTATGTAGATCTACAATGTGATAATTAAATAATATTAATATGTACAGTGTTTCGATGACTTTTTATAAATGACTTAAATTAACCGCCAAGACCTAAACAATATGTAAAACGTTAAAAACGTATTATATTATAATAATGGAATGACGTCATGACAGTGTAGAATTGGAAAAAGAAATCCCATTGAAATTCTGTAATTTATTTTTAAATTCGATACACTAATAAACAATTGTTCTTACAATAAGGGCGTAATACTATTAATTATTTATATATTTTCATAAAACGTGCCTGAATATATTTTGTACATTGTTGCAGTTAAATACATTGACAAAGCATAAAAACTGATTTTTATAACATCTACTATATTTGACCCACATAAGGTTAGGCATCATCATTATATTATAACTACTTAATTTAATAGAAAATTGTGAAGCTTTTTGTCATTTATTTCACGAGTGATAAATCACGGCCAGTTTTTACAATATTTTAAATGTGGCTATTAATAATTCACGACAACTAGCCTGCAAGTGAAATAATTTCTCATAAACAAAGTTATTTAAGAGTTACAAAAACTTCAAGTAAATCAAAGCAAAAAATTATCAAGAATAAGGTTCAATTTCAATTAAATAGATTCTTTTTTTAGCTGTTGCATGTATCGATGCAATGTTACATTTTTATTTCTTTTCCACGTGTAGCTTTACCACCGGCCGATGGAATTGATTTATAATGTAGCTTGATTCTTATGAATTTAAACATGCACTAAAATGTTCTTTCGATGTATTTAACTGGCGTAGTACATGATTTATGTTATCACCTATTATATCACCAGAGATGCATAAAATGTTTCGTAAATACATAAAGCCCACTTAATTAATTTCCTGTTGTGGAAATTTTATCCACAATAAATTATACACTTAAATAATAATTAGCCGCTTATTCGTTTTTTTAATCGTTTATAGGTTTATCGTTAAGTCCACAATCTCACCTGATCTTAAGTGACGATGTGGCAGCTAGACAGGCGGGCATTAGAAAATACTTTACCACCATGATATGGTTTCATCACGATGTTTTTCTTAACTGAAAGCTCAGTCTTGTTGCAGGTATTCGAACTCACGTCGATAGATACAGAGTTTGTAAACGCTACCGCTGAGCCATCACTGCTTCAAAATTTCAAATATGTAATTTCGACGAAAAATCTTCACGGTTAGCCAAAAATGAATAAATCAGGGGTTGCGGGCTCTCTAGGAGATATATTTGACTACATAACAACATGTCAATAAAACTCGTTGCTAAAAAACATTTCTACTATCGACCTGTATACAACCTGTACCAACGAGAGAAAGTATGGAAAAATCCACTCTACTATAATTAGTTGATTGATGCCCATTGGATATTTGAATCTTTATATCGAATAACGCAAAGCGTGAGTTTTTTAAGTAGGCTTTATTTGGCAATAGTCAATGTGCCGGGCATTACATGGATCATGTACCTTATTAATTAAAAATTAACTTGTAATACATCATGTTGTTTTTAATTAATATAAAATAATTATTAACAAATATTTCTTTAATAATATTGAAAGTGTTATAAAAATCGAAAAATAGTAATTGCAACAGTTTCTTTACAAACTTTTAGAACAATGTCGACATAATTATTTTAAGAGTTCATTTTATTATTAAGAATTACCTCCACATTATTTTTCTTTACGCTTTATTAATACAAACTAATCCGAGCCTGTTGTTTTCTATTATTCGCTGCAATATGTTACTATCGTTTCACCACATGGAATACATAACTGACTTGTTTTAAAGCCGTTGATGCCTCACATATTGTATCGATATGCTAGCGGAAAAATCGGCATCGCGGGGTGGCGTGGCCCTACACGGCGCTGCGTGTACGCAGCTGTTATACGATCTTTGTTTGATATGTGTGAAAGTGTATTATAATTTTATAAACACCGCCGCAACACAACACAGTCGGCTCATTCAGTCAACCGTCATCGAGTCCACCACCACTGCGTCGCGCCGCGCCGGCCGCGGCCGAGCTGTTGCACATCCATATTGCATTACTGTACTGTTTCGAACGCATTTCTAACTACTAGCCAAAAGAGCCTACTGTTGTACTTGAAAAAAAATTGCACTTCGGCCAATGACCGGGCAGCCGCGACCGCGACCGGCCGGCAAAACAACGTATAGAGACAGTCACGTGCCCGGGGTGAGGCGCGGCGGGCGACTCACTCGCAGCCGAACCTTCTCTTATAAGATGCACATTCGGTGCGGCATAGGTGTGGAGCGTGCTGAACTGAGTGCGCCGAGCGGCATGCCTCCGCTAATAACACTCGATATATTCGCTCGCTAACTCTAGTTTTAGTGAATCAAACTCACCGGATACCGGATGCTATGTAGGATGTCGCACAGCAGCCTTAGTTGTCACTACGACAGCTATCTTCCATCAGATTCATCCCTAGAAACAGACGCACTGAACCGTCACTGGTGAGTCTCATTCATCCATTCCATACATTCGTTACAATTCATTTATTAGCAAAGTCATTGTCATTATCATGGAATATGTTAACTTATTGTTTAATTCAGGTGTTCGTTGAATTATATACATATATGTAGTGTACTTAATATTGTATTGATTCCAATACTCAGCATACGTTATCTTGTTAGTATATAACAAAGGTAGAATAAAAACAACAGCTTTGAAATGAATTTAATTTAGTTAAATTTTAATATGGGTATTTAGAGAACTTTCACTTATTTTAAATGAACATTAATACTTTATACAAAAATGTTTATTACAGTTCAATGTAAATTAAAATTACATTATTTAGTACTCAATAGGTACATACTCGCTACAACTTAGCAGTACGGTCACATGTTATAATAGGGCATATCAAAAATATTGCCATACCATTTCCCGTAACAAATGATTGTAACAAATTTAAACAAAGAATAAAATTAAATGAAACATTATCCGATTTTATATTTAAAATTGATTTTATTCCTTTAGAATATATTATAATCTCTAACATTTGAATGGTAAATAAAAATATATTATAATAAATATTAATGGTAAATTATGTAGCAGAAATATAAATAAATATAATAGGGATTTTTATAAACGTGATTTTTCTGTATAGTAATGTAATTTAGTATGTCATATTTTTGATATATAGCATCATAGACGCGATTCGTGGTGGAGAGTTGACTACCTATCCTATGACATGTCGTAACCTCGTGGCCGTAGCCGCGGTCGGTCGGTACACGCGGCGCTCACCATGATCGGTTTAGACCTAGTTTTCCACTCAATAATTAAGGTGCGTACGGTACCGCTCTGTGGACACAGTATGACAACAATCATAAAACAGTAATATCAATATAACTCATTAGTCACAACTAATATTTATTAAATTAAATATAAATAGTCAAATATTTTCAAAGTTTGATTACAAGGTTAGGTTACATTTTCAACTTGAAGTATCATCCTATTAGGCGTAATTTTTTTATCACCAGTAAACTCATATAAACATATTATAATATTATCCGTTTAAATCAATGTAATAATGATTTATTTTTATAATAATTATGCTTTGTTGCAATTAAAACTAAATACAGACCTTTTTTATTCTTTTCGAAAAACTAACCCAAAGTTCAGAAAGAAAAAATTGCTGCCGGAAAGACCCGATAATATTTCTAACTAGTGTAAAATCAGATGTTTTCACTATAAAAAAATAATAAGCACTCATAGGTGCACGTGAAGCTCTTTGTAATGACGTAAATTATATTTGGCTATCATTAACGAAAGCACGTGTTAAGCCAACGTTGAATTCGATTTGTGATTGTCGATAACATATAAATCGACCGTTAAATATTGACCTTTATGTGAACGTATAAAGTTTTCCATTGACTAAACCTTTACTTGATAATCACCTTGCATCATACCCGTGTATACAATTAAAATTCACCGATAGGGCGATTAGTTTCATTGTAACATTTTATTCAGACTCATATTTACGATTGTAAATGCAATTAGGTATTTTAGAAAATTTACTTTCAGCACGTTGAAATTTTTATAAACGCACTTGATTACACTTATAGATTAATTATTGGTCTCGACTGCGGTTCAACGTGGAGACTAATCACACTCATTCTTGTTGTTACACTCGTATTGGTCTTTTCGAATTTACAACAGGTATAGTTTCCCAAACATGTATAGTTTATTTTATTGAAAAATATAATAAAAAGAGTTTCGTGATTCGCACTTACAGTATTATCGAATACATTAAAAAGTTTGATCCCTTTATTTTCTATATTTGACCTTTTTTGTTCCCATGCATCTCTCATTGTAACTATACAATCTGCTCCTAAACAAACGAAACCTCTTTCGTAGTCTTTTAAAAACTTCTTTAGGGTCTTCTTCTTCTTCCTAACTTGACAATCGGTCCTCTTTAATGAAGACCATTACTGCCATTATCGAGTGAATTATATTGTCAAGTGTTATGACGACTCAGTAGCCTAACAAGATGGTGGCTCCCATGTTAGAACTTTCTGGGAAGATTTTGTGGGATCTCAGAATGAATGCTTTCAGCTTATATTTATAATTCACTTCACTTATGCACAAAAACCAAACTATATCACGCAAAACGCCACCAATATTACATTATATAGGGTCAAAACCTAAGTAAATTAATTAAAAATAAAAACCACAACATGTCACTTCAAGATCCCGCCAAAAACTCTTTTAGGGTGAATGAAGTTTTGACTTGTAAATAGACGCGTTATACTCTCACTAAAAGCAATTTGAACATGGTAAACATTTTTTTTATCAGGATGTTGAAAGAAAAGAGATAGGAAATCACAGTGTAAGGCGGAAACTCTGTTGTCAAAAAAGGACAAATATTTCTTCTCGCTCACGCCGGTATCAAGTTGAAAGTGAACTGAAAGCAAATTACCCTCCATTAAAGAGCATCAAAGCATGTAAAGAGCGTCAATACAATAATATAATATAATATAATACTGTATAATATACATAATAATATATATACTGTATATACTGTGTGTATGTACTGTATAATATATATAATCGAAGTATGTAATCATGTTATGATAAAGTTGGTTCTATTTATATTGATCGACGGCAAGACCTGTTGCGTTGAGAAGCCCAA
This sequence comes from Saturnia japonica, assembly GCA_033032175.1. Classification (NCBI taxonomy): domain Eukaryota; kingdom Metazoa; phylum Arthropoda; class Insecta; order Lepidoptera; family Saturniidae; genus Saturnia; species Saturnia japonica. The sequence goes on from CM065305.1 coordinate 10,597,179, forward strand.
AGTCAATCTCCAGTCAAAATTTAATTTGACAGCACAATCTTTGGTGCCCGTAAGTTTAGTGATGTTTCCAATATTATCAAAACAGGGAAGTAAAAAGTTTTCTTGTGTACCACACATTACATACATAAAACTGCACACAGAAGGAGATATAAATATAACCTATTGGTATTTTAAACAAGGTTTTATAGATCCTGATCACAACCTAGGACTACAGTACTTATGGAGTTGAATCCAACAAACCTACACACGGCGAAGATAACTTGCTTTGTTAAATAGTTGCTATGGCCAACAAACGGGTCCATCATCAAATCAACTAAATAATATCATATTAGTTACAAGTTACTTATGTATTCCAAATTTCAGCTCAAACGGTTAAGGGACAGCAGTTAAAAATTTAGTTGCAAGATTTAACACATACGCACTATCATAGCGATTAGCTCGCTTAAACTCGCTAAGCTTGCTATTAAAATAATAGCAAGTAAAGCAATCTATACAAGTAAATCAAATTGAAGTGTCTGTTTGTGATCTCAAAATAACAGCTTTTTGCTAGAAGCTTATGAAAGTATATACGATACTTATAACAAAAGACCTATTCTTAATTTTTTTTGTCCGTCACTTTGTTGCGAGTCATTTCTGAAAAGGTTAGGCCGATTTTGACGGAACTTTCACTGGCAGATAACTAATGTTATAAGGAGTAACTTAAGCTATTTTAATTTTTGAAAAAAAAAATTTGGCTCCACTTAATTAAAGATCTATTCGGAAAAACGACTATTAAAATCTCTTAAGCTGAGGATACCATAAGAAATATATAAATAACGTAGTACATAATTGTAGGTTTTAAAAATACCTATATAAAGCATGGAAATCATATGTATTTCTTCTAAGGATCACCCAATTAGAATTTAGCACGATTCCCGCGTGTGCCTTTTCGGCGCCATTTAGTAATACTCGCGAGCGCAGCCGAGGGCGTAGCTAGTTATATAATAACAAAACAGGAACTTATGTGTTTTGTGGGAGAAATAGACAGAGCATAATAGAGAATTACACCGTTTTTGAAATGTGGCTGGTAATTTTCATTAGCCACTTAGTAGAGTTTTTATTTTAATATCTCGACATTAATTAGTGCTCTAACATGGCATTTTAATAATACCTTTCAAATTTTACGTAGTAAACATTACGACTGCTACTGTTTCGTGTATTTGTAGGACAGACAAAAAAATTCAATCTTTTAAAAATTATATCAAAATCAAGAATATTAATTCTATAGTATTTTACTACTAAAAGAAGTAAGTAGAAACATTATTTTATAATTTTATAAACTAAAATTAACATAGGTATATCGATAGTTTATAGCAAGAAGTACCTACGTACCTTATCATTTGTAGAATTTTCAGCATACATAGTAAAAACTCTATTGGGATGGTATCCTGAGTGGGGCATCTAAACCAACATCATGGACAACGGCGAGGGTAAATAAGTAATAATGACTACGTAGTTCATGAAAATATAACTTAGTATGGAGGAATATGTGTACTTACACATTTTGTACCCACAGAAAATATATATATCTGGGGGCACGGTAGTGTCCTCGCCAAATCGAGCGCAAGGTACGACCGTAACACCCTTTTCTCGAAACGACTTACACCACTTTTGACTCCCTGTAACTTCGTTGTGTATTAAGCAAGAAGTTTGAATTTGTAAAGATCAAAAGGACATACCTACTGTAACTGACTACATTGCAAATATACCTAATAATTAAACCTTATAGTTTGCGAATTATCGTTAGTCAAAGTTCTTTAATTTTTTTTTGTCACTGACACACTCACCGATCTTCAAAATTCTGAGGTACTTCTAGCAGTCTTTGAAATTTCAAATTTAGAATTTTAGTTAACGTTCAGCCTATATAGGAAAGAAAATATTAAAAATCCCGAAATCGAATCCCAACCCAAGTCACGGCCGTACCATTTTTACTGGAAGAATTTCGGCGTATTTTCACGCCTCAGTCTAGCAGCACTGGGTTATTGTAGAAGGCTGAAATTTTGTTTATTAAGAGTACATAAGGAACTCTACAATGTCAAGGGTTTTCTTTACAGCTTCATTTGTTAAGAAGTTATAGGGATGCAAACTTACTAAAATTCAGCACTGATTCGATTCACTCATAATCATAAAAATATAATGAGTTACTTCATCAAAACCTAGAGAGCTGAAGTTTGGCACAGAAATAAGGTTTAATACCCACTCAATAAAAATTATTAAATCTAGAATTTTCGAAGATCCGACCCTGACGTGAAACCCACAAGCCCAACCAAACTATTAAAGATATCGAAATACCGCCTTAAAAAAATTATTAAATAATCTGATAAGCGTTTTCTGATAACGCATAAAAATCGAAGGTCTGGAGTACCTAATATGGAACTATAAAGAGCCACGCTAAACTATAAGAGCTATCAAAATGCCGTCTTAGTCAAATTATTTAATAATATTATGAGAGCGTTCTGATGGCATTTAAAAATCAAGGGTCTGGAGTAGTGTGATTTGGAACCCTAAGAGCCCCGCCAAACTATAAGTGCTATCGAAATGCTGCCTTAGTAAGAGATATTCAATCTAATGAGCACATTCTAATGGTCTACAAAAATCTAAGATCTAGAGTAACAGCTGATGTAAGCCAAACTATATAAGATATTGAAAAAAATGCAACTTTATTAAATATCAGTTCTATAGAACACGAAGCCTCCGTTCAGATATATTATTTTTTTAAATCGCAGCGTTAATGCACGCCGACTCGCGTTTGTGAACGGTTTGTTTTAATATTAAAAAGTCTAAGCGCGCTTTTATATGAATAGAGCTAGGGGCAAACATTATGAGCAATAAACTCCATCAATATGATAAGCTTTTTCTGCTTATCAATATTATGGAATTTCAGTAGCTGATTTAGAAACTTTATAATAAAATACAAAAAGAAGTGAAATCACAAGAAAAACATGCTTTAAAAAACGGGCCAAATCTCGATTCACATGGTTTGTCTGTAAAAAGTAGTGAAATCTCATAAACAGCCAAGTGTAGATGAGGTGGATATAAAAAAACGAGTCATTTTGCTAAAATCTGGCCTATATTTTACACGTTTAATTCCATTATTTAGAATGTTCTGTGCCTAATTATATGAGCCTAAAACATTTTAATTAATGACAAGACAATAAATAACGTTAGTATATTCTTATTATATGTTGTGTAATTTTATATGACTTGGCCGTTGTTGCTTTAAACTCAAGCTCAGGAAAACAGAAGTACGTAATAGTAACAATGATTCCTACAATATAATCAACGGCACAATTTGTACAAACCGCTTTTCTACAAATTGTGTTGTTTTGTAAAAATGTATAATACTCTACAATATTTTCCATCGTTTCCATAGATCAGTAGTTTAATATCTGCGTGTTTATATAAATATATTATAATAACTCGGATAAGAACAGCACAGTCCGTCAGTCAGTTGCAGAACACCGACTACCGGGAGATTTAAATCCACCGGCATTCGCCGGTGTCATGCTGGCCTGCAGCATCTGTTGCTGCTATAAGTTTGCGCATCTTTCGTGCGATTGAATTGAAACTTTGTATAAATATATACAGTTGTTGGCTATTATGTGATGTAAGCAAGAGTAATTTCAACAAATTCATGCATTTCATATATTTTCCGTATTTTGAATGTAGTTTTCAAGGACTGAATCCGAGGAAGGATCTAAATTACATTATCATTGCATTTTTTTTAGAAGTCATGCAGTAATAACACAATACATATTTACGACTAAAGAAAATAAAAGACAGTACACTACTAATCCAGTGAGGACATATAGTTTAATAACAAAAGATAGATTAATAACAACAAAAGCATTTTCAGGTGTACCAAGTCACGAGCATTAGCTAGTACAATATACGAATAACGATAAATATAGCTTTAGTGGGAAATTGTATGGATATAACCATGATTTTCTTGATTATGCTGATATCACGATAACTATATACAGAAAACATAGTTTTGCCGGGAATAAAATAGAATAATGTTGATTTAATAACTCGATGAGCGTATTTACAAGGATCACTCCACAACAATACATATTTATGACACCGAATTAAATTTAACGATTCCCATTCAAACGCATAGCACAAAAAGTTGTTTTTGTATTTTTCAAAAACTTTTGTTATGTTATTCAGGTTAGATATATTACATCCTATTGAGCAAAATGACACACAATGTAGGGCTATTGTTATAAAATAATAATAAAGGTTCGTATCCTCCTTCAAAAATTCCACGTGACTCTTCAATAACAAAATATCTATACTAATATTATAAAGCAGAAGAGTTTATTTGTTTTGTTGAACGCGCTAATCTCAGGAACTACTGGTTCGAATGGAAAAAGTATTTTAGTGTTGGATAGCCCATTTATCGAGGAAGGCTATACGTTATATAACATCACGCTACGACCAATAGTAGCAGAGCATCATTGAAAAATGTTGCAAAAACGGGAAAATTGATTTCTTTTGAGAGTTTCTATTGCGTGCGCAGCGTAAATGGTTAAAGTTACGCAACAGTTATCTGTGACGGAATTATTTACCTTAAAAAGTTCTAATAAAAAGACCGCGATAGTATAAGTCTATCTTTTAAGGGTGCCTCGTTAGCCTAGTGGTCGTAAGCGTGACTGTTATGATAGAGGTCCTGGGTTCGATTCCCAGGTCGAGCAAAGTGTTATTGGGTTTTTTCTATGAAATTCTCAGTAGCAGCTCGGAGTTTGGCTTCGTGCCCGATTAATGGCAATAGGCTCGCCCCCTATTACATGGTACATAAAAACATACTCGGCGAGTTGTGGGTGTACATTAGTACACCTCTGCCTAACCCTTCGGGGAATACAAGCGTAATGGTATGTATGTGTAAGATAACTCTTTTTATGGTAATAAAATTTGTTCTAAAATAATGCATTATTAACGAAGGTGTTTTTATAAACATGGTATTAATCCTTATCGAAATAAATACATTATTCATCACAATTATTTAATTTTCAACAAAATTACCCTTAACATCAATTGATTTCAATGAATATCTTAGGAGATATCACAATTTTAAAATAACTTTGCAGTAAAAAATGCTCAAGTACCACGCGTGCATTTTTATTATGCGGAATGATGTGGGAGGCCATGTGAGGAGGGAAGAGCCAATGGTGCTCAAATAGTTCGTAGATAAAACAATGAAAGTTTCAGCTCATTTAGAACTGTATTAAAAGTGCCTACGACCCACTCTCTCTAATCCTCTCTCTCTCTCTTATGTGACGCAAACGAAGTTGCGCGGGTCAGCTAGTCCTACTAATATAATAAATGTGAAAGTGTGTATGTTTGGATGTATGTTACTCAATCACGCTAAAACGGCTGAACAGATCTCAATTAAATTTAGCACACAGATAGTCCATGACCTGGAATAACACATAGGGTACTTTTTATCCCGCTAAAAGTCATAGTTTAACCAGTGTTATCCTACAAATATAATAAATGGAAAGTTTCTATGTCTGTTACTCAATCACGCTAAAACTGCGATTTTTTTTGGTTTGTCGTGTTCCGAGATCAGTCTGTGTATATCCAATACTACGCAGACGAAGTCGTGGGTACCAGCTAGTACTAAATAAAACTTCGTAGTCAAATGGGTGTTTGACTATAATTGCTGTGTTATAAGCGATATTATAATTCAAATTTTTATTATACATGTAAAAAATATTTTATTTTGGAGATAAATAATAGTGGTGGTCGTAAGCACGACTGCTATGAGCGAGGTCCTGGGATCGAATTCCAGATCGAGCAAAGTGTTATTGGGTTTTTCCTATGAAAATCTCAGTAGCAGCTCGGAGTTTGGTTTCGTGCCCGATTAATGGCATTAGGCTCGCTCCCTATTAGGTACATGGGACCTAAAAATATACTCGGTGAACTATGGGTGTACATTAGTATGTACACCTCTGTCTAACCCTTCGGGAATACAAACGTAATGGTATACATATGTAGGCATTTTAGTATAGGTTGTACTTACGGCACGTAGGCACTTTGAGACTTTAATGATCTACAGACAGTATCATGTCATTGGAACGTCATTTTTATGCGCAAAATAGGTCAAAAAAGCCTCACTTTGTACTCGAATACATGGTTCATCAAGCCAAATTGTAAACCAAGCCACCTTCGATTGACTCACAACTATTGCCTATTTTGTTTTTAGACGAGCGTTGCGATGCTCCCAACAACCTATGACTGTAGTTTTGTCGGTAGATTTGTTTCAAGCAAAATAACTTTTTACGCCAATTCTTCCACTTCTTCTTCTTCTTCCTAACTTAGCAACTAGTTCTCTTTATTGAAGACCGTTCTTGCTATTATCGAGTGAATATAGTGTCCTGTCCTATAATGGTTTCAGTATTCTAATAAAATGGTGAGTCCCTTAGGCTTTCTTGGGAGTTTTTGTGGCATCTCAGAATTCGTGGTCCATGTTATTATTTCAAATCTACTTCACTTATGGAGTAATTATAAATAATAATAATAATTAAGCAAGCTTTATTATGCAAAATTCCACCTGTATTACACAATATTGGGTCAAAAAACACAAAATAAATAAAAAACACAAACCACTACATGACAGTTTCAGATCCCACCAAAAACCTGAATTGTATCTAATAGGTTTTAATCATTATGCATAGTGCTTGCAATACCGGAATACCGATATACCGAATACCTACCGGTATTTCATGCTGTTATTTAGCTATTCCGTGAAAGTATTAGTTGCTGACATAAAATATCGATATTTTAGTATTATCTACAAATAATATTTTTTAAAGATTTCAATTGTACTTATTATAGCTCATCCATTGCTATTTGAAATACTTATTCTTCATATCGATGTGGTAATACCAAGACCAACACTAAATCGTTTACTGTCTCACTCCCGTACCGGTCTTCTCTCCTTGTTTGCGTAGTATCAAAGTTATATATTATTTTATATGATGCATGTAACCTCACATTTACCAAATGTTATCGTAAAGAAATTATGCTTACTTTTTTAACTAACTTCAAAAAAGGCAGATGTTACTCAATTCGAATGTATATTTTTTTATGGATGTTCAGCCCATAACTTCTTTGTTTTAAACCGATTTGAATGACTTTTTTTGGTTGATAGGAAATACCTCAAGTGTGGTCCCATTTTAATTTCATTGGCATTGGACCTTCAACTTCGTAGATACACCAGAGAATTCTTCAAAATCATTGTTTTCTCTTTTTTTAAATTGTGTTGTAACATATACGCATTATAAATTAAGATCATCATAAATTCCATTCCAGGCATTAGTGAGAGTTCATTAAATGCATTATGTTTATGACGATCACGTTTCAGAAATACACTGTTAGTAATACAGTTAATGTTGATATGTATATCATATTATATTATCTAGTGCTCACGATTTCGTTCTCGTGAAAATGTTTTTGAGTTCCTACGGTAATAGCGTCATCAGGATTCAAAGTGAACTGACTTTTATTGTAATTTTATCACTATATGTATAATGCTTAATTTTTAAGAGGAAGCGTAATACATTCATTTTCTTATTCAGTCCTGTTGTAGGTCCAGGTCCTATAGTGTTGAATAAATCTGAAAATTACATTCAAATTGTATCAGTAGTTAATAAAGCCTGGATGGTGCTATTTTAAATTGTGTTCGTAATATTAAGACATAGCTCAGTTGTATATAGTGTAAACCTTACGAACGGTCACATGATGTCAACTAAATAGAAATCATTCACTTATCTACCCTTGAAAGTGGTATACGCTTTCAATGAAATAGTTTTTCAATAACTCTATGAGAACTGTTATAGCAAGTAATATAAATAAATGTATTGGTACATTTTATGTACCGCGTCTGAAGGCACGTCTCAACCTCACAACGCGACGGTATCACGTGGTAAATCGTAATAATAATTAGGTCATGGTATTTATTTTAAACTAGAAAAAAACTACATGATATTGAAATATTTATTTATATTATTTATATTTATATTGCATATATTACTGCTTGCAACTATAATTTCATTTTGTACTTTGTATTCGAATACCTACCTACCTTAGAAATTCTTCGAATACGACGAATGCTTAAATTAATTAATAATATAAAATGTGTCTTACAAATACTATGAAGCAATATTATATCAATAAATGGAAATTAATAAAAACATACGATTAATTGTTGAAATCAAAGAAAACTAAAACATATTATAAACTTTTATATACGAATGGAGTATTTTAATGTACATTAAAATATTAACATATACGAAGTCTTTGCATACTAAAACTATTGTGTTAATAACATTTTTTTTATTTAACAGGAATGGCCGTGTATCAGCTCAAGCGGAGGGACCCTCCCGCCGTAAAAGCAACCTTCACAATGCAATGGCATCAGAAATGGATACATCTTGGGGTAAATTATACACAAGTTATAACGAATACAAACAACGGTCTTTACAACGTTCCAAATTAAAACGGTCACTTATTTCTTTAAACTAGATAATTTTATTATGAGGGCCAGCAACTCGGGTACACGTTATAATAATAATTACATAACACAGTTTGACGAACGCTTTACTTAACGGTTATCCATCTTAAATTATTGATTCATGATTTTCGTTGCTACTTCCGCCTGGAAGTAATTACGTCTTTCTGCAACAATTTTTTTTACCAGATTGTTATTAACCTGTAAGAAATATTATTATGCTCGGAATGTCTCTGCGCGATCGAATCAGAGGAGATCCGCAGAAGAACTATAGTCACCGACATAGCCCTCAGAATTGTAGACTTAAGCGGCAGAGGGCGGGAATATCGCTCGTAAGACTGATGACCAATAGGATCCTTGGAGATCCCGAGTGGTAGCCATATCCCGGAAGTCGCAACGTGGGCATATCCGCCACAAGGTGGATCGACAACCTTGTGAAGATTGCGGGAATCCTCAAAATGTCTGCAATTCATACATGTTATAATTATTACGCTGGCCATGGATTGGTTAAAGTACAAAATGAAAAACAAATTTTCTGTTATTAATGTAAAATACACCACCTTCCGTTATGTTAACCAGAAAGCACAACATCCGAACCGATAAGGAACTACTTCATTGACGTTTGACCTTATTTAGTTTGAATAGAAGAACAAGGAATTAATTACTTCCTGTTCATATTTGTAATGCGTCGATAGCAACATGACGCGGCGCCATGTCCTCCTCGTGCTCCTTGCAGTAAATGAACTTAAAAGTATTGAGAATATTAATTTAGTTTTATGTTTAAATAAAGACTGATTGCTCGTTTATCGCTTTAATATTGATCGTTCTGTCTCATTATCCTAACTTAATCCTCTTCAGTCCATAGACTTCGAACCCATTACTTTATATTATTTATAACTGGCATAGTAGTCACATCGTTCTCATTTGGACAGTTAACATCAGAAACATTCATTGTGTCAACATCTTCTTCATCTAACCATACAGCTTCATTGTCCTCATTCAAACAAAGAATTTCCCTGGCACGTCTAGCAGCAATTCTTTGAAGCCGAATTTTCGCGATGGGCAATACTTCTTCTTGCGTTTTATGTGATTTCTTGTGTAGATTAGTGGCCTTGTATGATGCAAAATATAGACCACAGATGCCACAAGATCGCTTAAATAAGTATGCCTCGATACTGGGGCAATAGGTATCATACGGAACTTGCTTCAAATATGATGAAGCTCGGAGATCCAAAGATAGCTGAAGTAACAGTGGAGCGAATTTTCTTTCACAGTCATCTTTTTCTTTGGTTACATACCCGTTACACGTCTGTTGTACTTGTACTACACAATGGTGTACTTACATTGTCGATAATGTTCTTAAAGTCGGTAACTTATTTTTCTTCGAACTATAAAGGTAATAAGTTTCAAATAATGGAGTTGTAAAAGTTGTTAAATAAAACATTGTTATGTTCGAGATACAGAAGTTCAATTTAATTTTTTCTCTGATTATTTTGACTAGAGGGTTGAGATTTAGAGCAACAGAGGTTTTGGGGCTTGAATGGAAGGGAACACATTCTTTCAAGTTTGGAGGTTTTCGACTTAAAGAAATTGTAATGTACTTAGATATAAAATATTATATTTTGAAAAAAATGTCATGTCACAAAATTTGGGACTCCTCCCCTCCCGTTGTCACACAATGTCACACTTCCCAACCCCCCTAAACCTAAAGTGTGACGTAATTTATGGATGGCACTTCTGTCGGTGTAGACTTTTGTCTAACACTTCGAAGAAACAGGCGCGATGGTATGTTATGTAACTTCATAGTTACGAATAGTGCGCTTAGCTTGCGACGCGCAATTGATCATAGGTGCGGAGTTCCGGGAAACCAACCGCGACAGTTTTGCTGAAATTTTCAAAAAATTCTCTAAATTATAGTGAAAACCATATTAAAATCCGTTGCGTAGTTTAAAAGATCTACGCGTACAGAGGAACAGACGGCAGAAAGCTTCATTTACTTTATACTATGTATTGATGATTGATAATAGTATTGATTGGGTATATTAAATTAGTATATTATTATATATTGTACTGAAACGTGTTCAATTGACGTAGATTGTCTTATGACTGCCTAACAGCTTATAGCTAGCCAGCTACCACCAGTTGAAAAGATGTCGTTTAGCACCTATAGATATGGACTCGCAGTTGTAGTTGTAAGTTGATAGAGAGTCAGTGCCATTTCTTTAATTAACTTGTTTTCTATCTTCAGCAGTATCATCACTTATTGGCAGATGATATTGTTGTAGTCAACCGCTAAGTCTATATGAGATAAACAAAAAATATTTCCTGCTCTACTTTTGACGTTCTGCAGATGCCAGATTATTTATAAGATTCAGAGAAGTGAGTTCGATAAAACATTCTCAGAATACACACATGATTTGTATAATTTGTTATAATACTTATAGTCGATCTATGAGCGAACACAGTTTACATACTTACATTGCTGAATGTTTGCCGACTATTACTTGTCAGCGACTGTAATTATTTAAACGTTAGAAATAAATTTATAGTAAGATTTTCATATATTTTTTTGGAAGTTTTCTTAATTAGACCATATTGACAGCTTAACAGCGAAACATCGCCTTAGAAGTTTCGTGAAATGACGCTTCCGTCTAAACATACACAATACCGCACTGGTTGTCAGTTTTGTTTTACTTAGTTGGGTGTGCCCTTGGTCGTGACTCTTGCGAACGAAAACGAACTAAATACATAAAGCAATAAAATAATATGCCAACTGCTTGTCAACATCATTTTCAAAGCGAGTATATGACAGCTTGGACTGACAGTTGACACCCACCCTTTCTCACCCAGTAGGTAACCTGAACTCGGACTAGACGTGTCTTTTCGTCGGCTGGGAAAGTTATTATAGTTTGAAGGACTCTGCTATCTTTGTAAATAAATAACTAATTTATTTTTTAATATTTTATTAAATACTAGCTAAAGCCGCGACACAAGAACGCGTAATACTTATAAACTTTAATCAGTTTTTATTGAATGAAGATATTGTGATAATTTTTTTATAAGAATATGTATCTGAGGAGTAAAACAAAAAAAATTATCAAAATCTTATCCAGTAGTTTTACGTGATACGGACAACGGCAAACCTGAATCATTTAATTTATTTAAATCCAAATATTACTCTGATTATAAGGTGTATTATTATTATTTGAATTATAGTGATATCTGAAAATTATTACTTGTTCAGCATGCACCAAAATTATGATAATCATAACGGTTTAAGAACCATAGTGCTTATGATGTAAGTAAATAAGAAACGATAGTTTCCGTAATATTTAAAGTTAATAACGACGATATATATACATAAAAATGATTTTTTCTTAGTTTGTTTGTCCAGTATACGTTCCTAAATCATTCATTCGAGTTCGATGTAACTTTGATGAGTTATTAAGCGTACGCCCGTGAAGATTTCTTAAAAAGTACAAACACAGTTCAATAGATGGCGCGCAGTTCATTACATTATGGAGACAATGTGAACGAAGTCACAGGTAAAAACTACAAATAAATAAACATACTATTGATAATTCTCAGCTCAAGGTAACTGAAATGGCAACGGAGAGGGTTATGCTCGGAGTTTATTTTTGTGATCAAATCAGAAAAGAGGAGATCGCATAAGAACTAATGCTACCGATATAGCTCTCAGAATTGCTAGACTTAAATGGCAGTGGTCGTGGCACATCGCTAATAGAACGGATAGCCGATGGGGCGGACGGTAGTGTTATCGAGTGGTGGCCACGTACAAGAAGACGCAGCGTGGTGGACCGTCAACCCGGTGAAGGTTGCGGGAACCCGCTGTATGCGAGTAGCGCAAGACCGATCGTTGTAGCGATCTTTGGGGGAGGCCTATGTCGAACAGTGGACGTCTTTTGGCATTCGGATGAGTGAATGGATGGATTGAAAATTCTTGAAAACGTATCTTTTTTATTTTAAACTAGCTAGCCTGGCAGTTCTTGCACTGCTTTTTCCATTACGCGACCAACACCGATTTTTTTTCTAAAAAATTTTTCTACGACCAAAACAAAAGAGAATTACGAATATCCATCGTTCTAAATTTATAATCATGAGTCAGTTTTTACAGAATTTTTCGATCGACTTTTCAAATAGTTCTTTGCCTAGAAATCTTAATCGGCATATTGGTAACATTTAAAAGTATAATTTGCCAAATCCGCGCGGCCGTTCTCAAGTAATGCGCTCACAAACGAACAGCATTTAATTTATATTTATTTAGAAAATTCCAGCTAGTTTTTTTTCGATCTGACCTTACTGTTAGCCGGGCTAAACCAAAACCGCCGACCAAAACCAGAGCCGCTGATGGCTTTTACAGCTTTACCGGGCTGAGTTTGTTATAAACATAAATGTAAATCTCCATCCATGTTAAAAATAAAGTTATATAATTATGTAGATACTATATTATAAATAATGGTTCCTTTGATTATATAGTACCTACTTAGTATATTTCTCAAGCTCTTCTTGCATCCAACTATTTTAAAATATCTGTTTTTATAACATTTTTTTCTTTCTGAAAATTAGCATTGCTGGAAATTTAATTCTCTTCAATAATTCTTAAAAACAACAAAACTTTTCTTTGCCTTTCTCGTATGGGCTAAGTAGTAATGATAAAATTACAATTAAAAGTATTAAAAGATAGATTCGTGTAGAATGCAGATTAGAAAAATAGTTCCCTTAGAACGTAAAATAAATGATCTTTATCAAATCCTGTGTAAAGTGAAGGCAACATTGCTTGCTATAATAATATTATATATGATCCTTATAATAAATAAAATAAATATAAAAGACATTCTATATACTTCGGACGTACATTAGTGAAATGATATAATTGATATTGATTTAATAAGGTAGAAGATATTTATTTATAACAAGCTTCGACAAGTAAAATATTAAATATTAATAAAGTACGTACTATATTGAGCATATTTACTAAAAAAATACAATGTAATTTTTAAATTTTTAAGCTCCGCGTCGTAAATATTATGCGTTATTTTCATAGAATAGTTCAATAATAATTAATTCCTCGTTACGCAATTACAATCTACTGGCACGTTACGCAATTAGAGAATCAAACAATCATAGAGCGTTTGTGACCACAGGGAGGAATAAAAAAAATTGTGTTTTACACAATAATAATACAATATTTTTGAGTTAAAAAAAAAATCGTTCAGAAATATATAATTAATCAGAATAACACCGACAAACCAAGCCACCTTCGATTGACTCACAACTATTACCTATTTTGTTTGTAGACGAGCGTTGCGATGCTCACAACCACCTGTGACTGTAGTTTTGTCGGTAGATTTGTTTCAAGCAAAATACCTTTTTACGCCAATTCTACCACTTCTTCTTCTTCTTCCTAACTTGGCAACTAGTCCTCTTTATTGAAGATCGTTCTTGCCATTATCGAGTGAATATAGTTCAGTATTCTAATAAAATGGCGAGCCCCTTAGACTTTCTTGGGAGTTTTTGTGGCATCTCAGAATTCGTGGTCCATGATATTATTTCAAGTCTACTTCACTTGTGGAGTAATTATAAATAATAATAATAATTAAGCAAGCTTTATTAAGCAAAATGTCGCCTGTATTACACAATATAGAGTCAAAAAACACAAAATAAATAAAAAACACAAACCACTACATGACAGTTTCACATCCCACCAAAAATACCGAATTGTATCTAATAGATTTTAATCATTATGCATAGTGCTTGCAATACCGGAATACCGATATACCGAATACCTACCGGTATTTCGTGCTCTTATTTAGCTATTCCGTGAAAGTATTAGTTGCTGAAAACACTCGAAAAACATTCGAAGTGCCCACTATATTCAGGATCCTACGGGCCACTTTTTGAATTTTAGCATTCTTAGGAACGCTCACAAGCAGTTATTCTGGTATGTTTGTACATTGTGGTATTATACATAATTTGTAGACCATTTTATGTCTTAAACATGCTATAAAACAAATTTATAAATTTATACTGGCATATGACGTCACGGTGTGATGCTTACAAATGGTAGCGTTTACGCAGGTTTTTTTTAGTAACTTGAATTTATTTATGTATTTTTATTGGATAATACACAAAATTGTGAAGAAAAACACCTACTGTTGCCATTATTATTACATTGTTGATAATTTTAGATGGGTGAATTTCGAAAACAGTCAAATATCGTATTATAATTTTATATGAGTAGGTTATCTGGGTAGATCTGCTGTTACTATATTAATTGAATTATAATAAAAGATACTTTTGAAGCTAGACTTCTTCTAAACACACGTTTGAGATGTAGACCTTACTCAGAAAAAGGAAAACGTCACGAACGGAAATTGCAACGCTGCTTATTGGCTGGGTAGCGCGTATTATTGCCCATGTGAGCAAGCGAGATAGTAATAGATAATACAAGTCACAGTATAGTACAAGAGTGACAGGGAGCAGACTATAAAAAACGAATACTTTTTACTTACGCTCAAATTTTGATTTTAAGTTAAAAAGTAAATAGGTACTATTTATTTCTTAAAATGTTAAATTACAATTTCCTTTTGTTTCGAAAGACTATTACATTAATTATTATTATTAATGAGATCGAATTTAATCTTTGCTTCTGTTGGGTGGAGCATGACACCGTTTTTTTATCATTTTTAATTTAAAATTTTCCTGTATTTGATATGAAGTTTTATTTACTAAGTCTAAAAACTAAATATTATTTTGCTATAACTATACATAATATGTTTATATAAAGTAAAAACAACAGCTGTCATTCGAGGTCACATTGTAGTTCATACGTAGTTGATCGATTCCACGTACTATCCAGTTTTAACTCACAATCGACCAACAGTCTGTTTTGTTTTGCTCCTCAGATCGGCAGGCACATATCGAGGGCAGGTTCAAAAAATATTCAACAACGTCGTCCGTTTATTCCAAGAAAGCCCTGTCACAACAAAGTGAACACATCGAAAGGTAGTTTTATATTATTTTTACTGTAGAATATGATAATAGATTTAACTGATGATCGCCGAGTGATACTGCTTTCCGAAAATGGCTACTTAGAAGAATTTGACTTTGATTCTTATAATTAGTTTGAGCTTACAATACTTGAAAATATTTTAACACAACCAGGAATTTCTAGGGCTCACTTTGGTAGCTACTATTATTAAGTTGAAACAGCACATATTGGTATGTTCCGGCCGGAGCACATGAAGACCAGTGTATCATTAGATTAAATCACTAAGAATCTACAAAGTAGTTGAAATGTAACTTACAACTAAAAATAATATTGATAAAAATATCTATTTACTTACATATATACACTAACCAAGTAACTATTTTGGCTTAAAGATCCAAAACGGGTTTTGGCCTCCTAAACGACGGCATGGCACTTATTCCGATCCTGCGCAGTTTCTAGCCAATTGTCAGCTTGGAGCTGACGCAGATCTGCCTCTACTATGTTACGACAACTACCTTGACTGACTGGACGAGGACCAGAGTCATCCCAAGTATGCTCTTTTGACTGCTCGATTCTCCCCCATGCTACCATCGAGGTATTTTAGTGAAGGTGACCGAGCCAGTAAAGTTTATGAGATTTTGTTTTCTCCTTAATTTCAGCATTCTGTTGGATCCTCCAAGTACCATCGTTTCTCTTGACAGGTTCCAAGGTTTTTCGGAGCACTTACCGTTTTGCCCCCAGTAGCTGATTTTCTTCTTTCTTTGTTCGTGTCCAAATTTCACATAAATACAAACATCTATATATCACATCACAGACAGATAGATCTAGATATATATAAAGATAACTGACTGACTAACTGATATATCAATGCACAACCCAAACTACTGGTTCCTTTTAGGAAGGGATTTTCGGATATTCAACTCCTTAGGTGGTGAAAAAGGGGATGAGTTTGTATGGAAATTTGTAATTTTTAAAGATGAAAATTAGTATTTAGCAATTCGGTTAGAAAGTTAAAAGATGGGACTTAACTATGAGGCATGCAAAGTTATAGGAAAAGCGATGTACATAAATATACCTACATTTACATATATATTTGATAGATCTTGGTGGTACGCGTGTTGCGCAAAGTGTCATCAAGAAGACTCCGGAATTCCCTCGTGGGAGCCATCGAACTGGCAGAAAGTATGCCCGTACCCACTATGTCCGTCTTACCGTACATTTGCACAAACTATAGCTGTACTTCTTATCGGTAAGTATACAACATAAACATTAACATTAATCGTTACATAATTTCTATAAATATCATTTCTACTTTCACACGTGTAATTTGTATTAATGCAACCGGAAAAACGTAGTTGCTCAATCAATAATCAAGAAGTTAAAAATTCATAATAGAAAGTGGTAAAAAATGTAGGCCAGTTTGTGGTGTAATAGAACGAGTAAGTAACTTCGAAACACGTATTGATTTAACTGGTTATAATTTTGACAGGCATTGTCGTGTGGGTGACGATATGGATCGTAATGGGCGATACCGCTGCGCCCGGAGGGCAACTCTTCACTCTAGCTGTTATTACTATAGCAGCATACTTTGGTGGCTGGCTCATGATGAAAATAACAACCCTACCGGCACTCATTGGGATGCTCTTTGTAGGAATAATCTTGAAGAACATTGGCTTTGTCAACTTTGACGAAACTTATATGCGTGTAGCATCATACATCAGGTAAGCTACGACTACAAATAATTGGCATCAAAATTTTATTGTTTGTAAAAATGTAAATATGATTTTTATAAAACTACGATACACTAACTGTCGTCGCAGTTTATATCGAATAAAATGTAATTTGCAATATAATTTTACAAATAAATGTTCATTGTTGCAATATTTAATAGTTCTATCATTACAAATAATGTTGTTATCAAGTTAATTCAAATACTGTTTTATGGAAACGATACATTATTGTTATTTTTAATTTACAGAAAAATAGCATTGACGATTATTTTAACTCGAGCAGGGTTGGACCTGGATCCTATTGCTTTGAAGAAATATTTCTTAACCGTAATCAAGCTCGCTTTGGTCCCGTGGACATTCGAATTTTTATTATGCGCTGTCTTAGCATACTTTTTCCTTGGCTTGCCCTGGGATTGGGGTAAGATAACAATACAATTATTATACTTTATTTATTATTATTATTATTGTACCTATAATATTATCACATGTACAATTATAAAAAAAGATAAACCCGATTGAGTTTTTTACCAGTTCTTCTCAATGACTGGGATATTTTCCGAACCGGCCGCTAGTGGTATTTTGACGTTCATAAATTCCTTCTTAGGCCTTAAATTGAACAAGTTTTTTATTTATTTGATATAATTCTGTTGTTTAAATTTAACAGCCGAAACATTCTTCCAATTTATCTCAGCTCCCATAGATGCTCTAATACGCGAGTTGTATAAAATTATTTTAGTTATTAGTACCGAGACTATCATTTGCAATTTTGCACGATTTGTAGTTTGGTATATTTCCATGAAGTAAAACAACTACCTACTCGGTTTAGATTCGGATTAAACTGCAGAAAGTATACTGATTATTTTTTTTACAGCATTCCTACTCGGTTCTATAGTAGCGGCAGTGTCACCAGCTGTAATAGTACCGTGTTTATTCCGTCTTCGTGGCAAAGGGTACGGTGTATCTAAGGGCATTCCAACCCTCGTACTGGCTGTCTCAGGAGTCGATGATGCAGCTAGTGTTGCCATTTTTGGTATTGTTTCCTCGGTCATGTTTTCCAGCTCATCCGTCACCATGAACATAGTACAAGTGAGTGTATAAATCGCGTCAAAAAAAGCTTAACATTTCAGATAACTTCACGAAAGCTTTAGATGTGTCAGTCCTTTTGGAACCAATGCATTTCACTTCCATATAAATCCTCAGACGCCACTCGATTCAATATTTTTTAAATAAAGTTACATTGCTTTATCATATTACTTTCCATTTTTAGAAATGCCTATATGAATGTAACATTATTTTTCTTACTCGCTTACTAATCAATTTTAACCAGTCAGCATAGAAAATTTCGTTTAATGACGAAACATATATTTCTTTACAGGGTCCATTAAGTATAATTGGCGGTATAGCATTCGGTGTCATATGCGGTTACCTCGTAAAATTCGTACCAGAACGCAACGATGCCTTCCTTGTTCCACTTCGAGTTTTGTTGCTCCTTACTGGCGGTCTACTGTCTGTTCTTGGTTCTGAAGAAATCGGATGGGGTGGTGCAGGTAAGCAAGACAGATTATTTGTTAGGTACAATTAAAAGATAATCCTTCGAAAAATTTGAACGAATCTTACTTACTATAAATATTCTGTTAGTAAAACAATATTTACGTAATTAAATTTAATGATATAACGTGCAAGGAAAAGTTCTAACATAAGATTACTGATAAAATATGGACTGTGTCATTACATTTTACTCTCAAATTCATTATAAATCGTCTAATTATAATTTGTAACAGTTTTTCTTTGCACTACATAGGACATCTTAGTTGATTTTTTAAGTTTTATGACGCGGACGCTTATCTTCTCCAGTATGAATATTGAGTTTGAATGTAAAACTTGTAACTCGCGCTATTTATAGGGCAAAAGGGATAAAAATCATATTAAATAGCTTTACATTTTGTTTTACGTACGTACAATATTAAAATTGGTTTAGTGCCCACTCGTTATAATAAACGGATTCTGAAGACAGTGGAGTTCCTACAACAGAGTTAGTGTAATAACAGTATTCTGTAGTTCATTATCACCGGCGATTGTTTTCCGTAGTGTAATGCTTTCCTCATACTCGAACTCGAACAATGCCCAGTTAAAAGTGTACATGTTTATAAGCAATAAAACTAAAGGAGAATTGCGTTCGAAAAATAGATTATTATTTTCTTAACGTAGGTACCAATTTATTATTAAATTGACTTTTATAAAGGTAAATACACGTGAATTGAAGCTTATAGAAAAATAAACTTTCAATATACATAAATAATAAGGTTGTAAAAAATAAGTTACGTTTTATGGAAATATTTAACCGATTTATGTTGATTTACAGGCCCCCTGGCAGTGATTGCATTTGCATTTGTTGCATGCAAGAACTGGGTGGACCTTGGATGGGAGCTTGATGACAACCCTGTCGCAACTGCATTTGAAATATTTTGGATGTTCTTCGAACCAATGTTATTTGCGGTTACTGGAGCGCAAGTAGTTGTAAGTGTGGCATCAATTAATATATACATATTTTTATAATTCAAATAATATGTGAGACAAATCATATTTTATAAATAATTACTGAAAATTTGATATTCGAAGAATGTTTTTTGCGTTAACTTTTCAAAATCCAGATCATTTATTTTATTCATATAGGTAAATATTAACTTAAAATTGATCTATAAAAGAAGTGTTATCGTAAAATACTGCGGAGACAAAAAATCATATGCCTGGTAATTAGCCTAAACTGTTTCTAATCATATTTAAACTAGCTTTTATCATGAGTTTTTTGTGAAGGAAAATCTCAATATATAAACTTAGATGGTTAAAAGAGTATTTTTAGTGCCCGTTGAATTAAAATAATAACAGCAAATTATCAAAATGTAAACCAGTCATCAAGAACTTGTTTGTGTGTTCTGGCTGCATTTGAGAGTAAATTCCTTTAGACGTAATTTTTTTCAATTTTTTTTACAACAAAGGTGGCAAGGAAGCTTACAGCCCGCATGATGATAAGCGGCTAGAGTAGCCTATGAACCCTTGTGTATGAATGCTAGTGATCTAGCATGTTCCCGACCTTGAAAACCCCTACCCCAGAAAGTTCTGGAAACCCTTCTCACTGCAGGAACACAACACTAGGTTATTTGGCTACTATGTTCTATAAAGTGGAAGCGTTCCACCAGTCGGAATACCGCAAGTACTACTCTGTGCCATACCTTTCTTTGAACCCTTTCTTCCCCAAGTTCAAAAAGCTCAAAAGTATCAAAATAATTCGGTACAATAACAATTAATAACAATAATAATAATTATTATTAATACAATTAACATTAATAATTTGGAACAAATATCAGTCAGATTTGATAAAGGTTGAAAAGTAGAAATATAACTTATATTTATAGATCCAAGCAGTAACCTTGAACATAAAGCAAACTGGCAAACTGTAGGCAAGTGTGTAGGGGAAGTGAGAATAACTATGTGCGTTAGAAGCAAAGAGGTGGTCGATTAAACTTAAAATGAATATGAAGCCTATAGAAGAAAAGCTGAAATAATACTTATTACTTATTCCAGATTGCAGATTTACCGCCCCACTTGGTTTTAGTGGGCGGTGGTATTCTCATATCGTGTGTAATCCTACGTGCTATGCTTACAAGCATTAGCGCAGTACGTAGTAACCTCAATATGAAAGAGAAAATCTTCGTTGGTCTTGCTTGGATGGCCAAAGCAACAGTACAAGTAAATATCTAATAAACACATAATTTATTATATAATACAAAGTTACAATAATACGTTCAAAGAATTAACTGGATAACATTTAATATTAGTATAAACACATCAAGTATGTCGAAATTAGTTTTCCTATAAATTGAAAATAAGTCATAATACCATTGATTAATTAAATTCATTTTTACGTTTTTTTTTTTAAAGTGGATTCCTCTATATATCATGTTATGAAGGAGCAATATTATACAAAACATTGAAAAAGATATAAACTTCTGATTTCTGTAATGAACTTGATGGCAATATTCCTCTTGTACGTTGTAAATAACAATATTTTGTTGTTTCCAGGCTGCATTGGCCCCTGTCGCATTAGACGAAGTACGCAAAATGGCAGGCCCTGATGGACCAGACCCAATACTCGTTGAATACGCAGAAACTGTTATAACTGTTTGTATTATGTCAATCATTATTACCGCTCCCGTGGGAGCTATTGTTATCACGCTAACTGGCCCCAAACTACTTTCAAGAACTACTAAGCCACCTGTATTAGAAGGTATGATTTCGTTTTGTTCACTCAATATGCGTCTCTTATAATATAATATTGATCTTAGAAGAATATTCTTAACAATAGAAAACAATGAAATATCAAAATACTAAGTATATATCTCTGGATTCGCATAGATAATTCCAAATAGATCCACCATCCATGGGCGTAACCAGGTCCGGTCAGGGGGCAGCTCCCCCCCCCCCCCCCGGACCAGCATAGAGTCGCTAACAATCATTAAAAAATATTGCGCAGCCCACCATCAAGGTATCGGATTAACTTGAATGTGACTCGAAATAGAATATTACATTGTTTCGTCCGGTATTGTCACTAAACACTATGAACAGTCTTGGTCCAATCAAGAATGCGCTGACGCTATTAATCCAAAGCCGTAATTAAGTATTACCGTACTTTTACCATCAGGTGCTATAAAATCATATTGCCAAGCTAATTAAAAAAAAACATTATTTTGTCCTAGCCTGCTCTGATCCAAATCCTAGTTACTCCCATACCAACATGTAAATCTGTATCATTTTAATTTAGGTGACATTAATTTATCAGTAAATGGTCATGTTATTGATATATTTTATTTAAAGTATAATATATAAATATAATCAATATATAACAAGGCTGCACAAATCCTGGCCCGCCAAGATATTTAGATTTGCCCGCCAACTATCTTTAACCGAAAACTTTTTCATTTTAATTATCTATTTATGAATCTACCCTAACTGTAAACAAGTATTATTCGCTTGGAGGCATATGTTAGAACATGGATTCTAAATTATGGCTTACCTCTATAATTAAATGAGCAGCCTTGATATGGAGTAAGATAGTAACTAGTAGGGCTAGATACACAGTACGATGCTGTACTATTAAATATTATAAAAAATTATGTTAATACCTATCACTTTCTTTGAAATAATTCAAAAAAAAAATATGAATTATCAGGATGGCGTAGATCCCACCGACCGTCTATTCGTGATATTTCAATTATCGATGAAGAGGAAATTGCGGAACGCGACGCTGAAGGGGACCTGAATCAATCGTCTGCTGAAGTAACTGCTGCGCCCGAAGCTTACAGCACTCCGATACCCATCACAGTACAACCAAACCACCGTACTTGACTGCATTAAACACTTTTTAACAAAAAAGACAATCAGCATTCCAATGGTATTGCTCAATTTTATAATATGAAATTTGTGAAATATGTACCGACTGGGCGGTATGGTATGGTACTACTATCCATCATAGTCAAAAATCACACATTCATGTTTTTTTAATTTAGATAATCAAAAGCAAGTAGGTGCCTGTATAACGTATATCATAAGCCGAAATCTATCGAAAATTAATTCCAATCATATCTGTACTTGATTTTCTTTTCAAATTTAATTGTATTTTGGATTAAGTGGTGCAATATTAACTTTATCTGTGCACACATAAATATAATACATATGTATGTATTCATGAATATCAAACCAGAATATAGAAAGATGGATAGTATTGCTCTATAGTAACGACAATGTTGAATTTTACAATATTTTACAAACCTCCAGTTAAACTCGACACAATTAACTTTACATGTATAGTTTTTATCACAAATTTATATATAAAACGGCACCCGTGGCGCCGCATGAATAGATGATTGTTTATTTATACAAATGAAGATAATTATTGAAGATAACTTTAGTTACATTAAGTACTTACGACTAACGAATTAAAATGTAATATTATTATAACAGCATCAGTCCACTAAACAAGGGTTTCTTCCCGATATTTTCCTTTACCGGCATCCTACTACCAGAGTTACTAATTTAAAGTGATTCAAAGTAAAAAACGTACCTAAATGAATTCCAAATAAACAACCGTTTAACGTATATGTTAGAATTTCAATTTAACAATCGAAGATATCAATTTCTTGCAGCATAACGAAAATTGTGTGTTCAACGTTGTCGTATAAACTATTTTATGTATTTGACGGCTTTACGTTTATTTAATGAACTTAGTATACTTATAAAAAATAAAATATTTCACAAATAAATATAGTGAGATAACTTTATGATAATAATAATATAGAAAATACTTATTCAGAACTACTTACTAAATCTTTTGATATAGGTACAAATAATCAAACTACTTTTGATCGAGTTGACGAAACCTCGCTTTTAAAGTTTTACTTATTAACTTCTACAAATTGTTACCAATATTTGTAGGAAGTAAATTAATTATATAGTCGTAATAAGTGTAGAAGTATTACTTAGTAATTATAATCAATCAGTATTGTTACTATTTATTTATAAGCGTCAGGAAAATCTATTTTATTTTACTTTGGTGTAAAGTGCTTACTGTACTTAACAAAGTAAACTAGAAATTATACATTTATTTATTCGTCTTTACAGAGTACTTAAATGTTTAGTCTGTATATTATGTTTGAATTTTTTCTTGCAAATTGTTAACTATAGTACGGTATTAATCAACACCCATTAAAGAGATATTTTCAAATTTTGTAAACTCACTACTTGTATATAAAAGTCGGTGTCACATTCAGTGGCAGAATGGACACGTTGGAAGACCGAAGCTGTGTAACTCTATATAAGGCCCTCGGTACTGTTGCCAAAATAAGAACTGTAGGAGTCGCAGGCGGACAAACTTTTTTCTTCATGTTACCCCAAGCCGCTGATAATAAACAAGTAAAATTAGCTGCGAGACTTCTAGACGGACGACCTTTTTTTAATTTAGGATAACCCATGCTTTTATTTTTAGCATACGTGCAAGACCTCTAAATTGGTTGGAGGGGGCTCCAAATATTTCCAGTAGAATTTTTGGGAATTTTGAGGCACTCCAAGGCTGTGCCACCCCCTCCGTCTCTCTTTTAGTCCACCACTGATCACATTTCAGTTACTTAATTAGTTTGAAGTAACCATGTAATGCTAATTAATTCAGTAATTTTAAATAGTTACCTGTATGTAACATAGGACCAATGTATGTATTTTAATGAGTATCAACATAATATAAAATAATTGCGTGTAATCTAAACTGAAGTAAAAAACTTAATATTTACTTAATTTTATATACTTAAACTAAACTTGTACTTCATTTTTTAGGAAAGTGCCGATTTGTAAATTATTTAAAAGATATTTTATATAAGTATCAGGAACATTAATGTAATAAATATTCGATGTTTTATTTCTCATATACCTTATCCGATTAGAATTACAGTAAACCAAATTAAAGGAAAATATTCTAAGGTCGTACAACTACGTTGCCTTCTATCATTACGCCCTTTTTAAACAACCTTTTGTTGTTAACTCGTTCATAAAATGATGTCAAGTATACATACTTATGACCAAGTCCGGTGAAGCTGTAAAAACCGCAGCGGCTTTAGGGCCCCTAAGGCTAACAGTATAGTCAGATCTAAAAAAAAAAAATACTTATTTTTCTTGTTTAATTAGCTTAGTATCTCAACGGGCCGCGAATAATTGCGTTCTCGTAGATTTTTATTTAAATATTATTATATTCTGTGATAGTATTGAAGTTTATTAATTGTGTGAAATACATATTATTATGTGTGTATTGTTTTAACTCCGGGCTTGGTTTCAAAGAAATAAAAAATTTCTCAATTCACTGTTCGTCCGTGTAGTTATTTCACAAATGCATTCTAATTAATATTTGATTCAAAACTTAGCGTAGATTGTTATACAGAACCTAAGTAAATAGCTAATATATAATATACCAGTACAAACATGACGATGTCATAAGTCGTACCAGTACAATCTAATTTAAAATGTAAGGTGGCCGTTCGAAGCACATTTCCTTGGCTTCATTTTCCAGACTTTTTAGGTGTCTTATAACGGGGTCATAGATGTTCGATAAGATGTTACTAAAGAAAAACAAAAGACACGTTTACTAACTAACCCGCATTATAAAGATAAAAGTTCACTAATTTAATTTATAAATTAAAATGTTGTTTTAATTAATTGTTTTATTGTAATTCCACGTCATACATATTATTATACAACCCCACCCACGTTCTTCACACAGTAGGTATAGTCACCACTACGGTATGAGGACTTTTTTAACGAAGCTTAAATTTTTTTTAGATAATAATCCCAATAGCGACAGCTAAAACATTTAATTTCAATCGATTGATATACGCCTGTCCTAAATAATGTCTTGATTTATTAAAAAGGTTTAAAACAATCAAAATATGTTCTATATAATATTTTATAACTTTATTGTGATGAAAATAATAAGATCCTTTAAACAAATGTACTCTGTGTAAATAAGACACCAAGCAACAGAATGTAGAACAAGATTAAAAAATATATATATTTTAGGATATGTATTTAGTTTAGTACGAATGAGGTTTAATGATTACTCAGGAAGGCTTCACTGCTGTACAATAATCTTTGTCATTTAATTATTAGTAGGTACTTTTATATTTCAAGTCAGTAATAAGTAAAGTGATTTCACAAACTATTCAAATAAATAAAATTGATGTGTCTGTTTTTAATGTCAAAATAACAGCTTTTTACTGAAGGCATAATAAAGTATATACGGTACCTATAATAAATAAGCAATTTATATTAAATTTTTGGTTTACTGTTTGTTCCGGGTAATCCCGAAACGGTTGGACCTATTTTGACGGGACTTTCACTGGCAGATAGCTGATGTTTAAGGAGTAACATAAGCTACTTTTAAAAAATTGTTAGGTTGCGGCGTAAATAAAAAATAAGTGGTCATGATGAATAAATTAGGGTGCTTTTAAATAGCTTACGCTGAGTAAACTATAAGAGATATATCAAAATAATGTAAGTAGGTACTACATAATTGTACACGTTAAAAAGACCTACAAAAAAGTCAACATATGTCTATCTTCTAAACATCACCCACAATAAGCAGTTTTATCTTCAAAATAACCGGGGAGGGGGGTAGTACAACGGCATTCTGTAGTCCACGCGGGCGCAGCCGCGGGCACAGCTACTCGTAATTAGAAATGAAACTTTAAATGTAAATAATATAGAATATTAAAATAAAATGCATTGTATATTTCAAACATATTTATAATAATAACAATTATCAATTATATTAATTAAACAAAGGTTATTATTTGAGAATGATTAAAGAAGTAAGTACATAATATTAGCTTCATATTATGTTTCGTTTAATGGTAAGAAAATCGTTCTGGCGAAACTTTCGTAGGATCAGGGTGGGTTCCATTCATATTTGTAGGATAATAAAATTGGTTTTGTTGAGGCGTGCCATTACGTGGCGGCTGACTGGGGATGCTAGGCGTATAGTTTTCTGCAAGTCTATAGGTACTAGTTCCGTTAAACTGATTGTGGGGATAATAATTAGTCCCGTATTGATTTGGTTTAGGATACATACCCTGAATACCCTGATTCGGATTGAAATTATTAGTATTATTATACGCAGTAGAACCGGGGCCACGAGCTGGGTAATTTTGGGGAAAATTGCTGTTGATGTTATTTGGTTTAGGATAATAAGGCCAACTTTGGTGTGTCCCATTAAAATTAGGTACTGAAACACCGTGTTGATTTACCCCGTACGGAAAAGATCCATTATTTTGGTAAGGATTATGACTTTGTCCACCAGGATAATAAGAATGAGATGTGTTAGTAATTCTTCCAGTAAGCGTCCAATTTGATGGAAAATTTGTCTGGGCCGAACCATATACTGTGTGATTTAACGATGGTGGTAAACTTGTAGAGTAAAAACTATTTGGGTATTTATTATTAACAACAGAATAATTGGATGCGTGAGAATTAGGAAAGTTTCCTGATGGATAATATGTAGGTGTTTGCATTGGGTTATAAGAGTTGTTAC
This sequence comes from Saturnia japonica, assembly GCA_033032175.1. Classification (NCBI taxonomy): domain Eukaryota; kingdom Metazoa; phylum Arthropoda; class Insecta; order Lepidoptera; family Saturniidae; genus Saturnia; species Saturnia japonica. The sequence continues at coordinate 10,624,598 of CM065305.1, forward strand.
GACTATTACTAGAATGGGGAGGATAACCAGAATAATTATAAGGTTGCGGGTACCCTGGAGGACTGTACGGGTTAAGATTTGGACCACTAGGCAACACTGGATTTCTGTGCGGATAACCTGGATCAGGGTTTGGGTTGTTATGTTGTTGATATTTATCGTTGGGATTGTAATTATTGTATGAACCATGTGGGTTATAAGTTGGCCGGTGTTGAAAAGAATTGTATGGAGGTGTTGGATAGCTATTATTATAACTGGGGTTATATGCTGGATATCCTGGTCGAGAATTATTGTATGGTTGGGAATGATGCCATTGTTGGTAAGCTGGATCAGTATAATTTGTTTGACTATTGAAATTATAATTTTGATTTTGGTACGATTGTTGTTGATAAGGGGCTGTTGGCAACCTAGGATACAATGATTTTGCTTCATATTGCGCTTGCCTGATCACTCGTTTCACTACTTCAGTTTTCGTTTTTTCAGCTTCATTGCTCTTGTCAGCTTCATAAAATTTGAGCCTTGTCGATGGCGTGTTAGATGCAGAGTTTTCTGTGTTAATGCTGTAGTCTGGATTTGTGTCTTTTAACTGAATGTATGTTTCAGCTATGCCTCTATCGTTTTCTAATACGGAACAAACACATTTCTCACCACCGTACAAAGTTACCACAAAAATATAGAAGAACAGTTTATTTGAGGAATCCATTTTTACGACTGACAAACAAAACTGATTCTCCTAACTCATATCATATATACAATACTGTATATAATACATATAGGTATACAGATGATAAACTTTGACACTGCTTATCTGTGTAATATGTTTGCCGTTTATGTCCAACCATCAACTTTTGTTTCTTTAGACCGCACTGACTATCAGCTCTGTTTCGACTATCTACGCTTATTATCATACAGCAATCAGGTTCATTTAGTGTTATACAATAAGTATAGACAATAACAAATTGACAATATTTCTTATTCTATCCTTACGAATGTAATTCTTATTGGATATTTATTATTAGACTAGCTGTACTTTACACCCGCACACAATTTAGAAGAAATCACTGATTGATAATTTATAACACTTCAGTATAGACAATATTTTTATCAGGCGGCCAGGTAAGCACATCGCGGCATCGCACGACTCGTTTGCGCCACTACTACTATAGAAATAGACGCGAGCCGAGTGTCAAATTACTTATTTTAATTTTGCATTATCTCACAAAGTAGGTATGCGTCCAAATAACATGCTGTAAAAGACAAAGTTTATCTTCATTAAATTTCCTTTATGATGAAGTAATATGGCATGCTTAAAAATAATGCTCATAAATTAATTTTTAATCTTCAACAAAAAAAATTTACAAATTACCTTATTGTGGCTTATGTATAAGAGAGGCTTTCGCTGACTTTTTTTAAAAATACTAATGACCTAATATTTTTGTAGATCATTGTATTTACCTATCATTAACCATTACACCAGTGCACGCGGATAAAACAGTGTTCACGAGGGCTTCGACTTCCGACTTACGTAACAAAAATCAATATTTAAGGCTAGCTAGAAACTGTAGCCTAATTTTATATAGCCTATACTACTCCTCATGAGTTTGGCTATCATATAAAAAAAGAATTATTGAATCCGACTGGTAGTTCCATAGATTAGCGTGTTTTTAACAAACAAACAATCAAAAAAACCTTTTCCGCTTTATTAAATTAGTGTAGAAGTATAGATATTTTTAAATGATAGTGACGTTTACTTGACTTTTTGATTAGTACGCTGTATTGAAACAAATCTGAAATTTATCTTATACATTATTAAATTACGTAAATATTTCATATGTACATTATCTACACTAATATTATAAATGCGTAAGTAACTCTGTATGCCTGTTACTTTTTCAAAAATAAACCTTTGTAAAAACTCTTGCTACGGAAGGTAACGCTATCAAATCTATAAATGTATATGTTATTATTTAAATAATTATATTGTAATAAAATATCAGAAGAAAAACATAAATGTAAAAAAATTGTCAAGTTCGTGTCGGACCACGCAGTGTAGAGTTCCGTAGTTGCCCGTCACAATTTTGCAGACTTTGAGAGGGGGCTGTAAGTAATTTTCAATGGAATTTGTACGAAATTACTTCTCCAAGTACGTTCTACTTGTTAATTGACTATTAAGAGCTAAGATCTAAAGAGTACCAAGTTCCATAGCTGCTCCTTTAATTATAGCTGTAGGACTGTACTTTCTTCAATTAATTTATATGGAAATTAGTTACTTTCTTTAATAATATATTTGTAACTAAGTACTTAATTAAAATTAATTACTTAATTAAGTCCGACTAATGAACAACCGGTGGGTCTAGGAGCATGGAATTTTGCAAAGGATTTCCTATATTGTAATAAAAATGTGCATTAAGAAAAATTATAAAAATTTTATCCATTGAGGGGGTTATTACAAATGGGAAGATTCTTGAAATGTTGCCGATGAGAAATCTGATCGCCTGATGACTAGTAAGTGTAAAATAATAACAATATATAGAATGGAATGGAAATCTCATTTATTAACTTTGTCTTTACGTTACATACATTATCATCAAATTCATAATTTAAAAAAATGTAATTATAATTATTACAAGCACAATACCAATAGCAGAACAAGTTCCTTACATACCTAATTAAATATATTGATATTTTAATAATAAGACATTAATAGATAGATATACGATATATCTCAAAGCTTAGGAAATCTAAAAATATGATAATTTTCAATGGCACTACTATTTAGTTTTGTGATTATAGAAGACAATCACAGAAAAATTAATATACGATTATACATGTTAGGACATTTATTTAACACAACTCGTCTGCTGAAGCCTTAAATTACACAGCAAAAACTATTTTGGCCTGATCTTGGTCCTTCTAAGACTAGCATCTATCTACTGTTACTGTAGTATTTAATACTAGTATTATAATCCGAAGAATAAAGAAAAAGTTCGGTAAATTTATAGATAATAATGTTAACCTTTAACCAAGTTTAAAAATGTGCAAATTATTTTCTTAATACAATAATGGACCAATCTATTATATGTGAGTTATTGTAAATTTTACCAATTTTATTAAAAGTACAAACATTATTTAACTATGTATCTCTTTAATTAACTATTTATTTGGTTTTTAAAAGACTATTTACGTAAAAAGAATATTCTATTATCTAAACCTAGCTGTTTATATAATTAAACGCCACGTTTGTTTATGCCAAATAAATCTAATTATAATACTCTTTCACTAACTTTAAGAAAGAATAGAGGATTTTTTTATTAAACCGCTTAATTCAAATTAAAATGATTTAATTCAATCCTATGTTTAATAAATAAATCTTTACTTTGTCAAAAGTCGTTTAGTATTTATTTAACTAAATACGTGAAAACATAAATTTAAAGAAAATGGTAGGTGTAGAACACGGAAGGTCGCGCGTCGCCAAGAATCAAATACTAGTCAAAAGCAAATATTAACTCGTATCAGTTTTGAAAGCGTCGCGTCGTAAGTGTTTAGCTTTATTGATAACAAAGGATATTTTGATCTTGTTTCCCGTGTTATCGTCATGATGATAAAAATTCTACTACAATGTTGTTAGGTTACACTGAATTTTTTTCCTTGTAAACAGATGACGGGGCCTTGAGGAGTTAGAAGATCAACTTTATTTACAACCTGACTGCCTTGAAATCAAAAGATCAGTAAATTTGTTACCAAATAGTACGTGTGTTTAACAGCGGGATGCATAATAAAATTAATTATGATTTAAAATATGGTTCCCGCAGCGTAATTTTAAGTCTGTGGTTCCAAATTGAAAAGAAAATCCATTATGGCCGCAAAAAATTTCAACAAGAATGAGACCTAACAAGAGATATTAATTGATAATGGACGAATCGATATGCTGGTTATAAATTTAGTAGGTCTCATATTAATGAAAATTGGTATTCAAAATTAGTTTTTGGATGACGGATGATGATGGATCATGAATTACACTCCTGCACTGCTACGCCCTAGCAACGTTACACACACACTGTCGTACTCAGTTGACAGTGTTGTCATCAGTTGTTAATCTGGATTCTCCATCTGCCTTTATTTCAAATCAGTGCTTACCTTTAAACTTCAAAATTACAGAAGTTTTTCCATTACAATATCATCCGTACATTCAATTATTCAGGGTGATGATGGTGGCTGGTTAGTGAAAGAGTACTGTAATATGAAACAAAATAATATTACTAAAATATTTATAAGACGGCTTTTGAAAACATATGAATTCCGAGAAGGAGAACCCTTATTGTTAGTGAAAAAACCGTCCGAGTAACACTTTTTCTGTCTTACTTACATTACATATTGTACACAATTCGTTTCATATATCATATACATACAATATATTCATCAATTTATCATTGCGTCTATTTTAAAGAGCTAGTAAATTAAGTATCTATGTTTTTATACTCAAAACCTAGGAAACAGATATATGATAATTCCTGGAGTACGGAATAAAACATTCCAATCGTTTAGTGACACTGTAAAGCAGGGGTTCACAGAATATTTAGGCAGCAAGTGATCGACTGCGAACTGCAGAAAACCCAATGTTTATAAAATGGCAGTAGTTTCAAATTAAAATAGGTTCCTAGTTAATGCTCGCTCGCTCACTAATCACAATTTTTCTCTTATTTGTTGATGCATGAGATTTCATATTATTCAATTACTTTCCATAGAACGACAGATAATTACTGCATGCCAACAGAAAGTAAGATGATATTAGGTGTTCATTAGTTAGCAGATTGCGATACTTATTTAGATTTATACTTCTATAACTGCTGACTCGCATAAGTAAGTACCTAGATCCGAATAATAAATATTATTAAGGGAAAAAATATTTTTCAAGCGCAGTGCTACTACATATGTCGTTGAATATGTAGGTAATCGCCGCCGCGAGAATCTCCATAGAGTTATTACGTACATACATACATAGCTCTTTAAAAACTTCATTAATTGCAAATAACAGACACTGCACGCGTAATATACTTTAAAACACTTCATAAATCAATTATTTCGCCTTTTGAAATAAAGCTATATGCTAGATAAAAAGTAGGTACTCTTAATTAAATTACATGCTGACATAGAAACTTACACATACTTACACTTACTACATACACAGATTTTAGAAAAAGACCTATATATTAACATTTAACGTAATAAGTGTCACTACTATAGATACTGAATATAAAAAGAGTGACACACGGATGCTTATACTATGACTAGACTAAATATTATATACCTATTTTAATTATTCATTACTCCATGCAGTATCATATTAGACAAATTATTGTAATCGCCATGATCGCTACCAAATGCGACAATCAAAAACATGCTAATATTGATGAACAACAACATAGATCACCTTAAATTAAGCAAAATGCAGATTTCAATGTTGCAAAGTTTACTTTTTATATAGAATCAATGTCTTCTACTCGGGCTACGACAGTCTACTTTCATCTAAATCATTAAGTGTTCCAATTGTTTGAAATGTCGCTATAAATTAATAAAACTAATAACTTGACCGATGAAGTTATTACTTAAAGAAAATTTGTAAATGAAAATGTAATGTAAATTTTTCTCTTTGCTATATCCAAACAGTTTCAAAGTTTCAAGCGATGTTAACATGTAAATAGCATCAACCTAGCTGCCGAATTGCTATGCCAAAAATACAAATTATAAATTAGAATATGTAACAAATATATAAGTGATCTTAGACTCAATGTAAGTTGTTATTTAATGACTTCTCGTTACGACAGTTATAAGTACTTCATTGCAACAAACAAGCATCTTAGCGAATCGAATGATCCAACAAAATATTATTTTCAAACTGAGTCAATTTATATCAAACGTGAATGTAAAGTTAATTTTGTTTCATGTTGTTTAGTTGTGAGGTCCTCAGGTTTGTACGCTCGTCGGAGCTGATGGTTCTCGACAGGAATGTTGATGAAGTACGAGCGGATGAAGACGGACCATTCTTCTGCGCATCTGGTTTCTCCAGTCCTGTTTTATTAGTATTTTATTAGTTAATCATGTCATACAAACTCATTACGAGAAGCATACGTGTGTGTAATGTAACATCTAATTCGCTACATTTCTTTTATAAGTGCAAATGGTGTCTAGTTAATGTTAAAGTTAAAAGTTCAATGCTGTTTTATTATCAATACAAATGCCGAGAGGTTTAGATTTATGACGTATGTTAATTAAGCTAGTTACAATCACAACATCGAAAGTTCTGAGAAATGCCACGTTCAAAGTAGCGTTAAGAGTTATTAGGGTAGAAGGAAGTAGGTATAGAATACATTTCTACGATAGATATCAATAATTTTTAATATATACTTGTATCAATGGGTATCCTTGAACAACCTGAAAAATAAATTAGTTTTTCTCATTTTTGTAATTTTGATGAATAGCCGCCGACAAAAACTAATAATAATTTAATATAATACCCATTATCAACACAATATATCGTACTTGAGTCACGCTCTTCAAATACTCAGTACCGTGAATTCAGATAACTAACAAATATATGACGAATGATTTGGTTATTACTATTATAGATATACAGATTTCGTATTGAACATTTTTTATTAACCAATTACTTATACGTTTTTCCCAAACCATCAAGATAAACATGTACATATTCTAGGAATTGGGAGTTTAGTAAAAAAGATTATATGTCTGTAGGTTTAGCAAATCGTGGTACATTTAAAAAAATTAAAGTGACATAAGTGTGGATTAAAAATATTTTCAATGTTATTGCTTACTAATTCACAACATTTTTAATGAATAACATTAATAAATTACATTGTTTACGGTTTAAAAAAAATTCAAGCATTTAAGCTCAAAGTTCCAATATATGCAATAAGTATAATCGATAAAATATAAATTCTTACCTAGCCTCTTCCTGATTAGATAGTATAATTTGGGCTTAAACACGAGTATGAGAAAGATGAATACTCCTTGCAACTCGTTGAGTAGGTCGATCATCGTCCACAGCCATTTGGGTTCTGATGCTAACGTAGAAAGTAATTCTGATACCCATCCAGCACCCATTACCACCCACAACTTGCCAGTCAATATGTATCTAAAACAACCAATTTACGTTAAGTTAATTCATGTATCAATCATTTTAAAGGTGATAGTATAAAAGGTATAAAAGGGCACTGTATAGAAGTAAAACAATTTAATACACGTACAATTTATATTTTTATCTCATATGTATTTCATTGTTAGGCTACCATAATTATCCTAAATCAAATACTGATAAGCTATTTATAAAGACTGTAAGTATAGTTTTAATATTTATATTATTAGGCAATATAGATATATTGCGTTAAGATCAATAATTTTCATGAGCTCCAGTAAGTCTCTAAACTACGGTGTACTCCAAGGAAGTATGCTAGGCCCCATAGCATTTTTAACATACATATTTATAGGAACGATCACTACAAACTCAAACAAATATGGCATTATACGAAATTGCGAATTCCTTGTAACTTGTCAGATTTCTCATAATATTTTTTGATTATTTTAGGAAACCGTTGTTACCTTATTTAGTTGCATTGAAAAGACAAATATAATAAAAGTAATTTAAATGTAAAATTTACATTTTAAACAGCGCTTTACAAAAACTTTTTCGTTTCAGCTTATGCAACTTATAACATTAGTATATTTTACTATGTTCAAGATATTTTAAAGCGTAGTCTTATTATTTTTGATATGACTAACACGTAAAGCAAAATGCCTAGGCGAAGATATAGGAAAAAATAAATATCCAAAAACTTCTTAGAAACAACAAAAATAAAAAATCGGAAAACCATTATGTTTTATGATTAATTTTTACCGAGAAATGACATAGTAAGAAAGTACCGGGCAACTGCCTGGATTCAAATAAATATAATATTTGCTTTGTATATTTATTCAGGTTGTCTCATAAAGCAACGATGAGTCGAAAGGGGCTACAGATCAAGCCTTGATCTTGTACTTGTCTACTAGATAGATTTAAATTGGCCTCAAGACCTCAAAAATTAACAAAACACAAACAGTTATAAACTAAAACAAAATAATAATGTACTAATTTCATAAATTGAATAGACCATAAAATATCTATGTGATAAACATTCCAAATAATAAAATACTTTCATATAAAGGTAAGCAAATTTTATTAATCAGTAAGCTATATAAAACCTCATTTTCATATATGAATATTGAAATCATAGTTCCGTTATTGGCGGCCTTTATTATTTATAATTTGGTTCTTTGGAGTTGGCTAAGGTCATATTCATTTCGTAGAATGTCATTGTTCAATTATCACAAATTTACCCATTAAGATCTCCTTTTTATCTCTACGCCCACATTAGCCAGTTTGCGGAACTGCATTATAACTAATCGTTTTTTATACAATGTAAATTTACACTCATTGAACGCATAACAGAATCTTGTAATAAGAAAAACTTAAGACAGAGATTGAATTTTGAATTGTATTTTTCTCCTCCTCACCTTGTTAAATACGTAAGTTTATAACTATTTTAAACTAATTGTGCCCCACGGTTTCACCCGTGTTAATTTTATCCGACAAACACCGCGCCGCTCCGCAAACACACCCGTTTATTCTCACTTCCCGCAAATACAAATTATTTTAATTTTCCATTATCTCCACTATGTGTCTAAATAACAAGCTATATAGGGCAAAGTTTAAGTTCATAAAATTGTCTTTATGATGAAGTAGCTTTTGTTCCCTAAGGATTAATATGCCATGCCTAAAAATGATGGTCATAAATCACTTTTTAATATTTAAGAAATTTTTGTCACAAAATACCTTATTATGGCTTATGCATAAGAGATGAGCATATGCTATCGCGACCTTTTTTTAGATATAGGTACTAAGAACAAATATTTTCGTAGAACATTATATTTGCGTATAATTAACCATTACGTCAGCGCACGCGGAACACTTCCACTTTCGACTTACTTAGCAAAAATCAATATTTAAAGCAAGCTGAGATTTCTAGCCTAATGTTAGACAGCCTATAATATGTCTCTTAAATCTGGCTATCACATATAAAAAGAATTTTACGAATCCGACAGGTAGTTCCAGAAACTCGGCGTATTTAAACAACCAAAAAAAACTACTTTCTCTTTATTATATTATATACTAGCTGTGTCCCCGCGACTTCGACCACGTAGTAATATTTCTTGTATGAAAAACAGCAACTATTCATAAAAAACTCACCTCGCCTCAATCTCACCATACGGTATTTGACCCGTTTAAGCTTTGATAATACCCAACTAAAATAATTTTAAATGTCAATTCATACCACAGTTTAACAATCATACCGATATTATCTAAAATACATGAAGACTGACGGCTATGCTCGATGTCCTGGGTCCGATTCCCAGGTCGAGCAAAGTGTTATTGGGTTTTTCTATGAAACTCAGTAGCAGCAGCTCGGAAATTGGCTTTGTGCCCGATTAATTGCAATAATGTCATAATAATGCTCGTTTATCGTTGAAACGTCACGTGACCATGTCGATGACGATTTACATGAATTTACTCCCTTCATATAGAAGTTTTCATTTCAAAAAACCTATATTTACAATTATTGATTTTATTGAAAATTATGTAAAGATAAAATAATTTAGATTAATTTGGTATTCTTTCACTTCATTTCAGTAAATATTCTCGATACATTACAGAGTTACGTGTTTTATAAAAATCGATCAAGCCGTCTACGAGTCTACGAGACAAATTGATAGTTATTTTTGAAACTTCATATTCGCGATCAGATTTTATAATAGATAATTATGTAACACAACATTTTGAAAAAAGTTTCATGTACAGACAGAGCTACAGATATATCCGTATAGATAAAACTATCCGATCATTTATTTTTTTAATGTAAGAATATTATTGTAGTAGAATTGCCATTAATTTATTTGTACTATTTTATTAAAGATTACGTGAGGTCAACCTTTTTTGAATAAAATCGCATTGAATTTTCAAACATGTGTCTAAATAAAATGTAAATTAAATCACAAGCACTAAGGTATATTGATATCAACTTCGAAGCAAATCACCGCCAAAATAACTTTCTACCCCTTTTTAACCCCATTAGGGGATGAATTTCAACAAAATACGAAACACGTCTTCCAACAATTCTATTAATAAAGGTTTATGCAAATATTTTAAGTAGATTGGACCAAGGAATCACGTTGTCCCATACAAACTTTGCCCCTCCTTTTCACCCCCTTAGGGGTAGAATTTCGAAAAATCCTTTCTTATTGGATGCCTACGTCACACAAAGAACACGGCCTCCAAGTTTCACGTTCTACGATCAGCGGTTTAGACTGTGCGTTGATCCGTCAGTCAGTCATTCAGGACAAAGCATTTTATATGTATAGATATAGTATATAGTATAGGTTATACACATCATATTATTAAAATCTAAAACTGCTACTGATTTGAGCTACAAATTTTATGTAAACAGTTTCCTTGTATACTCAATGAGTAAGTATCTACTAATGACATAAAAAATATTGACTATAATAATTTACGAACTTATCAATTATTTATTTTATTATATTATTGGTAGCTTATTACTAATCGACTTAAACGTTAAATTTATCGTTTTATTTATAAGGCAGTAATAAACGTTATTGGCGTACATTATGAAACTAGCAGTTAAACCCTATATATTGTTTTACTCGTAAGTTTTTGAACAGTCCTGTTTCTAATAAAACTTACACAACATAATACAACAACACACTGGTACACTGGTACGTCATATGGCCTGTAAATTTGGTCTTGGACTGTACACTACTACATATAATATAAAAAAATGTTATTCAAATCCACTGCTTATCTATACCAATATTATAAAGATTTGTTTTTTTTTTTTTGTTTGTAATGGATAAACTCAAAAACTACTGGACCGGTTTTAAAAATTCTTTCACCGATTTAAAACTACAGTGTCATCGAGTAACATAGGCTATATTATTATTTGTCAAATTAATTTATTCCTCATAAAAATGTCAATAATTTCACAAAAAATATAAAAAATTCCTTATACAGGTGCGTTGGCGATGTTTGTCGTTTAAAATTAACACGGGTAAAACCATGGGGTACAGCTAGTCCTTTTTATAAGGGTATGAACTATCATACGCCTGGTTAAAAAATTTGAATCATAAATTAAACTGTAACCATACAATTTAAAGAAACAGAACAACGAGAGTGACTTAATGTTAGTAAGTAGGTAGTAATATTATGTTCTTTGTACTTACTTAGCTCTGTCTACCCGGAAACGTCGCTTAGCTCTATCGCCAACAGATCCCGCCTGCAAGCGATGCACCTCCGACTTTACACGAGCACAATGACGAGCTGTAAGTATCCACAGAACAAAGTTTGTGCAAGACACCAATCCCATCGGTATTACGAAGAATATATAATGCGGCCAATCAGCGTGAGAGTTTTGAACTGAAAACGACAAAAAGTAAATATGTACAGCTGTTTTTTTTTTTTTAATTTTTGATTATAGTTAATACCATAAAGGCCCTGGAGGCCTCAAACGGCTATTACAGCTTCACCGGACTTGGGTCTTATGCTGCGTGTGCGCTACGCCCGCGCCCCATACACCCGTTCCACTATACCCCACTATTTTATTATTATAACAAATTGTCGAAAATATAATCTGAGTGCGTGACAGAAAATAGCCTACTTTATTTGAACCTCTTCTAATTCATTTAATTACTAGACAATTGAAGGCGCGCCATCTCCTATTACGAACACCTATATAGTATTATTGTAATCGAAAAGGTATAATAGTAATTGACCTAATTCTCACTTGATATTAGGTATAAGGTGAGTATGAAGCGTAGAAAGCACCTATTTCCACAGTTTGTTTGGATAATGTCTGGCCAGATAATGTATATTTGGTTTCTGATCAAACGAAAAATGATAGACAGACGACTCCATTGAGTCGAGTTTCGTGGTAATATTTTCATACGGCAATAAGTGTACACAATACGTCTTAGTTTTTCTTCCAGTGTATTTTGAATGTATTCATGAGAACTGAAAGGCATTTCCTTCACATTTACATGTGTAGGTAATAAAATAATTTATCGGTAAAATATATTTTCCAATTTTAATAACCTTTACACATATGTATATGTACGCATTCACCTAATAAAAACAAACCCACACAACCTAAATTATTTTATTCAATATCGGTACATAATTCGTACTTTAAAATATAGCTTGTCTTTAGTATTAACAACGTACCTACTCTGTACATTTTTTTAAAACTGTTTTTATAATTTCGCCGCGGAGTGATATATTAGTGACTTATGATTGTGTCATCACTCGTTAGTAATCAAATATCATTGAGAATAAATTTCATTAAGAAATGATTTTAATCATTTATACATATATATGAAGCAAAACCGTTTATATGTCAGCGGATAATTGTACAAACCGTTAGCTTATTGACGACCTAATCAAATAGTAAAACTGTCTGTAGATTGTGAAGGGATACAAAAATTTGCAATGTAATGGCTAGGTACATATTCGTAGGTTTATAAACTAACTACATTGGTTAAGTTAGATTGAAACTGTGATCTTAACACACGAGCCGAGTGAGCGAAGCAAGTAAACTGCAGCATTGCCGGCGAGGACCAAAAACAAATAAGCCCTTAAAAATTCACAGTTTTCAAGTACCTACCTAGTACCTAGTATCATGAATTCATAGTATGTAATATACATAAACTCAAGAACTCAAAATTATTACTGACATATTAATATTAAAATAAAATACTAGTATAATGAAACTTACTGGAAGCAAACCAACATATGCCGTTCCCAATGTTAGCATCGAGGATATTGGATATCGGGTACATATCGAGCAGGAACATGATCAACGTAAGCGTAATCGCAAAACTCCACGCGTACAGTGAGTACCATAGAAATCGTCTCCTCTCTGCACCTGCTTTTCTAAGAGGCTGTATTGTCCGAACACTCCTGTAATGTATGTTTCTTTATTAAATTCTTTCAATCCATTGAGATCAGTATTTAGTCAATTGATTGTAATTGTTAAACCTGATACGTGCTACAACAAACGGAAGTAAATATTATAATCATGCGATTAAGCGAATTTAATCTGAAACAAAAATTAATTCTTAATAAAATAATTAAATAGTTATAGATATAGTTGTTCCACCTACGTACGGTTTCGCTCGCGTAGAATATAAGGTTTATACCTACCGTTTGTACCAAGCACATTATTAAATAAATATTGGTATTGTTATATTTATGACATGTATAAAATATGGTCCTGTAGCCAAATAATATTCCCTTCTTTAATATTTTTAAACATTATTTCATGAATTTATAGATACATAAATACATTATGAACTTTATAGTCAGATTCAGATCAATAATGATAATTGATAAGTAATTTCGAAGTAAAAGATCCTAAATAAAGAAGTTCCCAAGAATTGGCAAAGTGTGTAGGTTTAAAGGGATGACGTATAAAAACGATTAGCTTTTGTTTAAAATAAATTAATCACGACCAATGTTTACCTAAATGTTAAACAGCTACCGTCTACAATAATTCATATTAGTAATAGTAGTAGGTAGGAATGACGTAAATTCCGATTTGCACTTATTATTAACAAATTTAACTTGTTAGTAACTATCGGAATATCTCTTAAGTTGTACAGCTCATACTTTCACCTCGCTTATCGAAAATTCATCAAATTACTTTTATGATAACTTTTACTATGTTCTCGTAATAAATTTATATGACGCTATGAGCAACATACATAATATCGCATTTTTATTGGTTTTTACTACTTCCCGTTTAGTTTTCGGGTCACTGGATTGACTCACTAATGGTTAGGTTAATGTTCACTGACACAATATCTGATAAAAACAGTTTAATCAATGATAATAATAAAACCATTGACGGTTTACCACGGAGAGAGATAATATATCACATGTACGTATCTCAAATGTTAATTTGGTAATTGTAAAGTCTTGTATGGATACTTGAAATATTATGAATAATCTATATACAATTAATAAAATTGAAGTGTCCGTTTGTAACGTCATAATAACAGCTTTTTACTAAATGTACATATATGAAAGTATGTATACCTTTACCTATAGCAAAAAATTAATTTTTAATTATTTTTTGTCTGTCTGTTTGTTCCGGGAAATCTCGAAAACAGTAGGACCTATGTTGACAACACTTTCACTGGTAGATAGCTGATGTTATAAGGAGTAACTTAGACTACTTTTATTTTAGAAAAATTATTAGGGTTCCGCGCAAATAAAAAAAACTGGTCATGGTGAATCAATTTGGACGCTTAAATTGCTTACGCTGAGTAAACCATAAGTGATATAGCAAATTAATGTCCTACATAATTGTAGACATTGAAAAGACCTACAAAAAGTCAGCGAGAGTATATGTCTATCTTCTAAGGAACACCCAAAATCAGCATTTTTGATTTTAAAATAGCAGGGAATGGGGTAGCAAGCATCGCGCGTGTACCCGATTGGCATTCTGTAGTCCACGAGAGCGAAGTCACGGGCACACTAGTATATAAATAGAGCGACAGGCATACACATATTAACATTTGCCACAAGTTTATATTATAAACAATATTGCGAATCTTTAATCTACCCATCAGCCTATTGTGTTGATGTTATTTATAGAAAGTACTTCTTTATAAGCACAAATATTTTATATATCAATCACTTTATATTATGTACACATATTTGGAGTTAAATAGCAAAAAGTTTATACGTAATTTGTAGTCTGGGAAGTACCGTACACAGTCACTCACATATACAATACCTATTCTTTCATTCAAAACTTCAAAAAAAACTGATTTTAACAAGCGCATGTTGTCAATTTGTAAAGCGTTCTTGAATAAATGTATAAGAACTTACAAACGTTTCAATAGGATACAAGTGACACAAAGCAAGCAAGGCTTGACAAAACGTCACAAATAATAGATTATACAACAAGTGAAAAAAAGGGAATTTATTTCGAGAAACTAATATGGATCCCTAGAGCAGCGAAGAATTCTAGAGTACAAAACAACCACTATAAAGAAAAAAAACAATAGATAGTGCGCGAGATGAATGCAGAGCTGAAGAATTCTATAGTGTTATGATCTAATTAGAATTATTGTTGTCGATAATGAGGATGTCGATAAATTTCAATATTGTTTTTAATTAGGTAAACATTTTCATCTTCGTTAACATAATGAACAAAGTAAGGTAATAATTTATGGGACATTTTTTTATCAATTATTTCATACAGAGATATCACACTTAAAATCATCATCAGATTAATTTTTCGCCATTTCCCGTGTTTGGCGACGAATATAAACATGTTTTTTTTTTTAACAGAACTTGAAGGACTCGGAACAGACATTAATATAAAAACAAGAAATTACACGGGGTCGCAACTTCAGTATCAACTCGATATGTAAGTGTACGATTGTTATCAAAGACAGTACTCCCCGACTGCATTCAACTCGCGCGCTTTTTATTCAAACTAAAATTGGAGTGATATTTTTTTCTGAAATTGTAATGCGTAGTCAATTGAATATTGAATAGCTACTTTAAGCCAGCCAATAGGTATGGTCAGCACGTTTTATTTATTTTTTGTATATAATTTGTTTAATACGTGCTTTTTCTAAATTCAAAATGTTTCATTAACTCAGAGACTAAAAGAGAATTTTGTTAACTGTTATCGATGAATCAAAAGCTTTTCTAGTGGCAACGGTAAAAACGTAGTGTAATGTGTCATTCTTTTTTATTATCGTTACATATATTATTAAGTTAATACCTAGAGACCTAACGACAACGCTGACGTGAAACTGGAATTAATTTTTAAACAAACTTCTATACACGTGACCTTCCTATCATAGCCAGTAATCTATATTTAGCCGTCTGTTTTTTGTTCTAACTATTCAATATTTTACATGGTATACCCGCGAAGTATTTCGTTGATGACGTGGTTTAATTAAAACCTCGCCCATGTAATACACCTAATGTGAATTTCCTAATAATGTCCGTTTTCATTATCGTATACCTAAGTTTAATGTACACGTAAATAAACTAAACAAACTAAATACTCATTATGATATAATTAGTCCTAAGAAAAAAATATATTAAGGAACATGCGACAAAAATGATAATAGAGATGCCTAAAGTCATTGGTAAAGTAATATTTACTATGAACAAACTACTATTTGTAAGATTAAGTAGGGAGGGAGGCACGTTCCAAAGGTTACTGTGTGTTAACATGATATAATTATATGGATAAGTAATGATAAAACAAAGGAAAAAGTTCAATGAATAAATCCTCCCAAACTACATCGACCATTTTCAAGGTTATAGTATATTGAAAGAATGTACATAATATAGTAACCAAATTAAACACGGAGGAGAATTTTATCAAGGCGTGGCATCAAGAGCTTTCGGCCTCCCGGCGGTCATCGTTGGACAGCACCGTGCGATGCCTTCTAGTATTCTAACTTGATTTTGCAAAATGAGACTCACAAAGAACTGACTTTTATATCTTACTAAAATATACTTTAGAAATATGAATTATACAATATCCTTTTCACAAAACTCTGTTAATTTTTTTGCAAGATTTTAAGAAATAAAACAGAATATCTATTAACCGGTATTTTAAAAGAACTGTCAAAAGATACTTTGTTAAAAAAAACTACTTCGTAGACTATATGAGAATGGTACATACCTTAAAGTTTTATATTGTAAAACATTATTTATATAGATTATCCAAGAATCATGAAAATCGGTCGTGTAGTTTAAGAAAAATTACAGTACGTACAGTACATTTAAAACATATAACTTTATAATAGGGCAAAGAGAACTTGTCTTTGCTTGAATCTGATTAAACAATAATTACTAATTACAAATATTCTAATATTTCTTATAATCGAATATGTAGAATATGTTTATAGATTACAAAATGTCATTAAAGTTACGTCTTTTGAAGTATATACTAAGAAAACAATCGCAGTCTATGCTTGTAGTGTAAATATGTAGCTAAGAACCAATATCTCCACTACGCAAACATTTCGACACTAAAATTCTATATTAAATATTTGCCTTCAAACGAATAGCGTCTTGTCATAGGACCAGCTGTCCTGTTGATGAGATGGTTTGTGTGGTCAGAGGTTTAACGGTAATCACCTAATCAGTTATGATTACAACGTCGCTGGTAAACGAAATTATTGTAAACTGTGAAGCTGTTGAAATTATTGTTTGTGTTCGGCAAAGTGGAGCGTTAGTCATAGTTCGGTTTGCTCCCTGTTTCTCAATCACGCCGCGCCGCCACGGATCGTTACAAATATGTAAAATCCGGTCTGTGTAGGAAGTTGATTGATGTTCATTCGGTAAAAACCTTAGATATGATTTAATTTAACAATGTTTTTGGTACACTACTACGAGTTTACTAAGAAATGACGTCATCAAATGTTTTGTATAAATTCTCTGCTTCACAGAATTTTAAAATATTTTCTTAAAATTTAGAAACAATGTTTAAAACAGTTTTGGTTGTCATCTCATAAAATTTATTTTTTTGTTGAATATGAATAAAACATTTTTATAATAACAGAAAATTTTATACGATCACAGAGTTACGATATACTTTTGGTGTTGGTAAATAAAACTAAGTTTTACAATATTATGATGAAAACAAGGTCTCTAACAATCGCAATATTCTACAAGTTTTTTTTCACACTTTGAATTTTTTCTCTATTTTGAATGAACAAATGTGGGAAAAGGGACTTGAATACGATTGCATAGGAGTTACTTCGGTGATGGGGGTCATGACAATCATCCCCTCCCCCAATTGTACAAAAAATTAAATATAATTTTCAATTATCGTAGAAAATCCTATGTATGTGTTTTATGTATTAGATGATTAGATCTTCGAGTAATTTCAATGTATGACTCCCTCCAAACTTAAACTTTAGATCCGAGCTTTACCTATATGAGTCGTAAGATGATTTATAAATTGATATAAATTAAATTCTTATTATATTAAGTAACCATTTCTTGTATATATATATATATATATGTAATTGGTTTCTCGTAAAGAGTTCCAACTATTTGGATGAAATTTTGTATTTAGATTTTGTATTACAAGTTTATCTATGTAGATATTTTTCTTTCTTTTAAAAACCGAGCATAGCTCTGTCACCCAGATGAAAAAGAAGTCAAATTCTGTTGAACGTCTTGTAATTTACCGATATTGCCTGATTTCCCCGTAAAAGTTAATAACAAGGTGACTAGTAGTACTAGTATACTACTTTTTAAAATCTGTACTAAGGGTTTGCTTAAGTAACCATTAAACGTCTCTGAGTGCGACAGTTAAACTGTTAAATTCTTTATAAAAACAAATTTAAGTATCTCATTTTTTAATAACTTAGCATATTCTGGGGACTAATTTTATTGGTACAATTTAGTTTTGTTTCGGTTTTTACTTCACTCGTTCGGTTTTGACGTCTCAGAGTCCTTTTGTTTTATTAATTCCTGACTGTACCCTAGGGTTTCACCCGTGTAAAATTTATACGAGTAAATATCCACCACGCCCGCTCCGCCAACGCTTCCAGCCTATCATTGTTCTCGATTCCCGTACTTAACTGCAACTTGCCAAAATTGCTCGACGTCATCGCTCTTCGGGGTCGTAGCGTCAACTTATCCATATATCGTTCCAAAAAAATTGGTTATAAAATGCCAAAATAATCTTTCAATACTGACCAGTGATTCCAGAGGTTTGCGCGTTCAAACAAACAAACAATCTTTTGAGCTTTATAATATTCTTATTTTTTATAACTGTCTATACTGTTAGCCATAAGGACCCTGGAGCCTCAGACGGCTTTTACAGCTTCATCGGGGCTTGGGATAATATTAGTATTAATATATTCTTCAAAAAAAAACCTGTCTGGGTATACTTATACATAGGATAGTAAAATATTATCTAAATATAATATTTCATCCAAATAATTAGAGCTGTTTTCTACAAACCAATTATTTCTACAAATACAGGTTATATACTTATTAGAATGGTTGACTTAATAGTATTAGATACTAGTTTTTATTAGGGCTAAAGGAAAGGACTAGGATTTGTCCTAGTTTGAAAAGAGTCTAAACTCGGAAACTTTGCGTAAACAGAAAAAATATTAATGAGCAGTTTTAGTTGGTTATTTCATTTGGTTTGCTGTACTATAATGTTATACTGTTTAAATGAATAAAAAAAGGAAATAAAGGTGATTATTTTATTTATTTTAGGGCAAATTGGGAAAAACTTTTTCACCCAAAATGTCCGGGGATTATCAAGTTATTGTTCAGCGTGAACAGTTTATGTGATGACAGCCCTAGTTTAGACGTAGATTCATGGTGAATCGAGAAAATCTCTCTTTACATCATTATACTCATCTAGAAATTACTATTGGTATATATTTGAGTGTTCATAATTTTTAATTTCAAATAAAGGTAGAGGGGGTAATAAAAAATTCTTTGGAATTTTCTTTCTACCTGGGGCAGTCCGACGACTGGTGAAATACTTCCATCCTACAGAAGATCAAATCCAAATAATGTAGTGTTGTGTTTCTGCGTTAAGTAGGGTTTCCAGAAGCCTTTGTGGTAGGGGATTCAAGGTCGGCATGGCACGCGCTAGTGATACCTTTGATATTACAAGCGTTCATAGGCTACGTTAGCCGCTTACCGTCATGGAGACCGTATACTTGTTTTCCACCTTTGTTGCTTAAAAAACCCCATTAAATTATGAGCAGGCCGCTATGCATATTCGAATTGTGAAATTGTAATTCAATAAAAGCTTTGGCCTTAATAAACGTTCATGTTATTATGTCTGTGACTAACATGATACATAGCTGGTTTTAAAATAAAAACGACGATGCTTTATTAACATTTATTCCATTAACAAATGACAAAATGAATAGATTCCAAGATATGTTTACAATATTAATTTTGTTAATGGAATAGTAATAATTATAACGTTCAAGAATATGTTTTTCGTTTGATTGTTTAAATACGCTAATCTCTGGAACTACCAATTACATTTAATTTTATAGCCTATTTATTGAAGAAGGTTATATAACAATTAAAGTTAAGGTTATATAACTACACGTTATGACCCTTTCTTCGTTTCTTACGGGAAATAAGAAAAACGATAGGCAACACGGGTGCGTTGACGGGACGCAGCGGCGGCAGCGTTGACAACTGCGCGGAAGGCGCGGGAGGCGCGGACGGCGCGGTGGATAGTTGATCTAATAAATTTAACACGGGTGAAACCGTGGGGCACAGCTAGCGTTACTAAATAAATGTCAAAGGAAGATACTGTCTGATTAAAAATGTTAAATATTATAATTCGAAAAATTGATAAATATGTAACTAAAAACTAAAATAGAGTAGTAGTAGTGATGAAGTAAAAAAGTATGTGTGTGTATATGCGTGTGTCAGCTCCGACGCACGACTGGAGTTTACTTCTTAAGTACGATTGTCTTTGAATATTCAAACCTATTGGCAAAGAGGTTATTGATTGATTGATTGACCTACCGACTGAAGGACTGATGGACTGACTGAATGGTTAATGATTTATCTAAAAGTAACATGATGTATCTGTATACATACATGATTTCATAGTAAAAATGTAACGCTCTTTGTTATCGCTTTTATAAATTTCACTCCTCATATTTCCATACCGGGATTCTTGTATGTAAATCGATTCATAAAGAGCAAACTCCAAAAATATTATTCCTTTATTAAGGTTTAATAACTTTTCTTTATTGTATTACATGCTAGCTAGAACTATTATCTGAGATCTAACTACAAGTAAGTTATGTTAGAGAAGGTATCAGATTACACCTTTGAAGAAAACTGACTCTTTTAAATGCAGTTGCTGGAACAGTGACAGGATATTTGACAACAGTTTTTTATTTCAACCGTGTGATAGCTAGCCAAACACGTACTACAAAATACCTTAACATTGTACAGTGAGTTCATGAGTACGTCTACGTACGCCGAGAGTTCCGGCTCTTTGTAGCTATTACCGAGGCATTGTCGATTAAATTGTCTATGCATAATACACAATAGAAATAATAATTTTAAACTATTTTTTACCGTTTGTATCAGTATACTTTTGAATGCTGGCCTTAACCTTTATGTTAACAGTTATTTAATGCGTTCAGAATAGATTCTGACAGTTCATCACATTTTCATTATCAGTACCTACTAATAGAAACGCAGAAACTTGGTCAAACTTTATTAATGTAAGAACACAATAATTATCTGAAAATAAATAAGTATACAACTTATTTGATAATAAAGAGTGTCTCTTCACAGCGCGGCGATCAATTGTTTTATAGAAAACATAATTTATATGACACATGTCCCACTTTATCCTTCACTTGTAGAAAAAATCTTAGGTTAGGTTTTTCTCTTTCTCGCTTTCCTTCAAAATTTATTTAAAGAACTTGTCATATCAAGAGGTCAAGAGAAAGGCAGAGGATATGGAACAGTGGCAACTGCTCTACCGTGAAGAGCTAAGCTTTTTAAATAAAGAAGAAGAAGAATATTACCTACATAACAATAGAGATTTACAAGCATGCATATATTTTACACATTATTATTATGAAATAAAGATCGCAATGTATTTTGTTTAAAATTTTGTACTGCGAAGTCCTATTATAAGATTCATCATTGAATTCACACACTTGCAGTACCTACACAATCAGTGTTTGCAAATCGAACTCACCCAAATGTCCACCATATGTCGAGGCACATGACGTTGAGCCAAGAAAAGGCCGCCACAAAGCCGAAGTAGATGCCGTACCCTGTGCAAACAATGTGCGGATAATTGATTAACACCGAATGGTACTTTATAAAAAGCTTTATAACGATGATTTCAAATATTTAAAATGACTTGGGAGTTTTAATAATTTATTTTTATTATATAGTTTAGTATATTCGCATACATTTATTAAATTGTAACAATTAAACGTATTATTGATCTTATTTTTTTTAAATAAATAATAACTTTTTTTTATTAACGTTTAGGTAATACTTTTCTGCACAATATGTATTATCGTCACTTATGATTTGATAACAAATATTTCGTTGATTATGTACCTATAGGTAATTATCTAGTTATGTAAAACACCAAGACAATTAATAGAGTAAATTTATTATATATAAATAACGAATGTAATCCCATCCACATAAATAATTTTTATTATAAAATTTAAAAAAGTTTTTCGCTATTATACAAGGTTTGCCTTTTCTTCTTTTATTTTTTTCATTTTAACCATAGAAAGAAATATGTAGGTTAATTTTATTCGGTGCAAGCCTTGTTATTTGTTAACGTGAGTTTTTACATTGTTATGTTTAGAACCGTAAATCTTATAATTATATCTAAGCTACATTTATTATGTTATGTTGTTGAAACATAACCTTCAATCTAAAACATGACAGACGAAATACAAGGTTTCACCGAAAATTTTAAGTTAAATTATAGTAATTACTTAAATAAAATTAAATATCCTAAAATTTTTCAATCTTGACGATGATTATAAAGCAAGATAAATTAGTACAATTGCATTTCGTTTAAATAAATAGTCATTAAGATTACAATCTAATTTAAGAAACAATATTTACTGATCTCTGATTTTTTCCAACATTACTCTTGTTAACATTTTATCCATTGAAATAATAATAATGTACTTTGTGCTTTATTTCAATAAGCTTATGATACATAATCTTTATTCCTTATCTAGAGCTCGGGGTTCAATCCTCAGAATCAAATATTAATGGATCTGCTGTTAAATCCTTTGTTGGGTATGGCCCTAAAGTACAGAAATGTCTCCAGTAATCCAGGAGATATTGGAACTGGAACTGAAATGACTTTTTTAATATTACAAATACAATTAAGAAAAGTATACTTACCAAGGAAAGTGCATATCCTAGGATTTGGAACATGTGCGTATTGTACACGAGCCAGGCAGGAGAACGCGAGGAGCATCATGCTCACGTGGCAGATCAAGGTGCGTCCGTGTAAGTTCCGTAACTCCGGCAAAGCGCAATAAACTATCAAAGTTAGCGCAAGGCAAACACTTGATATGCTAATTATCTATAAGCCAAAATACACGAATTATTACGATATTTAAAGTAATTCACTTTAAATATTATCGATTATTATTTATTTAAAACACTCGTAAACGTGGGAAACCCGGTTAGTAAGCCTTGCCGAGATAAATCAATATGAACGTCATTTCACCGTATGATGGTCACCATACTGTCTTTACGAATCTATAGGTGGATGTCATGTATGGCATGAGCCGAACACTACCAAATTGCAGAGGAGCGGCATGGACCTTTATGTATTACGCTCCACGAAAAGAATGTACAAGCACGAGGAGTGGGATGCACACAAGGCATTTTTGAAAAAAATTAAATAGAGTGTAAAAACCATGAAGTAAAAATATTAATGTACATCAGTTGCTAATATAAACACTTAGTTGACTAGATTTATGCTCGATGTTACTTTCCGTAAAAAAAAAAAACGTAATGACGTCATCCGCGGAAAACCGATATGACCGACAAATTGCTATAGACCAGCAAGCTCAAATGGCAGCAATAGTGTGGTAATCGTTGTAGTAGATGAGACTTTGAATGAAAACTGAATATACACGGAAGTTGGGAAGTCCCAGACTAGATGAAGCAGAAATCTAACGAATTTAAGGAATATGGAATGGTCTTACAGCCTAGTTTAAATGGGAAAGTTATATGTCCAGAAGTGTACAAAGACTAACAGCGATGATGCTATTTTTGTATTTTCCAAAAAAAACTACAAAACTAACAAATTTATCTATATCAGGTAATATAAAAAAAAATATGTGTATATTTATTTATTGTTATCTTTTATCTTTTATTTATTGTATATTTATGTGTTACATCTATTAGTAATTTATATATATAATACGTAAAACAGTTTGTTAATTCTATAATGAAAACATCTGCGATGAATGTGAATCAGCTTTCTAAATTTTAAATAATATTATGATTCAATCTTTTTGTATAAAAATGTATTGGTAATAAATACAACGGTAGACTTTAATTCTAATTTGTAAAAAAGATTACTTTAATATTGATTATTGAATTTAAAAAATTATTAATTTTGATTGTGTTTTCTAATATTTGATTATTAATTATTTAGTTATGTATCCACACAAAAATCATCTCAATAGAATCGTTATTAAGATCAGAGAAATGTCTATCTGATTTTCTTCAGTTCCCACCTGGACATGTACCAATCAACTATTCGGATTTTGCGTACATTTGCTAGTTGGAATTCAATCATTATAGGTACTTTTACACGCATGGGCGTAACCAAGTTCTGGCATGTAGTTGCTAATCGTTCGGTCGGAGTCGAAGTGCATCCGAAACGAAAGAGTAAATTATTTATGGGAACGTTGCACCAAAATCATTTAAAATTATTACGCTGCCAACCTTAACGAAGTATAAGTAAGCGCTCGGTCGGATTCGGAGTATACCGAAAATAAAGACTAAATTATTTTAAAAACGTTGGTAAATTCATTCGACAATGATTTCGCTCGCTACTGCTCCCTGGGTATGTTACGGGCGTTGATCAGATTAACTTGGATATAACATGAAATGGAATAATACATTCTTTCGTTCGATATGCATGCGAGAAAGCAGCTTTAATGGCAAACATCTTGGCGGTTAACTCTGCTCGACGATCGCGATCGTAGCTCGCAACAACCTATAAATACCAAATGGCGTTATCACGATATCCAATATATGTATTAGGCAAAGTGACGTGCGCAGAGAGCTAGTTTCGTACGATGCTTGGAATCCAGTGGTACTAATGGTATCCCAACAATAGTCCTTCAAAGCTGTGCAGCATAGAAGTCCTCAGCACTGACACGTCTATACCGCCTGTGCTACGACCCTGGTATTGTGCCCCAAAATTTGGAAAAATGCCAATGTGTAACTTCTTTTACCCACTCGCCGTAACTTCAGTCTTTGAAAAGTCATGGAACAAATCATAGATACACACCTTATTCACTAACCAAAAGACCACCCCTCAATATATGATCGACAATAATATGGTTTGGATTGACAAATATGCTTAGGCCACGGCAATCATCAGCCTGGACATAGCAAAAGTGTTTGATAGGGACTTGCACTGTGGTATTTTGTCCAAAGTTAGGGCATAACGTCTCTCTGATAACCTGTATACGTGGAAATGTAACTTTTTCCATGTGCGTATAATATGTGTACTCGCTGATGGATACAGTTCGATGTTCATGCCAGTTAATGCAGTTCTATCACGTTCTGTGTTTTCACTCACCCTATTTGTTACATTGTATAGATAATAATGTTATCCTCTGCTTACATTCATTGCTATGCAAACAACATCACAGTACATGAGTTTTAAAGTAGTATACTTGTTGTCGAATTGAAGCCGAGAGATTGCGAGCAGATCTTGTTACGAACATCAATCTGTTCTATAACCTCATATTTTCACGTGGGAAAAGTAATATGCTTAAATTCGAATTTGCTTTGTCTCTCGTGGAAAAAAAAGCTTCTCTTTTCTTTCTTTAGAATTACTTAGGTACTCAAAGTATGATAGCCTCAATATCTTATGAATGGATATCTGTTATAACTTTCATTTCGGGAATCATATTGAAAGCTTTATCTTTATCTCCGCAATATCCAGAAAACTTGGCAACCTGATCAAAATGCGATGGTTTTCCACCCCCGAATAGCTGTACTTTCTTTATAAGACTCTAGTTCAGCCGTGCATAAAATTATGTTCGTATCTCTTAGAAGGTTCCGGACATAAGTCCTTGATTCCTTGAACAGATTACAGTGACTGGCTGTCCACATTGTGAATGATACACAGATATCACTAAGTATTTAAAAACCGCTTCAGATACGAAGGGACATTGCTTAGCTGAGCATATTCTAGTCTGTACCTGTTCTGAAAAGCTGTTTGACATTAACCCATCATCTTCCAAAACCATGTGGACTGGTTTACGGAGCCACAGCTACACTGTATTAGCCATCACAGGATGAAAAAAGAGTATCGCTAATTCTTACTTTTGCCGTAGCTGTACCGTATGAATGTGAAATGGACGCTCTGTCAACGTAATTTGATTTGATTTCATGGAATGTGTAAGAAGCGCAACTTAAAATTCTCGGTTGAATGTGAAATAGAAAATCGTAGGAAATTCTTAACACTATGAAATACTTTCTTAGTAACAACCATGCACTGAAAATAGTAAAACTATCGGTCTTTCCGCATTTTGTATGGACAATATTACATTGATATAATATATCACGGGTTAGCGACGACTAAGCGTAATTAAGCCCGTAGGTCCCCTTGAGAATAAATATTTGCCCAGCAGTATCACATTTACATACTGTTTATTATTTTTATATTGTATACCTATACATAATATCTCAAATTAACATACAGCCGCAGTTATTATTTTGGACTGTGAAAGTAAAAGAAGAGATAATAAAATAACAGTTCAATTACGTCATGAATCTAAATTAGACACAAACTCTGAGAGTGTAGTTCGACGAAAGATACCGACACACCTACTTACTTATCTGCTACAAATTGGTTCTTACATCACTTCATTTAGCTACTTTATTTAAATAAATACTGACATACATCAGCATCATACATGTTCATTTTTATAGGGTATGTCGGTCTGTCTGTCAAGTTTATCTTTTTGTTAGAATTTGTACGGTGCTTTGTTTAGTAATGTCACCTAATAATGTTACCTAATTATTTTTATGAACAATTACGGAACCCTCGGTGCGCGAGTCCGACTCGGACTTGGCCCGTTTTTTTTTTAATTAAAATAATTACACAACCGGTATAATAATAACGTATTACGGCTACATGCTAATTTAAAACCCATAGAAATCGACCAGTAGCAAACCCCAAAGAAATATAATTCAATAAGCTTCGAAGTTTTCAAGATAATTTTTATTTCTTTTTTAACCGACTACAGCGGAGACAAAAGCAGGGCTGTGATTTCGGCAGGCTATGTATGCATGTTCATCTCTTTCCGCATGCATATCTCTTTTAAACTATATAATAATCATAAATTGACAAATGGGGTATCGTTAAAAACATCCTGATCGTCCGTTGATTATATTATATCACACTCAATTAAATATGGCGTCCTCTAGTGGAAAGTCCTGTAAAAAAAAGAACTATCAGTCGTAGGACTGCACGTCAGAAGTGAAAACTTCTTAGCTTCACAAACTTGTTAACATTGTTTTTGGGTTGTTAGGAAATATGTTTTTTTTAGAAATCATATATTTTTCATTTTATTAATTTATTTATACATATCTAGCTTTTACTTCCAAAATGACTAATCTTTTTTTTTTTGTAATTTGCTGTTTTCGGTATCAATTTGATTTTCAAAAATATAGATTGTACTTTCCAGAGCGCGATTTTTTTCCTAGTTGGGTTTTAGTTTTTAAAGGTATCAAGTTTTATCATAGCATGAAACAATGACAGATCGGGACATAACAGACATATCTACATTTAGTCAGTATACTGATAATTATGATAAAATCATCCTAAACTAATCTGCTATACATCTTTCGGTATTCTTATCAACTGTATTTCGCATTTTTTCAGCAAACTGCCTGTCTTTTATTGAAGCTCATTTTTATTTAAAATTTTATATTTATACAAACTCTTTGTTTTTATGCTAGTAAAATTAATGTCTTAGTGATTTGCGATAAATTAACTCAATAGTCTACAATAGTTACACAGTTGTAACAGAGCGGCTCTGAAATTATTATTTATTTTTTCTACAAATATATGGCTAAAACATAACAATAGATCTTTATTTATAGTTTTAAGTAATTTTAATAATACGCAAGAATTCTGCTATATACACTATCTGTCTCAGCCTGACAGTTGTGATGGAAATATGTAAATAATATATTTAGTATGTACATACGTTTTATTTCGATACTACTGTGAACCAAAATATAGTGATAAACTAAAGATGGAAACTTTAACTTTGATTTGACTTTAAGCACAGATCAAATTTCAAGTATTGGTACGATAATATCTTGATATTAAGTTATAACAACAGCAACAGTCGGTAAATAATAAAGGACATAACAGAATGGCCTGTCGATGTATTTTTAATGAACTTATGACGGATTCGCCGACAACTACCTAATAATTACATCATACTAAGCCGCAAGTAACGATTCCTATTATTTTAACTCAAATCACATTACGTCATGAGGCCACAGTTGCTGGGAGCGTGAAAATCATGACGACCCTACTCAAATAACTATGAAGTTTGTTAAAGATAAATAATTTACGAAAATATACTACGATAAGGTATTGTATTACGAAATATAACTTTTCTGTTTAAAATGTTAGTCTCTGTAGGTCTAAAACAGAAATCGTGGCTATGATCTAACAAATAACCGAGATTTGTATATTTACTATCTTTATGTTATAAAATGATTGCTATAATAAAATACTTACCACGAAAGATATCCTATAATCTTTAGTTACGAGCGGTTTCACGAAACAAGTGACAGCAGTAACAGAAATGTCACCGCCTGGGCAATATCGACTGTCGAAAGCTTCGAGGCAGTATTCGGCGTGTTCACTTATAGACGATTTCAGGAAGCCTTCCGGAGTCAACTGATGTGCGTCAACGTCGACACTTCGATTCAACATCACTTTTCCATCAAGACAATGTAAATCTGACCGGATTCCAAGAGTATCTAAAAATTATCATCGCAATGAGTATAATTCATTCCAAGAACTGTCATGGTGTGACGAATACTTGTAAACTCTTTACAAATTACATAAATAGTTGGTCTGATCAGTAAAGTACTTATACAATATGGTTATTAGAACGAAATTGTTAAAAAATATTGTACCTACATTTTGTGATCAAAAATACGATGAATAATTTTATTACAAACAAAGTAATAAGTGTACATAAAATTTGAATTGGTCTCCTGCAATATACTATCCTTGGTTAGCGACGCACTCATATAAACGTTAATTCCACGGCTGGAAGCATTTGTAAAATATTTCTTTTTAGGGCCTTTAACTGGCGTGTCGTGGACTCGTAGTCCTTTTATTGTCGGGAATGGTGTCAAAATGTTTTTCTTTTACCAATTATTTTGGGAAGAGCCAAAAGCTATACGTTACTAAATAAATTCAGAAAGTAAAGTGAATATGGACCTGGAAACAGGAACCTTTTTGAAGTGATAACTTCTTATAGGAGGGTAAACAGCGTCGTAACGTAACGTTAACTGACACGTATCCTAGCGGTCTTAAGCGTGACTGCTATGGCCGAAGTCCTAGGTTCTAATCCTCGCCGGCTTCGCTTTCTCTCTTTCGTTTGGTCTTTTTTTTCTTTTTGATTAGTTTAAGTTATCACTTCTGTCGAGCATCCCGAGACGCACTATTTTTATTTTCGACCAAAAAGTCGCAAATTAGGATCGAGGCGTACCAAGACGCGGCGTCGCGATGTCTTATTTACAAATTATCCTTGACAATGCTTCGCACGAACGCGTAGGAGATGCTCAATTCGTTGGCAAGCTAATCACCTGTGTGTACGGATCGTTTTGCCACCTTTTCCGAATTTTAATTTGTTTCTAAGGTTAAAGGACGTATCGACCATTGCTCGCCTTCAAACGACTCATTTCTTTCTGTTTTTAATCATACCACTCGTAAACAGCCTTCAGAGTAACAAGTAATCGCTATACACACATTTCAAGAGCTTTTTTGGTACTTTTTCACACTCAAAACAAATCTTAATGTTAACGCATTGTTCGATATCCATAGTGAGCGACAGACATGGATGTTTTGTAATATTATTCTTCCTGCTCTGGAAGCCGACTTAGATGTCACAACTTCTTTAAGCTTTACATTGTCTGTGTCAAAAGACCAGACTATTGAACGTATTATTTCCAATGGATGTAACGCTATCTGGCATGAAATTTCATCTACCGTATTTTTAATCGCAAGTATAAATAGATATTTAATAAAAAAAAATTTCAAGCTTCTCGTTTCAATAGTAGTGTTTACTTACACTGCGCTACGAGATCTAGCAATGGGCATACGTTTCCTTTAACAAAAAAATAATAAATTATAGGTTAGAACCACATTTTTATCAAACAAATCATTAAAAATAAAATATTCAGTAATCAATTTTTTTGCACGAGTGCAGTAGTGGATTAAATGTTTTCGTCCTCTAGGCAATTTGTTTAAAGTCACAGATATACTTCGACGACAACTTTAACCACGTAATCGATGGTGATTTTTAGTCAACCTCTTATGGCCTCCTGGCCCAAGGCAATGTCGACTTGCGCTCTGTGCTCGGATCCCTTCAACCTTTTTACCCTGGGGTAAAACAGTCTTGTTTTCTGACTTGTTAGAAACCTATTTTAAAAAGTGAGCAAACCGTAACTGCCTCCTCTTAACATCAGCTATGCCTAGAATATTATAATCTTTCGATTTAAACTTGTTTTATTGCCAAACTAGCAATCGCCCACGACTTCGTTCGCGTTAATCTATACTAATTTTATTCCCCACTTCTCCACGGAAAGAAAACATCGCTGAACGCGCAGTGTTTATAAAATCATAGTTTGTTTTAATGTATGTATGTATGTAATGTATAATCGAAGTTAGTCACTTTAATAACTTTTTATTGAACAAATTTATCATGATATTTTTTTAGATAAGGATCAAGAACCTAAGTGCTAATAGGTACACAAAAGTTAATCAAAATTTATCCGGTGGTTTATGCGAGATGCGCGCACAACGGCAAACCTACGAACTTATCTGGATAAAGATTAATATATACTGAATTGGATAAAATAGCTTCGCAAATAACAGAATTAATTTTAATTATTATCTTGAAGATAAAAATGGTTACTGTGAGTCAACGTTAGGAAATAAACATATGTCATCGCGGACTCTTCTCTAGGCTTTTTGAAGAACAACAGTCTTTAGAATATTATTTTGTTAAATCTCATAATGTTTAACCAGCGTAAGCCATGTAAGCGCCCGAAAATAATTGAATTTTCTGTACTATACAAAAACATAATTGGAATGTATTGTATATATAGAGCTTCTGTAAAAAAATTCTAAATGTTAGTGAAGACCACATTAAAATTCGATGCGTAGTTTTAAATATCTAAGCGTGCTTAAGGGAGGGGCCAGACAGCGGGACAGGCATGCACGTTATAACTAATACAATAAAATAATAAATAACTTGTTTTATTTTAAACAATAAATAATCAATATTGAAACGTTTAATAAGGATTTTTGAAATCCTAACGGAAACAGGGACAACGCGTAGGCCCGTTCCATTAACAAAATTCCCATTCTCGTATCACAGAATGAATATTTTGATTTATTTTTATTATTCAAATTGAATTGGATATTTCCCTAAATAACAATTTAAGTACATAGTCCGGAATTTAGGAAAATATAACTTTTATATTTTTAGAACTTATTTTGAAGTAAAAAATTACAAATAGATCTTCTCATCGTTTCTTAATATTCATGAATAAATATGAATTTATATAAAAACAAACAATAAGGAATATATATGTATACTATATATTTACCTGAGATATTGTATTCATTTTTTAATGGTTCCAAATACATCAAAATATTAAAAGGAACTTCATCTTCGTTGGGCACACATTTGCTAATAGGACTACCGCAACGCAATGTCCTATAATGTTTTCCTACGGGACAGCACTTCCTAACACAATATGCATCAAAAGATGAGCAGTCGCTAGTGCACACGCGAGCCACTACATTATCAGCTGCATATTTACGGTCTATACACCATTCTCCTTGTGATATCGTGCCTGGTGACACCTGTACTTTTAGTAATCACTTTTAAACTACTTCCTTCCACTACTAATGAATGTAGTTCTTCGCTCAATTCTACTCCGTATTCATCAGCTTTACAATCTAATCCAATTTCAATTTCATAAATGTTGTTGCTGTTTAAATTTAAAAGTTTAATCAACATATCCTCGCTGCTGCTTGGGTCACTCCTTCTACACAAATGATAAGTTGTGTCGTAGGTTTGACCAATAGAACAACATTTTCTTATGTGGTCTATTATTATTTTCTGTTTTGGTAAGTTGTCGATTTCGTTAATAATGCAAGTTATAGCAACAGTTTTTGGAATACTCGGTTTCAAAGTTCCGTTATTTATTTGTAATACCATTTTATCATAACACTTTTGGTTTTCAATCTCAGAAAACTCCACTTCGTTTACTTGAGTAGAAATTAGTAACTTATCACATTGATTCGGTATGCCGTATTCAACAGGCACATAGTCACCAATCACAAGTGGAGGTGTTGATATATTATAAAGGTTTTCCAAACTGTTACTATCTAAACATTCGAAACTTTCTTCCGTTGTATTAAGCTCAGATTTTTTTACTAAACTGTGATTTTTAGGACAACACTTGTGAAACACACTTGGTACCTGGCCGGCGGCATCAGCACTGACACTCGCACACACGAATATGAAAACACAAATCAGGAGCCACATGATTTTAAAATATCTTAAGAAGTTTTTAGTTGTTAACAAGTATATACGATTATTCACAACAGGTGGTGGGTGTCGATCGTCGTATTCAGCATTGTTTATTTGGCTATCGTTTTTTGGAGGCGTGCGATGCAGCACAACGGCGGCAGTGGAGTGATGTCAGGTTGGTCCGCCCCGACTTAATCACTCCTATGATTAAAATTACTCCGGAGGCTGTTGCGCCTTTGAAATCATTGTCACTCTGTCAACTCCGTAGTTATCGGCCCATTATTTAATTTGTATATAAACGCCCATAAGTTTTTAACCGACTTTTAATGTCACGAAACAAAATAAACAATGAAAAATATTTATTAATATGGTAAACGATCACTCAACTGAAGTGCAGCTGTACGACAGTTACACATCGATATTGCGACAAAGGCGTAGATTTAAAACCGCTATTCCTATCAATAGCTGATAAGCGTAAGAAGCGTCCGATTGAGTACTGGGAATTTAAAATGTTAAGAATTTATTTTTTATTGATACGTAGTGTAACTTATCGGTATCTTCGATAAAAATAAGTGAATACTAAAAAAGGTCTTATCAAAATAATAAACAATCAAAACACTGATTATATTATACAACGTTATGTGGTCACGTGCTCTTGCATTATTCCCAAAAACACTAATTGTATTTTCATTGTTACACTAACATGTAAAAATAGTTTATATGCTTTATTTCAATTATGATTATAACCTATATCACGATAGTGGCGGATTTCTAAATATGCTAGATATGCCTATGGCGGTAAATTTTCGTAGACGGCAAAATATTCGAAAGTGGATTTTTCCGCATCCATTAAAAATGGACAACATAAAAAAAAATGTTTTTGATGTGAAACATCTAATGAAGTGAGTCTACCTGGTTGTTGACGTGGCAAGGTTTTGGTCCCAATGTTGATGGTATGGAACCGAATTCGTTTTTTTTTTACAGACACACTGGATAATTTCAAAGTTTCATGTTAAAAAATGGATAGATTAAAAGCGATTGGTAGGTATCGCGACTACCATACACATAGTAATAAAATTAACACCTTCACAGTGACTTTCTTTTGGCTTACCGTGTTACCGTATCACCGGGATTTTATTTTTCGTTTTTTTTTAATATTCACTTAGATGATCCCATGTGTCGGGCGTCCCGCGACGGCCAACTTTTTTTATTATCTACTCAGTTCTCGGTAATATGTGTCAAAAACAACAAATTGCAAAAAAAAAGCGTTCCAGATCCAACAAAGTGATGTATACCTATTTTTTTAACCGACTTCAAAAAAAGAAATATGGCAAACGTAGCGATTTGGTTGAGCCTAAGGCCCTCCGCACATGGAGCTACTCAAAAAGTACTAGTTGCAAACTCAAATTACTAACGCGATGCTTGAGCGTCACCGTACATTCTCTTATTTGTTATTGATGTCAGATTCAACCTATCGGCGAAACACAGTCACAAATCCATCTGTGAATTCAGTTTACTTTTGACTCGAATTCAAATCATGTGAATTGAGAATAATCGAACTAGGCATTAAATTGAAATCTTAATTTGTATACATTTTGAGGTTATACCCACTGATTTAGTTTACAAAAATAGAAAGTATTCCAACTCTTAAATAAGTATATAATCAGTATATTACCTAACATAAACTATTAGAAGGCTCCACTATCCATTGCACTGATAAGAATTCGTTGCTGCTAACATAATCAAATCTTGATAATCCTACTTATTAAAGTTCACTAAATGCGTAAATGTTCATGAAATTGATACTTAATATTAGACTCATTAACAATATTTATTTTATTTTAAAAAATATATTAATTTCTTATCTTTATATTACGCATAAATACTGCTTATTCTTTTACGATGTTTTTGGTTTGTAACGTTTTTTGTTATTAGTAACCTACTTTTTTGTAAAAATGATCAAATAACTCATTAAATTTTTTTAAATGGTAATTACTTTAACCAATTGTTATTTGCCAAAATATCACATATTATCTATCATCATACATGTATACATATATATAGGGTATTAGTAGACCGCTCCCGAAAATGAAGACAGACGATAGTACTAATGACACCTTTGATGATGGGATGAAAAAAAAATTGATCCTGATAAAAAAAAATCATATTATTTAAACTTTTTATTAGCATTATTTACGCTCCATCGTGTTAGTACAGCTAAATGAAACGATAATTTCATAAAAAATACATTACTTAAAAAAAAAACCAGCAATGAAACACAAAATCAAAAACAGCTGATGCTCGGATCAACGAACACCCGGGCGCAGCGTCAATCTTGCGCTGCACGCAACTAACCTACTAGATGTGACGTACCTACCTGTTTTCAAATTAAAGTATTGGCCGGACAAAAACAGAAAGTCTGTTAACATAAAGTACAAGAATTCTATTTTAAATTCATTCTGATAGATTAATTAATTGTCGATCATAATTGCAAATAGTTTCTTCAACTATTACATTATTCTGTACCATTTCATTTTTAATTTCTTGTACAAAATTGTAAATTTTTTAATTGTGTACGTGATAATCCAATTAGGTTAATTTAATATTCTAATATCATTTTTGTAGTAGCGAGCTTCTTGTTACGTCAGGGTACAATTGATTGTATAAATGTATAGAAAAAAATTGAATTATAACTTCTAAATTCCATATGAAGACTAGTCAGTAGGGATAACTAAACTTATGAAATAATAGTCGTGAATGTAGGTATAACGGTTTATCGATCTGCGGAAAAGATCAAAGTGCCGCTTTCGACGCTAACGAGGGGCTACTGCAAGGAGGCGGCCCGCGGCGCTTTATTTTTTTTGGCGGGGTTGATTATTAAGTTTAGTATTTTTAGTTCTTGAGACAGTTACACTTTGACTTTCATTTCATGTGCGCGTGCGTGGGCGACAGATATTCGTTCAATCGTATTGTTAACTAAGTTCTTGTCATTATTTTATTGTTACGTTTTTTGTTTCTTTTTAAGATTGTGTTGATTTTATGATAGTTTTGTTTTAATAATGCCTAACGCATACGTTTATAGTGTTTGTGAATACGGTAGCATGTTAATGAATAATGTGCCTTGGAGAAGCTCGCGGGAATGCTTCGCGTGCATTACGAATTTACCGAGAGAGATTCCCGACAGCTGTACATCCGACTGACTCTCGCCTGATAACAGCAGCTATTCAGCGAGTGTTGGAAAATCGGCCCACTGCCCCAGTAGCGACAGGAGGTGGAAGTCAAGTGGCTATTCAGTTCGAGGAGAGCATTTTTGATGTCGTTCGCTGAAATTCGAACTTAGATAAACGAGGTATTGCTAAATTGTTAAGGCTTCGAGATGTAACAAGTGTGTTATACTGGACAGTTTCCAAGGTGATAAAGCGTAAACGAATGTGCCCATAAAAAGGGCACAAAGTGCAAGCTTGGTATCCGGTGAGAACGATCACTGGCGAGTTTTTTACCACTGGATAAGACCCGCAACAACGTGTGCCTGGTTTCATTGAACACGTGATCTGGACGGATGAGTAGACATTTACAGGAAACGGGCTGTGGAACCGAAGAAATACACACGTTTATTCCGAGGTGAACCCGCACGCTGTTCTACAAACCAGGCACCAAACCCGATGGTCGGTTAACGTATGGGCAGGTTTATTTAAGGATCGCATACTAGAACCAATGATTCTGCCACAGCAACTTGACGGACAGCGATATTTAAACCTCATAATGAACAATCGGAGGACATTTTAGACGATTTATCATTAGCTGAATATCGCCGAAAATGGTTTCAGCATGATGGTGCACCCCCACATCCTCAGATTCGTCCGTGAGCGCCTCACTGAGCTATTTGATGATCGCTGGATCGGCAGACTAGGACCATACTCTTGGCCACCTCTGTCACCCGATCTGACCCCGTTAGTCTTCTTTCTGTATGGGTATGTGAGAGAATGTGCTTTTAATCGTAAGTGTGTTAGTGCCAACGAAATGCACCAAAGGACCGTGGATGTTTTCGACAAACTACGTGCGGACTGGGTCGAGGACTCCACGATGATGCCTGCATGAGGATACGCAATGCCGAGCCCAAATCTGCCTCGAAATGAATGGGGCACAATTTGAGCCGCATCTCAT
Organism: Saturnia japonica; assembly: GCA_033032175.1. Taxonomy (NCBI): domain Eukaryota; kingdom Metazoa; phylum Arthropoda; class Insecta; order Lepidoptera; family Saturniidae; genus Saturnia; species Saturnia japonica. The sequence goes on from CM065305.1 coordinate 10,661,492, forward strand.
AAGACCACGGAAGCTTTAGATCGGTAAGCTGTTTCATACCTACATTTTTTAGAAATAACTTAGTACTGAACTGATATGAATAGGTACATAACTGAATACATCAGAATAATAAACATTCTTACACGATGGATTAAAAAACATGGCTCAATGCTTGTTAAAATTTTATTTAAGTATTTTTTTCATTCGCGGGAATCGAACCCGTTACTTTTTTAATTCAACCGGAGAATTCGAATGAAAGTGGCCAGGTAGACACTAGCACAGTGGCAAAGTAGATAAGTTAGGTATTTATACAATATTGTAAATAAGTATTTGTGCGATCGCCAGCTGCGGGCCGCGCGAGAATGGCACTGTGCCGCGCTCGCGCTGGACTGGCACCGCGCCTGCGCGTTATTTGACCCGAGCAATCAGCTGTATTTAATTTGGTGTTCATTGCTGGTTTTTTTTTAGTAAAGTATTGTATTTTTTTGTAAAATTCTCGTTTCATTAAGTTGTACTAACATGATGGAGCGTAAATAATGCTAATAAAAAGTTTAAATAATATGATTATTTTTTTAATCAGGATCAATTTTTTTTCCATCCCATCATCAAAGGTGTCATTAATACTATCGTCTGTCTTCATTTTCGGGAGCGGTCTACTAATACCCTGTATACATACATATATGTAACATTTAAATGTATCAGTGAGGGGAACTCTGAAACTATAAGAGATAGAGAAATATGTTTTAAAGATCCAGGACATCGATTCTAGTCGATTATAAAGTTATGAAAAACTGCATTCATATATTTAAAACAAAAACTTGTAATCAAGTCGAGAATCGTATCTAATATTTTTTTGGAAAAAAGGTATGTGATTTTACTACGACAATTATTGATGTTGTAAGCAATAAATGTTGTTAGGAAACCCTGAAAAAAAAAACGCATGATTTTTTAAATTTATTTGTACATATTTAAAATAACTGCCATTTTTAAAATGGCTTGTAATAATGTAAAATGATGGTTCATCCAACCAACTCTTTTATATAACGATCTTGTAACTGCATCTTCTATTTTCAAGTAGTAAATTTGCTTTAAAATGATCTCTAATATTCTGTTATTAGAACTGCAACGGTATCGTAGCTTGTTTGGTATATCTGCTTCATATTTAGGGTTACCCTATAAGAAATAATCAAGTGTTGTTAAATCTGGAGAACTTTTTATACCAATCCGTTTTCATGTTAAACATCTAATGCGGCTGGTCAGACCGGTTGGTTTCTAAGACCGGATGTTGGCGGATGTTGACGTGGAGACGCTTTGACCCCAACTTTGGCGATGTGGAGCCGAATTGGTTTTTTTTTAATAGACAGACTGGATAATTTCAAAGTTTCATGTTAAAACATAGATAGATTATAAGCGGTTGGTTGGGATAGCGACCACCATACACATTGTAATAAATTATATATCTTCACAATTAATTTCTTTTGGTTTGATGTGTTGCAGGATCATCCAGTATATATTTTTTTAATCGTTATAGGCTTAGCGTTGTGCCCACATTCTCACCTAATCTTAAGTGACGATGTGGTAGCACGCTAAGCCTAGTGGAAGACTGACTCTCAAGTGCTGCTGCCGGAACGCACCTATTTCATTGTATATCCACCAATCAAGTGGAGTCGTAGGGTTCGCGACCACTATACACATACTAATAAAATAAACATCTACACAGTGACTTTCTTTCGGGAGTGAAATTTATAACAGCGTTAAAAAAAGCGTTACGTTTTCCTGCGCAACATACCTTGCGCACCTTTCACTTTGAAATCATGTACATATGTGTAAACATTCATCAGTCAGTACAATACAGGTACAGGTACAGTCAGTCACCCACTGAACACGTTACCTTATCTTGACCATCACACGCAAGGCATACAGAGGTCACAGCGTTTTGATATACACATAAGATAAAACTGATATTATGATTAGTGATCTCCAAGTTATGACATACACTGTGATTTTCAATGTAGCATCACACTGATGTAAAATATGATTTTAATGTGATGTCATGGCATTATTTTAATCTTACGTTCATCTGATGTAATACGAATGTCATGCTGTTACGTTATATCAGAATTGAGTCTTTTTCCGTACGACTGACATAACTACATAATCCTACAGTTACATAACCAATAAGTCAGAATTTTACGTACCGTCGACATGGTAAATAAAATCAGAATTTTATATAACAAATAAGTCAATTTATTTCGTATGTAAGATATAACAGTGAATCTTATCGTTACATAACTGGAAAGTATTTTCATGTTTACTTTTTTATATTGATACAACGATTTCGTTTTAGGTATTGTTTTGTTTTATACATAGAATATAAGGGTTTGTTTTTATGAACAAATTATTGGCTCCTATAAGTAACACGGCTAACACGATTATTAATTCGATCAACTTCCGAACTACCTCCAGTGTTGACTGGGAGTTGGTACTTTCATACTAAAATTACTATTGAGTAATTCTAATATGCAAGTGCCAATCTTGTTCATAGTTACTTCAGCAATTACTTGAAAATTTATTTGATTTAAAAGATAATAATATTGACGTTATCGACGTGGAATGTGACGATGTTCAAATGCATGTCACAGATATATATATATATATATATATATATACACTAGATAAGCAACTTTAGCCCCTTAGTCCATCTCAGTTGGACACTTACATACGAAAGGTAAATAAACATTACCTGATATATGATAAGTTGCATGCAGATATCTGTGCTAAATATAAACATTTGCATTTCATCATTTTATTTATAAGTACTTAAGTATATTTTGCTACAACAGTGTTCTTTATCACACTATACAACAGCTGCAAAAATATAATACAATATAAGTACCTACTTCTCGAAGGAGTATTGTCATCTAAATATTATTATAAATAGAAATCTAATAATCATCAAATTTAATAATATAAAAATACAATCACATTGATCAGGAATAATTTAAACGAAATCAAGTTTATTTGCAACAAAAATATTAAACTAATATAAAGAGTCTAGCAGTGCCAACCTGCAATTACCACTTCTGACAGCTTGTTTTCCACTGTATACCATACAAAAATTACCTTTTTTATTATACTAGCTCAAGAAAATGACTGTACAGCACCTGATGGTAAGTACGGTACAGTCCGTAGTGTGATAAGAGAACTTTGTGGTGTGAAAGAAGATATAGTCACACGGATTGAGAAAGGGATGCTTAGATAGTTTATGCATGTTGAGAGGATGAATGAAAGAAGAATGACTAAACAAATTTATGATGCGAGTGTGAAAGGAATCGTTGGAAGAGGAAGGCCTAGACGAACAATTATCGATCAAATCGGAGACATTCTGAAGAAAGGTAAGGTCAAGAGTACTCTATTAACCGACGAGCATGCATGAAAAGATTAATGAATGTCTAAAAAGCGAAAGAGGTATGCCAGGATCTTAGCACGTGGAAGGACGTGGTCTCTGCCTACCTCGTTGGGAAATAGGAGTGATTTATGTATGTATGGTACAGTCCACAAAAAAAATTACCGTCGTTAACACAAATTTTACAAGCAGTCTCCGTTATCATGACGGCCTGCTGAAATGGCTCTTCACGCCTCGTTTGAAGGACCCAACATCATAGAATTGCCTGGGAGACTGTACAACTGTAGGGTATAGGAAAGGTATGATTTGGCCCATACATACTAACATAGCGAATTAAATAAAAGCTGGTAAATATAAAACCTTTATATGCGGCATCTTTATTACTAACGGGTAAAAAAAATTCATAAATATTATAAACCTCACCCGCGCAACTTCGTCTGCGTCATATAAGAGAGAGAGAGAGAAAGGGTCAGAGAGAGTGGGTCGTGGGTACTGTATTATAAGTACCTCCCACATTTTTCTGCATAATTAAAATGCGCTCACGATACTTGTTCATTATTTTGCTGCCGAGTTATTTTTAAACTGTGATATCTCCTAAGATATTCATTTAAATCAATTACTGTAAAGGGCAATTTTGTTCGAAATTAAATACTTGTGATGATAATTTTTTTATTTCGATAACGATTAATACCATGTATATAAAAACACCTTCGCAAATAATTTATTATTTTAGAACAAATGTTATTACCATAAAAAATGTTTATATTGAGTAAATCTGCATCATATGGAAAAATCACAAACCATGTAAGCTACAATATGACAACGACAGAACTCTATGGAACTATTATTGTATAATGACATGAATTTTCAGCTTAATACAACAATATGAACGCAAAACCCAAAAAAATGAGTACCTAAGTAAACAAATGAATGACTTGACAACTTTTAAGTAGAACCTGTGAAAGGTTCTACTGTGGCAGTACTACCGCCGCAACACTTATTTCTGATGCAAAGCAATGTTCACGTTCGAAGGGTGGAGTTGGCAATACCATAGGAAATATAAGAATACATTTTTTGATGCTAGCAACACACACCGGTGAACGAGCTGTTACAACTCGGTCCTCAAGAGTAGTAACCACAGTAAGAACCTACTATGACTGGTCTCAACCTCAAGGCTACGTTTCTTTAGAGTTGAGTTGTATATCAATATAGACTGCAGTGACCATTTAACATCAAGGGAAGTGCATGCCGCGGACGGTTTGCTAATTCATACCAAAAAAAAATGTCTTTTCTTTTCCTAACTTGGCAACAACTACTCTTTTTGAAGTCATATGATGATTTAAATATTATAAAAAGTTTTAAAACTTTTCAGGGACTTTTTGTGGCATCTCAGAATTCATGGTTCACGTTATTATTTCCAATTCAGTTCACTTGTGCACAATAACTAAGCTGCAAAATGTCGCTTGTCAAATAACACAAATTTATAAATAAAAACAAAAACCAGTACTTACGTGACAAAAACTCAAAAAATTAATTTATATTTTAATATGGAATAAATTTTAATCTATACCATAACCCATCAATAATGTATATGCTACCGAATAATTGTATAAAGAAGTAGTTTATAATCAATCTGGTCAGATTGTAATCTGTCGGTAGATTGTAAACGGACACTAATTTTTAATTTTTGAGATTATGTCTATTAAATAAGCAATATCATGATACTAGGACTTGAAAAATTTGAATTTTCCACGGCTAATTTGATAACTAGCTCTCGCCGGCCGCTATCACGGCTTCATGCCCTTTTGGTTCGCTAGCACGAGCGCTTTATGATCACAGTTTCAACGTAACCTAACCAATCCATTTAGTTTATAAATCTACGGCAATCTACATACTTACAATCTATACTATAATATTATAAATGGGAAAGTAACTCTGTCTTTTTGTTACGTTTTCACCCCTAGACCACTGAACCAATTTTGATGTATTTTTGTATAGACATAAATTGGACCTTGGGAAAGGACATAGGGTAATTTTGTAGCGAAAATAAAACTATAAGGGTAGAAAATAGGGAATGAATATTTCGATGGCCAAAATATGGGAACACCAAATGCGCATGCGCGATAATGGTGAAATGACATCGGCTGCCATACCAAGCGGTTTGTTGATTTAAGTAAGCTGTCAATCTGGTTTGTTGATTTTGTTGACATTGTTATACTTAATAAGAAATGTATTGTATTTGTAATAATTACCTATTAAATAATAGTCCAGTATTGTTTTTAAGATTCGCTGAAGTGTATTCAAACTCTTTAACTACGCAGTAAGGCATAATTACTGTTTTATGTTATCGCTGTCAACCGTGGTTCGCGGGAGTTTATTTAATCCTAATCAATATACCTATTGTAAATTATCTGGATTATACGGTTTTGCTACAAATGAATTATGTCATTGTGTTATTCCACGTGTGTTGAAAATAAAACATCGGTGAAAGTTTGTATGAAGAACCCATCATGTCTCAAATTAGAGATATGAAAACTCATATTTATGCTTTTGGTAAAAAAAAAAAAACAAATAAAAGGGGTTTCACGTTTTTCAAAAGACCTTCCCGCATGTCGGTACAATAAGGTATGATTTTAATTATTTTTGAAGTTTTACTGGGACGGATAAAGTGTTGGATTCATATAATGACTATATCATACAAACAGTGATAATCCCATCTATGATTTTCGTTTGGTTTGTCGTGTTCCGAAATCAGCCGGTGCATATGCAGTAATATAGCTTGGTGGTAGGGATTGCGACCACAATACACATAGTGATAAGCCCATCTATGATTTTGCTTTGTCGGGTTCCGGCAAAAGTAGGTGTATATGTAGTAATAACTAAATAATTAAAATAATCCATAAAGATAACTGTAGCTTATACATAAGTTTATTTCATCATGTGTCTCTGAATACATTTGTGACTGTTAGTTGTGATATATATATATGAAATTGGTTTCTCGGAAACAGCTCCAACGATTTGGATGAAATTTTGTATTTAGATAATATTTAGCATTACAAGTTTATCTAGATAGGTATTTTTCTTTTTTTTAAATACCGATCATAGCTCGGTCGCCCAGATATTAGTTTAGTATACGTCCATGGTAAACGTATATATTCTGTGTATTAGAATAAATATAATTTAATTGTTTACATATAATATTTAGAAATAAATATATTAAAATTAATATGCGTACCAAATAAATTTAACTGAAACTTCTTTTAATTTTAGAGAAATAAAAGCTTCGAAAGTATGAGGGCACATGTCGTTGCATAGAGTAAAATAATACATCGGGAATAATATATATTAATAATACATACATGCGTCGTTTTATTTGTTTTTCTAAACATGGTGTTAATCCTTATCGAAATAAATATTTTAATCATCACAAGTATTTCATTTTGAACACAATTGTTCTTTACATCATTTGATTTCAATTAATGGGTTAGGATATATCAGAGTTTTAAAATAACTCCGCAGAAAAATAATGATCACGCGCGCGCATTTTCATTTGGGGAGGTAGGGCGAATGATGCTAAAATGGTTCGTAGATAAAACAAAGAAAGTTTCAGCTCCTTTAGAATTGTATTATAGGTGCCTATGACCTACTCTCTCTCTCTCTCTCTTATGTGACGCAGACGAAGCTGCGCGAGTCAGCTAGCCTGTCTCTATTGTTTATAAATTAACGGTTCGTAGGTACAGTTATCCGGTGACATATACAAACTGTAAAGAATGAAAAATAAAAATAATAAAATCGTTTTATTTTGTATTACATTTTATTACGCAATATAGGTACTCATTTCTTATAAAACTAATTAAGTTTAACATTATACTTACGCAACACTTGGCACATAAATGACTTGTAAATTTTCTTAAAAATATTTTTACATATTAGTAACACTACAAGGAAAACGATTTTCCCTACCACTTTAATTGTTAATAATGATGTATAGTGCATGTAACACGCTAAAATAATCAACATAATCAATTCTTGATAGTGACTGACGAACAATGCACAGTTTAAGCCGGTGGGTCTAGAAACTAAAGTTTTGCAAAGGAATTCTATATTTAACTTAAGAACGAAGAAAATTAATCCCTAAAGGAGATAAAAACAGAATAATTCCTGATATATTGTTGATGGTATATAGTTGAAGACTAGTTTCTACATAAAAGTCTATTGCAAAGTTATTAATTTAACTAATAAAGTTATGCAAAACAGATCACGTTACATCAGTGCTGCAAGAAGCAGGAGGCTTTATAACCAATCAACAATATGATTGTGGGCTATTATTGTTATTAAAGGCAAAATTTCCTATCCCGATTATCCTAAAATATCGATTTATGTAATAAATCGTCTCAAAGTAAAATTATATCTTATAAACAGTAAAATTAATTATAGATAAACAAAAATATTTGAGCGTCGTTTCCATGAGACTTAGAAACTGACTCTCTATAAAATATAACCATAAGAATTAAAATTATATGTTATATAGTTTTGTGGCAGATTACATTAATTTTACTATGTAATTTTAAATCTACATTATAACATACATCAGATCCAAAACTATTCTTACCGTGCCCTCGCCAAGTCGAGCGCCAGGCACGGCCGTACCATCTTTACTGGAAACGTTTCGGCATATTTTCACTCCTCTCTATCTAGCAGTACTGGATTAATGTAGAAGGCCGAAATTCTGTTTAATAAGAGTACTTATGGTAGTCTACAATGTTAGGTTTTTTTTAAGTTTATAGCTTCACCCTTTTAGATTGTATAAGAGTGTAAATTTACAAAATTTCGACACTGACTGACCCATGATAATCAAAATAGAACTATTACTTCCCCAATATCTAGACAGTTGAAATTTGGCATTTGGCTATAGAAACACCTTAGTCAAAAAAAAATCTGTAAAGCGTTTTCTGATGGCACATAAAAATTTAAAATCTAGAGTAACCCATGTGGAAACCAAAGTGCCCAATCAAACTAAAAGGATATTGTGTAAATGAGTTCTGTGGAACACGAAACCCCCGTTCAGATATATTGTTTTCAAAGCGCAGCGTTAACGTGCACCTAAGCGTGTTTATGTGAACGATTTGTGTTAATATTGAAAGAACGTGCGCTTACGCGTTTTCATCTGGACAGGGCTTAGGAGTAAACACTAAGAGTAATAAATTTATGATAGGCCTTTCCTGGTTATCGCTATTATTAAACTCCAGTATCTGATTTAGAAACTTTATAATAAACTACAAGAAGAAGTGAAATCCCAATAAAAATATGCTTTAAAAAACGGGCCAAGTCTCGATTGAGATGATTTGTCTATAAAAAATTAATCAATTCTCATAAACAGTCAAGTCTAGGAAACGGATATAAAACAAGTAATTTTGACCAAATTCTGGCCTATCTTTTACATGTTAAATTCCATTCTTTAGAATCTACTATGCCTAAGGCTAATTGTATGAGCCTAAAACATTTTAATTAATGACAGAACAATAAGATTAATACTATATTCTAATTATATTTTACAGTAGCATTTTTACATGTTTTTGTTGGGATTCATTTTAAAAACGCTTTTTCTGAACACCGTTTCCTTTGCTATCTTTTTTTTTACTGGGAAATCGTTAATGTTTAGTAACGTGACTTCAATGACAACCGCAGCTCTTGACAACCATGTTCTTATATTTACGCAGGATTACGTTTGAATCGTCTGTGTAGTACAGCACAGATATGGGTGAGAGTTTGATCGGAGCGCACGATGGTTTTGGCACCTGAGTGTTAATAAAATTACCCATTACACAACAAAACATTAGTTTACTTTCAAAGATCCTAAGATAAAAAAATAAACCTGTTTCGTGATATAAAATCATTATAGTGTTGTCATAATTCGAATTTAAAAAATTATTAAATCTTTTTAACTATCTTTGTACATAATGTTAGATTTTAATTCAAATTAAAGATATTTATTTGTCATTTTAAAATAACATTATAATATCTATACATATTGAATTTTTTTTTTTAAATATCAACAAAAAAATGTATTATGCTATGAAATTCGTTAATTATCAAGTTTTATACATATATATATATATATGTATATATATATGTTAAAAAAACTAGATCAATAATTTAAATAGTAAAAACCTATGTACTTATCTAAAATATAAATAAATATTTTAAATTAAGTTACCGTTGTAGGATTCAAAAGATGGACCAGTGTTTGTACTATAGCGTGGTTGGTAGCGTTTTTGTGCGCATTCAAAGGAAAATTGCATTCCCCGCTGCAGTAAAATGCCCCGTAACCATCTGGTGCGATAATCCAATCCTAGAAAAAACTAAACATTTTAATATACATACTTATCCTATTAATTTACTTTGTCGTTCATTGCAAAAAAAATGTATTCAAAAATAAAATAAAATCTGTAAATATATTACGAAAAGTTGTAGTTAAAAGTACAAATCATAAAAATGTACACGTAACTATGTAACAGTGTATAGTACTGTTACTATTTTTATATCTATATTTACATACCTCTAATATAAATATTCTTATAAACATGAGCAATACTTATACTTAATTCATATTGATCTACTTTTTCTACTGAAAGATACTTAAATTATTTTATATTAAAAGGGTGCTCACTGAATGTATTAAATCGTTTTTACATGAATGAATGACAATTATAATAAAATAATTCATGTGTCATGAACAGATTTAACACGTTCAATTAAACAAAGGTTATAATGCTCCTCGATTACAAAATTTGTTATTCAGGCATCCGTGGATGTTCACAATTCTGTCAAAATTATGTAAATGTCAACGTGAAACGGTATTTTCACAAAATACAAACAAACAAACATAATTTGTAGTTGTAAGAAATGACGAACTATGGCATTGAGGTAGATATCACATTTATATTACAAAAGCTAGTAATTCGAGCATTGTACAACCTAGGACCTCGCGAATTACTAAAGAACATGTTGCATGAATTTACTTTGCTCACCCAATAGGTAAACACTTTGTTAATTTAATGTATGTAACTAAGTATATAGGTGTCTAAGTAATTTGGATTCTGTAAATGACCAACATAGTTTTATTACTAGAAATAAACACAAATTAGTAATCCCAAGACCAATAAACGTTTTTAGGTAGTGTTCAGCTCTATAATAAGATCCCTAAGCACATTTCCGATTTAACAGACAATAAGTTAAATGACCATAAAAGGTTATTAAAGGGTGAAAGATATCGATTATTATGTGAATGATCACTATCATTTGGAAATGACTTCCTCTGTACCCACTAAATGTAATTATTAACTGTTATTAACAATAATAACACAGCAAAAGTGTGTGTGTGTGTGTGTGTGTGTGTGTGTGTATATAAGTAGGTACCTCACCTGCCATTCTAAATCCTTAAAACTAACGTAGAGAGTTTGAATCTCGCAACTTCTTGTCGTCCAGTGGGCTGTGTCTGAAATAAATAAATAAATTTTATTATTTACTGTATATGTCTCAATAGGAACACGAATACTCCATCTTCGTACGTAGTAACATTGGTATTATATAAACTTTAGTACTACATATCGCATCGGATATATACACAAATAGCTGTTACTGGCAAACTATGTATACCGCGTAAAAATGGTTTTAATCGCCATTCAGAAGAGCGGGTTTCATTTAACTCATTTAAGTTCATTTTTTGCTAAATTCATTACAATTCATTCGGTACTTTAACTGAAAATGTTATAAACAAATAAACCGGTTTCACTTCTCTCTACTTGGGGTAGCCCGACTGGCGAAATACCTTCAATCCTGCAGAGGATCACAGCCAAAAAACCTTGTGTCATGTTCTTTGATTAGTTTCTAGAGCTCTTTAGGGAAGAGGGGGGCTTAAGATCGGCACACGCTATTGATACATATAGTGTTACAAGCGTTCACAGGCTGCAGTAACCGCGTACCATGAGACGAAGGCGAACCGTAGGTGCGCATGTTTGTTTTAGTTTTATTATACGTCCCTGGTTGTATATAAAAAAACTTTAATTAAATATCTTATTCGAATTTTCTGTATTCTTGTATAAATGTATGCACATATGAATATATATGTAATTGGTTTCTCGAAAATGATTCCAACGATTTGGATGAAATTTTGTAGGTATTTAGATATTATTTTACATTTCAAGTTTACCTAGATATGTGTTTCTCTTTTATTGTGAAACACCGAACACAGCTCGGTCGCGCAGATATTGATATTAATTCAGGCAAAACATGGTAGCTAGCTACTTAGAAACTTTTATTTTATGTCTTGCCTTGACTTAATTTTCTAAGGCTACAAGGTAAGACAAGTTAAGACATAAGATAAGACTGCCTCATTAGCCTAGTATTCGTAAGCGCGACTGCTATGATCGAAGTCCTGGGTTCGATTTCCAGGTCGAGCAAAGTGTTATTGGGTTTTTCTATGAAAATTCTCAGTAGCAGCTCGGAGTTTGGCTTTGTGCCCGATTAATGGCAATAGGCTCGCCCCCTATTACATGGGACCTAAAAACATACTCGGCGAACTGTGGGTGTACATTAGTATACCTCTGCCTAACCCTTCGGGTATACAGGCGTGATGGCATGTTATTTTATGTTGCAAGATAACAGCGAATGTCTATGCGTCTAGGAGACTTTGTGTTTCTTCGGTAACAGCAGTTCTTGGATCGTACTACTAACATAATTCGACATATTGTAGTCATTTAACCATTTAAAAAGTATTTATAACAGCTGATTAACCTGTAAGAGGATTTCTCAGGTAGTTGTCGGTGTACCCGTGGTTTCGCCTCCGCCTCGTCTCTCGCTTCCGTCTGGCTGTGGGATCAGTACTCCCAAGTTTGGGACCGTTTTTGAAGAAGGCTACTAAAAACGGTTGTTTGCCTTCGGAAGAGACACCAATAGGTTCATCCAAACCAATTTCTTCTGGTTTCACGTGACGCTCTGAAATTATTAAAAAAAATTAAGTTAAAAATCAAATTCTAGATATAAAATGGCTACTTCTGTGTAATTAGGTCATCCTATGAAGAAAATTCAAAGATGAAAATGACGCGGTGATAACTTGGTAAGGCACTTCTTATCTGACTCGATCACGACTAATAACAATAAGATGCTTAGTTACCTAAAAAATTTCTCAAGACACCTGCGAAATCTTTCCTGCATTATGGAAAATTGCTATTATTTTAAATTCTTGTCTCAGTCTGGTCTTTCACACATTTTATATAAACACTTCATCATAACATTTCAATTTATTTATATAAAATAAATGGTAGATAATTTGTCTCGTACGATTACGATTACGATGGATTACGATGAAAATTCCGCAGGCTCTTCAGGTTTCTGAATTAGGTGAACCACTCTAAATTAGGTGGCGATAAACATATTATATAAAAACAAATGAACCATACCTGGTTGAGAATGAGGGTGAAGTGTAATAAAAAATCCACGGTTGTCCACAGGCGATGACAACCACGAGGACAACGCGTTGGTCACGTTCAGCTCTAACCACCCCTCGGCACCAGCGCTCGTGTTTACTGCAGCCACTTTCTCCATTTGCAAGCTTCTACAAAACAATAGTATATTAACTAGTACATGATAGGTATAAAAACTTGCCTCATCCCAAACGACAACTCCTAGCTAAATATTAGATTACTACCTATCTATCTCGCGCATAGGTCATTATGTTAATGTATAGTGACATCAAACACTACCTACTTTCATTTACGCACTACAGTCAAGGCGCCCAAGTCTAGTGAAAACATATAATTAAGTAGAGGCGAAGAGCTGTTTTTCACATCACGGCGCAGACTAAGCTTGTAGAAGATTAATACCTACGCGGTCCAAAATTTTTTCAATCTAGCGTTATATATTATCGTTTAGTAGGTACTTTACTTAAGGTTAATATGGGGATTGAGAATAGGGGATAAAAGTATGTGGTAATTTGTAAAATATTTCTTAACTTAAATTCTTAAACTAAAATTAAAATAAATTTAAATATTTCAGAAACTGTGTCTACGAAAGGGGGCCCAGTTAAGTTTCCTTTCTACAATCGTTAACGCCAACGAAAACGAAAAAATTGTATGGAATTGATATATCTGATCACGTGATTGAACATTGAGATATGTCAAATCCGAACATTTTTCTTCATTTTCTTTAGCGTTAACGATTGTAGAAAAGCAACTTGCCTAGGGCCTCTGGTCTACAATATTAACTCGCTTAGGCTCAATCAAATTTAAAATCTTTCCTATATTTATAAACACATGTCATTATTTCTAATTATATATTTTTTCCTTAAAAATTGATTCTATTAAATTTTAATTTCCATTGGTTTTCATTTAGATGTACTTATAATTAGGGATGGAATGCAATTCAATAAAACATTCGGTTTAACCAAAGTTGAATTCATTTTTGACAAGTTGAACCGAAGTAAGAACTTCGGTATATATGTAGTGTTAACGAAGTCAAAATTAAAAACTATATAATAGTTTGCAATGTAGAAGAATTAAAGTAATGGATTTGTGTCACAGTTTTGGTGATAATCAGTAGAACAAAGCTCGGGATTAAACAAAACAATATTTTACTTCAATAACCAATCAGATTACGACGATGTATACAAAAGTCTTTAATAAGCCAATGAATAATGAAATCCAAGAACACAGCTAAATGTTCATATAGGTCCACATGTCAATTGTCATAGATATCATTTTGGCCATTGAAGGCACTTGTGGAATCAAAGGTTCTAATTTTTCTAAAATCTGAGATCTAACTACTTGACTCATAAATTTCTTAGTAGATACATATTTCACTAAAATTATCAATTAATTAAATGCATGGTTCCCAAAATTAAAAACGGTTGGTTATTCAACGTTGTAATATTTACTAACACCCACACAACTACATGAATTTGCATAGAATGTGGGTCATCGATTTTATTGCAATATAAGGTGGCTCGTAGTCCAAAATTAGGGAATTATCGCCCAATAAGCCTCGTGCCCTATAGAGACAGGAACAATTGAAATCATTTGCCTATTACCTGCTTGAAAGAGTATCTTCAGACATAGACATAAACCAGCCGATCGAGTAAGCTAGATTCAGAAGCGGTTTCAATACAGTGGATCACATTTAAGTAGTCCACCAGACGATAGAAAAATATTTATAAGTTCGCAAATATTTTATGTAGCTTTCATTGACTACAAAAAAGCCTTTGCAAAATTCTATGCCACATGACAACATATGGGAGGCATTGAAAATAGAAAATGTAATTGAAGAATACATACATATATGAAGAACCCCTATGCTAATAGTTCAAGTAGAGTCAGGTTAGACAGAAGTAGCACTAAAATCAGAATAAACAAAGGCTTGAAACAAAGCTAACCGTTATCTCCAAAAATATTCATAGTCGTCCTACAACACATAATGGAAAATTTACCATGTTAGACCATGGCAATACATCTATCTATATAGATGAGAATTTTCTAAACCGAGGTGGTTTACCTGTTCTCGGTAAATCCAAAACAATTAAATTAACAATAAAACGATCTACATCATGCGACCACTAAAGTTGAACTGGAAATTAACATTGTCAGAACGAAAGTTATTACTAATTTTGGTAAATAACAGTCCTCTCGAATTTGTACAAAATTACGTCTATCTTGGCAAACAAATCTCTTTTAGCAAAGAAAGAAATATAAAAGAAGTAGATAGAAGTATAAAACCTTGGAGGAGGCTTTTCTCCGAAGGGGGTCCATACAAAGTACATAAGTATATTCATATTATTTTAAATGTAACATTCGTCCCACCTCTACTTATAATGCAATGAACTTTTTTTTTTTTAAACTTGTAGACATACCCAACGTTATCGACGCTAAGCACTCGATGTACGACGATAGTGTAGAGATCAGTCGGATGTACGGTGTGCGTTGGGGACTGATATAGTCGCAGCTCTGCTGTGAGGAGTGAAGACGCATCGCCAGGAGTGCCCGCCAACTCGAACCACACGTGTCTGCCGTGTCCGTGACGTAACACTCCCAAATGATGCCCTGAACAGGTAACAAATTAAGGAAACTAAACCATTACCTACTTCTGGAGTGATAGATATATCACGAGGAAAATATATTTATATATTAATAAATATAGCTAAGCCATACGATAATAAAATAATAATTCGCGTCATTAAGTTCTAATAAATTCATTCAGAACGTTTAAATGCATGTTTTATTACATGAGCTCACCGGAGAGACACCTGCTGGTATGCACAATACAGTGGCACAGTATCGACAAACGCCGTGAGATCCAGGTTCTAACGACAGCCGTCCGTCGTCGTCGTAGTTATGCCCGCTATCCGCGTCTGTCTTTATCTTCGTTTACTTCTTTCAAACCACGCAACGGAATTTTATACGGTTTTCACTGTCATTTAAAGAATCTTTTACGGAAGGTTTGCATACACAATACATTCTAATTACGTTTTTGTATAGTAGAGAAAATTCAAAGCTTTGCAATCAAATCGTCAAAAAAAATTTCTGGCACTTACATGACTTACGCTGGCTTATCATTATGAGATACATCAAAATAATATTCTAAAGTATTGTAGTTCTTCAAAAAGCCTAGAAAAGAGTCGGCAATGGCATATGTTTATTTAGTAAGCTTGACTCAAAGTAACCATTTTTATCTTCAACATAATAATTTGAAATATTATGTTATTTGCGAAGCTATTTTCTCCAATTCAGTATTAATCTTTAACCAGATAAGTTTGTTAGATAACTTGGGCATTTAATGTAGATTATAATATAAGATTATTATATAATCAAAGGTTTAATACACACTGATTTAGTCGTATCAATACATAAGAATAAGCAAAGGTAGATAGGTTATTCGTCATAATTTATTTTAGATGTTTTCAGTTTTTGAAGATTTGTGTATGACACGCATACAGTCCACCTGGTGTTATATAGGTACAGTTACAAGTAGTACCCAGCGGTTCCGCACGCGTTGCTTACGCATTAACTATTTACCTATCGATTGAAGAATGAGCGAATGAGATAAACTTCCAGAGTACAAAGTTTTATCAAAATCAGATAAGCCGGGCGTGCCAGTAAGTAATCCAATCCGACATACAAATAAACAAATACAGACAGACAAAAAATTTTGAAGTCCTATACGTGACCTTTTTTAATTAGTTCGTTTTGTTAGTGTCCTTTATAATAAAAGTCTATGAGGAAATTGGAATAAATGGCATGTACCTATAGACAAAACAACAGATTTATTATAATAGATTTTGATAAGAGCTGTATATTAATAAAACTTAGAAGTTGAAAAGATACTCAATTTTCAGACGAATATTCAGAAGTTTAGAAGAAGATAAGTAAAGAAGTATAGAAGAATATTAAGAAGTACTATGAACGCGGGAATTATCTTCATTAAATGAATCAGCACTCGTATAATTATCATCGTTCTGATCATAAGTTATGACAGAAAATTCGTTCCAATTTCGAACTACATAATGATATTCCACAATATGTTCACGGATTTGTCTTGCCATAACCTGAGTATCATTTAAAAGATAGGACAATGTTCTAAAAGTCTAAACAGGTAGACTTCGCTCCATCTTTTTTAATAGAAACAACACTATGTTTATGTTGTATCATGTTACCTCGTAAAGATATATGGGTAGGTATATAGAGGTATAGCCTACAGGTGTTCATTGTAACATGACACTGTAACTTGATTCCTATTGCACGTGGGACCGATTATATTTTAATTTAATTATAAAATTTACATAAAATATTTAAATTTCGAGTATTAAATGTTATTAATTCATATCGAAATATGAAAAAAAAAATACTGAGCGTCTATTTATTTATGTAAGGCATACCTACATTTCAAACGATAATCTGTTGAATTTTAGAAAATATTATGAATTTAGATGTCAAAGAATTAGAGTAAGCCTTTCCTCTAGAGATGAGCAAAATGCGTAGCGAGGGACGTGCGTGATATCCACCTTTTCATAGCTTAGCTTATATCTCAGATCTGGTACAAAAGCGTTTATCTATGTGAAGTACGATTTAGAGCTGAGCGGAGGACTTACTACTAAGCACTCGACGCGCATATGTCACTGAGTTGGCTTCGTGTAAGCATGCCATTGTGGAAGGTCTAGTAGCTTATTTTCCTCGCACAGCTACACCACTTCCCTTTTGTTCTGTATCTTAGCTTTGACATTGTTAACCGCTTAACTATCTCACACATCTCTGATGGAAAGGCAGCCTAATCGTCATTCCGTAACATTAGTCAGGCAGTAGACTTCCTGCAGTCATTTAAGAGTTCGCGATCCGATGTCTGCAATTGAACTGAGGGTAAGTAAAGTAAACCACAGTTCAAGAGCAAAGGCGCGACGACCGCAGAGACTTCAGATCAAACAACATTCACAGCCATCATACCTACAGTCTTATACATACTTATCGCTTGATTTCATTCACACACTACTTGTTCCCAGAACACGTCGAATCAAAGCAAATCATTTTCACATATTCACTAAAGTTGTGTACAGTGTGAATAAATCTTGCGAGACGGTGCATCAGTGCGAAAAGGAATTTATAGGTAATCAATATCACACACATATAATTATTACATATACCTTCTGTTAGCATGAACATAAAGTATGTACAAATTATGTACACAATGAAATGTTGAAAGCGGAAAGCATAATTTATAAACATCTCAATTACAAATTAATAATAAACAGGCACCAACATTAACATAGTTCCAAAGATATCAGAACAGTAATATATTTCCTAGAATAAACTGCATTTAAGATAGGAAACTATTCCACAATAACTACGTTCGCGTTCGCGCGCTATCTCACTCAACACTTTTGGTTACCACGTTAATGTTGTTCGTCTGTTACATTCCATTATAATAACTATATTGATTTATACAATATTTAAACACTACTACAACTAATCAAATTTAAAAAAAAAAAGTGTTTTGGAGATTTTATAAGGAAAGAATTAAATATAGTGCCGAACTTTCAAAACTTTAAAGGCGATTTCCCAAACATCATTATGTTTGAGTTAAATTAGTTGGTTATCTAAGGTTGATATATGTGGTTTCTTTTTTCTGTTATTTAGGCCTTTAACTTTTAGGGTTACGTCTGCCTAGCAATTAAGATTTATACACCTACCGAAAGGGTGTCTCAGTACTGTCAGGCTTTGACAATATAGCATGGAATCAGAGCCGTCTTTACACGGGGGTACAAGGGGTGCGAGGTACACTGTCGCACAGACCTAGAGGGCACAAGCCGACCGCCATAAGTCTTGACCCATAATTGCCGTATTTCCTAATGTTTCAAAATCATTATGTATATACTTAAAACACTTTCTGAGACAAATTCAGAAGGTGAAAAATCCTTTTCAAAATTGAAATTAATAAAAACTATTTACGGTCAACCATGGGTCCAAGACTCAAGATAGATTGACAAACTTGACCATTATAAGTAAGTATAGAATCAAAAGTTAATGATAAAATAACATTATATAAAAAAATACATTGCGATAATTGGTTAAAAAGAGCACGTAATAACTTTCGCACTCCGAATATGCTTAGGACGGCCCTGCATGGAATGCACCCTAATCCAACGTCTTGAGACCGACAAGGTGCTTGCTCTACCTGACTTTCTCTCTATCTTTTGTTTCGGACACATTCCATCAATACGTGCTGCATATCTTGAGCTTTATCCTAAGTTATGTTATGTATTTTGACATTTATACTTGCATTACTAATAATACTAATTATATTCTTGCTAGGAACATTAACTAAAAGAGAGTTTTATCTATCTAAGGATTAAAATAAGTCGGAGTCTCTTTTCTTACAAAAGGTTATCGATGCCACGATGATTTCCTACGAAATGTACGGCAAAAGCTATTTGTAATTTCTGACATTTTTGGTACTTTAAGTTCAGTTGGTCCGATAGAGCTTAATGATTCCTATAAAAATCAGAATCGATTGGAATGATAAAAAGTTTTTGTGTAAATAGCACATTAACTTTAAAAAATCTGTACATGCACGACAAAATGTCTCAAAATTTTTTCGTGAAGCTACAACGGTTAGGGTACCCTTAGTGCCCAATCTCGAAAATCCACCCTGTATAAAAGAATTGCTCTCGGAAACGGGTCCAACGATTTGGATGAAAATTTTTATTTAGATAAAAAGATTCCAAGTTTACCTAGATAGGTACAATGTACGATTTTATATTGACATTATAACTAATAAGCGTCGAAATTAGTGATACAATTTGTTAGTTTTTAAGATTTTTACTTAAACAGTTTTCAGGCCGACTAAAAAAGTTACAGGTAAGTGACTAAATAAAATACATCTAAGAGTACATAATATATAAATTCTAAATATTCTATTCTATAGCATCACTTAAGATAAACATCCTAGAAACTAGAGTTTATAGTACAGCGTGAAAAACGAAAATAACTTTGTTTGCATTTTTTTATTTAATTAGGGTTACTTAGGAGCAGGTTATATTTTTAAATTTTTATTAAGTAATATATCAATCTCGGTTGCAGCACATATTTCAATTAATTTATGTATTATGTGGATTAGAGATTTCCGAAAGAGGGTTGATAAACAACACCAACACTGATTAGGTACCTAAGTACTTAGCATCGAAGTGTCAAAAATACAAAAAAATATAGCCGATTTGTATTCACAATTCAAACTATGTAAATAATCTTGTATTTCTATATCAATAAATTTATAGTTTTGTCTGTAGGTACGTGTATTTTTCCAAATTTCAAAAAAGACTTCTATTATAAAGGACACTGCACACGAATATGACATTAAAGAATTTTGTCTGGCTGTCCGTTTGTATGTCCAAATTTCATTTCAAAACGGTTGACCGATTTTTATTAAACTTTCTACACAAGTCTGTGAGAAATGTCAATAATACATTTAAAAATCGTTCATAATTATTTTGTACATGTTAATTCTCTACCGAATTTGATCAATTTTTGTACATACATACCATCACGCCTGTATTCCCCGAAGGGTTAGGCAGAGGTGCACTAATTGTACACCCACAATTCGCCGAGTATGTTTTTAGGTCCCATCGAGACCGTGCAATGCCAATGCGAGCTTATTGCCATTAATCGGACACGAAACCAAACTCCGAGCTGCTACTTGGAATTTAATAGGAAAACCCCAATAACACTTTGCTCGACCTGAGATTCGAACCTAGGACCTCGCTCATAGTAAGTATACCATAAGTATATGTTATTCCATAATTGATATTATTATTAATATAATTCCATTATTGACAGCCTATAAGAATTGTCAATTATATAAGTAAAAATAAAACAATGAGACGAAAATAATGACTGTGTAATAAACGAGTGCGGAGGTGGCACCAATAGTTTTTTTGTAAAACGTCGGTATTCTCATGATTTTAATTCAATACTAGCTGTGTACCAGCGGAACCACCCGCTCGAAATAGCCTAATATTTATTAATTATTTTTTTTACAGTCAAAAATATAAAGTCTACGAAAACTGCATATGGCGTAGGCGACGTGAATCACCACATACAAACTCAGCTCCAAAAGGATTACGTCTGCGTGTCAAAAGTATAAGCGTCTTTAATAACTTAAAAAAATATTTAGCTACATAAAGATTTTACTCATCACAAGTAGCATCATTCGTATAACATATTTTGTTTAGCAATATTCTTATTGTTAATCGGATTTTGTTAACAGTCCCAGCTTACTGGAACTGTACATATACATTCGCTGAAAGGAGCTTTTCAAAATTTAAACAAATAAAAAATTATTTAAAAAATTCAAAAGATCTTTTAGCAGTTTTGTCTATTCAATCAGATGCAGCCACTATTGTTCCTTAAACTTGATTACGATTCACAATACCGTTATCAAGGAATTTAGTAGGTTAAACTAAAAGCGTAAAACTTGTTTACCCTTATTGATTTAGTTAGTTAAAGATTTGCATTTTTATGATTAAGAAAGAATTTTAGAATATTTTTAAAGTTCTGGCGCCAACAAAGGGCCTCACACAATTTATCTTACCCTCATCGTATTTAGATCATCATCAAATCATGATACAAGACGATGATTTACAAAATGCAAACCACACTTTCATCATTATACAGCTGTATAATATACTAGCTGTGCCCGCGACTTGGTCCGCGTGGACTACAGAATGCTGTCGATCGGGCATGCGCGCGAATTGTGCTACTCCAATTTCCGGTTATGTGCTTATTGTGGGTTATCCTTAGAAGATGGGCATATGCTCTCATTGACATTTTTGTAAGTCTTTTAATATCTACAATTATGTAATATACAGTAATTTGATATATTATATCTTATGGTTTACTCCGCGTAAGCTATTTAAGCGTCCGAATTGATTCACCATGGCCAGTTTTTTTTTCGCGGTACTCTAGTTCTTTTTCTAAAATAAGAGTAGCCTATTTTTACGTTATTTTCTTTTGGTTTGTCCTGTTGCAAGATCAGCCAATTTATATGCATTAATATAGCGGGATGGTAAGGATCGCCACCACTATACACATAGTGATAAACCCATGTATGGTTTTTTTATTGATTTGTCCTGTTTCGAGATCAACTGATGTAAATGCAGTAATATAGCTGGTGGTAGGGATCACCACCACCATACACATAGTGGAAAACCCATCTATGATTTTCTTTTTGTTTGTCGTGTTTTAAGATCAGCTGATGTAAATGCAGTAATATAGCGGGGTAGTAGTGATCGCCACCACCAAACACATAGTGATAAACCCATCTATGATTTCTATTGGTTTGTCGTGTCTCAAGATCAGCTGATGTATATGCAGTAATATAGCGGGGTGATAGGGATCGACTCCACCATACATATAGTGATCAACCCATAATGTATGTTTTTCTTTTGGTTTGTAGTGTTCCAAGATCAGCCGGTGTCTATGCAGTAATATAGCGTGGTGATAGGGATTGCGACCACCATACACAGTGATAAACCCATCTATGTTTTTCTTTTGGTTTGTCGTGTTCCGAGATCAGCTGGTGTATATATATGGAGTTATATAGCGGGTTTGTAGAGATCACCAACACCATATACATAGTGATAAACCCATCTAAGCTTTCTTCTGGTTTTTCGTGTTCCGAAATCAGTCGTTAGACATCCATTATTAACGCAGACGAAGTCGCGGGTACCCGCTAGTATTATGTAATGTACGTGTAAGTATAAAATAAATATAATTAATATAAGTATATATTAAAGTAGGTATTATATGTAAGTATAATCTTTACTGTCTACCCTCGTTATAAACTGCATGATATACTACATTTGGTAAATAAAAATATAATAAATGGAATGAAACGACTACCTGGAGCATCCCCACTGGTTTTTACCTGTGGGAAGATGATTCACATTTCACGATAACCGGCATACATTTTGTTTTCGTATGCGATGTTGAGTTCTCTTTAAACATCTATTAACCAAATATCTATTGGCGCCTGGTGCCAACCGGTGCAGTGCATTCCAGGAACCTTCATTATCAAATAGAAGCTGTTGTTATTAAATATAATGGATAACCACATAATCATTTGTATGGTCCATAGTAACGCTAACCTCTGCGTGCACGCAGTCTAAGCATCATTTAGAATTTACAAAATATTTTATTTTAATACTATGCAAAATATTCGAAAAAGGGCCTAGCTAGGACTGCTTATTCTCCAAAAAGTTTTATACTTTTGAATAAGATGAGGTTCGCAAACTGATTTTCGCACCCTGACGCAAAATAAGCTTAACGACATTCCTCTGTTTGCTAAACATCAAAATGTAAGGAAAATATACATTGTGAACATAACCACCGGCGCGCTTTACATAAATATTTTATTTTTTATTTAAATGTAAGCTCCTTTTATTGAATTAAATATCCTATACATTAAGGATAAATTTAAAAAAATAATAATATTCCTTCTTACGTTTACTTTGAAAGGTCATGATAAGATCGCTTTCATCTATCGCATGCTGCTCGTCTCCACTAAGTGCCATCTCGGAACTACGCGTTGGACGAGTCTGCTCGTGTTCTTCTGCCAATTGTTTATACACATCCAAGAGGAAACTAGGCGCTGAGCGATCCAAAAGGGGTGCTTGAGACCGCCGCGGTCTTTCTCCAAGACCAAGTAGGTCTAATATCTCATGTTCAACAACCATTCGTTCGTGGCGCGTCATCGAATGATGTATAACAGTCTGATCGACACCATTATCGATATATAAACCGGAGAGAACGGCCTCTACCGTTACAGTAAACAATGCAAAACAAGCGCATCGCCACGCTAACATTACACCGGTCATGTTACTGGTCAGAGCGCGTATTCGACTGACGATGACGAACTACTGAGACGCGGACCGAGGACGGCGGAGGCGCGCTGCGGTGCGGGATCAGGCGGTGAACCTGCCCACTCAAGGTGTGCCACAGCCGCGCCGCTGCGCCGCGCCACGCTCGCCACATTCCTCCCCTCTTTCGCCTTTATTCACTTTATTCTGTACATTAACGTAAACACAAACGAAGTTGAGTTGAACCGGACGGCGCGGACAGCCAACAAGTCCGTCCGCTGTCTGCGACTGTTAATAACTTCATTTAAATAATCACTACGTACGGGAGTGCAAATTAGACTTACTGCACACATCAACTACATACATTTATCGTATGTAGTTATTTTAGTTTAATATCTATGTACCTATATAAGTACATAAATTAATGAACTTATATGAATATAACTACTGTAAAATATTACTAAATTTTATATACTTACGAAGTTCAATTTGATAAAGTATCTACCCTAACTGACCCTTTAGATTTAGACATAAAGGAAGGCATTAAGTTTTACAATAACATATCATACATAATATGTATTTCATTGATTAGTTCATTCATTAGTCAGTACCTACTTTCAATGCGAATTAATAATAATAAACGATTATAATTATTAATATTTGTGCAACCGAGCTGTACTCGGTGTCTTATAATAAAAAATTTAAAAAAAACACCTAACTAGGTAAACTTGGAATGTAAAACATTATCTAAATGCAAAGATTCATCGAAATCGTTGGAACTATTTCCGAGAAACCAATTACATATATATATATATATATTTATATATATATATATATATATATAAGAATTGCTCACATAATATAATAAGATTAAGGGGAGTTATCCAGAGTAGGTATATGTATACCTAAAAATTTTCTCCAAAGCATCTTCATTTCAGCAACTTGCATGGAATGGACATGGCGTTGAGTTACGGCCCAAGTTTCGCTATCATCAGTAAGTACTGGTGTTGGCGACAGAATAGTTGTTTTTCATGTCCTAGGTTAGGGTATTATGTGTTATTATTATATTTACGTGTTACATACTATGAGTTACAATAAAATAGGTTAATACTGACAATATTATAGAAAAATGTAAGCGAATACGCCACATTACAAGTTGCATGTTGTATGTTAAGATGTATATAAACGATTATGTATTGTGTGTCACATATGTGAAAATATAACTAACATAGAATAGATTAACATATAGAGTAAGCCAATAGAGTAAGTATATCGAATGTTATAGAGATTTTACGAGCAGAAAATAGTGATGTCGCCCGTAAATTACATTGTTTTTGGCTTATGTACGGAATGTATACGTAATGTATATTATAAGTGAATATGTAATGAATAGGTAATTCAAAGAGGAACATTTTTATATATAACATGTGTACATAAGATATATAATGAGAGAAATATAAAGAGTTTAACAGGGCAACCAAAGCGAAAAGTAAAGTTAAAACACGAAATAAACACGGAATAAAACGGGGCTCTCTTTACGGTCATTGCTCGAACCACTTAAGCTCGAAGAAGGGCCGTATTGGGCACGGTGCAATTCAACGAGTCTACAAGTACAAGCAACGAGTAACTACAAGAAGAAAGCTTTGGTCGTCCTGCGAACAATCAACAAGATATCGACTTTCATTGAAGACCCGGCACCTCAAGCGGTCGTGCATTATTGCACCCCCCGGACCCCCTCGCCACTAACATCACGCCGCCCACTGGCATCCGTACGGTATCTACGAGACGGGCATCCGGCGCAACAAAACGCCCGTCCAAACCGGGGAAACGTCACACCCCCCCCCCCCCCCCTCACGCAGAGGGGAAGTGACGCGTACCCAACAACTGGCCTGATGATACTTTTGTACACAAGACCCATAAGTTTAACAGCCATGCTTGTACTTGTATACCTGTGTATACTGCAAGAACCAGCTAAGTTACATTTTTAACAGTTATATTTTATTTCTTCATGGTCTATTCAATGGTAAAACAGGCATATCGTCACAGTGTGATGGGGACGAATAGATTAGCGATTTAAATTTCAATTTCATCTGTTTTTAAGGCTATTAGCTAGTCCACTTTGTGATTGTCATTGTGTTTCATATAGATAGGTATATCCTAAGATGTTTCTATAAATATCTAATTTATAGACAGATTCTCAAAATAGGATAAAATAGGATTGTGAAGTTAGTTCGAATTATTTTTGCTGATTGTATTTTATTATATTCTTACTTATTTTAGTTAGGACGCTAATATTTATTATATATTTTAATTACTTACTTTTTAATAAAAAGAAAAATTATTGAAAATATTGTTAGGTTACTGAAAGATTATTTAATAATCTAACTAGTTTTGTTACTAAAATGAGTTTTAAATAATGTTTTTAACAAGACAATAAATATTATAAATTATCGTGTAGCGGTGACCCGCTGCTCCACATGCGTGTGTTATTGTTTTCATCCCATAATTAAATTTTTACTCATTGACAATTCATAGTACCAGTAGTAGTAGTATCAGTGTACAAAATTTTAACCAAAATCGGTTAAAAATTATTAGGTATTTTTTGCGATTTCTAAAATTATTGTTGGCCTTATTCTACTTGGTATTTCTCATATAGCTTATAAAATGAGCAATAACATAAGCTTCCTGTGCACAAAATTTCATAAAAATCGGTCAATCTGTTTTTGATTTAAATCCGGAAATAGGAAAAGTAGACAGGAATAGGACAGAAGAACAGAACTAAATATGGCAATAAACATTTAGTTTATTATTGATGGTTATTTATCAATAAGCGAATATTTATTCTGCATTTCATTATCAATTATAAACATTTTTAATAGTTTTAGTACCTAATTTTTCGAAAATTCTTAGTCGTGACCAATATCCCTCATTATAATTCGCTTCACCTTGCGGGATCAGCTGGTGCATATTCAATAGTATATTATTGCAAAGGGCGTGAAATAGGAATTCTTCACTAATACGAAATAGGCAATTGTCATTTCCGCCGAGGCATATATAAGGCTTTTCTCAAACATGCATGGAAAATAAAACATACTTTTTATATTATACATTGAATTGAATTAATATTAAAAGTTACATTAGTCATAATTGGGGCAATTACTAAAAGAAAATGGTATATTTTTTCCCCTATATATTTATGTTTGTTTGTTGAACTTCTGATGAGGTTTGCAGATGGGTATTGGATGTAGTGGTAGATGGCTGAATATGCTGTTGGCCAGCGGGTGATATTCTGTTTCGGAATTAGGTTGCAATGTGATGCTTTGATTTATTTTATTATTTATATCAGTTTTGATTTCAATTCAGGGTTTGTCAAGTTTAAATAAGTTGCTATTTCTTTAGGTATTTTAGCTATTTGTGTCTTCCAATGACTTGCTTCGTGCACTTCGCTTTCTGAAAGTTAAGAAAAAACCTATCTGACGTTGTGTTCGCTCGACGAAGATTATAATATTTTATTAAGGTAAATAACAAATCAAGACGAATTTTCAGCTTTGCCGCCAATTTTCTATTTATCGTCTGTGCCGAAAGGCAAGCGCATTTATGGCTATACAGCCACGTGAACGCAATTTGTACTAAGCAAAGAGACTTATTTACTTTGGTATGCCAAGAATGATAAAAGAAATCCAATCAAAGAGTATTTAATAACCCCAGCACGCCGTTTCATACATTGCTGGAGCGTTGTAATGTTCCAAATTAAAAAAACGCTCCTCCGTTAGATTTGATTTTCTTTGTCCGTATATTCGATACTTCGAGAGTTCTTTTTTCGAAAATAATGACAATATTTCCATGCATGTTTGAGAAATTTCTATTAATACAGGCATAGGGTATGTACCATATTTTATTTTTGATTAATTTACCAACTTTATACTTTCGAATAAAAATAAAGCTTTTTTTTTAATAGGGTTAGAGCGCTATGGCCACAATCTCACCTGATCTTAAGTGACAATGTGGTCCATGATAGTGGAAGACTGGCTCTCTAGTGCAGCTGCCGCAAGACACTTATTGGTGCTTGGAAGACAGATTTTCTACTTGAAGGTGGTAGCTAGCCAGGTTTCACAGAAGTGGTTCGAACTCACGCCGATCAGCGCGGTGTCTGTACACGCTAACACAGAGCCATCATTATACAAATTGTAAATACACCAAACTTCTTGATGAAATTTGGCTTAGGCTTTTAGCAGAGAGAAGGTAAAAAGCCGATTTTCTATCGAAATAAAACAAGACAAGTATGTAATTACAGGAGAGCAACAAAAGCATTTTAATAAACAATATTGCAGGCATCAGCAAGTATATTTAAAAAAATAACTTATACAATTTAAACAGTCTTTGAAATCATATTGTTAAGTTGCTGTTTATTCTAAAGTTTGAAAATAAATAAACTTCAACTAGAAAATATTGTACAATAATTTTATTATATATATTCATTTCACATATTTCTCCATAAATTTCTTATGAAATTCTGATCTTAATGAATCATTAATAAATGTGTTTGCCTTCTTCTCGGGTTCTGACCGGGCACAATTTTTGAAAACAACATCATCATCCCAACGCCTTTTGACCTATAAATAACAAAACCACTCTTTGAATTATTAAATATCATTTTTGCTCTTCAAATATGTCTAAGGCACATGAAACTATCTATAAAATTAATAAAATTATATGTTTGTAATATCAAAATAACAGTTTTTTACAAAATGCTTCAACATATTAAAGTATATACGGTATTTATAACAAAAACACAACTTTTTTTTTGTCTGTCTATCTGTTTGTTCCGAGTAATCTTCGAAACGGTTAGACCGATTTTGACGGGACTTTCACTGGCAGATAGGTGATATACTATTAGTAATAACTTAGGCTATTTTTATTTTAGAAAAATAATTAAGGTTTTACGCAAATTAAAAAAATCTACAATAATCATTTTAATCTAAAAAATTACTGAATGTGAGTGTAGTAATGCTTTGCGCGTGTGCCCGATCGACGACATCCTGTAGTCCACGCGAGCGTAGCCGCGGACACAGCTAGTAGAAAATAACAATAAGTTACCTTTAGTTCATTTTTTTGGGTGGCTGATGAATAGTTCAATAGTGGATTGCCTGACAATATATTTTCCATGCGAATTCTTTCCTCTTCTTGTTTTTTTTCTGCATCCTAAAAATAAGAAGACTGTAATAATAATATTAGGTGGTTTTTTGGCGGGATCTTGAAGTGACATGTTGTGTTTTTTGCTTTTAATTCGTTATGTTATGTTTTTGACCTTATATTATGTAATATTGGTGGGGTTTTGCGTGATATAGTTTGGTTTTTGTGCATAAGTGAAGTGGATTATAAATATAAGCTAAAAACATTCATTCTGAGATCCCACAAAATCTTCCTAGAAAGTTCTAACAAAGGTGCCACCATCTTGTTAAGATACTGAATCGTCATAACACATGACATTATAATTCACTCGATAATGACAGTAATGGTCTTCATTAAAGAGTACCGGTTTGCCATGTTAGGAAGAAGAATAATATTAGGTCCTTACATATGAAATTAGCGTTTTGTCGTACTAACCACTTTAATCTGAAATATCTCCTCTTTGGTTAAAAATTCTAAATTCATTTAGCTGGTACATTTGAGTTTTGAAAACAGTCATTCATTGGATTTTTCCTCATTTTTTTTTTCTTTGGCGTCGCTTAATACCGCACAATGGAAAACATGAAATATCGGTATATTTACGAGTACGAATTCTACCGTGGCACCAGTGTTGCAGAAACAGCTCGAAGGATTAATGATGTGTACGGCGCTGGTGTCGCAAAAGAAAGCACGGTACATTTTTGGTTTCAACGTTTTCGTTCTGGAAATTTCGACCTTCAGAACCAACCCCGTGAACGGCCGGAGACCAAAGTGGAAAATGAAGAATTAAAGGCTATTGTGGAAGTGGATCCATCACAAAGCACTTTAGAGATAGCTGCAGGCTTCGGGATAAGTGATAAAACTGTATTAATCCACTTGAAGCAAATCGGGAAAGTAAAAAAACTTGAACGATGGGTACCTCATGAATTAAGTGAATCGAACTTGCAAACACGCGGCGACTGCTGTGTTACTTTGCTCAACCGACACGATAATGAAGGGATTTTAAATCGAATCATTACTTGTGATGAAAAGTGGATACTGTACGATAATCGGAAGCGCTCGTCACAATGGCTGAACCCTGGAGGCCCAGCCAAATCCTGCCCTAAACGAAAATTTACTCAAAAAAAGTTACTTGCGAGTGTTTGGTGGACTAGCGCTGGTGTCGTTCACTACAGCTTTCTAAAATCTGGCCAAACGATTACGGCAGATATCTATTGTCAGCAACTGCAAACCATGAAGGAAGAACTAGCTGCTAAACAACCAAGATTAGCCAATCGCTCTAGGCCACTGCTGCTTCACGACAACGCAAGACCACACACTGCACAACAAACAACCACTAAGTTAGAAGAACTATAATTGGAATGTCTGCTACATCCACCGTACTCCCCGGACCTTGCTCCAACAGATTACCATTTTTTCCGAAATTTGGACAACTTCTTACAAGGAAAAAAATTCAACTCCGATGCGGCAGTCGAAACCGCCTTCAAAGAGTTTATTGATTCTCGCCCCCATGGTTTTTTTCAGTAAAGGGATCAATGAACTACCTATGAGATGGCAAAAGTGCATAAATAACAACGGTGCATACTTTGTTTAATTAAATATATTTTAAAAAAAAAAAAATTGACTTTATATTCCTCCCGTACAAAACGCCAATTTCATATGTAAGGGCCTAATATTATCAGAACTAGCTAAATAACTTGCTGGGACAATACTTGAAAACTTCATCACTGTACTATGGTTATGTTACAAAGTTTTTTTCAGACTTTCTGAATTCCAATCTACGTCGCGTCGATTGTCGCAATGTCCAACTGTATTTCCACTGAGATTTTTTTCAAAGTTTTTATTTAGTTTGACTTCCTGATACCATTCCTATATCTTTCCTTCACATACAATTATATAGCCATATTAAATCTTTCATAAAAAAAGATCTAATGGTACCTAACACACAAATACCTAAGAAAGTTTCCTAATCTACAGTTTCCCCACACCTCACACAGTTCCCCACACTATCCCAGTAACCAAAACAAAAAAATTTCTTACTTTAAATTAAAAATTTTGTCTATTTCAAAATCAAAATTATAGTAAAATCATTAAAAAAATTGAGTTATTTACTTTTTTTGCCTGTTCAATTGCTCTTTCCTTCTTAATTTTGTTCAACTCAGCTAATAAAGCAGCTGTATCATCATCTGAATCATCAGAATCTGATGAGTCACCCTCAAGAGGATCATCTGCATCCAAACTTGCTGCCGGTACTTGGTCCATTTTAGGTCTTTTTGTTGATGGTTCATTTTGTCTTCTTGCACCTGGTACTTTAATTTCTTTCTCCCTGTCATCTAATTCCTTGCGAAAGTCTCTTGAACGTAATTCTTCAGTTGTACCTTGACCTTGTTCTCTGTGATAAAAATATTTATCATTAATATTTAAAATGTTATAAATCAAATCATTTGTCTTAGCGGTTGCAAAACGAAGTATCTTACTTACTTTTATTAAATAAGTACTATAACAAATAATACATTAATTATTACTACATAAGAGGATAATAATAATATTTGTACAATATTATATTATTAAAGTATACATTAGTAGCAGAGCACCCTAAACCAGGGTTGTCGATTTATGGGGAATTCTCCAAATTGCGGGGACTTTTAAGTACGTTGGGGATTTTGTGGAGATTGGCGATATGTGCGAAATTGCGGGGTATTTAACGATTTAACATTTTGAAGTTATACTTTTGGCGCGCTTAATAGATAGTAAAACTTAGAACTCCTGTACCTGACTGGTTAAAATACAGATCAAATCGTGTTTTTGGTGGGATACAATTTTTGAAGTTATTATAGTTTTATTAGTCTAAAGTCATAAGTATAACTTTTTACGTGCGTATATAAGTACTCATATTTTTCAAGTTACCGATTATTAATATATTGAATGGTTGATACATAAAACCTCACGATGAACGAAAAGACACTTTTTTATAATGTCTCGTATCCCTAATTTATATTGCGTAGCCGAAAGTCACTAGGTCTTAAATGGTTAAATTGGTTGGTTAGTTAAGTTTAGGTATAAAAACAGTGAGGATTCCAAATTAAAAAATAGCCCTTTGCATGTTGCTCGTGTTGCTATTTAGAAATGCATTCGTAAAAAAATTCATTGATGGCTCAGCGTTGCGATGACAGGACAGTGTCCAACGGTAACGTGTTCAAACACTGCATTTATTTATGAAATAAAACTTTTTTTAATTTAACAGTAGCTCAAATTATAATCCATAAAAATGGGATAAACGAATTTGTTTTAAGACAGGAACACATTATCCGTTAAACATGCACTGTTATTGGACCCATTTTAACTAAATTTTGAGAGGTGCCTAATTGCCTTGTAGTATAATTTCAATGGTTTTATTACATTGTTTATGTAGCTCCACTTAATTAGTTTATTACACAACTTTTAGCATATCCAATGCCCACTCTGATAACCTTTAACACACGGTGTTATAAACTTTAGAAGAAGTGAACCTTCATAAACACATGAGGAAGACGGATTCCAAACCTTCCAAATACCTGCATTTTTTTCATGAGTAACAGTGCAGACTTTTTTTATTGTTTTATAACGGGTCATAACAATACTAGAACGCCTGTTACCTTTCATTATCATTTTAAATTATGAGTAATGCATTCATATTATACTAATGGGTATTAGAAACGCCTAAAGTAGTTTTACTAAAATATTTTCTTATTCTCTCTCCAAGGCGTAAACGATCAAGCATTTCTATTTTCACTTTAGGCGATAACACAGATTTATTTCGCGTCGAAACTAGTTTTTCATTTTTTTAGTCGACATTATAAATTAAGAAGACAGCAGTAAAGATGTGTTACGTAACGAATGGAAGAATGGAATAATAAAACACGCAAGGCGGCTCTTACTAAAGGACGGAATGTCTAATGTGGCTGCATTAAAAAATATACTTTATGCGTTGAATAATAAGGTTGACTTACGCCGACCAACCAAAGGCGGCTTGTGTCAAAGGCGGGATCAATACAGCGGCGATATCATTTAACAACATACTTTAGGCATAGTTTTAATAAGGTCTATTTGGCGACGCCTTTAGAAAGGATATTCGGTTAGATACCTACATACTGGAATCCTTCTTATCAATGTATATGTACCGATGTACCGATGAGATCCGCGAATAAAGAAATCTTTAGCCGCGAATATAGAATTTGGGTCTCATTTTTTAAATCCGTGAACAGTGAAAACGCGAGTGAAGAAAGCGCGAGTAAGGAGCTTTTACTGTATATAGCTATGCACAACCATCCCCAAAAGGGCTGCAGTACTGAGATAGAAATTATTCGTTAATAAGTTTATTAGTCATTGACATTGACATCTTAACTGTTACTTTTACTAAATTTATTATATTTTTCATCGTAGGTAATATATAAATCAGATACAAGAAAATGTTTTGAACAAACTTAAATTAAAGACGATGGCATCCTTAACCATCTTTGGATTTTGATTTTTGAAATCCATTTTTATCTTATCAATCCATCTTTAGGTAATCTAAACACAAGAAAAAGAACAATTTCCCAGTAAAGTCGAACGGTAAAAATGATTTTGTATAAACATTTTTTTTTTCATTGTCAAAACGCCTAATGCCTGTAGAAAGTAAGTAATTATTGCACAGAAAATAATTATCCCACGGAAAAAAGAGTAAGACTAACCTACTGTTTAATTTTACACTGTGGTGTGGTGTTTGCCAGTCGCTGCTCTCTTACACTTTTCCTATCACACAAAATATAAGTTTTTTCTCGCTCATGCCGGTAAAAGGTCAATACTGATGATCAATCGGATTTTAGATTTTACAAAATTAATATAAGTGTTTTAGTTGATATTTAGTTTACTTGCATGTGAAATGAAATATTTGTCCTATTTCACAGTTGCAGTGTAATTGGTAAATTTACACACAAGGCATTTTTAATGATTTTAATATCATACAGTATGCCTGATTCGCGATACCAAGTAAAGAGCGTCAATGCCGTTATCTAATTAAAAATATATTATTGATTGGCATACGTTTTTTCTAGAGAAAGCTATGTGGGAAAATTGTGAGAAAACGGGTCCTTGATCTTACTCCATTTGGGGAATTTGAGCAAGACTTTTGGGGAATTTGGACATTGGACATTCGACAACGCTGATCCTAATATACCCATTCCCACTGGCTTTCCTTTGAGAAACTCTACCAAACCACGTATACACTGCATAGTACTTACAATGATAGAAGCCAGTGCAAATTACTTTCTAAAATAACACAATACCACAATAATTAAGAAATATTATATCTTTAAAATTTTATGTGTGGTAACTGACAAAATAACACCTGCATGAATTGATCATCAAAAATAACACTGTTTTTTAAAATATGAGAACAGTATAGGTTGTTTGACCTTCGTGAATCTCTCACTAAAGTTAGCAGATTTGAAGAATGGATTTATTTTTGATAGTGTTTTTTAAGGCCTTTCTTTGTAGAAATTTTCACTCTTTCATACATACATATACACACAAATATGCATAATAGTACATTATGGTACAAGTGTGTAATGTTGGTGATTACCGCTGAGGCGCCATTGAGACCCGAGCCGTCAGGTGAGGGTCTTAAGAGAGCCGAGGACGGTAATCACCAATACACACGTGTATCATACGACGTTTTTCAACACACTTGTGAAGAAAATAATAATAAAAAATCATTTTATTTAGTATATAAAAAGTTTATTTAGAGAAACAATTAGTAAATGTGCAGTTAGTAAAATTATAATTAACTGTTTTTGCTGGCATGGCGGTTTTATCAGATAGATTATTTATTGAAATACTTTCATGTTCTATTGTTATTTGAGATGGTTCATTATTCGTGTAGGTAGGTGAAATCCAATCATTGATGTACTTGGCGTTTCGCCAGTAGGATGTGCTTCAGAATCAAGTCTAATTCTTTTTGTGATTTTTGCTCTATAACTCACTTGTGAATAATAGCAATGAAAAAGTCACAGTTTGATTACAGGTGTCATTATGTGCCTAATTGCGGTGATATTAGAGCCACTTTCTGAGCAAGTGTGTTGAAATAAAATCATTTTGTTCTATTGATCATTATCTTTTTTGTATCGAAACTTTTTTAAGAACAAAGCAACTCAACCAATAAAATAAAAAAAACTCTATAACTCACTTGTGAATAATAGCAATGAAAAAGTCACAGTTTGATTACAGATGTCTTTATGTGCCTAATTGCGGTGATATTAGAGCCACTTTATGAGCAAGTGTGTTGAAAATATATTAAATAAATTAGAATCTATACTATAGCTAATTAATTGTTATATTTAAATTATCATGAAATATGTATGGTAACACAAATTTCACTATAATGCCTGCATATTTAGTACCAGGGATTATTATTCCACACATTATTATTATTGGCAGGTTATTTATGAAATGAATAAAGTATTACTAATGAACAAGTTAATATTTTATAATCAAGTTATTTAATGAAAACGCTGATATATATTTGATTTGGTTTAAAATACATAAGGCTAATGATTTGTTACTCCAAATCTTTGTTCTTCAAGACTTTTGAATTTTAATTTAAGGAGTTTATCATTTAATTATACTTTTTTTATATATTATCTCAGATTGAGACTCATATCATATCACCATGATTTAAATAAATTGAGGACCATACTACCCGTGCGCGATAAGTTGAGACTCGCCTGTAACTTACCCTCAAGCTCCTGTGTTGTACTGTAGGCAACGCCATTTTTTTTAACATCTTAGTCTCGTACTGGCTTACGTCACACAACGACGACGCGCTCCGATTTTATAATCTTATTTGATACTGTTTCGTTAATAGTTATTAGAGTTACCGCTATATTTTATTGTTATTTTTTGTGTTAAGTTTATTGTTATAATGAAGGGTAAAACTTTAAATAGTGAAGAGAGAAATCTCGTGTTAAAAGTGTTGGACTTTATTGAAAACGAAAAACGGAACAAACAGTTGTGTTTACCTGTTGATCAGGCAGTAAAAAGAACCTGTAAGAACACTCGCTACATTAAAAATAATAGCAGAGACGAAGTCGCGGGTGGAAACTTGTTGTGATATTTTTTTGTACACAGTACAACCATGCGTCTGTTGCGTCACCGCCACCAGGTCTCAACTTATTGCGCATGGGTAGTACAGACAAATAATATTTTAAAATGCTAAGCAAGAAAAAACTCCAAGAATTCACAGATTTAATTAAATAGCTAAGTAGTGACTCTATGTAACCCAAACATACTGTTTGTTTTACTGATAATACATTCAAAGTGTATAATGTACATGAGAGACCAGTCTAGATCACCTAGAAACAACCTAGATCTCACAGTGTCGAACAATGGATATCAATTCTCTCAATGTTATAGTTGAAAGTGTAATGAATTTTGCATTTAATCCATGTAATAGTTTTTACCATACCATTTTGAGCACACTAGCATAACATAATATCAAGGTTCTTCTGGAGATTAGGACAGTCACTTTAGACACTGTAGATTCTTTGAAAAATGTTTGATACCATTAAGCCAAACACTTGCTATTTATTGAATAAAAGGTAGTTGATAGACACTATTCACTATGTGAGATTTTTATAATAATTAAAAACCATTTTCTTGTACACGGCATACAGTGCAAAGTTCTTAGCACGTCTTTTATTGGTTGGTTTTTTATTGGTTGATAAAGATTTACTAAGGTAAGCTTAGTTGCTTGGACCAGTTTATTCATAAAATTGTATAAAATTCAAAACAACTTTTATAAAATAATGATAACAACAAAACAAGAAACTAAGATAAACAACTACTTTAACAAGGAGAGAACGAAATTATTTGAAAAATTCAACACAACATAACTCAAATGTGATCAATGGACACTACAACCTAGCGGAATTTACAACACACTATGTTTACCAATAAATGTTCAGATTATGGTACCAATTTTTTAGTATCATTTTAAAGCTTTGACAGATTTTATATTATTATCATTTCAGGTCTTTTATGTAAACAGATCAGCAGCATCAAATTAATATTTAAAAATAAATTATTAGGTCCTTACATATGAAATTAGCATTTTGTCATACTGACCAATTTGATCTGAAATATCTACTCTTTGGTTAAGAATTCCAAATTCAAATTTATAAATTCATTTAGCTGGTACATTTGAGTTTTGAAAAGGGTTATTCATTTGTTTTTTCCTCATTTTTTTTTCTTTGGCGTCGCTTATTACCGCTCAATGGAAACATGAAATATCGGTATATTTACGAGTACGAGTTCCTACCTGGAAATTTCGACCTTCAGAACCAACCCCGTGGACGGCTGGAGACCAAAGTGGAAAATAAAGAAATAAAGGCTATTGTGGAAGCAGATCCATTACACAGCACTTCAGAGATAGCTGCAGGCTACAGGGTAAGTGATAAAATCGGAAAAGTCAAAAAACTTGAACGATGGGTACCTCATAAATTGAGTGAATTGAACTTGCAAACACGCATTGACTACTGGGTTACTTTGCTCAACCGACACAATAATGAAGGGATTTTAAATTGAATCATTACTTGTGATGAAAGTGGATAATGTAGATAATCGGAAGCACTCGTCGCAATGGCTGAACCCTGGAGACCCAGCCAAATCCTGCCCTAAACGAAAATTGACTCAGAAAAAGTCACTTATGAGTGTTTGGTGGACTAGCGCCGGTGTCGTTCACTACAGCTTTCTAAAACCTGGCCAAACAATTAAGGCAGACATCAATTGTCAGCAACTACAAACCGTGAAGGAAGAACTAGCTGCTAAACAACCGAGATTGGTCAATCGCTCTAGGCCACTGCTGCTTCACAACAATGCAAGACCACACACTGCACAACAAGCAATCACTAAGTTAGATGAGCTACAATTGGAATATCTGCGACATCCACCGTACTCCCAGGACTTTGCTCCAACAGATTACCATTTTTTCCGGAATTTGGACAAATTCTTATAAGGAAAAAATTCAACTCTGATGTGGCAGTCCAAACCGCCTTTAAAGACTTTATTGATTCTCTCCCCCATGGTTTTTTTTGTAAAGGGATCAATGAACTACCTATGAGATGGCAAAAGTGCATAGATAACAATGGTGCATACTTTGATTAATTAAATATATTTTACAAAAAAAATTGACTTTATATTCCTCCTGTACAAAACACCAATTTCATATCTAAGGACTAATAGTTACAGCATTATAAATGTATGTCACACTAACAAAAATTGTAATGTGCTATTGTATATCAAATAAAATAATATAATGTAATGATATATAATAATGAATAAGTAATTTTTGTAATGATATATGAACAATTATTACTTTTACAAGAAGACAAGAACTTATAACACTTAAAAGTTTATATATAAAAGAACCCATTTTATGATTTCCTATCTATCGTATAAACTCATATGGTGTAGGTTAAATTAACAGTTAGATTTAATAACAAGGGACTCAAACTAGAACCTTGTACACCAATTGATACAGAACCACCACCACCAACCACCCACCACCTAATATGAAATGGGCACATTTAAATAATGAATAACTGACAACAAAACAAAAATTATTTACAAAGCTGGGTAACAGAACTTACCTATATTTTAACTTTGTATGGCCTGGAAGATCTCTACTAGAATATTGCCTAGATATAGCACTCAAATCCTTTTCCCCACGACCTTGGCCACCTCTGGCAGGATCAAATGTAGGTCTAGCTGCTGTAGTCATTTTATTTAGTTTGTAATTTCTAGACAAATATGCAAGGATTGAATGCGTTCAGTGAGAATTTTCAATTCTAATACTACCTGCAAAAACATTAATAAACTTAGCTAATATATAAACTGTACACTGATGACAAACTTTATATATTTTTACTTTAAATATTATGATACAATTAAACACAGAATACTTTTGTTTAAAGACACTAAACACATATCTAAAATACCTAAAAAATATATTTAATAGGTACCTGGTATCTGGTAGGGATGCGAAGAAAATCGATTAAAAATATAAAATATTAATATATCGACTTTTACTGTTAATTTTTGTTGAAGGATCTAACGTCATTTTTTTTGCGATAGTAGGTAATCACTAATCAGTCACCCTTCTTTTTCATCTTACTAACTTGCAAGTTAGCCCAGTAGTCCTCTTTATTGAAAACCATTACTGCCATTATCAAGTGAATATAGTGTCCTGTTTTAGAACGATATCAGTATCCCAACAAAATGATGACTCCCTTGTTAGAACTTTCTGGGGAGTTTTTGTGGCACTTCAAAATGCAATTCAATTTTATTGTGCAGCGGTAAACAGTTTTTGATAAATAACATTTCCCTGTCTGGATCCTCGCTGCCAGAAGATAGGTTTCAAAGTCTGGTTCTATAGGTGAACTGACATAATGGCGTTTCCATTCAATAATATAAATACTCCGTACAAACAGGACCAAAAAACTCTCGGACCCTACTCTTAAGCTCATGGAGGAGAGGCGTGAGATGATTCTGATGATTGATGATGATTGAAAAAAAAAAATCGTTCAGTCGAATATCATATATCATTACATATATATGTATGTCATTATAGCTCATATACATCATTATGTCTCATATATATCATAATCATAATCAAATGATTGCACTAGTATATCTCATAATCGCCCACCACAACTTTCATTGCCTACGGCTACTTCTTTTTTATTCATTCGTTTATTTTCATTAGGGGGCGTTCAAGTATCACGTAAGGAATTTTGGATTTTAATTAAGGGAAGTCATTTTACATTTAATATGTTTTGTATGAGGCTAACAGTAGTAAGTGTATTGTAGTATTAAAGGAAATCAATTTTTGCTATGACAACGAGTCTAACAATTTTCAATGAATTACTTAAATCAAATCCTTCTCAACCATTGCATATGTCTTCAATTCATTATGTATGAAAATGGTTAACATCAGTGCACACTCCACTGAACTAGCTTCAATGAACTGCTTCATAGAATAGAGTAATACATAGGGAACTGCTTCATCAAGCTGAATAAATTTGCCCATACCTAGTTGCCACTGGCCTGCCAGTTAGAGTTTTAATTTTAGTGAAAGTTATGAATAGTGATGTTGACAATGGTATATCAATAATTAATTATTTCAATAATCTGTCGTAATCGACTGTGAAATTGCATCCTGCGATCCCTCCTATGCCTTAAATATAGAGCGTTGCAGCGTTGCACTATCTGCAGTGGTTGATTTTGATTTCGTGACATCATACTGCCTACCATCCAAAATCTCTTGCGCCTTGAAATTCTCTACTAGCTGCTTGAGCATCTATCTGAAGACTTCCCTATGTATTACTCTAATCTATGCTGGAGACCCTGGTTACACAGATGCCATTACACGGGTTACTAGCTTTTTGAAGTAAAAACTTCTTTAGCGCCGTTGTCATTTGAAAGTCGATGAAACGAAAAAGCGAAAGCGATACCTAGTAAAAAGAGACAGACACATAAATTCATAAGATTTAACGTGGAAAAAAATGAGATAGGAAAGTTTTAGGCAATGGTAAAATGGTACAAAGAGGTTTGTTACCACGCGGTAACGAATTTTATTACCTCCTCAAAAAGGCACGAAACAAAAACTTTTTAGTCAACACTTATGGCATTCTGTTACTGATTGGTATTGTGTTAAGGTTACTATGGATATTTCAAATGTGCATTAATTGAAAATGATATTGTGAATAATGATTGTGAGTAATTGTATGTACATTTTCATAAACTTTAAATTAATATATATTTGATCATTTTCTGAATTAAAAAAACATCACTTCTACCACGTGTGAAGTGCATAATTTTTTTTTTTATATCTGACTATACTTGTTAGCCTAGGGGCCCTGAAGCCGATGTGACTTTTACAGCTTCACCGGACTTGTGGTTACTAGCGGTGGGCGATTATGAGATATACTAATGTGATCATTCTATTATGGAGATATCTCGAGTTATTTCTATTATAGCCATTTAATTTGCTAATGCTAGGTTACTAATTTGATAAAATGAGTAATTATTACGACCGAACGACCTTTTTTGTGTTTTTAGGTAATTGTTTGTGTTTAAGTTCACGAGTGTGCGACCTTTTTAAAGTTATTTTTAGGTAATTATTCTAAGTTTTCTTGTAAAGAACTTTGCTTACGACTGCGTGACCTTTTTTGGGTTATTCTTATTGTAAACAACTTTGTTTACGACTGCGCGTGACTTTTTTTAACTTTCCGCTTTTGCCCACCTCTAAGTAGAGCTTGACGATTTAATTGAAGTACCTACGTTACTAAACGACCGAACGACCTTTTTTTTAGCTTTCCACTCTCGCCGACCTCTGGGTATTACAGCAAACACTTCATTATAAATGATCATTCAAATTCGTAATTCTAAAGATTAATCACTTATAAATGAAATATTACAAATGTAAAATGTTTATAAATTAAATATCTTGATTATGTAAATCATTCATTATCGCCCACCTCTACGGGTTACACAGATGACATTATACTGGTTACTGTTAATTATCTCTGCTGGTTACTGCTGGTTACCAGTTACCATAGATAAATAACCTACAGAAGTCTAGTGGCAATTTGGCATAGTGTTGCCAGAGCGTTACTTTTGAAACATTTTGCGTTACTTTTAACTCTGTCGCGTTACACAACTAAAAAAGTTGCGTTTTCGTTACTTTTCGTAGTGAAACATAATAATTTGTAAAGAATAGCAAATTTAAAATATACTGGAAATATTGACGGGTCTTTCCCGATCATTTTCTATAATACATTTATAGATGATTAAGTTACAGACAACACGTGACAGGCAGCCGCCCTTGTAGAATGCTTAAACTATTCAATATTTCAATAAATAATCTATTATAATATGCAGAGTCTGAATTTTAAGTTTTTAGTTGTATGTATAAATAGTTACGCCTATAAATTACTTACTTTCGTGTATTAACCAGTTTAGTATATAATCAAGTAATATTGATTGTATACATGTTATGTTATGTTATGTGGGCTCCACTTGTCCGCACTTAGACTCTTTCTAGGTCCATTGTGCGTAGATATTCCGGCCGGCTATTCCAGCCAGCCCAACTCCGACCAGAAGCACAGAAGCCTCCTGGGGCATTCACAGGCTTCTCGAAGTGACCTCGGGTTTTTGAGAATTTTCGCCCGTTGTGTTGCAACTCCCGCGCATTTCAGGACTACGTGGGTAGCGGTTTCTTCGCCCTCCATGCATGCTCTGCACATGGGACTGTCAGTGACAACTAGAACATAAAGGTGTTTGTTGAGTGAACAATGGCCAGTTATAGTGCCTACCATAACAAGTAGATCACTTCTATTAAGACCAAGAAGTCACCGCGGCAATCGCGGTTCAGGGATGGGCAGTGTCTCCCTCGACTGTCTACAGTCACTGGCTGTTGTCCATTGATCTTTATGTGATTCTGTTGTTCTTTGACGCAGCCACGAGCGAATCTAACTGAACGGCAGAGGCAATATGGGTAAAGGACCCCTCCACAGAGTGCTGGAACCTCTCTTTGCCAGTTCATCTGCTGCGTCATTGCCCAGTGATCCGCTGTGTCCTTTAATCCACTGTAGGGTTACTTTGTTGTTTATTGTAACCCTTTCCAGTACTTTGTGACACTCATTTATAAGCCCAGAGTCGTGTATGTTACTCTCCAGAGCTCGTAAGACTGCAGTGCTGTCGGAAAGAATTCTTATATTGTGGTTCTCTATTTTCCTGTTCAGTACTGCGTTTGGCTACACATTCACATTGGAAGATGGAACTGTGTGGCCCTAAGGCTATTGATATTTTAATGTTTAGATCACAGGAAAATACCCCGGCGCCTGTTCCTGTATCAGTTTTTGAACCATCTGTATATATGCGAACCTCGTTTATGCCGGATTGGTCCTGTTTTTCTTCGCATAGTTCTATCGAGTAGTTTCTGTTGAAAATATGTTTCTTTAGGATCCTATTACACGGAGAGCCTATCAGAGGTTCGTACATGATAGCCTTCTTTAAAATTTTTGTGTGTGGTCCATTCGGATTGCCCCACAGTCCCAGATTTGTCATTCGTATTGCTGATACCGTGGCCTCCTGTTGTATAAACAGATCTAAGAGTGGCATGCCGAGAATGACTTCCAGGGCTGTTGTTGGCGTGGTGCGCATGCAGCCGGTTATAGCTGAGCAAGCCAATCGTTGGAATTGCTGCAGCTTACGTCTGACTGTGCTTAGTTCGGTCCAAGGCCACCAAATCACTGCACCATAG
Organism: Saturnia japonica; assembly: GCA_033032175.1. Lineage (NCBI taxonomy): Eukaryota > Metazoa > Arthropoda > Insecta > Lepidoptera > Saturniidae > Saturnia > Saturnia japonica. Next base: position 10,704,779 of record CM065305.1, read on the forward strand.
GTAACGGTCGATCGAATTACGGTAGTATAAAGCCAGTGGGTAATCTTTGACGATAGACCCCATTTCTTGCCCAGTAATCTTTTACATTGCCAGAATGTAATGCAAGCCTTATTTAGTTTGTTCTCCAGGTGTTTATTCCACAGTAGCTTGCTGTCTAAAATTACGCCTAGGTATTTGACTTCAGCTACTAGTGCTAGGTCAGTGCCGAATAACTTTGGTAAAACAAAGTTACTCAATTTGCGTTTGTTAGTGAACAACACTAGTTCCGTTTTCGACGGATTAAAAGTGAGTTCCTGTTTTTTACACCAGTTTTCTACTATGCGGAAGGCACCCCTCATCAGATTGCAGAGTGTGCCTTCATGTGACCCACTGAGTAGAATTGCTAGATCATCAGCATAGCCTACAGTATAATAACTGTTTTTGTTCAGGTAAGTGATGAGTTCATTTACAACCAAATTCCAGAGTAGTGGCAAGCGTACTCCCCCTTGGGGGCACCCCCTAACAGCAATACCTCTGGTGGTTGTATTCACCGTAACCTGGACTGCTCTATATCGAAGCATGTTATCAATCCAACTTCTGAGCGTTGGATTTACTTCATGTCTTGAAAGGGCATGGCTGATGCTGTTAAAAGTTGTTTTGTCAAAGGCCCCTTCAATATCAATGAAAGAGCTAGGGTTGATAATTTACTTGATAGAGCATATTCTATACGTGAGACTACGTTATGTGATGCAGATTCTGTTGATTTACCTACAGTATAGGCATGTTAACAACTGCCAACAGGCAGTGAAGTGGTTTGCCTATATGGATGTTATCCCTTATTTCCCTATCACAGAGTATCTCTAGGGTCTTTAAAATAAAGGACGTGAGACTAATGGGTCTGAATGATTTTTTCTGTGTATAGTCACTTCTGCCTGGTTTGGGTATAAATACTACCTTTACTTCCCTCCACTGTTTGGGTGTGTATCGAAAGGCAATGCAGCCCTGGAAAATTATTAGCAGGTGTGCTGCAATTGCCTTATTGCGTTATCTTAAAAGCCCGGGGAAGATACCATCCAAACCCGGTGCTTTATATGGAAGGAAGCTGTTTATTGCCCACAATAACTTATCTTGTTGGACAATGTTACGGGCAGTTATCCAATCCGGTTCTATGCGCTCTCTTACCGAACCGTCGCTCCAGCATTGGTCGGCACTCCGTAGACAACCCGGGAAGTGGGTTTGGAGAAGGAGTTCACATGTCTCTACATCGGATTTCGTGTAGGTGTTGTCAGGTTTCTTAAGTGACCCCAATGATCGGTTGGGCTCGCCTGCGAGTATATTTTTGACTCTGGCTGCCTGACTGTTTAATTCAATGTTAGTACAGAAGCTTCGCCACGACTATACATTAACTTCACACTATACATTACATCACTATACATTAACATTAACACTCTATTATTGTTGATGTAAGTTTATTTAGATGGATTTCTATACCTTCCGTATCAGTGTACAGTGGTGGGTTTCCGTACTTATTTAATTCCATCTCCACCAGCTTTTTGTATGAGACGCGATCGGTCTTACGTGGATTGCGACTCGGTTCTGGTGAAGGCACGTCTACATATAGGTTATATTCAATCCATCTATGATCGGAACAGGAAACCTCATTGGATACTCGCCAATCTTTAATGAAGTTTGATGCCCTTTCCGATGCGAAAGTAACGTCTATGATAGTTTGAGCCCTCGAAGTGACAAAGGTCGGTTCCGAACCTATGTTCATGATTTGAAGGTCAGTAGAGAATAGAAAGTTTATAAGTTGTTCACCTCTCAGGTTTGAGGTGTCACAACCCCAAAGGGGTGGTGTGAGTTGGTATCCGCTGAAATAACCAGCTTAAGTCCTTTCCCTTCGCAGTGTTGAATCAGGGCAGCCAGCTCTGGCGTTGGGACCTCAGCATCACCCGGCAGGTAGGCAGATGCGAGGACCAACTCTGGTAGCTGATTGTTCATTGCACCCCCGAGTCTAATAACCTAATAACAGTCAGATCTCTGGAACAGAATTCATTGATTAGTACAGTCGTTAGATTTCTTGGCACATAGACATAAGTGCGTGGATTTCTTACAGTTGTGTCCAGAAGGATCTTACCACCGATGTTAGAGAGACCACAAATCCTGTCTTTCCTGATCCACGGCTCCTGAATCAGGGCGATGGTCTCGTTATTCACCTCCAGCTGCCGACGCCGGGTAGCCGCCGCGAGTTGGTTGTGCTGGAGGTTGGTCTGTATTACCTTAATGGTGGGTCGGGGATGATGTAAGGAAGCCATCAGTATCTAATGAACCCTCAGATCCCCCCTCACAGTCCCTCAGTCCCCAGCTCTGCGGGGTTTCCGGCCTACCAACGCAAGTGGTAGCCTCATTCTCCGGCGCGCCACTGCTGGGACTCCTGGAGGATGCTGCGGCGACAGCTTCGCATAGCCTAATGGCCATGCTGATGCGTCGCGCTTGAGGAACTGTAGTATTCTCCTTGGTAGTTTCGGCTTCACTTTGCTCTATAGTCAGCGATGCCTCCACCTCTATGGTTGAATTAGCTACAGCTTGTGTAGTGTGTTATATGTTCGGTTCTGGGAATCCTGGTGGCATATTTTTTAGACCTCCACTCTCCCCAAAGAACCTGATGTAGACGCAGCCAACCGAGTAGACCACGCGGCGTCCTCTTTCTAGTATTATAGGGATCTCCGCAGCCGGGATCCCAAGTACAAGGAAGATGGCGTCCTCTCTTGTTTGGGCGTAGTAAAGTGCCCAGGTGTTGATGTGGCACCACGGATTCTGCCCAATGAGCATTCTCCGCAGTGTGTCAACATCTTTGGACCAGTCGGGTACGAACATGGCGCTCTTCACCCTACGGGGGATGTCTGTCTGTCGCTTGACAACTAGTCCAGTTCCGGGTACTGGTGATGGGGTATTTGCGATGGTTTTGTGGAGCCAGTTTAGGGCGAGATCGTTCTCGCACCACATCTTCAGGACCCCTTCGCTAAAGAACGGCTTCCCACGGAAGGCTGGTATGAAGGCTGGTGTCGCTGAGCTAGACGGGCTGACCATATCTAGTAATTTGGTCACCAGGCTCTTTTTAATTTCTTCTGTCTGTTCCGCAGTAAGATCACGAAACGGCTGGATCATATCTGCTACGCAGAGGTCATTGGTCTTGCTGACGTCGGCGTAGCTTGTGTTCGGGCGCTTGCTGGAAGTGCTAGGCTCAAACCTGAGACGTTTGCTCTCACCCTTCGGAGATATAGTCTCGTCGGGACGAGCCCTTTTGTTGGAGGGCATGGTTTGACTAGAGGTCTCCCCAGAGCTGACATCTGGTCGTCGCTTCGACTTTCCAGACCGTTTTCCTTGCGACCGTCGGGGCTGTACAGCACCCTTTGTCACGGGTTGGCTTTCCTGCTCAGTCTTTTCGGCGGAGTCTGCCCCTGCGGCCTTTACGTCGCATTGAGACGAAACCTCGCATACTTCGACTACAGTTGTCAGTGGTTTTGACACTTCAGCAGCTTTCTGCTTGCCGCGCTTGCGTCGACGGGCCTTAGGTCAAGTCGCAGCAGCAGCCTCAGGTAGCTGCTTCCTGAGCAGGTCTGCCTTCTTTACCTTCCCAGCTTCGGTTCGCGCTTGTGCACGTTTACCTTTGCTGGTTGGCTTGCTGGAGTTTTTTCCCGTCTTGGTCGTCATTTGCCAAACTGGTCCCTCTATCGAGGTCGTTGCTGGCATTGCATCCCTAAGGGTGTTTAGGTCTAGATATGTAGGCGCATCCTAAGACGCAGCCCTGTCTTGTTGTTGTTGTTGTTGTGGCGCATTTGCAGCCTGAGTGTTGTTTATTCGGGACAGGTGCACCCTTAGGCGCAGCCCTCTTCCCTTGGGTTTCCTTTTTATTTTCCACAATTGTTATAAAGGATTTGTAATTCGTCTCCAGCGCGTCCCACCCACCAGGGAGCCCGCAGTAGGGGACGTCCGAGCATCAGAAGTACCCGTCCGTCAGGACCTACCACTAGAGATATAGGGTCCAGAAAACAGCAGCTAGACGAGCCTAAACGGCACAAAGAAGTATGCGGCTGCCACCTGGTTGGAAAGTACCAACCGATGGCTCACCACAAGTCCCGTGCACCGCCGACTGTCCACCGCACATATCCCAACCCTAGCCAGACTATCTCTGACGATAACCACAGCCACTTGATCCCGATTGGCTCCTCCGGGACCTCCCGTTTGGCAAGAAAATTCGGGCCAAAGAGGCGTGTTGTCACCCGTAGCTATATACTACCCTAGCCACTGGTGGCTCAGCACTCCAGGATCCCTTCATCTCTGCGTACGGGTCTCCACGCATGGCACAAACACGTGGGTAGCTGTAGAATCTAGAAGAGTCTCCCAAGTCTCAACTTATTTTTTTGAGGCTCGGTCCGCAGAGCACAGCTACTGATACTCTGCAGCGGATTAGGAAGGGAAAGGTGGAATATGGATAGGTGTCGGATAGAAAGAGGGGAAGGTTCGACTAGGAGTTTCAGTTGTTTCTGTATCCGACCTATACAGACCAATAACAGGCGGCAACCACGTGAAGGATAACTCCCTAAACTTGCCTTGGAGGTCATTGCAACCGTAGTGCTTACTCCAAGACCATTCACCGTGTAAAGTCATCGGACAGATGGCCCTACCAGGGATAGATTGAGTTTCATTCACACTACACTTGAACCTGAACCTACCCCCGCCCTGATTGTATACATATTATTATCATGATTTTTTTTTTAACACATCTTAATACCTGAAGCTCTTTCCATATTTTGAGTTTCCCAAAAATTAGTAGGTACATTTTTGTCGATATTCAGGTGCCTAAATAGAGGTATTCTTCATTTAGAAAAGTGAGATCAAATACCGGAATTTTGTTTAGTTTAATGAAAACAGTATTTTAATTGGTTTTAATTTTCCTGTATAAGTTGGTATATTTGAGTATTTTTTCGAGGTGGCTTCGGTATTTTCGTAAAATTTTAGCAGGTCTTACAGCTCATACTCTCATTTCCGCACTCACGGAAAATGGAAAGGGCAATAAGAGAGGTAGATAAACCCAAACCATGCACTGTCTATGCAAGCATCAAGTTTGTTTGTGTGTTTGTCTTTTTAATCCAAGTCTACCATCTTAGTTAATTGTGATCTTGTTTAACTGAGCTAAGTGTGAGTGGTATATAAAACTAGATGAACAAATGGGTACTAAGTGTAGACAAAGTAATTGTTATTAATAGATCTGTTAACGTTGTTCAACATCAAGCTATCTAAAGAAGTACAGGTAAGTACTCATTTCATGCATAAATAATGATAAAACTGCTATTTTTCAACAATTATGAGAATGTGTTACTTTTCTACACAAAATGTTACTTTTTGAGCAGTCCTTCGTAACTTTGCACTATCGGCCACCTGGCGACACTGAACTGGAAACCTTTGCTGGCAACATATCCAATAGTAATGAATTAATGTGAGATTGTGAGATCAAGACAAGACACCAAGAAAAGTAGATAAAAAAAAATTTATAAAGATCAGGATTTCGATAAATCCATATTGTTTATTATTTTGTAAAATTTCTAGATACCAAGGTTAGTATATTGTTTCTACTCGTAATTTAACTAAACGCATTTGCGAAAACGTAAGCCGCTTGTTGAAACGCCATTTTGTCAAATTTTTCAGCAATGATAAATATTAATCATACGTCTGCGTGTCATTTTATATCATATATTGAGTGGATATATTTATTCAGAAGTATATTTAAGATTTCCTTCAAATTAAACCTAATTTTTAAAAATTGAATGTATGGTGTATGGTATAGGTAACCCATCTACTATTTTGTCATTTGAACTAAGAATGCTGCCTACTATCTATTACAATATATGGGTTATCAACAATTTTTAAAAACAATATAGAATTCAGTTTATTTCTTTAATAACTAATTATTTTGGTAGTAACCTTCAATTGTCTATATCTATATTTTTATTCATTTTTGTCTTGTTCTAGAATGGCAGAAGATTTGGACGTAGAGGCTATGTTAGAAGCCCCCTATAATAAATTTGTAAGTTTTCGTTATTATTACTTAAACTACAATATCTTACAAAACATTTAAAATCTGTTAATGATAGGTATACTCAGCTATTATCTAAAATGAATGCTAAATATGTACTATAGTTGTGACATTGTTAATTTTTTGTTGTGTATTGTTAAATAAATGATAAATTATTTTCATGAATATAACATGTAATTTATATATATTGGAAATTACTCTAAATTTAACTTAGATTGTAAATTTTGTCACAAAACAACTTATGATTATACAAAATTTAAATTTTTATATTTATTGGTATTAAAGTATGTTTACAGATGTTGCATGTATAACTGTTTAATTACAGACTTATTAAACCTTAATATAGGACCAACGGTGTTCATAGATGTTTTTAAATTAAAAAAATATATATATCAATCATAATGTTGCCTTAATAAATCTTTATAATAACATTAAATTAAAATAACCATACATTTCAGTGATGATAGTTGATATTCTCTTTATTATATTGTTCGTATTTTATAAACAATGACTAAATATCAATATAAGTAAAAACATCTTTGAATATCAGAGGGTAAAAGTTATAAAACAAAATTACATTTGAGAATCGTTTCTTGTATTTATAGAACTTTGTGGTAATAGTCCAGCATACTTCACCAACCTGAACAGACAGAGAGGTATCCACTATACTACTTACATAATATTTTTTTAAATTAATTTAAATGTTCACACTTTTTAAATATTCTGTATAAACTGCTATAAATGTCACATTAGAAAAAATATATTTCGAAGGTCCCTGAGCTGATGGGTCGTAAATCTTTTGCAGAAGTATCCCTGTGTGATGTTAGCGCTGTGTGCATCCTTTGTCAGTGGTTTTTGAACGGTAAGTGTAGATTGGGGCGACAAGACTGACTACCATGACTCGGATGAACGCCGGCTGTAATATATATCAGTTCTTCCTAGGCAAAGTAAAAATTGTCTACATTTGCCTTATTTCAACAGTTCTATTGAAATTAAAGTGTTGAAATATTGCAGATGTCTGTCATATAACTATTATAAATTTACTAATGGAAATTTTATTTATTCACTCGGCGTGTGTTGCTGTGGCGCTGCTTCTACCTTGTGCTTTGTGTGACAGGATAATACTTCCTCTTCAAAGCAACGAACGGACAAGTACTCCGATAAGCACAAAGAAAAGGATAGAGACAGTAGTCGAAGGTGAGAAAAATTATTGAAGATGTTTTTTTATAAAATTTAGTCTTACACTGAAGCTTAGGATTCAAAATTCAGTCCAACCCTAGGCTTATGTGCACCATTAGTGGATATAAAACTACAACAATGTCAGGACTAAGTGTAAAGACCCAATAAACAATTTCAGTTGATACTTTGAGGCTTTGATGGCTCAGTTTGCAGTGTATATATATATATATATATATATATTTTATAAATATGAGGACACAATTTCACACATGGCCATTTAATTCCAAACTAAGCAAAGCTTGTAATATGGTAACTAAACAGCTGATATACATACATATATAGATATTTAACACCCAGACACACACCACTGACATTTATGCTCATCACACAAAGTCAATCTTGGGCAGGGATCGAACCTGCAACCTCTCGGTTCAATAGTAGCATTTACTACCAATGTGCCACAAGGCCTATTAGTAATAAATGTATTATTAAAGATTCTTATAGCCTGTCAATTATGGTATGGTGTATGCTACCCTTCTACAAAATATGATCAGAATTTGTTGAGAGTTGGTGAAAATTTAATTTTTTAGGGTTTCTAAAAGTAATATTGAAATTGATATAGCCCATCAATTATGTAATTGTTATATGTTACGAACAAAAGTTACTTTTTCATAAAGACAATTTTATGAAGTTATATTTTGCCCTGTAAAGCATTTTATTTGTACACATAGTTTAGGAGATATTGAAAAGTTAAAATAATTTGTAATTGGAGAAAGTGAGAACAAGTATGATAGGCTACAGGGGTATGTTGGCGGCGCGGTGTTTGTCTGATAAAATTAACACGGATGAAACCTGAGGCACAGCTAATATGATATTATTTAATCATAAAATATTATATTTTAGAATATGTACCTAATTAAACTTATAATATTTAATAAATAGTATTGATGGGGGGAAAGGACTGCGACTACACATTACTCAATTAGCTGTTCCACCGTCAATATTATAGGTTTTACAGTCAAAGTTGTAAACACCAACACTTTGTTTGTTAATTTGATTCGGGATCAGCCATTGGCATATCCAGCTGCCAAGAGACTTACAGGCAAGCATGACAGCCATGATTAGCGATGGATTTTGGTTCTCTTCATGGTCAACATTGTTTTAGATTATATTGTGCTTATCATCACAGGTACAGTGACGTCATTTTGCCTTGCTTACTATATAAAAAAAGAATGCGAGGCTTTTTTTTTTCAGTAACAAATAACAATTATATGCATTCAGTAATGTAAAAGCGCCTATAGCAATTTCTATATCCGCCCCCTATTACGTATTTCGCAATAGTAGAGCGATGGCAGAAATCGCTAGATATTTGCTTAAAAATGGCAAAATCAAATTGTGTTTGGTACATTATAGGTGTTACGTAAATACGAATTCGCGATTTCTAAGCAAATATTCAGCGATTTCTGCTATCGCTTTGCTATTGCGAAATACGTAATAAGGGGGGCCGAAGTGAAGACTTTGGCGGCTTGAATTGAACTATACTGGCATGATTGTCAGTGTTTGGATGCTTGGTGAAATTAGCAATGGGCGTTACCTTAGATACATTAGTATAACGTTGGTCATTATATAAGGTCAAACTTATATGGCGAAATCAAACAAATTTGTTAGTTTTATTAGCTTACATTGATTATACAGTTACAGGCAATATACAAATAAAGTGGGTAATGTAAATATGTGCTAATTTCTTATCTGCGTAATATTGGTGAAGCAGATAGAAGAAGGTAGAATTATAATTTAAAATAGATTATATTGCATTCCTATAACACATGAACTATTCATATGAATTTTTTAGGCGAAGCCGGTCAAAAGACAGAAGAAGATCAAGGGATAGAGACACTCATCATTCAAGAGATAGAGATGATAAGAAAAATAAAGAACGCGAAAGGGATCGAGAACGCCGTGATCGAGATAAAGATCGCGGACACAGAGACAGAGACCGTGAAAAAGAAAAAGAACGAGAACGTGACAGAGATAAAGATAAAAGACGTAGCAAAGATAAAGAACGTAGTCTAGAAAGAGACCGTAGTCGTGATAGACATACTCATAAAAAAGATAAGAGTCTAGAGAAAGAAACCCATAAAGAGTATAGTTCAAAATCTAGAGGTCCTGAACCTAAACTAGAAGATTTACCACCAGAAGAAAGAGATTTACGTACAGTGTTTTGTATGCAATTGTCTCAACGAATTAGAGCTAAAGATCTTGAAGAATTTTTTTCTTCTGTTGGTAAAGTTAGAGATGTAAGAATGATTACATGTAACAAGACTAGACGATTTAAAGGAATTGCTTATATTGAATTCAAAGATGCAGAATCTGTTCCACTGGTGAGTATATACTAGGTGTTTTATTAAAAAATATCATGAACTCCAATTATTCTTTTAAAATTATTATTTTTTAAGTGGAAACTTCTACAGGAAGGTTTTGATAGGGAATAAATTCATGCAAGTCGTCATCGACACGGTCCTGTGACGTGTTAACGATTGTAGCAATATAACCTAAAAATTAAACAAACAAAAAAGTAATTATTAAGCAAATAATTTGGATATACAGTGTAAACTCTTTATAACGTTATCCTTTATAACGATAAACTCTCTATAATGTTGAAGTGAGCCCAACTTGGTTGGTTTGCGTTAAAACCCACATATTGAAACACTTTTTATAGCGATACGCCACTCTCTATTACGAAGAAATGTGTTCATATTTTTAGACAGTAAATATTTATTATCGATATTATTGTTTATTAGGTAACAAAAGACTCTGAAGCTCAGAAACATCTGAGGTCGGTCTAGCTTTTGTTATCCTTAATTGCCTTGAACAAGTGCAGTATGACTCATTGTTTTCTCGGAAGTGATGGTCTTCGACCAAGCCTACTGGATACCTATCGTATTATCAGTCGTAAACTTACTTTGAAACTGTTAACATGGCCAGTAAACGGAAAGCGATTAGTGTTGACAAAATAATTTGTGTGATCCGTGCGATTGAAAAGGGAGAAAATAATAGTGACGTTGGAAGGCGTTTTGAACTAAGTCAATCCACTGTTGCTACCATTTGGAAAAACCAAAAAACAATTCTACAGGCGGCGCTGGAAGGAAACTCTTCTAAAAAATTAAGAAAGCCAAAATTTAAGACTTAGATCAGGCAATGTTGTCGTGGTTTAACAATCAGCGCCAGAATAATGTACCAATCTCGGGGCCAATTTATTATCTAAGACATACATATTAAAAATTCTTGTTAATTTGGTTGTTTTTTTGTTCACTCCATATAACAATAACTCTCTATAACTACAAAAAATGCTCAGTCCCTTGAGTTTCGTTATAAAGAGTTTACACTGTAGTTTTAAGTTTTCACTTCTGTCGGCAGTCCTCATGACTGCTTTGTTTTATTATGTAATAGAATTATATTGGACAATATTAATTTTGAACTTTGTGTCTAAAAATTATTTCATCTGTTTGCAGGCATTGGGATTAACTGGACAAAAGTTACTTGGTGTTCCAATCATTGTTCAACATACACAAGCAGAAAAGAATAGAGTAGGGAACACATTGCCAAACTTAGCACCAAAAACAAGTAATGGACCAACCAGGCTATATGTTGGTTCTCTTCACTTTAATATCACAGAAGATATGCTGCGAGGAATCTTTGAACCTTTTGGAAAAATTGATAACATACAATTAATGACTGATCCTGACACAGGCAAAAGTAAAGGATATGGATTTTTGACAGTTAGTATAAAATAAAAATAAATCAATTGCATATAGTATTTATAATTGTATCGTTAAATATCTAAAAAGTAACATTTTATTTCAGTTCCATCATGCTACCGATGCAAAGAAAGCAATGGAACAACTGAATGGTTTTGAATTAGCAGGAAGACCAATGAAAGTAGGAAATGTAACAGAGCGTACAGATGGTAGTTCTAACACCCGTTTTGATGCAGATGAGTTGGACCGAGCAGGCATTGATCTGGGGGCGACAGGCCGTTTACAATTGATGTTTAAGCTTGCAGAAGGCACAGGCTTACAGGCAAGTACCTGTATATTTTTTCACTACCAATTTACACTACACTAACTTGAAACTCGGGTCAATTTCCGTTCTTGTCTTTTTAGTATAAAATAAATTATATTCAAATTCTAATAAATAATGAAGCAATATTTTTTTATTAAAATACATATTATTTTGTATTTTAATTTAAATAATTTGTGTAATCAAGGCACACTAGCCATAGGTATCTCCCCGAAATTCCTTGCGCCAACTCAATAACTCAAGCGCAGCTTACTGTGCCGGCGCATTGAGTTAACTCAAATTTGTGCCATGGCACAGCAAAATATTACGCGAGGCAAGAGAGTTAGAGAATAGAATGAGTCAGCTGACTGACGCGAGTGGTGGGGTACAACGCTCATTTTAGTTAAAGTCCCCAGTATCGCATTATTGGCTGCTACGTTTAAGCACTCATTTAATTATTGGAATAATATTGCAGGACAAGGTTGTTTTGTGGCATGAGTGACATTGACAGAAGAGCATCTGTTGGCTGGCATACTGTCATCAATGCCACTTGACACAAGAGCCTTGTCTGATTATAATCATTTTAAAGAGATGCTCTGAGTACTTGTTTATTACTCGGTACTTGGCATACTTGCCCATTTTTGTAGTACTTGTTATCAGCCAAATAGCTTGGTTTAACTGCTGAAGTAGTCAAAAAGAACTCAAAATTTATAGCCTTAGCTCTTTACAATATTAGTGCAAATTGGGCACTGTTAGATAAATCATGTAAATAAAGCGAGCATATTTAATTATATAATCTGTCTTTATTAGTATGAATCAGGTAGTACAAATAACAAACTTAAAAAAATATCTCTCTCTCTATCTAATCGCAACTTCTGAAAATAAGCGCTCGCTACATACAGTGCTTGCAGGTGCAAGTAAAACACCTTTGCTAAATATGCCAAGTGTATGAATCTTGTTTTATTTTTTGCCCACCGATCGAATGGACTTCTCATAATAATAAGTTTTCATGGCCCAATTCTGGTTAAAACAGTTTAAACCTGTTTTCGTGCCTCATACCTGCATAAACTAAACCAAGTTACTCTGCGGAGTATTCGGTTCGGTAAACCTAATACCGAGTAAAGCTCGGTACTCTGTTACTCGGCAAAACTTGTACTTTTTGCATCTATAATAATTATGTTTGAATTGACGCTATTAAATCGCTTTTAAATTAAAATTAAATAAAGATGAGAGAAAGCGATATAGCTTTGTAGTGCGTGCGACTGAGATGTTGAATCAACTCAGTTTTGCTCACCGCCGCACCATAGTCACTTACTAAGTGAGTTGAAAGAGTCTAAAGAATGGGCCAAGTTGTCATCTGTCATTTGAGCCGAAATGCGTGGTGAACTGCTGAACAAAAAAGATCGGCAGAGGCTTCATTTGCATCCTCCAAAGTGAGAGCAATTCATTTGAACAACTCATCATGAGTTACACAAGTCCACTGATGTTGTTTTGTGCCTCTCATTTTATTATTAGACTTCTCAGTTAATACACTTTATTTTGTTCAAAAAAGCGTCCTTTCTTCACATACTTTTTTTTACTGGTATTTAATCTATAATATTTTTCGTATTGATCAGATTCCACCAGCTGCTGCATCAGTCTTAATGGGAAGTGGTTCTGCTTTAGTAACTCCACAACCACAAGTGGCGCCTCCCATAGCTACACAATGTTTTATGCTTAATAACATGTTTGATCCTGCTTCGTAAGTATTTATATGTTATAATAATTACAGTCCACTTTATAAAAATCTGTGGCATATTTTTTTTACGTATGCATATATTTATCACCAAAGTAGGCATGATTGAAATCTATCGATTTTTTTATATTGTGTTGTTTCCACATTATCTGTTATAAATAGAGTCCCGAGTGTTTGGTACATAACAAAAATAATCTAAAAGTTTTGTTTTTAAAAAAGTTACCAACTCCAGTTGTAGCTCCAAAAAAATGTTAGAGAACATTAATGGATGATTTTCTAATATCGCTCATCCCTACATTGAGGCTGACTTAAGCGTGTACCGCACAGGGGTGATGTAACAACAGCTTTGTTCTGTCCTTCCCTTATAATAAAATATAAAAAGTTTGAATTTCCTTTGCTATTAGGTAAAATATTTCTACAACAAATAATAGCTAAATTATAACAACCAAACTGTGATTTTTTGAAAACTTTTCTGTAATATTTACTATACTTTTACCAAAGGCAGTGCTGGCTTACGGCCTATAAAATCCTGCTCTTTTTCGTATTACGTCTGCCTGATGGCGCGTGACACGAAGTAGGAAAAAGCAAATATTTAAAAATTGCTAATAATGTTTAGGTATAAACTACAGTTAGCTTGTTTGTATGCCAACCCTGATAACTGTATGTAAATGGTAAAAACATGCTATAGTGTCGTGCATCGTACCCGTGACCCAACACTGTCAAGACAGTGACTACACACATAAATATCATATCTCGACTCGCACGCTATGAGGTTTTTTCTGAACAATTTTAATCAAAAATTAGTAGTGTTTAGGCATAGGTACAATCCTTTTATCAAACTCAGATAATTCGTTTCAGTGGTCTTTCAATTGATTTTATTATTAATGAAAATTCTTGAGAGCAACAAATTACGCTCGCGATCTAAAAACACAAAAAAAATGTTAGTATGATATACACTGGCCACATTCCATAAATCTAATTATAAAAAGGAAATGACACAATAGTCATTTGATTTTTTTATTTATTACATGTTGCTGGCATTTTTATTTATTTTATCACATTCCATCTTTTTTTTTAAATTTGTTTTTTGTAGTCCTGTGATTTACACATAATTGATTAATAATGCTTGTCTTTTAAAACTAACATCAACAACAAATGCTCACGGTTACAAAAAAATGAATTTGAAAATAACTATTGATACAGTAATTACATTGTATTAAATTATATTATTACAGTTTGATCTACATTCTACTCGCATTTAAAAATTACAATACATACTATCTGTTCACGTAGCTGTACTAGATTGGAAATTAGTATTTTTTTAATCAGTTTTATAAAATAAACTCTTACTATGATTTAGGATTTGATTGTATACTTTGATAATATTATATTTTTCATTCTAGTGAAATCAACCCGAGCTGGGATATCGAAATCAGAGATGATGTTATTAGTGAATGTAACAAACATGGTGGAGTGTTACATGTTTATGTGGACAAAGCGTCGCCGCAAGGGAATGTGTATTGCAAATGCCCTACAATTGCCACCGCTGTAGCTTCAGTGAATAGCCTACACGGTAGGTGGTTTGCCGGTCGTGTCATCACAGCAGCATATGTACCACTCGTAAACTACCATTCTTTATTCCCAGATGCAATGACAGCACTCACATTGCTATTACCTACGCGGCAACGATAACTTTTCGTTTTGCGGCTGTGTAGAGATTGCCTGCAATACTTTAGTGGTATATGAAAAACTTGAGTGTATTTTTTTGTATTAAATACATTATCTAGCAATAACTTAAATAAAAAGATGAAAAGAAAACTAATTGTAATTTTATTTTATTATTAATATATTCTAAGTTGTTAAGAAGAATCTTTTATTAATTTTGATTACAAACCTAATAAGCAATTTTATGTTATAAAAGCCTAATTAACTGTAGTTGAATGCGCCATCACTTAAAAACTTCTTAATCTTTAAATATCAGTTTTAGATTAATAAAGGGCTAAACCAAAAGAAGGATTTAGGCTAGACATTACTATAACTAAGCTGTAATAACAAAATTATTTCGAGTTTCCGAAGTTGCTGGTCAGACTAGTATATATGTATATAGCCTGAAGTATAGAAAATTTCAAATAATATTTTCCTTTATTCACTAGTCCAGCAAAACTGAAACAGACATTTTATTCAGTTTTCATCGTTACATGGTATAATCAAAATGTTATTACATTTTGCAATCAATTTCATCTACTGAGCTACAATACAGCTCTTATCCAATCTATTTCTAAAGCAGCCGGTCCTTTTTGTTTCACAGTGTGATAAACTCCGCCATACATCTGTATACCAATGCTGGTGATCTGAGATATATCAAGAGTCTCATTATTATTGACTCTTTTGCCTCTATAATAAGCTTTAAACTCTGTAAACTTCAAATCTCTAATTGCAAATTCGTCCTTAGGTGCCTGTAAAAAACAAATACTTGTAAGACTTTTTAATTAACATTAAAAAAGTTTAATATTATAGGTACCTGGAAATACTGTTCAAATGAATAATTAGGTTCATCATTTAAACCCTTATGTCTCAAAACAACTTTGAATCCATTGTTTACACCTTGACCTCGACATTGTATTTGTAATTTTGTATAACCAGTAAGATTATATGTCTGAAGAGATCTAATTCCAGCAAATCCGGCTCCATTCAATTGAGGGTTCAATAGGGCAAAAAATATGGCTCTTCTGAATCCAGTATTCTTGTGTATTACAAGCAAAGCTTTAGACATGCCCACATCACGTACTGTATCGGACTGTTCTTGCCATGCATCCACATCATCACTTTTTGTAAAATCAAATAAATATAGTTCTTCAGAAATCGTACTGCAAAAGCCAAAATAATAATGATATTTAGGTACCTAATAGCTTAAGATTCTTGGATAAATGTTGTGCATGAGACAATGGTACAATGATACTCGCCGTAAGGTGAGTATATTATGTTCTTGGAATTCCTAAGATGCAAAGACTTATAAACGCAACACGAGGTTAACATTAAAATTATATGTCTATAAATAGATATTTTTAATTAAATGTGAAATACATCAATTATTGTGACCCCTAATAAACAATCGGGGTTAATGGAACATAATTATTTTTATTTGTTAAACTAAATAACTAAAATATTTTTTAATGAGTAATCTCCAGATCTTTTGGCGGGAAATTAATACACAGTGTTTGATTATGTTTAGTCTACTTCGTTGGTTGGAATACAAAAGAAAATGGTGAAGCATCATGTTTTATTTTATTATTTTTATAATCCAGATGCAAGGTAGTATATCCGCGAAATTCGGAATAGAAAAGTACGACACACCGGCTAATGTGTAGGTATATTTACACGAACCATTAAGAGATACTTTCGACTTATACTTATTAAAATTTTGTATGTTTGATGATAAACCTACCTTGAAACAAACTCGGGTATAAACCTATTAAAGTTCTTGATTGATTGTGGTCTGAAAGTAGCATATTTATCACAGACTGACTGACTCACCAAAAACCTAGGAACCTAGGTGACTCGGAAACTTAAACTTGGCATCAAGGTAAACCATTAAGCATACACAAAGGAAAAAATCAAAAAACTTCAATAGAAGAACAATTTTAAACGAGTTAATACAATGAGTATCAACTACAGCGGTGTTTTCATCCGCTAATCAGTAAATGGCGTTGTGCCAAGTTATAATCAATGACCTTCCACTATAATGGTGTCTAGACCCTGCTCACCGATTAATTAATATAAAGAAGTACAATTACTGTTACATTTAATTTAGCAGCCATTAAAAATAACTGCGTTTCTATCCGCTCATCAATAGATGGCGTTGTGCAGCTTAAAAAGTATAGATATCTCAAAATAAATGTGAAAGGATCCAAGTTCGGTAGAAACTACGTTCGAGGTTATCGTCACCGATAAAAGAGCTGAGATTCTATAGAGTACCAATTTCTATAGCAGTTCCTTTAATGCTTTTGGTCCATTATATCACAAAAATGTATGTAATAATTGTGCCCTTTCAGCAAAACAATCAAATTTGACTAAATATATCAAATCATAATTTATAGCAAAGTCATTATCTGTGTGTCTGCTTACTTCTAAACCACGCAACGGATTTTTATACGGTTTTTCTGCAATTTCAATATTTTTAAAAGGTAGGATTGCATTGTAGTTCATCAAAAAGCCTAGAAAAAAGTCAGTGATGACTTAAGTCTATCGTCTAAGGTTGATTCACAGTAACCATTTTTATCTTCAACATACCAGTTAATATATTACTTTATTTGCGAAGCTATTTTCTCCAATTTAGTACTCCAGATCCAATTCTTATCCAGATAAATATGTTACTTAAATTGGGCATTTAATGTAGAGTAAAATTGCCCTTTATATTGTATAATTTCAATATATACCGTTGAAGATATCACGGATTCCAAATTACGTGCTACCAAAGAAATCACACAATCACATCAAATCAGAGAATCAGTTGACCGGCACTCCACACCTATGATGAATTGCGCATCGCGAGCTAAGGTCACTTTTCGTAACTATGAAGTTATGAACTATCATTGATTCATTATACGAAAACTTTAAATCATGCTTTTTAAACATAATGAATCTTGTCGTAACCCGTGATTTACCAATAATAATTATAATAGAAAGCTTATTGTTACTGCATTTAGAATAAGATCCGGACACATGCCATTTAATAAATTTAAATACTTAATTAAAATGTCTCCTACACCAAACTGTGAAATATGTGGTGTAGTAGAAGACGTACATCATGTACTAACAGAATGTGCTCGATTGCAGGCGTATAAACGGACACTGATGAGCAGGCGGAGTCAACTATATTTGAAGAATTGGCGACATACCTAACGGGCATGGAGGGTAGAGGCAAGGAGAACCATCTAGTATGGAGGATCAGTTGAAAAAGTGTCCATCTGCAAACAGCAAATTATGGTTCGAAGACTCGTCAAAATAGCGCTAGTGTCGGAAAAGGAAATGATATGAATTTAACAGTTATAAACAAAGTGAAGTGTGCTGGGTTGAAAAATTTAATATTTTTCGTGACTTTCGTAGTTAGGAGATATGCAGTATTTAAAACCTGAACTATTTACGTGGTCAAATGTAATTTAGTGAATATTACCTGTAAAGCTGCTGAAATAACACAGATAGTGATTCGATTGTTATAAACTTTTGTTGTTTGTCTGTCATTTTTTCGACCAACAGTATGTATAATAAATTTTTATTAATTATTTAACAATAGCGAAGTTAACGGATACATAAAAGTTTTTGATTTTTATATGGCGCTATTTTTAAATACTTTCCACTTGCTATTGTGGCGCCATCTTAATTTGCTGCCTTTCAGTGGACACTTTTTAATATACTGAGATGGTTCTCCTTACCTCTACCCTCCATACTAACGGGGAAAGGGCCGAATGGCAGTAATGTTTTACAAATGAACACAAGATGGCGCTATATTGTCGCCTATATACGAGTTAAATCGTACTCAATAGATGTCGTGGGAATCGAATTACACCGCGCTATTATTGTGTCGGCCAAAATATGTTACGTCTACTAAATAGATTACACCGCGCTGTTGTTGTGTCGGCTGAAATATGTTGCATCTACTGAATAAATTTTATTTTATATACTTTGAATACTGCAAAACTTTTGAAGTAATTTGAATTTCGCATCGCTCGCTGACCCGTCAAACAACGACAGCGTCATCTCTGGTGTCCCCAAAAAATTAAATATTTGTCATCATAATATTAGTATTAAGACTATTAAGTTAACATTCTTCTCCGCTAGGAGTAATAGTGTTCTGTGCTGATGAGGACTATCAATTTGAACCCTCATGATATTGGCATGTTTCATGAACCATGAAACCAGCAAACCTGCTGTGAACTGTTTTTGTTGTTGTTGGCTTATTTTATTTTTTACAAATAAAGTATATGTAATAATTCATTTCTTTATTTTCTCGATGACAGTTCTAATTTGATAGTTGTAGTTTTGTGACCAAATAAGTAATAACCAACGAGTGACAGTGACGATTCATCAGATTTTGATTAAAATAAATAAATAAAGATTACCTGTCGTTATAACTATTTCGTTTCATTGTCGAGTACCTATCTATACCTACTTATTTTACAACACCTTCGAAAATCTTGAAGAAGTTGGCATTATCAATCAAGAATTAATACGTGTAACATCTTGTAATGAAATGTAATATTAGTTAATAAATTTGTACAAAAGTATCTGGCAGTAGTTTAGTTTCTTACATTTTGTAAAAAAATATCGGGTCTCTTATCGTGTTACGTTTATCGATATAGCTCCATCCCTATCAGTTTCTCCGACTCTGGTATAACGGGTACGTGTGTAAACGTCATATTTGTATAAAATAATGCATACATAATGTAAAAAAAGTCGCTCGTTCAAGTTTTCACAGGAGCTGTCATTGAGAAAATAAAGAAATGGAAATGGTATAATTGTTAATACACACTAGGTCGTTTCGATAATTTTTTTTTTTTTTTTAATGAAAGTTGCATTTATGTTGATGAATTAATTGATGTACTGATTGATGGATTGAGTTATGCGTTAATTTAGTAGTACATATGATTTCGAGTTTCCGATCTATATAATGGTTATAAGTGCTACTACATAGTACATATTATATCCGTACTAAAGCATAACAGGCTGTTATTTTGGAACAGGTTACTGGAACTGTTATTTATCTGGAACAGTAACAGGCATCTTATTTATAGCTCACCCCTATTTCCAATGTCGAATTTTACCCTGCTTAAATGCAAAGTGTTTTATATTAGCAGAATCCTGCCAAATACTGACAAATTTCAAAAACGTGAACGGAATTTCCCCTAATTTAAATTACAAAATCAAACCTGCCCAAATGGCTGGAATCTGCCACTCAACATATGGTCATAATGTTTGAATAAGAAAATTTTTTTCGTCATTCACTGGAACTGCTTCTACTATAAAGCTAACTGAATAGTAGTGCCATCTGTTGTAATCCCACCCTTACATATAAAGAAAACAAATACTAGCTTTATTTCAAACAAAACATCAATATAAACATTACAAAACATCGATGTTTTTCTTTATTTCCATATCTATGCACAATCCACATAATCCCACATAGAACTTTACCTTTTAGTATTATGCTTTTGAGATTGAGATGAGAATGATACGCATCACATACACCATCCACCAATTTTACTGAAGATATTAAATATCATCAACGGCAAAATGCCTGACTTGATGAGTAGGTAACAAAAAAGCCAGACTTGTAACCATGAAATGCGTACCGCAGCCGAACTTCGATGCGGAAATTAGTAAACCAAAGACTACATAAAATATATATAGTACACTCATCAAAAAAGTCTAAGCTACATGTACAAATTTAAATTTTAGGATGGTTCTTCACATTGTAACGTTGTATTTTATTTTTAAAATAATATCTTTAGGGTTCTATGATGTAAAAATAACAACTGTTGTCTTTATAAGTTCTTTTAATAACAGAAATGAACAATATTAGAATATACTGTAGAAACTAAGATACATAAGAAACTAAATTTTTTTCTTACAAAATGAAATTTCTAAAGCAAATGTATTTATTGTGAAAGAATAGAATAATTTAATACAAAGTATGGGCGCCTCTGCTATTCAGAACTTGTCGGCAACGATTATTCATTGAATTAATGAGACTGTTTATGTCATCTTGCGGTATTCGCTCCCAATGGAATTGTAGCAAATCCTTCAGCTGTTGGGTTGTTGTCGCTCCGTCCAAGTTCTTCAAAACACGTCTCTGGAGCATGTCCCATGCGTGCTCGATGGGGTTGAGATCTGGCGATTGTGCAGGTCAGGGCAATACCCGGATGTTCTCCGTTGCAAAGTATTCACTGGTTCACCGAGCTGTATGTGAACGCGCATTGTCATGCATTAACCTAAAATCGGAGCCAAAGGTTTGTGCAAATGGGTAGACATAAGGTCTGAGAATATCCTCAATGTAATTTTCAGCATTCATGTTTCCATTTACAAAAACGAGCTCAGTTCGCCTGTTCTTCATAATACCCGCCCATAACATAACTGTTGAGCCGCTGTATGGATGAACTTCCTGAACGCACCTGAGCCTTTCAGTATTTCCGGGCCGACGATTCACTCGCACCCTTCTTGTATCAGGCTTAATCCCGAATCGCGACTCATCGGAAAACATAATTTTATCCCATTGTTCCTGGGTCCATGTTATGCGTTCTCTACACCATTCATATCGACGAGCGCGATTCCCGTGACGTATCGGTGGGCACCTGATTGGGCGTCGAGCTCGTAGGCCATACTCATGCAGTCGATTTCGCACAGTTTGAGGACTTACATCAACACCACTTGAAATTTGTAGCCTCAAACTTATCTCTCGAGCGGTTAACATCGGCTGGCGTCTTGCAGTCAGTTGTATGTACCGGTCTTGCCGAGTGGTTGTACTCCTTTTACGGCCTGGATGCTGTTCAGCGGTTTCTCCTATATTATTGTAGCGCTGCCAAAGACGACAAATAACACTTCTATGAATGCCAAAATGTTGAGATACCTGAGATTGATTACTTCCCGCTTGCAACATCCCTACAGCTCTTTGCATTTCATCTGCCATCAAATGACGTCGCTTCATGACGTAAACAATATCTAACAATTCAATTTTGTCGCTAACTTTATTTAAATGGTTGGTAAAATTATGAAATCAAGAGTAAACGTAGCAATTAAAACGCACTTAAATTCAAACAATTCGCAGTGATTTGAATTTTATGAAAAAACAAAACATAATCAAATTTTTTTTTACAACCAGCCAGTATGTCATCAATAACAAAAAAGTTTACTTACCTACGCACTTTGTTTGAGTAAATATTTAGAAATTAATCAATATAAATGGAAAAATTTGTAATATCACGCATGTTGCTTAGACTTTTTTGATGTGTGTATATACTGTACACTGTAAACAGGTACAAGTACAACTATACGATAACAATTATTATAATACAGAATCGATGATAATATTACCTGTATTTAATTTTTTCTGAGATTGTCATACAATCTATTTCACACTTCGTTCTTGTATCTGCCATTCAAATTATTTTTATTACGATAATCACATACATAATTAGTTAGCTAATATAATAACTTTAAATGTAGGTAATAGGTATGTCGTATGCAATAGAGAGTTAGAGTAGAGACTTAGAGAGTATATTGCTCTGTGGCACTAGCTGTAGGCAATGTTGCCAAGTCAAGGAAACAAGGAGTTTGAACCACTTTGATGAAGTTGCTAGAATGTAAAAAATTTCATATCCTAAAAAGTGACCAAAAATTTGGCTTGAAAACAAACAGAAGTACATAACCAGTGCTGCCAAGTTGGCCATTTTAATAATACACAACATTTTATATTTCCCTATCATAGCACTTGTTTTCACACATCAACAATGCCAGTGGAGAATCAGTATTTCATGATTTGCCTCTGACGGCTCTATTCCTTTAACACAAATGCTGAGGGGAGAAAGATTGTTAAAATTTAGCATCCTGAGAGCAGTATAGGAAAAGTAGATATAGAAATAAGTTAAGTTTATATGCACTTAATTGTTTACTAAGAAAAAGAGTTTACTTTTGTTTAGTTAGTTTAGTTTTGTTTTTAAAAAATCAGAACCATCAACGTCTAATGAGTGTTATGTTGAATCAACGTATTAATCGATTGTGACTTGACTTTCACTGATAGATATAACTGAGTTAATGTACCCACACCTTCAGTTCACCGAGTATGTTTTTAGGTCCCATGTAATAGGGGGCGAGCCTATTGCCATTAATCGGGCGCGAAGCTAGACTCCGAGCTGCTACTGAGAATTTCATAGGAAAAACCCAATAACACTTTGCTCGACCTGGGATTCGAACCCCGGACTTCGATTGTAGCATTCGCGCTTACGACAACTAGGCTAACTAGGCGCTCTGGATCATCATTTGTGGGTATGTCAGTACTAATAAGATACGTTCATCCGGCAAGTTTCAAATCTTTAACTACTTTCGTTTTTGAATAAATATAAAAATCAGATTTGATCCATTCTGAATGAAATTTGGTCACATAAATAGAGCCATTTATAGGCTATAATCGAAGAAGCAAATTATTATCACACGTCGACGAAGCCCAAGAATTAGATGATGAGATTAGTAAATTAATTTGAGCTCTCTATGATATAGAGTACCTGCATAATAATGTTGGCAATAATTGTATTGATTACCAATAAAAGATATTTTACTAAATTAAAATACATTTTATTTTGTGCTTTAGTTTAAATAATTTGTCTAATCAAGGAACCTCATTTTAGCAAAATCCCTAAGTTAAAATCCCCAATAACGCATTATTGGCTAGTACGTATAGGGCCTCATTATTTCAAATAATATTGCAGGACAAGGCTGTTTTGGCGGCATGAGTGACATTGACAGAAGAGCATCTGTTGGTCAGTATACCATCATTAGTGCCACTTCAGAGCATTGGCACATTTGGCACCGATAGTTCCGATTTTCACTTTGTGTCAAAAGAGCCCTGTCTGGCTATAATTATGTTTGAAATGGACACTATTAAATAGCTTATTTTTGGCAATCATCCACATTTAGACTTGTAATTGACATTACCAAAATTTAGTGTTCAAAGTAAAAAAAAAAAGATTTAGCTGACTAGTAGAGTCTAGCCATCGAAAGCTGTCCCAAGAAAACTAAAGAACTAAAGATTATTTGTTGCGTTCAGTCCCCACAGTATCAACTACGTTTACGCTGAGTTTATTTAGCGTTTTTAGTCACCGTTTTCTTGGGACAGCTTTCGAAGCAAGACTCTACTTTAGGTAGTATCCTCCGTATCCTCTCAGTAGAGTGTGGTACTAGCACTTTTTCAAAGTGCTGGCAGCGCGTTTTTGCGTAGACCAGTTGGCAGCACTGATCAGTGTTGCCAACTACACCGTAATTACGGTAGCAAAAGACACCGTAATACACGAATCCAACCTATTGACGATCGCGTTTTATAAAAATCTTGCAAATTTTAATATCGTTTATAAATTTAGTAAGTGAAAATCATTTTTGCGAACTTTTATTACTATTTTCTCTACGCTATGATATTTTTGCTTTAATCTACTGACAAAACTAAACATAAGTCAACATAATTCTCAGGCAATCTCTCAATAGAGCAATATAAACTTAGAGATATTATGGAAACGAATTAAATAGGTATAGTTCGATTTGAATTTAGATGAATACTTAGAATTGTTTAATTTACATATTATGTTATTAGACTACAGTACTGCCATTTTAGCGCTTTTATCGTATATTCTACGCTTTGATGTGTTGACATATCGATTATCGACATACCGGTTGTTGGTGTGTCCACGGTTTGTTACCAACGTTGGCGGCTGTTGGCGTGGCGACGCTTTGGCCCCAACGTTGGGGGTGTGGAGCCGAGTTCGCGGTTGGTGGGGATTGCGAACATATACACTTAGTAATAAAATAATAATCTTAACAGTGACTTTCTTTTGGTTTGTCGTGTTTCGGGATCACCCGGTGTATATCCAGCAACCAAGTGGAGTTGTATGGCTCACGAACCATACACGTTCGTAATGTTAAAGAAAAATAAACATCTTCATATTAACTTTCTTTTGTTTTGTCGTGTTTCGGGGTCACCTGTTGAATTTTTTCTTCTTTTTTTTATATTCACTAAGATGCTTTACGTCTGCCAGGTGTACAGCGACAGCTCATTTTGAATTGAAACTTCTTTTGGTACCTACGGTAGCGAAACACGTTTTCGTAAAATTACGTTATATTATGTTAACGTCATATCTATCTACATGTAAGTTAGAGAAATTCATTAATATAGTTTATGTTCTAAAAATTTTAAAAAAACATGCTAATTCTACCGTATTTTAAAAATATATTACAACAATTGCGAAAAATGTAATATTTTGTCAATTCTACGATCAAATCGATTTCAGGGTTGGTAACACTGGCACTGATGATGCCATTGACCAATGACCAGACACTTCAAGCTAGTCTTGCGCAAAGTATATCACTGAAAAGAAAAGAGTGATATAATATATCTTTTCAATGAAAGATATATATCTCGCTCAGAGCGAGAGTTATCGGCCTCACTGATGTAATGATTTACACAGAGCTGTTTGGTTGATAAAGAGCGAGATATATCTTACAAACACAAATCTTACGATTTACAAAAACGTATAAAATTATTGCCAACTATTTTGTTTAGAATAGAGATATCTTGAAAAATATTATTCAAACATTTGATTTCCTTCATTCTTAACAATTAGCAGGCTAAAGTATGTCAATCTAGAAATGCAAAAGTATGTATTATTATAAATAGTCAAATGATTATTTTAAAACCTGTATTATCAGCATTAAAACTGAAGAAGATCGTGTGAGTAACAAAATATGTTAGCGTATTTTATAATCAGTGGCCATGGCTACATTTATATTGATTTGAATTGAAATAATGTATATGTACAATATCTACCTTAAAATATAAACATGTATTAAGTCAATATTTTTTTTTAAATTTGCTAGTCACTTGTAGAAAGTATTTTATCTATAGGTACCTAATAATGAACACAATCCGAAATACGTAGGTAACGATAATTATTTTTAGCGATACGAAGTTCAAAGTGCATGGGTCAAATAACGCGTGACATTAAACTAAATTGAAAATTAGAAATACTGAAACAAAAACCCTTAAAAATAAAAACACTTCAAACTATATAAATACTTGAAACGGTAATTACGTAACCAATATTGTGCTTTATTATCAAGGTGTAACATAAGTTTTCTTATAATCATTAGTACCCGATCGCCTTTCCGCTCTCGGCTTGTTGGATCGAATTAGCTACATATCTCTTTCTTAAGTAAGAATGTGGTGTATCTTTTTATTCAACTGATCTGAATCGCTCTGATTAAAAGGGCTAAAGATATACTTTACAAACAAGTGAGCTTTCAAGCCACTGTCGAGTGTCGTCACAGCAATAAAGATCGTGGGCCTTTTATGAAACTTCTTTCATAAAGAAATCCATAAAAAAAATATTACAAAAAGATTACATCTTAAAAATGATAAAGAACTTTAAAATTTTAGTAATGTTGCTTTCCTGAAAAATCGTTTTTTGTCTTTTTCGTCCTTTGTAATCCGAAGTGTCAATATGAACAATAGACAGTTACATTTACATTTTGTATCATAAATTCAACCTACACCTACGTTTAGGCCAACCATTCTTTAAGATATTCAGTTTCACATGATATATTCTTTGGTTTTACACACAACGAAACCTCTTAAAATGGCTGATTTAATTAAATAATTTAGTATGTAATATAAATCGAAGACTATAGGTACTAACTTGCTTATTACTTACAAAAACGATTTAGAATAAAAACTCACCTTTGCCCATCTAAAGGTCTTATTAAAAGTACTTACAAAGAAATTCTTTATTGTAGTAAATAACTAGATAGGTCTATAATTTTAAAATATTCTGAGTTGCAAAGGAACAAATTGTATGTAGGTACTTTGTCTTTAAGAATTTATTGGTAGTAAAAAAAATATGAATATTAAAAGTACCTATGCATGTAACCTAACTAAAACGGTTTTTTTAAATTAAATGTTATTTTACCTGTTATTGTCGACAGCCGCCATAACATTAAATAACAATGATACAATGCAAATCGTTTGGATACTAAACATTACTAAAACTTAAAAAAACGTCTGACTACACGGTTTGTTTAGTACATGTTTCTATTGTCAAACATTAGGTACAGTTCATTTGAATTAGCATGAATATATGAACATTTGTCACCGTTATCATGTTATTGATACCTCTCTTTTATCTGAAGTCAACATAATATGAACTTAAGTTATCAATATTTATACAATGTTCTATACCATGAAACAGCCAATAATTTTAATGAGTAATTAATTATCACATATAAAATAAAATAATCCTATTAAATTTAACCTACTTCCAACCGTAAATAGAGAAATAAAACGTTACATTTGCACTTATTTATTTATTCATTTAAAATAATTTATTTTCCACCACCAGAACTAACATTACTTTTTAAAAAACCAATATTCCTTAAATATCGTACAATAAAAGGTGTAGCAGTTAGTGTTATCCCCAATCTTAGTGGAGCAAATAACTTGTGAACTCCATATGCAACAACAAAAGTTCCTGCATTTGATCCTGCAGCTTTTAAAATCATTCCTTCACTTATATTGAAGTAATTTAACAAGGCTACTAGATCTACACCACTGAAAAAAAAAAAAAAATATGGTTTTTATTAGATAGTTTATATGGTAAAAAAGAAATTTCATTATCATCTCCTTCACTGCTTGATCGAATGTTAGACTATATAATAGTTGTTTATTTAAAATAAAAATTAATAGATTACAATTTTGAAATAAGCAAATCATAAAAATATAGAATGTAGGTTAGTTAGCTTTTGACTATAACATCAACTGATGTTATGTTATCATTCGACCAACTGAAGACTGAATATAACAATATGACTGGCTCTCAAGTACAGTTGGTAGAATAGTCAATTTATGAAATGAGATTGGTAGCTAACCAAATACCTAAATTTGGAAAATACCTTTTTTTATTTTGGTTTTCTGCCTATGTAGGCAATTTCGCTAATGCCAAGTGTGACAAATACACAATATTATATCTAATCTATATTTTTAATTATATATCAAAAAGTGTCACAAACAACCCTGCCTTGGTATTATTCATTAGTTGAGTAATAAACGTAGGTGCACGTGTTTTATGACCGTTCCTGTGGTTATGCTGTCTGAGTAAGTTTTGGTTAATTATAGTTTATGACCACTAATATTAATTTTTTAGTGTGTGGCTAGTATAAACATCTACAAATATTAACTTCGACCAGTTTTTTCAAAATATTTTATATATTTTTTTTTTTTATATCTTAAAACGTGCACAAAACTGGCACCATGTGTCTTTGGAGAAAATATGTTATACAGGATGGGCCAGAATGGCGTACAATTTTAAAAACACCCTTGCGTTTGAACCTTATGAGCGGGGACTGCGCGGGTGGTGGGGATGAGAAGCTCGGTTCTCGGAAATATTGTCGCGATGGATCGCTTCACCGCGTTAAACATTATTATAAAAATGGCGATTCGTGCGCTATTGTTCGACGTTTATTTCGGCGTGAGTTTGGATTACATGACGTAAATCAGTGTCCGAAGGAAAGTGTGATTCGATCGTGGGTCAGAAAGTTCGAAGCTACTGGTTCGACTCTTAAACAGAAGCCTGCGGGACGCCCAAGGTCAACAAGAACGGAAACAATTGAACAAGTTAGAGCTTCAGTTCAACGAATCCTGGTCTATCGACTCGCAAGCGATCAGCTGAACTTGTGGTTTCCAGAACATCTTTGCGTC
Source organism: Saturnia japonica (assembly GCA_033032175.1). Lineage (NCBI taxonomy): Eukaryota > Metazoa > Arthropoda > Insecta > Lepidoptera > Saturniidae > Saturnia > Saturnia japonica. Next base: position 10,733,333 of record CM065305.1, read on the forward strand.
GCATTTTGTTGAAAGATTTAAATTTGCACCCGTATAAAATTGAACTTGTGCAGGATTTACTGCCAAATGACCCAATTTTACGACGAGCTTTTGTTGAAACAATGTTGGAACGCTTTTAAAATTTCAACAATATTCTGTTCTCCGACGAAGACCATTTTCACTTAAATGGGCATATCAATAAATAGAATTGCCATTACAGGGCTGCAGAGAACCCACGTGCAAAACATCAAAAGCCTGCGCATTCGCCGAAAGTAACCGTTTGGGCGGCCATATCGGCACACGGAATTACCGGACCCTATTTCTTTGAAAATCAACAAAGGCAATCTATCACTGTAAATTCCGACCGATACATAGCCATGTTAAGGGATTTTTTTCTTTCCGCAACAGCAACAAATTGAAGCCTATAATTGTGCGACGTGGATTCAACAAAATGGTGCGACATGCCATACATCTAATGCTTCGTTGGCGGCCGTAAACGAGATGTTTGCTGGGAAACTGATATCGCGCCGAGGTGACATTGCATGGCCGCCTAGAAGTCCGGATCTACACCGGACTTTTTCATGTGGGGATACCTGAAAAGTAGAGTCTACACCAATAACCCAGCCACGATTAACCAGTGGAAGATAAATATCTAAGAAGAAATGGCAGCTAATCCTCGCGCAATATGTCAGCGAGTTTTTACCAATTTGAGGTTCAGATTCGAGGAATGTTTGCAGCGGGATGGTGCACACCTGAATGATGTAATTTTTAAGAAATAAATTTCCCAGATGTCTATTTTAATTGAAATAAAGATGTTTATGTATATTGTATTTAGTTTTCTTTTATTATTTTTTAAAATTCGTAAATCTTTCTGGCCCATCCTGTACTACACGACTCGAAGCACAGGAATAAATACTTGTCTCATTTTCGCTGCCGATATAAAAACATTCCGTCCTACTTCCTCGTAGCTTCTATTGATATGACGTATACATACATGATATATTATATGTGTGCATTAGCGTGCCACTTATTTTGTGAAGCTATTAAGAAGGTAACATATCTATGCTTTTATATCATTGGCTGTAAACAACACTTGTATAATTGCCCACTACCCAACGGTTGTTGTCGGGTTCTTATCTATATGTTCAATTGCTCCGATAACTTTAATTCGCGATGTAGGATACTTCAGTTAGTTCATATGTGGCGAGATAGATGTCGCTACACAGAGTATAAAATCGAAAATTGAATACTGATTTTTGATATAGAATTTTCAAACTATATATTTTCTGAATCTATGCATATGAGAGCATTTACACAAAATTGGTAAAACTGGTCAAAATATGACTTAAAATTTAAACTTGGTAATTTTTATTTTCTTTTTTTACGATTTTATTCTTATTACGTTATTACTTTTTTATTTATTAAAACTAATGTGGTTTTTAAATTCGAATGCTATTTTTTAAGAAAAAGTTGAAAATAAGCAAACAAGTCTTGAAATCATGTCTGTTGGGTTACCAGAGTTAAAGTGAAGCTTTATGAATTTATAACATCAATAAACCAAAGTACAATGCATTTTGAGAAGATAATAACTTCATTTTTTGGTTTCTCAATAGTAAGAAAACTGAGTTTGTTTTATGACATTTAAGTGATTTCCAAATAAATATTTCTCAATAGTATGAAGATTGATATGACATTAGCGATTTAATCGGCGTGTATTTATTTTTGATTTTTATAACCTGTTATCTAAATTTGTATGGAATGTCTAGAAAGTATTGGTTGCTTAGATATTTCGAAACTATCAAACTTCATGTCACATATAACTGTTCCATAAACACTTGGCCAAAATTCGTACTATAAGGCCAAAGGCCAACTTGCGGTGAACCAAATTAACCTCTTGTTTTAAAATTAAAGGTGAATTTTGAAACTTAGTTGCTAATTACAAATTCATATTATTATTAAATTCTTACCAAAATTATAAGAAAATTTTCAGACATATAACTAACAATATAAGGTTTACAATGGTATAGATAATGTCCGTCTCTCTTTCATACATCACGTGTACTGCCGATCGTGCATTTCACTTTCTCTGTTTCAATATGAAAAAGATATAACGCTGATTGCTCAAATCATATACCGATATGAGTAATAGTGCTTCGAGATATACCTGTATATCAACTAACTAATAACTCACCCCTTGAAACTACAAAACATAGAAAACCATTACCTAAAAGAGTTTATTACTATTGTATCCAAGAAATGGCTGTTATTGTGAACATTTTCAAACAAAATAATTATATTCAATATTCAGCATTTTCTTTTAATTAAAGACACAAGGATTTCTAGCAAGATTTATTCCTTACAACCTACACTGTCAAGTACAGTAATAAAATGACATAATTATTTTTTTAAATATGATTACGTTCAATTCTCGGCTCATGTATACTTTTTAAATTCTGCATTCATAGATTTAAATCTTTAAAGGCGATGTCATGGTTCCCTACAACTTATTTCTCTATCTCTTATAGTTTCAGAATTTCCCTCAGTGACACATTTAAATGTTACACCCTGTATAGTTCTAGTGTGGGCTGTTAGACAATTAAGCGATATTGTAGCGATATATAGATTCAGTATTTATATACGACTCATATCACTCACTCCTTATCTATGGTACTTTCATAAGCAGGAAACAAGTGATCCAATCCACACCACACATATGACCTATGCCAAATTGCCAATCACAAAGTTGACTTATTATTCCTACCTACAAAATATGCTACAGCTACAACAAAAACAAATTTTGAGTACATACTTTATAAAAGAAAATGTTAGATGCACAATAATCCGCAAGTTGACTGCATGTTTAAAAATTAAAGTAAATTATTTGTAATATTGGTCTATAGATAAAAAGCCTAATACAATACAAATCTGGAAAAGTAATTGTTTGTTTATTTAATTTTCCCTTTCGAAAATTAATATTTTTTTGTCTGCAGGTGACATCACTTAAAACACCGATTACAAAATTTACAAAATGTGGTCATTCACCAATACCATTTAGGAAAAATGAAAGTTAAACTGTTGCGAAAGTCACTGTTATCATACAAAATAACATTTAAAATGAATGATGACGTCACGCAACCATAGTGGCGCGTTTTTGTGTCATGTTTTTTATTTAACTGAAAAATAATTTTAAATCACTTTTTATGACGTATAAATGAAAAAAAAGTATTCATAGGTATTATTTTAAATATAAAAAGTATTTAAAACAATTTTCCAAAAGTTATCAACTCTCAAATTAGACATATCAAGATAATTAAAAAAACAAACAATTTTAGATTATTTTCAAAAATGAATGTTTTAATTCATAAAACATACCTAGACACAAGTAGATAACATCCACCCAGTGAAAGCAATGAAATACTGACATGAAAAACGATGACTGTTGTGCCATACTCTTTGACAGCCTTTTTCAATTTTTCTTTAGTACTCTTATTAGAAACCTTTTGATTTGTACTCATGTTTCTAGTGCTGACAGCTATGCTTTGAAGAATTAATAAAATACATTAAAACTTAAAGCATGGAAAATTACTAAAACATGTTTATTTATTTGGTATATTATTTATACAGCTAAGATCTGCATTTATAACCTTCATAAAATACATTTTACAGGTTAATGACACCTCAAGGTGGCTGTCAAAAGGATATGTGTAAACAACATCAATGTACTATTTTTAGATTAATTTTAGATTAGAATGTAAACAAAAGGAGAATATTATTGTAAAATCAGAAATTAAACAGTGATACATACCTCTACTCATTATTTTGTCTCGATACTCATTTCTGAGTGTCAAATAATGAGCACTGTGCAGATGATCAGATAAGTACTTGTGTCCCTGACCCCACTGGGAACCTGGCATATTAAGGTGTGTATGGTTCCCACTAAATGGGCTAGGAACATTACTTTGCATTGAAGAAGACAGACTAACAGCACCATGGCAATCATACTTGTTCATATGTGGGTCAACTTGTGATGTGACATCGATTTTGGGTAATATAACTTGTTTTCCATAGAAGGAGTTTATAACCGGCCCTGATATATCTCTATCTCTCGATGGAGAAAATCTTCCCATTTCAGAAGAATTTATATCAACCACATTTGTAGGTAACTTTAACACTACAGCTTGAGGGTATTTCAGAAGTGATGTTACATGTATTTCCTTCCACATCAAATTAGAACCTGTCGTAAATTAATAAATACCTTTAGTAAGCAATCTACTATTTATATGTAAAGTTAAGGGACAAATTAATATGTAGGTGTTTCAGGAATGAAAGGATTAAAAACATATTTTCACTAATTCTTACCAATTATCTGAAGGTTAGATTTCGAGTAAATTTTAAACATGACGAAGATACAGCGAAACAATTTTCTTACAAATATTTGACCTGTATATTATATACTCGACAATAGATAGACGTGTAAACTAGTAAAAAGTAAAACTCAAATGTAAAATAAGTAAATAGTAGACATGGGTAACATCAACTTCAATTCGAGAAAATGGCAATATTTGTAACATATTGCCAGCGTCATGTTTTTAATAATATGAAGTTCATCAACTTTACGTCAATAAAGAGAATGTCGATAAATTTGAAGGAAAACTGTAAAAGCCGCAGCGGCTTCAGGGCCCCTAAGGCTAACAGTGTAGACAGTAAAAAAATTAGAAGGAAAGAAATTTTACTTTAAAATACCAATTATAAAACTAAATTAATGTATTATCCAAAATACATGTTTTATTTAAAAAACTAAACCTAAATAGGATAAAATCATGAATATGTATATGTATATATGTACATATATATTTTATAAAGAAATATTATTACTAACTATAAACTTTGAGAGAATATACACAGTAAATGGACTAGGGTTATAAATGAGATATTCTATATTAATCGGTAATGGAAAACCATAACTTATGCTTGCATCAAATAAAGGAGAGTGGTTAAATTTCGGGCAAACAAAAAACATCTGCTCAAGGGAACCCTCGTCAAGCCTACACTCACAAATTGATGAATTCATAATACGTAGTGTAGCGACATCTCTCACCACAACTGACACATGGACGCATCGACGCAACTACGTAGCGACACATAGCGACATCTATCGAGCCACATACGACGCATCCTACATCGCGCTATAGAAATTAACTCAATCGTGTAGGTAAATGAAACTTTTCTAATAACATGAACTTTATGGAACCACTGTTTATTGAGAATAATTGGTTGAAGATGTGCAAATTTAGAGCCTTTTTGTATACTACTACCATTCCATCTATGAGACCATCTTAATTTCAAATCACGGTTAGGAATTAATATTAAGTATTGTGGATAATTTTTAAAGGGGACCTTATCACCAAAAACTATTGCTTCTTTAGCAGCTAAATCTGCTCGTTCATTCCCGGGATACCACTGTATCCTGGGATCCAGACCAAAACTACTTTTAATTATGAGAGAAAACATCTTAATAAAAGATCCTTGCGCTGAAATATAATACAATATAGTATTTATTACCTTCTTGGAAAGGGTTACTTCGAAATTAATATAGAACACTTAAACCATCAGAAAAAATTACTGTATTAGGTAGCAAGCATCAAAATATATTTTATAGCCTCCATAATCCCTCTACATTTCCCGGTAAAAACCGAATATTCCGGAGGACACTTTATTTTCTGAATTATATTATAATTTTGATTGATATCCCCACTCCTACAGACCCTTGTTGCGATTGTTTTGAGGCATAAGTAAAAATATAATGCAAACCTCGCCAATGTTTATCGACAATTCTATGAAAATATTTTGGTGTAAAAGGATCATCTTTAACTAATTTTAAATTAAGGCAAAGTGTAAGTTTGTAAAGAGGTACTTTGAGATCAAATTCAAAGAGAGGAAACCTACTATATTTAAAAGATGGACCAAGAATATTTTTAGACTTTAAAAAACTTAAAACCAATCGAGGGATGTTTTTATGAGCACAGTACGTAGAAGATCTAACAAGTGTCGACAGCGAACGAATTTTGGAAATTATTGGATGAAACATTTAGCTATTATCACTAAAAAATAACTTGACAGACAACAATTGCCGCCTCAGGCCCAGAGGAGGATCCGCAAACTCAAAATGCAACGCATTTTCGGGAGTTGATTTCATTGTCCCAGTAATTAATCTAAGGGCTCTGGCTTGCAACAAATTCAGCTTCTCTGAGATAGGTTCCAATAAAAAAGAATCAATCGAATACACTACGAACCAAAGCATTATAAATCAATTTTAAATAAAAAGGATGAGTACCCCAACAAACACCTGCTAGACATCTCATAATATTAAGATTTTATTCACACTTATCTAGAACGTAATTAATATGAGGTTTAAACAATAATTTCGAATCTAAAATAATCCCCAGAATTTTCTTTTCATTTTCTACTGGAATTGGAATATTTTCAACAATGACATTAATCCTTGGGTACAGACGTTTTCTTATAAAAATAACGATAGAGCTTTTAAGAGAAGATAAGTTTAACCCATGTCTATTTAACAAGTTTTGCAAAGCCAAAATTCACTTAAATAAGTAAATACCGTCTTGAGCTATTATCCTCAACGTACGTATAGAGCGTAATATCGTCAGCATATTGTGATATCTTACAATACATTAGCGTAGCATTTTCAATATCATACGTTTAAGGGTTGAATAACAAGGGACTCAAAACTGAACCCTGCGGTAGGCGGTATGTCCCTATACAAACATCGCGATGACTTTATTTCACCTTCTACCCTCAAATGTAGAGATATTTCAGAAAAAAGATTAAAAATATACATAAGAAGCTTTTCTGGAAATGATTGCTGAAAAATTTACGTTTTAAAACTGGAAGTAAAACGTTATCATATGCCGAAGAGACATCTAAAAAAGCAGCAACAAGAGACTCATTTTTTGAAAAGGCTATTCGAATATCTGTTACCAATAAGGTTAAACTGTTCATAGTACCCTTATCCTTGTGGAACCCACATTGAGACCAAGGTAAAATATTCCATGGATTTGTTTCACTGAAAAAGGCCGTTCAGCAGCCCTTTCTATACATATAACTCACGAATGATTTGTATACACTGGATAAATTTTGAATAAATACTGGTCGAAGTGTTTTAATATTATCCTCCAACAAGCTTTTATAAAGATTCACTATCTAATTTGTATTTTAATAAAAGTTTAATTAGCTTAACATCAGGTTTATCAAACGAAAGACTAAATACTATTGGAAAATGGTCACTACCAAAAGTATACCGTAAGGTACGCCACGACATAGACGGTGCCAATGAATCTGATACGACTGTCAAATCTATAGCATTGATATTCTCAGAAGGTTTAGTTCGCCGGGTAGCAGAACCCGTATTTAATATGCACATACCAAGGCTGTCAAGTATTTTTTAAAAAATCATTTGAAATTGAATTTTCCGTTTTGTCACAACCCCAGGCAGGATGATGGATATTAAAAATCTCCTATGAGGATTATTGGCCCTACCAAGGTAAGTAAGAAGATTACGTAAACTATTTAAAACATTAATAGACGGATTATCAATATAAACAGAGATAAAAAAATATATTTCTAATTTTAAGAATTACTGCATAAAAATTAATTTGTGGAATGCAAATTCTTTGAGATAAAAACCTGTTATGGACGAATATGGCTGTTCCACCAAATCCATCAGGATTATCATCTCGAAACACGCACAGCCAGGGACCTTAAAAATGGTACCTGGTTTCAAACGCGATTCCGATATGGCAGCTATAACAGGTTGATATTTGTTTAAAATATACAAAAAGTCAGATTTTTTAATACGAATGCTCTGACTATTCCACTAGAGCCCCAGAGCAGTAGTCATTGTGAGACTGAGTTGAGTTTACATTAACAAATTTTTCATTAGCAACGTTGTACGGTAAAGTATTGTCTGAAGATGATGATGATGACAAAAGCTGAGTGAGTAAATCAATAATTTGTTTAGTAATATTGTCCTTGTAATGGTTTATTAAGACTACCCCATTATTACTGGGCATTGTAGGGTCTTTAACTAAATTTCTACGTTCTGAAACGTTATAACCAACGTGAAGACCAGACGGACCTCCTTGTTTCCTGTTTTTAAGTATCGTTTTCCTATAAGAAACTGTAGCACCAATGTTAGTAGGTAAGTCGACCTTTTTGGATTTAATAATATCACTGAAACTTTTTATAACTGGTTTATACAATTTTGAAGCTTGTGCATAAGAAATATTTTTGTCAGCCATAGATATTTTTATTGACTTCTGTCTGCTATGTTCCGGACAAGATTTGCTAGATGCAAAATGAAAACCCGAAAACAAAATGCATGAAGTTTGATCTTCGTCTACTGAGCAATGATTCCCAGAATCATTTTCACCACACTTAAGTGTTTTAAGTGTGACACAAAACCTTCGTATGACTGAATCGAAAACAATTATAGCATTGAATAGTTGGATAATAATATTTTTCTACCGGAATTCAACTGTAACAGATAAATATCCTTTGAAGTAACACCTGCAGATGAAATATAATGACACACGATTGTGACGGTTTCCAAACAGGAGAACCGTCTACAACAACTTTATAATTTAAGCGCCTAATTTTGATTATTTGACAACAACCGCTATTTTCCGGTATTTTAATATTTGCAGTTACGTCAATATCGTCTCAGTCGGTGGGAATACCTTTCACTAGACACAACCTAGTGGTGCTAAACGAAGGAATAAACGCATTGAAATCATTATCTTTAAGCAAATAGTTTGCAACAAAGTCACTAGCATCATTATAACACGTAAAATCAAACTTAATTCTGTGCCGACCAATACTTTGAAGACTACCTTTAATATCTTGGAAATGATGCTGCGCTTAGAACTTTCCGAAGCTTACTGGATGCAGATAAGTACCTACATTCGGCTCAAATGTAACTTTTTGAACATGTACAATGTACAATACCATATCTTTTCCATTATATAACTAACATTATATAACATTATATCCCAGTAGCAGTAGGTACAATACGGCAGGCATTTTATTGTTTTGAGGAAAGATGAAGTGGACTGAGCGAACAAATCCGTAATTTGAGAAAAAGCGTTGTCCTTTTCCGCAGAGTTGATGAGTGAACTTGACTTGAAGGTAGGAGCGAATCCTGAGAAACTTTATTATGATCCTGACGAGACATTTTATCGGAAGAAGTTTTTAGTTTTGAAAGTCTTATCCTCTTTTTGGTTGTTTTGGCAATCAACTGCGCGAGAAAATTATCATTCGAAGCTGAAGAAACGGAATTTGAATTCATTTCATCGACCGATAAAAATTCCGCTGGAGATGGAACTCTAGATGAACATTTCGTAATTTCACCAAAAACACCAGGATCAGGCGGTTCATGCACACCCGAAGAGGCAGCCATGATTAAATTAAAATAGGTACTTATAAACAACAATGAAACGATATATACAAGAAAATGATAAATTACAAGATGATTCTAAAAGTAAACTGAAAACTAAAACTAAAATACAATGAACTTATCATCAAATAATCTTAAAAATAAAATTCCATAACTGAAAATAAAATTTCCCCAAATTGACCGTTTGAAGTTCCGCCTCCGAATGGCAGACATGGGTAATACTGCACTACGCCACGCAATTGCGCCAACTCAGTTTACTGCACTGGATGTATTAAAACACACTAATTTCAAATGTGTTAGCACATATCGCAATTCTGCGCAACCAGCCGGATAAGGGTCAGCTTCGCACCTCACCGCTCCCACCAGACAGCCGAATTATTCATTTTTCTAAATCGCTTGCCTCGCATTCATACTCGCCCACCTCTAAAATAACTACGAAATAGATGACCGTTGACAGCTAGGGATGCATCTTCTTCTTCTTCCTAACTTGGCAACCGGTCCTCTTTAATGAAGACCATTACCGCCATTGCCGAGTGAACTATAGTGTCATGTGTTATGACGATTCAGTATCCTAACAAGATGGTGGCTCCCTTGTTAGAACTTTCTAGGAAGATTTTGTGGGATGTCAGAATAAATGCTTTCAGTTTATATTTATAATCCATTTCACATAAACACAATAACCAAGCTATATCATACAAAACGCTATCAGTATTACATAATATAGGGTCTAAAACCTAAGATTAATGAATCTATTCTAATATTATAAAGCTGAAGAATTTCTTTGTCTGTTTGTTTAGTTGAACGCACTAATCTCAGGAACTACTTGTTCGAATGGAAAAATATTGTTTTGTTGGATATCCCATTGATCGAAGAAGGCTGTAGGTTATATAACATCACACTATGACCAAAAGGAGCGTTGCATCAATGAAAAATGTTGCAAAAATGGGGAAAATTTATTGCTTTCGAGAGTTTCCATTGCATGTGCTGCGTAAATTGTTAAAATTACGCAACAACCATGTGTGACGGAATTGTTTCTCTTAAAAAGTAAAAAAAAAGTCTCGATAACATTTGGCTATCTGTTATGGTTGACTCAATACAACCTTTTTTATGGTAATAAAATTTGTTTTAAAATAATGCATTATTTTCGAAGGTGTTTCTATATACATGGTATTTAATCCTTATTGAAATAAATACAATATTAATCACAAGTATTTAATTTTGAACATAATTGTCCTCGACATCAATTGATTTCAATAAATATCTTAGGAGATATCACAGTTTTAAAATAACTCCGCAGCAAATTAAAGAAAGTTTCAGCTCCTTTAGAATTGTATTATAAGTACCTAAGACCCACTCTTTCTAACCCCCCCCCCCTCTCTCTCTCTTATGTGATGCAGACGAAGTTGTGCGGGTCAGCTAGTTAAAAATAAAAACCACAACATGTCACAAGTCTAACAAGGGAGCCACATCTTGTTGGGATACTGAATTCGTTCTAAGACAGGACACTATATTCACTTGATAATAGCAGTAATAGTTTTCAATAAAGAGGACTAGTTGGTAAGTTAGTAAGAAGAATAAGGGTGATTGAATACCTACTGTCACAAAAAAGAAAAACATAACAAAAATAATTGAAAGTAAAATTTTTTTTTCCAAGAATCGATTTGAAAGCGCGGGGAATCTTCAAATTTGGCGGTCGATATTTTTTGATTTTAATTAATTGTGGCGTTATATTTTCATTCTTATTGTTTATTCTTATAGTTTGTCTTTCTTTTCAACTTTTATATCTGTAATTTTGTGTAGTTTAGTTAATTTTGTGTAGCTTCGAGAACATTCAGTGGTAAGTTTTTTATTTTATATTAATCATGGATCTGGATCCTGAGCCTGACCCTCCTCCTGACAAACACCCTTTGTTAACACTATTAGATGCAGATAAATATATCTCTTCTGATCCTAAAATGTTGAACTCAGTATCTGTTGAGGATATGAAAAAGTATAGACGGAAATTGACTCAGACTTTTAAACCAATAAAAGATAAATCTGTTCGGTTTAATAAGAAGCCATTAATTACAAACACTTCTTTAACAAATCTTCCTGTTTCCACCAAGTCTTCCGAGGTAGGGAGCGCTCTAAGTTCTCATAATACTGACAGTAATACTTCAGATAAGAAATTTTCAAATAATGTTAACAGACAATTATATAAAGACTCAGACCCCGGTCCATATATTGTTACAGTGGAATTAGTAACAGAGGATCCAAAAGCAGGTACAACTCTGCATCCACTTAAATTTGGCTACTTTTTACAAAAAAATCAAATGACAGATGTTTTAGAAGACGGAATAACAAAAATTGGTAGAAATCGTCTGTCAGTATCATTTAAGTCTTCAATAGCTGCCAATAAATTTTTAAGCAATTCCATATTAGGTAGTAATAATTATAAAACTTCAATTCCAACTTATAATATATGTAAATTAGGAATAATTCGTGAGATTCCAATTGAGTGGTCACATAATGACATTATTAATAATTTAAGAATTCCTGATGGATTTGGGTCAATCATACGTTCCCGTAGGCTTAGTAGGAAGGCCAGTAGCCCAGAGGGCTCTACTTGGATCCCTACACAAACAGTAGTGATAACTTTTGATGGTCAAGCACTTCCTTCTCGGGTATTTTGTTTTTACTCATCTCTGCCAGTGGAACAATATATTTACCCAGTAATACAATGTTTTAATTGCTGCCGTTTTGGGCACACACGGATTCAGTGTAGAAGCAAACCTCGTTGCTTTAAATATGGTGAGAATCATGATGGTTCATCATGTGATGTAGATGGGGACTACAGATGTATTAATTGTTCTGGACTTCACAAAGCCATAGATGAAAATTGTTCAGAGTTTGTGCGTCAAAAAGACATAAAACATTATATGTCTAATCATTCAGTCTCTTACCAAGAGGCTGACAAAAAATTCTCACCTGCAAAAAAATCATTTGTTGAGGTTTTAACCTCCAACCCTAACAGGGATAAACCATTAATACACACACAGGTAGATGATTAAAAAAGCAACACTTTTTCATATAAAAAACATTTTTATTGAAACCAAAAACACATGCTCCTTTAGCTAAGGGCTATGATATTAAAGCACATAAGGACTTGATTAAAAATTATGAAATTCCTCCTTTAAATAATGGTTGTGCCTTGAATAACAATAAAGATACCAATGAAGAAAATGTAGATATAAATGCCTTGATTATTTCCTTGATGAATATTATTTCTAATTCTTGTTTACCTGACCACGTTGCAATCAACTTGATTCAAAATATATCAGTCACACTTTTTAATTCCTTCAAACATGGATTACATTCTTCAGTGGAACTGTAGAAGTGTAATATCAAAACGGACTAATTTATATTACTTGATTAATAGATTTAAACCACCTATTTTAGCTTTATGCGAGACTTGGTTGAAACCAGGTACCATATTTAAAGTACCAGGCTATTTTATTCTGAGAGATGACAGAGAGGATGGTTTTGGGGGCTCAGCCCTTTTTATTAAAAAAAAATGTTTTTTTCAAATCTTTATCACTGCCTTTTTTTAATAAGGGGAAATTAAATGCAGTTGCAGCTATAATAGATAATATTTCATTTCTCTCTCTTTATATTCCCCATAAAGATACTTCAGTAATTCCTGTACTTAAGTGTATTATTGATTCTATCCCTTCTCCAGTTATTATTTTAGGTGACTTTAACGCTCATCATTCCCTGTGGGGCGCTCCTAACGATGATAGGTTAGGAATTGAACTTGCTGGTATAATAGATGATTTGAACATATGTGTCTTAAATGATGGCTCAGTGACTCGACGTGGTATTCCGGGTCAATCTTTGAGTTTTTTAGACATTTCTCTTTGTTCTTCGTCCCTCTCTTCCTGTTTAATGTGGAGGTGTCATGAGTTATCATATGGTAGTGATCACTTTCCAATCATCATTTCGAAGCCTACATCAGTTTCCCGCCTAACTCCTCTACCACCGTTACTGAAGTATAATCTAACAAACTGTAACTGGGAGTTATTTAGTTCAGTTCTGGATAATAAAATTACATCACAACCTGAAGTTTGTTTATATAACATAGAACAATCATATGATAACCTTATTACTAGTTTGAAGTTAGCGGCTGATGAATGCTTTCCTTGTAAAAATGTTCCTAGTAGAAATATTCAGTCTTCACCTTGGTGGGACAAGGAATGTACTCAGGCTAGACGAAATATTTCTGAAAAAAGTTGTGACTTGGTGCTTGATTTAAATTCTTTTCTTCAATACAAAAATACTTTAGCGGCAACTAAAAGGCTTTTAAAAAAGAAGAAGCGAGATGGTTGGCAACGTTTTTGTTTGTCACTGTCGCCTGAAACTTCTCCCTCTATAGTATGGCGAAATATACGTCGTTATAGATCTTCCACAAAAATTAATCATAATTTTTCTTCCTTCTCGCTTGAGTGGGTTGAACCCTTTTTAAATAAACTGGCCCCAAGTTATGTTCCTAATTTAGATGAAATGCCTTATAATTACATTTCTGATTATAGTAACACCTTGGAGTCCTTAGATGCTCGTTTTTCATTACAGGAATTGAAATTAGTCTTGAACCGTGTTTCTGATACGTCACCTGGGATTGATGGTATTCCGTATTCTTTTGTGGTTAATGCAAAACCTTTAACTTTATCATTTATTTTGAATTTAATGAATATTATTGTTGAAACTGGTCGCATTCCAAACTCGTGGAAACAACAAATAGTAATTCCTATTTTAAAACCTAATAAAGATTCATTTCATGCGAATTCTTTCAGGCCTGTGGCTTTGTCATCGGTTCTCTCTAAATTGACAGAACATCTAATCAAAAACAGGTTAGAATGGTTTTTAGAGCACCACAATCTTTTAAGTTCTTCTCAGTTTGGGTTTAGGAAGGGACGTAGTGTTTCTGATAGTAATTCAATTTTTTCGACAGATATTCAAATTGCCTTAACCAGGAATGAATCATTGGTGGCTGCATTTCTTGATATTGAAGCTGCTTATGATAATTTTGACTTGATAGTACTAAAAAACAAGCTGCAGAACCTTAATATTCCTTCAAAGTTTATAGATTTCATTTCTAATCTTTTTAGTGGTAGAACTATTATCTTGAGGACTCTGGGAATGAACAATCACAGCCGAGTACTTTGGAAAGGTGTACCGCAGGGGTCTGTTCTTAGTCCTATATTGTATGATGTTTATACAAATTATCTAGATTCTGTAGTTTTCCCTCAGTGTTCTGTTCTTCAGTATGCTGATGATTTATTAATTTATTCCTCGAACAGTTCGATAGGTTTGGCTGCTAAAATTGTAGAGCAGTCATTGGATAGATTATCGCATTGGATGTCTGATCATCGTCTTTCCTTTTCTGTTTCTAAAAGCAAAGTAGTCGTTTTTTCTCAAAGAAAAACTAATCCTCATATAAGTGTTTCTTTAAATCAGGCGAGCTTACCGTTAAGTAACGAAATTATTTTCCTTGGTAGAATATTTGATAGCAAATGTACAGGCATTCCGCATGTTAATTACATAGTTGCTAAGTGTGAAAGAAACATTAATATGATGAGAGCACTTTCTGGAGTTTGGTGGGGTGCACATCCTTTTTCTTTAAAGTTAATATATAATGCAATGATAAGAAGTCTTTTAGACTATGGTTCTTTCACTCTTTGTCCTGTTAATAGATCTGTAATTCATAAACTTAACCTTATTCAATCTAAGAGCCTGCGTATTGTCATTGGGGCTATGAAAAGCACTCCCATTGATGCACTGCAAATAGAATGCGCAGATCCACCCCTGCGCGGAATGCGGAAGTTTTTTTTACTGATTCATCTAAATCTTTTGAACCACTTAAAGGAAATTTTTCAGATTTTTTTAGAAATGTTTCAACCATTCAAAATAATAAACAAGGAGTAGGTGCTGCTTTTTATCAAATTTCGTCTGGATATTTTAAACTTTTTAAATACTCTTCTCTAATATCTAACTTTTCTGGGGAATGCTTAGCTATTTTGGAATGTATCAGCTATATCATAAAGGAAAAAATTGCCAGGGCTATGATCTTTACGGATTCTTTAAGTTGTTTACAATCTCTTTTACATAATCCTTTTAAAAAAAAAAAAATGGTCACCGATTTCTCTTGTAATTAAAAACAAACTGAAATACTGTGTGCAACTAGGTTTACAAGTTTCCTTGATATGGATTCCTGGTCATTCAGGTATCCATGGTAATAAAAATGCTGATGGTTTGGCTAAATTGGCAGCTTTTCAAGGTGCTCCTGATAATTATTTATATAGCCAGGATTTACTTTCTTTTCTACCTCGTCAAGACTTGGTTGAAAGGTGGAATATGCACTGGGGTCATTCAAGCAAAGGTAAATTTTATAAAAGATTTCAATCTTCAATTGCTCTAAAACCGTGGTTCTCCAAATGGAGATTTAGTAAGAAAATTACAACTATTATTTCAAGGCTAAGGTTTGGCCACTGTTCTTCGCCAGTCCACCTGAACAAATTAAGAATTAGAGATACATCTATCTGTGAGTGTGGTCTGGAAGGGGGTAACACTATGCATATTCTCTTCAACTGTTCTCTTTATAACTCTTTACCACTGTATGATATTTTGTGTAATTATAAGGCTATTCTTCCTTGCGGCCTGTCATCTATCCTATCTCTCAATAATAATATATTTAATAAATCATTAGTAAAATTTCGTATTCATCATAAATTGTCATTGTAGATTTCTAATATTATTTTTAATTGTATTTATTTATTGCCACTTCTTCATTTACCCGCCTATTTCCCTCCATCCGCCTAAAGTATCGAATTCGCATAACTTGAAAATGGCAGTATTAGTCTCTAAAGTTGACTGGGTTGCCAAGATTGAAAATAGAAGAAGAAGAATCGTTTTTTTTTCACATCCCTACCTATCACTGGACACGGACAGCATAGCATGGATAAATTTTTCCGTAATTGTTATTTTTCTACGGTGATAAATATGTCAAAAACAAGAACTATGAACATAAATAAGTGCTTCATTAGATATATTCAAGAAGAAGACAGAGTTAATATTTCATTTTTATTAAATATAAAAAATTCTGTTAGACAATTCAACTTTAGTCGAAATCCATCGGAGAATTTGCAAACTCTGTTTGCTCGCATGGCAACCAATATTCAGAAAGTATTAAACAAGAGTAATAAAAAGAAGTGTGTCAATAATGATTCAGAGATTGAAATTAAAATGTATGATATCAGAAATGAACCCGTACCAAACAATTATACGTGTAAAGAATTATTTGACTTAGCTGGGCCTATTACAATCCAAATACATGAAGATGCTTTTGAAGCAGTGTTTAACGCACCATGGGTTACTAGCATTAACTTACCGCAAAGTATCTTGGCTGGTTTTCCTATCTATCCTGAATATTTTAAAACAATGTTTACAGATATTGAAAAGTCCACTTTTAAATGGTATAAAGGCTCCAATGTTAATGAGAAAGGTGGTATGATAAGTGACCTTCACATTAAGTGGCAGCTTGTGGCTCAAAACTTCACATATACACCTGATATACAAGATATTGGTATGAAAGTGAAATTAGAGTGTATACCAGGCAAGTATCTAAAAATAGGCATGTTTGTTTATGCAATCAAAATAAACTATATAAAGTTAAACCTAAACAAGTGAGAAACCCTCTGTAACTTAAATTCATTTTCAATAGTGGTGGTTGATTATGAGATATGCTAATGCAATCATTGGATTATAAAGATGTCTTGAGATAACATTAGTGATTACTAATTTTTGATAACATTAATAATTACCAATTTGATAGGATCAGTAACTAACCTCAAACTTGGTGTTGGTAATCAGAGACAATCAGAGTTCACAAGGAACTGAGGAGGAACTGTTTTTGTAGGTCATAGGTATATAACTTCTTTTGACAAGATTAAAATTTATGACTAAATGTGAATTAGTAATGTTACTCATTTATAAAAAAAAATTGTTACTAATATTAGTAACCACTAATAAACATTAGTTCAAACACTAATGTTTCTCTACTCAGTATTGTTTATTTGGTTATCCAACAAAGAGTTTGATACATTAGGGATTAGTTACAAAATATACTAAAACATTTGCTACACATGCTATACTCATAAGTTTGTTGACAGTTTTATAACATTTATTACATATGTGAATTTTATTTATTTTTAGTAAATGACAGAACTATTGGTCCTGCAGTGGAAACAATATCTAGGAATTTAGTAGAGGCAGGCCCTGGGGAGTTTCCATTCGAAACAAGGCACAAATTTACATCAACAAAATTAGAAAATAAAAGGTTAGTGTAAAACTGTATGTTAAGGTAACTTTGGTTTACACATATTTTCTAAAATATTTTATTTTTCAGATTCCGTTGTGTCTCTTACAATATATTGGCAGATTTGTACTGTGACTCGGAATACACCAGAAATGTACTACATCCATATTGTCCTCCATATGCATTGCATATTGATTATAGGAAACAACTTATTATGAAAGAACTTCTAGGTTAGTATATAAATTGTTTCTTTTAATTAAGGATTTATAATATTTTTCAATACTCCTTTTCAAT
Organism: Saturnia japonica; assembly: GCA_033032175.1. Taxonomy (NCBI): domain Eukaryota; kingdom Metazoa; phylum Arthropoda; class Insecta; order Lepidoptera; family Saturniidae; genus Saturnia; species Saturnia japonica. The sequence continues at coordinate 10,751,428 of CM065305.1, forward strand.
TCAATTATTCCTTTTTTTAGGTATATAAATTTTTTGTCCAATTAGTGTGTGTACAGCTTACTTAAAGGTTCTAAAAAGAAAAAGTCATTGGTCTCCTAGTAATGTGGAGTTAGCCACAAATATGATTATTTTTAAAGCCCTCAATAGTCTCAATTTAAAATGTTTCAACATCAAAAAGCTTGTATACTACTTAAATTTTGTGTAAGTATGTTTCCTGCAGCTGACAGAGACTCAAAAAACAAATCAATCATGTTCCTAATAAAATTTGCACTACATAGGCAATTCTAAATACAGTGTAAACTCTTTATAACATTGTCCTTTATAACGATAAACTCCCTATAACGTTGAAGTGAGCCCAACTTGGTTGGTTTGCATTAAAACCCACATATTGAAACACTCTTTATAGCGATACGCCATTCTCTATTACGAAGAAATGTGTTCATATTTTTAGACAGTAAATATTTATTATCGGTATTATTGTTCATTATCAGGTAACAAAAAACTTTGAAGTTCTGAAACATCCGAGGTCCGTCTAGCTTTTGTTATCCTTAATTGCCTTGAACACGTGCAGTATGACGCATTGTTTTCTCGGAAGTGATGGTCTTCGACCAAGCATACTGGGTACCTATCGTATTATCAGTCGTAAACCTACTTTGAAACTGTTAACATGGCCAGTAAACGGAAAGCGATTAGTGTTGACGAAAAAGTTTAATAGAAGAAGATATGAATAGAATACATAAAATAATACAAAACAAGTACTGGCATAGCAAAAAACGTCAGACAAAGTTATCAAACTATATGTGTAAACAATAATTTATAAGCGTTTATTATCTAAGACATACATATTAAAAATTCTTGTTAATTTGGTTGTTTTTTTGTTCACTCCATATAACGATAACTCTCTATAAACAAAAAATGCTCAGTCCCTCGAGTTTCGTTATAAAGAGTTTACACTGTATATGTGTGAGGAGGGACTACTTTTTATGGGTCGGACAGTAATTCTTGCATAAATCTACTTTCTGGAAATAATTTTTATTCTACAAAAAGTTCTTTTTGTATATGATATCCAGATTCACAAGAAATAGTATAGGCTATCTAAAATTAGGCTACAACCCTCAGCTAGCCTTAAATATTGATTTATGTTAATTAAGTCTGAAGACAAAGTGGTCCCGAACTGTTTGATTCGCGTGCACTGGTGTAATGGTTAATGATACGTAAATATAATGATCTACAAAAATATTGGTCTTAAACTATATCTAAAAAAAAGTCCGCCATAGTATATGTCTATCTCTTATACATGGTGCACTGAAATCGGTTTTTGCTTTGAAGTATACATACTCAGTCAAGGGCGTATTATTGTTACATAGCAATAAATAAATAAAAAAAAAATGTTAACAATGAAATAATAAAATATGGTTGTTTGGTAATGTTATTGAATTTCTTACGCTCACTGCAACTTTTCAAAAGCATAGGCATATCCGCGACTAGCCACTAGGTGTGTAGTTAAGCTCGTGCCCCGCACCCTGCATTCTGCCGCGCGGACTCTTTACGGGACATTCTCCAATAATTCAGGAATTACGTTCGTTAGCATATCTAAAAACGAGCCACTGGTCAAATGTCCGTCTATGAACACAGGCTCTATAATAACATCATTAATTATTCCCTTAACACTAAACCTAATGTGGTGTGAATGTTCTTTAATAACTTGCGGGTTATTAAAATCTCAAAAATGTTCATTATGAATATTAAACATTCGGACCCGTGTAAACATCGATTCGTCGGTCCATAAAATGTTCACATTTTGGTTTTGTATTATCCATTGACACAAAGCTATGCGAGATTGAAGCATCCATATCATTTAGAGCCTGGGTGCGCCGAAAGTGGTAAGGATGCATTTCCGATCGTTTGAGCAGGCTCCAAACGTAGTAATAGCTCACATTAAACCTCCGTGCTGCCTATCGCGTACTTAGTTGTGGATTTTGCTCAAAATATCTGAGAATTCTCTCTTCTACGCCGGTTGGGTGCACGGGAGGACGTCCGCTACTACGAACATGTGAAGGCACTCGGAACTGGCCGTGACTCCAGCCGTGGCCGTGTCGCAGGTTGGATTGTTTGCGTTGATGGAATCTGTTGGTTTGATATACCATAACGATGCAGCGCTTCCAGGTATTCCAGCCGGGTATATACATACGCCTAGCCGCTGCGAGGTTTTCGCCGGCAATCGCATAGAAATACACCATGTCCAACCAATTCCGGTTTAAATATTGGTAATGTCGTGAACTCATTATAAATAATTAAAAACTCGCGACTCGTGCTCGGGTTTGCGGGATGCGTACACGTTGTACGTCACAGGTTCATTCGGCAGCAATTTTTCAACTGGCGCAGTTCCTTCCGATTCCTTCGGATTAGCCATGGGTAACACTGCGCCAGGTATGTTAACACACTTATTCCGGTTGTGTTGGCGCAAAACGCACTTCAGCGCAGCGACCCGGCTAAGGGACAGCGTCGCACCCCGCCGCGCCGGCGCCGCACCGCTCGCGTCAGTCAGCCGACTCATTCATTCCTCCCGAATGTATTACTCTACTCTATGCATTTCTCTAACTCTCTTAACTCGCGTATTATTTTGCTGCGCCATGGCGCAAATTTGAGTGAACTCAATGCGCCGGCGCAGTATGCTGCGCTTGAGTTGTCGCAAGGAATTTAACTGAGTTACCGTGGCTAAATCGTTTTGGTGCGCGGGGGTGGTAGAGGCGTGGGCGGGGGGGTGTCTTTTACTATTAAAAATCCGTTAGCCATATATAATATACTAATACAGGTTGTTAGCTATCGACTATAAAAACTTTTACGTGACTAACGACTATAACGAATCTTAATAAATCGCCGTCATGTGTTACGTTTACGTCATACCTATGCTATAGTAATAATTTCAAATTCGATTCAATTTATAATAACTAATTTTATTATTTTTACTTATCAAATTTAATATTAAATGGTTTTGTATAATTGTAGTCTATGGACTGAGTACGTAGTGTACGTACATTCCGAAAAATTGACCGATTCTGTTACAACGGTGTATATACAAGGTGTCCAGAAAGGGTATCGGGTATTTGTTTTCGCGCCATATTCGAAACGGGGCGTCTAAAGGGTGCGGGGAGGGGTTCGTGGCGTCCGCCATTTTGTGGAGTTTTAGTCACGATGGAACAGTACTCGGGGACGCATCGCGCATTTTGCGTACGAGCGTATTATCGTAATGGTGATTCAATAGTGACTGCTCAACGTCTCTATCGTGCGGAATATCGTACACGCCACGCGCCAAGTGACGATAGCATTAGGAAATGGATCAGGATGTTCGAGAATACAGGTGCGACAGTTAAAATTCAAAACTCTGGTCGTCCTCGTTCAGTTCGCGATGAAGAAACAATTGAAGAAGTTGAGGCGTCGGTTCGTCAAAATCCGTCTTTATCCATCCGAAAGCGAAGCCAAGCGTTGAACATCAAAAAATCGTCTTTACATTTGATTTTAAAGAAAGACTTATACCTAAAAGCCTATAAAATTCAATTGGTTCAAGAATTGAAGGATACGGACTATGCTAATCGACTGAATTTTGCGAACGAAATGCTGCAGCGATTGAACAACTTTAACAACATACTGTTCAGTGACGAAGCAAATTTTCACCTGAATGGTCATGTTAATAAGCAGAATTGTCGGTACTGGGCAGTGGAGAATCCGAGACGAAAGCATGAACGACCCCTGCATAGCCCAAAGGTCGTTGTTTGGGCCGCTATGTCTGCTAAAGGCATAATTGGTCCTTATTTTCATGAAGATCAACGAGGCCGAGCAATTAATGTGAATAGTGACCGTTATTGCGATATGTTGCGAAATTTTTTGGTCCCAGAGTTGCAGGAGTTTGCAGGTTTCAACTCAAGAACGTGGTTCCAGCAAGATGGGGCCACTTGCCATACCTCAAATTACTCAATGGAAGTTGTTAACGAATTATTCCCTAATAAAGTCATTTCGCGAAGGGGTAACATCAACTGGCCTCCCAGAAGCCCCGACCTTAGCCCGCTTGACTATTTTGCATGGGGATACCTTAAAAGTAAGGTTTATCAAAACAATCCGACGAATCTAACCCAGTTAAAGCAAAACATCAGGTCAGAAATGGCAGCAATATCGAAAGCTATGTGTCAACGTGTTATCGCCAATCTTCGTTTCCGTTTAGAAGAGTGCCAGCAACGTAACGGTCATCATTTGGATAACATCATCTTTTCCAAATAATTCTCCAATTCATATGCTAATAATAAACAATAAACTTTTTATTGCATACAAATAATTTTTGTTTCATTGAACTTACAAATACCCGATACCCTTTCTGGACACCTTGTATAAGCCACAATAAGGTATTTTGTGACCAAGATTTATTGTGATTTGAATCAAATCATATTACTCCATATGAATGAAAATTATTACATCATTAAAACAATGAGGTTTTATGAGGAAAAAATTTGCCTTTTATGGCATGTTATTTAATTTTAAACGCATAGTTTGAGAGATAATGGAAATTTAAAGTCATTTAACACTCGCTCGGGGTTAAGGTAGTAAGTGGCGCGATCGATCCGTATGAGTGTGTGGCAGCCAGATAAACGTCTATATGGAAGTAAAACGATAAATCACTGATTTATTTTAAATTACATATGGATAAAACCGCGGGGCACCGCTAGTGTAAATATATATTAAATAAAGTCTGATTACTTACACCATTTATAACTCAAGAAAGGCTGAACCGATTTTAATTATCTCTGATTTGTTGGGAGTTGTCTCCTCCCCAAATAGCAGAATTACTATTAAAATATTGGACAAATTCACTAATAAAAAATCTCATCTTATATATATATACTAGCTGTGCCCGCGGCTTCGCTCACGTGGACTATAGAATGCCTGCGCGAATCTTGCGGCTTCGCTCACGTGGACTACAGAATGCCCGCGCGAATCTTGCACCCCCGTTCCCGGCTATTTTAAAGACAAAAATGCTTATTGTGGGTATTCCTTAAAGGATAGATGTATACTCTCCCGGACTTGTTTGTAGGTCTTTTTAATGCCTATGATTATGTTGTACTTTAATTTGCTATAGCTCTTATGGTTGACTCAGCATAAGCCATTTAAGCGCCCGAGTTGATTCACCATGATCAGTTTTTTTATATTGTGCGAAACCCTAAAAGTTTTTCTAAAATAAAAGTAGCCTAAGTTACGCCTTATAACATCAGCTGTCTGCCAGTCAAAGTCCCGTCAAAATGGGTCCAACCGTTTCGGAGTTTACCCGGAACAAACAGACAAACAAACAAAAATTGGTTTTTTGTTATTAGTATCGTATATTTCGTATGTATTTAGTAAAAAAAACTGTTTTATTAATTGTATAGATATACTAGCAATGTGCCCGCGGCTCCGAACGCGTTTACTACTACGCATTAGTTGTTTAAATTCCGTAATTTGTCAATAATTGAGATAAAAACTATCCTATCTTTTAAGTTGGACCAAACCATCAAATTGGCGGTCAACTAGTAAGATTTGAACAATAGAGCTTTTCATATGATTTCAGGTTATAATGCTGATATAATATGTTTACAAGAAGTTGATAATAAAATATTTGAAAATAGCTTGTTACCTATCATGCAATTCAATGGACTTAAAGGTGTGTTCTATAAAAAGGGTAAACAAGTATCTGAAGGCTTGGCTTGTTTTTATAGCGAGGCGAGATTCCGGTATGTTTATAGTCATTTTTAACCATAATATTATTCTAGTTTGGATATGACATATTTTATGATCAAAATGTTATCTATTCTCTCTTATTCTTTTTATTTTTTGTCTAATCTTAATTTTATATAAGTATTTTATTTTGATTTGAAACATAATAAATTAAGTTGCCACATTTTTTTATGTCCTAAACTATAAACATAGAACATACAGAATCTATGCTATATGACCTGAAAATGGTAATTGGCATTGTCCACCCTTTTATTTTTTATTTTGGATAGTATGAAAAATTTCGAGACACTAATTTCAATATTATACTATTTTATGCCTTAACGCCTATTTCATAGTTTTTATGTTTTTGAAAACAGCATTATTTTTATGATGACGTCATCTCCTGCATAAATATTCAATGATCAAGTCATTTTTCTTCTTCTTTTCTATCGGTTGTCATAGTCTGTGCATGTGATCATATTGCAATGTGTGTGTACCAACGTTGGCAAATAGTTACGATTTTCGTAACTTCTTTGGATATTGAGTTTTTATTAATAAACTAAATTTAATATTTTACTAAAAATCGACTCACAAGGGAGGAGCTTTGCAAAATACCTGCACTTGATGGTATCTAGTGTACAACTATACAGTCATATAAAAACGGTGACTCTCGAAATATTATGATCGCCATCATTGCACAGCCCTTATCTCTGTCAAGAGGAAACCTACTAAATAAGTACTGGTTATACATACATCGGTTGATCTTGAATCATGACGTTTTCACCATTTCATGGTGGTCCAGTCAGATACACAATTACCCTACCCTACCCAGTCTCACCATTTCCTCATTGGGTTTCTATGCTGTTAATGCTGTTAACTTCACAAAATGTACATAATTGAAGGATTCTCTTTAAATCTCATTGGAAATATATATCCTTAATAAATTTATATAACTCACAAAATTATTTAGTAATAAAAAATAATCATTTTTTAAAATAAAATTTTAATAAATAATTCCAGAATAGTAAGCGAAGAAGCCATATTATTATCTGAAGCACTGCAAACAAAACCATGCTTAAAATCCATTTGGGACTGCATTAATGCAAATAAACCTTTAACAGAGCGCCTTCTAGATAGATCTACAACAGCAAGCACAACAATTTTACAGTCGCTCGACAATCAAAATGAAATATTAGTGGTTGGCAACACACATTTGTACTTCCATCCAGATGCAGATCATATAAGACTTATCCAAGGAGGCATATTTATTTACTGGTTAATGGATGTAAAGAAAGAATTAAATAAAAAGGTAGCATGTTTGTAATAACACTAAATAACAATTTTTTAAATTAATATACACCAACATATACCGTAGTAGACAAGATTAAGATCTTTTTTCAGATTAAGTTTATCAGGGTGATAAAAAATATCACTCTGTTACCATTACAAATTACCTTTTATTTTAATAAAAAACAAAACAGATGCAAATGTTTTAGTATCATTATTAACTCAAAACATTAATTATATTTTAATTACACTTTAGAATCACAACATTTTTAATAATTAAGGATCACTAAATTACCTTGTTATACAATACTGTTACTTTACTTTATATAGATAATTTAAATTCTAAAAACACACGTTTATTAACACCTAACAACATAATATTGCAATAAAATATATTTAAGAAATAGACTTATTATGATATTGCTTTATTTTATTATGCTAGTTTTTCTGAAAATCTTTATTTTAGTATCAAAATCTTAAGTAACATGGTTGTTTTTTGGATCAAGACTACCTTAAATCACCCTTAGTTGTGACCAAATTTATAATAAAATAATAACTAAATTAACTTTACCACTGTTACATTTATTTATATAATTAAACTTTATAAAAATAATGTAAGCAGTCGAAGTAATTTCTCTAAGATATACAATGAAGTATCAAATGGATAGTATACTCTTTTGTTTTTGTGTACTTTTTTATGTTCTAGAGTATAGAACGATGGCCAGTAAATTGTCGATACTCAGTATCTACTACTACTACTACTATACCAAATCAGTCTCAACTAATCTAAATTTTGTTGCAGTATCGTCCGAGTGACTTGAAAAACATGATCATTACCTCTCCATCAGTTTCTATTTTTTTAATTTCAATGCGCTAACCAAATAGTCGTAGTCCTGCTTTAAACTAGAACTTTAACTAAGACACATACACTGTGTTTTATTTTATTAAAATGAATAATTACCTTCTTGATCAAAGTATGATTAACAAGTACTCTTGACGCTCTTCTTTCTTTAGATCTAATTCTAGTTTTAGCTCTCTAGTCTACCGCGTTTACCCGATGTTGTAATTAAATCTAGACTGTTTTCATGGGAAGTAGACAAATGAGGTGTAGACTAACGGTGCCTTCCTGGGTTGACATGTGGAATAATTTGATTTGACTTTTTGACCGTCAGGAGCTGGTTTTTTTGAACGAGAACATGTACTAACAGGTTATGACTCTGGAGTATTCTTAATAATACGAAGAGTTCTGGCCCGATCTCGTCTTTTAGCAGTCGTAGATCGCCATTTCGTTTTAGGGTTCCGATCCACAAAAAGGAAACCTTTTAGGATCACATCGTTGTGCGTTTGTCTCTTTGTCTGTAAAGACCCCGTAAAGGTATCAAGTTGAAATTAATATCAAAACTAAGGTCTGCAATCCCTTGAAGCTGTGAAAAAATGTAATTTTTATGTCAACACAATCAAAAGATACGGCTGATTATGCCTCATTTCTTTACGATTTCAAAGGGAACAAAAGCCTATAGGGTACTTCCAGTTGACCTACAATCATGAAATTTAAGTTAATGAAGCAAATTATTTATAAAGAAAATTTCCATATATGTATTATTTTCAGTTTCCAGAAAAACGGATTTCTGTTATATTATTTGGAGATTACAACAGCACCCCTTCATGTGGAATATATCAATTGTTTACAACTGGTGCAGCACCAAGTACATTGCCAGATTGGAAATCAAGTAAGCTTATAGAAATTTTGTAAATTCTTATAAAACAGTATACTCAGAATCAACATCATATACCATTTCCATTTCTTTATTTTCTCGATGACAGCTCCTGTTAAAACTTGAATGAGCGTCTTTTTTACATTATGTATGCATTATTTTATAAAAATATGACGTTTACACACGTACAAGGTTATACCAAAGTCGGAGAAACTGATAGGGATGGAGCTATATCGATAAACGTAACACGATAACAGACCCGATATTTTTTTACAAAATGTAAGAAACTAAACTACTGCCAGATACTTTTGTACAAATTTATTAACTAATATTATATTTCATTTGCTAGGCAAAAGATATGGTGATGAGTTGGGAGTGGGGCAATTTGGTTATGGGCAACGGAACCCTAGGGGCCAGAGGTTGGCCGATTTTATGGAGAAAGAGGGACTCTTTATGATGAACTCTTTCTACCAGAAGCCACCTCATAGGAAATGGACCTGGATGAGCCCCGATGGTTCCAGGAAAAATGAGATAGACTTCATCATGACCACAAAGAGACAAATATTCAATGATGTCACTGTAATCCACATGGTGAAAACTGGCAGTGATCACTGAATGGTTAGAGGCACATTGAATATTAATCTAAAAATAGAAAGGTCTCGCCTGATGAAGTCTACGCTCCGACCCTCTAATGCTCAACTCTAAAACCCCGAGAGCTTTCAACTCGAATTGAAAAACCAATTCGATTGCCTAGATAGTTGCGTCTCCGTAGATGATATTAGTAATAGGCTGATAAAAACTGTCCATGCGGTTGGGTCCAAGTTCTTTAAAACTCACCATAGCAATAGGCCTCAAAAGATCAAACCCGAAAACTCATGGCGGATCGGTGTGGTATGGCGCTGCAGTCTTCCGATGACGCTAAGTCCTATAGGCAGCTCAATAGATCTATTCATAAATCTTTGCGACACGATGTTCGGTCTTACAATACCAAAAGTATTAAAGAGACGATAGAGCGTAATAAAGGCTCCAAAGTGTTCGCAAGGAATGTATCTATTGGGCAGAGCCAGTTGACAAAGCTGAAAATGGATGATGGCAGCGTAGCGTCCACCAAGCCAGAGGTATTAAGGGAGATCGAAAGGTTCTATGGGCAGTTATATACCTCATCAACTAAGCCTGTTACCAGCCCGGCTAGAGATCCGAGAGCCGGGCTGACACGACACTATACTGAAGATATCCCCGACATCACCCTGTACGAGATTAGGATGGCCCTTAAGCAGCTTAAGAACAACAAGGCGCCGGGTGATGACGGAATTATATCAGAGCTTCTGAAAGTGGGTGGAACACCGGTACTTAAGGTCCTGCAGAAGCTCTTTAATTCCGTTATACTCGAGGGTAAAACGCCGGAAACGTGGGCCGGCAGCGTGGTGGTCCTGTTCTTCAAGAAAGTTGATAAAACCTTATTGAAGAACTATCGGCCCATCTCGTTGCTGATCCATGTTTATAAGCTGTTTTTGAGGGTCATCACGAATCGTCTCGAGCGCAGGTTTGATGACTTCCAGCCTCCCGAACAAGCCGGTTTCCGAAAAGGCTTTAGCACCGTAGACCACATCTATACGCTGCGGCAGATTATACAGAAGACTGAGGAGTATAATCTGCCTTTATGCTTAGCGTTCGTGGACTTTTGCTGACGACATCGTAGTCATGGCAGAATCGCTGGAAGATCTTGGCACAATGCTCGATGGCCTCGACAAAGTTTCTCAACAGGTGGGCCTTAAAATGAAGATGGACAAGACGAAAATCATGTTGAATGTCCATGTGGTGCCCACCCCAGTATCAGTTGGGAACTATTGTCTAGAAGTTGTTGACGAATATGTCTACCTGGGACAAACAGTCCAGTTAGGTAGGTCCAACTTTGAAAAAGAGGTCAGTCGACGAATCCAACTCGGCTGGGCAGCGTTCGGGAAACTGCGCGACGTCTTCTTGTCCAAAATACCTCAGTGCCTCAAGACGAAAGTCTTTGACCAATGTGTGTTGCCAGTGATGGCATACGGCACAGAGACGTGGTCGCTCACTGTGAGCCTCATAAGAAAACTCAAGGTCGCTCAGCGAGCTATGGAGAGGGCTATGATTAGTGTTTCTCTTCGAGATGGAATCAGAAATGAGGAGATCCGTAGACAAACTAAGGTCACCGACATAGCCAAAAGGATTAGCAAGTTGAAGTGGCAGTGGGCGGGGCACATAGTTCGGAGAACTGACGGCCGTTGGGGCAGAAAGGTTCTCGAGTGGAGACCGCGCACCGGAAAGCGCAGCGTAGGACGGCCCCCCACTAGATGGAAAGACGACCTAATAAAGGTAGCTGGGATCCGTTGGGTGCAGGCCGCACAAGATCGGTCGCTCTGGAGATCTATGGGGGAGGCCTATGATCAGCAGTGGACGTCCTGCGGCTGAAATGATGATGATCATATTTCATTACAAGATGTTACACGTATTAATTCCTGATTTATAATGCCAACTTATTCAAAAAATTTCGAAGCTGTTGTAAAATAAGTAGGTATAGGTAGGTACTGAAAAATGAAACGAAATAAATATAACGACGGGTAATCTTTATTTATTTATTTTAATCAAAATCTGATGAATCGTCACTGTCACTCGATATGCGATCGATATCATTACTTATTTGGTCACAACAGTACAACTATCGAATTAAAACTGTCATCGAGAAAATAAAGAAATGGAAATAGTATAATTATGTTCATTTTACTTGCTATGGGATTTGTTCCACACTCAAGCCGAACACGTTCAACATATAATAGGAGAATTACAAAAGTAAATTCTTAAAATAAATTATATAACATTTTCTTATAGTCCTACAAGTTCTTGGTCGACCGTTCTATGTGATAGACGTTGGCGGTGACGAGGTATCACATCACTACACTATACATTAACACTAAAGTAAACAATATGTTATCTCCGCTGTGTTCTTGATATAATTACCTGCAACTGCTCGGTAAATAAACGCGCACTAGGGCTACCCTCCAACTGTGTTTTTTGGGTTACCTACTTACGTATTAAATAACGCTATATTAAATTGTCATGATTATCGTTTCACCAAAATATATAACTGCAAATTTTGTAAGTTTTTATAGAAATGATTTCTACTTGGGCTTTAAAACTATTTTCAAAAGCGATCGTGAGTTAGTAAGAAGGGAATATGCATTTTTTTAAATCTAAACAATTAATAAAATTGAAGCGACTGTTTCAAATGTCAAAATAACAGCTTTTTACTAAATGCATATGAAAGTATACACGATACCTATACCTAACATAAACCAATTTTTAAAATTCTTGTCTGTCTGTCTGTTTGTGCCGGGTAATCTCCAAAACGGTTTGACCAATTTTGTCGGGATTTTCTCTGGTAGATAGGTCATCGTGAATAAATTCGGGCGCTTAAATGGTTTACGTTGAGTAAACCATAAGAGATATATCAAATTAATGTATGTACTACGTAATTGTAGACATTAAAAAGATCTACAAAAAAGTCGCTAGAGTATGTCTATTATCTTCTAAGGAAAACCCGCAATAACCATTTTTGTCTTTTAAATAACCGGGAGCGGTGGACCAAGATTCGCGCGTGTGCCTGATCGGTGGCATTGTGTAGTCCACGTGAGCGAAGCCGCGGAGACAGCTAGTATTATTCATAAATGAAAGATTCATTTAATAATACTCATTTCATGTCTATACTACATAATATAAAGCTCGAGTTTGTTTTATAGTTTGAAACTACCAGTCAGATGTGAAAAATTAATTATGTATTAGTTAGCCCTTATAAACATACCTCAACAATGAGGAAGGTTGAAGAGGGAGGAAGGAACTTTACTCTACGATCCATAGAAAAAGTTTACTGTAGAGTTAAAAAAAATTAAAGCGAGTGATACCGCAGGCACAACTATTAATGTATGAAATGGCTAATAATGAAGTTATTTTACATAATTATAATTTTTTAATGATAATAAACTGTATAAACCATACTATATCGGGACTCACGGCTGACTTTGCGTTATAATATGTATGCACTCTTCGTGCTCTATCTTAAAAACGATTACACATATTTTATACTCTACATCTTTTATAATTAATGTAGATACGATTTTAGGCAAACGAAGCGAAATATTTCCAAAACAACTGATTTTCGAGACCTCTACCCTTGAATATGTAAGGAGGCTCACACGTAGGGTTGCCACATTTTTTTGGAAGAAAAATAGTACATTTTTCAAAAAATTGCAAAAAATATAGTACTTTTGGGAAAGTTAGGAAAAATAAAGTACACATTTGATTTTAATAATTGTTAATCAACTACCCAAAAGAAGAATGTAATGTTTACAGGGTTCATGCATGCGAGTTTCTTTAATCCACCAAAACTTTTAAATGCCTGAACAAATTTGAAAAAAAAAACCTCCAAAGTTTTGTTGAAAACTCAGATGAAAAGATTCTGTAGTCTGTGAGACGTGATGCAAAATGTGACTGATAAAATGAAAATAAAATTTCAATGATAATTTCCCCTTCTGTTTAATTTAACAATAGAATATAAAATAAGAGTGACAGTTGAATTAGCGAAGAAAATATAGTATTTTTCGTACTATATTATTTTTCTATAATTTATAGTAAAATTGACTAAAATATAGTACGATACTATATAATATAGTACGGGTGGCAACCCTACTCACACGTGACACTATGAGAATTTTGAGACAACATTTTCAGTATGGCAAAATAAAGGTTTATACTAATATTCGGCTTATTCCGAGTTTGACTCCTTTTTTTAGCATAATTTGACTGAACTATATCTACATTTATAAACATAATAAAAGGCATAAATAAATAATAACTTTTTTCAGATTTAAATGAAGCAGTGCATAATCTGAGCCTAGAACAAAATATTTCATTAGCAAGTGCTTGTGGTACACCACTGTATACTAATTTCACTGATGGTTTTGCTGATTGTTTAGATTATATATTTTATGAGAAATCAAATTTAGAAGTTGAACAGGTATGTTCCATAAACATATATTTTTAATTGTTTTCTATAGATTTGACTTGAATCTCTTCTAGTTTCCTAGTTTCTACTAGTTTGGATAGTTTCTAAGGACCGTCTGAATAGAGTTTTTAAAAATCGTCCATGTAAAACTTGGAAAAATCGAAGCGATTGATTAGGAAAACAGTTTTTCTTTAAAAATTGAAAGTATCTTAATTAAATGACTTATAATTTGTTACTTATGTCAAGTTTAAAATTATATTTAGCATTACTTCGCCTATTTTTATTAAATTTATGTCAAAACTATCAGGTTTACTAATTACTTTTCTTACTTAGATTAGGTATTTCATTTGTTTTGCTGCATTGCGGGTCTAGTTTCTCAAACATTATAAAATTAACTGAGAACAAGTTGTTCAAATTAATAAAAAAAGATGTTTTTTTATGTTTAAAAAGAATTTAAGATGTCCTTGAAATGTTTTTAAGATGTTTCACCAAATGTCTGGAGATTTTCACTACTACTATTCGGCGTCAATAATTTGGATGATGGCAGCCCCAATCTCACGTCAGGTTGTGATAATGCGTGAAAAAATTCTACTTAAAAATAAACTGGCTCTAAAGTACAGCTGCCAGAACACACTGTTAGGTGCTTAATGATAGTTTTTGAGGTTAATTCTGTTAGCTAGTCTGCAAGCATTTGAAAACGCTAATATTAACAGGCTATGGTTTCATCACAATATTTTTAATCACCAAAAGCTCAGGTTCATATGAGATTCAAACCCATCTCTATCTTGCACACCTATACTTGCTGTCATTGTGTTAATCATGATTTCACATGCTTCATTACCAGTTTATTGAAGTGAAAACTTCTTTAGTACCGTCGTGATTTGAAATGTGATGAAACGAAAAAGCGACACTAAAAAGAGAAACACATACATCTATAGGATTTAACCTACAAGATGAATACATTTACATTATACGCGATCAATGGAAGTCCTGATTATTTAATAATTTTCATCGTTGTCGAATTAGCCTGGCGGTGTGAGATGACCAGACTTGTATGTACAGTATGAGTGATCGATAATTCAAGTCCTACTGATATAGGATTTTTAAAAAGATATTATTTTGTGAAGGCGTGTGAACTGCAAACGTGTTTTTCTATAAAATCAAATCTCTGATGGATAGGTAAATGAGTTAACATTAAAGGGTGACCACCGAGAGATCTAAATCTATTGGCATAACTATCACTTCATGTTACGCTTAAAGGACCCAATGTCATACGAAGGAGAGAACACACTGGCCAAGAGAAGATTTCACAGTTTCACGGTACGACAAAGATAAGTCATAGAGAACTTTTTAGTTCGTGCCGAGGTGGAGGTTATCGTAAAACTAAGAATTCGAAGCCCAGCGCGTGCGGTTCTTTTGTGGAAGGAAGAGGAGAGTATAAGAAAATATTAAGATATACGAGATATAAGCCTCAACTCCTGTTAGCGACGCATAAGCCTAAGCGTAATGATATAAGAATAACATTTGTAAATATAAGTTGTAAGGATGAATAATTTGCACAAACGATCAATAATTAAATGTTTGTAATGTTTTAAATATGTTACTATAGCGCGTAGGTATGTAAAGACAGTATATAAGTCATGAAAATGTATGTAATCTAATAAAAATAATCACGTAAAGTACTAAAATAATATATTGTCAATAATTCATATTTTGTAAAAATTATACATAATGTTTCGCGTGATATAAGTAGAATAGCCTTCCGTATGTATTTTATAACGTGTGTAAGCTCAAATAGTACGTATATAACGAGTCACAAGACGTTTTAAGGTTGCAATGTTTAATGCTTTATATCTCCCGTGTTTATTAACCTATAATGTTAAAGTTAGTGTTTTTGAATAGGTATTTATGTCTACATTAATGTGAAATAGTTTTTATTGTAATTGAATAACTGTAATTAGAGATATTAACAATTTATTGTATTCTGTATACAAGTAATAATAATAATAGACAGAGACAGCAATATTGCAACCACTGCGCATTACCGCGGTTAACGGACCACACCCAAATTTGGTGATGAGCAGTACGGATAGAGACGCCATCGTCCGTCTCGCTCTCCGGCAAACCATATAAAAGGCATTCTGCCGGGGCAAACGAGCGCACACGGGTACCACAAATTGAAGAATCAAGACTCAAGACTCAAGAAACTGGAAGTAACCGTACCCAGAAGATATAGTATTAACAAAGTGTATTGTCTTGAAGAATACAGCAAATTTTATTGTGGTGCCTGTGTGTCATTTCTTCGCATCTTCACTAAGTTCAACCCGCCAGCGACCCAGTCCATTCCGCTCCGTGCTACGTCATCGCCGCGCCTACCAGCAGGCACCTCACTGCGTGTGTGTACCTTGATGTTTCGCCCTCTTCACGCCTAGTAGTTTCGGGTGTGAACAGGGTTGGTCGCACGTAGTGAGAGGGGCTCGCACGCACTGGTTTCCAGACAGCTGGTTACCGTAGCGTGTTATCCGCCGTCGGTTATATACAGAGTACGAGGGAATCGTTTCCGTCGCGTTCGCGCCCTCGGTGCGCGGTCCCGCTCTGTATAGATTGACGTAGCACATTGTATAATAGGCGGCCGGTTCCGCTTCGGGTCCGCGCTCATTTTAGTTTTGGTCCTTCGAATAGCCGGATTGGGTCCAGTGAACAGTGAAAATGCCTACAGTACGGTCGCCTACGTCGAGTCGCAAGGACGACAGTGAAACCACGACCACAGATTGGTCGTTGAACACGCCGACAGAAACAAGTTCGGCTACCGCTACGTCCGCCACCACCAGAAAAACAGTACCTTCGACTTCGTCGATCCGCACACGCGCTGCAACCGCCGCCGCCGCGTCGCAAGACACAAGAACACCAGCACCCAGGAACATTGGAGGGAGCGAGGAGGCCCCACCGTGCGTTCCTACAGTGCCCGCAGCAAAGGCGTCCAGGGACATTGGAGGGAGAACAGCCCCACCGTGCGTTCCGGCGGCACAGCGCGCCAGGTCGATAAAATCAAGCTCAGTGAGATCGTCAAAATCCCGTATGGCGGAACTAGAGGCGAGGAAAAAATTGGAAATAGCCAAGTCAGCTGCCGCGCTGGCCGAGATTGAACTGGAAATGGTCCAGTGTCAATCTGAAGAGGAGATCGATGACGAAGACATCGAACGCGAAGTGCAATCCACACACATCGAGCAGTGGATAAACCAAAGTGCAACCATCATGGAGAAACAGGACTGCGAAAAAACACAGGAGGCCTATGTCAAGGTAAGTGACATTGAAAAAATTGCCGATAAAATGGTCACCGCCGTGCAAGCCTCAACACGAGCCGTCGTACCAGCCGCACCGTCGAAGTATGCCGATCTGCCTAGCTTCAATGGAGCATCGGAAGACTGGTTACCGTTCCTGAGAACATATCGGGATTCTGTCGCACAATTTAGCGACACACAGAATATGGCTCGTCTGAGGCACTCCATACACGGCACCGCGAAGGAGAGCGTGCGACAAATGTTGTTCACAGCCCACGATCCTGACGAGGTCATCGCAACATTGGAGAGGAGGTACGGGAATCCGGAGCGTCTCGTCCTGGCCGAATTAGCCGCCATAGAAAAATTACCTCACATAGGGGAATCTTGTGACGAGATATGCGCGTTCGCCAGTCGAGTTAGCAACGCCGTCGCCACAATAAGCGCTCTACGGAAACCGGAGTACCTCTGCTCACCGCAGGTAAGTCGAGACATTGTTCAGAAATTGTCACCATCATTACGGATCAGGTGGTTTGATTATGTCAAGACGCACACAGAAGATCCAGTGCTAGTGAACTTGAGAAAATTCCTTGAAAACGAAGCGGACCTGTGGGCAACGTTCGCGCCAGTGGAAGCACCTGCAAAACGGTTCAACCGGCGTGTGCACACCGCGCGAACCGAAGAGAACAGAGGCCAACAAACAATATCCAGTGGCAAGAAATATTGTGCAAATTGTGAAAGTCGCGAGCACTGGATAACTGAATGCAAACAGTTTCGGGAATCGACAACCGAAGACAGGTGGGTAATCGTGAAAAATAAAAAATTGTGTTTTATGTGTTTGCGTCAGAAACATTCGAAGAACACTTGTAAAGGGCCGTCTTGCCGTAAGTGTGGACGGCAACACCACATAATGTTACACGCAATTCGTCAAGCGGCACAAGCGCCGCCGGAAAAACCCGCGCCGCGACCGCAACCACAAACACAAACACAGGGCGATAATGAAGAGGCCACTATCAAAACTGTGTACGCCGCCGCGGACGGGAAAGAGGTTTACCTCAAAATGATTCCGGTGGACGTGTTCGGACCGGCCGGCTCCGCTCGTGTGCTCGCGCTACTTGATGAGGGGTCAACCGTGTCACTGCTGGACAACGCCGTGGCTCAAGAGATCGGAGCCTCGGGCAAGGAAGACCTGCTCATCCTCGAGACCGTCGGGGGAAAGCTCGTTGAGAGGAAGGACTCTCAAATAATCGACATCAAAATTAAAAGAGCTCACCGGCGGGACAAGCGCCTATTGAAAGGAGTCCGGACCGTAACCAACCTGAAGTTGTCGCCGCAACATGTGAGTATAGAAACCATAAACAAGTGTGCGCATCTGAAAAACCGAAGCGAGCTCGTCTACAGTAAAGAGAGGCCGGCTCTACTCATCGGGCAAGACAACTGGGAGATGATCGTGTCAAGAAAGATCATCAAGGGGAAGCCGAACCAACCAGTTGCTTCTCTCACCAGTCTGGGATGGGTACTGCACGGTTGCTGCGCTACGAGTGACTCTACGCCGGTGAAATTCGTTAACCACGTAAACAACGTGAGTGAAGAGGCCGACATAGAAAAATTAATCAAGAGCCACTTCGAGCTAGAGTCCATCGGAGTGCAGCAGCGCCGCCCCACCAACGATGCCGATGGGAGAGCCCTTGAAATCCTCCACAACACCACCAAGAGACGACCCGACGGAAGGTTCGAGTCAGGTCTCTTGTGGAAGAGCGACGAGGAAACCTTGCCGAACAATTACGCAATGGCTCGTCATCGTCTGAACGGCATAGAAAAGAAGCTCGAAAAAGATGCCGCACTAAAGGGGGAATATACGAAACAAATTCAGAATCTACTCGACAGTGGGTATGCCGAGAAGGCACCGACTGAAGCCACACCGGGTAGGACATTCTATTTGCCGCACTTTGCCGTGGTGCACCCGCAGAAGAGAAAAACACGCCTCGTATTTGACGCCGCAGCTAAATACGACGGCAAGTGCTTAAACGACGCGCTGCTCCCGGGACCCGACCTACTGCAGTCGCTGTTCGGAGTCCTGTTGCGATTCCGGCAGGGGCCGATCGCAGTGGTCGCCGATATTAGAGAAATGTTTCTGCAAATCCGCGTGCGCGAAGAGGATCGCGACAGCCTGCGATTCCTGTGGCGAGGAGATGACCGGTCGTCGAGGCCGACCGAATACCGAATGGCGTCGGTAATCTTCGGTGCCGCGTCATCGCCAGCTACCGCCATCTACGTTAAAAACCGGAATGCAGAAGATTTCAAAGCGACACACCCGGAAGCGGCCCAAGCAATCGTCCGAAACCACTACATGGATGACTACCTGCAGAGCTTCACATCAAGCACGCAAGCTATAGAAACCGCGAAGGCGGTCCAGGCGATTCATAGGAAGGCGGGATTCGAACTGCGGCAATGGGCAAGCAACGACGCGCAACTGCTGAGTAACCTGGCAGAAAACGAAACATCCCCCCAAGAAATCCACATAGGCGACAACGAGGAAAAAACGCTCGGACTACGCTGGCTAGTCGGAGAGGATTGTTTAGCATTCAATAGTAACCTCCGAAACACACCGAGTGACGTCATACAAAACCAGAGAGCGCCGACAAAACGCGAAGTCACTAGCGCAGTGATGTCCACCTTCGACCCGCTAGGACTGGTCGCGCCTATTCTTATACAGGGAAAGCGGCTAATTCAAACCCTGTGGAGAACCGGAACTGACTGGGATGAGAGCATAGGGGAAGAGGCTCATCATCAATGGCGCGATTACATCAACAGTTTGTCCACGCTACGCGATATGAAAATTCCACGCTGTCTGACGCCGTCCATGGGAGCGGGGCAGCTGCACACCTTTGTGGATGCCAGCGAAACGGCCTATGCGGCGGCATGTTATTGGACATCGATCGGAAACGGGGTATGTGTCACATTGATTGCCGGGAAAGCTAGAGTGGCACCGGTCAAACCCGTGACAATACCCAGATTAGAGTTACAGGCTGCACTACTGGGAGCGAGGCTGGCCAACACAATCACTGAAGAACTGGAACTAAAAACCACGGACAAATTCTACTGGTCAGACTCGAGCACAGTACTGCAGTGGATGAAAGCCGATCCGCGCCGCTTCAAACCGTTCGTGGCCCACAGGTTGGCAGCCATCGAAGAGATTTCGAAGCCACACGAGTGGAGATGGGTGCCGACACGCGAAAACCCGGCGGACATAGCCACCCGGGGAGTACCAAATGGGTTCAGTGAAGACTCAAAATGGTTCGTCGGTCCAGATTTTCTTCATCGGCCAGAAGCGGATTGGCCGCAGAAACGCTTGGGAAAGTGCGACCAAGTATTGGATGAAGAAAGGAAATCTGCGACTGTACTTACCACGCGCACAAGAAACAACGACACACTACCGAGTCCGGAACGCTTTTCAAGTTGGATAAAACTATTGCGAACGGTGGCGAGAATATTCCAATTTACAGAACTGTGTAGAAAAGGTCGCGTCGTGAACGTCGCGCGCGACAGCGAGTGGAAGCCACATAAGAAAAAAGAAACCAAGAAAACCGTCCGACCAAAGAAAACTCAAGAAAACACAACGAAGTTTATACCAATACCCGATCGTTGTTTACAGCGGGCCGAACTAGCCCTACTACACCACAGTCAACTGGATGCATTCGGGGACGAGATGGAATGTTTACGGAAAAACTCACACATCAAGACAGGTAGCAAACTGAAGAAAATAGACGTCGAACTCGATAAACACGGCATCATTCGGTTGCGAGACAGAACAAGGAAGATGAACATGAGTAGCGGAAACTTAGCGGTCCTAGACGGGAAACATAAAATCGCTCGCCTACTCATCGATCGCTATCATCGAAAATTCTGCCACGCCAACCATGCGACCGTCGTGAACGAGCTGCGACAGACCTACTGGATTCTCGGACTACGGAATGCTGTGAAAAAAGTGCTACACGAATGTCAATGGTGCCGCATCAGGAAAGAGAAGCCACAATTGCCGCCAACCGGAGATCTACCCGCCGAACGGTTGCAACACGGGGCGCATCAGTTTACGTGCACCGCGGTCGATTATTTCGGCCCTATGCACGTTACCATCGGCCGGCGAAGAGAGAAGCGATGGGGAGCCCTCTTCACCTGTTTGACGACGCGCGCGATACACCTTGAATTAGTGCCATCATTAAGTACCAGCTCCATGGTCATGGCGCTACGTCGCATGTCTGCCCGGCGAGGGAACCCGCGGGTAATGTATAGTGATAATGGCACAAACTTCATTGGTGCAGATCGCGAGCTGCGTGAAGAAATGTCGAAATTGAAGAAATCCGAGCTGGCTGAAGCGGCAAGTCACGAAGGCATCACCTGGAAGTTCATACCACCCGGTGCGCCACACATGGGAGGCGCCTGGGAACGAATGGTGCGAACCGTCAAAACGGCCCTCTCCGCGATCCTGAACGAGAGAAGCCCGCCAGAAGAAGTGCTGCACACCCTGCTCACGGAAGTGGAGCACACCGTCAATTCACGCCCGCTCACTCACCTGAGCGCTAGCCCGGAAGATGAGGAAGCTTTAACCCCTAACCACTTCCTTATAGGTCGTTCCTGCGGTTCATCGGTCGTCGGAAGCTTCGACGAGCACACACTCATCGGCCGGGCCGATTGGAAAACATCGCAACGTCTGGCGGACCACTTCTGGAAGAGGTGGCTGCGTGAGTATCTACCGACGCTCATGCCACGGAAGATCAGCGGGAGAGAGGCTCCACAACCGCAGCGAGGCGATATAGTCATCATCGCCGATGCTTCCCTACCACGCAACACCTGGCCGCGAGGCGAAGTCGTCGCCAGCTACCCCGGCCCAGATGGCAGAACACGTGTGGCGGACGTCCGGACCTCGAGAGGAGGTGTGCTGAGGCGTCCCACGTCGAGACTCATCGTCATCGTGCCTGCAACGTCGCGACATCAATTTGGAGTGCACGACGGACCGTACACTGGGGGGGAGACTGTTAGCGACGCATAAGCCTAAGCGTAATGATATAAGAATAACATTTGTAAATATAAGTTGTAAGGATGAATAATTTGCACAAACGATCAATAATTAAATGTTTGTAATGTTTTAAATATGTTACTATAGCGCGTAGGTATGTAAAGACAGTATATAAGTCATGAAAATGTATGTAATCTAATAAAAATAATCACGTAAAGTACTAAAATAATATATTGTCAATAATTCATATTTTGTAAAAATTATACATAATGTTTCGCGTGATATAAGTAGAATAGCCTTCCGTATGTATTTTATAACGTGTGTAAGCTCAAATAGTACGTATATAACGAGTCACAAGACGTTTTAAGGTTGCAATGTTTAATGCTTTATATCTCCCGTGTTTATTAACCTATAATGTTAAAGTTAGTGTTTTTGAATAGGTATTTATGTCTACATTAATGTGAAATAGTTTTTATTGTAATTGAATAACTGTAATTAGAGATATTAACAATTTATTGTATTCTGTATACAAGTAATAATAATAATAGACAGAGACAGCAATATTGCAACCACTGCGCATTACCGCGGTTAACGGACCACACCCAAATTTGGTGATGAGCAGTACGGATAGAGACGCCATCGTCCGTCTCGCTCTCCGGCAAACCATATAAAAGGCATTCTGCCGGGGCAAACGAGCGCACACGGGTACCACAAATTGAAGAATCAAGACTCAAGACTCAAGAAACTGGAAGTAACCGTACCCAGAAGATATAGTATTAACAAAGTGTATTGTCTTGAAGAATACAGCAAATTTTATTGTGGTGCCTGTGTGTCATTTCTTCGCATCTTCACTAAGTTCAACCCGCCAGCGACCCAGTCCATTCCGCTCCGTGCTACGTCATCGCCGCGCCTACCAGCAGGCACCTCACTGCGTGTGTGTACCTTGATGTTTCGCCCTCTTCACGCCTAGTAGTTTCGGGTGTGAACAGGGTTGGTCGCACGTAGTGAGAGGGGCTCGCACGCACTGGTTTCCAGACAGCTGGTTACCGTAGCGTGTTATCCGCCGTCGGTTATATACAGAGTACGAGGGAATCGTTTCCGTCGCGTTCGCGCCCTCGGTGCGCGGTCCCGCTCTGTATAGATTGACGTAGCACATTGTATAATAGGCGGCCGGTTCCGCTTCGGGTCCGCGCTCATTTTAACTCCAGGTGCAACATCAGAGAATATACAAAAAATACTGAGATTATTATTGTACTAAAAGCAGTAACTTATAGTTTGACCTGACACCTGGATGCAAATTAATTAGTTATTATTGTTAGTCAATTAATTAGTTTATTAGTATATATAATAATAATTAGTTGTTATTATAATATAGTTCATTACTATAATTAACTCATTATGTTGCAGGTAATTCCATTCCCAAGTAATGAAGAATTGAAAGCTAACATTGCCTTACCAAGTATTGTTTTTCCATCGGATCACATAGCTCTAATATCGGATTTACAGTTTATTTACTAAAACAAATATTTAGTTAGGGAATGTTGTTTGATTTATGTTATTAGAAAAAAAAAAATGACAGACATCCACAAAAAATTATTAGACAGTAATTAACAAAGGTTAGTAGATTTCTCAAATATATAAAGTTTGCAATAATATTCTCTTGGTCTAAAAGTTTGCATTAGACCGCGGCTAGCCTTTATGTGACAATAATAAAATAATATCTGCGATTTTATTATGTAAACTAGCTGTGCCCGTGGCTTTGCTCACGTGGACTACAGAATGGTCGCACGAATCTTGCGGCTTCGCTCACGTGGACTACAGAATGCCCGCGCGAATCTTGCACCCCCGTTTCCGGCTATTTTAAAGACAAAAATGCTTATTGTGGGTATTCCTTAAAAGATAGATGTATACTCTCCCGGACTTGTTTGTAGGTCTTTTTAATGCCTATGATTATGTTGTACTTTAATTTGCTATAGCTCTTATGGTTTACTCTGCATAAGCCATTTAAGCCCCCGAATTGATTCACCATGACCAGTTTTGTTTTTAATTGTGCGGAACCCTAATTATTTTTCTAAAATAAAAGTAGCCTAAGTTACTCCCTATATCATGAACTACCAATCAGTGAAAGTCCCGTTAAAATCGGCCCTACCATTTCGAAGGTTACCCGAAACAAACAGACAGACAAAAATAAAAAAAAATGGGTTTTTATTATAATTATTATATAAACTTTTATATGCATCTAGTAAAAAACTGTTATTTTGACATTACAAACAGTCACTTCAATTTTATTAATTGTATAGATGAGTTTTTTAAATAATAAATTGATTAATGTACATAATTATATAATAAACTCTATAGATACACTTAACCTCAGATTGTTTATTTGATTCATATAATCTTACTACCTGTTGACTTACTGGGATGATAAATTCCTTTTGGCATTGATACTTCGTATCTAAGTACCGAGTAGGTATCGGTGAAAAGTACTTGTATCAAGTACTTGATCATAACAGATTACTATTTCACACAATTTGTGTATAATATTCGATTCTTTTTCTATTATGCAGTGGCACCTTTGTACTCATTATGAGTGCGATATATCCACATGATTTGACGTTGGAACAATGTATGGTACATGGAAGAAATTTATTGGTAAATTATATAAAACCGTATATGACATCATGTCACGTTTGTGTATTTTAAAACCTGAACCTATTTGAAGAATCAATGGTAAGAAATCGAATTACTGAACAAAACTATAGAAACAGGCGCAAAAGTTTTACATATTGTTGGCGAATTTGTGTTTTATAAAAGGTTGTTTTCAAATACTTGGGCAAGTTCACTGATTCAGGAAACTCGGCCGCGGCATCGAGTAGAAGAGTGGTATCTATCGTAAGATTACAGTCACCAAATTAATGGGGCAGTTTTAAAAGCTCCGAGGGAAGCTTAGAAAAAAATATTGTAAGAGCACCTATTTACTGGGAGAAAAAAGAAGCAGACGGAATTAGGGGTTTTTGTATAAGAAAGTATGTAGTAACAGATCATATTGTAAACGAGTAGGCTATGTCGTGTCAAACCATGACGTTATCACGCTGGTAATGGTGAATACATAATGAAAAAAAAAAAATTTGTTTAATGTTTCCATGATAAAAGACTTAATAAATATAAATAAATTACGATAATTATGTGATTTTGTATAATTGCACTTATTATCACTGTATACTTACATTACTTTTTATATTAAAAATCTTCCTAAATGTACCTTCAGACTATAAACTATAACCACACCAAATTTCATAAAATTTGGTCCAGTAGTTTTTGCACGATTCGCGTTCAAACATGCCGACAGACAGACATACGGACAAAAATTTCAAAAACTATCGAAATGTATTCTGTCCGTTATTCCAAGCCCGCCATATTATTTTTTCTCAAATATGTTCAATAAGTACAAATTTTGACAACCCTTGAAATCCTCTGGTATACATTGTAAACAACGTTTCTTGCTTGTGATCGAATAGGTTTTTTCGACATTTTCACGACTACTGTAATTTTAAAAGAAGAAACTAAAAAATCTCTGCTGCGGTTGACAACTCGAATTTAATTTGACACATAGACCAATAACCAGAGGATAGACGACCATCTTAGAACAATCGTTTTGTTTCGTTAGCGAGGTGATTTACACATATTCACAGACGATACACATACACAAATTTCTATAGATACCAATTTATACATTTCATTCATGATTGATATCTCCATCGCATTTACTCTTGAAGTGGCCTAATGAGCCGTCCGCTACCTCTCTCTTTCCCTCATTATATTTGTTTATATGGTACTTGTCAAATTACGTTAGTGATGGAATCATAGATTTAAATCGGTACTTTACGGTAAATAAGTAAACTAGTGATGTTTTCGTGTCAATCGGTATTTTACTAAACAAATTACCGGTTTTTTTATCGACATTTTTGCGACGGCAACCATTTTACCAGATTTATCAAACTGAATCTTAAAATAAAAGAAACGTAAGGATTACATAATATTTATTCTTATTGGGATTTACAAATATTAACATGCCATAAAACTTTCCCTTCATACTTCACGGGCTTAGGACCGGCTTTATGCATTGTTTTAAAACCTCAGACCTAGGAATTTCGGCAGGATCTTGAAGTGTTGTGGTGGTTTTTATTTTAATTCATACCTTATGTTGGCTCTATATTGTGTAATTTTGGCGACATTTTACGTGATGTAGTTTGGTTATTTTGCACAAGTGGATTATAAATACCTAACTGGGAACATGCATTTTAAGTTCACATAAAACTCCCTGTAAAATTTTAAAAATGGAGCCTCGATCTTGTTGAAGCTATGTTTGAATATTGCAAGATAGATAATTACATTTGGGTAAATACTTATTGTTTAACATTGACTTTGGCTGAAATGTGTAATAACAGTAAGAACAGTTGCCATTCAATAAAAGAAAGACGGAGCGCATGGAACTAAAAGTGAAACCAGAAAAAAGGAAATACAAAATGGAACATTATTACAATTAAATGATCATAAGAATAAAAATATTACCATAAAACAATAGTTATTAAAAGTATATAAAATAAGTTTCTTAATATGACTCATGAATGTAGACAAAAAACTACAGAAATAACAGAATTAATCATCAATATAAAAATCAATCGCTCACAACGTATTTCTCAATATTATTACAGACAGGGAAAACAAATTTATATTACAATTAATTAATTAAGATCATAAGAATAAAAACATTACAAAATATTAACATAAAACAAAAGTTATTAAAAGTATACTTATAAAATAATTTTCTTAATATGAATCATGAATGTTGTTAAAAAAATACACCAGACAAATTTGCATGCTTCATAAAATATTTGTATGAATAATTAGTAAATATTACACATAATGCCTAATTAAGTAATTAGAAACAAAGAAAATATGCTAGATTATGACATGATTACATACTAGAATTACATAATTATTATTTACCTTAAAAATCATAACAATACATGTGAGTATATTCATGCATCTTTTAAATTTTATTTTATAATTGATTCTGATTTAATCAATCAATGTTATATTATGTACATTAGATAACTAAGAACATTACCTAATAATAACAATGAATCATTAATAATATATTACAACTAGTAGTAGTACTATATTTTAAAAACAATGTAAACAAAATTTGCATACTCCTTAGAATTAACTATGAGGCATACTGAAGGAATTCTATTAGTAATTGCATAGTGATATATTTTGCAAAGGCATAGTAGATATAGGTATCTAGATCCAGTAATAATATATCTATACATAATAATAGTTAATAGAGGAATTAAAATAAAGACAATTTTAGTTGCAGAAACTATGATAATAATAAGTAGTACCTATACAGTTAAATATGATTATGTAGTTAAAATGAGCGCGGACCCGAAGCGGAGCCGGCCGCCTATTATACAATGTGCTACGTCAATCTATACAGAGCGGGACCGCGCACCGAGGGCGCGAACGCGACGGAAACGATTCCCTCGTACTCTGTATATAACCGACGGCGGATAACACGCTACGGTAACCAGCTGTCTGGAAACCAGTGCGTGCGACCAACCCTGTTCACACCCGAAACTACTAGGCGTGAAGAGGGCGAAACATCAAGGTACACACACGCAGTGAGGTGCCTGCTGGTAGGCGCGGCGATGACGTAGCACGGAGCGGAATGGACTGGGTCGCTGGCGGGTTGAACTTAGTGAAGATGCGAAGAAATGACACACAGGCACCACAATAAAATTTGCTGTATTCTTCAAGACAATACACTTTCTTAACACTATATCTTCTGGGTACGGTTACTTCCAGTTTCTTGAGTCTTGAGTCTTGAGTCTTGATTCTTCAATTTGTGGTACCCGTGTGCGCTCGTTTGCCCCGGCAGAACGCCTTTTATATGGTTTGCCGGAGAGCGAGACGGACGATGGCGTCTCTATCCGTACTGCTCATCACCAAACTTGGGTGTGGTCCGTTAACCGCGGTAATGCGCAGTGGTTGCAATATTGCTGTCTCTGTCTATTATTATTATTACTTGTATACAGAATACAATAAATTGTTAATATCTCTAATTACAGTTATTCAATTACAATAAAAACTATTTCACATTAATGTAGACATAAATACCTATTCAAAAACACTAACTTTAACATTATAGGTTAATAAACACGGGAGATATAAAGCATTAAACATTGCAACCTTAAAACGTCTTGTGACTCGTTATATATGTACTATTTGAGCTTACACACGTTATAAAATACATACGGAAGGCTATTCTACTTATATCACGCGAAACATTATGTATAATTTTACAAAATATGAATTATTGACAATATATTATTTTAGTACTTTACGTGATTATTTTTATTAGATTACATACATTTTCATGACTTATATACTGTCTTTACATACCTACGCGCTATAGTAACATATTTAAAACATTACAAACATTTAATTATTGATCGTTTGTGCAAATTATTCATCCTTACAACTTATATTTACAAATGTTATTCTTATATCATTACGCTTAGGCTTATGCGTCGCTAACAGTAGTACTACGCCTTCTAACTGATCTGTAACTAAATCCTTTTGTAGCTTTAGTATGGATTAAACTTTCCATTTCTACATCTTTAGATCTGGAATCAATATTATGCATTCGTCTGTTAAAATTAATGCCACCATTGTTTTACTTGCATTCTAATAAATAACAAATAACCAAAAAGCTTTGAGAAAGGTTTCTTTGTGCATCTCACAATTGTACAATGTAGTATCAATTTTTTGTTCCAATGAACATTCTCAGGGGGAATAAAATTCTCTATGAATTCAGAGTCGTCAGTTTGAAAATTATCAATGTATGATCCATATTTTTATTGGTTTACTAAATTTTGAAGGGTACCTAACATTTTGTCATCATCATTAGCACAATTTGTAAATAATGACTTACCAGTAGTGATGTTATTAATTAATAAAGTTTTATAAGCCGAGACAAAGTGAGTACAATCTGGGTTGGTATTGAAATTACCATGTGCTCTTATTAGACCAAAAAATTTTTCTAATGGATCTTGGTTTAGTCGTCTGAGACTTAAAAATTTTACACCCTCAATAGAGAGTAAATCAGACCACAGATGTTTCATAGTTTTAATATTATGCATAAAATGCTTCAGTGACAAAGGCTTGCTTTCCCTTTCAACGGAAGAATCAAACCGCATTGAATTTAGTTTCTTCACAGCATTATTCCAGAAATCTATGTGTTCAGAATTTAAAGATAGAGCATGTTGCAATTTATAACCAGAGTGACCAAAACGATTTAAATTATCAAACAAATCATTTATAAATAAAAGTATTTCTACTGTGAAAAGATCATTATCAATATCCACATTCGGAATAGAATATTCATGCTCCTGTAGAAAAAGCAGGGACTTCATATAAACTTCAAGCGATGTAGCCACTTGTCTGCTGAATACTTGAGCAGCTAGTTTGACCTGGAAATATACAATAAAGTAATCTTATTTATAAAATAAAAAAATAATGCGGGGCAAAGCTAGTATCCATAATATACAGACGAAGTCGCGGGTACCAGCTAGTAAATATATATTCAGTAGTATCGGAGATGAAAATGACTAAAATATGTTGAGATCTCTTTAGTATGGGCAATCGTACATCACTTTTGTCAAGCAGAGTGGTCATTTTACAAACTTCACATGCAACTGGAATTTTAATAATTTTACTTACATAGGTACATAGTGTACATAAATGATTTCACGCCTATACAGGTTGAGTTTTGAGATGGGTCAGTGAGAATTTTACTTACCTTCATTTTATCATATGATGTAGGTTTAACATGTTTGTCGGTGAGTTTAGTGCTTCTTACTCGTCTATCATTTCCATCTACTTTATAAAGAATTTCAATGCACTCCCACTTAGCACGCCGATTACCGATGAGAAGATCTTTCTTCTGAAAATTATTGCGAAAACATTTTAGTAAATGAGGTACATCATAGATGTGATATAGCCGGTTACTATTAATGTTATAGGAAACATTATTATCATTGTAGCCTTCACTGCGTAGAAGTTCTCTATTTGAGTCCGATATTAATGACTTATTAGCTGCAACATTGGCAGAGCTTTGATCACTAACTGTGGCTCTATGAATCCAGCTTTAAAAATTGCAAATACTACCTCCTTGATAATATTCTTTAAAACAAATATTTTTACTCCATCTCGAGCAAATTAACAATTCCACAAATTAACAAATATAAAATGTATAATAATTTTAAGATTATGAACAACGAACAATGGCGGTTCAATTTGTTTTGTCAATTTTGACAATTCCAATGAAAATGGCGGCCACAGACCAATATGGCGGAAGAATATCAATGAGTATGCCTTTGTGTGAGTGTTTCTTTGTGTGAAAGAGAAACGTAGCGGGTACGCTTATGGATTTTCCCCATGTTGAGTGCAATAGATGCGCGAGCTTTTCGTGTTAAAATTTATAGGCGAGTCGACAGAGCCTGATTTGACAGATGATAATTCATGATTGCCATATGAAAATCACAACTTATGTTTTTGAAGTGAAACTTCTTTATCGACGTATGGGAGAAATTTAGTAGCAATCGTCACGTTTTTCGGTTACGCGCCATGTTGCTTTTTTTATCAAAGTTTAGTATAGTGACGTAAAGAATATTATGTAATATATTATAATAATAACAACAATATATTAGTTTTGAAGTTTGGTTTCAAATAAGAATAACAATATATTAATTTGAAAGTGATAAAATAAAAAGACTTATTCAAATTTAAGTGAATTTACAAGAAAAGTGAGTGATTATATATTTCGTTTTATAAATTCAACACGTATGACCATGATTTCAATATTTATTTGAGGTTAACCTCACTTTTTGATTGTAAGTATCAGTGAATGTATATAAATCTGTTAAAATTAGCAAGTATTAATAAATATGACTGTAAATCTAGTGAACATTATTAATTCTAAAAACAATAAAAAATATAAATTAAATAATAATTTAAAAATAAAACAAAACACGATTAGAAAATAAAAATATGTATACGTACATCTTTTTTAATTATTCGTTTTTAATGATTTATTTATTCATTTTTTATTTTATAAAATCGTTGCATTTCTACAAGATTAACTGTCATCATATAATTGTATTACTTTGAAAAGATAAATCCAATTATTTATTCATAACTTGTAAATATAATACAATAAATAAATAGCAATGATATTATAATAAGAACAATGATAAAATAAATTACTCATTAATTGTATGCATGTCTATAATAATAAAATAGCTTTAATTTAATACGGAAAAAATTGTTTTTCTTATGGCTTAAGCTTTATCTACCCCATTTTCGTGAAGTTGCAAATAGTAGAAAAATGATATGTCGTAAAGAAGTTTCACTTCTTACCTGTGTACTCTGGTACACACACACATTTTTATTTTTTTTCGTTCCATGAGATTCTGGTAGGCCTATACTCGTCCTCAGAACGAAATATTCAATTAGTTTGACGTGAACCCCAATAGCAGTACCCCAAAAGCAGAGCCACATTTTGACGTCAGTCACATGTATGTGTGGCGAATGCTTCGTGGTGACAGCGAGTTTCCATTTCCTACCTGGGATGCTGCCAGGTGTTGACTCCACTTGATTACGTCCAAGGTTGGAGTTCAGCCAGTGATTATTGGATAATTGGCAGCAAAACATTATTTGGACCAACGAAAGTATATTTACACGTGTGGGAATATACAAGCAATATAATAGGCATTTGTGGATACACGAAAATCTTCACGCATCCAGAGTGGACTCCTTCCAGTATCGTTTCTTTTTTAACGTTTGGGCAGGCATTACCCGTACACACGTAATGGGGCCCGTATGAACTGTTTTGCGAGAGACTACCGCTGCTGCTAGAAGACATATCGCTTGTCAATTTACGAGAGGTATTCTAACAACATGACGGTGCTCCTGCGCATTTCACGTGGGGTGTTCGACAGCAACTTGTAGGTGAGTATGGAGAGCGCTGGATCGATCGCGTCGGACCAGTCCAGTGGCCTCTTAGTTCAGCTGACTTGACACCTCTTGACTTTTTTTGTGAGGATGTATTAAGTCGTCAGTGTACTTTAACGTGACTACAAGTGCCGAAGACCTAAAAATTTGGATAGTGGCTGCCTTCCCAAAAGTGAAAAATTAACACTAGTGTTTCAAATAAACTATGACAACAATTACGCAAAGGGCAATAAAGTGCATTATACAAGGTGGTGACTATAAGTACTAAGATATACATTTCATTCTTTAATTATTGAAAATGTATTATTCACATCTTTTAAACACGCCGCCTTTATTTAATTTATCAATTAAACATAAACAATTCAGTACTCGGTAATTATGCACGATTTATATTTCGGCAATTCTCGATGCCGCGCCGCGCCACAGCGCGGTCTCGTCTCACGTGCGCGTCTGTTGACTGTACATATTTTTTGCGTAGATTTGTAATGTGACCGTATTACTCGTCCACAATCAGTTTATGTCATTTCACAAATAAAAAATATCAAAGCACATACAAGTAAATTTGTTGTGTCGTTATTATGATTTTAACTGATTGTTCTAATTGGGGTATTTGAGGGTGTGCGTTATTCCTATAAATTAAATTGTTAATTGAAACATAAACTAACGAAAGTATTATTGGTTTTACTAGTTTTTAATCTTAGAAAAAAAACTATATGAGGAACTATAGTGTATCGATTGATTGATACGAAATGGATTAAAAGTATCGATACTTGGCTAGTATCGTTTCATCCCTACCGATAGATATCTGGCTTTCTTAAAATTAATATGGATTTGGATACAAGTACTTTAAGCCGTTACAATAATTATAATAAGAAGTTTTCATAATTTGTATAGAATTGCAATAATCCTATCGTAATTAACTAAATACAATAAATTTATAAGGTTTAAACAATGGTAGATCCGCTAAAATTAACTGTAGCTCATTCGGCACCACACTACTTAATAAACTTAAAGACACATTATCAAGCTCTGCTAATAAAATATAATTATTATTGAACTTAGTTTCCATTATCCGTATACTAATTTAAATTACCAAGAGTAGATCTTTATTGCTCTTTATCATGTCGTGTATAATATAATTAAATTAATTAATTAAAAATATAATTATGGCTATATTTGAATTAAATAAATTATATTCATTATCGATTTTTTTTTTATAAGAATTTCTTTGGTTCATCACTATCGACAACGTGTCAGTTACGTCTGTACTTGTAGGTTGACGTTGGCTGGCGCTTTCATTTCATAGTCTTTCGTATTGGTGGATAACTGTTTTGTGTTTTTTAACAAAATAAAACTGCATAGAAAAATTTGTATACATTATTAACAACTTTTAATATTATTGTGTTTTAAAAATGGTACATCAAAGTCTCTTGAATGTTGTTTATTTATTATAAACTTTTGTTATGCGGACATTTACAATTTCAGCCTCCTTCTCCGAGTTCTACGTCTGTGGGATCTGGTAGTCGATCACCCAGTAAGGCTACTTCAGCACCACGTACCGCAAGCGGAGGCACTGTACGCCAACGTAAATCTACTACAACCACTACTGCAGCTAGAAATCGCAGCACAGGTGCTGGTTCAGGTGGCATGTGGCGCTTCTATACAGATGATTCTCCTGGTGTCAAAGTGTACGTATCATTTGAATCTGATTACTATTAATTTTTATCTATATTATTATGTTATACTCAAATAATAACAAATTAAATAATGCAAAGTTTAGTACTGTTATGTTAAAATTTTTGTAATATGGTTTTAAGCTTAGTTGTTAGTGTCGAAACACAAATTGTGTATACTGTCTTTATATAAATAATTTGATAATGGTTGCCTCTGAAGTAAAGTTTTTACCCGATTGCTCATTTGCACATTGACATTTGCAACTGCAAATGGGAAGGGGCCTTGGAAGAGGCTTACATCCAGCACAGTGGACTAATATTGACTTTATTAAATTTTTTTTTTTCATAAGTTTACCTTGTAATTTGCTAATAGAAAACATAAAATAAACATATCACTGTTGCAGCAAGTGGACAGTAAAAAATTGCTAAATATAACTTGCTCAACTGGTTAGAACAACAGTTATCATAAATTTTATATTAATATAGATAGTGGTTTATAATCTTGAAAGATCTAACATATTATTTATGTATGATGTAATCATTTACATATTTTATTCTCCAAAGGGGTCCAGTTCCAGTATTGGTGATGTCACTCCTCTTTATTGCATCAGTGTTCATGCTTCACATTTGGGGCAAATATACAAGAGCATAGTTAAGGTATAACTGAAGAATTTGTGGTGTTTGTGCAAAAATGAAAGGTTTTGTGGAGCATTTGAGAGTGTATAGACATGATTTTTAATTAATTATGTATTTATAATTATAAAATGAAGTAAATAAGTTAAAATTTATGTTCTTTTTATTTTTGAAAAAAAAAACATGTTTAGCTAAACAGTTAATTTTAATCAGAAGAATCCTTACTTAATTATATTTCTAATAATTTACATAATGTTAAAATATATCAGATCTTAATAGCTACCATATATAATAAACTAGGCTTAGCTTAAAATATGTTATGACACAAATTATAAAGGCAATATTTACATTAATCAGCCTTATGATGTATTTCGTTATTTGAGTAGCAGCACTGTTTCACTTAAAAATAATAGTAAACATGATTGAATCTCTGAGTTGTTATAACTTATAAAAAAAATATATTGTTCTAAATATTAAGTATAACTGTAAAAACTTCATTTTAATAAAATTAAAGTTTCTTATTAACTAAAAGAGTTAAAAACTTCAATTATCACACATAAGCTTCAACTCTTCTACCCTTAATTTTATCAAAAAATTGATGCCAAGAAACTAAAGTTTTTCCAGACCATATCCAAAAGCTAGAAGTGATGCCAACTATCATTGTCATGAGATATTTAATCATAAACATTTCAAATTTGGGATGGTCTGGTTCTTCATGAGTGAAAGGGCATGGAATAGAATAAAGAGATCTTGAACACATGTCTCTATGCCAAGTCACCATCCAATCATCAAAATGGGCTTGCTCATAAAACAAACAGGAGATCACAATTAATGCTGGTACTGTATATAATACTCCAAAAACACCAATTCTAATCATCAATTTTTCAAGCTTATCAGTTTTAGTGCCATCATGCTTCATTACTGTTCTTATACGGAAAAGTGATACAAAACCAGCAAATAAGAAGATTGTTCCCAGTACAAGGTATACACATAAAGGTGCTAGAACAAAGCCTCTTAAAGCCTCTCCATCCCATAATCCAACATAACAGACACCGGACAGGATGTCACCTGCAACAAAAAATATTATTTTGATTTATATCTGTGAATTGCTTCGTCTGCCTCACAGCAGTATCAAATATTCAAAATAATGCGAATTTTATCTGTACTTTTAGATACTTTAGAAAGTGTAATGATAATAAATATAATGGTCTACATCAGGTATGGGCAACCTTTGATATGTTGAGGGCCAAACTTTAGCGTGCAAATACATTCGCGGGCCGCGTTTAAAAGTACTTAGTGCATTTTAAAGTAGTGATAATATTTTTTGCGATAGATATTAGACATGAAATAATACGACAATGTTATTATAGTACAATTTATTAAAATAACAAAATGAAATTTTAAAAAAAATGGTACATTATAATTAAATCGTTAAATTTCTAATTGTTACTAACTACGAAAGTTAAATACACCTAAATCAATGAGACACTTGAGCTTGAATTTGGGAAACTAATCCATCGATATTTGCATTAATTCCACTAATACAAAGACGTAAAGAATTTTCCAAATTATCGTCAGTCAGTTTTGTACGATGTGTTGATTTATTAACTTTCATCAATGAAAAGAACTGTTCGCATTTATAAGTACTGCCAAACTCACAAATCAATCTTCTTGCGAATTTTCTAAGCTGCGGAAAATTGTCTTCTTCTAGGTATTTTTTGTAAAAATCGCACAAATCTACGTCTTCAAATTTGGATTTTAGGAGTGAGTTTTCTTGAATCTCAATCAACTCCATTTGTAAGTGTACTGGAGCATTTTGTACATTACATTTTGCAGGAGTAGCAAATAAACTGAAACAGTCTTCCATGTTTTTGAAGTCACTAAATCTGTTCGAAAATTGTTCTGACAGTAACTTGAGTTCTTCAACATATTGAGCATAAGCAATATTTTCATACGCAGAGAGCGTGTTGAAATGGTAACTGTTACCAGACAGCATCTGTGACTCCCACAAGCGTAGTTCGATCTGAAACGCTTTCAAATGGCTGTACAAATCATTTACTAACTGTCCTTGTTTTTGAAGTTTAAAATTAAATCATTCAAATATCCTGTAAGATCGACCAGAAATGTTAAGTCATATATCCATTTTGGGTCACTTAATTCAGATAGCGGTTTATCTTTTATTTTCATAAAGTCTTATCTCATTTCTAAGCTCGTAAAACCGTTTCAACATTTTTCCTTTGCTCAGCCATCTGACTTCACAATAATATGTTACGTCGTTATATTCAGCTGATATTTCATCCAAAAACTCCTTGAACTGACGATGGTTAAGCCCTCGGGAACGAATAAAGTAGATGGTTTTTACTACCACATTCATAACATTCTGGAGTCAAATGGACTTAGAACAAAAGTTCTGTTGTTGGATAATGCAATGAAGGACTATCAAAACATCTTTTTGCACATTTAATTCGGTTGCTTTTTCATTCAAAATTCCCATGAAACCTTTACGTAAGCCGACCATAGAAGTTTCACCATCAGTGCATACTCCAATTAATTTTGACCAAGGCAAGCCAAAACTTGTGAATACCTTTTGAAATTCAATAAAAATATCCTCTCCTGTAGTGGTTTCTTTTAGCGGCTGTAAAGCAAGCAATACCTCAGTAACAATGAACTCCTTATCAACACCTCGAATAAATATAGCCAGTTGAGCTGTGCCAGACAAATCGGTGCTCTCGTCTAATGCTATGGAAAATGATTCAAAACCAGCCATACTGTCAGTCAATGTTGTTTGACTAACAAATTTTTTCAAATTCATTTTTCTTTTCTGGACACAAAATACTGCAAACTTCTAACATACACTTCTTGATAAATCCTCCGTCGGCAAATGGTTTTTATGCCTTTGCCAATTTTGAGCTAACTATAAAACTAGCTTTCACAACATTATCAAGTTGTGTTCTTTGTTTATGAAACATTTATTGCTGTGTTTCCAAATTTGCGGTAAGCTTTTAGATTTTGTCTGTTCTTAATTGTCCTGTCAGTGAGTGCAGCGTAGCATGCTTAGTTGAGTAATGCCTCTTTATGTTGAATTTTTTCATTACTGAAATGGATTCATTACACAGCAAACAAATAGGCTTACTACCATTGTGCAAGGTAAAAAAGAATTCTTCAGTCCATTTTTCTTGAAACTGGCGACCCTCTGTATCTACTTTTCGTTTCTTTCCACCAGACATCATTTTTGTTTACTTTTTGTTCAATAAACTTAATAACAAAGTATAGTTAGTAACCACTCAAGATGCACACAAAGCAAGTTGACGGCTCGAGCAGTTCGCTAGGATATCGCTTGTCCAAGTTATCATTTCGGTAGCTCAAATAGAACTGAACTAACGTTCGGGCCATCCACCCTCTTATATGTATAGGCAAAATGAAGGAATAATCTGGAATAAACTAGTTTATAATAATTGAGAAGCAATATCTTTTGATGTGTCGCCCGTGAGGCGGCAAACCTCAAAGAATTTGATCGAGCGCAAGCCGAGTGGCGGGGATTATCAAAGAGTGAGGCGGCAAACAACAAAGGATTTCATGTTTGCCGCCTCGCTGTCACTCACGTGAGTATAAGTACCTAACGTAATATGTTTTTTTGTTTTTTTTTTTTTCAAAATGTCTCACGGGCCTGTTGTTGCCCATATATGGTCTACATTAATTTTGAGAAATCACAGTAACATTTAAAGCAAACTATGTCAGAATCAGTTTTGCTTAATTATAGCAGTTGCACTATACTACAATAAAAAAGTGTTCATCAAGTAAAAGAGAATAAGGAGGATTATTATAGAATAATTGTCAAATTTGGTACACTCCATATTATTATGGTAACTAGTAAATAGAATAGGGTTCAAATGAATGCTTTGCCATTTTACTGAACCCAGAACTTGTGAACACTTCTCAATATCTTTCTATATTTCTATATTTCTTTCAATATCTTGTATACTCAATTATTTACACATTTTGGGGTTCTTAAATAACAATCATGCTTTGCTCTATGGTGGGTAAGGTTGTATCATTGACTAAACCTTATTGGTAAGGAGCACAAAGAGTGTTTTAGTAAATATATTATTTTTTTAATTGATATTGGGAATTTCTATATTATAATAAACAGAACCACATATTGTATGTAACACCAATACCAACATATCACAAAAAAACTATCAAAAATTCTTTAAAACAATATTATAAGTAATGATAATGGTAATCTTCCAATCTATAAAAACTAGTCCAAATTATTACAATGACCAATTAAATGTAATTCTTTTTTCTTGTGTATATGATTATATACAATGCATATATAAATGAAACATGGGTTTGAATTTTAAATTAAAGAATTTTTATCTTGTAAAACATACAAATATGTGTTGCACAATTTTTTTTTAAAAAATATTTTATATTTAACAACTTATTTTTCCTGCTGCATTTATAGATCATATAATATGCACTTTGAATTAAAACCAAGGAGGCCCAGAGTAGTAATTTGATACCAAAACTGTCAAAAATTCAATTACCTGAAGAAAACTAGAAAAAATATAAATTAAGCAGTTTTTAAGGGCTCCCAAACAAAAGAAGGAACCCTATTGCTAAATCTTCACTGCACCACTATATTCCTTCTGCTCTACCTTTAAAAGACTGAATGTGGTGAACTGTAATATTTGGCAGTGGCAAATTTTGAGAGAATATGTGTTATTTATTATGCTTTATATCTTTTTTATCTGCATTATAAATACGGCAATACACAAGTGTCAAACTTAGTGTGATTATGGTGAAATTCTAAACAAAAACCATCAGATAATAAAATCGGGCCAATTGTAAGTCAAGCTTTTGCGCATTATTTTTGGTAAATACATAACATAAATATATTGTATTGGGTTAAGGAACCCTTGATGTGTAAATCCGATAAGCACTCACCAATTTTATTTTATTATGTAAAATTAAACTCAATAAGTAACACTTTCTAGTTTGCAGCAATTACCATATCATAACATGGGATTCTTTCATATTGTATACATGCAACATACATTGAGAACATTGATTAAAATAGGGGTGAGCAACCCTTGGCCCGCGGACCACGATTGGCCTGCAAAGCATTTCTAAAATTGAATTTATTTTATCAACGTTATTCCATCAATATATTGTTACTAAATTAATGATAATAGAAATGGTAGTACATATTAAACCGAAATATTTTTTTATGGCGAATACTTGTCGATGACGTTTTTAAACATGCAATACAAACGCGCAACGTTTGCGCGATTTTTTTGTGACGAGATACACACTTGTCGGTGACTTGTTCTAACATGCAAAAGGACGCAATGCGTCTGACGTATATGAAATCTTTACTTTTTTGAAATTCCAATATTTATTATAAATAAAGTTTCGTAAATCTATACAATTAATAAAATTGAAAGTGTCTGTTTGTTCCGGGTAATCTCTGAAACGGTTGTACCGATTTTGACGGGACTTTCACTGATAGATAGCTGATGATATAGGGAGTAACTTATGCTACTTTTATTTTGGAAAAATAATTAGGGTACCGCACAATAAAAAAAAACTGGTCCTGGTAAATCAGTTCGGGCGCTTAAATGACTTATGCTGAGTAAACCATAAGAGATATAGCAAATTAATGTACTACAAAATTATAAACATTAAAAAGATTTACAAAAAACTCAGGGAGATTATACATCTATCTTCTAAGAAACACCAACAATAAGCACTTTTGTCTTTAAAATAGCCGGGAGCGGGGGAGCAAGATTCGCGCGGGTATTCTGTAGTCCACGTGAGCGAAGCCACGGGCACAGCTAGTTATTAATAAGAGTTAAATTAAGTGCGGCCCGCCAAAAAAAATTAATTCAAATTGGCCCTTTGATCAAAAAGGTTGCTCGCCCCTGGATTATAACATGATATTGTTTTGTAGAGATACTTAATCATAAACTTGCTACAGATATTTACAAGAAATTACAACATACATTTACAGAAATATAGAACAATTTACATGAAAATAATTACCATAAATGCATTAATTTATTAACAATTCAAGCACTTACCATCTACTTTCCCCATAGCAAGTATTGATATAGTTTTGATTGCAGGAACTGCCCAAGCAACTAAATGAAAGTATTGGGAATTTGCTTCAATTGCTTCATGGCCCCATTTAAGCCCAGCTGCTAAAAACCATGTTAGAGTCAATATTACCCACCATATACTAGAAGCCATGCTGAAGAAGTATACTACCATGAAAAGTATGGTGCATGGCTCATGTTTTGTGCCTTGTGTGATAACTGATATGTTTGGCAATCTTGTTCCACTGATTGTTGATGGGAATGGGCCTTGGCAGCTCACACTATCACCTGCACTCCATCCCATTATGTAAGCAGCAGCAACCATCAGATAGCAGACTGAAAGGAATATTATCGGCCTCTCTGGGTATCTAAACCTGTCTGTGTCTATCAAAAATGTCAGTACAGTGAATAAACAGCTTAGAGCACACAAGACTGCCCATAGTCCAATCCATAATCTAGAAAAGTTTTTCTCTCCTTGGCTGAAAAACATTCCATTGCATGGTGCTCCACAATCATATTCAATTTTATTACCAACTTTTAGTTTGTACTCAAGATCAAAATTTTTTGGGATTTTAAACTGTACAGGACAAACAAATCCATAATCTTTTGCTCCATGCAATCTTGTTGGATCTCTTTCAATGCTTGTTTTGTAGTCTACTTTAGGGAGTTTTGTTTCAATATGTTTACGAGATTCATGAGTAACATTATTATCACCAACGCATATTTGATTTTCGTCAGTCGCCACAGGGAATTTGTGGCATTCTAATTTTTCTTGCCATGGTAATCCAAATTTCTTCATTAAATCTTCACAATTTCGCTTGGCAGATTCACACAAATGCCTGCATGGAGGAATTGCATGATCTAGAATTGTACATACAGGGACGAAGACTGAACACAGAAAAAACTTTAAATCGGGTGAGCAGCTCTTAATGAACGGGGTATATTGAAGAACTTCAGCACCCGCATCTTGCTGTCTTGCTTGGTTGAGTATGTTCGGGAATATTGTCTGATTATATCGTATTTGCTGACAAAATTGAATTGTAATTGGTTCACACCGACCATGTTCTGGTAAGATATCTCCTTGATAAACAGTAGTAGTTTCATTGATTACAAAAAAGAGCACTATTGTTGTAAATGTAATGCACAACTTTTCCATAATTAACGTATTCAATAAAAATTACAATTTTAAAAATATAATACATTTAATATTGTAAATTGTCACAAATCGATTCATAAGTTATCGAGAGTAGGTACTCTTCATTTTTAGAATTATTATTATCCGTCAAAAAATGGAAACTATAACAGTTTCTTGATTCCTAATTCCACATAGACATGGCTAACACTACGTCGCGTCGCGCCGCGCAATTGCGCCAACTCAGTTTACTGCGCTGGGTGTGTTAACATACTTTATCCAAATGTATTGTTGTTGTTGCACAGCGCACTACGACGCAGCGAGCAGGCTAAGGGACAGCGGTGCACCCCACCGCTCGTGTCGGCTAGCTGACTCATTCGTTTCTCTAACTCTCTTGCCTCGCGTACTATTTTGCTTGCAAATTTGAATTAACTTATTGCACCAGCGCAGTACGCTGCGATTGAGTTATTAAGTTGGCGCAAGGAATTTTGCTGAGTTACCCATGTTTAAATTCCAAAACTATATTAGACATGAGTAACAATCAACACTGCTGCTGCACTATGCTGAGCAATTGCCCAACTCTGCTCACTGCACTGAAATTATCAACACACTTATTGAAAATGTGTTTTGCCTTGCGCATAACTAATTTCCGTA
This sequence comes from Saturnia japonica, assembly GCA_033032175.1. Classification (NCBI taxonomy): domain Eukaryota; kingdom Metazoa; phylum Arthropoda; class Insecta; order Lepidoptera; family Saturniidae; genus Saturnia; species Saturnia japonica. Next base: position 10,793,772 of record CM065305.1, read on the forward strand.
TTAGCTAATACACTGATATTCGTAAAAACGATGCCTAATAATAATTGAATTACGATTATGAATGATCATTCAAAATCGAAACCTTTTTGTTACGTATACTGTATGTTACGATTATGAATGATGATTGATGACTGAATTGATTTATGTACGCCACTATAACGGACAGAGACGTACTTTGCGGTGACGATTTATTGCGGTGACTCGCCGCGCGGATCTTGTATTGCTTGCCTATTATTTGATTAATATCTGGGAATCTATTAATTCGGTTACATAATGTAGTAACAGGTTAAATTAACTATAATTCATATATCAAAAGTTCTTTTTGAACAAAAATATCTGCAATAAATTCAGAGTTAAAATAAACTAAGTACCTTGCTACGTACTGTCATTGTAGTCTTGTTTTGGATAACGGATCCACGATGCAAAAATACTACATTGCCCAGTAAAAAATTTCTAAAATGTTTTGGTTCAGTTAAAACAAGATTAGGTACTTCTATTTTTAATATTTATAATAAATAGAAAAACACGTATTTAAAAAAAACTTTTTAAAATTTTGTAGTAAAACAACGAACTGTAATATTTATTCAAGTTTATATAACTCGATAATATCAACTTTAAACTTGTTATAAATACTTTATAACTTGTATCGTAAGGAACTATAAACTTAAACTACCCTCCGTACACAATGGAGCGTAAAGAGTGTCAATATTGTATCTACTTATAAAATATCATTGCTTTGAACGTGGAATACTCTACCTTGTTCAAAGTTAGGTGTATTGTAATTATTTAATTTTATTTAGACACAGAAAAAAACTTTGTACAAGGGTTGGAATGAACTTCCGGTAAATCTACTATATTTAGACTGCATCTGGTTACACTGAGTTTATTGTTTTATATTTATATTTGTTGGTTATTTATATAAACGTGTGTATAAAATATATTGTATAGGTTCACTTCGATGAACAGAACTTACTTTGTGTATGCAAATTTACTATGTAACTATGCACTTAAAACTAACCATACGAAATCTAATTTTAAGAACAAGAAATACTAGGTGTAGCAGAAGGGGGGCGTCATATATGTGTGTGCTGGGCACTTCATTCAATTATCTATCGCGAATCAATCCCCCTCGTACACTATTGCTGCGATACAGAGTAAGCAATATAATAACAACCAAAAGAAAAAAGACTTTCCTCGTCAAGAGCGGGCGGCGACCTTGACCTTGCCCCGTCGACCTGAACTGCAGAATGTGAGGTATTTGTGTTTGTGGAGTGAACTGTATGTATGTGTGTGTGTGGCAGCCTCAGATCACATAAGACACTCACTCAAGGAATCAGTTCAGCAAAACTTCTGGTACACCAACTCAAGTTATACAAAACAACATTTAACACCATGTATCAAAACACTCGGCGGACTATAACGTAGCGCTTCACCGAAGGTCAGTATTGACGTCGCGCTTACAACAAACAAACGCGAGCTCACGGTATCAAAGCACAAAGCGGTCTGGTACGTGACGAGCAGAGTAGTGTACAATAAATAACACTAAAGTCTGAAAGAGAACCTGTTGGCAATAATGCAACAATACTTTTTAAAGATAACCATAGAGTTAGTCTGTTGTCTGTGGTCGTGTACTCCAATATGGTGTCTCATAATGTGTGAATAGTGTAATGTGTCTAAAGCTCTCAACAAATTAAGTAAATACTATTGTCATATAGCTTTATTTGCCCCTTATATCCAATTGAACCAAAGGGAACTGTCCTGGAATTTGGGTGCGCATTTATTAATTACCTTTATTGTTCAGCGGGCAACACAATAGCGCGTTTGTTTAGTTTTGATGCTATATATCTTTTAGTTTATTTATTTAATTTTTAATGTTATCACTCCTTAATATGGTAAATAAAGGATATTTAAAATTGATCCGTAAATTGTACGCCAGTTCAAAGTTACATCGTCCATTCGATCACGACCTGTAAGAAACACAATCTCTGAGCGGCCTCAAATAATTTGTATGTAGTTTGCTATCTCTAATTGTAATTTATCTCTGGGCCGCCGGCCGCGGCCGCACCGTATTTCCGTATCATTATTTTTCCGTATTATATGTATTATCTACGGGCCGTACTGTAGTCTACTCTGTGCAGGGTCTCCATATTAAGGTTTTTCTCCATTTTGTGGAAAAATAAGGTCGCTGGGGAAAGTTTGGGTAAACGAAAATGATTGGGTAATTTTTGGGGAACAAAATTTTGGAAGCGGGTAAATTTGGGGAAGAACTATAGATTCTGGCAAACGAAAGTAGACACTTGAATTATTTGGAGACTTTTTATATGGCAATGTTAGACAAAATGTCAAATTCAATTTGTCAAAACAAGATAGCGTGTTTTTGGTGATTTGTTTTGACCTTGTTGAACATTTTTCTAACTCAAAAATGAATAAAACTATTAAAAGTGGAGTGATGGAGATGTAGTTTCGCATGATTTCCAAATTTGAAGAAAAACAACAGGAGAAAGACGCTGATTTCAAACTGAAACAGATTGTTTACGTGTGGTGTTGAATTTCTTAGCTTAATATGACGCTTGGAAGTTGATACTTTGTTTGAAATCGTAATTATTATTTATATTTTTACAAAAGTATTTGTCTATTTTGATCCACATTCAGTTTATATTACGTTAAATAGTTTCATAATAATGCATTATGGTTATCAAACATACCTTAATAAATGTTGTTACATTGCAATTTTAACACAACTTGTTTTCTTTTACAGAAAATCTGGTGGATGTTGTAGGGGTTGATGAGATAGTGAAAACTATTGAAAAACTGACTGATTTGGACCAAAAAGACAGGATAAGAACTCAGAACCAATACTTGGATAAAATAGCTTCAATTACTGGTAAGTTTTCCCTAAGTACATTAGATTATTAAAGATATAATGTAAGAAATGATATTCTATTATAAATGCAGCACCTAATCATTCTGTTTCATCATTCTTTACAGAACTGAGTGTTACAACATTAAAAAGAATAAAAAAGGAAGGTATAGTAAATGAAGGTGTCTGGAATACTACAGGGAAAAAACGGCCAGATAAGCTCACAGTGTCCGACCTAGATAGTTTCGACAAAGATGCTATTTGTAACAAAATTAATGAATTTTACATCGTTATAAAACAAGTTCCTACGTTGAGAACTCTGTTAGTGGAATTAAGAGAAAGCATTGGATTTAATAGATGCAGGGAAACTCTTCACCCCTTATTATTGTCCAATGGCTATGAATTTTAGAAAAATAAGAATGAGTGTTCATTTTTAATTGAACGTTTTGACATATCTGCCTGGAGACATCGGTTTTTAAGAACCATGGCTTTGAAACGTAGAGAAGGAAAGTTAATAATTTATTTAGACGAGACCTATGTTCATAAAAACTACAAAACTAAGAAGTCTTGGCCAGGTCCATCTACAAATGGTGCAATTGCAATTGTTTCGACAGGGAAAAGGTATATAATTTTACAGGCTGGATCAGAGAAAGGCCCTGTGCCAAACTCAATGTCAGTCTTTAGCACTAAATCCAAAATGGCGGACTACCACCACGACATGAATGCTGTAAACTTTAATAAATAGCCAAGAGAAAAGCTTATACCCAATTTAAATGAGCCGAGTGTAATAGTTATGGATAACGACAGTTACCATTCAATCATTGTAAATAAAGCTCCTACACCACAAAATTGCTAAAATGACGTAAAATGACGTATAAATGACGCTAATGACTCAAAAAACAGAGCTCCTATATTTTGTAAAACGAAACACACCAGAACCAGTATATGAAGCTGATGAACTTCTGAAACAGAATGGGCATGAGGTATTACGAATTCCCCCCCTACCACTGCGATCTAAACGCCATTGAGCTGGTATGGAGTTTGGCTAAACGTAAAGTGGCAAGTAAAAATATTGCCCTGGCCGCAGTGGAGTTAGAGGGGGTTATAAAAGAATCGTTTGAAACCATAACTCCAGAGGAGTGGAAGAAAATGACTGATCATGTCATACTTGTTGAAAATAAATATAAAGAAAGGGACAGAAACACAGAAAATAACTTATAAAGTTTTATTATTAATGTAGGAAACAGTGATTCCAGTGACTCAAATGAATCTTTTCACATGGAAGTTTTAGATTCAGATTTTGATTATGAAAGTGAATAAACCAAAATTATTATAGAATATTGTTGTTTTTTTTTAAATCAGATTAATACATAATATCTGGTCTTATTTTTGATTCAGACGTAGTAAACTGATTTTTCGAAATGTCACGTGTTTCTTTGATTTGGATCAATATAGGTAGAAATTTTACATCTCGAAACTTCAGTTTACTTTGAATAGAAATTCGATTTTACGTGATTAGCCCTGGCCATTTTAATATTATTATTTTTAACTTAGCCTAACCTAAACTACTGCTGGGCAAAGGCCTCCCCCAAATCCTTCTGGGAACTTGAATTTATAGCAATCGTAATTATCAAAAACAGTGGAAAGTTTATTTTGATAAGAGTTTACCTAGGTAGGTTAGTAGCTGCTACTACCGCAGTATTGATTTATTTCGTAGACTTATTGCCATTTTTGGACTTATCCACATGCAGTCAAGTAGTAGTGTACAAATAATACTGTTTTTCAGCAAAAACAAATTATATTATAAAGTATCAAATTAGGTTAATCCAGGTAAGTCATACAAATTTTGAGGTTGCTATACTGATATTCTTTAAATTTGCCGCGCTTTTTCAGTCTACTTTCATTTGCCAGAGTCTATCTTCATAGCCGTACTACTAACTACTATTTCTACTTAGGGTTCACAACCTAAAGCGTGGCAATTATCGTACCATCCACTTCGATGTTATCGTATTTCCCTGTATTGGACCAAAACTATCGTACTTCACCGATTTCTGCTCCAGAGGACCTATTTTGTGAATTCTTATATTGTTAAAATTATCCTATTTTCTTATAATAATTTGCTGTCGTACGAGGGCATGAAATTGTCGTAAATGTACGATACGTACACGTACGGTTGTCAACCCTACTTTTACTAATGCTATCTCTAATATTTTAATTCAAACTTCACATACTCGTTTTTGAAAATATTTATTGTTTTTTTAAGTAGCTTGACAAATTTACTGTACTCTCTCTGTTGGATGATGTACTTTCTCTACAAATCCCTTTTCTTGTAGCGTTCCTGGTTCAAAGTTAGCAATGTAATTCATTATTCCTAAGCAATGTATAACAAATTATTGAAGACACTATTAATCTACTGTCAGCTATACTTTATTATTGATAATAATAGCAATAATCCACCAGCGTTACTGCAACGTGTGAATAAGCAAGCATTATGTAGATAACCATTAGGAACTTTAGGTTTGAAAGAGAGAGCTTTTCATGTTTCTCACACTCGACATTACCATGCGAATTAAGATTTTTTCGAATTTACGATAACAATCTCTGTTTATGTCATTGCCACAATTAAGACGAATCTAACGACACCTCATATAATAAAACCTCTCAAGCCGCTTGTACTATAGAGCGTGCCAAAGAAATAGACATACATACACACATACGCTGAAAAAACATAACCCCCATTTTTCACGTTCGGGTAAAAACAAATGTTATATTGCATGTGCTTCTATAATTTTATGGCAGAGAAAATTTGTATTACATATTAGAAATTTACTCTCTCCCATACATACTGCCTCCTATATAGCCACATTTTTTTTATTTGGTCAGAATACGGTTTTATTTACAAATTGAAATGAGTAGTAAAATTTTTGCTTATGTAAGATGGTACTTTTATGGTTCTGAACACATATCCCTGCTTTTTAAAGCTGCCTATACTAAAAATAAACAAAAATTTAAAGGAATAGGCAGATTTAAGTAATTTGGGGAAAGTTTGCTGAAATAGTATCATTTTGAGGAATTTTTTTGGCCACCATGGGGAAATTTCGAAAATGCAATCTGGAGAGCCTGACTCTGTGATTGTGCTCTCGAATCTTGAATTTTTTGTGACTGTGGTTCCTTGTGTGTAATGTAAAACGAAAACTTTTGTGATGGAACCGGATAATGATATTTTAGATTTCGTGAAATTAATTAATGTAAAGGGGAGTATTGAAAATATTACTCCTCATAAAATTGCTGTTGTAGCTTTTATTCGTGAATATGGCTTATTAAAAATGGAAGGTTTGTACGAGCATTTACGTCTTTATAATAATTATTGTGGCTTTTCCTTTTTTAAATTAAATTGTATCAATTTATTCTCGTAGCAAAAAAATTGGTAGGCTGTACAGTGGCACCAAAATATAGAAAGGATTTTTGTATGCTGGCACTTAAACTTATTCAGGTAAAACAGTATTTATTTTATTTATTATAGTTTATGGGCATATTTTTGTACTCTAAATCGATATTTGCCTGGTTTGTATAATAATATAAATAATGTATTTTTAACATACTGCTGTAAGAAATATTTGAAACTTAGACCATGGAATTATTCGTACTCAATAAACTTTTGAAAAATCAATTTATTAATATTTGAATATATGTTAGAACTTAACACAAAGTACTGACTATTCATTAAATTTCAAATACATATTTTACTCTTATTTATATGTGTTTAATCCCTTTGTAAATTTATTTTAGTGTCCAGATATGGAGTTTAAAGAACTAGAAGCTCTCCTAACAGATGGCCATTACAACTTATTAAGTGTACATCTTCAAAACTTCTGTGTTCGTCTGCAAAACATCTATGTAAATGGGATCAGTGCTCTCACAGATTGTGTGACAACTACTGTTGATAAGTTGATAATTGAGCACAGTGAGACATATCCTTGTATTATAACCCGATATAGTGTTTTAGGTAATATTATTTTATTGTACAAAAATATTAGCTTAAGGAATTATAATAACCCTAAAGAAATGTAGTCCCAATAATTTTTGTTTAAGTTTTCTGAAAAATGTAATATTTTAAAGATCAAAGATCAAAATAGAATAGTCCACTTATTAACTTAAAGAAATTTGATTTCTATCTGACTATACTGTTAGCCATAGGAACCTCAGACATCTTTTACAGATTCACTGTGGCTTGAAGGCGAGCGCTTAGGGCACTTTGGTTCGATCGAAGGAAATTCCATATCTTTATGGAGGTCTACATTCCGAATGAACCATGAGGCATTGATTTACTAACGTAAGAATCTGTTTTGCACTCTTTGCAATAGGGTAAAATTGTATTTGGACATATGTGCAAATGCGCCGCAGCTATATGTTAGGATTGGGTGGACACATTTCTAGTATAGTGTAAGCTTATATCTCAGGGACTTAAACAAGAACCACTTGGTGAATATTAATAATTATTTTATAGATGTTTTTACTAAAAAGGTTTAGGCTATGTTTTGTTACATAATAACAAAATATAAGGAAAAAAGTAACAAATGATAATATAAAATCAACTTAGAAAAAAAATCATTACCAGCACACTTTCTTGGAGTACCTCCAAAACCACCAAAATTAAAAATAAGTAAAATATTACTCATTTAAAAATCAGTTAGTCCGATTCATAAAGAACACATTGATGTAATATTATATTGTATATATATAATACAAAATAACTGAAAAACCATTATTGAATTAGTGAACGAGCGCCTATTTCACATGACTACCCTGAGGAACCAAGCGGGTTGAATAACTGGCTGCATACAAAGCTTGTTTGCTCGAATCTCGATACTTGCACGCACACACATTCACTCGCATATTATAGAATGAGAAAAAGTCGCTTGGAGGAGGCATAACGCTTTTTTGTTACGTGACGATTCCCACAAATCAACCATATCCCATGTTAAGGAACTTCGTTTTAAAAGTTCTTTAAATTTTTTCCAGGTTTATATTTAAGGAGAATTTTACTGCACTTGGAAACATTAACATTTATTCAAACAGTAGCACTGTATAAAGCATTTTGTCTTTATTATCAAAGAGGCAGACCTGGACTCATGATGAGGTCTCTGAGTAAAGAGGTAATGAGTCTATACATATAAAATGTTTTGTCCTGAATGACTGACTGACGGATCAACACACAGCCTAAACCGCTGATCGTAGAGACCTGAAACTTGGAGGGTCTGTTCTTTGTATGACATAGGCATCCATTAAGAAAGGCTTTTTCGAAATTCTACTCCTAAGGAGGTGAAAAAGGGGAGCAAAGTTTGTATGATTCCTTCATCTATCTACTTGAAATTTTCCATAAACCTTTTCTAACAGAATTAATGGAAGAGGTGTTTCGTATTTTATTGAAATTCATCCCCTAACGGAGTTAAAAAGGAGTAGGCAGTTATTTTGGGGGTGATTTGCTTCAAAGTCGATATCAATACTACTTAGTGTTTTTGATTTAAATTTCATTTTATTTTGACACATGTTTGAAAAAAAGATTTAGAGGTTTCAAAAAAGATTGAACTCACTTAAATACATAAGTAAAATTAAACACTCTTTAAAATTGGAATGTCTCGGAAGTCACCGTACCTCATTTGAAGGTTTCTAAGCTTAAAGAGGTTATTGACTTTTAGGACACGGCCTCAAAGGACGTAGAGTTCGAAATTTGAAATGGTAAGGACTAGAACATTTTGGTTATAAATTATAAGAATCATTCCATATAAAAAAAAACATGTAAAATCTATACTAATACTAATAATATAATAAATCGGATTTTTTTTGTTTGTTTGTTTAAACACGCTAATCTCTGTAACTACCAGTCGGATTCGAAAATTCTTTTTTTATATGATAGCCAGACTCACGAGGAATAGTATAGGCTATATAATATTAGGCTACAGTTTCTAGCTAGCCTTAAATATTGATTTTTGTTATGTAAGTCGGAAGTCGAAGCCCTCGTGAACTGCTTTAGCCGCATGTGCTGGCTTAATGGTTAATGATACGTCAATACAATGTTCTACAAAAATATTGGCCATTAGTATATATAAAAAAGTCAGCGATAGCATATATCTATCTCTTATACATGTGCCCCAATAAGGTATTTTGCATTTTTTTTTTGTTGAAAATTATTAATTATTTTTAAGCATGGCATATTAATCCTTAAGACCAAAAGTTACTTTATCATAAAGACAATTTATATTGAAGATAAACTTTGTGTTTTACAATATGTTATTTGAACGCATAGTTTGAGAGATAATACAAAATTAAAATAATTCAACACTCGGCTCGGGTTTATGTCTATAGAAGTTAGCGGCGCGAAGGAGCCGTGCGATTGCCGCGATGTGATCATCTGGCCGCCCGATAAAAATATTGTCATTATTGAAGTATTACAAATCATCAATCAGTGATTTCTTCTAAATTATATACGAGTGAAACCGCGGGGCACAGCTAGTATATATAGAAGTTAATATAATTGTAAAAATGAAATAAAATGAAATGTGTGGATTTACATTAGGAGCATAAAATTAAATTATATGCTGAGTTTTAATATAAATTTCGGCTAAACGGACTCAACAATGCATTTATGTTAAATTAAATTCTTCTTTGTTACAGAAACTAAATAATATGGAAGCACAGGCAAATACCTCGACATCACCAGCTACTCCAGATGATCCCAAAACTTTAGAATTGTCTATAAAAATGAATTTAGTTGATAAGGATAAGTAGGTATCTTGAATCAGATATGTTTGTACAAATTTAGAAAATATAACATGTAAAACGGGCGCAACGTAGCTTTTTTTCTGAGTCAATTTTCGTTTAGGGCATGATTTGGCTGGGCCTCCAGGGTTCAGCCATTGCGACGAGCGCTTCCGATTATCGTACAGTATCCACTTTTCATCACAAGTAATGATTCGATTTAAAATCCCTTCATTATTGTGTCGGTTGAGCAAAGTAACACAGCAGTCTACGCGTGTTTGCAAGTTCGATTCACTCAATTCATGAGGTACCCATCGTTCAAGTTTTTTTACTTTCCCGATTTGCTTCAAGTGGGTTAATACAGTGTTATCACTTACCCCGAAGCCTGCAGCTATCTCTGAATTGCTTTGTGATGGATCCGCTTTCACAATAGCCTTTAATTCTTCATTTTCCACTTTGGTCTCCGCCCGTCCACGGGGTTGGTTCTGAAGGTCGAAATTTCCAGAACGAAAGCGTTGAAACCAAAAACGTACCGTGCTTTCTTTTGCGACACCAGCGCCGTACACATCATTAATCCTTCGAGTTGTTTCTGCAGCACTGGTGCCACGGTAGAACTCGTACTCGTAATGTTAGCGACGCGTAGGCTAAGCGTGATGATAAAAGTCATAATTGTAAATATAAGTTGTAGGGACTAATAATTTGTATGAACAATCATCAATCTAATGTTTTGAATATAATATTACAACTTGTAGGTATATAAGAATGGTAAATAACTTATAAAAATGTTTATAATATCATAGAAATAGTCACTTAAAGTATGGAACTTATGTATTGTCGATAATCTGTGTTTTATAGGAGTTATGTGTAATGTTTAATGTCATATAGGTTAATTAGCCTGCTATGTATGTTTTTATAATGTTTATAACGTTGAATAGTGTGTACATAACGTGTTTTTAAGCCGTTTAAAGTTGTAATGTTTAACGCTTTATATTTACGATATTTATCAACCTATAACGTTGCAATTAGTATTTTTATATAGGTATTTATGTCCGCAATAACATAAAACAGTTTTAATAGTGATTCGATAAATGTGTTTAGAAATATTAGCAATTTATTAGACATTGTATAGAAATAATAATAATAATGTAGATAGGGACAGCAATAGTGCAGCCGCGACGCGTCACCGCGGTTAGCGAGCCATGACCATATTTGGAATGCGATAGCAGTACAGAGATAAACGCCATCTCTCCGTCTCGCTCTCCTGCCTTGAAGAATACAGCGAAATTTTATTGTGGTATGTGTGTGTCATTGCATCTTCACAAGTTCAACCCGCCAGCGACCCAGTCCTCTCCGCTTCCGTGCTACGTCAGCGCCACGCCTACCAGCAGGCACCTCACTGCGTGTGTACCTTAATGTTTCGCCCTCTTCATGCCTAGTAGTTTCGGGTGTGAGCAGGGTTGGTTGCACGTAGTGAGAGGGGCTCGCACGCACTGGTTTCCAGACAGCTGGTTACCGTAGCGTGTAATCCGCCGTCGGTCATACAGAATATACTGATATTTCATGTTTTCCATTGTGCGGTTAGAAGGAACGTCAAAGGAAAAAACAAATGAATGACTGTTTTCAAAACTCAAATGTACCAGCTAAATGAATTTATAAATTTGAATTTGGAATTCTTAACCAAAGAGGTGATATTTCAGATCATATTGGTCAGTACGACAAAACGCTAATTTCATATGTAAGGACCTAATATTATTACACAAATATACGTAATTTATTGATATTAATTAGATTCTAATTAAAATGTTATAAAACCTATTTGAATATATTAAGAACACTAATACCTAACTAAATACACACAATATAACATTAAGGAACAGTAGACTTCGTAAATATTAAGCATCAAACATTGCAAAATAAAATAGCTTATAAACACCTTATATACGACTTGTTAACGTTATAAACACGATAGAACTTACATATAAGCCTAACTATCACTATATATATATATTCATAAACATTACACCTAACTTGTTATAAATCAAAGATTAATACTGAAATACTAGTTTGGTACGTTACTAGACAATTCTCGCGAAATTATTAGCTATATTACTATTTATTTATTATCACTATGTACCTAAACTCTATACATTTAAAATAGATAAAATAAATCATTGATTGTTCTAATGTAAATGCTTATTCCTTAAGCCTAGCAACTTATACCTACAACTAAATATGAATGTTATCTCCTAAACTACCAAGCCTAGACCTATGCGTCGCTAATAATATGAAATATGAACATTAGGTAAAAATATAGGCTACTGTTATATCTACATACTTCTTTTACTTTTCAGTCAGTATGATCAGTAAATTTTTATTATTAACATAACTTATAAAACTAAGTGTGTCAAATGCCAAAATTAGCATGTAAAAATCCTTTATAACAATTTCCTTTATTAGAACATTGTGTGCTTAATTAAATCAAAAGAAGCCCAGATAGTTCGAGAGATTGAGAGGCATCTTAATTATTTTTATTTAGTCTAACTTCTTCCCGCCACTTCGTCGGCATGGATTTTAGAATTTGGTCTTTACCAGGAGAAAAATATCGTGTTAATCCAGGTTATAAACTATCTATGTGCCAAATTTCATCCAGATCCGTTCTGCCGTTTTTCGTGAACGAGTAACGAACATGCATACTTTCACATTTATAATATTAATAATATAGTAGGATATCTCACCGACAAAAATCAGAAATGTGCCAATTTGGAAAGTGTGCATATGAATTGCACGATTTAATTCCGCCCAATCCGTTCCACCATAGGATAACTAGACGCCGTGAGGGTGTCCACCCTTATATTGTGGAAATTCCCCCGATTCGCACGAAGCGTTAACGTTATGCGAACGGCAAAGGAGTGTAATTCACTCCCGTTGTCTGTTTTCCCATCCACCTCTAACTTGGGAGTTATCAAATGAAGGGTGAATAGGCATTTAACAGATAAGCGCGATACATCGTCGGCCTCATCTTAATTACCATCAAGCCAAGCGCATACTTGTTTTGCATTTTAAAAAAAATTAGCACCTAGAGACTAGATAAAAAAAATGACATTATCCCTTATTAGCCTTGAGGGATGATATTTAAAAATCGCGAAACACTCTTTATTTCTTACTAAATCATAAACATGAATTTTAATATCCCGAACTTGAGAAATGTTGGGTTCTCCATGCAAACTTTCACCCCCTATTTCACCTCTTCAAATGTTATTTTCCAAGGTTCAATCTATGTACCAAAATTCATCGAAATTGGTTCCGCAGTTTCGGCGTGAAAACGTAACAGACAGACACAGTTACTTTCGTATTTTTATTGTTTGGTTTAGTAGTTGTACGTATTTCTTATGTTTATCAACATACAAATTTAATATATAACCTTAAAATCACGATGTATTTATTTATTTCAGTAGTTTAGAAGAAGGGCAGTGGTCCAGGAAACAAGCTGAACTATTTACAGCACAGCAAGCTAATTTATTACAAATAAACGAGAAGAAAGCTTTACCACCTCGACAGATGCAAAAGACTATTATGCAAATAATTAGTGATATACCAGAATACCCAGACATTGTAAGCGCTTGCTTTGCCGCAATATTAAGTACTAAAACTAATACTAAATAAAAATATAATGACCTTAATTTCTGTTTCAGCATTTTCTTAGCTTTTTGAATTGTATTCGAATGAAAGAATTTTGCGGTGCACAAGACTCGCTGTACAATTATTTTGATCGTACCGTGTTCAGTGTGCCGGGAGCGCTGACCAACAACGATCGAAATAAAAATTTCCGCTACGCAGCACTCAATAGAGCTGCCATGCACACGCACTTTGGTCACAAGTAAGATAATTATGGAAATAAGTTTAATACAAAATTGTTTGTTTATGTACAAAATGCATTTCTGTGATGTGTTTACTGGTCATTATAAATTTGATTAATCTTAGTAAGTACAACACTCGTCGCATCTTGGGTACATGAGTCAAACAGTACTAAGGACAGACTTAAGGCACGCATGTATTTGTCTGACGTGTTGCTGATGTGTTCATACCTATGTTTCGTATTATGACGCTCTTTGATGCTATTTTTAATCAGTCACGTCGTAGCTCTCGGAGAGTTAATACGTTCGTAATGTTTCTCTAGGAATCATTTGATTCTGAATCAGATTTTAAAGAAGATATTGAATTTAAAGTGCTGCAGCTCTTATGATTATTATTAGATGTGTATATTACTAAAAATCAAACGATTTTTTATCAAAATAACAAACACGTGTTGATCTTGCACGTCACAACACAACGCTGGCGCGTGCACAATGTGCACAATTGTTTGACGTGACGTGCCGCGGCCGCTACCTTGTCTCCCGACTTCCAGGCTCTGACGCAGATCGGGATCGCTTCTGATGCATCACATTAGAAGCCATCACGGCACGTGTCGACACACACATATATACATCTAACCATATAAAATGTTTGAAACCGATACTGTTCTGACGCTTCACGATACGACACGTCAGATAAATATAAACCCGCCTTTATTAACATATAAAATATTTCGTATTGTTCGAGTATTTGTGTTATGGTGTATACAGTTTTAGTATAATGGAAGTAAATTCAGTTTTAATAAAATCGATTTTATTATTATTAGATATTATAGAATACTAGGGCGGACCTGCGACTCAGCACGCGTTTATTTCGCAATAATTATTTTAGTGTCGTAATTTTATTTGTATTCATATTTATGACAATAATTTTTGAAAGCCCATCAATAACTGAGGAATGAATACTTCTCTTATACAAAATTACATGAAAATCGGTTGAGAATGAATACATTGTTTTTATGATGTTTAAAAGTATTGTTGGCGACAGAATAGTTGTTTTTCGTGTCTTAGGTTAGGGTATTATGTGTTATTATTATATTTACGTGTTACATACTATGAGTTACAATAAAATAGGTTAATACTGACAATATTATAGAAAAATGTAAGCGAATACGCTACATTACAAGTTGCATGTTGTATGTTAAGATGTATATAAACGATTATGTATTGTGTGTTACATATGTAAAAATATAACTAACATAGAATAGATTAACATATAGAGTAAGCCAATAGAGTAAGTATATCGAATGTTATAGAGATTTTACGAGCGGAAAAAAGTGATGTCGCCCGTAAATTACATTGTTTTTGGCTTATGTACGGAATGTATACGTAATGTATATTATAAGTGAATATGTAATGGATAGGTAATTCAAAGAGGAACATTTTGATATATGACATGTGTACATAGGATATATAATGAGAGAAATATAAAGAGTTTAACAGGGCAACCAAAGCGAAAAGTAAAGTTAAAACACGAAATAAACACGGAATAAAACGGGGCTCTCTTTACGGTCATTGCTCGAACCACTTAAGCTCGAAGAAGGGCCGTATTGGGCACGGTGCAATTCAACGAGTCTACAAGTACAAGCAACGAGTAACTACAAGAAGAAAGCTTTGGTCGTCCTGCGAACAATCAACAAGATATCGACTTTCATTGAAGACCCGGCACCTCAAGCGGTCGTGCATTATTGCACCCCCCGGACCCCCTCACCACTAACATCACGCCGCCCACTGGCATCCGTACGGTATCTACGAGACGGGCATCCGGCGCAACAAAACGCCCGTCCAAACCGGGGAAACGTCACACCCCCCCCCTCCCTCACGCAGAGGGGAAGTGACGCGTACCCAACAGTTGGTCCTTCGAGCCGGATCCTCGATACCGTTACGGGATGCCAGTCACTAGGAGCCAGAGGGGCTCTCCGAGGGAGCAGCCGCTTGAGGTTGCACCACAAGAGAGCAGCACAGAGACCACAGAAGTTACTTCGTACGAGACCACCGTCACCGGCACGACGCGGGAAACAGCTTCAAGGGAAGACCAGGATGCACCAACGGTGAAGAAGAACCGTCCTGCATCCATCAGGTCTTCAAGAAGATGGAAGGAGCTGGAAGCCCGCGCCGAGCTGGCCGATAAGGAGCTGCGAGAGGCACAAGCAGCCACGACAGCTGCCAGGCTACGACTGGAACTCATCCAGGTGGACAACGAGGAAGAAGACTCAGTTATTGAAGAGCAAATAGACCGGGTGGACCAAGTCAGGGACTGGGTCCAGAAGGCTGCAGAGGGCGTCTCCAAGGAGGGACACGAGGGGGAGGCACCCAAGGAGGGGTGTATACGGACCCCCCCACCTTTCGCACGCGAACCCGATACTAAGGCCGATATGGAGAAGAGTCATCAGAGTCTTGCAAGAGTCGTCACTGAAGCATTGAGGGGAGTCCAGATCCAGAGCCAGGCGCCGCAGCCAGACTACGTGCACCAACTACCACTATTCGATGGTGACACAAGAGAATGGATGGCCTTCAAAGCTGTATACGAAGACACCGCTCCGCTCTTCTCTGCCACACAGAACATGGCAAGATTAAGAAGAGCATTGAAGGGAGAAGCAAGAGAGGGAGTTCGCAGCCAACTATACTCCGAGAGCACACCGGAGGAAGTGATGGAAGCCCTGAAGCGGAGTTATGGAAGAGCGGATGCACTGGTTCTGGCAGAACTGGACAGGATAAAGAAACTGCCACCGATCAGTGACAACGCCTATGACGTATGCTTGCTAGCAGGCAACGTCAACAACACCGTGGCGGCAATACGAGGACTGCGAAAACCACAATACCTGCAATCTCCAGATATACTGAGGAGCATCGTCGACAAGATGACAGCGATATTGAAGTACCGCTGGTACGACTACGTAGCGGACAAGGCCGAAGGGGATCCTGACCTCAACATGATGGCGGTATTCCTTAACAGGATGGCGGATCGCTGTGGACCACACGCGATACCAGACACCACAACAAGGAGGCAGATGCCGAAGAGACAAGCTGCGCACACTGCAACCGAACATATAGACCAAGAGAGGCCAAATAGAGAAAAGCGAGGGATTGAAAGAGAAGGAAGAGACAAAGCAGCATGCCCACATTGCCACGAGGGACATTACCTGCGAGAATGTCCAAAGTTCCGTCAAGCACCTGTAAAGAAACGATGGAGTATCGCGAAGGAATCGCGACTATGCTACAAGTGCCTGAGCGGAAGGCATAGGAAAGAGACCTGCCGTCAACCTTCATGTACAACCTGCAAACGATGGCATCACAACTTGCTTCATGAGGACAGAGAAGAGTCCAAGCAAGAAGATGGAAAAGAAGTAGCCAACAACGTGAGGCTACCAGTGAACTGCACCAGGTCTTCAAGAGCCTACTTGAAGATGCTTCCCGTCGAGATTTATGGACCAGCAGGAGCAGCTGAAGTCCTGGCACTGCTGGATGAGGGGTCAACAGTCACACTCCTGGACTCGACGGTGGCAGAACAGGTTGGCCTCAAAGGACCTAAGGAGACGCTTCATTTGGAGACTGTGGGTGGAAAATCCATGGTAAGCAAGGATTCAATGAAGCTCAACATGCAGATAAGGGGACTACACCAATCCAAGAAGCGAACAGTCACCGGGGTGCGCACCATTGATGACATGCATCTAACACCTCAAAGACTGGAGAGGAGCACCATAGAGAACTGCGCACACCTAAGGAAGCTGGTGAATCAGCTGCACCACGAAGAGGGTTCTCCCAAGTTGTTAATAGGGCAAGACAATTGGGAACTCATCATCTCAAGAGGAACGCGCAAAGGAAAGAAGAACCAACCAGTAGCATCCTTCACACAACTTGGATGGGTGCTGCATGGGTTCGATGGAGGCGCGTCAAAACCAGTCAACTTCACCACATGCGCACACGTATCAGCACGTGAAGAAGCATTGGAGAAGTTGATGAAGGACCATTTCGCGGTAGAATCATTAGGGGTTCTACCTAAGAGACCAAGCACAGACCAGGACCAGAGAGCAATGGACATATTGGAGAGAACCTGTCAACGCTTGGAAGATGGAAGCTTCGAAGTCGGGCTTCTGTGGAAAAACGATGTTGAGGAGTTGCCAGACAACTTCAAAGCCGCAGAAGTAAGACTGAAAGGGATCATGAAGAAGCTACAGAAAGATCCAGAACTGAAGATCGAATACGAGAACCAAATGGAGAACCTATTGAAGAGTGGATACGCTGAAGAAGCCGAAGGAGAATCCACTTCAAGGAGGAAGTGGTACTTGCCACATTTCGCTGTCACGCATCCCACCAAGAAGAAGAAACGCCTGGTGTTCGACGCTGCTGCCAAGTCAGGAGGGAAGAGTCTGAACGACCTGCTCTTACCCGGCCCGGACCTGCTGCAGTCACTCTTCGGTGTCCTGCTACGCTTCCGCCAGAAACCTATCGCTGTGGTAGCAGACATCAAAGAGATGTTTCTTCAGATACGAATACGAGAAGAGGACCGTGACAGCTTAAGGTTCTTATGGAAGGGGAATCAAGCAGAAGGACCTATCAAGGAATACAGAATGACATCAGTCATATTTGGGGCCGCCTGCTCTCCTAGTGCTGCAATCTTCGTGAAGAACAAGAATGCCGCCGAATATCAAGACCAGTTCCCGGAAGCTGCTAGTGCAATAGAACATAATCATTATATGGACGACTACTTACAGAGTTTCGACACAGAAGAGGAGGCAATCAAAGTAGCCAGTGATGTGGACACCATCCACAGGAAAGCCAGGTTCGAATTGAGAGGATGGGCGTCCAACAATCACGCTGTGTTAAGAAGCCTCACCAAAGAGACCGGGCAGCAAGAGGTCAGCATCGGACCAAGTGAAGAGAAGACCCTGGGCTTGCTATGGTGCACGGGAGATGATGAACTGGGTTTCAGAACGTGCCTTCGCAAACTCAAAGAGGACGTCGCGATAAGAAGAGGACCTACCAAGAGAGAAGTAACGAGTGCGGTCATGGCCACCTTCGATCCTATGGGAGTGGCGTCACCGGTCCTCATACAAGGGAAGGTACTCATACAGAACATATGGAGAAGCGGCGTCGATTGGGATGAAGAAATCACTCCGAAAGATCAAGAAGCCTGGAAAGAATACCTCACCAGCGTACAGATCCTGGAAGGTCTACGTATCCCGAGATGCTTCACGGACTCGAGCGACGAGGGGGAGCTGCACGCGTTCACCGACGCCAGCGAGACAGCCTACGCTTGCGCAGTATACTACAGAGCGAGCAACGGACAAGGAGGCTATCAAGTCGCACTACTAGCAGCCAAGGCAAGAGTGACTCCCCTCAAGCCAGTATCCATCCCGCGGCTAGAGTTGCAAGCTGCGTTATTAGGCACTCGGATGACACGAGCGGTGGAAGAAGAACTGGATCTGAAGATTAAGAGACGAGTCTACTGGACTGATTCAAGCACAGTCCTTTCGTGGATAAGATCAGATCCAAGGACGTTCAAACAGTTCGTGGCACATCGACTCGCGGAAATAGAGGACCTCTCAAAACCTCAAGAGTGGCGTTGGGTTCCGACCAGTCAGAACCCAGCGGACGACGCAACAAGAGGGGTGCCGCGAGACTTCGGACAGAACCACCGTTGGTTTAAGGGACCCGCGTTCCTGAGCCAAGAAGAGACCAGTTGGCCTGAACCTCGTCCATTCAAGTCGAAACCAACGGGAGAAGAGAAAGAGAAGCACACTGTTGCCACCGCAAGGATCTCAAAGGATCAGCCGCCTACACCAGAACCTGAACGATTCTCGAGCTGGACGAGGCTATGGAGAGCAACGGCAAGGGTGCTTCAATTTATTGACCTGTGTCGCAAGCGAAAGGAGCACACTCTTGTTTCCCGTAAGATGGAAAAACAGGACCTGACTTGGAGAAGAACAAGGAAAAGGAAGCTCAAGAACGTGACGAAGGCAGCAACACCAAAAGAAGCAAAGAAGTTCCTTCTTCTGGATAAGGCTCACTTGGAAAAAGCGGAGAAACTGTTGCTGATGAAAAGTCAAGAAGAGAGTTTCGGGAAACCTACGGCATCAAGAGACTCCGATGGACACAACAAATTGAAGAAGCTTGACATCATCAATGAAGATGGACTGCTACGAGTCAAAGGAAGGATCGACGCGGCTACGTTTATGGAAAGAGCAATTCGACGACCCGTAGTCTTGGATGGCAAGAACAAGATCACGAGGTTGCTCATACGACATTACCACGTAGCGTTCAACCACGGGAACCATGCAACCGTGATGAACGAGATAAGACAACGCTACTGGGTTTTGGGGCTGCGATCGACAGTACGGACGGTGGCATACCAGTGCCAATGGTGCAAAGTATACAGAAGCGCACCATCTAGATCACCCACCGGAAACTTACCAAAAGAGCGGTTACGATTCGGCGAGCCGCCATTCACCTGCACCGCTGTGGACTACTTTGGGCCAATGACGATCGCGATAGGACGGCGCCACGAGAAAAGATGGGGAGCGCTGTTTACGTGTCTCACCACGAGGGCAGTACACATAGAGTTGGCGGCGTCTCTATCGACGGATTCAATGATACTGGCACTTCGACGCATGGTTGCTAGGCGAGGAACACCTAGCACAATATACAGCGATAACGGAACCAACTTCGTCGGAGCCAGTAAAGAGCTAGAAGAAGCAGTCAGAGGCTTGCAGAAGGAAGATCTCACCACCGCAGCAGAGAAGATGGGCATCCGGTGGAAATTCATACCACCTGGGGCTCCAAATATGGGAGGTGCGTGGGAACGCCTAGTCCGTTCCATCAAAACGGCACTAGCGGCGACATTAAAGGAAAGGTGTCCGCAAGAAGAGACCTTACACACTCTTCTTTTGGAAGCGGAACACATGGTAAACGCAAGACCGCTCGTCACCACGGAGGAAAATGAAGGTGAAGAGGCCCTGACTCCCAATCACTTCCTTATTGGGAGGTCCTGCGGGTCTCCACGGATTGGAACCTTCACAGATGAAGACCTCATCGGGCGACGGACCTGGAAGGTGGCGCAGCGCATGGCCGACCATTTCTGGAGCAGGTGGCTAAAAGAATACCTACCCACCCTGCTTACCAGGAGGGTCGATGGACGAAACACAAAGGACCTGCAGTGTGGAGACACTTTCCTAATAATTGACTCCACACTGCCACGAAACACCTGGCCCCGGGGCGTCATTACTCAAACGCACCCTGGACCAGATGGCCGCATCCGAGTGATAGAGGTGCGCACCGCCGGCGGAACATTGAAGAGGCCGAGCTCCAAAGTAGTGCTGCTGGTTCCTGCAACGAGCTACGAGCAACAAAACGACGGATCCAGGCAGACTACGACAGCGTCGCCATGACAGGAGATTGGTGCTGCGCACGAGGGGGAGGATGTTGGCGACAGAATAGTTGTTTTTCGTGTCTTAGGTTAGGGTATTATGTGTTATTATTATATTTACGTGTTACATACTATGAGTTACAATAAAATAGGTTAATACTGACAATATTATAGAAAAATGTAAGCGAATACGCTACATTACAAGTTGCATGTTGTATGTTAAGATGTATATAAACGATTATGTATTGTGTGTTACATATGTAAAAATATAACTAACATAGAATAGATTAACATATAGAGTAAGCCAATAGAGTAAGTATATCGAATGTTATAGAGATTTTACGAGCGGAAAAAAGTGATGTCGCCCGTAAATTACATTGTTTTTGGCTTATGTACGGAATGTATACGTAATGTATATTATAAGTGAATATGTAATGGATAGGTAATTCAAAGAGGAACATTTTGATATATGACATGTGTACATAGGATATATAATGAGAGAAATATAAAGAGTTTAACAGGGCAACCAAAGCGAAAAGTAAAGTTAAAACACGAAATAAACACGGAATAAAACGGGGCTCTCTTTACGGTCATTGCTCGAACCACTTAAGCTCGAAGAAGGGCCGTATTGGGCACGGTGCAATTCAACGAGTCTACAAGTACAAGCAACGAGTAACTACAAGAAGAAAGCTTTGGTCGTCCTGCGAACAATCAACAAGATATCGACTTTCATTGAAGACCCGGCACCTCAAGCGGTCGTGCATTATTGCACCCCCCGGACCCCCTCACCACTAACATCACGCCGCCCACTGGCATCCGTACGGTATCTACGAGACGGGCATCCGGCGCAACAAAACGCCCGTCCAAACCGGGGAAACGTCACACCCCCTCCCCTCCCTCACGCAGAGGGCAAGTGACGCGTACCCAACAAGTATTATTGACAATAAAGTTCAGAAATTACATAATTATGTGCTTAAGAAATAGTGTCTTATGAGAACTTTGTGGTGTGAAAGAAGATATTGTCACACGGATTGAGAAAGGGATGCTTAGATGGTTTGGGCATGTTAAAAGGATGAATGAAAGAAGAATGACCAAACAAATTTATAATGAGAGTGTCAAAGGAAATGTTGGAAGAGGAAGGCCTACACGAATATTCCTCGATCAAATCGGGGATGTTGTGAAGAAACATCAGGTCAAAAGTACTTTAAACCGATGAGCATGCATGAAATAATTGATGAATGTTGATGAACTAAAGATGAACCTATGTCATGATCGTAGCAGATGAAAGGATTTGGTCTCTGCCTACTACCCCGTTGGGAAATAGGCGTGATTTATGTATGTATGTATATGCTTAATTGAGATTTAATAAAAAAAAATTACTATTATGTTTGTAAAAGTATTATTAACAATCATAAGTATTATACTCTAGCAATTAAGCAATGACATAATTTTCGTGTAAAAAATGTTATAAAAATTTGTAAAGCCGTTTCCATGCCATGCCGTGCCATTGGAGATGCAAAATTTATGACAAACTTTTTGTCCATTATGAAATTCGCAATACACACTAGATATGAGCTAACTAAAACAGCTCTGTATTTAATCTAAATGACAGACGCAACTCAAACTCCGCGCCAATATGAAAAACAGATGTGCCAATCTAACAAAAACAAAACAAAAAAATAATTAAAACCATAAAAATCTCATTCATTCCCGATACTTTTTTGACTGAATGTGTGTGCATGAATTTTTTAAAGTTTTTTAATCTACGCCTTATATCGTTACATAATCGTAAAAATATAAATTGCTCAAAATAAACTTCTATTTTAGTTAAAATAAAAGTTAAAAATATCAATCGAATTTAGGCACATTATACACCCGTCATTTAGGCGCTATCTTTACGTTATAGTATATGACAACTGAACACGAGTGAATGTTGTTACGAATATTGTGTACTGTATTCTTAATTATTTTTTATTTTACGCCTTATTTTGTATTATATGATATAAGGCAATGTATGAAATAAACATGATTATTATATACTTTACCTAGGCATTCTATAGAACGCCAAATGCTATTTAGGCAAAATATGAAATACATCTCCGATTCGTTTCGAATATCACTCTGAAATTTTTGGCGGGATCTCAGTGTCTTGAGACAAACGCATAAATTTATAGGATTTAGCCTACGAGGGAATGAGATAGAATATACAAGGTTAATGCAAGTCCTCACGACTATATTCGACGACAGCACATTAACGATTTTCATTTAAAATATAAATTACAAAATACAGTAAGGTGTTACGTTATGAAAATAATAGGTTCTTACATATGAATTTAGCGTTTTCTATGGAAAAGTAAAACAAAAAAATATTAAATTATACATTTAATCAATCGAAGTATGTACCATTATCATCTATGCATTTTCGCCATTTTATAAGTACTTCATTGATTGCATTGCTAAAAAAATTGTGGGAGCGAGAATCAATAAAATCTTTGAAGGCAGTTTGGACAGCTGCGTCATAGCAAATGAAATTTTTCCTGGCATGAAATTATCCAAATTCCGAAAAAAGTAGTAATCTGTTGAAGCAAGGTCAGCGGGGTATGGTGGGTGGCGGAGACATTCCAACCGCAATTCCTCTAATTTAGCGAACGTTTGTCGTGAAGTATGGGCTCTAGCGTTGTCTTGAAGCAGCAGTGGGCTCTAGAGAGATTGACCAGTCTCGGTTGTTTAACGGCTAGATTATCCATCATGGTTTGCATTTGTTGACAATAAAAATCTGCCATTATCCAGATCCATTCCAATCCACCTGCCATTGGCCAGATCTTAGGTAGCTGTAGTGTATGATACCAGCACTGGTCCACTAAACACTCACCAGTACCTTTTTCTGAGTCATTTAAGGTTATTTGAGGCCACATCGTCACTTAAGATCAGGTGAGATTGTGGCCATAACGCTAAACCTATAACGATAAAAAAGGCTAAATCCTATGGATATAATTATGTGTTTGTCTTACACTTTGAGATCCCGCCAAAGACTCTCATGTGATATTCGAAACGAATCGCAAATGCATTCCATAATATACCGGTTTCTCATTTGCAATTCTATGCCTATAACATCATGAAATAGGGCAAAAAACTAAGATATAAGTAATGTATTTAGCCTATGTGCATGGAATGCAAGCGATAAAGTGTTTTTCCTTGTCCTGAGAGGTGAAGACGTAAGAAAAAAGTGGTCTAAAATTATGAAAAGAAACATAATTTATCCAAAAACACCTGTATACAGTCTGTATTAAAACCCCGTCGGATCCGTGAAGGTGTTATTAGGTATCGAGATTATATTCTGTTTATGTTATCTATCTCAGATTATAAGTAAAAATAATTTACCCCAAATTAAATTGTTTTATTTTAGTTAAATGAGGAAACTTATATGGCAATACAGGTGGCTACGCGTCCATTGTCTAACATCAACATCATGATGACCCTAGTTGACTCCGGGCTCCGTTTATCACAGTAATTGTTATTTTTCTGTAGTTTTGAAAAGAGTCCTTTATTTGTCGTCCGAGTTTGAATATTGTGACTATCATTCGATGAGGACTGTAAGGCGATGGCTTTGACGAATATGTTGTTCCATGTACCTACCACCAGCAGTAACACATGTCTGACACCGTCTCACGAGGTTTGTACGGACACTTTGTAACACATTTATGTCGAATTTCATTTTGCCAAAAGCTACTACAATATTCAAACGCATTTCGGCTTCGGTATTACAGATTTGCGTTAAACTGATTGTTTTAGGACGACTGCATTAGGACGATGTGTTTCTCTTGGCCGTGAACACTGAACACTGCCCGTAGAGAACACAGAGTTGTGCAAACGTTGAAACCCACGGTCTTCTACCCAAACACATTAACTTATTAAAATACCTACACTTGGTTAGAATACGACATTTCGCGGAAAACAATCACAACAACGCAACGGAACACAACTACTCGGAAGTAATTTTTTCGCTAAAGTGTCCTATTATTAAAATTAAATTAAAGCTATGCAAAGGTATAATAGTTCGTCAGGTAGGTCTAGGGATGGTAGCAATGTCACAATAATCCTGGTACAAATGTAGCTAAAAGTAGAACAGTTGAAAAAAAGTTAATACCACTTGGAGGTCTCACATAACCAAGAAATTTACTTAATACTAATGATACTAATTATTAGTACAATTAATTCTTGTTCAGTAGTAAATCATAATCCCATCAAAAGAAGTTCTATCTTTTATAACTTTTATCTGGTACTTGGTACAAGTCTGGGTACCGGGAAACTTGTACGTCTACCATCCCTGCAAATTGCGGGGGGCGCAGCGCGGTGCGGCCTTGCGGTCCTTCTGAACTGACGCGGCCCACAGTACCGCCACACGCTCAAACGTACCGCTGCGACGCGCCACGGCAGGCGACGGTGTTATCACGTTTT
The DNA here is from genome assembly GCA_033032175.1 of Saturnia japonica. NCBI lineage: Eukaryota > Metazoa > Arthropoda > Insecta > Lepidoptera > Saturniidae > Saturnia > Saturnia japonica. The sequence goes on from CM065305.1 coordinate 10,819,126, forward strand.
AAAAATTAGTTAAATTCTAGGGATACTAAATATGTTAATTTTAAATGGTAATAACATTTTTATTTTCATATTTTTTTTGGTAATGTCATTGGAATACCTATATCTATATACCTTTTTCGGATGCGACGGGGTTTTTGATACATATTGTATAGTTGTCAAGATCACTTCGACGTCAGTATGTATTTAACTATTTTTTAAGCCATTACAATCTGTTGTTACACCGTCAAAAAGCACCCAACAACTATGAACTACTCACTTGTTACTACAAACTGGACACAATCGCGGTAAAATCAATAGCTTTGCGATTAACTATTTTCAAATTCCCGCACAATTTTTGGACTTTTTTTATTAATTGATTTCTCAATAAATATTGAATTAAATTGAAAAATTATTGATATTTTCGTGATTCAGTAGCGGTAAAGGTTGTAAAATAATTATATTGCTCTTCATTGAATTTCATATATATTCTCTATTATTACAGGATGTTAGCGGGTGAAGCTGCTCGGGAGGCAGTGAGTCGCGCGCACGAGGCGGCGGACAGCGCATGCGTTGCGGCTGCGTCAGCGTGGGCCGCACTAGCGGGGGGTAGAGCGCGACGAGCGGCCTTGCTTGCGCGTGCGCCCCGCCCCTCCCGACCCGCGAACCCACCCCACCATCCGCACCACCCGCAGCAAGCGCAGGGTTCCCATCCACCGCAACTACCCAGGCACGCAGCCGCTTCAGCGCAACTCACCGCGCAGCACGCCGCTGTTAATGGTGCCCTCCCTGCACACGTCTTTCAGGTACAGTCCAATGTCACTCTGTATACATATGTATAATAATCTTTGCATTTTATAATAAGCAGATCAAAAGCAGTAGTCGGTTATAGTGCAGAATATCCGAAAATTCCTTCTTATCTTATCTATTTTTAGTAATGAGTATGAGTATGATTTTTAGTATTTAGTAATCAGTGGTAGCACGCACGGACACCAAGTCGATCGACGTGAGTTCTAATCCCTTTAATGAGCCTGAGGTTTCAATGAAAGAAAACATTGTGATGAAACTAACACGTTGGTAGAGTATCCTAATAGCCTCTGATGACTCTAATCTCCTTACCTCTCTCAAGTTGAAAATCTGTCTCCAAGCACCAGTAGGTGTGTTGAAAGTATTTGCTTGCACTTGAGAGCCTGCCCCCTACTAGGCTTAGTATATGACTATCTTGGGGCACATGGTCACTTAACATCAGTAGAGATTGTAAACATATTACATGATTGAAACATATAAAGAATAAAAAACCTGTGTCATAAAAGAATTGACCAAATTTTACATTTCTATCTCCAGTAGAGTCTTCCTTTCCTTGGAGAAGAAGAGGTAGAGTCAGTCAGATCAGAACTTCTCTTAAATATGATTTATTTGCAGGTACTCTTTAGTTTCATTGAAATAATAACAAAAAAAATGTATATTTACAGCTCATCACGAAAGGAGATTCTCTCAATTATTTGCATTCCATGACTGATTTGACAGCGGCTGGTTTGGCCAACACGGCGGCATTGTGGGCCTTATACGGTAAAACTGAAATGGCCTCCGTTACGTGTCAACTGTTACTAAATTTAAACATGAGTAAGTTTGTATCCATACCATTTTGTGATCGTAATATGCATTATTAAAAAAAAAAATAGTATACGTGACCGTGCTATATGGCCGACACGTTGGCGGGTGCGAGATACTAATTACGACAACGGGGTTGGGATGTATAGCGGGGAAGGGAAAAGCGTGAAGTTGCGTGACGTAGCGCAGTCACAGTACACGAAAATATTCATATAAACGGTCGAAACGAAGTACTTCGAAATTTAGGTAAAATTCGCTACACAATAGTCGCGAGTGCGCCACAGTTACCAATGGCGAAATATAATATTACCTACTTCCTAGAATATAAAATTGTTTTTGATATGTTAAACTTAGAAAAAAAAAATATATTTATTTGTTTAAAAGAAAGTTGTACATTCCTTTTTTACTAACTCACCATCACTTTAGAAACTAGAAATAAAACTCTAGTACAAATAATTTAAATTGAAAGTGACACAATTTGCAGTAATATATTTTGATGAAATGATAATAATAACAAAGTAAGATAGCATTATCAAATACGTAAGTAGGTAACCCAATGGAAGCCTAAGTGTGTCTTTATCTACCGAGCGGCTGTAGGTAATTATTTCAGGAACACTGTCGAGACAACATAATGTTTACTTTAGTGTACTGTGATTGCGTATTGACGTAATGACGTGTTACCTCGTCCTTGCCAACGTCTTTCTCAAATAGGACGGTCGCGCACAAACTTGTACGACTATAACTGTGTTCGATATACATTTGTGTGGGTTTTGGGTCTGCAAAATCCGACTAGCGAATAGTCATTTAAAATTCAGGAGAATTTTTATTTTATTTTGTTGATTGTTTGTTTGTATAGAATGCAGCGTGGGTAGTGAGAGCGCGTGGCAGTGGTCAGAGGCGAGTTCGACAGCTGCGGCCGGGGCGGCGGGAGCGGCTGCGTGGCGCGCTCTCACATCTGTGCCTGCCGCCATTGCTGCGCACTTTCCCTCCTCGCACACTAAGACTATCGCCGACAGGTTCCATGCGGAGCTTGCATTAAGAGCTGGTATGTTTCCTAACTAATCTCACTTAATTATTATCTTGTGATCACACTGGTTGTTATGCTTTTAAGTTAAATAGTTTAACAACAGTCAAAGAAACACATCTTGGATTTTAACTTGGCAACCAATCATTTCCAAGTTGACAGATACACATGCGAGTTTTGTCCTAATTAATCAGCAGATTTTTTTTTATCAGATTCATTAAACTATTTCCATTTCTTTATTTTCTCGATGACAGTTCTAATTTGATAGTTGTAGTGCTGTGACCAAATAAGTAATGATATCGATCGCATATCGAGTGACAGTGACGATTCATCAGATTGTGATTAAAATAAATAAATAAATATTACCTGTCGTTATAATTATTTCGTTTCATTGTCGAGTACCTACCTATACCTACTTATTTTACAACAGCTTCGAAAATTTTGAAGAAGTTGGCATTATCAATCAAGAATTAATACGTGTAACTTCTTGTAATTAAATATAATATTAGGTAATAAATTTGTACAAAAGTATCCGGCAGTAGTTTAGTTTCTTACATTTTGTAAAAAAAATCGGGTCTGTTATCGTGTTACGTTTATCGATATAGCTCCATCCCTATCAGTTTCTCCGACTCTGGTATAACCTTGTACGTGTGTAAACGTCATATTTTTTATAAAATAATGCATACATAATGTAAAAAAGACACTCGTTCGTCGTTCAAGTTTTCACAGGAGCTGTCATCGAGAAAATAAAGAAATTTAAATCGTATTACCTTATTTTGACTATTTTCGAAATAATTACAACTTGTAATAATTTTTAACTAATTTTTAGCTATTCGCCAGTAAGTTGTTGTACACCATCATCCACAATACAATATGCATAAAATTAACATAAAAACATTTAGGTTACATATTTCAGTCTATTTTTATGTTATAGGTAAATGGGAGGAAGCAGAGCAAAGCGTTCGCCGATTCGCCTCATCTGATCGATGGGAAAGTCAGCTTCTCAAAGCAGAAATGTATTTCATAAAAGGTGACGCGATGGAAGCGCTGGATTGTCTCAGTGACATCTTAGACTTTTGTAAAACTGAAGATGACAGTCTTCATTTCATCTCTCTACGTGTGAAAGCTATGATTCTTATGTCGCAAGTACAGCAGTCTTTCAGCAGTTTTCAATCAAGCAATATAATGCTTCTCAATGAGGCTCTATCATTAGCTAAGAAGTATTATTTACACTATTTAGCTGTAACTGTGGAAATGCATATAGCCAATGTACAACTGAATATGGGATGCGCTAAAAATGCACTGATTCTTGTAAGAAAAGTTCTGCCTTATGTTATGGCTCATGGCAGTGCTTATGATCTAGCAAGGGGTGAGTCATATGTGTTTCATTACAACAATGATATTATAAAAGGAATATATATGTTACCTTCATAATGGCTTCACAAAATAAGTGGCATGCTAATGTATACATACAATGTATCATGTATGTGTATGTCAAATCATTGGACGATACGAGGAAGTATGACGGAATATTTTTATATCGGCAGTGAAAATGAGAAAAGTATATATTCCTGTGCTTCGAGCCGTGTAGTATAAACAAAATAGAATAATTAACCAGATAGGACATCTTGTCTTACAATGATTTATGCATACAAGTATTATGAATTTGTGTTATTATATTGTGGTATTAAAGTACCTAATAAGGAGAGTAAAATCGCAATTAAAGTAAGCACATGAACGTATAATTAACTTTATAAGAAAAATAATCAATACATTCAAATAAATCTGAGCTGTCTGTCTGTAATTTCGAAGTACAGTTTTTAAGTTCATATTTATGCTTCACTGCACGTTACCAAAATCAAAAAAGGGTATTTTAAATTTTAGTCTGTTTGTATGTTGAAACAAAATGTCTAAACTGATTTTCACGGGGCTTCTATTGACATGTAAAAGACATTTATATACAGAGTATTATTAAGAGTTCTTATCATTACGCTTTTCTATAGGTGCTAATCAGTAATGATAACTATACAATATCAACAAGCTAAATTATTAAAAAGGAAACCCGACTGCAACAAAAACACTTGACTATTTTTTTTATATCTTTGATTTTTATTTGATTCCCAGACGTCGTAGTTAAATATTATTATAGCTTATATCACTCGCACAATTAAGATGAATCAAGCGACACCTAATATGAAAAAATCCATCAAGCAGTTTAGGCTACAGAGCTTGCCAAAGAAATATACATGCATACATACATACGCTTGAAAAACTGGCTCATATATTTAATCAATGTATAGAAACAGGAACTTTCCCTAATATGATGAAAATTAGTAAAATAGTTCCAGTGTTTAAATCAGGTTGTAGAAGTAATATTGGTAATTATAGACCAATTTCTGTACTTCTTTCGATTAGTAAGATTTTGGAGAAAATTATGCTTAAGCAGTTAATAGAGTATTTTAATAAACACAAGATATTGGATGGTTGACAGTTTGGATTCACGAAATCGAAATCCACCACAGACGCTGGTGAAACGCTACTAAGTCATATATTTGGGGCACAGGAAGAGTCGCAGGATGCAATCGGTGTATTCTGCGATAACTCAAAAGCCTTCGACTGCGTTGATCACACCACGCTGATACTAAAACTAAAACATTATGGTGTTTGTGGCCCTTCTCTCGACTTTCTAAGCTCTTATTTGATAGACCGCTTTCTAAAACTAAGTGTAAATGGGGCAACGTCTTCTGGATCATTGGCGAGAATCGGCGTCCCTCAGGGATCGATTTTGGGACCATTTCTGTTTCTCGTTTATATAAACGATTTACCGCTAGTAGTTGAAAACGACGCTGACATGGTTCTTTTTGCGGATGACACTTTACTTATATTCGAAGTGAAAAGAATAGATTCGGAGCTTAGGCAATTAAACAATATTTTAGTTACAATCTCTGAACGGTTTGCTTTAAGTAATTTACTGCTAAATGCAAACAAAACCAAATGTATGAGATTTGCCTTGCCCAATGTCCGGCGTGTTGATAGTAGTATCAAGATAGAAGGGAATTTAGTAGGTTTAGTTGATAGTACTGTTTTCTTGGGGTTCGCACATTAAAATCTTGGAGTGAAGATTAAGCTCTGCTGCATTTGCAGTACGTAAGATTTGACAGTTAACAGATATTGCGACTGCTAGGTTAGTCTACTTCGCTTACTTCCATAGCTTAATGTCTTACGGTATTTTGCTGTGGGGTTCAGCAGCTGAGGTAGATACCATATTTATATTACAAAAACGGGCAATTCGTACAATTTACATCCTAAAACCTCGTGAATCACTAAAGCATAAGTTTCAGGAATATAATATCTTAACTTTGCCCTCCCAATACATCCTTGATAACTTAATGTATTTTCGTAAAAACTTAGTCAAGTTAGATTTTGTCAAAGATCAGCGCAATGTTAATACTAGAAATAGAGATTAAAAATTAGTCGTAACGTGATTTAGACTAAGTATGTCTAATAAAAGTTTTTTGGGTAATAGTGTCAGGTTTTATAATAAGATTTCGAAGCATATTACTGATTTGCCGGACAACAAGTTTAAGGACCATGTCAAGCAACTTTTACTGTCAAAAGGTTTTTATAGGGTGGAGGATCATTATGTGAATGATAGTTTTAGCGGAGGTGAGGAACAGAGAGTAAAGTTCCTCATCCGCCATAGAAAAGGGAGGATCCTCCGGCCAGACGGGCGCTATGTCTGGCGGGCAGCTGCCCCGACTGTTGTATTTTTTTTTTTTTTTTTTTTTTTAGAACTGACTACACTGTTAGCCTTAGGGGCCCTAAAGCCGCTGCTGCTTTTACAGCTTCACCGGACTTGGGGAAAAAGTATAGCTCCGACTGTTGTAGTCGGGTTCTTGTATATATACTCAACGATAGAGTGAATTTCTATAGCGCGATGAAGGATAGTAGGAATGCGTCCTATGTGGCTCGATAGTTGTCGCTATGTGTGCTACGTAGTTGTGTCGATGCGTTGATGCGTCAGTTGTGGCGAGAGATGTCGCTACAATAGTGATGTCTGGAAGTGACTCCCTCTCTGCATCCACTAAGTTATTATTATTGTACCTGTTATATTAACATTTGTACAGTTGTCAAAAAAAGATAAACCCGATCGAGTTTCTTATCGGTTCTTCTCGATGTCTGGGACGTTTTCCGAACGGGCAGTAGAGTTTTGACGTTTATAAGTGCCTTCTTAGGGCCTAAATTGAATAAAGATTATTATGATTTTGAAACATAACCCTTCTTTTTCGCAGCCGGGGAAAAAGTTAAATTAATTATTACAAAATAAAATATCGCATTAAAACAGCTTGCATAGATATTAAGTTTGAGATATGGGTAGTAAGCTTCCAACTTAATCCAATACATTATCACGTTACTACTTATAGGTGCAGTGCCGGTTATAGTGAGCAGTAATGATAAACATTAGATACTAAAAAATGAAGCCAAATGAAGCTTTCATTAGAAATTAGATTCAGTTACGATTAATAATATATACTATAAAACAACACGCAATTCCTTAACATGGATAAAAAATATACAATTGTTTGATATTTGTTGGTATATAAATATTGAAACCGTATTAATGACCCGCATTATTATAACAAAAGGTGTGTTCTGTGACCACACTCACTATATAAGGCGGCAACAACATGCCTAAAGATCCCCTCAAATTCGGTGAAGCTGTAAAAGCCGCAGCGGCTTCTGTTTCATAATCCGTGATGTAAAATCTGTTTTACGTAAAGTATAGTGTAACGTAGAGTATATACTTAACACAACAAAAAAAATGTTAATAAAAATCATAAAATTTAACAGAGGATAACTAAAAAACGATAAACACAGGTTTATACGCAGTTCTCTTGAAACACCAAAACTATTTTCACGAGAATGAAGAACACTACCCATTACCCACCCGTAATCTGTAATCATGGTATCGAAATACGCCCATAAAGCGTACCTGCTCCGACATATGTTTGTCTCTATTTTACTCGTTCATAGGTATATTCTTTTTTGCACCTGTCATTTTTTTTACGTAATATTTTATGGCAATGTTTTATTTTATCAAAATAATAAATTATTCAAGTACAGTATCGCATAACACACGGCATTTTAAGCCGATCTGAGCACTTGATTAAACAACCGTACACAACACGCTCCCCTTGACGCGCGTCGGCGCGACACTGAAGTTTGGGTGTGCAAACTCGCATAGTTTCAATGTGCCATGGAAGGAGTGCCTATGACGTATATACGTCTTTACTTATAATATCATTGCATTTCACACATTACTTTGCTAAAACTCCATAATTAAGTTGACCAGTAACTTTGTCAGGGTAATTGTGTCTGACTAGATCACGAGCATCATACACCAGATGTAACACCCGTCATAGTGGCACGCTCAGATGTGCCAGCTGGTGTATTTTCAGCAATCAAGCAGTATAGTAGGGTCACCGAGTGGGTCGCGACCATCATTCACATGGTGATACCGTCACTGTGACTCTTTTGGTTTATCGAGATTTCGGGAGCAGACGGTATATCCAGCTGTCGAGAGGCTTGCAGGGCGGTGTGACAGCGACAACCATCGATGGATTGCAAACCTCTCGGTGGTCGCGATTATTTTTAGTTTGTACTGGGCTTCCCATCAGGCACAATATCATCACTTTGCCGTTCTACTATAAAAAGATCAAAGTTATCTTAATTTCAGCTTTATTATTGTATACAAAATGTCGCGTTGCAACCGCCCCGACCAACGGCGAGATGCGAGTACAAGTATTGCAATCGTGTTGCGACGCGCTTGAGCCCGTGAAAGATAATTTTTCAAAAGTGGGCGCACACGCAAGGCTCTTGCAGACTTGGTACTTCCAGGTATGTATTAAAGCTGTTATTGATAAAATTGGTATTAGAGTTCTGATGGCCAGGTCAGATACATACGCCATGTATGGGGGCCAGGACTCGGCGCGGCAAGCTGTGGAAGGTGGCTAGCCCAGAAATGCTACGTCTCCGTTCGAGAAAGTAAAATATAAACGAATGTCTCTCAAGTAGACAAGCTTTTCCAAGTCCGGTGAAGCTGTAAAAGCCGCAGCGGCTTCAGGGCCCCTAAAGCTAACAGTGTAGTCAGATCTAAAAAAAAATGGACAAACTTTTTTCAGTGTTTGTAAGGAAACCCAGACAAGCCAAATGTGTTGGGATTTCTTTGGTGGATGACCTTTTTTGTTTGAGATTTCCTCTATATTTTTTACTAATTTCTTTTATTCTCATACACAAAAACCTAAGGGTACCTAAGATTTTAAACAATTGCCGCGTTTCACAATCGCCTATCTTTTTCTGATAATTTTATGGATGGTAGAGGTAAGGAGAACGATGTTTTATTAAGGATATATTCAAAAGGTGTCCAGCTGTAAGCAGTAAATTACAATCCAAATATCCACCAAAATGGCGCTAGTTTAGCAAAAGGAAATGATACTTTTTCATGATTTTATGGCCATTACTGTTGTAGAACCTAAAAAAAATTGTTCAATAATGGGAAAAGTTGTTTGAGTAGACGAAAATTAAAAATAGTAATTTTCAGCGCTATCTTCAAAATTTACGAACTTGCTACCGTGGCGACACACTAATTTGACCCTTTTCATATATAGAGATGGCACTCCTGGTCTGTTAGTCCATTGAAAAGTTACATTTAGGGTTGCGTTTTTCAAAGGACTCAATTTAATTTTTTTGATGTTTAGGAGGGGTTAGTATAAGCTTAAGTTCAAGTTTGTGCCCTTGTCCCCCGGCTGCCATCTTGGAAAAAGAGATGCAAAGGGTTTTCGCGCTGTATCTCGTAAACTAGCAACTGTTCAGTAAATTTTATGACATTTGTAGTAAATTAAATTGTCTACAACTTTATTCTTATTACTTGTTATCGGAAAATGGGAAATAAAACAGTTTATGAACAAAAATAACTGAAACTTTTTGAACAAATTTTCTTTTGGGCGTTATAACTTTAGTCATTTTACAATAATATGACATCAGAACAATTTTATAGAGGGTTGCCCCCCCCCCCCCGTACTTAGCCCCTATATATCAGAAAAATAAATTTGCGTCCTCTGAAAAATGCACGCCTAAGGCCTAAAAAATGTTACAACCCTCCACAGTTCATTTATGGAGAGGCCCAGGGCGCCTTATTTTAAGATTGCCACCTCTGATGGTTGGTTTGTTTTATTTCAGGCACAATTGTACAATGACATTGGTAATCATGTTGCAAGGAATCAATGTGCCTGGATGTATAGACAATTGGAACAACAACACCCAATTGAACCATCAAATGTACTTCTCGTAATGTATTAGTTTATTAACGAATCCAAGATATTACCCTTGTTAAAAATTTACATGTAGTTGGGATGAAAGGCAATATGTGACTTGAAATAAAATAAATATACTGTATATAATTTTTTATTTGACAATTTTTGTGTATACCATACTTATTCTATTTTATTATTTTGGTAAATACAATTTTTTTTTTTCGAACGCCTTAATAATATTAGGTAGATATTGTACTCTGCTAACTTCGCCTATATTGCAATGTTTTATTAAATTTCACTATTATATTCTTTTTTTATAAAATAAAATGGTAAACAAGGACACGGAACCACAAGCGTGTTGCATCTTGAACCCTTCTTTCCCATGGAGCTCTGGAAATCGTATTCACCGCAGGAACACAATACAATGTTATTTGGTTGTAGAAAGAAAATTGTTATAAAGATTTCTTGCCCAAGCTTTTTTAAAAAACCTGTTATCTGGCTGAATATATCGACCAAGATCAGATATGTTTTACAAAGACAGGCTGTTTGAAAAGATACTATTTATTTTTATTTAAACGAAGTTATGCACGATAAGGTGAAGTTACCAGAGTCTACGGTATTGACTATGCGCACGAAATTTGCGCCACCTGGCGAATGCAAGGTATGAATGGAACATGGGATCCATCAACTATAAGGGTTGCCTGTCTAACTGATGCGGAGCGAGGCTGCGGGGCTGTGTTGCGAGTCATTGAAAAAGGGTGCCGTACAGTTGTTCATAGGCATTCCATAGGCATCGAAAGTCGAAATTTCAATCTAATTTTTGTTTTAAGGGATGGTCGATCCATAATTCAATTCATTTCTATTCTTAGATAAATTTCGATATAAGGTCAAAATAATATTGGAGAAAAAATATATCAGTTGAGGAGTTTCTAGTGTATAAAATTGTTTCTAGTTTCTAGTGTTTCTATTTCTAGTTTGTTGTTGATTAAGGTGTTCTGAATGTAAAATAATAAGAAACATGTCCGCCGCCGTTCGAGTTTTTTAGGTGCAAAGTGGCTAATATTTCCGAGGTGTATTTTCCAAATAATAACTATTGATCATAGATAAATTTCGATAAAGTCTATAGTTTTGAGAGATAAAAAATGTTTCTTTTTCACCTGTTGGTCAAAGTGAACTTTTTTTTCTCATTGTTTCAATTGAGTAAGGAGTCTCTAAGATATTTATTAGCATAAAGGAAGATATTCTGAATCCTAAATACAAATTCATTTGCCCGCTCTGTTTTCCCGCTCCGCATATAAAATATATGAATAAACCTCGCAAGCCCATGTCCACTGATGCGGAGCAGAGTTTTTTATGTAATACTATTGGTCGACAAAACTGCGCAACCTCGCTCCGCCCGCATTATTGGTTTGAGCCTAGGGTTACCACCCGTACTATATTTTCATCGCTAATTCAACTGTTGCGCTTATTACCCGACTGCGAAAAAGGGGGGTTATGTTTTTCGAGCATATTGTATGTATGGTATTTATTTGGCACGTCTTAATTGTGGGAGTGGCATAGACTATATAATTCCCAAGTACGACGTCTGGGAATCAAATAAAAAGCAAAACAAGAAAAATATTTTGTTTGTCGTGTTTTTGTTGCAGTCGGGTTTTTTGTTTTCTTTTTAATAATTTATTTTATATTCTTTTGTTAAATGAAAAAGAAGGGGAAAATTATTAATGAAATTTACTGTCATATTGTTAAAAAGTTTCAAGAAGGAAATAATATCAACAATTTAGGTTTCTACCATATTATGAAAAAATATAAAGTACGAATTAGAACAGCGCAACGTGGATCACATAATTGGATTCATAAAATAAATGAAAAATCACATATATGAGCCCTGAAAAAATTACACTCCATTTTGGGCAGTTACTCAATAATGATTAAAAGTATATGTGTACTATATATTGTTGAAAATTTCCCATAAGTACTATATATTTTGCATTTTTTTTATTATACAATTTTTTTTCCCAAAAAAAGGTGGCAACCCTAATTGAGCCATATTAAAGCCATGTCTTGATTATTTATACGGAGTAAACAATTTAAAGAAACGTCTAACATAATCGATATTTAAGTGCAAAAAAAGAAGTAAAAAGGTTACAATAAGAGAAGGATTTAAAAGCATACAATAATCTTTTTAAATTCAAACTGTGATAAAAAGGAATAAAATACGGTTTAGCTCATCTAAGAATTAAAAAAATTTACGGATAGAATGCCAGCTATGTTAAGGGCTGTGTTTTCGCATTAAATTTTATGTAGTAATTAACGCATACTAAGTCGCGAGCGGTTGCTAGTTACTTATCCTAAAAATTAAATTGATTAAGTGAAATTGTAATATAAGGCAACTTTTCTTGTAACAGCGGTTATTACATTCTTTGATCAAATTTCCAGGCTGATTTTGGAAAAGTGTAAAATTAACTCTAATTAGATTTTCCTTTATATTTGAAATTCACTAAACATGTGACTTCTATTATTTTAAATGAAATAATAAGAATTTGACGTGGTGGAATTATCAAAACAAATGTGAAAATCCCAATGTTTCGTATTTCTGAGTATTCTTACTAGGTAGAAACAATAGAAAGATTTAATAATCGGGTCTTTATAATGTATTGTTTATTTTTGCTTTCTTTATACATATTAAAGTTTAACTGTGTATTGTTGAAAGTGAAGTTCTCCCTTATTAATACAAATGCTCATTGAGAAGAGCCTTTTGTACTATTTCTGACATTGTTGCTTTAATATCTTTGCAAAGAACTTCAGCTACTAACACTTTGGTATCCGGTTGTGCGTCAGATTGTACAAAGGCGCCTTCACCTAATATATGAGTATCATTCCAACAATGGCCCAGAGAAGCCTGTGATTCACATATTCTACCAAGTTGTAACAGTAATGACGTAGTATCTTCCAGTAATGAAGGGAACGCCGTACAAATGCGTACCATAGACTTCAAAACCGGATGAAAAAGTTCTAAACGTAGGTCGCTCGGCAGAACGGACAACAAAGTTGAAAGTGTGTTAACGCATAATCGTGCGATAGACATAGCTTTTGGTAGAGCGTACTGAATTGATAAATGTGAGACAAGATCAACAGCAAATATTTGTTTTTCCAAAGACGCTTGACTTAGAAGTTCTGGTATAAAATCTAAACAAATATGCATTGACGGGATACCCTGTACAGTAACCGGCAACAGTTCACGAGGATATCCTTGAAAATGAACGAGTTTCGCTAATGATGGTTCTGATATAAATATCTGATGAAGGAATGAACAAATTATGCTCCTAACTTCTCGTAACGACCACATCAATTCTGGCTTAGCTTGGTCTTCCGGTGTCTCTAAGCAGGCTTCAAGTAATATTTGTAAGGCGGCACTCTCTTGTGCAGCCACTAATGCATTTTTCAATTCTTCCCTCTCTGCGTCAGATGTTAATTGTCCACTTTTTTCTAATAAAGGTTTGTCCAAAAGATGGCGACTTAGTTGACTTCTTGATGCAGCTAAACTTGCTTCCAGAATTCTTAGGATAATTTTTAATATAGGTCCACATCTAAATACTCTCATATCACATCGCAACACTTGTAACGGATCTACTAATACATTTTCTTGTGTGATTGTCACACTTTTACTACTACCATTTATGTCTAGCAGAGCGTTGATAGTCATAATCCACAAACATCGTGGCAGTACAGTATTCAGTCGCAACCATACCTCACGATATAATTCTTGAATATGTCTCGGTACTTGATCACCAAGAACACTTTTAATATACTTAACAAACATTTCTGCAAATGGCCATATATCAGTTGGATTTTTGTTAAGTATTGCTTTTAAAATTTTACCTGTTTTATATGGATTTTCTTCAATACTCTGGAAAGCTTCATTTATTGAGAATTCTGAAAGGTTGACGTCAGTGTGGTAACGTGATGTATTACCAAACACTTGATCATCCATCCAGTCATCAACAAGAGACAATTGAGGAAAATGTGTAGCTAATAATTTTAGGAGAGGACTGAATAACCCACCATAACTCATTTGATCTTTTTGTGCTTGATGCAATAGATACTTAATTGGAAGTTCAGATAAAAATGCTGTAGAGTAGCTTTTCACTTTACGGCCATTCGCTAACAAAGTGGCTGTATTTGAAAGTCTAATGTCTTCATATAATAGAAGATAGTAGATAAGAAGTAATTGCGAGGCTAGAGTGGGTTTTTCCAATTGAAATTCTACTGATTCACTATTGTCAATTTCCATAAGAGGAAACGGTTTATTTTGCACATCAAAATTAGCACCAAAAATAGAATTTCTAAAGACTCGCCTAATTTCTTCTTCCATTATTGGTTTGTTAACATATTCATTTGCACCTTTACTATTAATAACAAGTATGGAGTTTACGTAGACTTCAACCAATGCTGGCATTACAGGGTGTAAAGGGGCTGTACAGTTGCAGATTTGTCGATATATCCAGTTTTTTATAGGAACTTTGTGTTTCGAGAAAGCTCTGGATTTAAGAAGTTGATGAATACAATGCACGGTAGATATCCAGGGATATTGCTATTAAGGTTAGCTGTTACTGGGACTTTTACAGCATGTGCAGTTACTACCTGAAATATAAAATTCATTACTCAAACACATTCATCACTTAGTCAAGAAACAATTACTGATAACGAGAGTTTTGTACATAAGGCGATTTTTCGGGTTCGGTGTCTAGAACGAACGAAAAATATAAAAAGGAATTTCATACAAAAAAAAATTCCAACGTGCACATGCATTTTTTTGGTGAATTATCGTACAAATGCCAAACTTGGTGTGATAATAGTCCAGACTCTAAATTTAAAAAGATAAAAACGGATTGAGAGTAAGTTGGGTTTACTCTAAGAATTGCAATCTGACTGAAAGAAAAGACATTTTTAGTAAATGTATAACAAAATACTTTATGTGGTGAAATGAAACCCAGAGCTCGGGTCCAACTGAAAATGGCAGAACTTTTTGAATTGTACTATTAACTAATGATAGCTTATTACCAATAATTTATTTTCGATATCGGTATTACCATCAAAAATTATACATTTAAAAACAAATATACATAAATCTAAAATTTATTATTTCATTGATAATAAATCGTTTTAATTTGATTATTGTAATGGTAATAAAAAAAAAAAAGAAGAGAACTGTAAAGTAATGTATTAAATTAAAATAAATAAAAAAATTAGACAATTCAGATTAGAGTAAGTTTCGTGTGAGTATTAACTGTCCACAACCTCATTTACCAATAATGAACATTATTTAAATATATATACTTCCCTCGTCAACCATCAGCGACTCGGTCAATAGCGATGACTAAATGGATATGGGAAGCAAATAGTAACAGTCAATTTTATACTTTATATTTTACAAAAGAGCCATACCACGTTATTATTATTAATATTTGCATATGAACACGTTTTAATTCTATAGCTAACATTAGAGAACCTTGGAGAAGGAAAATTTTCGAGAATCTTTAAAATGAAAGTTGTTAGCGACGCATAGGGCTAGGCGTGATGATTTAGGAAATAACATTGACAATTAGTTGTAGGTATAAGTTGCTAGATTTCAGGAATAAGCATTTACGTATGAACAATCCGTTGATTTACTGTTTCTGTAAGTGAAGGTATTTAAAGATAGTAAATACGTAGTAATGAAGCTTATAATTTAGTAAGAATAGCATAGAAACGTACTGAACATATATTTCATTGATAATCTTCGTTTTAAACCAGTTATGTGTAATGTTTGTGATTTTATAGGAATAGGTAGGCTTATATGTGAATTCTATCGTGTTTGTAATGTTTATTATTCATACTTACCGTGTTTATAGGTTGTTTTGTGTTGTAATGTTTAAAGTTTAATATTTACGAAGTTTACTTTTCCCTAATGTTATATTGTGAGTATTTAGGTAGATATTGATGTTCTTAATAGATTTGAATAGGTTTGTAACATTCCAATAAGAATCTTATGAGATATTAACTAATTACGTGGAATTGTATGTAATAATAATAATAATAACAGAATAGTCGCGACGCGCCACGCCACAAGCTGTGTTACTAGGAAATGTTTAGAGTAGGAGGGAAATAGACGTCATCGTTCCGTCCCGCTCCAACACCGGTATAAATACATATGTGGCTGTTGCGCCCAACCGGCACACAGTGCCAAACGCAATTCAAGAAAAGAAGACTCAAGATTCTGAAGATTTACAAGAAGCTCTGTGTCAAGACTCCGAAGCACTGGATAGTGTTAAGAATTATTGTAAGCGGCCATTGTGAAGATTGAATACAGCGACTTGATTTTGGTGTTCGTGTGTTTTTTGTGTTGTTTTTCGAGAAATCTTCCACCCGCCAGCGACCCAGTCCACTTAGTTCTCCGTAGCTACGCCAGCGCCACGCCTCCGTGTAGGCATCTCACTGCGTGTGTGCCGTTCTGTTTCGCTCTCTTCACGCCTGATAGTTACGGGTGTGAACAGAGTTGTCACACGTAGTGAGTTTGGCTTGCGTACACTGGTTTGCAGCGCTCTGCTTACCGTAGTACGTATTCTCCGTGGTACAGAGTCCTAGGGTTGATCGGGCGCCGCGCCACGTTGCTCTTTCGTTGTGCAGGCCCGCTCGGTAATGTTATCGTTGTGCGTAGCTAATTATTGTTAGGAGCGTACCGTTGCGCTGTTAGGCTTCGTTGCGCCCGTTTTAAAAGTATTACAAAGAAAAAGGAGGGAGAGCACTTAAGGGATACCCTTTCTAATTTAGTATGAATATGTATGTTATGCGACAAAGTTTTATACGTGACAATATAAACATTTTCATGTGTCATTATTATTATATACTGTTATAATAATTAAAACAGTACATAAGTTATATATAAATTATACTATATTATTTGTAGTTAAAATAAAATTTAATCGTTATCTTAGCCACCATGATTGTTCCATTTTGTAATATGTATCTTCTAATCGAGGGAGCACAAATTTTATAAAAAGTCCACATGTCTCTTAAAAATCTTACTCGTTGGAAATTCGTAAATATATGAGCAGAAAATATAATCACCTGTTCTGTGAATATTTCTTGAGTAAATGCTAATTTAATACGAGCAAGACCATTGGGTCTGACGGGCACGCGCATGCCGAGTGTAGCACACACTAGTTCACCGACAGCCACCAACTGACCAGAATGAAAATGGATTGCTATTAACAACAACATTTCACCGAATGATGCTGTTACACCAGAATTACTAAAAAAGATAACAAATATAATAATTATTTATATTATTATTATTATTATTGATATGTCACATTTCAAAATATATAAAGGGTGAAAAAACGAACGAAAGATGAGAGGCAAAGTATAATATATGAAATTTTACTCATGACTATGGTATTGCACTAATCGATAGAATCTATGATAAGGATAAAATCTCTCAAATAAACATTATATCTTTACAATTAAAGGAGACCATGAAATTTAACAAGTAGTAAATATTGGACTAACATGAAAGGAAATTTATATCTAAAGAAGATATAAATTACAATTATTTGTTTAATACGTTTTGACAAATTAAGAAAGTTAAAATCAGTGAATGCATTTATTATTAATTCAAAGAATGAAAGCTTTGAGTAAAATTTGATATATTCTATATTTAATATACTTTTTCTCTATATCCCGTTCGTTTTTTCCACCTGTATATAATATACCCACATCAACAAAATCTAGGGATATTTTAATTCAAAAGAATAATTATTTTTATAGTATATAAAATTTTATTTAAAATAAAAGTTTATACATAGCCTGAAATCTCTTCTATATTAAAAAAATATAAATAAAAAATTGAAAATTATTATTATGTGGGGTAGGTGTTTTTTAAAAAGATTTTTGCATGTTTAATAAATAATATACAAATAATATATTATTGTTTATTTATATGAACTTATATGCGAAGATGTTAACCATGTCGATATTTTGATCGAGAACAAATCCTAACAGCTGTGTGCAAATTACCACTAATTCTTAGAAAATACTATTTTTTACCTTTCGTGATCCCACGCGGACCAAGTTGCGGGTGACAGCTAGTATGTACAAATATAATTATTATAAAATTAAAACTGATCATCATACCTTTCAAAATATGCCTCTTCTTTGACTAACCATTGAACCCATTCAATAGCTTTCTTTTCATGCTCTGGTGCAGCTAAAATAAATAATAGAATATTATGGCGCTGTTTAAATTCTTGGATTGAACTAGTATAAAATAGAATGAGCAATGTGCAGTCATTTTATTGAAATTGTGTTTATTATTTCGGTACTGCCTACTTATATAGTTTTCAATAACGCCTATGAGGTTTTTATATCGCGACTTCTTGGTATATACAGGGTTATATTGGTAATTCGACTTATTTCCGTTAGGTGGTGATAGGGCTGACAATTTGCGATAATTTTAACCCCATATGCAATATGCAAAAGTGAACCATTTTTGAGTTATCATGTT
Source organism: Saturnia japonica (assembly GCA_033032175.1). NCBI lineage: Eukaryota > Metazoa > Arthropoda > Insecta > Lepidoptera > Saturniidae > Saturnia > Saturnia japonica. Next base: position 10,837,592 of record CM065305.1, read on the forward strand.
TTTAGCTTTTTTCAAAATAAGTCAAAAATGCACCATCAAAAATGTATTTAAAAAAAAGTATCAATTTAAACCTTAGTAATTAAAACGATTAAACACTGGTTATTTATATTAAAACAATAACTATGGGTCCAAATAAAAAAATGCGAGACGAAAAACGATATTATTTCAATATTTTTTTTATTTTTTTCCACTAAAATGCTTTAAATACAAAAATACGTTATGAAACTTGGCTTTCAGATTATTTTAAAAACATAACCGTTTTCTTAGTTATCTAACAATGCATAACAACTAGGAACTTATTTTAAAGAAACTGAAAAAAATGCTCACAAAGGAAGCAGGTGGAAATTAGTATTCGAAGTAAACTTAAGGTCGCTTTTTAAAATTTCCATATAATAAAATAAAAATAAAACCAAATGTAAATAAAACAAATAATACAAATTTAAAATAAAATTTAGAACTTGTAACAGTTTAGTAGTAATAACAATTAATAAAAAGTAACCATTAAGACATTTTGGAATTTAGTTAATTATATAGTATGTTATTAAGTAAGTAGTTATTTATGAACAGTTGAGATCGTCATTCCGCACGGCCGAAAAGTATCATGCCGAAAGCTTTGAGATACCACAGTTTTTGTTGTTATCTTTCACAGTAATTGCATTATATGATATATTTCATTATATTAATCAACATAGGTTTGTAAAATTACTACTGAGAGAACACCTGTGTATTGAAAACATACAACATAATCTTTAGTTATATTTATAGTTTTGTAAATAAATAGATTAGAGAAGTAATTGATACTAACACATTAAAGAAGGACAAGCAAGGATCATACATAGGCTTAAAGAAACAAATCTAACTCCAGCTGGTGTGGGGGGTGGTTTCTGTGTCACCAAACGTAAAAGGCCTGCAACTTCATCATCCTGAAACTTTATGCCAGCTATTCCTCTTAGAGCGCAGTAAAGTCTTAACAGGGCTGATGCATTCACACCTGCAGTGGCCTCTCTCAGTCTATTCAATAATTCTTGACGCAGTTTTGTCAATGCTGAGTGGCCATCTCCTTTTCCCCTTTTGTGTGAGTTACGTAAGAAAGTTGCAAACCAACCTCTAGTTGTTTGATCAGACCCAAGCAATAGTCCCGACATAAAAGAAACCTAAAATAATTGTTTAATAATAATTACTTTCATGTTTTATTATTATATTTATAGAAAGGAAGTCAAAGTTTTCGTTACGACTTGCTTAAATGGAATTCACTATTTTGTTGACCCCCATTTGCAACCTGCAGACCCCCAAATTGTGTTTCACTGACATGGACCCCTTTGGAAACTTACGTTCTAAACCATAGAGAGAAACCCCCCTTGATGCCCTTTGGTCGGTTTCCGAGCTTTGGAATCTATGTCTTTTTACCATAAGATATGTATGAATTTACAATGGTAAATTTAAAATATGCTGTCTCGCCGTCCGCCGCGCCGGTGTGCGCTGGCCATTATATTATAATATGTTTATGTTCTTTTAAAAGCAGAAGTGTTCTTATACAACAATTATGATTTTGTGGGGTCTCGTAATCTATTTATTTGAACTAGCGATCGCCTTAAGCTCGGAATTCGACCAGCGACTTTTTCTGTTTGACATTTGCAGTATTCATGAACCTAAACAATGAGTATTATCTACATCACTTGCTATCACTTTTCGTTGAGTGACAATGTCAATATTTTGGGAGATCTAAGTTCAAGGGCACTTGTCGGGTTAGGATTCGCAGTAATAATTTATTTAATGTAATATATTAGTAACAGATACTATTAAGATACAGATATAAATTTTAGTTTTCTACACTAAATACACTTGTTTTACTTACAAGATCATCTTGATGATGGGTCAAAGTGAGATTAATTACTAATGATGGTAATCTTGAAGCTGATGCAGCTTTGGCTCTTATAGATGCTGCTATATGAGGACAGGCAGCACAGAGAGTTGTAAGAGTTTTTGCCCTAATTCCTCCTTCATCACTTCTCTCAGCATTTAACACAAGCGATTCTACCACTGAATGAGAAATAAAAGAACATCTTTTCATATAAAATACAAATAATTTCAAAATGGAAGAGATAAAAATGATAATAGCATCAATGATCAAATGAAAAATAAGAACATGTTGGAAAACAGCAGAAAATGAAACTTAATCAGAAATAAATCACCAGTGTAGGTTTATTATTAATAATATATAATATACAATTAATATTTCACAAATTCTCAATATAATATGTAATCAATCTAATTGGCTATCACATTAGAACAACAGATTGTTAATTGAAGCACCTCTTACGGGTTACTTGAATATATTTTTATTAGGAATGCCATCAGATTAATAATTTTTTTTTTCTTTATACTACAAACATGGCAATCAAGCGTATGGCCTGCCTGATGGTAAGCTGCTACCATAGCCTATGGACAATTGTAATAATATTGGTATCACTAGTGAGTTGTCGCCTTTGGACTCCCCTTCCCAAGGAGCTCTGGAAACCCTACTCACTGCAGGAACACAACTAAAGGTTATTTAGCTGCAATCTTCAGTAGGGTGGAGGTATTTCATCAGTCGGACTGCCCCAAGTAGAGAGAAATCTCAAAAGAAATTTCTCTGTGCCCTACCTCTTTTAGAGGAACATAGGCTTTAAAATTATGTTTCAATAATTAATTTTGTTGAGCAATTAAGGAAGATATGTCATTGCAAAAAATAACACATTTAGGAAATATTATATAGAGATATAATATTTAAAATACATAGATTTACATAAATGTAAATGTTTACCTTCTTGTAAAGTATCAGGCATGTTTGCCACAACCCATGATATTATAATAGGTCCCTTATTAACATAAAGTAATACATCTATAATCTCACAAATATTCAACAGATTTGGTAGTTCAGCAAGACTGATGCAGATAACGTCTGTTATTTCTTCTAAATATACATCATTGTCAAATAGCTCTGATGGTTTTATTGTGTACTCTACACTGGAATTCTTATTCTGATGATATTCCACTATCTGAGCTTGCATTTGTAATAACTCTGATAATACTAGTCGGACTCTACGAGCTGAATCTGACTGTTCAAAATCATTGGCAAGGCCGTTTACAACACTTGGGATAAGGATGGATTCGATACATTGTGAACCATTTTTTTGTCTGAAAAATATAAAATTAAATGTATTAAATTTCTGTTATCCAATAGAAAGAGGAATAATATATAGAACTTTTATAAAGATATCTAAAGTTAAGTATTACCCCACTACAGGGTGGTGTTATAAGACATTTTATAAGCATTAACATTTTCTCATAGCATATCTTTTTGTCATCAATCTACAATATTACTAATTAAAATTTTATATGAACAGAGGACATCAGATTGACATTTCAGCAGTTTAACATGACTTTTGTGGCTGAGTTCCTTCTGCAGTCATTACCAATCTCAGTGAAGCTGGCAAAGCCTCTAATGGCTCCAGGGCCCTAAAGGCTAACAGTATAATAAGAAAAAAAAGCAATTACAACTATATACATATAAAAGGTGCATCATTTTTATTATCACTAAAAACAAATTCCAGGAATATAGTACAATAACTTTGCCCTTCCAACAGATCCTTGATAATTTAATATACATATATTAACAGAAACTTAGTCAGCTAGATTTTGTCAAAGATCAGCATAATGTACAATGTAGTGCACAATAGAGATAAATTTGTTGCACCATGTTTTAGACTGTGTAAAACTAATAAAAGTTTTTTAGGTAATAGTGTTAGGTTCTTAATAAGATTACAAAGGAAATTATTGATTTGCAGGAGAACAAGTTCAAGGATCATGTCAACCAGGTTTTACTATCAAAGGGTTATTATAGAGTAGATCATTATGTGAATGATAGTTATGTCTGGAAGTGACTCCCTCTGTGTGCCTCCACTAATTAATATAATTATTATTATACCTAATTTATTAACACTTGTACAGTTGGAAAGGAAAGATAAATCCAATAGAGTTTCTTACTGGTTCTTCTCGATGACTGGGATGATTTCCGAAATGGCAGGCCTAAATTGAATAAAGATCATTTTGATTTTAATTATTTAAACAATTTCCTTCACCTTCAGCCCACAGTGTCCATAATTAAATTCAAGATAATAAAAGCAAGCAATTTCTTTAAAAAAATGTGATATATTTTGAGATGCAAACCAATGATCATAAAAATGATTTTCATAAGCTCTCAATTACGATATCACTGATTTAATAAGTTAAATACGATTTAAATTACATTACAACCTACCTCATCTGTTGCTCCTTCTTTAAATCAACTTCTAACGCATGAAATTCAATAGACAGTAATGACACAATAAAGTTTACCAAGTCTATGCCTGAAAGTAGAGTCAGTATTTCTTTTTTTGCTTCAGCACAGTAATTAGTAATATCCACAGGTGATATTAGTGCCATACGAACTAGGCAAGGTATTATGGGTCTTATTTCATCAGGAGAGCATTTAGTAAGGACTTCTATATCAACATCTTTTATGGCGTTGAACACATGAGGTGCGACAGGCTTCATAAATTGTGTATCCATCGTTGTACGACACGAGTTCCTAGTTTTAATATTGTCAAATGTTTACATAGGTTTTAATAACAATATAATAAAAACGTAATCTGGAAGTAAAATCGTAAACATAACTTACAACTAGTTAGTAATTACTAATCCTCTGGTTATTGGTTTATGATTACTAATATAATGCATGTTTTGTACAAAACAACATTTTTTATTAGACATAATAATATCTGAAATAGGGATGTTTGATTTTCATTGATGTTATCAAAATATTGATGTTTAAGTTAAAAGGATTAGGATGTTAGGTTCTTTATAATATAAATGTATTGGTAAAATAATTGAAAATTGATGTTTCTAAATTTGTATATTGTTGTTAAATGCAGTTCGACGATCCGAATTCCGATGTGGCATCCAAAAAAGCTCACCCACTTGACTAGCACCAAAACATCGAGGTTTTGGTTTCAATTTTAATCAGAAATCGATTTTTACTTAACAATGTTGATATCGATGTTTCTCTAACATTGCTCATCCCTAGTCTGAATTCTGACGGCTGACGGGCTGACGTTTAGTGTAGATTCACACTCAAGTGATGTAAAACTACGATTAAACGATAGTCATTTGGACTGTTTCGTTTAATGGATTGAATTGTTTTATTTTATTTTATTTGAATTGTAATAGGTCAAAAATTGACTGTTAATTTCCAATACAAAATTTGTGAAAATTATGAATTAAAGTTAAATTAAGTATATTTAAGTTACTTGGCCCTATGTTATATAATTTTGACGGCATTTTACGTAATTTATAGTTAAATTACTGTGCTCAAGTGAAGTGGATTATAAATAATAACTGGGAACATGCATTTTAAGTTACCACAAAAAATCTCTGCCAAGTTTGAACAAGAGAGCCGCCATCTTATTGAAGCCATAGACTTATAACGCTAAAGGTAGGCATTACCATTCAGGTTTGCATTAGAGCGGCGCTGAACTGCGCCTCGCGGCATATTTGCCTCAAAAGAATATATTGACGCGCAGCGCCGCGCTTGTCTAATGTGACACGGCAAGCGGCGCGGCGCGTTGCGTCAGTCTGCATACCCTCTAGTTATTGGTCTATGCTGCATACTGCTTTCGGTGGAGAAGCATGCCTATTCACAAAAATGGAAATAGAGGAAAAAAAGTTAATTAATACTGTTAGTACTTATTGGAAGCTGTTCGATCCCCAACATGAACTAGGCAAGGAAAGACAATGTATGGGCGGAAATAGCAATAGAAATAGGTGTATCAATAGTGTATTATATATTTTTTCTCAAACATGCATGGAAATATTGTCATTATTTTCGAAAAAAGAACACGCCAAGTATCGAATTTACGGACAAAGAAAATCAAATTCATTGCAGGAGTATTTATTAAATTTGGAACATTACAATGCTCCAGCAATTTTGTATGAAACGTCGTTATACTCTTTACATTGGATCTCTTTTATCATTCTTGGCATACCAAAGTAAGTCTCTTTGCTTAGTACAAATTGCGTTCACGTGGCTGTATAGCCATAAATGCGCTTGCCTTTCGGCACAGGTGATAAATAGAAAATTGGTGGCAAAGCTGAAAATTTGCTGAATTAGAAAATTGCTAAAAAACTGAAAAACGATCAATAGAGGGTCTAATCTGTCGGAATGACAAAAGTAATATCTTCATATTAGGATTTCCGCAATGCGCAAATAGTTTAAGTCTAGTTTTGTCTAGTCTAGGACTGTGTCATTCGGTCTGAGCACTGCTTCTAGCTTTAGCTCGAGTGTTAAACTGGGCGTCCTAAATCATTTGAAGACATTTAATTCCAATTATGGTGTACTGAAACGATTTTTGTATATCATTGCCCAAAAGAAAAGGTTCAACGGATATCCAAGCTGCCATACAAAGAATAGTTAAAAGGATGAATAATTAATTGGATCTCCTCCACTATAGTGTACCGCTGAGTTTCCCACTCAGATGTAATAGTCTCAAGTTGTCAAGACGATTTAACGTCTTAGTTTTAAAACCGCCAAAGTTTAGGTCAGGTTGGTGATTGTGTGCATCAGATACTAGCTACGCACAAAGATAATGTCGCAACCCAGTGTAAACTTTCAAAACCAGAGTTTGTATTGACTTAACTGTACACTTCTTTTATACAAATCTGTTATCTCTAAGCTTTGCAATCTATATGTTGCAGATCAAGTCTAATCGATAGCGCTAGAGAAATACTCGAAAATCGCTCATCAATTTAATCATACATAGTCACGCTTCCTACTTGGACAGTTATAAGGGCCAGTATGATCATATTTTCAGGTACTACGAAACATTAGATTGTTGCTTTATTTTTTGGTCGGATGATTCACGACTTCAGTTTGTTAAAAAATGTCGTAGATCATTTGAATGAAACTAATGAAGACTATTTTATGACTTCCATTCGGTTAGGGACCGATTCTTTCAGTACATAAAATCTAGCGTCATTAGTCTAGCGGCCCTGAACGCGACTGCTGTGCTCGTGGTCTTGAGTCTGATTCCCAGGTCAAGCAAAGTGTGATTGGGGTTTTTCTATGAAACTCTCAGTGGTAACTTGGAGTTTAGCTTTGTACACGTTTAATGGCAATAGGCTCGTTCCGTTATTACAGGGGATGGAACCTATAAACATGCCCGGCGCACTGTTGCTGTACATTGGTGCACCTCTACCTAACCCTTCGGAAATACTGGCGTGATAGTATATTGTATGTTATGTTATAAAATCTAGCAGATTATTTTGTTCTAATCCTGTCAACAGGAATTTAGATATAGGTAGTATTTTGAATTTCTATGCGCAATTATTTAGTTAGAGATCGCAGAAATACGGTTAAAATTTACAATTTGCTTATTCACTAAGGATTGTGTTAAAGCTGCCTTTAAAAAGTCTTATTTCATGTTTCTTGTTTCTATTTAGATATGGTGGTATGCGGGCGAGTATTAGATCCTCAGTTGCGTTTAAAAACTGGCTAGACAACTTTCCAGTGGAAGTTTTACTATCTAGGAGAAATTGGCGTTTTCTATAATTATGTATTTCGTAAATATTATAAAATATCAGTTTTACCCACATTCACTAGTACATCTGTACTAGACTAGATTATTTGAACCTACCTACCGAATAATTATAGGAAGGTACACATTTTTTGGTGATTAATCTGTTTAAAGATTAATTTATTAAAGTTTTATTAATAACCAGTGTGAACCTTGCTTATCTAGATCACATTGGCATCATTGTCTCTACCACTTTGGTTAATATGTCTATGTCTACCACCACCAGGCGATAACAAGCAGATCTCATAATTAAGCTTCGAATAAGGTCCAGTCAAATTAATAGATGCGTTTTACCTTACAATAAAACGCATATTAATTTACTTACCTTATTTGAAGCTTATACTTTAAATTCTGCTTGGTAATATTCGGCTCAATTACATGAAAATATGGAATCGCCTCCCACGCACGCTATCCTGCCATGGTAGGGTGAGACACGGTGAGGTATATGACCGGCAGTCAATGATATTTCTTCTCACGCGTTCTATGCCACCGCCTCTCCAAACAGAGCGTGCCACCCGCCCACGCCCGCATAACCACCGTTCTCTCCGCAGAGGACGGGCGGTCAACTTCGCTCCCGCACACCCGTTACGTCCACCCTCTCTAGCGGCAACCCAAGCCTAGGTCCATTCCTCGGTGTGAAGCCCTTGGGTCAGGCAGCCGCCCGCGCGATACAAGTGACACTATACGTGCAACACTTAGCTACCCACATACAACATTACACACGTATGAACACACACACGTGCACACCACACAGGTTTTTTTTTCTTTTTTTGCGCTAGTTAGACTAATGCGCTAGTTAGTGTAGAAAAATCATTCCGATCACTAAATACATTTAGCGGACGTGAGGAACAGAGAGTAAAGTTCCTCATCCGCCATAGAAAAGGGAGGATCCTCCGGCCAGACGGGTGCTATGTCTGGCGGGCAGCTGCCCCGACTGTTGTAGTCGGGTTTTTGTATATATACTCAACGATAGAGTGAATATCTGTAGCGCAATGTAGGATAGTAGGGATGCGTCCTATGTGGCTCGATAGATGTCGCTATGTGTCGCTACGTAGTTAGTTGTATCGATGCGTTGATGCGTCAGTTGTGGCGAGAGATGTCGCTACATACACATACGCATGGTTCCCTCCTTCCTCCCAGGAGGAGGGGAACGTGCATATGAGTATATGTTAGTTAGCTCGAATTTTCTTAGGATTAGGGAATTAGATAGATCGCGACCTTTTCGCATTTGCCACGACCGCCCGAGCCGAGGTTTGGCCGCTCGAGGAAAAAAAAAAATTCTTCTCTAAAATGGACAAGTTATGCGGGAACGGAAGTGCTTATCTCATAATAATTAAGCTTCGAATAAGGTAAGTAAATTAATATGCGGTTTATTGTAAGGTAAAACGCTTCTATTAGTGAAAGACGGTCTCTAACGATACCAAAATTCCCAAGGGACAAACAAAGTATAGTGTTACACCCCCCTGGAATGTTCTGCGCTTACACGATAACACAGCTACAATATTATGCCACGCGTCATGACATCGCGAGTGTGAGTGAATACTGAATTGACAGACGGCTAGCTTGCCTGTCAAATTCGTTTCAGTGTTGCAATACAAAATAGGAAATATCGATTTACCTATGTTTCATTAAAAAAATTAAAAACTGTATGCTTTTTTATTGCTTGAAGCAATGATGTCTCAGATGGAAGTGTGTACGGACACCGCGTCGATCGACTTGAGTTCGAATCCCTGCAATGATTTGAGCTTTTTGGTGAAAGAAAACGTCGTGATGAAATCATAGCACGGTGGTAGGGTGTTTTCTAAGTTGAAAATCTGTCTCCAAACACCAATGGGTGTGTTCCGGCAGCTGAACTTGAAAGTTTTCAGTGGGCTCAACGTTCTATCATCTTGAGCCATATCGACGCCTAAGATCAGGTGAGATTGTGGCTACAACGCTAAACCGACATATAAATATGTGATATGTCGACAAAAACAAAGAAAAGTAAAACGTGATATCTGCCAATTGAATAGGAAAATTGTATAATAGGTCGGGGAAAAAGTCTCTTCGCATTTTTATATGAAAACTCAATATATTTTTTTAAAAGTATATTTACATTTATTTACAATTTATATGTGGCGTTTTGTTCGATGAATTTCTGCCATTTTGTAGGTAGAGATATGATCCCGTTGCTGTAGAAAGTTTGGGACTTCTGATCAAAAAACGGGACAAATAGTTTTGGCAGTCTATACGTGCAACACTTAGCTACCCACATACAACATTACACACGTATGAACACACACACGTGCACACCACACAGGTACATAAGTTCTGTAAGGGACCTTTTTTTTTCTTTTTTTGCGCTAGTTAGACTAATGCGCTAGTTAGTGTAGAAAAATCATTCCGATCACTATCATCGATGTAACGTCTCGACGAGGTGGGGGAAGGCGCATATGGTCTTGACGAGACCGTAATGCTCTAGGTGGTCATTGTAGTCCATGACCTCCTGAATGCCGTGTTCACGAAGGAGCAAGATCATGATGTCGTTGCTCGCAACGTTGGAGGGAGCGCGGGGCGCGGAATTATTCATCGCCATACGAGGCTGTGGATTAGGGCGACGGGGCCCCCATGCGTTCGGAGCCGAACGCACGGGTTGTGATTGACCGCGAGGCGCGGGAGGGCCGGCGGCGGCCGGGATCTGGCGAGGCACTGGAAGCGCAGGAAATTCCCCTGGCGCCAGCAGGGGTTGCGCTCGGAGGGCTGAGGCGGGAGGCGCCGCCCGGGGGGCCGTCTGCCTCTGGTACCGAGGCCGCGTAGTGCGCGGAGCTTTGGGGCAACCGCGATAATTCGCAGGGTGCCCCTCCCCTTCGCACAGTACGCAGCTCGGGGGGGTGGTGGAGTCACGCTCGCGCGTGCACTCCTTAGTCGGGTGGTCCTCTCGGCACTTGACGCACCGCGGACGAAGATGGCAGTTACGGGCGGCGTGCCCGTAGAGCTGGCAGTTGTGACACTGCGAAGGCATGTGGCTTTTGTATGGGGGCTCGACGGTGACGCCGGAGAGCCCGCATACATTTTCCAATTGAAAGATTGCCTTTCCCTCGGGGGAAAGGTCTAGGATGGCCACTACCATTTGTAGAGGCCGCTTCTCCTTGTTGTACATTATGTACCTCTCGGATAGGATAATCTTGCTCCGCGAGCGAGGAGCACACCTCCGCGGGGCTGACTTCCACCGGAATACGGCGGATCACCACGCGGAGGACGCGCTCCTCCGCAAGGGAGTAAGTGAAAAATTGAAGCCCTCTCTCCCGGAGGAGGGCAGTGAATTTACGGTGAGTATCCGACGAACTCACCGTAACGGAAATACCATTAAGGGTATTTCGAGCTTTGTGGTATGGCAGGTTAAGCCTGCGCAACTCATTTACCAGAGTCGTCCAGGCCGCTTTGTCGCGGACGATAATAGGAGGTGGGGGGCGCTCTTTTTTCCCGACAGCGGGTGCGGCGAGCGCGGAGGACGCGGAGGCGACGGTGCCACTAACCGTTTTCACGGTTTTTGTTGCGCGAGACGGTTGCGCAGTTGGACTAATTCGCGACGGGCGTTTGCGCGACGCGACAACGGTAAAACCGTCATTTGGGGCCGCGGTATCCATCTCCGGAGACGAATCCGGGCACGCGGGCGAGTCTAATTCGACCGGAAGGGCCGAAAAAGAATTGTTTGTTTTCACCGCGGTTTCTGTGGAACGCGCGGGACGGACGTATGGGCTATTTTTAGCCGACCTAGATTGGGACCGCGAATTGCGCGGCCCTCGCCTAACGGACGCGGGACTTGACCCGCGCGAATGGTTAGTCGGGACTGGGGGCGTGGCTACGGCCCCAGATGACGCGACGGATGGACGCGCGACGCTACCTACGTCTCTCCACGACGAAACGCGTGGAGGCGCGGCGCCGACGGGTGCCGCGTCAGTCGGCTTGACGGTTGCAACAGAAGGCGCATCGCTCGCAGAAGCAACCCCCTGATTGGTCGCGGCGGACGGACGCGCGACGCTGCCTGCGTCTCTCCACGACGCGACACGTGGAGGCGCGGCGGTTACTGGCGCGGCGCCAGTCGGCCCGGCTGTCCCGGCAGAGGGCGCACCGCTCGCATAAGCGGCCCCCTTATTGGCTGTGGTCGCAGCGGTGCGACGCACACTCGGAGTTTTCGTCAACGAGTCGAAAAACTCGTCTTCGGCCGTAGGGTATCGCACGAACATAAAGTTCCGATATTTTTGATGTGCGAGTTCCATCGCTTGTATTCTGTCCTGTTGATCGCGAATGCAAGCAACCAGGTCTTGCATATTTTTTGCCATCTCGGCGGCATTGGGTGGGGTTTGGGACATGTTTTTAATTGAGGCCTCCCTGCCTTAGGGGCAGGGGGGTGCGCCAAAAATTAAATACGACTATCCGAGTCGGGCAAGAGTCCTGTGGTCAAGGTGCAATGACACACAGGAAGAACCTATCGGCCCTAAGGAACCCTAGCAAGCCCGGGACTGAGGACGCAGACCGGTAATTGAACCGGGCTAGGCCCAAACAGGTTCCCGGGGATGGAGTGTGCAGGATCGGAGGGTCTGGCAGGAGACACCTGGGGCAAGACTATGCGATAACCGCAAAGGCCTAGATTCCCAGGCCCGTCCGAGTCTGGCTGTTTGCCTCTGAAGGAGACAACCAGCGGGCTGCTCGGGTCACGCCCCACTTGCCTTCGTTGGCACCGTCAGGTATCCAGCAAGTGACCACAAAACCGTGGATTTACAAAAAAAACAAGCAAGTCGCACCGAAAAGTGCGGTTTACCGCGAGCGTTCGACACTTGCTGATGTACGATGAATATTGCGAGAATATATTTGAAATAAAATTTCAAAGATACGATCGCAATAGTATGGTCACGTGATGGTCGAGAGCACAAACGGAGCGACACGTCCGTTCGCGATGACGACCAAATCGGAACCCCTCCCGACTGTTGTAGTCGGGTTTTTGTATATATACTCAACGATAGAGTGAATATCTGTAGCGCAATGTAGGATAGTAGGGATGCGTCCTATGTGGCTCGATAGATGTCGCTATGTGTCGCTACGTAGTTAGTTGTATCGATGCGTTGATGCGTCAGTTGTGGCGAGAGATGTCGCTACATACACATACGCATGGTTCCCTCCTTCCTCCCAGGAGGAGGGGAACGTGCATATGAGTATATGTTAGTTAGCTCGAATTTTCTTAGGATTAGGGAATTAGATAGATCGCGACCTTTTCGCATTTGCCACGACCGCCCAAGCCGAGGTTCGGCCGCTCGAGGAAAAAAAACAAATTCTTCTCTAAAATGGACAAGTTATGCGGGAACGGAAGTGCTTATCTCATAATAATTAAGCTTCGAATAAGGTAAGTAAATTAATATGCGGTTTATTGTAAGGTAAAACGCTTCTATTAGTGAAAGACGGTCTCTAACGATACCAAAATTCCCAAGGGACAAACAAAGTATAGTGTTACACCCCCCTGGAATGTTCTGCGCTTACACGATAACACAGCTACAATATTATGCCACGCGTCATGACATCGCGAGTGTGAGTGAATACTGAATTGACAGACGGCTAGCTTGCCTGTCAAATTGGTTTCGGTGTTGCAATACAAAATAGGAAATATCGATTTACCTATGTTTCATTAAAAAAATTAAAAACTGTATGCTTTTTTATTGCTTGAAGCAATGATGTCTCAGATGGAAGTGTGTACGGACACCGCGTCGATCGACTTGAGTTCGAATCACTGCAATGATTTGAGCTTTTTGGTGAAAGAAAACGTCGTGATGAAATCATAGCACGGTGGTAGGGTGTTTTCTAAGCTGAAAATCTGTCTCCAAACACCAATGGGTGTGTTCCGGCAGCTGAACTTGAAAGTTTTCAGTAGGCTCAACGTTCTATCATCCTGGGCCATATCGACGCCTAAGATCAGGTGAGATTGTGGCTACAACGCTAAACCGACATATACATATGTGATATGTCGACAAAAACAAAGAAAAGTAAAACGTGATATCTGCCAATTGAATAGGAAAATTGTATAATAGGTCGGGGAAAAAGTCTCTTCGCATTTTTATATGAAAACTCAATATATTTTTTTAAAAGTATATTTACATTTATTTACAATTTATATGTGGCGTTTTGTTCGATGAATTTCTGCCATTTTGTAGGTAGAGATATGATCCCGTTGCTGTAGAAAGTTTGGGACTTCTGATCAAAAAACGGGACAAATAGTTTTGGCAGTCTTCTCTTGATGTTAACCTTATAGAACCTAAAGAATTCTGAAGAGAACGAAACGAGTGAAAATCTGAAGGTGCTATATGGTGGATGCACTAACAACTCCCAGCCAAACTCACTTAATTTTTGATGAGTGGCTAAAGATGTGTGTGGTCTAAGCGTTATCGTCATGAAAGACCACACCCTTCATGTTGATCAATTCCGGCCGCTTTCTCTCAACTGGTTCCTTTAATCTCATCTGTTGTTGGCAGTAGAGATCAGAATCGATGGCTTTGCCGGGCGGTAAAAGCTCATAAATGAACAATGCCCTTCCAGTCCCACCATACACACAGCATAACCTTATTTCGAGTTAGCCTAGGTTTAGCCACTGTCTGTGCAGCCTGGCCGACCTTAGACGATTACCTTTTTCGCACGTTCTTGTCGTACGTGATCCACTTTTCATCGCCAGTTATCAATCTCTTCAAAAACGGCTCGGTTTCATTACGTCTCAATAATGAATCGCAAATGAGGAAACGGTTCATTAGGATTCTTTCAGTGAGCTCGTGTTGCACCCAAATATCGAGCTTTTTGATATAGCCAGCTTTCTTCAAATATGATAAAACTGTTTTGTGGTCAATTTCCAGTTCTTCAGCTACATCGTAACTACTGTTATGCCGATCTTGCTCCACTTTTTCAAAAATGCTTCTTTTAGCGCGGTACGCATATTTTATTAGCAATTTCGCGACGCATGTCAAACGAGGGCACTTTTCGTAAAAAATTATGAAGTTGCATAACGTATCATCACGCCTGTCTCATGTTTTAAGTCCCATGTAATAGGGGGCGAGCCTATTACCATTAATGGGGCACAAAGTCAAATTCAAAGCTGATACTGAGAATTTCATAGGAAAATCTAATAGCACTTTGCTCGACCTGAGAATCGAACCAAAATACATGTTCATTCTTTGCCAGGATATTTATACATTAAATGGTTAATTAGACAAGTGAAGAGTATATTATTTTCATATAATTCATACAGTTTTTGCAAAGTAACAAGGACTTTTATGGTATTTTAATATTATTTAAAGATTTAGTTTTTGTTCCTATCATTGCCTGATTTGTTTTACACGCTCTAAATGCTGGAACGATCTAATATGTACCTTAATAGTTGTAGAATGGAATATAATTGTTAGCGACGCATATGGCTAGGCGTGATGATTTAAGAGAAAATATTCATATTTAGTTGTAGGTATTTAAAGATAGTGTGGCGACTTATCACAATAAATAGTTGTTACTTCAGCCACATTTTATTTTGTTTATGATAGACTGGCTGACTTTCAAGTCTTGAAAAAGATAAAAGAAGACATCTGTCACGGACTGACAAGAAGATATATTATTCTGTAATCGATTATGAGCGACAAAATATATACAGTAATAATTGAAACGCTGAGCTGCATTTTTAAATAATAGGATTCGCCAAACGATCCTATAATAGTAACTACGTAGTAATAAAGCTTATAATGTCGTAGGAACAGCATAGAAACTTACTGAAGTTATATTTCATTGATAATCTTTGTTTTAAACGAATTATGTGTAATGTTTGTGATTTTATAGGAATAGTTAGGCATAAATGTGAATTCTATCGTGTTTGTAATGTTTATTATTCATACTTAACTTTTTTATAGGCAGTTTGTTGTAATGTTTGAAGTTTAATATATACAAAGTTTACTATTCATTAATGTTATATTGTGTGTATTTAGGTGGAGATTAATGTTCTTAATAGATTTGAATATTTTTTGTAACATTCCAATAAGAATCTTATGAAATATTAGCTATTTACGTGAAATTGTATGTAATAATAATAATAACGGAATAGTCGCAACACGCCATGCCACAAGCCGTTTTAGTAGGCAATGTTAGAGTAGAAGGGGCGGGTTACTAGTATGTAATAAAGAAAAATAGTAAAAAATGTATTAGAAAAAGTTAGTTTTCATGTTGAAAGAATTTGTGAGAATGAATATGGAATAGTGGCGGTGATGATATGGAAGCGCAAATGGTTGTGAACCTGTTACCGTAGTTTTACATCAAATTCACATCATATGTGTCTTATTTACACAACTATATGATGTATTGGTGATGTTGAAATGGTCCTCTATATATATATATCACTATGCATCAGACGCGTATTTAAAAAGTTACGTAATTCTGTGAATTTTCACACTCTTAAAATAGTTTACTACGCGTTAGCCCAATTTATGATTAAATACTGTATCCCGGTTTGGAAAAGTAGGTAATTTCATATCTAGCCTTTTACGATTAGAAAGAGCTCAAAGAGCAGTTCTAAAGACCATGACAAAGAATCACTACAGGCAATGTCGGCCCGGACATTCCTGGCGCCCTTTTAAGTAAATTTATACTAGGCCATTTTCACAGATGTAGTTTAAAACTTTTTGTGGCATAGTGTTTTCTGATATTCTAATGGCAATAGATTGTAATTCCCTACATAACTCTGTTATATCAACATACTTAGAGTCTTCAAGACTAAGAGATTCTTCTAACTTTATACAGTCTCTCAGAAAGGATTTGGGAGTTTTATTTTGCATCTCATGAACGTAAATTGGCAGAAAAGTTCTCGAGTGGAGACCACGTACCGGAAAGCGCAGCGTAGGACGGCCCCCCACTAGATGGAAAGACGACATAATAAAGGTCGCTGGGAGCCGTTGGGTGCAGGCCGCACAAGATCGGTCGCTCTGGAGATCTATAGGGGAGGCCTATGTTCAGCAGTGGACGTCCTGCGGCTGAAATGATGATGATGATGACGAACGTAAATAAAGACATCCTAAAACATGGTTAACACTTCTTATCTGATTGACCCCTTTATTCTGATGCGAATGATGCGAGAATGTTGGTTTCTTTTTCTTTTCACGATATTTTTTGGCAATGGACTGAGCCTCAACTAGACTTTGATTTCCAGATGAACCCATCGGAGTATAATTTTCGTAAATGTCCATGAGCGCACCATGTACGTTAGTTACTTGTTATTGGATTGTCAGTTGCTCTCATTAGCGAATATATTGTGAACCAAATCCTTAAATCAGATTTAAGATTGACAGTTGCATACATTTTAACTCAACTAAACGGAACTTGGGCTAAAACTAAATAATTTTTTTGTGCAAGTTGCACGTAAAATAGATTTGATCGCGATTTGTGTAGGCCGTACAGGCGCCGCGCCGGCTGGTGGACGTCGCTGTCGAGCAGTGTTGACAAACCAAAGCAAAATATTTTGGTAGAAAAGTGGGTAAAAAATTGGGATTGTTTTTAAGTTGTAAAAAAAACTATTATTTTATTCAATTTTTATGCCGCCGATTGCCGCCTCCTAGTATGGGCGCCCTAGGCTGTCGCCTAGTTCACCTATATGAACGGGCCGGCCCTGCCTACAAGTACCAACAACCCAACTATATGTTTTCGCAGGTTTCACAGTCAGACAATTAAGTCAGTGTAAGCACTTTATTTACCATTTCCATTTCTTTATTTTCTCGATGACAGCTCCTGTGAAAACTTGAACGAGCTATTTTTTTACATTATGTATTCATTATTTTATAAAAATATGACGTTTACACACGTACAAGGTTATACCAGAGTCGGAGAAACTGATAGGGATGGAGCTATATCGATAAATGTAACACGATATTTTTTTACAAAATTTAAGAAACTATACTACTGCCGGATACTTTTGTACAAATTTATTAACCAATATTATATTTCATTACAAGATGTTACACGTATTAATTCTTGATTGATAATGCCAACTTCTTCAAAATTGTCGAAGCTGTTGTAAAATAAGTAGGTATAGGTAGGTACTCGACAATGAAACGAAATAATTATAACGACAGGTAATCTTTATTTATTTATTTTAATCAAAATCTGTTTGTTCAAAATATAATAAATATATGCGATCGATATCATTACTTATTTGGTCACAACACTACAACTATCAAATTAGAACTGTCAGTGAGAAAATAAAGAAATGGAAATAGTATAGACTATATTACGCAGACATAGCATACTTCTATTTGACCCGAGTATTATAAATAACCCCCGTAGTATAACCGGGTATGTCCTTCTATGTTTCACAGCAGAACTGAACTGACTAAACGTCACAATACTGTAGTATGTTATATAATAAATAGATTAAACGACTCATTTCTCCTTTATCCGCTGTCGGTATCTAAGTGTAAAAATATATGAAGGAACTGGTTACTGAATCGTACATATCAGGAAACTGAAAATATATTTGAAACTGTAACTTAACCTATTCCAATAAATATGTTTCACGAAAATATGTTATACCTGCACACATATTTAAAATCATCTGAAACCAACATACGAGTAAAAAATAGTAACTAAAAATACGAGTACGAAATAAGAATTAAAAATAAGTATAAATTACTTTTTACCCTATGAGCGTAATAGTTAGTTAGACAGGTGAGCAAATGCGAAATATTGAAGATATTAGTGCAATTGATGTATAAAGTACCGGGTTGGAGACGGGTTCGTGTGGGGCGGTTAGGGTGGTTGGGGCGGCTCGGGCGGCGCGGCGCGGCGGTGTAAGCGGGTGAAGCGCAGTGGGCGGCAGCTGGTCCGCGGCAGTCGCGCGCGGGCACGTGCGCGCACCGCTTTTGCGCCGTCCGGACCGTCTCTCATCTATACACACCCGGGCCCTGTTATCCCACAACGCTCAATAATTCGGGTTTATTAATATATACTTATTTACAGTAGCCAACTAATTAATGTTTAGGTATATTTCCTATGAGTTTTAGTATCATTAATTCAAAAGCTCTTCAGTAATCATTTCAAAAACTTATGGGTCAATAATTTGACTTTTACGGTGATGCCTTACATCATCAATAAGATTATTTCGGCGGGAAACGTTACAACATATAAATGGGGTAGTGTCATAGATCAATTTATTTTAAATATATTTGTGATTTCATGTACTTAGTATAATAGACAGAGCCAAGCAACGGGTAAGCCCTTAAAGTATTTAGACGGACAAAAAAAGCGGACTGTACAAATTATTTTAGCTTAAAATATTGGTAAAAATGTACTAAATACAATATAATTCTTTACATTTGTTAGGAAAATGAATATAGAAGCAAAATGTTAATTTTGTAGGTTAATGAAATTACTTGTATAATTTGTTTACTTATACTGGATTACTGAATAGACTGAATTACTTAATCAGAATATTTAATATGTTCAAAGATAATCGAAAACAAAACAAATTATGATGAAGTTGTTATTCGATAACGTTGTTTCCTTTAGATACGTTGTAAGACTGAAATAAATATGCATATAAATAAAATATGGTTTAGCTAGATAGATCTCTGTGTTTAGCGTTTCATGAAGCATAATGATATTTCATTGTAATAAATAAATATAAAAACATTTAAGTACATTATTTAATCAATCTATTTTTTATAACTATTCAAATATAAGTGTAAAGTGTACCTGATGAGGATTGTAATATTTAGTAAAACTTTTTACATGTGATTAAAAATATTGATTAACTACACATTTTTCATCCTTGCTACTTTGGTAAAACATACAATGAAACCTAAACATTACAAAATAAACCAAAATAACATTGACCAAAATAACAAAATAACATTGACCTTCACGCTGTTAGTCATTCATTTTTTTCATGACCAAAATACTTAGGTGGAATATTATACGAAAAATTTAAGTAGGTATGTATGTTACTAAGCATCTCATAGATATTGGTAATTATGAAAAATTTTGTAACAAAGAATTTGTCATTTACGTATTCTTTTATGTTAGTTATTTTGTCGCGGTTCCGATTCTAGTAAAGTCCAACTAAACAATAAATATTGAAATTAGTAAACGGCCATAAGTCCATCATGTGAGTAGGTATAAGTCTTGACAGGCCGGCAATGGACGGATATCGGAACAATGTTTCAGCGTGTAATTTATTCATTACACACTCACAGTCGTCCTCGATCAGACCGCCTAGCTAACGGAAATTCTCCGCTTGATGATCTCTCTGACATGTATATCTTGACTACGGTACTAATATTGTTGATATTTACTCGACATCTGTTCTTATGAGTTGATAATAGTATTACTAAAAATTCCAAACAGATATTGACACATTTTAATATAGTAATAAATGGATCACTGAATGACTAGCTTGATTAGGTATGATATTAAATCTGTTTATGTTTTTTACTTTTGTTAAAATGTTATTGCTTCTGTTTTCCGCAGATTTAGATAAAAAGATTACGATACCTGCTGGTAGTAAGTGTAAGTTAAAGCTTTTTTAATGAATGTGAGCATATAGACACTGAAATACATCAGAATACTACAAGTGAAAAGAAAAATGATTAAGTTTTACTTAGTAGAGAATACTTGTATGTGTACAATGTTAATAAATTTCATTCAACAACTGGACATGATAAAGAATTAAAGAGATGGATATATCGATTCAAAGAACAGCGTTTGAGAAATATAACTGCTGGAAGTGCTTATTACCGCCCGCGCCATGGAGATTTACAAATATCGAAGAAGAACAATTATACCTGGCTTATACCCAGCAGCAAAGGCAACGAGCGGTTCCCCGTTTACTCGCTAGTAGAGAATACTATGTACATGTGTTCACAATAGTTGTACCTGGGGAGCGTGATTTGCTTTTCAACTACACTGGACATGATAAAGAATTAAAGGACTGATGGATATAACGATTCACATTGAACATTGTTTGATTGAAATATAACTCGCATGGAAGTCCTGCTTATGACCGCACCGTTACATGGAGATTTACAAATATCGAAGAAGAACAATTATACCTGGCTTATACCCAGCAGCAAAGGCAACGAGCGGTTCCCCGTTTACTCGCTATAGGTGTACTATTACAGGCGTTCACAATAGTTGTACCTGGGGAGCGTGATTTGCTTTTCGCCTACACTTCAGTAGCCTTAGGACTGCTGGTTAACTTCACATTGATCATTGTTTATTGTTGTGTAAGTCGCATACGTCCTGCTTTGACCCACGTTACATGGTTTGCTTTGTGGACACAACTCTTGGTGAGCACATCACGCCGACTTGGAGACACATATAACGAGCTGCTTGGATGGGCGGTCGTGCTACAATATTTTACATTTGCGACACTTCCCTTCCATTTTTGATATTGACGTTCTATAGCGTACTATCACTGTCTGCATACCTAATGGTGCAATACTACAATGCTTCTACTGCTGAAATCAGACTCGTTGATGATTTTTGTTTCCAGGTACCTTTGAAATATACATTAAAAATTAGAGATGCCCCGAGTACTCGTTTATTACTCGGTACTCGGCATACTCGGCCATTTTTGTAGTACTCGAAAAAAACTCAAAACTTCATAACCTTACTTCTTTACAATATTAGTACAAATTGGGTCACTCTCAGGTAAATCATGTAAATAAAGCGAGCATATTTAATTAAATAATCAATCTTTATTAGTATGAATCAGGTAGTAAAAACAACCAGCTTAAAAAATCTTTTATGCTAATATTGGTACTTTAGCAATCGCAAGTTATAATGCAAGAGCACCAAACACTGTCATATTTGATAGCAGTCTGTTCCTTTTTTGTTTGTATAAGCTACACGCTTCTGAAAATAAGCGCTGGCTGCATACAGTGCTTGCAGGTGCAAATAAAACACTTTTGCTAAATATGCCAAGTATGCGAATCTTGTTTTATTTTTTCCCACTAAACGAATGGTCTTTTATCTCGTGATAATACATTTTCTTAGTCTAATTCTGATTTAAACCGTTTAAAGTAAGTTTAAACATGTTATCGTGCCATTTTTTTTTCATGATTAAATTAAATTTACCTGCGTAAACTTAACGGAGTTCCTAGGCAGAGTAATCGTAATTCGGTAAACCTAATACCGAGTAGTACTCGGTACTCTGTTACTCGGCGCATCTCTATTAAAAATCTTTGATCGTTACGGTTACTATAAATACTACTACTACTTTGTACTAACATTTTCAAATATTATTATTATTTAATAAGCGCCCGCGACATTTTCCTCGTTACAATTAAAGTATTACAAAAAATACTATATAAAACTTATTAAATATAAAAAATAGCCTTTGGGACTATATAGCTTCCTATGCGTTATATAATTTTTTTAATCCTATCAGTAATTTCAAATATTCCTTCTACAAACTTTACCTCTTATTATACCCCTACATACCCCTATTACCTATTACCCTTATTATACCCCTTATATACTACCCTAGTATATAACTATTATATAAGTATAGATTGTGTATACAAATAATTAGAAACCGCGTAGCGCGTAGCGATTAAAGAGTACATAAGAAATCTTTTACATTATATATTTACTCTAGAAATTAATAAATATTATTTAAATAAATTATTTTTGACAGCAAATGGCGAACGGGTTGTTGTTATTCGGTACAACCGTATTAGGCGCAACTGCTTTTGCCATAAGTGAGCGACAACAACGCTTCTCATTACAAGAAACAAAAAGAAGTTTACGCGACAAATTAACTATTGAACAGCAGAGTAAAGAACAGGTAATTACAAAAATATTTATAAACTTATGGAAATAAAAATATAATATTTTCCTTTTATTCTTATTTCTTAATTATAAATTTTAATTTTTATCTGACCACGGCAAAAACAAACGAAATAGTTATCTTTTTGGCCGTCTATGTGTTTGTTTATGATGCTCCAACGCAGCACTTGAACTGCTCATGCGATTTTTATGAATGAGGTGTCAATCGGATCATTATTATAATCCGGGCGAGGCTACAATATTATAAACGAACAAAATCAATATGACGAAAGTTACATAAAAACTAATTTTTTTGCTATCGTATCGAGTGGATGTCAAATGAAACAGGAGAAAATTCTGACTTCATAAATATAAATAAAATATACCAAGTGACAGGAAAACGACTTCGGTTAAAGATAAATGTTTTGGAACTTTTTTCTTTAATTAGGTATAGTTATTTTTTCTGTAGTCGGGTTACAGCATTTAAAACTTTCTTTTATTGTTTAATTTAGACTAGAATTATAGTAATAAACCTTGATGGTGTTACACTGACAGTGTTACAATAAATATTTTATTTATAGGAACGGTTACTCCTGTCAGTATTACCAGAACATGTTGCCGTCCAAATGCGCAGGGATTTAGGGCTTATTGATACCCAGTTCAAAAAAATATATATGTCACGACATGAGAATGTTAGGTATGTTTATTGTATTTTATTACCCATTCATGAATTTCATGATGTCATTTACTTGTGCGGGTTAGATCTTAATAACATTTTATTATTCATAATGGCAGTATCCTGTATGCAGACATCGTAGGGTTTACAGCAATATCATCGACGTATTCAGCTCAAGATCTCGTCGCAATATTGAATGAGCTGTTTGCCCGCTTCGATAGGTTAGCTGAGGTAGGTACAATAAAATTTATGCCATAACCATTTTTATTAACATTTTTAAAATACTTGAAAGTTTTACATTTTATTGCAGAAATATAAACAGTTACGCATAAAAATACTTGGTGATTGTTATTACTGCATTAGTGGAGCGCCAATTCAAAGGTCCGACCATGCAGTTCTTTGCGTGCATATGGGTTTATCTATGGTCAAAGCTATTAAGTAAGTTAAATTCTTTGATATTACCACGCTTTAGATGGTTTCCTCAGTACAACAATTTCTGT
The DNA here is from genome assembly GCA_033032175.1 of Saturnia japonica. NCBI lineage: Eukaryota > Metazoa > Arthropoda > Insecta > Lepidoptera > Saturniidae > Saturnia > Saturnia japonica. The sequence continues at coordinate 10,861,228 of CM065305.1, forward strand.
TTAATTTATGACTAAATTTCGAATTAAGCACGTTTATCTTGTTTGTTTTCGCTTAAATATGAATGAAAGCCAAGTTCGTAACTACAATAGGAAATTCTCTCATAGTAGTTTTGATCTCGTGCTTCGGGATTAGCCAGTGTGGCATACTGAGATATCTTGCATGCTGAATTTTTTTTAAATCATAATACTGTATTGTGTTTGTTCAGATACGTACAACAGACGACTAACTCGCCAGTGGATATGCGCGTGGGCATTCATACAGGGGCAGTGTTAGCTGGTGTGTTAGGACAACGACAATGGCAATTTGATGTTTACTCTCGAGATGTTGAACTTGCTAATAAAATGGAGAGCAGTGGCAAGGCTGGGTATGGACCCTCAATATAATTTGTACAATTCTCGTTCAGGTCTACGTTCGTCTTAAATAATATTTATTATTATCGTCATTTGAGCGAAACTTACTTATGACATTACTGTGAAACTAATATTAAATTAGTCGAAGTTCTGGCCATTATTCTCGAAGCACCTTTGCTATTTTCATGGAAGTTAATTGATACTCCTACTATAGAAATTCAGAGGACGGGAATCGATGAATTATTTAGGCGGTTTTATGCCGCCGCATCGGATTTGAAATTTTTCACACTAGCCAGTATTAAAAATTGGCAACTTCATAGCTAAGGATCTAATAGATCGGAGTTCTATCGAAGCGAATAGGAACACTATTACCGTTTCTTTGCGTGAACACTGTATCATATAACGATTAAAACTGATATTGAACTGATTGATTGATTGTTGATTGAACTTATACTTAAAAACATTTCTTTGAGTATGTACAGAATTATCGATTGCGTAATATAAATATGTATCGATAATCTACAGTAAAAACCATTAACACAAGTTTGATATGATACAATTGAACATTAGTTTATGTAAAAGTGGGTTTGCTAGCAATATTATCACATCGCTCAGTTGGTTGAGGCGTTAAAATATTCAGGTATATTACGCCCTTGTTATCTTGCAACTATCCTGCTATTTCATAAACTTTAATTCTCATTATCCAATTATTTATGTTAAACTTCTTTTGACACGTTTAGTAGATGATAAAACTGAAAGCTGAACGAGCATCATGTAACGGAACTCAGACATGATGAAGATGGACATCTATGATGATAATAACGTAAAATTATTCTACTAACTTTTTTTAATTGTGTAATAATATTTTAATGGTGTATATGTAAACATTACTTTAGTCAAATTTATGATATTAGTATGCGGGATAAAAATTTTGGTGTTATTTGTGTTTTTTCACGCCAAAAAATTATAACTTGTTACGTACATACATAAGTATACTTACACATTTTTTGGGATAAAAAGTATATTATGAAATTATTATATTCCTTATATTTGCCACATTCGTAATTGAATTTAAATTTTGTTTGCTGTTATTTACTTTTGAAAAGCCGGGTCCACGTGTCGGAGGTTACTCTCAGTTTCCTGAATAACGAATTTGAAGTTGAGCCGGCCTATGGAGAGCGCCGCGAGGAGATGTTACGGCAAGCTGGGATCAGGACATACTTCATCGTCCGTGTTCTTAAACTCGTAAGTTAAAAGTAAGGTTATATGGACGTTATAGCTAAAATTTTGGCCAGGGGGAGACAGCCTGCTGAAATATATCTTCACGTCTTATTTGAAGGACCTAATATCATAGGAATAAGCGAAAACTTTCACTAGAAAATTGCTCCACATGCGCACGGTTGTCAAGTGCTTACCAGCACCTTGCTGAGGGTGGGAGGGGGGGAGCAGCAGCTGAATCCCCTTCCCATAACTGGCTACGCCCATAGACAGGTACTGTTTATACATCATTTAAAAATTAGGTTTAAAAAAATTCTATTGTATTGATACAACTATTAATAGGACATTGGGAAAGCAGCTTTAGTTTTTTCCAAATTTTTTATTAGTATTATTATATTGTTGTATCTTAAGTAATTTATAGTAATGTAACAGTTGAAATAAATGAGATAAATTTGTAAGAGATATGATCAGATTAAGCTTCCACTAACGGCTTCGACCGCGTAGCAAATGTGCCAAATATCCCCCCCATACAGGACATTTCAGTTATTATTTAAATATTGAGATATAAAAAAACCAAATAAAGAAAATTTTATTAATGCGTCATACAGGTACAGATCTCGGGAATGACATAACATCGCTTATTAGTAATTCAATCTTTTCTAAACGAAAAATTGTCCGAACTCTGTTGGATAATGTGTCCATAATGCATGTTCTAATAAATAAATATATATTCTTATAGATATAATTTTTGTATGCTGATTTCTTGCATGAGTACTAAAGTCTAATTTTAACAAGCTCGCAAGGTTTAGAACGTTGTAGGATCCACAGACTTGTTTTAATAATAGTATCAGTGATTCTTGAAAGTAGTGCAATGTTTTATTTGTAATATTTTATGCTACGTAGTACCAAGGTAACGAGGAGAGAATTGCGCCTGAAGGCGAGGCGGAGGGTGGCGAGCCGAATGAAACGCTTTCCGACCTCCGAGACGACGACGAGGACTCGGTGAGTGCAACCACTGCGCTGCGCCCTGCAAACGATGCGCGCGCCCCTCACCCGCGATCCCCTTCCACTCCCCAACAGCCTAAATAAGTAGGACACTGGGGCACTAGGCTTGAGCCTGCTAGTTATAGTTTGAGCTAACAGTACGCTAAAGTTATCATCTGATCTAAAACCATTTAGATGAGTAATAATGGAGTATTTCGTGTCCCAGTCATGAGATGTCATGTCGAATGTTGCTTATCACATAGAAATGCTTCATCAATTATTCGTAGGTTTTGTCACCTCAAGACGAGAGCCAGGATGATGAAGAATCGAAAATTCTTACAATGTTACAAGAGGAACTCGTCAACAGAGATGATGACAAGTAAGTTTGCAAAATACCAAATTCATATGAACAATACCAAATTAAAAAGAATATAATCACTAATGGCAATTCATTTGCTAAAGTTATTATATTAGAGTAGTCGAGAACTTCTGCTAAAGCTTAACTCATAATTAAAAATTCATTCTTTATACTTTTCTTACAACTACTACATTTATTAGCAAAATTTTATTGTTTCCAGCTATGTTGCAAGAGGCTGATATAAATACCTAGTACGAAAATGTTATATTATGATAAACTAAATAAATGGGTAAATCATGCTTTGAAGTGTCCTCATTTGATTTGATATCATCATAATTTCGCTTATTTGTAAAATGCGTGATAGTCATGTTTATTTTAATGTAGGTTTTCATTTTAAAATACTAGACGTTTTTGTTAAATAAAGTTAAGTAATTATCACTAATTAAAAGTATGGGTTTTAGATTTAGATAACTGGATAATATTATATCAATTCGAAAATATCTTCTGAAATACAAAGATGAAGAAATACGTCTATATTTATCAATTCCTGATTATGATTTACCTAATACACAATAGTTTTATGTAAGACTAAGATAGAAAATGTTACTAAAAATTGGTCAAACAGAATCTCAAAACCATTTTAAATAAAACTACCACTTCGTTAGTCTATTTTAGAGTTCCATACCTCATAATGAAAAAATTAAAACCCTCATCTCTTTGTTGTCCGTCTATCTGTCTGTCTGCTTGTCCGTGTGTCAAGACCATTTGTCTCGAGAACGACTTGAAGTATAAAATTCAAATAATATTATATACTAAATTCTTTGGTCTCATGCTGCTATAAAAAAATCAAGTTTCTAGGCTAACGGAATAAAAGATACAGCCCTTCATATTAAAAATTTTTAAAGTCACTCACTGACCGATTAACAAAACCTGCAAAAATAAGCAAAATATGGTTTTGAAACCCCTCCTACAATTTATTTATAATCTATACAAATAATAAAATGGAAGTGACTATTTGTGTAATAATAAAATTGAAGTATCTCTGTGTAATGTCAAAATAATAGCTTTTTACTAAATTTATATGATGGTATGTATACACAGTACTTATAAAAAAAAAACATTTTTTAAATTTCTCTCTCTGTTTTTTCCGGCTAATCTCCGAAACTGTTGGTCCGAAATAATTCATTCTACAGAAATGTCTAGTATATTTATTGTACAAGAAGTTTTCTTTATCACCTATTTGTATTTTGTTTCTAATAACCTTTATTTAATGATTTTAGCAGTGTATTCCAAGAAAGCGCCCTGGTAGTGATTTTTTCCAAGTTGGTTTTCTATTATAATTACTTTTATTATGTTTTCTTTCATATCGTTACAAATTATAGTCTAAAACTTTTGGTTCTTGAGTTATAAATGCAGTAACAGACATACAGATGTGTAAACCGAGAGATGTTGGTTAATATAAGGATAATATACAAAGAATATTAATTATATAAAAGGCTGTACTATAATATATAATATAATATAATCAGTATGGAAACCGTCATTGCGTGAGCTCTACTTGCTACTTGCCCGAATTTTTAAATTACAGTATGAAACGTTAAAATATGTGGATACACTCAAATAGTTCATAAAATTTTGGGTGTGATTTGTCAGGGAGCTAGCGGATGCGACGACTCTGTGCTTGACATTCAAAAATTCAGAGATCGAGACGGCATTTGCAAGTCGCAATGATCCATGGCCATTAGCATTGGCAGCGCCACCGCTCATGCTGTTGCCGGCTGTTTTTACCCTCGCTACTTTTGCGGTGCCTCTGACTCGGACATTGCGTGCTATCTACCTTGCTTTCCTGTTTGGAATCAGCCTATTCAACATCCTCTACTATGTGTACTACAGATATTACCAATATAAGGTTAGCGAAAACTTAATGAGAGAACCGAATTATTTTTTGTCACAATATTTTTATATGATATAGAGCTTATATATTATTATTGAATAAAATAATGTATCTTCAACTATGTACATGTATGAGATATACTAATAGAAGTATCGTGCAGATGTAGAGTGGTCTCCCAGCCTACGTGGTTCCTCCTCCTTATGATATTTGGCCCTTCAAAGGAGTAGAAGAGGCATTTCAGCAGGCCGGCATGACCGACGATTGCAGATAAAATCTGTTTCACTGACGGTAGCCGTTCTTTGTGGACTATACTGTACTTCCCATTAAGTGTTGTACACTCATTTTGCGAAGCTAGTATAAAGAACAATGTTACAATAAACTGTTCAAAATTTATGTGGGTAACGCTAGCTAACGAAACGAAAGCTAGTTCTGCGAGCAGTCTCTTCTAGTAGTATCAGTTTCAAATATTCATAAATCAGATGTCAAAGATGAAGCGGATGTTTAAGATTCTTGATAGTCAAACGGTTAGACCAGTGGAATATCCACCCAATGTTTTCTCGTTTGTGCGTTGTTTTATACCAATAAATTCGAGTATGTTTTCTATTTTGTTTAATTAGTAATAATATCAGCGAACAGCTAATGAAATCATCGAGAGTGAAGTGGTGATTAAAGTTTTAGTTTTAGCTTAGGAAAAATTCTTTGCACAGTAGTAGAAAATTTACAGTTATAATTATTATTAATTCAATTCAAAATACTTGTAATTTTTTAGAAAAAGTCTGTGTATCCTAACTGGAAACTTGCATGCGGAGTTTTCAACATAGCAATGTTTGTGGCAGTGAACATAGCTCCCTTGGTATGTATAAATATATAGTTTCTAAACGTGTTCGTAATGATAATCTATCATGAATTCATGAAATATACATTTATATAAATATTATACCTATCATTTAGATAATCTGCGGCAGATTTGAGACGTTGTTGGAAGACGGACTACTAGACGATGCAGTAGCCCATCTAGTCATGATCCATTGCCGACATCCTTCTTATTACTATCATGTAAATATCTTTTTAAATCTTTCATGATGTTCTTACATATACAAATTCACTTATATATTAAAATCTTGCGTATGCATCGGTTAATGGCCGTATAACATCTAAACTACTTGACCGATTGAACTTACATAATTATATTCTTGCATATATTTGTTTTATTAAGATTATAGTGACGCCACTATTGTTAAAAGATGATGGTTCATTTATATCCGATAGGAGTCGCTGTGGTCGAGCCATTAACTAGCAGAAAGAGAAGTACGTGTGCTGGCCTAGCTAATAATATATAAGAATTTCGAATAAAGTGTAAACTTCTAAGTCAACTAATTAGATAAACACCGTCATCTGGACGTGTCATCTAGAAACGTGTGAAAAATACTACAAATAATATTGAAAATGATGAAGTTTATATAATATATTATGTTGTAAGTTTTAGAAGAGAGATCGAGGACATTTTGATCTATGTATACTATATGCTTTTTAAATTTTAAACAAAGATTGACTATATCAAGTAAAAAAATATTTGAAGCATCTTCATTCGAGGTGTATACTTTTGTAAATGGATATTACCTATTTATTATACACATAAATTATAGTTTTTTAAAAAGTATCTTTATTTAGCTAAAAAGATTTTTTAAAGAATTTAACCGTTGAACCGTTAAATGCCCTGATTATTCGTTTAAAACGTGGTACAGAGATCACTCTTTAAATAAGGTGCCTACTTAAAATGTGTGAATTGTACCTATATGTTGGAATGTATTTTCTCAAAATTAATGTAACTTGCTCGTTGAAGAATGAAAACATTTAACACCACCACGTCCATCACATTAAACATCAAATTTGAATAAAATATACCTCGATGAAGAATCAGTAATTAGATGTACTATAAGACGTAATCACGTTAGCGCAAAATTACTTCAACAAAACCAAAAGTGCCTGTTTACATGTAACAAGTATGTCTTTATTAATTATACAAGTTGATTCATACCTTAAAAAGTCAATATGTAAAATTTTAAGTAACAAAACAATTTTTACATTTTTGACATACATACCTACAAATTATTTTGTTATTTATGTTTTCATATTGATTTTGTAAGATTTAGAATCAACTTTAATGATGACTTACTGTAATACTTTATTAATAATTAGTGTTATAAATGAGTTATTTAAATATAAAAATAATTCCACTTTTGAAATATGTACTTTTTTCATATTTTTTTATGTAAATTCAAAACTATATCCGCAAATAGTGATATACGTAAATACTTTTCTAACAATCAAGAACATTTATGGATAGAGGAGCCTTGTTACCTATGATGGTGTTATTATTACAGGTTGGTGCGGGAGCTGCTTGCGGTGCGCTTTGGATATCCCTGTCGGTGGTCTCTCGCGAGGAGCACTGTTGGTAGCGCTTGCGCTGGCGCACGCTGTGCCTTCTCTGATGTACCCTGCACTGAACCATGCATTATTCATTTCTCGATCCGCATTCATAAATTATCCCTACCGACAATCATTCAACGCCACTATTGACTATGACGAAGATCTACTCGCCGTCCTGTAATTAACATTTCTTTTATCTATTTATAATCAAACTAGCGACTACAAAGTGATGTATTTTATGTTTAAAAAACCTTGATTTAGATTTTAGAGTTTTTCGCTTTAATATTGATAGTTCATAACTGCCTCATTAGCCTACTGGTCCTAAATGCGACTGCTATACTCGAGGTCCTAGGTTTTCTTCCCAGGTCGAGCAAAATGTTATTGGGTTTTATTGAGTTTTAAATTCTCAGTAGCAACTCGGAGTTTGGCTTTCTGCCCGATTAATGACAATAGGCTCGTCTCCTATTACATGGGAACTAAAAACATACCCGGTGAACTATGGGTGTACATTAGTACACCTCTGCCTAAGACTTCGAGGGTACTCTTACCCTTAGTTCGCGACACGCAATTCATCATAGATGTAGGGACCCGGCCAATCGACCGCGACCGTTATGCTGAGGGATATTCATAGTATTTAAAATTAAATATTAAAAAATTAATATAGAATGTTTAATTTCAGAGCACAAGTTCACAGCGGTCGGAACATACTGATGCTGTTTTTCGTCGTTATTGGCATTCTCATTTTTAACAGATACGTGAGTGAAGTTTTCTTTATTTAATTCAATTAGTAAGCTAATCTTATCATCATCATCATATCAGCCGTAGGACGTCCACTGCTGAACATAGGCCTCCCCCATAGATCTCCAGAGCGACCGATCTTGTGCGGCCTGCACCCAACTGCCTGCTTCTTATAAACATTTAAAATTATAATAATAGTATGCTGAAACTGAATGTCATCGGACTAAGATGAATATCATGTATGTATTTTAATTTTCTCTCTTACGGGACCGGTAGAGAGTAGTATATTCTTTGTACGGGACTAACTCGAAATCGAAAACATTTTGAACTGACTTTAAAAATAGACGTAGGTTGTCAATTCGAATGTATTTTTTTTTTTAATGGACGTATAGCCATAACTTTGTTTATGAACCGATTTGGATTATTCTTTTTCGGTTGAAAAGGAGGTATTGAAGTATTTGAAGGGTGGTCGCATTTAAATTTCATTGGCATTGGACCTTCAACTTCGAAGATACACCACTGATCTCTTCAAAATCATTGAAGTTGGTTTTTTTTAATCGTCTTAAAAAAATGGAGGAGGTTATCAATTCTGTTTTTTTTTAAGTTATGATTGTTAGCTCATTACTCCGTTATTCATAAACCGATTTAGATTTCTTTTTTGTTATAAAGGGTATATTTTCAAGTGGGTCCCAATCTAATTTCATCGTGATTGGACCATGGATTTCAAAGATACACCCGAAAACTTTTAAAATCGAATAGGAAATGTATATGTTATTAATATTGCTAGGTTTATGATAAACCAAGACTAGGTAGGTACCTAACTAATGACGTTCTGAACTAACTTGGACTGCGAAGGCACAACTGAACTCTTTAACAATAAACAGCACAAATATGGAAGGTTCCTTCCTTGCCCTCCTTGTGCATGTTCTACCATTTGTGTTCCGAGGAACTGTTCAACATGATGCCGACGGCTACTTTCCACCATCGCACCGCTAGCCATTACCAGGGAGTTCATCTTTACACTTTGGAACCTAAATGATCGCGGATAGTCCGTTTTCAGAGGAATTTACTCCGCCAACGCTCCGGTTGTGTAATAAGCTCCCTGCTAAGGTTTTCCCTGGGGACTACAGTATAGGATTCTTCAAAAAAGGGGGTAAATATGTTTTAAATGGTCGGCAACGCGCATGTGATAATTCCGGTGTTGCAAGCGTCCATAGGCTGCAATGACCGCTTACCATCAGGCACATCGCATAATTGTTTGCTACCATCGGTGGTATAATAAAAGGTATAAAGAGGTAGACTCCAAAAATAACAATAAATGTACCTATATATTGTCCTAATAAATTATATGGCAGAAGCATAGTTCGTAAGAGTATGAAATTGAGTTAAAACAGGATATTTAAAAAAATTGTTTTGTAGACTATTATTACTAATTTTGCCAGAATGTAGAATATGAGTTTGATAATAAATCTCCTACAAATTCGTCGTGTAGGCTGGTTTTCTTTACCCGGAGGAGTATGCCGTCACGTGGAACTCTCGGTTTGAAACTTCATAACTTAAACTTATTATCACGATAAATATTATGGACTTACAATCATCTAGGGTAAAAGTAAAACCCAATAACTTCAATAGGTGGTAGTCATAGCGTTAATATCCCAATGAGCTGAAAAAGTTCATATGAGTTTTTAAATTTGTTCAAATATTTAAATTACTTATATATAGTTGACGTAATATTTCCTATAGAAAGATATGAAAATTTGTAGTGCTAAATAAATTTCTTGTTTTTCCGTTTTTTGAATTCTTCAAATAAATAAAAAACCTTTAAAAAGTCGGCTATTCGTATTATAAAATCAAATCCAATTTGAAATTTTTGGAAATGTAAAAATTTCGTAGTAGCAGTATTGTGACATAAATAAAGAATTAAAATGATATCTAGGCGAAAAATTCACTAATATTGATAGTGGACGTTAGTATGTAGGTAATCTCGCTAAGTCAACGTTAAGCAATTGTATGAACATACACGTTACATATATATTTACATTTCGGATTAGACGCGTAGTTATAAACACTCTACGAGGATCCCGTAGCGCATTCACTTCTATATAGTGCCGGTTTCAGAAATGAAGCTGTTTCATACAAAAAATATTTTTGATCGAATAAACCGTTTTCCCTAGGAGTATACGTGAGTACGATATATAAAAATATGTAATGACTTAAATGTTCATTTTAAAGTTTATAAAGTTTTGTACTACAATAAAACAGGTAGAATATGAAATAAATAGTAGGCAACGGAAAATCTATTACGAAAGATACTTCTTAATAAAAATAATACTTAATTTGAATTCTTTTAAATAGTCACTAGACTATCAGACTTAATGAAGTCGAATGAAAAGCTGAAAGAGCTTTATGAGACACTTAAAAAGAAAAGAAATTGCGATCGCATTTCCAACTCCTTATTTATGACCGATCCAACTCGTGTGTAAATATTATTAGATAGTTACTGTAATTATTAGGTAGAGTAATGTTATAATTATAGTATAAATATTATTACATAGTTGTTGTAATGATTTTGTAAACGAAGCCCGACCTTTATTTTTAGTATATATTTTTTAAATAACATATAGGTGCCTACCTACTATTCGAAAACTTGTGGCCTTTTTATTTTTGATTTTTGATTTAGTTTTACTCCTTGTTGCTTTCGGCAAAATAATATATAATTTGTTCAATTTGTTGATTTATCACAATTACTGAAACACGCCAAGGGTTTATCTACTAGACTTTAAAAAAAATATGCAAGAGTATTCTTATTGCTTAAATAATTGATCTATTTGAGACTGCTTTAGAGTCTGATTTCAGAAAAAAAGACGAATTTAGGGACATCTTGCATATCGAAATCCATTTTAGAAATACATAATTATATATTACTAGCTGGTACCCTCGACTTCGTCTGCGTATTATTGGATATACATAGACTGATCTCGGAAAACGACAAACCAAAAGAAAATCATAGATGGGTATAAATTGGATAGAACAGTGGTTAAGTTGTGATTTTACCAGGATAAAAAAGACCGTATAAAAATAGAAAAAAAAATCTTTACAAAATTATCTTAACGCCTTTATTTTATTTACAATGATTCATAAAAATATATAATAACTAGCGGTGTGCCCGCGGCTCCACACGCGTTTGTTACTACGCAATAATTATTTAAATCCCTTTATTTTTACTCACATTGTTGACAATGCATATGCCGTATCAATTGAGAAGTGGCATGTATTTCCCGTGTACAATTTTCATCAAAATCGGTTGAAAACTATTATTCTAATGTACAATTTTTAATGCATTATTAACAATTCTTATAGCCTCTCAATAATACTAGGTATGATGTATGTTTCCCGTCTACAAAATTTGATCAGAATCGGTTGAGAATTGATGAAAATTAAATTTTTTGAATGACTTTTTTTTAATTCTAGAAGTAATATTGACAATTCTTATAGCCCATTAATTGTGTTAATAGTTAGACTTGTTAGACTTCCCGTGTATAAATTTTCATCAAAATCGATTAAGAATTAATTAAGAAACCAAAAGAAAATCATAGATGGGATTATTACTGTTTGTGTGGTATTATCAATATATGCCAATGTAAATCCAACACATTAACCATCCCAATAAAACTTCAAATATAATTAAAATCATACCTTATTTTACCGGCCTACGGGAAAGTGTTTTGAAAAACATGAAAGCCCTTTTATTCCTTTCTTACCAAAAGCATAAATATGAATGGCTTCTCCATACAAACTTTCACCCAAGTTTTATTTTCACCACATGTGGAATAACACAATGAAATATTCACTTGTAGAAAAACAGTATAATCCAGATAATTTACAATAGGTATATAGCTTAGAATGTATGTTTATGTGTATGCGAGCCGCGGTTTGACATCGCCATAAAATAAAACAGTCCAAATACCGTACTGCGTACATAGTTAAACAACTTAAAAATACTTTAGCCAATCTTAAAAAGAATACTGGACTATCACTTAATAGGTAATAATTAGAAATACAATATATTTCTAATTAAGTATAACACTGTCAATAAATCAACATTGACAACGCTGTCATTTCAAATCAACAAACTGGTTGTCATGAAGCTGTTATTTCCCTCTTACATACTTTCATCTCCTATTTTTTACCTTAAAGTTTTATTTTCGCTACAAAAAGTACCCTATGTCCTTTCCCAAGGTCCAATCTATCCCTATACCAAAATTTATCAAAATTTGTTCAGCGGTTTAGGCGCGAAAACGTAACAGACAGACAGAGTTACTGTCGCATTTATATATTAGTATGGATAATATACAAATAAACAGCCATTTACATGAATAATAATAATAATCATCAAGTAGACTATACATTAAACACTGGTTTTGAAGAGTTCCCTTGTGTATCTTCGAAGTTGAAGATTCAATGCCAATGAAATTAAAATAGGACCCCCCTTGAGATATCCGTTATCCAACAAAAAAGAACAATCCAAATTGGTTTATAAGCAAAAAAGTTATGCTGTGTTCAACAAATAAAAAAATTAAATTAGAAAAAAAATATTAACACTAAAACTTTTATTTTATGAATATTCAAATTAAGTTACCTTAGTACTAATGATTGAAGTCCGAAATAAAAATTAAATAAAGAAAATCGTTCGAGGCGAGAATTCGAACCTAGGACGTCGTCCATAATAGTCACGTTCACGACCGTTAAGCTACGAGCGTGTTGTTAAGTTTTATTGAAACTACACTACTATTAAAAAAAAAAAATCTTACGTTACGGACGTTTTTCCCGGTTAGGGTACCCCTCCCCATCGTCCCATAAAGAATTTCGTTCCAAAAACTACCCTATGTGCTATCCAGGCTATAGATTATCTGTGTGCTAACTTTCATCCAAGACTGTTCACCAGTTCTTGCGTGATTGAGTAACAAACATACAAACTTTCACATTTATTATATTATATTAGGATATACAGCATATATCTGATAAACATTACACTTTAAGCCAAGTCGGGAAAAATTGTAATAGAGCTGGGCCCAACCAGAAAGTTCTGTCATAAAAACTTAAATTATGGCAGTAAAGCGAAACTTATATTCGAAGCGTCTTTTCTGCATTTTAATTGATTTGAATTTCGCGGGCATATGCGAAGGGATGTTTTACAGCGGGGCGTTCCGTACTTGCTACGAATAAGCCACGCCCCTTACGCTTCAATTATTTTTCAACATCGGCCCCTAACGAGTTTTCCGTTTAGCTGGAGGCGTTGGAACGAGCTTGTCACTCTCGCGGCGAGCGTATGCGCGCCCAGGCGGAACAGGCGAACGATCTTCGCCGTCGCAACCAGCATCTTATTCATAACGTGTTGCCGCCGCATGTCGCCACACACTTCGTCGGTGCAAGGCATCATCATCGAGATCTCTACAGCCAAAGCTACGCGGAGGTTGGCGTTCTCTTCGCATCGATGCCCAACTTTTCAGGTAATTTGCCACATATAATATAACTAGCTGTGCCCCACGGTTTTACTCATGTTCATTTTATCTGACAAACACCGCACCGCTAACGCACCCGTGTGTAGTCTATTATAATTGTTCTTTCCGCAAGTACAAATTATTAAAAAAAATTATTATCTCCTAAACTATGTATCCAAATAACATGCTATAAAGAGTAAAATTTAACTTCATAAAATTGTCTTTATGATAAAGTAACTTTTGTTCGTATGGATTAATATACCACGCCTAAAAATAGTGCTCATAAATCACTTTATCATTTTCAACAAATATTTATCACAGAATACCTTATTGTGTCTTATATATAATAGATAGGCATTACTATCGCGAATTTTATTTTAGATATATTACGTACCTATATTTTTGTAGAACATTATATTTACGTAACATTAACCATTACACCAGCGCACGCGGATAAAGCCGTTTGGGGACACTTTCACATCCGACTTACTTAACAAAAATAAATATTTAAGGCTAACTGAGAATTGTAGCCTGATGTTATATAACCGATACTATTCCCCGTGAATCTGGCTATTATTTACAAAAATAATTTTTCGAATCTGACTGGTAGTTCTAGAGATTAGCGTGTTTAAGCAAACAGATAAACAAACTCTTCCGCTTTATTATACTAGCTGGTACCCGCGACTTCGTCTGCGTATCATTGGATATACTCGAATAATCTTGGAACACGACAAACTAAAAGAAAATCATAGATGGGCTTGTTACTATGTGTATGGTGGACGTGATTCCTACCACCCCACTATATTATTACTTCATATACCTGCACCGACTGATTTCAGAACACGAATAACCAAAAAAATCATCGATGGGTTTATCACTATGTGTATGGTAGTCGCGATCCTTACCATCCTGCTCTATTACTGCAAATACACCGACTGATTTCGGTACACGACTAACCAAAACAATCATCGATGGGTTCATCACTATGTGTATGGTGGTCGCGATCCATATCACTCCGCTATATTACTGCATATACACCGACTGATCTCAAAACACGATACACCAAAAGAAAATCATAGATAGGTTTATCAATGTGTATTGGTATTGTAATTATTTGCCAATATGAATTCAACACATTAACCGTCCTTATAAAATTTCAAAAATAATTCAAATTATCCCTTATTGTACCAGTTTGCGGGAAGGTTTATTGAGAAACATGAAACCCTTTATTTCTTACCAAAAGCATAAATATGAATATTCAAATTCCTAATTTAAGATATGATGGGTTCTTCATAAAAATTTCATCTCTTCAAGTTTTATTTTCGCAACAAAAGTAACTTATATATTTCTTCCAAGGTCCAATAAATCTCTTTACCAAAATTAATTAAAATTGGTTTGAAATTTTTTTATGTCAGAAGGTTGCGTATTCGAATCACGTTGGGGTCACCACATGTCACACATATAATTTACAATAGGTATATCAATGTTAATAAATCAACAAACCAGTTGGCATGGAAACCGATGTCATTTCACCAACCGCACATGCGCGTTGGTGTTCCTACATTTTTAGGTATATCAATGTCAATAAATTAACAAACTAGTTAGCGTGGAAACCGATGTCATTTCACCAACCGCACATGCACATTGGTGTTCCAAATGTTCTTCATACAAACTTTCATACCCTATTTTCCTCCCTTAAAGATTTATTTTCGTGACGAAAAGTAGCCTATGCCCTTTCCCAAGGTTCAGTCTATCTCTATACCAAAATTCAGCAAATTTGGTTTAGCGGTTTAGGTTTACTTTCGCATTTACAATTCTAGTATGGATAGTATAGTATAGATCTACCAATACCTGATGTAATTCTGCCAATAAAATGTAACTCCACTTCTTTCTATCCGCCTATCGAATTTTAATTGAATAAATCGTACAATTTGTAGGCGTACAGTATATAAACTGTACATTGTTTATTAATTCATCGTTATAGGAGTCTTCACACACAAAAAATATTATTATTTGTAAATTTAATTTATTTGCGTTTGTGGTATACTGTATCCATTTTATCCATCGGGAAGCAGTATTTCAGTCACTATGACTGTAAAATTTTCGAGGTAAGTAATAGTGCTTGTAAAAGTTCTATAATATTCGTCTGCAGACACACTTCTGTCCTTTCTATTTCTACCGCAAAGCAGCAGTGATCGCGCTGCTGTGTTCTGGTTTGATTAATGTGGTAAGCTAAGTTACACGGACTCAGAAGGTGTTCCAAATCAGCCTCGAGATTGAACAGCCTACTATGATATGATTCGGGCACTTCGGCTAAAGCATTTAATATTGAAATCCATAGTTCCAGAGTTATCCATAAAATTGGGCTAAAGCAACCACTTAATATCGGATGTATTGATATTCGATTACAAAAAAACAAAACTTTTTATGAAGATATAATTTCTTTAACAGCGCATTGTTTCGTGAACATTATGCTTACTTTTTCGGATTAGTAATTTCATAAAATAAATAAGCCCTCAGCTACTATGGGTCACGCCCAAGGTGCCAAATCGCACATGTAGAGGCGGTTAGATTCGCTAGAGATATATTGTGATAGTTTGCGTCAATATTTATTTCTTCACGGTCGGGTGAGAACGCCGGCTGGCCGTAGCTACGTCACTGATTAATGCTTAAATATTTAAAGTTTCAATTCTCGATATGTCCTACATTTCGGCTGAAAATATCGTAGAGGTTTTGGTATTGTCATTATAAGCTGGTACATGTCCTCAGTAGAATAAATATCTCTTTTAGTTGTATGTTATTCAACTTATTCTAATACTGATATTGATAAGAGTTCAAGTAAAGTATTCATATAAATATATATAAACTAAATTGTTAAATAAATTAAACTGTTGCAGAATTCTACTCGGAGGAAACTGTGAACAACCAAGGCCTAGAATGCTTACGTTTTCTTAACGAAGTTATATCGGACTTTGATTCGGTAAGTTGTTATTTTTTAAATATTTTTAAATAATGTTATTATTTATTCACCTAAGAAACATACGTTAAAACAAACTTTGTAACATATAATACGTTCTGTTACTTTTCTACTACGGAGATTATATATTATTATCATACGAACATTTAATATTATATTTTACGTTGGCCAGGTAGGCTCTACAATAATGGTGTTTATAGGTTCTGTTTCGAAAAATCAAGTTGTCAGAAAATTATTAGAAAATTATATTTGTTGTCTGTATAATACGTTAATTATATATGTTAAGACGTTTTAGACTGATTTCCCATAAAACTATTTACTAATAATTAAAATTACTTAACTAAAAATATTTTATTCCAGTTACTGGAGGATTCTAAGTTCAGCAAAGATATTATAAAAATCAAAACAATCAGTTCGACCTATATGGCTGCTTCTGGTCTGAACCCTACGCGACAAATGCAGGTCTGTACGAATAAATAACCTGTTATAATTTATAATAATTTCAATTTGCTCGTAGGTAAAGCTATAATATTATATGCTATCTAGTAGTACAAAATAAATCATTTTTTTTTTTAAAACAAACATCTTGTGATCTTACTCGTGTCGTATCACAAAGATTATCTGAAGAAACATAAGTTTATGATAATTTTAGTTTAATGTTAAATGTTGAATGTGCTAAACCACGAACTGTTATCGAACGTCAGAGTAGTAATCCGAATTAGCGTTCGAGGGAAAGAACAATTTGAAAACTGAACATTTTTCTATTGGTTTTTATGAACTCAAGACTCGCGAATCGCTCAATGGATATGTGTAATTATTATTTCGTTTTGTTTGTTAAGGTCGTGGAAAAGTTTTCAGGAAAAATATTCGAGATATGAGTCGCTGTAGTCGATTTATTGACTATGTGGAAAGGACAGAACAAAGTTCGTCGGGACAGCTAGTACATACTATAATTTAAATTACAATCCTTAAAATTAAATATAAGATATTTAATATGTATTCTCTCTTTACTCTATTACTACCTGGTCTCACAGACATTGAAAAAAATTTAAATATTTTTTTTCATTCAATTTAGGCCCTAAGAAGGCACTTATGAAAGTCAAAACACTACCACCGGTTCGGAAAACATTCCAGCCATCGAGAAGAACCGACAAGAAGCTCGATCGGAAGTTTATTATAGAACCTAACACAAATATCTAAAAATATATATTTGTTTTCCTGACTGAGTCTAAAAGACGGAATGACTATTGTATATTCATTTCTAGTATTGAAATTGTGCGTGTTAGTCACAAGTTCAATTTTTTTTTTCATTTTTTCAAACATACATTATATTTTCCCCAAGATGTATTGGGAAGGCAAAGTTAAGATACTAAATCCTTGAAATTGATTCCTCAATGATTCGCGTGGTCCTTTATCATAAATTGCTCGAACTGCCCGTTTTTGTAATACAATAATGGTATCTACCTCAGGTAAAATACTCAGTAAAATGCCGTAGGATATTAAACTGTGGACTGTGGATTGTTCTGTCCTTTCCAGTAATCAATACCTCTACCACCAGTATTCGATCACCGCAACACCCATTTTTATCTATAACATAATTTTTTTTTAATATACAACTAAGGTGGCAAACAAGCATACGGCCGGCCGATGACAAGCGACTACCTATAGACGCTTGTAATACCATTTAATAGTGAGTTGCCGATCTTGCAACCCTCCTAACGCTAAGGTCTAATTCAGTACTAAAACGACTAGTAAATTATACTAATATTAATAGTAGTAGTAATTTCCGACACGAGATGGTCAACTACTAACGTTGGCGCGAGCGTTGTCGCCAACGCTTTTTTCTCCATCCACACGTTGGCGAATAGCGTTGGGGCCAACAGAACGTTTATTTCGACTTTGTACATTAAAAAGTATGCTACAACACAAGGCTGTAGTGATTTCCGTACACACTTAAAGTAATCCGATGACCGTGAGTAATATAAAATATTCAATCTAGACAACCGCGAACATACCGAGAATAATATTGAATACTATTTTTATCGTATATTTAGTATTCTTTTCGATAAATAGCAGGTGTCGCATATAATTAACATACTAAATTCAGTATTGACTTATCGAAAAAGCAGTCATGCTTTACGTGACACGTTATCTTTGCACGAAATATTTTCATACTTGAAAGTTATTTTAAATTTAGTTTTTAATCAGCTCTCTTGCGTTGCATTCTGAACCATCCATAAGAAGCTTTTTCTTAAACCAAAAGGCGTGCGTCATCTTAATTCATCTTCATCATATATAGGTAAGCGGTGTGCCCGCGGTTCGGCACGCGTTTGTTTTACTACGCAGTAGTTATTTACATTCCGTAATTTTATTTTTACTCATATTGATGACAACTCGTATGCCGTATTAATTGAGGAATGGCATAAATAATAATACAATTTCATTGTCCCATGTACAATTTCATCAAAATCGGTTGAAAATTATTATTCTAGTCTACGATTTGTAGTGTATTATTAACAATTCATAAAGCCTCTCAATTGTAGAATGATGTATGCTTTCCGTCTACAAAATTTTATGAAAATCGGTTTCTTAAAACTTGAATAACTTTTTATTGAATGAAGATAACGTGATGCTTTATTTGTATCAAAGGTGTAAAACAAAAAAAAAATGCTCAAAATGTATCCAATAGTTTTTACGTAATGTACGTATGTAACGTACGTATGCACAACGGCCAACCTCAATATATTTTTTTTATTTTTTAGGCGATTATTTATTTTAATGTTCTAGCCATCAGACAGTGTGATTGTGCGATGGGCACACCTCGCGTGCTTGGTGGAGTTCGCGTTGGAACTACAGCGGGTGCTAGCTGCGATCAACGAACAATCATTCAACCATTTTGTTCTACGTATGGGCATCAACCATGGACCCATAACTGCTGGCGTCATCGGTGCACGCAAACCCCATTATGATATTTGGGGTAACACAGTCAATGTTGCTTCGCGGATGGAGAGCACTGGAAAAGCTGGCTGTATACAAGTACGCATAATTTTCACAGAAACAGATTTTTCTAAAATTCTGTGATGATATTTTTTTAAAGATGTGTTGTGTAACTAAGAAGAAATAACAATAAAATAAAATTATGTACATTATACGTCTACATTGTTGTAAAGGTAGTGATAATTATGATATTATAGACACTAAGATGTGTAACAAGGTTATCTCACTGCCACAATAAATAGGGTATAAAATACAAAAAAGATTTTTCAAACGTGACAGGAAGTTCTAGAAAACACCCAAACAACAAACAAAGAAAAAAACAATCTTTAAGCTTTATATTAGAATAAGTTTGAAATACCATATCTGAAAAGACAAATAAATAAGTAATTATACATTTAAAACGGTTGCATATGGTTAGCAAAGTTGCTCTGAATATATTCACGGAACTTATTACAATTTCCTTTGTTACAAATTATGATAGCAGAATTAGATTATGATGAAGCTGAATAGCTTTCCGATACTAAAACATAAGTTAAAATATTACTTTAAATTTCTCTGTCAAGCGATTTCTAAAATTCTTGAAAAATAAATATCTTAAAGTATAAACCAGATTATATAATACAAGGTGTCCAGAAAGGGTATCGGGTATTTGTAAGTTCAATGAAACAAAAATTATTTGTATGCAATATAAAAGTTTATTGTTTATTATTAGCATATGAATTGGAGAATTATTTGGAAAAGATGATGTTATCCAAATGATGACCGTTACGTTGCTGGCACTCTTCTAAACGGAAACGAAGATTGGCGATAACACGTTGACACATAGCTATCGATATTGCTGCCATTTCTGACCTGATGTTTTGCTTTAACTGGGTTAGATTCGTCGGATTGTTTTGATAAACCTTACTTTTAAGGTATCCCCATGCAAAATAGTCAAGCGGGCTAAGGTCGGGGCTTCTGGGAGGCCAGTTGATGTTACCCCTTCGCGAAATGACTTTATTAGGAAATAATTTGTTAACAACTTCCATTGAGTCATTTGAGATATGGCAAGTGGCCCCATCTTGCTGGAACCACGTTCTTGAATTGAAACCGGCAAACTCCTGCAACTCTGGGACCAAAAAATTTCGCAACATATCGCAATAACGGTCACTATTCACATTAATTGCTCGGCCTCGTTGATCTTCATGAAAATAAGGACCAATTATGCCTTTAGCAGACATAGCAGCCCAAACAACGACCTTTGGGCTATGCAGGGGTCGTTCATGCTTTCGTCTCGGATTCTCCACTGCCCAGTACCGACAATTCTGCTTATTAACATGACCATTCAGGTGAAAATTTGCTTCGTCACTGAACAGTATGATGTTAAAGTTGTTAAATCGCTGCAGCATTTCGTTCGCAAAATTCAGTCGATTAGCATAGTCCGTATCCTTCAATTCTTGAACCAATTGAATTTTATAGGCTTTTAGATGTAAGTCTTTCTTTAAAATCGAATGTAAAGACAATTATTTGATGTTCAACGCTTGGCTTCGCTTTCGGATGGATAAAGACGGATTTTGACGAACCGACGCCTCAACTTCTTCAATTGTTTCTTCATCGCGAACTGAACGAGGACGACCAGAGTTTTGAATTTTAAATGTCGCACCTGTATTCTCGAACATCCTGATCCATTTCCTAATGCTATCGTCACTTGGCGCGTGGCGTGTACGATATTCCGCACGATAGAGACTTTGAGCAGTCACTATTGAATCACCATTACGATAATACGCTCGTACGCAAAATGCGCGATGCGTCCCCGAGTACTGTTCCATCGTGACTAAAACTCCACAAAATGGCGGACGCCACGAACCCCTCCCCGCACCCTTTAGACACCCCGTTTCGAATATGGCGCGAAAACAAATACCCGATACCCTTTCTGGACACCTTGTATAATTATATTCGGTGGTAAATTTACCTAAACCCCAACAAAATATAAATTTGAAAGGGACTAAATTCAGTAGAGACGACATTCGGGGTAGTATATGTCATCGACCAGGGATGGTAGACAGTGGCTCAACAATCCCGGTACAGAATGTTAGTGTCAAAAAATGTTGAATAACGTGTTTGGCGTAGTTCGGATAGACTGGTTTATAATTGAAGAAAGTCCATATAAATACATAAAGCCTGGTCGATTTCATAAGCAGCCTTACTAAAACTTGTTCCGGAAGGCGGACATGTCGGCGCATGTGCACCTCCCAAAAATCGTGCCGCTATACAAAAGACCTCCAGACGACACAGAAAGCCTCTATCCTCGCTGCAAGAGGAAGAAAATGAAGCCTCAAGTGCGCAAGCTGACACACCCGACTGAGCAAGCGCTATAATATAGAGGAGAGTTCAAACAGTCGAGCGCTCAATGCTCGGCTCTTAGAGACACATCCGTAGTTGTGAGTAGCGTAGATAACCAACAAAGAGGGCACAGCTCTCGGTCGAGTCAACGGACTGTTCACATCGTTACAGATGTATGTGCTGTACCATAACCACTCCGATATAACCATCGAGATGGTGGTAATCGTCATACTGTGCTCGCATTTTGGCTGACGCCAATAAAGTTCAAAAGTGGGATACGATAAGGATAAATAAAATTTCCTTGCCTACAAACGAAGGCATAGTAGTAAATATCGATGATCACAGCACCCCAGGACTGCTCCTCAGAATCAGAAATATAAAATGTCAAGGACTACAACACCAATACAACGGATATCACAGTTCAAAAATATGGATGGATAACAGTGTCCGAGGTCCAACTGATGATACCCGAGGTAAAGGGTTGAGGAACTAATGATGCCCGAGGTCAAGGACCATGAACAATACCCGAGGTTAAGGGTTGAGGAACTAATAAGAAATAAGAACAATGACGTGATTGATATCCATACAAGACACTGGAGATTGAATACACTGGATATTGTAGGAGAATGGAGACACTGGATATTGATGGAGATAAATGGAGATTGGATGATGGAGACTGAATTGATGCAGACTGATGGAGACTGGAGTGATGCAGACTGATGGAGATTGGAGTGATGGAGACTGGATTGGTGAAAATTGACCTGGAATAGAAAGATTAATGCTTCAATTCAGAAAGCATAAATAACAATGGGCATATGTGGTCGACTGGCTGGAATTAAACCAGTTGACTGTCAGAGCCCATTTAGGTACAAAACAAAGAATCTTGTCTATTTCAGTGACGGGAGCCATGTCATACTCTCCTGGAGTGGCTCTGGAAGCCGTTTTAAATCTCCCGCCCCTTCATGTCTATGTCCATAGAGAAGATATCCCTCCCGAAACTCCTAGTTTAAGGGCGACATAACGTGGAAAGCAGTTTCACCTCCATTTTCCAAACGGAAATGTACGGTATACTTGAGTGTGCCGATATCAAGAGACATTGTCGGTCGAGTCGTCGGACTGTTCACGGAAGTAGCTAAAAGTTGGTATTTGAGAAAAAAAAATCTCAAGGTAGAAGCAAATATCTGCTTCGTTCCGTTTTCCGCTCTTGGATGACCTGTTTTATAGCTCGTTGGTGCACAAAATTAGCAAACGCCAGGAGCCTTATTCCGACTTCCGTCCCGTAAGACGACCTTTTATAGGTCCTCGATAAACAAAACACCTGGCCAGGGCCTTAAAAGTTGGTAATATTGAATACTAACATAATGTTTACCTGGTACATGGTAAAAGACCCTGAAATCTGGTGCTTGCACCAGGAATCTGGTACGTCTACTATCTGTGTAATCGACTAAAGAACTGAAATTTAACGGGTACTAAGTTCCCTAGCAGTTCGTTTATTTATATCTGTAGGAATGTACGTTCTTCAATTCATTTACAAAGCAAATCTTTACTTTCTTTATAAGGAATTTCTAACATGACAAGGCTCAGTTGTCAATAAATTACGATAAAAAAAATTTACTTCTTTAATTAGAAATTAACATTAATATCTTAGTGAAGACTTGCTCTGAGTGAAGCTGCCGGAACACACCTATTGGTGTTTGGCGACAAATTTTCAATACTTGAAGGTGGTAGCTAGCCAGACGGGCATTATAAAGAGTCATACCACCATACTATGCCATCACGATGTTTTCCTTTACTGAAAGCTCAGGCTCATTGCAGGGATCCGAACTCTTTTTTTAAATTCATGGCTGTGATATTTGGCCAGGTTATAGGATATGTTTTGTTAGGTATAAAATAAAGTAACATACAAAATATGTAGTAACGAGAATGATCACCACAATATCAACAGCACTTCGTAGTTCAAGAGAGCGGAGCCGCGGGCACAGCTAGTAAATAATAAATTATCGTAAATATTTACAATAGCCGCTGTGTTGCCCTTTCCTTTTCCAAACTTGGCTGACATAGTTACTGCAATGTGACTAGAGATATGGTACCGAGACGTGGATATTTACGATGGGGCCGTGGGCCGGTACACAAGTTAAAGTACTTTGCGCGCTATGGAAAGAACTATGTTAAGAGCTTCTCTGGGAGATAAGATTCGTAATAAAAATATACGTCAGAGAATTAAAGTAACCGACGTAGTTCAAATTGCTTGCTTTCAAAAGAAACTTAGGTTGTAGGTACTTTTATGCACATTAAAGTAACAAAGGGCCGGTCACATTTGTAGAAAAACTGACAACCGATGGAATAGAAGAGTTATTGAGTTGACGTCACGTTTTGAAAAACGTAGTGTAGGTCGCTCTCAAACTAGAAGGACTGACTACTTGCAGAAAATTTCTGGAAGCGACTGGATGTGAAAAGGACAGTATATGGACTGAAGATCGGATCCGATGGTGAATTTTGGGAGAGACCTATGTCCAGCAGTGCACTGGTAAAAGCTGATGATGATAATGATGAAATATATACACATATTAATAATAATAATAATATAGCTTAAGTAAAGTTAAACTCTATATAGCTTTAAGTGACAGATGTAGGTACCTACATATTATATGTATGATAAAGTTTCTTTATTTGAAGCGACAAACCTAAAACTTTCTGAGTATTATAGAATAATTATATAGATTATATTATAGAATAATTTAAAATACATTTTCTGTAATATAGGTAACTGAAGAAACATGCGAGATACTTCAAAATTTCGGTTACTATTTCGAGCAGCGTGGTCTAGTCGCGGTTAAGGGTAAAGGCCAGCTCATGACCTACTATCTGCAAGGCAAGCGTGACACACCTACCGACAATATGGATAAACCTTCAGTTAGTACCTCATTATTTCAAGATCGTATTAGATATTTCCCAATTGTTATGCATGCTAGTGAATTACCGGAATGCAGAATTATTAATGAAGCCTTGCAGTATTGTGTTCAACGAGTGACCCGATTTGGACAGTCTATCTGAACAGGCCGATAATGTGTCGCCCTGGACAGGTAGGCTGCTCGGATTGGGGATTTATATCATCAGGAAGATCTTCGACAAAATAAGAGTGAGGTTCATATTTTTGTTTTAATGTTTTCAAATATTTTTATATTTTTACTCATTGGTATCCGATGTAGAGTAATTGATGATAATAAATAATAATTATAATATTTAGAATAATTAATATCTTCCTTCAAGGATGTCAAATATTTATTAATACATTTAAAACACCACAACCACACCTATTTCCGATTATTCTGTACACGAGGTGTTAAAACTCGGATCTCAACAGACCTATTAATGACTGACCTCTGTAGAACTCAAATCTTTCTGAGGTTGGTTATCGATATCTATAGACTGCATTGACTACTTAACATCAGCTAAACTATTATCACTTCATACCATAAAAAAAGTAAATGAGCAGTGTATCGTATATATCATACTATATTATAAAACAAAGTTCCCCGCCGCGTCTTTCTGTCTAAACGCGATAAACTCAAAAATTATTGAACGGATTTTCACGGAACGGAACGAATTCATGAGAAGGTTTAGATGTATAATTCATTGAGGTTTTGTGTAAATTGGCTGAAATATGACGATAATTGTTGAAGATGTCGGAAATAATCATTCCTACTGGAAACTTCACTGGCGTGCGCCGCGTAAACCACTAGAGTTATATGTATTACTCAGCAACCCGTGCGAAGGCGAAGCGGGTTTCTAGTATACAATAAATTAGTAAGTATACTATTCCTAGTTCGAAAACTACATGTTATTCTTATTACTTTTGTCCTACATAAGTACTAAGTAGGGTCGGCACTATATGTTTTCTTCCTTAACATTTAAAACTGTTTAGCTTAGTGTTTTACGACCGGCAAGGCGACCTTACATTAACTTTCCCTGGCATTTCTTTGTTTTATCTATCCGATGATAACTAAATGACTCCTATTATCGTCTTTAAGCCTTTAGTTCCAAATACATAACATAAATAAATATTGCTTATGTTAAGCTTAATATTGAACCCAACACTTACTTGTATTTCATCAGCTTGTATACACTATCAAGGGGCAGAAGATGGATAGGTGGTTCAAATTAATATACTCTTAGATAATATATAAGCACAATAAAATTGTTTGAAAATATTGTTGACAACTCTCTTCAATAAACAACAATTTGAGGTGAAAATATATTGTTACAGATTGAAGAATTAGGAGTAGAACCAGGTTCCACGGATGCTCTGCTTGCAAACGGTGAAGCAACACCTGCGACACCGGTTCCATGCTCGTCTTCTGCCGATGCTAACAGACCTCTGTTGCAACAATAAACGCAATCAAGTCAAGCATTTAACACTAGTATCAAACGAAATCTGTTTAAAATATTTAAATGTTGCATATTAAAGAATCATAAATTAAGAACAATAATGCTGATCTATGTACTAATACAACATTTCAAATACCTTTAAAATGTTTCAGAATATAGGTATCTACTTAATTTCAAAAAGCATTGAAAAAATGAAGTAAATGTGGAATTTTAACAGCTTTTTTAAAAATACACATGGGAAAATGCATAATTATAGATTTCGATGCATTTGAGATTGCGTAACAACTGAACATATTAACCCAGCATGCTGTTTAAATTTTAATGATAAAGTGGTGTACATGTATAAGTTAGAACATTCAAGTGCTGGTGGTTTTGTGGGCTATGCGGCTTCATATTTGAATGTAGCACAGAGTTCATGAGCAGTAGGTACACTGAACTATGACGAAATATTCATAACATCATAATACAAATAATAAAACAGTAGGTACACTAAAAAGAGAAACAAGATCACAAGTGGGTTAAGTATGCCTAAGTTCTTTAAAAACCTCCTTTTATCTGGAGAAACAAAGATGCTTCTAAAAAGTGTAAGGCGTATTTCAAGCAAAGAACAATTACTTCAGAGAAGTATTAGCAGAACAAATGTCCATCGAGAAAAATGACAAAAAATGCAGTTATGCCCTTGTCTTACCGAAGGTGCGATTACGTAAAATGTGTAAGTGATATTAAATACTGAATCAAATCATTGAAATAATGATAGTATACACTAGAAACTAATCTACACACTATTTGACCCACTTTTATTGTTCCCATCCATTATATTATTCATCAGCATCTTGCCACATCGAAATTGTAATGAAGGACTACAAGTACTTGAATCAGAAACAGAAAAGTGTAAAGAGAAGATCAAGTTGTATCACCCTAATATACTTTACTTTATTCGATTATTAGAATTGTTAGTGTAGCTGTGTAGCCATACACTACGCCTTATTAGCATTGATGTATTTGCAATGTCGACAGCAATTCGGATTTACGTATAATTTTGAGAAAGTAGTATTTATCTATTGTATGTAATCGACACTGTTATTATCATAGTACCTAATAAAAAAAACTCTTTAAGTGTTACAGGATAATTATAGATACCCTTCTAAAAGTATTTCATGTGAGAATTATAAATGGATTAGAATGTAATATGTGTCATTAATGTTCTCTTTATCTCATCACTGTATACAGAACTTTCAATGGTTGAAAGTTAAAGCTGAAGTTCTACATATAAATACTTTACTTCTTAACTTGTTTCCATGTTTCATATCTTTAAAATAAATGTACCTAAGTTAATCAATTTTTCTATTATGGTAACAATACTTCTCAGAGAAATTTCTACTGATTTTGATAGGAGTTTACGATTGTTGTCTTTAGCGGTATTTAAATTGATGCTTATTAACTAACGGATAATAATTATTGTGAGAAAGCGTGCTTTGCTTAATGGTTATTGCGTAACTTTAGACTGATGTCGTTTGATTCCTATGATATTTGTATAATATGTTTATGTGTATAATGTGCTCCATTGACAATCAATCTTATTATTTCTTATTACATCTTAGACATAAAACATAAACGTGTAATAATATTTATGTATCTAGATAATAGAAAATAATAGTTATATTATTTCTCATGTTGTTTCATAAAGGTATCTTTATACTACATTATTGCAATCATTATTTTATTGTTGCTTAGTTATCTACTTACTATGGTTTTATATACGTTTTTAAACTAAAAGTCTATGTCGAAATTATTCTAAAGTTAAATTTTATAGATCTGTTCGAAGGTATAGTAGAAAAAGTATTTACTAGATTTCTTATTTTATGTAATATGTTACGGTTATTTATCGTATAAGCTGGCGCTTTACACAAGATGTAGAAATAAACATACACCCATGTAATAACATAAGAAACTAAAATTATTAATTAGCGTGAAAAACTTTCTTTAGCAATAAATAACGAAAAACGTAGGAGTGTATTATCGCCTTATCTTTATTTATTTAAGTAGCCATATTGTGATATTTATTAATAGGTAGGTTACCAGAGTCTAATATAACTTATATCGTAGAGTTCACTTGTTTTATTACATGCTATGAGTATGTGCGGTGTATATGTGCTGTATATGAGCATTAAGAACACCATATGATGAAAAATCAGAATATGTGTATTTAATTTATTAGGGATTGCGCTTTCGTAAGTTGCATGTAGGATTTATCTTCTTAGCCTAAATATTATTTATTACTTTTGTATTAGAAAATAATAAGTGTAAACAGTAGTATATTACGTAGAATTCAGAATATGAAGTGTTTATTTATTTTAAAATATATTTAATATAATTAAAATTGAAACAATCATGTAATTAGATATTTTGTGTAGATATTGTAACACTAATGCGTCTCTAGCGATCTAAGTGTGTAGAAAAATTAGTTTATCTGCTCTCTAGTGATATTATACCTTCCTGTGATTTGTCACTATTAATAATTTTCTACTAAATGTTCTAGCTCAAAAATCTAAAGATTGAACTATACTTGGCTATAAAACTGAATAAAGCAATATGTACCATTTGTGTCATGTTATTTTTTTGATTAATATACCGGTTCCGTAATCATTTCATATTGTGAAATAATTTTAACATTTTTGCGTCTTGATTTAATGAAGTGGAAATAATAAATATGGCAAATTTGCTAATTAATATAATTATATATTATATTATAATAAGCCCTTTGCTAATTACAGGTTCGAAAGCAAAAACTGAAAGTTTGTTAAGTAGCATATGTGTGAAGATATAAATTATTATCACTATTTGAATACACAGAATTGAATATTTCAAAGCTATAACGTGCAACAATGTTATGTTACAAGTCCGTTAGACTAATTAGTAGCAATCTTTCGGTTAATGAATTTAAGTTTGTATATTAATGAGCTAAAATATATCGATTTAAAGTCTAATCAATTCTTGAACCTCTTAAGCTTATTCGGTGACGATGTTGCGATTTTTTTTAATAGTATCGGGGCAAAATAACTGTACCTGAAGGTGCGTCTACAAACAACGGCGACTGAGAGATCGGCAATCCAGGCCTGCAAGCCTCTCGGCAACTAAATATTCACTGGTTAATCCAGAAACGTATCAGTAACCCAGTAGCTGATACCAGAATGCGACACGACTATGCGTGCCACAAAAGAGGATGCTTCACCTGGTCTATGGTGGTCGCGATCCAGTAAACATAACTATCGTGTTCTACTCGCCGATAGGACACCAATAGTGTAACTATCTGTAACATGTATTCATTGTCACTAGCAGCGCCTCGCCGGCCCTAGCCCTTCATCAAGGTAGAGCGAGATTGTCTTTGGGCGCCCTTTGGTGTTTTTACACCATAAATTGTATTTCGCTCTGTATCTTAAATCCAACATAAATATAAATTACATAATATAGTAATGTAGGAAGTACAAAAAATAAAACATGCTTCATTTTTCTTATATACAACTAAGGTATTTCATTGACGAGGGTGTTACTTTCGGGAAATCGAAATTACTTTGCTACTTCCGCTTGAAATAGATTAAAAGTTGTTTCGTCTTTTTGCATCAAAGAACGTTTGTTATTAATTGATAATGTGGACTTGAAAACGATCAAATAAGAGCTTTATCACAAATAATAATAACTAGCTGACACATCTAAAAACAATGTTACAAAACTAGATTGTTTGATTTTACACGATTTTGCAGAGCGTGTGACTCACGATATTAAGCGCATGTTTTCCATTGTATATTACTGTACGTCTTGATAAAATAACTAGTCAATGTTTGCAATAAATTTATTAGTCCTTAAAATAATTCTGTAGTTTTTAATATAATGTATGTTGTTAAATTTTGAATGAGCGTAATCATTTCCGATGTATACGGAAAATAATATGTAGGAACATATTATATTACAATTTTGGTACCCCGCTAATAAAAAAGAAAATATTAAATAAGAATATTTATTATATATATATATTATAAGAACATATATCTCGTAGAAATTAAGCTATCCCAACAAAAACATAAATACGAAAAAGGGGCCAGCTCGGTAAAATCGACGTTCAGGGTAGTGTTATGATTAAAATTTAATTTAGGTAAGAAGAGAGATAGAGAATAAACTAAACGTAGGTAAAATGAATGAAAGTTTTATAATTTAGGATAGTTATGTATAATTTTCCAGCATACCTTACAATTTTCAGATAATATGGGTTCTACAAATTATTAGTACACAATTTTAATGTCCATAACCGAGACGTTCTTCTTGCTCCGACAGCTTAGCGTAGAGATCCTTGCCTAGGATCTCTCCGTGTTGAGTAGGTAGACCAAACAAGGTTGAATCACGAGGCTCGCCCTCAGCGGACAACGTGGTGTGAGCCGTATGAACAAGCTCAGTCCAAGTGAAGACGTCGCTGCATCAAGTGGAACGTCGGAATCCGTTCAGCTCTCGATATGGCGAAACAAAAATATATATATCAGTAATTTATATATTAATCCAGGTATAAGTTCCTGGAATATTATTGTCTTCTTCAATAGGGTACTTCACCCACAAAAATAGTTATTTTATCAAACTGTAGATATTTAAAATATAAACGTATCAACTATATCAAAACTCTTGATAATTATTATATAAACGTTACTCGATTCAAAGGTCTGCCGTACAATAATTTGGTTTTATCAAAACACTTGATAATTATTATGTAAACGTTACTACGATTCAAAGGTCTGCCGTACAATTCTTTGGTTTTATTAAAACACTTGATAATTATTATATAAAAACGTTACTCGATTCAAAGGTCTGCCGTACAATAAAATGACATGATCAGATCGATCCTGAAAAATCTGTCATACTCTCTGTTCTAATTTTCTATTTCCGTTTGAATTCAAAATTTCATCTTACTAGACTTTTCTTATTTTAAAAATTCAAAATAAATCTAATCATAGATTGGATAGAATATTTGTCTATACCTGAGAAACTCCTAACTGCGCATGCTCTATTACTATCAAAGAATTATCAATGACAGAGATTGTCATAATATACCAATGTAAACAATACGAACCTAAAATATTAACAAAGCTGTTGTTAAACCAAAATTATCAAGTTATAAATTATCTAAACGCATCAATACATAAACCTATCATTAATTGGTATCCTGGAAATAAAAGAATAGGTACACCAAAACAATAATATGGTAAATCAAATGAACTTATGATGAATAATATAAAGTAGATATTAAATAAGATAAATAAGATTATCTTCCAGATAAATAATATAACAGTAGTAACTGTCACCGATAAAAGAGCCGAGATCTAACGGTTGCGAAGTTCCATAGCAGTCTCTTTTAATTATAACTGAAGGGATGTACGTTATTCAAATAATTTACAAAACAATTTATTACTTTCTTCGATTTGA
Organism: Saturnia japonica; assembly: GCA_033032175.1. Lineage (NCBI taxonomy): Eukaryota > Metazoa > Arthropoda > Insecta > Lepidoptera > Saturniidae > Saturnia > Saturnia japonica. The sequence continues at coordinate 10,892,853 of CM065305.1, forward strand.
GATTTTTAACTTGGCAAATCTGCGTGGTGCATCCCGGGCAGCGTCGGTCGACTGAATATCAGAGGGAGCCAACAGACGCAGCGTAGGCGGGCCTGATGTGCACTAGCACTGCCGTCAGACAGGTAAGGGGGGTATCCGTCAGACAGGTAAGGGGGGTATCTTACCTCACTTACAACCGCCGTCTCGTAATCTCATCGGAGTGTCGTGGTCATGTCTCGCGGCTTCGTATGCGACCGAGGGTCTTGGCTTAACCGCCCGGACCGCGAGGAAGACAACCTCTATAAAAAATTACCCCGAATCCTAAGCGGCGGTGCACCGCGAGAGGATGCATGGCTGATGGGATGTTCAGTCACGACGACTTGTGCTTTGCTTGATCGGTTTCCTCTTTTAAACATACGACTTGGTTTCTGTTGTCTTTTTAAATTTTGACTTTTGGCAGATCCAAAACTTGGTACTTTGATTTTACCTGCGTTTCGGATTTGTTTGATCTGGTTTCTTTTTTCATGGTGGGGTGGAGCTGGGCTCCCTCTAGCCCACGACAGTAAGAAACTGGCGGATTTACCGCCCTGTGAAGGGCAGATGGAGAAAAACGTCGTGCACATGGACGATGTTGTAGTTGCGGATTCACTTTTCTCCCACACGTCGTCCGGCGGGGGTTCAGGCGGTGCTGGAAGTGCGGGGAAACGTTCGTTCGGGTCCTGGATGGAGGCTTTTGAGGCCCAAAGAGATGGGGGTGAGGTACCCAAACGCGGTACGGTGCGAAGAGGAGCGGTTCGCGGTGTGGGCCGTTCCCAAAGTGCTGGACGACCAACTCTGCCCCAAAAGGACATACAAAGGTCCTTTTTGAAGGAAAAAGCAGGTGGTGGAGGCGGTGATGAGGTAGAGGTCACGTTTGTTGGTGATGGAAGTAGTGCTGAGGGGCGTGTCACGGAGACACTGAGGGCGACTATGGACGGGGGTGTGTCCAGGATTTTGGAAGTCTGTCGGACCTCTGGCAATTTAAAGGGCACTTATATTAAGGCCCTTAAAGAAGCTTCGAAATCGCTCAAGGATGTGGTGGAGGTGCTGCTTAAGCGAACGACTAAAGGCCCTTAAAGACACTTCGAAATCGCTCAAGGAGGTGGTGGAGGTGCTACTTGAGCGAACGACTAGTGACGAGACTGCTCGCTTAGGCCGTGAGACGAGGGTACTCCCCCAGCAGGTGGAAAGCCTGAAGAAAGAGGTCGTTGCCTGGAAGCGGGAGGCAGGCGAGAGAATGGTTATGCCTCCGCCTCCTCCTCCAGCGCAGCCGATACAGGTGGAGGGGCCTCCCCAGGGTTGGGAGCTAGTTCTGGTGGAGACTTATATTGGAATTTTTAATTGTATGTAATAGATGGCGCTACGGTCGATTTAGATCGCGCTCACGGTAGCCTTTCTTGGTAATAATGTATGGCTCCGACCGATAGCCGTGGCCAGGGGGTTATCCTATTCGCAAGCCGTCCTTAAGGCGTGGGGTCAATAAGGTTGGGGGAGCAGGACATCCAGGATATTAAGCTCCGTACGACGGCTACAGGAGCCAGGATCATAGAGATCCCTGGCTCCGAGAGCGAACATAAGGTGGATGGTCTGGCGACGCAACTCACGAGCGCACTCGCTGAGGTTGCCGTGGTCTCCAGACCAGTTAAGCGTGCGGAGGTCCGACTTATCGGCCTCGACGACTCGGTGGATGAGTCGAAGATAAGGTGCGCCATATCTGCGAAAGTCGGATGTAGGCCGGCCATGCTTAAAGTTGGCTCCATCCGACAAGGCTGGGGGGGGGGAATTGACGAAAGTGTCACTCCCTGTGGCCGAGGCCAGGGGGTTGGTTGAGGCGGGGCGCATCCTCATTGGCTGGAGTGTGGCCCTTGTTCATGCACTGGCGGAGAAGCGCCCAATGTGTGAGGTGATGGAAGACCGGAGCTCGGTATGTTATAGGTGCGGGGGGTCTGGCCATGCGGCGGCAGAGTGTGCAGCAGTGAAGCTGCACTGCGCCGTATGTGCTGCTGCTGGAAAACCAGCAGACCATTACATGGGGGGGGGGCAGTTGTAAACCCCCCTCATCCAAGAGGTGGCCCCCCAGGGCTAGTGCGAGTAGGCCTAGGCCGGAGGTGGTTGGTACGGCTCATTAATGGACTCAGGCCGTACCAACTATCTTCAGGGGAACCTGAACCACTCCGTTACTGCACAACACTTATTTGTGCAGTCAGTGGCGGAGTGGAACATCAGTGTTGCGGTGGCTGCGGAGCCGTATTGTGTCCCCACCCAACCTTATTGGGCGGGTGACCTTGACGGCTCCGTGGCAATTTATTGTACGAAGCCCTCCCCCTCCATCAAGGAGAGGGGTTCGGGGTTCGTGGTGGCCGCCTGGGGAGGATACGGTGTGTTGGGAGTCTTCTCCCCCAACCGGCCCCTGAGGGACTTCGAGGCGTTCCTCGACTCCCTGGGGCCGGCGGTTAGGCGGCTGTCGCCGCTCCCCATTGCACGGAAGATTTTCTCCGCGAAAGCTAGTAAAGGCTGCCTGCTGGACTGCTCCGCGAGCAAAACATGCCTATTGGGCAGTTCCAGCGGCATATCCAGCTGCGACTGAAGGTCATGTCTGGCGGCCGAGAACCTTGGGCAATCGAAAAGTAGATGCCATACTGCTTCCCTCTTCTGCAAGTCACACTCACATCCAGGATCCGCCTTCACCTTGAACCTATGGAGATATTCGCTCAAACCCCCATGTCCTGTCAAGATCTGCACATGAGTAGCCGGTACGCATCGGCTATATTAGGGAGGAAGATCTTCGTGATGCTACCGGTGCTAGAGTGAACATGAAGCGAACATGAAGCGTGAATGTAAGGTGGCGGCTCATGATATCTCATTGTCCCTCTCCGATTCCCGAACTCGACACAGATTTTCCCTGGAAAAGGAACGTGCTAGACAGGCCAGGGAGGTGGTCATGGTCGAGCGAGCGCACGCCAGGGAAATGGCCACAACAAAACAAAGTCTAGGGAAGGCCATTGTCGGAGCGAGGGAGGACCTCGTACAGGCTCTAAAGGAGGTTAGGTTCGTCCGGGGATGGTTGAGCTCCGAGATGGACGATCCTATTCGGCATATCAACAACATCAGTGAAAAGACTCGTCTGGAGAGTCGAACAACAACGGCGGACCCAAAATGGGGCCTTATGGAGAAGGAGCTCCAGACTCTTCAGGTGAGTAACAAGCAGTTATCGAACCAACTTGATGCTCTCAGACGGTCGGTTGATACCATCAAAACAGACCTGAAACAACTTGGACAACCAGGTCGCGGCTTATGCCGAAATGCCACCCCCGTCGGTGTTCCCGGAGTCAGAAGCGGTCTCCCAACTATAAAACGAGGTCGCAGCGGTAAAAGAGATCTCGAGGAAGTTGCTCGAGAAGCCTACCTGTAGACCCCCCCCACAGAAGACAAAGCCTTAGACCTTACCCAGCAGCTCCCAAGACAAAAAGTCAGTGCTTACAGAAAAAGAGGATCCCTCTGAACCTGTATAAGCTGGTGGACTCCTACATCAGAGACCGCAAGGTCACGGTTAACTATGCACGTGCAGCATACGAGAAGGGTACTTCCAAAGGTTGCGTCCAAGGTTCCATAAGTGGACCTACCTTTTGGAACATTATACTTGACCCGTTGCTGCAGTTAATCATGAAGGAAAGGGGTCCACGTTCAATCTTTCGCTGACGACGTGGTTCTGGTGGTCTCCGACCATAAGATTGGTCCCATGGAGGTAGCTGCTAACAACATCTTGCAGCGGGTGGCAGCTTGGGGGTCTCGGAATAAGTTGAGGTTTGCACCACACAAAACAAGTGCGATGGTGCTCACTAAAAACTAAAAATTGACTCCCCCAACCCGTTTATGAACGGCACCAAAATACATCTGGTGTCTGAAATGAAAATCCTGGGTCTAAACATAGACAACAAGTTGACCTTCAAGCAGCACGTGTCGACCACGTGTAGAAAGGCTGCCGATATTTATAAGCAGCTCGCATGTGCCGCGAAGGTTACTTGGGGTCTCAATGAGACATTGTCCTCCAAGACAGTGACAATCTAAGGCTATCCATTATTGGTCGCAGTGCCTCATCCCGTCGCTGTTCAATTTGGAGCGCCAAGTCAAATCTCTTGTCATGATATTGACTGCAAACTCTGTTGGTTTCTACTAAAAAAATCAGCATGTTGGAGACGTTCACCTTTGCGGTCTCGTAGTTTTGCAGGAACGCCCACCAGCGATGAATCCTTGGTAGAAGATCCTTTTTGTATTTAGAAGCTTTTAATGCGTTGCAGTCCGTTCATAAGAGTGGTAACGACACTAGTACTGCACCGAATCCAAGACTACTTGCATCCGTGAATAAGAGTATGGGTGCTTCTTCTTGGAACAATGTAAGTGCGGGGGCAGACGTCAGGCATTCGATAATTGTGTTACACGCTTCTGGAACTTTGGCGAGAGCCACCACCTTTCGTGGGCTTGGTTGCACCTGTCCATCAGAAACTATGTTCCCGAGATATTCAATCGATCGTTTGAAGAAGCTGCACTTGTCAATGTTTATATTAATGAATCTGCAATCGTTGGTAGAGTGGTTTCTCTTCTTACACATACGGCAACGTAGTGTTGATTATATGTTTTCCGAAAAACGTGGACGTTTAGCATGTATTGTGGAACTTGAGCTTTGATAAGCACGGTTCTTCCGTATTGATGTTGCAACCGAAATAAGTTCAGGAACGGTTGTCGCTCTGGCATTCAATAATTGAATATGCAGACGCTCGTCGTTAACGCATCCAATCACTGCTTCGACAGCATGCCCGTATCCAAGTTTGTCCTTGGCGACTCTTCTCCACAAAATCCATGCGCGTGATAAGAATTCCGCAATGTCCTTTGTACCGTCGTAAACATGTTCTCTGAACATGATATCTTGCGAGTATCTGTTCTCAGGTTCAAACGTGGTGATGAAATTATTCCGTAACTGTTCCCACGTGCTAGTAGTCACCATACAATCATCGATCCACATTTTTGCAGGCCCCCTTTAAGAAGCTGCAAACTTTCATGCGGACATCGAAATCATTCAACTTTTACGATTCAATCGCTTGATCTATATGTTGGCACCATTCTCGTACACCGACATGGGTGTCTGGGTCAAACGATGGTAAGTAGATATCCTTGATCCTTATTTTTGGTTTCTGTGGGTGGAACACATAAGCGCTCCGACATTCTCTGCATCATTTCCATCATTTGTATTAGAAATTGTGGTGGTACCCCATCCACCTGCATTCCATAGTGAGCGTATGTTTGTGATCTTGATTGTACTACAGTTTCCAACGGCGAATTGATGTCCAATCCAGACCCCTGCTGTGTGTTGTTCGGAGTCGGTTGATCAGGTGGTGAACGAGCTATTGAGGATGAAGTTTGGGTAGGAGCTTCTTGCAATCCCACTTCTGATTACGGAGGATGACCCTCAATAGTATTTTTTAAAAGCGTGACGTCAGCTTAGTGTTGCTAAGTGTACATAAGTGTACATAGTGTTACATGAGTATTTTTTACAGTGTAATGACGTCACACAGAGATCCGTACTGTCCGACGGATCGATAGTGAATGTCACGATCACGCTTTTTTTTTTTAGAACTGACTACACTGTTAGCCTTAGGGGCCCTATCCTAAAACAGAGCCGCTGCGGCTTTTACAGCTTCACCGGACTTGGCGATCGCGCTCTGTGCGGCCGTATTTATAGGGTGCGACGTATGTGCGTGCGTATATAAGTTTTATACTAAGTATTGAAATGTAATCATGCAATTATTGTGAAGTAATTGCTTATGAACTCATTATAAAATAAACAAATTATTCTGGTAATCGACTAATTATTATACTTCCACCCATATATATGAATATTCGGGTAGTTTGCAAGTAAACATGTTAACTAATTATTAAATAACACGTACATTATTAAAATATATAAGATGTTAAATTGATAACATTAGTCGCCGACCAATTATTGGAAGGTTATAATAATATATTAGAATTACCGGGTAGTTTGCAAATAAGTAAATATATAAACTAATAATTAAATAATGCGCACATTATTAAAATATATTAGATTTATTATAAACTACGTATATCAATATATTCGTTGTACAAACAGTGAGTTAGTCGTCAACCAATCGTAGTCATCAATCATGAGATCGATCGAATACGAGAATCGATGCGGATGGAACGACAGGGGATTCATTTGAGCGAGGGGTATAGTAAGAGTATGGAAAGATACTTAGGGCAAAATTAATGTGATTATAAAATGGAAATACTTTATCATAAATAGAGGAATCACAGAAAATTAAACCTGAGTTTCATTGATTTTGATCTGAACCCTATAATGTGTATGTAACTGGGTAGTATATAGTCAAGTCGTGCGCGAGCGGAGGACTTTAAAAAAAAGATTTTAATTTTTTGAGAAGCGTTTATTCGCGACCATACATGTCTTAAGACTAACTTAAAAATACTCTTAAAACTACGAAGCAAACACCAGACGCGCCTTACAGGATCAGTTTACTGCAACGTTGCGTCTGGCTTCTCTAGAATACAGACTGCTGAGTAGCGATATTCATAGAGGGTGATTCTATAACTCCTCCCTCCTTAAGTTCGAAGTTATCCTGAGTATGAGAACTTCGAATACATAGTTTAAATAATTTAACACGGTACTTATGAACTAGTTTACAGATTATTACAAAAATGAGTACATATAATATAAGAGTCCAAACGCTAACACTTTTCACTTCAATAATTGCCTTTTGGATTTCACTATTTTCACTAGCACTGAAACTTTTCTTGAGGGCGAATGATAGGTACTTTAAATCCATGAGATCGACACCTTCCAGGTTCAATGGACTGGAGGATTCCCTTTCAGCAGGTAAGTGTATATTTGGCAAGTTTACAATTGGGAGTTTGTTGTATGTTATATTTTCATTGTCTTTCAGATGTATTTTCAGCGTTATGTTATGAATTTTTACTTCACAAGGGTCATCCAGGGTGAGTATGTAAGTACCCTTAACCTTAAGACGAAATATTTCGTCGATACAAGTTCTGGTAAGTACTTCTTCATTTTTACTGTAGAGAATCCATTGATTGGGGTACAGCAACTGGACCTTAACTGGCTCGATGTTAACTGGAATCTGGCTGCATGACGTCACATTGTCGGCGTACGTCATCAACTCAACAACGCAAGCGTCATAGGTGTACTGGATCATTTCCTCGTTGAGGCATAGAAAGCTGGACTCGTCGATTTCTTTACAGGCGTGAGTGAGCAGTTTGATCTTCAACCCTTTTGCTAGCAAGTAGGGGTATTTGGGTAGAATTATGACTGTGGAATTACGGGATAGCACAGGTAATGGAATTAATTTATAATAGCTATAAGTATCCTTCCCAATTAGAGGTATTTCTAAAAGGTAAGTGATTCGATTTGCTTTAAAATAGGCTTTTAAAGTTATGGTTTGTTCTATCTTAATTAAATTCTCTGAAGTAGGTGTATATACTAATTTCTCAAACTTATTTATTTCCTGCAGAACACGTAACAACTTATTAGACTCTATGATAGACTGATGTAAAATTCCTAATCTACTTAAAGCAAAGTTAGTTTCAATCTCATTCAACTTAATATGAATCGCCTGAAAGTTGTGAATTAGTAAATTATATGTACTTATAATCTGAATTTCAAAATGTTCTTTTCTTAGTTTGTCGCTTATATTTTTAGATGTTACCGCAATTTCTTTATTAAGTTGAATGATGTTATTGTTAATTGCAAATGTAGAATTTGTTAACACCTCTATTGCTTCTGCAACTATACTTAGTTTCCTATTGGTAGATTTTTGACCAGACTGAACTTCGCTAATTAACTTCTCATATTTGATAGCATCCTCGTGATCGAGATTTCCAGTAATGATTTTAATTATTGAACCTAATGGATTTAATAGTCCACGCCTAATTCTAATCGACGGTGTTATTTGTTCAAATTTATTTATGGCTAATATTTTTATATATTCGACTTGCTTTCTAACATCTTTAAAGTTACTTGTAAAGGTTTCATGAAAATAATTTTTAACTATCTTATCTAATTCAAAAAGACGCGCTATATTAAACTTTAAATCGTCCTGTATAGGTTTAAAATCCAATACCCTTGCTACGATCCATTTATCTGTATTGATTACAGCGACACCATTTCTCACGGACAAAATTCCGGGGTTCTTATTCAAATCCTGAAGTTGAAGGGCCTGGAGTTGCGTCAGCATGGCTACTGCCAGAAGGACGCGGAGGTGCCTGTGAAGGGCGTTTAACGTTTTTTAATGGAACTTTTGTGTCTCTATCTTTAATTTTAACAGGGATAACGTTACGCGAAACAGAACCAGTAACCAAAGCTTTGTGAAATTTAGGTTTATCTTTAGACTGCCTTTTATTTGTGACCTTAGAGAAAATGATGTCTCCTAATTTTAATTGTGGTTGTTCTTCACCTCCTCGCTTTTCCCTAACTTTAACCTTATTATTTCCCGTCTTTTCAGTAAGGAATTTATATAAAACCTGCGTTCGTTTCTTATGGTCTTTAATTAATGGTTGTTTGTAAAATTTATCAAAATTTATATCAAATGTAGAGTTTAACTCGGTATGTCCAAATACTACTTCGAATGGTGAAAGATCCGTTGTACTATGAATAGTATTGTTATAAGCCATAACGGAATATGTCATTAAGTTTACTGCGTCAGTATATTTTCGTTCGTATTTAGCAAGTCTATAGATCTCTATTATTGTGGAATGAAACCGTTCAATTATTCCCATCGAGTTGGGATTATTTGGCGTTCCTATGTGCAATTTTATTTTATATAAGTCTGTTAATTCTTTTAATAGCTCATTATTAAATTCTGTACCAGGGTCGCAACTAATTTTCTGTGGTATACCGTAAAAAGAAAAGTAAGTAATCAATGCCCTAACCACTTCTGGTGTTGAACGCGATGGCACTTGAATTGCTTGCCCTAGCTTACTGAAGGCATCGATTAGAGTAAGATAGTGTGTTGATTCTATTGTGAATATATCGATGAATACTTCCTGGAATGGTGCATTTTGGGTTTGTGTAAGTTGTAGCAACGGTTTGATAGGCTTTCGATCGTACTTAGCAGTTTTACACTTTTCACAGGAGTTAATGATTGCGGATACTATTTCATACATATTTGGCCAATAATAATTCCGTCGTATTCTTTTAATGGTTTCCGTAATTCCTCGATGGCAAGTTTTCCCTTCGTGTAATTTTGTAATAATTATCTTTTGTTCTTCCTCATCCTCTAAATAAATCACGCGTTCCGTACATCCGTAAAAATTAACATAACCTTTTTTGAATAATTCCAATATAACAATGCTAAATTCTCTCCTGTGTTCGGGGTTTTCAAAATAGATAAAATATTTAATTTTGGGTTTAATATATTTCTTAAGGAACTCTTTTATAATGTCTAAATTTCCAATCGGAAGAAAAACTTCTAGTACTTTCTGATTATTACGGGATAGATCTTTAACCTGAAATTCGTTACGATACCAGTTGAAAACTAATATTTGATTGGGTTTTGTATCAATTGCTTCATGTAAGATTGGGATACCATTAAATTCCATGTCGCGTGCGGAATGTACTGTATGAGTAGAATCAGTTTCGGATCTGACCAAATATTCACGGGGTTCTTCAACTATGACTGTATCTGGTATAGATATGGGGCTAGCTGTAGCGGTTCTCTCAGAATCAGAGATTGTTATTGTTTTAGAGTCGTCCGTAGTTCGACGTCTCGCTATAGCGGCAATGTTTTCAGTTACTTCCTTCAAGTGTTCCTGTAATTTCCTTTCCTTTTCGTCAATATTAACTACCATTGAAATATCATCTTCAGGCTTACCGTCACCTATTGCATTTATTTTAATACGTGATAACGCATCTGCGTTTGCATTTTGCTTACCATTTCTATGTACTATATCAAAATCATATTCTTGTAAGCGTAGCCGCCAGCGTGTAAGTTTACTGTTAGTTTCTTTGATACTATTAAGCCAAGCGAGATGCTTATGGTCGGTAACGATTACAAATTTCTTACCATACAGATATGGGCGGAAATGTTTCACTGCCCAAACTATTGCAAGTAGTTCCTTTTCAGTGACGCTATAGCGGGTTTCAGCGTCATTAAGGGTTCGACTTGCGTAAGCTACAGGTTTATCTTGGCCTATTGTGCCTTGTGAAAGCACGGCTCCTAGAGCAAAATCTGAAGCATCTGTCGTGAGAATAAACGGCTTATCTGGGTCTGGATATTTTAGTATAGGGGCGTTAACAAGTAATTCCTTACATTTTTGAAAGGCTGTTATATATTTCTGATCATCTAAAGGCATACTTCGTTTCTTTTTTAATCGAGCTGTCATTGGTTGGGTAATTTTAGCAAAATCTTTAATAAATCGTCTGTAGTAGCCTATTAACCCTAAGAAACTTTTAATTTCTGTTGTAGTACGAGGTAAAGGGTAATTTAAAACTGCTTTAATCTTATCATTATTAGGCTTTAATCCTTTACTAGTGATAGTATGTCCTAAGTACAGGACTTCTTTTCTTAGAAATTCGGACTTATCCAGTTGTACCTTTAAATTAGGTTTTCTTAATCTGTCAAAAACGGTTCTTAATTTAGCTATATGATCTTGTAAACTAGAGGAATATATTATTATATCTTCTAGATATACTAAGCAGTGTATTCCCTGTAGTCCTCGCAAAACGTTATCAATAGTTCTTTGAAAAGTAGCCGGTGCTGTTTTTAAACCAAATGGCATACGTGTAAATTCGTAATGTCCTGAGCTCGTACTAAACGCCGTTTTCTGTCTATCCTCTTCTGATACCTCTATCTGATGGTAGCCACTTGCCAAATCAAGGGTAGAAAAATAACAGCTACGTCCTAATTTATCAAATAAGTCTGTAATATTTGGTAAGGGATATTTATCGTCTATTGTGATTTCGTTGAGTTTTCTGTAATCTACTACTAATCTATATTTTTTTTCATTGCTAGCATCTAATTTCTTAGGCACCAAGTGAACGGGTGCACTCCATGGTGAGTGAGATGGGGTTACAATATTATTTTCTAACAATTTTTCTACTTGTCTATTGATTTCATCGTTAATTACTTGGGGTTGTCTATAGGGTCGAATGAAAATGGGGTCTTCGTTGCGGGTTCTGATGTGATGTTTAACTTCATTAACAAATGTCAAGGGTAGCTTGTCGGAATAAAATATATCTTTATATTCCTTGCATAATTTTGAAATACATGTCTTTTCTTCTTCGTTTATGTGTTCAAGTCGGAGTCTCTTTAAATTTTCGTCTAATATTATGTCGACTTCCACGTCTATCATGTCTACGTCGTGACAGTTAACCCTTTCAGTACTACCTACATATTCAGTAACCTTAAAAGGTTTCGTAATTGTTAAAGCCATTGGTTTGTCTAATGTATTTTGTATAACCGTAGTGGCATAACCATTGTGACATTGTACAATTGCTGATGGCATTCTAACTCCATCGCAAAATTTTGTAAAATTTAAAATAGCTTCTCCTGAAAATTGGTCTGTCGATAACTTTACACGTTGTTCTGTTCGCGGGTCTAGTATGATTAGATGATTACTTTCGTTAACTATCGGAATCGTAGTAGTTTTCGTTACAAGTTTTGAGTGTTTTAAGTCTATAACAGCTTCTAACTGTATTAAAAGATCATTGCCTATTAACCCATCATATTTGTCATCAACATCGTACACATAAAATTTATGATAGCTATCGTTTTTGAATGATGGCATGAGTGGAATATAGACTACTTCATTATGGTTGCTAGATGCATGTGTGCTAATAACGGTGAATGGTTCTGTACTTGCATAGGACCTATAGAAGTTATGAGCTTTACGCAGACTCATGAATGATCGCATACTACCGGTATCGATCATAAATTTCGCGTCAATTTCCGGTATGTGAATGTACGGTAACTTCAATTTAACATCACAATTTAGATTTATTATTTCGGGTTGTTTGTGTAATCTCCTATTCGAAAATTTTGAATCTCTTCACTTACACTCTCGTCTTTCACTTTCTTACTTTCGTCATCAGTCGTTTTAGTTTCATTCTCATTTTCGAATTCTTCATAATAATCGTTATTTTCCTGTGGCCAATATTCCTGATCGTAGTAGTCATTATTATCGTAACAGTAATAGTGACCGACTTCGCCTAATTCTAACTCATTAAGGCGAAAGCCTTGGGGTGGTCCCTGACCTTGATGTTTTAACGGTGGTGCAGTACGCATAGTAACGTCGGTATTTTCTAAAGCATTTGTTGGTTGGGGAGGCCTATACCCTAATTGACCTTGGTTAATTTGTGGACGGTATACAAACTGCTGCCTAGGCATTGAACCGAATTGTGTTGGTTGCATGAATTTTTGTTGCATACCGAATTGCTGAGGGCTTAACTGTGGCTTATATCCGAATTGCGGTGTATAACCTAACTGAAGCTTATATCCGAACTGAGGTTTATGTCCGAATTGGGGTGTATACCCTAACTGAGGCTTATATCCGAACTGAGGTTTATATCCGAACTGCGGCTGCGAACCAAAGGTTTGCGGTAATTTTACTTGACTACCCGGAACACCGAATTTAAATTGGGGTGGATTAGAGGGTTGCAATATTGGCCTAAAACCACTGGATTGAATTGAACCCTGTACCTCCCGGGGTATGCCAGAGAGATTACTCTGTAAATGCGGGGTATTGAACTTCGCTTGTAATGACGTACCTGTTTGTTGCCTGCATAATTTATTTTTGGTATTATATTGTTCGTAAAAGTTCACTTCTTCCAATACAAACTCTAAAGCCTTTTCTAACGTTTCTGGCGATTTCAATCTAACTGTTCTTATCAAATGTTCCGGTAAGTTGTACAAGAAAACGTTAAGTGACATATTATTATAAATAATGATCTTTGCATTTTTAATTTCTGTGTGTTGTTAACTGATTTACTTTTGATATTAATACTGCTCTAATTGATTGTATACGATTACAAAAATCGGTATAATTTTCACCGTGTTTTATCTTTACATTTTCTAACTCTATCGCAATGCACTCTTCACTCCTAGGATCACCAAAGTGTTGAGTTAATAAGTCTTTAAGTTCAGCCCATGTCTCGATGTCTTCCCTTTCACTTAGTAAGGCTGCTGCGTCATCAACTAACCTACTTGTTAATGCGTGCATCACATACAAGTTTTGTTCCTGACTCCCTTTATATTTATTAATTACAAATTCACATTTCCTTAAAAATAAATTTAGATGGCGTTTATCCCCGTTGAACTGCGGTATCAGTTTCATCATTTCGTTTGGGATTATTCTAATGGTTGCCATTTTTGATACACACTAACACAAAATACGACAAAAATAAAATACACACACCAAAAATGAGTCACACACAGAATATAATAAAAACCAATAAAATACAAGACACACAAAAATATAAAAGACACGAAATGTAAATGCCTATTTTAAATATAGTGAAAAGATTTTATTCCTAATACAACAATATAACTAAAATAATAAATTTGAGAAATTATATTTGTTACTGCAATTTTTCCTTTTTATATTGTATATTTTAATTTATTACTTATAACTAATGTCTATAGAAAATTCATAAGTGAGTTTTTCGAAGTTTAGAAATACACTCGAATTATTCCAGACACCTATAACTATTATTCGAAAAGGATTGGGATATATAGAAAGGAATAGCTAGTTGAGTCTACTCACAAACTGCCCATGTCCCTCGATGAGTCTTAGACGTGTCCTCCAGCTGCTGTGATGATCTTTGACAAATTTGTTTGGTTCGAGGATTCCCGTTTAAAACGCGTGGAAACGTTCGTCGCGGTACTGATTTTAAATACTTTTCACGACGCGGAAATCCTACCGGCTGCGCCAGTCAAGTCGTGCGCGAGCGGAGGACTTTAAAAAAAGATTTTAATTTTTTGAGAAGCGTTTATTCGCGACCATACATGTCTTAAGACTAACTTAAAAATACTCTTAAAACTACGAAGCAAACACCAGACGCGCCTTACAGGATCAGTTTACTGCAACGTTGCGTTTGGCTTCTCTAGAATACAGACTGCTGAGTAGCGATATTCATAGAGGGTGATTCTATAACTATATTTAAAATATTTACTGAAACGAAGTGAAAAGATACCAAAATACATAATTTTCAGTAAAATCAATAAATGGGAATGTAGGTATTTTTATTTTCCAACCGTATTTATAGATGGTGCTGTAAAGCGGCTTGATTTATATAGTGTATATATTTTCTGCAAGCACGTATATTAATAATTTAAGAATGGGTTATTATTATTACTTTTAAATATTTTTAGATAAATTTTAAGTTATTTTTAAATATGTAAAAATATCTATTCCATCTTGATTTTTACGATACATGTCGTTTTTAGTTGTTTTTGTGCAATTATGATTTATATTAAATGGCACTAAAAAGACTTACTATAAAGAATTATTATTCCCTGGAAAATAACGGTATATAAATTTGAAGATATTGAAATTGAATATTTTTGTTGGCCTTTATGTGTATACTGGGTGGAAAAAAAGAACGGGACGTAGAGGAAAAGTATATTAAATATTGAAGATAGTGTAGCGTGTAATACTTCGCATGTTTTCATTAACTGCCGCCCGTACAAATAAATACATTTACTTTTACGAACAGGCCGGCGCACGGCATCGGACTGTCCATTGTTTCATGCAGCTGACTCTCGTCGCCGGAGTGGGAGGCCGGAGGACAATGGACGGCGCTCGCGCCTCGGATAAGGGAGTCCGCCCGCGCACCGGGCTAGTTACACTCGCTGCATAATTATATCGCATCACGCGCCGCCGCGACCCTACTGTTACGTAAACGTTGCGGCTCATACATACGGTTGTCGTAAAAGTTTATGTTCGTGTTCTCCGTTATCCACTATAAACTGTACTCCTTCATATTTCAATACATACTGTGCTGTAATCTTTTGTGTTAGCAAATAAACTCTTGTGTGTCTTTTGTCTTGATTTTAATTTTGCTAAAGTAAGCTACCTACCACACTGGTGACCCCGTAGAAGAATACGAGGATGTCGGAGGATAACGATAAGTATCAGGCCACAACCGTGAAAGATAGCAGCGACAAAACGGCCGAATCATTCCGTGTTGGTGTTCGAATACCGCCGTTCTATCCGGAGAAGCCCGCGCTATGGTTTTCCCAAATGGAAGCACAGTTTATTCTCTCCAATATTAAAACTGATGAGACTAAATTTTATTATGTAATAGGAAACCTAGACCCGCAATACGCAATGGAGGTGGAAGATGTTATCACCTACCCCCCGGAATCGAACAAATACGAGAAGCTGAAATCCGAGCTAGTAAAAAGACTTTCGGCGAGCCAGGAAAGGAAGATAAAGCAGCTCCTCATGCACGAGGAACTAGGCGACCGTAAGCCTTCACAATTTTACCGCCATTTACAGAATCTGGCCGGACCAGGCGTTCCCGGGGAATTTTTGCGAACTTTATGGACAAGCCGGCTGCCTAGCAATACACAGGCTATTGTCGCGTCGCAACACAAGACTGACATAGAGGAACTAACAGACTTAGCAGACAGAATACATGACGTCATTGGTATACAATTACCATCAACTTCCTCCATTGCCACAACGTCTTCTAATTTGTCCGGACAAAACATGAACTCCGAAATCGCGGCACTAACCAAGCAAGTGGAAAAATTAACTGAAAGAGTAGAAAGGTTGTCTCGACCTCGGGACGATCCAGGAGCCGTACTCGCTATTCTAGTCCCATAAGATCGCGTTCCAGCTACGAACGGTACCCGCAATGTTGGTATCACCAAAGGTTTGGGGATCAGGCGAAAAGGTGCGTCAAACCGTGCGATTACCGCATGGTGGAAAACCCAAGGGGCAATCTGTGATGGCGACCGATGATTGTCCGAATACCGGTCGCTTATTCGTCACCGATTTTACGTCAAAAATGCAGTTCTTAGTGGACACAGGTAGTGACCTCTGCGTTTTCCCCCGATCAGCGGTGACAGGACAACGACGTTCGAGAACAAACTACGAACTATGTGCAGCCAACGGTACGACGATCAATACTTACGGTTATATTAACATAACTCTAAATTTAGGGTTGCGCCGTGACTTCATTTGGCAGTTTGTCATAGCAGATGTCACAAAGGCAATAATAGGCGTAGATTTTTTAGTATTTTACGATTTAGTTGTTGATTGCAGAAACAAACGTCTCATTGACAAAAGTACAACGCTCACGACCCCGGCTTCACTCGCGCGACCGTCTGATGCCATCTCCTCGGTTAAGGTAATTCTGGGTGAGTCCACATACCATCACATACTACGCGAATACTCTGATATCACTCGTCCACCTGGTATACACCGTGCGCCTAAACATAATACAGTCCATTACATACATACTACACCTGGCCCGCCAGTTTCATGCACACCACGCAGGTTGGCTCCTGATAAATTGAAAATTGCGAAAGAAGAGTTTCACGCTATGCTGAAAAATGGAACAGCTAGACCCTCTAAATCCCCATGGGCATCACCATTGCATCTAGCCCCTAAGAAGAACGGATGGCGTCCCTGCGGCGACTATCGCATGTTGAACGCCCGAACGGTGCCAGATAAATATCCTATTAAGCATATTCATGACTTTGCACACAGTCTATCCAAGTGTTCAGTGTTTAGTACAATCGACTTAGTTAAAGCGTACAACCAGGTACCTGTTAGTCCCGAAGATATCCCAAAAACCGCAATCACCACCCCATTTGGCCTCTACGAATTCCCTTACATGACGTTTGGGCTTCGTAACGCAGGACAGACCTTTCAACGATTTGTCGACGAAGTGGTTCGAGGCTTAGATTTCTGCTACCCTTATTTGGATGACTTCCTGGTATTTTCCAAGGATCGTAAATCCCATGAGGACCATTTACACCAGCTCTTTACACGACTTCAAAACTATGGTATGGTAATCAATACCGGTAAGTGCGTCTTTGGCGCAAGTGAGGTCACGTTCCTTGGCTACCACATCTCAGCCGAAGGTACTAAGCCATTGCCCGAGAAAGTGGAAGCAATAGCTAGGTATCCGATACCGAAAACCGTTCGAGAGCTTAGAAGATTCCTAGGTATGGTGAACTTTTACAGGCGGTTTATACCTAAAGCAGCCCAACACCAAGCGCCTCTAAACGCTCTACTATCCGGCTCAGTAAAAGGTTCCCACCCAGTGCACTTTACAAGACAAGAAACAGAAGCTTTCACAGCTTGCAAGGAAAGCCTATGTGGGGCCGCGATGATCGCACATCCCGACTGCGAGGCTAAGCTTGCGTTAGTAACGGACGCCTCAGACTCGGCAATAGGTGCGGTTTTGCAGCAATGCAGAAATGGAGAACCTTGGCAACCACTGGCATTCTACTCCCGCTCATTGAGCCCTTCACAAAAGAAATACTCTCCCTATGACAGGGAGCTACTCGCAATCTATGAGGCAATAAAACATTTCAGGCACATGGTGGAAGCTCGGAATTTTGTAGTCTACACAGATCACAAGCCTATTTGTTTTGCTTTTTACTCGCGAAAGGAGAACTGCTCACCAAGACAATTCAGACATTTGGATTATATCTCGCAGTTCACTACAGATATTCGGCATATTTCTGGCAGAGACAACATTGTAGCCGACACCCTTTCACGAATCGAGGAAATAGTTCAACCGATAGACTTGGATAAATTGGCACAAAGCCAAAAGGATGATATCGAGCTCAGCCAACTACTCGCTGGCGAAACGTCGTTGCATTTGACTAAGGTAAAGCTGCCGGAATCGCAAATTGAACTGTATTGTGATGAAAGTAGCAAGATATTACGACCGTATGTACCCAAGGAGTTTCGCCATCAAATATTTCATAGTCTCCATTCACTAAGCCACCCTGGTGCGAACGCTACGATCAAACTGGTTGCAGAGAGATACGTTTGGCCCGGAATAAAAAAAGATTGCCGACAATGGAGTCGCTCTTGCGTGGCATGCCAACGATCTAAAGTTACTCGGCATGTCTACTCTCCACCGGGAATATTCAATATCCCTAAAGCCAGATTTATGTATATCCACATCGATCTCATAGGCCCTTTGCCATTGAATCAAGGATATCGATACTGCCTCACTGCCATCGATCGATTCTCACGTTGGCCTGAAGCTATACCTCTAGAGGATATTACGGCTGAAACGGTGGCCAAAAGCTTATTAACAGGATGGATTTCTCGATTCGGATGTCCCATCGATATCGTGACCGATCGTGGTCGGCAGTTTGAGTCGACGCTCTTTAAACATCTGGCAGAAATTATTGGTTTCCACCACAAACGCACAACTGCATATCACCCTGCATGCAACGGCCTTGTAGAAAGATTTCACAGGCATTTAAAAACCGCCATCACTTGCCATGCAAAAGAGAACTGGGTAGAAGCACTTCCCTTAGTACTCTTAGGGATTAGGAACGCGTACAAGGAAGACTTGGGAGCTACTCCAGCCGAATTACTATACGGAGAAACTCTCAGGCTACCAGGAGACATACTACAACCGAGCATCAATGATACCATCGAAATGACTGATTATGTAGCACGCTTGAAGAAGTTCGCGAAACGACTCAAACCATCTCCAGCGTCTCGACATGGCAGCAGGACGATATTCGTATTTAAGGACCTAAAATTAACCAGTCACGTATTTCTTAGGGATGAAACGTCTGGAACTTTCAAGCCCGCTTATACGGGACCACACAAAGTCCTCCAAAGGGGGGATAAAAATTTTAAACTACTTATAAATGGGAAGTCCGTCACAGTCTCGATAGATCGACTCAAGCCAGCCTATATCCTAAACGACGCTAAAATTGAAAGCGGCAACAACATGCAAACCAAAACACATACAAACACATTTGAACCACAAAAATTACCATCCACCACCAAGTTACCTGAAGCTAAAGGAGACAGCATCAGAACTACTCGTTCAGGCCGAAGGGTTCATTTCCCTGACTATTATCGCCCGTAGTGACGGTCTCAAGGGGGGGTGATGTAGCGTGTAATACTTCGCATGTTTTCATTAACTGCCGCCCGTACAAATAAATACATTTACTTTTACGAACAGGCCGGCGCACGGCATCGGACTGTCCATTGTTTCATGCAGCTGACTCTCGTCGCCGGAGTGGGAGGCCGGAGGACAATGGACGGCGCTCGCGCCTCGGATAAGGGAGTCCGCCCGCGCACCGGGCTAGTTACACTCGCTGCATAATTATATCGCATCACGCGCCGCCGCGACCCTACTGTTACGTAAACGTTGCGGCTCATACATACGGTTGTCGTAAAAGTTTATGTTCGTGTTCTCCGTTATCCACTATAAACTGTACTCCTTCATATTTCAATACATACTGTGCTGTAATCTTTTGTGTTAGCAAATAAACTCTTGTGTGTCTTTTGTCTTGATTTTAATTTTGCTAAAGTAAGCTACCTACCACAATAGCAAATTAAACTCAAAGAAAACATTCTTTTTTTTTTATTATTATAATAACAGCATTCATAGATTTAGATATATATCTATAGGGTGGAAGAAAAGAACGGGACATGGAGGAAAAGTATATTAAATATTGAAGATAGCAAATTAATAGATAATTAAATTTTATATAATACAAACACGCCTATAAGGTCGACTTTATTACCGGAGCCTCCCACCATGATTTCGTCTTTAGACATAAACCTACTAGAGGAGCTTAAGGACTACTTGGATAAAAAAATTAGTGAGGCGTCTACTAAAATTGTGACAGATATAAAGACTATGGTGTCATTAGAAATCAAAAGTGTAAGGACTACAATCGAGGAGTTAAAGACCAGCGTTTCTTTTGTTAGCTCCCAATATGATGATTTCGCTAAAATTTTTAATGAAAAGATCAAGATAGCTGATGAGTTAAAGACAGAAAATCAGTTATTACGGTCAGAATTGGATCCCGTAAATTCCAAATTGGCCCATATTGAACAGCAGTCAAGATCATGCAATTTGGAGTTACAGTGTGTGCCAGAACATAAGAATGAAAATATTCTAACGATTATCAATCAATTGGCAAAAACGGTTTCACATGATATAAAGGAATGTGATATAATGGATTTTCATAGAGTTCCTAAACAAAACCAAGAGTCCAGTAGACCAAAATCCATTATTGTGAAATTTATAAGTCCTCGTGTACGAGATGGTATATTGGCATCGGTGAAAAGACACAATAGAGCTCAGCCAGAAAACAAATTAAATTCCAGTCATCTAGGCATCGCAGGACCAAGGCAACCAGTTTATGCAGTGGAACATTTATCACCAGCTAATAAAAAACTTCATGCTGCTACTAGAGTACTGGATAAAGAAAATAAATATGAGTTTGTCTGGATTCGCGGCGGACGTATTTTTGTTCGGAAAAATATTAATTCAAAATCTTTAATAGTAACTACTGAAGTTTTAAAATCATTGTAAATGTAATATTATTTAGTTTAATATCAATACGCAATGTTATTATGTTTTAAGCAACAAAATTCAATCTATCTATTTATTATCAAAATGTTCGCGGTCTCAGGACCAAAACAGAAGAGTTTTATCTTAATGTCCTAAATAACGATTATGACGTAATAGTTTTAACGGAATCATGGTTAAATGATACAATCTTTGACTACGAAGTATTTGATATTGGATACAATGTATTTAGACGAGATCGTAGTACGACTGTTAATGCTTTTAGGAGGGATGGAGGTGGCGTCTATATAGCTGTACTAAAAAAACATAACGTTTTACGCATGTCCATATGGGAATCCAAATATGAAGAGTTGTGGGTTAATTTGGATACAAAACATAAATGTGCGGTTTTTCAACTGAATATTTGTGCTGTTTATATTGCTCCACCTCTAAGGCACGAATACGTCGAACTTTTTTTAAATCATTTCAGTAATATTTTTCACAACAAAGTTGATAATAGATCAATTACATTACTAATTGGAGATTTTAACCTTACTAATGTAGGTTGGGTATGGGACTCTGCAGTTAATTTTTGTACTTCAGTATCATGTCACGGATTGCTGGCAAATAAGTTGCTCGATGAAATGTTATTCCTTAACCTTGATCAATGTAATTATATTCAAAATGATCACGGTCGAATACTTGATTTGCTTTTTTCTAACTTTTCGCAATATATAAAAGTTTCTAAAGCTACGCCTATGACAAAATTAGATTCGCATCACTCTGCTCTTGAAATTTCATTACTTGTGTCTCAAAATGCACGTTTTCTTAGACCTAAACCAATTCTGTCGCTTAATTTTAATAAATGTAATTATGAATTGGTCAATACAGAGTTAGAATATATAAATTGGTTGGATCTCTGGAATGCTACTGATAGTATTGATTTAAAAGTGGATGTTTTTTATAGCAAACTAAGTGAAATTATAAATAAGTATACACCATATTCTAGAAAGTGTAATCTTCGATACCCAATATGGTTTAGTAAATGTTTGATAAAATGTTTAAAGGAAAGGCAAAATATCATAATAAATTAAAAAAGTACGGCAACTTGATGGATAAACTTACATTTGAAATTCTTCGAGATAGAAGCGAAACCATGATTAAAGATTTGTTTGAAGAGTTTTAAAACTACAGCCGCTAGAATTCTGCGTACTAACCCTAAATACATCTGGGCGTATATAAATGCTCTAAAATCTAATAGTAATTCTTTACCTAATAAAATGATTCTTGGACAGCGAACAGCAAATGGAGGTCAAGAGATCTGCAACATGTTCTCTGATCATTTTAACGATGTTTATAAAATCATAGATAATTCTAATACCTCCCAGTGTAATTTGGATAGTTTTTGCAGCACTTTGTCACTTAATGATATTGTTTTAGATGAGTTTGAGGTTGACTTAGCTATATCTAACCTGGATATTAATAAGGGAGCAGGACCAGATGGCATTCCACCAATTTTCTTAAAGAAATGTGCTAAAACTTTACTGTATCCTTTGTTAACTATTTATAATGAGTCTTTGAGACGTGGATGTTTCCCGAAACAATGGAAAATAGCTCGCATTTGCCCTATACTTAAAAATGGCGATCCTTGTGATGTATCTAATTATCGTCCGGTATCAATTCTTTCAATTTTCGGTAAAGTGTTGGAATCACTAGTGGTTAAAAAAGTTTACTGGCATGTTAAGCAGATGCTACACCCTGCACAGCATGGCTTTTTGCCTAAAAAGTCAACGACATCTAATTTATTATCCTTTACTAGTGATATCGCAATATCTTTGGACAAAGGTAAAGAAGTACATGCAATTTACACAGATTTTAGCAAAGCGTTTGATCTTATTAACCATGACTTATTATTGGCTAAAATGCTGAAGATGGGTATTCATGGTTCTCTACTGTTGTGGTGTGAATCATATTTACAAAACCGCTCACAACTGGTAATGGTACAAGGCTATGCATCACATACGACTACTGTACCATCGGGCGTACCATCGGGCGTACCGCAAGGGTCACACATGTCCTTACTAAGGTCTCTTACTCTTCTTAGATTTTATTAATGATCTGGTTAACTTAATTACCTGCAAATTCCATATGCATGCTGATGATTTGAAACTTTACCAAGTTATAGACTCTTTGCAAGACATTGAAATATTACACTCAGATTAACGAAGTTTCAAATTGGTGCAACCAAAATAATATGCTTCTAAATTCCAAAAAATGCTATTTTATTAAATTTTCCAAAAAGAGAATTCCTATCCCAGCAATTTATTATATTGAAAAGGTTCCATTAAATGAAGTATCTAGCATGCGTGACTTGGGAGTGATTGTCGATAGTCAGCTAAGTTTTCGTGTTCACATTGACGAGATAATTCGTAAAGCTTCTCGATTATCAGGTTTTATCTCAAGACAGCTCAGATCTTTTGGAGATCCAAAGGTTACTATAACCGTATACAACTCCATAATACGTAGCATTTTGGAATATGGAAGCCAAGTGTGGAATCCTTGTTATGATGTACACTCAAACACAATTGGGCGCATTCAAAAGCGATTCGTTTATCATCTAGCTTTTTGAGAATAAATGTAAATTTTTAAAATCTTATGAGTCTAGACTTATATATTTTAAAATGCAAACGTTAAGTGGTAGACGGAAGGCAGCAGATATTGCTTTGCTGTACAAATTAATCCACGGTTTGGTTGACTGCGAGAATGTAGTTGATCATATTGATTTTGTTGTACCACGTCCGGGCAGTCGCTTAACTAACAGGAAAACTTTCATGACTCCTCATTGCAGGACTAATGTAGGACAACACTCTCCGTTGTACCGAATGTTCACTGGATATAACAGTATAAGGCACCTTATTGATATTTTTTTTTGTTCTTTGCCTTCACTAAAAATTAAGCTTAAGTCGTGTTTTGAAGCATAAATTGCTCCATGTTTTTGTAATATAAATGTAATTGTTTTCTTCTGTGTGCAAGCTGTGTTCACTTTTTTAAGGCACACACCATATTGTATGTTTTTTTTTTAGTTTAACTGCCGGAAATATTTGTAATTTTTACTGGTGTGAAGTCTGGTTTGTGAACCTATTAAAAAAAAAAAAAAAAAAAAAACTCAAAGAAAACATTATTTTATTTTTTTAAATTAGAACAAGAGCATTCATAGATTTAGATATATATCTATAGGGTGGAAGAAAAGAACGGGACATGGAAGAAAAGTATATTAAATATTGAAGATAGCAAATTAAACTCAAAGGAAACATTCTTTCATTGTTTTAAATTATAATAACAGCATTCACAGATTTCCTAAAAAAGCTTATCTGTACTGGTAATCGAACTGGTACTTAAAATTTCATTGATAAACCCAATATAATACTTTGCTCGACATAATAGGTAGTCTTTATGTGTTTCAGATAATATCTGTATGATTGTTAAACAGTGGTAACTGTTAACATTTAAAATGACTTAAGTTGGGTATTATCAAAGCTTATATACCAAAGGTGAGATTCAGGTGAGGTGAGGT
Organism: Saturnia japonica; assembly: GCA_033032175.1. Taxonomy (NCBI): domain Eukaryota; kingdom Metazoa; phylum Arthropoda; class Insecta; order Lepidoptera; family Saturniidae; genus Saturnia; species Saturnia japonica. Next base: position 10,917,005 of record CM065305.1, read on the forward strand.
TTTTATTTAGTTGCTGTTTTTCATTCACGGAATATGAAATGTGGACGAAGTCGCGGGCACAGCTAGTCATAAATAAAATTCATTTAGATGCAATATGAAACGGAATTTCATATATTGTTGTTGCCCCAGTAGTTTAGGCTCTGCGTTGATGAATCAGTTAGTCAGTCAGGACAAGTATTCATCTATTTATACATAAATATATTGGATGAAAATAAGCAATATTTAGTTGTATTTATTTAAAATTATTTTTGTACTTTGGAAAGGTTTTTTAAAATTACGTCTGATTTGAAAGTTAAGGTCTAATTTTCTCAAATTACAATGCACTACAGGTATAGACAATAAATTTCGAAATTCTTATATTATTTCTAACATTAGTTTTTTTATCTGTTGTACTTTCAGTAAGAATGAGTGTGAATTACAATGAGTTTTTGGCGGGATATTGAAATGACATGTTATGGTTTTTGTCTTTAATTCATTTACTTAGGTTTTTGGCCCTTTATTATGTAATATTAATGAAGTTTTGCGTTATGTAGTTTGGTTTTTGTGCATAAGTGAAGTGGATTATAAATATGAACTAAGAGTATGCATTCTGGAATCTCACAATAACTCCCTAGAGAGCTCTAACAGGGGAGCCACCATAACACAGGACAGTATATTCACTTGATAATGTCAGTAATGGTCTTCATTAAAGATGACTAGTTGCCAAGTTAGGAAGAAGAGGAAGAATTACAATGACGGCGGTTGTCTTTCTTACTATAAAAAAAATTGGTTGCCAGTAAAGTCGGTATACGGGCGAAAGTTTTACGTGACAACGACTTTATGTCTGTCTCTCTCGCTCTTAGGCGGGCTAACCATGCCCGAGTGGAAGGGACGCATGCCTCTCACTCGCTCTCATTGTGAGCGCATAACGTGAGCGGAGCGTAACGCAGTTTCTTGAAGTGTCACCCGGCAAACCAATTTATAAGACGTTGTCACGTCAAAATTATGCTACTGCATACTACGAATTATAATATCAGCTATTCGCTCCATTGGTAAACATATAGCCATCAGGTAATAGTGAAATATTTAGAAAAAAAGCAAATAGCAATAAAATAATCATTCCAAAAGGTGTGCGAAATAAAACTCAAGTAGATCGATATTTTAACATTTTAACCTCTCATAAAATTTTAATTGATTTAAAACATAAATATTAATTTTAAAGGCACCTCTGAACATTTTTTGCACACGTGGTTATAAAATGCAAAATAAGATTTTTTTTTTTTTTGATGCACCGGAACCTTTTATTTGGTTAATATTATAACATGGTTATGTTTTGACGACTTGATTACAAATAATTGAGTTTTCTCTACTATAAAGAAACTTAATTGGAATATATTGTATTTATAAACCTTCCGTAAAAAAAACTAGTAAATGTTAGTGAAAACCGAATTAAAATCCGTTCCGTAGTTTAAATGATCTAAGCGTACATAGGGAGAGACAGCGGGAAACGACTTAATTTTGTACTATGTACAGATTCTACGATTTCTAATGTAATATTGACGATTATTGTAGCTTCTCAATAAAATTATAGTATGATGTGTGCTTTTGATTGAGAATTGATGAAAATTTAATTTTTTTGTACATCTTTTTTTACAAATTCTAGAAGTAATATTGACTTTTTTTATAACCCGTCAAATATGTAATTACTTCTACTTCCCGTGTACAAAAGTTTATGAATATCGGTTATGAATTAATGGAATTTAAAATTTTTGGGATTCCTTTTTTTCACAATTCCTAAAAGTGTTGATGAAAATTCTCATATACATATTATATTGGATTAGCACCATTTATAAAAGAAAATCACAAAATATAATCTAATCTAATAAGTGCTGCTGTGCTTGAGCTATTAATAACTGAAAAGACAGATCAACATCTGTCAGGCCATATGATATAATACAGTGTAAATTCTTTATAACGAAACTCAAGGGACTGAGCATTTTTTGTCGTTATAGAGAGTTATCGTTATATGGAGTGACCAAAAAAACAAACAAAATAACAAGAATTTTTAATATGTATATCTTAGATAATAAATGCTTATAAATTATTGATTACGCATATAGTCTGATAACTTTGTCTGACGATTTTTGCTATGCCAGTACTTGTTTTGTATTATTTTATGTATTCTATTCATATCTAGATATGTGGTGGAATCGTCTTCCTACACATTTCTTCGTAATAGAAAATGGCGTATCGCTATAAAGAGTGTTTCAATATGTGGGTTTTAACGCAAACCAACCAAGTTACGCTCACTTTAACGTTATAGGGAGTTTATCGTTATAAAGGATAACGTTATAAAGAGTTTACACTGTATATAAATAATTTTTCCTTACGTAACTTTATATGTTTTAGATAGTGCTGGCTCATCGGCGACTCTCTTGATTTGATGCTGGTATGGATTGGGTACAATGAGACTGATATATTCAGTAGAATAGAAGTCCCTGAAAACAGATTGGAGTAAAAATTACTTAAATATCGAAATTGGAAATATAAGATTTTATACTTATCTAAAATTACTTGCTCACTTGAGTTGTGATATTAAAATAAATAGGGCATTTTGGGGATCCCGAATAGTAGGTACCTACTTGTGTAAACTGATAGGAATTTTAAATATTATTTTCATAACGCATCTAATCAATACAACATATATATTATATGCGGCTCCGCACGCGTTAACTACATGATTATTGTTTATAATGATATCGATATATATTTTTAGATAAAGGCCAAGTATATAAGGAGTAAAACAAAAAGAAATTTATAAAAATCTATCCAGTAGTTTTTAAGCCATGCGCGCACAGCAGCAAACCACCGCATAATATAGAATAACTTATATACTTTATTCTAATGTATTTAATGTATATTTTCATTCCGCATTATAGATAACCTTCTCAACTTATAAAATAATAAAGTATATCATGGGAAATATCGCCTTATATTTTTGTCTTTAATTATTTCCTAGAATTTTTTTTTCTTACTTCAGGACATTTGTTAAGTAAAGCTGATTCTACAATGTTCTTACTCTGTTCGTGAAGCTGAGGAATCCATTAAGTCTCATTGGTAGATAGTTTTGAAAACTAAAGTTTCTGGTGATTATATATTTAAATAAAAAACAGGTAAAACGCATGTTTTTTCCATAGTGTCAAACAGTGTTTTCTAAGATATAAAAAAGTTGTTCTTGTTTTCTAAGTTTGTGTTTTCTAAGACATAAAACATTTAGCGGTTTCTCTTCAGATATTTGATATGAACAGGTTTAAAAGATTTTTGACATTTTTTTGTTGATTTTATTTATTTCTCTATATAGTTATTTATTATAAGTTATTTAATTAACTAAAACTAAAAAAATGCAAGTATGAAAGGATGGATAATTATTAATATCACATATAAATATATTAAGAGCAGAATATGAAAAAACTTGGAGGAAAATATGTCCGCACATCAAACTAATTGAATATTTATAAACCTTCCACTTTTTCGATATGGTATTTCGAAGACATAAATTTTCAAAAGCATTGCAGCATTTAGTTGTTTATTTTATTTGATTACTCACATAACCATGCTCCTAATAGCTATAAATATTGGTGTTGTGTAAGAGCAGCTGGATTATACCATGTCTGTATGTGAAATGGAAGCGGTGGTAGTCCTGATGCTGCAGATGATTCACAGCTGATGGTCGCGAAGGGTGTTGGCAGAGGTATAAGCGCTGTGGGCGAGGGGGGCGGGCGGGGCGCAGATTGAGGCCACTATTTAACCGCACGACGGCCGCGCAACGACCTGTTGTGATCCCGTCATGGCGCGCTACGCCCGTGTCGCTACTCTGGCCGCGTGTCTCTTGTTCGCCTGCGGTGAGTCCTAACCTTTATCTTACGCATCCAGACGTCGTCCATCTCGCGACCTCAGGGGTGACTCGCTATCACGTTTGCTCATCTGCAAATTCTTGAGTGAATGCTTCAATGCCAAGTGTCGCGTCGCACACAGTGAATAGTGATGTTGTATATCTCAATTGTCGCGAGATTGACCGTGTCTCGACAGAGTTTATAAACGAATGCAATCGACCACGACTCAGTTGCATCGAACACCAAAGGACAACAGCTCGATTAAGCGCACAAACTTTCAAGGATAAATACTTACCACTTCATGTGAAGACAAGTCACGTTAAACTATGCTTTGAACAAAGTTACTAATGGTATTGTGGTGGAATCTAGACGTTATTTATCATCACATCGTATTCAGAATAATGAAAAATTAATGAATAAAAGCTCTAAAATTTTGAAAGCAAAGTTATCGTTTTAATATTAGCTTTGGTTAGGTAACAACATTGTTTTTGTTTTTTTTTCTTTTCAATTTCTCATTGTAAACATATTATAATAAGCTTTGACCTTTAAGGTCCGTAAAGTGAACAAGGTTTAGCCTTGATGACTATTTATTAACATACTGTAATAGTCTATATTTTGTTTAACAACTTATTAGCGGTTGGTTCAGCTGCACACTGCGGCTGCTAAGAACTTTCACATTCGTTCCGTGTTGCGGTGCGGTTGCGCTGATGACGTCACACCACTCGTAGTCTAGGCAGCTAACAGCCGCGCGCCGCGGCGCCTCCGCGACCTGTACCGTGTCGGCGCGTAGCGGTGTAACTTACTTAGCCTCATAACTATTTGACCTTTAAATATATTATTATATAGGTAAATAAAATGCACAATATATATAAACGCAAAATTGCAACCGTCTTGTTGGATTCTTCGTTAATCACCTACCGTCTAAATGAATGTAAGATAGAATATTCTCGATAGGTACTACTTACTTACATAAACTTAGTTTGGGAAAGGTCATGAAAATATGCAAGATTTTATTTTTCACATAGTTTTTAGGAAGGCTATAACTATTGTAAAACTGAATTTTTCTTCCAATTAATTGCTGACTACGTCATTTTCCCACTATAAATTATTATTAGCATTGTTTTGTTTTATCCGTTGTAATGAATTTCATAATATTAGTAGGTATCATAATATACACATACATGCATTTAAATTACTTTTTAGCAAATTCCAATTCCATTCCTTGCCAATTGTTCTTTAGTGTTCTTCAAAATCTACAAAGTACGTATATGACATATTTGGATTACTGTATAATAATAATATTAACATAAAAATCAAAATTGTTCAATTAAACACATAATTCAGCTTATATAACTATTTGCCATTTATTGACATATACAGTAAATTAATTAAAGCGATCATTATATAGTTCAAAACTCATTCTAAGGTCACAGATTTGAAAAATCTCTTTTATGTGTAAGATTTTTAAACTACTTCATTGTTTAACTTTCAATAAATGAAATAAATAATTAAGTGTATTATATATTGATACAATAAAAATATTGGTACTAATTAATATCTTCATTATAAACGCAAGCATCATAAATATAATAAGTAATTTCACCAAACTGAGTGGCATCTTCTTTTTATGAAATATCTTGATAATACTTTTTTGGTATCTAGTACTTTGACCATTCGCATCTCTTACTTAATTTTGAATACTCGGGAATTGGTTTTACTGCATAAGTTCTCACGAAGCCTTATATAGTTCTTGCACAATATATTCGTATCTCATGAGGGTTACGTGCATGTAATTTATATTGATTAATTTTCATTATACGTAATGTATCAGTAACATGTAAATATTTCATTCGAGTTAAGTATATGCATTTATACTTAAAATATGTAGTCAAAACGACGATACTTTTTATCAAGCTTGTTTCACTGATTTGCAATCGGTCATTACCGATGGCCCAGTTTGTTTTAACCTCATTGAACAATATACAGTTAAGTTACTTTGATCGATAGGTATTGAAATGATAGAGATAATATTTTTCAATAATTAACTTGCATTTATATTATATTGATGAAAAATAATACACAGAGAAAAAACGAGTGTTATCGTTGGACACCAGGTAGAAAGGAAATTCCTTTTGCTATATATGATGTATTATTTAATAACAAGCACAATGAAGGAATGGTAATAAAATTGTAATTATATAAAAATGTGGTTTTTGTTTATAAAGTTATGAAAAAAAAACCATTTTATTATTAATTCTTATCATAAAAATACAAACAAATTATAAACAAAAACCTTTTTTATTATATACAATTTTATTACCATTCCTTCATTACATGTAACATACTATAGCAAAAGTGTCGGTCGGGTTGGACACTTTTCCTGTGTAGCTCCCACCCATCAAACGCTCGATAAGAAACTTCATTACAAAAATCGCAATAACTAATAATATAATTGAATTAACTTGGTATGGTAAAGTTCTAACAAAAATCAGTACTACAAGTAGTGGATGCCATCAAACACGCCACCGGAAGGAAATGTTCGAAGAAGGCTGACCACATAGCCATGTTGTATGCCAATGCGTGTCAGCTAACTTTTTATTCATTAAATTCAATTATATGTTTTTTTTTTATATTTGTATAATTGCGATTAGCCATTGTAAATGTTAATAACTACTGTAGTTTTTTGTTTAAGAACATTTAACACATATTATATTTAATAAATTAAATATAGATTATATATTTACTTATTTATTATATATTTAAATATTGATATATTTGAGATATTTTAACAACATTCCAATTATTCATAACTGAGCAATAACATATAAAATTTGAATACTGATTAAGGTCCGATGTATCGATTTACAGATAACTTCATTTGAGGAATAATTCACATAAATTGACAGATTTTCCACGCATTATCTGTAAAAACATCAAAATTATTTCTCAAATAAAATTATTTGAAGATTAAAAAATCGGCCCCAAGTCATACAAACATTATGTTTTGATGTTATTCTGACTTTAAAATATTGATAATGACTGTTTTATATATACTCCATATTAAAGATACATATGTATCAGAAAGCTTTTCTTTTTAGGTTTGTAGGTCAAATCATAGATTCATTGGTCAAATAATTACGAAATTAGAGCTATGTGACATTCCAATAGAGAGGTTCTTGATAACTCGGACAACGTGTTGAAACTGTTTGTGGTCTATATCCAATTAATATAATATTTGATATTAACTACTGTTACTGTTATGTAAAAATAAAATATAAAACTTGTAACAATTTGATTTGAGTTGGTAGGTTTCACTAATCTATATTATATTAATAAATCTGTGTGTACTTTTAATATTTTTCCATAATTTCCCGAAAGCCACACTATATGAACGATACTGATCACGAATATGCCATTAAAATATTTTTGTCTGTCCGTCTGTTTGTATGTCCGGTTTTAACTAAAAAAGAGCTTGATCGATTCTTGACTGATTTTAATAAAGTTTTATACACGTTAAATGTAAGCCATTCTATGAATTATTGTTTTTATTTTGTTTTTATAGAGTTGATAAAAGAGTTCTTAAAACATGTTAATTTAACATATTCTCATGTGAGAAGTAAAATAAAAAAAACAATCGTTTATTTTTGGACCACTCTATCGTATCCTATTGCCTATATATAGGCGATCACTACTATAATTACAAATGTATATTAGAAAACTGTACAATAAAAATAATTTGTAGCTGTGCAATAAAAAGAATGAAGTCGAAATACTTTTTGCCTAATAATATTAGCACGTGACCACCATAGTATGCTTTAGGGTTGTAATGCCAGCTTCAACTAATAATGATTAATCTATGGGCTTAGGTTTATTTATTTATTTATTTTTAAGGGAAACATACAAATTATTATGCTTAAAAGTAATCTTAAATAACAAACTCGTAAACCAATAAAGTTTATGTATAAAGTATTTATTTACTGTAATATGTGGTTATGACTTCATATATATTTAATTTCTCTCTCTAAATTTGAATTTATAATGTTTGCACATGCTTAATTTATTCAAATAACAAGCATAATTATATATTTCAATTCAATTTTAGAATGCATATTAGCGCTACATATTGCCTTAAAATAAATCTATCATATTTTAATAAATAGCTACAAGACATGAATTATAATTTCTAACATCCAAAGTAGTGATAGTACACTTATCACTTAACTATTATTTACAAATAAACAAACTCTTGAAGATGGTAGTAGACTCTAAACAATAAAAAATGCCTAATGACATTTAAAGCATTAAGGTATATCCGCCTATTTCATAACTAGCTAAAGTTAGAAATATTTTTTCTTAGTAGCGACAGTAAGTTTTATATGATTCGATTTCTCAGTTGAACTTTCACATGACCTATGAATATGTGATGGATGTAATATGCTAATAGCAATGTTAGCTAGTTGGCACCAATCAATTTTCACTTGTAAGATCTATTCGCTCTACCAGGTTATGTAAAATTTAAGTGAATACCTACTGAGATTACTCAATTCAAGTATCACATAACAGCATTCGTCCACCTTCATCGTTTAACACAGTTACGGTAATAAACAGTAAAACCTGAATTTTACCTTTACATTCGCAAAACTAGACAGGTATTTTGTAATTTAAATTGCATATAACTAATAAAAGAAAAAAAAAGAAATACGTAGTAGACTAGGAGACCCAAGACTTGTGAATTTAAGAATACAAAGTGTTATAATCACACAATAAAATGATATTCATGCACTCTTATAATTAATTAATGCAACATTAATAGTGCATTAATTGTGTAAGTTTGATTTCAGTTAAGTTTTTTTAAGTCACATGTTATTTAAGTTATATATTATATATAGTGCATTACTTTGCGGATATAGTTAAATACAGTTTCGTCTAAGATAGTGATTGGTAGCTACTACCTATAAATATAATATAAGAGTTAGTACATATATCTTGAAAAAAGTTCTAAACAGTAAGATTTAAAATACTTATATTCTGAAAGTAATAAGCTGGGCGAAAATTAAATATATTTGTTAGTATTATGGTAAAAATGTCACAAATAAATTCCCACAATGACAAAACCCATCGAAGTTGGAGAGAATTCAATCAATTATTCGATTTAGTTACGTCCGCAACAACCCTATTTTAAAAAATGCTGAAGGTGTAAAAACAATTTCTTAATACATTTCAATAAGTGGGAGTCAAAATTGGATACTGAGAGATTTAGTTTCACAACCCACAATGAATTAAATCGAATTGAGTGCCCTTCTAAATAAAAATGCTAAGATCGAAGAGAGTAATTTCTATAATAATCAATTAAAAGTATGTCGGCACTCCATGAGATTGATTTTTATAAATTTGGCATCGGTCAATATTAATTTATTCTTCTAAATATGTAATTAAAGTTTATTTTTCTAAAAAAATTAATAGATCTATATAAAAATATTTCTGGTGAGATAAAAATAATCATAATAATGATTACCCTTAGCTTTATTTATAAACATAAATAATAAATTATATTGTATAGTTACAAATTGCTACCTGAAAAGTTAAGATATTTACTATAATAAAATAGACCTTAAAAATAATTAAATTAGAAATAATCAAGGTTAAATCAATATAGTGACTTCCGCACGCGTAAATACCCCTTACCGTTATTACAAAATGACTTCAATTAAAGACAGCACCACTATAGAAGGAAAGTCAAGCTGTGAGTACTAAATATTCATAAGGTTATACTTTGACATTCCAACAGCGTACTCGGTCGATGTCCGTGCCTACCCGCGTACATAGTTGTTCCCACATTGGTAAATTTGGAAATAATCCATTGTCTAATTTATTGCATTATGCACAAACACTAATGAAGCATAATTTCATATAGTTTTTATGTAATCGTATAAGAAATAGTAACAAAATAATAATAACTATATATGGAGCGTTATTTCATAAAATACAATTTATACAATCATTTGTACATTTCTACGAATAGTTTAAATAATACAAGACTAACATTCTCTACAAGATAAAAAATAATGTTAACTTACATATTTGAAATTATTTAGTATTCATATAGTTAAAATATACTGTTGCTTATGTTTTGAAAGCCAGAAAGATATTACAGATTTAAAAAAATCCTGTCAAGAAAATAAATTTTGTCATGTCAATAAAAATTTTGTTGATAAACTTTGGGTTGAAAAGATTCTCTAGTCTGGGATTGATGCTAAGATCCGGATTCTATGGGTGGTTATGTTATTATCTATACTGTACCAACGGGTCGATCTAATTTTAAATACATATATTAATTTATCAAATCTAAATCTTTTAATCATGTTTTTAGTTATTAGCTTAGTTACACATTTCACAATACATGAAAAATATAATATATCTACAACAACAATGTTTATGTTACTCATTCTTACAATTTGCAAAAGAAAGTATAAGAATTGAAATTCAAGAAAACTTCCCAAAAAGAACTAAATTTTTAATCAAAAGACATCAACGCGCGCCTTGCTACGAACGGGTATGTTAAGCTTTCTTAACTGAACGTATTTCATATATAATTTTGATATTAATAGGGTATTAAAATAAAGGGCTCATATGTTAAAATATGTTAAAAATGCAATATAAATAAACGAAATCCGGGTCAAAGCAAAACAGTTATTTTATTATTCCGTCAAGTGGGAAATAAATATTAATTTTATACACTGCCGTCCTAATTGCTATTCATATTTAAGTTAATATAAGGATAGATAGGTAACTGGTTTTATTGTAAAATAATCTATATATTTTATCGATTTCACCTTGAGCTTATATATGTTTTAATATAATATATTATTGCTATTTTATAAATCCACTATGCAAAATAAAATCCTACTACTTCAAAATGACCTTGACCTCCTCCCACTTAATTCCTATTGACTATAGAGATAAACATTTAAATTGTTAATAAGTTAAACGTTTTTAAAATAAAGTGATCGAGGCAGCGCTTTAACTAATTGTATAATAAATACTATTTATATATATGTAATCGCGAATTGAAAACCACATAATTATCTCGTTCTCATTTTCTTATAACGCGACGGCCATCTATTTAATTAGGTTTTCATTTTTAATTCAAAATACGCAAAAACCTGTATGTAGTAAAATATTTTTTAATTATTCTATACTATTTCAAAACATCTATCTATAAGCAATAAGAGAACAATGACTATGGTCATAACATATGTGAACGTGTTGTGAACGTGTCATGTACCAATAGAATGATTGCATTATTATAAATGCCTAACCTAGTTAATTTGTTTGGTAGGCTTTCAACCGGTAACACTGTTTACAAGCAAATATGCTCAGGAACACGCAATGTTTTTTTCCTTTAATATGTGATAACAGACTGACTTTTGCCTGCAACTCCACTTGCTTCCATATTGTAATTATAGATTGTATATACTTTAAACGGTTACTGAATGTAGTTCCAGCATTTTATCAGATAATTATTTAAAGACTTGACAATAACTTAATATTCAAGTGTATGACAATAGAAGAATATCCACTTCAATTATTTTTTTGATCGCGAGGGGTCAACATGTCAGACTTTTGTTTTGCATCTGCAATCCAATATTTTATTATGATTAATTACCTTAGTGACTCTCCCTTGGTGACTTGATCGATTCCTACCATCATTAAAAGATTTTTCTCCATCGATTATACTGTTAAGAACATAACCCTATAATCTGAGTTATTGTTGGGTAATAAAGAATCTTGCATACCTCAGTTTCTATACTGTATAACGCATTACGCTATATGTCGTAATAATAACGAACTGTATTATGTAAGTGCTGTTCAATTGATGTTTGTGTGTCGATTATTTGTAATAATGTTTGTTGATATAAACTATTTTCAGTAGAAAGGGTGATCAGGTTATATTTTACTCAAGAAACAGTCGAGACAGCGAGGATAGCGAGGTGACATAGCTCCCATTCCCAACTGCATCACATTGTATCCCCACAGCATACTTTATTGTACATAATGACTAACTTATTATAATAACTACCTTTAGTGTTTCGCATTCGAGATCAGTCAATTTCTACCGGATACCAAGAGGTATTTGTTCTTTAATAATGTTCCTATTTTTTACTATATAACTAACCTTGACATTCACATCTTAGTAGCCTCATTACGATGAGTTCAATTTTTTTTAAATGTAATCCTTTTGATTAACCTTATCACAATACGCTAACTGTAACTTATCAGTTAAAGAGATGACAAGGAAAAAATTGCCAACAAAGTCATGCAAACATATACACAGGCGTTAGAACAAGAAAACACATTCGCAATCACGTTTCTCGGACAAAAAAGTATTAGATAACATTATGAAAGTTCTCCTTTCTTATATTACGTACTTACGTACCTTTTGCACAGGTACATATAGCTGAATTTAGTAATTATAACTTCTCCATATATTAGTAGATATTAGCTCATTCTTGGTAGTTAAAATTTACAATTAGCCAAGAGTAATAAAACCATTGCGTACCTATTATTTAGTGAAATGGTTTTGAAGTTTCATAATTTTGTACAATGTCACTTAAGAAATGTTTACGTTTAACTGTGTGGTTATTAAAATCGTAATATGAAAACGTATTTCCAGATAATACTTAAAAGCTGGTTCAATGGGAACTTCAATTTCTTAATAGGCTTATCATTGAATTTCCTGAAACTTAATGACTATTCAAGGAAATCAACAATTCCGTAACCTTTTTGAATTATAGTAATTTCATCAGCCTAATCGGCACACAAATCAAATGCCATGCATAATGTACAATTTTGTAGAAGACATAGAAAGAGTCGTCCTTGTCGCTTGCCCAAGAACTGACATTTCGAACAGAGTCAAATGTCACGAGCGCTCACCCCACCTTTGACATTTAGATACTCGTATACTTCCAAATGGCATTCCCACTTTAGCACAAAAAATGTTTATACTGAGAATACTTATTAGATATATTTATAATTACTTAACATACGAACTATAAATATGCTGATTTATAGTCCAAATGGTATTTAAATTCAATAAAATGTTTATAATAGCTCTCGTGTTCTTCCGGATTAGTGGTTTGAGTTGATCCCATAATTAATAGTAAATAACAAAAGTAATCACTAATTTTCTGTGTAATGTTGGTTATAAATGTAATTTTATGTTATAATGCAGCTGGTGCTGATGGGCACCGATGGCGGCGACAAGCTGAAGAAACAGTGAAGAAAGATGAAAGTCTGGAACAAGAGCTATGCAAGGACAAGGACGCTGGCGAATGGTTCCGGTTGGTGGCTGGCGAGGGCGACAACTGTCGCGACGTCATCCAATGTACCGCTTCGGTATGTACGTACTGTAGCTATACACAGGCGCGCCGTGTGTACATTGCATATGCATTCTCTCCTTCGCGTCAGCTCTGACCTTACCAACACCAATCTTATATCGTCACATATTACCAATTTTAATTGAGAACATCAAAGAATTCTATGAAGTTGACTCTATAATTATGTATGAATAGTTAACTTAATAAAGCCTTATCTAAACAGTTATTTATATGTATTCACTGAATATACTAAAATTGAATTATTCTGTAGGTTTATAAAAGCTATAAATTATAAATGCTAGGCTAAAGGCTAGTTAGGTATGTTTCGTTCAATGTTTGAGCATTGGTACGAGTAGATCCGTATCAAGTAAACACGAACATTTGTTGTGATTTAATGGCTGCAAAAAAATAACCATTTACAGTATTTTTACAATTTTGTTGTATAAACGATCGTATTTAATAGTTAATAAGTAACCATTACTACTGAGTAATCCAAAGCTTATCAAATAGTATTGAAGTTGTATTGTGCTTGTATAATCTGAGCTTACCTTAATAATTTTGTTAAAGATTTTATATTTTAACTTATTTATTAACAGTCGTATATTAAAATGTCGTTAGAAATCCGATTAAGTTATGTGTAATTTATTTATTTATGTATATATGTATAAAGAAATCTTCACTCACTCATCGACGTTTAGATGAAACGACTAAAAGTTTAAATATGAAACATTGTCGATTAGTTACCATTTGTGTAGAGGAAAATATTACATTTTTGAAACTTTAGGTTGTTAAACTATAGAGGACGGAAAATATTATTTTGTTTGACTCTATAATACAAATCAATATATAAATAGACGATTTTTATTGTCATATATTAAGTTTTAAATGAAAAGAAATCTTTATAATGTGTTGTATAATCTGTAAGAAATTTCGTATATGGTTTCTTATAATATTTTGACAATTGATTGCACAAATAGTAATTTTACGCTAGTGGAACTGCCAACGCAATCTAATAATGCATAATTATTAATAATCGCCCACTTAGTTAAATAAACAGTGATGAAATATGAACGGTTAAAATGTTTATTCTTGGTTTTTTTACATATAAGTATATCTTTAAAATGCTCGTACACTTCATTGTGACAGCTCTGACTTTCCCGTTTTTCGGCAAATAATTACCTAACTTCGTGTACTTGAATGTATTATACATTAATGAATGTATACGATGAATTTAAAGAATTGTACAAATATTGTTATAAAAGATTTATAAGGATGTCTGTAATATATTAAATAACACATATTATGCACTAATATTTAACAAATTTTCTTGAAATTATCTGGGCGACCGAGCTGTGCTCGGTGTTTTATGATCAAAAAAGAAAAGAACCTATCTAGGTATACTTGGAATGTAAAACATTATCTAAATGCAAAGTTTCATCGAAATCGTTGGAGCCGTTTCCGAGAAACCAATTACATATATATACAAGAATTGCTCACTTAATATAAGTTATATTTAATATGGTACCTTTACCTACACATAATTTTTTGTTCTGAATTTGCAAGGGTAAAAGTAAGCATCTCACAAACAAATTTAGAAAGACACTTGTTATTGGTTGGTTTCAGAGTGTTCGAATATAATTTTATAGAATTATTTGTCATTAAGTTTAAAAAAAACTCTGAAATATAAACGAAATGATCTGATTTTACGGTATATATATCTAAAATTAACTAATATCGTATAAAAACTTGCCTTTTAGTTGTAATTGTATGTACTATTTAAGTCAATGACTAAAAGTGAATCTTTACTGTAAATCAAAATTGTTATGTTGATCCTCTTTTTTAATAATTCACGTTTCGTGTTTTATATTTGTAAACACTTCTTAGAAGAATTTATGAACGGTTTAGCTTTTAAATTTATCCTTGTCCTTGCCATTCTAGTGTTTTTTGCAAGTTTTTATATCTGCTTTTTATTATTAAAAATAAATGATTAAGTCGGGCTAACATGTTTTGAACAAGGTGTTTTTTTGCAAAAGGTACCACTTAAAATTCCGATTTACTGTTGCACGGAATATAAAATAACAGATTATACTTTAGTTATAATATGAATTGTAGATTATTTTTTATTTTTATGAACATAAAAAAAAAATATTTATGAGTTTATTTTTTAACCAGGGTATCCAAGCTATCCGTTGTCCCGCCGGATTGTTCTTCGATATTGAGAAACAGACTTGTGATTGGAAGGAGGCAGTTAAAAACTGCAAACTTAAAAACAAGGAACGAAAAGTGAAACCTCTTCTATACACCGAAGAACCTCTATGTCAAGATGGATTCCTAGCTTGCGGCGATTCCACCTGTATCGAACGTGGCCTCTTCTGTAACGGCGAGAAAGATTGTGCTGATGGCTCTGATGAAAATTCCTGCGGTATGTATTTACAAAGCGCATATGAATCAATTATAGGTACTAAACTTACGTGACGTAACAGACTGTGTATAATTTTAAAGTAATGATTCCTCTTTGGTTGTGTCGCGGGAAGTTAGAACATATTAGGATATGTTCTGTAAATTTATTTACTTCATATTATAAAATAGAAAGACAATATTAAAAGTAACATAAAGAGTAAATTAGAAAATCTATCTTACAAATACAATCATATAATACTAGTGCTGACTGCGGTTTCGCTCGCATCATAGTTGACTTGGTACAATGGGTGTCACAATGTCTCCCATTATATGTTTTATATCCCATTCTAACTGAATTGCTAATAACCAATTTTCATAGATTTATTTTCAAAAATAGGTAACGGATTTTCATACAAAGTTTCATACCTTTTCACCACTATAGGGGTTAAATTTACAGTGTAACTCATCTACAGTGTAAAAGGAACCCCCTCGAAAATTTTCACAGTCCTAGTCTCAGTAGTATGGACTGTGCGTTCATATGTCAGTCACTCAGTTATTCGTATATATATTATACAGATATTCTACATTATATGTATACTTCAGAAGTATAAGGGCGTAAGTCAAAACAAACTAGTTCCAACTGACGCCTAAGATAAGTTTCTATGGCACAGACATATACATACATACATATGTATACATATATTACACAAGTTCTTAGAATAGGCAAGTTTATAGGGGACTTGAATAATATCCTCACCTCAGCTTTATGCAAAATTTAAGTCTGAATATAATTATCAGTAGTTAATATTATAAAACTTCGAATATGTAGTATGTATATAACCTTTATTGGTGAAATTTATGTCTATAAAACTTTTCAATGGAAAGTTAAAAGTGCTTAAATCAGTAGGGTGTCTGACCCCACACATGAAACTAGTCGGTATGCGTGGAATCACCTTACAGTAACTTGATACAATGCGCTTTTCTGCGTCGTTATATGGCATGAAATCACTTTGAATTGTAATTATGTACATGACAAGGATACAAAATTCCATTCACCGATATCGAAGACCCTGGCTTGGAATATATTGTATATAATACGAGACATACCTATAGCGTACGTCATTTAATTATATTCTTAGGTCAAGTGACTTTTTTTTATCATGAACAACATTAATATTTATTAGAGCTGCTCACCTTTCAGTTATTCAATGTAGATTTTATAGAAATTATAATTGATATGTCTGCTTATTGTATATGTGTATAAAAGTGAAATCCATCGGATGTCAGCTATGCGGTTATGTGATTTGACCTGGGGAAAGTATCCGTACTGGTTTCAACTCTCACTGCATTTGCAAACTAGAGGTTTACATTTAAATATACAAATTGTTTTTAGGTAAACTATGTAGCACTATCGAATAATATTCTACCGCATAACGATTTTTTTTAATTTTGTTATTTTTTCGTATATCTTAGATATTGACAACGACCCCAATAGAGCCCCACCGTGTGACGCGTCACAGTGTGTGCTGCCGGACTGCTTCTGTTCCGAGGACGGCACTGTTATTCCGGTGACTTACCCACCAAAGATGTCCCGCAGATGATCACCATCACTTTTGATGATGCTATCAACAACAATAACATTGAATTGTACAAAGAGATCTTCAATGGAAAACGTAAAAACCCCAACGGTTGTGACATCAAAGCGACATTCTTTGTATCGCACAAGTACTCCAACTACTCTGCCGTTCAGGAAACACACAGGAAGGGACACGAAATCGCTGTACACTCTATTACGTAAGTTTTAATTTGACCATTATGCTACTTCTTCTTCTTTTTCTTCCGACGCTTATTCCACACTAGGTGGGGCTGCACAACACGTCTTCCTTTTCCACTCCAGCCTATCATCCGCCATCTGTGCACTCACTCCCTGTACACATGTCCTTCTCCACATAGTTCATGCTACATATAATTTACATCTTTATGCTACTACTAAGTATAAATAGAAAATTAATTTACTCTTCATTATTTAGACACAATGATGACGAGCGCTTCTGGAGCAACGCTAGTGTCGATGACTGGGGTAAAGAGATGGCTGGTATGCGAGTCATCATTGAAAAGTTTGCAAACGTCACCGATAACAGCGTAGTAGGCGTACGAGCACCGTATCTTCGTGTCGGTGGTAATAACCAGTTCACCATGATGGAAGAACAAGCTTTCTTGTATGACAGCACTATTACGGCACCATTATCTAATCCTCCTCTATGGCCATATACTATGTACTTCAGAATGCCCCATAGATGCCACGGTAACTTGCAGAGCTGCCCCACTAGAAGCCATGCTGTTTGGGAAATGGTCATGAATGAGCTCGATCGTCGTGAAGACCCTAACAACGATGAATACTTGCCAGGTTGCGCTATGGTTGACTCTTGCTCTAACATTCTGACAGGAGATCAATTCTACAACTTCTTGAATCACAATTTCGACCGCCATTATGAACAGAATCGTGCTCCACTCGGTCTTTATTTCCATGCTGCGTGGTTGAAAAACAACCCTGAATTTTTAGAGGCTTTCTTGTACTGGATCGATGAAATTTTACAAAATCACAACGATGTATATTTTGTGACTATGACTCAAGTCATCCAATGGATTCAAAACCCACGTACTATCACTGAAGCTAAGAACTTCGAACCATGGAGGGAAAAGTGCGCCGTCGAAGGTATCCAAGCTTGCTGGGTACCACATTCCTGCAAACTCACTTCCAAGGAAGTTCCCGGGGAAACTATTAATTTGCAGACTTGCCTGAGATGCCCTGTCAACTATCCTTGGTTGAATGATCCTACCGGCGATGGCCACTATTAAGAGCCATGATCTCGAGCCTCGTGAGCTCTAGTTAGTTGATGTAATAATTTCGGTTGAGTTATTGTATGGAGAACATATTCGCGCTCAACATAAAAATAGTAAATAAAATTTAGTACATCGTAGTAATTTGATTACCGCAGCTCCGAATGTGTTTTCCTATAATTTCGAAGTGTACCGGGTTATAATCCCGCCCGTAGTCTAAGTACCTATCCTACTTATTGTAATATAGGCTCACATAAATATTTAATAGGTCTGTTTTATACTTTATGTGATTTTTGTAATGTAAGTCTGTTTTATAAATTAAAAATACAAAATATAAAAACCGATGAGCTTTATTTTATTATTATTTTATCTAAATGTCCTCTATAAAAAAAAAACTTGCGAACATTTACTAGTACGATTACTTGAAAAACACTTACTATTAAAAATAGTAAGTAGAGATATAAAAATTGCTAAAATGCTATTATTTTAAGAAAACAAAGAAAGCATCATAGTTGGTTATCTGTAAGTACATAATAATCGACCTCAAACTGCAAAAAAGCCGGTTAAGGTTAAAAGTAACAACACAAACATAATTATATTTTAACACGTTAATAAAATTTAAAAAACCTTCAAAAGAATTTAAATTTCCGGGAAATTTAATCTAGGCAATTATATTAATTAATAATTAGCCGTAACTATTTAATTATTACTTATTTAATAATTTTTACAAGTACATTAATACCACTTTATAATATTCAGGAGTTAAACTGGTATACATATATGTAAGGATTTCCGTACACAGTAATAGCAAATAAAGATGACAATTTCCAAGCCTGGTGAAGCTGTCGAAGCCTCTAAATGGCTCCAGGGCAATAGTCAGTTCGAAAAAAAAAGAAAAATATGGCAAATTACAAAAATGAATGTTAAGACGACATTTTAAATCAGTAGTCGAAGTACTATTATATATTATAATTAAAATGCATTCCCACGGCACGTGGTTTTACCAATAAGGCCAAACGACACACCGTAGGTACAGCTTGCCCGTGGGTACACCGCTCTATGGTGTGCTCGGTCCTATCCTTAGAAAGTCAATAAACATCATATTGAACGACAGTTCATACTTGATTGTCTGTGCAAATAAAATCATCAAGTAAATAACATTTAAAAAAGGATAAGTGATTTTGAATTCATAATTCAAATAGTGAAAACAAGACACTGCCAGTCAAAGTTAACCAAATTGAAGTCAATTATAATCTTTCTGATATTTTTAAATCGTTATAAATTAAATATTTTTCATATTAGATTATTATTAGATATATAAATCAAAACTATCGTATCCCTACAACCATTTCTATGTATGCTTTATACCTAGTCTTACTTTTTTATCGTTTGTAGGTTTAGCGTTATGGTGACAATCTCACCCGATATTAAGTGACGATGTGGCCCAAGATGCTGATATGCTAATCCTAGTGGGGAAACTGGCTCTCAAGTGTAGCTGCCAGAAAGCACCTATAGGTGCTTGGCGACAGATTTCTTCAAGTTTTAGACAATAATTCCAGGGTACATTTTATGTATATAATATCTCAAACTGTTTTGAAATTATTTTAATATTCCTATTGCAAAAACTCACTTCTGTGAAACGTTACCATTTTGCAGTTCATAATAACGCTGGAATTCATTTCCAGCACAATCTAGGGTCCTTGAATGACTCTTTAGACAGATACATACCAATATTTACACCATTAAAATGATTTAAAACACCTGTATCTATTTTTTATTTTATTCTTTTGCCCTTGTTAACTTAGAAGCAAAAGGCAGTTTACAGGAAACAAACTACAGATAATATCCAATTATCTAATAGTCATCGTGGTACAACGTTCTTTCTTTGTTTGCGTAAACCGTACTGCGGTGCCGTAGAAATAATTGTGTTAAAATACAGAACGTGATGGAATCACACCATTAGAACAAGTATATAATAAAAACATACCATCACGCTTGTATTCCCCGAAGGGTTAGGCAGAGGTGTACTGATGTACACCCACAGTTCGCCGAGTATGTTTTTAGGTCCCATGTACTAGGGGGCGAGCCTATTGCCAATAACCGGGCACGAAACCAAACTCCGAGCTGCTACTAAGTATTTCATAGGAAAAACCCAATAACACT
Organism: Saturnia japonica; assembly: GCA_033032175.1. Classification (NCBI taxonomy): domain Eukaryota; kingdom Metazoa; phylum Arthropoda; class Insecta; order Lepidoptera; family Saturniidae; genus Saturnia; species Saturnia japonica. Next base: position 10,937,658 of record CM065305.1, read on the forward strand.
TAAAGAAGTACATAAATTATTACATTAATCTATACTAATATTATAAAGCTCCAGGGATTGTTGTTTGTTAGAACGCATCTCTAGGACTACCAGTCAGATTAAAAAAAAATGCATTTTATGACCTATTTATTGTGGAAGATTAATAACCTATATAATTTCACGACCCTAAGAAGCAGAGTAGTAACCATGAACGTCACGCATTCTGGCAAGCTGTATGCAATACGGGAAGTGAAAACAACTATAGGCTACAGGGCAAAAAGGCGCGCGGACCGCATGGGTTCGTAGCACGGACGCGTGGTCGTATTTTGGTCGAATAAATTTAACTAAACTGAAACCATGGGACACAACTAACAATAATGTAGTAATAATATATATTATAAAGATTTAGATTTATACATGACTTACTACATTATATAACTGTGGTAATACTATTATAATAACTGTTGAGAACAATTTACGGCTTGTATAGCCTTACTAAGTAACAGGCAGCATCGGGTTATAATTAATTCAAAATAGAGAAGGTATTATGTTGACTGTTCCTAAAACTATATTATTGTTCGCACTTATTCTTTTTATAAATCTTAAGTCACTTAAAGTTATAAATAACCACTTTTACTATAAAAAATTACCGCTTTAACTGTGTTACCATCATAACGTGAAATACCTATATGTTTTTAAAGTCCATTTTACAAAATTATTACTTGGATATTAACCAGCGGCCTTCAACTTAACAAAGTATTATTGTAAATTTAAACTGCTAACCGCAGTTCTTTTCAACATAAATGAAGAGAATACCTACTCAATTAATCATAATACTTTTTTAAATATTGATGATACGGGTGTATTCTTTATTATTGTAGCTTAAAATTGAGTAGGTAAAAGACAATAATATTATTGAAGTATTTTAATAAGTGGTCTCAAAACTGCTTCTCAAAATAAATAAAATGTTACGGAACAAAGTAGGTATTGGGAACAAACATTATGAAGGAAAGATAAAATGTTAAAGTATAGCCCGTTACTTACGTAATCGTCTTGTGCTCGTTTCAACGAAATACATATGAATAAATAATCTATACAAAAATATATCTTACAATTTTCGATAAATGGTAGGAAGCGACATCAGTACCTGAAGTTCATAAACTGGTTATAACTTCATTACGTTCTACATGTAGTTTTATATACATACTATTTGTATTGCATATCACTTAACCATATATGTACATATTATTTAAGAAGTTAGTTCCTACACAACTAACAAAGTCTTCCGCATTATGTTTTATTAAAGATTAATCACTATGTACCGGTTATTTTTTATTAATTTCATTATAAACCAGCGTCTGACAAAACATTTATCTGACGTTAAATGATGATGCGGCCAAAGGTAATAAAAAACATGCCATACCTAGATAGAACACCTTTCAGAATACTTGAGCATTGTAACTTGCCAGACAAAAACTAGAAAATCCAAAAACCAAATCATTGAATCACATTTTTGAGTTTTTAAAAAACATACGGATAAAATATTTTTATAGTAAGAACACATTAAATAAAAAAACACATCAAATTTAATTGATCTATAATTGAAGATAATTTACTTATGGATTTATATTGATGATTGAATAGGATTGAAATAAATATATAGGTACATGAAAAAAATTCCTTCACATTATTTTTTGGTAAATACAAATAATGAAAACTAAAAAAAATCTACGAAAAAACTGAATCCATGTATCTAAATCCCTCTGGCCTATAGTAAAGTTAAGGAACCAAAAAAAAACAAGTTTGGAGACGCTAATAAATTAGACTCATAACCACTCGACCATCTAAAAGGAGATATTATTGTTAAGCCGTCTGGCTTCAAGTCATTAACCTCCCGTTGATATATAGGTACAGGTAGATGTATATATCTACTTATTCTTCATGACAGTGTTTAAACTAAGTAAGAAAGAACCGTAATTAAGCAGGGTATTGACCACAACTTTTAAATCTGCGTGGTGAATACCTACACCTTTCTGTTTGCATACCACACAAACAAACACAAGTTTAAAATAGCCATTTTCAACTATTTGTAGACTGAGCAAGCAAAGCTTATATGCGAGTTTATTACATATAAAATTTATAAACTAATCAACATTCTGTATACGTTTGCATTTTCATAAAAATGTAAATCTTGCTCATTGCTTTGAATGTATATTTGTACATCTAACATCGAAATAAATCTGAGCTTCACAATAACGCAAAGATTTTTCCTTACTGAAGATCTTTGCGCGTGATATAACTATGTGGCTTATGAACAATAAGGACGATGACGCCAGTCATATCACAATCTGACTACAATATATTTCGCAACATTACCTGACTATATGAGAGCGTTCCGATTCTTTATGAAGTATTAACGCATTGCGAAGGTATGCAGGGTTCAGATAAAACAATGGCCACAAAAAAAATCTTCTCCGACGACTGTGGGTGGTGGTTGCGTAGCGCATCATCAGCTCGTGTAGGTATATACCCTTGCCATAACTAACTTTCCATTTTGTTTTGCAATGCACGATGTTCATCGAAACATATAATAAGGATAGAGAAAAACAATTGAATTGTTGTAGCATCTAAATAAATAGAGAGTTTAGGTTGCGTTTAGCGTAGATATTAGAAGTTCAATACAGCCTGCAGTGAAAGCAGTGAAAGTCCCCTGCAATGCGCACTTCCACAATTCTTGGTTAACACTTGTTATGAGTTGTCATCTCTATACACTAAAATTATCCGCTAAGAACATTATATCTTATGTAGGCACTAACTATGATCAAACCATAACCAAATATTCGTGTAATGTAACATTGGGCAATTTTCCTATATCTCTCAATACTTTTTGACCGTCACCTATTCAAATACTTCGAGCAGTACTATCGTAAAATGAGCAGTTATAAATATAATTGACTTATAGGGTACTGCGGGTTGACCATAAAAGTTATTTTATTGAATTCGTTAACAACGGATAATTGAGAATTTGACAATTTATTACCAAACTCACCATACCTACTGCATAGTGTGACTCAAACGATATTTATAATTCAATCAACTGCAATAACAATTTTCTAGTGATAACTTTATTCTTACATTTTCATTGGAGAAAATATGCTTAAAACATAATTTCATATTTAAATCATTGAGGTATGAGGTACCGGTTATTTAAGTGAAATTCTTTTGAAGCGATAAGAAAAAAATTGTTAAATGTAACATTACTCTACGTTACAGATGATACGCAATGGTCTAAAATGTATATACATAAATACTGTGTTGAAATTCGAATTCAAGAAAGTTTTCATTCAACGGTGTGTAAAGGATACACGCATAATTTAAACAAAAAATAAAAAATTGATGCTAGAGTGGACAGACGGTTGGTGAATGGGAAGTGTTCACCCCTAAACTAGTTAAGAAACAAAGGCGCAGACATAAAGTCACGGTTGACTTATATTATATTGTTATCGTTATAGATTTTAGCGTTGTAGCCACAATTTTACTTGATCTTAAGTGACGATGTGGCCCAAGATGACAGCACGTTAAACCTAGTGGAAGACTGGCTATCAAGTGTAGCTGCCGGACACACCAATTGGTGTTTGGCGACAGACTTTCAACTTGAAGGTGGTAGCTAGCCAGACGGGCATTAGAAAAAGCCCTACCACCATAGTATGATTTCGTCACGATGTTTTCCTTCACCGAAAACTCAGGCTCATTGCAGGGATTCGAACTCACGTCGATCGACGCGGAGTTTGTATATGCTACCACCTGATCACATTGCTTCGAAGCACTCACACAGAGCTTTAAATTTTGTTCAAGTTTTATTGTAAAGGTAAAAGAACTATGTTTATTTATACACGCAAGCAATTCCAATAATAAATGTTACCTATTATATATTATATTTGTATAAAAACATGAACTTATCAACTATTTATAATTTACACAACTCATGGCCATGTATTGTTTGTAAAGTATTAAAACTATTTTTCTAAATATCAAAGGTTATGGTTCTAAGAACAAGGAAAATATGTTTATAAAATCTGGTAGGTTATATGTCTATACGTCTGTTTATTTTTGCGTAAGTGTTTCTTCGAAGACAGGTTCACCAAAAAGTGACACAAAAATAAAATTTGATCTTCGAGTCGCATTCAAATGGGTATTTAAAATTACAACCGGCCGGGCGACAAGCAACTTATAGTGCATGGACTATATAAAATGTTATAAACAACAAAGTCATACCATTGCTTTCAGTAGCACACTATTTGAATGCTACTAATCGAAGAACATTTATAGTAAACGAATATTTTGTATCATACACGTATATCAGATGAAACCACTAGATTAAATTTTAAATTTTTTGTATCATTTGAGATCATATACATAATTGATGAGTATTAAAATAAATAAATAATAGTTGGTAACCTATATTTAATATTGGAAAGATTACTTGACCAGGCATATTGACACCTAAGATATTCAATAAGTATCTGGTACCATTTCTTTAAGAACCTGCTATAGAGTTTTAATCAATTATGAAATGAGGTCTCAAACCTATCGAATCGTCAGCATAACTATGGTTCTTAAATTTTAATTTAGGTTTATATCCATAGAATTTAAGAGGTTTTGGTATATTTAAGTACTACAGGAAACACAATAAAACTTCCCGTTGTAAAAAAAAAATCAAAACGTTTAGTATTATATAAGTATTATGTTACTGGCAAACCTGTAATGTACGGTACTCAAAAAGTAAGGAAGCTAAAGTGACAATTGACTGGTCACATTTGTAGAAGAACTGATGACCGATGGAGTAGTAGAGTTGTTAAACGGAGGCCACGCGACGACGTGTCTTGGCAAACGTAGTATAGGGCACCCTTAAACCAGGTGGACTGACGATTTGCGGAAGGCTACTTTAAGTGATTGCATGTAGAAAGCCAGAGACCGGATCCAATGGTGAAGCTTGGGAAAGGCCTATATCTAGTAGTGGACTTCTAAAGGCTTCTTGATGATGCTGATAATGATAAACCTAAACGTTCACTCAGTATCGGTAAATATATATAAAAAAATTTTTATTGTATTCTTCCAGTAAGTTTTTTTTTTAATTATAATTATGAATAATATAGATTATTGTTATCCTTGTAGCGTATACCAAGTAACTTATATAATGCTTATAAACTAATTATTAATTATTATAAATTAGATAATGAGGTGCAATAATTACATGTTCATAAGTCCGAAAATCCGCTAGTGAATTCCAATTTAATGATCTAACACACTAATTATTCAGGTATTAGGTTTAAATTGTGGTTCTCGATTATTTTAGAACATAGACTATTTGCAGTAAGCTATCGAAATGTATACCAACAATATTAGTTCCTTCATTAAAAAAAAAAGGAATTAATTATTGAAATATTCTAATAGACACAGAACTAAATATTATCATTTTCTTAATCTACATTTAAAATTCGTAGAGGAAAATGAAATAACTAACAAAATCAGATTTGCGAGAAAACGCTCAATTAGTGATTTTTATCGAGAAAAGAAATAACACGTACAACAAATTATATGGTAAACACTGTTGCAAAGTTTATCTTTTGAGTTAATATGCCATGCCTAAAAATAATGCTCATAAAGCACTATTTAAAATTCAACAAATTTTTGTCACAAAATACCTTATTGGGGCTTATGTATAAGAGATAAGGATAAGGACAAATCCGTTAGGGAACACTTACACTTCACACTTAACCAATTCAATATTTAGGTCTAGCTGAGAGTTATAGCTTATACTATTCCTTGTGAATCTGGCTATCATACACAAAAATAAGTTTTCGAATCCGACTGATAGTTCCAGAAATTAACGCCTTTAAACAAACAAACAAAACACTACTCTGTTTTATCCTACTAATAATAATAATAATCCTACTATATATCAATATTATAAAAGCGAAAGTTTGTGAGTGTGTATAAATGTTTATTACTTGTCACGCTCAAACGGCTCGACCAATTTTGATGAAATTTGGTACGGAGGTAGCGCACACCCTGGATTAACACATAGGCTACTTTTAAGATTTTTCTTAAACTTATACTATTTAATTAATTAATTACATAATTATTGTTAATTATACTTTTATATCATTTATTATTATAAAAATAATAATAGTATATAGTTTAGAAGTGAAAAAGTCATAAAAAAAAGAAATAAAAATTTTCCGTTTCTGAAGTTTTGAAATTTAGATGCAGTTACCTGCTTTATATATAAGAACTAGCTGGCTCGCGCAACTTCGTCAGCGTCACATAATGGAAGCTCCCAAAAGAAATAATTATTCCCCGATTTTGAAACATTTTTCATTGATGCTCCACTCCTATAGTTCGTATAGCCTTCCTCGATAAATGGGCTATGTTAGATAAAATATATTCTTTATTTCGAACCAGTACTTCCTGAGATTAGCGCGTTCAACCAAACAAACTAACTCCTCAGCTTTATAATATTAGATAGATATTTTTGAAATGAGCTAAAATATCAGGCCGTGGGTAAGACCAAAATGCTAATCGTACTGTAGACTTAATGCCAAAGTAAAAAAGTCAATTTCGATAAACGTGTTGTTATTTAATTCTCTCTCTATGTAAGCGATATGCAAATTTCAATCACATAGAAAGCGTTTATGATATGTACAAAACCTCGTTATAAAGCGTTATATACAAAGATCAAGGTTCGCCAATTAACAGATTTTAAAAAACCCTTAAACTTAGATAGACTTTACTACTATAGTTATAGAGCGTCAGTAGTGTATAGGGTAGTTTAATAACGTATAGTTATTTAAGAAACAAACCATAATTTCAAAATATAATTAAATAGCATAGCTAAATAAAATATAATGATCTTTGTACAATAGTTTTGCCAATTATCTATAGTTAGTAACCTTCATTCTATACCTACGAATATTGTGATGTAGCCAGCAATTTATTTGTTAGGCTATAAATACACTGACTAGATTAGGTGTATGTATGGTTCGGCAGGCATACATATGAACGTAAATGTGGCAGGCAAATGAATAAAAGTAGGTAGATATATACATATTATGTTTATGCGCATTGTCGCAAGTGAAAGGAAATATCTTGAGAATCCTTGAGTTGTGCGCGCCTACTCGCCGCGTTGTTCTCGATATGACGGTACAAATCTGCTACACGAAGTTCTTTGTAAACACATCTAAGAATACTCATACTCATACTATCAGAATGTATGTTCTGTTTTTCGTGAGTCATATTTACATTGCCACATTACTATAATACAATATCGGTACCAATTAATGTGAAAAATAATATGTAATTAGCATTAATGCAACTAATTAATGAAGCAATATCAAATGTGGCAAAACAATGGTTGTAGATACCGGAGTGTGAACAGGGATGTATAAAACACAAATGTGTGTGCGCTTACAGCTCTCATCTAGGTCAAATGTGCACGTAACGACCGTATATCGAAAACCAATTGATAGTTTAAATGTTAAATCTTCTCACAGTTATGCAACCCCACGGCGCATCTCTCGAAAGTGCAAATTATGACAGGTCTAACATGTCTACCGGCAAATAATATAAATGACATAAGCAGGGTCTTATAAAATAACGTAATTAAGTGCCTATATTTGAGATATTATACAATTTTAAGGGTATCATTGAAAATTGTTTTATATGAAGCACAAATATTTAAATGGTAACAGACATATCTATCTTTAATATAAACATATAATTTTTAATTACTTTACGTGATTACAAGTTGCCACTATAAGAATAAGCCTACAGAGATATCTTTGCTTGAACAAATTAATAATAAAAGAATTATCATGATAAGTCCAATGCACATTGGTTTTAGCTTATGCCATACTGGCATACTCGTAGCACACGATTTAAGTTCCAAGTCTGCACGTGTCGCTATCTCGAAGCCTCGCTGAGCGGCGCGACCGCGGCCGCAGCGCCTGTATTCTAAACCTCGTTCCACGGACCTTACATAACCTGAGACACCCGGATGTTACTACAAGGCCAACAAATACATCAGTTAACATTTATTTAAATGTAGACATCTTTACTAAATCTTTAAAAAATAATAGTATTGTGGTATTATATATCTGGAAGTTAATGTTAAATAAACGAAAAAATATATTCCCCCGCGTTTATATTGATAAGGAAAACCACTTTAGTACATACACTATCTACCAATATGAGTACCCTTACTCTTTGCTATTAATGAGTTTATATTAAACCCGAACTTATTTTAAGTTTTAATAGTTAAATATGATCTCTCTTTCCCTCTTTAAAAAACATAACGATAATTCATGATTTAAAAAAAGTAACCAGTCTAATGTCTTGTGACACCTTGCATAATAAAATCTTAAAGACAAGATGAATAGGTACTAGTTCCGCAAGTTTTTATCTGTCAGGAAATGATTTTGTAACATATACACCATTATAATGCGTAATTATATGTACATATATTTCTATAATATAACACTATATACCTTTTTTAAAGTTAGTAAAATTAATATGATACCTTTGACGAAGTATGTAAGAAGCCGGTTTTTCCAATATTACTGAGAAAAAACTGCGCTTGTGTGTATTTAAAAATACTGTTTATTTACAAGGAAGAACATAAATAACTATAAAACCTTATTGATATTGTTAATTCCATTTTTTTTTTGTCTGCAAAAATTTTTGACTCCCATGTAATTGTAGTGACCGCTAATTTCTAAGCTCAGCTTACATTAATTATTAATGACGATCACATTATATATTTTGGTAAGAAGACCTACAAGTTATAAGCATGGGCGTAGCCAAGTACGGGTATGGTCGGCAGCTGTTCTAGCAAGGTCTTGTTAAACGCTCAATCTAGCCAAAGTGCTCCCGAAAGGAAGAGTAAATAATTTTGGCAAGCTGGTATAATTTTGTTTTTATTCAACATAAGTTTTTTTTATGATGAAGTGATTTATTGGTTATGAACATAAAGATGCCATTGAAAAAATTTTAGCTTATGGAATTTTGTACATGGTAACCTTATGTCATTACTCAATCAATAGGCTATAAGAATTAACAATAATGCTTTTAGAAATTGTAAAAAATATATTTCCAAAAAATACCGATGTTATTAATTCTTAGCCGACTTTAATTAAATTTTGTACAAGATAAGCATAAATTATTTCAAGATTGATTGGTTATAATAATTTTTAATAATCCTTACTTATATTATAAATGCGAAAGTAACTCTGTCTGTGTATCTATCTGTCTGCTACGTTTTCACGTCTAAACCGCTAAAATATTTTTTATGAATTTTGGTATAGAAATAGATTGGACCTTGAGAAAGGACATAGGATACTTTTTGCAGTAAAAATAAAGCTTTAAAGGAGGAAAATATGGGATGAAAGTTTGTAAGAAGAAAATATGGGAACACCAATGCGCATGCGTGGTAATAGTGAAATGACATCGGTTTCCACGCCAACCAGTTTATTGATTTATTATGTGCATGTGCAGTTATGGTAAAAGGACATTAGTTTCTACGCCAACTGGTTTGTTGATTTATTGACATTGATATATTTAATAAGTTATGTATTGTATTTCTAATACTTCCTTATGAAAAGATAGTCCTGTATTCTTTTTAACATTGGCTGAAGTGTTTTTAAACTCTTTAACTACGCAGTACGGCATAATTACCGTTTCGTTTTATGATTGTAACGTGAAGTGCGCTGTCAACCGCGGTTTGCGGGAGTTTATTTATTATTAGCGATATACCTATTGTAAATTATCTGGATTATAAAGTTTTGCTACAAGCGAATTATTTCATTGTGTTCACATATGGTGAAAATAAAACTTGGATGAAAGTTTGTATAAAGAACCTATCATATCGCAAATTATGGATACGAAAATTCATATTTATGCATGTGATAACAAATTAAAGGGGTTTCACGTTTTTTCAAAAAACCTTTCCGTAAGCCGTTACAATAAGGAATGTAATTAATGATTTTTGAAATTTAATTGGGAGGGTTAATGTATTGGATTCATATTGGCATATAGTTACAATATCATAAACACAGTGACATCTAGGATTTACTTTTGGTTTGTCATGTTCCGAAATCAGCCGGTGCATATGCAGTAATATAGGGGGTGTTAGGGATCGCGGCCACCATACACATAGTGACAAATCCATCTTGGTTTACTTTTGGTTTGTCTTGTTCCGAGATCAGTCTGTGTGTATCCAATAATATGCAGACGAAGTAGCGGGTGCCAGCTAGTAATTTTATAAATCGCAAAAAATGTTTTTATTAAATACTAGCTGTGCCCGTGGCTTCGCTCACGTGGACTACAGAATGCCCGCGTGAATCTTGCTCTCCCGCTCCCGGCTATTTTAAAGACAAAAATGCTTATTGTGGGTGTTCCTTAGCAGATAGACGTATACTCTGCTAGACTTTTTTATAGGTCTTTTTAATGCATATGACTATGTCGCACATAAATTTGCTATACCTCTTATTGTTTACTCAGCATAAGCAATTTAAGCGCCCAAATTGATTCACCACGACCAGATTTTTTATTTATGCGGAACCCTAATTCTTTTTCTAAAATAACTTTAGCCTAAGTTATTTCCTATAAAATTTGCTATCTACCAGTGAAAGTCCCGTCAAAATTGGTCCAACCGTTCCGGAGATTACCCGGGACAAACAGACAGACAGACATACAAAAATTTTAAAAATGGGCTTTTTGTTATAGGTATCGTTTATACTTTCATATACATTTAGTAAAAAACTGTTATTTTGACATTACAAACAGACACTTCAATTTTATAAACGGAAATTTTGTAGACGGGAAGCAAAAGTAATTTTATAATTGATAGGCTATAGGAATTGTCAGTAATACTTTTAGAAATAGTAAAGAAAATAATTAGGAAAAAATTATTTGTGTTACGTAACTATCAACCGATTTTGATGACATTTTGTAGGCGGAAAATATATGTCATTCTATAATTAATAGGTTAACAATACTTTCAGAAATAGTAAAAAAATATATTACTTGCCAACCGATTTTGATGAAAATTCGTACGCGAGAAGTATGACATATTATTCCTCCTCTTCCATAATTAAAAGGCTATACGGTTTGTCAAGAATATGAGTAACAATAATATAATGGGATGAATAAAATTACTGCGAAATAAACGCGCCCTCTATTAGTTTCCTACATAACCATCTACTAAAGTAGCATTACTGATTACTAACGTAAAAAATGAATACTAAACAACGATCAGAGAACAGTTTTATGGATTAAATCAAAATTACGATAATCGCTAAGAAGTTCCGTTTGTGTAAGGATAAGGAAAGGATACCAACGGCCTTACTCATATTGATATAGGTAAACGGGTTATTTATAAGAATAATATTAATGGTATAAAATACATCCACAAACCTTGAGAACCATTGCCTGGTTTTCAATTATATCACCAAGAGAGGGTAAGGGTAGCTTATCATTCCAACATACTACAAATAATAGTTATTCAATTCTAAAAATACTACAAATTTCGTCACCCAAACGGGAAAACTGAGAATATTATAACTCCTTTAGCTTATAGTTTATGTACTGTGCTGGCATCCTTGCCAGTGTAAGAAAAGTAAAATTACACTGAGAAGTGCACTCATAGAAAGTTGGCATAGCAATAACAGGTTTATTATTAAGAACCTAGAGGAAAAAAATTGTGTTTGCAATTCACATGTGGTAGAAGTGAAATCTTCACATGTATGCTTCTTTTTAATTCAGAAAATAATCAAATACATAGTAATTTAAAGTTTATGAAAATGTACATAAAGTACTCATAATCATTATTCACAATATCATTTTCAATTAATGCACATTTGAAATATCCATGGTAACCTAACACAATATCAATCAGCAACAGAATGTCATAAGTGTTGTCTAAAAAGTTTTTATTTCGTGCATTTTTGTTTAGGTAATAAAATTCATTATTGCGTGGCAACAAACTTCTTTTGTGCGATTTTACCATTGCCTAAAACTTTCCTATCTCATTTTCTCACACGTTAAATCTTATGTATTTATGTGTCTATCTCTTTTTACTGTCGCTTCCGCTTTGTCGTTTCATCGACTTTGAAATCACAACGATGCTAATGAAGTTTTCACTTCAAAAAAACAGAACATTGTTTTGTTATCTTTTATTTTGTTAATAAGTTTTCAAATTATAACCATAATCACCGTATTCATATTTCTTAATTCTCCCTCTAGTGTTTTATCAGCCGTTTTGTCCCTCTACCAGTTTTTGCTTGACGCTTGCTCATAAGTAGACACTATTTCCAAAATGATAAATTATACGTCGCCTTATAGGCCTCGTAGCGCAGGGATAGTAAACGCTAATATAGAGCCGAGAGGTCGCGGGTTCAATCCACGCCTATGACTGACTTTGTATGATGCGCATAAATGTCAATTTTGTGTTTCTGGGTGTTAAACATCTATATATTTATGTATGTATATCAGCTGTTTAGTTACCATATTACAAGCTTTGCTTAGTTTTGAATTAAATGGCCGAGTGTGAAAATTGTGTCCTCATATATATATTATATTGCTAATTTTAAAAACATAATTTTGTTCGATGCTAATGTCAAGAAAACTTTTTTAATCGACAACAACAAAGAATACATAGACAATGACGTTTTATAAATAGACGCGTTATACTCTCACTAAGAGCAATTTGAAACCGTTACAAATTTTGTTATCAGCATGTTGTGATAGGAAATCACAGCGTGGCGGAAACTTTGTTGTCAAAAAAGAATAAAAGTTTTTTCTCTTTCACTCCGCGCCGGTATCAAGTCGAAAGTGAATTGAGGGCAATTGCCCTCCATTCACGATGACATGTTAAGAACGTCAATGACGTATCTACTTATAAAATGTCATTGGTGGTCACCGATATTTTTAGATTGTAGGTACTGTGTTTACCATCAGACACAGTGTCTTGATACGAAAAAAAATAATATTAAAATTGTATAGAGCCATTGGCACTAAAAATTGATGACTAAATTGATTTTTGTACTAAAAAAGTGAAATTCTCAAACAGGTAGGTACTTTGAATAGTAAGTAACTACATTTTCTTATTCAACATATAACTGTTTCTCATATTTCAATAATTACTAGTGACTACAAAATTTATTAATGCAGTTTGTTAAATGTTTTGTTAACTTCGAATGACATAAGCTTGGAATCATCTCCATAGGATATTTTAATGCATAAAAATTATAAAAACTATCAATATACATGTTAAGTAGTAATCTGAAATACTTTGAATACCTATGTAATTTAGTACATATAATAACCAAAAATAAAAGTTGTAAGAAATCGTAGAAACGCGTGTTCCCCTTAGCAACTAAATGATCCATTCGATATACATTATACCGTATAGATTAATTAATTGTATGACGTCGAATTATATTAGCCTTGACTTTTGACAAATATAATAAACCTCTTCTAACTGGATAAGGAGCTAGAGCTATATAAATGTGACCTCTGAATATATTGACATTTCCACGGAATATTTTAGTTTATACATATTTTGAAACTAATAAAATTTCCTAAAGATATTAATAAGCCTTTATTATTTTATACAAAAACGTGCCATTATGTATTTCTTAATTTTATATTTTACTTAAAGTACATATAAGTTTCTTGATTTTGTTTTCGTATACGTAATCTATATCTAATTAGTATTGAATCTTTAAGGCTTCGTCTAATTTCGTGATTATTCTTTTTTAGATGAGGACCAAGTATCTAAGGCGTAAACCAAAAAAATTCATCAAAATCTATTTAGTATTATAGTTTGTGCGTGATGACCATTTATATAGAAGATATACATCGACTGATCCCGAAATACTATAATACTAAATATAAACTATAAACTACTAACTATAAACTAACTATAAATACTATAAACTAAAAGAAAATCAGTGATGAGTTTATCAATATGTGTACCATACATTTTTTTATTGACATTAAATAATTGAAATCATCCTTTAATGTACCGCCTTGAGGGATGATTTTTCAAAATCGTGAAAAGCTCTCCTTATCAAAAGCATACATATGAATTTTCAAATTCTTAATTTGTTAAATGATGGGTTCTTCATACAAATTTTCATCCGCTATTTCACCTCTTTATTTTCGCGACATATGATAGCCTACATTCTCCTCCAAATTCCATTAAATCTCTATACCAAAATTCATGAGAATTGGTTTCATAGATTCTTCATACCAACTATCATCTACTATTTCATCCCTTAAAGTTTTATTTTCGCAACAAAAAATAGCCTATGTTTTTCTCCAACGTCCAATATATCTCTATACCAAATTCATTAAAATGTGGTTTGGTGGATTCTTCATAAAAACTTTCATCCCTTAAAGTTTTATTTTCCCGACTTAACATAGTATATGTCTTTCAAGGTACAATATATCCCTAGGTAGTTATACCAAAATTCATCAAAATTAGTTCAGCGGTTTAGGCGTGATAACGTAACTGACAGACAGTTATTTTTGTATTTATAATATGTGTGGATGACATCAATAGCTGTGTAAAAGTTTAAATTATTTCATATACCTAGTCCATAAACTATTTTTATTACTTTGATGAGACTTGCAGCAAGTCACAATTGTATTACTCTAGCTGTGCCCGCGACTTCACTCGCGTAATAAATTTCATTTATGAAAAACAGTAACTAAATATAAAGCTCCCCTCACCTCAATCTCACCTTGCGGTATTTGACCGGTATAAGCTTTGATAATACCCAACTAAAATCATTTTAGATGTTAACCGCCCTTTACAACAAGTTAATTTTATTTAATAACTTTATTTTTATAAACCGTTAATATCCAGTTAATTTCATTTCATTATTACAAAATTACATCTACACACATTCTTTTTTATATGTAAATAACCTAAATGAATTTATATACCATACAAATGTGCACACGCATAAAAAGTCCATCATAAATGTATCTTCAGACTACAAACTAAATCATACCAAATTTCATTAAATTCGGTCCAGTGGTTTTTGCGTGATTGGTGTTCAAACATACCGACAGAACGAAGAGACCGACAAAAATTTCAAAAACTGTCACAAAGTGTTGTATCCTATATTCTAAGCCCCACCCCCTGTATTATGTTTTCTCATATATCTTCAATGTACAGATTTCGACTCTTTACTCGTTTATTATAAGTATAGATTAATTTACTAAGAAAATATTTTTTTACTAAATTAAGTGTTTTAATGTAGCGTTATTAGAGAATTTGCAAAAGGAAAGTTAATAGCCGTGAAATATTACAATTTATGTAAGAGCAGACAAACTATATTATTTAATTACTAGCTGTGCCCCGCGGTTTCATACACGTATAATTTAAAAGAAATCGTCTTTTGATGTTTTATAATACTTTAGGATAAATAGTATTTTTATCGGGCTGCCAGGGTTATACGTCACACGACTCGTTCGCGCCAATACTACTATATCTAGTCATATCCAAGCCGAGTGTAGAACACCAGAATACGAAATAGCTTTTTGAAATGGAAACAAAAACTAAACAAATGCAAGTGGTAGTAATGATTCTCAATTAAGTACATTTCTTTTCGAGTGTCCAGATTGCCCAATGACATTATTTTCCAAGTTCAACCACAAATAAAATTTAAAATATTATACACATATTAATATCGAAAAATTTGTTTTTACACTCCGAGGCCTGTAGTTAAGTATCTGTCGAATAAACGTCCAAGTCTTTTGACCACAACGATTTTTCACTGTTACTAATAATACAATTCAAAACTTAAAACATCTACATAACGTTATTCAAATAAAAAAGTAATTAACGTCTGTCTACGTTTCAACAGGCATTACGTAAAAAGTAAACATCGGATTAAATTTTCTCCTTTCATATCGGTAACATAGCAATTTATGATTAGACACAATAACTCATTCTGTATTTTTATTAATATGTATTTTTGTTAGAGAGTCGATTGCGTTTCTACCTCATCAAATATCGACATGTTATGTATGCAGTGAAAACAACATCTCTTTTAAAATTTGCGTGTTATACACTTCCTGTTCTATGTGATTTATTTAATTCTTGCTTTTTTTTGTTTCAATACTCATTATATTGGGTTTAAGGCACCGACGCGATGGGGCGGCCGTATTCTCCAGAGGCGACGGGCCATGTACCAGAAGTCGCAACGTCGGCAGACCCGCCACAATGTGGACCGACGACCTAGTGAAGGCTCCGGGAACCTGTTAGATGCAATGTTCGTTGGACAGTTCATTGTGGCGATCTCTAGGTGAGGTCTATGTCTAGTAGTAGACGTCTTTTGGCTGAATGTATGGATGGCTGAATAGATAGGTTGATAGCAGATTTCGATAGATCTATGAACGGATATGAGTGAGTTATAGATTTTTTAATTTAAGTATGGAATAAAAATATAACCTTTTATTTTTTGCATTACACAATAATTCAAGTTACATGCATTCAGTTGATTCATAATATTAGGTCTTTACCTATGAAATTGCCGTTTTGTATGAAAAAATTTAAACGAATTTTTTTCATGTATTTTTTATTTGTATTAATCGAAGTAATCACCCATGCAATCAATGCATCATTGCCAGCGCAGTGGCAGTTTATTGATGCCCTTCTTAAAGAAATCAGCTGGACGGGAGGCAACAAATTCTTCAATGGCATTTTGTACTGCCTCTCGGGTATTGAATTTTTTTCCCGCCAAGGAGTTATCCAAATTCTGTAAAAAGTAGTAGTCTGTAGGCGCAAGGTCTGGTGAGTAGGGCGGATGACAGAGAACTTCCAACCCCAGTTCTTGCAACTTGGAGACCGTCTGCTGTGCAGTATGAGGTCGCGCGTTGTCGTGCAGGAGCAGCGGAGACGAGCGGTTGACCTATGCTGGTTGGAGATGTGCCAGCTTCTCCATCATTGTTTTCAGTTCTTCACAGTACACATCTGCAGTAATGCTCACCCTGTTTGGAAAGAAGCTGTGATGAATCACACCGGCGCTAGACTACCAAACAGTGACCATCACTTTTCTAGGGGTAAGTTTTCGTTTAGGGCATTGTTTAGGTGCTGAACCAGGATCCAACCAACTTTCTGAGCGCTTGCGGTTATCAAACAGAATCAATTTTTCATCGCAGGTAACAATGCGGTTCAAAATTCCTTCATTTGTGTGTCTGTTGAGCAGTGCAAGGCACGTCTCGACGCGTACTTCGCGCTGGCGATCATTAAGTTCGTGGGGCACCCATTTGTCAAGCTCTTTTACCTTGCCAATTTGACGCAAATGGACCAATATTGTTTTGACGCTAACGTCGACAGCTGCTGCTAATTCAGCCATAGATTGTGTATCATCAGCTTCCACAATCGCCTTTAATTCGTCATTGTCGACCAAAGTCTTCGGACGACCGCGAGGTTCATTTTTCAGGTCAAAATTCCCAGAACGGAAGCGAGCAAACCAATAACAGGTGGTGCGTTGGTTTGTAGCGTTAGCTCCGTAAACGTCGTTGATGTTGCGTGCCGCTTGTGCCGCGTTGCTGCCACGACGGTACCCATATTCCATAATTACTCGAATTTTTAACGTATCCATGATGACAAAAAAGATTGAAATGCGATGAAAATGTAACACTAATCAATAAACAAATGACTAATATTAGAAAAAGAATTCCATGTTTTTAAAATAAAATTAATTTGAAATTAGAATTCTTAGCTAAACAAAACTTATTTTGATTTGAAATGGCCAGTACTGCAGAACGGCAATGTCATAGGTAAAGACCTATTATTACATTATAGTACTTAATAAAAATAAATTGTTAAGCCAATTTAAAAATAATAATAATTTAGTATAAATATAATTAAACGTATAAGTAATCTTGTGCGATGTTAAAATTCATACAAGAACCCCTCACGTGAGGGTGAAGGCTTCCTGCAGACTGTTCCAGCAGTCTCTTTCTTTTGCTTTCAATAGCTATCTTTTGCTTCTAATAGTTTTTTAATGTCGTCTTCCCATCGTGATTTAGGCCTTCCTCTCTTTCTAGTATCTTTTGGACTAGAACATGTTGTTACTCAATTTGTCCATCGAGCATCACTCATTATGACAAAATGTCCCGCCCACCGCCACTTTAATTTTAATGAATAGCTAAGGGCATCGGATACTTTAGTTTAGTTCCTAATATTGGTATGAGGTATTTTTTAATCTTACTGATTTTAATGATATCTACTCCTCTCCATACTCCGCTGGCAGGATCTTATTTTATTTATCACGTGATGCGTATATTTCCACGTCTGACACCCGTAAGTAAGAGATAGGAGCAAGCATGAATCCATCACTTTCTTGTTAATTTTCATAGGCATGGAATATTTTAGTATTACTTTCAAATTCCAAAATTTTTCCATGCGCCAATAATTCTTCGCCTTACTTCTGATTTATTATTTTGATTGACGAAACAAATCTGCTTGCCTAGATAAATATAAGTATTAACATATTAAGGCTATTTTAAGGTTCTGAGCATCTACCTAATCATCAGAATACTAGAAGCTAAACCTACCTGTACTTATGCTTACCAGCAGTGGTTATCATAAGCATCTTAATGTTATGTTGTAAAACATGTAAAACACTTGAAATTTTTTCTCTATTTTTGATTTTTATTTGATTTCCAGACAACGTACGCAAATATTATATAGTCTATGTCACTCCCACAATTAAGACGAATCTAACGACACCTCGTACGGTAGAATCCATCAAGCCCTTTAGGCTATAGAGGGTGCCATAGAAATAGACATTATATACAAAAACATAACCCTCGTTTTTCGCAGTCGGGTAAAAATAGAATTTAGTTAGCGTCTAATTATGAATGCTAGAGAAATATTAGTATTAAAAATAAATACCTACAGTAAAAGTGCCACAAACCTTCCACAGTAGCAATTTACACGCATGGTGATAGTATTTGTCTGTGGTTCAAAATAATAATAAACTATGAAGAGTAGAGACCGGTAGTACCAGGTAGTACCAGGTAGTACCATCTCTATGTATGAAAGCGTCAAATTAGGGTGGCATGGCGCCACGGTAGTAAGTACGTAAGTTATATTATTTTTTTAATTTTCGCTCAATTGTACAACTTTGAACTCTACAAACTTTTCCCATTATTGTTCAATATTTTTTTTTTTTATTTACAGCAGTAAAAACGATAAAATCACGAAAAAGTATAATTCCCGTCTTGCACCATTATGGTAGGTTTTTGAATTTGTCCTCTTTTTCGACTCCATTTAATGAACATAGAATCGCAAAAAGATTTTTAAATCATCGTTTTACCTTCATTTGACATTGACATAAATCTTTACAAAACAGGTTCATTAAAATAGGTGATCGAAAGTGAGTCTCATAAAACGAGTATGCAAAAATGATGAGATTTGTTAATATGCAAATATATATGAAAATTGGATTTTTACAGTTCGATGATAAATTTAAATTACTTAAAAAACTTATATCGCCATGCTTTTTAAATTATTATTTAAATTCCGTTTATATCTTATTATATCTCTTGTCACGGTATTTGTGCTCGCACTCCTCCGAAACGGCTGGACCGATTTTTATGAAATTTTTTATGCATATTTGATAGATATTAAAATAGGCCATAAAGTGTATTTCATGCTGCTAGGTGATAAGGGCCAAAGTTTTTTTTATTTGGCTTCAAAAAATACATGTAACCCCAAATTTTCACCCTCTAACCCCCCCCGCACCTATCCATTTTTAAATCGTGATTTTAGTATTTTTGGATGAACAAAAACTTTATCTTCGGCGCGTTACATACCGAAGAGATCTGAGTATTCGCCAAAAATTAGCATTTAAATATTTAGGCGAGCGAAGCCGCAGGCAACAACTGGTTCATGATAAAATCATAGAAATAGAAACATGACATTTTTGTTTCATGGATAAAATAATGTTTTTTAGCCTATCTTCTAATTGGCTAGCTTTATTACTAAAATATATAGATAAGGTCGAATGATGTATTTTACGACACGTAAGGAGGTTAATTTTTTGTAATAGAACTTCTGTATATCAAATTTCCTTCTCAAAAATTAAACAAAAAATTTCTACCTCAGTCGCTCGATGCAGTAGCCTTACACGTTACCACTGAGCCATCGTTGCTTTTTTGCATTACAGTTTTGTATGATAATAAAATAAGCGACCAAATAACAGAAATCAACCTGGGAGGCCGGCACGTATTTTACTTTTGATGCTCTAGACGCGAGAACTGTAGCATTTGATACTTCTATTTTATGGCTGACTAGCCGTGCCGCACGGTTTCACCCGTGTTAATTTTATCCGACAAACACCGCGCCGCCAAAGCACCCATGTTTTCTTTCATAATCATGAAATAGCATCATACTCTAAAGAGTAGAATTTAATTTCATAAAATGTTCTATATAATAAAGTAACTTTTGTTCGTAAGGGTTAATATGCCATGTACAAAAATAATGGTTATAAATCACATTTTAATTTTCAATAAATCTTTGTCACAAAATACCTTATTGTGTCTTATATATAAGAGATAGGTATATGTTATCACTGACTTTTTTTTATATACTAAGGATCAATATTATTGTAAAACATTGTATTTCCGTATCATTAACAATTACGCCAGCGCACGTGGATAAAGCAGTTCGGGAGGGCATTGACTTCCGACTTACCTAACAAAAATCAATATTTAAGGATATCTGAGAGTTGTAGTCTAATCTTAAATAGCTTACACTATTCCTTGAGAGTCTGGCTATCATATACATAAATAATTATTTAAATGCGACTAGTAGTTCGAGACATTAGCGTGTTTAAACAAACAAACAAACAAACAAAAAACTTTTCCGATTTATTATAATAGTATAGATCTATAGGCCCGTAACGCTAAGGTAATTCTTGCATCAGAGCGCTACATAAGGTAGAGGAAGCACTGTACATACATATAATAAACTCCATAATTTTGCAATGGAATATTAAGCTCATTGAGCTTAATACATAATAATAATACATAATTTAATAATAATAATAATAATAATTAATACATAATTTGAACAGAGCGTTTAAAGTCTCTAATAGGAAACTTGTTAGTACATGAGTTATGAGTACTGTGTTTTAATCAATTTCCTATTAGAGACTTTAAACAAGTTTCTTACGATAATTATATAATAAATAAATATAAATTGAGTACTGTGTTTTAATCAATTTCCTATTAGAGACTTTAAACGCTCTGTTCAAATTATGTAAGCCCAATTTGTATCTTTATCGATAACACTTTTACAATAGGTACTTTTTCAAAATAATAAATTATCACTATTTCTTCAAAGTAAATATCCTGCATTCTTATCAAAAGAAGAGTATTTAATTTATTAATACTAGCTGAACCGCGCAACTTCGTCTGCGTCATATAAGAAAGAGAGAGAAAGGGTTAAAGAGAGTGGGTCGTTGGTACTGTATTATACTACCGCCCGTCTCCCACATTATTCTGCTTAATAAAAATACGCTCGCGATACTTGATTATTATTTTGCTGCCGAGTTATTTTAAAACTGTGATATCTCCTAAGATATTCAGTTAAAACAATTACTGTAAATACAATTTCGTTCAAAATTAAATACTTGTGATGAATAATGCATTTATTTCGATAAAGAGTGATACTATGTATATAAAAACACCATCGCAAATAATTTATTATTTTAGAACAAATTTTATTATCATAAAAAAGATTATATTGAGTAAACCTTAAAAGATAGTCATATGCTGTCGCGGACTTTTTTTTACAACTTTTTAAGAAAATTAATTGTGTTACACATAATTGTTGCGTAACTTTAACCATTCATGCAACGCACGCAGTGGGAACTCTCAAAAGGAATAAATTTCCCCCGTTTTTGCAACATTTTTCATTGATGCTCCACTCCTATTGGTCGTAGCGTAATGTTATATAGCCTATAACCTTCCTTGTTAAATGGGCTATCCAACATTATAAAACAATTTTCCATTCGAACCAGTAGTTCCTGAGATTAGTGCGTTCAACCAAACAAACTCTTCAGCTATGGAATATTAGTATAGATTAATTTTGAATACTATGCGCTTAACTACTGAGAAAATAGTATATTACGCACCGAGGGAGAAAAGTAGGACATTCATCGCGGGTGGGGATGTCCTACTTTTCTCCCTAGGTGCGTTTACAATTTTTTTCTCCTCCGGGATGAAAAGTTTATATAAAAGTTTTTATATATAAACATGCAGTTGCTAGGTTACCGGGAGATAAAGTAAAGTACGCGCATGCGCACATTTGCCATTTCACCGGGAGAGAATCGTGTACTTTTCTCCCGCGTGACAGGGACTAAAAGTGAACTTTTCATCCCGGAGGAGAAAAATAGTATATTACGCACCGAGGGAGAAAAGTAGGACATTCACGCCCAACGGTGACAATCGCGGGTGGAGATGTCCTACTTTTCTCCCTAGGTGCGTTTACAATTTTTTTCTACTCCGGGATGAAAAGTATATATAAAAGTTTATATATTTTATATATAAACACGTAGATGCTAGGTTACAGGGAGATAAAGTAAAGTACGCGCATGCGCACATTTGCCATCTCACCGGGAGAGAATCGGGTACTTTTCTCTCGCGTGACAGGGACTAAAAGTGAACTTTTCATCCCGGAGGAGAAAAAAAGATGATTTCTCACTATAGTACAATTTTGGCTATAAGCTTAACCAAGGTGACGTAGTCATTGAAGGCATTTAACACTGTCAGTGAGGAACTTGAAAGTCATGTTTGTCCTAACTACATAGGCCTTGATGTGATTCACCTTCTTTGTATCTTTAAGCATGACAAAGGGAAGCTGCGAAAAAAGCATCGCAACAGCAACAACAGCGGTGTTTGCAACTTAAAAATATACGTAAAGACAAGAATATTCGGCATTACACCAAAAATAAACTTGTGCAAACACTAGTGCATATCCTTTTCTCTATGGTTTGGAAACCTATATCATATAAGTGCATAATAAATGCTTTTGAGATGTAATAGTGACCATGCATGCTATTTGCGTATGCTAACATAAAAAGTATGCCTATGCTAACAAGTAATGTAATATAAAAAAAAATGGAAAACTTCGATTCTCTTTTTTAAATAAATCATCAATTAGGTCCTTATTTATTTCAGCCCCATTATAAGAAGTTTCGGCAACCTCGAATGGCATAATATCATCCTAGGACCAGAACGTTGGACGGACTCGATAACCAGTGCTCTACAGGTGGCCGCTCAGGATGTGATACATTTAGTAGAGGATCACAATATTTGTTCAATTTAAAAAAAATATATCCGAAGAAGGCATCTATCACGGAGAGTGACGACTAAAGAAAAGACAAAGAAAGAAGCAAACAGGTTTTATATCATATCTGCAAGTTTTTGAAAAAGATACTGTTTTATTTTTATAGTAGGTATATCAGGTGAAGATATATGATCAACATTTTTTAAATCTTCAAAGTATTATGAATTATTTTTTAACTATCACATATTGCATTTCTTATAGAATATTTTTAATATTAAAACATTAGATGAACACTTTGGTATACCAAGGAATTTTAATAAATTATGTCCTTAATCACTTAAAGTCTAAGACTTCAAAAAAAGGATATGCATTAGGTACAATAAGCATCTTTGTCTCTTTTTTTTCTAAATTTTAGCTTTCTGTCCATGTAGGCAATTTTGAAATTGTTAAGCTTTTAGTAATACTATACGTATTTATGAAATAAAATACATTATAAAAGTAGATAACTTTGACTATTTTTAAAAGCTTTTAGAATGTCAAACTTTCGCACGCTTTAGGATTTACGAATTATTATTCTTGTAATTGATTTTCAACATTTCTCTTTACTGTACTTTGATAAAATTTTCAAAATAACAAATTACATTTAATACATTATGTATAAGTATAGTAAGTAGGTAGGTATACTATACACCCTTCATTAGGTAAATATGTAATTTTGGAAAATCCCGACCTAAATTGTTGTAATGATATTTTTAACATGCATTTCGATAATAATGCTACATTATAAACTGTACTTACATAAATTTATATCAAAATCATTATTGAGAGCGCAAAACAATTTTTGCTTCGTTAGGTATGTTATGTATTTTTTCTTTTCATTTATTTGTGACTCGCATTATCTGTTAATATTAATTAAGTTGTCAGAATTTTTTATAGGAAATATACTAGGGCTGTGTCCGCAGATTCGCTGGCGTAATATTTGATTAATACACCCTTAGATATTTTGCTAAATACCAATTATCATAGAGCTATATTGAAACATGACGAATTTTTATACAAACTTTCATCCCTTTTTCCCTTTAGAAGTTGAATTGTCAAAAATACGTGTTTAGTGCTCACCTACAGGTTCTATCCCCAGTAGTTTGGGCTCTGCGTTCATGAAAAGTAATTATAATGTATAGATATGTAAGTATACATATCAGGTTCATCTATAAGGAACTAATATACTTTACACTTATTACATTATAATTCATTAGAATTTAGAGAAGTTATTTTTGTGCAATTAATGTTAGTGGAACTTAATCAATTCTACAATAATCGCTATTATATGGTACGTATTAATTTACACAGTTAAATCCAGTTAGTTCTTATTTATAAATATTCATTCAACAGCTCAATTACAAAATACAACAAAAATAATAACTGCCTATCGAGGTAAGTAAACGAGTCTAGTAAAAGAATGTTTCTAATAGTGATTATTGAAAAAACATCATTATTTTTTGTTATAATGACCTCGAGTACTTATTAAAAGCTGTGATTAATATACAGAAGCTTATATTGGTTGTCGCTGTAATACCTACATGACGGGTGACGTCCGTAAGCGCGCTGCTTGTTCAGTTCACACTGTCTGGTTATATAAATACAAATAGGTGAAGAGGGGCTGGTGGAAACCTCTTGCACTTTCTTAACGGCGCGCGACGCAGCGACCAGTCTTTGCCGAGCGCCATGGCTCGACAAGCGTGTCTGTGTTTAGGTGTGTTATTGCTTAGCTGCTTAGGTGAGTACCCCACCTTAAGATACTTTCAATATAAACCGATGAAATCAATAAAGATAAAATTACAAAATTTTGGTTTAAGAAAATAAACACATGCAAGAAATTTTATTAAGGATAGATATTATCAAAATGTCAATTAAAATATTTGAATTATTTCATAATTTGAATAAGTATAAAATAATAGTTACAAATAATAGAAAATTTGAAACGGGCCACCGATAATAAAAATATGTATCCTTTTGAACTTTAACATTTTTTATTTTATTTTAAAGTGTTGTTAATTAATTAATAAATACAACTGTATAAAATCTTGTACATTTACTTAATTCTTATTAAAATCGTTTTCCAAACAATCATATAATTTGTAGTTACTTATTTTATTTAGGCCAAGAATACAATTATTATTGATTTTATATGAACTCTTATTTATTTACTAATATTCTATGTAATCAAACTAATAATTTAAAGTTTAATTCAATGCAACAAAGAAAAATGCCGGTTACCTACGTGGCTCGTTTACTTGTCTTGACCTCGATTTCTTTTCAACGTTTTAACTTTCAATGCCGACATCAGTTTGCTTATCGCGCAGCATATAGCTGCACAAAAACTTTAGGTAAAACACGCTTTGGAGCTTTCGTGGTCTGAACGGTTTTAACTATTTATACGTCAATTAATTGATTTTCCTCGTGTAATTATTATGCAATGAAATCATATCATAAATAGAAATCAATACGTAATCATTTATATTCTAAAATACTTTTCTATTTATATTAGAATATATTGTATAGGTACGTAACTTTAGCTAACTTGCGATTAATGAACAGTGTAGGTACGTCATACGCGCGGCGTGGTACTGCCGCGCCGCTGCAGACACTGCCTACATTCCATAACCGCAGTGTTGTAACCGCTGCTTACGCTAAGTTGTTTCTGTTACCTAATGAGAATATTAGTATTGTTTTTGCTCCTAAATCATAAGTATATGAGTATTTGTAATTACCATGAGAATAACGACAATGTACTGTTGAGTAACACAGTTTCGAACTTCTCAGACATTCTAATTTCATTTACTAGTCTATCTAATATGATAAAATGGAGATTATTCTAAATATCAGTGGAATATAGACATAACATAGCTAGATTTATCAGGTAAAGGCGATTAATATTTGTATGATATTATGATATGTAAGTGAGCGGCGAGAAACGTGTTAAGCGGCAAGAAGACGACGCGTCGGGAGATGATGTGAACGTGGATCAACTGTGCGAAGGCAGACCAGCGGACGAGTATTTCCGTCTCACCACCGAAGGCGATTGTAGAGATGTCGTCAGGTAAGTTTCATTAGCTCACTTTATTATTGATCGTTTTCGAAATCTGCATCGTCTAACATGCGCGGGTAGTGTGTTATGCAACTTGCCCAATGAAAACTTGTTGACTTATTCACACTTGATTTAATCACTGAATTACAAAATTACACTTGTATTCTTTCATCACAGAGTAGTTATTTTTCCATTAGAAGCTTCTAGAAAATTGGCCAATGACGAAACCAGTTCTACAATTCAAACGCAATGAAAACTTGCTTAAATTGATCATGTAACTTCTAATGGTTTTAAACCATAAAATTGGCAAGTATAATTAATTGTTTTCTCCGTACTTACAAGATTGTCTAAAAAATAAAATAATTTCAATCCAATATTTAAGTAGAAGATTGTTGTCTTGTATTGGTTTATTTATATTTATTATGTTCTGTTTAATATGCAATAGAAGTAGCTTGATATTCCAGTCTGCGAAGAGAACGGTCACCAACGTGCATTGAATTTGTTTCAAGTACAAAAATCTATCAATATACATTGTACGTTCCTATAGAATGCTAAATGTGTTAACTCGTGACTTTTTTTTATCAAACTTAGATAGGTATATTATATAAAAACATGTATACTTATTTATTCATTTGATATTAAGCTTCAAGCTCCGTCTTCAAGGTTATTTTGAGCCACGTAGCGTCGGTTACATATACCTTAGTATAAATTATTAATAATATTATACTACATTGGATTATAAGAAACCAGTTGTAGCATAGTACACGTAGTATGTCATTCGTTCTTTACCTAATATTAAAATGTCAATTTTCATTACCGACAAACATTATTTATATCCTTGAAAAAACTATAAATCAGTCTTGTTCTAATTTGTACATGTATTAATGATAATGTTGTTTTCGATATTGACTGACACGCTGTGTTTTAAAATGATGCCTATATTTCAGGAAACGATCGAGTGATGTATAAGTATTTCTTTATCATAATTTACTAGGTACCTACTTGTATATATAACTTACTTACTTTTAAACATTGGCACGACAATAAAAGTAAAAATACTTATAATTATTATTACACTTAATAATAATCCTACATTTTTTCATATATCATTTACAATAATAATCAAATTAGATCATTATAATTTGAGAAATTAGATTGATATTGCTACCTATAGTCGTGTAGGATGTTTATTTGAGTTTGCTATCATCTAAGTGCGTGATAACGGGCGCATTTAGTTGAAAGCATCGCTGTGTACAGGTGTGACAGGGGTCTTGAGAACAGCATCACCAGGCTCGCCTCGTTGCGCTGCCCAGTCGCCCTCGGCTTCGATATCGACCGTCAAACTTGTGATTGGAAATCAAATGTTAAGAATTGCGATAAACTAGAAAGTAAGTTCCGCTAAATGGAGGAAATGGTCATGCGCAGGGCTACATTTCCGCATTAAAGCGGTTCAATTTACGGAAACCCCGCTAACTCGTTAGCCTTACGAATGGCCACTTCCTGTTCTTAAACGTTTAATTTAATCCCTCATTCCTTTTTCAACGCAGGTGCACTAGGTCAGGTCTTAAACAGATCACTTGCCCGTCTGGACTGGCATTCGATCTTGATAAACAAACCTGCGACTGGAAGGGTAAAGTGAACAACTGTGACAAACTGGAGAGTAAGTGCAGAAATAGAACGCTATTAGCGCGTAGCCAGCAAACAGGCTTGGGTGAAGGGGCCGCGTCGCACTGTAGATTAGGTGTATTGCATGAGGCCCCAGATAGAGGGAATGGCCCTTCATGGGTCGACCCGTTTATTACGCATTAACATTCTTTATACAACAATAAGAGACAACCAATACGACACGAAATAATGCACCAAGATAAATATAATATGCAAAATTATTTTAAGCTTTGGTTATAGATATATGTATATATATGTTTTGTTTATACTTGTAATTAAAATATATTTCACGTTTCAATGTACCTTCTATTCATTTCAATGAACACCCAATGACAATACTGTAGATAATTGAAATCAATGTAAAAGTTATGTAATTTACATTTACTTTTTTTTTTCAATGTTATTTTTGTGTACACTTTCTATATGTCGCCAAACAGCGGTGATGTCTACACAAACTTATTTACTTTTAATCATTAAACTCCTCTATTTTACTTATGCCTTCTTTGACATATTAATAAATGTCAGCTTATGCTTCATGATCTGACTAATTTTACTAACTGTTTTTTCTATAACTTAAAAGCTCACACAGTAACATATATTTACTAATCATTAATAATATAAAAAGTAGTATAGTTTTCACAATTTTAACAATTATGTATTATACACAGAATTGCTTGTTTAATTTATAGTTCACAAAATTTTTATTGTTTATAAGTATGTTTTCATAATGTTTCATAATTTTCATTCTAAATAGCAAAAAAATGTTATTGACAATTTTAAGGTTCAATAATATATCAAAATAACCTTTTTGTTTTTATTAAATACATTTCAATTATTTCAATATAATTAAGAAAAAACTTGTTTTCCGGTATTACTTTTATAATGACACGGAAATTTTCTAAACGTTGTTTATCGAATTAATTTACTAAAAATTTTTTTATGACATTAATTATTCTGTCGAGTATAAATACAATTTTCAGAACGATTTAAACTGGCTTTCACATTTTTTTTTTATTAATTTCATCTAAGACTGAAATTTACCAATACTTTAGAAAACTAATAAGAAAAACTAGGAATTGTCATAATTAATCTTTGTCTAAGTATATTCATTGGTATGAATTTTTACTGTATTACATTTTATAATCTATTTAGAATGATAATTTTTATAGGATTATGTTATGTACCTACTGTTACCTACTTATAACTGAATTTATTCTTAAAATCTTCCTTACCTTTCATAACTAAGTACTACCTACATTATTTTAAAAACATGGATTTATAAAATACCTTTCCATTACTCTTAACTTCTTATTAATGATTCAGACCTTCTCTTAACTTGTTCATTCTTTCATGCTTCGCCTAGTCTTCTCTTCTGATTTCTTAATGACCAATTACAACACTATACAACAAGAAAGTCACACTGACGAAGCAGACAAAAAAAACAACCACTAGCAAGAAAATCAAAGTGAATGTTCCCAATTAGATGAATTGTGTTACTAAAAACCAGCACGCAAAATCAAAATGTTAACTTCTACTAACAATTTTCAGAACCCAGAAAAATCTTACCCATCTTGAAAACAGACGAGCCCATCTGCCCTGAAGGAAAACTTGCGTGCGGAAGTGGTGACTGCATTGAAAAGGAACTGTTTTGTAATGGCAAACCCGACTGTAAAGACGAATCAGACGAAAATGCCTGCAGTAAGTATACATTTTTTAAATATAGGTAGTTAGGTATTTACTTGTTAGTCTTATTGAATTATTATAACAGTCACAAACAATGTCAATATAGAGTTTATCTCTCTTTGTTTAAAAACATCTATCCATGGCCGTGTATAATTTTTGTTATAATTATTTAATTAAACTTTTATATTTGCAGCTGTCGATGTTGATCCCAACAGAGCACCTGATTGCGACCCGAATCAATGTGTACTTCCTGATTGTTTCTGCTCCGCGGACGGCACTCGTATCCCAGGTGGAATCGAGCCTAACCAAGTGCCACAAATGATTACGATTACCTTCAACGGAGCCGTAAACGTTGACAACATGGATTTATATGAACAAATCTTCAACGGTAACCGCCACAATCCAAATGGTTGCCAGGTCCGTGGTACATTCTTTGTGTCCCACAAATATAGTAATTACGCCGGTATACAAGAATTGCATCGCAAGGGCCACGAGATTGCTGTATTTTCAATCACCCACAAAGACGACCCGCAATACTGGACCAGTGGCAGCTACGACGATTGGTTGGCTGAAATGGCTGGCGCGCGTCTCATCGTTGAACGTTTTGCAAACATTACCGATTCTTCTATTATTGGAGTACGCGCCCCCTACTTGCGTGTTGGAGGAAACAAACAATTTGAGATGATGGCTGATCAATATTTTGTTTATGATGCTTCCATTACTGCTCCTCTTGGTCGTGTTCCAATCTGGCCTTACACTCTTTACTTCCGTATGCCGCACAAATGTAATGGTAATGCCCACAATTGCCCGTCAAGAAGTCATCCTGTTTGGGAAATGGTTATGAACGAACTTGACAGAAGAGATGACCCTACATTTGATGAATCTTTACCTGGTTGTCATGTAGTTGACTCTTGTTCAAATATTCAGACCGGAGATCAATTCGCGCGCCTTCTGCGTCACAACTTCAACCGTCACTACTCAACCAACCGTGCTCCTCTTGGTCTTCACTTCCACGCTTCATGGCTTAAATCCAAAAAAGAATTCAGAGACGAACTAATCAAATTCATTGAGGAAATGTTGGAAAAGAATGATGTCTACTTCACATCACAGATTCAGGTTATCCAATGGATGCAAAACCCTACTGAACTGTCGTCTCTCAGAGATTTCCAAGAATGGAAACAGGACAAATGTGACGTTAAAGGTCAACCTTTCTGCTCTTTGCCAAATGCCTGCCCGTTGACCACTCGTGAGTTGCCGGGTGAAACTCTACGTCTTTTCACTTGCATGGAATGCCCCAATAACTATCCCTGGATTCTAGATCCCACGGGCGAAGGGTTCAGTGCTAAGAAGTGATCTCTATAAGTTAAATTGAAAAGACTGTACACATGTAAATAATACTCAATAATGTTAATAATAATTACAATAGTTTTATATATGTGTGGTAGGGCGCCAATTGAGTGTATATTCTTAATTTTTCCTAATCCACTCTCCAACATATTGTAATTAAATGACATAATAAATACCTTTGAAGGGTTTTAAATAATTTCTACCCGTATATAGTATACGATTAATTAATTTCTTGGATTGGTAAGTTTTAATACTGAAATCCTATTACCTACTGTCTTCACCTATTTCACTACAAAGATAGGTTGATTTTAATGTTTCATAGTAATTTAGGTTATTACATACGGACAATAAAACTTTAAATTGGACTTAGTTGTTGTTTATTATACCTTAATATTATACCTTGTCTTGCCATAAAAAATATTGTTACAAGGAAAAAACTTTTTTTTCTATTGCATAAATCATTTATTATTGTAATGAGTGTTAGTTTGTACATTAATATATTAACGATAAAAATATATGAAGCGTATTCAAAATGATCACCATTGGCTTTAATACAGTTCTTTAAAGGTTAAGGCCAGTTATCAATGGAAGCACGCACTTTCTCCATGGGGAAATTCTTCACTGCCAATCTTATAGTTTGTTTTAGGGACTCCAAATTATCATGGTGTTTAGAGCATGCCATATTCTCTAAAACTGACCATAAATCATAATTATTATTATTTTTATTATTTGGTTCACAAACCAGACTAGTAAAAATTATACATATTTCCGACAGTATAATAAAAAAAACAATATGGTGTGTGCCTTAAAAAAGTGAACACTGCTTGCACACAGAAGAAAACAAATTACATTTACATTACAAAAACATGGAGCAATTTATGCTTTAAAACACGACTTAAGCTTAATCTTTGGTGAAGGCAAAGAACAAGAAAAAATATCAATAAGGTGCCTTATATTGTTATATCCAGTATACATTCGATACAACGGAGAGTGTTGTCCAACATTAGTCCTGCAATGAGGAGTCATGAAAGTTTTCCTGTTAGTTAAGCGACTGCCCGGACGTGATACAACAAAATCAATATGATCAACTACATTCTCGCAGTCAACCAAACCGTAGAACAATTTGTAAAGCAAAGCAATATCTGCTGCCTTTCGTCTACCACTTAACGTTTGCATTTTAAAATATATAAGTCTAGACTCATAAGATTTTAAAAATTTACTTATGTTCCACACTTGGCTTCCATATTTCAAAATGCTACGTATTATGGAGTTGTATACGGTTATAGTAACCTTTGGATCTCCAAAAGATCTGAGCTGTCTTGAGATAAAACCTGATAATCGAGAAGCTTTACGAATTATCTCGTCAATGTGAAAACGAAAACTTAGCTGAATATCGACAATCACTCCCAAGTCACGCATGCTAGATACTTCATTTAATGGAACCTTTTCAATATATTAAATTCTTGGGATAGGAATTCTCTTTCTGGAAAATTTCATAAAGTAGCATTTTTTGGAATTTAGGAGCATATTAGTTTGGTTGCACCAATTTGAAACTTCGTTAATCTGAGTTTGTAATATTTCATTGTCTTGCATAGAGTCTATAACTTGGTAAAGTTTCAAATCATCAGCATGCATATGGAATTTGCAGGTAATTAAGTTAACTAGATTATTAACAAAAACTAAGAAGAGTAAGAGACCTTAGTAAGGGCATGTGTGACCCTTGCGGTACGCCCGATGGTACAGTAGTCGTATGTGATGCATAGCCTTGTACCATTACCAGTTGTGAGCGGTTTTGTAAATATGATTCACACCACAACAGTAGAGAACCATGAATACCCATCTTCAGCATTTTAGCCAATAATAAGTCATGGTTAATAAGATCAAACGCTTTGCTATAATCCGTGTAAATTGCATGCACTTCTTTACCTTTGTCCAAAGACATTGCGATATCACTAGTAAAGGATAATAAATTAGAGGTCGTTGACTTTTTAGGCAGAAAGCCATGCTGTGCAAGGTGAAGCATCTGTTTAACATGCCAGTAAACTTTTTAACCACTAGTGATTCCAACACTTTACCGAAAATTGAAAGAATTGATACCGGACGATAATTAGATACATCGCAATGGTCGCCATTTTTAAATATAGGGGAAATGCGAGCTATTTTCCATTGTTTCGGGAAACATCCAAGTCTCAAAGACTCATTATAAATAGTTGACACGGGATACAGTAACATTTTAGCACATTTTTTAAATAACATTGATGGAATGCCATCTGGTCCTGATCCCTTAATAATATCTAGGTTAGATATAGCTGAGTGTACCTCAAACTCATCTAAAACAATATCATTAAGTGACAAAGTGCTGCAAAAACTATCCAAATTACACTGGGAGGTATTAGAATTATCTATGATTTTATACACAGCATTAACATGATCAGAGAACATGTTGCAGACCTCTTGACCTCCATTTGCTGTTCGCTGTCCAAGGATAAAAAGGTAAAGAATTACTATTTCATTTTAGACCATTTATATAGCGAGTTCTATCGGCTGTACTTTTAAAAGTCTTCAAACAATCTTTAATCATGGGTTCGCTTCTTTATCGAAGAATTTCAAATGTGAGATTACCCACCAAGTTGCCGTGCTTTTTAAATTTATTGTGATATTTTCCCTTTTCCTTTAAATATTTTATCAAAGATTTACTAAACCATATTGGGTATCGAAGATTACTCTTTCTAGAATATGGTGTATACTTATTTATAATTTCACTTAGTTTGCTATAAAACAACTTCCACTTTTAAATCAATATTATCAGTAGTATTCCAGAGATCCAACCAATTTATATCTTCTAACTCTTTATTGACCAATTCATAATTACATTTATTAAAATTAAGAGACAAAATTGGTTTAGGTCTAAGAAAACGTGCATTTTAAGACACAAGTAATGAAATTTCAAGAGCGGAGTGATGTGAATCTAATTTTGTCAAAGGCGTAGCTTTAGAAACTTTTATATATTGCGAAAAGTTATAAAAAAGCAAATCAAGTGTTCGACCGTGATCATTTTGAATATAATTACTATCGCATAGAAATGAAACTATCATTTTAGGAATATACTAATTTAATGTTATTATGAAAGACACGACCCACAATATATCAAACAAAACATACAAAAGTGTTATACGCGATATATATAAGTAACGCCATCTGAGCGCTCGGTAAAACAAAACAGGCGCGCATACGTAAAGGACTTGCCAGTGAAAACTCTTGTCTATAACGGGGTGGCGGTCGACGCTCACGCGCAGGGCGCTGCGCGTACGGGGTGAGAGAGGGTGTAGTACAGCTATCTTGAGCTCGTGCTATATTACATTGATCAAGGTTAAGGAATAACATCTCATCGAGCAACTTATTTTCCAGCAATCCGTGATATGATACTGAAGTACAAATATTAACTACAGCGTCCCATACCCAACTTACATTAGTAAGGTTAAAATCTCCAATTAGTAATGTAATTGATTTATTATCAACTTTGTTGTGAAAAATATTACTGAAATTATTTTAAAAATGTGCGACGTATTCGTGACTTAGAGGTGGAGCAATATAAATAGCACAAATATTCAGTTGAAATACCGCACATTTATGTTTAATATCTAAATTAACTCACAATTCTTCACATTTGGATTCCCATGTGGGCATGCGTAAAACTTTATGTTTTTTTAGTATAGCTATACAGACGCCTCCTCCATCCCTCCTAGAAGCATTAATAATCGTACTACGATCTCTTCTAAATACATTGTATTTAATATCAAATACTTTGTAGTCAAAGGTTGTATCATTTTAAGCATGATTCCGTCAAAAATATTATGTCATAATCGTTATTTAGGACATTAATATTCAACTCTTCTGTTTTGGTCCTGAGACCGCGAACATTTTGATAATAAATAGATAGATTGAATTTTGTTGCTTAAAACATAGTAACATTGCGTACGGATATTAAACTAAATAATATATTAACTTAATATGCAGCTGCACGAGCAATCTTGGACCCAAGCATCCTTACCCATCCGTTATGGTGGTTTAGGGATTCACAAAATTTCCAGTGTCGCTTTACCAGCCTTCCTATCTTCTGTCCATAGTTCAGCAAATCTCATAAGTAAAATTTTAAGGGTATCCCCTTCATACTTTGAGATTGCTGGCTTGGAAGAAGCTAGAAACGCTTTCTTAATTGCATGCCCAGGTCAAAATTTTCCAGTTTCTCCAAATTCACAGAGGAGCTGGGACGACATAAACTGCAAATTGATTTATGACAATATTTTGAGCTGTAGTACAGGTTCGGCGCGTGCTAGGCTTTTGGCCGTGGGTGCGCATGAGGCCGGCTACTGGCTTCAAGCGTATCCTTCGTCAAATATAGGAACATTTCTTGAACCTGACACGCTCCGAATCGCAACCTGTCTACGGCTTGGGGTTCCGGTCTGCGTTCCTCATAAATGTCCCTGTGGCAGTGATGTCGACAAGCTAGGACATCACGGACTATCATGTCAAAAAAGTGCAGGCCGCTTCTCGAGACATGCCGCACTTAACGATATCATACGCCGGTCACTTGCCACCGTCAACGTTCCAAGTTTACTTGAGCCGACTGGTATTGCAAGAGACGATGGCAAGAGACCGGACGGTATGAGTTTGGTTCCATGGAAGATGGGCCGGGTGCTAGTATGGGATGCAACCTGTTCAGACACGCTGGCCCCTTCCCATCTACTTGGAACCAGCAACAGAGCTGGTGTGGCTTGTGAGGCGGCTGAAAAAGCTAAGGCATGCAAATACAGGGGTCTGGGCTCTGAATATGATTTTGTCCCATTCGGCGTCGAGACCCTTGGCCCGTGGGGTCCTAGCGCTACAAGGCTTTTTAAGGAAATAGTAAAAAGGTTAGTCGACATCACAGGAGACCGAAGAGCTGGCAGCTACCTCGGACAAAGAATTAGTCTAGCTATTCAAAGGGGGAACGCTGCCAGTATCTTCAGAACCTTGCATAAAGGGACTCCTTTTCATAATATATTTTAATCTGTAGTTATGTATGTACATGTAATAATAATATAATACATAAAAAAGGAATGTATGTGTATGTAACTCTGTAATATATTTAAAATATTTACTGAAACTGTATAATATTTAAAATTAAATGTAGTGATTAAATAATATTATATTTACAATGATTTTAAAACTTCAGTAGTAACTATTAAAGATTTTGAATTAATATTTTTCCGAACAAAAATACGTCCGCCGCGAATCCAGACAAACTCATATTTCTTTTCTTTTGCCAGTACTCTAGTAGCAGCATGAAGTTTTTTATTAGCTAGTGATAAATGTTCCACTGCATAAACTGGTTGCCTTGGTCCTGTGATGCCTAGATGACTGGAATTTAATTTGTTTTCTGACTAAGCCCTATTGTGGCTTTTCACCGATGCCAATACACCATCTCGTACACGAAGACTTATAAATTTCACAATAATGGATTTTGGTCTACTGGACTCTCTTGGTTTTATTTAGGAACTCTATGAAAATCCATTATATCACATTCCCTTATGTCATGTGAAACCGTTTTTGCCAATTGATTGATGATAGTTACAATATTTTCATTCTTATGTTCTGGCACACACTGTAACTCCAAATTGCATGATCTTGACTGCTGTTCAATATGGGCCAATTTGAAATTGACGGAATCCAATTGTGACAGTAATAACTGATTTTCTGTCTTTAATTCATCAGCTATCTTGATCTTCTCATTAAAATTTTTAGGGAAATCATCATATTGGGAGCTCACAAAAGAAACGTTGGTCTTTAACTCCTCGATTGTACTACTTATACTCTTTATTTGTAAGGACACCATAGACTTTAAGTCGGTAACAATTTTAGTCAAGGCATCATTAATCTTTTTATCGAAGTAGTCCTTAAGCTCCTCTAATACGGTTACGTCTAAAGATGAAATCATGGTGGAAGCGTGTCGAGGCGTGTTTGTATTATCTCCTTTCTTTTCTAAGCATTTGCAGTCTGGACACTTCCAGTTCGACTTTGTGTGCTTGGATTCTTTCGTATAATTATCAATAGTAATTCCTAGACATTGATAATGGTAGCCACCGGAATAATCGCAGCAGGATTTCAAATCGTTAGCTTTAACAACTTTCTGACAAGCTATACACTTCATGTTGGTATATATGTGGTACGCCTTTCAAAACTTAACAGCAAAGTTGGTCAGGTAAGATCCTTAAAAAATATAATAGCAAACTGTCCGATCTGCGAGTGATGAAGAGCGAAGTGCGGGTAGTCTACTATAAGGTTTTGTGTAATCTTCATAAACGATCATTTACTTTTAATGTATCGGTAAAAATCGGGCATGTAACGCTACACAAATACCAAATATAGTAAGACAACACTTCTGAGCAACTTTCTAAACGAACACTTAGCACAACTAAACAGTTATAGCACCAAAAACTTTTTTTTTACGGAGCGAGTTGAAACACGGTTGTAACGTTTGACGTATTTTAAGTAATCCGACGGATTAAGATCGGGACTAGATGATGGCCAGTCTTCAGCTCTGATGAAGTCCGAAACGTTCGTTTCCAACCACGCTTGAGTGGATTGAGCTTTATGACCCAGTGCTGAGTCATGCTGAAAGGACCATTCTTGGTTACGGAACATGGTGTTGTTAAGAGGCTCAACCACCTTCTCAAGAATCGTATCTTGATACACTTTTGCCGATGTTTTGATACCATTTTCACAAAAATATGGCTCAGTCACTCCTTGATAGCTAACACCCTACCAAACCATCACTGAAGTCGGATAATGTTCACGTTGTACTCTGTTGACTAATTGGGAAGCTTCTGTAGAGCTTCGACCATAAACTCGGTCATTCTGCTTGTTAAAACATTGCTCAATAGTAAAAAATTTCTCGTTAGTAAATAAAAAATTTCTATGACATCCCTTTGCGTACCGTTTAGGAAGTTTTTTTTATTTTACCACCCTATTCATTTTTAAATTATCAGTTAAATAATAACCAGTGCGTCTCTTATAGGCAGCAAGTCCTAAGTCATCTTCTAAAATACGCGACACGGTTCTAGGTGCTATATTAATTTCCCGAGATAAAATCTTTTGTTTTCGGACAGGATTTCTTCCAATTCTTTTCTTCACTGCTTTGATCGCCTTTTTTGTACAAATACTACGTGGACGGCCAGACCTTTTTCTGTCACAAGCAGAGAAGGTTTCATTGTACCTATCAATAGCCCGGTATACAAACATTCGACTAAAACCAAAAGGATGTAGAGTTTCAAAAATTGCATTTGGCTCCATGCCTACCTTCCTTCTTCTTCTTGGTCTTGTCATCAGATTGTTGGTGGCTCTCTTGTTAGAACTTTCTAGGAAGATTTTGTGGGATCTCAGAATGAATGCTTTCAGCTTATATTTATAATCCACTTCATTTATGCACAAAACCCAAATTATATAACGCAAAACGCCACCAATATTACATAGGGTCAAAAACCTAAGTTTTTTAATTAAAAATTAAAACCACAACATGTCACTTCAAGATTCCGCATACACTCCAAGTACTACGTTTTATACACAATCTATGACTTTACTTACATAGACAAATAACCAAAGGATCTAAAAATGTTCTGTGTAAACTGAATTAATTGCAGTGTTGCCGCCAAGTTGGCCATTTTGTGGCTATATCTGGCAACACGTAACATTGGTTTAGCCACACATTAAATAACAAATATTAATGACTAAATATTTTCGCCACAAATTTATCAACTCTTATAATAATACACAATATTTCCATATCATAGCACTTATTTTCACACATCTACAAGGCCGGTGGAGATTCAGTATTTCATGATTTACCTCTGAGGGCTCTATTTCTCTATCTCAAATGATGTGAGGCGAAAGATTATTAAAATTTAGCATCCTGAGAGCAGTAACGAAAATGGTATAGAAATAAGATAAGTTTACATACACTTAATTGTTTACTAAGAAGAAGAGACTATTTAAAAACTGATTTCCTTATTTTTTTTTAATCAGAACCATTTCGTCTAGTGAGTGTTATGTTGAATCAACGTATAATCAATAAATAAAACGTTTTTAAGTTATGAACTTGTGTTTGTTTTCAAGCTAAATTTTTGACTCTTTTTAGCCTAGCAATTTAGCAATCAAGCAATTTCATCAAAGTAGTTGGCCACTTCTTGTTTCTTTGACTTGGCAACACTGATTAACTGATAACACCTCTACTTAGGTCTGTGATCTGTGATAGCACCCTCTAGTCTCTACTTAGTTCTGTGATAACACCCATATCTAACACCTGTGCGTAACACACAAGAATCAAGGAACAATATTTAAACCTCTTAAGAGAGTATTATATTCCTTGATTTAAACAGTTTCGACACAACAATGACTTCCCAAATAATAGATAAGTTTAAACAATTAGACGCTTACGCTAAAACTATGGAAGATTTTAGAGTCAAAACTGCAACAGGAGCAGCAAGTATAAACCTTAATATTTGCTTTTCCATTGAATTCAACGTATATTTTTATTAAAATAATGTAATGATGTTTTATATTTTCAGTAACTGTTACTGGTTGTATTATTATGATGCTTCTTTTTCTTTCTGAACTACACACTTTTATGTCGCCAAACATATCGGAAGAATTATTCGTGGACACGTCAAGAGGTCATAAACTTCGTATAAATTTAGATATTATTATTCCTACAATATCATGTAACTGTAAGTCATTTCTACTAAGTAAATGTCACTCAAAAACTGATACGTAGGTACTACTGGTTTCAAGTATTGCATAAAAGTTGCTATTGCTGTAATAATTTTATAATAACCAAGTTCACATTTGCACAAAAGTGGGGTCCATTTCAGATATGGCATAAGGTTATTATAAAAACAGTTTTGTATACCACTTTATTAAATAATTCATTTAAATGTCAGCCAGCGATTAGGGGAAACAAATTGTCAAATATTCTTCATAAACATTTGAGACATTTCAAGGGTCCTACTCCACCTGCCACTCCCCATAAAAGCCAGTTGTAATAATATATAATATATGAGGAACAATATGAAAATATATTGAAATGAGCTTCGACTCTAATGCTCGCACATTATGATCACAATTCCAACCTAATCTACCCAGTGAATAAAATTCACAACTTTGATATAAAATTAAGATTCAATCTTGTTGCCAGTATCAATTTTGCATATTCATACTGCCCATATTTTATTAATAATGTCCTCATTAATTACTTAAACCATATATATACACTATAACAAGTTGTTATCAAATGGTCTTCTTTGTAATTATCCCCAAATTGGTATTATCTGGGCAACCAAGCTTTGTTCGGTATCTTAAAAAAGAAAAGGAAAACTGGTATATATGTAAAACATTATCTAAATACAAAATTTTACACAAGCCATTGGAGCTATTTCCAAGAAACCATTTACATATATACATATACAAGAATTGCTTGCTTAATAGTATTAGATTACATAGATATAAGGTAATTAGTGCAATTAATTAACATGTTTTTCTCTTAAGACTTAGTACTTGATGCAATGGATTCATCTGGAGAACAGCACCTTCAAATGGACCAAAATATACATAAAAGAAGATTAGATTTAAATGGGGAACCTATAGAAGAACCAAAGAAAGAAGAAATTTCCACAGCATCAACTGTAATCATTTTACCTTACTTTATTACTTTTTATTTTTAGGAGAATATCTAGATATACCAAGTGTGTAACTGTATGATAAAGAATAATATAAAATAAGGTAAAAAATTGCTTTTCTCTGTAATTTTTACCACTCGCTCAGTTGAAAGCTCATGTAAAAAATAAATGAAAATTAACTTAATTATTAAACCAAAAACATTTGTCAGTATAGCTTTGCAAAAGATATTACAGTTTATATTATTTCAGGCGA
Organism: Saturnia japonica; assembly: GCA_033032175.1. Classification (NCBI taxonomy): domain Eukaryota; kingdom Metazoa; phylum Arthropoda; class Insecta; order Lepidoptera; family Saturniidae; genus Saturnia; species Saturnia japonica. The sequence continues at coordinate 10,978,760 of CM065305.1, forward strand.
AAACAAACATATCTGAGGTTTCTGTTATTACTTGTGGAAGTTGCTATGGTGCGGCCTTCAATGAATCTCAGTAAGTTTATCAAATTTATCCATTTCATAAATATATAATTTTTATGAATAAGTGAACTATTTTTTTATAAAATGTGCTAATACTAGTGCACAACCACTTTCCAGAATATTTTAGACTGGTCTTTCAATAGTAAATATATTATAATTACCTGGACCTAGTTTAAATGAAATAATAAAGGTTTTAATAATACATACAATACTACTGAGCCCATATGCCTTTAATCTCATATACATTTGCTAAAACTTTATATAATATTACATCATAAATAAAGCAAGACTACACAAATATTATACAAAAGATTTTTTCTTAAACACTTACATAAAAAAATTTGGACCCTAGTCAGCAGTAGGTACATAAATTTTACTTATGTATTTAAGAATCTAAGTTTAGATGAAATTACAGATGTTGTAATACTTGTGAAGATGTTAAAGAAGCTTATAGATTAAGAAGATGGGCAATGCCTAAGTTAACTACAATAGAACAATGTAAAAATGATGAATCCATTGAGAACACAAATTTAGCTTTAAAAGAAGGTTGCCAAATATATGGATATATGGAAGTAAACAGGGTATGATTTTTTTTAATAATGTATTTCTAAGCACTAAATATTTTGGAATGAAGTTCCTTATGGGACGATGGGGAGGGGTACCCTAACCGGGAAAAAACGTCCATAACATAAGATTTTTTTTTTAATAGTATTATAGTTTTAATAATACTTAACAACACGCTTGTAGCCTAGCGGTCGTGTAAGTGACTGTTATGGCCGAAATCCTAGGTTCGAATTCTCGCCTCGAACAATTTTTCTTTTTTAATTTTTACTTCGGACTTCAATTACTAATGAGGTAACTTAATTTGAATATTTATAACATAAAAGTTTTAGTATAAATATTTTTTTTCTAATTTAATTTTTTTATTTGCTGAACACAGCATAACTTACCTAGCTTGGATAGCGGATATCTCAAGGGTGGTCCCATTTTAATTTCATTGGCATTGAATCTTCAACTTCAAAGATACACAAGGGAACTCTTCAAAACCAGTGTTTAATGTATAGTCTACTTGATGATTATTATTATTATTAATGTAAATAGCTGTTTATTTATATATTATCCATACTAATATATAAATGCGATAGTAACTCTGTCTGTCTGTTACGTTTTCACGCCTAAACCGCTGAACCAATTTTGATATAGGGATAGATTGGACCTTGGGAAAGGACATAGGGTACTTTTTGTAGCGAAAATAAAACTTTAAGGGTAAAAAAATAGGAGATGAAAGTATGTAAGAGGGAAATAACAGCTTCCATGACAACCAGTTTGTTGATTTGAAATGACAGCGTTGTCAATGTTGATTTATTGACAGTGTTATACTTAATTAGAAATGATTGTATTTCTAATAATTACCTATTAATTGATAGTCCAGTATTCTTTTTAAGATTGGCTGAAGTGTTTTTAAGCTGTTTAGCTATGTACGCAGTACGGTATAATGACTATTTTATTTTATGGCGCTGTCAAACCGCGGCTCGCATACACATAAACATACATTCTAAGCGACATACCTATTGTAAATTATCTGGATTATACAGTTTTGCTTCAAGTGAATTATTTCATTGTGTTATTCCACATGTGGTGAAAATAAAACTTGTGAGAAAGTTTGTATGTAGAAGCCATTCATATTTATGCTTTTGGTAAGAAAGGAATAAAAGGGCTTTCACGATTTTCAAAACACTTTCCCGTAGGCCGGTACAATAAGGTATGATTTTAATTATTTTTGAAGTTTTATTGGGATGGTTAATGTGTTGGATTTACATTGGCATATATTGATAATACCACACAAACAGTAATAATCCCATCTATGATTTTCTTTTGGTTTCTTAATTAATTCTTAATCGATTTTGATGAAAATTTATACATGGGAAGTCTAACTATTAACACAATTAATAGGCTATAAAGAATTGTCAATGTTACTTCTAGAATTACTACTACTAATTGTTAATAATGCATTAGAAATTGTACATTAGAATAATAGTTTTCAACCGATTTTGATGAAAATTGTACACGGGAAATACATCCACTTCTCAATTGATACGGCATATGCATTGTCAACAATATGATTAAAAATAAAGGGATTTAAATAATTATTGCGTAATAACAAAAGCGTTTGGAGCCGCGGGCACATCGCTAGTTATTATATATTTTTGTAAATCATTGTAAATAAAATAAAAGTGTAAAGATAATTTTGTAAAGTTTTTTTTTCGATTTTTATCATAGAACTTGAAATTAAAATTTTATAATAAGGAACTTCGTTCCTATCTGGTTTCCCACGACACCATACAGTCTTTTTTAATTTTTAATTGCTATTGTGTGTAAATTTTACTTAAACAAAACATGTTACAATCTTGGAAATATTAATTAATTTAATTATGGTCACCACTGGTTATAAGACATGTATAAATTACCAGTATGTGTATAGTAGTACCATTTAAAGGGGTAATGTTGTATTACACTTAAAATAACATATTATACATAATCACACTACATTCCACACTCGTTAGATTTTAGTTTTGATTTGAAGCAATGAGTGTATGTAATGTAATGTACACATCATATAACATGAGTTCAAATCCATGCAATGAGCCTGCTTAGATGCTTGTGCATGATGAAAAATAGCACGGTGGAAGGGCATTTTCTAATGTCCACCTGGCTAGCCGGCACCCTCTAATTGAAAATCTGTCTCAAAGCACTCTTAGGCTGAAGCCACACGGCGTATACAGTGTGTCGCGTCATCGCAATGCATCAATTGCTACACAAACAGTGCATTACCGCAACATAATACCTCTGATACTATGAAGTGTATCACATGTGTGTCACTTAAAACTGTGCTGCGTTCCCGCTTCGCCGTTACATCGCCTCCACAGTCTCCGCTTCGTCTCCCTGATTGGCTGTCCGTTACACGCGCGCAACATCGCCATACGACGCGAACGCGGCAATGTCGCAACGCATTGTGTGTCAAGTCGCTGTGATGAATATGTAAATTGTTAAATGACGCAGTGTCACAGCTTGACTCATTACGGCTTAGCAGGTTACAATATCGGGCCACATTGCCACTTAATATTAGATAAGAATTAAGATTGTTAGCGAGCATAGGCTTAGGTTTTGTGGTTAGGAACGTAGTTATAGTTGTAAATAGGTTTAGATTCATTTGTTAGGATCATAAGTACATAATCTGTTTAACGATCTGTGATTATAAGTTTTAGCAGTACATTGTAGGTACATTATAATCTGTGATTATAGGTCTTTGGTGTTAAATTGTGTTTGTTAGAATAGGGCATAATGTCCCAATTAGATTATAATAGGCTTTATAGTAATGAAATAAAATTGTAATAGGAAAATAGTGAAAAATAGGAAAATCAGAAATAATAAAATGACCAAAAGGATCGTAGTAAAGGACCAAATAAGGAAATGTATTCGTTAGATTAGAGAGAGACGGAAAGAGAAGCCGTTGTTCGTCACACTCCCACGCTTCTTTAAATATCGCGTCGCTGATAGGGCAAGGCACACAGGGTGTCATACGCTTACAGAAGAAAGAAGCCTCAAGACTCTCACGAAGCAAAATACTCTGCATCAGCAAGAAACCTCCGAGCAATGGCTTCCTCGATTAGCCTTAAGAACATTTTTATTGTAGCCTGCGATCTCCAATTGTACTGTGTTAAGAAATACATCGGCTTGAATTTGGTATATGTTTCGCTTTGTTCACGCCTAGCAAATTCGAGTGTGAACATAGTTGGTTGTACGCAGTGAGATTTGCGCAATCTGGTTTGCGACTTTCCGCTTACCGTCATCGTCAGTACCGAGTCGGGGTTACGGGCGTCGCGTCGTACAGCGCTGCCGTTGCGCGGCCCCGCTCGGTGCTTTTTATTATTAGATGTACTTAATTACAGGCGCGCGTCCCGTTCGTTTCAAAGATTGTGACCAAACACAAAACGTACAAAAAAGGAAGATTGGAGGGAAAGGTATAAATTTATGATATATACTAGCTGTGCCTGTGGCTTCGCTCACGTGGACTACAAAATCCCCGCGCGAATCTTATTCCCCCGTTCCCGGCTATTCTAAAGATATTTAAACATTTAAAAATGATCCTTAGAACATAGACGTATGCACTCGCTGACTTTTTTGTAGGTCTTTTTAATACCTAAAACTATGTAGTACATTAATTTGATATGTCTCTTATGGTTTACTCAGCGTAAGCCATTCAAGCGCCCGAATTGATTCACCATGATCAGTTTTTTTTAATTTGCGCGGAATCCTAATAATTTTTCTAAAATAAAAGTAGCCTAAGTTACTCCTTATAACATCAGTTATCTACCAGTGAAAGTCCCGTCAAAATCGGTCAACCGTTTCGGAGATTACCCGGAACAAACAGACAGACAAAAACTTTAAAACTGGGTGTTTTGCTATAAGTATCGTATAAACTTTCATATGCATTTAGTAAAAAACTGTTATTTTGACATTACAAAGTGACACTTCAATTTTATTAATTGAATAGATAACCATAATGTATACATAATACATATTATAATTGACATGGAATATTTGCAATATAACATAAAAAACAAACAGGTATTTGAGTACCTATTGTAATGTGAATGTTATTGTTATTGTAAATGATGCCGATGCACCTCCCTGAAAGTAATCCTGCTGGTGCCAATTGTGATGTGATAATTAATCATTCATTTTTGCATGTTTTAATATTTGTATTTGTGATAGATACCCAGTTTCAGTTTTATAATGTATAAATCATATTATTGTTTTTGTACTTAATAAAGTGAAGTAATTATTAACTTACTTGAGGATGTGGCCATCCGTGGACACTTGAAACATAATGAACTTTCTTCATGAACCTAACATAAACTATTAGTTGATGATGTATATAAAATATAAAGGCAAAAAAAAACAGCAATATGTTTTGCAACTCCTCTATTCTATAATACCAACCTAATATAAATATATAGATACATCTTCTTTTGTTTCTCAAAAAGTGAATCTAAACAACTTGGAATCAATAAAGGTTGCAGCTGTTTATTATAATGAATTATGCTGTTATTTTTTAACAATCATTATTATAAACTATTGTTGTTATTCTGCTGTACGGTAATTTGCTGTTAAGTATGTATCTCATTATAATTTATAATAATGACAAAAAAAAATAAAAGCCTAGGTTATGCTGTGCATTCAAGGATTATAATAGTAAATTCAGAAAAAACTTTGTGGGCTAGGTGAAGTTGTCTCTCTTACATACCTATTACCTATTGTTAGTTGCATAATGCTTACTAGTTCACATGCAGTGATAACACTGGGAGACCATAGTCATTATCAACAATGATTACAGACAATGGATAATCAAAAACAGAATAATAATTATGTTCTCAATAATAATGACCACCTCAAGAAATCAATATAATGAACCAATTTAAATATTCCATAATATGAATACAGACACAAATAGGAAAAATAAGATTTATAACTGAATTTAGAGCACAAAGAAATATATTTAAAAAGTAAAAGTATTTTTGTCATACTAATAAACAGTTATAAATTTTGACATTTAATTTTAGGTTGGTGGAAGTTTTCACATAGCTCCAGGTAAAAGTTTTACAATTAATCATGTTCATGTACATGATGTGCAACCATATTCATCATCAGTGTTCAACACGACCCACATCATTCAACATTTATCTTTCGGAACTGATATTGAAACTGCTAATACTGCACCATTAAATGGTGTTAAAGGAATAGCTATGGAAGGTAACTATTTTAATTATTTTTTCTTACCCCTAACAATGAGAAACAAAAACTGCAAAAGATGTTTATTGCTCAATTTGCTTTACAGTCCAAAACCTTGTAACAAATAAATGTTAAAATATTCATAGTATAAAATTAAGTCACTTAACCAAGTCCGGTGAAGCTGTAAAAGCCGTAGCGGCTTTAGGGCCCCTAAAGCGCAAAACACACAGAGAACGGGCGCGGGTCGGGTCGGCAGTGCAGCGGGTCTATTAACCACTATTTAAATAGACGACAACACACGAAACGCGAGCGCGGGTCGTGAGAAGCGCGGGTGGAACGCGGGAGTCGCGCACGCCTCCCGTCGCTACACACAGAGCGCGGGTCGGGAGCGGGCTGCATCGTTACATTTGTCGTAATAAACGTTCTTACATATAGGCATTCACACTGAGAGCGTGTGCGGGTCGTGAGCCGCGCGTGTTATGAATTTGTCATCGAGTTGTTATAATTATTTACAAAATTTGTTCGCATTTCACCATGGATATTAAAATGAACGCATTATAGAATGTGTACGGAAACATAATTAATACTTGTAAAAGCGATCATCGTACGTTTGTAGTTCTCTGCAAAGGCGATGATATTCTCCAAATTCTAGTATTTTTTTATTGATGCGGAGCCGTCCATAGCAGCTACACTGGATACGCCCGCTGCCGACCCGCGTTATGTGTGAACACAGAAAGCATTGCGGCTCGTGAAAACACGTACCGACCCGCGCACGACCCGCACCCGTTCTCTGTGTGTTTTGCGCTTAAGGCTAACAGTGTAGTCTGATCTAAAAAAAACTAAGCTGTCTGTCCCTATGTATACTTAGATCTTTTAAACTATGGATTTTAATGCAGTTTTCACTAACATATAGACACTTTTTTATGGAAGGTTTGTATATACTAGACATGCGCAAAACAGTACTCTATGAAGTAATGCCATATGGCATGACATTTCGCGCTGCGTAATATGGCATTAGAGCAGTACTCAGTACTCTAAACATGAACCGTCCGAAATAACGCATTAAGCTTAGGCATACATATAGCCCGCTAACAATTACGTATGTGCTATTGTACTGAATGTTCTGATGTCATAAATAGACCTTTTATTATTGCCTATTTGTATAGTTTACTTCTACGAGTGACGACACGGCGTTATGAAAACGCAATTTTTTACAAAAACAGCAAATACTTCACAAATCAACTTTTTATTTATATCTCCACTGCATAAATAACCTTGACCGTGTGAACTAATACCCAACACGCTAATGAATGCACTATAATTGAAAACATTGCAATAAACGAAAGAAAGCGAGCAAGTTATGATTTATGAGTTGGGCGGTGTCAAAGAATTGTAAGCTTTATTAGAAATGCAATAGAAGCATAACGGAGGCAGAATCCTATCAAGCGGCGGACATTCGTTGTCGTTCGCATAATATTACTCGAACCTTTACGATGTTGACCGATTGACACCCGAACATTACAGTACATTTCAATACCTACGTACAGTACTTAGAACGCGACGGACCTATCCTTTAACCTCTTGCTATGGAACGTCATGTTTAGAGTTATGTGACATGCTAAATTTTGTTGGGTTATAGGTACTGTTACAGTACGCGGTCGTGACATATTACGCGTAATACATGACTCGCAGTACTTACACATGTCTAGTATATACAATACATTCCAATTAAGTTTTTTTATAGCAGAGAAAAATCAATTATTTGTATGAAGTCATCAAAAAATGATTTTCGGGTGTTTATATGGCTTACACTGGCTAAACCTTATGAGATATACCAAAATAATATTCTAAAGAATAGTAAGATCTTCAAAAAGCCTAGAGAATAGTCTGCGATGGCATAAGTCGATTTCCTAAGGTTGACTCACAGTAATTCAATGAATATGGTAGAAGATATCACAAATTTAAAATTAGGCATGACCAAAGAAATCTCTAAGTTAAAGGTTTGTGGTTGTTTGGCCGCACTCCACACTGTATATTATAACATAACTATGAAGTTACATAACATACCAACATGCCTGTATGTATATAGGACCACCAGGCTTATGAAGCAGTTAAGAACTATTAATATTAAAGTGATAGACTCTAAATCAGGCTTTTTTAAACATAAACTACACCATTTTGTAAATTGTTACCCATGCAAAGCAGATGCGGGTCACTAGTTAATTTATAAAGCAAATCATCAATATTTATATTTTATTTTATTAAATTTATATATATTTTTAAATGAGTATTATACACAAGAAGTTTTTTAAAACTTTCATTATTGCATTAAGCCATAAGAAAGTATTATGAGTATGTAATTTTTAAGTATTGACTTTCAAATTCAAATAAAACTATTTGTATGAGCAACTATATTAATTAATATTAATGTATATTTACATATAAGTCATTTTAACAACGAATTCCAGTACCTATCGCCATAAAAGTACCAAAGGTTCCTCCACCCTGAAGCATCACTTTTCCTACAGAATGCACTAATTCTCGACCTCTCGCTCCATATCTGTAACAAAATCATGCATAATTTAGCCATATGTATTACCTTCAAATAATAATAATAGGGTAGTAATACTAGTAACCTCAAAGCTGTGAATCCACCGAAAAGTCCACCGCTAGCCATTCCAACACAAAATCCGATCATAAAACCCATCTTCATTTTATCAAAACAAGACGGACCTTGATTTTGATAAACACCACCGGGAACAGGCATTTTGTAATGGAATAATCAGTCTCTTTTTTATTTGGATTTATTTAGAAACATACCAGGATAACTGACAGTTGATAACTTTGACAGCATCTATTACAAACTAGAGGTGAGGTGTAAAATGCATAGGTGCACGTACTAGGTATTTTTAGATACAAGAAAATACCTGTTCCAAAAAGACTAGGTATACATAGTATCATATTTGTTTCTTTTTCCAAACTCTTGGAGCTAATAAGTTGATTAATACTTAAGCGCCTGGACGCCGCTCAATGGTTCAGAATTTGAAAAATAAGGACATAGGCATCAAAAGTCGGAATTTCGATAGGATTTTTTTTATATTGTAAAAGATCATAATTCAAACCACTTTGATTCTCCAACAAATTTCGATAAAGTCAGTTTTTGGAAACTGTGATGAAAATATGATATACAGAAAAAGTTTAGGTGATAGTTTAGTTAATTATGAATACGGCGATTTTCGTTCATGTTTAACTAGGTTTAGGACTAGAAGAAAAGTTTTGCGCAAAACTTTGTATTTTGGATTACATGAATTGCATCAACCAAAACCATTCAAACAAAGACAAAATATATATGCAAGTATATTGAAATCGACTCACAATAGTGACAATATAAATTAGATCTTATTACATCACTATTTAGTTTTGTTTCAATTTGCTATACTTTTCATGCAAGAAACCACCAAAATCCAAATCTATCAGGTGTAGTGAAAACCGTTCCGGCTTTTTCCTCCACCAAAAAGATTGCTTAATTAGAAAGTGAGGAAGCGAATCTCATTGGTTTATATTACTGTTTTTAGCAAATCACTTGCTCAAACGATTGAGGTGTGGGGTTTGGACTTTGAATATTTATCGGCTATTTGTTAGATACCATTTTATTTGTCATATCGCGTGAGGTCGATTTAGTTTTTACCGTGGTTTTGCGAAATCAGTTTCTTTAGTTCAGATTATCAATACGATACGATTTATAACTGAAATCGGATTTTAGATACGTTTTTATATATCTGACGCACGTCTTTAGCCGACACATTAATTTCTCTAACTTGTTTGCCTCTCATACCATTTTGCTGGGTTCGAGTTATTGAGTTGGCGCAAGGCATTTTAATGAGTTACTCATGTGTATGTATATAAATGCATAAATTAATGATTGGATGTCTACAACTAAACGCCTCGCTACCACAAACGATAGCTCCTAGAATACGGCAACGTCATATCATTGTGCGTAGTGACTATTTAAAATGAAGCTTGTGTACGTGAACAAAATAGTGTTGTGAATTTCTAAATTTTACCCTAATAATAGGAAAAATATTTTATACAAACCATCAATCAAATAAATGTTATGAATGTAGCTTAAAAATACATACATGAAGAATAATAAATATATGGAAGAGTTTTTGGCGGGATCTTGAAGTGACATGTTGTGGTTTTTACTTTTAATTCAATAACTTAGGTTTTTGACCCTATATTATGTAAATAATGATGGCGTTTTGCGTGATATCGTTTGGTTTTTGTGCATAAGTGTAGTGGATTATAAATATAAGCTGAAAGCATTCATTCTGAGACCCCACAAAATCTTCCTAGAAAGTTCTAACATGGAAGCCATCATCTTGTTCATCTAAAACGTCATAACACATGACACTATAATTCACTCGACAATGGCAGTATTGGTCTTCATTAAAGATGACCGGTTGCTAAATTAGGAAGAAGAAGAAACGTATGGAAAATGTATCAATATGCTGTGTGTATGATGATGTGTAGATTGGTTATTAAATAAAAAACTTAATTATTAATATAAAATATGATGTATTGCTAATAAAATTTCAAAAATATTGAATCTATTTATACGTGTATCAGTGCGTGAATTATTAAATTTTGACAAAAAACAACAAACACAACTTGTGAAAGAAGGCAATCAATTTATTCATCACCGTATTACTTTGACAATAACAGAATATGATGATATTCAATGCACAAATATAAAGAACAACAGTTGATAGAAAAAGGCCACTATATATTCATCTACCAAGCCATATTTTATACTTGACAGCTAATTTTGTTTATTAGTTCTTCCTTTAAACATAAAGTAGGTTTTACGACGATACAAATTCAATCTCCTTTTACATGAATTTATTTGAATATTAATAGCAAAACTGATCAAGAGCGAACGTGTATGCGCTATAGGATTCTGCAGCATTTTAGTACTATGCTATGGGCAAAGTAAGCATCCACAGGAAACCTAAAAAATAAAATAAATAAATAATAATAAATAAAGAAAATAAAAATATTTTCGAAAAACTAAGCCGGCCCGGCCCTTTCCTTATAAGCGAAGTCTCAAGCTTTTGAACTAGTATACTGTAATATTAAACTTTTAATTCTAAAAACGACCGAAAAATTTTCATCAAAATCAGTTCAGTATTTAGTTCCCAAGTTAGTATCTGGGTGTCATATATACATACTAATAATATTTGTATGTAATAGAACAATACAGATAAATAATAGTATTAGATTTGATCGATATTAAAAATTAATTGATTATAGATCCTCCTTTTGTTCTGAAGTTGGAAAAATATAATTGTCAATTCAGAAATGAAAATATTTATTACTGTCATATTATTAAAATCTTAACCATGGGGAAACTGGTTGTCATATACGTGGTAACACTGAATGCTAGTGCTGCCATTTTTTGAATACGGGTAATCAACTCCCAATAATAGCAGTTGACTCCTAGCGGAAAATTTAGCGCTTTATCGAAATGGCAGTTAAATTAAATCATAGGTTTATAACCATTTCAAAACGAGCGTTATTTTTACTAAATGTTTTTAGTTTTCTTAATATGTTTAAAAATTATCTCACTTCCACATTCAATTATGATCTTCCTGATGACCTATGAGTCAAATTGGTAAAATATAAATAAGGTATAGTGCAATGATATGTGGATAACTCAGAGCCACAGCCAGGTTCATCTGGATTTGGAACTCTTCAAACATTTCCAACAACGACACAGAGGATGACCTTTAAATTATTATTTGTGTCATTTTCGTTTAGATAATTTATAATAATTGAAAAAATATTAAAATACTTGATGTTTTAATTCCAATACCGTGCCTTGCGTTAGACATAGGCAAACTCATTTTTGTTCAGAACGTAAGCGATAGGTACTTGAAATTACGAAAAAACTGTACCTACAATTACAATTTTTTTAGTCAATCAAACAATATGGTTTTTATAATGTGAAATGTATTTTTTTTTTTTTTTTTTTTTTCATATTTATTATGACAATGATGGCTCTTTCTAAGTTTTGGGGGTTTGAAGAAAACCTTGTAATATGATTTTTTACATCTTTTATTTACAATCTCTTGGATATAATAGTATTTAAAACAAATGCTTTGTTTCAGACGCTACAATGTTCCAGTATTATTTAAAAATAGTCCCAACTATGTATGCTAAATTAGACAAAACAGTATTGCACACTAATCAGTTCTCAGTGACTAGACATCAAAAATCTGTTTCTAACATTAATGCAGAGTCTGGTATGCCTGGTGCATTCTTTAGTTATGAACTATCACCATTGATGGTAAAATATACTGAAAAAGATAGGTTGGTATTATTTTGAACATTTATATTTGATTCAATTTATATCAAACTATACCTGCATACTTTTTAAAATTTCAGATCTGTTGGCCACTTTGTGACAAATATATGTGCAATCATTGGCGGAGTTTTTACAGTTGCAGGAATATTTGACGCATTATTATACCACTCACTTAATGCTTTCGAGAGTAAAACACTTCTAGGCAAAACGGGATAACATTATAAAGTTTTCAAAAACATATTGAACTCATCTATGCTGGATTTAGCATATTGTTTACAAAATTCGACATCTGTATTTTCAACTAAACTTTTTATTGAAATATAATTCTCTTTTTTTGGATCATACTGAGCTCTGTTTAATTTCTGTAAAAATAAATGTCTTTGTTTTACTCTAAAATTTCTACATAATAATATTTCAGGATATTCCAAAACTGTGCCATGAGGTATCTTCATTATGTTATGAACGTAGTTAAATCTTTCTAATAGAGCCTTTTGATCTGAAAAATATAATTATAATACTTAGTTATTGGTATTAAACATATTGCAGAGTTTTTTGACTGAATAAACAAGCTTACTCATCATCCATAATTTAGGTTTATTTAAAATTAATATTTTTAACTCTTTATCATTAAAGCCCATTTCTTCTTTAATAACAAACATATTACACTTAATGTGATTTAGGTTATAAGTGATTAATTTAGGCTGTTTTGTTGCCAAGTCTCTGACTTCTTTTCCACACAAATCAAATCTTTGTTGATAAAATCCAAATCTTCTATCAATTCTCTCAGTGCTGAAATTTATTATAAAAAAAACATTAAAGACATACTTTTTCAGAAATATAATAATATTCAAACTAATTGAATTTACCAAAAAAATAAAACACTCAGATATATAAATCAGCACATAAAAGTATATGTTTAGCTATAATAATAATGAGTCGAGAAAACTCCTGCTCATTTTGTTCCAAACCAAGTATACCACATATAATACAGATATTTAACACCTGACAATACTCAACAATCATGTTTATCACACAAGTGCATCTTGTGTGGAGATCAAACCTGCACCTTCTTGGCTCAGTAGCAGAACTCACTACTACTGTGCCTAGAGGACCATCATAAAAATATTACATAATGACTAATTGTCATTTTATGTAGTTTTTACAAGTGAAATTATCAGTTTTGTCAGTTTTATATGATTATGAAATTAATTTATGTACATATATTGAAGACACTGAATTAGATTTAAAAGATTATAAAAGGATATTTGCTATTTTAATACCCACTACTAAATCTAACATTTTAAAAAATGTTATTTCTTTTGCACAAAATAATTTTATGAGACTAACATTTTAGCATTATATGGATTCACCAAGCGGGTGTGGGGTCCATGATGTGGCAGACTGGGAACACAAGCAGACCCTGGGACTTACAACCCAGGTGTAGGTTTAAGGCCCCCTTATGATGCACATCAGTGCTCACCTTGACTGCCTGCAATACTTGCCAAACCAGATTTGGTAAGAGCCTATTATTAATGCTAGTTTGTTTTTTAACAAGTTATAGAGAAATTTTGCTAGAATGCCTTTTGCTCCCACTTCCACTGCATAAAAGTTAACCGCATAGCTCAGTACATAGATCTTAATATTTATTCATTTTTATTGCGTGGTCTTTAGGTATATTAGTTTCCCACAGTACAGTAAGCTCTACAAGTACTATATGCTTGATTTCTCAAGAATAAAGTATTATGTCTGGTCTGGATGATGAAACACCCACATCCTCTGATATTTTATAATGTTTTTCATGTGTCCACTAAAATAGTCCAATCAGGTACATTTTGAGCTCTAGCTACTGAAAGACTTACTGCTTCACATACGAATTGAAGTACTCTATCATGGCAATGTGAGTAGTGGGCTCTATCAAGAAGCACCTTGCATCCTACTAACAAACGCCTGGGTGTACCTATTGCCTCCCCACAAGTATAGCAAGATTTTTGAGATGCTTTCCCCCCATCTTACTAAATTACTCTGGTCTGGGAAGGTGATTTGGAAGGCATTAAGATAAAATTTTAGTAGGGCAGGTTAAAAGTTGTATATTTCTCTCATTTTTTTGCATTTAAATCATCAGTTACAAAGATTTCTAGAATCTGTTCACTGGTTATTCTAGTTTTAGTAATTATTTTCATCATCGAAAAGTGCTTTATATTGATTACTAACCTGAACATCAACCAAAATGGGTTTAGAGTGATTATTCTTTTTATTTGATCAATTGAAAAACGTTTGGATTGAAGATAGTTAATTCGAATTTCGAGATCTTCTAGCTGCTCATAAAAAATCATTGGATTTTTCGTAATAAAATCACCCATACATTCCATATTGACACAATTACTTAAAAATACAATGTGGTCTTTTACGTTCTTTTGAAAATCTAATTTCAATAGTTTTTCTACAATGTGATACGGTTTTTTCTCAATTTTACTTAAATTAACATTTAGATTTACTAAGTTAATCAGTGTTTCAGAGTTGTTTACATAAGCAGCCAAATTAAAAGATTTTGGAAAATTTGGTGTCACTAGAGACAAGTCATCTGCTCTCTGTAATGAGCTTATTACGTTAGTAGTATCATTACTATAATTATCTTCTTTCAAACCGATTTGTAAATAGCTACACATGTATTTTTTTATATGAACACTTTTCGTTATTGGGATACACTTATTATGTACACAAAGGACATTCTTGAACACCATTATAAAAGAGAATATAATAATTCCGTAATAATGTATTTGAATAAATATAATTTTTAAATTAGGTAACCTACATAAACCAATAACCAGAGGAAAGTAATGACCATAGACCGTAATGACCTATACCTATGGATCATTTATATATAATAATTATTAATAGTCTGTGAGTCAGTGTTGCCAGTGGCCGATAGCATTGGCATTCTTCCCTCGGTAGTAAATGTTCTGTGCCGATAGCGCAAAGCATAGAGTAGTGTAATACATAGGAGCGCAAAGTTACCAAGGACTGCTCAGAGCAGCGTTGCCAGAGCGTTACTTTTGGCCCTGTCGCGTTACATATATGTTACATAACTCAAAACGTTTCTTTTCGTAGTGCAATATAATAATTAGCAAAAAACTACCATCCAAAAAATTAGGTAAAACGGAACCGCCCCACCAAGTTTAAAATAAGCCGAAAATAGTCTATATTTCAAAGAAAAAATGTTTTTCTAGGGTTGGAGCATAAATACCTACGCAGGAACAAAGTAGGACCAGTTTACGGTATTTAAATTTATTAAATGGCATGTTTCCGGATCTTGTTCTATGAAGTAACAACAAGCTTTCTATTATAATTATTATTCATAAACCACGGGTGACGACAAGGCTCATTTTGGATTGTCTTGTACCAAATTCCTTTTTGTTGAGTTTGATTAAAACACAGATTTGCAGTGGCCTGTATTTATTTTTCATGTGAAGCCGCCACAAGAATCACGGGCAATATCGGATTCTGTACTAAATTATCGAGCGTGCCGTTGCACAATTTGGCACTATATTTGAACTATTTAAATACCTACAACTAGTTCATTATGTGCTATAATATACGTCTTGGAACTATTATTGACCTATTACAGATCTTTAAATTTCATAATAATAATAATATATACAGATTAATAATAATAATAATGACACAAAAAAAGTGACTTATACGAGTTAGGTACGTAATATATAAGACCATTTACTTAAGAAGACTTCAAATAGTCTTCACATTACGGAATACTTACTATACAAATAAAAACACAAACATTTTGATCACAAAATAACGCTTTGTCATAATTGTCGAAAAAACGCAACTTTATCTCTATTTATCTGTGAATTGCTTAAGTTAAAGGTAAGGTAAGGCTTAATGAGGTAAATACTTACCTGTACTTCTTTACATAATGAACAATATTACCAGAATTATTTGTCTACACTCAGTACTAACATTTTACAAAAGTACCGAGTCCACCTCAAAAAACACTGAAATAAACCAACTTAAACACGGCAAATAAACCAATAAAAATACCGTTTTTCACAAAACCGAAGCCACGAAGACAATTCCGGTATTTTAAGTCACTTTTTTAAAGAACGTAGTTGAAAACTAGACATTGTGTCTAGGCGGATCCCTCAAGTGGAATAAGAACAAAGAAAAAATGCCTTTACTTAGGTAGCCAAAAATATACCTACTAATTATTGGGAAAATCCCGAAATGTCGAAAGAACCTCAGTTATTGAGTACCTATATAACAAATCATCATAATAATATGTATACAAACAATATTACTTGATACTAAACTAGTTCATATACAGAAATAAGTACCTACCTAGCTAACTACTAACCTAATAGCCTAACTACATAAACATACAATTAAAAATTTAAAATCCAGATTCTCATATTTCTATGAGATATCAGATTTTCATATTATCAGATCATATTTTCTAATAGGTATAGTTTATAGTAACCCGATTTTGTTTTACATATTTAGTTATAAACTCCTCCTCCTCAATCAAATGCCATATTATGCCTTCAATTCAATTCATAATGTATGTCGATCCATTCAAACTGATCGTTTATCTCACGAATTTTGAACGAAAAGGTTTATTAGCAGTTTGTATATATTTACTGAATGAAATGAACTGCTGAACTTCTTAGGTGAAGGAGTCCACTTTACTGAACGAGATAAGATGACCTGCTTCCTCAAGGTAAACGAATTTGCCCAATACTACCTAGTACGGCACAACTCTAAACACCACAGAATATTAAATATTGTTGCCAGTAGGTAAATAACAAATACAAATCTTTGAAGTTCCGAAAACATACATTTCTAATCTCCGATCGCACTGTAGGAAAAATAAAAGCACGATTAATTGAGTGTAAAGTTAAATTTTATATTTAACTTTTTAATCATTTTTGATGCTGGTCTCCCAAATGACAGTTTGACATTTAGCAGTTTAGCAGCATTGAAGTGCAGAATTGTAGACCAGAGATAAATAAAAATTTGTAGACCGTAGTGTTGTGAGTAGGTAACATCACTAGTCGATGTCACTAAGTTTTAATAAAGATTCTGTTTTTGTCAATGTGGCGTCGGGCGTTTATTTATTTATACTATCATACAATAAAGTAATAAACTGACCAAAACACGTAGTACTCCTTTGGTTATTTATTTTGCCAAGGGGATTGCTAGTATTTCTTTCTGGGTAGTACTTTGAGGTCTCAATTATGAATGATTTACATAATCGAGTAATTTCAATGTTGATTTATAATTTATAAACGTGAAGTACGATTATGTATGATGATTTATAATCGAGCCATTTATATGTACTCAGGAGTCAGAGGTGGGCTATTATGCATAAGGACTGAATTGAGATTATGTACATTGGCTTATGATTATGTACTTTAATTGGAAGCTAAAAACAGATTGTTCACTCGTAAACAAAGTTCTTTAGAAGAACATATGTACCAACTACCAATTAGCTAAAAATAAATAAAATGAAAAGCTAGTTCGGTCGTAATTATTACTAATCCTATAAAATTAGTAACTACTAATATTAGTAATTACTAATGGTTATTATTGAAATATATTTTTAATTGTTTGATTACATTAATATATCTCACGTTAGTCTTAACTCTAGTGACACTGACAGTAGTGACTAGTTACTGTTTTGTCAGTTTTGTAGTCAGAGTTGCTATGGTTAGAGTTACAGCCAGTTACAGCGTGTAAGCCATAGATAATACACTAATACGTTGTAAGCCAATAATCTTCCAACTTTTCCTACAGACGTGTATGTAAGTAACATAATTACATGTTTTCATTTCAGCCTTTTATTGTTTTAAAATTATTAGATACTTTTACTGTATATAGTAGTATTTATCGATGTTTTACGTGCTTCTGCAACCAAATATTTCATTATTTTTATTTTACCATATGTTGAACATCACTCACCGTCCACAAATTTACTTTAGATTAGTTTATTTATTATACAATTACTATTTTATTTATATATTCTACGAACTTTGAACTATTTATGGTTTATATCTTTTTAATGTAATTTTTTTTTTGAAATCTGTTATGTATAACCCTATTATGTTGCATGATGCAATTTGGGAGTTAGTGTATTAATTTATATTAACTGGCATATGCTGTGGCAGATCTATAAAATTATTAATGTACATAATCAATGTATAGTATCTATATTGTAATATAAAATCTATATACCTACTCATTAAAAATGTGAACAAATTTAATTGTATTGAAATATTTGCCATTATTTTATGTCTGTTAGTTTTAAACATTACTTTTATGGTAAGAGAAGTTAAAAATAAAGAACCGAAAATTTAATAAAATGCTGTATACAAATAAATTGTGTTTTTTATCATTTATTTTAATCCCTGTAACACACAATACACAATATTTTACTTTAAATTTTGGATAACATGGATGAATATAAAAATAGTCAAAAAGCTAACAAAAAAGCAGAGAATACCCTGAAAAGAAAATATTATTTAGATTGATTTATACTTATATTATAGAGATTAAACTTTTTTTTTGTTTGTGATAGATAAACTCAAAAACTACTGATTTGATTTTAAAAATTCTTCACCAATATAAAGCTGCAATATCAGCGAGTAACATAGGCTATATTATATGTTGAAAAATTAATTTATTGCTCATAAAAATATTGATATTTTTGACTAAGTATAAAAAATTGCCTACATGGGTGTTTTTGACATGTTTATAGTATAAAATTAACAGTGGTGAAACCATGTGGCACAGCTAGATGTATAATAAAATTGTATTTTCCTATCAAAAACAATTAAGTTATCAACTTTGTCATAATGCACTACTCCAACACCAATCGTTGTTCATTTTCAACAACACAAAATAATAAAAATCATAATTATGCAATTGTAATAATATTCTATAATAATTTTTGTTATAGGTTGAAATATCAAGATGAATACAGAAATGACTGGAAAAGAAATCAGAAAAACTTTCATTGATTTCTTTATTGGAAAAGGACATAAATATGTTCATTCCTCATCAACAATACCACTAGATGACCCAACTCTACTCTTTACAAATGCTGGAATGAATCAATTCAAGCCTATTTTTTTAGGATCTGTTGATCCCAATTCTGATATGGCTCAATATATTAGAGTTGTTAATACTCAAAAATGTATTAGAGCCGGAGGTAAACATAATGACTTGGATGATGTTGGTAAAGATGTATATCACCACACTTTTTTTGAAATGATGGGTAACTGGTCTTTTGGTGATTACTTCAAAAAAGAAATTTGTTCTTGGGCATGGGAACTTTTAACAGACGTTTATAAATTATCTGGAGATCGATTGTATGTTACTTATTTTGGTGGAGACTTAACATCAGGTCTTGAAGCTGATTTAGAATGTAAAGACATTTGGCTGAAATTGGGGATACCCGAGTCTCATATTATACCTGGTAGTATGAAGGACAATTTTTGGGAAATGGGAGAAACAGGTCCATGTGGGCCTTGCTCAGAATTACATTATGACAGAATTGGAGGACGAGATGCTGCACACCTTGTAAATATGGATGATCCTGATGTTTTAGAAATATGGAATTTGGTGTTTATACAATTCAACAGGGAATCAGACGGTTCATTAAAATTTCTACCAAAAAAACATATTGACTGTGGTTTAGGTCTGGAGAGATTAGTGTCTGTCATCCAGAACAAAAGAGCCAATTATGATACAGACTTTTTTATGCCTATATTCAAAGCAATTGAAAATGGAACTGGTGTAAGGCCATATTCAGGAAAAGTTGGTGATGATGATGTTGATGGAATTGATATGGCTTATCGAGTTTTAGCAGACCATGCAAGAACATTAACTATTGCTTTGTCAGATGGTGGTTATCCTGATAATACAGGCAGAGGTTATGTTCTTAGAAGAATTTTAAGAAGAGCTGTACGATATGCTTCCGAAAAATTGAATGCAAAACCTGGATTTTTTGCATCTTTAGTATACACTGTAGTTGAACTTTTGGGAGATGTCTTTCCAGAAATTAATAAAGATCCTAAATCTATTATAGAACTTATTAATGAAGAAGAAATTCAGTTTTTAAAAACATTATCTCGTGGTAGAAATTTGCTCAATAGAACCATAGAAAAAGTAAATAATTCTAAAACTGTTCCTGGCGATGTAGCTTGGCGCTTATATGATACATACGGTTTCCCAGTTGATCTCACTCAATTGATGTGTGAAGAAAAAGGTTTAATTGTAGATATGGATGCTTATGAAAAGGCTAAAAAAGAATCTCAACTTATATCTCAAGGTAAAACAGATACACATGAAGATTTACTTGCATTGGATGTGCATGCTATCAGTCACTTGCAAGAGATTGGAATCCCTATAACTGATGATTCGCCAAAATATAATTATATTCCGTCATCTACAGGTAAAGATGCTATTTACAATTTTGCTCCATGCACAGGTACTATTGTTGCTCTTAGATACAACAAAGAGTTTGTAAATGAAGTTAGTTCTGGACAGGTGTGTGGTGTTATATTAGATCATACTAATTTTTATGCTGAACAAGGAGGTCAGATTTTCGATGAAGGATATATGGTGAAAGCAAATGATGAAAGTGTTGAATTTTCTGTTAAGAATGTACAAGTCAAAGGTGGTTATATACTACACACAGGTAAAGTAGAAGGTTCATTAAAAATTGGAGATACTGTATCTTTATATATTGACACAGAAAGACGAAGATTAGTCATGAACAATCATACAGGTACACATGTATTGAATAATGTTTTAAGAAAAGTTCTTGGAAATGATTCTGACCAAAGAGGCTCGCTTGTAATGCCTGACCGTTTAAGATTTGATTTTACTAACAAAGGTCCAATGAGTACACAACAAATCAAGAATACAGAAGACCAGATAAAGGAGATTATAAATGAAAATAAAATTGTTTATGCAAAATACACCAGTCTCAGTGAAGCAAAAAAAATTAATGGTTTGCGCGCAATGTTTGATGAACACTACCCTGACCCAGTTCGAGTAGTATCTGTAGGTGTACCTATTGAGGATTTAGTGAAAAACCCAGATGCTCCAATTGGTTATGAAACTTCTGTAGAGTTTTGTGGAGGTTCCCATTTACATCAAACAGGCCATATTGGAGAATATGTTATTGTTAGTGAAGAAGGAATAGCTAAAGGCATACGGCGCATTGTAGCGTTAACAGGTCCAGAAGCATTAAAAGCTATGAACAAACTAGTTGTTTTAGAAAACGAAGTTAATAACATCGCTAATTATATCAAACAACAAAACGAGATAAATCAGAAAGAAACTTCAAAAAAAATCATAGATCTTACTAACGATATTTCACAAGCACAAATATCCTATTGGAAAAAAGAAGAATTACGAAACACGCTTAAAAATTTAAAGAAACAACTTGATGACAAGGAAAGAGCTTCAAAGTCTGCAACTATTAGCATAGTAACTGAAAAAGCAAAGGAAATGTGTTTAGAAAATAAAGATTCTAAATTCATTGTTTCTGAATTAAAAGCTTATGGAAACACAAAAGCACTTGATAGTGCTTTAAAACAAATAAAACAATTAAGTCCTACAACTGCAGCTATGTTCTTTTCTGTAGATAATGAAACAAATAAAATATATTGCTTAGCCGCTGTCCCTAAAAGCGCAAATGAAAAGGGTCTGTTAGCTTCTGAGTGGGTGCAATCTGTTGTTAACGTAATGGGGGGCAAGGGAGGTGGAAAAGCGGAGTCAGCTCAAGCATCTGGAAATAATCCGAACTCCCTCGATAACGCCATAAAAATTGCTCAGGAATTTGCGAAATCCAAACTCTGAATATTTTGAACGCTTTTATTTTATTATGGTACTTTGTTGTTGTCAAAATGTATGCAACTGTCAATCTTAAATCTGGTTTAACAATTAAAATACGATATAAAGTTTTGGTTCAAGCTGCCTATTTATCATCGATTGTATTGTAAAATAGTTATCGATTAATTGTTAACTATAGATTGTTTCTTAGTACTATCGTATCATCTAAGTGACTGAGCATCGAGTCGAAAAAAAGTAATTCGCGTGATTTGTTGCGCATTAATAAATTTGTACTATCGATAGTTTAAGCCTGACTTTGATTTATCGATGTTTAATGATCACAGTGATTGTAATGTTTACTACTCAAATAACCTTATAGTTAATTATTTATGGTAAAACATTTCAACTATAGAACTTATTTTTGCTTAGGTACTTTATTGTCCGCTTTATCCTTACTATATTATTTATTCTTTTTGTAATTTTAAGTTATATAAAAGTATATTAAACTGAATGTAGTTCTGAATTCTACTGAACTTCTGTAGTTGATAACTAACTCTAATAAATTAAGTTTCTCTACTTTGTAATTTTATTTATCAAAGCATATACAGGTCTATAAATTATGTATAGGTACACATTTGTTCTCGTCGCGTCCTTGCACGGAATAAAGAGTAAGTTGGAATTGGTACACTTGTATCCACAGTATCGGGACCTATCGCCAAAATCACACAAGCAAAACATACTACTACTAATAAAACACCAATCACAATTCAAAAGGCGTTAAGTTACCTAAAATGTATATTCAAAATAAAACTCTTCTTCGAAGATAAGGCTTAACTTTATTTTGTATACAATCAATAAATAATATAGACCTTTTTTGAAATGTAATGTTGAAATTAGAAACAAGTGCCGCTACTCGACGCTAGATGTCACTATAAAACATTTTATTCATAGTAGATCTAGTTAGTTTGTTATTACGGTTGTTATTCACAAAGCATCTATAGAGTCGATGCTATTCGTATAGGGATGTAGCGACAATTTCTTACGAGAATTACTTATCGATGACTGTTATGGTCGTAACATTAGTTTTTAAATTATGAAATTTTTAATAATTATATAATTTACAATATTTTGCGCCTAAAAGTAGATACAAAATATAATTATGGTAAAAATAAATGTTGGTATCTATACAATTAATAAAATTGAAGTGTCTGTTTGTAATTAAAATTACAACATAAAATTAAAAATAACAGCTAATTAAGTACTACATGCTTAAAGGGCGTTCATACTTTTTAAGTACAAACTTTTTATTGAGTTTTAACAATTGTTAAGAAATACAAGACGATTTATCATTTGGTTTGAACTTATATTTAAACCAATTTAAAATTGTGATATGGGTCAAACCGCCTTTATTTGGTGACCCCGTAGACTACGCAACCTGGAAGACCATCGTCACCGCTATGGTGCTAAACACCCTTATTTGGTAATCGCAACGACAGCGCAATTTCCCAGGTTCCCACCTCAGAGCGTATTATCGCATTTGTCACCACTTTTGTGTGATGACCCGTGTCAGCGTTTTGGTGACCTAAGAGTTTGAGTTGCCACCCTTATTGTGGCTCTACTTCACGCTACTGCAATGGCGATCACTCATCACATCTTGGAGCCTCTACACCGGACGCAGCTTGAAACTGTGCAGGCCCACTCCAGCGTGGCATCCTGGACTAAGACGTGATGACTCTATTAGGAAGGTCGCAGCTGGCTGCAGCACCGCGCAACGCTTGTCTGCTACCTGGCTGTTTGTGGTGTTTCAAACAGTGGAAGGTGTTGTGTTATCTCATACTGCATCGTAACGCATCACGTCGCATTGCATCTCATTAACAGGACACGCAGCAACATGACGATGTTCACCTCCCTCGTCGCGCTCTATCTGCTCATGTTTTCTCATCCGTATCATAATTGTGTATAACCTCCGACTGCTGCCTCTGCACTCAGATCACACCATACAACCAGATCAGGTTTTTCCAATCCATTGGATTTTTGTCCTTATCATATACCCTATCCATTAGTGCAATAATATAGTGAATGTCATGTCGGTTCTTTCGATTTTTTGGTTGGTTCGATTCCCGGTATAGGTAAGCTTTCTTTAGAAAATCTGTGGATGCAAAAAATAAAAGAATGTTTTCTTTGAGTAATATTTGATTACGTCAAAATTTAATATACTTTTCCTCCATGTCGCGTCCGTTTTTTCCATGCTGTATATGACATTTATTTAGCAAAAATTACCAGCACATTTTTATCGATGTCGATAATACTAGTAAGCGATTGAGTAATTGAGTAGTAACAAATTGCTAATTGAATAGCACGTATTCTGCCAGGTTAAAAGAAACTTTGTTTCCATGACGTTAAGGTTGTTTGTTATTAGTGAAGTTTTATACCACCATCTATTTCTCTATAAATATATTTTTTTTAATTAAGAAAGAGATGTTACTCTCCTATTGTATGTAATACTTTCATTTACAAGATTTTTATTTCTACCATCATTTTTACACTATAAAACTGAAGAATAAACCATGATAAAGGATTTATTTGCATCACGTAAAACGATTTTCAAACGGCCACTCTGTGATAGTGTTAGAACTGGTTAGAACACGACTACGGCCAGATTGAGTGCCTATTTGTGGAACTATACATGATTATGGTTGACGCGACACGCCTACTTACTGCTTCTAATGTATTCTTTATTCTGTGCGTCCGTGCGTGTGAACGTAAACACAATCGAAGCTACATAAGGCAAAAAAACATTTTATAAGAAATACGAATAATTTTTTTCTTTTGTAAAAGTATTTTGCCTTTTTGGTGTTTTGTATAACACACAATTAACTATATTTTGTTATCTTGTTCTTTAATAAAGATTAACGGAAAGTGACCATTAAAAGTTTGGAAAGTTCACAAATTAATTTGTATTTCTGACAGGAATAGTTTGTATAGTACGGATATTTCGTACCCCTAGTCAAAAAGAAATTTTAGAGAACGCAATCAAGCTTAATATGTTAATATCAGGGCGACCGAGCTTTGCTAGGTCTTAAAAAAACACCTATATAGGTATAGGTAGGTACTTGGAATGTAAAACATTATCTAAATGCAAAGTTTCATAGACATCGTTGGAGCAGTTTCCGAGAAACCAATTACATAATTATATATATATACAACAATTGCTAATTTAATATAATAAGATACAGATGCTAAAAATCTTGTGCTACAATTCTGTTTTTTTTTTTTGTGTATGACTAACTATATGACTTAGTATATATTATATTATTATCTATACAATTAATGAAATTGAAGCGTCGGTTTTATTGTCCAAATAAATACTAAAAAGTTTTTTAATAAATGCATATGAACGGATATACAATACCTACTTAATAAAAAAATAATTATTATTAATATTATATTAAAATTATTAATAAAAAACCATTTTTTTGTACATTTTCGACTATCTGTCTTTCTGCTTGTTCCGAGTATTCACTGAAACGGGTGGATTGATTTTGACGAAACTTTCACTGGTAGATAGCTGAGGATTGACACTGATAGGAGTAATTAAGGCTACTTTTATTTTAGAAAAATAATTAGGTTACAGCGCAAATAAAAAAAAGTGGTCATGGTGAATCAATTCGGGCGCTTAAATGGCTTACACTGAGTAAACCATAAGAGATATAGCAAATTAACGTTTACATAGTTGTAGAAATTAAAAAAACCTACAAAAAAAAAGTGAGCGGAACCTATATGTCTATCTTCTAAGGAACACCCTCAATAAGCATTTTTGTCTTGAAAATAGCCGAGAGAGGGGAAGCGAGATTCGCGTGTGGGCGTGTGCCCGATCGCCCGATCGATGGCATTCTGTAGTCTGGAATGATCTCCGAACCGGTTGTAGTGTTTTGACGTTCATATTAGGCCTAAACTGAATAAAAAAAAATATTTTTATTTTATCATGTCAGGGACAACAAAGTGCGCATAAAATAGTTGATTGATTCATATTATCTGTGGGTTGAGTATTGTTTTAAGAAGAGAAAATAAAATAAAATCAACGTTAAAATTATTTATTGAACTTTATAGACGAACTTTGAATATAGATTAAACAAATATATCTTACACAACTGATAATATTACACTAGTATTATCTACATGAAACAAGACATTGGTACAAAATATTCATATATTAATAATTATTTGGTTGGTCTTTTAAACAGCACCAATTCTATTGGTGAATATTCCTCGAGTTGAGGTGGTGCGACTACACTACATTATAATAATTTACAAATGTTTTATAAATACTAATAGTAGCAGACAAGTATTATATATTTATATCATTCTTGTCCAAAACCTTCAGTTTCTTCAATGGCAAAATTCAATTTTTCGCATAATTGCTCGTAACTCTTGTACGGCGGTAAGTCCAGTCTGTTGAAGCATGTATGTGAACGCGGGAGCCATGTATCTTTACCGACCTGTAAGATAAAATATACATTAGAAAGACATTAAATTGTCAAAACACGTTATGGGGCACGTACGAAATTCCGCGTCGTTAAGAATATGCGGCACTATATGTAATTGCGATTTTGTAGTGCCATATCTACTTTTCATAGGAGATGGATTTGTTTTTATGCATGATAATGTACGCCCATACTGCGGCCGTAGTTGTCGAATACTTTCGAGAAGCTGAAATCAATGCGCGCCCGACTTAAACCCCATAGAGCATGTATGGGATAAGTTTGGATGACAAATTAAGAAAAGAAATCCTACCTCAACTAATTTAAAATATTTCAAAAAGGCATTTCAGGAACTATGGAACGCAAACCCTCATATTTTATTGATAACTTGATTAGGAGTATCCCAAGGAGACTGGAAGTAGTGCAAAGAGCTAGAAAGGCAACACATGACATTTGATAGTTTATATTTTTAACGTATGCGATTTTAAATTAATGAATAACAAGCAAAAAAAATCAAATTAATAAATTTAATTGTCACAAATATCCATGATATTTTGTTTTATACTAGATTTTTTCCGTTCCTCTAAAATTGTCCATAAATTTATATGTATATAACACCCTTCCTGAAATAAACAAGTATCTAATGATAAATGAGACTTTTTAAATCAATTTATGAATCGGACATTAAAAAATTAAATTGAATAATCAATATATAATAAATACAAAATTAAACAAAACAAAAAAAAGTAAGTAATAGAAGTATCTAAACCCTATAAGTCAATATAATAGCTGGCATTTTGAACATTCACAAAATATAAAATAATTAAAAACAGCATTTTCTTTTAATTTTATACAGAGGGTTTCCTAGCAAAATTTATTCCTCACAACCTACATTATTAATCACCATAATAAAATACCTGTTTTATTTTCTAAAAATGATTAAGTTCGATTCCCGACTCGTGTACAAGTTTTTTTAAATCTATGAATGCAGTTTTTCATAACTTTATAATCGATGGCATGGTTCTTTAGAACATATTTCTCTATCTCTTATAGTTTCAGAGGTCCCTCACTGACCCAGCCAGTATATTTGCATAAAAATCTTTGCTATTAATAAAATCATATTACATTAATGTAGAAAAATGTATTTATAAAAACATTTATTTTTAAAGTAACTTTTGTAAAAAGGGGCGCGTGCGTATGCCCTTATACAAATGTGCTACGTCAACAAAATACAGAGCGGGACCGCGCACCGAGGGCGCGAACGCGACGGAAACGATTCCCTCGAACTCTGTATTACCGACGGCGGATAACACGCTACGGTAACCAGCTGTCTAGAAACCAGTGCGTGCGAGCCCCTCTCACTACGTGCGACCAACCCTGCTCACACCCGAAACTACTAGGCGTGAAGAGGGCGAAACATCAAGGTACACACACGCAGTGAGGTGCCTGCTGTTAGGTGTGGCGATGACGTAGCACGGAGCGGAATGAACTGGGTCGCTGGCGGGTTGAACACTTAGTGAAGATGCAAAATGACACACAGGCACCACAATAAAATTTGCTGTATTCTTCAAGACACAATACAATTTGTAGGTACTATCTTCTGGGTACTGTTTCTTCCAGTTTCTTGAGTCTTGATTCTTCAGCTTGTGGCACCCGTGTGTGCCCGTTGGCCCCAGTAGTGCGCCTTTTATATTGTTTGCCGGAGAGCGAGACGGACGATGGCGTCTCTATCCGTACTGCTCATTACCAAACTTGGGTGTGGTCCGGTAACCGCGGTAATGTGTCGTGGTTGCACTATCGCTGTCTCTATCTATTATTATTATTACTTGTATGCAGAATACAATAAATCGTTAATATCTCTAATTACAATTATTCAATTACTATAAAAACTATTTCACATAAATGTAGACACAAATACCTATCCAAAAACACTAAATTTAACATTATAGGTTAATAAACATGGTAGATACAAAGCGTTAAACATTGCAACTTTAAAACAGCTTGAAACTTGTTATATATACACTATTCGATGTTACAGACATTATAAAACATATAGAGAAGGCCAATTTACCTATTGTAATGTACGCAATGAAACACGGACGGTCGCATAATGTGAGTATATTATCGCAAGCGCATTGACAAAGGTGAACGTGGGGGTACATATGAAAAACTTAATCAATCTATACATTACATTGTCCTCCTTCTAAATAAAGATCATCTTAAAACTAACAGAATAACCAAAATAAAATATAAACGAATAAAACTTAATTTTATAGTTTAATCCACTATCTAAAAATCTAAAATTATTTCTTATTTGACCTTGATATTAAAATCATAGAATGACCAGGCTCCCGAATCTTTATTCGTGGCCTCAGAGTGATAGCTTTAGGCGAGCTCTGTTTTTGGGTAATCTCTGAATCTACGTTATCGGTTTGTTTAGGTACCATCTCTTTCTGGACTTCGTTATTTATATCGGATGAAACAACGTTATTGGAACAGGGAAACTCATTAACCGGAACCATCGGCTCATTGTTTTCATTAGAATTAGTTTCTGTATCCAATTGTTGTGTATTTACACATGATAATAAATGACGTGATTTTCTTTTACTTAATAATTGGTCGGTGTGGCGCTTAGATATGCAATCATCGTCTGTACCTTTAACAGTGTACGAGACAGGTCCTGTTCTATCGATAATTACACCATCTTTCCATTTTATATCTTTATTGACATAATTTCGCATCAGTACCCCCTCCCCTGGTAAAAACTCACGCAACTTCCCACCACGGCGCGTCTTTTGCTCTATCTGCTTATCGTGGACTATTTCACTAGTAACCGGTCGTAACAAATCAAGCTTACCACGTAACCGCCGACCTAACATGGCCACTGCTGGCTCTTTTTGTGTTATACAGTGCTCAACGTTTCTGTATGTAAATAGGAACCTAGAAATGGCTTTATTAAAATTTACATTTTCTATTGTTGCCTTTTTTAATACTTGTTTTACAAGTTTAACTGCGTTTTCAGCAGCTCCATTACTAGATGGATGATAAGGAGCAACTAGTACGCGTCTGATACCATTCATCTTTAAATAATGTAAATATTCAGCCGAAGAAAACGGTGGTCCGTTGTCACTCACTATACTTCTCGGGAGACCGAAACGAGCAAAAATTTTGCGCAAACTATTAATAACTGCCGTTGCTGAAGTACTATATACTTCTTCAACTTCTAACCACTTAGAATGAGCATCTATTAATATAAGAAAATACTTGTTACGATATGGCCCTAGAAAATCTATATTCAAACGGACCCAAGGTTCCTTTGGCCAGTTCCACGAATGTAATGGCGCTGGCGGGGCTTGTTCGCGTTGAAAAGCGCAAGACATAATTTCGTGCAACTTGTTTCATTTTGACAATACCTATATGCCCACTATGAATCTCATCCAAAATAATAGAACGTAAGTTATTTGGTATTACAACGCGATAACCCCAAACTAAACAATTATTTTCTATGAAAAGATTATCTTTTTTTGAGAAATAAACCCTATCTCGCTCACTTTCTACACGTTCTGGCCAACCAAATTTAATATATACCCTACTATTTTATTTAGTTGTATATCTTTCTTTGTTTCCTTTTGTACTTCATAAAATGTAACTGGTAAATCATTTTCTATAAAATGCAAATAGCTACCAATATAATTTTCAGAATTAATGTTATATTTATCGCTTGACTGTAACGGTAATCGAGGCAATGAATCAGCAAAACAATTTCTTGTGGAAGGTACAAATTCTATGTCAAAATTATAAGCTGTCAATCGTATCGTATACCTTTGCAATCGACTCGCAGCTGTCTGCGGGATGCCTTTATTTTTGCCAAAAATAAAACTTAAAGCACGGTGATCACTTCGTAATATGAAATGTCTACCATACAAATATTGGTGATGTTTGGTTACTCCAAATAAAATTGCCAGTGCTTCTTTATCAAATTGAGAGTAATTAAGTTCGGCCTCATTTAATGTGCGAGAAGCACAGCTAACGAGTCTCTCTGAACCGTCAGGAAATCTGTGAGTAAGCACTGCACCTAGCCCATACGCACTGCTGTCCACAGATAATATTAACGGTAATGTAGGGTCATAATGAGCCAACACCGGACTGATACTCAACATGTTTTTGATTTCATTAAAAGCTCTTTCACACTGATTATCCCAATTCCATTTAACGTATTTTTTTAATAAATTATATAATGGATGTAAAATACTACTAATATTCATACAAAAATTAGCGTAAAAGTTAACTAAACCTAAAAAACTTCTTAACTGAGATATATCTTTAGGAGTGGGGGCGGTCACTATCGCCTCAACCTTTTTCTTATCAGTGTGAAGACCAAACTTATCTATGCAGTAACCTAAATAAGTGACACTATTTTAAAAAAAATCACATTTTGACCAATTTACACGTAACCCTGCATCCCTCAATCTACATAGTACCGCTCGTAAGTTTTTAAAATGAGTGTTTCTGTCTACTCCAGTAACACAGATGTCATCTTGGAATGCCACCGTACACGGCAAGCCACTAATGGTTTCCTCTATTAATTTTTGAAAGTTCTCTGGTATGCACTTTAAACCGAACGGTACGCGTTTGTAAATGAAAGTACCCAAATGTGTGATAATCGCCGTCATCGGTTGTGAGTCTTCCGTAAGAAGTAATTGCTGATAAGCATTAGATAAATCAATTTTTGAGTATTGTTCTCCTCCCGCTAATTTAGCAAATATTTCCTCAATTCGAGGGACCGGATAATGAAAATCTTTTAAAAGTGGATTGATTGTGACCTTATAGTCACCACAAATACGTATGTTACCATTTTTTTTAACGATAGGAACAATAGGTGTTCCGTAATCTGAACGATTCACCTTATATATGACGTCATCTTGCTGCAAACGTTCAAGTTCGCGCTCAACCGGCTCGCGCAGTGCTAACGGGAGCGTCCGCGCTTTTACATAAACCGGAGTTAAATCTGTTAAATGTAATTTAATGCGAGATTTATAAGTTCCTAACCCATCAGCAAATACTTCTGAAAATTCTCTACGTAATGCTTCTATCGAACATTTGTTTATGTCTGGCATTATATTATGACAATGTGTAACATTCAAATTCAAACAGCGTATCCACGTACGGCCTAACAACGGTGGGCCCCCGTTCTCTATAATAAACAATTTTAAATTTATATTTATTTGTCCGTACACAACATTAACCATAATATAACCCAGAGGTCTAATCACATCGCCAGTATATGTTTTTAAACTAGGCGACTCCTTAATTATGTTTTTAAGTGAGAAACATTCATCATAATACCTCTTAGATATAACAGAAATTTTACTACCAGTGTCAATTTCAAACTTGATAAAACAATTCTCAACCTTAACAACAAGTAAATAAGGACCATCAGTATTATTACCTAAAAAATTGTAAAAACTTAAATCACCGTCAGAATTCGACTCACTCAAAAAAAATTGACTTTTCACTCTCCTCGACGAATTTGGTCCCGAATCTACGTCGTACTTACGACACATGACCTTCAAATGTCCTTTTTCACCGCACCGATCACAAGAGTACATCTTGAACCTGCATCGCGCGGCCACGTGATTGTCCTTGCCGCAACGCGTACAGGGGGCCGCACGGCCGGCGCGTCGCACGCTGTCACCCGGCCCCGGCACCGCCACGCTCACCCGATGTAGCCCGTCTACCTCACCGTCGCCCGCACCGCTCTCGGCGCAGCTACCGCTACCACCGCCCGCCGCAATCGCCGCGTGCCGCTCCGCCGCTTCAAGTGCTAAAGCAAGCTCCACTGCCCGCTTGTAATCTAAATTTTGTTCAGCAAACAGCCGGGATCTCATATCCTCAACACGAAGTCCAGAAACGAACTGATCTCTTAAATTTACCTCTAGACCGTCACTAAAATTGCAAGTTTTAGCGAGATGTTTTAAATTTTGTAGGTATTCGCTTACAGTTTCTTCACGTCCTTGCTTCCTTTGCCGAAATACATGTCGTTCTGCGATCTCAGACCGTCGCGGTTCCAGATGATCCTTGATTATTCTCTCTAATTCTTCAAAAGATTTGTCTTCAGGATGATCAGGAGAACACAAATCACATATCAGCTCATAGCACGCGACTCCTACATGCGTTACTAAAGTCGCCACATGCAACTCTTTCCCGATGTTATTCAACGCTATAAATTGCTTCACACGTCTACAATATGCGTCCCAATTATGTACGCCTATTAAAAAACTTTCAATTGACCCGAATGGCATTTTGAAAATTCCTTTAACCGACTGCGCCAATGTAATGTACGCAATGAAACACGGACGGTCGCAGAATGTGAGTGTATTATCGCAAGCGCATTGACAAAGGTGAACGTGGGGGTACATATGAAAAACTTAATCAATCTATACATTACACCTATATAACACAAAACATTACATACAACTTCTATATAATATGAATTATCGACGATATATGATTTTAGTACTTGTAAGTGATTATTTCTATTGAATTACAAACATTTTCATAACTTATATACTATTCTTATATACCTACACGCTATAGTAACACATTCAAAGCATTAGAAACATTAAATTATTGATTGTTCGTACAAATGATTCATCCCTACAACTTATATTTACAATTGTTATTCTCGTATCATTACGCTTAGGCCTATGCGTCGCTAACATTTTGTTATGTTTTAAATAATTTTTGTTTTGAAACTAAAATGAAATTAATTTAATGTATTGTGGTAAAATAGAAACAATACAAGCTTGACTTAATTTTAAATGTATGTTTATTATTTAAATGAATAAGGAAGTAATGTAATCCAACCTAGACGATATTTTTATATTATTGTAGTGATTAAATCAGTGTACATACTTTTTCAATGCAAAACCGTTGCGGTCCATTGGAGCCCATGAGTTCAGCAAACCCTCCGACGGGCACCCTGCATGTGCCGGTTACAAACTGCAATAGCCGAGCTCGCTTCTCGTTGTCCATCTGCTTAACGAACTGTTAAATAACATTAAACTTCTGTTATTCTTTTTCTATATTTTTATAGTGTTTCACCTCAATTTCATTTGATGTAAAATGTCGATGGGCGATGTGTCTAGGCTTAACTAGGAACATTAGGCCTAAAGGCGACAGATTTTCAACTAGAGGGTGATAACTAACCAGGCGGGTATTGGATATGTTCCTCCACTGAAACCTCAGGCTCATTATAAGATTCGAACCAGGACCGTCCCTGTCTAGGATACAATGAATACATGGTACCTGGGCTAAAGACGGCACCGATTCGAACTTACGTCGATAGACACAGGTTGCGAACGCGATACCATCAGAGCTATTATCGCTTCAAGTGTAATAATGATTTCGACAGAAAAGATCATACACCTTCGGGAAAAGAAAAAGTTAAAGATAATATTTCCTATACAGCAGGTGCCGCGGCCGTAGCCGTGATTCGCTAGGTTATCGGCTCTGCAGTGCGGCCACCTATTTTTTCGCGTCCGCATCCGCGTCACCGCGCCGCCGTGTACATAGCTCAGTGCGCTCGCTTCACTGTGCGTTATCGTGGCACGGCACTGTACCTGATCGTCAGTCGTCGCTATCATGCCGGCCTGCTCAAGTCTCATTAAATTATGTTTGAACGACACCATGGTTGCAGGAAGGAGAGAACTGGCACACTGGCCGGATAACAATTCCACAACTTCTTATTCTTTATAGGTTTAGCGTTTGGTCTCAACCTCACCTGATGTAATAAGTGACGATGTGGCCCAAGATGGTAACACGCAGCGGCGTTTTTAGACAGGCTAGGCAGAACTTTATAAAAGCTATTAACTTAGCAAATATACTACATTTTGGTTCGTCGTCTTGTCGATTAAATAATGTAGGTAATTCAATTGTCGTAATTGCAACCTCAAATATCCATAGGTAATAATATATTGACTGATTTTAAAGACCATATCAATTTACGGACGAACAACTTTCAAAGTCAATATTATCAATTTTTCACACTAAGTAATATAAACGTTAAAATCTTAAATACCTGCTGATATCATAGCTTATAACCACAACAAATCAATCAAACAATGAAGATAATTATAAAAACTAATACGAAAAAAAGTTATGGTGCTTCAAGTAGTGCAAATCAAATGAAACAAGCCAGACGGTTTCGGTTTGGTAAACTTCGGAAAGAGTATTTTTCGTGTTGTAAAAAAGATACTGTGTACTCTGTACGGTTGTGTGCGTTATTTGTGACAGTGTGCCACATATTCATAGGAAAGGACACCCATTAAATCCGCCTGATCACGAGAGCACAAATATAAATATTTAGATACGGATAGTTTGTCTTTTCCAAGGTACTAAACGGGGCAAACGCAGCGCAATGCTCTGTATCGATAATATCCGTGAGTTGACTGTAAGTTTAAAGATTAAAAAAGTAAATGATTGAGTAATATTGGTCTATAGATAAAAAGCCTAAAATGATACTAATCTAGGAAAAGTAATTGTTTATTTATTTAATTCTCCCTTTGGAAAATTAATATTTTTTGTTTGTGAGTCACTTGATTTGAAACGCCTATTAGAACTTGTGACGTCACCATAAAGGAAACATTCAGTTGTCAAACTTGTCACTGTTATCATACAATATAAGTAATATAACATTTAAAATGAATGATGAATTGATGACATCACGGGACCATAATGGAGCATTTTGTGTCCTGTTTTAGAATTCAATTAAAAAATACTTTTAATCACTTTTTATGATATAATAATGAACTTATAAATTGTTTAAAACAATTATCCAAAAGTTGTAAACTCCCGGATTAGTATCAATGATACCATTTTCACTCGACAGGTGGAGCTGATTTATAATTTAAGAATTACTTGTTTAATAATAGTAAGTAATCGTAAAATAATACTGGATAAGTAAAATAATGTTAGATATATTAGGTCTTTACCTATGAAATTGCCGTTTTGTATGAAAAAATTTTAACGAATTTTTTTCATATATTTTTTATTTGTATTAATCGAAGTAATCACCCATGCCATCAATGCATCTTTGCCAGCGCAGTGGCAGTTTATTGATGTCCTTCTTAAAGAAATCAGCTGGACGGGAGGCAACAAATTCTTCAAAGGCATTTTGTACTGCCTCTCGGGTATTGAATTTTTTCCCGCCAAGGAGTTATCCAAATTCTGGAAAAAGTAGTAGTCTGTAGGCGCAAGATCTAGTGAGTAGGGCGGATGACGGAGAACTTCCAACCCCAGTTTTTGCAACTTGGAGACCGTCTGCTGTGCAGTATGAGATCGCGCGTCGTCGTGCAGGAGCAGAGGAGACGAGCGATTGACCAATGCTGGTTGGAGATGTGCCAGCTTCTCCATCATTGTGTTCAGTTCTTCACAGTACACATCTGCAGTAATGCTCACCCCGTTTGGTAAGAAGCTGTGATGAATCACACCGGCGCTAGACCACCAAACAGTGACCATCACTTTTCTAGGGGTAAGTTTTCGTTTAGGGCATTGTTTAGGTGCTTAACCAGGATCCAACCAACTAGCTGAGCGCTTGTGGTTATCAAACAGAATCCATTTTTCATCGCAGGTAACGATGCGGTTCAAAATTCCTTCATTTGTGTGTCTGTTGAGCAGTGCAAGGCACGTCTCGACGCGTACTTTGCGCT
Organism: Saturnia japonica; assembly: GCA_033032175.1. Lineage (NCBI taxonomy): Eukaryota > Metazoa > Arthropoda > Insecta > Lepidoptera > Saturniidae > Saturnia > Saturnia japonica. Next base: position 11,015,023 of record CM065305.1, read on the forward strand.
GGCGATCATTGCGTTCGTGGGGCACCCATTTGTCAAGCTTTTTTACCTTGCCAATTTGACGCAAATGGACCAATATTGTTTTGACGCTTACGTCGAAAGCTGCTGCTAATTCAGCCGTAGATTGTGTATCATCAGCATCCACAATCGCCTTTAATTCGTCATTGTCGACCAAAGTCTTCGGACGACCGCGAGGTTCATTTTTCAGGTCGAAATTCCCAGAACGGAAGCGAGCAAACCAATAACAGGTGGTGCGTTGGTTTGTAGTGTTAGCTCCGTAAACGTCGTTGATGTTGCGTGCCGCTTGTGCCGCGTTGCTGCCACGACGGTACTCATATTCCATAATTACTCGAATTATTAACGTATCCATAATGCCAAAAAAGATTGAAATGCGATGAAAATGTAACACTAATCAATAAACAAATGACTACTTTAAGAAAAAGAATTCCATGTTTTTAAAATAAAATTAATTTGAAATTAGAATTCTTAGCCAAACAAAAATTATTTTGATTTGAAATGGCCAGTGCTGCAGAACGGCCATTTCATAGGTAAAGACCTATTAAATAATCTGAGTTAGGTAGGGTAGGCAGTGTCTTTCATTATTTATGAAATGCACGCCGCCGCGCTGTTAACACGCTAGCCTAGTGGGAGGACTGGCTCTTAGGTACAGCTGCTGAAACACATGGCAACACATTTTCAACTTGAGGGTGGCAGCTAGCCGGCGGGCATTAGAAAATGCTCTAATATCTCATTTCTGTTAAAAAATTATTTTATCAATATCTAGGATTTCTAATAATTTGTTTAAAGAAAGTTTTTAAGGTTATAAAAATAATTTAACATAATATATTGTTACGACCTGTTACAACAACCCGATTAAAAAAATAGAAAATCCTGTTCCCGAAATATCTTGAAGCAACTACAACCTTCTCATGACTTCGAAATAATGTTCGCGTCGTAAACAACCGCGGCGCATATTTGTATAAACATCGCAGTTTACACACACATGTATAGGGCTTATCGCCTCGATTACGTCATCGAGCGTTCAAGCGTCCGAGCAAAAGTTCGCGACGCTTCACGATGTTTTTGCGGTCGTTTAGTGTAGGTATATAAGCGACACAGGCGCGGCGTCGAGCAGTTTAGTTTTGAATTACAAAGCGATAAAAGGAAGCGAAACCACAGTGTAATAAATAACAGTGTTGTGAGTTCGTGTAACTTGAAACTGTGTGGAATTCAAATAAATCTTCTTCACGTCAATATCATCGGCATTTTTAATACCAACGGGTGTAACAATATATTGTTACTTATATTGTTTAAACATTAACTAATAATAAATATTTGCGATTACAGATTCATGACCACATGCCGACCGATACAACTTTGTAACACAATGGTCTGTTATGTTGTTCGATGCAGGATAAATTATTTGTTGAGGAAATTTTAAATTAAGTAAAGTGTTTATTATGATTTAAAAATAGCACTTATGGATAAATTCGTACTTAGGGGGTGTTCAAGTATTACGTAACGCAATTTTTGAAGATTTTTGAGCCAGTCGAGGGATTCCCCGTAAAACTTAAGTGAAAATGGTTGCAATCTTGGGAAATTTTAGTTGACTAGTTTTTTATTTAAATAATTTAAAAAAAAATGTTACGTAACGCATTGTTCGAACCCGCCTCCTGCCCTTGTAACGCATCGTAACGTTTTACAAGAGACACACTTAGATACTTCGTCCTTATCAAAAAAAAAATCACGATATCTTCGTAAACAATAATTCTGTAGACCACACGAGCGGATCTGCGAGCACAGCTAGTAACGAACAAATACAAACCTGCCAAAACCAAGCAACTTGTTTACTGGTTCGCGTGTAATGCCTGTATATAGTGTTCTTCTGCCAGTCTTCAACATCTACTTCCTGCATGCCGCATAGCATCAATTCTAATTCACGCTCGTCAAAATATTTCAACCATTCCAGAGGTACCACCTGTGAACACAACATTTTCATGAACTGAACCTGACGAAGAATCTACGATACCTATTATTACGCTACTCCAAAAATGCTCAACTGTAATGATTTCTTTTTTATAACATTCTACTTCTAATTTTTAATCGATATAATAAACAAAGTTTCCCGCGGAACATCAAAAGCATATTTACATGAAGGAATATTACATGAATAAAAAATAATATTATAAAATAACGCCACCCCACTCACGGCCTTATCTCCAACATATTGGTATCAGATTTATTTAATTTCAATACTAATATAGTTTTCGACAAGAATAACTGCAGGGATCTGTTAATCTAAATTAGATTTTTTTATAACAAATAGTTATTATTTGGGATAGGATATATTTTTATTCAAATATTTAAAAAAGAAACTAAACGAATAACAATAAAATCAACCATAACATTATGTAAGTTATTAAATACCAGCAAATTATATAACAAAAGCATCGTTTCTAGTGTTCGTTAGAAAATTACATAAAGAATAGGGCGTTTAAAAAAAATAAAAATAATAATTCCTCGGTACCACGCTCAAAAGTTTCGTTTTAATGCCAAAATAGGCCTCTGAAAATGTTGATAGACCCTTATATAAATTAAAATAGCACGCACATTAAATATTCGGCCGTTTGGTTTAGAAGCCAACCGGTTACTCAGTTTACAGGACTCGACATTCAACAAATTCATTTTTATCTGAAAATCAAATTTAAAAGTGTCTCTTCGTACCTATAACTAATTGACAATAGAAAAAACACTGACCTCATTGAATCCGTCGAGGAAAGCAGACGTTTGTTCTTCTATACCCCTAGTCATGCGCCATTGTGTTACTAACTGAAGATATTGCTCTTTATTTGACTGGAAATAAAGTACAGAACTAAATTTAGATGAGTTATTATCATTTATGATTTAAAATAATTCCATATTCCGGTAATGCTGGATTTCTATGCATTTTAAATCGCTAATACGTCGTAGGCGGGCACGGTGTTTGAGCCTGTGGGTTGATGCCTTTTACCCAGCAGTGGGATATTTACAGGCTGGTATTATCATGTGTATCGGTATACAGTATTTATTAATAGATTAGACTTACCAAGATATGAAAAGAAATATAGTACCTAACATATGTACACATTTATAAATCAAAATATTTTTAACGCGTCCATTATTATCACAAACAATTTTGCGAAAAAAGTAACTCTTATACACAAACAAGATGAAATATGAGAAAAATTAAATTTTTAAAGTGTAAAAATACATTAAAAACTTACCTCAGTTACCCGCTCCTTATCTCCAGCGGGTTTTAGTTCGTGATGTATTACTTGTCCGAGAACTTCAAAGTCCACACTAAACCACATCTCGAGACCGCATTCGTCTATGTTATTATCTTTGATCCACACTAAAGAGTTGTAAAACTCAGGATCTATAGATTCAATGTCCTTCATTGTGAGCTTCTTGTTCAGCATTCTTTTGTAAAAAGGCATTGTAAAACCGGAATAAATAAATCTACCGTGATATAACGCCATCGCTATAAATCTGCCTATAAATTTAAAATACAAAAGGTGATCAGGGTTGACGTAACTGGCTGGATTAATTTGCAAACTGTAGTTGTTCTTGTTGGCGTACTCGAAGAGACAATACATCGGGTTCAAAACTTCATGCGAAAGTAAAAAGAACCATTCTCTACTGACACCCCCGTAATCTAACCCTTCCTCCCCTCTGAATATTATGTACAAGCGTCTGCGTAATTCGTAAGCGGGTAGCCTCATTATCTGAAACACAAGTTAATCACATTCAGTACTATATGATACTAGCTAAGCCCCGCGGCTTCACCCGCGCTATGGGTTCAAAAGGAAGCACAAACTAATAAATTACAAGATTATAAAATTGAAAAGCATTTTACATTAGAATATTAAATTTATTATCACTTAATAAGTTTAGTTAGGTTTATCCCAACTAACAGGAAATTAAATGTTATAGTAACCATGTGATAATAACCATTACACATATTGTAGCCACTTTGCAAGTTGTTGTAGAAATAAATAATAATTTTGTTTTTAAGGAAAACATAGCGACATAACAAACATTAGGTCTAGGTTTGGATCGGCGAAATATCGATCCGATATAAGTTCACAAGAATTTTTCGAAATTCGTGTACATTTTGATTGGTAACATCAACGACTGACGGTCAAAGAAAAAATCGTAAGGAAGCTTGAACGCCTCGAAAAATGTACGTATATTAACATCGTATGTGTGTATGTCGTCGGCCGGCGAGGTGATTAAGTATGTGTCTTCCCTCAGGAAAAGGATTCTTTTGCCCATCATCAATGCCATCCCATTGGCGTTAACCAATTGGGAGCTATTCCCATCACAGAACTGTCTGGTGTCCACTCCACGGTGTTGGGTTGGCAACCCAAAATTCATATATACAGTGGTGGTCATATAATTAGAAACACTTCTTATGAATAAAGAAAGTATAACTTCAACGTACAAATGTTGGTAAAAAATATACATATTCTATAATTAACAATCATGCAATAAGCCACTCAAATTAAAAACTCATCAAATGCATAAAATATTAAAAATATCTTACTTTTAATTACAAAATGAGTCTTACACATGTAGGAGTTTATTTTCTGTTACTGGCTGATGGACGCCTAATTAGAAACATTTTAAAAAAGCATCCATAGCTCGTTCTTTTTTTGAAATTGGAGAATAACATTTCTTTCTTGACTTTTTCTATTATTTTGGCGGCAATTCAAAATTTAATATGAATTATATTTTGTTCAAAATGGGCAAAAATAAATGTTGTGACGCTTCAACTAGGCAAATAATTGTTAATTTACTTATAGATCATAAGTGGGCGTACAAAAGAATAGCTGAGCATTTAAATTGTTCTGTTAAAAAAGGAAAAAACACATGGAACTGTTGAAAATGTTCTTAGAATGGCTCGGCCAAGAAAAGCTTCTCTAAGAGAAGATACGCTAATCGTTCGTGTTGCTAAAAAAGACCCAAGTATAGGCTCCAACCAGATTAAAAATGAAGTTTTTTCGTCTGATGACCCAAGAAACATCTCGTCAAGACTGATACGCCGAAGATTAGTGGAAGCTAAATTGTTTGGAAGAATCTCTGAAAAGGTACCGCTCTTCTTACCAAGCAACACCGAGAGAAGCGATTATTATTCGCTAAAAAATATGTTAATTGGACGGTACGAGAATGGAAAAAGGTGTTATTTTCATATGAGACAAAAATAGATAAGGTAAATTCCGATGGAAAGCGCATAGTCAAGCAAGGTGGAGGTAACATTAAACTTTGGGGGTGTTTTTCCGGATGTGGAGTTGGACCCGTTCGGAAGATTGAAGGTACAATGGATCAATGGCAATACAAAAATATCTTAGAGCACACAATGATTCCCTACTCGGAAGATCATTTGCCTGTAACCTGGATCTTTCAGCATGCCAATGACCCTAAACACACGGCCAATAGCGTCAATAGTTTCCTTAGCGAACAGCGTATATCCGTTTTGGACTGGCCAGCAAATAGTCCGGATTTAAACCCGATAGAAAATCTCTGGTATAATTGTTAAAAAGAAAGTCTCAAACAAACGTAACACCAGTCAAAACGAACTATATGAAGCATTTGTCGAAGCACGGAATTCAATCCCCCTAGAAAAATGTATGAAATTGATTGAATCAATGCCACGTCATTGCAGTGCTGTTATTTGAAAATAAGGATACGCCACTAAATATTAATTATAACTATTGGTAGGCTGTGGATAGTAGCTATTTCGTAAATAACAATACTAATTACTAATACTTAAAAAATATTGTTTTTTATACTTTTTTGTTGTTGTTTCTAATTAGTTGACCATTATTGTTCATACCTTAATACAGATTTCAATGTTTGTCCGTAATGTAATAATTAAACTGCACTTGTGTAATGGGATTTATATTGTTTTTCTAATAAATGATAAATCGTTGAACATATTGTTGTCCTATTTATTGTTTAATTTCAAAATAAAAACGATTGCTGGTGAAGTATCTTACATAATATCAAGGACCGTTGGCAGTGTTTCTAATTATACGACCACCACTGTATACACCCCAACCTATCAATAACGACTAGCATAGTTGCGCCATAGAAAACCTTGTTTAAAAACTAGCACTATATATATATATATATATATATATATATTCGTAGCATATTTGTGCATAAGATATATCTTAAAAAGAGAATATAAATGAAAATTGCTGTGTGTATGATTATTAATAATGAAAAAGTAGTTTCATTAGGTTAATGGTCGTAAGCGTGACTGATATGATCGAGGTCCTGAGTTCGATTCTCCGGTCGAGCAAAGTGTTATTGGGTTTTCTATGAAATTCTCAGTAGCAGGTTGGATGTTTGCTTTGTGGCCGGTTTTGTACTATGCTATAATAGACTCGCCGCCTACTACATGGGACCTACCGGCGATCATGTACATTAGTACACCTCTGCCATACATACCCCTTCGACGATACAGTGGTAATGGTATTTATTTAAGAATTACATCAAATATGTTTTAAAATACATAGTAGTATCACAGCCTATAAATCCATACAGTGTTCCAAAGACGACTCTAGACATGACAATCGTGCGGGGCGTGAGTGACGACCATCTGATATACATTATTAGTATTAAAATGAACTATTTTTTTTCTATTTACATGTATTTTACTATTTTAACATTAATTGTTAGAATCACAGTAATAATACAGTAACTATTCATACGTACTTGATGATAAGAGTCTTCGAAAAGCGTTTGCCGGGACAGTGTAATTTTAATATGACTCGGCAGAGCGTTGCTTTGGCAAAGATATCTGAATTGACTAAGCTTCCATCTAAACGATCTCTCGTATGCGCGAGGCACTCCATACGCGCCCTGTGGACCCTTAGGCGCACCAGGCCTTGGGTCCTGGAATGAAGTGGTGCGAGTGTTGTGATCCACGAAGTATCTAGTGCCTTCCTCCGTGAAGCGAATCTCCCATCCTGGCGGGAGAGCCTCCTCTAATGCGCTTACTTCTTGACCCTAAAGAAATCATTTTAGATCAAATTATATAAAATAGAACATTATCAAGTGTCATTTGTTTCTGTAATTAACTTGTAAAATCCTACTAAAATTAGGTCCTTACATATAAAATTAGCGCTTTGTCGTACTAACTACTTTGATCTGAAATATATCCTCTTTGGTTAAGAATTCCAAATTCAAATTTATAAATTCATTTAGCTGGTACATTTGAGTTTTGAAAACAGTCATTCATTTATTTTTTCATCATTATTTTTTTCTTTGGCGTCGCTATTATTACCGCACAATGGAAAACATGAAATATCGGTATATTTACGAGTACGAGTTCTACCGTGGCACCAGTGCTGCAGAAACAGCTCGAAGGATTAATGATAAGTACGGCGCTGGTGTCGCAAAAGAAAGCACGGTACGTTTTTGGTTTCAACGTTTTCGTTCTGGAAATTTTGACCTTCAGAATCGACCCTGTGGACGACCGGTGACCAACGTGGAAAATGAAGAATTAAAGGCTATTGTGGAAGCGGATCCATCACAAAGCACTTCAGCGATAGCTGCAGGCTTCGGGGTAAGTGATAAAACTGTATTAATCCACTTGAAGCGAATCGGGAACTTGCAAACACGCGTCGACTGCTGTGGTACTTTGCTCAACCGACACAATAATCAAAAGATTTTAAATCGAATCATTACTTGTGATGAAAAGTGTATACTGTACGATAATCGGAAGCGCTCGTCGCATTGGCTGATCCCTGGAGACCCAGCCAAATCCTGCCCTAAACGAAAATTGACTCAGAAAAATTTACTTGTGAGGGTTTAGTAGACTAGCGCCGGTGTCGTTCACTACAGCTTTCTAAAATCTGGCCAAACGATTACGGCAGATATCTATTGTCAGCAACTGCAAACTATGAAGGAAGAACTAGCTGCTAAACAACCGAGATTGGTCAATCGCTCTAGGCCACTGCTGCTTCACGACAACGCAAAACCACACACTGCACAACAAACAACCACTAATTAAGATGAGCTATAATTGGAATGTCTGCGACATCCACCGTACTCCCCGGACCTTGCTCCAACAGATTACCATTTTTTCCGGAATTTGGACAATTTCTTACAAGGAAAAAAATTCAACTCCGATGCGGCAGTCTAAACCGCCTTCAAAGAGTTTATTGATTCTCGCCCCAATGGTTTTTTTAGTAAAGGGATCAATAAACTACCTATGAGATGGCAAAAGTGCATAGATAACAACGGTGCATACTTAGATTAATTAAATATATTTTCCAAAAAAAAAATTGACTTTATTTCCTCCCGTACAAAACGCCAATTTCATATGTAAGGACCTAATGTAATAATCCTACTAATATAATAAATGTGAAAGTGTGTATATTTGGATGTTTGTTATCCAATCACGCTAAAACGGCTGAACAGATCTCAATGAAATTTGGCACACAGATAGTCTATGACCTAAAATAACACATAGGGTAATTTTTATCCCGGTAAAAATCATAGTTTAATCAGTGTTATCCTACAAATATAATAAATGAAAAGTTTCTATGTTTGTTACTCAATCACGCAAAAATAGCGTTTTTTTTTTGTTTGTCGTGTTCGGAGATCAGTCTGTGTATATCTAATAATACGCAGAAGAAGTCGCGGGTAGCAGTTAGTGTAACATAATTTAGTTGGGATATAATAATTTCATTAACATAAATTGTATTTCAAAGAATTGGAAGATTGAACGAATAAAACAATTATGTATCTATAGAAGACAGTATGTTATTGTAGCAAAAGAAAAAGTCGAACAATCGATCGCCCATCAAGGTGCCGTTGAGCAAACCTTGACCTCAACTAGCATTGATTTAGCGTAACCGATGTACCTTGGTGATATTCATAAACTTAAAAAAAAATACCTTGATCATAGGAAACAGAGGTTGCTAACGTCATATTTGTTTTTTATATTGTTTTAATTTTGTTTTTATTGAACAATAGACTGATCATATTAATAGAAACATAATAATTAGGAGAATAAATGATAAATTATAAAACATATTTTTATTTATATTTGCTTGAATACCTACGCATAACGTGAAAATTACTGAATTACAGTGCAGTTTTTCAGTAAAGTGGGATCAAGCAGAAAGGACAAAATAGTAATAAAATATTTGAAACAAAGACAAAGGTTCTATTAAATTCTTAATTTCTGATGTTGGTGATACGTGTACAGAATTATTATAATAACGTAAAGACGCAACGAATGCACACAAAATATTTAATGGCCACATAATATCTATGGCATACCTGCGTGCGCGGGTCTTCCCATTGTGTTGTGCGGTTCTTGTGGTTGACGTAGTAAACCCGGCCGTCTTGCTGCACTCGGCGCTCCCACCCGGATGGCAACGCACCCAACGCATCTTCGACGCCCGCAGCGGTTCCCCCGCTCGCGCTTGGAGCGGCTACGGCTAATGGAGTCGCAACCGCAATCGGACCCACACCCACACCCGCATTTGTGCCCCTGTAGCCGGACCACCAGCTGCAACAATGTCTGATTTTGCAAAGCTTGCACTCGGCAGTATATTTAAGAGTTTATTTACAAATAATTATTTAAAAAAAAAAAATAGAACAGTAATGTACCGATTCCAAATATTATTCAAGATAATTTCAAAATATATGATTACAGTATATCATATTAAATTGTTGTATTTAAAAATCATGTTACAAGTAAATTCTCAAAATTTACGTAAGCAAAATAAAATTAGCAAGATAAGATTATTTCACTTGATAAGCAAATAAGCCATAAAATCTACTACAAAATTTGATGATAAAAATGTATTTAAATAACCGTCTTTATTGTATCTATATAGCGTAAATTGACTTTGAATGTAGGTTGCGTACCCTCGTGTCATTCGTTTATAAAGGAGAATCAAGATACACACGTGTTTACATAATTTTCATTAAAAAAAAATTACACTTTTTATCAACGAAGATGTTGATTTTTCGAAAACTCCGCTGTCTACTTCAGAAAAAGCAGCTATCCTAAATAAATCATCCCCCCAATAAATAGAGGTTTCTATAAAGACTATAGTCGTCTATTAAATTTAGTTAAATTTAAAGTTACATTTTATCTCTGTTAAAGATAGACTCTCCAAAAACGTTGAACAACTAATTTCTTTATATATATCCAAAAGCCCAAGTACCTACTAATTTGCTCCCACACCAACAATAACAACAGAAATCCCCATACAAGTTTTCAAAATTTATTTCACTCCTCGCCAAAAGTTGATTGTTTCGACTTTTTATTAATAAAGCCCCTGGGGCTGAAATTGAACCTTTTATCCAAATTTCACATTTCTAACATCAGTAGTAGTCTCTGTTGGGAATTGATGAATTAGTCATAAGTTTTCAATTACGTAATTGAGCACAAGTTTTTGGCATTTTCTAATTTACGTAACCGAAGAAATAAATTCCGTAATTTACGTACCCAATTGATAACCTTGATGAATAAGAATAATCGATTAATAATAACATCAATATAACAACATTGGCGTCTCTTTCTTGCTTTCCTCAATTAAAGAGGAATTTCAGAGCATAAAGCTCTAAGATAACGTCTTGTGGACACATTTTAATTTTGTCTACTTAACTAGTGGCCAGTCATACACCTCAATTCAGCTTGGATGACGACTATTCTGAATGAGCAATAATATGAAAAGATGCATAAATTACTTTTCAACACACTTGCTCATAAAGTGGCTCTAATATCACCGCAATTAGGCACATAATGACACCTTTAATCAAACTGTGACTTTTTCATTGCTAATACTCACAAGTGAGTTATAGAGTCTTTTTTATTTTTTATTAGTCGAGTTGCTTTGTTCTTAAAAAAGTTTCGATACAAAAAAGATAATGATCAATAGAACAAATAAATTAATGTACCTATTGCTTACTCATTTCATACAACTTCGTATTTAAATAAATAATTTCAACTTGTACGTGTTTAATAAATAAAACTTTCACTCAAATATAACTTTTGTTTTCTCTGTAATAAAGGAAACTTTAAATTCCCCAATTTATACGTGGGTAAAACGCTATCTGCGGAAAGCCAAAAAAAAAAGAAACCTCATTCCTTTAGTCTATGGCCGATCGCCATTGTTAGATGCGCGCGCAAACTTATTAATTTTTCCCGCCATAGCGGAAAAAAATGATTTTTTATTATTATTTTCGTCACAAGTGTGTTGAAAAACGTCGTATGATACACGTGTGTATTGGTGATTACCGTCCTCGGCTCTCTTAAGACCCTCACCTAACGGCTCGGGTCTCAATGGCGCCTCAGCGGTAATCACCAACATTACACACTTGTACCATAATGTACTATTAAACGATTTTTTCAGTGACTTCAAACTTTGGACATAATAATTAGATGTATATGTATATTAGATGATATTATAGTTTTGGTAACCATGATTATAAACATATCATTTCTGAAGTCAGCTGTTCACTTTACGACGCGTTAAAATGTATGGCGTGGTTATAAATTTATTTTCAGAAGTAATCCAGTTTTCAATTTTTTTTTAATTATGGATAACGGTTACTGCTGTTACATCTCTAAAGAAACTAAAAATAGGTACCTAGTTTTAAAGAATTGGAATATATATCGCACACTGCGTAATTGTGGGATAGAATTCCGTAAGTAACTCGAAGGAAGCGAAATATTCAAATAATATACACTCTTGGACATATTTGATGACGGAATTGTTTCTCTTTAAAAGTTCCAAAAAAAAATCCGCGATAGCATAATATGGTCTATCTTGAAATGCAACATAATAACCTTTTTATAGTTATAAAATTTGTTCTAAAATAATGCGTTATTTGCGAAGGTGTTTTTATAAACATGTTAATAATCCTTATCGAATTAAATACTTATTCATCAAGAGTATTTCATTTTGAAGAAAATGTATTATATGAGCCTACGACCCACACTCTCTCCTCCTTTTTATATGACGCAGACGAAGATGCGCCGGTCAGCTAGTAATATATAAAGGGGGACCAAAACGTATTGTCGTTCAAGTTTGGTGAAGTTGTAAGAGCCATCAGCGGCTCTGTTTACGGCTAACAGTATAGTCAGTCAAAAAAAAAAAAGTTTTGTCGTTTTTATGCATATCCATATTCGATTGTTAATTATCAGGTCATTTTATACTTCAAAGTCTTGCCAAAGGCATTTGTAGCGACATCTCTCGCCATAACTGACGCATCCTACATAGCGACATCTATCGAGCCACATACGACGAATCATACATCGCGATATTGAAATTAACACAACAATTGAGTATATATACAAGAACCCGACAACAACCGTTGTCAAGTTCGGTGGAGCTGTAAAGGCCGCAGCGGCTTCAGAGCCCCTAAGGCTAACAGTATAGTCAGGTCAAAAAAAAAAAACAACCGTTGTCCGCTTCCGCTAAAAATTCAAAGGTTAGCATGAATGTTTTACTCGTAAATTATATTTATTTTTGCAAATTATTATGGCGAAATGGTAAGTCAAATACCAGAAGAGTTATATACGCTTTTCACAAGGGTAGTAACGCAACAGTTACTACCAAGAATATATGCGAAGTTTACCCAAATGCATTAGACGTTCGTGAATGCCAAAAGTGATTTTCTAAGTTCAAATCCGGTAATGTTGATCTTTCCGACTCGTATCGATCAGGAAGACCAACAACTATAGACAATGACATGTTAAGTTCGGAAGTGGAAGCAAATTCATGTTAGACAATCGGGGAGTTATCAAACACTCTTAACCAATCTTGGTCGACCATCCAAGAACATTTAAAGCAGATAGGGAAAGTAAACAGAGCAGGTGTTTAAGTCCCGCGCATAATCAGTCCGAAGTAAACAAAGCTAACCGATCCACCACCCGATATTGCTCCGTCGGATTTTCATTTATTCCCGTCTTTACGACATTTTGTAAGTGGCACAAAAATTGAAAATTTGGATGATATCCAAAATGTCATCTTCAGATATTTTAAACAAAAACCAATTATCTTTTATCGATTAGCCATTGAAAATTTGTACACTAGATGGTAAAAGGTTGTTGATAACAAGGTTGATTACATAATTAATTAAAAATAAAAACTTATCCATTTGTAATGATCGATGAAAATGTGAAATGATGTGAATCGATGTGAAATGAAATCTTCATATAAAATGTGACATAACTACCAAAGGAGTAAATTTATCTGGCTCTATATCACTCTCAGATGTGGTTGTATATTTTTCAATCTTTTTTTAATCCATGTATAACTAACTATCAGACCTATAATACGACATTTAGGGCCGTCTACTTCAATGAGGTGAAACAAATATATTGTATAAATAAACGTTAGGGCAGCACAGACATTTCCATTTTTTGGCAACCAATACCCATTGTCAGTTTAGGCTTCAGAATTCATGTTATATTTGCTTACTGCCTGTTGTGTAAATATGGAAACCAAAAAAAGGAATGTGCGGTAAATAACTTTGTGTTGTGTTGGGTTTCCAGAGCTCCTTGGGGAAGGAAGCGGGTTTCAAATCTGGAAACCCAACTCACCACACGAAGACTACACAAGGTTTTATCCGCGATATGCTTGTTTGCCACCTGTGTAGTATAAAAAGAACTTTAGTGCTGCTGAAAACCACTTACTTAAGCTGTTTAATTCCACAATGAAATTCTCTTGACTTCCATGTAGTAAAATGATCAGGGCCTGGATCTAACATCTTTTATTTTTATTTCAGGTTGATTAATAAATTCAGTTAATAGAATATCTTCAATTGCCAGATTTTTTTACTAAGGTGGTGGCAAACAAGCCTACGTCCCCCGCCTGATGGTAAGCGATTACCGTTGCCTATGAACACTGTAATACCAAAAATGCCACTAAAACGTTGACAACCTTGAACCCCCCTTACCAAAAGGAGCTCTGGAAGCCCTACTTACCACAGGAACACAGGACAAAGTTATTTGGCTGCAAACTTCTACAGGTAATCAATACAATTAAAAATATCGATTATAATACATCCCCGAGCCTGGTGAAGCTGTCAAAGCGTCTCATGGCTCTGTTCAGTCAAAGTCTGCGTAAAACGGAACAAAACGTACACGTTTCGATAAGGGCTAATTTGATTGGTGGATCGCAATTGCCAACCATTTTGGTGCTCCTTTCACTCCCCTAACCCTTACTATTCCAACCGCCTCTTCTCGCGCGCGCGCACCGGCACGAACACCGTTGCCGACAAAAATTTAAGAAAAATACAAAAAACTGTGAATCTGGTGGAATCCGAGTATCCCGACCCTGACCTCATCAAAACTGGTGAGTAATTGTGATATATCCAACAGGCTCCATGGTCCTAAAGGCTGAGTATAGTTTGTTGAAAAAAAAAAAAAATACACTTGTACCTTGTAATAATGCAAAATAAAGAAATATGTAACCTAAAATCAAATATATCTTTCACATCTGTCAAAGTCTTTAGAATAACCGTAATCTGGCCATCGAAGGAACAGACAAAGTTATTCCTTTAATAAAGCCTATCCATCTGACTATTGAAAAATGCATTTCTCTGCTATCAGTTGAGTAAAATCGGCCCTTACAAGATTTTATTGCTTAGAGAGTAACGAAAGTAAAACATGGTTTAACATTATTATAGTGAGGAAACAGATTGTAGCTTACCTGTAGGCGCAAGATTATGGTCGGAGTCGATTTGGTGTGGCGGATGCGGGTGTGGGTAGAGGAAGCGCTGGTTGCCTTGCGCGACCACGTGGCGCCTTTCCCCACGCCAGTGTTGGAAGCGAGCGAGCCGCTCTGTGTCAGGCCGCTGCCACGTGGTGGTGCGCGTGTTGTGGTCTACGTAATACACACGACCGCGTGTATCACGTCTTACTTCCCAGCCAGGCGGCAGCGGCTGCGGCCTCTCCCACGATGTCGACCGAGTGTTATGATCCACATAATACCTACACCCCAACAATAGTCATAATTACTATATTGTTAGATATTCATCGTTACCCTCGTCAGTAGTCGAGTGGGATGTAATTCATAACTACCCTACTGCTGGGATTGAGTGGAAGGGTATATAAGACGTAGCACACACGAACAAGCAGACATTCTCGAACAGTTAGACTAGTCACTCATTCGTAGTCCGTGAATTATATTAGTAGTTCATGAATAGGGTATTACACCATTTTTTGAAATGTGGCTTCATTTGATCTTTTAGTAATAATAATGCACCACTAGAATTTTTATTTCAATTTTATTAAATCGATTTGTGCTCTAAAATTGCATTTTAATTTTACATTTTAAATATCAACGTGAATACGCTAGCCGCAATACTACATTGGATTCTGACATAGGTACTTAAATAGTCAACAGCCATGCTCTTAGAACAAAGTATTTTAGTCATTTAGCAACGCCTAGTGGAGATAATTTTAAAAACTAAGATGGTTTTTTAGTATTTTAATACCATTAACTGTTAATGTTATCCGACAAACACCGCGACGCTAACGCACACCTACATGTTAGTAACATAAAATGAGTAATTATATTTGTAGTAGTTAATCATGACAGATATATCATATAAAAATATTATTTTACTCATACAGTACTTTCAGGATTTATATAATAAACATAATATCACAATTTCGATCTTTCGGTAACTAATTCTGATTTCCAAGACATAAATAATTTTTGGAGGACCATAAATAAGCAGTGTTGATAAAAGGTAGAATAAGTTTATACAAATAAATGATTTTTTACATTTACTTAAAACAATAATATTCACAGCACCTAAGTAATCAATAATAATAACAATGTCTTTTTTGCTACCAAAACTTTTCAAAAATATGAATACTTAAAACTTTATGTCATTCTTACTAGCGGTGCGTAATCGAAGCGAAAACGAATCGAAAATATGTATTGAAATCGATAGCCGATCGGATCTATTTGTAGTATTTATTGGCTCGAAGTTATTGTCGCTGTCGTGTTTTGATAGAATTTCATATTATTTTTTAAAGCTATTTTTTGTTTTGGATTCTTATAATCTTTTTGAGAATAGTGCTGCTGACCATGACCAGTCTGATATAAATGATCGTCGAGATGTAACCATCATATGTTACACTTGAAAAAACATAATTGTTCAATGTACACTAAACTAAATTACCAATAAAGATTTAAAAGTTACTATTAAATATTTCCCTGTTATTTTACATTCACAATTTATATCTTAACAAAACACAAACTCAAACATTTTAATTTATACTGCCAATTTTACTAATTTAGTTCAAGGACACATTTCTAGAGATATTGAGTTAACGGTCATTCCAATGTGTGAGAATAATACAGCAATGATTTTTTATCTTTCCTTTTGATAAACGCATACACCGAACTTCTCGATAGCGAAAAGAACGATATTGTTTCTTCGGACAAAAACCGCTACTAAGAAATAAATAGTTACGCTATCCGCTATTGCTCCCATAGATAGTTTCAATAACTATCTACATTGTGCAATAACCAAACCTCATTACTTACCGTCGCCCATAAACATCGTATCTCATCTCCCAACCAGTTGGCAATTCGTCTTCTGTGGAATTAGGTAAAGATGATGCTGCTGAAGGTTGTGACGTCGACGTGTTGTTTGAACCAGAAGGTTCCTGGTGGGATGGTCCAGCTGTGTTATCTGATGAAGACGGCACTAAGCTAGTTGGAACCAAATTCCCATGAACTGTGCCATTGCTTAAAGGTGGTGGACCTGGAGGAGGCTAATAAACAGATACAAAATAAAATATAATTTTTTTGTTGTCATTGTTTCTGTAAAGCAAGTTAAGATATTTAACTATGACCCTACTATTGATGACCCAGAGGTATTCAAAAGTAATACAATGCAAGATATAATTATATGCTAGTTATTTATAATATAAAGGTATTATGCTGAATAGTTGAAAATCATTTACTTACTCTCAGTGACTGTGAACGCATCATGAACCTCACTACTTCTGGATTGTTACGCAATCTAATTCTAGCACGAACTCCCTCATTCAATGGGTTGCAGGAACTCATTGTTTCACCCAGTATTTCATGTGATTGATTCAGAATTGATGGATCAAGTCTTAAACCATTTAGAACTACAACTAATTCTGCTGATTTGACATCTGCTGTTGACCCACTCTCCTGTGTGGGGGCTTTCATCAAATCTAGAGAGTAAGATTCAATGTTTAACATATGACAATAAAATGGAAATGTTATACTATATGGCAATATTAGAAAATGTATATAGGTAATTACATAAAATAACATGTTAATGTTGTTAACTCCACTGCAAATAAATCTTAGCTAATAATAACCACAATATTGTATTACTTATCACTTTAAATTAGTAGCATTTTAATTCTGTAAACTAAAATTAACAATTCCAATATTAAAGATAATACATAAAATATTACTTAATACATTACCTACAGTCAGTTCCAAATTTTCACATTTTCCATTGCAATAAAGTAAGACCCTTAGTAAGTTTATCTTCTTTTCTCCTATAATATTATCTTTTCTGAAACTATGATAGTCTACAAGGCGGAATAATAACTGTGACTGTGGAGTCACCAGCACAGTTAGTTCTGCTTTCCATTTCGGATGTAAAGTACTTTTTATAACTTCAGTTTTTATTGGTTCCTTATTGTCTATTATCACTTGTAAATATGGATTTGGTTTGAACAGGCGTGTATTGTTTATATCAGCTGATTCAACTAAAAAAATATGAACAATGAACTACACTGCCTTTATTATACTATTCGAATGTGATTTTTTCCAAATTAAAAATATATTTTTAAAATCTTTCACGTGATAATTAAGATATTGATCACACCAGAACTACTGACCATTAATCAGATTTTTAAAAGTGTCGGTGAGATATTACCCTGACAAAATAGTATAAACCTTTCCCAAATAATTATAGTTTTTTTTAAATACTCCATATAAACTTTAGATTTAAAACATTTACTAAATGGACTCAATACAGGAATGTTACTGGATATATATCTAATTCATCTGTAATAGGAACATTTAATATTACTTCAGAAATAGTAGGCATATCAATCTAATCTACCTAAAGTAAGACTTAGGTATTTGAATCTACTATAGATAATAACACAATGACAGTACCTGTTAGGCCCAATTGATGATATGTTGATAAAGATATAGGGGCAGTGAGTGGAGGTGTATTTTCAGTCATAATGATTTATTTTACAATTATTCTTGAATTAGTCATACTACTAAAGACACAGCATCACTGGATTTTTTCCTAAAACAATTAATAAAATCAAAACAAAAGAAATTAACTTACCAGTAATATTTAAAGCTACAGGGTGTCTGCCGGGAAGGTATACTACTTTGTTGGTTTATAATTTTTGATTAAATGAAAGAGAATGGATCTTATATTGATAAATGTTTTATTTAATGTCTGCAATTATGTATGGAATACAATATCAGATAAATGTCCGTCTCTGATACCAATGCGAGCCCTTTTGAGCACATTTTTCATTACATTCTCACACATTTCACACGGTATTTCATTAATTCCATCACAAATATTTTGTTTGAGTTGCTCAAGCGTTTCTGGTTTGTTTGCATAAAACTTGCTTTTCAGATATTCCCACAAAAAGAATTCCGGAGCAGTCAAATCAGGCGACATTGGAGGCCAGTCAACATGACCATTTCTTGAAATAACTTGTTGTGGAAAGAGGTCTCGCAGTAATTTCATTGTAATCCTGGCTGTATGCAATGTGGCACCGTGTTGTTGACACCACATGTTAAACAAGCCCAAAGCATGCAGTTGTGGCGTTAAAAAGTTTTCAATCATATCACGATATCCCTGCCCATTCACAGTTACCGTGACGCCGTTTTCATTTTCAAAGAAGTAAGGTCCAATGATTCGTCCTGACCAAATTGCACACCAGACTGTCACTTTTAATGATGCAAAGGTGACTGATGAATAATTTGTGGGTTTTCCATTGCCCAGAACCGACTATTCTGTTTATTTACATATCCATTCAAATGAAATGTGCCTTGTTACTCCTTATGATTTTTGCATGAAAATCGGGGTTGTCATGGGCCGAGCTGTAACATCCTATTGGCATATATACGGCGGCGTAAATGATCTTGTAGAAGAAGCTCTTGTGTCAACTGAATTTTAAATGGAAACAAATGCAAATCCTTGAACAAAATTGTGGCCAAATTTGTTCTTTGAAGACCAAGCTCCTGAGCACAGTGTCAAATTGAGGTTGATGGATTATTTTGAACACTTTCTTGAGCAGCAGTAATGTTTTCAGCCGATCTTGCAGTATGTTGTGGTTCATGCTTGGGCCTATCACCTATAGACCCTCTTTCTTCGAAATCATTCACTACACAATAAATAGTGTGTTTTGTTGGCACATTGTTTTTCCCAAAAATTTCACGTAACTTTCTCATCATCACAGTAATCGATGATTGATTTTGATAAAATGTTTTAACAATTAAAACACATTAGTTTATCGAATACTTTTCCATAATAAATTTGCATCGTGCATACTTCATGACTGCCAAATATGAACTGTCAAGACTAATGCTTACCAAAATGACGGCAAAACAAAGTAGTATACCTTCCCGGCGGACACCCGTTATTAAAGAAATAGAAATAAGAGAAGAACCAGTTGTAGCCACTATTTACAGAATATTATTTAATATATTCAGAAATGTAAAACAATTTATAAGCTCATATCTTTATTTATTCTGATTATTTATTTATTGTATACAAGTAAGAAACCAGCTACAGGTTCCCAAATATGTTACAGTTTCAATTACCAGTCATAATCTAAATGATGCTCAAGAGAAAGTGCCTATAAATTAGCAAGACAGGATCTTAGATATTGTATTCTATATCTAGATCTTGTATTGTTATCACACTAAAAGTGATAACTTCTTCCCATGATGAATAATATCTAGGAGACAGCCGTTGTTGCTTGGTGTCTTGGAAAAAGCACCAATCTAGATGAACTTAGTAAAAGCTTATCTAAATAGAAAAATTTATCCAAATCATCAGACCAGTTTCCAAAAAATAAATTACATTCTCACTTAATAGTATTAGATTAAAATAAGTTGCTTTAATAAACTATTTACAGCAGGCAGTTGTTACTATCCTTACTCTTATTAGACATTTTACATCTAAATCTAAACATGATCAATTTGTGTTGATCAATTTCAAAAACTTTAAGTACACCAGAGGTCATTTTGAAAAGGCAATATTTTGTAGTTTTGTTACATTAAGATTAAGATAATATTTCTTGTCAGATTGTAGCTTGTAGGTCTGTGTATATTATGTAGATTTAATATAATTTTAGTTTCATTTAATACAAAAAAAGTGAATTAGCACTCTCTGAATATTCAATACTATGATTTGCCAGAAACTACTAATTAGAAATAGGATCAACTAGGTTTTTAAATATCTTATGAGACATTAAAATAAACAAACTTTCACTTTAATTACTTAGAAAGCCAAGCAAGGGCAGAATATAGAAACATTTTATATGAATTGGGGATTGAAAGGGGTTATAACATTAATAGAGATTAGATCCTTGATTATAATGGTAACACTCTCAATACAAGATAATTCGGCATTTTCAACAAATTCAATAAAAACCTATTGTAACTTAATAAATGTCAGTTACCATAACAAAAACACATATACACTTTATACCTTGGTATTGTTATTTTAAGTTCAATTTCCAATTTTACTTTGAAATTGTCAATCCCCTATAACTCTGGCCAGTGGTATAAGTTTTGCACAGAAATGACACCAGAGGATAGGGAATTGCTTTCTCAACCCTCCCTGTACCTCCTCCTGCGTCTCAACATTCAAAAACAATACTAAAAGTTGAAATTTCAAATATGACCTTGAAACTTTGATCAGGCTAATTGAATTACCTTGTAATGGGAGTAGTAGGAGAGTTAGGGCAACCCACTCCACATTCACCGAACCCTCCCGTTCTCCTTCATGTGCCAAACTATTCTATATTTTAATCCCAGAAATTATTTCTCAATTAAATTAAAAATGAAAGCTTGTTTAAACAAAATTGCAGTTATAGCTTATTTCAAAAGCAGCAACAAAAAGAGATATTCAGTTAAGTATTTCATTAGAAAAATATTATAATAAAATTAACTATGTTCATTCATTGACCACTGGCTGACACTTTCTACCACTGAGCACTCACTATAATAATATTAATAATATATTATCATTGCATACCTACAGCGCTTTTGTTGAACATTGAACTTATGCAAACTATTCACTGTTTATGCAATAACTTCGAGTTATTATGACAACGAGAAGAAAATAAACAGACGCCTACAAATATGCAAATATCCGCAAATAAATAATAATATAAAAATGTGGTTAATAATGCTTTAGTAAAGTTGAACATATTTACCTTTGAAGTTGATCATTAACACCAGCAAAATTCTTCAAATTATCTCATTTATCGGATTTCTTATCTCACTGTAATGAAATAGACAAATCAAACACTACATCATCATAGTCATATAGCATTTATGATACAAAAATACAAATTCACCTATATCTGTACAAAACACCGATAGCTAAACAACTTTGTGCAACAATAATTACAAATTTTAAACTAAGACAATGAAATTCTAGAGTTTATTTTTTACATTGCTCGAAATTAGTCAGTTCCGAAGCTGTCACGACACAACTGTCACGGTTCACCGTTCACGGTCGATCGATTCTATCCACAGACAAATTCATACTCCATACCTGGTTATTGGTCTATGCTTCATACCATAGCTTCATACCACAAATAAGTCAGGCCATGACTAAAATTATTTATACCGTCCGCGTCACACTAATACATTACAACCTTTCTAGCCATTTGGTCACGATTTGCCACCAAACAGTACCACATATTAATATCAAACTCTATAGCAAATGGACGTCAAATTGACGCCAAAAGTCAATGGCGGCCTTAGGGGGTGGCGAACAGGGCAATCGCCCGGGGCCTCGCTCTTGCAGGGGCCTCGCGACAAAGAATTCAAATTTTTTAAACTATATTTTTTTATTTAAAACTTTTGATTTTGATTCTTAATTATTTATTAAGGTTATTATAACGTAACGGTAAATTAAAATAAAGTTAGTTAACTAATTTATTCATTCAAATTATAATTGATAAATTTATTTTGTAGTACTTGAATATCGCGCCTCGAAACATTTAAAAGATCGGTTTTTAAACGCATAGCATTCGGGATTAGTGGCATACATAATAGAAAAAAAATACCCCACTATCGAAATAGTTCTGAGAATTACTGCCACCACAGCTATTACGGTTGCGTCTGCTGAAAGGAGTTTTTCGAGGCTTAAAATTATTAAAACATATTTGAGGAATTCGATGACACAGGATCGGCTTTCAACCCTTGCTATTCTTTCAATCGAAAATGACGTTGCTCATTCGTTAGATTATTTCGCATCACATACGTACTTTTCTGTAGGATAAAAGGCCTCGCAATGGGTAAGGCCGTCGCTGCCAAAAGTTATATAACAACAGGTTCATCCAAGAAGCTTAGGTTCAACCAATTGTAAATAAATTTCTTTTGCGTTTATTGTAAAATGGTTGACGTACCTTTATACAACATGAGTACATACAGACTCATGCTATGCATGCTATACATAGAATCATTACAGAATGATAATAGTAAACGCCTTGCGATTCGGAATTAGCTGCTGTAGGTATATCCAATTATCAAACCGTAGCTATTTCTTCCCGACTGGATCATGCACATAGTGATAAACTCGTCACAGTGTACTCCGGTTATATTATGTTTTGTGGTGTACTCGGAGAACACAATGTATTATGTGATTTTAATTATTGAAATAATGGACGTAGCCAAGTACAGCCGGCGGGTAGGGTGTGGGGTTCACTCTCCCCCCCCCCCCCCCCAGCAGATGTGTATATTAATTATAAATGCTAGTCAAAATGTTTAAAATTATACTAGCCTAGCCTTGATAAGGTCCCAGCCGTATTAAAGTCAAAAGCGGGCGCCGATTTAGCGATCGATTCCCAGGTCGACCATCTCCAGACCGGCGTCAAGGAGACCTCGAGAGAGTTGCAAGCGGCAAACGATCGCCACTGTGTACTCCCTGCCGACACACGAACGTTGATCACGGAAAATAACACGGCACCACCACACACGTGCACACTACACAGATACATAGGTTCTGTAAGGTTTTGGTACTAGTTAGATAAAAAAAACCTGCAGATCACTAAATACATATACCCATGTATCTTCCTTCCTTCCAGAAGACAAGGATATGTATAGTTCGAAGTGGGGTACATTGAAACAAGAGGCAAATTGATACACCAACAATATCTCAATATTAACAAGCACTATCAGTGACTCAACAAAACTAAAACTTGTATATACAAATATTAGCACCACAGTTGTAACAACGCTGACCGCTTGTTAACCGTCGGCGTTCGAACAGAGTAGGTATGTTTTTAGTGCGACCGTTGTTTTCATTGTGAAAGAAAAGTCAAACGTTGATTTTGCAGCTACCAGTTGCGCCAGCTGTGGTTTTGCAGATACTTATTTTTCAAGGGGGGTATCTCTAACTTTGTTCAATACTTTTGAAACTAATTAAATCGCATATAATGTGAACTAATATACTCAACCACACAACAGTGGTAATAGTTCAAGTATAAATTGAGGTTTCATTAGGAACGTGTTATTTATTACCTTATTACTGAAGAGAACTCAACTTATGACTGGAACTGTTGCCACTAATGCAAGTTTGACTGTAAATAAACTAATTATTTTTTGTTCAATAAATAATTCAGTCCGTGGTTACTACAGTATTGTTTTTAAAAGATAAGATCTTTGAGAAAGATATTTTTTATTTTATTAATAGTCTTAACACAGATTATTCTTCAACAGTTAATAGCTAATTCCTTACATCCATACATACATAAATCACGTCTATTTCCCAACGCGGTAGGCAGATACCACGTCCTGATCCTGGCATATATCTTTCGCTTCTTCAACATTCAACAATCTTTTCAAGCATGTTCGTCGATTTAGAGTACTCTTGACCTCACCTTTCTTCAGAAAGGTATTCATTAATATTTAATATTAATATGCTGTCTTTAATATCCATACATACATATTTTCGTACCAAAGTGCCCCATTTTAGTGTGTCCTGTGTGGGGCACACATGGGGCACAATGATACAAACCCCATTATTTACTAATTTCATTATATTCTCATTAGTATTTAAGTTTAATGACTTGTATTATAATATTGATAAAATGTCACAATCAAAAAACAAAAACGCGTAAAATATGACATTGAATTTTTCTGTATCAAGTGGTCCACTTCCCCCTATGTATAATTAGATAGCTCGAATTGTACTGATAGTGTTTTAGCAAGTTCGGGACTTAATTGCAACTGCGACAACAGCCTGAGCCGAAGTTCCGTCACTTTGGTATCCTTGAGAGCTTGTTGTCATGGTTTTGCGGCTGAGTGCCTTCAGCGCTCGCCCCCAAACCCGGTGAAGCTATAAAAACCGTCTGAGGCTCGAGTAATTGGGCCCTTATGGCTAACAGTATAGCCAACCAGAAAAAACTCAAAAAATTAAGGACAGTCTCCTTAGAAAGTTTTTCTGTAGCTACAACGGTTAAGGTATGGTACCGATCCGTAGGACTGCCTCATCCTAAAAATACACCTGTATGTTATGTACTAACCAGTGTTAGTGTATTGAAATTTATAAAAAAATAACTAATTATTTTTTTAAATGTTGTTATTTTACAGACACTTTTAAACTGACATAGAGCAACAATTGAAGACGTTTAATTGTGCTACACAATAAGGATTAGATGGCTTCTTCTTCATGAAGATAATAGACATGTAAAACATTGACTATGGCTTTGAAAAAATTTAGAAAACTTTGGTTACTATTTTATACATAAAGAGAAAATTCAAGAAATGACTATAGCCTTTGTTAACATGGATTTGAACGCATAAAATTGCAGACATGGCTTCGGCCTTTATGCAAACACTACTTATGACATGGCTTTAGCCTTTTAACTTGAACTTGGATTATAAAAATATCTGACTTGGCGGCATGGTCTTCGATACCTTTGTCTTTCCCTTTCACGAAGAAAGGTAAGAACAATACCAAAAAAAGAAAATGTCTATGGAGTAGGGTTGACACATTTGACAGTGGTTGACATTGACATTATTTTACTAAACATATTTCAATCTGCATTTCAGAATTCTTAGATTTGTGAAAAATTAGACAATTTTGATTCTTGATCGATCATGCTTTAAATAAGAGCTGTGACCAGATAGGAGTGCAGAAAATGATAAACAATTACATTTGAAAAAGGAGAAAAATAAGTTTTTTTAGGTTGCCTTGACGCTTGTATAGTTAAAGGATACCTAGGTAATAAAACAAAGTAATTTTTCTTGCTTGTAAAGATAATGTGAAAACTGTGAATTCGCTTTATTTGGTACGTTTGGAAATAAAAAGTTATAGGTACGTAGTTTAAAAATGTATTACATTTTATGGTCACTAAACACAGTTGAGTATCTGTAGAGGAAATTTATTTTGTCAATCGATTTACGTACCTACCAAGTTGTATTCTATTGTCTCGTTTTTCTATTGCTAAACATGGGAAGTTTCCTGATCTAGATATAGATAATTAATTCTATAATAAACATACTTATAGGAGGTACACATCCATACAAGCATTGTTGAAAAAACCTTGACCAATTTACATAATTGTTTGCAATTTATTTTGACTTCACGTCTAAGTACAACTACTTTCCCTTAAAAGAAGTAAATGCATATCTAATTATAAAGGTATTTCAAATTATCACATTACTTTATTTTAGGCAAAATTTAATTTTGTATATAAAATATCTTGTAGCTATGTGTATATAGTATTACTTATCATAACAAAATAATTACCTTTATAAACATGTTTACAAAATTAATTTTTTAATTGTTCTGATTTTTGAATTGTTTGATCTTTTTGTATCACATAGCATCTAAAACCCTATTGTACTATCAACTATATCAACATATTTTATATTTCTGTACTGTAAATTACAGAACCATGAGCCCTGTTGACAGTGCACCAGTAGCAGTATTACACAGTATAGATGATTATGTTGAACTATTGTATGATGATATTCCTGAGAAAATAAAAGGTTCTGCCTTAATTCTTCAGCTTGCTCGAAACCCTGATAATTTAATTGAATTAGCTAGAAATGGTAAGATATTAAAATAAATATTTATGATAATTTCGTAAAATACATTATATGGCATATTTTGATTTGTTTGTGAATCACCTATTTACATTCTTTTGGTATTGATTTGTATGACATTCAGCAATTAATGGCTCAAATGTTCTAAATTATACATATAATTTTCAACAATGAATTTTCAAACTTTCAAAATGCATTTATCTCAAACATGGTTTTTGAATATAATGCCCTATTGTTTGTGACATGTGAATTATGTATATACCTCTTTTACACAATACTAGTGGACTCCGCAGTCATTGTGCTACTATTGCCATTAGTGCCAAATGTAGTGCATTTAGACATAGCATAAAAAACTTCTCCATGAACTTGGGACTTACCAAGTTTTATAATGATATTATGTCAAATGGTGTTAATTAAAATTCATTTTTTTATATATGGATAGATAGATGACTATGGTGTCAGTACTATTGTTGAAAACCAATTTCTTGGATTATGGTGATTCATCTTCTACCACATCATCATTTAAGATCAGATGCATTTACTTTTAACAGTGTTAAAATGTTACTTTTATTTAACAGCACATTAAAAAAACCACTTGTTCCTTATTTATTTTTATATTTTTGTTAGTGAGTTCTTAACTATATTTTATACTATATTATTATTATAAAGAGGTATACATGAAGCAAAAACTTTGTAACCCTTATGAAAATTTCACAAACAATTGTCTGTGGCATGGTTAAACCTTATATGGAGAAGGAGTGCAGAAAGCTAAAATTTATCTATAATATGAGGGTCATGTGAAAAGTTTCCGGCCTTTAAAAAAAAAACACATAATTCAAGCCAAACAAAAATTTATTTCTTGACATAGTCTCCATGCAAGTCAATAATACATTTGGTCAAACAATTTCTCAACTTTTCAGGCCATCAGAAAAAAATTCTTTAGGTAAAAACCTGAAAAATACAGGAGGTACTGCCTCTTCAACATCGGTATTTGACCCATATTCTTTCCCATCCAGAAATTTTTTCAACTTGGGAAACAAAAAAAGTCACTCAGAGCTACGTCTGGTGAGTAGGGTGGATGTTGAAGCAATTAGAATTGCATTTCATCCAATTTCGCCATTGCGACCATGCACGAGTGGATTCGCGCGTTGTCCCGATGAAACAGCGCCTTTTCCTCGCCAAGTGTGGTTGTTTCTTCTTGAGTTCCGTCTTCAATTGGTCCAGCAACGCAGCATAATAGGGTCCGTTAATGGTTTTACCGTTTTGAAGGTAATCAACCATAATTACACCATGGCAGTCCCAAAACACTATCACCATCACTTCTCCGGCAGAAAGAATGACCTTCGCCTTATTCGTAGCTGGTTCCCCCACCTTAATCCACTGCATTGACTGTTGCTTAGTCTCCGGATTATGGTGATGGATCCCGGTTTCGTCGACAGTAACTAATCAGCGCAAAAACTCGGTAGGATTCTTTTGAAATAGCTGAAGAGTTTCGTGCGACATGTCCATCCGTACGCGCTTTTGTTTGATCGTCAACAAACACGGCACCCATCGCACGAATAATTTTCTCATGCACAAATCTTCATGTAAAATCTTATGCACCCGTTCAGTTGATATCCCACAAGACTCAGCAATTTCATAAATGGTTAATCGGCGATTTTCTATCACGGTTATGTGCACTAAACTGACGATATCTTCCATGGAAAAATTTTGTATGTCCAGAAGTTCGTCATCATAAATGACCGCGTTTGAATTCGACCACGCAATGTTTCACGGTCGTAAATGAGGGCGACGACTCATTATACAACGAGTCTAACTCTTATTTCACTTCCCGAGTTTTTTTCCCTTTGAAATACAGGAACTTTATCACCGCGCGATACTTGATTTTATCTATTGTCGTTAACAAACGTCACCTGTCAACTTTGGAAGGGTACCATGTGTTTTGTACTGATCAGAATGACTTTAAATATTCATCGCATATATAAAGGTCATCTATTGGTTGGCAAGAGAACTTCAATGCACCATGACTTTTCGCCGGTAAGGCTGGAAACTTGTCAAATTACCCTCGTATTTGTTACTAATACATTAAATAAATTAATACTGTGAATCCTATTACATCCAGTGCCATTGAACTTAGACCCCCCAAATATTTATCGATATATTTGTGATAAGCTAACTGTGTTTTAGTTTTTATGTAATTGTCATTTACAAGTTGTAATTAGTTGTCAGACTTGTCATGTTATAATATTGTCAATTACAGTGTAAACTCTTTATAACGTTATCCTTTATAACGATAAACTCCCTATAACGTTGAACTGAGCCCAACTTGGTTTGTTTGCGTTAAAACCACATATTGAAACACTCTTTATAGCGATACGCCATTCTCTATTACGAAGAAATGTGTTCATATTTTTAGACAGTAAATATTTATTATCGGTATTATTGTTTATTATCAGGTAATAAAAGACTTTGAAGCTCCGAAACATCCGAGGTCGGTCTAGCTTTTGTTATCCTTAATTGTCTTGAACACGTGCAGTATGACGCATTGTTTTCTCGGAAGTGATGGTCTTCGACCAAGCATACTGGGTACCTATCGTATTATCAGTCGTAAACCTACTTTGAAACTGTTAACATGGCCAGTAAACAGAAAGCGATTAGTGTTGACGAAAAAGTTTGTGTGATACGTGCGATTGAAAAGGGGGAAAGTAAAAGTGACGTTGGAAGGCGTTTTGAACTAAGTCAATCTACTATTGCTACCATTTGGAAAAACCAAAAAACAATTCTACAGGCGGCGCTGGAAGGAAACTCTTCTAAAAAATTAAGAATGCCAAAATTCGAAGACTTAGATCAGGCAATGTTGTCGTGGTTTAACAATCAGCGCCAGAATAATGTACCCATCTCGGGGCCAATTGTAAAAGCTAAGGCTGAAAAGTTTGCCAACCAACTTGGCATAATTGACTTTAAAGCATCTGAAGGTTGGCTCGGAAAATTTAAGCACCGTCACCAAATTACGTACGGTAAAATGAACGGAGAGGCGCGGGATGTCGATATGTATGTGACTAACAATTG
Source organism: Saturnia japonica (assembly GCA_033032175.1). Classification (NCBI taxonomy): domain Eukaryota; kingdom Metazoa; phylum Arthropoda; class Insecta; order Lepidoptera; family Saturniidae; genus Saturnia; species Saturnia japonica. The sequence continues at coordinate 11,044,446 of CM065305.1, forward strand.
GATTATTACAATGTGGCCTAAATTAAAGATGAAGTACTCGCCAGAAGACATTTTTAATGCAGATGAAACTGGCTTTTTTTCAAGTTGACTTCTGACAAAACTTTAAAATTCAAAGAGGAAAAATGTATTGGAGGAAAACTGTCTAAAAAGCGTATTACAGTACTAGTGGCTGCCAATATGAGTGGCACAGAAAAAAGAAAGCTCTTAGTTATAGGCAAATCGAGTTACGTACAAAGCAAACAAGTCAGCTTCGATGACATCGCAGATTTTTGAAGAGGAAGTGAGAAAATGGGATCCTGAATTAAAATCACGGAAAATCTTGTTTCTAGTAGACAATGGTCCTGCTCACCCAAAATCATATCTAATCTTCGAAACATAGAGTTAGCATTTTTCCCAGCTAATACAACCAGTATTTTACAACCAATGGATCAGAGTGTAATAAAAGCCTAAAGGGCCACTATAGACGGAAAATGTTGATGGATATGATCGAAACTGACGGCAAGGTCTCGATCAACATGCTACAAGCAGTGAACTTCTTATCAAAAGCCTGGCAAGAGGTAACAGCAGCCACTATCCAACATTCTTTTCGACATGCTGGATTATGTAGTAGCCAAGAAACGAACCAATTTAATAGTGAAGACAATCTACCACTGAGTGAATGGATAAGCCAGTTCAACATACCAAACAATTTTAACGAAGATCTACAATCGTACGAAAATATAGATGAGGATGTAGCCACAACTGGTACATTTACAGATGAACAAATTGTTGATTTAGTGTCAAAAAGTCAGGAAACACCCGATAATATAAAGATGAATAAAATGATCAAGTGGACAAAGCCGAATCACCATCAACAATCCAACAAGCCCTACATGTCGCTAAGTTGTTAGAATTTTTTTTGTTGTTTAATCAAGACGATTCCACCACATATCTAGATATGAATAGAATACATAAAATAATACAAAACAAGTACTGACATAGCAAAAAACGTCAGACAAAGTTATCAGACTATATGTGTAATCAATAATTTATAAGCATTTATTATCTAAGACATACATATTAAAAATTCTTGTTAATTTGGTTGTTTTTTTGTTCACACCATATAACAATAACTCTCTATAACGACAAAAAATGCTCAGTCCCTTGAGATTCGTTATAAAGAGTTTACACTGTATTTATATAATTATCAATCTGCTATCTGTACTTGTACCTATTCAATAAAATAAATTAAATATGGATGGAGACCCATACGGCGTCTTGTTGTCCTGTGATGGAATGGAGTGGATGTAATTAGTTGGTGCAGTTCTTGAGCACATTTACCAAAATTTAGTCAAAAAAAACACTGCAAGTCAAGCGACCCTACATATTGATGTTACAGGCCACATATTTTTGCACCGGTCAGTGATCCATAACCAATGAGCCTTCGAGCTCATCGATTGAGATGGTCCAGAATGCCACCTGAGAGATGGCAGCCATACTCAACACAAAGTCATATTTGAAATTGATACAGATTAAGGAGATGCACCAGTGTTAAGTACCGCTTCACCCTAAAAAGAATCCCAAATTCTTTGGTAGCTGTTTTAGCCTTGAACCGGGGTAAAGTTGTCGTCCGCGGCAACGTGTTCGGCCGGGATCGATTGATGCATTTGCTGAAATGGATCGGGGGTCGCGAGGATGCCTTCTAACTCTACCATCGATAAGGTAGCGAAAGAATTAGAGGTTTGAAACGTGGCGGCGGGTACAGGCGCGAAGATCACGTGGTGCGGTGATTGCGGGCGTGGCCGAGTGCGGGCGTGCAGCTACATCGTATCGACTGATGTACTGTTGGTACGCGTCAGTGCAGTTTAACGCATGAAATAAGTCTTTTGGGCGAGCTCGCGTTTTAAAAATTAATTATAGTCTGTCATGTTCGATGGCGTTTGAGAGGTTGGGATTTTAATTTACATAACCACCCTGCCTGTCCAGTATAATGACTCGCAGGAAGGAGAACTGAACGGGTGCCCTACGGGGAGTCCCTAGGAATCCCGAAGCAGAGGATGCAGACCGGTAAATCGGGCTCCGCTCAAACAGACACTGACACTTGGGTATAGAAGGTAAGGATGGGAAAGGTTTGAAGGAGACACCTGGGGTTTAATTATGCGACAGGCAAATGCTAAGATTCCCAGGCCCGTCCGAATTGCTGTTTACCTCAGAAGGAGGTTACCGGAAAGCGCTCGGGGCAAGCCCTACTTGTCTTCGTTAACACAAGCGACCACTAAGCTTGGATTTGGTTGCGTAGAAACAGATCGCACTGACAAGTGCACTTCGTACGTACTAAAAAGCACGACACGAGATGTGCGAGCGAGACAGCGCTATCCGTAAAACGGGTAACAAAGTACTCGTAAAACAAACCACACTATCACACTGCGCACTGACGTTCGATCCTACTGAAAAGTACGGTTGGAGCGAGATAGCAATAACAATATTAATAATATTTATAAATAAATATTATCAATATGGAGATCGCGTAAGTTCTAAGAGCGGCCAAGAGCGACAACGAAACATGTTCGTCCCCGCCAATGGTCGAAATCGGAATCCCGTACCTCCTAATCTGTTGACTAATATCGCCAAACCCTTCTAGTGCTCTTTGGATTATTATCAGGAGGGAAATATGACGAAACAGACTTCACCGGACTTTGATCCGAACTCCCCAATGGAGCTGAGACGGAGATTGAGTGTTTGTCAAGATCACAAGTCAGCAATAGATCTTAACAATTGGCAGTATAGGTGTGAATACCTGGTATCCGCGTCACCTGGTTGACCAGTTAGGAGAGATCAAGAAAGACTGCAAACTTGCGTGCTTCTGTCCCAGCATAGACTATTTTCCAGTATGGGAATAGCCGTTCTTGGTGATGACTATTGAAATCTCCCAAAAGTCCAGTTCCGCGGAAGGATACCGTTTTTGTGCAATGTCAGCTGCCTCCATAAAGTATTTAAAAAATCTGGTTGTATTCTGATCATCGCTGTGTGAAAAGTAAACTCCGTTATAAATAGTTTTCTGTAAACCAGACTGATCGGTGTGTAGTAGTATAAAATGGTGCTCCAAGGTGTTTCTTGGGTAGTTCAGATAAGCATCTTCAGCCGGGCAACGTATCTGCGTCTCTGTGAGGAACAGTAGGTGGTGCGGTTTGGCAGTCTCAAAATAGTGGTGAACTGCGTTAGGGCTTGTGTAGATGGTGCCGCGGACGCGCCGCAATGCTGTGTACACGGTCTGCCAACGCACCGTGGCCACGCCACTAACACACCGCAAATTCTAAAAATGTATGTGATATGGCAAGTTTTGCGTCGGCGGCGCGGTGGCGACCCTTGTACGCAGTATTGCGGCGGCGCGGCGGCAGTGCCGACTACACAAGCCCATAAGGTTAATATTGATAGGCAATCTAATATCAATACACTATAATCATCAATGATTTCCGTCTTATTAACATGGGATATAAAGTCAGATTAAAGGACTCTAGGACTTACATCAAAACTCTTGGTCTCTAAAGAGATAGGCATAAATTGGTACTTTATTTTATTATAGTCCTAGGTATTCCTAGGTAGGTTCCTAGGTAACATAATTTCAATAAACCTCCTTACCTTTTACACCTACCAATATTTATCTCTGCATCACCTAATGGTTGACTGGCAGAGAATGCCTTAGGCATTAAGTCCGCCATTGCGTATTTAACGCATAGTGTGTAAATAAATAAATAATAATAAATAAATATTATAATTAATGCATTTATCAATATAAATTAACAAGATGTATATTACACCCTGATAATTCATTTTCAGAAGCATTACTTAGTGCTCTATCACGGGTTCTAAGAGAAGAATGGAAAAGAAGCATTGAATTGAGCACTAACATAGTTTATACATTTTTCTGTTTTTCAACTTACAATGAATTTCACCCAGTCATCATCCAGTACAAAATTGGATCATTGTGCATGGATGTTATAGATTATGAGTTAAAAAGATATGACCAATGGAAAGAAAAGGTGGAAGGAAAGAAATTGTTACTCACACCTGATAAAGTAAGAATTTTGTTTGTACACAAATAATTTCATGAAATTATACTCGTTTCAGTTCCCAATATATAAATGTGTTGTATTTAGTCACAGAATCACTCATTCATATATGACTGTGTTTATTACAATTATTTTTTTCTCTATACAAAGCAGTCTTTATAAATCTATATAAAATCTGTGAACATATTTTGACATCATTTTGGTTATTAATTAAAGATGAGAATAACTTTGAGGTTTCCAATAGTATCTGCTAGTAAATTAAGTTCTTTGAACAAAAACTTGGTCAAACAGAGTTCTGCATATAATATGGTGTTGCTAGGAAGATCTACAGCAAATTAAGGATTTTTCTACAATATCATTGTATACACACTATTTAACTACAAATTAAAAAAAAATGTAATTCTTTACTGCATACACACAAATATATAATAATATGACTTTGGAATGATTTTATAGCTTTTCTGCTGACCAGTGTTTATGTGCCTAAAATATACATATTTTATAAATATACACATAAAATATCATTTGAAATTATAGTGTTTAATATTTTCAGAGTGAACCGCCAAAAAGTCGTATACCAGAACCAAAACGTCGACCAAAATCGGGGACGTGGGCTGTAGCTGATGTTAATTTGCAGAAAGCTCGTTCATTTGTGTCTAGTTACCATGAAGACCTCTGTAGTGCCACAGATGAGTGCTTATCAAAAAATGATGAAGAACAGTTGAAACGAAAATTGAAAACTTTATCAAAGAGGCAAGAACAATTATTAAGAGTAGCATTTTACATGTTACTTAATATAGCAGATAATGTAAAAGTAGAAGAGAAAATGCACAAGAAAGATATTGTTGGGTTGCTTATTGGTGCAATGGAGAGACATTCCAATATTGATTTACTTATCCTAATAGTATCATTCATGCAGAAGCTTTCAATTTTTGTTGAAAATAAAAATAATATGGCTTCCAGAGGTATCATAGAAAAACTGGCTCCTTTATTAGATTCATCGAATGCTGATTTAGTAAACGTTACTTTGAAATTAATGTTCAATCTCACATTTGACACAAAGTTACGGAATAAAATGATAAAAATTGGTTTATTACCGAAATTTATTCAATTTACAAGTGAGTTCTATATTGATTTATTATAATATTTACTATAATATAAATTATAATATGCCTATTGAAAATTCGATTGAATTGCAGGTGATGATAAACATATAAATTTGTCAATGAAAATACTTTACCACTTGAGTATGGATGATCGTGTCAAATTAATGTTTACTCAATCTGATTGTGTAAAATTGGTAAGTGCATACATAAGTCCCTAGAGTTATACAATACAATAAAATACATTTTCCAGCAATCTTTATTCAAACAGTTGTAAATGATTCGGATACTATTAAATATGTGTATAACAATAAGTTATAAGAAATTTCGTAATATTACAAAAGTACCTACACTAAATAATAGATCTTTACCTATGAAATTGCCGTTCTGCAGTACTGGCCATTTCAAATCAAAATAATTTTTGTTTGGCTAAGAATTCTAATTTCAAATTAATTTTATTTTAAAAACATGGAATTCTTTTTCCAAAAGTAGTCATTTGTTTATTGATTAGTGTTACATTTTCATCGCATTTCAATCTTTTTTGTCATCATGGATACGTTAAAAATTCGAGTAATTATAGAATATGAGTACCGTCGTGGCAGCAACGCGGCACGCAACATCAACGACGTTTACGGAGCTAACACTACAAACCAACGCACCACCTGTTATTGGTTTGCTCGCTTCCGTTCTGGGAATTTCGACCTGAAAAATGAACCTCGCGGTCGTCCGAAGACTTTGGTCGACAATGACGAATTAAAGGCGATTGTGGAAGCTGATGATACACAATCTACGACTGAATTAGCAGCAGCTTTCGACGTTAGCGTCAAAACAATATTGGTCCATTTACGTCAAATTGGCAAGGTAAAAAAAGCTTGACAAATGGGAGCCCCACGAACTCAATGATCGCCAGCGCGAAGTACGCGTCGAGACGTGCCTTGCACTGCTCAACAGATACACAAATGAAGGAATTTTGAACCGCATTGTTACCTGCGATGAAAAATGGATTCTGTTTGATAACTGCAACCGCTCAGCAAGTTGGTTGGATCCTGGTTCAGCACCTAAACAATGCCCTAAACGAAAACTTACCCCTAGAAAAATGATGGTCACTGTTTGGTGGTCTAGCGCCGGAGTGATTCATCACAGCTTCTTACCAAACGAGGTGAGCATTACTGCAGATGTGTACTGTCAAGAACTGAACACAATGATGGAAAAGCTGGCACATCTCCAACCAGCATTGGTCAATCGCTCGTCTCCGCTGCTCCTGCAAGACAACGCGCGACCTCATACTGAACAGCAGACGGTCTCCAAGTTGCAAGAACTGGGGTTGGAAGTTCTCCGTTATCCGCCCTACTCACCAGACCTTGCGCCTACAGACTACTACTTTTTCCAGAATTTGTATAACTCCTTGGCGGGAAAAAAATTCAATACCCGAGAGGCAGTACAAAATGCCTTTGAAGAATTTGTCGCCTCCCGTCCAGCTGATTTCTTTAAGAAGGGCATCAATAAACTGCCACTGCGCTGGCAAAGATGCATTGATTGCATGGGTGATTACTTCGATTAATACAAATAAAAAATACATGAAAAAAATTCGTTTAAATTTTTTCATACAAAACGGCAATTTCATAGGTAAAGACCTATTATTTAAAGCTTAATTTCATCAAAACCGCGTTATACACATACGTCCTTTTTTGTAGAGTGGAAAATTTCCTACAAGAATCTTTAATTCGGGGCAGTCATTCATGCAGTCAAAAATTCTGAACATTGAATTTTTTTTCTATGCTTTTTATATGAAAAATTCTTGCTCGCGCCCTCTTCATATCTGGGCTTTTTTGTATTCTCAATTGAAGATTCTACACTAATAATTATGAAAAAAACGTCGATTTTATTGATATTGTTTATTACGGATTCTTATATAGTTTATCATTGGAAAAACCGAATTACGTATAGATTTTATATTTGTTTTACAGTTGACCGATATGTTGCTGTTAAATGTAAACGCAGAGACGAATGTAGGTAACGGACCTGGCTCAACGGAAGTGTTGCTGGCGTTGTGCGTGAATCTCGCTTGGTGCGAGCGCGCCGCCCAGCAAATGTCAGCGGAAGGTCGACTGAGGGAACTCCTTGCACGCGCATTTAGACATCGTAATACTATGCTGATGAAACTTGTTCGCAATCTTTCACATCATTCACAGAATAAACCGCTATTTGTTGTACGTATTAGATAATAGTTTCGTTATTGTAAGACGTGAGCTATACTACTAATATTATACTGTTTGTTTGAAAAAAATCTTAATGCATTTTTTATACCCTATTGGCGTGCAACCTGGATCCACGCGCATCTATTAAAAAAATATATTTTCGATTTTATTTTTACTCATAATATTGACAATTCCTATAGCCTATCAATTTTAGAATTAGTTTTACTTCTCGCGTATAAAATTTTATCACAATCAGTTGGGAATAAATGAATATTTTTTAAATTCTTTTTTTTTCGTTTCTTTAACTTTTCAGGAATTTGTGGGAGATATTGCCGGTGCAGTTACTAATGGCGACTCGAACGAAGAATTCCTTGTCGAATGTATAGGGACTCTCAGCAATATATTAAACCCGAACAATATAGATATAAATGCGGTCATTGAGAGATACAACCTCATACCATGCATAATGAAAATATTGAATCCAGGTCCGTATAATATGTAATACATCTTTCTTAGTGAAGTTTATATGCATTTATTCTAGCTAGCCTGTCAGAATCTGATCTGCCATTTTCGTTAGTTAATGGTTCAACCATAGCGCCACCTATCGGATCGTAACCACAGCTATGAACCATTTTGTCTCAATAAAAGAAATATGTGAATATGAGCTCAATCGATCAAGTCATTGACGAGTAAACAGATGCACACAAACACCTATGCAAGAAACGACTTCGAAGCACTATTAACATTTTGATACTACATTTAAACTGTAAGATTTCTATAATTGTTACAAATAAATTAATCATGCGTTATGTATAAAATGGGATTTACAATGTGTAATTGATATTTAGCTTGTTTCAAAGTATCCATTTATGGCAGCAGAGATTAAAAAGGCAAGAACAAAATCCATATGAGGATGGGTGAAAGACTCGATTAACTAGAGACTGTCAATTCGTGAGTCAATCAAATCGAAAAAAATCAACTGCAAGCAACAAAATAAATGTTAACATTTCTATGTAGGATTTGGCCAATGAGAACTGAGCAATACAGATAAATTTGTAGCATTTATTTTAGCTCTCTGTTTATTTGTGCAGTGCCCAAGTTTTCTATAAATCATTAGATTCGATGTCTTAATCTTTGCTCAAGCAAAGCTATGCAAAAGCTTGCCACAATAAATTTAAATTTTTAAATTAAAACTGAGGTAAGTCTGCTCTATATATTCTCTATCGCTCTATAGATTTGATTTTAAGATCCGGCCAAAAGCAAAAAGTATGTGAAGGGCGTGTGTGTTGTCAGATAGTTCAAGTTCCCCGGAGTTGGTGTTGGAGGGAGTAGTGGCAGCGGGAGCGCTCGGCAGCGACTCGACCGCGGCGACGGCGCTCGTGCGTGCGGGCGGCGGACACGCGCTCGTCGAGTTACTGCGCCTGCGCCAAGCCGACGACGAGCATGTGCTTCAAACAGTCTTTGCCTTCCGACAATTACTCTCACATCCACGCGCCGCGGAATTTCTCGTCACTCAAACTGGTACGTATACTCACTTCAGAGCTACTACGAAGATATCAACTAATAGGCTATTTGACTGATTTCTGAAAACAGTTTCCAGATTATTTAGTAGGGTTTACCGAGCCCAAAAAAAGGACTTTTATTTATTTACTAGCTGTGACCGCGACTTCGTCCACGTGGCATATTACGCGAATGAAAAACAGCAAGAAAATAAAAACCTCACCTCACCTCAATCTCACCTTATGGTATTTGACCCGTACCTATAAGCTTTGATAATACCCAACTTAAATAATTTTAAATATTAACCGATATCACAGTTTAACAATCATACAGATATTATGTATAAAACATAAAGACTGACTGCTCTTGTTGGGTACGCAGCACGTCACACGCGTCGATAGGGCGAGTGACGTCAACCCGGGTTGGACGGGTTTGTTAATCTTATAGGATTTCTTAAAAATCCTATAAGACGCCGGATGCCCGCCTCGTGGCGATTATTCGTGCCGATCCGAAGTGCTCGATACGGGGACCTGAGGTGTGCGATATCGCACAAGCTCACTCGAAAATAAAACACAAACTTTCACTAACAAACGTAACCGAGCCGACCGATCTTGTCTATATAACCGCGAGTCTTCAATATGTTCCGTAGTGGCGCTAGTGTCGATAAGTTGCAAGGTTCCGATGAATTCCGTGGTGGCGCTAGTGTCGATAAGTTGCGAGATTCCGTTGAATTCCGTGGTGGCGCTAGTGTCGATGGTTTCAAGGTTCCGTTGATTCCCGTAGTAGCGGTAGTGTCGATGGTCTTCGGTGATGTTCGTTTGTAGGCGGTCGGAGGTCGGTCGGTTAGTGCTCGGCAACGCCGCAGGATTGAGAATGCAGACTGCGGCGTTACCGTAAAGTTTGCGCTCGGGCAAAATGGGCTCCTTTTCTATTTGATTTTCACTATGGTCGGCTCGGTTTTCTGTCTATATTTATTTATCTATTAAACATATGTACAAACTTCTTATGCCTAATTATTCTATGTTGTATTCCCTATCTATAAACATGACTTATTCTATACTTAATGTATACTACGCGCCCGTATAAACGAAATACCCGGTCCCAAACACAGATCGATACTTTCTTTACATAGTTTCGGGACGCAGGCCGAGCGCGTACTTATATAAATTAATATTCTATCTTAAATCTATGGGGAATAATTAGACGATTATGTACACCATTTATTTCAATGTTCTTATAGCTACTTATCATCTATTCTATGGTAAATCTATATATTGTCAATATCTTATATCTATATCTTGTATGTTCTTTATTCTATAATTCAATATGTAACACTCTATATTCAATAATCTATCTATTCTATATTGTATAATATAATATAAAAGTCTATATAAATCTATTTCATTAATTATATCTTATATGAGGCGACGCCGCTGTCGCCAACAGCTCTGTTCGAGGTCCTGGGTTCGATTCCTAGGTCGAGCAAAGTATTATTTCGCTTTTCAATGAAATTTTCAGTAGCCGCTCGGAGTTTGGCTATGTGCCCGATTAATGGCAACAGGCTCGCCCCCTGTTACATGGGACCTAAAAACATACGCAACGAACTGTGGGTGTACATTACTATACCTCTGCCTAAACCTTCAGCGAATACAGTCGTGATGGTATTTAAATATATAAATATACAGGTTGGAAAAAAGAACGGGACATGGAGGAAAAGTATATTAAATATTGAAGATAGCAAATTAAAATCAAAGGAAACATTATTTAATTTTTTAAATTATAATAACAGCATTCACAGGTTTTCTAAAAAAAGCTTATCTGTACTGAGAATCGAACCAACTAAAATTGCTAAAAACAGACATGCACTATGTGATTGTAGTTATGTTATTGTATTGTAGTCTATGATAAAATAAAATCTCTCGAATAAACATTGTATCTTACAATTACAGGAGACCATGAAATTTAACAATTCGTACATATTGAACTAACATGAAAGTAAATTTTATGTCTAAAGTAGATATTGTAGACTTGGCCTTTCCTGGTATATGACTTTGGTAAAACTCTCCTGGCAAAGATTGATGCAAAGGTTATAAAGATGTTGAGGTTATGGCTAGAACTGGCACATTCCGCTGACTCCTCAACTTTATTTAGGGATCATAATAGTTTTGCGATGATATTAAAGAGGCCATCAGAACTCTATAAACACCTTAGATTCACCAAAATGTATGTCTTGGGGAAATCCCAAGATGAAATAATTACATCTCTCCCAAAAGGCAAATGTGCGACAGAACTAGAGTCAAGACTTCAATTCCATAAACCATTTATGGCAGGTGCATAGGTTGATAGACTTGGGTTGGGTTTGAGAAAGAAAAAGGATGACCGAGACACATTAAAATCCTATCTACAACAAAATGAAAATGACACCTATAGAGTGCACGCAATGAATTTAGAAATCCAAAACGAGTGGTTAGCCATAGATGAGTTCTGCATCCCAGTAGCACTAAAGTGGCGCGCCTTGTTATATGACTGGTCTCCTGCCCTACTAAAATTTTACCTTAATTCCTTCCAAATGACCCTCCCAGACCAGAGTAACTTAGTAAGATGGGGGAAATCCTCTGAAAAATCTTGCTATAACTTGTGGTGAGGCAATAGCTACAGCCAGGCACTTATTAGTAGGATGCAAGGTGCTTCTTGATAGGGGTCACTACAAACGTCTCCATGATAGAGTACTTCAGTTCATACATGAAGCAGTAAGTCTTTCAGTAGCTAGAGCTCAAAAAGGATTGACCATTAACAGGAGACAAATTAACTTTATAAAGAAGGCTCAACAGTAAATGCTAAAAGTAAGTCCTTCTCAATCCTAGGTTCTGCACCTGATTGTACTATCTTAGTGGTCACATATGAAAAACATTATAAAATCCTAGAGGATGTGGTTGTTTTGTCATCCAGACCAGACATATTTCTTTATTCTCGAGAAATCAAGCAAGTACTTGTAGAGCTTACTGTACCGTGGGAAACTAATATACCTAAAGATCACGCAATAAAAATGAATAAATATTAGGATCTATGTAACGAGTTAACTAAGAATGGCTATGCGGTTAACTTAAATGCGGTGGAAGTGGGAGTGAGAGGAATTCCAGCGAAATCTCTCTATAACTTGTTAAAAAACCTCGGCCTGTCGAGAACTGCAGTAAGTTCTATTTTAGAAAGGAGAATCTAAAGCAGCATTAACATGCTCTTACCAAATCTGGCTTGGCAGGGAGGGTATCGCGGGCAGTTAAGGTGAGCGCTGATGTGCATCATATGGGTGCCCCTTAAACCTACACCTGGGTCGCAAGTCCCTGGGGCTGCTCATGTTCCCTCTGTCTGCTACACTATGGATCCGGCACCCGCACGGTGAATCCATGGAATGCTAAGATGTTTTTCTCTAAGTTGCTCGAAATGAGATGCATTATCTTGTATGTACATATTATGACTGCATTGTATTTCATAGTACACGACTTACACGAATATGACTGGTGTTTAACCCTTCAGCAGCTGAGCAGCTTACTCGCAGTGGCCGTTGTACGCGTCTCTTGAGACTTCCAACGTTTACCAAATTTTCTATCATTCGCAACAACATCAAAGAGAGGTTGTGAATAGAGAAATTTATTTGAAAATGTCTCTCTCCTAGGGACAGTCCAAATGGTCGAATACCTCCTCCACCTTACATAAGTTCGCAGTCAAATTACCCATTAGCAACGCGCTAGTGATACAATAGTATTGTAAGCATTCATAGGCTACGGTAACTGCTTACCATCAAGCAGACGATATGCTTGTTGGCCACCTTTGTTGTATAAAAAAGAACAGACAGTATTTGTCTACCCGGATACCTCTTACTACTTACTTACTCTTAATTGTAGACTTTAAGATTGTATGTAAGACACAATGTTTATTCGAGATATTTTATCCTTATCATAGACTCTAACGATTAGTGCAACAACATAGTTTATGTCGGTTTTTTTGCATTTTTTTGTTGGTTCGATTCCTGCTATAGGTAAGTTTTTTTTAGAAAATCTGTGTTTGCGGTTATTATTATTTCAAAAAATAAAAGAATATTTCCTTTAAGTAAAATTTGATATCTTCATTATTTAACATAATTTTCCTCCATGCCTCATTCGTTTTTTCCACTCTGTATATACATAAAGGCATACAAAATGTTCAATTTTGCAATCCTTTACACGAAAAGATAAGTTTATTTAAAAAATTTAAATTTATAATCCTTTATTTTCCAGGAAATAATAACGCTTTAATAAGTCTGTTTAGTGTCATTTAATAAAAATCATAATTGCACAAAAACACCAAACAACGACATGGATCGTAGAAATGAAGATGGAATAGATATTTTTAATTATTTAAATATTTAAAAATAACATTAAAATTTATCTAAAAATATTTAAAAATAATAATAAAAACCCATTCTTAAATTATTAATATACGTAATTTCAGAAAATATATACGTGTGATTTAAACCAAGCCGACGTACAGCGCCATCTATGAATGCTGTTGGAAAATAAATATAATAAATTCATTTATTGATTTTAACTGAATATTATGTAAAGATAAAATAATTTGGTATCTTTTCACTTCATTTCAGTAAATATTTGAAATATATTACAGAGTTACATACACATACATTCCTTTTTATATATACATAACCTAAACGCAATCTATAGACCATACAAATGTTCATACGTGTACAAATGTATCCTAAATGTACCTTCAGACTATAAGCTACAATCATACCGAAATTCATAAAATTCGGTCCAGTAGTTTTTGCGTGATTGGTGTTCAAACATATCGACAGACAGATAAAAATTTCAAAAACTTTCGAAATATGTTCTCTCCATGATTCTAAACTCCCTCGTTTTTTTTTTTCTGGAATATCTTCAATGTACAGATTTCGACTCTTTACTCTTTTATTATAAGTATAGATTTTCTATATTTGTAAACAATATTTATGTACAATATAATAGTACGGACTACAGAACCCTTAAGTCGCATGTTCTACTCACTACTTGCTTAATTTTATAAAATGTTTTTATCCATTTCTATATATGACTAGGTGACCCGCGCAACTTCGTCTGCGTCACATCAGAGAGAGAGAGAGAGGGAGTGGGACGTAGGCAAAGAAAAATAACAATTGTCATAGGCACTTACAATACATTTTACAGGTGCCGCCTGCCTGCTATATCATTCCGCTAAAATGCACGTGCGATACTTGATTATTATTTTGCTGCGGAGTTATTTTAAAACTGTGATATCTCCTAAAATATTCTTTTAAATTAATTACTGTAAAGGAAAATTTTGTCTAACGTATTTATTTCGCTAAGGATTAATACCATGTTTATAAAAACACCTTCGCAAATAATGCATTATTTTAGATCAAATTTTATTACCAGAAAAAAGGTTATATCGCGTAAACCTTAAAAGATAGACAAAAGCTATCGCGAACTTTTTTTCAGAATTTTTTAAGAGAAACAATTCCTTCACACGTGCTTTTTGCGTAACTTTAACCATTTACACAGCGCACGCTGTGGAAAATTTCAAAAGGAATATATTTTCCACGTTTCTGCAACATTTTTCATTGATGCTCCACTTCTATTGGTCGTAGCGTGTTGTTATATAGCCTATAGCCTTCCTCGATAAATGGGCTATCCAATACTAAAACAATTTTTCATTCCAACCTGTACTTCTTGAGATTAGCGAGTTCAACCAAACAAACAAACAAACTCTTCAGCTTTATAATATTAGTATAGATTGGAGACTTTGGCATCCAACACCGTTTTTAATCAAACCAAACACACATTGTTCTGTAAAAGTGCATTTAAAGTCGGAAGACATGAGTTTAATTTTTTATGTAGTTTACCATTTTTGTTTTATGCCACAAGTTTTATCAAAAATAACGTAAAAAGGAATTAGCGTTTGATCAAAATCTCACCTGATGTTAAGATCACCTAAGGCCCAAAAGAAACTGACTCTCAATGCAGCTGCCGGAACACACCTTTAGGCGCTTGGCGACTGATTTTCAACTTGAGAATGGTAGCTAGTCAGGCCGAAATTAGAAAAAGCCCTACCACTATACTATGATTCTCCTTCACCGAAAGGTCAGACACATAGTAGGGTTCGAACCTATGTCGATTGACGTGGTAGCAATGAGCTATCATTTCTTTCAACTTTGCTGTATTAGTCTTATATCTAATTTTTTAAATAAAAATACGCTGCACATTAATATTAAACTTTTTTAATACCATTTCAGAGGCACCGGCATACCTTATTGATCTCATGCAAGATAAAAATGCAGAAATAAGAAAAATGTGTGATATGTGTCTAGATATCATATCTCAAATGCAAAATGAATGGGCTGTGAGAATAAAGGTAACTTTATTATTATTTAACAGTGTACTCGGAACTGTAGACTAGACGTAATATATTAACGAATATTTAGGGCAACGCTGTCTAAATACATTTGGAGGTGGGCTATAATTGAAATCCCGTTTTATCAATAGACCAATAATATTAGATATTTAATTTTTAAACATACTGTCACATGAGGTGCCATTTACTGCCACCCGGCAATTTTTTTGTTGTGAAGGTGGAGCGATTTCGGTGCCACAACGGTCAATGGCTTTCGATGGTGGAGACACTCGGCGCAGAGGGAGGCGCTGGAGACGCAGCCGATGACCTGCCGCCCTATCTCTCAGCTGAGTATCTCACCACTCACAGACTGACCACATCTGGTAAACATTCACTTTAATATTATTATGGCCATGATGTAGATATGTGTTGTGAGTTATTCTTTTTAAATATTTTATTGTTTGATGTACTTAATATATATTTCTGTATAGAAAAAAATGTGAGGCGTAATGGGACGCATGCACTTAGAAATCATATATTTATATTGAAATACGAATACAAATAGTTATTTATAAAATAAAATATCAATAAAATATCTTTTGATTTCGTTAGCTTGATTGCTGAGTACACGCTTAGGAGGCGTTTCATTATTATAAGCGAGATTCACTTAAAATCACTGATGATAAACACGAATCATAAGGTTAATATAAGAAACCATGCTGGTACACTAACACACACTGTCATCCTTTAACTAGAATAGTGTTAATCCTCAAGTGGTCGATTTTGACTTTATAATGCAAAGTTATATTGTTTAAAATTGTCTATGTTCCTATCTAAGAACCATACTTCTATTAGTAATAGGTTTAGAGTTATAAACACTTTGTAAGCCGTTATGTGACACAGTATTAATTACCTTCTCTTGAATGCGACTAAACCATACTTCTTCTCTTGGTCCTCGTTAAAGTACCTTAACTGTCCATTGCAGCGATTATTTCCAGGTCATTTACTTAACGAAAAGTACGTTTTAGAAAAAATGTTCCCCACGTTTATTTTTTTGCTTTTTCTTCAGAACTACTTTTTGGGTTACACATCCTTCTAGTTGAAAAGACAGAAAAACACTTAAAGTGTAAATAGTAGAGAGAGAAGTGTTCAGTATATATGTTTAAAGGGGAAAGCTGAGTCAGAAAGAGCCGACCAAAAGCGATGCTGTCTGAATGGCGCATTGCAGCATCATGTCCAAATGCAGTATTAGATGTTTTATATCAAAAACTCAATTACTGCATTGATTTACTATGTGATCATTTCACTGACTTAAGTTAGTTTAACTGATAATGATTAGTCAGACGAGGTTCATTTTACTGTATTATTGCAGTTGGTAGCACGGCAAAACAATAGCAAGGGCATTGCACTGATGAGACTCAATAAAACAGCATTCACATAATGAGGATTGCTATTCAGCTGCCTCCCTGCTAACGTTATATTCTTGTGTATTGTTCAGTGGTCAATACTAATATAATTATAAATAACATTATTATAAATATATTCTGCAGATTCCCAAACATCCCTAAATGATGATTCGGACAGTCTATCTGGTGAGGGAGAACACAATCACAAGGACAGCAGGTAAATTATACATAGTCAATTTCAAATTATTGTTCAAACAGCATGGATGTATAAAAAGGCAGACGAAGTTTCACTAAGACAACTGTGAGGCACAGCAATGACTGATGCGTTTTTAAAGTAATGCCATTAGAAGAAATTTTTCCTTTTTTTGAAATAAATTACACGAACTTTTTAGAACTCTCAATGACTGATAAAGAGAATTACTCCCCACCTGTCACATCGCATTATATACTTCGTCTGTGCGGTCATATTTCAGTCGGCGCACAGAGGAATTTAACATCCCAAAAAAGTTCTGTTTTATAACTAACCAGCTGTGACCGTGGCTTCGCTCACGGGAACTACAGAATGCGCGCGCGAATCTTGTTCCCCGCTCCCGGCTATTTTAAAGACAAAAATGGTTATTGTGAGTGTTCCTTAGAAGATAGACATATACTCGTGATGACTTTTTTGTAGGTATTTTTAATGTCTACAATTATTTAATACATTAATTTGGTATATCTCTTATTGGTTTACTCAGCGCACATTAAAGCGCCTGAATTGATTCACCATGACGTTTATTTTTATTTTTGCGGAATCCTAATTCTTTTTTCTAAAATAAAAGTAGCCTAAGTTACTCCCTATATCATCAGCTATCTATCAGTGAAAGTCCCGTCAAAATTGGTCCAACCGTTTCGGAGATTACCCTGAACAAACAAACAGACAGACACAGACAAAAATTTTAAAAGTGGTCTGTTTGTTATAGGTATCGTATATACTTTCATAGGTATTTAATAAAAAAAACTGTTATTTTGACATTACAAACAGACACTACAATTTTATTAATTGTATAGATTAGTCCAGAGATAAAATCCATACTAATATTATAAATGCGAAAGTAGCTCTGCCTGTCTGTGTGTTACCTTTTCACGCCTAAACCTCGTAACCAATTTTGATGAATTTTGGTATAGAGATAAATTGGTCCTTGGTTAGGATTCTTTTTGTAGCGAAAATAAAACTTTAACCGTAAAAAATAGGAGATGAAAGTATGTAAGAGGGAAATATCAGCTTCCACGACAACGGTTTGTAGATTTATTATGCGCATGTGCAGTAATTAAGTGTGAAAGTAACTCTGTCTGTCTGTTACGTTTTTACACCTAAACCGCGTAACCAATTTCGATGAATTTTGGTATAGAGATAGATTTGACCTTGGGTACTTTTTGTAGCGAAAATAAAACTTTAAGGGTAAAAAATAGGAGATGAAAGTATGTAAGAGGGAAATCTCAGCTTCCACGACAACGATTTGTTGATTTCTTATGCGCATGTTCAGTAATTATGAAATAACAGCGTTGTCGCACGCGCGTATTGCTCGACAGGCGAATTTCTTCTCCGATGCGCTTCTATTCGACTCGGCGCGTTTCTAATCGACGCGTGGAAGCGAACGCGCGCCGACGTGTTTTTACAAGGTTCACCACTTTTACTTGTTTTCTACATTTTTGGTAGTTTTAAGCCAATCAGATCGAAATTTTAGTAGGTGAAAACACCTAGAAGTAGAATTTAAGTAGATTTTGGTATAGGACGAAATGCATAATTATAAATTTGCAATATTATTATATTCAACATAGAAAATGATGATAACTATACTTAAACAATTACTTAGGTACTTGTTTAGGTTGCTTAAAGTAATTAAAAGTAGTGAAAGTTATATCAATTTTATTTATCAAACTATTGTAACAACAGTGGTTAACAATGTTTGGTAGAGTCATAATAGCATTTTTAATCGGATATTAGTAGATTTGGTAGAATTCAACTAAATTTTTGGTTGAATCTCGTAAAAAAGAGTGGTCACGCTACTTTTATTACTATCCTGTTTATGTATTAATCGCTTAAAATGAAGGAAGAACTCTTTATATGACTTCTAAAAAAAAATATAGAATTGTATACCAAAAAGTATTTCAAATAAAAAAACATTACTCAATTCGAGTATCCATCACAAAAAAAAAACAACCCTCTTCGGATACAGAGTTAAGATGAATGAATAATTCAATTCGATTCGTCTCAAATGAACACACAGGAATAAATGCGACTCCACTCTACTCGATTCGATTCGGCTGTAGTCGACGCAAGGTTTTATATATTTATTAGGGCGTGAATATGCATGCGCGCTTTTTTGTATTACCGATCTGACTTCCTACGGGTGCTTCATTGTTATACTAGTGAACATTCCATCCACCTCTTTTTATACGTCCATGAAAAATAAAAATAAATGGCTAATAATATGCAGGTTTATTATATTCATTGTTTTGTTGTGTATGTTAATTGTTTAAAAAAATTCTTAAAAAAAAACGTTGTAATAATGCTGTATCTACATGTAGAAATAAATTACATAATTGTCTTATCACTCCTTAATAAATGTTAAATTCTGTTACAACGGATGCATTTAAAACATTCACATTGATGAATAATAATAATAATTCAAGAATGTTCTACAAGTAAAAACACTCTAATCGTTTAGCGATTTAGTTAATAGAGTTTTGATATATGTGATTACTTTGCCTTGACGCAGTTCTCTTTTACTGTGTGACGACACGGATAACAGTGGATGATGGGCCACAGTGATGATAATTTTGTATTAATGGTTCTGCCTATTCCCTATAGGTAGTTTTAATATTTTTGTTAAATATAAAAAAATCGATATCTCTTATAGAGAGAAATAATCGCCGGTTAACAGTTCTCGTTTTAAACTTGTACTTGTTTATAGAAAAAAGAACGAGAGCAGAATGATTTCACAAGTATGTAATCTCAGAGTAACAATCATGTATGCAAAATGTGAATAAAAAATTAACCAATTTATTTGCATAATGATTATGTTTATGTTAATAAGTAGAGCTTAGGTAATTTTCCATTTGTGCCTGTAAACTATTTATTTGACTTTATCTTAGAAACCAGCCATACAGCATTCAGTGGCATCTGTTCAGGTGCTACAATTTTTATATTTATTGAAATTATCATTTATCAATCGGTTGTTTATTACATTCCTACGTGTTACATTTCGACATCTATGTGCATCTGTTTTGTGTTGAAGACATATGTACTTATTTAACATAAGCACAATGTAACATCCAGATTTATATCGCAAATAAATCGTTATAGATTTATGTCGTAGTACCGACCTGCCAGGCTGCCACCACCTCACTACTTACACGACCGCAGCGCACCACGAGGCTGCCACTCGCAATGTCGTGGGCGCTTAAGATGAAGTCAATACATTACATACGACTATATCAATTTGATTAAAATTTATGTTTCATTTCCAAATACAAAAAAGGAAGATATATTTGAGCCACAATAACTATCTATATCCAAATACTTCTCAATTTATTGTAAAGCTTGGAACTCCAAAACTTGCTACCGATTAAACGCCATACTGCACAGTCGCAAAGGGGCGTAAATTACACACCAAAATGCAGAGCAAACTTCTTTATTACGGAGGGTTGACATCAGAAGTACCATCTCTATGTATGAAAAAGTGTAGGTCGAAAAGCATCAAACTAGGGTGGCGCCACGGTATCAAGTGCGTAAATATTAAAGATAGCACCAAACGTTATTATTTTTCATTTTCGCCCACTTGGACAACTTTTCACTCTACACTCTTTACCATTATTTTTTAAGTTTTACAAAAATAAAAACTATAAAATCACGAAAAAGTAAGAAAAGCCTAGCACGGTGCGGGTGACAGTTTCAGTAACGTTTCATTTCACTCTTGACAGTTGCCGCGATTTACAAATTATGACAGTATTTCAGCTTTACCACATTCGTAATATATTAAATCATTAATAACCGTAGTAAATTAAATTAAATCCAACCAGAATGTTCTAGTCTACAAATAAAATCTAATTGAAAGAAAAATTAAGCAAAGTGCTATGCGTATAACGTAACGCCATAGACGTATTTAGTGATGGAATGTACTGCTACGATGGATAGTCGATGTTATTTATAATACAAAACGTATATTGTGCGTAGTTTAATTTTTATTGTTAAAAAGTCTATAATTATATAATGAAACAACAGAAGATATATAGGGTAAGATTGCTTAAATTGCTAAACTCATATCAGAGTAAGGAACATCTGAATTGTCACTAAATTCATCATCTGTATCTGTGATGGATATTATTAACGATGGCTCCATTATGTTGTCAATATGGATGTCACGATCCCAATCAGACATAATGTTCCTTTTTGTTTTATTCACGACCTTCGACCAGTCTTCAGGTTGAACATTGTTGATGGCCTCTTGTATTAGGGCCAACATCTTATTTGCCGTAAATGGCGGCGAAGTATTATTTCTTGCGGCATGGCCTAAAAATAAACGAACTTATGAAAAAAAAGTATTTCAATTCAATCAATTCTTCAATCAAATAATCATTTATTTTATAGGTAATGTTTTTAAACTACATGCTACGTTCGGAAAGCTGATTTTTTTATATAACTTCAAAATGGGAATTGAATTTAAAAGCATACCTTTTATTTGGGCCCAAATCAGCTCAATAGCGTTATACTGGCAATGGCAGGGTGGTAGTCGAAGGACCTGGTGGCCTTTTTCTTTTGACGTCTCGTCCAGAGCATAGGTAGGAGTTGATGGCTTATGACGCCGGACTAAGGCAATAAGCTCCTTCTTTAACATTTTTATATTTGCTGTAATTCCGTTTTCACTCAGCCACTTCACTAACTCGGCTTCGCGGTTGTATTGGTTTGGGGGTTTATTAACTTGTACCGAATGGTAGGGTGCGTTGTCCATTATTATGGTCATAGGCTCATTTAAATTATTTAATATACCTATGAACCAATCTTTAAATTTTTCGTAATTCATCTCCATTTAATACTCCGTAGTTTTTTTTTACTTAAAAGCCAGCAAACAATTATGGACAAATCCACTTGCTGTACCTGCGTGACAAATAATAAGGTGTTTGCCTTTGTCCTCCGGCACTTTGGTACACAATCGTGCCGTATCGTCGGTCTAACTTTTACCCACTGTGTGGTTGGTGTTTAGCCATATTTCATACAAATACAACTTTGCGCTCCAATAACTTATGTTTTTGGCGTTCCTTAAAAATGTACATCTTGCTAGGGCAATGTCAGTCCTCTCCATAATAATCTTCCTTTTGTTAACTTTTTTGCAAACAAAGCCAATAGCCAATTATAACTTGCCGTAACGAAGTAATATTTCCTTTGAGCAAGTCAGCTTCTTTTAATGATTTTAGAAGCTTGAGCAATGTGGGTAGCTCCATTCTTCTATAATAATCATGAATATGATTTCTAATAGCAACCTTAGCAAAATCATCTAAATCTGTGATTGGCTTTACCTTGGCCCGTTTTTTGTTGGGTGTCGATAATTTATTTTTAGACATCCCATCTTGGCCAATTTTCTCACGTGTTATACGCGAAATAGTATTGCGGCCAATATCAAGAGCTTCGACTACTCGTTCTACAATTCGATTCAATGATAACAACAGTCCATTATTTTATTGTTCTCTTTCAAAGTAGTCTCGGAGGCGAACAACAAGCTCGCTAGCCTGACGACTCAAAACAGGTTTTTTTATATGCTTAAGCATGGTAATAAGAAAAAACTTTAACAAATAAAACAACAAACTCGACAAACTATAACAAATAGCAATTTAACGAAAATTAAAACAAACAATGAAATAGAAATAAATACGTATCACATAACAAGTCGCTAGAACTCGTACTGACAGCATTGCACGTGTAAACAAAATGGCCGCCGTGCCGCTGCGTCATTGAGCAAAAATGTCGTCACGAAATAAAAATCATAAACCCGATTTTGATTATTTTATATAAGTACAAAGATATGTAGCCAAAAAAAATTATTTCGACAAGTTTGTATTTATTTTTATTGTATATATTGTATTGTTTGTAAGTATTGTATTTAACCTAGATATAGATGGCGAACTGAGTTTAATTCGTACATAAGAAATCTGTCCTCGAAGCTCAGATGTTTGGAAAAGTGGAAAGAAAAAAGTTCTTTACTCCAGAGTGAGAGCGCTGGGTGTTATTGTAATAATTATTCCAAAAATTAACAATTTTACTTCCAGGAACTCAGAGGTCCCGGTTAATGATTCGTATGGATTCATGGACTCTTCGTCTAACCAAATCTCTGGCAATGATGGCGTTCTCAATGATCTCAATGTATTTGCTTAAAGTGATTTATTATAAACTACTTGTTTTTTTTTTTCAAAACGCTGTACTCATGTCTATTAACACAATAAAACTACCACTGTCATGAAATTGTTTTTCTCAGGTTCTCAAGTTTTCACAACCCTATTATTGCATAAAACTTACATAGATTTTTTCTAACTACATAAGACTTTCGTCCAGTGCTTCTTAATGTAGGTACTTTTAGTTCACGATGTTATCTCGAAATTGCTGGTCTCTGGTATGGACATAGTTATAAACAGTTTAATATAAATTTAGTTTTTGTATAATAGAGGCAAAATTCATCGCCGGTTCTAGCCCTCTGGTCCTTAATCATGGTAGAACGAGATTGTCTTTCGGCGTCCTTTGGTCGACGCTTTAACATCATAAATTGTATTTCAGTTTATGATAAATAAATACATTACTATCTGGTCGGCCGAGCTTTACTCGGTGTCTTACAAAAAAACCACCTATCTAGGTATACTTGGAATGTAAAACAGTATCTAAATACAAAGTTTCATCCAAATCGTTGAATAAACTAGCTGTACCCCACAGTTTCACCCGTGTTAATTTTATCCAACAAACACCGCGCCGCCAACGCACATTTAAAGTTTATCATAATTCTCCGAAAACGATGTCTCCAAATAACATACTCTAAAGAGCAAAATTTAACTTTAAAAAATGGTCTTTATGTTGAAGTAACTTTTGTTTGTAAGGATTAATATGCCATGTCTATAAATCACTTTTTAATTTTCAACAAATCTTTGGCACAAAATACCTTATTTATTGTGACTTATGTATAAGAGATAGGCATATGCTATCGCTGACTTTTTTTGGTTATACCGAGGGCGAAAATTTTTGTAGAAGTAGAATATTGTATTTCCGTATCATTAACGATTACGCCAGCGACGCGGTTAAAGCAGTTCGGGAGAGCCTTGACTTCGGACTTACGTAACAAAAATCAATATAAGGCTATCTCAAAATTGTAGCCTAATCTTAAATAGCCTGTACTATTCCTCGAGAGTCTGGCTATCATATTATATAAAAAGTTTTTTTTCGAATTCGACTGTTAGTTCCAGAAGTTCAAGTCATCGAATTCGACGACTTATGGAAAACTTAGCTACTAAACGACAAAAAAAATAGTATAGCCAGAGACTAGACTTGTTTTACTAGTCTCTGGTATAGCTTAATAGCATAGACTTACGCTTATTAGTGACTTATCAGTGATTTTATACCGTAGAAAGAGCATAATAAGTTTTATACGCTTTTTAAATTATCTGTATTGCTTGATTCATTGGCTACTACATGGAGTTTTTTTTAGATCTGTCTACACTGTTAGCCTTAGGGACCCTGAAGCCGCTGCGGCTTTTACAGCTTCACCGAACTTGTCTACTACATGGAAATGACTGTTTCATTTATTACGTACACGTTTTGTTATTCCTGTTGTTTGCAGTTGTTTCTTGTAAATTACTACATGGAGTTTTTTTTAGATCTGTCTACACTGTTAGCCTTAGGGACCCTGAAGCCGCTGCGGCTTTTACAGCTTCACCGAACTTGTCTACTACATGGAAATGACTGTTTCATTTATTACGTACACGTTTTGTTATTCCTGTTGTTTGCAGTTGTTTCTTGTAAATTACTACATGGAGTTTTTTTTAGATCTGTCTACACTGTTAGCCTTAGGGACCCTGAAGCCGCTGCGGCTTTTACAGCTTCACCGAACTTGTCTACTACATGGAAATGACTGTTTCATTTATTACGTACACGTTTTGTTATTCCTGTTGTTTGCAGTTGTTTCTTGTAAATTACTACATGGAGTTTTTTTTAGATCTGTCTACACTGTTAGCCTTAGGGACCCTGAAGCCGCTGCGGCTTTTACAGCTTCACCGAACTTGTCTACTACATGGAAATGACTGTTTCATTTATTACGTACACGTTTTGTTATTCCTGTTGTTTGCAGTTGTTTCTTGTAAATTACTACATGGAGTTTTTTTTAGATCTGTCTACACTGTTAGCCTTAGGGACCCTGAAGCCGCTGCGGCTTTTACAGCTTCACCGAACTTGTCTACTACATGGAAATGACTGTTTCATTTATTACGTACACGTTTTGTTATTCCTGTTGTTTGCAGTTGTTTCTTGTAAATTACTACATGGAGTTTTTTTTAGATCTGTCTACACTGTTAGCCTTAGGGACCCTGAAGCCGCTGCGGCTTTTACAGCTTCACCGAACTTGTCTACTACATGGAAATGACTGTTTCATTTATTACGTACACGTTTTGTTATTCCTGTTGTTTGCAGTTGTTTCTTGTAAATTACTACATGGAGTTTTTTTTAGATCTGTCTACACTGTTAGCCTTAGGGACCCTGAAGCCGCTGCGGCTTTTACAGCTTCACCGAACTTGTCTACTACATGGAAATGACTGTTTCATTTATTACGTACACGTTTTGTTATTCCTGTTGTTTGCAGTTGTTTCTTGTAAATGGTTTGAAACTTTAATCTTTTTATTTTATGTACGAATAATCTGTCATTTTTACTTTAAAGCAAGTTGAATAATATTATAAAAATTAAATTCTATTTTAAATAGCTTTTTAATTTTCTATACATAATTCGTGATTAGTTTATTTGTTTGAGTTGAAAAAATTTAACAGTACAGATGCCGTATCGAAACGTTAATTGACAATTACATACCAGACTCTTCCAGATCGACTTTAATTTGAGCTAAGCTAAAGCTGAGCTAAGACTGAGTACGCTCTATAGATCTCAACCAAACAATTAAGCCGTTAAACTGATGCTCATAAAGTAAAGTATTACATAGGCTGTTGGTGTATTTAAATGGTGTTTTCTTTTAGTAAACTAGGCTATTTGGACAAATCAGTATCTCGACTATTAGATAATAAAAGATAAGTAGGTATCAGTATTCCATGATTTCGTCTGTATTTTTTATAAATACAGAAATTTGCTACTTTTTTTTTAATCCGAGGTTAATAGACAGGATCAAAGAATAAAATAACTATTAGGGACACGATTGAGCAGTAAAACAGTTTTCATTGTTTATTTATTTAGAGTTAATGAATTAAGCTAATTAAAACTGAATTAACTTAGTTTAAATCTCTGGAAAATCATTCATAATTCTTAACACCAAACTGCAACATTAATTATACCTAAGTAGAAGATAAATATACCTTCTTTAAATTATTATCAACCCTAGCATATTTTTTTTCTATTCACCCATATGTTGTAACATTTAATCCCGGATTTTAGATAAATACACACTACCTATTTTTTCGTAATTTACAAAGAATTTTCATTATTTTACACGTTTTAAGCAGTAATATTTAGTACATTACAACTAGATTCATGCTATTAGAAAGATTTAACAATAGCTTGCATACAAAAAGTAAGAAAAATAATTTAAAAGTTGGATATGGTAAAATTTATTTAATAGACACAGATTCGACCCGTTTTACGGTATATGTTAGGTGAACTAGTCCTTAAACACGGATAATATTTATTCTGGAAGTCTAGAATTCTTGATACAATTGGACATCGTGCCACATGCTGCAAGGTGCTGTTTTGCCGCAGGAGTCTTGCCTTATCGTGCGTCATTTTCAACTTTTTCGGCATGTTACAATGCCGTACGTTGTTGCTTTGGCGTAAACGGGGCTTGAGTCTATGTCCTCTATGATAAATTGAAGGGTTAAAATCTCGTGTCTCGTGATTATACCAATAGTCTATGTTCTCTATACTTTTCCGTAGTGTGGGCTGCCTAATCGATGTAATTATAATAGATTTTTTAACGCATTTTAAACGCTTGTCTTTAAAGATTTATTAATGGTGGTACTAGTAAAAATGAGCGTATTTTAATTATTTTTTTTACTATCAGAAGACAAATATAAGCAAATTCAACTATATCACAATCCGAATCTTAATATTTTTAAGGTCTTATTGATATCATGAAAACTTCAAGTTGCAAGTTTAGAGTAAGTATAAAATTAAAGCTAATTAGGTAAGTAATCCTTTTAATTATTTAATTTTCTCTTGGAATAGTTACCTAACTGAGATTTTTGTCTGGGAGCCACGTGATTGGAAACGAAATACAGAAAACTTGACGTCAACGTACAATATTTATTTAAATAAATAAACAGTTGAATATTATCTTTATTGGTTATTGGGTTATCATTTAACCAGAGGTTCTAAAATAATTACTAAATGTGACTTTAAAACTTATCTATGTAATGTATAAATTTCCTAAGTTTCAACTGAAATTTTGCTAAAATAAGCTTTGCACAGTTTGCACATTACATAATCTTTAACCTTAGTTTTATTTAGTGAATCATGACATTAAGCACAGGAACATGAATATAATGTCACATTGACATTACTTAATTGAATTATAAAATGTGCAATATAGTATTTTAAACCATTTTCCAAAAGTTGTCTACTCCCGCATTGACGTACCTAATTAAAAATAACAACCTGTTTAGTTCTCCGTTAGGAAAAACCGCAAAATACATATAATAATAAACATTATAGAGGTGACCAGTCTTGCCAATTTAGTGACTTTTAGCACTGCGCGTTTTGTTCAGAAACGGTTTTAATAACCAGTTCTTTCTCTATTTAACAAAAACAAGTTTCAAAACGAACGAGCCCAAGTCTGGTGAAGCTGTAAAAGCCGCAGCGGCTTCAGGGGCCTCAGGTTAACAGTGTAGTCAGATCAAAAAAACAAAAAAACGCACGAGAGCATTTTATGATAGAACAGACCTATAGTTATTGTTATAAGGTCTATAATTAAATGAACAGTAAACCGTTACAAGAAACTACTTTAAATTTTAAGGAACGAATAAGCTACAATGAATTCTATTGACAACGAAATACAATACAAATTTGGTTGTAAAATAAAAACGAAAACGAAGGAACAAATAAAAACTGCTTTTTGGTTAAACGTCAAATATTCGTTTTTTTCAGTAGGTACAGTTTGTTCTCGAACTTAAGAAAAAAACCTTTTTTATAACCGGTTCTAAGAACGGTTCCTTAAGTATAAAAAAGCGTTTCGTTTCGTTTTACGAAAAAACCGAAACGACCCAGCACTAGTTTTTTTATCGCTAAAAATAACGACTTTTGCTTAAGTCTTAGAAACGAAAAAAAGGTTTTAGAACAATGATTAAGCATCTTATAAGTTTTTTTGGCGCACACAATGAATTTTTCATAAAAATAATATACATACATCTATATTAACAAATCTGTAGTTCTGCATGCACATGATTTTTTTTTTAATTTTCTGAGAGACGTTTATTACAAAGAACACTAAACACGGTTAAGAGAAAAACAATATTTGTCAATCTGTCTGCTTGTATAACTGGATTTAATTCAAAATTGATTGACAATTTTGTCATTTCTTAATTGGTTATAAGAATTGTCAATAAAACATTTACAAAACTCTAAATAAATAATTATAAAATCTTTATTTTTCGTTATTTTTTAACCAATGCTACAAAACGGGGGTTTTCATTCATCTGGATGTTTAAATATTAAAGTAAATTATTGAGTAATATTGGTCTATAGATAAAAAGCCTAAAACAATAGAAGTCCCTCAGCAAGTAATTGTTTATTTATTTCATTTCCTTTTGGATTTTATTTCTGTGAGTCACGTGATTTGTAGCCATTCAATTAATATGAACGTTAGAGTCTTGCGTAAGTTGTCACGTTTGTCACTGATATCATACAAAATAACATTATAAAGTTAATGATGACGTCACGGGACTATAGTGTCGCGTTTTTCTATCGTATTTTTTATTTAAATCAAAAATATTATTACTATTTTTTATGGTGTACTAGTGAAATAAAAATTATTCATAAGTTTTATTTTCAATATATAAAGTGTATAAAACAATTTTCCGAAAGTTGTCAACTCCCAGATTGAAGGCTCGTTTTTATGACTTTAATATTTTATTGAAGAATAAAATATAATTTCAGACACAAAGTAAAAACAATAATGAATTTTATGTCGAATGTCGATATTAGATATCGATAAATACGTTGCCCTTTTAGTTTGTGGCTTTATAATTTATAAATTAGAGATGGGCCAATATGAATGATTAATATAATTGATATACATTTACATTATCGAGTAATTTCAATTATGAGTGATTCATAATGGAGTGTTTGATGTATTACCCAGAGCTGAGCATGAGTGAAACCTAAAAAAAATGAACGTTCGGGTCTTTTAGTAACCTAGGTATTTCGATTATTTTATTATGAGTGATCAACTGATCATTCATAATTGAATATTAAAATTATGTATTCCTGTAAAAATCTTTCTTTACGACTGCTTGAACTTTTTTTTTAATTTTCCACTCTCGGCCACCTCTGCGTAATACATCAAAGACTCCATTATGAACGATCAATATTGGTAATTCGATTATGAATAATCAATCATAATCAAACTACAAATATTAAGTATTACTAATTGCTATAAATGAAATATCTCGATATGTCTTCATAATTGAGTGTTTATCTTAGTATATCTCAAAATAGTCCATCTCTATTATAAATATTTATCACAGATGACAGAATTATAATTCTCTTAGCGGAAGTAGCGGATATCAATCGCAATCCTGTGTTATTAAACATTCATTACATTCTAAATATTCTAATACATTATAAAAAAACTTGTAAAATACTCAATAATATGGCTGGACAAGACGATAGCAAATGTAACGGTGATACAAATATGACCAACAATTCAGAACCCATCGATGAGAATAATGAAGAAAATATCGATGAGAATAATGAAGAAAATATCGGAGAAGGTAAATTTTCTATTTATACAATATCATGAATATATTATAGCTAGAATTAATTCACTACATTATTTAATTAATGATGCTCACATCATCTGACGAAGTTATCCTGTACTCTTAGATTATTATTATTAGGTACCTACACAACGTAACCCTAGGCGCTTATGAATAAAAGCAGGAAGATTTGTCATACCTGATTTTCTTTTACAATGCAATCTAAGTTACTGACATACCATACAATGAGGACTGACTCCCTCAGAACAGAAGTGTATCTGTCAGCCTGTTGGGACACCTTTAAGTAGCATGTTTATAACTTTATGGTGTCATGACTAACCAGTTGAGCTGTTGAAAGTGGTCTGTCACTAAGCTATGGATGTATAACAATATTTTCTTTCACCAAATACCCTGTTTCATTTGAATGATAGCCTTCTTTGTGCTAGTGAGTTCCCATTGATTTAACTTATCTTGTTTTTAAAAATCCAGATATTTTTTTCTTTGTACTACTAATAGCTTGTTTGAACTTTTGTTAATTTATTTTAACAGAATATGAATTGTTGGACACTACTTTAGATGAGCTTAATACAGCTTTGGATTATTTGGAAAGAAAAAATGATGATATCCATGAAAGGCTGAAGGAACTATTACAGTCAAATATCGACATTAGAGAAGAAATGCGGAATGAAAACATGGAAGTGACTAAAAACAAATAGATATTTAAAATTATGTAGGGTAAACAATATAGTGATTGCCTAGTTAAGATATTGAAGCTTATCTTCCTCATGTAACTTATTAAGTAAAAATAGGTAATAAAAAAAACAGTTATTGTCTTACTGAGACAGTAAGATAAGTTTTTGTCCACATGTCATTCTTAATTAAATTATGATTTCAATGAAAAACTAAAAATTACTTCTTTATTCTATAATTAATAGCTATAGGACCTTGTGTTTAAAACAAATCACATCCAAAACAGATTGACTAACTACTGGTAACTTATTTGTTGTCCAGTAGAAATTGCTAGTTGAAGTTATTATGATACACAACATGAAGTACTTTTTAATAAACTTGCGGGATGTTTAACACATAATTGAGTGTTTTTTTTTTAAACTGGTTTATAACACTCATTACCTCCATGGCTTATTATTTAACAATAAATTTGACTATGGACTTTTCTTGCAAAATCTTTGATCATAAAGTTTTAAATCATCATTAGTGCAAAACTAATGTCATGACCAGTCTTCAGGTAAGAGTTTTTATAATTTAAATAACTGATTGCAGTTTTATCTAAGCTTGTCCTGTTACTAAGACTATTTTACTGATTCTGACTATTCTAAAGATACAATTTCTAAGCTACATTTTGTTGAGAAAATAATGTTCATAATTTTTACTTTAACAACAGACTTTTATAGATTTAGTTCTTTATAATTTAATTTGAGAGATTTAGTTTTCTGTAAGACAATAACTTTTTTAAAAAAGTTTAGAAATATGTTATAAATGCTTAAAACTTAACACTGGACAATAACTGTACTATCTTATCATTGGCAATTATTGTAAATCATGAAATTACTGTAAAGAGAATTTTTGCCCTTGAAATATTTAACAGAATAAATATAAAAGAATGCTTTCATTTATATTATTTATTTAGACTGCCATCTAAATAATTATAAACTTAATAATTATAATAAAAAAAAGGTATGTAATAGCTATACTTCAAAATAATTATAAGTAAGTTTCATACTTACATTTTAATGATACATATTTTCTGATTGAAAATCTACTAGTAAATTTCTAAATCAATTTTTATTTGAATTAATTTTCTATATTAATTTTTTAAATAATAAACCAAAAAATAATGTTTATTATTAATATATACATTGATTGTATGGTGAACTATCACTATGTAGTTTACCCCACTTATTGTTTCCTAATGTAGTAGTTACATCATTCTATGGATTTTAAATAAATTATTCTATAATTTTTCTAATATAAATATGCACCTATTTAAAGTAATTGTATTAATTGTTTATAATTACATAATTATAAAATATATTTATTTAAAAAACCTTTGGTTTAAATGTTCCATTTTGGGTCATCTAACTTTGTTATTACTGTAGGTACTCTATAAATTATTTCCCTCAGGCAGAATTTTGAAAAAAGTTTCAAAAAACCTATTTAAGTCAACATTTGAACTTTGCGAATTTTGTGACTATGATTGAGAGCCATCCACCAAGGTTCATGGGTGACCTCTTGAATCTTTCAGACCTTCATTCATATTCATATAGCTTTAAAATATTATCACAATTTTTTATAGATTAAACTTATTATTTATTACATTCCTTTTAGCAATTTTTGATAACTTTGGACATAAATCAACTTTTTGAAGAAGTTATTTCAGACTTCAGCTTTATATTAACACAGAAACACATTCAGTACAGAAACAGAAGATAGTATATTTTTAGTTCGAAGCCCTTGATGATTATAAAAATCTGAGATTGTTGATGTAAACTAAATGATATAAGAGATTGAAACAACTGGAAATAAGGAAACTGTGAATTGTAATTTAAATAAAATAATACAATAAATGAGAAATCAAATTCTAACAACTAAATATATTTTATTTGCATTTATGAAAAGCACTAAGATTTAATGATGAGTTTTCTTGACAAAACGAAGCCCACAATATCCACAAGAATGATCACCAGGCTTATCCTGAAAAAGGACAAGAATTATTAATTTGTTTTCTATATTAATAACCCAAACAAAAAAATTATATTTACCAAGTTGATATAAACTCTTGGGTGGCCTTCTGGCCCACTGCCTCCATCACACCAGACAACTCTTTCAGTGACTTCTTTAGGGGGCACCTGAGCAATCAGGTTGATGGCCCAATTTGTGTTCACTTGTTTTGGAGCATTCGTAAATCTAACCATTCTATAGTCATCGGTGTCCCATTTCTGTTAAAAATAAAATTATTTTTTGTAGTATTATACAACCACTTTCAGTTATTTAATGGACAATTTTTTGCATTCATAACAAATGTTTACATATTGTAGGGGGTCTTAAGCTAATAAGGTAACTTTTACTATTAAAAAGTCCCATAAATGTAATCAAAAACATAACATACCAATTTTGATTATACAAAAAGCAATTATTTGTTAACAAAATGAGCAATCGTGATTTGAATAAAACTCGAAAGGGTGGACATTTTGCATTCAAGGTGGACCATGTACTCAGACCTCAGAGCAGCTTCAGGTAGGGTTCTGGTCAAACACTATAAGATATAGTGTGCTTAGTATACAAAGATAAGAATAGAACTTCAGAGAGATTGTGTAATTAATATTTATTATAACTACTCTAGTAAATCATTGTGATAATTTTATTTATCATGGAAATCTATTATGATGTATTTATTTCTTTTTCATATCAAACAATGGTTTCACGGCCATTTAATTATTATATTGTGTAATTAAATAATGTTTAATATATAAAAACCATCATGTGTAAAGAATAATTTTAGGTGAAATTTGAAGAAAAGCAATATTATGTAACTCAATTTTTACAAGTTGATAATTGTAAAGCCTTGCTAGTATATTAAAAAAGTTAGGTGATTTAGAGACAGCAGTTTTAATTAGGTTTAAGGAATTTTAAAACAATACCAACTTGCCCTGTGTGCGTGATGATATCTTCAGTGTTATTTGTACTTGTAGACCTCAAAACGATTCTATTCATTCTAAATAGTATTGTTTTTGATCCAGGTACTAAACGAAAAAGATGTTTATTCATTTTGTTCTAAATTTTTATGTATCTATTTTATTAGATCAGATCACTGATCAATCCATAGATTACAGATAAAATAATAAACTAAAACTTCACGTATTTGTCTATGTTCCTTTAATAGTGAATTATCTATGCACTAATTAGGAGTGAGGCGTATTTATCGGAAAAGGTTAAAATAACAGGTATTTACAAGTAACAGTGGAACAACAGTTCCATTACAGTAGTATTAGTTATCAATCTAATATCAGAAAAAGCTGTTACTAAATTCTAGGTTGTTCCAGATACTAGTGACGCATATTTTTTGAAACAGATACAAAAAAACAAGTTCTTCTGAATAACAACTCGTAACTGTTACCTCTAAAACGAACAGGCTGTTCTTTTACGTACCTGTTCTAGAGAGTGCTACTGTTTCAGTTTGGAACTTGCTTTTCTGTGTTTTAGCGTAAGGGTGTTTATTATAAATTATTGTTGTTGGTCATTAATAGATTGGTTGATAGATTGATGGTTTGATTGACTGATTGATAGATTTATTGATGGATTGATTGTAGGTGCATGGACACAAATTAATTGCTTGCAAGTACTATAATAATCAGCCCGTACAAGGTTGGTGGGTTTTCATCAATCCTCGTGGTCGATGCCAACGCTGTCTTGGCCTACACTATGAGAATGAGTGCAAGTCCAATGGCCAGTGCAAGGATTGTAGTGTAAAGACTCGCCATACTTCTCTGCATCGATCGGGGGCCAATTCTCCGACACATAGCTCAGCTCATCATCTGCCCATCCCATTACGAGCACTACCATACCAACAACCACACAATCACTCACAACCCAGCTCATTACTCGCTAGACAAAATCCACCATTACCACAACAACAACGCTAACCTACTGGCCACAAACAACATTCACCCACGCCCGGCCCTTCCACCCACACAACTAGACAAACACGCAAGCATCTGTGACTTTCACAAAAACACACTCAGCCCACACATATACACTCATCACATACGTCTAAGTGTATCAACCCTGCAACCTTAGATAATAATTATGAACATCACAGCCACCCTGTCAAATCAGCACACCCAGATAACACAATCTGTATACAATTAGAAAATAAGAGTCAGATCATACCCACTACACATCATTGCCATGGCCTACCACTACATATGAGGCATAAGTTTTACTACCGACAGTATCACTAGAGCTAGCTAACAATGATGGAAAGCTTCATAGAGCAAGGGCTTTACTAGATACAGGTTCAATGTTTACTTTATTAACCAAGGGTATGGCTAAAAAATTGCATATCCCTCTTCGGCACACAGAATTAAAAATAACCGGTATAGATAATAAACACACAAAATTCCATCTCATCGGCTGTGATAACATTCCGACCTATTCACATAGAGTACCCCTTAATCACAGTGAACGTATACATATTAAAAAAATTAACAAGCTTTCTGCCTTTGACTGAGGTGCAAAAAATGTCAACAAAAAGGGTGAACTCTGTTAACAGCTCTCGGCTCCCATTCTTATAATTTTCCACCTCCAGTTGACCTTATATTAGGTTATGATGTGTTCGGACAAATTTTGGATAGCTCAAAGATTTCCTTAGGCCCTGGCATATTCATTGCCTTCGCTTTAACATGCTTTTAACTTTCCACTTTTAGGACCCATAAATGAGCAGCTTACCAAACCGGAGCTTCAGGCAAATTCAGCATTAATACAAGGTTTTCAATCTCAACATGCAAATGAAGAGATCCATTCTGCTCTTGAAAGATTCTGGGAAGTCGAGGAAGTTCAAGGTCATCCCACGGTCAACTTAATTCATGACGAATGTGAAGAGATTTTCCGCTCTACCACATCTCGCGATTCCTCGGGTCGATACATGGTATCTCTCCCCTTTCTCCAAAACGCGCCAAAGTTTGACACTTCACATGGAATTGCATTAAGACGGTTCCTCAACCTAGAACGCAAGTTTCAAAGAGATCATATCCATCGCACAAAATATACAGAATTCATGCAGGAATACATTCGCTTAGGCCATATGACTCTTTGCCATCCCAGCTCGTTTAGTGTTTAGTTTAGTCTGAAAACTCCGCACAGTTTTCGATGGAAGCTGTAAGAGTTCGAACGGAATTAGTCTTAATGATTGTCTGCACACTGGCCCACCTCTTCAGCGAGACATTGCTGACATCATCCTAAACTTTCGCACGCATCAGGTGGTATTCAGCACAGACATCCAGATGATGTTTAGGAATATACTTGTTAACCCAGACCATAGCAAATTCCAGCTCATTTTATGGCGTTCTGCTCCCAATCAGCCTCTACTCACTTATGCCTTATCTACGGTTACCTACGGTCTTCGGCCCAGTCCTTTTCTTGCAAACCGCACCATCCTGCAGCCCACAGAGGTCTTTACCCGTTCCATTTTTGTTGATGACATCAAGGCACAACTCAGTCGCAAATACTCAGATATTTCAGACAGAACTCATCGAGTTATTAGCCTTGGGAGGATTTAGTTTTCGAAAATGAACCTCTAACTTCCGAGAGCTTCTAGACGACCCAGACGACCAGTGTAACATGCCTAATGATTTCGATCTCACCCCGGACTTAAACGTCATTAAGGTACTTGGTATACGATGGATACCACAGACCGATATGTTTACATACAGCATTTCAGTACCAGTCATGGAAAAATTAACAAAAAATGCATTCACGCTTTTTTGATCCAAATCGTTGGATCAGCCCTGTCATTTTCCGTGTAAAATTATTGATCCAGCAGCTCTGGACCTTGAAAATGGATTGGGATGAACCGACTTCTAACGAGCTTACTCATCAGTGTCAGCATATTTTTGTTGATTTACTTCAGCTTTCTGCTTTCCAGCTCCCCAGAAAGGTCTGCTCAAATAAGAACTCCACGTATGCCTTGCACGGCTTTGCAGACGCATCCGAATCTGGATATGCTGCGGTAGTATATCACCATGAAAATGAACCATCAGGCTAGGTTCACGTCAATATGCTCACTTCCAAATCCAAGGTGGCTCCAATCAAGATTCGCCAGACTAATCCAAAATTAGAGTTATCAGCCGCCCATATCTTGTCTCAACTCATTTCCCGAGTAGCTGCTCACATTACTGTACGCGACTTGGATACAGAGTTACTCACTCGACACTTTAATACGAGTAACCGCCTGTATTAAGCGTTTTGCCTACAATTGTCGCACCAAACGTGACGCTCGTGATCACTGTAAGCGAACATAAGAAAGCGCTCTTAGACTGGGTGCGTTATTTTCAGCACAACATATTTGCCAAGGATATCCACCGTCTGCGAAACAAATAAGAGTGCACGGTGCGACTATAACGCCTTTCACCATTCGTAAAGGACGATCTGCTCAGAGTAGGTAGTCGCTTAGCAAACACAACTCTTAGATACGAAGCTCAGCACCCTCTTATTTTACCCAGTTCTAGCTCCCTCGTGGATCTCATAATTGATCACTACCATAAAATACACATTACATGCAATCTTACGCCAGCAATTCCGGATTCTGTCAGCTTATCAAATTATTAGACATAGCGTTTACAAGTGTATGCGCTGCTTCAAGTGTCGCCCTCAGCTTAAAGTCCCGTTTATGGCAGATCTACCTGCAGACAGAGTCAGCCCGCAACCTCTTTTTGCACAAGTGTCATCCAACTTTGCTGGCCCATTTCGACCCTGGCGGTTTGTGTACTCTCTACGGATGCGTTTCTAGCGGTATTGCAACGTTTTGTTCCAACTCTTATCCGCTCCGATTGAAGCACAAATTATTTAGGTGCTAGAAATCAGCTCATAGAAATTCAAA
Source organism: Saturnia japonica (assembly GCA_033032175.1). NCBI lineage: Eukaryota > Metazoa > Arthropoda > Insecta > Lepidoptera > Saturniidae > Saturnia > Saturnia japonica. Next base: position 11,081,911 of record CM065305.1, read on the forward strand.
ATATCCAAGCATCTAATAATGATAAAATTGCACACAAACTTGCAAACCAGCAGATAACATGGTGGCTTAGCACATCTTTGGCTCCTTCGCTTGGAGATATGCACGAAACCGCGGTAAAATCTACCAAACAACTTTTATACAGAATCTTTGGTGAACAATGACTCACGTTTGAAGAATTTTTCACTCCCTTAACAAAGATTGAGGCTGTCCTCAATTCCAGACTCCTCTGCCCTCTTTCCTCTGACCTTTCAGCCCTCGAACCTCTCACAGCCGGCCACTTCCTTATTGGCCCGCCCTCTTACCGCCTTTCCTGAACCATCCTTTGATAATAGATCAATGTCGACTCTTAAGCGGTTTCAAATAATCTAAGCTCTCTCTCAACACTTCTGGTCCCAATGGACCCGCACTTATCGACACACCCTTCAAACATGATCCAAGTGGTTCTCAAAATCAGCACCTCCCCTAGTTGGTAAATTAGTCCATAAAAAGGAGGACAACCTGCCCAAAATAATTACCATCTTTGAACTAGCGACACTGTTAGGCTATGAGGCCTTTGTCACTGGGGAGGTGACGCGGGCTTTCTTTCCAAGAGTTGATCAGGCTCATGCAATTATGAGAAAGACCCGTTTGTCGCCCCTCCATGTGCAAGTTTTAAATGCTCATGGGGGCATCGCAGCATACCTGCATCGATTCAAAATTAAAGATTGCCCCGCGTGTGATTATGATGCGGATATCGCCGAGTTAGTTTTCCACCTGATTATAGACTGTCCAAGAAAATTTTAATTCTACTTTTGTGTTGTTTGTTCTATTCTATTTTATTTTTATTTTATTGTGTTATATCATTATATGGGAGGTGTTGGTCTACCATAGTGTCAAATGAGGCTAGTATTCTCAGGGTAAAAGGGGTTTATTTCGTTTTACAAAAAAAACAAAGTACACACACATTCGTGGGCTTATTTGAAAGAACCTTAACTAAAAATCTCAAATTAATTAGGTCGTAACGCGTGCGTGTGTGTCATTAGCGTGAAACGGTGCTGACAGAGTGACACGTCAGGCCTCGCGAACTATCTGGGCAGACTACCGTATGCGGTAAGCGTGGGGTGATGCGCGGACGCGGCGTCTTCGACACACGCGCATGCGCAGAACGTATTCGCGCGCTATGCGTACGAATCACGCAGGCGCGCTGGCAAGCGGCCTCGAGAGGAACGCGGTGGTAATAATAACGCGGGGTGGTTTGCTATAGTTAGAATTTATTATTAATGATGTTTACAATCACTGTTTTATTTATTAATTTTAACTTTTACATCTTTAACACTTTTACAAATTCCATAAGGGATTTTAATTTTGGTGGATATAGCGGAGGTGAGGAACAGAGAGTAAAGTTCCTCATCCGTCATAGAAAAGGGAGGATCCTCCGGCCAGACGGGTGCTATGTCTGGCGGGCAACTGCCCCGACGGTTGTATTCGGGTTCTTGTATATATACTCAATTGTAGAGTTAATTTCTATAGCGCGATGTAGGATGCGTCGTATGTGGCTCGATAGATGTCGCTATGTGTCGCTACGTAGATGCGTCGATGCGTCACTTGTGGCGAGAGATGTCGCTACATCACTCCTCTCCGAGACCGGAGGTCGATAGCAGGTTGAGTCGTCAATACATCTTGTGATGGTTGCCAGGCCAGTGGAATGTTCCAGTGAGTCGGAACTAGATTCCGCATAGTGGTCACGGTGAGTTGGAACTGTCTACGCTGATTGCCCCAGTGAGTTGGGGTGATGCTGCAAGAGTGCTCCAGTGAGTCGGAGTGTTGCAGTGTTGCGTAGTGACTGGCTGCTGCGTCGACCAGCAGAGAAGTGCGTCTCTGCTTGCTGACCGGCCGAAGTGCAGTGTGCTGTGCCAAGGTCGCTGAGAAGGCTGTGGGGCTGACCAGGAATGTGCGTCCACTGCATGCGTATGGTCAGGATACCCGTAGTAGCCGTGGATGCTGGCTGGCTGTATAACTCGCTGCTCGAAAGCTTGAGGAAGTGATGATGACGTCACGATGTAGCTGTGCGAAGAAGGTTGTGCTGACGTATCACGTCGAGGTCACCACTTTAGCGGAGGTGAGGAACAGAGAGTAAAGTTCCTCATCCACCATAGAAAAGGGAGGATCCTCCGGCCAGACGTGTGCTATGTCTGGCGGGCAGCTGCCCCGACGGTTGTGGCTACGTAGATGCGTCAAAGCGTCAGTTGTGGCGAGAGATGTCGCTACAGTGGAGTTTTTGTTTCCGGAGTTGCAACAGTTTTCTGTGATAGCGTATGGGATTTCGCGCTGTTAAATTTTGTCCCGTTATAAATAAGTACACATACTTTCTGTAAAGTAATAAATAAGAAGGAGAAGCGTTGTATTAAAAAGATAGTCTGTATGATAATTGATAACATTAAAAGAGAGAAAATTTTGTTAAGACTAAGATAGAGAGAGAGGTAGACTAAAAGTAGAGTAAGCGTAGGGAGCTCGGATAAGCTAAGAAACAAAGTCAATAACAGTATAAGAAGTTGCTGGTATGATAACTATCACGCTTTAGGTTGTGAATCCTTTTCAACCTATACGTCAGTGGCCTACTCCGTCCCTCCGAGGTCGAAATTGGTTTAAACACTGACGATACAGTTATTTACGCTTCTGATAGCACAGACTTCATCTTAAACACACCGTCCAATGTGCCGTTACCACTCTCGGTGAATGGTATCGTAAATCATGCATAGCCATTAACCCCTCAAATAGCGCCGCGATTATTTTGACCCTAGAGCAACAGCCTAAGCCGAAGCCCGGCCATTTTGGCGTGCATGTTGCTCACGCTTTTGCGGCTGATTTCCTTAAGCGCTGGCCCCCAAGCCACAGTAAATCTGTCAGAGGTTCTAATTTCTAGGGCACCTATATCTAATAATATAGCCAATTATTAAAAAAAAAACATTGCAAGCGATGAATCACAATATAAGATTTGAGTGATATAGCTTTGGAAAGGTTATTAATTTAGCATAATCATTAAGGTAAAGACAAAGCAAAGAAATATGAGTTTTGATACACTGAATTGTTTACTAAGAAGAGATTATTCCTTAAAAAGCAGACGTATGCGTCTTACCAAATACCCGTGAAAGTGTTGGATCAAATCAGAAAGCAAAAAAAGAAATTATTTCTTTGTTCCTAAAGAATCAGCACCATCAACGTCTAATAAGTATTATTTTGAATTAAACTATGATGAACAAATAAAACTTTTTTGAATTATGAACTTGTTTACTTGTGGATTTTTTGAACCCAATTTTTGGCCACCTTTAGCGACTTTTAGGGAAAGAAATTTTTAACAATTTTGCACCTTTATAAAAGTATTTGGTTATTTCTTTTTTCCTTGACTTGGTAACACTGCCAATTTTACGTCATGTTGTGAATGTGACATGACATGACAGTGAAGCTGAATATAATTTTACACCAGGAAGAAAAAGGAAGGCCCAATAAAATACAGAACTGGTGTTTGTGTATTATATTTAGAAAAAGATTTAATTTCTGTGAATTTACATAGTAAGAATAACTTTTTTTTATTGGTTTCGTTATAAATACTAATTAGGGTTTATTGTTCGATTACTTGTAGACGTAAAACGACATAGTATTGGAAAGTACCAATGTCGTAAATTGGTTTTTGTACTTAGTTGTAATTTTGCATCAAACAATTCATTTAAGTATAATGATTATATTTAAATCGAGTTGTACTGCTATTGTCAAATTTAATTAGTTTATTTTTCATTGTCTCTAACTAAACACAATTACGGTGACTCATAGCTCTCTGTTTTCTACTGGGACAAAAAATATCTAGTTTCATCAATATCATATCAGTACTATGATAATATCGATATGAAGTTTGTCATACGTAGTTTAGGACTACAACATTTAGTTCATGTATACTTCCATTCATGTTTAATAATGCGTATTATCATAATGTATACAATAATATCTAACACTTATTAGTAGTAACTTAAGTAGACAATAATAACATAATATATAGAAGTTTTCACTCAGTTCTTATTATTTTCAAAGATGAACCTTTTAATTTTAATTATTATTATTATGTAAAAATAATTAAATATAATAAATGTTTTTGTGGAGCTAGCTCAGTCATATAAATAATGTAGTTGGCAGATAGTGGAAATGTTTATTCAACCAGCACAGATTCCTCAGACTAATAAAATTATTAATAAAGACATGACGGACATTTTAAATGCACCAAAAGATGAGCATTAGCTAGAGCTCTTCTTTTATAACTGTCAAATTCAACAAACATACAACCCATGTGTATATCACATACATTGCATATTCTTTGTACCTAGATTTGAGATGTATGTCATGGCATCTGGAAATACTGGGGGTCGGGTTGACTTACTATAATATACTATATACATAAATCAATATTTTAATGTTCTATGTCTGTTTGTGTTTTAGCAATCAATATGACTTCAGGACCATACAACTATTCTTATATATTTAAATATATAATTATTGGTGACATGGGAGTAGGTAAATCATGCCTACTACATCAATTCACAGATAAGAAATGTAAGTAATAGATTTTTCTATTATGTTAATTGCTAAAGATAGTAAACTTCATAGATAAATATAAAATAAACTGAGTTTATAAGCTAAAATTTACCTAATTCTTGTTAGCTTGCAGAGGATCTAAAATATCAAGTTTTTATCTACCTAACATTCAACATTTTTGCAAGTTTTGTGTTAGTGCCTAGTGTGAAAATATTTACAAATATACAAAAACGAAAACTTTCTTAGCAGTAACTAATAACAGCCTTTAGAATATGTGACATAGTTTGTACATCTGTTTTAGGGACACAAAATGGTGGCCCATCAACCCCTTTGGGGTTGCCATTTTTTACTAGAAATATAAAAGCATAACTAAAGTATTTAAAACTTAAAAAGAAAGTAAAATACTGTTCATTATTCTAAAATGCTATTTGTTTTCCTTCTCCTACCTTAATATACTTTATTTCTTGTACAAAAAGTATGCAACCATAATTAACATGAGTTATACATAAAGTTATGAGCAATACTTTTGTATTTCTGGTAAAAAAAGGTAACCCCAAATGCCATGATGAGCACCATTTTACATAACTAATGCATTCTTTCATGAGGCAGAACTGTATATCACACTTTTAGGTGTAAAGGCAACATATGTGTATAGGGAATAAGTTTGTATGTATAAAATATATTTCTAATGCAGTTTAGCATTATATTTCTAAATTTTTGAGTATTCCATAAGCATATGGCAGGAATATTTATCCAAAAATGAAAACATTTTTATAAAATAATTTTATAATATCTGTGTAATAAAGCTAAGTAAAGAGGACTTCAATTGATTAGAGATAACAAGACTAATTAAGAAAATAGAAAAGGATGAGTAAGATATTTTGTTAAGGGCATTAAAATATTGAAAACTTTCTATGTATTCAAAGTGATCAATAACAAAATCGTACTGTCATTTGCATCCTTCAATATAAATTACAGTTATGGCTGATTGCCCTCACACTATTGGTGTTGAGTTTGGTACACGTATCATTGAAGTTGCCGGTCAAAAGATCAAATTACAAATTTGGGATACTGCTGGGCAAGAGAGGTTCAGAGCTGTTACTCGATCATACTATAGAGGCGCAGCTGGTGCGCTCATGGTGTATGACATAACAAGAAGGTTAGAATGTTAATATGAAAACTTTACTACCTTTGTAAAAAGTTGTTGTAATGTAAGAGGTGTGTAGTAAAATTGAGATAGTTCTTGCTTTACAATTTACAGTTTCCTTTAAAACAATCAGTATAAACTCTATATAGTGTAGACATGGGTAACACTGCACTTACGACACGCAATTGCGCCAACTTAGTTTATTGCGCCGGATGTATCAACAGACTTATTTCAAATGTGTTGGTGCATAGCGTCTTTTGCAAAGCGCGCCGGTCAGCCCACTTATTCATTTCTCTCTCTCTCGCTCTTACTTAGCTGGCTGAGCTAACACTGTAAGAGACAGCAGGTGCAGGATGTGGGTGGCGCGCGTTTGGTAACTCACTTGGCGCGTACCATTTTGCAGTATAACGCATATTAGAGTTACCCATGTCTAATATAGTGAATTTGAAGAGACTGTGTATTTTATTACGTTATAAAGACTTTTCATTATAGGAGAGTAAAATAAAACAATATGGAGAATGTACTTATTTGTAATTTTAAAATTACATAAGTACATGGTTTTAATTTTCACTAAATTCAAAAGATTTAAACCAATTAAAAATATGATGACTAAAGAATAATGCATAGCAATAAGTAGTAGTAGTACTAAGCATGTATAGTAAACAAACATGTGCTAGGCAATTATAACAGACATCAATTACATGATGTTGCATTTCTTCATAAGATCATTGATGGCCCTTTTGATTGTCCCACTATTCTAGCAGAAGTATATTTTAATGTTCCCCATATATATCCTATCCTCGTCAACCAGGTTAACCACTTTTGACAGTTATTGAAAGATGGAAATAGTGATTGCAGCAATGTGACAATGCCATTATTGATCTGATTATTGATAATTTAATTAGTATCGATTATCGATTTTTTATTGTCAAATTGGAAATGGTGCTGTTTCTATTCCTATTCAAGTGTATAGTTTATTTTTACATATGTGGTTAATTTTTACTATGTAGTAAGTAATATTTAACATAAATATGGGATAAACACACCCTTTTTGTGCATAATATTATATGTTAGTTTTAAAATATCGAAATAAAACATTAACATCCTGTTTATGGAGGCAAATTAATGTCCTGGCAATACTAGCATAATGCTGCCGCCGCCATTTTGTTTGCTGACGGTTAAAACTCTCCACTAGGAGTAATAGTGTTCTGTGGTTAACACTCAGCAACAGTAGCAACGAGAGGTCCGTACTTACGTGCTAGTCACTTTTCTGTATGCTGTTTTCCCATTTTTAATACGACAAGTTGAGTACATTATATATTCCTCCGTGTTAACTTTGTGCCTGTGTAGAACTTAAGTGTTCGCTGTATAGATTTCGCATATATTTGGATATTCTAATATGCCAAAGAGAAGTGTACTAAGAGGACAGTCGAGGGAATTTGTGATACGCTTGCGTGACTATTTTGAAAAAGAAAATCAAAATGGTGGACCCCTTTTGCCTGTGTCACAAGATCGTGATCGTGTTGCAGAAGCTCTAGGCATCAGTCTGAGTACAGTGACAAATATTACTAAGGAAGTCTATGGCAAAAGTGGCACAGAGCTAAATAAGCCCTCAACGCCAAAAAGAAAAAAAACTGTACGTAGTAACCAATGTGGACGATTTTGACGCTGACGCAATACGACGTCACATATATGACTGTTACTTGAGAAAAGAGTTTCCAACATTAAGGAAGTTGACTATTTCACTCCGCGACTGTGGCTTGTTTCGTGGACAGAAGTTTTCACTGGCGAAGGTATTGAAACGGATAGGATTTTTATTTAAAAATGTGGATAAAAGAAAAATATTATTGGAGCGCATAGACATTGCTCTAGCCCTGTGTACCTTTTCGAAAGAAGCTAAAAAAATAAAGGACTGGGAAAACGTGATTTTTATTGACGAAACGTGGCTTAATGCCAACCACACTTTATCGCAGGCCTGGACTGATGATACTGCTGTGTCTACCTCTAAAGTGCCTATAGAGAAAGGAGAAAGATTGATTATTTGTCATGTAGGAAGTAAAAAAGGTTTTGTTGAAGGAGCGTTGCTGGCATTTAAATCGAAAAAGATAGTCGAATACCATTAAGAAATGAATACTGAAGTCTTTGAAGGTTGATTTCAAGAATTACTGTTGACACTAGAGGAACCGTGTGTTATCGTCATGGATAACGCACCGTATCACTAATTGGATAAAATGCCAACGCAGGCCAATAAAAAGTCAGATATTATAAACTGGATTCGCAATAATGGCGAAAGCATAGACGAATCTATGTTGAAGTGTGAGCTGATAAGCATTTTAAAAACAAAAAAAAACAAAAACCCAGATACGTGGTGTACGAAATGGCAGCAGAACATGGCCATACAGTTCTCAGACTTGCACCATACTACTGCCAATATAATGCTATCGAAATGATATGGGCACAAGTCAAAGGATATGTTGCCAGAAATAATACTGGTCCGCCATTTACAGCTAATAAGATGCTTGAATTACTAAAAGATTCTTGTAATCAAGTGACGCCTGAAAATTGATCTAGTGTAGTGGAAAGGACTGTATGACTAATATTATCAGATTGGGAAAGAGATGTGGCCTTCGACACCATTATAGAGCAAGAACCAATCACAGTACATTTAGGTGAAGACGGCGAGTCTTCAGACGAACATTCCATGTAGGAAGACGGACTAATAATAAACAAATATGTATAAATATTCATCTGGTTGTTTTAATTTTTGTATACAAACCCCTTAATATAGCCATTGATTTATTTTGAAAAAGATTCTGTTTAATTTATAATATTTTATTGATATTTGAGTGAATTCCATTTACCAATACTGATTTATATATCATGTATGAAATTATTACAGCGAATACATTCGATCCCATCACTAGTTACGATAGAATGTAACTAAATTTAATACGATATATATATATATATATATATATTATATACGATATATCAACAATTATCATTTTTTTGGAAAACCTGTTACATTTACGGTATTATAATGTTTGTAAGAAGTCATAATTAAGATAATGTAATAACATTGTATGTAATAACAATATTTATTTTGAAACTCATTTTAAAGTTAACTTTTACGTAATTTGGAACAGTTACGTTCTAAAGCAGCTGTCAAAAAGTGGTTAACCTGGTGGACAACGTATAGAAAGAGAATTAGTAAAACTTTCTCTCAACTAATCTGTAGAACCAATGTTATGTCTGAACATAACTCACCTGTTGTGAGAATGTGCAGAACATACAATAAGTTTAACGGATGAATAGAGAATTTCAGCATATTTGGACATACATGAACAAACATTATTAGCAAGATTAAAGAAACTTCAGGCACTTAGTTTAATTTACAATAAATGATATTCGTAATCACTGGTGTCCCTGACTTTTTTTTTCTTTTTCCCATTATCAATTGAAAAACACTGGTCCATTCAAAGTATTATTTTAATGTTACAGTGTTAATTACTTTTGTTTTCTGTTATGTATTTATATTAGTACTTTTTTAAATTATTATTTTATGTTATTAGTTATGTTGCATACAATGTAATAAGTAATAACTTACTTTTAGGTCACTTAATTTTACACTGTACAGTATAGCAAATAGTGGTGATGGGTGGTTGGGTACTTGTCAACTGGACTGTGATCACCATAATATGTCTATATACTTATCGGCTTATAATTGTTCTGGTATTTGATATTGTCTCTACTTATATTTATAAATATGAACTATATTTAGACTTGAAAAATTATTTATTGAATAACTTTTGTATGTCTCAGTGCTTACATAAATAAGACTCTTTCAGTCTTTGCTTGTGCACAGTTAATGAATGGGAAATTGATTAGAATTTTGTTATCAGGCACGCTGGCATGAATAATAATAATAATAATGAATAATAATAATTAAGTACTTATTACAGTGTCCAACAGTTTAATAAAAAAAATTGTGATACAACATTAATATAATATTCTTATTTTCCAGATCTACATATAATCACCTTAGCAGCTGGCTAACGGATACCCGTAACCTAACTAACCCAAGTACTGTGATATTTTTAATTGGTAATAAATCAGACCTAGACGGCCAAAGGGATGTAACATACGAAGAAGCCAAGCAGTTTGCTGATGAAAATGGACTAATGTTTGTTGAAGCTAGTGCTAAAACGTAAGTTAAATCTGTTTTAAATGAGTAGAAGAGGAGTCCTTAGTAAAAGAAATACATTATCTCGGAACACAGCAAACTGTTCATATTCAAATCACAGTTATAAGAAAAAGGCCTATAGAGCCTACAGAGCAACAAATGTGGATCCTGCATTTAGCTGGCTGTCCTTGACAACCAGATTACAACATGTGAAACCGTGTGAATAATGTTTTGCCAGGGTACCTAGTTAAAATAAGTTATACGGTTTTTTTACCACTCCAGAAGTGTAGTCGTTATTCCATTATATTTATTTTGTAATTAATATAAAGGGGTGTCTGTCTTCCTTTTTTTGTTTATGAGAAGAATTTTTACTGTGTAATTACACACAAGATAATATAGCATATTTTTTATATAATATTAAAACATATGGGGTGCAGACATTGCATGATGTTGCCTTTAAAAATTGACACAATGGAATACTAATATGAAAGATTTTCGTATTGTGATAGACTCCATCTTCTGAAATCTGTGATTTAAATAATTTCTTTATATATTGATTGAAAAATTTGAAATATTATGTAATCTCTAAACAAAAATTAAAAAGCAACACAGTAATTATTTATCGAAAGTATTAATTTAATAAATATTATGTATTAAATTTTTGTTGATGCACAGGTATGTGCACAAAATTAGTACCGCTTCTCCAATGTATTTGTTACATAATATAATAATTAACTAATCAGCAAGCCAGTCTACAATAATGGTAATTTTAAATGCCGAGACATCAACAGTTTTATATTTTACTCACATACAATGGTATACAAGAACATTTCTCAAGCATTCCAGTTCCCTCACAATGTTTTCCTTCACCATCAGTCGATAGTATTACTATTTTGAATAATTAGTAAATGTATGCAAATTCTGAATAAATCCTTGATAAATAAATGAATTTAAAAAATATGTATCCTGAGCTTCGAACCTGCCATTGAATTGGTATTCCAGCTGTGTAAACCACTCGATTAACACGACCGTGACGACGACGTATTGTATCATGCAATCTCTTAACAAATATTGTAATGTGTAGGGGACAAAATGTAGAAGAGGCCTTCCTCGAAACAGCTAAGAAAATATTCCAAAGCATTCAAGATGGAAGGTTAGATCTGAACGCTGCAGAGTCCGGAGTGCAGCACAAGCCTGCGTCACCGGGGCGTCCGCTTGCAGCGCCGCCGGCTGCACGCGACAACTGCGCTTGCTAACCACTCTTCTACGAGACATTAAAACTAATCTATAAGAAACATATGTAATGTAATTTATTAATTAAACTATCTCTTGCGAATTCTACTTTAGACGATTCTTATGTTTATGGGATATAACTTTTATGGGATTGTTCTAAATGTTAACACAGAGAAATATATTATTGCTTTTTGATTTTGTTACATGTAATTTGTATTCAAAAAGAAAAAATGAATGCTGACAACGATTAAATACAATTCAATACTAATTAAATCTAGATAACTGTGATCAAATTAAGCAGATAATGTTATCAATTATAATATATGAAAATATATTTCTGTTCAAGTATTAACATATTATTAATGATTCAAATAATTTACATTCCAAAGTACAGAACAACACATTTGGTGAAGGTTTTTTATATTATACAAATAGATCTGCCATAAGTATAGTGCCACCAATATAAGTTGGCTGTGGTAATTTGAGGAATTAAAGCGGCAATCTTGCAATGTCATAGCAATCTGATTCAGAATATTAGGCTCTAAATAATAGTTAGGGCATGACTTGCTATTTAAATTTGTTTTAATATATGGTCTTGTGTATTAATTTCGTATTGGACTTAATTCAGTCTTAGAGTTAATCATGGTGGTAAATTCTAAAAGTGGCAACACTGGTCATGTGCATAGTGGCGCCGTGCCGCGCCAATTTATACTAGTGGCACAGTACTGTAATGTGCATTGTGCTTAAACTTTTAAACCTATAGATCCAAGGTTTAGTTTTTAATTTTAGTTATCTGTGGTTTTATTAACCTTGTAGGATGTATCTAATAAAGATCTTGATGATGAAGCTCTGTCCCACAGAATCTACAAGAAGTTACTAACTGGGTAGTTAGTTTTCCATCATATTAAGTATATATTATATTATACCTCTGCGTGGGGGAGTTAAAGTAGAATATAGGAATTGTAGAAAAGCATTTAATATATCTGAAGTTATATGCGTGTTGGATTATGTTAATCTAAGGACCGGTTTTTCGATCAATAGATAACTTTATTTAAGGAATAATTTTTAAATGGGATTTTCATACATTACCCATCAACTTATCAAAATTATTCTTCTAATAAGTTATCTGTCGATTGAAAAACTGGCCCTAAATGATGTCATTGTCATGAATTCTGCTCTTAACAGCATATCAGAATAGAATTAGTAATATATTTTTAAAACATTATTATTTTATATTATACCTATATTCCTCTCCACGAGATTTCTCTCTTCTTATCAGTGTAGTATTTTGTATGTTGTGTATATAAAATTATTATCTATTTGTATTAATATTTATTTAATCGATATACTTACATATAATACATATACAATACTAAATGAAACAAAATTTATTTCCAAAATTCATTTGCCTTGAGCTTATAGTTTTTGCATATAATAAAACCTTTTTTTGCACTTCATGATATTAGGTACGTATGATTATTATGTTTATTTTTTGTTAAATTGTTGCAAAGTCTTAACATTGGTAGGAATAATGATTTCCTTGAAATAGTGATTCCAAAAGCATAATCTAAAATTATGAAAAGGAAATGTTTAAATTACAATCGTTTATCGATGCTTAATTTTCAAGGAATGCAAAGTTTTTGGAAATATAATTGTATGCGCGCGTTATTAAAAAAGTCATGAAAGTGAATTTTTACGATACGTGCATTGTAACAAATTTCTACACCATGAAGTTGCTTGCTAAACCTGTTGTTTTATTGTTGTGAAGATAGTCAAACTCGATGTTATGCATTACATAAAATTCACTTTCTTACTCCCGTAACTGTAAAGAGCAAATTATTTTCGAAGGCAATGTAGGACATAAACCTATTTTTGGTCAAATCAGACACAATTACTATTTATTCTAAAATGGAGTCCACAATTGCTTATTAATCATGTTGATGTAGGTATCCGTAGCACTATAATTATTGTTTCCTCATAATCTATGTCTAATCGTTAACTCAAAATACCTACATGTGTATGACAGTTGATAAGAGAGTTTTGTAGGAAACTCTTCCTCGTATGGTTAATTTTTATAGTATTGTAACAAAGAAATTAATTTTACTGAGATAGTTATAAAAAGTGACAAAAATAAATTCTATTCATCAATTTCTTTAATGTAACAATTATAAACTCATTTGATGTGAAACCTTAAATTTACTGTTTGATTAATTAATTATTAATTGGTACCTGTCTACTTACCCACAAGTAGAGTGGTACTACCGATTGTAAATAGTTATTTTTGTTTTTAATTATATTTTTGTGCAAATAGATTTCTTTATCACTTTTTTTATTATGTTTATAAAATATGTATGTAAAAATAAAGCTATTTTACTAGACAATCTCTGTAGATGAATTTCAATAGTTTCATTCACTTTCTTGTATATATACATAAACAAGGTAGAGGTGTCGGCTGGATGAACCTTCTCATTTGAACATTTCAAATAAAACTAACTGCAGCTTGTAGGCAGTTAGTCTTTAGTATTGTCTTAGATCTTGGAAGTTAGGCGTTTCAGTTAGGTACGTCTAAGAACTACCGAAATTGAAATGCTATTGATTTAATTATCCTTGAAATAACTTCCAATGAGTCATTCGTTAACATTTTACGATATTCGATAATCTATTAAGACTCAACTACAAATATCTGGGCGAGAGAGCTGCGTTTTGCACCGTTCAGAGTGCAGTGGCGCGTACGCAAAGAGGACTCCTTTTATGTTAAAACGTGGATACATTCGATGGATAGCAAAAACATCAATAATAGTGCTATTAATAGTAATAATATTATTAATAATAATTGCAATACTATACACATAGTAGTTAACCCATCATAGTGATTTTCTTTTGGTTTGTCGCGGCCCGGATATCAGCCGGTGTACCTATATGTAATCAAACAGGTGGTAGAGATTGCGACATCCATACATATACCACATTAAAACCACATGATAACCAGAAAGAACATCGTCATTGTTCATTGTACCTAAGCGGAAAGACTAACTTCTTTTTAATGAGCCGGCTATCGGGGTAAAAGTAGGGTGAAGTTCGCATTAGATCGGCACTATAGTGTGAACACCAATAGCCGACAGCTGACCGACTAAAATTGTCAGTCCAATCTAGTGTGGACCAGCTCTTAGATTCCACAGTGATAATTCAGGAAAAGCTCTCCTGTGTGCTCGTGCATATATCATATACTAACTGTGCCCGCGACTTCGTCCACGTGGTATATTATATTTCGTGTATGAAAAACGGCAACTAAATAAAAACCTCCCCTCACCTTACGGTATTTGACCGGTATAAACTTTGAGAATACCCAACTAAAATCATTTGAAATATTAACCGAACTTTACAAATAGCTAATTATATTTAATAACTTTATTTTTATAAACCGTTAATATCTAGTAAATAATAATGCTTTACAGTATGTCTGTTTAATGTAATTTAATAAAAATCTTGATAGCGCAAACATCAAACAATGCCATCTATCGTAGAAAAACATCAAACAACGCCATCTATCGTAGAAAATTTAGATTTAATAAGTATATATATTTTTAATTATTTTAAATATTTAAAAATAACGTTAAAATCTATCTAAAAACATTTAAAGATAATAATAAAAGCCCAGCCCTAATTTATTAATATAAGTGCTTACAGAAAATATACTTAAGTGTGACAATAAATATCAAATCAATTTCATGATAATTTAGAAATTTTAAACCAAGCTGTATAGCGTCATCTATGAATACTCCTGGTTTCGATTTATTGATTTTTTTGAAAATTACGTATTATATTTGGATTAATTTGATATCTTTTCACTTTGTTTTACTAAATATTTATAATCTGTACTAATAAAATAAAGCGGTTTTTTTTTGTTGTTTGTTTGTTTAGACACGCCAATCTCCGGAACTACGGTCGGATTAGAAAAATTAGTTGAGTATATGATAGCCAGACTTTCGAGGAATAGTATGTTTAGGCTATTTAAGATTAGCCTACAACTTTGAGATAGCCTTAAATATTGATTTTTGTTATGTGAGTCGGAAGTCGAGACTTAAAAATTAAATAGTGATTTATATGCATTATTTTTAGACATGGCATGTAAATCCTAAAAAGACAAAAGTTACTTCATCACAAAGACAATTTTATGAAGTTAAATTTTGCTCTTTAGAGTATGCTATTTGGACACATAGTTTAGGAGATAATGAAAAATTAAAATAATTTGTACTTGCCGGAAGAACAATTATGGATAAACTACAGGAGTGCGTTGGCGGCGCGGTGTTTGTTGAATAAAATTAATACGGGTGAAACCGTGGGGCACAGCTAGTATATTATAAAATTACATACTTATACATAATTTTTTTACTATGTATATAACCTAAACGCAATTTATAGACCATACCAATGACCTTACCTGTAAAAATGCATCCTAAATGTACCTTCAGACTATAAAGTACAACCATAACAAATTTCATTAAATTCGGTCCAGTAGTATTTGCGTAATTGGCGTTTAAACATACCCACAGCCATAAAAATTTCAAGAACTGTCGACAAAAGCAGGACACTTGATAGTATTTTTGTTATCTCAGTAAATACACATTTATAATTTAATTATTGACAACTCTTCAGTCTTTCAGAGGGAGAGCAATGATCCAAATATTTCGATAGATAATAACTAAAACGAGATTCCGTTCAATAAAGTTCTTTAACTAGAAATTATAAAGTAGCGTTATTAAACTAATAAATATAAAAGTCATTTAAATAAAAAAATCAAGATTTTTAATTTATTCGTCAATATGAACAATTTTATCGATATAAATGAAATGTAGGTATTATAGATTTATAGATGAAGAGAGCGAATATAATCTCGTATTACCACCACCATATATACTTAATTGAAGCATTTTACAATTTCGACCGCGTTGTGCGGAGCAACAAATCGTGCATATCTTGAAGGGAATCTTCTAAAGCTTTTCTATATTTATCACAACTGGTATCAGGATGAGCTACAAATGCTGCTGTGGCAAAATTTACGTCGTTATCGCGTGGATTGTAACATGTAGCATAACCGTCAGGAACGAGAGGCCCGTAACACATGAACCCATCACATTTACAAGCAACCTGTAATAATAAATAAAAACTACATACATTATTCGTATAGACCGAATTCAGATATACGTACGAGCCCGAATTTATTTCCAAGATTTCTTAATCTCTCCATAAATTAATAACTAACATTTAGCAACCACACATGGTTTTGTTCGCGTAAATTAAAATAACGTACAAAATTTCAGGTCAAATAGTTTTCGTACTTATGGAGGGATCGAAATGGTTCTTGCAAATTTACACGTGGTCGTGAGGTTGGGAAATTTCTTTGGAGCTATCTCTCTACTTGGGACAGTTCGACTTGTGGAATACCTCCACCCTACAGAAGATAGCAACCAAATAGGTAAGATTGCGTTGTGTTCCTGCGGTAAGTAGGGTTTCTAGAGCTGTTTGAGGTTCCAAGTTGGCAACGTGCTAGTGATGTCTATGGTATTACAAGCGCCTATAGGCTACGGTAGCCGTTTGCAATCAGGCGGTTCGTATGTTTGTTTGTCACCTTAGTTATTATTTACTTACCACATTATACTGGCGCCACTGTAGGTACCTACTCAAAATTATATTATAATGATTAGGTCGTAAAGTCAATAAGTTTTTATGCACCGAGTATATTAGAGTGGTAGAACCTATGCAAGGTTCGAGTGCGGAAGTACCACTGCCAATATGTAGGCATTTCTGTTAACCAACAGCAGTGGTCGCGCTGCGGTATTCCGATTCAAAGGATGTACTTAGTTGACAACACGCACTTGCATACGAGCCATTCTTACTCAATTCTCACGAGTAGAAAGAAACTGATTGTTGACTGGATTTAGTACTGCGGTTCTACTTAAAATCAGGTGGACTGCATGTCTGTGCAATTCTTCATATCATAAAAAGATTCTTCATAAAGAGAAGACAGATCCTAAAGAGTAGATAAATATATTAGAGTAGGTTAATTTAACTACTATCGGGATACGATGTTTATAGAATGTACCTACAGTGTATTTAGTTAACAAGTTAACGAGTACCTGGCTAGTAGATATCCTCATGTGAGCACTTCTAGTAAATCCTGGGTCTGAATATATTTTAGGTAGATCTATTCCATTTTCTAATGCTATTAATTTCAATCCTAGAAGATGTCTATCTACACCAAAACCTTGGAGTGCCTGGTGAAAAATAAAAATTATAAAACATCATGCACATCGATAAAAGTTTACGTTGTACGGTGAAAATTTTTATATTACAAAATACACATTAGTGTGAAAGTTTGCATTGACGTAAATTTGGTTTTCGTTGTATTATAATACGTCGCAAAACATTAAAGAAAATATGTAAGTTTAAAAGATGTATTAGTAGATTTACAATCTTCTGTTAAAAATCACGTCAAAAGAAATGAAAAAAAGGGTAAAATAGAGATAGAGATAGGTAGAGATTAATTACAGTAATAGGCTCAAAATACAAAGCGCTGTTTCTTGCAAAAAAGCGTAAGGAACCCATTTAGATGGAGAGACTTTATCGCACGTTATTTATAGAAGTTATGAGTGTTTGTGAAATACGGAGAATGAGATTCTAAAATTAGTATTAGAATGGGAAAAAGAACAAAAAGTATCAGATGCTCCAAAAGTGTTTCTGCTCACTAGCCATTTTTTGACCCAACATCTTTTTCGTCTTCATTTTATAAATTATTGTCTTAGAAAATTAGAAATAATTAAAACTGCACTCATGGTAGGGACTGGCACAAAAACTCGAAATACAATTTTTGCTTTCCAATTATGTTTAGACAGAGGCAATGATAATTCAATGGCAAGGCAATGCTAATTATATTATGATAATCGCGAATGTTTACATAAAGAAACTCTTTTATGTCCTTTCGATAATCATATATTCGAGTCGAGAAACGCTATCCGTCTAAATGGGCTGTTATACTTAAGTTACATCAGCGACATCGTAGTACAGTATAAAGTTTTTTAATATTTTTTTTTTTTTTTTTTTTTTAGAACTGACTACACTGTTAGCCTTAGGGGCCCTAAAGCCGCTGCGGCTTTTACAGCTTCACCGGACTTGGGGACGAGCGCAGAGGGCACTCAGCCGCGAAAGTTTTGTGGACGACTCGCACGAGGGTGCCAAAGTGGCCGGACCTCGGCTCGGGCGGTCGTCGCGTTCGCAAATAGGTCGCGATCTATTCGAATCCCTACACCTACGATTCGAGCTACCTAAATATACACATAGGCACGTTCCCTTCCTCCTGGGAGGAAGGAAGGAACCGTGCGTATGTGTATTCAGTAATCGGAATGTTTCTACACTAACTAGCGTAAAAAAAGAAAAAAAAAGGTCCCTCACAGAACCTATGTACCTGTGTGGTGTGCACGTGTGTATGTTCATACGTGTGTAGTGTTGTATGTAGGTAGCTAAGTGATGCACGTACAGTGTCACTTGTATCGCGCGGGCGGTTGCCTGACCCAAGGGTTTCACACCGAGGAACGGACCTAGGCTTGGGTTACCGCTAGAGAGGGTGGACGTGACGGGTGTGCTGGAGCGAAATTGACCGCCCGCCCTCTGCGGAGAGAACGGTGGTTACGCGGGCGTGGGCGCTGGCACGCTCTGTTTGGAGAGACGGATGTGTAATATTTATTCGAATTTTCGATGTGATCGTCGGGATCAATAAAAATATTGCGCGGCCGGCGTTTGCACCGGATGTCCGTGGGTGCCGGAACATAAGTGGCGGCTGTTTTTATTAACGGATTCGCGTGGTTCGACGCGGTGTCGAAATACGAACGGGAGAGCTGTTTAACGTAGGCATGTATCGAAGGAAGCTCCATATCTCTATGGAGATCTACGCTTCGAACATACCACGGGGCCCCGGTGAGACGATAGAGGAACCTATTCTGTATCGATTGTAACCGTTTGAAACTCGACTCGGACATATGTGCGAACACGGCGCAACTGTATGTCAAAATTGGTCGAATACACGTCTTGTAGAGCGTGAGCTTATTTGCGTGGACATTTTACTCACCGAACACAACAGAGGATGCAACCGGCCCAGGACCCACGCGGCCCTGTTCCTAACCTTACGGATGTGGGGTCTAAAAGAGAGCCTACTATCTAGGGTTACCCCTAGATATTTGGTCTCTCTTACATACGGAATCGGATTATCGTAGAGCTTAACAGGTTTAAGCTTCCACGGTATCTGTGACGAATCCGCATCGAAGAGCATCGCGGCGCTCTTCGAGGGATTAACGGCTATACGCCACTCGTTAAACCACTTCCCGAGAGTGGTCACGGAGCGTTGGACTTTGTGTCTGAGGTGGGATCTATTCCTATCTGAGGCATATAAGACTGTATCGTCAGCGTATAGCCCTACCTCGACCTCCGGGAGTCGAGGTAGGTCACTGACGTACAGGTTAAATAGGCTAGGAGCCAGGATCGAACCTTGGGGAACGCCTGAGCGTATTGGACGGGGCGTGGACAATTCACCTTCCACTCTATAGCGGAAGGTGCGATCTGTTAAATAGTCGCGAATTATTTTAATTAGCCTATCGGGGACTTCAAGTTTTTTAATAGTTTGTAATCTTTACATAAGCTCAGGAATAATAAGGGTTACTATTAGTGAAAAAATTTTTTAAACGAATCAGCACATAGTTGCCGAAATTAACTTCTACGAATATATCTGTTCGAGAAGGTTCGCGAAATATGTTTTGGGCCCTCAATTCAATCAATCGTGAATCAATCCCTCTCGAAACTATTGCTGCGATACACAGTAATGATTCTAATAAACAAAAGAGACTCACCTCGTCAGGAGCGGGCGGTGACCTTGACCTTGCCCCGTCGACCTGGACTGCAGATTGGAAAGTATGTGTATGTAGAGTGAACTGTGTGTGCAGCCTAAAATCTCATAGGAAACTATCACGCAAGGAATCAGTTAAGCAAAAACTCTCCTGGGACACCAACTCAAAGTTATACAATGCAAAACTTCAACCACCGTAAATCACATATATCTCAGCGCTAGCCGAACGTACGGAATGACGTAACGCGTGACGTACCTCCACAAAATCGCACGCGGGAGCACGTTAGCAAAGCACGAAGCAGACTGTCTTAAGAAGACAGAAATTTACTAGCGCCAAGGGGTGGTAGAAATCTATTGTACCCGGTGGAGTCACGACTATCATACATATGGTGATAAACCAGTCACAGTGACTTTGTTCTGGATCGTCGAATTTCGGGATTAGCCAATGTATATCCAGCTGGCGAGATGCTTGCGGACCGGCCGGTCTCGGCCCGGTCGCGGCATGACAGTGACAACCGGTTATGAGTCGTCACCTCGTCACGTCGGTCTCTCGGTGGTCGCACTTGTTTCTTTATTGTTCTACGCGTCCCATCAGGCACAGGGCCGTCATTTTACCGTGGCTCTAAAAAAAACAAAGAAAAACATAAGTTACCTGGACGGTGTAGTCTTTGTGACCTTTGATAGCATTCTGTAGCGTTGTTAATTTCTCTTTAGGACTGCTATTCGGATTTAACATAGTTTTAGCAAACTCTATAGACTCAATAGAGCAAGATCTAATGGTCTCAGTTCGTCCTCCAACATACATTCTAGTTGCCGCTGACTCGTAATGAGCTCCCGGTGTGTTGTGCAGCCTGAAATGTTATTTATATCTACGATGAAAAAGTTATTTGACTAATACGTGAGTTGTGAAAAATGGCATTTTACACGATAGTCAAATAATATCCTTTCCATCGTCGCGTCGATATATATATCTTGCATAATTAGCTCGCATGTTTTCTGTCAATACAAAACGGCTGAGCAAAAATCGAAATCTGTGGATACATCATTTTTGTGGTTAAGACCTCCATAGATTATCTATACTAATTTAATAATATTAATAAGATATTTATTCAGACAATAATATATCCATGTTAATATGTTACATAATGACTTTAAGAGTGCATAATTAATAAAAATATAAAGTTGTCACGTTAAATAACTCTCGCAACATGGATGTGAACCCAGTGCTACAATATCGGACAGTCGACTCCATTCGCGATCACCAAGATGCCGTTGGTAATAAAGCGGATTTTTTTTTTGTTTGTTTGTTCGTTTGTTTAAACACGCTGATCTCTAGAACCACCAGTAGGATTCGAAAACCTCTTTTTGTATATGATAGTCAGATTCAAAAGTCTATCTAACATTAGGCTACAAATCTCAGCTAGGCTTAAAACATTGATTTTTGTTAAGTAAGTCAGACATGGAAGTGTCCCTGAACTGCTTTATCCGCGTGCGCTGGCGTAATGATTATTATGATACGTAAATGCAATGTTTTACAAAAATATTCATCTCTATTATATGTAAAAAAGTCCGCGATAGCATATAGCACAGAGTTTTTAGACAGAGTAGGCAGAAAATATCAAATTCTATTAACGTACCAAAATGATTACATTTTGGTTTTAGTTTGTCGTCTTTTCGATCAAATAATTTTGTAGATAATTCAATAACCGTAATTACCACCACAAATATCCTTAGGCCATTGACTGATTTTATAGACATTTAAATTCAACGAATACAGTCGTGAAATCATGTAGGTACGTTATTTGTTATTTGTATTCGTTAGGTTAGATTTGCGAACAAGTACTAAAGTGCTCCACGGTTACAATAGAATGCGTAGTAAATGTTATAAATGACGTGCATACTTCAATACAACAGTTAGTACAAGTCTGGTCGTCACACCGCCTTGTGTACGTGAGTATCCAATTAGGTTCATTTAATAATCCAATGTAATTTTTATAGTAACGAGCTTCTTGTTACGTCAGGGTACAATTGATCGTATAATTCCTTAAGAAGACTAGTCAGTAGGGGTAACTAAGCTTATAAAATAAAAGTTGGGGATGTCTAACGCTTTATCGATCTGTGGATATTGTAAATATTGGACATAAGTATATTTGCGCGATCACTAGCTGCCGACCGCCCGAGATTGGCGCCGCGCCCGCCCGTCCTTTGACCCGAGCATCAGCTGTTTATGATTTTTAAAGGACGCGCGGGCGCGGCGTGAGACGCGGTAAGCGGTGAGCGGAGAAAACAGAAATGGTAGACAACCTATAGAAGTATGCCACAGCTACCGGCGACGCACACTGCGGCGCGACCTACGGCGTGGGCAGAGTCGCGCGGCGGCGTGCTGCGCGGTATGCGAGTGAAACAAGTGTACTATAATCGACGCATTATGAACTGAATTGATGAACTGATTGAAATAATTTTGTTTTTACACGCATTGAGCCTAACCTAAAAAAGTTTCTATGCTTGCCCTCATATATTAAAAAAAATATATCGGGATAGTTCTATATTCATGATAAAGACTATGAATTTCGCTAAGTTCTCTTCTTTTCTGGTTAATTGGGTGCGCTCCTGTTCTTGACTAAATGATGTCTTGAGCTAAGAACGCACTTATTTCAAGGCAATACCGTGCCATTTAAGATAGAGGCATCTTTTTCTGACTGACTATACTGTTAGCCTTAGGGGCCCTGGAGCCTCTGACGGCTTTTACAGCTTCAGCGGACTTGGGTGAATTTTAATAGTTTAGCCGTTCTCTAAATACGTCCACCGCTGACGCCGCCGCGGTCGCAACTAGTCTAGATGTGGCATACCACCGCAAATCACGACGCCCGCCGCGCTTCCCGCCGCACCATGCCCAACACCACCAGAAACTGTGGCCAGGCCCTTAAAAAGGCTGATCGGGCGATAGCTATCGGCAAGCAAAACTTTCTTGCCGGGCTTGTAAATACTTATCACTACGGCCGTTTTCCAGGCGGCTGGAAGGTGGCAGAGGGCGTTAGCTACATTGTAGATGCAGACCAAAAGAGCTATGAGGTGTTTGGAAAGAAGTTTGATTTCTTTGTTCCTGATGCCATCGGGACCGGGAGACTTTCTAGGCTTAATTATGGAACAGACTTCTACAGATATGACCGGGGTTAGGGTATCTGCCGGGAGGATAGCAATTAGATTTCGTACTGATTTTCCGATAGTATTGATATGTTTGCGGACTACATTCTCGCAATTAAGGGAGCACTGGCTTTCCAAACTTGTGGCAAGGCATTCCGCTTTATCGACGTTATCGAACGCGGGTGGTAGAGCCCATGTCGAGGGTGGCATCCGAGCTGGTCCCATCTGCGACGTCTAAACTCGATCATACGGACTTTAACCGGGTCGAAGTGCAAAGACTCGGAGGAAGGGTGGAGAACCTAACGGTGCCCTATGGGAGTCATTGGCTGTCCTAAGACAAAGGACGCAGGCCGGTAAACTGAGCTCCGCCCAAACAGACACTCGAGGATAGGATAGTAAGGAAAAGAAAGGTGGGTAGGAGACACCTGGGGCCTATTAACTATGCGAAAAGGCTAAGATTCCCAGGCTCGTTCACGTTGGTGTTTACCTCTGACGGAGGTAGCCGGCGGGCGCTAGGTGCTCGTCCCGGTTGTCTTCGTTTACACCACTAGATATCCAGTAAGCGACCACTAAGCGTTATTTGGTCGTCTAGAAACGGGTCGCACTGAAAAGTGTGCTTGTTTATGCACTGACTAGTACGCTTCATGCGTACTGAAAAGTACGAGCGAGACAGCGCTATCCGTAAGACAAGTAACGAGATACTCGTAATGCAGACAACACTATAACACTGCGCACTGACGGGAGTTCATACTAAAAAGTATGGTTGAAGCGATATAAATATTAACAGAATTTATAAATAAATACATTTAACATAAAGATCGTGAAGATTACGAGAGCGGCCGAGAGCGACAACGAACACGTCCGTTCCCGCCAACGTGAGTAGAGTGAATCTACTGAGTGAAAATACTTCTTATGTGCACCAATAAATTTTGGATTATAAGCTAGCTAAAAGATGTAACGTATTAAATTTATTCTTGTATTGTTTATAATCTGTAATGTAAATAAACAAATGTGGTATCGCGTGTTACCTACTGTCCTACCTACCTAACGTACTCTACTACCTAGAACCAGGTAACGCGGACTCAAATTACAGTGCAAGTTCCCATGTGCATTATCGGAAATCGCTGACCATGTGAAATGAACACTTCGTGGGACAATGAAGCGATGACAAAAGAACAATCTCGCTCTATCGCTTGAGCTTGGAGGTTCACACCTTAGTTTAAGTTATATATTGTAATCAATTAATTTTTTAAAATTAAAGGACTAAAAATTGCCTTTCTTTTAAAAACCTCCTACGGACGGTCAACTACGTATTGGCGCAGTCGGTAGGATAGTCGCGTCGGTTTGCGAGATCTAACTTCGATTCCCGCCCGATAGTCGTTTCGTCGACGCGGTGACTATCTTTAAGAATCTACGAGGAGGCCGTTGAAGGAGTCGACAGAACCTGCTGTTGCTGAGGAGGACATCATCCAATCATCGATGAGACCAGATATGCAGAAACTTCTGTTAGTTTAGATTCAGTTACACATATCCTATTGGTTGCTATTCCCTATCCTGGTAATAGATCATCCTCTATAATTTAACCTAGTAGTATATTTTAAAAGCCAAAATTTTTTCCCAGGAAAAAATACGGTTATAAAGCCGGATCAGCGGCACACTGTTATAGATAATTTAAGATTTAGTAGTGTATCGGAAATTCCAGAAACTGAAATGGCTCAATCCGATAATAGCGTTGTCATTGACAAAATTTGGAAAGCCCTTAGATTAGTACCGGAGTTTGACGGAAATTCTCATGTCTTAGTTAGATTTTTAAACATATGTGACAACTTAGTTTTAGAGTATGTTCGCCCAGAAAATCAATTAGTTACGGCAGCTTTACTGAACGGAATAACTAATAAAATTACTGGTTCAGCCGCCAGAACTTTAGCTACCAATGGTATCCCGGATAACTGGCAAGGAATTCGAAATACCTTAGTTAATAGTTTCTCGGATCACAGAGACGAATGTTCATTATATACAGATTTATCTCAATTGACCCAATGTATCGATACGCCCAACGTATTTTATGAACGCATACAGAACACGCTTAGTACTATTATGACATACATTCAGTTACACGATTCAGTTACAACCACAGTAGAAGCTAAGCGAAAGCTTTATAATAAATTAGCGTTACAAACCTTTACGCGAGGTTTGCACGAACCGATTGGATCGCGCGTAAGATGCATGCGTCCGGAGACATTAGAAAAAGCACTTGAATTTGCACAGGAAGAAATAAATGTAGTATACTTACAGAATCAAAACGTTCAATCAGGAAACCCTAGGAGAACTCATTTACCTACTAGTTATCAAAAGCCTTTGAATTTACCGCAACAAAACTTCCTCCAATCGTCAATTAATCAAAATAAGCCTATTTTTAATCCGAACATTTTTAACAATAATCCTTACGGTAAACAGAGTCCTTATAATGTGAACGCTGCACCACAGCCTATGTTCCGACCTCAATATCAAGGACCTTCGCGAACACAACAGGCAATGAGAGCGTTACCACGTTCTGATATGTCTACCGGTTTCAAAATTCCCCCTCGTGGCAATTTTCAGCAAGGCCGACCAAACTTACCTGTACCTATGAGTGGCATAAGTCACCCAGTAGCCCGAAATTTACCTTTGACTGGACAAACTGACAAAAGACAGGTTAACTTAAATGAAGCGAATGAACCTTATAACTATGATTATTACGACACAGATTACACACAATATTTCCACGAAGACTGTACACCGTATGACGAAACTGAAAACTTTGGACAAGATTACGATCAAAATTTTCAGGGGGATCCAAGTTCAAGCTCCCCAGAATAGAAATTCACAACGAAGAATCACCCTCAATAATTGTAAATGTGTCTGACTCGGAATCAACCGTAACAGCACCTGACGTTAGACCATTGATTAGTAACTCTTCGACTGACACTGCACCAACCTTAAGAGCATTGAGCAGTCCGATCCCCGACTTAGACATACCTGACAAGGAAACGATTCACACATCACATGAAAACCCTATCCTTGAAACACCTACTTCTGAAGAACCATTGAATAAATTTAAGCGACAACTTATTATTAACTGCACTAGTGGGCCTGCAAAAGCTAAACCTAAAATCACTATTCCCTTTGAAACTTTTAGGAGAACAGTCGTTCAAATATCGGAAAATAATTTAGAAGAAGAAATTATATCAATTATACAGAAATTTATCGACCCTAAACTTCGTACCGCTATTCTATTTCAACCAATCGAAAAAATGTACACTATCGTTCCTATTCTTCAACAAAACCTAAAAAGCTCTTCCATTAACATTATCTTGGTTAAATGCGAAATTCAGAACGTATCGGATTATTTAGAACAACAACACATAATTTCCCAATATCATATCGAAAAAACGAATCATAGAGGAATAAATGAAACCTATTTATCTCTATCACAAAGATATTTTTGGCCGAAACTCAAAGAACAAATAACATATTTTATTAATGAATGTGTTATTTGCAACCGCGCTAAGTATGATCGCGTACCTCTACGTCCTGAATTTCAGATCGTAACACCGCCTTCAAAACCTTTTCAGTTAGCACACGCAGATGTAGTGACAATAGAACAAGAAAAATACTTAATTTTTATCGACGCATTCACAAAATATGCCCAAGCATATCGCTTACCAGATTGTACAGCTCCTAACATAGTAAAGTCACTTCTGAACTTCGGTACACATCAAGTTTCCATTTAACCGTAACGACAGACAGATGAACCGAATTTACGAACCAGGTAGTAGCAGAATTCCTCAAATTACATAAAATTCAGCATCATATTATTGCAGCCGATGCCCCTCACGAAAACGGAATGATAGAACGTTTTCACAGTACACTTCTTGAACATCTACGTCTATTAAAATTACAACATAGAAACGAGCCAGCTCAAAACTTAGTTCCTTACGCATTAATTGCATACAACAGTTCTATACATAGTCTTACCAAATGCAGACCGTTTGACCTTATGAGTGGACATTTTGACCCCATAGACCCGACAGACTAGGATTTGTTACAACAATTATACCAGCAGTACCTACAGGACCACCGTGGAAAGATGGATATAGTATACAACATCATACATAATTCATCTCTATCCGAACGTGAGCAGATAATGACTCGACGTAACCTCAACCGAGAACCTCAAACAGACTACAAACAAGGTCAGAATGTATACATTAGAAACCCGATAGCTCAAAGGCAAAAGCTCGCTGGTCGTTATACACAGGACAAAGTTATGTCAAACTTACCCATACACATTTACACCACTAAAAAACGCGGGCCAGTCGCTAAAGCTAGGATAAAGAGAGCAAAAGTGACTAAAAAACCAACATTGTTACAGGATAGCGACCCTCATCATGACCCTGGTCCCAGTACAAGCAGACAATCCGACGGACAAAACCATACGACTTGACGACTTATCTGACGGTCCCGGAATATTACCATTTAACTTAGAAAAAACTAGAATAATATCCAATCACCATACCTTTTTACAGGAAATTAATATCGGTAAAATTCAGCGCCAAATTAATTTATTAAGATATCAGCTTAGTGACTCGACTTCCAACCTATCAAAACAAAATATAGCGACGTTTAAACATCAAATTCTACACTTATTTAAGAAATTACACGAGATTACTTGCCGTTTAGAAACATTTGAACCGAAAAGATTTAGGCGAGGTCTTATCGACCCCTTGGGATCTTTAATAAAAAGTGTTACAGGTAATCTTGACCTTGCCGATGCTCTGCGATTCGAAAACGCTATTCAAGTTTTGCAGAAAAACGATAAAGAGCTATCAGCCAGTTTCAATAAGCACATCAGCTTATTTAAAGATATGACGGTTCAACAATCCCGAGTATTAGACATTTTAAACAGTAATCAGCAAAAGCTCACAAAGTCTATGGCACTCTTATTAAACAGTACGAGTGATAACAACATAATTCAACATATTAACCTGTTTCAGTTATTTAATGTCTTAAGTGACAATGTTCAGGACCTTTACCTGGAAATTATTAGATTAGAAAACATTTTAGCTTTTAGTCGCACTAATACTATGCACCATTCCATTATAACTGTTAAACAATTAAATAACATGCTAAGCAAAATAAAATCTTTATACAATTTGGAACAAATGTTAGAGTTAGATATTAGGTACTATTATGATATAATTAGTTTAGGATCATATTACGCTGACAATAAAATAGTGATTGTCCTTAAGTTTCCAATTTTATCTCCAACATCCTATAACCTATATAGGCTCTGTCCCGTTCCTAACAGAAAATCCGAAGTAATCTTGCCCCCATTCCCGTATATAGCAACCAACTCCAAGGAGTTTGTGTACATGGAGGCAGAATGCCCGAAGATCGACACCTGGTACATTTGCGAACAGGAAATTTCTCATCAAAGGCGTACACACAAAGATTGCATCTATCACCTACTCAATCAAAAAGAAACAGAGAACCTATGTCATTCTACTTCTATTTCATTTCATAAAGAAGCACTTCTGGAATTGGATAGTCAACATTATATAATCACGTTCCCGAAACCCACAAGGATTCAATTAATATGCGGACAAGAAGAACACCGACTAATGAAGGGCAGCTACTTTGCAACGATACCAAGAAATTGCAATATAAAGTCGCCAGAATTTACTATTATTAACTCCAATGACAAAGTACGTAGGAAGTGCCGTTGAACTAATGTCTATCCCGCAAAAGTTGCCATCAATTTTTGGAAATCGATCGCCGCATTATAATTTTACGACAATTGATTTGGATAAACTGCACAACATTCAGCATCAGGTTCAGATAGAAAATTATTCAAGCCTGAACACCATGGATTTTTCTAGCATACATCATAATATAATACCATTATATGGAATTGTCATATTGGGTGCATTTGTACTGTTATTCTTGTACATTATGCATCGCCGCCGATGCCGTTTATTGTTGAAGAACAAATCATTTCTACAAACTGAAATAGAAATACCTACCATAATGCATCCTGAAACTGAAACTTCATCTTCAGGAAATATTCAGGAAACCAACCTGCAGAATCGCCAAGCCGCAATATTTGCACTAAAAATGTGCAAATAATTGCTCATCCAGGAGGGGAGGTGTTACCTACTGTCCTACCTACCTAACGTACTCTACTACCTAGAACCAGGTAACGCGGACTCAAATTACAGTGCAAGTTCCCATGTGCATTATCGGAAATCGCTGACCATGTGAAATAAACACTTCGTGGGACAATGAAGCGATGACAAAAGAACAATCTCGCTCTATCGCTTGAGCTTGGAGGTTCACACCTTAGTTTAAGTTATATATTGTAATCAATTAATTTTATTATATTAAGTTTTTGTAAAGGACAAAAAATTGCCTTTCTTTAAAAAACCTCCTACGGACGGTCAACTACGTAATTCGCGAATCTTTTTGTAGATATTGATGTGTTCTCTGAAACTGAAGATAGTATATTAATTTGTTTTATCATCAATAGTTTTCGCAGCACACGCGATGTAAGGCATTTTTATAGGTCATTATTTACAATTGGGTTAAATTCAATAAGAGTTTTCGTAGGAATGCCTAATTATTTTAAAAATAAAATATAGCCTCTGTTACTCAGTGATAATAAAGTAGGTATTCTACTGGTGAAAGAATTGGTAAAATCGATACAGTAGTTTTGGATTATATTCATTATAAACAAAAATAGAAATATTTTCTCTTTATTAGTAGGTAAAGCTAAAAACAAGGAAGAAGTGTAGCTATTACACGCGCATTTGTCAATTTCTAATTCGAAATTCGAAAAGTTAAATATAGTCTAGCTAAATATAATCAGATGAGAATGAGTGCACATAACAAGAGTCCTAAGTGCAAAAGCAATTATACATTTATTGTACTTAACGGTTACTTTAAAGTATTATTTTACGAATAAGTAGTGTATACTGACGAATAGTGTATGTGTAAAATATAGGTACCTTAAAATGGTTGCACAATATTGATAAGGTAGTATCATTCTTTCTAGAAATATAAAAAATGTACACAATTATCCATACCTATAAAATGCAAATTGCATTGCCATTTGAAGATAGCTGTCAGGACTCAGCTTTTGAGATTTGATAAAGTTTTTTCCGTATTTATCATATTGAAAGCAATTCAATTCCAAATCAGCTACTAATCTGAAATACACGCGTAACTTTAAATAGAATTGTATTGTATTTGGATTAATTATAGAAAAAAATATGATTAAATTTAATTTGAACCGACTTGTCCAAATTCTTTTGAGCGCCTTTAATCATTTCCTCTACGTCCGAGTTAACATTGAATTGTAGAAGTTTTGGCAATTTTGCCTTCGCGGAAGGTTCCTTCTTTTCGTTGCTTCGATCACTAGAAACATAATAGCTATTAATATTTTATACTTATTTATGAAAAATAATTTTCCCAAGTAAAAGCCACCACCTTGATGGAATAACATAAAATCGAATTATACGATAGATATTTTATGACCACATATACCAACACTAAAACATTATAAAAAATATGTTTCCAGTTGTACCAATTAATTTTGTGATACTTTGTTACGTGCATAACATAAATCGTTACAACAACAAATAACAATAATTATTGTAATTCTTTTAACAATAATTATTTTATTTACAACAATAAAAGAAAAACAATATTTGACAATGCACAGGTATAAATCAACTATTGTTTTTTTTAAGGATGTAAAAAAAAATAGGCGTGGAACGTAGGGGGTGAAATGAATATAAAATGGTGCATACATATAATTAACAATAAAATCCGTCATAACAGCAATGGGCTGTCCCTCGGCCGGGGAATGTTCGTACGTTAAGCCGGTGACACCGTCAGCGCCGACGATGAACTGGAAATTTATTCGAGTCTTTGACGTTCAAACAATATTTATAACAGATGATGACGTTCTAGCTTGCAAATATTAAGTTTCTTAAACCAATTATATTAATTAATTGAAAAATATACTTAAACACATACTGAATTATTTGTTGTAATTTAGCATTTCCAAAGATGTGACTTATTTAAGATACAAGTATCTGAAATACAGATACAAGATACAAAATACGTATTTTCATCTCGTATCTGAAATACTTTTTTAAAATTCATTTTGTATCTTGTACTTAAATACCTTTTGTTTAGTATCTTAGTATTTTGTAAATACTTTATTTGCTAAAATACTTTTAGTAGTAGTTATCCATGTATATGTGGACTGGTCAAAACCATTAGCAGAAGCTATTCAAAGCCTGCAAGAGGGAAAAGAAATTTACTATGGTTGTCCGTTACCTGAGCTAATAAGGATTTAACATATCATCAAATGTCTTAGGATGAAAAAACTAAAATACTGCAGCTCTCTACTAGATGTCATTAAAGAAAACCTAAACAGGCGTTTTAAAAAGTTATTGCTGTTAGATCCTGTGCAGCGAAAGTGTAGAATATGTAAAAGAATTTATTCTGAATTAATCGATTTGAAAAACAAAAATCTGAGGCTTTAGACAATATTGAAGGTGATATAACAAAAAAGTTAAAAGATGAATCTTATTACATGTTTTTAGAGGATACCGATTCCTCTATTACAAGTGGCGAAAACACAGGGTCTACTGGCAGCACCGCTGACTATGAAATACTGCAATACCTGAATACATATAGATACTAACTTAAAAGAGCTTAAATGCTTATCCTACAATAAAGAAAAAATTCAAATATAACACCTGTTTACCAAGTTCTGCCCCTGTGGAGCGACTGTTCTCTTTTGGGGGTATGATTATGAGCCCTCATCGAAGAAAAATGAATGATAAAATGTTTGAAGAACTGGTTTTATATAAGTCGCAATTAGAATCTTAAAAATATAATATTTGTCACATTTCAACGTGAACTATTCGTAAATATTTCACGTAAATTCAATAAAATGTAGACGTATTTTGTATTTCAGATACTATTGTATAAAGTATTTTGTATCTGGTATCTGAAATACTTAATTTAAAAGTATCTTGCATTTTGTATTCCAGATAATTTGTATAGGATATCTTGTACATCTCTGAACATTTCATAATGAGTAATGGAGAAGAGCTTCCATTATGAAATTCTATACTTATTTACGATTTCGTAATAGCATGCTTTTTTTTTTGCAAAATTCAATAACACATATCCTGTAAGGCCGCCTCTCCCCTGTAAGGGCCCTAGGAATAAAACCCCTGGTGTACTCCCCTAAACGCGGCTCTAATTTTACTAGTTAATATAAATAATTATCCATTGCTTAACTAACCAAACTTAAATTATGAAACAGATCATTCTTAGAAACCCAAAGAACATACTGTTGCGTAAGTGCAGACAGCTTATATCACCTTTTGTATAATAAATTGTCTATCACGACTGTACCACTCTGTGCTCTGTCACTTTCTGCAAGGTAACCTTGGCCGCACACAAAATCTCCTAACCGTTTTATAACTACCTACCGCATACCGCCGCGCCGTGAAGCGCCGTGCCTGCGATGGCGATTTTGACGACATCTTTGTCTATTTAATTTAATAATTTATATTATATTTTATAATAAATAATGTATACTAATATAATAAAGCGGAAAAGTCTTTTGTTTGTTTATTTGTTTAAACACGCTAATCTCTGGAACTACCAGCCGGATTCGAATAATTCTTTTTGTATATGATGGCCAGACTTTCGAGGAATAGTATAGGCTATTTAAGATTAGACTACAACTCTCAGATAGCCATAAAATATTAATTATTGTTACGTAAGTCGGAAGTCGAGGCCCTACCGAACTGCTTTAACCGCGTGTGATGGCGTAATCTGTACTAATATTGTAAAACTGAAGAGTTTGTTTGTTTGGTTGAACGCGCTAATCTTAGGAAGTACTGGTAAGAATAAAAAAAATATTTTAGTGTTGGATAGCCTATTTATCAAGGAAGGCTATAGACTATATTACATCACGCTTCGACCAATAGGAGTGGAGCATCAATGAATAATGTTGCAAAAACGGGGGAAAATTATACCTTTTGAAAGTTTCCATTGCGTACGCTGCGTAAATGGTTAAAGTTACGCAACTATGATGTGTGACGGAATTGTTTCTCTTAAAAAGTTCTAAAATAAACTCCGCGATGGCATATGTCTATCTTTTAATGTTGACGCAATATAACCTATAAAATAATGCATTATTTGCGAAGGTGTTTTTATAAACATGGTATCAATTCTTATCGAAATAAATACGTTATTCAACACAAGTATTTAATTTCGGACAAAATTTCCCTTTATATTATTTGATTTCAATAAATATTTTAGGAGATATCATAGTTTTAAAATAACTCTGCAGCAAAATAATAATCCAGCACCGCGCGTGCGTTTTAGCGGAATAATGTGGCAGGCGGGCGGCACCTATAAATCATGCCTACGACAACTGTAGTTTATCTCTGCCTACGTCCCATTCTCTTTAACCCTCGCTCTTTAAGTCAGCTAAGGTCAGCTAGTCGTTAATAATACGGAAATACAATGTTCTACAATTATATTGGTCCTTAGTATATCTAAAAAAAGTCAACGATATGCCTATCTCGTATACATAAGCCTCAATAAGGCAATTTGTAACAAAGAGTTGTTGAAAATTAACAAGTGATTTATAAGCATTATTTTTAGACATGATATATTAATTCTTACAAACAACAGTTACTTTATCATAAAGACAATTTTATGAAGTTAAATTTTGTTCTTTAGAGTATGCTATTTGGACACATAGTTTAGAAGATAATGATAAATTAAAACAATACGTACTTGTGGGAAAAACAACAAAATTATGATAGACTACATGGGTGCCTTGGCGGCGCGGTGTTTGTCAGATAAAATTAACACAGGTGAAACCGTGAAGCACAGCTAGTTAATTATAAACACAAAGTGCACATCACTAAAAAAGCGTTCTTAAATAATTGTCAAAACTGAAATGATGCTCCACGTGTTACTGCCGATTTCTGCGATATAAGTAGGTAATGGCCATCAGCACACCCGCGCGACAAAAACCTGCCATCGCGGCCGTGACGCCTGTGTTGTGTGTAGGAAGGAGCCTTTCAAACAAAGTTTGAATAAATTTTGAACCCTTTACCGTTATTCAGATAATGGAATGCTGTGAATTAAAGTGCGAACAACATAGGTGCCACTCTTAGTTCTTACTGCCCGGTTTCACCCTATAGTTTAGAGAAAACTTGCCATTCTCTTCCATGTCCATGGAAACACAACCGGTCATTTTATAATGGATTAAACTGTTGACAAAAGCAACTCACCTGTATAGTTTTGTCGAACCACCTATTTCCTCCGTTGATAGCAGAGCCACCTCCGTGGATTGTTTGTGCACCGGCGACGTTCCTCCGAGAGTTATCATCGGGGCAGTTCCATAGACCGACGGGTGCATCTAGGCATAATACCCCGATACTTCT
Organism: Saturnia japonica; assembly: GCA_033032175.1. Lineage (NCBI taxonomy): Eukaryota > Metazoa > Arthropoda > Insecta > Lepidoptera > Saturniidae > Saturnia > Saturnia japonica. The sequence goes on from CM065305.1 coordinate 11,116,602, forward strand.
CTCCACATCAGCTAACGATTCTCTATTTATATCATCTATAATACATTAAAATGGATTAATAAGGCAATTTGGGTCTCGTGAATATACTATACGGCCGTGACAAATATCCATATCTAGAATAACTTCTGTGTTTCTTTAAATAATCTGCTGATATTATTGTAGCATTCGAGTGTCTAATTAAATCAAATTAAACAGTTCTTAAAACGAGGAAGCCGTTCAAGACGACTAATTTTTTTTTTTTTTTTTTTTTTTTTTTTTTTTATTTTTTAGAACTGACTACACTGTTAGCCTTAGGGGCCCTAAAGCCGCTGCGGCTTTTACAGCTTCACCGGACTTGGGGGCGAGCGCAGAGGGCACTCAGCCGCGAAAGTTTTGTGGACGACTCGCACGAGGGTGCCAAAGTGGCCGGACCTCGGCTCGGGCGGTCGTCGCGTTCGCAAATAGGTCGCGATCTATTCGAATCCCTACACCTACGATTCGAGCTAACTAAATATACACATAGGCACGTTCCCTTCCTCCTGGGAGGAAGGAAGGAACCGTGCGTATGTGTATTCAGTAATCGGAATGTTTCTACACTAACTAGCGCTAACTAACTAGCGTAAAAAAAGAAAAAAAAAAAGGTCCCTCACAGAACCTATGTACCTGTGTGGTGTGCACGTGTGTATGTTCATACGTGTGTAGTGTTGTATGTAGGTAGCTAAGTGATGCACGTACAGTGTCACTTGTATCGCGCGGGCGGTTGCCTGACCCAAGGGTTTCACACCGAGGAACGGACCTAGGCTTGGGTTACCGCTAGAGAGGGTGGACGTGACGGGTGTGCTGGAGCGAAATTGACCGCCCGCCCTCTGCGGAGAGAACGGTGGTTACGCGGGCGTGGGCGCTGGCACGCTCTGTTTGGAGAGACGGATGTGTAATATTTATTCGAATTTTCGATGTGATCGTCGGGATCAATAAAAATATTGCGCGGCCGGCGTTTGCACCGGATGTCCGTGGGTGCCGGAACATAAGTGGCGGCTGTTTTTATTAACGGATTCGCGTGGTTCGACGCGGTGTCGAAATACGAACGGGAGAGCTGTTTAACGTAGGCATGTATCGAAGGAAGCTCCATATCTCTATGGAGATCTACGCTTCGAACATACCACGGGGCCCCGGTGAGACGATAGAGGAACCTATTCTGTATCGATTGTAACCGTTTGAAACTCGACTCGGACATATGTGCGAACACGGCGCAACTGTATGTCAAAATTGGTCGAATACACGTCTTGTAGAGCGTGAGCTTATGTCGCGTGGACATTTTACTCACCGAACACAACAGAGGATGCAACCGGCCCAGGACCCACGCGGCCCTGTTCCTAACCTTACGGATGTGGGGTCTAAAAGAGAGCCTACTATCAAGGGTTACCCCTAGATATTTGGTCTCTCTTACATACGGAATCGGATTATCATAGAGCTTAACAGGTTTAAGCTTCCACGGTATCTGTGACGAATCCGCATCGAAGAGCATCGCGGCGCTCTTCGAGGGATTAACGGCTATACGCCACTCGTTAAACCACTTCCCGAGAGTGGTCACGGAGCGTTGGACTTTGTGTCTGAGGTGGGATCTATTCCTATCTGAGGCATATAAGACTGTATCGTCAGCGTATAGCCCTACCTCGACCTCCGGGAGTCGAGGTAGGTCACTGACGTACAGGTTAAATAGGCTAGGAGCCAGGATCGAACCTTGGGGAACGCCTGAGCGTATTGGACGGGGCGTGGACAATTCACCTTCCACTCTATAGCGAAAGGTGCGATCTGTTAGATAGTCGCGAATTATTTTAATTAGCCTATCGGGGACTTCAAAGTGATACAACTTGTAGATCAATCCCGACTGTTGTAGTCGGGTTATTGTATATATACTCAACGACAGAGTGAATATCTGTAGCGCAATGTAGGATAGTAGGGATGCGTCCTATGTGGCTCGATAGATGTCGCTATGTGTCGCTACGTAGTTAGTTGTATCGATGCGTTGATGCGTCAGTTGTGGCGAGAGATGTCGCTACAGTTAGTATTTCTTAATTCAAATTATATTATATATTATTATAATAGTTACTTCTATTATTATTATCACAGATCAGTAAAACAAGGGAGATTTGCCTTGAAACAATAGTTGTTCGGGTCAACATGTCTCCTCGGTACAGCTAAGCACCACCCTCTTACTACACTAATACAAATTACAAAAACAAAAAGTATGTATACGGCACGTGTACTCATATTTCTCACACACTAAGAAATTTGCAGCAACACAAATAAAGTAACTAATAGTACACATGTAAAAAGAAGGCGGCGCATCAGCCTGTAGCGACAGATTCCTAATAAACACATGTATACAAGTAGAGATGAAAAGTGGTAATCGATATAAAAGTTAAAAAATATATGAGCTTTATTTTCTAAGGAAACCTTTTGTAACATATTACAAATTCGACAAAATGAACAATAAATATACATTAACAATTTTAATTAATTTGTTTACATTGTTTTACTGGCCACTAAAATGAAAATATTTATTAACAGTTGAAGTTTTGAATTAAATAATATAGTCTTAGTCACGGCTTTTATGAGCGTTATTAAATTGTTCTACATAAATGGTTGGTTGACTAGTGAAAATAAATTTTATCAAAAAGATCCATAACTATAAAATGCGTCAAGAATTTTAATATGATTTTATCTAGAAATATTAAGCAAATATGTAAAATAAAAAAAAAGTATAATAGGTACTATCATCCGAACTAGGTGTAGACTGTGGACATAGAAAAAATATTGACAGCAATCGTTACGACCGTGACCATTCATCCATTGCGCCATTAGTTCAACTTACTCATTAATCGATTTTTACTAAGCAAGTAATGGTTATTATGTTTACAACTGGTATTTTTACAAATAAACACTGAACAACGTGGCATTATGTGAAAAATCAACAGATGTGTACTCGATAAGCACCCGAATTGATTCACCATGACCAGTTTTTTTTATTTGTGCGCAACCCCAATTTTTTTTCTTAAATAAAAGTAGTAGTAGTAAATTTACTCCCTATATAATCAGCTATCTATCAGTAAAAGTCCCGTCAAAATCGGTCCAACCGTTTCGGAGATTACCCGGAACAAACATACAGACAGACAAAATTTTTAAAAATAGGCTTTTTGTTATAGGTATCGTATATATTTTAATATGCCTTTAGCAAAAAACTGTTATTTTGATATTTGAAACAGACACTTAAATTTTATTAATTGTATAGATATAGAAGATAAACATGATAAAGTAAGTTAGTCATCAGTGATAAGAATCTGAATTCATTTTACTGACTCTCATGATGTTGTTTTTCGCGAAAAAATAATTTATTGGTATATAAATAAATATTACTTTAATCTCTTTATACCATTTTTGTTTTGTTATGCCAAAGAACTAGGTATGTATAACTTCTTACGTGTAGAAGTAAGTACATACATATTTTTTTTAAATAGGAAACTTTTTTATACTGTAAAATAAAAAACTATGCTAATATTATAAAGCTGAAGAGTTTGTTTGTTTGTTAAACACGCTATTCTCAGGAACTACTGGTTCGAATGGAAAAATTATTGTAGTGTTGGATAGCCCATTTATCGAGGAAGGCTATACAGGCTATACAACATCACGCTACGATCAATAGGAGCGGAGAATCAATGAAATTTTTTGCAAAAACGGGAATAACGCTGCATAAATGGTTAAAGTTAAGCAATAATCATGTATGATGGAATTATTTCTCTTAAAAAGTTAAAAGCATATGTCAATCCTATAAGATCGACTCAATATACCTTTTTTTATGGTAATAAAATTTTATGGTATTTTATGGTAGTTTATGGTATTTTTTATGGTATGGTAATGTATTATTTGCGACGGCGTTTTTATAAATATTGTATTAATCCTTATCGAAATAAATACGTACATCAATTGATTTCAATGAATATCTTAGGAGACATCACATTTTAAAAATAACTCCGCAGCAAAAAAATGTTCAAGTACCGCATGCGCATTTTTATTGTAAGGAATGATCTGGGAGACGGATGGTCATGTGGGGAGGCGAATGCTGCTCCAATGGTTCGTAGATAAAATAAAGAAAGATTCAATTTCTTTAGAATTGTATTATGGTTGCCTACGACCCACTCTCTCTAACCCTCTCTTTCTCTCTCTTTTATGTGACGCAGACGAAGTTGCGCGGGTCAGCTAGTTCTTAAATATATAGTATTTAATTTCATTCATATAGATGATTTAATTAAGGATTAAAAATGAAATGAAAATTACACTGCTTGTCATGCCAACTATATGTAGAAAAAAAATATAATTTTGGGAAAACGTCCATCGATACTGATTTCTTTATACTTGCACCATGTCACTGATATTTTAGGGAAGTTTTTGGATTATGGGATTTGACATTCACATTTGTGAAATGTTTTTGGGGAATTTAGAATATTAGTCTAGTCAGCCTTACCTTTTATAAGAATTTGATAAGCCTTTGCCCATGTATCTCGATTTTCGGATGTAAGGATGCCAATACCTTGGTTTGTTGGCGTAGTCGATTGTTTTATTACATACTCTAATTGTTCAATGATTTGATCTTCATTTAACAATATATTATCTTCACCCCAGAGGTCAACATGGAAAATCTAAAGATAAAATAGTTTTATATTTACCTAATATAGTGGTATAGTTGATAATAAATATTTTACTATCCTTTCAGTTATATATATCTTCTATCAATGAGCTACGTGAGTCTATATACCTACACTGTACATGTACTCGCAACTAAAATTATTGGCTTTTCAAATGTTTGATATTGTTTCGACACAGGAAGATTCACCTACAAATCGCCGCCTATTTTATATATCTTATCATATGAGACATGACATTTATATTAATTTCCCGTGTACAAAATTTAATCGAAATCAGTTAAATATGAAAAAAATAATATTTTGTTATTTTGTAATGTTTTCTAAACGTAATTGTGTCAATTATGAAATAATGAAAATTTATCAAAAAAATCTTATTCAATATATTGCCTAAAAGTATTTAAATGTTCATTTTCACCAAATCACAAAATTAGAGGGGATTTCTACATCTTTTAAAAATGTATAAAAAGTTAACCCAAATTAAGTGATAATAATAAATAAACCATAATAATAATAAATAAATATACATACATATTTTACTATTGATTAATTTTTATTGTAAATTTTTTTTACCTGTGGACTAAATAAAAAAATCTTTCTTTTATACATCCCTCTGTGTGCCAACTGATTTGTTGATTGCTGTGTTTCACTTTTGTCTTTGACGGAACTATGTCTGCCTTTTTATACGTCCATGTATAAAAGGTAAACAATAGCAATATGTGAGTAAGTGGAACACGAAAAAAAAACAATTAACCTTATCGTGAATCAAACTAAATTAATATATGTACATAATTTATAATTTGACACACAATAATTACTACTTCGTAGTCGCAGTGAAATTCGTACATCCTTTAGTAAATAGGTATAAGACTGACCATGAACTTGACATTGTATTAGACTATAGTTAAAAATCTCTCTTACATGGTTGTTGTGAATAACCGTAATGTATTTGCTGTCATTATAGGACAGCATGTCTTGTTTTTCCCAGGGGATTCTGCATGTTCCGAATATTTTCTTATATTGTCCCATATCTAATGGACTCTTACCCATCATTTCAACAGGTATTTTATCGCTGGAAAAAAATTTGTAGAAGTGTTTAAAAATTAGGCCATTGCATGTTCCCGTTTCTACGAGATCCCAATATATGATTACTAAACTATACTATATAAGAGTTTAAATGTTGATTATTTTATATGGTGACGTAATAATTACAGTTTGATAATTTTTGTTCTTTAAAACAAAGGATAAGAATTATTCACATTAAATAATAGTACCCATTTAGATTAATAATTACCAATCATTAACTACGTTATCCCGAAATTTTCTATAGTTATTGTTGAAAGCCTGCTCCAACTGTCTCCCTTGTTCTGTCGGAGCGTCATTCCAATCATTAACCTGGAAGTACCCACATAGGTACTTAAAAATGTCAAAGCATTCCAAATGAATTAGTTGGTTTCTACTCGATGGGCTTTCAACAATAACAATAGCAAATTTCGGGATAACATAGGTAATTTCATTTGAAAAAGCTATGTATGGTAGGTAATAAAAAAATTACTTATCAATTAGGTGTTTGTAATCGACGGCAGCCAACAAAGTCTTTGCCGCATATTTTAACTGGTCTTTCTGATTTTTGAAATTTCTAAAGGGAAAGACCAATCCAGGACTGGAAAAGACTACAACCGGATCACGGTAACCCAAATAAGCAGTACTTAACCACCACTCTTCGAGCCAATTCAAATGCTGTTGTGATCTTCTTTCCAAAAGTCCCTAGAAGTTAGAACATACATAGCTCAGTAATACTACAGAGATAGTAAAAAAATATTTTAATATCTTCTAGTAAAATCGCCTAAATACATAAAATAAATAGAACCTATGTGTTTTCTGTAATTCTACTTTTAAACACAAAATGGTACAGCTGAAGCATAAGAAGACTTTCATATAAATAAAAAAAGTCGAATCTCTATAAACTGTAGATACACTCTATCTATGCTATAAAGTTTAATATAAACTATGGAGGGTAAAGAATCCCCCTTTTAAATGGTTCGGCGGCATCGCATTTCTAAATCACAGTGTTGCCAGGTTTTATTGTAATAATTTAAATAAATATTAAATTAGAGTTGGTTCATTGGCTTATTTCCGTTCTATAGTGGAAACCTCTTTAAATAAATATTGTATCTTCGAGGGAATCATTACTTTGTATTAAAAATACAATGTATATTTTTTTATAATTATTGATTCAGACAATTACTTTTCTATGTTCAGTTTATGTCTTTAGATCTTCTCTAGTAACAATAAATTATAATATTATGTATTATTTTGTAACATACCTGTAGTTTCCTTCCGACACTCCCTTCAGCAGCAAAATCTTTGACAATTGATGTTGTAAGAGCAAACTCTTCATCATTAAGAAATGGCTTCACAGTTTTTAAATATTTCTTTAAGGTATCCTCAAGTTTGGGAACTGGTAGACTGGGCAAGTTTTGTAAATTAACACTTGGTTTAGCTGTAGTGTAATGATTAAATAACTGATATGAACTGACATAAGGTTCCAGGAAAAAGCTTCTGTTTCCACACTGAAACATTAATTACATGTTGGAAAGGATAATTATATTAGTTCTTAGTTAATTCGTTTATTCTTAAATGTTTAACTCATCTGGTGTAGTATATTCCTACTGGTACAATAATTGCATTTTTTTTAAAGTCACTTATAGCCATAAAGTTTATTTTAACAAAAGCTCTAAAAAGCAATATCACACCTACCAATTACTTGTGTGTGTTAAAAAACATACACCCATTTTCTTGTATAATATGTTTTAATAATGTAGGTAGATGCTTCAGAAAATCAACCCTGAGCATGACTGTTGGCGACAGAACTGTTATTTTCGTGTCTCGTGTTAGGTTATTATGTTATATTATTGTGTTTATGTGTTATGATAAAATAGATTGATATGGATAATATTATAGAGAAATGTTAGCAACTACGCTACATTATAAGTTGAATGTTATGTATTAAGTTGTATATAAATGCTTATGTATTGTGTGTCACATATATGGAAATAGAACTAATATAGAATAGATAAATGCATAGAATAAGTCAATAGAGTAAGAATATTCAATGTTATGGAAACTTTACGAACAGAAAGCGGTGATGCCGCCCGTAAATTGCATTGGTTTTGGCTTATGTACGGAATATATACTTGATGTATATAATATATGAATGTGTAATGGATAGGTAATACGACAAGGAATATTTTGACATATAACATGTATACACAAGATATATAATGAAAGAAATATAGAGCAATTAACAGGGCGACCAAAGTGAAAACTAAAATTAAAACACGAAATAAAGCGGGGCTCTCTTTACGGTCACTCTCCGAACTACTTAAGCTCGAAGAGGCGCCGTATGGGGCACGGCGCAATTCGACGAGAACAAGTAACTACGAGTAACAACAAGAAGAAAGCTTTGGTCGTCCTGCAAGCAATATTGAAGAATTCGACTTTTATTGAAGATCCGGCACCTCAAGCGGTCGTGCATTATTGCACCCCCCGGACCCCCTCACTAACATCGCGTCCCACTGGCATCCGTACGGCGTCTACGAGGCGGGCATCAAGCGCAAAAAACGCCCGTCCAAACCAGGGAAGGGTCAAGAGGTACAATCAGGAAAAGGAAGAATTAAAACTTGTAACTTACCATTCTTGAAAATCCACGTAACATCGTATAATTCTGAAAAATGTAAAAAGCTGTAATATATATGTAATGTTATATTATTTTAATATGTTTTACTTAACACAATGCTGATCACCTGTACTAATAGGGGTTTAAATATAAAAATGTGGTTCCAAAAAGACTGGTCAGTTAGGCTTATAGTAAAATATTCTAATGTAGTTTTTATGTTTAAAAACTTTTATCAAATGTGATCGGAACCGCGATTTGGCAACACAATTTATCTCTATGTAATTTTCACGCTTGACAGCTGGCACTTCACGTCAGTTGTCGCGCCAGCTTTATTTGTTTGAGAGATTATGTTTTTTGCCCGACTCGCGATATAATTTGTACATTACCTGGTTAATATTACCAGTTGATTAAATACGCGCGTCCTTGGGCCACGGAACGAGATATTCTCTTATTGCGGCCATTTGTTATATTGTAATATTGTACAGGGTGGGCCAGAAAGGCGTACGATTTTAAAAAACTCTTGCGTTTGAACCTTATGAGCGGGGGCTGCGTGGGTGGTGGGGATGAGAAGCTCGGTTCTCGGAAATTTAGTCGCGATGGATCACTTTACCGGAGCGCAGCGTGCATTCTGCGTTAAACATTATTATAAAAATGGCGATTCGTGCGCTATAGTTCGACGTTTATTTCGGCGTGAGTTTGGAATACAAGACGTAAATCAGTGTCCGAAGGAAAGTAAGTGTGATTCGAACGTGGGTCAGAAAGTTCGAAGATACTGGTTCGACACTCAAACAGAAGCCTGCGGGACGCCCAAGGTCAACAAGAACGGAAGTCACAATTGAACAAGTTAGAGCTTCAGTTCAACGTAATCCTGGTTTATCGACTCGCAAGCGATCAGCTGAACTTGTGGTGTTCAGAACATCTTTGTGTCGCATTTTGTTGAAAGATTTGAATTTGCACCGGTATAAAATTCAACATGTGCAGGAATTACTGCCAAATGACCCAATTTTACGACGAAATTTTGTTGAAACAATATTGGAACGCTTTCAACAATATTCTGTTCTCCGACGAAACCCATTTTCACTTAAATGGGCATGTGAATAAACAGAATTGCCGGTACTAGGCTGCAGACAACCCACGTGCAAAACATCAAAAGTCTCTGCATTCGCCGAAAGTAACCGTTTGGGCGGCGATATCAGCACACGGAATTATCGGACCCTATTTCTTTGATAATCAACAAAGGCAATCTGTCACTGTACATTCCGACCGATACATAGCCATGTTGAGGGATTTTTTCTTTCCGCAACTGCAACAATTTGAAGCCTATAAACGTGCGACGTGGTTTCAACAAGATGGTGCGACATGCTATACATCTAATGCTTCGTTGCGGCCGTAAACGAGATGTTTGCTGGGAAACTGATATCGCGCCGAGGTGACGTTGCATGGCCGCCTAGAAGTCCGGATCTTAACGCCACCGGACTTTTTCATGTGGGGATACCTGAAAAGTAGAGTCTACTCCAATAACCCAGCCACGATTAACCAGTTGAAGATAAATACCCGAGAAGAAATGGCAGCTATTCAACGCGGATTGTGTCAGCGAGTTTTTACCAATTTGAGGTTTGAATGATGTAATTTTTAAGAAATAAATTTCCCAGATGTCTATTTTAATTGAAATAAAGATGTGTATGTGTATTGTATTTAGTTTTTTTTAATAATTTTTTAAAATTCGGAAATCTTTCTGGCCCGCCCTGTATAACTTTGTAATCTTGTCACGAAACGTATTCGTGTGAGAAGCTGTTGAACGATGACCTTGACTCGACTTCCTTCCTATCCCTTGACTATTAATTGTGAATTGTGAAGCTTCTCCCGTCAGAGTAAACGCTGAGAGTGGTGAGTGTATTTGTATTATTATAACTTTTAATAGTTTGTAGAATACATTTTTATAAATTTCCCAGCCCAGCGGAACGCAGGCTATTGTTTTGTCACCCTCAACTTCATCGAGGGTTCAGAAGTGAAGTATTCCGATGTATCTAAATGCTAAATTCTAATGTTTTCTTGATGGGGGACAGAACAAAATGTATATTTAGGTCTTCCTAAATTTTTAAATTTCGCGCATTTCGTTTGATTCTTAAGGTTGGTTTACATTCGCTTGCAAAACTCGTTTCCGAATATGAGTTGCGACGTGGCAATAACACATCAGCATTAGCTCGTAATATGGACCACTACTAATAAACGCACTGTACATTTTGGTTTATTTGCTATCGTAGTGGAAATATTGACTAAAAATATGAACCAAGGAAGACCAACCGCCAAGGACAATAATAACGAATTACAATGAGTCATAGAGAAAGCTGATCCTTATCAGTATACTACACAAAACAGTATGGTTTTAAGTAAGCATACCTATAATATTGACGCATTTGCGCTAAATCGGTGCTCTTATGAATCTATGGTGGTCCTGTGTCAGCATTATTTATTACAGCTTCTTACATCAGTTAATTACAAAATAATACTGCCGAGGTGTACTGTAAAGAATTGCAAATGATGGCGGACATGCTCGCTGTCAAACCGCTTTCAAATCCGATGCTGCAGTGAAAAATAAAAAATGCCCTTATAGAGTTCATCGATTCTCATCCCCAGGATTTTTATAGAACAAGATTGAGGAATCAATGAACTTCAATTAAAATGGCAAAAGTGAATCACAATAATCGCCAGTACTTCGACTATTTAAATATGTGTTTTCGTTGAAAAGATGATTTTTTTAATCAAAATATAAAACGGCAATTTCATAGTTAAGGATCTCAATAAGGATCTAAATAATAGGTCCCTTACATATGAAAGTAGCGTTTTATATGGATAAAGTAAAACGGAAAAAATATTATGTAATTAAACATTTAATCATTCGAAGTATGTACCATTATTATCTATATACTTTCGCCATTTTATAGGTAGTTCATTGATTCCATTGCTGAAAAAATTGTGGAAGAGAATCAACAAAATCTTTGAAGGCAGTTTGGACAGCCTTATCGGAATTGAATTTTTTTCCTTGCAATAAATTGTCCAAATTCCGAAAAATGTTGTAAACTTTTGGAGCAAGTTCCGGCGAGTATAGTGGGTGTCGGACACATTCCAACCGCAGTTCCTCTAATTTAACTACCGTCTTTCGTGAAGTATGGGGTCTAGCGTTGTCCTGAAGCAGCAGTGGGCTAGAGAGATTGGCCAGTCTTGGTTATTTAGCGGCTAGTTCTTCCATCATGGTTTGCAACTGTTGACAATACAGATCTACCGTTATCGTCTGGTCAGATCTTAGGAAGCTGTAGTGTATGACACCATCACTGGTCCACCAAACACTCACCAGTACCTTTTCTAAGTCAACTTTCGAATGGGACAGGATTTCGCCGGTTCTCCTGGGTTCAACCACTATGATGAGCATTTCCGATTATTGTAAAGGTTCCATTTTTCGTCACAAGTAACAATACGATTCAAAATTCTGTCATTATTGTGACGCTTGAGTAATGGAACGCAGCACTCAATGAATGCTTGTTGGTGTGCTTCAGTCAATACGCGCGGTACCCATTTCTCGAGCTTTTTCACTTTTCCAATTAGTTTCAAGTGAATTAAACTTATTTTATCACTCACACCGAAACCTACCGCTAACTCAGACGTGATTTGCGACAGACTGGTACTGTTATCGTTGTGCGTAGCTAACTATTGTTAGGAGCGTACCGTTGCGCTGTTAGGCTTCGTTGGTAAGAATGGGCTTGACTTCTAAACAATACACATGATTCAATGATGATCTTCCTGATGACGTATTGCAGCAAATTGGAAGTAACGAGAAATATAGATTAGGGATAGCCCAATAATATGTGGATATCACAGAGCCACAGCCAAGTCCTTCCAGTTCTGGGGCTCTAAAAACATTTCCAACTGACGACGCAGAGGATGACGAATCGGTTGATGACCTTAAAATTGTTTTTTGTTATATTTTTGTTTAGATGATTTAAGAAATGAAAAATTATTTAAAATATTTGATGTTTTAATTCCAATACGAAACATTGCACTATACATAGGTAAACTCATTTTTGTTCAGAACGTAAACGATAGATATTTCAAATTACGACAACTAAACTATTCCTACCTACAATCACAATTTTTTTGGTCAAAGATAGCAAATACGTAGTAATAAAGCTTGTAATTTCGTAAGAATAGCATAGAAACGTACTGAACTTATATTTCATTGATAATCTTTGTTTTAAACTAGGGATGTGAAAAAAAAAAATTAAAAAAAACATCGATTATTAATCGATTTTTTAATTACCAAAAATCGATTTTTTCACGGGCGATTTTTTTTAATGGATATAATGTAATTTTTTTTGTGACAGTAGGTACAACTCAATCACCCTTTTTCTTACTAACTTGCCAACTAGTCCTCTTTATTGAAAACCATTACTTCCAGTTTATATTTATAATCCATTTCACATGCACAAGCTATATTACACAAAACGCTACCAGCATTATATAATATAGGGTCTAAAACCTAAGTTAATGGATCTATACTAGTACTATTAAGCTGAAGAGTTTCCTTGTATGTTTGTTTGGTTGAACGTTATAATCTCAGGAACTACTTCTTCGAATAGAAAAAATATTTTTTGTTGGATATCCCATTGATCGAAGAAGGCCTATAGACTATATAACATCACGCTACGACCAATAGAAGCAAAGAATCAATTAAAAATATTGCGAAAAGAGGAAAGGATTATTGCTTTTGAGAGCTTCCATTGCGTGCGCTGCGTAAATGCGTAAAGTTACTCAACAATCATGTGTAACGGAATTGTTTCTCTTAAAAAGTTAAAAAAAAGTCCGTGATAGCATTTGGCTATCTTTTAAAGTTGACTCAATACAACCTTTTTTAAAGTAATAAAATTTGTTCTAAAATAATGCATTATTTGCGAAGGTATTTCTATAAATATGGTATTTACCTTATTGAAATAAAATATTCATAACAAGTATTTAGTTTTCAATAAAATTGTCCGTGACATCTATTGATTACAATAAATATACAGTGTAAACTCTTTATAACGATACTCAAGGGACTGAGCATTTTTTGTCGTTACCACAGTTATCACAGTTTTAAAATAAATCCGCAGCAAAGTAATGAAAGTTTCAGCTCCTTTAGAATTGTATTATAGGTGCCTACGACCCAATCTTTCTAACCCTCTCTCTCTCTTTCTCTCTCTCTCATGTGACGCAGACGAAGATGCACGCATCTTAAAAAAAGTATATTATATTATATTATAAGTATATTATAAAAGTCAGTTAGTTAAAAATAAAAACCAAATACCAAAACATTTCGTTTTATGATCCCACCAAAAACTTCAATCGCCCTTATATATCACCCATAAATATCGTTATTTATAATTAAATAATGAGTTGCTTTTTTATTTCATATTGTATTTTTGTGTTCAAAAGGATTGTAATACTAATGTAATACTATTTCAATTTTTCATTATCTCCTAAACTATGTGTCCAAATAACATGCAAAAGAGAAAAATTTAACTTCATAAAATTGTTCGTAAGGATTAATATACCACGTGTAAAATAATGATCTTAAATCACTTTTTAATGTTAAACCACTCTTTGTTATATAATAGCTTATTGTGGGTTATGCATAAAATATAGGCATATGCTATTGCGGACTATTTTAAAGATGTACTAAGGCCCAATATTTTTGTATAACATGTATTTACGTAAAACTAAAAATTATCGCAGCGCACGTGAATAAAGCAGTTCGGGAAAGCTTCGCCGACTTACTTTACAAAAATCAATATTAAAGGCTGGTTAAGACGTGTATCTTGATGCTAAATAGGCTATACTATTCCTTGTGAATCAATCTATCATATACAAAAAGAATTTTTCAAATCAGACTGGTAGTTTCAGAGATTAAATATTAAACAAAAAAAAACACTTCCGCTTTGTTATATTAGTATACATATAATATATAGTATAGACAATACTTTTAAAATTTTAAAGAATATTCCTACTTTGAAAACCAAATTCCGAGGATAAAAGGTCGTAAAATAATATGAAAAAAAAATTCTTTACTTTTTATTCAACCTTACTATACAACAAAATTTGGTACAAGAATGGGCATTCTCCGTTATAAACAATATTTTTTGTCTTTTTATTGAAATATGTTAATTTAAATTGATTAAGAAAGTTATGATTCTAAATATTTCAGGTTTTAATTAAATTTCTAAAGAAAATATGAAAAAAAATCGATTATTAATTAATCGATTTTTTTTTAGAAATTCACATCCCTATTTTAAACCACCTAGGTGTAATGTTTGTGAATATAAAGGAATAGTTAGGCATAGATGTGAATTCTATCGTGTTTGTAATGTTTATAATTCATACATAACGTGTTTATAGGCTGTTTTGTGTTGTAATGTTTAAAGTTTAATATTTACGAAATTTACTAATCCTTAATGTTATATTGTGTGTATTTAGGTAGATATTAATGTTGTTAATAGATTTTGTGACATTCCGATAAGAATCTTTGTTATATTGGCTAATTACGTGAAATTGTAATAATAATAATAACGGAACGGTCACGGCGCCACAAGCCGTGTTACTAGGCAATGTTAGAGTAGGAGGGGAATAGACGCCATCGTTCCGTCCTGCTCCAACACCGATATAAAGAGTGTCAAACGCTATTCAAGATAAGAAGACTCAAGAAGAAACCGAAACACTGGATAGTATTAAGAGTTATTGTAACCGGCCATTCTGCATTGTGAAGATTGAATACAGCGACTTGATTTTGGTGTTCGTGTGTGTCATTATCTTCGAGAAATCTTTCACCCGCCAGCGACCCAGTTCACTTAGTTCTCCGAAGCTACGCCAACGCCACGCCTCCGTGTGGGCACCTCACTGCGTATGTACTATGATGTTTCGCTCTCTTCACGCCTGGTAGATTCGGATGTGAACAGAGTTGGTTGCACGTGGTGAGTTGGGTTTGCGTACACTGGTTTGCAGCTCTCTGCTGCTTACCGTAGTACGTATTCGCCGTGGTACCACCATGTTCGAGGGTTGATCGGACGCCGCACCGCGCTGCACTCTCGCTGTACAGGCCCGCTTGGTACTATCATCGTTGGCGCAGCACATTGTTACGGGCAGACCGTTTGCGCCCGTTTTAGATACCTTCTTATATCGACACATAATCGTAAAAAATATGACGAAAAAAAAACTTCTATTTTAGTTTTTAGAAAAGGTTAAAAATGTCAATCGAATTTGGGCAATTTAAACACCCGTGATTTTGGCGCGCTATCGTGACGTCATATTATATGACAACAACAACACAAGTGAACATTGCTACGAATATTGTGTACTGTATTCATCAGATTTTTATATTTTACGCTTTATTTTGTATTATATATTATAAGCAACGTATGAAGTAAAGAGAATTATTACATACTTTGTTTAGACATTATATAGAATGCCAAATGCTATTTAGTTAAACTATGAAATACATCTCCGATTCGTTTTGAATATCACTCGGGATTAAGACTGTGATTGAGACAAACATATACATCTATAAGATTTAGCCTACGAGGGAATAATATAGAATATACACGGTCTAATGCAAGACCTGATTTCCACAACTATATTCGTTTTCGAATTGGCCTAGCGGTGTGACAACCAGACTTGTGCGAACTGTTGTATCGAGGTATGCACGTAATTTATAACATATCGACATAACCTTATTATATTATTAACCTTATTATTTATACGTCACAAAATACAGACGCGGTTAGGTTGGGTTGGACGTGCGAACAAGTACAAGTACAAATGATGATTCAGTCGGTAGCGTGTACGGACTCCGCGTCGATCGACCGAGTTCGAATCCCTGCAATGAGCATGAGCTTTCGGTGAAAGTAATGTCGTGATGAAACCATAGCATGGTGGTAGGGCCTTTTATAATGCCCTCCTGGCTATCTACCACCCTAAAGTTAAAAATCTGTTACCAAGCACCAATAGGTGTGTTCTGGAAGCTGCACTTGAGAACCAGTTTTCCATTAGGCTTAGCGTGCTGCCATCTTGGACAACATCGTCACTTAATATTAGGTGAGATTGTTGCCACAACATTAAACCTATAACTGTTGGCGACAGAACTGTTATTTTCGTGTCTCGTGTTAGGTTATTATGTTATATTATTGTGTTTATGTGTTATGATAAAATAGATTGATATGGATAATATTATAGAGAAATGTTAGCAACTACGCTACATTATAAATTGAATGTTATGTATTAAGTTGTATATAAATGCTTATGTATTGTGTGTCACATATATGGAAATAGAACTAATATAGAATAGATAAATGCATAGAATAAGTCAATAGAGTAAGAATATTCAATGTTATGGAAACTTTACGAACAGAAAGCGGTAATGCCGCCCGTAAATTGCATTGTTTATGACTTATGTACGGAATATATACTTGATGTATATAATATATGAATGTGTATTGGATAGGTAATACGACAAGGAATATTTTGACATATAACATGTATACACAAGATATATAATGAAAGAAATATAGAGCAATTAAATTGCAATTGATGTGGAATCTGTTCCTTCTAGAGGCATAATGACTGTATCATCAACGTATAGCCCTACCTTGACCTCGGGGAGTCTAGGTAGGTCACTGACATACAGGTTGAGTAGTATGAACTACTCCCTTGTTATTATATATTTTGATGTCACAATCACGGTCAACCAATGGAGTTGTGTTAAACTATTTTCAGATTCCCGCTCAATTTGTACACTTTTTAATAATTGGTTTCTCAATGAATATTGAATTAAATTCAGAATTAATTATATTTTCGTGATTCGGTAGCCTTATAGCTTATAAAAGAAATATATTGCCATTTTATGAATTTCACGCATATTCCCTATTTGTTAAAGATCAATGATTATCAAAAAATTTACAAAGAGTGATGTTTGCTTCGCTTAGTGAAAAAACAGAAGAATTTTGGATGAACGTGAGTAGCATGAAATGTGGTGATGGATATGCATGTTTAAAAACATCTGTTCTTTTGTTTACAAGGTTTTCAGTTTGCCATACTCATCTGCAAATGAGGAAAGATTATTTTCATTCATTAATTTTATGAAAACCAAACAATGGAACAAGCTGTCCAACGAGCCAATGGTAGGTCTTCCACACACAAAAAGATGTCATAAGAGAAAATAATCAAAGTTGTTACAATTTCAATATAGATGAGAAAATGTTTACAATAATAGCTAGTAAGATGCGATATGAAGACAGAAATAATTCAATGTAGGTACAATATATCAATCTTCAATCTCAAATAATTGATTGTATGTACCCAATGAAATAAATTAATGTATTATTAACATAATATACTTTTGATTTATTCCAAATAAAAATCTCCCGATTTCTTCAGATTTTTAGCTGGCAAATTTAACGATTTTTAATTTTATACTTTTGCAGCACTGGTGATGTCAGCTAAATAAAAGAAGAAAAAATAGAATGTTTATTTCCTTGTAGAAGTAGGTACTTAGTTTAAGTTTTTATTTTAGTTTGTGGATAGACAATGATTGGATGGACAAATAGATTTTTGATTTATATTACACTAATTTAAACCCATATGTTTTAAAACCCATACACTCAAATCTAGTTCATCCGCTCATATTATGTAAAAGAGTTGGTAAATGATTTGTGTTAAAACAAATTCAGTTTGCATAAAATAACGTCTCTATGTAATTAATTAATTGTTGAAACAATGTAAGTCTTGAAAATATCAAAGATTTAAAATATTTAAATTCAATATTAAAGTAGTATGGTGAACACTTTCAAAATAAAAATTGGTTAAAGTTTACACAAATATTTATCTTTATCTCTATTTAAAGTACGAACAAACATCGTTGTAGTTATTAAAACCAACCTTATGTAAGATCAGAACAGCACTTTTATCTCGGTAACTTTAAATTACGAACTCAGCTAACGTCAATTGCCAAAGTACGTGTACACATTAGACCAATAACCAGAGGGTGTACACTAGTACTGGACGTTTTGTTCAGAAACGGTTTTAATAACCAGTTCTTCTATGAAAAACGAACGAACTGTTTCTCTATATAACAAAAACCAGTTTTAAAACGAATGAACCATTTTATGATACAACAGATCTATATTTATTGTTATAAGGACTATAATTGAATGAAGGGTAAACCTTTAGAAGAAACTACTTTAAATTGGAAGTAACGAATAAGCTACAATGAATCTTATCGCTAACGATATACAATACAAATTTGGTTGTAAAAGAAAAGCGAAAACGAAGGAGCGAATAAAAAATTATTTTTGGTTAAACGTCACATGTTCGTTTTTTCAGTAGCTACAGTTTGTTCTCGAACTTAAGACAAAAGCATTTTTTTTATAACCGGTTCTAAGAACGGTTCCTTGAGTGTAAAAAAGCGTTTCGTTTCGTTTTACGAAAAAACAGAAACGATCCAGCACTAGTGTACACTAGTGTACACCAGAGATAAATATCAATTCTGACTATTAAACGATCAGGTGCGTGTGAAAAGTGAACTAGGAGTGAGGCATATTTATCGGAACGGGTTAAAATAACAGGTATTTACGAGTAACAATTTGGAACTATTATCTAATATTAGAAAAGGCTGTTGCTAAATACTAGGCTGTTCGACATACTAGTGAGGCGTGTTATTTATCTCTGCTAGTAAGTGTCAATTAACGTTTCGATACCGCATCTGAACTGTTAAATTTCAACTCAAACAAATAAGTTATCTTGAAGTGAAATGTTGTGGTTTTTATTTTTAATTCATTAAATTAGGTTTTTGACCCTATATTATGTAATATTGATGGCGTTTTGCGTGATATAGTTTGGTTTTTGTGCATAAGTGAAGTGGATTATAAGCTGAAAGCATTCATTCCGAGACCCCACAAAATCTTCCTAGAAAGTTCTAACATGGAAATCATCATCTTGTTCATCTAAAACGTCATAACACATGACACTATAATTTACTCGACAATAGCATTAGGTCTTCATTAAAGAGGCTATTTGAATATGCACAATTTACATAGTTGGCAACTAGTAAATCCGCATCTTATGCGTGAAGATAGGTCACAATACCAATTTAAAATAAATTATTGGACTGGAATATTGAATGGGAAAATAATAGGCCCAATTTAATTACCGGGGAATCTAACTGGCGAAAGTTATTTAGAGTTTCTGCAGAATGATCTGCCTAATTTATTAGAAGAGGTGCCCGAGGAACTGAGGGAATCTTATTGGTTGCAAAATGACGGCTGTCCTGCGCATTATGCTGTACGTGTTCGTACGTATTTAAATAATACATACCCAAACAGATGGATCGGGCATCTGGAGCAAATTTTGTGGCCTCTACGTTCACCAGACCTAAATCCACTGGATTTTTTTTATTGGGTCTGGGACATTGGAGCGCTCAAGGTCGGCCCAAGGTTACGTTTACGACTTACGTCCGCAGTGCACTGTGCACAGTTCAATGGGTATACGGATGTGTTCGATAGTTTGTTTGCACCTTTAGTCACCGTACTGTCGCATGCCGCCTTATTATAATCAACAATGAGCGCACTCTCATAGAAAACTTCATATACCCGCTTCAGACTCACCGCGCCATGAACATCCGTAAAAGGACATGAACGCGAGTGTGGGAGTATTTCACTCCTGTTCGGGCCTCGGTTTTCGTTCCGAGTAGGTTTTTTGTTTCCGCGTTAAATGGTTCGCAGCCGCGCCACGCGAAGAGCGCCAACGCTTATCCTCATTCACGGCGTCGCAGTTCTACTCGTTATAAATTGAATATGCTAAAGAACTAACACTGTATTGTATTAATTCTATTAAATATTTAAATTTTTGTTGCGATGTATACTCGTTATCCGCCATCTGCTTTTCCTTTATTTATTTTGTATCTTTAATAAGCAAATGACTATAGAATGCCTGTGTACATGGATTCAAAGACGCAGCAGCGGAAGTTACGTCCATTCAGTACGAGTGCGTGAACCCGACTGTGAAGTGTGAACTAGCACTGGGCGTTTCGTTTAGAAATGCTTTTAAGAACCAGTTATTCTATGAAAAACGAACGAACTGTTTCTCTATTTAACAATAACAAGTTTTAAAACGAATAAGACGCCTCTTAAACGTTATATTGGTAGCTAGAGTGAAAAGTTTTTGATAGAAAAGATCCATATCATTATTAAGGACTATTATTGAATCAACAGTAAAACCATTAACAAGAAACTACTTTAAACTTGAAGTAATGAATAAGCTACAATGAATCTTATTGCTAAAGCCATACAATACAAATTTGGATGTAAATGAAAAAACGAAAATGAAGGAACGAATAAAAACGGTTTTTATGGTTAAACGTCAAATGTTCTTTTTTCAGTACAGTTTGTTCTCGAACAAGAAAAAAAATTATGTGTGCAATTCACACGTGGTAGAAGTGAAACCTTCATATCTATATTTTTATTTTATTCAGAAAATGATTAAATTACATTACACAATTTAAATTACACTAATTTAAAGTTTATGAAAATGTACATTTAATGCACATTTGAAATATCCATGGTAACCTAACACAATATTAATCAGTAACAGAATTTCATAAGTGTTGTCTAAAAAGTTTTTATTTCGTGCCTTTTTGGTGAGGTAATAAAATTCAATTTGAAATATCCATGGTTACCTAACACAATATCATCAGTAACAGAATGTCATAACTGTTGTCTAAAAAGTTTTTGTTTCGTACCATTTTATGAGTTAATGAAATTTATTATTGCGTGGCAACAAACTTCTTTTGTACCATTTTACCAATGCCCTCTTTTTACTGTCGCTTTCGCTTTTTCGTTTCATTGACTCAAATCACAACGATGCTAAAGAAGTTTTCACTTTAAAAAAAAACGTTTTTCTTATAATCTTTTCTAAGAAGTGTTCCTTGAGTGTAAACAAGCGTTTCGTTTCGTTTTACGAAAAATCAGGAACGACCGAGTACTTTTGTGAACATTGTGAGATTTGTGAGTGTGGAGAGTAGTTCGCGTCGCGCTGAGTTCACAGCGTGAAATTCTCGCCGCAACTTTCCGGCGCGAGTCTGGAGCAGATAATAGCATTCGGCTTGGTGATTCGAAATCACAGTCAGCGGGGGCTTGCAAGGGACCTTACAGCAAGTGGAATAAAATAATTCATTGAACTACATATCAAAAAGGATGAAAATTTACTGAATATAATCATGTATTATGTACTGGGTACGTGTACATAATAACTACCACAATGGATATAGGTAATAGACGTAGTGGTATTAAGTTTTTCTCTTGGGTCGCGAGTTGATCCCCGCCTTTGAACGACTTTTGTGTGTCAGGGTATTAAATATCAAATAATATCAATACATACATAGTATAAAGTCGCTATCTACGTCTGTCTGCTTACTTCTAAACCATGCAACGGATATTTATACGGTTTTCATTGTCATTTAGGGATTTTTTACGGAAGGTTTGTTTATACCATACCTTAATTTTAATTTTATTTATAGTAGAGAAAGTAGAGAGTAGAGAAAACTCAAAGTTATGTAACCAAGTCGTTAATAAATCGGGTGCTTACATGACATACCTTGGCAACTGAACCTTAGGAGATACTTCAAATTAATGTGACAGAGAATTGTAGTTCTTCTAAAAAAACCTAGAGGAAAGTCTGTTATTGCATAATATTTCTATTTCCTAAGGGTGACTCACGGTTAGCATTTTTATCTTCAACACAATAATTAAAAATATTAGGTTATTTCCGAAGCTATTTTCTAGAATTCAATATTAATCTCTATCCAAATAAATATGTTAGTTACATTATATTATACCATTTAGGTTTCTAGATGAACACCGTAGAAGATATCACGGATTCAAAATTACGCGCAATCAAAGAAATCACTCGCAACCTAATATGATGAATTGCGCGTCGGGAGCTAAGCCGGCAAACGCACTTTTCGTAACTATGAAGTTATGAAATATAAATACTAAAGCGATGCACTCTAAATCACGGGTTTTTAAACATAAAATATACCACTTTGCATTTTGCAGCCGTGCAAACCTGGTGCGGTTCGCTAGTATATAAACCCTTTTGCAAAAAAACAAGCAGTTTAGATATTTTCTATACTTCAATGAATATTACAAGAAAGAGGTTTTATTAATTTAACGATGTTATTTGAAGCATCCTGGCATAATTTCTTACGTTCCAAATGTTTATTTATTAAATTAACAAAAGATAAATAGTGATTATGTTACTTAGTACTTATTGTATTCTCTTTGGTGATTATTGTAAAATTGCTTTACTAATAGCGCGAATTACCGAAGCTGGTTTTTACTGATTACTAAAATTTTAAAACTTTTTGGATAATTTCGGCAAATTAAACAATTTAATCTTTTATTTACATTAAATATCACTTTCTGTTAATATGACCGATAAGCGATAAGGGCCGGTAAAATTAAAGCCCTACTTTACGAAAGTTATTTGTAAACATATGTGTCTCAGCCGCTAAATGGGAGTCGATCAACTGTCCAGAGGATTTGGCAACGGTATCAAGAGACCGGTTTGATCAGAAGAAGACACGGTTCGGAAAGAAAACGATGTACAGAACAACGAGATGATCGTAAGGCTTCAAGTTTGGACATAAAGAAGAGCCTTGAAGAAGTAAGAGGAGTAGAAGTTAGCTTGTGGACGGTTAGGAGGCTTTTGCTGCCAATATTAGCAGTTACCGCCCGGCCCGGGGTCCTAAATTATTCCATGAGCACCGTGTTGGTCGACTTCACTTTGCTCGAAACTGTGCTTCATGGACTCTGGGGGACTGGAACAAAGTATTATTTTCTGATGAAGCTGGAATTTCTTTGTGTGGAGAGGACTGATGCCGGCGAGTGATGCGAAGACCACGGGAACAGTCTGCGGAAGTGCGTTTCGAAGAAATCACTTCATATAGCGGAGTCTTCGTTATGTTTTGGGTAGAAATTAATTCGACGGAGCGTACAGTTAGTTTAAATACACACCGATACATAGCGGAAGTCCTAATTCCCCATGCACGGCCCGCATTGACTCCTCTTGAGGAAGATTCCATTTTTATGGACGACAATGCTCGCCTTCGCCCTTCTAGTGACGTGGAAGCGTAAATGCAAGAAGTTGGGATCCGTCATTTAGATTGGCCAACTCGAAGTCCTGAACTCAATCCAATTGAGCATGCCTGGTATGTTCTAAAGAGACGAGTAAGATCAGTGAAACCTGTTCCACAAAACATCAGGAAGTTAAAAATAGTCATTGCAGAAGAGTGGGAACGTGTTCCTCAAAACGTTATTAAAAATATAGTGCAAAGCATGTCCAGAAGGATTTAATAAGCCTTGATTTTGGCAAGAGGTAACACTCGTTATTAGATTTTTACATTTGTAACTTTATTTATTTAAAACAAAAAATCTTCTTCTCATTATTGCTGACCACTTTTAATTGTTTGGACGTGTACATCGGTTTTATGGAATTCATCGAACATTAATGAAAAAAATTGCAAGAATTGCCACTTCACGCATATTAAGTTGCACTAGAGCTACCCAAATTAGATACGATCTCGGGACAATGCAAATCATTAAATTGATTGGAGAGCCGCAGAAACAAATACCTACCTACTTAAATGTAATGAAAAACAAAAATATAGTGACGTCAATATTATATTTAAAATTATTAGTTCTCCATTAATTTATGTTTTACGGTTGGACTGATTTTGACGGGACTTTCACTGATAGATAGCTGATGATATAGGGAGTAACTTAGGCTACTTATATTTTAGAAAAAGAATTAGGGTTTCGCACAAATAACAAAAACTGGTCATGGTGAATATTCAGGCGCTTAAATGGCTTATGCTGAGTAAACCATATGAGATAAAGCAAATTAATGTACTACATAATTATAGGCATTAAACAGACTTACAAAAAAGTTCTGGAAAGTATATATTAGGTCTTTACCTATGAAATTGCCGTTTTGTATGAAAAATTTAAACAAATTTTTTTCATGTATTTTTTATTTGTATTAATCGAAGAATCACCCATGCAAACAATGCATCTTTGCCAGCGCAGTGGCAGTTTATTGATGCCCTTCTTAAAGAAATCAGCTGGACGGGAGGCAACAAATTCTTCAAAGGCATTTTGTACTGCTTCTCGGGTATTGAATTTTTCCCCGTCAAGGGGTTATCCAAATTCTGGAAAAAGTAGTAGTCTGTAGGCGCAAGGTCTGGTGAGTAGGGCGGATGACGGAGAACTTCCAATCCCAGTTCTTGCAACTTGGAGACCGTCTGCTGTGCAGTATGAGGTCGCGCGTTGTCGTGCAGGAGCAGCGAAGACGAGCGATTGACCAATGCTGGTTGGAGATGTGACAGCTTCTCCATCATTGTGTTCAATTCTTCACAGTACACATCTGCAGTAATGCTCACTCCGTTTGGTAAGAAGCTGTGATGAATCACACCTGCGCTAGACCACCAAACAGTGACCATCACTTTTCTAGGGGTAAGTTTTCGTTTAGGGCATTGTTTAGGTGCTGAACCAGGATTCAACCAACTTGCTGAGCGCTTGCGGTTATCAAACAGAATCCATTTTTCATCGCAGGTAACAATGCGGTTCAAAATTCATTCATTTGTGTGTCTGTTGAGCAGTGCAAGACACGTCTCGACGCGTACTTCGCGCTGGCGATCATTGAGTTCGTGGGGCACCCATTTGTCAACCTTTTTTGCCTTGCCAATTTGACGCAAATGGACCAATATTGTTTTGACGCTAACGTCGAAAGCTGCTGCTAATTCAGCCGTAGATTGTGTATCATCAGCTTCCACAATCGCCTTTAATTCGTCATTGTCGACCAAAGTCTTCGGACGACCGCGAGGTTCATTTTTCAGGTCGAAATTCCCAGAACGGAAGCGAGCAAACCAATAACAGGTGGTGCGTTGGTTTGTAGCGTTAGCTCCGTAAACGTCGTTGATGTTCCGTGCCGCTTGTGCCGCGTTGCTGCCACGACGGTACTCATATTCCATAATTACTCGAATTTTTAACGTATCCATGATGACAAAAAAAAACTGAAATGCGATGAAAATGTAACACTAATCAATAAACAAATGAGTACTTTGGAAAAAGAATTCCATGTTTTTAAAATAAAATTAATTTGAAATTAGAATTCTTAGCCAAACAAAAATTATTTTGATTTCAAATGGCCAGTACTGCAGAACGGCATTTTCATAGGTAAAGACCAATTATCTATCTTCTAAGGAACACCCACAATAAACATATTTGTCTTTAAAATAGTCAGGAGCGGGGCAGCAAGATTCGCTCGGGCATTCTGTAGTCCACGTGAGCGAAGCCACGGGCAAAGTTAGTTAGAAATAATATTATAGAAGGAAATTTTCATATTTTTGGTAGTTCAAAACACGTCGCGGGCCGCAAAAACAAAAGCCGCGGGCCGTGCTATGCACAGCCCTGATCTAGACTACTGAATCTACGTATAGAGCCTCGTATTTGCCTCGTGGACAATGGAGCTTGTAGCCAACAGTTGATTATTGAAGGAACAATACATAATAAATCAGTGGTTATAATTATTATGTAATTTGTGGAAAATTATATGAATGGAAATAAGTAGGTACCTATTTTTCAATCGATGCACTTAGATTATCGCATATCCTTTAAGATGCCACTGGAATTAAAACTTGAAGGCAGATTTGTAAATGCACTCATACGGATAAAACAATTTTGGCAGAGACAATAGTATGTGATAAATAAAACAAATTTCACTGGATCTATAAGTTTACCATAAAGATATATTGAAAAGTATTTGTACAGCTATGTATGAAAGCAAGAGCGAATTTAGAACTTATCTATGTGGAATACAATTGAATGTTTACATGGAATTCAAACTTAAAAAATTCATCTTGATCATTTGGACGTAGTTAAGCAGAAAGAACTCACTCAACCCACAGTCACTTAGAGTTAGTGAAGTTTAAATTTCAAACGTGTATTATTTTATGATGCTTTGTAGAAATTTATATTTTTCTTTTTTCGTTTGAAGGAAATATATCTATAATGATTCAAAAGGTTTGAATCTATTTAGTTTTTTTTAATGTACCTACCTGTTTCAGTAAACTTAATTTTGTCACAAAAGATTCAAACAGATTAGATCGTTATAGTAAATTAAAATATTATCCTCACGATGTGTGGGTTGGTTCCCATACCATTAAATGTAAATTCCGTTGTATTTTTTGCTAAATGAAAGATCTTACCTAAATGACCCTCTTGGCATCAATAACTCATTTTTGATCAAATTGTGGGTTGAGTGCTATCTTCTTAACTACGTCCATTTATAGTTTACAATTTTATCCCCAAATAATTTAGACATGAAATGAGTTAAAATCAACCGTTCATAACATGTATACTCCAATTTCATCTTATTCCCTACTGGAATGTCAAAATGACGCAGCTACATAAACTCACGATCTGTATATCGGAGGCAAACTATCATAAGTCACAATTAGCTAATTATACAGTATACCTACATGCTTAATCTCACTTTGAACATTATTTACGTATGTCAATGGTCTACAGAATTTTTATGAATGTGTGTGGAATTCCGAGTGGTATATAGTCAAAACCGTTTACGACGACATCGTTTAGAACAACATATGTGTTATATTGACCAAAGTCTTAGGTCCCGGCTGAATGTCATATGGACACTTCTTTTTACGACATACTGCATTGAACGACCATGTTTAACGATTTTTTCTGAGAAATAAATAGATCAAAACAACGGACTGCATGTTGAAGATATTGGGAACAATATTGACATCTGTTGGCACTTTATAGGTAATGGTCAGAACTGTACACAAAACGCACCAAGACATTGCTGAGCTGTTTGTGAAACTTTTACCATGCCGCAAAAGAAAAGAAAATAAATGAATATCGAAGAAAAATCGCCTATTCAGCGTGAACTACAAAATTCGTACGCACGACAGAAGTGTTCTAAACAGAGCAATTTTTTTTTTAAATAGGTATAGTAATACATAATACGTAATATGTGATTCGTATGTGTACTTATATAACTACATATTACTTTTAATTTAATTGTAGAGATGTTAAATTTTTTTATTACATTTTTAAAACTGACTACACTCTTATCCTGAGGGGCCCTAAAACTAGTGCCGCTGATGGCTTTTACAGCTTTACCGTGGCTTTTTATACATAATTCTTATTAGTATCTATAGAGTTATATGTAGGTAAATAAGTACCTACCTAAACAACATCGGTTATAATGACTATCGATTTTTACGACAAAGTCGTTAAAACGGATTTTGACTGTATTTTTATTTTTTGTTTGAGAGGTTAGGTTTTTATTTTTTTTATAAAATATAATTCATAACTAAACGATGGACTTAGGGTAGTATACCTCCAGTATACATAAATATTGACAGGAGTTATTAGTATTTAGTTAGCTCAAAATAGATATACTTACTTAAAATTTATTATGATAAAAGATTTTTGACCATGAAAATATGCAAATTCATAAATTTTAACCATCATGTATGTTACAATTACTTTAAACCTGCTTGTTTTGATAAGAAGTATCATAACAATTTTTTCTATTAGCTTTATAGGAGGTAGTCTTAAATACTATCTTATGACTAAAATACAAACAACACAATCTTACAATGCACACATATTTAGATAGGTAGGTTAGGTAGGTAAAGAATTTATAAAATGTTCCTACCTAGTTTACGAACTTAAAATATTACATTTTTTTAAACCTGATTTATGTTAAAATCTTTAAAATGTATTTCTTTAGGAAAAAATCTTAGAAATAATATATGTACTTAATAATATTAAGTAACTACTTAACAATTAGCAAAGGTTACAGATAAATAATATTAAATTTATTTATTTTAGGAATTGCTGCAGGTAACACCTGCAATATGACCAAATACCTGCCAATTTATATTATTTAAGTGGAAAATGACAAAAATTGTTCTTGTTTTCTATAAAATATTGTTTATATTGCAATTAGTTTCATGTTATTTTTTGCTTGTTTCTGTGAATATTAATTATAGTTCTCTACACACCTGTGAAACTATGTCAATAACAGACCACAATACTGCTTCTAAGATAATGCAATTTGTACAGGTGGAGAGGCATCTGAATTTAGTTGTGAGTCAGTACCAGAGAAGTAATGGTGAGAGAAAGTTGTTGAATCACTGCACTTCTTCTCAATATTTGACAAGTTCTCAATGCAAACATTGAAATAGGTACTGAAGGACTTTTACTATTATGAATTACTGTAAAATATTAGGGGCAAGTATTCAAATAAAACCTGGGAAACAAACATTGATCCCATTGTCACCCATGTTTATAGTAGTTCATCATGAATTATAGTATAGTTGTATAGGTTACATTTATTTAACATACATAAATCAGTTGTACACTTGTAGATGATATCACATTATGTTCATATTATGAGTAAAGGAAGTGATATGCCATTTTTTCATTTACTTCCATTTTTATGAATATCTGGATTTATTTTGGAATTCTGCTCTAAAGTATGTAGCAATAATATTATTGTGAATTTATAATAACTAGTAATTATTGCATGTATTGAGAAAAAAAATGTCTACACCTTTTTTAGTGAAAGTGTATATTGCTGCTTTGCTTCTCTATGACTCATTTATAACAGTAGGTACAAGAATAGACTTTCATCCTAAGAGATTTATTATCCATTTTATGATTTCCCGCAACTTAATTGTTACAATTAAGACTGTGCACATGGTGTGTAAAAATGTTAATTATGATTAATTTCTTTTACTTTCTTATAAATAATTATTTCTAATTTTAAAGATTGGTATGGTTTTATTTTTAATTTATGTTAATATGTTACATTATCATTTGCCTATTTTGCATTTTACTAACACTGTCTCTAGTAAACACTCTACTACAATACTACAAGGTAGAAGAATTACATTCTTTTTAATACAAAAATATTAAGTTCAATGAAAGATAACAAATGCATTTTTTTATGTTTCAATTTAAATTTTTGATGTATTCTTTAAGTTTTAAAAATTATCCATTTTTTATTTTAAATGCAATACAATATGATAATAAACATTATAATTAAAAAACAAAAAGATTACCTATAATAATTAAATCAAGAGTCATAAATTTTTATTAAATAGTATAGAAAATACATTATTAAAATAAATTCTACAAGCAGTACTGCTCATCCTATTTATAGAAAAAGTGTTCTTGTTTCTTCTGTAAAATAACTCAAAAATACAGAATGAATTGTAATATCAACAATTATTCTTGATGTTTGTTATATTAATTACTAGCTGTGCCTGCCGCTTCGCTCCCATGGACAAGAAAATAATGTGTCATTCTTATAAAAATCAAGGTTTCTTAACTTTTTATTGAATGAAGATATTGTAAATTCTTTTTTTTATAAGGACCAAGTATCTAAGAAATAAAACATAAAAAATTATCAAAATTTATCTTGTACCTAGTTTTTGTGTGATGCACACACAATGGGGAAACCTTAATAATTTCATTTATATAAATATTAATATTATATCGTAATATAAATTTAATATAATATTAATATATAATCTTGTTTATATTTATTTAAAACAATATCTTAATCAGTTAATGTTGGCTTGTATACTTAGATGTATTGTGAACCTTTGAAAATGATAAATGTGAGCAATTGTTCTTTTAATAACAAGAGAAGTAATTATTTTTGTGTCTAATGTGTAATCATTACAATGTAGTGAGAAATACATTGTACAAAAATATTATTCCTTAGTAGATCTAAAAAAAAGTCAATGATACCTATGCCTATGCCTATGGTTCATATGCCTATCTCTCATACATAAGCCACAATGTCATTTTGTGAGTTTTTTCTGTTGAAGATTAAAAATTGATTTATGAGCATTATTTTTAGACTGGCATGACTTTGAACAAAAGTTATTTCATCATAGAGATCTACGAAACTAAATTTTGTCCTTTATATAATAGCATTTTATTTGGATGCATACTTTAGGAGATAATGGAAAAATAAAATTATTTGTACTTGCGGCAAGCTAGACAGTTGCATTGGCTGTGTGGTGTTTGGGGTGAAACCGTGGGGCACAGCTAGTTATGAAATATTAAGGTACACTGAAATGTATTCAACATTTATTGGCTGAAAATAATTAAACATCATCAATGGTTGGTAACCAAAATGCCATGTTTGTACAAGCAGATGCCAACATCATAAACTTGGGATTGAATTGAACACATTGTATAGGTGCCGGATGATCACCATTAAGGACACAAACTTTGTATCCAGTATCAGCATTCCAAACATGAACTCTTCCATCTGTTGAACCACTGAAAATATATTGTGAATCTGGACTAAAAGAAGCCTCTATAGGTATACCTTTGTTATTTAGATGACCAGTAAAAGTTTGAAGAGGAGTGCCATGATATGCATCAACCAATCGTATTATTGATCCATTTGTACTAATCAACATTGTCTTGCCATCTCGAGAGAATTTTAGTCCGGTCCAATCACATTCCTTTTCTTGATTTAATTTAAACGTAACAAAAGGTCCTTTGTCAAATGACCTTAAGTCATATAGCTTGATACTCTCAGAGTTAACACCAGCCGCAAATATGAGACCTTCAGGATCATATGCTGCTACAGGTCTACCTGATAAATGCATGAGTCCCTGACAATTTGGTGAGCGCAAATCCCATAACCTAAGTGTTTTGTCTAATGACCCTGACAGAAATGTGTCTTCCACTGGAGATAAACAGAGTGTCACTACCTTCTTTGTGTGTCCAGGAAAGTATCGTATGTATTTATTATCATGAAGAGACAAATATCTTATTGTATCATCGACTTTGGTGGAACTATGAATCGCAGTATTCTTAGCATGTGTGAAATGAATTAAATCAACACCATATTTTTTACTGTTCACTGTTATCATTTGAGTACCTTTCTCACAATCATAAATGACGATTTGATCATCTTCACTGCAAGATATCAATGTCTCACCACTAGGGGAAAAATCTATACTGTTTATTTTATCTGTATTTTCTCTGAAAACCTTGGCTACTTTAAAGCTTCTAACAACTTGGTCGACCAACTTCATCATCTTACTTTCATATAACTATCTTTTGTAATATAACAAAGTAAAGATGAATATATATATTATTGATCTATGGATTTTCCGTAACTTTGCACTTGACCAGAATTTTCAAAACAAAATCAACATAGCATTCACCTCGACATTTGCTTTTCATTATTAATCTGTGCATAGATTATTAAAGATTCTTCATTTCTTCTTCTTCTTGTTTTGGCGCCACAGAAGCATTTGCCAGTGTCAATGTTTTATTTAAATTAGCCATGGGTAGCACTGCGCTGCGCCGCGCAATTGCGCAAACTCAGTTTACTGCGCCGAGTGTGTTAACACGCTTATTCTAAATGTGTTGGAGCACAGTTCACTTCAATGCAGCGAGCCGGCTAAGAAACAGCGTCGCACTCCGCCGCTCGCGTCTGTCAACTGATTCATTCATTTCTCTAATTCTCTTGTCTCGCGTACTATTTTGATTGAGAACTCAAATTTGCGCCATGGCTGTTTGAGTTATTCAGTTGGCGCAAGGAATTTTGCTGAGTTACCCATGGCTAATTTAAATAGAAACATTTCCAAATAATAATGCCGTTATTATACATAAGTTTAAAACGTAGGAAGTTAGCTTAGTAGAAAATCATTAGAAATTTGGGATTTGAAAACTGGACAAGGATTTTATATACATTGGTGAAGAGTACGTAGAATTCTGTGGCTCTATTATCACCCTTAGCGGTGGATATATTAATAATTAATGTGATATTTGATTATAAAGATATCTCAAGATAATTTCAATTATAGACATTAGAAATTAATAATATTCATTGATGAGTGATCAAGTGATCATACTTAATCGAAGTACCATTACTAGTTACTAATAGTAGTAGTTCGATGATGGGTGATCATTCGTAACCGAAGTATCATTAGTAAATTCTAATATTAGTAGTTCGAAGGTGAGTGATCATTCATAATCGAAGTACCAATAGTAATTGCTAATGCTATATTATTAATTTGATAAAATGAGTAATTAATATGACTGAACGTCCTTTTTTTTGTTTTTTAGGTAGGTACTTGTTATGTGTTCTTAGTTTACGAGTGTGCGGCGTTTTTTTAGGTTATTGTTATATGTGTTCTTGTATATAACTTTGTTTTACGAGTGCGCGACCTTGAATTTAGATGAATACTTAGAACTGTTTCATTTACTTAGTTTGTAACTAGTACCTTATTTTGCTACAGTGCTGTCATTTTAACGCTTTCAGCGACAAATCTAGCGCTTTTTTCGTTTATTCTTCTTGTTTTATGTGTTTACATACCTATCGTTTTTTTTTATGTGAAAGTTCTTTCGGTTCTTACGGTAGCGAAATGTTTTCGTAACGTAACATTATATTAATAGTTAGGTTATTTAATATGACGGAGGATGAGCTTCTCCATCGTTAGTACTGCTCATTGTCAACGTTTATAACCTTGGGCGTCGGTGGGTAGTTGGATACAACAAACTCTTATCACGCATTAGATATTACCAGACAATATGTGGTTAGGCACGTATAATTAATAATAGGGTACGTCTCTCAGAACGCGCGATAGTTTTAGTAACGTCCGCGCGCCGCCCGTTAACAAGAAAGTGAGTCGTCTCCATAGTCCATACTGTCGACTCGGTAGCGCCTGCGTCACTAACTCCATCGAGGGCCGCCCGGTGGCGCTGGCGTTCCGAATCAGACTCGATGTCGACATATATCTATCTAATTCAGAGAGACTAATTAATATGGTTTTTGACCTAAAATCGTTTAAAGAAAAACCAAGGTAATTCTACCGTACTTTAATTATATTACAACGTATTATGGTATATGCATGTTTTTTTTTTATATTTTCAATCAATGCTTTATATCGTTCAATAATCGTACAAAAATCTGACGCCAAAAAAGACTTCTATTTTAGTTTTTAGAAAAAGTTAAAATTGTCAATCGAATTTGGGCAATTTAAACACCCGTCATTATGGCGCACTATCGTCACGTGATATTATATGACAACAACAACACAAGTGAACATTGCTACGAATATCGTGTACTGTATTCATCATATTTTTATTTTACGCCTTATTTCGTATTGTATGTTATAGGCAACGTATGAAATAAAAATAATTATTACATAGGTACCTACCTTGTTTAGGCATTCTATAGAATGCCAAATTCTATTTAGTTAAACTTTAAAATACATCTCCGATTCGTTTCGAATATATCTCGGGAATAAGGTTGTGATTCAGGCAAACATATACATTTAAAGGATTTATCCTACGAGGGAATGAGATATATACGGTTAATGCAAGTCCTGATTTCCACAACTATATTCGTCGTCGAATTGGCCTAGAGGTGTGACAGCCAGACTTTAGCGAACTGTTGTATTGAGGTATGAGTAAAAGACTAAAACCTATA
Organism: Saturnia japonica; assembly: GCA_033032175.1. NCBI lineage: Eukaryota > Metazoa > Arthropoda > Insecta > Lepidoptera > Saturniidae > Saturnia > Saturnia japonica. The sequence goes on from CM065305.1 coordinate 11,150,598, forward strand.
AATGTATGTGTCTCAATGACATGACACTTTGAGATCCCGCCACAAAATCTCTCGGGTGAGATTAGAAACAAATCGGAGATCTATTTCAAACTTTGATATTTTCTCATTTGGCCTATAAACTATAACATAATTACATAATATCATAGAACGCGACAAAGTTATAGTACAAGTTATAGTACCGTATTGTGCCTTTATGCAAAAATGCTACATAGAATGCACGCAATAAAGTGAGTTTGCTTGCCCTGAGAGGTGAAGACAAGAAAAAAAGGTGTAAAATTATGAAAAGAAACATGATTTCTCCAACAACAACAACTTCATTTAGTTGTGAAGATTATTTCGACGTCAGTATTTAAATTGTTTTAAAGCCATTAAAATCTATTTTGTTGTTACACCGTCAAAAAGCACAGTATGTATAATGTACTCTGTGAAAAGCACCCAACAACTAAGATGAATTAAGAACTACTATAAATGGCGACGAACTCGTATGTCATGAACGTGCCTAAGTTGCGAGGTAGAGAAAATTACCATGAGTGGGCTTTTCCTGTGGGAAATTTACTCGTACTAGAAAGCATGGAGTAGTGCATAAAAGCCGAGCAAGCAGCAAACGTGGCAGCAGAGATGATGCAAGAACGAAAGCCAAGTTGGTCCTAACTATAGACATGTCACTATATGTTCATATTAAGCAAGCTTCAACTACCTACTATAGACCTGTGGAATAAGTTACAGTAAATGTTCGATGATTCTGGATTTTCTAGAAGGTTAGCCTTGTTGCGGAGTTTGAAATCAATTCGCCTTGACACTTGCGAATCAATGACGAATTATGTTACGCAAATCATCGAGACTGGCCAGAAATTATCGGGAACTGGATTTAATGTGAACGACGAGTGGACTGGAAGTTTGTTATTCGCAGGATTATCAGAAAAGTTTTATCCTATGATTATGGCAATAGTGGTTCAAAAGTCAAGCCTAAAGTTATCAAATGGTATAGATGTAAAAAGATCGGTTACTATAGAAATCAGTGTTCTCTTGTCAATCGAGCTGAGCAAGCAAAGACGACTAATGCCTTTTCTACTGTTTTTCTAAGCGGAAATTATAGTAAAATTGACTGGCATCTGGATTCGGGAACAATATTCGTAATATGTATTGTCAAACGACTATCAAGGAGATTATAGCTGCTATAGCTGGACCGCTGTAAGCTCAGCTTTCTCTGACGTTTGCGGAATGCGGGAGGGGAACAAAATCGACCAATGAGTTAGTATATTGCTGGACACCGGCAGCCTCTGGTTATTGGTCTATGACCGGCAGCAATAGACGTTTGACATTAGGACTTGCGCGTTTTTGTCTTAGTGACTGCTACACATGCGATAATTTTACCAAGATGGAATTACCGACGCTGCGTTTTAAAAAGTTGAATAGTAAAAAAGTAATGCTTCTTAATGTAGCAAAATATTTCAAATATAGGATTCCGATTTAGCGCTTTCAGGTAAATTTGTATTGTGTATGGGAGTGTAATGTTCTATTTAAGGATAAATATGTTTACATTATATTGTTGCTTATGATGTTGTAGGGGAAGATTTAATGTAAATAAGGCTATTGCAGAGGCCACTAGCTTGTCGTTAAATACTATCAAAAAGCTAATGCCTCAAAGTCGTTCAGATGATATTACAGATATTATAAATTTGCCATTGACAAAGAGAAAATGCAATACCAAGGTTTATTATGTTGACGATTTTACAGAAGGCGAGTCAATCTATCTAATTGAAGATATTTGAGAAAAAATACTACGAAGGGGTTTAGAATCATGGACAGAACACATTTCGATGAAGACAGAATACATTTCGATAGATTTTGAAGTTTTTGTCTGTCTGTAAGTTTGAACGCCAATCACGCGAAAACTACAGGACTGATTTAATGAAATTTGATAAGGTACATTTAGGATGCCGAAGGCAGAACCACTTGAACACATCTTTGCAGAGTATTCTAAGGCTCAATGGATTGAATATGTGAATCACGCAATCAAAATTGAAAAGGATTACATAAAAAAGGATCGGATTGTTGATCGAAATTGCTATGACATAATATATAATCCGTTCACAATACACTTAACAGAGTTGACCGACTCAGATTATTCATCAAGTTCAGCTTCTGCAAGTGATCCAGATTGAAAATATTTTTCTTTTATTATTGCTATTTTCTTTGATCCTGTACCTCTGAATGAAAAAAAAACAGAATCTTTATAGAATCAATTTGTCGTCCATTTTTCTTTGTGCATTTGTATCCGTGTGTTGCTGTGAAGGAAAACAGTCACGCTTACCATAAAAGAAGCACCAGCATATTGGACATTATTCATGCAGACGTGTGCGGACTAATGGAGGTAAACTCTATTGGAGGATCAAGGTGCTTTCTAATTTTTATTGACGATTATAGTCGCATGGCTTTTGTTTATTTTCTAAAAGCAGAGTTAGTCATTTAAGTATTTTAAAGAGTTGATTCCGTAACTCGAGTGCAAACAAAACTCTAGTCAAATACGTTATCACTTAATCATGAGTTTAACAATTTTACTCTAGTAAATAACGGCTCGAGTCGCATCACTATTTTGAATGATCATACATTTACGACAATTTAATAAGCATTGTATTTTAGCGATGTTTTATAATGATTGTTTAGCGGAGACGAGGAACAGAGAGTAAAGTCCCTCATCCGCCATAGAAAAGGGAGGATGATCCCCCGGCCAGACGGGTGCTATGTCTGGCGGGCAGCTGCCCCGACTGTTGTAGTCGGGTTCTTGTATATATACTCAACGATAGAGTGAATTTCTATAGCGCAATGTAGGATAGTAAGGATGCGTCTTATGTGGCTCGATAGATGTCGCTATGTGTCACTACGTAGTTGTGTCGATGCGTTAATTGATGCGTCAGTTGTGGCGAGAGATGTCGCTACAATTGTATAACGATTTGACACATGCAACATCGTGCCACAGTGTTGAATATTTTTTATTGACATGACTGCCTGACTGGTTAATGTCACTTGTAAATACGAATACAAAATAGAAGTACACAGTATGTAATAATAGAAATAACGAAGTATGTTTTCAGTATTATTGATACATCCCTACGTACACGCATACCAACATACGATACCGGATACCATAATACCAAAAAATCTTATTAAGGATGTCGAAAGTGCTATAAAGTACCGATTTATCGTATCGATATACATTTAATATATAATGATCGATTTTAATTAATTTTAAAACATTGATTTTTCGGTTTCATTTGAAAGAGAATATTGGCGCTCTTAAAATATATTATATTTCGTCTGATCTACGTGAATCATCTTACAAGGTAAATACCAATCAACAGACATAATTTCTTATCAAATCATAACTGGGTCCTATAGAAATAAAACAGGAATGGCCAATTTTTGAAGTGAAACTTTTTTGGGCTGGTGTGAATTGGATTGTATAAAAAGAAAGAGAGAGAGAGAGAAGTTTCACTTCTACCGCTTGTGAACTCACACTCAAATTTTTTCATTATGGATTGTCGTTATTGCAACTAATTTTATTTTTATTAAAATCTTTGATTTATTCAGGATTTTAGTTCTAAAGCATATGCGATAATGTTTTTGTAAACACATTATAGCAAACAATTTTATAGTTTGTGTGCATTATTAATAAAAAAACCATTGACCACCAGGAACACATACAAAAAAAAGGTGTGTGTGCGATTCACACACGATAGAAGTGAAACTTCAGTAAATTGACAAAAACTTCACCCAGTTCCAAATGGTCGTAAGCGCCAGTAAAAAAATGTATGGGAATGTAGCCCTTACCTTACATAGTATATCATTCATATTAGCTTTTGTGTCTCTTACCTGTCGTTTTTTCCGTTGCATCCGGTTTGAAATCACAACGATTCTAAAGAAGTTTCACTTCAAAAACAATGTTAACACTTTTTTTAAACGAAAGTGGACATTGCTGTTTTTATTTCTATATGCCTCAGTTATCTGAAATAAGTAGCAACGTAGATTCTTTATTAGTCAAAACAATATTTATCTGACTCAGACTGAAGGAATACTCTTTGTTTGATGTACTCTTCTGATAGTCAACTTCAATACCCAATAGGGAGAGATTTACAGCATCTGCCATTCTTCTCAATTAAACCTAGGACACAACAAGTATCAAATACTTTAGAGCTATTTTGTCTGGAAGAACTAAAGTGAAATGGGGGTGTGGCATATCTCATTAATGCAACGTGCCCGGGAAACATATTGTACCACCACCGTACAATTGCATTAAATCGCTGGCGCCTATGTTTCTGCACCGCTGACTATACTGTTCCCCACCCACGCGGCGATCGATAGCACGAGCCGCGCTCGCGCACCTTTACCCTCCTACTCGTGGACAGATTATCTTGGAGGTTGGACATATCGCGCGCGCTTATTCTTGCTTTTGTTAATTACCTACGTCTTTTACGTACTTTATCTGTATCTTTGTTTCTGTAAATATTAAACTTAACTTATTATTTCAACTCGCTTAATTTCTTCCTAATCTTCGCCTACTAAACTATCGTGAACGTTCTCTTCTTTTGTGGGTTTGAGTCACATCAGCCACAGGGGAACTGGGTATTATCAACTGATCAAGAAATTGCTTCAATTCGTTAGGCATACCATCACTGGTTGAACTTGAATTATAACTGGAGCTTACTGAGGCTTCAGCAATCTCTATTATAACTTTTTCATGTCCAGATCACAACGACGGCGACGCTGTGAAGAAGTTTCTGAATTATGAATCTGATTTCAGGTGAATGTTAACTAAACTTGTAGGTATATTTTGTAATCGTAGTTTCTTATATAAACGCGGCCAGTAGTAAGCACTGTTTTTATTAAGAGGCAGAGTTGGGAACATTGTGTACCAAATTAAAAAGCAGTAAATCGAATCAAACATAAATAAAAAAACCACGCAATGTATAATAATTAGTGAAAAAAAATTAGGTGTGGTTTTTAAGCATAAAAAATATTTGTAAATTTTCGTTTGTTGGTTTGATAAAATATCGATTTTTATATCATCTCTTTACTAGTAATTTTATATCGATACATTGAATAAAATTTTGATGTATCGATATTTTTTCTACAAGCCTTTAGCTGAAATCTCATTTGAGTAACAAAATGGACGGAGTGTAATGGTGTAATGGCGTTTCTCTCAGTTCTTAGTGATGTGAGATATTATGCTTGATTTTGCATTGAATCTCAATTAAACTATACACTAATATTAATGTTTTAATCGTATACCAAGACAAATTACAGAACGTGACTGGTGATATTAAGAATTTCAATGAACCTTAATTTTATGATTATGGTATCCATTTTGTGAACAATCTTGTTGGTGTGGCGTTTTAGTAAGTATATAACATGTTATTTTCGCTGAATTACAAATTTAAGTGTTCAAATCATTCTACTTTGATTTCCTTTAGTTACAATTTTGTAGTATTACATTGTGAGTTGTTTCTTGTAGACTTAATGTTTTCTATTGGGTGCCCGTCGTAAGTAAAGATTTTATATCATATCATAAAAAAGTTAATAAAATTTAATATTAGATGTATATGCAATATTATAGGTTATGTTCCTTTTAGTAAAACGTCATTATTTTGCAATGTAAATAGAAAATACAGATGATATTTTTATGTTTTCACTTTTTATTACATTATGCTTTATGTACATGTAACAGTAAACAGTTGTAAAGAAATGAAATGACCTAATTTTAACACTTATAAGTACATAATAATAGTAATCATGTCGTTTGTATGGAATAAACAGTTAATACTATGCATTAGGTTTGGTTGTATTTTATATATTTCTTTCATTTTACTGTGCAATTTTTTGCTTTAGGTCTATTTTATTAAGTTATATATTTGATATACCTATTAAAATTGTTAAATAAGTTTTATGGTCAAATATTTTGCTCCACATGTATAATATATATACACAGTTTGTATGTTTGTAGAGGGTGATCTATGTAACCAATGATCCGATTTTAAAAATTCTTCCACTATTATGAAACTAGATTATACCTGAGTGATATAGGCTATTGTTATTGTTATTAAATTTTATATAGTAATTATTGTAAATAAAGTTGGGAGATGGTTGCTAGTATGTCATGTTTCCTTTTAATGCAACACATGCAAGCTACCTATAATGGTTTATTTATCTAAAAATACTCTCACAGTCCTATATTACGTAAATGAATAAAAATTTTTTTTTTGTAATTGAATCGAAAATGTTATATAAAATCCTGATACCTACATAATATGTACAGACACTTTAAAAAACATATAAGTTTTTTAAAGAAACCTTTGTATGTAGTGAATATACAATTATACTTTTTCTCTGTATTGAGAAATGGATTTCCTAAATAAATTAGAAAATTAATGATTTATTTAAATATTTCATTACTTCATAATTAAAACTTAAAAGTATTTTTTATTTTTGTGAGTACTTATAGCTTTTATTTTCTGAAATTTCATGTGAATTGGGTTTTGAAATTGAAATGTACACTAATGTATATTATATTTTTATGTAATGTATATTTTTATGTTTTTGTTTTATTTTACCTTTATTGTAGGTGACAATGAAAAACAGTCCTGGCTGCATAACTAACTGGGAAAAGTTGTATCGCTATATGTTTATTGTAATTCCATAAGCGTATAGCTTTTCCCCTTAGTCATACTAGCAAAATCATCATAAAATAAAGAATATGTACAGTATCATCAAAGATATTGAAGATTTATCTACAGATTGTTGATACAAGATTGTTTACCTTTGACATTGGTAATATTAAGGTCTTTTGAGGTTCTGTGGAACCACAATTCCACTTAAGATGTGTTACTTGAATGCCTATTGTTAATATTGGCCATATGTTTTCTAAATATGTTAATATCAATAAGTATATATATGATTTTTTAATCCCTAAATTTCATAAATGTGTCTGAATTTGATAGTTCACTACAAATTCTCAACACATATGCACAAACTTTTGTTTTTATTTAGTACCACTATAAATATGGATTTGTGATTTTAGGACTAATAAAGTATACAATTAAAAAATTTGTATTTAAAGAATGCCAAGTATTTATAGATAGTTAACTACATCCGAGGGTTTACAAATAGTAAACATTTTACAAACAAATAATACTTCATTGTAATATTTTATGTTTTTGCAGAATAAAATGGGAATATCACATTTTTATTTGATCTTTCATGAAGAAAAAAATATGCTAATTCACTCTGAATAGAGTGATGGACTCATATAATTTATTTGGTGATGATGGAAGCGGTATGTTGGAAGGACTTACTGATCTTGGTGGAACAGACAGTTTTGCTGGTAATTCTTCATCAGGAGTAACAGGTGATAGCAAAGATGCCCCAGATAATAGGTATTATCAGATTCTCATGCTTACGTAATGTGAAGTATTAAAATAAAGTAAATTTTTAATAATATATTTTGTAGTTTCAGACAACCTTATAGTCAAAGTGGGGTGCCATCTGAAGGAGGAATTCAGAAGTTAGCTCCATTTACCAGTAATCCGGGTGGGATGAGTGCAAACACACAGCCAGTTGCCAACCCCAGTGCTGGCCCTTCAGCACCGGATTATCATGAATATGGGAACTATCCTCCACGGCCAAGACTACCACAACCACCACATGCACCAATTCACCCTACTCATCATGTACATTCTTCTCATTCATACCCTGGTTACCACCCTGGGCCGGATGCCATGTATGCTATGCCTGATCAACCAAGTCAGTACCTTTTATACAAGTATTTTTATTTTGAAATCAAATAGTGGACCTGATTATTCTGTTCCTATTATGGTGTCCCTTATTTATCAAATAAAAAAATAATAATGCATGCTTTCTAATTATGATTAATATGGTATACTAAGCTCTGAAATTCAATTTTGGTTAATTCTATAAACAGGAATCCTCCTGACTTACACAATGAGTTCATACAAATCATGCATGACAGGAAGTGTGTGCTCATGTAATTAGCGACTATAGTGTCAAATTAATGTGTGATTTTAGGCCGATTTTTCAATCCTCAGATAAAATGTGCAATAACTATGAAATGAGTAAAGTTTTTTGGCCCTTTATAAGTCTAATAAATGATTCTTTATTTTTGATTCGTCTTTTGACTCATGTATAACTGTCGGACCAATAATTCCCATTGAAGGGCCGCTAACTTCAAGGGGGTGCAACATATTAATTGCATAAATAAATGTTAGATCAGGACAGGCTGTTTCCTTTTTTTCTCACGCAAATAAGGCGCTCTCAGTTCAGGCTTGAGGTACATTTGGCAAGTAGTTGTCTAGTTTGTAGTGCTCAGGCTATTTAGTTTTTGATTTATTTATAACTAGCTATGCCCGCGGCTTCGCTCACGTGGATTACAGAATACCCGCGCGAATATTGCTCCCCCGCTCCCGGCTAGTTTTATGACAAAAATGCTTATTGTGGGTGTTCCTTCAAAGATAGACATATACTCTCGCTGCCTTTTTTGTAAGTCTTTTTAATGTCTATAATTGTTTAGTACAAATATTTGCTATATCTCTTATGGTTTACTCAGAGTAAGCCATTTAAGCGCCCGAATTGATTCACCATGACCAGTTTTTTTTGTTATTTGTGCGGAACCCTAATTATTTTTCTAAAATAAATATAGCCTAAGTTACTTCCTATAAGTTCAGCTATCTACCAGTGAAAGTTCCGTCAAAATCGGTCCAACCGTTTCGGAGATTACCCGGAAAAACAGACACAGACAAAAAAATTTAAAATGGGTTTTTTTTATAGGTATCCTGTATGCTTTCATATGCATTTAGTAAAAAACTGTTATTTTGACATTACAAACAGACACTTCAATTTTATTAATCTTATAGATAGAACTAGAGGTATGCCTGCGGCTCTGCAGGTGTTTGTTACGCAAGTAGTTCTTTACAGCCCGTATTTTTATTTTTATTCATATTACACTGGTCAACAATAGTTTTGTTGCCTTTAATAATAATGGTTTTACTTAGTTTTATGCCTAATGTTTATTGAATTATGAATCATTTTGGGATAATAGCTCTAGTTGTTAATTAATCGTATTTTTAATAGTACGTTGTGAAATATCAATAAATATAAGATTACATAATGATTTAATTTTTTTATAAACTTTTTAATGATGAATATCACTCATTATTTTATTTTCCTATTTGATATATCTGCATAAAATTGAAAAACCGAAAACTGTATTATACTTCCGGGAAATGGATTTTATGAGGTTTTCTATTGTAGGGTTTTTGGGAACAATCTCTTTGTAAAAACCAACAGTAATCTGTCATCATGTAATAATTCGATCTAACCTGATATTGTTCCTTTTTCACTTTTAGATCTTAGTGGAATTTTCTCCCCTTTCCGCACTATAGTTATATGAAGTTGGTGTCTTTCATTAATTTCCGAATTTAAAGGTCATCGGAAGTTCTAGCTTTTAAGTTATCAGGTTCAGGTTAGGCAATATATTACAAATATACTTAAAGTATTCTCCACTCTTGCCTGAAGCTTTAATGAACTGTTTCATCATACCTAACTTGATAATTAATAAAGCCAATAATTTTTTTTCTTTACTTAACAATGAGTCCTCTATAATGTTAGCTTTATCGAAAGTCAGGGGTTCAGAGCCCACAGGCTCTATATTTAGTTCTCAGTGAAATTGCTTTACTCCACTGCTCCACAGACAAAAAAAAAGTATTTCGTATATCCACTCTACTGATAGAGTAATAAGTTAACCATTTTCAAATCAACACAATCTAAGCGTCAACGTTCATAGTAGATATTTTTTCGAACAACCAAATTAATATTTGTTTAAATAACTAAATTACTTTGTAGTTGCACGGAGCGTGTTACAAAGAGCAACGTAGCAGTTACGTGATGTATAGATTCACTAAAAGAAAACTCAAAAAACGACTTCTGTCACGATGCCAACTCTAGATAAAAGTTATTATTGTAAGGAGTACAGTTAACATCTGTGTTATTATATATAGTCAAATTACATGAAAAACCGAATCAATCCAGCAATTTCATGAATATATTCCGTAAAGACATCTAGGGCAACAAGATATTTTTACTTTTTTGGTGACCAGTGTTATTGTCAATTCAAATAGCCTATTAATTGAAGAATGACATATAATTCCTGTGTACAAAATTCAATAAAAATCTTTTACTGCAATATTTTTCTATGCCTAAATGTATTGTTGATAATTTTTATAACCTATTAATTAAGGCATCAGGTATGCTTACCTCTAAAAACTACAAAATTAGAACAGAATTATTTGGGAATTGATGAGAAATTATTTCTTAAGTAACATTGAAAATTCTTATAACCCATCAATTATGGAATAACTTATACTTCCCCTATACAAAATTTCATCTAAACTGGATAAGAATTTCTTGATAATATATATATATTTGTTTTTTGTTTTACTTTTTCTTGATGTATTATGGAAAATTCTTATAGCCTATTAACTGACCAATGACATAAGTTTCCCGTTTACAAAATTTCATAAGAGTTGGTCAAGCTGTTTTTGAGTTAAATCCAGACATACAAACAGACAGACACAATTTTTAAGGGCATATTCGTGATCAGTGTCCTATTTAGTAAAAATCTGTCAAGAATTCTCTGTGGAGAAAAAATATTACTTGTACAGATATGACCACAGATTAGTGATGTGACTCGAGCCGTTTTTTACTTGAGTGACTCAAGTGAATTTTTTATACTCGTATTTTGCGTTTTGAATTTTGTATTTTGCACAAACATATTTTTGTAAATTCTGTAATTAACAATACAAAAATATGTTTGTGAAGAAGGCATTTCGTTACATTCCACTGAGTAAAATTCTTCCAAAAACTTTAGTCAGTGGAGAATTTTGTTACACAATGGAATGCTTAATTTAGGTACACTTTTAAAAAAATCTGTCCAAATATAGATTCTCCCTATAAATCGGTTTCCAATATTTAGCAAATAATAACTGTTGAAAATTTTTTGTTTTATGAATCGGACGTAAGCCAAGAACTAGTGCTTCGTTATTTAGTAAAGTTGATTCATCAAGTTGAATGGAAAATTTGGTAGTTTTAAAGTAATCACGTGATAGTTCATCGTCTTTAGCTATTTCATCTATTCTTCTTTGCACTGTATTATTACTCAAAGAAAGTTTTTTGTTGATATCTAATGGCGCCTTATGGTGAAGAACAGTTTCGATTACCTCTTTGAGTGTCGGCATATTTAATTCCTCACCAATAGTGTGTGGTTTTCCCGCTTTTGCGATTAATAATGAAATATATGAAGCTCGTAGTCAATCATATTTTTTCTGGACCGATTTAAAAGATTCTTTTATCAATATAAAGCTACAGTATCAGCGAGTAACATAGGCTATATTATAATTTGAAAATTTAATTTATATCTCATAACGTAGAGGAAAAAGCTAATAGAATCAGTCTTATTACTTTTTCTTTCACTACTAAGTGAAATCGAAATATGTATACATAACAATTAAGAGCAAATGAAAAAGGATCATGGATTTGGTGTCTGTCCATACATCGACTAGTCAAATAGAAATTATGAACAGAATTGTGGTTGAGAGATATTTTTTTGTTTGAAGACGTTGAAAGAAATACATGTGATTGGGAAACCTGTGTCATCAGAGTCGAATTGTCGCAAAGAGCGAACGATAGACAATACTGACGCGACGTGATATAATCTAGGGTAGGATGTTTGTTAACAATATCATTCGCTAATATGGTATGGATTCAATGTACGGCAGCCGATAGCCGATTACCATCAGGCGGGTCGTATCCTTGTTTGCCACTTTAGTTGTAAAAAAAAATGTCCCACATAATTTTACACAAGTGTAATTTATCAATACATTACCTCCAATACATTATGTATAGTATCAAATTTATTTTTCTGTAACAAGTTAAAGTGCATTTTAGTTCATATCAAATCAAATATTATACTGATTTTATTGACCAATATTATATGCTATAATGCATTTAACACATAATAAATTTTATTTTACTACTTCCTAATTGGCAGTATTATTAGGCTACACAATGTATTAGTCTATCTGTTTCTCTATTTATGGTAAATAGTCACGAAAATCAAAAATGAGTCGGCATTATTGTATGCTGTTTGTGATATTTTTACAGTATTTTACCAAAGAAGATGAGTTTATAAATTGTATGTAGGGTCAGCGTACACAAAACCTCAATAAAAACACCCGAAAAACTATTTGTGTCCAAAAAAATTCATAACGCTACCTAAGAAAGTTGTGTACGATTTATGAATACAATTTTTTGAAAATATGTACCTACCTACTGATGAATATCTAAACATTTATCGTAAAATATGACAATAATATCATTCGCAAAGAAACATGGGACGCAAAGGAACGGCAATCAATAACAGACCTGTGACGTCACGATAGATTCAGCCAAGCCAGTCTGTTTTCGATCACGTGTCGTAAGTTAAAAAAAAAAAAAAAGTCTGCTTTTTTTTTGATAATTTATAGGATGGATATAAATATATATGGATAGACATTCAATTTATTAGCCATCATATAAGCCATCAGATAGCATGGAGCGAAAGTGTCTTTAAATTGATAGATTCTAGCAGCTTTATTTTTTAACTAGCTGTGCCCGTGGCTTCACTCACGTGGACTACAGAACGCCCGCGGGAATGTTGCTCCCCCGCTCCCGGCTATTTAAAAGACAAAAATGCTTATTGTCGGTGTTCCTTAGAAGATAGACATACTCTCCCTAACTATTTTGTAGGTTTTTTTAATGCCTACAATTATGTAGTACATTTATTTGCTATATTTCTCATGGGTTAACTCAGCGTAAGCCATTTAAGCATCTGAATTGATTCACCATGGCCTGTTTTTTTAGTTGTGCGGAACCCTAATTCTTTTTCTAAAATAAAAGTAGCCTTAGTTACCCCCTATAAAATCAGCTATTTACCAGTGAAAGTCCCGTCAAAATCGATCCAACCGTTTCGGAGATTATCCGGAACAAGCAGACAGATAGAAAAAAAAAATTAAAATGGTTTTTTTTTTTGTTATAGGTATCGTTTATACTTTCATAAGCATTTAGTAAAAAATAAAATTTAAGTGTCTCTTTGCAATGTCAAAATAAAATATCTTTTTACTAAATGTATATAAAAGTACAGGTATAGGGTAAAATTCTTGTCTGTTTGTTCCGGCTAATTTACGAAATAGTTGCACTGATTTCATTGGCAGATAGCTGATGTTATAAAGAGTAACGACAGTCCGTAATCTATACAATTCATAAAATTGAAGTGTCTGTTTGTAATGTCAAAACAACAGTTTTTTTTAGTAAATTCATTTAAGTATATACGATACCTAAACAAAAAAAATATTTTAAAAATTTTGCCTGTGTGTTTGTTCCGGGTAATCTCCGAGACGGTTGGACCGATTTTGACGGGACTTTCACTGATAAATAGCTGATGTTAAAGAGAATAACTTAGGCTACTTTTATTTTAGAAAAAGAATTAGGGTTCCGCACAAATAAAAAAAAAACTGGTCATGGTGAATCAATTCGGGCGCTTAAATGGCTTACGCTGAGTAAACCATAAGAGATATAGCAAATTAATGTACTACACAATTGTAGACATTAAAAAGACCTACAAAAATATCAGAGAGACTATAGTCTTACTTTTAAGGAAAACCCACAATAAGCACTTTTGTCTTTAAGATAGCCGGGAGCGGGGAGTAAAATTCGCGCTGGCATTCTGTACTCCACGTGAGCGAAGCCACGGGCACAGCTAGTGTAGTATATAATTGTAGATCTCAAAAAGACCTACAAAAAAGTCAGCGAGAGCATATGTCTTATCTTCTAAGGATCGCCCACAATATAACCAGGAGCCGGGGAAGTACGATTCGCGCGTGTGCCTGATCAACGGCATTTTGTAGTTCACGTGAGCGCAGCTGCGAGCACAATTAATCCTTAATATTTTTTAATAGTTAAATAAAAATGTTTTCATTTAAATATCTAAGCAAATCTTTGATGTAAGTATCGGCGTGAGTCCCGTGCATCATATTGTATGTTTTATAATAAAAAATAATTAAGGGTATGCCTATTGAATTTCTGTTTAAAAAATGTCCATATTATTGAAGAGATTTTTTTCATTGTAATTATAAGCATTGTTAGATATTTATCACTACTCTTGTCAGGAATGGCCGTGTGAGGTAAATTCATAATTAGACATTCATAACTATCCTACTTCTCGGACTGAGTGGAAGGGTATATAAGATTAGTGCCTAAGGAGCGGGGGTATTCTTGCTTGGATCGTCGAACCATTCCCACATAGCTTAGTTACTGATTCGTAATCACTTTTCTTAGCCACGACACTTCTATCTAACAGTATATTTATTGTCTAAGTCTAAGAGAGTTGAATTTACACTTCTTATACCAATTATTTTTCTTTGACTTCCATATTGCTGTTAATTATAAGACAATTTCTTTTATATTCCAGGTATTGCTGAGATGGGTGTATGGTCTGGTCCTCCAGGAGCTACTCGTTATTCCCCAATTACACCAAGCTATAGACACTCATATGAACATCAACAAAAAATGCATCAATATGCTCCTCAGCAGGTGAGATAAAAAGATAATTATTTATAGTTATAGATGTTCAAAACATTTGTTTTCAGTCTTTGAAAAATTAGAAAAAGATCTTCACTCATTTTTCAATTAACACTATTATTAACAACACTGTGAATTGACTACTTATGATTTAGTATATTTTCTGAAAATTAATATAAAAAGTATTCCTTTACTGCCAATATTTATACTATTCTATCCTAAAATTCATAACATTCTCCAATATTTACATGAATTGTAAATATTGAATGTATATGTTATGTATGTAATATTTAATTGTAACAATTTCATTTTAAGTATAACTTGCTCTATACTTATTTCACACAGTGACATTAAAATTGTAACGAATGTAATTTGCTTAAAATAATGATATGTATAAAAAGTATATTCTCTTTGAACTGGGCCTATTATAATCTATACATATAATAAAAAAAATGTAACTTATCGATGTCTGTACATAGAAGATATTTGAGACAAACTATTATTGGGGGCCTTTATCAACGCAGCAGAACCCAAAACAATGATTTTTAGAATTTTTGTCTGTTTGTCGGTTTTTCTGTTTGCCAACGTTTGTGCGCGCTAATCTCAGAAACGGCTTAACCGATTTGGAAACGGTTTTCACTAATATATTGTGGTAAGGTTCACTTAACATTTAGTGTTTGTATCGAGTGCCGCATCGCTACTAGGCAATACATTCCGAAAAAGGTCAATTCGAATCAAACTCCAATGTATCGATTCACAAAAAATCGAGGTCTAAAAGATCGGTCTCTCCAAAAAATCGACCTTTTTTTATTCACTTTTCAGATTTGTGATAACAGTATAAAAATCCCTATTATAGAAAACAAAAAAGACACCACAACAATCGATCTTTTGTTATTGTTACCATGCTATAAAGTATCAGTTAAAGAGAAATAAAGAAAGGTATAGAGAGAATTCATTTCAAAAATTTATTATTATAAACTGTTTTCGTTATTCTGCTGTTGGGTAATTTACTGTTATGAATCGTATTTTAATTGGTAAATGACACTAGAAATTACAGCATATTGAAATGGATAATCCATACTAATATTATAAATACGAAAGTCCGTCCTGTCTGTTGCATTTCACGCCCTGAAATAGGCGATGAAGGTTTGTACGAAGAACGCATCAAACCAAATTTCATGAATTTTGGTATAGAAGATATATTGGACCTTGAAGAAAGACATTGGCTTACCTTATGTCGTGAAAATAAAACTTTAAGTTGTGAAATAGGGGATAAAAGATTGTATGAAGAACCCACTATTTCTAAATTTAGGGATATGAAAATTCATATTTATGCTTTTAGGTAGAAATACCAGTGTTTCATGTTTTAAAAAATAAGGAATGATTTACAATACACATAGACTGCACCCCTTAATACTAAGCAAAATGTCCCTGAGACATACATATGCTTACATTGTACAAGACATGTATCCATCCTATCATGACATATAGCTGCGCCACATACGCACATACGTCAAAGATCAACATTAACAAATTCCAAATTCTCCAAACCCGATTCTTACGTAAAATTAACAAAGCCCCTTGGTACGTTGGTCGAATCGTATATTAGATATCTTACGCGATCGTACTTCGACACTGCGTCGAATCATGTGAAAACGCTGGTGAAAGCTGTCGCGACGTAAACCCCAAAACTGAACATCCCCCGCGAACAACTCCGGCTGCGAATATCTATACCGATCCCGTTGATAAGATCGAGGAAATAAACAAATACTACTCCACCGTTTCTCCAAACAAAGCGTGCTCGCGCCAACGCCCGCGAAACCAACGTTCCCTCCGCAGGGGACGGGCGGCTAATTTCGCTCCCGCAAACTCGTCACGTCCTCCCTCTCTTGCGGCAACTCAAGCCTAGGTCCGTTCCCTCGATGTAGAACCCTTGAGTCATGCAGCCGCTCGCGCGATACAGGTGAAACTGCACTTGCAATCACGTAGCTACCCACACACATCATTACACACAATATGTACATACATACGTGCACACCACATAAGTACATAGGTTCTGTAAGGGACTTTTACTTCTTTTTTTACGATAGTTAGTTTCGATCATGTTTCCAGAATACTAAATACATATACACATATACATATCTATGTATGCGTTAGTTTAGCTCGAATTTTCTACGGATAGGGAAATAGTCAGTTCGCGACCTTTTCACAATCGCGGTAACAGCCCAAGCCGAGGTCCGGCCACGTTGGCACCCTTGTGCGCATGTTGCTCACGCTTTCGCGGCTGAATGTCTTAAGCAGTCGCCCCAAGCCTGGTGAAGCTTTCAAAGACATCAGTGGCTCTATTTCTTTAGGGCGCCTTAGGCTAACAGTATAGTCAGTGAGAAAAAAAACCATCTATGATTTTCTTTTGGTTTATCGTTTTCAGAGATTACTCAGTGTATATACAGTAATATAGCGGGGTGGTAGGGATCGCGACCACCATGCACCTAGTGATAAACACATGTATGATTTTTTTTTGGTTTGTCGTGTTCTGAGATCAGTCCGTGTATATCTATACTATTAATAATTTAGTAAAACGGACGAGTTTTTTTGTTTGTTTGTTTCATTAAACACGGTAATCACTGGATAACTGGTAGCTGTCGGATTCGAAAAATTCATTTTGTATGTTATAGCCAGATTCACGATGAATAGTATAGGCTATCTGGAACTAAACTAAACCTCTCAGCTTGCCTTAAATATTAATTTTTGTTAAGTAAGTCGAAGTGAAAGTGTTCCCGAACTGCTTTATCCGCGTGCGCTGGCGTAATGGTTAGTGATACGTAAATACAATATTCTACAAAAATATTGTTCCTTAGTATATCTAAAAAAAGTCCCCGATAACATATGCCCATTTCTTAATAGCATAAACCACAATAAGGTATTTTTGCAAGTTTTTTTGTTGAAGATTAAAAATTGATTTATGAGCATTATTTTTAGGCTTATCATATCATATTCTTACGAACAAAAGTTATTTCATCATAAAGACAATTTTATGAAGTTAAATTATGCCCTTTATACGGCCGGTTTCCGCTTGTCAAACGCCATTTTGGGTTTCTCGAAAGCTAGTTAAGTCATGATCATAGATTAATGTACTGTCAAACGCGTTGTCAAGTAATCAGTGCTCCTTGACGAGTTAGCTATTGATTTAAGTTGATTTAAAACTAAAATTTTGTTATAAAATGATCATGTCTCTCACGGTTACCAGCTTGAGCATTTCTAGCAGTGAAGCTATTTAACTGTTTCATAGTTCTTGGCACTTAAGCGATACTATTAAACTCTAACGCAATGACCTCCCAAGTTTCGTTTTTTTTTTTTGTTGTAAAAACTGCATTAGTACTCTTATTTTCTATAACATCTTTGTACCTGCAAACAAAGTCTATTGTAATATAAACGCACAATATACTGTATCTACATAAACAAAACAAATATTTTCAATTATCAAGCCGTCAAACCTTTGTACAGTTATTCCATATGTAGGAACTTACCTTTGAATTAGTTCCAAAAGCTTACACTTTTCTTTTGCGGTGAATTTTTTACCCCGTGAACTCATTTTATATTTTTTGTAGTAAAATCGCAATAATATAAACAAAGAATAGTAGGTATGTAATACTCCTAGCGTGTAATAAAAGCGGTAATCGTACTCGTCTGGACGCACAACTCACAGCTGTTCGTTTAACAACATATTTAACAGTTACGAATGAGCTATTGAATGTAAAGTTGAACGGTATCCGCAATGTGACCATAATAAAAAAATAATATCAATGTCAAATCAAAATGATCATAGATTAGTAAATTTAACACTAATCAACGTTTCAGAAACTCGAACTAATTTGACAACGATGTTAAGTTGACAGCTGTGTCAGTTGAACGATAGTTTGATCAACCTTTCAGAAACCAGGTGATAGTATGTTATTAATAAAAGTCATTGGTTGGCGGTTTCATAATAGACTGTTTTATTTAATGTCTCATAGAGGGCGCTACTTGTACATTATTATATTTTTTTTATATATATATATTTGATAATATTCTAACACCCCCACTTTATCAAAATAACAACACTTTCAAAGTATCACATACAGTGGAGAGGTAAAGCTACACATAAAAAAAAAGCCTTTTAAAGTCAATATACAATAACAAATATAGTATACAGTTCTGCCTTGGCTATTTTAAATTAACAATTCCAAAATCTTTCATGAACTTATAATGTTTAACAGCTGGCAGACCTTTGGTTAGCAAATCAGCAGGCATGTTAGCTGTTGACAAATATCTAGCTTCAATTATATCATTTCTTAAAACTTCTCTAATGAAATGATACCTGATATCAATATGTTTTGACCGTTTATGTGACTGATCATTATTTGCTAACTTTAATGCACTCTGACTGTCATTATACATAACAATTTTACTATAAGAACCAATTATTTCAAACTCTGTAAATATATTGCTTCTCGACATGCTTCCGACAAAGCCATATATTCTGCTTCACAACTACTAAGAGCAACAGTTCTTTGTTTCTTGCTCTCCCAAGAAATTACAGCACCTGATTTAGTGAAACAGAAACCAGTATATGAGCGTCTGTCAGTGGCATCACTTGCCCAATCAGCATCCACAAAACCTACAAGCTCTGCACTTTCTTTGGAATATTTTAAACAATAGGTCTTAGTCTGTGACAAATATTTCAGAATTCTTTTTGCATAATTCCAGTGTACATAAGAATAACAGTTGTTAAACTGGCTTAAATAACTGACTGAATATGAAATATTAGGACGAGTTAGGACAGCTAAGTACATCAAACTTCCTATTAATTTTTGATAAGGTAGCTTTTGTTCACATACATTAGACTTATCAACATTCAATTTACATTCTATAGGAGTTTCTACTGCATGACATTCAGACATATCAAATTTTTCAAGTAACTGATTAATATACTGTTCTTGATCTAAAGTAATTACATTGGTGCTTTTGTTAATGTTAACTCTCATGCCCAAATAATTTCTCACTTGACCTAAATTCTTTATTTGAAATTTTTGACTCAAAATCTCTATTAAATTATCAGATTGAGACTTACAATTTGAATATACCAGAAAATCATCGACATACAGTCCAACTATAGTTTTCTTATTATCACTATGATTTTTAATAAATACACAGGGTTATAATTTACATTTTCTAAATCCTGATTTACATAGTATCTCCTCAACCCTTTTATACCATGCTAGAGATGATTGTTTTAATCCATAAACAGCTTTTCTTAACTTTAAAACTTTATTTGAATTATTTATGGGAAAACCTTCAGGTAAATGCATAAATATGCTTTCTTTTAGATGACCATTAAGGAAAGCTGTTTTCACATCTAAATGAGTGATGTCCATGCCTAACTGGACACTTATGGCAAACAACAAACGCAGGGTTGAATGTCTAATCACTGGACTGAAGGTTTCTTGGTAATCTATACCAGCCTTCTGGGTAAAACCCTTGTCTACAAGCCGCGCACGATATGTCACTTTATTATCTGAGTCAAACTTTTTTTTAAACACCCACTTACACTGCACTACACTCGCGTTGCTGGGAGTATCGACAACTTCCCATGCTTGATTGTCTTGGAATGACTGCACCTCCTCTGCCATGGCCTGCGACCACATCAGTCGCTCTGGCCCACTGATGGCCTCTGCATATGTCAGTTCATCTTCTCCTGTAGCTGTAGTACACATGTTGACAATCGTATCTATCTGGCTTTCTCCTCTGACGCTTCTCTGTTACTTCTGGAACTGATGTAGTAGAATCTGCATGTGGTATATCTGAAGCTTCTTCTGTACTCTGTGGAGCTAAACTAGTTTGTTCAGTGTTCAGGTTTTCTCCACAAGCTTCTGACTCTAAACTTTCTTCTTCAACATCCAAGTAATCAGATTTTGAAGAACTTGACTTGTTCAGGGGTTCAAGTTTCACCACAGATTCCTCTACCAACTCCCCCACTGAATATGTGTTTTCTAGAGAAACAGTTACAGTCTCTAGACGCTTGGGTTTTTCTTGTATTATAACATCCCTACTTGTGGTGACTTTATTCTTTACTGGGTCATATATTCGGTAACCTTTGACATTATCACTATAACCAACTATGTTTTCTTGATTTCCTGTCCCACTTAGCTCTTTTCTCTTTTGGTGTGTGCACCATCACTGGGCTCCCATATACACGTAAATGTTGTAAATCTGGTTTCCTACCAAACTACATCTCATATGGAGTCTTTTCAATACCTGAAGCTGTAGACTTGTTTTTGAGATATACTGCGGTATTTGCAGCTTCTGCCCAAAATTTTTTATCTAATTCTGCTTCAAAAAGTAGGCATCTAGCTCTCTCCACAATGGTGCGATTGCTTCTTTCGCTGAGTCCATTCTGCTCTGGTGTGTAAGCATTTGATTTTTGATGAATTACCCCTTCATGTTTCAAAAAATCTCTAAAATCATTGCTGCAATACTCACATCCATTGTCTGTGCGCAATATTTTTATTTTTCTGTTTTGAAAGTTCTCCACCATTGACTTAAACTCTTTAAAACAAGTCAGTGTTTCACTTTTATTTAATGTCTCATAGAGGGCGCTACTTGTACATTATATTTTTTTTTATTTTATATATATTTGATAATATTCTAACAGTTATTTGGACACATAGTTTAGGAGATAATGAGAAATTTAAATAATTTGTACTTGCAGGAAGTAAGAACAATTATGATAGACTACACGGGTGCGTCGCGTTGGAGGCGCGGTATTTGTCGGATAAAAACACGGGTGAAACCGAGGGGCACAACTAGTATATAAATATATCAACAGTGGGAGGGTAATGAACTGACTTGTTACATTTGTCAGTTTAGCCTTTTCCATTATTTATATTATGACATCTTTATATAAGATTTTATGAATTTTAAGGTAAATAACTATAAATAATTTTACTTTCATTATTAGGGTACTGCTATGGGAGGTTTGCAAACGCAAGGTGGAGGATATTTACCACGACAACCCCATTTTTCTCAACCTACATCACAACAAATCTATGGTCAACAACAGGTTAATATGATTTTCATATTGTTGGATATTTGTAAGTTGTCATGTTTAAATTATTATGTAAATTCTAATACAATGTATATTTTTATGATTTCAGAATTACCCTAATTATACACAAATGCATCCACCAACAGCATCTAGAATTAGTCAGCATCCTACTTATCATCAACAAATGGAAGTTAATCCTCATCAGTATGGATTATCACATAGCCAACAAAGCCATACACCTATACCTCAGCATCAATCTCATCAAAGTATGACAAGCCATTCAAGTGGTCTAGGTTCAGCAATACAAAGCCACACAAATGTACATCTACATCACGCGGGAGCTCCACCACTTCATCATGTGCCACGTCAATCTCCTGTGCCACCTTCCTCTGTAGCATCTTCACATGCTGCACCATCTCAAATGCCATATGCATCTCCTCATCACTCTGTACCTATGAGCTACCAATCACATCAACTACAGCACCCTTTAGATGTTAATGTAACAAATCAATACTCTGTTAAGCCGGCTAGCATTGAAACTGGCAGTCCTCAATATCGTCCACCATTTCCGCAACTTTCCCCTCAAATGTCGCCCAGATCACAAGTATCTCCCCGTCAGCAAACCCAATCTCAGCTATCTCCACGCCCAGTAATGTCACCTGTTAAGGGGCCTACTGCATCACCACATTCTCGAAATTTAGTACATTCTCCAGTTTCAAGTGGTCCCCCTTCTGTACCTACTTCTTTTCCTTCGCAAAATACTCTTCAAGCTTTAGAACAAATGGTTTTACCTTCTGCTGGCGGAGAATATCCTTACCAGCGAAATCCAGCATCACCAGTTGTTGGACATATAAGCTCTTCTCCATCACAGTGGAGTCAAAATAAAATTACGACCCCTATTAGTAATGTTTCACAAATGGAAACCAATGACACATCCAATAAAAGTTCTGAGACAAGTTTACAAATACCTACATTAAAGCCAGAATTAGTTAAAACGTCTATGACTACAGGAGCAACAGAGAAAAATATCTCGGATAAAACTGAAGTTATGGTTGAACGAAATGTAGAAGATTCTCATAAATTTTTAATGCTAGGCAATGTTAATGCTAATGTTGGGAATGCGCAGAAAGATGTAGTGGCACTTAACAAAGTGAATATATCAACAAGTGGAATGCATTCTAAGACAACGAAAGATCCCAATGAAAGCATAGAGAAACCTGAGAATATGCCTATGACAAATTCAAGCAGCGAACCTACCAAGGGATCTGTATCACTAAATGAAGACAAGATTGATGAGAAACTGGCTGAAGATTTACAGAATAGTGTGGAATCATCTAAATCAAAAGGTCTCAATAGCCAGGAACGAGTCTTGATTCAGACTTCATCATCAAACTTAATTGCAGCAACAAGTATTGGTGTAACATCTGGTGATCATTCTCACATTACAGTATCACAGATGCAAATACCTTTAGGTCAAGCTCCATTATCTGCAGGTATGTCAAATACACCTAATCAGTTTGAAAATATATCTACATTGAATGTTAATATGAATCAAGGTTATCAAACTCCAATCACTATTCAGACACAGAGTAGTATCCAGAATATATCAACAAATGTTTCAAATATGATGCCACAAGCATTGCCTACAAATATTACTACTAGTGTACCACCATCTATTCATGCAGGAATAACCCAAAATATTCCATCAACTTTACAAAATACTCCAACTCCTGGAACACAACCACCTTCTAATTTGCAAGGTAATCTCGCTATCAGTCACCAAGTTCAACATCAAAATGTTACAAATACTGTTTCATCTAGTATACCAATTCAGAATTCACAAAATAGTATGCCTTGTATACCTTCTGTCCAAGGAAATGCCATTTCAAATATTCAATCAAATGTGCAACCAATATCAACTGTTAGTAATCTTCCAATTGGCCAGCAAAATCCTACTTCTAATATGTCAAATTTGTCAGTAGGATTGCCTATGAATGTTCCAAATATGCATTCAGCTTTACCAAGTAATCAGAATAATATTATAACGAATATCTCGCACAATATAAGTCCTAATATGCTAATTATTGGAACAAATGCGATGCCAATTCCTAGCATTCCAAATATGTTTCCAAACTCGCATAATCAGGAAAGAATGTCTTTGCAACAACAAATACAAGAGATTTATTGTTTACCACCATCTAATGGTAATCAGGAAAAAGTTAGTTGTCTTCAAGAGAGATTATCAGTATTACAACAACATGAATCAAATGATAAATGTTCTGGAGGTCCTAATTGTATACTTCAAAACCCTGTTTATGGCTCAAAAATGGTAGAAAGTCCTCAAGTATCTAGCACGACTGGCCGAGGTCGAGGGAAAGGACCTGCTAAGCCAAGGAAGCCTAGAGCTAAAAAAGAGAAAAATGTGGCTGCTATACAACCACTAGATCAATTACCTGTGTCTGAAGACTGTGTTACAGCTGGTACAGGACTACAAAGTAATTCAGAACTAGATTTAGAGCTAGGTGAAGATATAACAAATTTGGATAGTAGTGCCATATCATTGGACGAAATGAATGTAGGTAAAGTAAAAAAACAAAGAGGGCCTAGAAAAAACAAAGAAAGAAAACCACGAACTCCTAAAGAACCCAAAGAAACTGGAGAAAAGGTAGTAAAAGAACGAAAGAAACGCGAACCAAAGGATCCTAATGCTCCTAAAAGAAAAAGAAATCCAAAAAAAGATATAATTGAAATCCAAGCAGATACTACAACTAACTATGAATTTTTAGACAACAGTAATAAGGATTCTAAACAGATTCAATCAATAAATAATACTTTTGAAACAGAACCCACTAATGTAATTAAAAATGTGTCAGATAATATTTTGGATGAATCAAATGTAACTGATTTTGATGACATTCCTGTGTCAAAGATTGCAATAAAAGATTTATTAGAAGAAGCGGAAGCCAAACGAGAACAGTGTGAAAAAGATGATGATATAGATTTTAATCAAAGGAAAAAAACTAAAAAGCGGACTCCTGGATCATCCAGTGGCTTTAAAAAAGTTCCATTAAAGAGGTCACTATCTGGAAAACGAAAAAAAAGAGGTGGATTAATACCTGATTCAGATGGGGAGCCAGATGACATGATGTCTACGCCACCACCTTCCCCACCTCACGAAGCTGATGACAGTTTAAAACGGCGTTCGGCTAGAAATACTCAAAGAAAGAAGTATACAGATGATGTCATGTTACGTTTATCTGATGATGAATACACATTGTCAGCTCCGAAAATGGAAAAAGAACAGAAGACTGAAGAATTAAATATTGAAACCAAAGATAACAGCAGGCTTGATGGTACACCTAAACCGAATTATATTTATGTTAATACTACAGAAGAAGACTCTATGATAGTACAACATGTATTAGCTTGTCGAGTGGGGAAAAGAGAATTGAAGAATGAGTGTACACCTATTGATACACCAATAAAATTAGTAAATGAGGAAAAATCTACAGACAAGGATACTAAACTGCCTTTATCATCTCCAAATGTAACTTTAAGCTCTGGTGAAAACAGTAAAGAGACAATTGAATTAAAAAGCTTAGATAATACTGAATCTTTACAAGATCCAAAACAAGAAACGAAGGTTGGTCTTGATAAAGAAATATTAAAATTAAAGCCTGTGATGGTAGATGTGGAAGAATATTTTGTTAAATATAGGAATTTCTCTTATTTGCACTGTGAATGGAAAACTGAAGAGGAATTATACAAAGGCGATAAACGGATATTTTCAAAAATAAAACGTTTTAAGCAAAAGCAGGCACAACAGACAAATATTTTTGAACTTTTAGATGATGAGCCATTTAATCCAGATTATGTGGAAGTAGAAAGGATTTTAGATATGTCAGAAAATCAAGATCCTGGTAATAATGTTGTAGTAAAACATTATTTGGTTAAATGGAAAAGTCTACAGTATGAAGATAGTACATGGGAACTGGAAGAGGATGTGGATGTAGATAAAATTGAACAATATAAAGTATTTAGTGACCTTCCACTTAAAGAGAAGTGGAGGTACAAGAAAAGGCCCTCTGCAGATCAGTGGATACAATTGAAAGAGTCACCTCTGTATAAGGGAGGCAATACTTTAAGACCCTATCAGCTCGAAGGGTTGAATTGGTTATTATTTTCTTGGCATAATAATCGTAACTGTATTTTAGCTGATGAAATGGGTCTTGGAAAAACAATTCAAAGCTTAACATTTGTAAATTCAGTATGGGAATATGGAATACGTGGACCGTTTCTTATTATAGCACCTTTATCCACCATTCCAAATTGGCAACGAGAGTTTGAGGCTTGGACAGAGATGAATGTTATAGTATATCATGGATCACAACAGAGTAAAAGCATGATACAAGAATATGAATTTTACTACAAAAATGAACAAGGTGATCCAGTTAAAGATATTACCAAATTTAATGTACTTATAACAACATTTGAAATAATAGTGACCGATTTTCAAGAACTCAAATCTTTCAATTGGAGAATCTGTGTTATAGATGAGGCACATCGTCTTAAGAATCGGAATTGCAAGTTATTAGAAGGATTACGACAATTACATTTAGAACATAGAGTTTTATTATCTGGCACTCCATTACAAAATAATGTTAATGAACTGTTTTCGTTATTAAATTTTTTGGAGCCCTCACAGTTTTCTAGCAGTGAAGCATTCCTAAATGAATTTGGCCAACTTAAGACTGAATCAGAAGTAGTAAAGTTACAAGCTCTTTTAAAACCCATGATGTTAAGAAGATTAAAGGAAGATGTTGAAAAAACACTTGCCCCTAAAGAGGAGACTATTATTGAAGTGGAATTAACAAATATACAGAAAAAATATTATAGAGCAATACTTGAAAGGAACTTTAGTTTCTTACAGAAAGGGACTGCATCTGCAGCTAATATACCAAATTTAATGAATACCATGATGGAATTAAGGAAATGCTGTATACATCCATATCTACTAAATGGTGCTGAGGACCAGATACAGTTTGATTACAAACAAGTAAATGGTGAAGATAAAGAAGCTTATTATAAAGCTCTTATTCAGTCTTCTGGTAAAATGGTTCTTGTTGATAAACTGTTACCCAAGTTGAAAGCTGGAGGCCATCGAGTTTTAATATTTAGTCAGATGGTTAGATGTTTGGATATACTAGAGGATTATCTTATGTTTAGAAAATATCCTTATGAAAGGATTGATGGTCGTATAAGAGGAAACCTAAGACAAGAAGGCAATTGATAGATTTTCTAAACCAGATTCAGACAGATTTGTATTTTTGTTATGCACTAAGGCTGGAGGTTTGGGTATAAATTTGACAGCTGCAGATACTGTTATAATATATGACAGTGATTGGAATCCACAAAATGATTTACAAGCACAAGCTCGTTGTCATCGTATTGGTCAACAAAAAATGGTTAAAATTTATAGACTAATATGTCGTAACACTTATGAAAGAGAAATGTTCGACAAAGCATCTTTAAAGTTAGGATTAGATAAAGCCATATTGCAAAGTATGAACACTGCACAAGGTAAAGAAACAGGTTTGAAGCAATTATCTAAAAAAGAAATTGAAGATCTGTTAAAAAAAGGCGCATATGGTGCTGTCATGGACGAGGATAACGCAGGTGATAAATTTTGCGAAGAGGACATAGAGATGATTTTAGCTCGCAGGACTCAAATTATTCAAATGGAGTCAGAAAAGGGTTCTACCTTTTCTAAAGCTAGTTTTGCAGCTACTGATCAACGATCAGATATTGACATAAGAGATCCAGATTTTTGGAATAAATGGGCCAAAAAAGCTGAAATTGACACTACTGAAAAGAAAGAAGATGAAGATCTGATTGTTACAGAACCTAGGAAAAGAACAATTATCAAACGATATGGACATGATGATGGTGCAGTGGAAATGTCAGATATGGAAGTAACACCAGATTCTGATGATGATGAAGAAGGTAAGAAGCTTTTACTATGTATTTGTATATCAACAACAAAAAAACACCAAGCAAAACAGGCGCATATAGACGTCGAGTTGCGGAAACATAGTGCGTGTAAACCTGATAGTTGATCAACGAAAAAAGAAATTTTTTAAATTTAAAATACTATCACAAAGGATCACAAATATGTATAAAGCGCTACAGTGAGCGCCTTATTTATTTTTACGAATTTTTGCACTGAGTTTTATTGACCGTAAAGAAGTCTATATTTTATTTTTTATTTTCCAACTTGGAAATGTTCCAAACACTACAAATAATAAATAAAAAACATCCTATGACATTAAGGATGATGTTATAAAATACTGAAACCGTGTTCGTTTTTTTCCATATAAATAAAATGATAAAGGTTTGCTGTTGTACCCGCATCCCGTGTAAACTAATGTATAGGTTTTCATTAAAAAAAAAATTGTTTTACATAAAAGATACTTGAAGCTTATAAAAAATATATATCATGATATCTTCATTTAATTAAAGTATATTTAAAAAATAAAAGTTATTACTTTTAACAAACTATTATTTTTATAAGCACTACGCATTCAGTGCTGTGTTTTCTTGCTGTGGAGAAGCTCACTTCTATAATAGGATTATAATATTAGTTTAGATTAACGCGAACGACGTCGCGGTCAGTTGCTAGTTAATGATTTAAATGATTTTCTATTGTTATTGATGAATATTTCAGAAGACTTTTAAACTCCGTAAAAAGTCTATTTCAATAAAAAATTTCGTTTTGAGAACGCTCATCTAAGAGTGGGCGGAATTTTAAGTAATAATTTGCTGTAGACGTTTGTCGTTGCCCAAAAATTTGTATATATTTTCCGTATTATAGATACAATAATATATTTTATTTAAAATCTCAATCTGTTATTTTGCTCATTTTGTTACCGTAGGTATTGGCTTGCGCAGTAAGAAAAAAAAGGAAAAACTTGGTAAAAAAGGTAGAAGATATGCAAGTGATGATTATATACCTCGACATGAAGGTGTTCCAATTGATGAAGATGTAGTATATGGGTCATGGACTAGATCAGAGTGCTTCAAGATAGAAAGAGGCTTACTAACATTTGGGTGAGTGTCATAATATATATTTTATTTGAATATGATTATGAAAACTTCATCATTCCAATTAAGACTAGAATGACTGAATGTTGTTGTTAAATAGACTGTTTAAGCATCTTAAAACTTTTTGTTTACAGATGGGCTCGTTGGGAAGAAATTGTAGATAAAAATCAACTGAGAAAAGGTTGGATTTTGCCTGTTATTGAAGACTGTGCACGCATCATTGTGAGTACATCTATACAATTAATAAAATTGAAGTGTCTGTTTGTAGCTTTTTACTAAATGCATATGAAAATACGATACCTATAACAAAAAATGCATTTTGAAAATTTTTGTCTGCCTGTTTGTTCTGGTTAATCTGAGATAAGGTTGGACCGATTTTGACGGAACTTTCATTGAAAGATAGCTGATATTATAAGGAGTAACTTAGGCTACCTTTATTTTAGAAAAAGAATTAGGGTTCAACACAAATAAAAAAAAAACTGGTCATGGTGAATCAATTCGGGTGCTTAAATGGCTTACGCTGAGTAAACCATAAGAGATATAGAAAATTAATGTACTACATAATCGTAGATATTAAAAACTCAGCGAGAGTATCTAAGGATCAATCTTCTAAGGAACACCCACAATAAGCATTTTTGTCTTTAAAATAGCCTGGAGCGGGGTCTCCTTAGCCATAGTTTGAGTGAGAGCAGTGGTCGTAATGTCCTGTAAGGTTGTTGCAGCATCTTTGCGCTGATTAAAGCATGTACCCTTGATATTACCAGATGTTCTGCATACCTCAAGGATAGCCCCAATTTTAGCATTCTCTAAAGACCATAGCCTCGCCGGATCGAGAGTCTCTATATCCTCTGGCCCTTCCGTCAAGACACAAACATCCCTTAGCAACGTCTGTGCAGGCGGGGCACAATCAGACGACCTGTTTGCATCCTCAGACTTAAATATTTTTTTTCCACAAAAATCTCGTGTGGTTGCATTTGAATGCACACATGTGTATTAGTAATTAGGATTCAGAATATCTTCCTCTACGTTAGTATATACATCGTAGGCTGCTCAATTGAAACCGTTTTGAGAGAAAAATAAAAACTGCACTTTGCCCAACTAGAGCTAATATTTTTTTTTCTCAAAAACTATTGACTATCGAAATTTCGCCAATGTCTAATGAGACAAATTCATGTTAAAGAAATTAGTTGAATGTTCAGTAATGTAATGTAATGTTCAGTGTATTGTATGCTAAACTTAAGGACATAATATTTGTTAGCGATGCCCCGCCTCTACGCACACGTTTGTTACGCAGTAATTATTTTCGTCTCCTAATTCATATAGGTTATCAATCGAGGAACAACACATACAATTATTATCATCAAATCGGTTAAGAATTGACAAGTTTTTTTTTAACGATTTCTAAAAGTGTTACTGCGTTTCTTACAGGCTAGCGCCTTTTAATTGAGGTTCCCCAAGTACAAAATTTTATAAAAATCCGTTTAGCTGTTTTTAAATTACAACAGACAGACATGACAAAAAGAAATTACTGCCATATTAGTGATCAGTGTTATTTATAATAGATGCCTTCAAAATTAGAAAAAATATAAATGTACAGACAGAACTACAGATTTATTCATATAGATAAGATGATGACTTGCCATGCTAATACTGAGAAAATTTTAGATTTTCACTGAGTTAACAAATGCACTTTCTGATTATACTTATAAATTAATAATCCTTCAGAATTGTATTTTAAAATGAAATTTAAACTATTGTGTTTCCTGCAGGTTTTATATTGTCTCCGTCATTATAAAGGAGATGAAAAAATTCGAAATTTCATATGGGACCTTATAGAACCTTGTGAAAATGGTGAAGTAACTATATCTAGAAATCATAGTGGCTTGCATAATCCTGTACCTCGAGGAAGAAATGCAAAAAAGAAAAATAGACCTAAAGACATACCCAAATCAAGTGATCTTCAAAAGTGGGAAGACTCTGGTCATTGGAGTTCTATTGAGAAATATGACTGTGAAGCATATCTAGAAAGCAGTTACAAGAAGCATTTATTTCGACATGCTAACAAGTTAGTGATCACTTGAAATAATTAAATAACATGTAAATCTTAACCACAAAAATTAAATAGAGTATTCCCGATTCTACAGAAGATCGCAGTCAAATAATCTTATGTTATTCCTCTATGAGATCCTCGGGGTATGGGGGGTTCAATTTCAGCAACGCGCTAGTTATATCTATGGTATTACAAGCGTCCATAGGGTAAGGCCAGATTATATATGTGTAAAAAAACTATTATTCAGACACAATTTAATGCATATTATTTTTACAATATAATTATATTTCACTAGTTAGAACAAAATGCAAATCATTGAGAGAAAAAAAATTTGCAAGGGATTGATAAATGTGTAAATAAATATATAATAAGTTAATAAATATTATAATTTTTCCTTTCAGGGTTTTATTGAGAGTGCGAATGATGTATTATATCAAGCATGAAGTAATAGGCGATTACGCAACTCAAATAGAAAATGGGTTACATGCTAGGTAATTATTATAAACTTATAATACTAACTAACTACATAAGTGATTATGGCTCAATGAAATAAAAAAAAGTATTTGGGTGTCGTGTCGATCGACTAGTATTAGAGATGGGAGTTTTTAAATTTCACGTAAACTGATTTTTTCAGTTCAGTTTGCAAAAATCGATTTCAAGAGCGGATCTGGCCAGCAGTTTCAAAGTTTCAAACGCAATCGAAGTATACGAAAAACTTTAAGAAATACGATCTTTTAGATATATTCATATTATTAAGTATAAGTGATAGTTTAGTTTATTATGATTACGGCGATTTTCCCTTCATGCTTTATCTAGGCTTAGGACTAGCACAAAAGTTTTGCACGAAACTAATTGTTCAATCTAAATTAGATCTAATTACATCACTATGTAGTTCTGTTTCAATGTGCGATACTTTTCATACAAGCAACTGCCAAAATCTAAATTCTATCGAGTTTAGTGAAAACCGCTCTGTCTTTTTCCTCCACCGAATGTTTGCTCAATTAGAAAGAGAGGAAGCGAATCTCAATGGTTTATGACTGTGTTTGTTGACCGATTGGTCAAACGATTGCGCGGTACGGTTTGAGTTTGAATCACAGATTATTCCTAAAAAGCCTACCTATATGGTTTGCGCTTGTCATATCGCGTGATGTCAATTTAGTTTTTGCCGTGATTTTGCGAAATCAGTTTGTCTAGTTCGGTTTATTGATATGTTACGATTTGTAAGATACATTTTGATATATCTGACGCATGTCTAACTTGAATACGACGTCTACAATGACACTGGGCTTTCAATCATTCGAGCTCTTTGAAAAAAGCGTGATAGAAATCAGGCTCCTTCTAATGCTTGTGTAGGTGGCTACTCTCTTCTAGTTGAAAAGATGACGCCAAACACGTAGGCGTTCTTGCAACTGCACTTGTGGGACAAGTCTCATTTTTATCCATAGTGTGTTAACTATATTTCCTTTTATCTATGTTTAACTATTCCAAATATATGAATTTCTTATGAAAAAGTAGAGATCGTCTTTCATCCCCAACCTGATGATAAAGCAATAAACGAAATGATACATGTGTAAATATTTGAAAGTGAGTATTTAAAGTTCCAAATTATTTGCCTTTTACAGACTTTCCATACGTATAATTTATTATATATTTTATTACCTTGAAAAAGTTTGATTTTTATCAAGGATTAATCATATGTTCATTGATATTTTAATATTGTCGGTAATAATGTAGGAGAGAGAAAAAACTATTAACAATTTGCTAGGTGTGTCATGTCATGTATATTATGGTGTTATATCTTTAGTAAAATATATATAATAATGTTATGCAAATCAGTTCTGAATGTGGATCCAATGTGAAAAAACTTAACATAAAATTTTACAATTAAAAAATGGAGACAAGTCTTTCGACATACAACATATTGCAGTATCACCGACAATACATTATAATAAGTGTGTAGATTGATTATATTAATCTATACAGAGAAATAAAATTGAAATATTTATTTTATGTTCTTTTAAACACATTTATGCGTTATACCAATTTACAATATGTATTTAAACCGCATTCTCATTAAACGAGTACACTCGGACCTAGTCCATTGCGATTTCAACTCGAACGCCACTTGTAGCGTGAAGACATGTGATTCAAGCGCGGAGCGCGAACTCGGACGCGGTTCTATTTTAACGAGTTACTCAGTTAATTTTATGAAAATAAAATGGCATCAACTAAGAAAAAGTGCTATGAACGTGACACTATGAAGATTTTGCAAGGAGCTAATCGGATGTTTATATATTAATTGGTATCGTGTATCCTACTCGTATGAGCGTAGTGTACTCGTATAATAAAAACGCTGCTTAAGTAATATTTCTTGAAATATTTTTTCATTGCTTTTTCCTTTTTTAGTTCTTTAGGCATGAGGGTACCAAGAGGCGTGGATAGCACACCTCCCAGGTTGTGGTGGGATAGCGAGTGTGACATTTCTCTATTAGTTGGCACATACATCCACGGCTATGAAAATTATCTCGCCATGCGCACCGATCCTCAATTATGCTTCATAGATAAATTGGGTCCGCCTGATGACGCAGAGTGTACAGATATAAAGTAAGTCATGTTGCCGAAATTGGGTTTTAAATACTTCAATACTTTTTTCATTCTATAATTAATTATTATAAATGTGGAAGGTTTTATTTTTGTTTGATTTTTTTTAAAGAGAGGAACTATAAATTAAGAACTGCTTTTACTGGGTCACCATCACGGCATATTCTGATAAGTACTTGATGGAAAATGGAATATGATCTTAGAAAAACGCAGTTCGCTGAAATACGTCGACGCGTTGCCATGCCGTAGTCGGCAGCAAATGCTAAGGCTTTTCGCCACTAAGTAACTAGACGTAAAGTTATAGTGGCTTATTATCAGTTATCTAGTAGCTTCCTTTAGTTAAGTGATGATCTTGACTCGAGACATACCGATGCGAGCTATTTAACATGTTTATATCATAATATGTATGGGATTTCCAATGTAGTTTGGCTACTATTGGGCATGTGATTCATAAATTAAAATTGGTTATAATTTTTCACAATGGATACTACAGCTAACAACAAAATTGCACGGAATCATTTAAAAGCTTTCTTTTCACTCTTTTTATATAATCAGACTGGCAAAAGGTTTTATTGTATACTTTGATAATTATATTAGAAGCGAAGAAAGAAAAGTTCGCGGAACAGGGGTTGGTGAAGAGGACTGTACAGACGAAGTGTCGAGCGGCGCGGGAGCAACGTCTCCGGGTGCGTCTCCGCGACCCGACGAGGATCCGTCGCGCGGACACCTGTGGCCTTCTATGCAAGATCTCAACACCAGACTTCGCCGTCTTATCACCGCTTACCAGCGAAATTACAAGCGTGAGGAGCTCAAATTGCAGCAGAAGGCTAAGGTGCGCGATGTTCCACTGCATGTCCTACTAGCTGCGGTATGCATTCCAAAAAATGTTTCAACATTTAATGTATTATATTATGTTATACTGCAACCGCCCGCGACTTCGTTCCCTTTAGTCAATACAAATATTATAATCCCCACTTCTCCATGGCAAGAAAACACATTGCTGAACGCATACTGCTTATAAAATTGTATTTTATTAAAACTTTAATAGCTTTTTATTGAATGCAGATATTGTGATATTTTTTAAGACGAGGACCAAGTATTTATATATTAAAAAAATCTTTTTTTTAATATAAATCTAACCCAGTAGGTTTGTGTTTTGCGCACACAACGGCAAAACTCTATCATTTTATTTATATAGATCTGTTAATTAAAACATATTCTTTTCGATTTCTTAGGATTAAAAACTCCTAGAATTATTTGGTTTGAACTAGACATGTTGTTAGATACATACATACA
Organism: Saturnia japonica; assembly: GCA_033032175.1. Classification (NCBI taxonomy): domain Eukaryota; kingdom Metazoa; phylum Arthropoda; class Insecta; order Lepidoptera; family Saturniidae; genus Saturnia; species Saturnia japonica. The sequence goes on from CM065305.1 coordinate 11,185,412, forward strand.
TAATAATTAAAAGTACATTTCCTGCAACAGATGGAGCGACGTGAACGCATGGACCAAATGGCGAGAGATGAAGCCACTCAATGGAGATGGACTCGCGCTGACGAGGAAGCTTTCCGTCGCACTGTGGCCTCATATGGTGTAGAATTTGATCCAGCCACGAAAAGTTTACGTTGGAGTCGTTTCAGAACATTAGCTCGATTAGACTCAAAAAGCGACGATGCTCTCACTGACTATCTCAAAGCATTTATGGCAATGTGTAAACGCCAATGTGGTCTTTCTGTGGGTGAAGCTGAACTCCCAACGAGAGCAGATTTAAAAGCTGAACCAATTGGGGAAGAAAGAGCCATTGCAACACTAGAAAGGTCTGAAAATATAATATTTATGTTTATGAAAATTTAAAATGGTTAAGTGGTTTCAGCATTAGTGATTTATATTGAATGTATTTGTAAAGCGTAATTTCTGAAAGCAAGTGTTAATACTGTTTAAGAATAAACATGGAAACAAAAAATTACTCAATTGAGTCTGGCTCTTCATACACGACTTCTACAGCTTTAATTTAGTTTTGCTATTCGCCGTTTAAGTAGTTTACTTCGAAGCTATTTTTAATTTCACGACTGCATGTTTATCACTGTGGTTTTCACTATAACTCATTAGTTTTTTTTCCAATAAAATGTCTCTTAAACAAACATGTTTGTATAGAGAATTTACTGTATTATACTAAAATCTATATTACATTGTGTTTACATTTATTAAATGTTGTTAAAATACTATATATAATATAACAGCTGTCATATTAAACAGATTATTAATACATACTACATCCTCTTACATGTTGAATAAGCTTTTCGAGCAATTTTTTAATGAAATCATTTGTTGATTTTTCTGTGTCTGTTTCCTCAACAGCAGGAAACATAAACTTGAAAATGTTGAATAATAAATAATAATGATGGTGAATTATATGAGATATGGTGTTGCCACAAAATTATTATTAATAATTTTGCAATTTCTGTGCAGAATCGATCTGTTACGCGTTTTACGTGAGGAAGTAGCTCCAAACCCTGCCTTAGATGCGCGGCTAGCTTTATGTGAGCGGTCACCCGATACACCGCCTTGGTGGCAACCAGCTCGACACGATAAACTTTTAATTTTAGGTGTTTGCAAGTAAGTTGTACATTACATACATAACTTTAAAAAAAAATGTAGTTTTTGAGATCTAAAATGACATGTTTGATAGCTTCAGTTAATGCTTGAATTAGAAAAGGAACACATTTATTTACAAGTTAGGGGGCGTTCAAGTATTACATGACGATCCTCTTTAAACGTTACGCAACACCCAAGTCAGTAATTCAGCATGAGAGCTTTTAAAGGCTAAGAACAGCTGATGATGCAAACCTCCCTGTTATGAGGACATTACAGTATAAACTCACAACAACACTGATTACAGCAATGTGCTTCAGCGTACACAATAACGAATACTGACAACGAAAACAAATTAAAAATGATGTACAATACAGTCGAGGGATTTCCCGTAAAACAAACGAAAAGGTTGTGTAAACTTAGGAAATTTTAATTGCCTAGTTTTTTATTGAAATTAAAAAAAGAATGTTACGTAAAGCGTTGTTCGATCCCTTCACTCGCTCTTGTAAAGCATAACGTTTTACAAGATCACTGCTCCTTCCAAATTGCATTACGTAATACATAAACGCCCCCCTTACCACTTAAACTTATATGTTAATAATTAATGTCCAGCCGAAACCGTAAACAAATATATGGTTGCTTTTCTATAGTCTAGTCAACAAGTGAAAATTGGTATTAATTCGTGCTCCTAAAAATACGAGCGATAGCTCGTTGAATTCAAAATGACGTAATGAATAAATGACGAAATGTATTCCAATTATTTTACAGCATTTAAAAAATTGCTAATGCTATTAACAAATGAAGGTGACAAGAATAAGGCATTTAGTTTTTCGCTATATAATAATTCAAAAACTCTTAATAATTATGAAATAAATAAAAAAAGATTCTTACAGAAGAGGAAATTAACAATAAAAAGTCCCAACTCCCGGAACGCTTAAAGCCATTATTAAACAAGTTTAATTTAACGCTGAAAATAGGTAATTTGAAAAAATTACGCTGCCTCTTGAACACTTGAAAGAAAAAGCCTAGTAAAACGAAACAATAATTTTATTAATTGTAGTAATAATAATTTCATAGAAATATATTCAAAGTGCATAAAATAATTTAATTTCTTAAATTATGTAATGAAAACATCATTAAACACATCAAACATTAATTTTAAGTAGAACAAAGAATATCGATGATCACACTTGTCAATATTAAAAAAACGTCAATTTTATACTTTAACCCCCCCAATATTACATCGTCAGAGATATTGCAATTAACACAGCAAATACTTTGTATGGAAAAAGGAGCCATTTTGAGATTTGACATCATGAACAATACTTATTAAATATAACTAATATTTATTGTTTGCAGGCATGGATTGGGAGATACATTTAACAAGCTTTTCTGTGACCCAAAATTGCCGTTTGCTGACTGTGCTCGTAAATGGTACACCAGTCATAAAGGAACTAAACATGATGCACAAAAAGTATCATCTGATGAGGAAGACACAAACAATTCAGAGAAATCTGCCAGTGATACTCGAATGTCATTGAGGCGCAGCAAACGTACCATGAATCTTTGCGATCGCGAAGATGATGACACTGATGCTCTCTCAGAGCTAGAGACACTTGCTAAATTGGGCCGAGCTGATGAGGCTCTTATTCCTGAACGGTGGTTTTCTGAACGCGCCCTTGAGACCAGGTTGCATCATATCGCACACGCTGTGCAGAACCGCGAGTGGCCTGCCGCTACACCACTAGGCCCAGACAGTCGCGCTCAGCTTCTGGTTGATGACCGTAAACAATCACAAAAACGACACATTGCCATCGATGTCGAAACAGATCGAGCTAAGCTGCATGCGTTACTCTCAACACCTACTGCAGCACATCAAGGATCTGGAGCTGCTACCCCTGGAGCTGAAACAGAAGCTGGCCCGCCACCCGCGCACCAGCGCGCACCTCCTTCTGCTTTACCGCCTGCCGCTTCGCCGGGTGTATCCACTGCAACAGCACCCAGCGTTCCTGTAGATCTCTCTGCGCCACTTGATTTAAGCGAAGTGCAAGATTTCTCAGTAGGACGTCGGTCTCCTCCTGCTGCTCATTCTCGCAGTAGGCTCGACGATACGTTGACAAGACTTATGAAAAGAAAAAATGCAGTAAGTGAAATTATTCTTTGTGGATTTTTGAGTTGTTTCTTTTAAACTAAACCATAATTTATACGTTTACTTTGACAGCCCGCACCAGAACAAATAGTAGGAAAAGAAAAAAGGAGAAAGAAGCTTGATGAAATTGTCCTGGGCCTTTCGGCGGCCAAAAGCGGAGCATCAAGTCCGGTCGTCCCTTCAGACCAAGGTCGGGGAAGAGGTTCTTCCATTCCTCCAGATGTAACTGTAACCCCTGCTGCACCCCCTACTCGTTCGAGTGCTTCACCTGCTCCAAAATCATTCTCAGTTACTGTCACCAGTGTGCCATCGCCACAGTCGTCTACTAAAGAGCTATCGTCATTTTTGCAACAATCACTAGAACAGAGTAAAGTGCAAAAGCCTTCCAGCGCAGTACCGTTGAAGTCTTATTCACATGAAGCAAAGGTCAATAAGTGGTTAGCTGAACAAGCAAGTGTTGAACCACGTCGACGTGGTGTAGCCCCACGATTGGCGCCGGACGAACACGTACCTGTGGTGCATCGAGTCTCCGGTAAGCGCATTGTTGGACACAAAGCACCGCAACTAAAGCATCTCGCCCAGTGGATTGCAGAAAATCCTATGTATGACATAGATTCTAAGTGGACGGAAAGTATTAAAGAACATGTGAAGTTGCCTCAAGATGTTCGCAGCCAAAGACATTCTCCAATGCAGTCTACTAGCTCTATTACAGAACGTAAAAAAGGTCGCCCACCTACGCTGGATACGACATCAGCTAATGTTTTATCGTCGAATTCGCACTTGAGCCAAAGTTTATCGGGACTGAACCCGGCTCTTTTAGCGAGTCTTTCTAGTTTAAGCGCCTTTGATCCTAAAACATTGGCAGCAACATTGTCTAATCTAACTGGATTTGATCCAAAATTACTTAGTACTTTTGACCCAAAACTATTGTCTAGTTTAAGTAGTTTTGATCCTAAAAATAATCCACTGTTGAATTCCTTTAGTGGTATGCCAAATTTATTAGGAAATATAGCTGGAGGTAATATATTTGCAAATTTAGCTGGTTTGGGTATACCTGGATTTTCTTCACTCGAAATGAACAATTTGAACACGGCTAGTGTTACAGGAGAATCTAAATCTAAGTCTCGGAAACCTGCAGAAACTAGCAATCCAACAAATTCAAAAACTGTTAATTCACAATTTCCATTTGTATTTCCGAATCCAAATATGTTATACCCTCAATTAGGGTTGAGCAGTTTGAGTCCCTTTGGCATGCATTCTGGAATGACATCTGCATATGATGCTTTGGGACTTTTAAGTAATAACATGGCAGCTAGTTCTGTATCAAGCTCCTTACAAGGTTCAGCTAGTCATAGTTCGGCTCGCAACAGTACTAAAACAACTACACCGCGCTCATCAACAGTGGTGACATCGAGTTCACGCCAACAAAAAGTTACTGATCGACAACAGTCAAATCAAATGCCACAAATACACTTACCTCCAGATCCTTTTTTAATAGAATCTCTCTCTAAACAAGCATTGAATTATGATTCTATATTAAGATTAGATAAAAGATCTCGTGAGATTGATGACGCTAATACTGCGACAGACTTATCAAAATCAGATAAAAAGAAAGTTCCATATGACTCATTGCGATCACAAGTACCACCAGAATTTGCTGCTGTTCAAGAGAAACTACTAAAAGGTGATAAAAAAGATATTGATATAAGTAAAATGTTGTTGGAGCAAATGGCATCTGGTGCTCTGAGTGCTAGTCTTGTCAGTTCGGTTGAAGCCAAAAAGTCCAAAGATTATGAAAAAGATGCGTACGAAAAATTAAACAAAAGTTCGTCAGAATATATAGCTAGAACATTGGCCTCCGATGATGGATCTGCCAGTATTTCTTTAAAAAGAACACTTGACGAGATAATAAGTGAACCAGAAAACCTTGCATTACAGTCAAATGAATTGAATCCTGCTAAAAAAATCAAGGATACTGTTTCTACAGAAGGAATTTCTATAGGAGAAAAACCAATGGTTCTTGCATCACATACAGGTGAAATGGATTTGGAGGACCTCATAGCACCGTCTACTGTAATAAAAACTGGAATAAAACCTAGTGATTTTGAAAATAATTTAAGTAAAATAAAAGATTCCACATCATCCACTGTATCTGTTATGGACAGAGATGAAAAATTGCAATCTAAATTACTTTGTGCGTATCGTGAAGACTCAAATATCCAAACTAGTACAGAAAATGTTCAAAATATTGGTTCTCATAAATTAGATATTGAAAATAAAGATGATCTTGGTGATATTGATGAAACTACTGCAGATGTATCATCGAATGAAACTGGACGAAAAGGTAACCGGAAAAAAGGGCGTAAATTATCCGAAGAAGCTATTTCTACACAATGCCCTCGGCGAGAACTCCGATCAAGTTCTGGACGACAATCAACGGAAGTAATTAATTTAAATAATTAATTTTTTACAACTACGAAGTAACTCTAATTATCCTCATTAAAGATTGGCAATTGTACAATTCTGTAAAATCAATGAAATATGTCCAGTGTTTTTATACAACCTTATCATACTAAAAAGGGCTGTATCTTCTTTTGATATAATTTTATTTCCTTTTATATTGATTCCAGAATTGTATTATAGGACTTAGTTGTAAGGATAATAGCATGATTAACACTACTGACAGAAGACTGGATATATTCACGTATATCATTTAATATTATTGATGGTTTTTCGACTATGTTGTAAACCAAAATGATTTACACTTTGTACAAATAAAATAATCATCCATATGTCTGCTATTTACCAGTTATATACATTCAACTGAAAAATGTTTTTTGTTAAGTTCCTAGGTCGAGAGTAGCAAATAGAACGATATACATGGACATGAAACAAATATAGGTATTTCATATTGCCAAGAATTAATGAAAGGGGCCAATCTTGACAACTTTCAATTATCAAGACATTGAATTTTCCATCACACAATAATAATGTAAACCCCTGTGTCAGATTGGTCTTGTTATATGTTTGTGTAAAATTATAAGATTAATTCAACAGTGAAATAATTCTGAAAAAACGTATTTTTCATTGTTTTTACGAATAATTATGGATTTTAGATTCGACATTATAGATCTCTTGAAATGATAGGTCGATTTTTTTATTTGTATAGGTATTGTTAATAGTAGCATACGTAGGTAAATAAGATGCAAAATAGTACTTTAGTAGTAATTATGCGTCGAGAGGGCTTTAATCTGTCTTGTAATAATAGATATCAAGTTCAAAAACAAATATGGAAAAAACTGAGTTTGAAAGCATACAAAGCCATTAATTGAAGGTTTTGAGGTTTCAAGCACACTTTGAAATATTCTATTTAAATAAATAATTTAAAAGTGAATTGGAAATTAAACAAAATAATAACTGGATGTATTTATTAACGCCCGACTTCATCCAAAAAATCATGGCTACAGTTCTACATTAATAACAAGATACAATTCTATTAGTCTTTTGTCTTGACGCTATATTACAATAAAAATTATTATTTAGATCTATAAATAATAAGTAAAATTTGTTGGAGAACTGACAATTTTTCATCCAATTGGTACATTATGTTTTTGAATGTAGCCATCGGTCTTTTTAATTATTTTGTCTTTTTTATAAGATTTAAGTCGAACACTGAATGTGATAAAATTTTATTTATTACATGTATTCTTATCATCGCTCTATTAATGAAATGTATTATAATTATGTCAAGGTTAATAAATAAATATAGAACTGATATTTCACTTTTATTTTATTTATTTGTGGTAAGGCTAAGATCTCGCCGTGCGATTATTTTCGCAGGATTCTGCGACTTAAGGGAATTGTATAAACTTAGGGAAAAAAAAACTGCGACAGAATAATTAGGGCCAGTGGCATAGCTAAGGGGGGGCGGCCCGCCCCGGGTGACATCCGAGCCCGGCTATCACCATCAGTTGTAGTTCTTTCTACCTATAAAAAATCGTAAATCTATGGCAGAGAGCATAACCGCCACGAATAAAATTATCTAGGTAACTATGATATCGTACCACGAGCATAATAAATTGATATTTAGAAAAAAAAACAATGTGCACACTGTTAATCGATCTGGGATTCCCCCAAAATTTAATACCCCGTTCGCGCATAACCAACGCTAGTCAGGGGATTCCCTCGATATAGAGCTCGTCACTTGCATTGTGGATTGGGCCATTTCTTTTGTTTCCGACCACATTCATTTCAATATTGTCTTACGTGAACGTGTGAAAGTCTAGTGCAAAGTGTTTGTTAATTATTAGATATTATAAACAACATTTTTTGTATAAAAACCGATTTAATATAGTCTATTCGTGAAGAAAATAAACAAGGTAAGTGAAGTATTTCTGTTATTACAGGTAATACTTACATTTTTCATTCATTTAGTATCTAATAGCAGTATCTTAGATTATTTTGAAAAACCCTTCAATTATTTTATTCTCTTTTAATTACTGTGTATTTTAAAACTATATTATTAAGCCATCCTAAATGATAAATAGGTACCTACAGAAGGTATTTTAGACGGATTGTAGTAATATTTTTTTGTTTAGCCTGGGCAAGTATTACTATCTACTAAAGATATTTATTTATTAAAATAGGTTTTAAAGGCTTTACTGGCGTAAAAAGATTTTATTTATATTTCTACACATTTTACGATATTGCTTTAGGTAATAATGTTTAATTGTAAATAATATACTTATATATTATTTACTTACTTATTATTTTCCGATCTAATACCATTGGGATTTGTTTACAAAAACGGAATATATTAAGTTTAGATTTTTGATTGAAAGTAATCATAATCATATACAACTTCGCGTACGTTGATTTGGCTCCGAGATGAGTAGCTCGAGCACTCGTGGCACGGATATCACAATCAACGGTGGAGTATTTAACTAGTATTTTTCTAATAATACTTAAATACATATTTACACCCAGACGCAGGATTGTTAATTTATATAAAAATATATTACACAAAGCTAGTTACGTAACGTGCAGGTGTTTATTTACTGTTATAATTAGTTTATAAAATCAACGTATCACTTACTAACTAAAGTTATTTTTTAGAATACCCAGAACGAAATATGCCTCGGGGAATTCATACTTCGAAAAGAGAAAGCGGGTTTCAACAGAGAAAAGCCAAAAAGGCTAAAATGGAAGAAATTCAGAGCATGTCCGGTTCTCTTTTCAAATATGTCACAAAAGCAGATAGCGGCCAAAGTTCAAGTAAAGTACCCGAGTCTCCTGCTGACGAAAGTTATATTCACATCTTGGAGACTCACATTCAGATAGCAACATCGACAATACAGAATCAATGAAGGCGACCCAGGACCTTGACGGAATCAAAATAAATAATGAAAATGACGCCGTTAATGTTGAATAACAATGCGCATCTCCTTTCTAGTAAAATATATGTATATGAATTAAAAAGAAAATATATATAGAGTTGCTAAGATACAAACATTAAGAAAAGAAATATGTTATAAAAGAAAAGTGATTTATTTAAAAATCGCCCCGTAATCCTCCTCCTCAACAGTTAATGCTACTTTCGGAGATAGCATTAGCTTCGAAGAATCAGTTCAACACTTGAGAGATGTTTCACATTGGAGTTTACCGGTACCTGATAATGTTCGCATTGACATAATAAAAAAGGGCAGTGAACATTTCCAGAACAAAGAAGGACCGTTTCCTACTGTATCTCGTCATGGTTCAAAAATTAAAGGTGATTTTCGTCATCTTTCACAGGAATGGTTTTATAAACAGATGCCTAGTGGTGAAAAAATTCTACGATCATGGATGGTATTTTCTCCTATGTCAAATAACCTGTACTGTTTTTGCTGTCGTTTATTTGCTGTCAGTAACATACAAACAACATTTACAACTGGATTTCAAAAGTGGTGGAAACTAAATCCTAAAGTATTGGACCGTGAAACTTCATGTGAACATTTAGAAAATTACGAAAAGAACTTTGGAAATGAGATTAAAATCTCACACCACGATAGATGATGCAACCTTGCAATTAATGAATACGGAAAAACAGAAGTGGAAAAATCTTTTATCTAGATTATTAGATATAACATTGTTTTTGGCTAAACAAAACCTAGCATTTCGTGGACATGATGAAACCCAAGGGTCGACTAATAAAGGTAATTTCTTAGAACTAGTTAAACTGCTGTCAAAGTATGATGCAGTACTCAAAGAACATATACTATATTTGGAGCAGGAAAAATCACCTAAAGTAACATATTTATCGCCAGAAATACAAAATGAGTTCATAAATGTTTTAGCTAATCATGTAAAATGTCAGCTTATCAACGAAATTAAATCGGCCAAATATTTCGGAATCATGTTTGATAGCACACCTGACGTTTCACATGTCGATCAAATGTCTGAAGTGATTCGTTATGTAAAAATTAATAATAGAAAAGTAGAAGTCAAAGAAGTATTCTTAGGATTCTTTCCTTTACATGGAAAAAAGCAGCTGATTTAAGCTTGAAAACGATGGCTTAGATATTATGATGTGTCGTTCTCAAGGTTATGATAATGCTGCAGTTATAAGTGGTATACACGGAGGAGTGCAAACTATTATAAAAGAAAAAAACAATAAAGCAATTTTTATTGGTTGTATAGATCATTCAATTAATTTATGCGGCCAACATTCGTTCGCACAAAATGTGACTTGTGTGCTCCTCAATTACAGCAAAGCATCTGTTAAAAGACTTTCGACAACGCGCTGGAGTGCTCATTATGGTGCAGTAAAAGTATTGGCTGAAAATTTTCATGGGATAATATCTGCAATTGAGGAACTATGTGACCAAGACGTAAATTTAGAAACTAGAGGTGCTGCACAAAATCTTATGCCTGCTGTGTGCAATTTCTCATTTCTTTTGGAATGATGTGCTAAGAGAAGTAAACAATGCTGAGATTGCATTACAAAGTAAAGGTTTATGTATTGATTAAATAATCATAAAACTAGAAGCACTTCTTATATTCATTGGAGAGAAACGGTTGCATCTAGCAGAAGAGGCAATAGATTTTGCTGTACAAAAATCGGAAAAATACAACATTTCGATGGAACGACGAATTTGTCGTAAGAAACGCATGCCCGGTGAGTTAGCATCGTCCACCGATGCTGCTTATACTTAGAGCGGAACTTCAAAAGGACATGTTAGAATGTCTTGACAGATTCAATATTGAACTCGAAACAAGAGTAAAGTCCATTAAAGACGTAGCTTCATTGTTTGAGGTTGTGCAGTCAAAGACCTTGCTTTCGGCAAACACTGAACAGTTAAAATTTGCTATATCAAAATTTACTAACCTTTACGATGAAGTATCAGAAACAGAACTCCTTTTAGAAATACCAAGATTGAGAAGACATTTAAAAGCGGCTAATATTACTGTCTCTAATTAGGTGACATTGGACTTTTTGAAATTTATTGTGGAATGGGATTTTTACAGAATCTCTTTTGAATCTAACGGTCGCACTAAAGTTATTTATAACAATATGTGCATCAGTTGCTTCATGTGAGAGAAGTTTCAGCAAATTAAAATTAATTAAAAATTACTTGCGGTCTACAATAACAAACCAGATTAAACAATCTTGGTATTTTAACGATAGAACGTGAAGCAACACAGAATATAAATTTTGAAGACGTGATTTCGGAGTTCGCTAGTATCAAAGCTAGAAGGAAGAAATTTTAATTTTTAACAAAGTAATTTGTTTCACATAATATTCAAATATTTGTAATAGGTACTCGTATTTTAATAAAACGTAAATGATTATAATTTTTTTTATTTTAACAGTTTCGATTGAGTTTTGGGGTGACACCTATAAAATCCGCACCTATGCTAGAGCTACGCCACTGATTAGCGCACTATTGTGGGAATAAATTTACCAGGAAATATACTTTTTAGTGAGTCATGCCTATATTATATTGTCTTAGGTTGAAATCTATAGAGCGTACTCAGTTTTAGAACGACAAGCGGCCAGACACGATATATTCATATTTATAGGTAGCTCTCATATACATTAAAAACGGGTTTTCTCGATTTACTCCAAAACTGAGTCCAATAAAAAAAAGTCATTCACCCATATGTGCTGGCAATTAATATAGCAATCGAATGGAATTCGCGTACAAATACTAATTCAAATTGGTATCACTATCGCCTGACGGTGAAGGAAAACATCATGAGGAAACCGGAACGCTTGAAAAATGTTCTTGTTGTACCTACCACTGTATGTAAGAAAAATATAGAATTGTTGATTCCTCGGTGTTTGAAATCACCAACACGTCTTCCAATCGCCTTCCCTTGAGCAGAGGCCTTTGCCCAGCAGTGGGACACAAACAGGCGGGTATTATATATAACACACACAACTATATATATTATATGTATCTAAGCGTGACGGTTACGCGAGTTCAGTGCTTTTTTCCATCCCAATTTGCCTAAGGAAGTTTTCACTTCAAACTTGTTGTTGGTAGTCGGGTTTAAGAACTTTCTGATCTGAAGGACCGTTTTCTTAGCTCGTCGGTACACAAGTTCTTTATAGTTTCTTGTAAATAATAAATTAACGAAAATATTTATTGATAGTTAAAATTTGCCAAGTTAGAAATCTCATATAAAAGATATCCATTCCCACAGCTATAATTAAATAAATTACCATTGAACTTGGCACCCGTTATATCTCGGCTCTTTTATCAGTGACAATGACTTCCTAGAACGTCATTTCTAGTGAACTTAGTCCCTTTAACGCATTTATGTTTTTGTTAGGATACAATATTAGCTAATCTATAAAGATAATTTTTAACATCAAAAGGTCGGTTTATAAAAAAAACCATACTCACTTGGAATATAATTTAAGGTTATATTTCAATAAGTTTACCAGAACAACAATTACATGGATTGAAATTTTTAAAGTCTACATTTTTATTGGGATCAATTAAAGAATTATTTTTTAAATTGGTAAGTAAACTAAGAATTCTTTGTATATCATGTCGTCGTGTTTCCATTTGGAAATATGATATGAGCTCTTTGTCTTCCGCCAGTCTTATAAGAATGGCACTCAATTCCTCTAGTTGTGTTCTAAGTTTATTACATTCTTCTTCAAACATCTTTATCTGAGCACTTCTTTCCTCATCTCGTTTTTTTAACAAGCTACGTTGTTGTTGATACAGAGCTACATATTCACAGATAGTTTCGGTTTCATTTTGTAATTGAAGTATTATATGTTCCAATCTATGTTTTTCGTCAGATAAATCAGCAACTTCTTCCATAATTTTCAAGAAACGTTGCTGAAGTTTTTCCATAGCATCCTCTTTTGGAATGTTTGAATTCTTCTTAGCATTAATGGTTTCTACGATACATTTATTATCAAGTTCGGGATCTTTTGTTACCATTGCCTTATCATTGGTATCATTAACTAATTCTATACATTCTTTATCAGCTGTACTAGTATCAATATTTATACTTTTATTTATAACATCGTCATCAGGCTTAGTATAATCTCTCATGTCATTGATTAAACATTCATTTTTTTTTTCAATATTTCTGTAGCTTGATTGCAGCCTTATCATTTCCTCATCCTTTGCTTTTAATTTTCTTTGCATATCTTTTGCTATTTCTTCCACATCAGCTAATGTTATTGTGAGTTTCTTATTTAAATCTTTTTCAGCAGTTAATTTTTCCGTTAATTCTAATTTATCTTTGCTCTGTAACATACGTTTCAAAACAATTATTATTAATGAAGTTTAAATTCTCAGTATAACTACTAATAGCCATTGCCAGATATTTTCATTATTAAGGCTGTGAATAATTCTTAATTGAATTAGGAAATGGTCTTTATAAAACGGTAAAACTTAGGTCAAAAGATTATAATTATATTGTTAAACTAGCTGTGCCCGTGGCTTCGCTCCCGTGAACTACAGAATGCCCGCGCGAATCTGCACCCCCGCTCCCGGCTATTTTAAAGACAAAAATGCTTATGGTGGGTGTTCCTTAGAAAATAGGTGTATACTCTCCCGGACTTTTTTGTAGGTATTTTTAATGCCTATAGTTATGTAGTACATTAATTTGCTATATCTCTTATAGTTTAGTCAGCATAAGCCATTTAAGCGCCCGAATTGATTCACCATGACCAGTTTTTTTTTTATTTATGCGGAACCCTAATTATTTTTCTAAAATAAAAGTGGCCTAAGTTACTCTCTATATCATCAGCTGTCTATCAGTGAAAGTCCCGTCAAACAGACAGACAGACAAAAAAATGGGCTTTTTGGTATAGGTATCGTATATTCTTTCATATGCATTTAGTAAAAAACTGTTATTTTGACATTACAAACAGAAACTTCAATTTTATTAATTGTATAGATAAGATTTGCTTTTTACCATTAAAAGTATTTGATATAATTTATATTTAGAAAAAAGCAACTGCTTTTCTAGTTTTTTTTTTTTGTTTTTCTTGAGAAAATACTTTACAGCTGCGTTATATTATTTTCAATACGATTTATTTATCTTATTCGAAGCTTATACTTTCAATTCTGCCTGGTGATATTCGGCCAATGACATGAAAAGATGGCGTCGCCTCCCTCGCACGCTATCCTGTCATGGTGGGGCGAGACACGGTGAGGTACATGACCGGAAGTCAATGATATTTCTTGTCTAAAATGGACAAGTAGGCGGGAACGGATGTGCCTATCTCATAATTAAGCTTCGAATAAGGTAAGTAAATTGTAAGGTAAAACGCTTCGATTATAGACCGGGCGTAACAATTGCACTGCATTCATTTATCGAGTTGACTCTTTTTGGAAGGGAGGATAATCATTATTAGAACAATCCCTCATACTTATCTTAATTTCACAAAATTTCAGATTTCTTACACTTTGAAACTGATGTGTCGATATACATAAATTATATATTACCCATTTGGCATTTTGACGCCCCTGCTACCTGGCGCCTAGAGCGACCCCACTTTTCGCTCTACCCCAGGGCAGCCGCTGTCTATACCGGTAGGTACATTATACGATAAACCAAAGCTAATAATGGGCATTAATAGTTATATAAATATAAAAACCTAACATAAAAGTAATAAAATCAATTTAGTTAAAGTTTTAATCCTTAATATTAAAAAGTGACTGATCTCAATTTTCTTTTCTCATACAAAACATATTAGGTATGAGAATGCTTTAGTTAAACTTTGGAAATTTTATAATTCTTTAACGAATAAGAGTCTTCGAATACGTATTAAATATTTTAAAACAATAAAGATAGTACGCACGGGATTTTGCAAAACAGTTAAAGTACATTCTAATTAGAATACATGGCAAAGCTGGTATTTTTTCAGACATACAAGGCTATTTTAATGTCAGATTCCTTTTGTTCTTTGTTAATGCTCGCTTAACAGAACACATGCGTATGGGATCCTAAGCAGGCACAGATCTTTACACAATTATATTATATATCTACTAATATTATAAAAAGGAAACACCTGTGTTAGCTGTAGACTATTAAATACGACTTACCATTTTCACAAATGCTTCTTCTAAGCCTTGCATATCTTGTTTTAATTTTTTGTTCTGCTCTGTGGCTCTTTGCGCCGCAACTTTATCACTAGTTATATCAGCGTTCAACTTTGACATACTTATTTCATTAACTTCATTATGTCTACAATCAGGTTCTTTTAGTTGACTTAACTCGATCAATTTTGCATTGATCTCTGTATATTGTTTCTGAAGTTGATCATATCTTATGACTATATCATTGTAGTTTTCCTGTAAGAAAAGTTAAGAACTACTTAGTACACAAAGATTTTTTACGGTACGAAATAAAGACAGAACAAAGGAAATTTTATATTATATTATAAGGAACTTCGTTCCAATAAATTGCATTTGTCTAAAATCATATCTGGTTTTATGACCCAACAAAGTTTTTAATAATGCTATATAAAAATATCATTATTATCTTTTCACCAAAATATATTATCTACTAGAAATTTTGTAAGTTTTAATTTAAATGATTTCTACTTGGGTTTTATATCTGGTTTCAAAAGTGATTGCGAGGTAGTAAGATGGGAATGTACATTTTTTTTCAAATAAAAATATTATTTTTTGTTTAAAGTTTCATAAATCAAAAACAATTTTAAATTCCACGAAGTAATATAATCAGGGCTGTTTGCTAATCTATCTTGAGTCTTGACACATGGTTAACCGTAAAAAGCTTTTATTAATTTGTTTTTAAGTATAGGTATGTAAATATTAAGATCCTTACATATTAAATGAGCATTTTATATGGAAAAAGTAAAACGAAAAAATATAATGAAACTATACATAATATTATAATCAATCGAAGTATGTACCATTATTATCCAAGCACTTTCGCCATTTTATAGGTAGTTCATTGATTCCATTACTGAAAAAATTGTTGTGTGCTGGACAGCCTAGTCCATAATTCAATTTTTTTCCTTGCAAGAAATTGTCGAAATTCCGAAATAATTGGTAATCTGTTGGATCAAGGTCCGGGAGCATGGTGGGTGTCGGAGACATTCCAACCGCAGTTCCTCTAATTTAACGAGTGTCTGTCGTGAAATATGGGGTCTACAGTTGTCCTGAAGCAGCAGTGGGCTAGAGATTGACCAGGCTCGGTTGTTTAACGGCTAGCTTTTCCATGGTTTGCAATTATTGACAATACAGATCTGCCGTTTTCGTCTGGCCAGATCTTAGGAAGCTGTAGTGTATGACATCAGCATTGGCCCACCAAACACCTTTTCCTGACTCAACTTTCGCTTGGGACAGGATTCGGCCTGTTCTCCTGGGTTCAACCACTGTGATGAGCGTTTCCGATTGTTGTAAAGAATCCATTTTTCGTCACGTAACAATACGATTCTAAATTCCCTCATTATTATGAAAGTTGAGTAATGTAACGCAGCACTCAATGCGTGTTTCTTGGTATGCTTCAGTCAATTCATGCGGTACCCATTTCTCGAGCTTTTTCAGTATTCCAATTTGTTTCATGTAAATTAAAATTGTTTTATCACTCACACCGAAGGCTGCCGCTTCACGTGGTTTGCGATGGATCCGCTTCCTCGATCACCTTTAATTCTTCATTATCAACTAGGGTCTCCGTCCGTCAAACAGGGTTTGTTTCGTAGGTCAAAGTTTCCAGAACGAAAACGTTGGAACCAAAAACGTGACGTGCTTTATTTTACAGTAGCTTCCATATATACTCGTACATCATTAATCCTTCGAGCTGTTACTGCAGCGCTGATGCCACTGAATCCATGCTACAATGAAGGGATTCTCAATCGGATTTTGGTAAGATTGTGTATGATAATCGAAATCGTCCGTCGTACTGGTTGATTAGACACAGGAGGCAGCCAAACTTTACTGCAGAGGTGTACTATTAAGAATTGCAAATTATATAGAACGCGCTCGCTGTTAAACAATCGAGACTTGTAAAATGTTGTAGTCCATTCTTTCTTCACAACAACACTTGTGCATACACCGCACAACGAACCATCTCAAAACTACAGGAGTTGCGACTGGAAACTCTCTGGCACCCACCATAATCACCAGACCTTGTTTTAACCCAGTGAACACGTTACCTTACCTTGACCATCACACACAAGGCATACGGTCACAGCGATTATTTAATCGCTAAATGTGTATATTTATACACATGACATAAAACTGATAAGATTAGTGATATTTAAGTTATGTCACACTCTGTGATTTTAATGTACCGTCATACTGATAAAAAAATATGATTTTAATGTGATGTAATGGTACTATTTAATATCTTACGTTCATCTGATGTAATATTAATATTATATTGTTACGTAATATCAGAGTTCATATTTTTCCGCACAATTGACATAAAGATAAAATCCTACAATCACATAACTGATAATTCACATTTTTACGTATAGTAGACAGTAATAAAATCAGAATTTTATATAAGAAAAAAGTCAATTTTTGACGTACTGTTGATATATCAATGCAGTCAAGTATT
Organism: Saturnia japonica; assembly: GCA_033032175.1. Classification (NCBI taxonomy): domain Eukaryota; kingdom Metazoa; phylum Arthropoda; class Insecta; order Lepidoptera; family Saturniidae; genus Saturnia; species Saturnia japonica. The sequence goes on from CM065305.1 coordinate 11,202,744, forward strand.
TTCATGTTTACTTTTTTATATTGATATAAGATGGCACAGATTTCAAAATTATTTTCAAAACAGTAAACATTTTAGTATCAAAAAAATCTATAGGTAAAGTTAATCACAAATACGGTTGCAGTCAGATTTATATAACACTAGCGATATGCACGCGGCTCCGCACGCGTTTCTTACTATGCGATAGTTATAATTTAACTTTTACTCATATTGTTGACAATTTGTATGCCCTATCAATTAGGGAATGACATACTTATATTTCCGAGTACAATTTTCATCAAAATCGGTTGAAAATTATTATTGTATTCTACAATTTCTAATGTATTATTAACGATTCTTATAACCTCTCAATTATGGAATTACATATGCTAACCATCTACAAAATTTGATCAGAATCGGTTGATAGGTGATACGTCTGCTACAATGTTATCTGATTCTTTTGTAGTCGCAATGATTAGTAAGCACTACAGTGGAGAGTTTTTATAATTATCCATATGTACAAATTGTGTATTTAACTAAAATAAAAGGAAGTTTTCCCAAAGCAGCCATTTTATTTGGTGTTTTCGAATCACACAGAGGGGATTAAGACTTGGGATTTGTGGGGCCCATAACTGGGCGGAGCCCCCGAGGGAGTTGCCGGTATAGGAGCCCTGTGAGGGTGCCAGACGCATAGGACCACTCCAATCCGTGGAGGATTCTGTCTGTTGGAGGGCAAGTGGCGTCTTTCGCAGCACGGAGCCCCCCATGAGAGTCATGGCATGAGCACAGTCTGTCAGTGGGAGACGCAAGTACAGCTCTTTTTTTTTGTAAGATTGTCTCCGCACCTTTACAATCCCTAAATTAAAAGGGGCATTTGGTTTACACATAAACCATAAAGTACAGAAAGACAGTTCCACTGAACTTAATTTTAAATGCCTATACTTGACTATGGTTTTTACCTACAATATTATGTGAAATTGTATTCTAGATCTATATTGTTGTCTTTCTGAGAAAAACATTTATACCACTACAGGGGATGGCCGAATAAAGTGGACAAAACATGTCTATCATGAGCCAACTGTAGCATTCTTTTTTTTGTAAGTGATTCACCGTATTAACTACATTTTATAGTTTACTAGCAACCCACCCCGGCTTTGCACAGATGCAATTTACTTACTTATGAAGAAAAGAAATAGGAAAAGAAAAGATGAGAAATCTTGAAATAATAAAAATAAAAATTATTGTTAAAAATATTTAGACTTCAACATCTGCATTATTTATTGGGACCAAAACTATCTTATCTTTTAAGTTGGACCAAATTACAGATTGTTATGAAATTTGATCAAAATTGGTTCAGTACTTTAAGAGTTTATCCTGAATATACATTGTGACACTAGAAATTTATATATATAAGATTTAATGAATCATGTAATGAATTTACTGAATAGTAAATTATTAATTAACAAAAGCTCGAAATAAAATTTTTTCTTTCCAATTCTGTTTAGACAGAGGCGATGGTAATTTCATGGCGAGGCCATTCTCACTCATGTGGAAGAGCGATAATTGCAAATGTTTACATGAAGAAACTTTTTTATTCCTTTTTGATTATCATAATATATATTCGAGTCGAGAAACCCTGTCCATCTAAATGGGCCTTTATTGTACAAGTTTGACTTTAGTAATTGTCAATTTACTCAGTGGAACTAAAAAATGCACTATAGCATATATTCATTATAATAAGTGTTTGCTGTAGAAGAGGTCATAGTAATAATGAGCTAAGCAATAATTAGGATTATAAAAGAAATGAAAAAAAAAAATGAAACATCTCTAAAAACGAAAGCAGAACTGCTATTATAAAAATACATATAATCTTACTTGAAGTTTATCATATTTACATTGCAGTTCCTTAACATCATCACTGCTGTTTGTAGTTTCATTATCAACAGTATTTTTTTGCATTCTTAAGTTCTGTATCCTTATTTCCATTTCAGCTATCTGTTCCACAAGACTGCCCTCTCTATCTAACAAAGATTTTATTTCTTTGCATTGCTCCTCATTTTTATTTAAAACCCCTTTCAGATGTTCATTTAAATCATTAGCATAGTGTTGGTAGTGTGATGTAACATTCTCTTTTTCCTTAAGTACATCTTTCAACTGTTGTTCTAAGTTAGAGATTTTTTGCATCAAATGTGTATTTTCTTCTGTGTTGATACTATCTTGGCAGTTAGATATAACATCACAAGCTCCATTTGTCAACTGCTGCAATTGTAACTGTGTTGCATCTAGTTGATTTTGTAAATTGAACAATTGACTATAAATAGAATTAGTTTCTGATTCCTTAGCTGTTAGCATAGTTTTTGTAAATTCCAACTGTTCATTTATACTGTTGTTTTCTTCAGTCAACATTAGTTTTAACGAATCCAGTTCTTTAATAGTATTGTCTTTTTGTAAGAGTTCATTATTAACTTTTAAGTATTTATCATTTGCATTACTAAGGTCATTTTCCAAATTTTGTATTCTATGATTTGCAATATTATATTTTTCAATAGTTAAAGAATAGTTAGTTTCAAGCTCTGCAAGTTTGGACTGCAACTCATTTACTTGTATTTCAAGGTTCCTCTTATTTGATATTAATATTTCGGTTGCATTTAAACTATCTGTGTTGGTTTGAAAATTATCACTCATATTCTCAACTAAATAAAGCCCAACAGTTGGGGGGTCTTGATTGTTCTGTTGGATGACATTAGGTATATTTTCCTTATGTTCATTACCAGTAGAGGTATAGTTATCATTTTGTAAAGTAAAATTCTTGTTCAAATGTTGCTCAGTTGGTAATATTGGTAGTATATTATCCTTTTGAAAGGATTCTATTTTCTTCTCTTGGTGATCTTTTAGCTGAAATATTATAATAATTAATGTAGAGATACAATGCTGCATTCTTTACAATCTACAGAAGACAAAGTTACACGTTTGCTGATTTTACCTTTTTCCTAGCTAGAGCTAATTTAGCAGCTCTGTTGTCCATTATTGAATAATATGATGGTTAAGTTTTATGTACTGAAATTAGAAATTTTAAAATATTTCATATTAATCATAAAAATAAGGTATAGTTGGCACAAATTGAATAACACCTCAGTAAAGTAAAAAAGTACTATAAGACTCAGTGCTGCCAGCTCCGTTTGAGTGTTGGGCATGTTGGGCGCTAGATCACTTCACGAAAAGCCCTAGATTCCGCTAAACAAGTATAATTAAAAAAATCGGTTATCTATAAAGTCGGTTTACTGACGATAGTTGAACGTGACAACATCATAAGAAAATACTGATGGAATGGTAACGTTTTTCAAAAGAAAATTTTAATTTTATTTGTTTGATAGATATTTTGTATGGATATAGAGAAGGAGGTAAATGGAAATGACAATTGAATTGATCAAGTACATTTATTAGTACGCATAAATACAAATAGTTCTGTTAACTTATTGTTATAGTTTTGTCAATTATAGCATAACCTACAATCGCTGCACTAGCGGACCGATGCTATTTATTTTAATGATGAAAGCACGAATATTCGACAATATATCACTGAACATATATTTAATATCGAAAGAATCATTACTTTTATCGCCGCAATTATCGTTGCTATAAACAATTGACACTGTTTGTAGCGACATCTCTCGCCACAACTGACGCATCGACGCATCTACATAGCGACACATAGCAACATCTATCGAGCCACATACGACGCATCCTACATCGCGCTATAGTAATTAACTCCGCCCGAGCCGAGGTTCGGCCACTCTGGCACACTCGTGCGGGTCGTCACAAACTTTCGCGGCTGAGTGCCCTAAGCGCTCGCCCCCAAGTCCGGTGAAGCTGTAAAAGCCGCAGCGGCTCTGTTTTTGGATAGGGCCCCTAAGGCTAACAGTGGTTTTTATTAACAAAATCGATGTTACATATTTTGTAGTAGATATGACATAATTATTATAACAAATTAGTTGCTATGGAATGTCCATAGACCAGATATAAGAGGTCATAGATATACCACATTCTTCCGACGTGCTACGATGTGACGTAGTCATTCAGATAACTGGGTGGTCGGCGCTCTCTAGACGTCCTTCGTAAAGGTCTAGAAGAGTTATAACTTTGTGACTCCACTATCTGTTGCTCAGTTGTAGATGTTTCTACTTCTGGAACTTCTAAGCCCTGTTCAGTGATACTTAGCGCTTCAGATTTAGATGGAGCCACTTCCGGAGTTTTTTCAAAATTCGATAAATCCATATTTGTAGGTACAAAGTTATCAATAGGTTCGTCGTGTGCACCTAATGGAGCTAAATGCCTATTAGATACGGTAGATTCTCTACCGTCGGGCATTCGTACGTAAGAATAATTTGGATTTACATGTATTAGTTCTACTTCCTCCACTAGGGCTTGGTATTTGTTTGCACGATTAAACTTTTTAATTAGCGCCTGATTTGAGTTTAGCAGCCAACTGGGGATTGTATTTCCATTGGTCGACCTTCTTTGATGTCTGAACATTCTCTCGTGTGGCGTGCAGTTTGTAGCTGTACATAGTAAGGAACGTATGGAGTGCAATGCATGTGGCAGGACCATCTCCCAGTTTTCAGTAGATAAGCCTCTAGTTTTTGAAGTTAATTGTACAGTTCTCCAAAGTGTAGATTAGGCTGCGAGTAAAGAAAGCTATAAGACTATTATTTTGTGCTAATGTAGCAGCAATTGAATGCTCTGAAGCATCGGTTTCAACAACAAATGGAATATTGTTATATATAGCGTATGTTGATGATTTTGCAATGTCAGATTTCAGTTCTTCAAAAGATTTTACTAAGTCTTGTGTCAATGGAAATATTTTTGTGTTTGAAAGACTATGAATTCTCTTAGAAAAATTCGGTATCCATTTACTGTAATGAGCAAACATTCCAATAGCCCTACGCAATGACTTTAAATCGATTGGTGGTGATAGATTTAAAAGGGGACGAAGCCGATCAGCGTCAGGTTTTATAGTGTGATTTTGAATTGTATATCCGAGAATGTTGATAGTATCAAGACCGAATTTACTTTTATCATTGTTAAGTGAAAGGCCGTACTTTCGCACTGCTGTCATAAATTTTTGTAAATTTTCATCGTGCTCGTCTCTTGTTTCTCCACACACGGTAATATCATCAAGCTAAGCAAGTGTGCCCTTTAGTTGTTCCTTACGGATAATCCAATCTATAGTTTGTTGGAAACTTGATACTCCGTTTGTTACTCCGAATGGAATCCTACAAAATTGATAGAGGTTTCCCGCTGCTTCAAATACTGTATATTTCTTCTCTTCTGACATTATAGCAACTTGATGATAGGCACTTTGTAAATCTATAGTGTTAAAAATAGAGTATTTTGATATCTTTGTCACGATTTCTTCAATGATGGGTAGCGGGTAGGCATCGAACTGAGTATAACTGTTTATTGATTGTGAATAATCTATAACTAGACGTTTTTTTATGGTTAATATTCTTTGTTACCAGTACCTGGGCTCGCCATGGAGAGGACCATTCTTCAATAATACCAGAAGTCAACAATTTTCTTATTTCGGAATGTATAAACTGATTGTCCTCTTCACTATATCGGCGTGATTTTATTGTTTACAGTCAGGACTGACACTCGCAAATAATGGGACAGCAGGCACCGATGCAGGTGCCAAATTGCAGATTTTCATTGTTTCTTTAGGTCCTCCAAATGATAATTCTAAAGAAGAATGTTTCCCCTGATGTAGCGGGCAGCTGCCCGCTACTTCACTTTAGCGGAGGTGAGGAACAGAGAGTAAAGTTCCTCATCCGCCATAGAAAAGGGAGGATCCTCCGGCCAGACGGGTGCTATGTCTGGCGGGCAGCTGCCCTTACTGTTGTAGTCGGGTTCTTGTATATATACTCAACGATAGAGTTAATTTCTATAGCGCGATGTAGGATAGTAGGATGCGTCTTATGTGGGTCGTTAAATGTCGCTATGTGTTGCTACGTAGTTGTGTCGATGCGTTGATGCGTTAGTTGTGGCGAGAGATGTCGCTACATCACTCCCCTCCGAGACCGGAGTTCGATAGCAGGTTAAGTCATCCATTCAATCTTGTGATGCTTGCCGGGCCAGTGGAATGTTTCAGTGAGTCGGAACTAGTGCCGTATAGTTCACGGTGAGTCGAAACTATCTGCGGTGATGCCCCAGTGAGCCGGGGTGATGCCGCAAGTTCACGGTGAGTCGGAACTGTGTGCGGTGATTGCCCCAGTGAGTCGGGGTGATGCTGCAAGAGTGCTCCAGTAAGTCGGAGTGTTGCGGTGTAGTGACTGGCTGCTGCGTCGCGTCGACCAGGAGAGGAAATGCGTCTCTGCTTGCTGACCGGCCGAAGTGCAGTGTGCTGTGCCAAGGTCGCTGAGAAGGCTGTGGGGCTGACCAGGAATGCGCGCGTCCGCTGCATGCGTATGGTCAGGATATCCGTAGTAGCCGTAGATGCTGGCTGGCTTTATTGACTCGCTGCTCGAAAGCTTGAGGAAGTGATGATGACGTAGCTTTGTGAAGAAGGTTGTGCTGACGTATCACGTCGGGGTCACCCTGTAGCTGCTACCAAGCTAAATATTATCAATCACAAATACGATTTCATCCTTGCGTTAAGCACATGCGAACCTACCGCTTTGAGGAAGCACTTCACATGATGCCACCCGGAAGACTGGCGCCGATACTTCGTCTTCACAATAGCGCAACATTAATAAAGCAATAAATAATGAAAGGGATCGGCCGAGAACAATACCCCAAGCGGACGCTCCTCGGTACCATGGCGCTCGACCCGCTACCGCATCTGTTGGGCTACGACATCTGTTGTCCACACTGCATTGACCAAACGCAAGCAAGGAACAAGGGACTCGATTCTCCAACTCTGACAGACACATATCTTCGGGTATAAAGACCCGAACATTTTAGTAACAAAGACACTTTATATTCAACTTTCTGATTGTATGTTTCATTTATACAAACTACCTAATCTTAGAGTGACATAGTAGACCCTAAAGTGGTGACCCCGCGAACACAAAACCGAAACCCGACGACGACTAACAAAACTATCACGCGATACTAGCCGAATTCCCTGGAATCACTCGTCTCACTCCAACATCGAACACTATCGAGCCGAAAGCTGAACATTTCATCGAGACCACCGGACCGCCAGTATACTGCCGTGCTCGACCGATCGTACCACACCGCTACGACGCCGTGAAAAAAGAGTTTGAAAATATGTTAGAACAGGGTATATGCCGACCAAGCAAAAACCCTTGGGCATCTCCACTTCACATCGTGCCGAAGAAAGACGGAAGTTTACGTGTATGTGGGGATTACAGACGACTTAATTCCTGTACAATTCCCGATCGCTATCCTATACCGCGTGTCAAAGATTTCACTCATCAACTCGCCGGTAAAACAATATTCAATGTTGCTACAAATGTTTTTGCAAAATATCATGTCCAATTATGAGATCAGCACATAAATCTTTGACAATTAACAAATTAAGATTTTTATATTTATGATTTTCAATCTGTGCGGACGCAATAGTTTGTCCTTCAACTTGAGATGAAATACTTGTACTAGCCATGGTAATAGTTTGATGGCAAGCAAATTTCTTTAAGCCAGTTAGTTTGAAGAAGCTCTCATTAATAAAGCTAATTGAGCTTCCGGTATCTATTAGTGCTTCTGCCTGTAGCCCTTTTATAATGGCAGAAACTGTTGCTTTTCTTAGAGAAGTTGGTGATGCAGCCACTACGTACGACGTAGAACAGCTTTTTTTCAGTGACGAATATAGCATTAGCCGTTTTATTTTTGCTACGACAGACATTTGCACGATGACCTTTTTTGTTACAAAATTGACATATAATATCTTTAGCTGGGCAATTTATACGTGGGTGGATTTTATAACCACAAAAGAAACAATTCCTATTCTTTGAGTAGTGTATTGGAGTAGCTGCTAAAGTATTTTGGCTGACATTAGAATCTGTGATGTCTGATGTATCGATACAGTATTTAAATTGCTAGAATGATATCCTTGACAGTTCGCTTCAGCCATTTCTAGAGAGAGAGCTTTATCATAGGCTTCATCAAGAGTGAGGTTTAAATTTTCGAGAAGCCGCTGTCTAATTTTGCTAGATCTTATGCCACTAATAAATGCGTCCCTTATATAGTCATTTCTGTTTGTATTAGCGTCCACACTTTTGAAGTCACAGTCTTTTGAGAGCTGTTTCAATATCTGTAAGAAGGTATCGAGAGATTCTTCGCCTTGCTGTTTTCTAGTAGCAAGTGCATATCTCGCACAGATAATGTTTTTAGGTTTTGTAAATAATTTAGTAAGTATATTCATAGCTTGCGAATAATCAGTGCATTCACTAATGTACGTAAATATATTTGACGATACATGATTTATAAGGAGGTTTAAATTGCACTCATATACTTGCCCGAAAAGCTTTAAGGAAATTTTTAAATGTTCGTTTCCAATGTTCCCATTCTTTCGATGCCGACGCGCTTGACGTATCGATATGTAAACGGTCTGGTTTTAAATACTTTTCCATTTTATTTTCTTAAATATTCGCAAATACTTATAAATATTTTGTTAGTAAAATTGTTAAAGACAAAACCTTGCATTAAAAGGTTTTTATTAACAAAATCGATGTTACATATTTTCTAGTAGATATGACATAATTATTATAACAAACTAGTTTCTATGGAATGCCCATAGACCAGATATAAGGGATCATAGATATACCACAGACACCACATTCACTTTTCACTGCACTTCATACTTGACGAAAACATGTAAATGTATTATTGTATAGCAGCTGTCCACGCGGACGCATCGCTCACTCAAGTAGGAGAGAGACAGATGTCGAACGCTGCCAAACGCGGAGGCCCATTGTGCCTCTTTGTCGCTCGATCCCCGCTCTTGCTTGCACTTCAAGCCTTAAGTGGAACGCCTCAGAACGAGGTAACACCACATGAGTTATGTTTTTTCGTGCGTGCAGCTGGCTCCATCGAATTATAAGACGTTGTCACGTTAAAAAGCGCTAGATTAAATCGCTGTTTTTATATTAGGGAGTTAAGTTGATACGTTCCACATTACCACCCTATATCAAATATATTGTTTGATTGGCCAAAAAAATTGTGATTGTAGGTAGGAATAGTTTAGTTGTCGTAATTTCAAGTATCTATCGTTTACGTTCTGAACAAAAATGAGTTTACCTATAGCGCAAACATCATATATTTTAAATGATTTTTCATTTCTTATATCATCTAAACAAAAATAGGACAAAAAACAATTTCAAGGTCATCAACCGATTCGTCATCCTCTGCGTCGTCAGTTGGAAAATGTTCGTTGAGCCCCAGAACTGGATGGACTTGGCTGTGGCTCTGTGATATCCACATATTATTGGGCTATCCCTAATCTATATTTCTCGTTACTTCCAATTTGCTGCAATACGTCATCAGGAAGATCATCATTGAATCATGTGGATTGTTTAGAAGTCAAGCCCATTCTTACCAACGAAACCTAATAGCGCAACGGTACGCTCCTAACAATAATTAGCTACGCACAGCGATAACATTACCGAGCGGGATGCACAACGAGAGTGCACCGCAGTGCGGCGCTGGTGTTTGAAGAAATTACTGTTTAAAAAAAACACGGTACGTTTTTGGTACCAACTTTTTCGTTCTGGAAATTTTGACCTGCGAAACAAACCCGTGAACGGCAGGGGAATTAAAGGTGATCGTGAAGACTATCGCAAAAACGTCAGAGTTAGCGGTAGGCTTCGGTGTGAGTGATAAAATAATTTTAATTCACTTGAAACAAATTGGAAAATTGAAAAAGCTTGAGAAATGGGTACCGCTCGTATTGACTGAAGCACACCAACAAACACGCATTGAGTGCTGGGTTCCATTACTCAAGCGTCACAATAATGACAGAATTTTGAATCGTACTGTTACTTGTGACGAAAAATGGATCCTTTACGATAATCGGAAATGCTCATCATAGTGGTTGAACCCAGGAGAACCGGCGAAATCCTGTCCCAATCGAAAGTTGACTAAGAAAAGGTACTGGTGAATGTTTGGTGGACCAGTGATTGTGTCATACAGTACAGCTTCCTAAGATCTGACCAGACGATAATGGTAGATCTATATTGTCAACAGTTGCAAACCATGAAGGAAAAGCTAGTCGCTAAACAACCAAAACTGGTCAATCTCTCTAGCCCACTGCTGCTTCAGGACAATGTTAGACCCCATACTTCGCGACAGACGGTCGCTAAATTAAAGGAACTGCGATTGGAATGTTTCCGACACCCACCATGCTCCCTGGACCTTACTCCAATAGATTACCACTTTTTTCGGAATTTGGACAATTTCTAGCAAGGAAAAAATTCAATTCCGATGAGGCTGTCGAAACCGCCTTCAAAGATTTCATTGATTCTCGCCCCACAATTTTTTCAGCAATGGAATTAATGAACTAACTATAAAACGGCGAAAGTGCATAGATAATAATGGTACATACTCCGGTTGATTAAATGTATAATTTCATATTAATTTTTGCTTTTACTATATAAAACGTCAATTTCATATGTTGTAAGTTTATAACCTAATGTTCTGCGATTTTCATAGTTTTTCAGTTATTAACTTTCTTTGAATTTTATGTCGATCTTTGATTTAAAAGTCGTTTTTATATTTACAGTGATATGAATTATTATTTATTAAGCTAAATGCCTGATTTTTTTTCCGAGTAAGTTGAATAGTATACACTAGATCCAAAATCAATTGTGGTTCGATATGAAACCAATGCACCATAAAACAATGTTGAAATCTGTAGTAAATCAAAAAATTTAATGGTTCAAATTTTTGACATGACAACCAGAAATGACAACGTCATATAATTCGATGGAGCCGGTTGCACGCACGAAAAAACATGACTCATGCGGCGTTGCCTCGCTCTGAGGTGTTCCATTTAAGGCTTGAAGTGCAAGCAAGAGCGCGGAACGAGTGAAATGTTGTAAAACAATTGCTAAAAGCACATTCGTACTTGTAAAAACTATGTACATTGTAAAAAAAAAAAAGAATTGACATAATTGTATTTATGCGTACAAATAAATGTAACTTGGGTTTTTTTTTTGGCGGGATCTTGAAGTGACATGTTGTGGTTGTTATTTTTAATTCATTTACTTAGGTTTTTGACCCTATATTATGTAATATTTGTGGCGTTTTGCGTGATATAGTTTGGTTTTTGTGCATAAGTGAAGTGGATTATAAATATAAGCTGAAAGAATTCATTCCGAGATCACAAAAATTCCCTAGAAAGTTCTAACAAGGGAACTACCATCTTGTTAGGATACTGAATCGTCATAACACTTGACAATATAATTCACTCGATAATGGCAGTAATGGTCTTCATTAAAGAGGACTGGTTGCCAAGTTAGGAAGAAGAAGAAGAAGAAGAAGAAGAAATGTAATTTGATCAATTCAATTGTCATTTCCATTTACCTCCTTCTCTATAAATATCTATCAAACAAATAAAATTAATATTTTCTTTTGAAAAATGATACCATTCCATCAGTATTTTTTTATGACGTGTTCAGGTTCAACTATCGTCAGTAAACCGACTTTACAGACAACCAAATTTAATTTTTTAGAGTGATTTAAAAATAGCAATAAATAAATAGAAATATTTTTTTTCAAAAATATCTTTAATAAGTCGTTTTACAAACAAATTTCTATAGTGGTGACACTGGTGACCCTATATTCTTTGTTCTGTGGAGGTGACCTTAGCTAAATCAAATGAATTTGCGTTTAGAAGTGCATCATATATCCTTTTAACACTTATTACATCTATTTACCTACCTGTCTGTCTTTTATCGTGCTTACACTCGAAAACTATTTAAATGCGACCACTATACACATATTGATAAACCCATCATTAATGTTCTTTTGGTTTGTCAATACCAATAATTTACAATGCCAATTATTGCCCTTATTATTTAATCAGAATGGCCATAGGATGTATGAGACTAACACTCACTGATATTCTTTAATTCCCCCATTTTTGTTGTGTACATGTCATTCATACGTTTATGTTGGCAAGTGTAATTGAGCGTTGACTATGCACACATCTATTCAGTTTTGGCTTCAACGTCGAGCGGCACGTTTTATGAAACTATCACTTTTTGCGTAATAACTACATAGTATAAACCAGAGATAAATAACGTATAAACTATATAATTACCAAACTTATCTTTTGTCTCTTTTTATGCCTAATACTTTAGTAGGGTTATAAACACAAATTTGATTAAATAAAATTAATAAAAAATAGATTGTTATAGTATCCTCTTTGTTTTCCATAATAAAGATTTATATTGTAAATACAAAAATCAAAAAGCGAATCGAAAAAAAAATTATTTTGAGAGATCGATCTTTTATAACTCGATTTTTTTGCGAATCGATTCATCCGAGGTTACTTCAAATCGTTGTAATAATTGATGACCTCTGGTTATTGGTCTATGATTTATGCTTTTCGGAAAGAATTGTCATCCCTAGTGACCGTGGATTGTGGTGTACGGATGGCGATCTAGATAGAATTAATTGTAGAATCGATCTTTTGGCCCAAAAATCACAATTTTTTTAAACAATTTATGATACTGAATTGATTCAGTGAATCGATATTTCTACTTAGAAAATCAAAAAAACAATTTTTTTTTCGATTTCATGTCACGTTTTCGTGTGTGCGTTTTGGTGGTGTGTTAGTGACAACGGAACTTCATTTACGTCACTAGAGTTAAAAAAAGAATGTTTGCCTAACGGAATCACACCTACGTATACACCAGCCCTCTAGCAATGGTCAAGCAGAATGTTTTGTGAAAATTGTAAAATGAGGGTTAAAATGTATTTTTCTTTCCGGTTGTAAACTAGACGATATTCAAATGCGGCTATCCAAATTTTTATTTGATTATAGAAATTCGGAAAACAATATAACAGAAAAATCACCAGCTCAATTAGTGTTTGAGAGAGCATTACGTTACCGCTTAGATTTACTGAGCGCGAAAAAGTCGCAAAGAGAAAACAGTGTTCGCAAGACGGAAAACTAGGGGGGACGATTTAAAAGGGCTTTCGTACCCGGGGAGAGCGTATGGTTTAGACAGTGTGTTAATAAAAATAATCACTACTGGGTAAACGGGGTTATTATGCGGAAGATCGGCAGAGTGATATATGAAATAATAGTACCGGAGCAGAACAGATATACGAAGACATAGGAACCAATTGTACCCAAGACGAGAATATTCTCTGTTGGATATTGAGGGACAGCGACAGCAACCTAGTACAAACCTTACTTCGGCTACAGAGATGCCATCGACATCTAGCCAACAGGGAAGGAGATCATCCAGTGCGTACGACATAAACATAACAACAGAGGAGTATCCAGAGCAAAGGATCTCTTGAGAAATCACATCGAGCACAGAGATTAGCACTCTGCCGCGCAGTACAGATCTAGACCCAGCCGCTACCGACAGTCCTCAATTCTACACACCCTCATCTCCAGTAGCATCAGAACCGCAAGAAGAAACCCGCATACGCCCTTGACGAAATATTACCATCGTCGACTATAGGCAATACTTGTCGCTATCGAATATTATTCCACATATTAACAGTAAATAACATTTTACGAAATTTTGCTTTTACACATGTTCCGGGGAGGGCTCTATAGCCCGGGGGCCCCGTATCATTGATACGGCTTATACGGTGGTATCTACGCCCCTGGCACTTGGTTACATTCAACGGCATGTCGCGTATGTTGTATCCTGTTCTATCACACGGACTTCGGACGCTCTACTTTTCTCTCTCGCACAAATTTAATTACATAAACGATTATTTTCGTAATGAAATTCTCTTTCTTTCGATACTTACCAATTGTTATTGGTTAACAGATCAGTGTAGTTACCTGTCTATGTTGACTTCCCTGTTCCATATCTGCTAGCCATGAACAGAAATAATTAGGCAAGCCGACCACGGCATATTCTCCATGTTAAAAACTATCAGTTGAAACTAATTTTTCGGTTACCAAAAAAGTGAAGGTTATGAAAAAAGTGATTAAAATGAATTTAATCAAAAATAGCCATAAACACTTTTCGATTAACAAGCTATCACATAAAAATACCCTAGTCCTTCCTCTCCTGACAACCTACCTTCATATCATTTAAGTTCGTTACCTAGGTAGTATTCGGTGAAATACCTATACTAATAAATAAGAATTGCTAACATATTAGTACTAGCGATGTGCCCGCGGCTCCGCACGCATTTATAGTTACGCATTAGTTATTTACATCACATAACTTTATTTTTAACCATATTGTTGAAAATTGATATGCCGTATCAAATAAGGAATGGTGTGTATTTCCCGTGTACAATTTTCATAAAATAATTCTTTTTATTTCGTTCTTACTAAAAGCATAAATATAAATATCCCTAATTTGAGACATGACGGGTTCTTCATACAAACTTTCACCAAATGTGGAATAACACAATGAAATAACTCACTTGTAGCAAAACTGTATAATGTAGATAATTTACAATAGGTATGTAGCTTAGAATACATAAACTCCCGCGAGCCGCGATTGACAGCGCACGTCATATTTATATCATACAATAAAACATTAATTATGTCGTACTGCGTAGATAAAGAGTTTAAAAACACTTCAGCCAATCTTAAAAATAATACTGGACTATCATTTAATAGGTAATTGTTAGAAATATACAATATCCTTAATCCCTGGTCTTATTGATTGTTGCAGTAATCCTAACACTATTAATAATTTTTTCTTGACTGTACCAGGTAGTACTACTGTGGACACTTCGTACCGTAATTATTTTGAGTCTAACAGGCATGGTAGTGACACATTTTCTTTAGATCCTATAAGCGAATATACAGTTATGCATATAATCCGTGCATTAAAATCGAATGCTGTAGGTAATGACCAAATTGATTTAAAAATTATTAAAGCAACGCTTTCCTACACAATTTAGTGCCACTACTGCTATAATAAATGCATCAATAGCTACATCTGTTGTCCCTGACCTGTGGAAAATTGCGGTTATAAAACCTATTCCAAAAAAAAACTACCCTACTGGAGTTCAAGATCTCAGACCGATTAGTATAATTCCGTGTCTTTCTAAAATATTTGAAAAAGTAGTATCACTACAATTAACAGCCTATGTGGAAAGATGTAACATTCTTCCTAACTTTCAGTCAGGGTTTCGGAAAAAAAGGAGTACCACTACGGCTCTTCTAGACGTGGTAGATAATATATTATCAGCACAAGACCAGGGCATGGGTACCATGTTGACGTTATTAGATTTCTCGCGTGCTTTTGATACGATAAATATATCCTTGCTTTTATCTAAATTAAAATATCTTGGTTTTGATATGGCTACTATTCAGTGGTTTCGCAGTTACCTCACTCATAGATTTCAATATGTGGAACTAGGGAGCAGTAGTAGGAATAAGCTTTCATCCGCCCTTACGCCAGTGGAGAGAGGTGTACCACAGGGAACAATTTTAGGGCCGTTGTTGTTCATTTTATATAGCGCTGACATTATTAAAAATATAAAGAACTGTTGTAAGTTCCATTTATATGCTGATGGTCTTCAATTATATGTGGATTGTCACCCACATGACACCTTAAGTGCTGTACGAAAAATTAATGAAGACCTTACCAGTGCAAAAGAATGGGCAGATTCCAACTGCTTAGTCTTGAATCCAACCAAGTCTAAGTTTATGGTTTTGGGATCTAAAAAACAAATTCTTCATATTACGCTTCAGCATCCACTGGTAAAAACAGATAATGAGCCTATTGAACGTGTTTCAGAATTTCGTAATCTTGGTTTACTTATGGATTCATCTTTGCGATTTGAAAGACATGTTTTGGAAGCTACACGCAATTGTATGTATAGGCTTAAACTCTTATACAATATTCGCCCTTACATTAGCATATAATTTTGTTATGCGAATCTCTCATTCTCTCTAAATTGAACTATGCTGATGTCGTGTCTTGTATCCTTGCTAAAACAAAAAGACTTATACAACGGATTCAGAATGCCTGCATGCGATTTTGCTACCACATTCCAACGCGAAACCATATTACACCTTTTTTTAAATCAAGGAAAACTGTTGAAAATGAAAAGTAGGCGGCGGTTACACCTTGCTACACTTTTATTTGATGTAATAAAAACAGGGATTCCTGAATATCTCTATGAAAAACTGGTTTGGGCCAGAGATCAGAACCGCTATGGAACCAGAGCCTCTAAGTAGGTATATGTTATGTACTCACCGACATGCTACCACTTCTTTCCGAGGTAGCTTTAGGTTCGCTGCTACCCGATGCTGGAATGACCTGCCCCCTCCAATGCGCGACTTTAATACCACACAAATGCTTAGAATTAATTTCAAACGATTTTTGTTAATGGCGCAGTGTTAGTGAATTTCATGCATTGGAAATTTCATTTATTTATGGATTTATTTATGTTTGCATATATTTTAATATCCTACCATGTACCTAGTATAATCTTAGAGATAATGTTTCATATAGTTTTATAATGCACCTACATAATTTTATTTTCCATTTGTTTATGAGTGCCCCTTTTATTTATTTGTTTGTTTTATATTCTTTTTATACATATTTGTTTTTTTTATTATTATTTAAAAAATATATGATGCCATGAATAGTGAGTTAAAAGTTGTTATTTATGTTTTATTTTATTTCAATTGATTATTGTTGGCGCGCCGTGACTTGCTTCAGGGTTCCAGCTGAAAATCAGCGCTAAGTGCCCTGTGGCACTTCAGCATTATGCTGAGCTGGACGCCTTTTCCTAATGGCAGGACACGCAGCTGGGTCATTTATATTGTTACTTTTTAATGTTTTTTTTTTTTGTTTATACATACTTATTAATATTAGTCAATTTATGTAAAGCGGGTTTAGTTTTTAGGAATAAATGTTTTTATATATCAACAACAATATCAATTAATCAACAAACCAGATTGACAATCAACAAACTGGTTGGTATGGCAGCCGGTTTGTTCATAGAAACTTTCATCCGCTACTTTCTACCCTTAAAGTTTTATTTTCGCTACAAAAAGTACCCTATGTGCTTTCCCAAGGTCCAATCTATCTCTATACCAAAATTCATCAAAATTGGTTCAGCGGTCTAGGCGTGAAAATGTAACAGACAGACAGAGTTTCTTTCGCATTTATATTAGTATGGATTAAGTACCTACACAGATTTGATTCTGTGTCAGTTAAAAATAATACAATTTGTAATGCACCGTCTACCGTAAACGCTTTTTATTTAACCAATCACCAGAAGTATAATTTGGTATCGAATAATGAAACATTCATTTAAAGTAACAATAATCTGTATAATTCATTTAAATTATTACACAAGTATTTGGTACGTGTCAATAAAATTATCTACTAGTTCACATGAGAGATCTTCAATTAATAAATAAAGTAAGCTATTATTTACATAATTATATTCACCTAATATATTTTATTCACAAATTAATATTTAAACTATATAACTATTTTTAACTATTTAGCTGGAAATACTTTTTTTTTCTTTATTTATAGTTAAATTAATTATTAAACCTGAAACAAATTAGAATACAAAATTATTGAACACATAATGTTCTAAAGAAGGTTTTTACTAGGGATGTTACGGATATGAGTTTTTGGATCTGGATATGGATTAATCAATTTTGGATCTTCTTAAGTATATTAAAATCGGTTTCGGTTATGAATATGAATACAAAATTATTTCTGATATCCAGTAGTTTCGGATAATTTCAGTTAAATATGATGATAAACATTAGTACTTTGAAGCTAAACATATCCTATTGTTGGAACATTTGTAGATAAACAATATTAACTTTATTTTAGTTAATTTCAATTCATTTTTAGTATTCGAGGGTGTTTCATTCAACTTCGTCCCTATACAAAGTTATTCGAAATATTTCTATGGGATACGGTTAATATTTATTTTATTTTGGATATCTGATAGTATATCGTTGACCGTTACGGAGTTCCTTAACATATTGGTTTATTTCTGCAATGTGTTGGTCATGATCAAGTTGGATTCGAATATCTTCGCTGAAGATGGTCTCTCATAATGTTTTTGCCATTTTCTTGTTTGTTTTTTGGGTTGGACCTACTAATAAAATTTATGTCTATGACTATTCTATAGTAACTTTATATTTCTACTGAAATGTAAAATTTTATTGAAGAAATGTTTAAAAAATGCAGTTTCATGAATTACCTAATGAAAACCTATCACGTAATCTGGCTATCATAATCGTACTAAATTACCGTAACTGCAATTATACAAGTCGTCGAAATTGTCAGAAATTATCACCTATGTGGCGACAGACGTTAGCGAAGGCGAGGTACTACAATAGACGTTAACGGGCGCGAGCTGTGTAGCAAGGAAGGGAAACGCAATTGCGTGACGTAGGCGCGCAGTCACAGTACACTGAAGTAAACGGTATTATTACGTCTTCATACCAACAACCGAAACCGCGACGTACTTCGAAATATCGGTGAACTTCGATACACAATAGTCGCAGGTGCGCCGCAGTTACGTAATTTATAAAATTATAACTAATGACGAAATTTTATATTATCTACATCATAAAATTTCAAATTGTCTTTGATTTATAAATATATATTATAATGTATATAAAACACGATAGTTTTAAAAATAAAAAGTTTTATGTTTTTAATTTATTAAACTAAGAAAGAAAAAAAAATTAATTAAAAAAAATATTCCCTTCTTATTAACTCAAATAACTTTTGAATCTAGAAATAAAACCAAAGTACAAATAATTTAAATTACATATTACAAAATTTCCAGTAATATATTTTAGTGAAAAGGTAATAACGACAATTTATACAAGCTTTGCTCGGAACAAAAAGAAAAACATATATTTAGGTAAACTTAAAATGTAAAACAATAACTAAATACAAAATTTCATCGAAGTCGTTGGAGCCGATTCCGAGAAACGAGATATACTATATATACCATTCAGGCGCCCTGTCATATTGCTACCTTAGCGTAACCCCCACTACTACTTATTTTATTCAAGCAACGCAAAGCAAAAGGGTTCCGGGATTTATGTATATAAATATATAGGTACATAATTATATAAAAGAATTACTCACTTAATAGTATTAGATTATCAAATACGTACGTAGGTAACCCAAGAAACAGAATGTAACACTAGTGCGTGTTTATCTACCGAGCGGCTGTAGGTAATTATTTCAAGATCACTGGCGCGGCAACATTACCATTTCCATTTCTTTATTTTCTCGATGACAGCTCCTGTGAAAACTTGAACGAGCGTCTTTTTTTCATTATGTATGCATTATTTTACAAAAATATGACGTTTACTCACGTACAAGGTTATACCAGAGTCGGAGAAACTGATAGGGATGGAGCTATATCGATAAACGTAACACGATAACAGACCCGATATTTTTTTACAAAATGTAAGAAACTAAACTACTGCCGGATACTTTTGTACAAATTTATTAACTAATATTATACTTCATTACAAGATGTTACACGTATTAATTCTTGATTGATAATGCCAACTTCTTCAAAACTTTCGAAGCTGTTGTAAAATAAGTAGGTATATTTAGGTAGGCACTCGACAATGAAACGAAAAAATTATAACGACAGGTAATCTTTATTTATTTATTTTAATCAAAATCTGATGAATCGTCACTACTTATTTCATCTCGATATTTATTCAGATCGATATCATTACTTATTTGGTCACAACACTACAACTGTCATCGAGAAAATAAAGAAATGGAAATAGTATAGTGGGAGTATTGCGGGTCTATTTATAAAACGTCATTGTATTGTGTAGTTTAGTGATGTGATAACTTGTCCCCGCCAACGTCTGTCGCGCACAAACTTGTCGGACTATAATCCATAAGACGTCCCAACTTACGTTAAATATGTGTAACTATAAGTGATGATCAAAATTGTCTTTTAACTTGACGTGAATATGTATAAGTACTTTAAAAACTTCAAACAAAACTGACATACCCAGACTTTAACTGTCTTTTTTAGGACTTTGAGAAGATGCATCCTTAGGGGGCTGGAACAATAATAATTACAATTATTATACATGACGCCAAAATACAACCATAATATATTTATTATCTTAATTTAGTATTAACAGACCGCGTTATGAAACCTGTCGATAATGAATGATCACAAAAATAAGAGCATAAGTTAAGAGGTTATTACATTGCACGATCTGTCGTAGCCGATTTATAGTGAGGGGGGGGGGGGCATGATCTTGCGTCGCTATTGGCTCGATTCGTGCTATTCATCCAGTTATTTGTTGCTACTCAATTAGAGCTGGATAAATACCTTACTAGTGTTATCAACGTTGATAAAAAATATTATATTAGATTCTGTACCGACGCGACGCGGCGACGTGGCGATGATCTAGTTCCGTATTCTTTTATTATTAATGTGCTAGTAATTTTTGTCAAACAAATGCCATACAAAAACCACCTTATCCATAATTATTTTTTGTTAGTAGCAGTTTTAGATATGATTCACGTTTATGTTCGCATAATCACGTGATTAAATTACAAGTATCCATTTTTCATTGAAAACTAGCTGCGTCCGCGGGTACGTTCGCGTGGACTATAGAATGCCGTCGATCAGCCACACTTGCGAATCTTACTACCATGATCCCAAACATTTTAAATACAAAAATGCTTATTGTGGGTGACCCTTAGAAGATAGACATAATTATGTTCTCGCAAAAAAATTTATAGCTCTTTTTAAAGTCTTCAGTTATGTGGTACATTAATTTGATATATATCTTATGGTTTGCTCAGCGTAAGCCATTTAAGCGCCCGAATTGATTCACCATTTTCTAAAATAAAAGTAGCCCAAGTTACTTCTTATAAAATCAAATATCTGTCAGTTAAAGTCCCGTTAAACGCAGTCCAACCGTTTCGGAGATTACTCGGAACAAACAGACAGACATAAATTTAAAAAATTTGGGTTTTAGGTAAAAAGCTGTTATTTTGACATAATAGCAACATTTATATTTACCATAATTCTATTATCTCTTCATTATTAGTGACAAAATATTGGACGTTAGTCTTATATTTTAAATACATACTTTAGGTACCATAACTCGTTTTGGATTATTATTACTTTTGAACTGTGATTGGTGTTTTATTAATAGTTGGTTTTGTTTGTGTGATTTTGGTACATTTCGGTATTTTTACATTTTGGTGTGATTTATTTGAACAAAATAAAGTACGGTATGTCGTACGATATGAATGGAAACATTACTAACTTTTGTAAGTACCTTTGTCTTATCTTAAATTACGATCATATTTTTAGGTCTTTTAATAATTTACTTAAAATCCAAGATAAACCAAACTATCTAGGTAAGTAAATATGTATTTTCACTTACTTTATTGTTCATATAAAGTATAGGGTATAAAGAGTATCAATACATAGTATAAAGTAAAGTCTTTAACGTAACGGATATTTATATGGTTTATACGCATACGCATCGCTGCTGCCACACGCGCCTCGGCCTAACTATAATGAGCTAAGCGCACTTTTTCTAAATATGAAATTATGAAAACTATCAATAGCTCTAACGACCGGTTCCAATAATCTAACTATAGTTAAATGTTAATAGCTATCGGAGATAATTTGCATTTTTTAATATATCTATGACTGGTATTTCTATATCACTATTCACACAAAGTTAGATAATACCACGGATAGTTAAAAACTTCTAACTCCAGTTAGGGCGTCCCTCTGAAACGTTTTGTTTTTTCGTTTAAAATAATTGACGTCCTATTTAGGATAAACGTTATTAAAGATTATTATTTATAAGTTATAATAATATTTTAAAATGATTAATAAACATAAATAAATATTTATAAAACACAGTTTGCACGTGTTATATGATGAAATTCTACAAATTCGCAATACATCCACGATTCGAAACATAAGAAAAAACAAAACGCTAGGTTTGGGCACACTCTTTTTCTTGACATCTGTGGTTTGGACTTTGGTTCAAAATAGTCGACTCGGTTTGCAGTTCTTTATGTTTTCTCTTAGTATCTAGTGTTTAATGTTTTACTTTTAGCATTGTTTATAAAGATTTAGCGTTATTTTCTTTAGCAAATCATTTACTATTGTTTTATTTAATTGGATATATATATATCAATTCAGATTCTGAAAATTAACTTTTATTCTATAATAGTATATAACCTGTAATCTTCATATTCTGCATCATCTGAGTCTAAATTAAATACTGCGGAGTCCGGCTTCATACATTTCAACATCACATTCATCACTATAAACAATATAATTATAAACAATTTCATTACTTTTTATTAAAATATTTTTTACGAATCCTTCAACAAGAACTTATTATCTCCCAAAATCGGGCGATAAACAAAATTCAAACCAAAGTTAATTTGAACAACTGACAGTTAACTGTAAATACGGTATTGAAACGCTTTACCTTTTTTTTCAATGAACTTATATATCTATGGTAAAAAGTTGACCATCTGACAGGTAGTTTAAAGTTAAAGTTAGAATTTTTTATCTATCTGTGTTTATTGAAACTGAAAAATGCTCACATAGATACCACTGGTAGTTATTATAATTGGCAGTTACAGATAGTTAGGAACTGGTCGTAAATCAATCGAATACGCTTTTTAAACATAAATGACACTACTTTGTACATTGCACCCGTGCGAAGCTGGGACGGGTCGCTAGATATATATATATATATATATATATATATGTAGATAGCTACATAATTCTAGACGACTATTATTAGGTCCTTACATATGAAGTTGGCGTTTTGTAGGCGAGGAATAGCAAGTCATTTTTTTTTGTAAAATATATTTAATTAATCAAAGTATCTACCGTTGTTATCTATGCAATTTTGCCATCTCATAAGTAGTTCATTAATCCCTTTACTAAGAAAACCATGGGGGCGAAAATCAATAAACTCCTTGAAGGCGGTTTGGACTGCCGCATCGGAGTTGAATTTTTTTCCTTGTAAGAAATTGTCCAAATTCCGGAAAAAATGGTAATCTGTTGGAGCAAAGTCCGGAGATTACGGTGGATGTCGCAGACATTCCAATTGTAGGTCATCTAACTTAGTGGTTGTTTGTTGTGCAGTGTGTGGTCTTGCGTTGTCGTGAAGCAGCAGTGGCCTAGAGTGAATGACCAATCTCGGTTGTTTAGCAGCTAGTTCTTCCTTAATGGTTTGCATTTGCTGACAAAAGATATCTGCCGTAATCGTTTGGCCAGATTTTAGAAAGCTGTAGTGAACGACACCGGCGCTAGTCCACCAAACACTCACAAGTAACTTTTTCTGAGTCAGTTTTCGTTTAGGGCAGGATTTGACTGGGTCTCCAGGGTTCAGCCATTGCGATGAGCGCATTCGATTATTGTACAGTGTCCACTTTTCATCACAAGTAATGATTCGATTTAAAATGAACGGTCATTATTGTGTCGGTTGAGCAAAGTAACACAGCAGTCGACGCGTGTTTGCAAGTTCGATTCACTCAATTCATGAGGTACCCATCGTTCAAGTTTTTTTACTTTCCCGATTTGCTTCATGTGGATTAATACAGTTTTATCACTTACCCCGAAGCCTGCAGCTATATCTGAAGTGCTTTGTGATGGATGCGCTTCCACAATAGCTTTTAATTCTTCATTTTCCACTTTGGTCTCCGGCCGTCCACGGGGTTGGTTCTGAAGGTCGAAATTTCCAGAACGAAAACGTTGAACCAAAAACGTACCGTGCTTTCTTTTGCTACACCAGCGCCGTACACATATCATTAATCTTCGAGCTATTTCTGCAGCACTGGTAGAACTCGTACTCGTAAATATACCGATATTTCATGTTTTCCATTGTGCGGTAATAAGCGACGCCAAAGAAAAAAATAATGAGCAAAAAACTAATGAATGACTGTTTTCAAAACTCAAATGTACCAGCTAAATGAATTTATAAATTTGAATTTGGAATTCTTAACCAAAGAGGAGATATTTCAGATCAAAGTGGTCAGTATGATAAAACGCCAATTTAATATGTAAGGACTTAATATTTTAGATAAAAAAGCTGTTAAAAATTGATGAAGCTGTTTAAGATGAGTAGACAATTTTTATTAAATAGTCTTTCTACTTTAAACATATTTTTGGAATTTAAAATTTAGTCAAATAGCAAAACTAAAGTATTGAGTATATATATAAGCAAGAAAAATACAGATCATATACATTTTTTCAAAGTATTTTAAGAAGTTAGTGTTAAAAAATAGGGCTTTGAAAATCTAGGTCGCCTTAGGGGCTATTCAAGTTATGTTAAAAGATAAAATGCGTAACGCAATGAAAGGGTCACAATAAAGTGTCTTTAAATATAAATATCATATAATATGTCTTACCGCAAAATATCGGTGATACAAAACCACGCCGTATACACATCCTATTGACACTAAAATTTGAATGACTAGCCATACAATCACGTTACAAACTTGAGCTTGACCAAAAAGTTCTTTTCCGTTTTTAATACACAACATCGATTCTGTGACCATTATAGCTCCATAAACCCAACATTGCGTACCAACTCGCTTACAATTCGGATCTGTTACATATGTGTAATATTGCCTGAAATTTATTATAATTGTTATTAGCATACAATAACATACCATCACGCCTGTATCCCCAAAGGGTTAGGAAGAGGTGTACTAATGTACACCCACAGTTCGGCAGGTACGTTTTTAGGTCCCATGTAACAGGGGGCAAGCCTATGCCCATTAATCAGGCACAAAGCCAAATTGTGAGCTGCTACTGAGGATGTCATAGAAAAACCCAATAACACTTTGCTCGACCTGGGAATCGAACCTAGGACCTCAAGCATAGTAGTCAGTTTTAAGACCATTAGGCTGGAGGCAGTTATGAAAATATGAACTATCAATATTAAAGCGATAAACTATAAATAGGTTTTTTTAAATATAAAATACACCATTTTGTAAACTGTACCCGTGCGAAGCTGGGGTGGGTCGCTAGTTGATTATAAATAGTTGATAAGGCAATATTGGGGAGTACCTATAGAATAAAATTCTAAATTTTTGGGCGCTTACATGGCGCTTTCTAAATAGTAACGATCGAAAGAAGTTTTAATATTTTCAAATAACATTTTACTTACCGAACTGAGGGTGCCACAATTACTCCTACCAAGCATAGTCGTGCTATGACAAGTGGGTGAGATGGTGGCATTTCAAATATATGTTTTAGGAAGAATGTATTTAGTTCAGATATCTGCCAGAATACAACAAGTTGACTCAAAGCACAAAATCTCATATATGGACTAGTTGGATCCAACCATCGCACAGGGGTCCATTGCACAGGAGTAAATTGAAGTATAGCTCTTTTAATTTTTCCAGTCGTAGATGATATATCTCTGTGAAAACAAATTAAGCGATCATTATAAAAATAATCCACACTTATAATAAAAGAGTAAAGACTTGAAAAATCAAATGGGGGGGGGGGGGGGTCAGAATCATGGTCAGAACACATTTTGATAGGTATGTTTGCATGCCAATAACGCTAAAACTGCTTGACCGAATTTAATGAAATTTACGTACTCGTTTGCGATTCATTATTGATACGTAATGAAACCGAGCCGTTTTTGAAAAGATTGATAACTGGCGATGAAAAGTGGATCACGTACGACAAGAACGTGCGAAAAAGGTCGTGGTCT
Organism: Saturnia japonica; assembly: GCA_033032175.1. Classification (NCBI taxonomy): domain Eukaryota; kingdom Metazoa; phylum Arthropoda; class Insecta; order Lepidoptera; family Saturniidae; genus Saturnia; species Saturnia japonica. The sequence goes on from CM065305.1 coordinate 11,228,596, forward strand.
TCACAGACTGTGGCTAAACCTGGGCTAACTCGAAATAAGGTGATGCTGTGATTCGATGAGACTAGAAGGGCATTGTTCATTATGAGCTTTTACCGCCCGGCAAAACCATCGATTTGGATCTCTACTGCCAACAACTGATGAGATTAAAGGATGCAGTTGAGAGAAAGCGGCCGGAATTGATCAACAGGAAGGGTGTGGTCTTTCATCACGATAACGCTAGACCACACACATCTTTAGCCACTCAGCAAAAATTAAGAGAGTTTAGCTGGGAGGTATTAGTGCATTCACCATATAGCCCTGACCTTGCACCTACAGATTTTCACCTGTTTCGGTCTCTTCAGAATTCTTTAGGTTCTATAAGGTTAACATAAAGAGAGGAATGCCAAAACTATTTTGTTGCGTATTTTTGATCAGAAGTCCCAAAGTTTCTACAGCAACGGGATCATGTCTCTACCTACAAAATGGCAGAAAGTCATCGAACAAAATGGCACATACATACTGTAAATAAACTTTGAAAAAATGTCTTGAGTTTTCATATAAAAATACGAAGAAACTTTATCCCCGATCTATTAATGTAAACGACATATAATTATTCAATTTATTGTAAATAAGATGATTCTAATTTTTGAAATACGCCTGAAGTACGCGCTATTTTACCCTAACCTAGGATATTAATGTAAAATTACATAATATGTAATTCATATTATTTAGACATACTACTATTTCTGACGGTCCCAAGCCCGTAAGAAGTATGAGGCGAAAATTGGTATCAAAGTTGAATTGTTGCAATTGATAATAATAACAGATATGAATCTAGGTACTCATAGTACAGAATAAGTGCATAGTAAGTAACTATAGGAGTACCAAAATCTCATGGAACGAAAACAAAAAAATTAATTGAGATTTTCATATGGCAATTATCAATTGTCATCTATCAAATTAAATTCGAGTTGAGTCAACCGCTGCAGAGATGTTTTGTTTTTTTCGTGAAAATGTCGACAAAAACCAATTCGATCACAAGCAAGGAACGTTGTTTACAATGTATACCAAAGGATTTGTCCAGAAGAAGATGGAGGCCAATCAGAATCTTCGATTTTAAAGAGAAATCAAACATTCACCGGTAGGTGGAACTAACAAGTCAAGATACTTTATATTTTATACATACATTTTTCTAAGTACCGAAACAATTATTATTCATTTAATCATAGTGTTAAAGTTACAGTTAGTAATAGTTTGGCAGGTTTTTTTGATATTCTGCAAACAAACATTTTTGTGAGTAAATTATTTAGGGTTCTCGTACATTAAAAGAAAAATTAAAACTCATGATGAAATCAAATAAGTAATATTTATATTGTGTACTATCCTTACTCTACGTTATTGAACTGTTACTTACAGGGGTTTCTTCTTCTACCATACATAGAATTATTAATGAAGGAAGAGTAAAGGGAGGTGTGTTCTGTACGCCTGGTAAAAAGAGGAAAGGGGGAAAGAAAAAAATTAATCTGGACAGTTTGGTTTAGAAGTGATCAGAAATAAAATAAAGGAATTTTATACTGTACGGAAAGAAATTCCAACCATGAGGAAATTGTTACAAACTCTTCGGGAAGATATTGATTTCAATGGAGGCAGAGAATCATTGAGGTAACAGATATATGTATCTACTTATTTTACTTGCTATAGTTTAACGTTTCTATATTTTATAACTTATGCTTTTTTACAGGCTTATTCTGAAGAATATTGGCTTTGAATTTGTAAAGTGCCAATCAAAAAGAACTATTTTGATGGAGCGTCATGACATCAAGATACAAAGATTCAGATATTTAGAGCTTATGAAGAAGAACCGTGAATCACAAGAACCTAACAAACTAGATGTAGTTTATTAGACGAAACATATATACACGGTTCATGTTCTGTAAATAAGTGTTGACAAAGTAAAGATCTTGCAGATCCGTCTAGAAGTATTTCAGCGGGAGCAAGATGAATTATTGTGAATGCTGGCGGCGAAAACGGTTTTGTGCCCAATTGTTGCTTAATATATAGGTCAAAAAGTATATCTGCTGACTACCATCAAGATATGAACCAAAATAACTTTAAAAAATGGGTCACGGAAAAACTAATACCAGATCTTACGAAACTAGCTCTCATTGTCATGGATAACACAAGTTATCATTCTGTACAGTTGAATAAACCGCTCTCACAAGCCAACTGTATAGCTGATATTAAAGAATGGCTGCTTAAAAATAATATTGATTATGAAGATCGTTGGCGTAAGTGCCAAATACTTGAAGCAGTGCAACAAAAGCAAATGCAAAATTCCAAACCCATAAAATATGACATTGATGAAATTTTTAAATCGCACAGTCATGAGAGTGTTTATAGGCTAATCCACCTTACTCATTGCACTCTAAATCCCATAAGAAATGGTATAGGGGTATTAACATGTAAGCGAAGAAAGTTTTTTTGCCGAAAAGAATAATTAATAGGCCTTGTCAAAATGAATATCTAAAAGTCAATTAACAGAGGAGCTTTACTTCAACAAATATGGTGCAGATGAAATGGCAAAATTTTTATGTAATGCGAGATTATTGTAAATTATACCATAAAAATGATTATCATTAATCAAGATAGGTTAATTAGAATAAGCAAGAGGATGCGATTTATTTATAAATGGGAACCTCTGTGTCTTCATCATCTTCCTCAGATGAAGAAGAAGATATGCTAAGTGGAGTACTTAGAACCATGTTACAGCTCGGAATAAAGTTATTTCGTATTTTTATGATAAAAAAATGCAATTACACATCGCCTCTTTGCTTAAATAATGTAATATCTTGAAAATTACAAGTTTTATCAAGACGGAGTGTTTTTCGACTTTCAAAAAATAATTTCTTATTGAAATTAATAATTTGTTTACTGTAAATCTAAGGATCTTACTTCGGTAAATTATAACCAGAATAAACTATTTAAGTAAAAACTATTCAAAATACTGATAACTTTAGAAGTTTCGCAAGAAATTGGCTTTATTTGAAAAATAGGGGAAAACATGTCACACTGTTCTTTCTTGCAAGTATAAAGTAAGATAAGTCTTACAAACTAAAATGTCACAATGTTTTTGCCGGTACTTTTTTGACAGCGTAGTACAAATAATGTTTTTGATAAATGATATTAGGGCATATTAATAAAAAAATTAAAAGTATCAAGGCGTTTTACTCCAATTACCCTAGTGTTTCTTATTGTAAAATTTAATTTCCTTATTTTCCATGAGATTCTGGTATACCTATAAGTAAGGTGAGTGACCTTCACCTCACGCGGCAGGGTGCGCGGCGATACCTTACACACCTAGCGGCTAGTCGCGAATATGCCTACGCTTTTGAAAGGTAGCAGTGAGCGCAAGTAATTCAATACATTACCAAACCGTATTTTATTATTTCAAGGTTTACATTTTTTTTTAATTTTTTGTTTATTTATGTATAGATTTTCTCACTGTGAATTTAGATTAAGTTCTGCCTTAAAGTACTAGTCTTAAAAAAAATTAAAACATATTTTTTTTTTTTTTTAAATGGTTCTGATGCATTCAGACCAGATTAACGTATTTACACCTAAAGTACAAATTTTGAAAAAATCTCACGTGAGATTTGGGGCTGGGGAAGGGGTCGAACCAAATCTCCAAAATCACCTCACGTAATTGATGGACGCCCGCTTAACATGTACCTAACACTTAAAATATAACCAATGTTATCACATGGATGTTAAGTCATAAATGATTATTAATCGGAGATGACAAAATACAAAGCATTTGATCACTATAACTTTGTGATCCATAAAATATAAATCTTCCCTATCACAATATCTGCTACAAGCCACAATAGATGTCATTAATGTATTGGTATTTGAATGTAAGAGAGATATAGTATTATGATAATAATACAATTTCTTACCTTATACTAACCCATTTGTACTCTCTCATTTCCAAAATCTTGCATATTTTAAGTCCACACCATATACCTAAGCCATTGCAAATGAGAACATCTAATATAAGAGAGTCCCACCAACATTCTTTGAAATTTGGTAGCAAATGTGCAAATGCAATTTCAGTTATTTCCCACATTATAGATATAGCCCACAATAAACCTGCATGCCTAAATAGCACAGCTTTAAACATCCAACCCAAAAAGTGACCCCAAGCAAATACATCAACATGAGACCAAACTTTAGCTATGGTCAGGTCGGAACAATTAACTGCATATTCCTGAAAAATTAAAGACAACATCAGTATTTCAGTAAATTAAATTACATATACTAAATGTAACCTACACATTATACAAGAATTAATGATGGTTATAATATGAGATTGATAGACTTCAACACCATTCAAATGATCACCATAAAATTTGGTAGAACTAAGTGTTTTTTGCTATCTCTATTTTAAAGTTTTAATGCTATCTCTGTATGTGGTAGTTGGTGCTGTGGTTTGATCAGATGTCTCTACAGAACCAGCTAGAGTTATATAATAGAGAAGAATTTTTAGAGTGGCAGATCTTATTAGTGGTAATGCAAGGTCCCATTGCAGAAACATCATTACTATATATATTTCAGCCACAAAGTAGCAGCACTGTCTCTATTATCTACATGAGATATTCCAACTGAGTCATCAGGAACCTATTACAGACTGGCTTCAGTTAGAGCTATAATCCTATTTGAGTAAGATAACAAATACATAGCTATAAAGTGCAGTGATCACTAAAATCAGATGGACTACATGCCAGTTTTTTACTTCAGTAAGTTTTTTTTTTTTAATTTAAAAATAGAGATTATTATAGTTCATTGTTAAACTTTTTATAGGTAGTGTAATCCAATGATATGTAGTTACATATTTGCTTAAGAATAAACAATTACTGATGTCCAACATGTAATGGCATGGTTGGATGTAAAATCAACTGTGCAATATATGCCTTCATGGTCAGGAATGGTCAGATTTTTTTAATGCGCTATGCTTCCTACTACATTGTTAGCATACACAACTCTTACATGTTTAACACTTTTATGTTATCAGTAAATGGGTTTATTTTATTACTATTTATGTAGCAATTTAAGTAAATTAATATTTTGTTTTAATGTTTTAAGTATCTTTCAATAACAATTACTTTCAATGTTTTATATCTGCCTGGCTTCCCACAAAGCCTCATTCTAGTACTGTTAATATTTCTTTAATGGTTATTAAATAATGCTATTAAATTTACACTACTTTACCAAAAAATGGGCACCTTACGAAATTTACGTTCTAAGGTCGATTTTAGTTAATTAAATTATTTTAAATGTAATTGTTTGATGTAGTTTGTATACTTATAATCAAGTAAATTAATATTCGTGAAGTAAATTCTGGCAATTTTTTCATTAATTTTCGATGAATTCCATAAAACCCATGTACACGTCCAAACAATAAGAAGTGGTCAGCAATAAAAGACAAAGTTTTTTAAGTTTTTTAAATTAAGTAAAATTACAAATGTAGACATTTAATAACGAGTTTGACCGGCTCTTGCAAAAATCAAGGCTTGAATCCCTCTGGGCATGTTTTCCATGATATTTGTTTTTAATAACGTTTTGAGGAATACATTCTTACACTCTTCTGCAATGACTCTTTTCAGCTCCCTGATGTTTTGTGGAGAAGGTTGCACTGATCACATACCAAACAGCAAATAGTTAACCAACAGCATGGATTTGTGATGGCAAGGTCAACTAATACTAACTTAGTAACCTATTTGGACTATCTTGTGGAGGCTGTTGATAGACGTTGCCAAGTAGACGTCATTTATACAGATTTTTCGAAAGCCTTTGATAAAGTTTCCCACAGTAAGCTTCTGAATAAATTACACCGCTGTGGTTTTGGAGGATCACTGTTTAAGTGGTTCGAATCATACCTATATGGGCGACAACAGTTTGTGGCTGTTAAGGGCTTTATTTCAAAAAATTATGGTGTTACTTCCGGCGTCCCGCAAGGTTCACATCTAGGACCTTGGTTATTTAATATATTTATAAATGATTTAACACAGTACATTAAACATGCCCAAGTATTTCTATTCGCAGATGACCTGAAGCTAGCTAGAGTGGTTACTCAGGCGACGGATTGCGAATGCTTACAGGAGGATATAAATAATCTATCAAATTGGTGTTCCACAAACGGTATGCTGTTGAATGGCACTAAATGCTTTCACATTAAGTTCACCAAGAACAAGTTAAAGCAGCAAGCAAGCAGCCTATACAGTCTCATTACAAGATATGTGACGTTTCTCTGCAGGAGGTTAGTTATATTAGAGATCTCGGTGTCATCTTTGATTCTAAACTAACTTTCCAGCATCAGTATGAAAGTATGGTTGCTAAGGCTTCGAGAATGCTAGGATTTATAATGAGATCTTGTATATTATTCAAAACCAATAACACCAGAATCGTGGTTTATAACGCTTACGTTAGATGTATCTTGGAATATTGTAGTGTGGTATGGTCACCCTCCTATAAGTCTCACCAATTGCGAATCGAAAGGGTCCAGAGGAGGTTTGTACGACACCTGGCGTTTCTTTGTCATCGTAGTAAATATAAATACAGTTATTGGGACAATCTTACATATTTTAAAATCAATTCATTAGCACTTCGTCGACAGCTTATGGACATGTTGTTCTTGTACAAAATTTTTAATAACAAAATAGACTGTCCACAATTACTGCAGAAATTCAAAATTAGGACACCCAGTAGATATCCCAGATATAAGATACCCATATTCCATACACGACAAGCAAGGACAAATCTCGGATTTAACACCATGGTGTGCAGATTGTCACGCTCTTATAACCTCCTCTGTAACTCGGCTGATTTGTTTTCAGACTCATTGCAGGTTTTTCATAATAATGTTCTGAGGTTCTTGAGAGCCAAAAGTTTAAATTAAATTTTATGAAATTATTGATTGTCAATTTATAATTTAGATTTTATTTATATTATATTTGTTTTATTTTATTGTACTGTGGATTGTTAATTTTAATTTTATTGTGATTGTAAAGCATGCATTATTATTGTTTATCATTTGTTTTGGTCATTATTAAAGCATGTGGTGGTGGCCTTCAAAGGCATAATACACTGATAAATGTATCAAATTTTTTTAAAAATTATAATGTTATTTTTGTGTATTGGCCACTGGCCATCCAATTATGTAAATAAATAAATAAATAAATAAATCTCTTTAGAATATCCCAGACATGCTCAATTGGATTGAGATCAAGACTTTGAGCTGGCCAATTTAAACGACGGATCCCAACTTCTTGCATGTACGCTTCCACGTCTCTAGAACAGTGAGGGCAAGCATTGTTGTCCATAGATATGGAACCTTCCTCAAGAGCAGTCAATGTGAGCTGTACATGTGGAATTAGGACCTCTGTTATGTACCGGTGTGCATTTAATGTTCCATTTTCTATGAAAAAAAGCTCCGTACGCTCCGTCGAATTAATTGCTGCCCAAAACATAATGAAGACTCCGCCATAGAGAGTGATTTCTTCAAAACACACTTCTGCATAGTGTTCACGTCATAGGCTCTAAACAAAAAAGAACGTAACTCCGGATTAACTATACAGTGTCAACATCTGCTGGAAGAGGTAAGTAAAACCAGTAAGGTTACTTTCCAATGGATTCACTCACGCAAAAAGAGCCCATCAGTGGCCTAGTTGCAGAAACCAATCCGCTTATCAAGTACCAAACGTTTCTGTGGTCTTTGCAGCACTCACTGGTGTTGGTTCTCTTCACACAAAGAGATTCTAGATTTATCAGGAACCAATACTTTATTCCAGTCCTCCAGAGTTCATGAAGCACAGTTTCGAGCAATTCAGTACTTACTGAGTAATTTAGGGCTCCGGGCTGGGCGGTAACTACTGATACTGTTAGCCAAATACTCCTCCTGACCATCCACAAGCTAACTTCTACTCTTACTTCTTCAAGGTTCTTCTTTTGGTCCATACTTGAAGCCTTACAATTCCGCAATGCTTGATTCACTAAAAAGCAGTTGTGCATTGTTTTCTTCCTGAAACGGTCTCTTGATAATGTTGCAAAGTTCTCTAGACAGTTGAACGGCTCACACTTATTGCTGAGACTCATAAGTTTGCTAACAACTTTCTTCAAGTAGGTCCTTATCACTTTATCAGTCATATCAAAAACTCTATTTAATGTAAAAAAATAGGTTAAATTGTTTAATTTGCAGAAAATATCCAAGAAGTTTTAAAATTATAGTAATCAGCTAAAAATAATTTTGAAGCAATTTTACAATAACCATTACTTTTCTTTTATTAATTTTTAATTTGGATGATAAGGAATTATACCAGGATGCTTCAAATAACATGCCAATAAGTCCTCAAATTAATAAATTCTCTTTCTTGCAATATTCAATGAAGTAGAAAAAAAAAACTAAAGTGCCCATTTTTCTTTTTGCAAGAGGGTTTAATAGCGTAAATAATATACTATATCCATCTATACATCTAATAAAATTGAAGTGCCTGTTTGTAATGGCAAAATAACTGTTTTTTACTAAATGCATATGAAAGTATTTAAGGTACATATTATAACACTTTTTTTTTTTTGTTTGTCTATTTGTTCCTGGTAATCTCCGCAAGGGTTGGACCGATTTCGACGGGACTTTCACTGGCAGATAGTTGACGTTATAAGGAGTAACTTATGCAACTTTTATTTTCGAAAAAGAGTTAGGGTTCCGCGCATACAAAGAAAACTAATCGTGGTTAATCAATTTGGGAGTTTAAATGGCTTACGCTGAGTAAACCATACAAGATATATCAAATTAATTTACTACATAGTTGTAGATCTTCAAGAACTAACAAATAGTCAGCGAGAGCATATGTCTAAACATCTTCTAAAGATCAACTGCAATAAGCATTTTTGTCTTCAAAATAACCTGGAGGGGGGGGGGGGGTGTAATATGATTTGTGTGCATGCCCATTCAATGACACTCTGTAGTATGTCTGTACTCTGTGAGCGAACACATATAATATTATATAGTACTAGACCACTTTCAACCAAATGATTCCTTGATACACGAATTAATCACAAAAACAATTTAATGTTTAAATAATGAATCAATTACAATATTGAATTAAAATAGTAAGTTATACTTTTTAATGAAATAAATACCTTATCCATATCAATGTGAAAATCACGAAGATTTGGATCAATCCAGTACATAATGGCATAAACTGTAGAATAACTTTGAAACAAGAGGAACAACAGAGCAAGTAGGTATAATACTGACATGCCAAATACAATTCTCCAAACAGCAGGATGTGGTCTTGTGAATGGGCCATTGGGGAATGTCAGAACTGATACTATTAAAAAGAAAAATACTACACAACATATTCCTGACCATATATTGTCTTGAGTGTTGGTTTCATCTCTGTAAAAGATATATATTTAGCACCATATTCACTATGAAGAAATTTAAAATATAATTACTACAAACTTTCCCTAGAAATAGTCATAAAGTAATGTAGAATTAGAAAACACTGTTTACTCATTTTAGTCCAAGCAAGTATTCTATTTGATGGTCATCTGATGTGTAAGTTTACAGATATTTACAAAATTAAAAATAAGAGACAAGGATATAATTTTAAACAGATAAGAAAACCAAAATAAATGCATTGAAAGGAACTACATAAGACATTTACATATTTTTTGTTATATTTTAGAACTAATTTTTTAGAACAATATTTTATTGTAATATAGATAACCATTTGACAAGTCTCAAGTGATGTTTAAGTCACAACACAATTGAAGGTAGTAATATAATCTTAAAAAGGGAATTGGCTCTTAAATGGATTTGCTGGGACACCTATAAATGCTAATAATTTATTTTTTAAATTAATTACATGTTTATTTTACTTTAAATATGCTAATTTGCCATACTACTTTTTTGAACTACTTCATTACTTGAAAATATATCCAATCTGGTTATTATTATATAATTATTGGATGTCTGTTACCTTCCGTATCATGGATTCTTCAGATTGTATTACATAACAGACATATGCCTATAATTTTTGTGAGTGATACAGTCTGTGGTTTTTAGAACAAAAATGCTTTCTAACAGTGAATTAACTAATCTATACAATTAATAAAATTTAAGTGTCTATTTGTAATGTCAAAATAACAGCTTTTTACCAAGTGCATATGAAAGTATATACAATTCCTATACCAAAATTTTTTTTTATGTTTGTCTGTTTGTTCTGAGTAATCTCTGAAATGGTTGTATTGATTTTGACTGGTAGACGTTAGCTGATGTTATAAGGAGTGACTTTGACTAATTTTATTTTTGAAAAAGAATTAGGGTTCCGTGCAAATTAAATAAAATGGCAGTGGTGAATCCATTCTGGTGCTTAAATGCCTTACGCAAAGTAAGCCATAGGAGATATTTCAAATGAATGTACTACATAATTGTAGATATTAAAAAGACCTATAAAAAAGTCTATCTTCTAAGTACCACCCATAATAAGCTTTATTATCGGAAGCAGGGATAGCACGATTCGCGCGTGTGACCCATCAACGGCATTATATAGTACACGCGAGCGCGGCCGCTGACACAACTAGTTAAATTATGGAATCATAAGACAATGACATTTAGGCAATGTGTGAGGTTACATCATTCAAAGATTTTTATGTACAAAATTCAGATAATGAAATAAACTAATAGTAAAATACCTGACAAACGCTTTGTAGATAACTGAAGCAATAGATACAGCTAACAATGTAATAGTATGAGGTTTATAAAAGAATTCCAAAGAAATATCATCCACCGGTCTCTCGTTAATTGAACTAAACGCGTCCGCATATTCGCTTGAAAGAGCAGATCCGCTTATTGGCATTTTATTAAATCTAATTTATGTCATAAAAACTAATAGACCTTAAAAAACTAGTACTGTAATACAATAATAAATTAATAACAGAATTTTTTTTCTTGATTACTATGTAGCAGTGTAGCCATTAGTGTAGCGATGGCAGTGTTGCCAACCCTGAAACCTGTCTGATCGTAGAATCCAATAAAAAATACGGTAGATTTTTCAAAATTATGTTGTAATATTTATTTCAAATACGGTAGAATTAACTTGTTTTTTTTTTTAACAGATATCGTAGTCTATACATATAGTAAAATTGAAGTGTCTGTTTGTAATGTCAAAATAACAGCTTTTGACTAAATGCATATGAAACGACACGAATATGCACGACAACGTTAACGAAACACCCATTTTTAAAATTTTTGTCTGTCAGTCTGTTCCGGGTAATCTCTATGGAGTAACCTAGTCTACTTTTATATTAGAAAAAGAATTAGAGTTCCGCACAAATAAAAAAAAAACTGGTCATGGTGAATCAATTCGGGCACTTAAATGGCTTACGCTGAGTTAACCATAAGAGATAAAGTAAATTAATATACTACATAATTGTAGGGATTAAAAAGACCTACAAAAAAGTCCAAGACAGTATACGCCTATCTTCTAAGGAACACCCACAATAAACATTTTTGTCTTTAAAGTAGCCGGGAGCGAGAGAGCAAGATTTGCGCGGGCATTTTGTAGTCCACGTGAGCAAAGCCACGGGCACAGCTAGTTGAAAATAAAACTCATACTAATTAATCATAATCAGACAGTATAATTGTTTCGCAGTTTTTATACATATCGATATTATGCTTTTGAATCATAGCATTAGTGGGATTAAAATCAACACAGTTTTTTCCGTATATTTCCCTTGATGGACTTCGTAAAACTTTTTTTGGTTTTAATGTCGTTGATTTTGCTGAAGACTCTTTCGCATTCAGCATTCGAGTGTGGTAGGGACAAAATAGCCGACATAAACTTTGGCAAGTGCATAAAATAATCATTCCCTTCTCAATGCTGATCGCGCAGTCGTGTTACCTGAAAAAATTAATTATGGGGCTGCAGTAACGATACATAGGGATATATAATAAAAGTATTATTTGTAAACTTACTTGGTGCCAAAACATGTCAGGAGGTGGACTTAAATCCAAATTTTTGTGATAAAAGGGTAACTTCCGCCACTCATCATATAGTTCTTGTTGATGTTGGATTGAAGTTGGGGTAATTCATGGCAGTAAAGGAAATAACGAGGAAACCGACTCTTCTCTATCATTGGAAAGAACTCTCTGTATATAAAATTTTGCTATTTCTGTCATAGTTTTGTCGTTAACAGAATATCGTTTACGAATGCCAACACAAGCTCTAACAATAAAATTTTTACACATCTTTCTCAGTCTTAACTTTGTTTCTTCGTTTTCAATTGAATCTAGTTCTTTCTTGACACCTAAGCCGAGATACAAGATGTCCAGAAAGGGTATCGGGTATTTGTTTTCGCGCCATATTCGAAACGGGGCGTCTAAAGGGTGCGGGGAGGGGTTCGTGGCGTCCGCCATTTTGTGGAGTTTTAGTCACGATGGAACAGTACTCGGGGGCGCATCGCGCATTTTGCGTACGAGCGCATTATCGTAATGGTGATTCAATAGTGACTGCTCAATGTTTCTATCGTGCGGAATATCATACACGCCACGCGCCAAGTGACGATAGCATTAGGAAATGGATCAGGATGTTCGAGAATACAGGTGCGACAGTTAAAATTCAAAACTCTGGTCGTCCTCGTTCAGTTCGCGATGAAGAAACAATTGAAGAAGTTAAGGCGTCGGTTCGTCAAAATCCGTCTTTATCCATCCGAAAGCGAAGCCAAGCGTTGAACATCAAAAAATCGTCTTTACATTCGATTTTAAAGAAAGACTTACATCTAAAAGCCTATAAAATTCAATTGGTTCAAGAATTGAAGGATACGGACTATGCTAATCGACTGAATTTTGCGAACGAAATGCTGCAGCGATTTAACAACTTTAACAACATACTGTTCAGTGACGAAGCAAATTTTCACCTGAATGGTCATGTTAATAAGCAGAATTGTCGGTACTGGGCAGTGGAGAATCCGAGACGAAAGCATGAACGACCCCTGCATAGCCCAAAGGTCGTTGTTTGGGCCGCTATGTCTGCTAAAGGCATAATTGGTCCTTATTTTCATGAAGATCAACTGGCCTCCCAGAAGCCCCGACCTTAGCCCGCTTGACTATTTTGCATGGGGATACCTTAAAAGAAAGGTTTATCAAAACAATCCGACGAATCTAACCCAGTTAAAGCAAAACATCAGGTCAGAAATGGCAGCAATATCGAAAGCTATGTGTCAACGTGTTATCGCCAATCTTCGTTTCCGTTTAGAAGAGTGCCAGCAACGTAACGGTCATCATTTGGATAACATCATCTTTTCCAAATAATTCTCCAATTCATATGCTAATAATAAACAATAAACTTTTTTATTGCATACAAATAATTTTTGTTTCATTGAACTTACAAATACCCGATATCCTTTCTGGACAACTTGTATATGTCTTTCAGTTCTTTTTGATTTATATCTGCCGTTGGATCTAAAGTTTCAATTGGAGTGGAATTTACATAGCTTCTGTGTAAAATCAAAAGTAAAAGCTCTTTATAAAAAGTTGTCATTTTCTTATCTATTTTTGTAATTAAAACAGATTTGCTTTGAAAATAGCTATTTAATGTTGTAAACTTTGGTAACATCCAATCCAAAAAATCATAATAAGCCTTGATAATGGGATCATTCAAGCACGAATGAATGTCGTGGCACTCTGCATCTTCTAGCCATTTGCTATCGAAATATAGACGTAATACATCCCATTGTTCAAGAATCCTTTGCACTACTGCATTTAAAGACGACCATCTAGTCTGAGATGGTCTAAGAATTTTGTGCACATCCACCTCAGCAAAATGCTGGAACTCCTTGAACTCACTCTGCCTTTTACTAGTAGATTTAAAATAATTGTAAATATTCCGCGCCATTTGTTCACAATTAGGAGGAACCTCTTTGCATGCGTCACTAGCGCAAAGATGTAGCGAATGTCAAATGCACTTAATCACAATTATACCTGGACAAAGTTGTCGAAATCGATACTTTTGAAATGAATATATAACAGATGTAAAAAGTTTTTCAGAATTTGCAATATGTTCGGTTGTTTTGTCATCAAATAATTGGATTAAATCCCAAAATCGAGTTAATACTTTACCAATATTTGGATCAAAATACCTGACCACAACAGCTATTGTCTTTACTACAGCAATATCTGTGCTTTCGTCTATCAAAATTGAAAACATTTGTGATTTCAAGTCACTAATCAGATTCTCTTTTTCAGTTTCACCAATACAGTTATTTATCATAGCTTGAACTTTAGTTCGTTTTAACATAATATCTTTGGCTATCTGAGAATCTGGGAAGAACTTGGGCAACAAATCCGTTAAATGATTCACGACATTATGAGATGTTTTATTCTCAGCAACGAAAGCAGCTAATTTTATTTCTGAAGTCTTTAACAGTTCCTTTTTAATAACTGGCATGGATTTAAAAGCACTCACTATCGATTGCTGCTTTTGAGATGATGAAGCGCTGCATCTTTTTAAATTATCGATATGCCTATTTCCTTCTTTGTGGCGTTTTATTACACTAATTTCGGCTGTGGAACATGTATTGCAAACATTGCAGATATCCTTCTTCAAATCCCTATTATCTTTTCTTAGCCAATCACAAAATTATTTGTTATGCAAACCATTCTTCCCGAAAATTCTGCTTATAACGTTTTCTCTTAACCGGGGGGCGTGTTAGGCTATATTCTCGTTCAGAACCAAAGTCGCTATCACTCTACATATTTTAAAAGACTCGGACCATCGACATTTAAACACAGCACTAAAAACTCGTACCTCGTACAGCGTACGTAATATTATGTATGAAATGAAAATATGTTTGGTAGTCAAGCCAAATGATACCAATAAACTAGGTAAATTAAACAATTTACAAAAAATATTACATTAACTAGAAATATGTGTAATATTTACAAGATTTAAAAAAACAGGATCGTTATCAGGAGGTCGGCCTCGTCACCGTGAAATACGTTGTTTTTTGCTACCGTAACTATAAGTCTACGGTAGGTGGTAGATTTATGCAGATTATGATGTTTTTACCGTAATTACGGGGCAGTTGGCAACACTTGCGATGGCGATGCAAAAAGCCAGTGCTGCCAACCCTGAAATATATTTGATCGTAAAATTCATCAAAAAATACGGTAGATTTATCGCAATTACTTGTAGAGTTTAATTAAAATACGGTAGAATTACCTTGATTTTTTTTAACAAAATTTTATGTGAAGAAAATCTCTCTGAATTAGATAGATATATATAACGTTAATGTAACGTAACGCTTAATATAATATTAAGTTACGAAAACGTCTTCGATATCTGTTAAGCATGCAGAATTAATTGCAATTGCTGAAGCACTAGCATATATTGATTCCTTAGAAGATGGGTTATATGTTGTTTTGACAGATTCGAAGAGTGCACTCCAACAACTAGCTCGGTGTACCTCACGAGCTTGAGGAACAACACTGATAACACACAAGATTTTGTGACTGTTACAAAATTTCAATTCTAAAAATAAAAATATTATTTTACAATGGATACCATCCCATAAAGCAGCCCTTCCTAAAGTGGGCGATAACGCCCCATTGTGAGCGCCGCAGGCCTAAAGAGACTCAGAAAAAAATGTAGACGTTGTGTAGAGGCTTAGGGGGCGATTTGTAATTTCATCTAGGAGGCTACAACTTGTGAACATCAACTAATATTATTAGTTAATAGTATTCCTAGATAGGTAATATTCGTAGATAATAGACCGCGGGCAATCATGTTTTATCAAGTTTTTGTAAAATAACCTGACCTGTGCATTCCTGTATCAATCGGCTGGTTCATAGAATACTTGTTGAGTACGATTGAGATAAACGAGTTTATGCATGTTTGTTTTATTTCTGTCGGTAAGTGTTACTTATGCAATCCTATATAAACCACGTAATATTTATTTTATTTTCATTTGCGGTTTCACGCATAATAGATCAGTAATACTTAAGTTCAACATTTACTTACGTATTTCTCAAAACAAAACAATGTCGGAAGTAAAAAAGAAGAGACGGCAATACTGTGCGTAATATATTAAATTCGCATTCATTGAAAATCCCACAAACCCATCATCCCCTTTGTGGCTTCTATGTCTAAAACCATTTTCGAATGAACCAATGAAGCCTTCAAGACTGCAAGATCAAATGAATAAAATGCATCCAGATAAGAAAGACAAGAATGTAGCATATTTTCAAGACCTGGAGAAGAAGCATAATACTCAGTCAAGTGTAGCAAAACTCTTTTCGCTGGCTGCTAAGCAAGATGACGACGGACTTTGACCTTCGTACAATATCTCATTGTTAATTGCTCAAAAAGGCAAACCACACAACATCGGAGAAGAGTTAATAAACCGGCCGCAGATATTATCCGAAAAATTCCTTTCAGTAATAGTTCTGTGCAAAAACGAATTCATAAAATGGCTGAAAACATTGAAGAATCATTGTGCAATCATCTGAGGACTAGTCAATTTCCAATTCAGCTCGATGAGTCCACTTTACCAACTAATGAAGCATTATTGCTGTCATACGTGAGGTTTATTAAAGATGAGAAAATATTTGAAGAACTATTATTTGCTAGAAATTTAGAGACCGATACAAAAGGCGAAACTATATTCAATACATTGGAAAAGTTTTGTGATGAGAAAGAGATTTCTTTGAAAAATATTATATCAGTTGCTACTGATGGCGCTCCGGCTGTGACAGGTTCATAGCGTCCTTAAAAAATAAAATTCCAGATGGCCTTGCTGTACATTGTGTTATTTTTAGACAAAATTTGATTGCTAGAATTTAAGTGAACGACTATTTCAATTACTGCAATATGTCATCACAGCAGTCAATAAAATCAGTAACAACTCTTTGAATGATAGATTATTTCATCAGCTTTGTGTTACTAATGACGAAGATTTCAACCGTTTATATGTTTCATACTGAAGTTCGTTAGCTATCAATAGGACATTGTCTGATTCGATTTTACAACCTGTTTGACTCTGTGATAGAGTTCTTGGAAAATAAAAGATACAGAATTACGCAACAAGCTCATTACATCAAAGAATGTTATAGCTTACATGACAGGCCTGTATACATTGTTCATCGACAAGAATCTCTAACTGCAAAGTGATGAAATAAATTTAATTAAAACAAAAAAATGTAATTGCTGCTTTCGCAACCAAACTGCTTCTACACAAAAAAAGGGCAGACGTGAGATTCAAAATTTTCCGAATTTATCAGTATCCTGCAGTAAAGACGACTTGTTTGCCTACAGACAACATTTGTAAAACCTCCACATTGACTTCACCGAACAATACCAGGACATTTTGAACTTGGAAATACCAAACTGGGTGTTGGATCCGTTTTCAAATGTCAACACAGCAATATCAACTCAGCTGGAAGAAGAACTTATAGAATTGACAACGAACGAGGAAATAAAAATCAAGGTCAAAAATGGCTACCAAGAATTTTGGCTACAAAAACCGATCACGCAATTGTACCCTGGATTGTGGTCAATCGTTCAACGATTCTTGATAGCATTCCCATCGTCATATTTGTGTGAACGTGGATTAGTGCTGTGGCAACGCTGCTTACTAAAGAGAGAAATCATATACATGTTACCGAACGTGGCGACTTGCGGCTGTTCTTGAGTAAATTAGAACCTGATATCAACAAATTATTAAACATCATCAGATTCATTCTTCAAATTAGTTTTTATATTAGAATCGATTATGTTTGGTTTATTTTGAATAAAAGATACTCTGTCTGAATACTATAAAGTTACGTTAAGTAATCATTCTCATTGGCAGGTGTAGCCCGTAAGAGTTAACTTGACACCTGAGCGCCGTTGTGTACTACCTACTGTGCTCAGGTATCAAGTTAACTCTTGTGGGTTATAGTAAGTCTCGTTTAGAATGAATGTTTAATCTCCGCTAATAATAATTAATTTAATTTGAAGTTATAGTGGTTTTTAAGTAGGTGAAAAAAACGGGGGCGCTAAAATATAATATATTCTCAAAGTGGGCAGTAGACAAAATAAGTTTGGGAACCCTTGCCATATAGGTTTAATAAAAAACGAAGAAGTGGATCGTTTGGCAAAAGATGCTCTTATTAGCGGCATACCTTACCAATGTACACCATACTATACTGATCTTCTATAACTCATAAGAAAACAATGTTGTGAAATGTGGAGAGAATATTTTTAAATGGTACAAATGGCTGGCAAATGGTACAAAACCATACAGCCAACTTTGTTGCGCTTTACTTGGTTTGATAAATTCAAAAAAACTGCCTTTCGACTACGTTCCATTGAATAGTTTTTTATGTTTGATAAAAGTTAAGTTGTCTCCTAACTGTGAATTGTTTAATAGTATAGAAGATGCTAATCACTTAATGGTAGGATGTGTGCGAAACTAACCTGATAGACTAGCACTACAAGATAAAATTAATAATTCATTGTGATGTATTGGGCTATGTAATAGTATCCTTGCTTCTCCGACAACTGAGGAAGCAGGGCTGCTTTACAAACTAGTAATGACGGGCATTAGAAACCGATGAACGTGAAGATTGTAGTACTTAGTTTGGAAAGTTTGTTTGTATTGTATTTACTTTATTATTAATTTTTTTTGTGAAATTCTCTGGGGTGACATAGACACATTGATAAAACCCCCCAAAAAAAAGAAAAAAAAAAGGCATGAAATGCACTTTTACTCACATAGGCAGATGAGAAAGACCTTTTAGAAGCAACGTTCATAAACGATGCATATAATAGCAACTCTCGTGGGATTTTGTTATATGCTTTTCGTGCCAATTTCATGCAAGTTCTAATATTTAATTTACCACTACCGATAAGCAGGTAAGTTAAACTTTTTATGAATATTTTACAAGCGGCGTTCATTAACGATGCATAGTAACCTTCGCGAGGTTTGCCTTTCTAACAAAACATGATTTTGCAAGAAATAAATACTGTCGGGTATTTAGTCACCTAACAAAAATATGATTTCTTGCAAGACAAGACCTGTACCGATGCACAACGCCCCTCGCGAGCGACAGAGGCACAATCGGCCTCCGCGTTCGACATCTGTCTTGCATTGCTTTAAAATGATACCATTCCATCAGCATTTTCTTATGACGTTGTCACGTTCAACTATCGTCAGTAAATCGACTTTACAATCGATTTTTTTATGGTAATAAAATTTGTTCTAAAATAATGCATTATTTGCGAAAGTGTTTCTATAAACATGGTATTAACCTTATTGAAATAAAATATTCATCACGAGTATTCAATTTTGAAAAAAATTGTCTTTGACATCAATTGATTTTAATAAATATCTTAGGAGGTATCACAGTTTTAAAATAACTCGGCAGCAAAGTAAAGAAAGTTTCAGCTCATTTAGAATTGTAATATAGGTGCCTACGACCCAATCTTTCTAACCCTCTCTCTCTTATGTGACGCAGACGAAGATGCGTGGGTCAGTTACTTCAAAATAAAAACTAAAAACCACAACAATCACTTCAAGATCCCACCAAAACTTCAATCACCCTTATATATCACCCATAAATATCGTTATTTATAATTAAATAATGAGTTGCTTTTTAATTCAATATTGTATTTTTGTGTTCAAAAGGATTGTAGGTAATGCAAGTAATGGAACGCACCGCCCGCGCCTTTGGGACTATTTACGTAGTGTATAATAATTTCTAGCTGTGCCCCACGTTTTCACCCGTGTAGCCTATCATAATTATTCTTCCCACAAATACAAATTATTTCAATTCTTCAT
This sequence comes from Saturnia japonica, assembly GCA_033032175.1. Classification (NCBI taxonomy): domain Eukaryota; kingdom Metazoa; phylum Arthropoda; class Insecta; order Lepidoptera; family Saturniidae; genus Saturnia; species Saturnia japonica. The sequence goes on from CM065305.1 coordinate 11,248,453, forward strand.
TACCTTCTAAACTATGTGTCCAAATAAAAAGCAAAATTTAACTTCCTAAAATGGTCTTAATGATAAAGTAACTTTTGTTCGTAATGATTAATATACCCCGTATAAAATAATGATCATAAATCACTTTTTAATTTTAACCATTGTTTGTTATAAAATTGCTTATTGTGGTTTATATATAAGAGATAGCCATATGCTATTGCGGACTATTTTAAAGATATACTAAGGCCCAATATTTTTGTACAATATGTATTTACGTACAACTAAAAATTATCGCAGCGCACGCTTAATGCTAAAAAGCATTCTCTATCAGTCTTCCAGGAGAGTAAGAGACAGGTATATGCAAGGTATGCATAATATTTAGTACAAACTAGCTGTGCCCGTGGCTTTGCTCACGTGGACTACAGAATGCCCGCGCGAATCTTGCTCCCCCGCTCCCAACTGTTTTAAAGACAAAAATGCTTATTGTGAGTGTTCCTTGGAAGATAGATGTATACTCTCCCGGACTTCTTTGTAGTCTTTTTAATGCCTATGATTATGTGTTACATTAATTTGCTAGATCTCCTATGGTTTAATCAGCATAAGCCATCTAAGCGCCCGAATTGATTCACCACGACCAGTGTTTTTTTATTTGCGCTGAACCCTAATTCTTTTTCTAAAATAAAAGTAGCCTAAGTTACTCCCTATATCATTAGATATCTATCAGTGAAAGTCCCGTCAAAATCGGTCCAACCGTTTCGGAGATTATCCGGAACAAACAGACAGACAAAAATAAAAAAATAGGCTTTTTGTTATAGGTATCGTGTATAGTTTCTTATGCATTTATACTATTTCCATTTCTATTTTCTCCATGACCGTTCTAATTTGATAATTGTAGTGTTGTGACCAAATAAGTAATGATATCGATCGCATATGTCGATGTCGATTCATCAGATTTTGATTAAAATAAATAAATAAAGATTACCTGTCATTATAATTATTTCGTTTCATTGTCGAGTACCTTACCTATACCTACTTATTTAACAACAGCTTCGAAAATTTTGAAGTTGGCATTATCAATCAAGAATTAATACGTGTAACTTCTTGTAATGAAATATAATATTAGTTAATAAATTTGTACAAAAGTATCCGGCAGTAGCTTAGTTTCTTACTTTTTGTAAAAAAATATCGGGTCTGTTATCGTGTTACGTTTATCGATATAGCTCCATCCCTATCAGTTTCTCCGACTCTGGTATAACCTTGTACGTGTGTAAACGTCATATTTTTATAAAATAATAATGTAAAAAAGACGCTCGTTCAAGTTTTTACAGGAGCTGTCATCGAGAAAATAAAGTAGTTATTGGAAATGGTATAGTAGAAAACTTATTTTGACATTACAAACAGACAGTTCAATTTTATTAATTGTATAGATTAAATGTACATAGTTTAATTTATAATGAAATAAATAAAATGCGGTATTATTTTCAATAATTTATAATTGTCCTAACGTATTTCTGTGTAAATAATACATGAATAAAAATATTAAAGCATTTCATTACCTACGACAAGGTATTATCTGAAACTTTTAACCACGACCTAAAATCTAATTTGTGTAATTCTCAATCAATCTATACCAAAATACATCAAAATTGGTTCAGCGGTTTAGGCTGCCCGCCAGACATAGCACCCGTCTGGCCGGAGGATCCTCCCTTTTCTATGGCGGATGAGGAACTTTACTCTCTGTTCCTCACACCTCCGCTAAAGTTCCATAGTCGTCGAAAAAACCACAGCTGAGAGTTTCGACTAATTATATAATCACAGAATTAGAACAGTTAGAGGTATATTATTGCAAAACTGCAGAGGCCAAGGATATGATAATGGTGTCAATAAGCGTGGTGAAAAAAGTGGTTTCTAGAAACGTATTATTAAAATTAATCCACTTGCTTATTTTTTACCTTGTGGGAGTCATAATTGGAATCTCATCCAAGGACATGCAGCATCGTCTTATGTCCAAGTAAAATCTTTTTTTGGTTTGCTACAAAGGTTGTACACTCTGTTTGCCGGCTCAAGTCAGAGGTGGGCTATTTTAAATGCTCATGCAAAATCCTTATCGCTAAAACCACTTTCTGAAACTAGATGGGAGTGCAGAGTAGCATGGGTGAAGGCTGTTAAATACCAACTAAGCGATATATGTGATGCTTTAAAGGATTTAGCAGAAAATACAACAGCTTGTCAGTTGGTCAGTGAATGCCATTCTATAGAAAAGGAAATAACTAGGTATCTACGAATTTGAAGTTTCACTTGTCATATGGTAATGACATTCTTACAAAGACAAATGTTATCAGTAAAATGTGGCAAAGCGAAAACATGCACTTAGATGTGGTTAAATAACACCTAGACGCATTCACAAATTGGCTCGATAATTATCGAGATAATGGTTTTCAGTCATCCCTTGTAACAGCGAGAGAAATAGCCGAGGAAAATGATATTGACAGGCAGTTTAAAGAAGTCAGAAGACAACGTAAAAAAAGGCATTTTGATTATGAAGGGTAAGATGAAGCTCATGAATTGAATGCAGAAGAGATTTTCATAATAAACTATTTTTATGTTATTGTCGACAATGTGCGCGCAAGCTGCCATCCTAGGTTTGAGGCACTTAAACATCATGAGAGCATATTTGGTTTTATGTATAATATAAGAAGAATAACGGAAATTAGTTATAGTGAACTTTCGAAGCAATGCAGCGACTTGCAAATATCTATGACAGTAGGAGAATCATGTGATGTTGATAGACATGAATTGTACGAAGAACTGCATATGTTCATCCATGTGTATGAAAAAAACGATGACATTATCTCGGTGCTGAAATACATAATAGAAAAAAAAATGACTGAAATTTACCACACTATCGAAATACATAGTTCTGAGAATTATTGTCACCGCACCAGTTACGGTTGCGTCTGCTGAAAGGAGTTTTTCGAGGCTTAAAATTATTAAAACATATTTGAGGAATTCGATGACACAGGATCGGCTTTCAACCAGAAATTACGTCAGAAATGACGTAGCTCATTGGTTAGATTATTGTGCTTTAATTAAAGATTTTAGTCTTAGTAAAAGCCGCAAACATGAATTTTAAAATTAATCATCGCTATATTTATTTTGTTAATTTGGTAAATCTTTCAATGTAAGTAAACTATTTTAAAAATGAAATTTTATTTACAGTGTAAACTCTTTATAACGTAACTCAAGGGACAGCATTTTTTGTCGTTATATGGAGTGGAGTTTCAATGTGGGTTTTAAAGCGAACCAACCAAGTTGGGCTCACTTCAACGTTATAGGGAGTTTATCGTTATAAAGGATAACGTTATAAAGAGTTTACACTGTACTTGTATAACTTTAGCATTTCTCGTCAAACATAACGAATACCTACCAAACAAACAGACCTACTTTCGCATCACATAGGTACTTTTCCGTAGGACAAAAGGTCTAGAAAAGACCTGCCGCCCGGAGCCTCGCAATGGGTAAGGCCGCCGCTGGTAGGCTTGGTTGATAATACTGTATTATTAGGCATCACACTAGATGTAAAATTACAATGCGGTCCGCACATTTAAAACTTGGTAGGGAAATGAAGTTCCGCTGCATACGCAGTGCGTAAGATTCGCTAGTTAACTCGTATTGTTAATGCTAGGCTGGTCTACTTCGCTTACCACAGTTTAATGTCCTATGGTATTTTACTGTGAGGTTCAGCAGCTGAGGTAGATACCATATTTGTATTACAAAAACAGGCAATTCGAGCAATTTATGATATAGGACCATGCGAATAATTGTGGAACAAATTTCAAAAAATTTGTATCTTAACTTTGGCTTCCCAATACATATTGGAAAATATAATGTATGTTCGGAAAAATGAAGATAATTTTGAACGTTTTCGCACTTTGAACACGCACAATTTCAATACTAGAAATAAATATAAAATAGTCATTCCGTCTTTTAGACTTATAAAAGTTGTTTAGGTAATTGTGTTAGGTTCTATAATAAACTTCCTAAGCACATTACCGATTTGCCGGATGATATGTTCAAGAATCATGTTAAGCAGGTTTTATTGTCGAAGGGGTATTATTGGGTGGCTGATTACGTGAATGATGGTGATGTCTGGATGTGATTCCCTCTCTGTACATCTACTGGAAATGATAATAACTGTAAATAATTAAATAGTGTAAAAACAACTTCTTGTCGGTTCTTCTCAATGGCTGGGACGTTTTCCGAACCGGTGGTAGTGTTTTGAAATTCATAATTGCCTTCTTGGGGCCTAAATTGAATAAAAGATATTTTGATTTAGATTTTTTTAAGGTTGACTCAATATAACCTTTTTATGGCAATAAAATTTGTTTTCTAAAGTAATGCATTAATTGCGAAGGGCTTTTGTTCTAAAATAATGTATTATTTGCGAAGGTGTTTTTATATACATGGTATTAATCCTTATCGAAATAAATACGTTATTCATCACAAGTATTTAATTTTGGACAAAATCCTTTACATCAATTGATTTCAATGAATATCTTAGGAGTTAACACAGTTTTAGAATAACTCCGCAGCAAAATAATACTTAATCAAGTACTGCGCGTGCATATTTGTATTTAAAATACATGTACCTATTTCAAATATCCACGCCTCTGAATCTTCAGATCGATAAAAAAAAAGATTGTATTAAAAAGCGTTTGTGATGAGTCTATTAATATAATACAATAATTTCATATCAACGTACGAAGCGCAGGATTACTAAAGTTACCTATAATAAGATTGTTTCCGAAGCATAGGAATTTTCTTCGAATTGGATCCTATTTACCGTGTTGATATAAGGTTAACTTCTTGGTCGATCTTTTGAATTTCATAAAAAAATAATTAAGTAAAATGTTGTTAAACATCGATAATACCGTACTGTGTCCTGCTTTGCTCCAAAATTAAAATTATTGAAGTTGTGTGGACAAGTTTTATTTTAAAGTTCTATTTGAATTTATATTGTTAAATTAACCCTTGACCTACAGGATTTCAGTGATGAGAATAACATTTTATAGCATTTTAATATACGCATAAAACAATTAAGTAGCAATGCTACCCATCAAATTGGGAAACTTTGGTTCTGAACTTACTTTATACTATAACTTGGTCATTTCAAAGATTGGATCAGGAACCTTAATAATGCAACTATGTCCCAAACCCATCTCCATAATATGAATTGGTATTCAGTATATAAGTATTTGAAAAGCTCCAATTAAAATTAAAAAAAAAAATATATATAATACGTTTATATTTTAACACGTTAATAAATAATCAGCCTTTTATTTATACATTTTAACTTATAGCTACAGCGTTGTCAACTTTCACAAACCTTATTTATTCGTTGCAGTTACGAGGAAAACTTAATACGCTCAGATTTTCTATGAAAGATACGAATAAAAAATCTTCTTCTGCAGTAAATGTGGTTGGAGCATCAGGCGGCCTAGATGGTTTACCAGATCGTAACAGTGTTACTGGTTGATTATTTGTCCTACGTGGAACAACCATGTGTGTAACCATATTGTTCGCTAGTCTTACTTAGGGTAAAATCTCAGTTCTCTATTGAAACTAAACTTTGTCTCAAAGTTTTCTCTGTATAGTTTTTATAATTTCTTTGAACAGCTTTTGTCCTTTAATTTTCTGGCATGATGATGATGAATACAGATAAATCAAATTAAATGAAAAATAACATAAAAAATTGTCGTAGTCTCCAGGACCAAAATTACCTCGTTATGTGGAGCATAGTAGGACCACTTACGGAAAAGAATTTAGATTTTAACAGTATATTATATAAAACAATGAAATATGATCTATTACAGATAGGGATGAGATGTACGCCTGAATAAAATTAGTCTTACCTTAATTCCGTCTTTCAAATTAACGGTGGAGATAGATTTTCTCAAGATTTTATTTTTTATTTCGAGCAATAAAACAAAATACTAAACTGCCAGACGAAAAAAATGGGTGATTAAAAAGTTCAGTATCAGTGGAGCCACTATAAAGTTATTTTTACAGATTTAGTTCAGAAACTGACAATTACTTAAAATGAATTTGATATAGATGAGAAAATATCTTTTACTGGAATTGGATCATAATTACAGGAGCAGGAGCAAACCAGGACCACATTACGGTACTACAGTCGATATCTGCCAGACGATTCATAGCTAAAACGCCTAGAACTTATAAACTAGTCTAGGCTACCAGTCCACTGGACTGAAGCGGAGCGGAACTGTGTTATAATAGACAAATAGAATTGCATAAAAATCTAAGCTCCACTCCGCTCAGCTTCAGTGTACAGGAATGTTTTTGCGAAGTTGATTCAAAATTCATACCTACATTTCAAACGTAGAGCGGGGAAGCGGTACAATACGTTATTTAAATAGTACTGGGTAAGTGATTCGGTTTCTTCTGACTCTAACTCTTCTTCCTCAAGCAATGCGAAATAATAACAACAACTTTGTCATGATATGACTGTTATCCGAAACATTTTACATACAATTGCCCGCCCACAGCCGCGCCGCGCCGCCCTCTTTGAATGACTCATCGCATCGTCCTCAAGACTGCGCCGCACTATTCTCTCGCACCGATCCATTTCAATAGACAAACACAGTTCGCAACACAGCTTTGCATTACTCCCTCGCTCCGTTCCGTTTCTTCGCTCCGAATCAATGGACAGGCAGCCTACATTGTTTTTGTGTATTCTGAGACCTCAAGAATATTGAAGATTTTTGAAATTTTCAACATACTTCACATCAGTAACATAAACTTGGACGCAAAATTAGCATGACTTAATTGATTAAGTGATGTAAAGCAAAAAAGAAAAACTTTTCACTCTCATATTATTGTCTTATTTGATAATAAACTACACTAAAAAGGCACTGATAATTAATTAAATGCAAATAGACGCGATACCCCAAAACATTTTTGGATTTTTTAAATAATATTAGTATATAACATAATTATAATTGTACCTACATTATCTTTCATACAGTACATTATTTTTATTTTTTACTGATAACATAATTAGTCACTCATACATATCAGTCATAAACAAATATTAATCTTGATCGATGTCTTTTTATCATATATGTATGTATAAAATTTCACAATTATTTAATAAAAAGTCGAACATTTTATTTCCGTGTTTACGATGAAAAAAAACTGTCAGTCGTAGTACTGCACGTTAGAAGTGAAAACTTCTTATTTAGGAAGTATTATACACACATCTGTATATTATTTTTATCTTATATTATGTATATAGCTCTGAATATACGTATCTGAGCGTGACGGTCACGCGAGTTCAGAACTTTTTCCCTTCACTTTAACAATGCAAAGATTTAAGTGTAGATAGGTAGTATACAAATGTACCTGAATTATTCATACTAGTTGTAAAGAGTTATTAATATTTAGCATACAAAAACAGCTTAATAATTAACATAATTTGTTGAAAATTCAATAGTGCATAATTAAATAAATATTAATAACCTTTCTTCTGAAAAGAACATTCGATGACTTTCGTTTATATCTAAATTAATATATAATAGTAGGTATGCTAGGCATTACCTCTTTTAATACAAAAATAGTAATAAAAATGTTTTAAATTTGATGTACGACCTAGGCATTTGTAGGTAACATCATAACAACATTAATAAGCAAAATACAAGCACAACGGCCAGACTTAACGATGTGCGATTCCAAGTCAATAAAATCGATTGTTTCAATTATTATTACAACCTGTCAATCAAATTTAAGTCTATTGTTTTTATCGTAATCGACTGATGAATCCAATAAGTCCGTTGAGACTGCAAGCCACTTATCACTGGTTCCGTCAGAGCTAACTCAACTAAAAACTGTATCGACTTATAATCTACAAGTTTCTCCTCTCTCATGAGTGTTCACGAAGCAAATTCAACAAAAATGATGTAGTTTACAGTAATTAAGTAGATCCATCACCAACATTCTTCCAAGTGCTTGACGAGTGGCTCAAGCAATAGCAAAATATTAAACCTACTTTTATTAATTGATTTGGTAGATGTGGACGTAAATTGTAAAAAATGTGAATTGTAAAAAACCTGAAAATATGAATATTTCAGTTCTAGGACCGTTTTTGAGCCCACTTCATGTCATCTGCTCGGGGTTTACAACCGGTCAAGGCCTCGATTATGGTCTCTAAAGTGGACCAGAAATGTAACTTTTCCAACGGCCAGTTAAGCCAACCAGTAGTGATACAAAAGTAAGTCTCGTGCGGCGCAACATGATGTATACGATGATGGCGACGAGGAAGCACTATGTGCCATTCTTGCAGCCACACTACCCACATAGGTAATCCAAAGTAAGTGTGTGACCATTTGTGAATCTGAAATAAATTTATACTTAGTCCACTATCCTGAATTATATTCAGATTGACAAATTCTGAGACATAAAGAATTAATTTTGCATGTAATTGTTTGAGACAATATTTGCTACTTTTATTAAATATACTAGCTGTGCCCGTGGCTTCACTCACGTGGACTACAGAATGCCCGCGCGAATTTTGCTCCCCGCCCCCGGCTATTTTAAAGACAAAAATGCTTATTGTGGGTGTTCCTTAGAAGATAGATGTATACTTTCCCGGACTTTTTTGTAGGTCTTTTTAATGCCTATAATTATGTCGTATATTAATTTGCTATATCTCATATGGTTTACTCAGCATAAGCAATTTTAGCACCCGAATCGATTCACCATGACCAGTTTTTTTTTTATTTGAACGGAACCCTAAATATTTTTCTAAAATAAAAGTAGCCTAAGTTACTCCCTATATCATCAGCTATCTATTAGTGAAAGTTCCGTCAAAATCGGTCCAATCGTTTCAGAGATTACCCGGAACAAACAGACAGACAGACAAAAATTTAAAAAATGGGCTTTTTGTTATAGGTATTGGAGTATATAGGCTTTCATATGCATTTAGTAAAAAACTGTTATTTTGACATTACAAACAGAATTTTCAATTTTATTAATTGTATAGATAAGTGAAATAAAACAAATAAAGGGAAGTAGTATCTTGAAATTGGATTGTAACCTAAAGGCCTACGCAGACGAGGAACAGTTTTTGGGGTACATTTTGTATAAATGTGCCCCACATTTTGTCCGTCAAAAATAGTTCGTATAGAACCGCGCGATTTTGTACGCGGTACTTATGCGACTCAGTTCTAAACGATCTATTTTGACGAACAAAAAAGTTATCCGGTCACTCATCTGCGCAGGCCCTAACAATTATTTAAAATCTTCTCACTTAATCAGTCAAACTATACATACTCTCGACGACTTTCTGTATCAGTCCGCCCGTTAAGAAACATAGAATTTGGCCATTATTTGCTTTAAGTAATGATTTCAAGAACACTGCCGAGACAGCATACTGTTTACTTTAGTGTACTGTTGTGACGTAATGTCGTGCTACCTCCTCCCCGCCAACGTCTTTTAGATGGGACGATCGCGCACGAACATGTTCGACTATAGTATAAAACGAAAATAATTTCGAATAGTTTTAAGGTCATATTTTTATTAAAACTTTTGAAAATCAAAGAAACCTTATTATTATAATAATATCATTGGAATTTTAATAACGCCCTAGTTCGGTTTGATCTTAGTATCCAACTGTTGTAACCAAGCGCAATTGACGGTTGAAGAAATCGGCAACAATCTTTGTGCAATACAGGGAGTCAAGTGACCACGGCATTCACTGTTTTACAGTTTGGCGATTTTAGAAAAAGTATATTATATTTTTTGTAATTCGGGAAAAAAAATATGAAAATAGTAAGAAATGGACAACTTTTTTAGATTTTTCTTGCATTCAATTATATTTTTAATTCACACTGATAAACCATGCATCTCAAATATTACCTACTTTTGGTTGAAATATCTGAAGAGACATTTGGCTCATTATAGAATTCTGAAAACCCACGTTCACATGTTTATAATAAATTATTTAATTTAAAAGAAGCCTCACCTGATTGGTCATTGCCACAAAGATGCAACATAGGTACCAATATGAAATCCAGTGGAATTGTTCAGCAATACTCTTGTCTTCAAATGTGAGTAGTTGCCACACAATTCTCGATAACACAGGAATAGTGATAGCAAAATTGTCGCCATTGGTTTCCACAAAATCATGCCGTGTAATTGATGTAGGATCAATATGGTGCTCACGGAATGGGCGAAGAAAATTCTGCAACAATTAATTAGTAAACTGGAACCTCTCGTATAGGTATCTCATATAGATATACAAGTGCGTAATTAAATCACTATGCTTTTAGTCTATAGATTATTTTTTTAATTACTAGTAATAAATAGAATATTAATTACAAATAATAACCAAATAAATACGTAAATCTTGGTAGATGTAACTCTGCCTGTGCCCGTGATTACGCTCGCGTAGACTAAAGAATGCCGTTGATCGGGTACACGCATGAATCGTTCTACCTCGGCACCCGGTTATTATAAAGATTAAAATGCTTATTGTGGGTGACCCTTTAAAGATAGGCATATACTCTCGCTGCCGTTTTTGTAGGTTTTTCTAATATCTACAATTATGTAGTACATTAATTTGAAATATGTCTTAGGGTTTACTCAGCATAAGCCATTTAAACGCCTGAATTGATTCACTTACTTCCTACCAGATTTTTTTATTTACGCGGAACCCCATTTCTTTTTCTAAAATAAAAGTAGCCTAAGTTACTCCTTATAACATCAGCTATATTCGTTTCGGAGATTGGAACAGACAGAAACTGTTGTTTTAATATAACTAGGTACCGTATAAATTTTTATATGCATTTAGTAAAAAAACTGTTATTTTGACATTACAAACAGACACTTCAATGTAATCAATTGTATAGATACAGAAAGAGGGAAATTACTCGTAGTACACATAATATTATTAGCGGAGTGCCCGCGGCTCCGCACGCGTTTGTTACTACGCAATAATTATTTAAATCCCTTTATTTTTACTCATATTGTTGACAATTCATATGCCTTATCAATTGAGGAGTGGCATGTATTTCCCGTGAACAATTTTCTTCAAAATCGGTTGAAAATTATTATTCTAATGTGCAATTTCTAACGCATTATTAAATCTTATAGACTCTCAATTATAGTAAGTATGATGTATGTTTCCCGCCTACAAAATTTGATCAGAATCGGTTGAAAATTAAACTTTTTGAATTACTTTTTTTAATTCTAGAAGTAATATTGACAATTCTTATAGCCCATTAAATATGTAAATAGTTATACTTCCCGTGTATAAAATTTCATCAAAATTGGTTAAGAAATAATTAAATTTTTTTTAATTCATTTTTTTACAATTCCTCAAAGTGTTATAGAAAATTCTCATTACTTATTACTCATGGAATGACTTATACTTCCCATGTACATAATTGAATTAACGAATATATATATATATAATTATCTAAAAGTAATATTTAAATTTCTTTTATGCTATCAACTGACCGATGATATAAGCATTCCGTGTACAAAATTTCATAAGAGTCGGTCAAGCCGTTTTTGAGTTAAATCCAAACATACAAACAGACAGACTGACGGACCAAAAATAATGGCATATTCGTGATCAGTATCGTTCATATAAAATGCGTATCGGAAAATTTTGGAAAAATATTAAAAGTACAGACAGGACTACAGATTTATTAATATAGATAGCTATATTTACATAATACCAAAATCAAAAAACCAAAAGAAAAAATAGATTGGTTTATCACTATGTGTATTGTGGTCGCAATCCCTACCACCCCGCTATATTACTGCATATGCACCGGCTGATTTCAGAACATGACAGACCTAAAGAAAATCATTGATGAGATTATTACTGTTTGTATGGTATTGACATTATATGCCAATATGCATCGAACACATTAACCGTACCAATAAAAATTCAAAAATTTTTAAATTCATACCTTATTATACCGGCCTACGGAAAGGTTTTTGAAAAAAGTGAAACCCCTTTTATTCCTTTCTTACCAAAAGACTAAATATGAATGGGTTCTTCATACAAACTTTCCCCCAAGATGCGGGTTGCACTCCGGGAGTGCCGACAGAAGTAAAAACTTATTTTGGCGCGTTAAATATTTTTTAGATGGGTACTAGGTTTATTGGGTTATGAATTGAATTTTATTTATGAATTGTGTTTTATTAATTATGAGAAACCATAAAATACATTTAATATTATTTTATGAAAGACGCGTTCGCGGTCTGCTATATGTACATGCATATATGCACACACTATAGCTGCATCTCGTAAGGGTGACGCGAGTCCAGAGATTTTAACTCATCTAAAAATATGCGTACCGCGCTAAAAGAACTTTTCACTTCAATAATTTACTTGTAGCAAAACTGTATAATCCAGATAATTTACAAAAGGTATATCGCTTAGAATATATAAACTCCCGCGAGCCGCGACTGACAGCGCACGTCATATTCCTATCATAAAATAAAACATTAATTATGCTGTTAAACAGTTTATATACACTTCAGCCAATCTTAAAAAGAATACTGGACTATCTTTTAATAGGTAATTGTTAGGAATACAATACATTTCTTATTAAGTATAACAATATCAATTAATCCACAAACCAGATTGACAATCAACAAACTGGTTGGTATGGCAGCCGATGTCATTTCACCATTATCGCGCATGCGCATTTGGTGTTCCCATATTTTGTTCATAGAAACTTTCATCCCCTATTTTCTACCCTTCAAGTTTTATTTTCCCTACAAAAAGTACCCTACGTCCTTTCCCAAGGTCTAATCTATCTCTATACCAAAATTCATCAAAATTGGTTTAGGGGTTTAGCCGTGAAAACGTAACAGACAGACAGAGTTACTTTCGCATTTATAATATTATTATTAAGTATGGATTGACTGGACTGTCAACAAAACGGCGTAAATAGATAGATATCTTATTATATTAAGTGAGCAATTCTTGTATATATATATATATGTTTAATTAGTTTCACGAAAACGGCTCCAACGATTTCGATGAAACTTTGCTTTAGATAATGTTTTACATTCCAAGTATACCTAGATAGGTGTTTTTCTTTTTTTTGTTTATAAGACACCGAGCGCAGCTCGGTCGCCCAGATATTTATTATTAATAGGAAATAAACAATGTACATATTATATATTAATGTATATCAATAATTACAATTATAGATATGCTTAGTGCTTACCTAATCTATTCAAATAGTAATAATGTAATAAATATGTTTTTGATGTTGGAAAGAAGTTCCATAATGCGGTTTGCGGTGTAAGAAAAAAAGGGTTATTCCCCCTTTATGCGATCTCTCTTTCTATTGAATATGAGTGTGTATGTGCGTCCGAGTATCCGAGATTCGAGCAAACTAGCATCCCGCGGCCGGTTGTATAACCGTTCATAAGGCGGCCGACGAATTATAAAACATTGCGCTTCGGTCAGGGCCCCTCAGGGTAGTCTCGCAAAATAGGCGCGAGTTCAGTAATTCAATGGTTTATCTGTTATATTGTATGTACACAATGATATTATAAGTAAAAAGGTGTAGATAGGTTACCTACATTATATTTTTTCAAAACAAATGGCACGCTACTGCACATATACATATCATTCGTTTACATGAAGAAGTAGGAAGGCATGTTTTAATATCGGCTGGGGAAATGAGACAAGTATACCTTTATTTCGAGCCGTGTAGTCTGGATTTGCTAACTAGCACAGTATGTACGTGCCACTTTTTTATTATTAATAATATATGTTTACAACAATTGTTACATTGGCACATGTTAAATAATATATTAAAATTGTTACATAAATTATGATTAAAATGTACAATTTATCAGTAAACACAGCTTGCTTATTTATAAATCGAAGTAACTACATACTAAAACAGTAAATATAAATTAAAAGAAATTCAAAATAACATATAAATTAGGCTTAAAATGAAGAATAAAATATATCGTATACATGTAATTATTGTAAAGTAAAGTGTAAGTAACCGTGGTTAAATGTTTAAATTTATTTAATTAATGCCAAATAATTCAAGGTTATTGAATTTATTGTACAACTTGCTAATTCTAGATACAGGAGAATTTAAACCAAAAACAGTTTTTGTAAAAGGAGAATACAATAGGTTATTGTATTAACGAGGGTAACGAGAAGGAATCCTGAAACCAAACATCTCAGCAGTTCAGGACTGTCTATATGGTTATTAAATCTTGAACAATAACATTAAATATTTATAATATATTTCTACGTCTTTCTAAAGATTCATTTTTAAATTGGTCTAGTAACTTACGATAGCTTTTGGAGCGCATAAACCTTATCTACGCCTTTTTACTTATAATATTATTGGGTACATATATATAAAACTGACATATATCTATTCTTTATGAATTGGACTAACTGATTATTAAATAATATTTTACTTTTTTTTTTCTTTAACTTCTTGACTACACCCGACGCACGCTAGGGTAAAAATTGCCGCTATAGGAAATAGGATTTTTAAATATATTTTTTTTCGTTTTTAAAATGTATTAATTTACTTTGGAATGTAATTTTAAGGGGTCATAATAAACAAAATACCACAAGCAGATAACATAACAAACAAACAAGTCAGAAGTTAATAACCTTGATTTAATTTTGAACAAAGCACCTTCTACCGAAATTTACAAATACGGAATTTCATCACTTAATGCATGGATGCGTTGCATAGAGTGGAGTGTCTTCTGCATATTGCATACAGATTACATTTTAAATAACGTTCAGCTTCGGGTCACAATAAAGAGCTACTTCATGTAAAAAAGAAAGAAATTCAGGCCAAATTTATAAATGAAATGAACGGTTTACTCATAGATACTGTAAAACAGGGTTCGGGTACAACTAACGATGGTAATACAGCTAGGAGATTTTTGCGGATCCTAAAACAACTTCGGAAATAACAAAAATTGATGGAACTCTAATCAAAAGATTTCCTGTTATATTACGCGCAATATCATCAGGAGAACAAATAAATATAGATTAATTTTGTACTTATTATGCATTAGATACTGCTAAGCTTTACGTAGAACTGAACAGAAATTATACGTCACTTTAATGTAATACCAATAGGGAAACTTTCCGAAAAAGCATCAGAGGCGCGAAATAAAGATTTCAGGAATATACGAGAACAACGTGCCCGTAAACATAACCGCGAATCAACAAATAACATTTTCCACAATTTATTGTTATCATCACATCCTTACATTTCTGGACTAAAGTCGAAAATTAATACACCAAAGAAACCTTTTTCCAAAGATGTTTTAGAATTATTAGTTTTACCAGCCCATTCCCAAGAATCACCTATTAACTTCATAGTCAACACAACTTACTTCACAAGAAACTTATTTATGTGTATAACATTTAGACATAAATAAAATAGTAAATTGCAGCTCTTTATTAACACAAAAGTATGTATTTTTATTATATTTTCAGTTTCAACAAAAACAGCCCTTTTCAGGGCTATAAACCATTCTTATGTTTCACTACATAAAATGACTACTCATGTGTATGAAATGTTATTTTATCTAATTTAATTAATAAAAACTCATTATTTATATATTATAGCTAATTTATTTAAAACATAAAGTGAAGTCAAAAAACCGACTTTATTTATTCATTTGTTTTGATATTGTACGCATGACTTACCCCTTTTGTCTTTGTGCTTTTCCTGCGTGTGGTCACCCTAATGACTTGTTTGTTTGTAATTTTATCTGCTTGTAGTATTTTGTTTATTACGACCCCTTATACTACATTCCAAAGTTTAATACATTTTAAAATGAGTTTAATGTACTTGATTCTGTGCCAAATTCGTGAGGTTGTAAAACAAGCAGAGGGACGCACGGGTAAAATGTAGTATATTAGTGGGGTGAACTATCATCACTAGGCTTATCAATCCATGTAAGTTTCAGCTCTAGATATTTTTAAGATAAAGCAACAGGGTCTAATTGAAGTTCAGCTTCCATACAACAAGATTCTAAGACGTTTTTTTACTTAACTATGCATTATTTAAAAATAAGATATACATCTAAAGTCTTATAATTATGGTGTAATTCAAAGTACATTAACAGTTTTTGTCGAAAACGAAAGAAAAAATTTTTAGAGTCGTATTTCCTCTTGCGACAATTTTTACCCCAGTGTGCGACGTCCACACGAATTTTTCATACTTGATAACAGATGTTTCATCTGTTTTTTATAACTCCTTCATGTTAAATATCTGTTCTCTTTTTTTAATATACTCACCTATTTTTAGATGCAGTAAATCTCATATTTTTATTAGATTATTTTATTCTAACACGCTCAAGATCCACTTTATAGTGATATTTTGCTATAAATAATTTTATAAAAATCAATTTAGTATAATATAATAAAGTGGAAAAGTTTTTTTGTTTACACACGCTAATTTCTAGAACTACCAGTTGGATTATAATTTTTTTTGTATATGATAGCCGGATTCACGAGAATAGTATAGACTATCTAACATTAGGCTAAACTTTTTCTAATTTTTTTTTCTGACTGACTAATAATAATACTGTTAGCCTTAGGGGCTCTGGAGCCCGTGAAGGCTTTTACAGCTTCACCGAACTTGCATTAGGCTACACCTCTCATAGTCCATTGAAAAGTTACATTTGGGGTTGCGTTTTTTAGAGGACGCAATTTAATTTTTTTGATGTGTAGGGGGGGTCAATGTAAAGCTAAAACCAAGTTTGTGGGGTCGCCACCCTTGTCCCACGGCCGCCTTCTTGAAAATAGGGGTTGAAATGGTTTTTTACGATATATCTCTTAAACTATTTATCTGATAAAAAAAAATTGTTAACATTTTTTGTTGCAAATTAAATTCTATACAACTTTGATTCAGTAACTTTTTGTCGTAGAACTATAAATTAAAAAGTTATAAGCAAAAATGTTCAGATATTCGAGAAAAAAAATTAGAATAATAATAAGAACAATAAGAGAGGTTAGAAATAATAATAATAATAGCAGGAAGATGTTTTTTTTGTTCCCTAATGTTCACTTGAGTATTTTCTACCTGATCAGTATTCTCGGTAACGGCCATCAGATTAAAAATTATTTAAAAATCAACAATTGTAAAATTCTGTAATGGAGTGCAAAAGAGTCAATAATTAATTATTAATAATAATTAAAAAAAATTATAATGAGAAAAAATAACAATAACTGATGACACATTAGTACACACGTATAATATATGTATATATAATTGAGAGTACTGAAAAATAGTACTCACTTCGGAGCGCTGTAAAACTTTAACTATTGACTTGAAAAAATGTTGCATATAAAAGTTGTTCCTCGAAAAACGATCTACAAAAATGGTCTGACATGATTTTTTCGTAAAATTATAAAAAAAAGTTATATCGAAAAATATAAATTTTTTTCTCGAATTTCTGAACATTTTCGCTTATAACTTTTTTATTTATAGTTCTACGACAAAAAGTTACTGGATCAAAGTTGTAGAGAATTTAATTTGCAATAAAAAAAATTAACAAATTTTTTTGTTAGATAAATAGTTTAAGAGATGTATCGTAAAAACCATTTCAACCCCTATTTTCAAGATGGCGGCCGAGGGACAAGGGTGGCGACCCCACAAACTTGGTTTTAGCTTTACACTGACCCTCCCTACACATAAAAAAAATAAAATTGCGTCCTCTAAAAAACGCAAGGTAAGGCCTAAAAAATGTAACATTTCAATGGACTATCAGCTAGCCTTAAATATTGATTTTTGTGAAGAAGTTGGCAGTCCAAGCGTTCGTGAATTATTTTATCCGCGTGCACTGGCGTAATGACGGAATGATACGTAAATACAATGTTCTATAAAAATATTGGTCAATAGTATATCTAAAAAAACCGCGATAGCATATGCCTATCTCATATACATATGTCACAATAAACTATTTTTGTAACAAACATTTGTTGAAGATGAACAAGTGGTTTATGAGCATTATTTTTAGGCGTGGCATATTAATCCTTACGAACAAAAGATACTTTAACATAAAGACAATTTTATGTAGTTAATTAAAGTTTGCCCTTTAAAGCATGTATGTGGCCACACAGTTCAGGAGAAAACTAAAATTATAATAATTAAACACTCGGCTCGGGTCTGTGACTATCTGTAAAATCCAGGAAAAAGGATGTGGGTGTTTCGTCATTCAGACCAGACATATTTCTTTATTCTCGAGAAGTCAAGCGTATAGTACTTGTAGAGCTTAATGTACCGTGGGGAACTAATATACCTAAAGACCACGCAATAATAATGAATAAATATTACGATCTATGTAATGAGTTAACCAAAAACCGCTGTGCGGTTAACTTATATGCGGTAGAAGTGGAAGCGAGAGGTATTCCAGCAAAATCTCTCTATAACTTGCTAAAAGACCTCGGCCTCTCGAGTACTGCAGTAAGTTCTATTTTAGAACGGGTATCTAAAGCAGCATTAACAGGCTCATACCAAATCTGGTTTGGCAAGAAGGATATCGCGAATAGTCAAGGTGAATACTGATGTGCATCATAAAGGGGCCCCTTAAACCTCGTGTTTCCCTCTCTGCCACACGATGGACCCGGTACTCGGATGGTGAATCCATGGAATGCTAAGATGTTGGTCTCGCTGTAGTATTTGTGGCGCAAATGAGCTGTGTGACTCTTAACCTTGGACCCTCGAAGAGAACCCAGCAAAAAATATTTTTGTATTTTATAGCCTATTTATTGAGGAAGGGCATAGGCTATTTAACTTCACGCTATGACTCTAAGAAGCGGTGCAGTAATCATGAAAATCAAACAAACTGGGAGGCTGTAGGCAAATACGGAAAGTGAGAACAATTATATTATTATTTTAAAGGCTACACGGGTACGTTAGCAGCGCGATGTTTCTTTTTCAGTAGATCGAGAGATCCTCGATGTATTTCAGCGCCAAAACAAACACATGAAGCTTGTGTCTGTTAACTTGTATAACTGTCAAAACCCTACACATGTTCAATTTGCGGTTTAGTAAGTAAGTATGCTTGATAGAAATTCGTTTGTGTTCGATTGCCAAAACCGCAAGCGATAATCCACTTACGCAAAATAGTTTAGCAATGGTAGCTCAGTTGGTAGTGTGTACGGACACCGCGTCGTTCAACGCGTGTTTCACTCCCTGCAATGAGCATGAGTTTTCGGTGAAGGAAAACTTCGTGATGAAACCATAGCATGGTGGTAGGGCTTTTTCTGATGTCCATCTGGCTAGCTACCACCTTCAAGTTGAAAATCTGTCGCCAAAAACCAATAGGTGTTTTCCGGCAGCTGCACTTGAGAGCTAGTCTTCCACTACGCTCAGTGTGCTACCATCTTGGGCCATATTGTCACTTAATATTAGGTGAAATTGTGGCCACAATGCTAAAAAGTATAATGATAATAAAATGGACATACTTTTCTAGTATAAAGATACATGTGCAGCCAACCAGGTTTGATAATGAGCTATAATTGTATAATTTTTATATTTATCAAAAGCAAAAACATACAAAAAATGGATCTTTGTTAGTTCTCACTCCAAATTCGCAATAAAAAACAATGACCTTTTAATGAATAATTATCAACAAACAATAACATTTTTTCTGTGATATAGCAATGTTAAAAATTGAAGTCAAAATACTGCAGTAAGGTTAATTAAAATAAATACTGATTCTTGTCCTAATTCACAGTAAAAGAAATAGATCAATCTTATATTGCATAATATGTATAATAAAGAGATCATATTGAAAATAAACAGTACTCACATTCCAATAATGGTAATAGTGTTGGGGTGTTCTATTTACAATCAATAATTTATACACTATGTCTATCACTATTAAAAAAAATGTTATTGGTATTATTTAATAGACTTACAAGTACAATCTAGAAGCAAGGAAAAGATAGAGGGTTAAGAAAAATTAATGCATCAGATTACTTTGCCTATAAGAGGTAAATCAACTGCACCCCAAGTGTCGGCAGCCCAATGCACTAATCCTGAAGCAAAATCTGCTGTTAGGACACCAGCAAGTGCCGCCAGTAATAGTGAAGCATCTGCACGAATGTGTTTGGCCATGAGGACTCCAGCACATATGCATAATGTGCAACAAACCACCACACACACCCATTCTTGCAATCTCTTTCCTGTCAAAATAATAATATATTACTTTATCATATAGCCATAACTTAGGAAAGTCAATCTACCTTTATAATCTTATCATGTTCTACAATCTACCAATTTTTATATCTACCAGAAAATATAGAAATTGTTCTAAGAAAATTGATAATGTGCTCGTAATTTTTATGTGCTAAGTAAAAGTTATAAGTACATTTCCAAGTGATTGGAGCTAAACTATGGGCAAAATTTTGCTAATTTGTTAATGTTGATTTGGAGAGATCTTAAAACTGAAATTTCTACTATTCCAATGTATAAATAATAGCTGTATCCACGCAGATATGACATCATACACTTAGTTTTTTGTATTTTAATACATACATAACTCAGTAACATCATTCATCAGTCCTATTCACCAGAATCATTCTTGTTTTAGTGAAGTGAATCTATAATCACTCTTTCTGTGAATGGGGTTAGATGATGGAGACCTTGGCCATATTTTTTGGGTCAAATCTGTTTATCACTAACAACACTAACCTATAAAAATTAACAGAATTGAAGGAATATACTGTTTTCATTCTTGTCATATTGAGGGAAAAATATTTGACTTAAAATTTTCCTAGCTACATCAATGTACATAATACATAATATGGAATGTCATTAAATGATCCAGTATTGTAAATAGCAATTTAATCATTTTAGCTGATATCCATTAATTTTTCAGGTATTTAACTTGCATTCATAGATTTTGAATTAAAAAAATGAACAGATAGCAATAATATCAGCAGTCTACACAAAAAGTTTTTTTATGGCAATTGGTCCTGTTTTTTATAAGTATCAAAACACTTTATCTAACCTACTGTGGATTGAGTTCTAGAAATTTCAGAAATCACAGTCTTTTCCGATGCATTTTGAAGGAAATCATCATGGCTTGGACAACTTTGTATGATGAAAATAAAAAAGAATAATTATTAAAAAAAAAAAACATAAAATTTATAATACTTGGTAAGTATGAAAATTTAATTGCAAGACATATTTAGTTTGTGCTCTATGACATTGAAGTGCTCAAAATGGTCACCATCTTGAAGGATGTTTACTCTTTATATTAATGAGCGGGTAGCAGCTCATAATATACCTAGTTGGATTAATTCCATAAAGAATCATTGTTAGTGAATATTTTAATTCCTGTACACATTGTATTTATTTTCAGCAAGTGTTGTAAGATAAGAATTATGTTTATTACTATTAACTATCATTGAATAGCATTTCTAACCACTTTATCCCGAATTTCCAGTTTGGATTAGAATTCTTTTAAGTTATCCAAAATTATATGATAATTAGTTTTATTAATTTGTTATATTTTAATATTCTAATGCTTTAATGATGTAAGAACTAAGTAATTGGTATTAACTTCTAAGAATCTGATACTAAAATTTAGTTATTACCAGTGATCGGCACGACCCGTGCCGCACAACGGGATTCAAAGGTAAAATAATAATATGGACATGACATGATTCACAAAAATTAAGAGTTATGTATTTGTAAATAGAAGTCAGAATATTAAATAAACTCGTAAAATGTATCATTTTTCATTAAAGAAAATATTGATAATCTATGGTTTCATTTTATACTGCGTAAAATATTACGTGCACTCATATAAAACATGTAAGTATTAAAATATAATCATTTGAAGTGCATAACAACCCTTTTCCCTACCTGGCTTCTACTACCTGGCATGTCGAAGGTCACTATCATGTTTTCTATTATTTGCGTTTATGACCAAACACATAGCTTAAACTGGTGCGAAAAAGACAGCTAATAGTAATATCAACAGAGTTAATGCCATCCTTCTCTAGTTTACTGAAGGAATGCAACCAATTTCTAACATCAAATATGTGTGTACTTTTACCTTTTACTTATGTTCTTCAGTTCATTAAGTTATAAGAATATATTATTTTCGTTCGCCGATTCGAAAGCTGGAATCCCGGGGAATATCCATATTCACATAATGATTGAGGTCATTGACACCATGTGGCACGGGTCGTGCCGATCACTGGTTATTACAAAACTGTTTTTTAATTTTAGAAAACAGTTAACGAATTTTGAGTGCAAAAGTACCTTCAATTTTAATTATATTGGAAAGTGAGAATTATACTTATTTTAATTATTTTTCCAAAGAACACTAGTTTAATATAATATATATATTGACTATAATATAATAAGACAAGACTAACCTGGGCTATATAACTCAGCAAGCTCTTGAGCTCCTCGATGTCGTGGTCCCCACCGGGGTTGTTTACCAACTTCACTAATTAATTGAGTGTTAGCATTTGGATCGTCTTCTGACATGGAATGTTCAAGGATTTCACGCTCAGTTTTAACCGGTGCTAACAAGTTAGTAGCCATTGTACTTGCGTACTCGAAACGTTCACACCCTAAGCCACTAAGGCCGTCCCTTTTAGCACAAGGCGCAATGGGCAATGGCAAAGCCATATCTTGCTTTGTAGTCACGAACAACAAAAACAATAAAATATATTTTTTTTCAAATTTTAGCTACGCATATATTGTTAATAATTATTTCTAATAGTAACTACTACTTCTTCATGAATTAAAAAAAAATTGACCTGCAGCCATTTCAGACAGATATGAATAACTCACTTTTTATATCTTATAAACTCCACAATATAAGATAAACTCCGCAGTCCGCATAACTCACGCCATGCCATTCACAGATGCCATTTGCCAATGCCAAGCCAAGTAGGCATGAGGCGTATATCAGAACAGGTAAAAATAACAGGTATTTACAAGTAACAGTTTGGAACTGTTATCTAATATCGTAACAAGCTGTTACTAAATACTAGGCTGTTCCACATACTATACCCTTTTCATTTCTTTATTTTCTCGATGACAGCTTCCGTGAAAACTTGAACAAGCGTCTTTTTAAAAAATTTTTTTTTAATTTGACTTTGCCTTTCAATTTGCCTTAGGGGCCCTAAAGCCGCTGTGGCCTTTACAGCTTCACCGGACTTGGGGTTTGTACATTATGTATGCATTATTTTATAAAAATATGACGTTTACACACGTACTAGGTTATACCAGAGCCGGAGAAACTGATAGGGATGGAGCTATATCGATAAACGTAGCACGATAACTGACCCGCTATTTTTTAACAAAATGTAAGGAACTAAACTACTGCCGGATACTTTAGTACAAATTTATTAACTAATATTATATTTCATTACAAGATGTTACACGTATTAATTCTCGATTGATAATGCCAACTTCTTCAAAATTTTCGAAGCTGTTGTAAAATAAGTAAGTATTAGTATGAAACGAAATAATTATTATATAACGAAAGGTAATCTTTATTTATTTATTTTAACCAAAATCTGATGAATCGTCACTATTTATTTCATATCGAAATTCATTCGGATCGATATCATTACTAATTTGGTCACAACACTACAACTATCAAATTAGGACTGTCATCGAGAAAATAAAGAAATGTATAGCGAGGCGCATTTATTGGAACAGATACAAAAAAACGGGTGTTTCTGAGTAACAGCTCGTAACTGTTACCTCTAAAACGAACATGTTGTTCTTACGTACCTGTTTCAAAGAGTGTTACTGTTTCAGTTTGGAACATGCTTTTCTGTGTTATAGCGTACGGATGTTTATTACAAATTATTGATTGATGAAATGTTAGATTGATGGATTAATTGATGGATTGGTGGATTTATGGATGGTTTGACTGCTGGATTAGTGGATTGATTGATGAATGGGTGGATTGATTGATTGATTAATTGAATGAGGAATTGATTGAGGATTGATTAATGGATTGACGAATTGATTGATGGATTGAATGATTGAGTAATACGTTATTTTACTATACATTACGCCGATAGTGCATACGATTCCGAGTTGCCGACCTATATTTCATGGTTACAAGTGATACTACATATTATATTCTTACTAAAGCGTAAAAGGCTGTTATTTTGAAACAGGTTACTGGAACTGTTATTTCTCTGGAACAGGAAAAATAGTAACAAGTATCTTATTTCACCTGTTATAGCTCACCCATACTAACCACGGGTGAATGGCATGTAAAATTATCTCGTCCTAAAAATGATAACAGGCGAACAAAGGAATCAGGTGTCAGCATTGTCCCCATTGTTGCCAACTTCATATAAAAAGTTGCTATAAATTCGCTAAGTCTCGTTTACGCCAAAGTAACAACGTGCGGCATTGTATGTAGCATGCCACAGTGCCACACACAATGAGGAAGATGTAAATGAAACCGAATTGCGTTTTCATAGTCTTAAAAAAATCTCTATGGTATATTAATAATAACCGTGAAAAAATCATGACCATATCTTGAAAACTGAGTTTTATAAAAATAAATCACGTTGGTAGCTCCCGAATATACCATGCGCTATCCGAGTAGTCGCTGTGACGTCACATCGCCGGTTCGATCAAGTCGTTGTCATTCGGAGGCGGGCAAGACGCGGCGTTGTGCGAAGTTTACGCGATAAACTTTTTTCTATTTCGTTTTGCGGGTTAAACCGCTTCTTAGTATGTTCATTCGTAATCTAAAACTGGTACTCAATCATACAACCGAAATGGAACCAGGATTTTCACGTGGACAAACCAACAATCTGCCGAAAGTAGACTTTTTATGGTTGCGGATTATATCACAAGTCATGCGAAATACATTAGTGCAGAAATCCAAGGACAAAAACTTGCAAAGTAAGTCACATATTTTACTAACTTAGAGAGTATTATAATTTAGTAGATAATGCTTTATTAGTAAACTTAGTACCTACAGTGCTTTGAAATCCATATGAAACTTTCGCGACGTAGGTACCTACAATACTTTATTCGGATAAAAAGTCAGTTTCAATGGCCTTAACTATGATTCGCATCTGGTTACCAGATAGTAATCTTATTGTTCCTTATGGTTTATTTTATTATTACTACTTTAAATTATTGTTATTGTCTAAAAATATGTCTTTACCCTTCATGTAGGTACTAGTGTTGTCTGTTATTATTGTAGTTTATTATCGATATGACATAATATGTAAGTTTTCTTCAAAATTCAACTATTCTCAAGTTTTTTTACAATATTACACAAATTGGGACGCGATAGTTATGGAGATAACACAATAGGGTATATACAGGTGAAAAGAGAACATGCGCTGTGTACTGTAAAGGTGAGAATTGCACTTGAGCACAAGGTCCGGCTCACGGCGCGACGCGGCGTATCGCTGTACATTTATTTGTGATGAAATGGAAAATAAAATTAATAGTCTGGAATGTGAAGGTTGTGCGGCAAGTAGAGGAGGATGCAAACATACCATGGCGTTGGTCATGTGGTTACATAGACGAAGTGAGGAGCCTGCTTGTACCGAAATAGCTTCTTACTGGATGAAACCTAAACTGTCGCAAGTTGGATCGCAGTTAAAATTTATTAAAGCTAAAGATATGGGTCAAAAGAAAATCCCTACATTCGTCAGCAACATCAACCTCTGATGAAACATCGAATGAAAGTTTTTTACAGTCTGTAATAAAAAAGTCGATAGAGCTGGGAATAGAGAAGATATAAACAAAGCATCAATACATTATCTAGTTAATCAGTTTAGAAAGGAAAACGGCGTCAATGTCGCAGACAGATTTATTTTATTCTGCAAAGAAAATATGCGATCTCAGCAATGCGATGACATTGAGAAAGCAACTAGCTCACTGGTAGACTGTCCATTATAGTATGAAATGAGGTACGCTCATATTACCGCATCAAAAGCTCACAAATCTGGTCAATGTGGCACACCCGATGGAGTTTTGGTGGAATACCTCTTAGGTGCATATAAATTTAAAGAGACATTCGCTGTGAAAAGAGGTTGGCAATATATTTAATTTAAATGTAATACTAGGAGCATAATAACAGTTCATGTATGTATTTAGTGATTTTTATTTGCAGGTAAACTCTTGGAAAATGCAGTCTGTGAAGAAGTATCTAAACTAAAAAATATCAAGTTTATTAGAGTAGGTCTCATTCTGTGTAATGATTTTCCAGTTTTGGGCGCTTCTCCTGATGGTATCGCCGAAGAATTTGTAATAAAGATTAAGTGCCCAGTGTCTAATAAAAAATTTCAAAATTATGTGAAAGATGGTGTAGTGGCACAAAAATATTATGCTCAAATGCAAATGCAAATGTTTTTTACAAAAAAAGAGAAGTGCTTATTTTGTATCGCACACGAAAATTTCAAGTCAACAAAAAATATTGATATATATGAAGTAATTTATGATAAGGATTATTGTGAGGAGTTGATTAAAAAATGTGAAATATTTTGGAAGGAAAATATATTTAAGCAACTGTTCTAATGAATGGCTGTTTCATACTAAATATTTTTATTAAATATTATTATTGTCATTAAATACGCTGTCAGAGCGTGTGTGTATCAGATGTTACGAATTTAGTAGCATTCACATTACGAAACAATTTTTTTTGTAGGTTTACTAGCCCACATGTGATTATAACGACATCATCTAACATATCAATAACTTTTTTTCTCCTCCGGGATGAAAGTAAAAGTAAAAAAAAGTACCCGATTCTCTCCCGGTAACCTAGCAACAGCGTGTTTATATATAAAATATATAAACTTTTCATCCCGGAGGAGAAAAAAATAGTAAACGCACCTAGGGAGAAAAGTAGGACATCCCCACCCGCGATCGTCATCCTCGACTTTGGCTCGGGTGACAACCATACGCGCGGGCGTGAATGTCCTACTTTTCTCCCTCGGTGCGTAATATACTATTGTGTCAATACATGCATGAGGCGAAGTCATTTTAAATTCTCGTATACGACCGATTGCCCGTTCGACGTGGATACGTAAAGCCGCAATCCGTTTGGTTTCTATAACTTCCTCCTTAGTACTTTCTTTACCTGTGCTGACGCTTGGAGGGCTTACTAGGTGGCAACTAGACATTTCTACATCTGCTGCAATACTTTTGAATCCTCTGTCGGCCATGATTGCATTTCCCTTTGGCATCAACTCTAAAATTTTGCTATTTTGAAAAATGTCTGTATCAGTAGCCCTACCACCATAACGGTCAGATACAAAGTTGATCGTTCCGTCTGGCGTTATAGACACTAAATAGTTTATAGTATTGCAGCCTTTATACTGTGACCACGATAAATCTTGGTGTAGAGCGTTGGAGGGTTTCTCTATTCTGATCTCGAAGCAGTCTATAATACTAATTGTATTATAAAATCTTTTTCTAAAAGGAATTGGAAGATTATCTCTGACGGCTTCTTTATTTGGAAAATAAATTATTTGCTTTAGGCATTTAGCTAGTAAAATCACTGTTTTCCTAAAAATACGACTTACATTTTTGGTATTAAAATATATTTCTATACGTCGATAAGAGTCATTAAGTTTAATTTTTTTTAATGTAATCAATATATGTATTAATAGACATCCGCTATTTTCCACCAATAGGCTAATAACGAAGTATGATTGTTTCGGAATCCCCAAATAAAGTTTAGAGTGATTGTCAATTTTAAAAATACAGTGTTTTTAAAATTATCCGAATGTACTTCGCAGGTTTCGATGGGATTACTATAATATGATGATACCGAATCTAAACTACCGCTACAAACATTTTCATCACTGCCAAAACTGATGTAAAAATGTTGTGAAAGCATTTCAACATTTTCCCTCTTTTTTTATGGTCTGAGTTTGGACGTTTATTTTTTGTTGTTCTACTTGTATCCTCTTATCCTTTGTTTTTTTGTTTTCTGTTTTAGGCAACTCTATCGTAACAGTCTTGTCAATTGGTAATGGATTAATAGGCTCATTCTCATCCAGAGGTTCATTATCAAATGACACAAATACAGTGTCCTGCTGAGCTACTGACAGCTGTACTTCTTTTGTAAGCAGCATTTCATAGAAATCTATTCTCTGTCTTTTGTCGTATTCAAGACGAGTGACTGTAGATGTTCTTTTTGTTTTTTGACAATGGAATTTAGATGGTACTGTGCCTTGTTTCAATTTTAAAGTTCCACCACACAGTCTCCATCTCATATGATTTTCTGTGTCTGAATCGATCTGCAGTAAAAAATGTTATTGTATATGACTAAACTTCATTACAGATGTATTCTGGACAAAACACCAGTAGGTAATATCTGATAACTTCCACATAATGGAATTTCTACACAACGTGGAACCAGTGATAAACAGGCATGCTGGCTATGAAAAGATGAATGGCCAAGGTACATAGTAATGGGTCAAAGACATTTGAGTATTTTTCCTACACATTTTTCATCGATAACATCTTATGACCACACTATAGACATTTAAACCGAAAAAGACAACAATGTAATTTTTACGAACATCTAGCTTTATTTCTTTGTAAATACCTATGCCCATCTTCATTCCTGTTTTGTAATAATTAATTGTAAGTACCTTAAACTAGTAATTTAATACATAAACATTATTATATTACTCACATTAAAATGATCTTCGCAACAATGTCGACTTGTCTTTGCCGATAACGGCTCCTTCCTCCCTTCTCATTAGCTTACACCACTTATTTCTAACTTTTTTATCATTTGGGACATGGAAAAATATTTTTCTGGAGTGCTAATTGTTGTATTAGTACATAGAGGTACAATACAATATCTGTATGGTAATTTATTTTCCATAATTACCAAAATATACGAAAATAACAAGAGTAACGTAAAAATACTGCATACGATTGCACGGGCGGGTGAGAAGCGACGAGCGATGTGACGTCACGCGTCGAGCGGGCAATACGGACGACAATTTAAGAACTCGTAAGTTTAAAAGTTTATTAAAAGAGCAGTTTTTAAGATATCGCAAAAATTCTTTCACTAGTATTTTTTGAATATTAAGTTTGACTATTCTAAATAAAAAAAATTACCAACTCATCTTCCCCATTACAAAAATGATTACGTAAATAACAATTGCCAAAAGTAATAGAAATATGCAAGGTCTTTAGTAACAAAAAATATTAAAAATTGAAATTGTCGTCTACGTATTCATTGTCTTCGTCATTTAATAAATCAAATAATTCTTCGGTAGCATTGGATACAGCCGTTGAACGTTGAACTATACTATACTGTCCTTGAGGGTCCAGGAATTTATGCAAACGAGTGTATCCACGCTATTAAATACCTACTTGAAAATTTTATTAAATTTTTTAATCTGACAAAAAACGTATCCATTCACTAAAACTGTTTTGATTTTTACTCCAAAAGTTATTAGACAAGTCGATAAATCGGTTTTGTTGTTAAAAAACTTTTTGTAGCTAAAAAATACGCAAAAGTAGTCCTTTTGTCGCTAATGTCATTTTGTTTGTATAGTTTTTCCCTTTCTTCGTAAAAGGAAAAGGCAAAGGTATATCACCAGACAGTCAAGTCAGATATTATATTATTAAACTTATAGTTCATGTATAGATGTCATATAATTATTTAAAAAGGTCGAAGCCATGTCCTCATTTTCTTCTGCTTCTTGTTATTTATCTTTCCCGTGTCAGTGTTTTGAAGACTTCATAGTTTTTTCTAATCATGCAGCCAAGTCAGATGTTGTTTTTATAATCCATGTCTAAGTGTTATTTATATAAAGGCCGAAGCCATGTCTTCTGCTTTTTTTTCTTCAAAGCGATAGGTTTAGCGTTGTGGCCACAATCTCACATGATCGTAAGTAACAATGTGACCCAAGAAAGTAGCAGGCTAAGCCTAGTGGGAGACTGGCTCTCATGTGCAGCTGCCGGATCACACCTGTTGGTGTTTGTAACTTGAGTGTGGTAGCTAGCCAGGAGGGCATTAGAAAAAGCCCTACCATCATGCAAAATTCACCATGCATTCGGGATCATGTAAGGATTCTAACGATACCCCATACATCCAAATCTGTTCGGCCATTTTAAAGTTACTGTGGAATATACATATAAACTCACATACATAAACCCTGAAAACATTAAAGTCCTTTTTGGGTAGTCGTGTATTAATTCGGAATTTCGTTTTTTTTTTATGGTCACAGACACAGGTTTAAGAAAAGGCAGATGGAGCTTTAAAAACAACAAATGTGG
The DNA here is from genome assembly GCA_033032175.1 of Saturnia japonica. Lineage (NCBI taxonomy): Eukaryota > Metazoa > Arthropoda > Insecta > Lepidoptera > Saturniidae > Saturnia > Saturnia japonica. The sequence goes on from CM065305.1 coordinate 11,278,752, forward strand.
GACATGCATTTAGCTCATACAAACCCTTAGCATATCCTTGACAACCAGCTATACGTGCGATTGTCTGAATAATGTTGCCAGGCAGTTAAAATAAGTTTTACTGCTTTTTACCACTTTAACAGTGTAGTCGTTAATCCATCATCAAATAACTGCTTTTGTTCTTGAAATGAAGGGCCCCAAAGACATTTAAATTTTCAACTAAACGTATATCTGATTTTTTAACTCACCATACCTATTCCTAATGGTTCCGATTCCTTAGGTTATTTGTTTGTGGTTCCGATGTGGTAAGGGTTTGAAATTTCTGGCGGCCAACTAGGATTTTAGATTTTTGCTTGATACACTAGATTGCCTAGGGTTCTCTATAATTTTTACTTTGAAACCATATCGCTATCTCTTTCAGTGTTTGCAGATTGTTATCAAACAAACAAACTAATACGTAACAAATATTGCCCTCCTTTTGGTTTTATGGTATATACTAGAGATGAAACGGATAGTGGTTTGCCTGGATACCAGATACCGGATATTCGGCAAGCTACGAAGCCGGAGCGCTGGATATCCGGCTACCGGATATTCGACCCTATATCGCTTTACATGACGCGATCAGTTTGATATGAATAGTGGCGCGGTGAACGAGATCGGAAATATTCGGGCACTCGGAGACTCGTGGGCGTTCGAGTGTCGTGCGTGTCAGTTTGTGTCTGTTTCTCAGTTCGTTTGTTTATTCCATTGTTTTTTCACTTGTCATCGTGTTATTATGTTTGATAGATTAACAAGAAATGTCACCATAAAAAAACGATCGCCAATTTGGCAATATTTTTACTTAAACAGTACGCGTACTAGTACGCGGCATGATTAATATATCAGGTTCAAATTTCTCGAGGTGGTGAAGGAAAAAAGGCAGGTACGTAAGTTTTAGTTACGTTAGTTAGTTGGTTTAGTTAGTTAGGTTACGTTTTTGTTTCAATTGAACGAAAAAATAGGAAAACGAAAAATTATGCATATTCTTATATTCCTAAACTGATTTTGTTTATAAAGAAACATAGTAACCTACCAGTATAAATAATTTTTTGTCGATGTGTCATATCATTTTTATTTTCATTAACTACTTCTACAGCCTTACTTTAATTACTTTTGAAATTTCAAAACCGGTTCTGGCTCCGGGACATGCCGTTCCCAGCACAAGTGCATCTTCGACATCAGCAGAAAAACAACTAACACTGTCGGAATGGTTTGAAAGAAAATTACTTTGGGATGTGAATGATGCCAAGCCAAAAAATATCATTATTTAATTGCAGAAATGATTGTTATAGATAACGAGCCATTAAGTGACGTAGGCAAGGTCGGGTTTAAAAGGCTTCTAGAACAAGCACTACCTTGTTATGAATTACCAAGTCTTACTTATATTTCTCAAAAAATTATTCCTGATATCTACAATAGAATTTACGACAAAGTTAAAACAAACATTTCAAAACCTATTGCAGTTTCTGTTACTTCTGACATTTGGACCTGCCTGCACAAAAGTTCCAGCTTCTTGAGTTTCACAGCCCATTGGTTGTCTCCGGAATTTCTGCTGCAACACGGCGTTCTTGCTATGAAACCGTTTTCAGGATCACACACTGGAGAAAATATAGCAAAAGAACTGAACGCTATTGCTGCTCGTCGGGATATTGAGAGAAATAAAATTCACTTACTAATCCATGATAGTGGCGCTAATATGGTGAAATGAGCTCGAGCTCCAGAGTTATGATTCTGCTAGATGTTTTATATATTCGCTTCAGCGAGTTGTTAATGAGTCAATGAACGTCCTAGCTAGTCCTTGCCACTGGAAGTCGTCTAGTAACTCATTTCAACCATTCAGGTTTAGCACAAGAAAAATTGCTTGCAATTCAAAAGCAGTTAAATTTGCCGCAGCGTCAGTTAGTGCTGGACATCAACACGAGGTGGAACTCTACCTTCTACACGGCAGAACGCTTGTTGGAACAAAAAAGGGCTATCTCTCTGTATGTCGCTGAACATGACACTCTTACTAATTTGACGATACAACAGCCCCCACTGGAGCAGTGCATAAATCTTTTAAAATCATTTGAAGGAATAACGAAAATTACAAGATCTGGCCTTTCCTGTATATCCAAGGCGTTTCCTCATATTTCTGCATTAAAAAAGTATTTAGACAAAAACGAGACTGCACAAAAAACAACAGACTTAGCTCGTATGAGAGCTTCTTTGAAAGCTGAATTGAAAAGTCATTTTAAATCCATAGGAGAAAATACGAATTACCTAATTGCTACCATTTTTATACCCAAGGTTTAAGTCAGACTATTTAGGAGTTCTTGAAACTGAAAAAGCCCGACAGAAAATCATGATAGAATATATAAAAAACTTATGACGAATCTTCTTCTGACAGTAACAGATCATCGCCGTCTTCAACACCTGCTAAACGAATGAAAGAAGATGAAACCGGATCCAACCTCACACGTGAAGCTCATGACACTTTTTGGAACTATTTCAATGAAGTCATCTCGAATCGATCGCAATAACGATCCATAAATTTGGTGTTCAGTTAATTTGAATCAGTACCCGCAGTAGTCAATGTTTGCTAGAATTTACCTTTCAGCACCTGGCATTAGCGTTTATAGCGAAAGGATATTTTCAGAAGCTGGTCTGGTATACGAAACCAAGCGGAATCCCCTCTTACCAACAAATGCGGAAAATTTGGTATTCATTCACCACAATTTGCCACTTGTTAATTTTGAGTACCAAACTAATTAATAAAACAAACATTTTTGACGTGCGATTATAAAAATAAACGGTGTTATGAACGGTGTCACATTTATTTTATATTTTTTGTTAAATGAATCAAAAGCGCAAATTAACACTGAAATTTATTTTCGTTCGTTTGAAGTTTCTAGAAGGAAATAATATCATCATTTTAGATATCTACAATATTATATTTAAAAAATTAAAGTACGAATTAGAGCAGCGCAAAATAGATCAAATCTTTGGATATGACACAAACAGAAAACTGAATAAATGAAAAGAAAAATCTCCCGAACTTTCAAGTAGGATTAATAGGAACCTGTTGTTATTTATTGAGAAAAGCTTATTATAATATTTTTAAATAAATTGTTTGATTTTAATGCAACTAATTAACTAATGCCAATTTCTGAATTTAAATATGAAAATTAAATTTAGTTAATAAATTAAACATTATTAACGTCAACAATTTGCACAACAACAAAGTAAAGAACAGGTGTTTGAATCTAAAAATACAGCTGAAAAATGGCAACATAGATATATATACAATTAATAAAATTGAAGTGTCTGTTTGTAATAACAAAATAACAGTTTTTTACTAAAGCTTAAGAAAGTATATACGATACCTATAACAAAAAGCCCATTTTTAAAATTTTGATCTGTTTGTTCCGGGTAATCTCCTAAACGGTAGGACCGATTTTGACGGAACTTTCACTGATAGATAGCTGATGAGGGAGTAACTTAGGCTACTTTTATTTTAAAAAAAGAATTAGGGTTCCGCACAAATAAAAAAAAACTAGTCATGGTGAATCAATTGAGGGCACTTAAATGGCTTATGCTCAGTAAACCATAAGAGATATAGCAAATTAACGTACCACATAATTATAGGCATTAAAAAGACCTACAAAAAAAATCCGGGAGAGTATACATATATCTTCTAAGGAACACCCACAATAAGCATTTTTGCCTTTAAAATAGCCGAGAGCGGGGGACTAAGATTCGCGCAGGCATTCTGTAGTCCACGTGAGCGAAGCCACGGGCACAGCTAGTTTATTAATATAGATATATCCATTACACCCAATACATGATTAATAGTTATATCTCATTTACAATTGCAATCTCAATAAATTTATTTTACTAATACATTAAATGTATATACTAATGTGTATATGTGTAAAATACTTATTTATACGTCCATGTATATAGGTAGGTTAGGTACTTTTCTGTGGAAAATGCGAACTCTAGTGGACTCTTAATAATATTATAATTATTATAAGTAGGTATGTAAAAGTGCTTGAGGAATAAGTATTGATGTAAAAATAGATGTTTGTAAATATATACTGCACGTTATTAAATTAATCGTTAACGCTAATATTTTCACCACAGTTTAAGGATTTTTTAACATAAATAATTAAATTTTAGATTATGTTAGACTTAGATTAGGTATATTGCGAAAATTTGAGATAATTAAATTCATAAACTTACTTCGAGTAGGTATTACGAAAATATATTTATGTTACATCTAAAAATATCATGTATGCGCAAGCGCACTAGCTTGGATGTTATTTTCTTTCTCAATAATCACAGCTACGATTCGTCTTCGTTAAGCATTTTATCAGAGTGATTATTTCATTTTGAACAAACAATTTATTCAATAGCTACAGTTACTCGAAATTAAAAAACAGTGTCAATAGTAAATTGGTAAGTACAATAGCTAGGCTATCAAGTCTTATCACTTAAGCTGATGTTCGGCAGTCCAAAATGCGGCTAAAATAATAAAAGAATGTATTTAACAGCAGAAAATGTTATAGTTATAGTCTAAATCCTAATGTAGATACATTACGTGCAATGTGGCTAATTCAATGTCGATTATTTATTATATTAGGTCCTTACATATGAAATTGGTGTTTTGTTGAACTGGCCACTTTCATCTCAAATATCTGGCGTTTGGTTAAGAATACCAAATTCAAATTTATTTAAGATTTAGGCTTGTGTATTAGTGAAGCGAATTTAGTGATTCATTTGTTTTCGCACCATTTGATTTTTCATTGACATCGTTCTTTTCACAAAATGGAAAACATAAAATATCGCTTTATTTACGAATATGAGTTCCACCGTGGCATCAGCGCTGCAGAAGCATCTCGAAGAATTAATGATGTGTACGGGGAAGCTACTATAAAACATAGCACGGTACGTTTTTGGTTGCAACATTTTTGTTCTGTAAACTTAGACCTACGAAACAAACCCCATGGACGGTCGGAGACTCTAGGTTATAATGAGGAATTGAAGGTGATCGTGGAAGCGGATCCATCGCAAACCATGTCAAAGTTAGCGGCAGGCTTCGGTGTGAGTGATAAAACAATTTTAATTCACATGAAACAAATTGGACAAGTGAAAAAGCTCGAGAAGTGGGTACCGCATGAAGCACACCAACAACGCATTGAGTGCTGAGATACATTACTCAACTGCCACCCTAACGAGGGAATTTTGAATCGTATTATTACTTGTGACGAAAAATGGATCCTTTACGACAATGGAAACGCTCATCACAGGGTACCAGGTGGTCGAAACCTAGTGAAAATGGCATTTTGAGCAATTTCATAAAATTACCAATAAACAAGAATCTAAATTAACTAAGAATGTAAATTAAATTATAGTACAGTATATTAAGAACACATTAGGTAGGTAAATAATATTATCTTTCTGCAAATTCCTAAGGACGGTTTTTTCTTTCGAATTTTGAATTCGACAGCTCCACCAAATGGTCGAAAACTGCCGCAATTCCCACCTTACATAGCAATAAAAACATTTTAAAAATCGTAAGAACGACCGTATCTCGGACAAAACTTCTCTGAAGTAATAAATATTATCCTATTAAACTTGTTATTTTCAAAAATATTTAGTTACATTAGAACAAAATATTTTTAGGTTCTCCGTGCCTAACTGAAACTTCATTTAGACTATTCAGGGAGTATTAATAAGTGGTAGGCCTATGTACTATTAATTAATAAGTACTCATCTAATATACTTATGAGAAATGTAATAATTATGTTCAGTAATTAAGTAGGTAGTTATTTTTAAAAATTATCTATGGGGGAAGGCTTGGTCATTATACCTACATACTATATAAATGTATTTTAATCTTATATTGCACTTTTTTTCAGTTTAATATGCCAAGATATAAAAAAATCATGACGTTGGAAAGTTTGGCGCTGAAAAGATTAGGGGATTGGATAGCACAGATAGCGGAACAACGGATGACAACAATAGGATTGCTTTCCCAAAAAGATACAAACATAGCGCAAATCGCACTCACACAAACCGTGGACTGTGTACGTTCTTACTTGGAATATAATGTGCCTTGGATGTTACACGATTTATTAGCTAATGAAGCAATAAGAGCGTTATCACAACTTTTGGAAAAAACTAAGCAATCATTAGGGTTTCGCGGGCCCATGGGAAAGTTTGTTAGTCAAATGAATGTCATCATAAGAATGACAGAAGTACTATTTAATAAATACTTAACATTTGTGTCTATAGATAGTATACCAAAAATGTTACGTCAAGTATTTTATTCAAAATTGTATATGCTTCAAGGACTTACTTATCTTAACCTAGGATCTCTGTCTGGGGGTTGGAAAACAGCTGATATGGAAGATGCTATAATTAAATCTTTAAAAAATCTTCATTTACTAAAATTTCTATTTATCAATTACGATTGTACGGATAACATCTTAAGATGTATTGTACAAAATTGTACAAAGCTTGAAAAATTAGATGTTTCGTGTTCGAAATGTATAACTAATGAAAGCATCGATATAATTATTAAATTAAAACATTTGAGAAGCGTTCAATTTTACAGAACGCTTGTAACACTTGACGGCTTTATTAAATTGCTTCTAAAGTGCAAGAATCTGGAGGACATCGGCAGATGTGATGAAATCGGTAAAGTATTAGAATATATAGATGTAAATTATACTGATGGTGGTCCGTTCAAATTAACCACATATGTTAGTCGATATGCTACGTTTAATCAATTACAGTTAGCAGTACAAATGTGTCCGAACATCCGAAGTATGACTGTTTTTCATAATACATTGCAAAGTGATTTGATGGTGCTTATTAGTTTGAAAGATTTAGTAGACCTTAAACTATTATCATGTGATTTCTATGCTGACCAAATTAAACAAGTTCTTCAGGTTAAAGGATGTAACATTGTTAGTTTGCATTTAGAACATGTGGATCAAATTGATTTAAACGCATTAATGTACATAAGTCAAATGTGTCCATTATTGGAGAATTTTACGCTTTATAATTGTACTCTGATACAGCATACATCATTGTATACGAAAAATTTGGAAATTTTACCATTTAGAAATTTAAAAAGATTAACTTGTGTTGCCACTTGTACGAACGAACAATTTATGTTTATTCTAAGTAACTGTTTGAATGTTAATTACATTCATATAGGTACTGCAATACAGCTTACTGATGACTTAGTTGTTAAAATATTAGAAAAAAATCCACTTATTTATTTAAAAGAGTTGCGCATTATGCAGTCTGATTATTTAACCATGTTATCCATTGACAGGATAATCCAAAGTTGTTTGAGCTTAGAAGTTTTAGTAGAATTAGAAAGTTGGTCCTTGCTGACGGATAGTGATCGAGAGTACATAAAGAATTACATTGTTGTTAACAATTATAACATAGACATAACACCTATTCGACGATACGATGCGTAACAATATTTTTGTATATGTACCTACTACAAAGAGTACATACTTACTACCTTTGAAGTAATAAAATTAAATTATTATAATATCCTGTTTTTACTAGTAGGTAGGTATGTTTTAGTAATAAGATTATTAAGTGATGTAAAAAACCTGTTTTAAATGGATTTGATATTTCCTAACACCACTCTAAAGTTTATAAAATACCGAAAGTCTAAAATATGTAGGTATATCAGCCAAATAATCTTAATATTGTTTTTTTATTCGTTCGTAAGAATGCGTATGAGTAAACAGGTAACTACTTTTTATATTGTCTTTTATATTATTGTAATAATGTTTTCATTATTATAATATATATTTAGTCAATACTAGTTGAGCCCGCATCTCCACACACGTTAACTATAGATTGTTGAAGATACGTGGGCCGCACTAAAAATTTTTAGAATGAATAAGAAAAAAATAGTTTATCTGGTCAAAAAAAAAGTAGCATGATGGGTCGAAGGGGTTGGTAAAATTTCTCAATATACAATAATAATAGGTATATGATATAAATATTTGAACCATTTCATTTCATAAATAAGTTGCATCTTCAATTTTGACCGATTAAGATGAGCACGGAACCTTTTTAACAAAACCTAGGAATCTCCTTTCTTTAAAGCTTTCTCCTGCTCCCTGGAAAACTGGTAGAGAATGCTTTTTAGCATTAAGTCATCCTATTGCACTCTTTTTATGTGCAATAAAGATTATATTTAATAATTTAACACATAAAATAAGTACGTAAAACTAAAAAAAAAACTGTGGACTGTTCAATAAATTCAAACATCAATAGGGTCAGAACGTTTACTTGGCAAAATTAGTACAGTTCCAGATCCATGTCAAAAAAAAAGTGATGCTTTTTATATCTGTGAAAAGTTTTTTTAGTGCACCAAAGAAGACGTTCTACAGAGGAACGCTTTTCATCTTAATGAGACTTACTTAATTATCCGTAATAAGCACGTTACTGTATAGAGATCAGTATTCGCCTTATCAAATTAAAATGACCAGAATATATGATCTACCGTTTAAAATGGTTAGACACTATCTACGTCTTATTTGTATTGCGAAAATAAAACATAATATTTTATCCAATGTTTCTGTTAGCGACACATAGGGCTAGGCGTGATGAATGATGATTTACAAAATAATATGGACAATTCGTTGTAGGTATAAGTTGCTAGGCTTAAGGAATAAACATTTACATATGAACAATCGTTGATTTACTGTTTTTATACTATAGAAATAAAGTGTAGGTATTAAAAGTTAGTAAATACGTAGTAATAAAGCTTATAATTTCGTAAGAATAGCATAGAAACGTACTGAACATATATTTCATTGATAATCTTTGTTTTAAACCAGTTATGTGTAATGTTTGTGATTTTATAGGAATAGTTAGGCTTATATGTGAATTCTATCGGGCTTGTAATGTTTATAATTCATACATAACGTGTTTATGGGCCGATTTGTGCTTAATATTTATGAAGTCTACTGTTCCTTAATGTTATATTGAGTGTATTTAGTTAGGTATTAGTGTACTTAATAGATTCAAATAGGTTTAAAACATTTCAATAAGAATTTAATTAAATATCGGTAAATTACGTGTATTTGTGTAAGCAGCAATATTCGCGCCACACCTTAAGCCGTATTACTAGGAAATTTTAGAGTAAGAGGGGAATAGGCGACATCGTTCCGTCGCGCTCCAACAAAGGTATAAATATGGGGCTGTTGCGGCCAATCCGGTGAAGCTGTAAAAGCCGCAGCGGCTTTAGGGCCCCTAAGGCTAACAGTGTAGTCAGTAAAAAAAAAAAAAAAAAAAAAAAAAAAGGCCAACCGGCCTGCCGCCTGGAAAACGGCCGTTGTCGTAAGTATTCACAAGCCCGACAAGAGCGCGTCGCTTCCCGACAGCTATCGCCCTATCAGTCTTCTTAATACCTTAGGTAAAGTTTACGAGCATCTCCTTCTGAACCGTCTAAGTCCGTAATAGAGGAGGAAAACCTCTATCCGCCTGAGCAATTCGGTTTTTGTGCTAGACATTCATGCACTCATCAAGTGCACCTTCTCAAGGAGCATATCACGTTTAACTTCTTTGAGCCAAAAAGTAAACCCCGTCGTACACTTTCAGTCTTTTTCGACGTAGCCAAGGCCTTTGATAAGGTCTGGCACGAAGGATTAGTCTATAAGCTGTACTCCCGCGAAGTCCACGATAGATTAGTTAAAATCATCCGCGATTACCTCAAAGACCGCACCTTTCGCTACAGAGTGGAAGATGAACTATCCACACCCCGCCCCATACGCTCAGGCGTCCCCCAAGGTTCCATCCTGGCTCCTAGCCTTTTCAATCTGTACTTCGGTGACCTACCTAGACTTCCCGAGAAAGTCGAGGTAGAGCTATACGCTGACGATACAGTCATATACTCCTCTAAAAGGCACAGAGTCCAACGCGCCGTAACCACTCTCGGGAAGTGGTTTAACGACTGGTGAATAGCCATCAACCCCTCGAAGAGCGCAGCCGTGCTCTTCTACACAAATTCTTGAAAGATACCGATGAGGCTCAGGCGCAAACCCCTTGCACTCTTCGGTATTCCGATTCACTGAGTAAAGGAGACCAAATATCTAGGCGTAACCCTAGATAGTAGGATCTCTTTTATACCTCACGTCCGTACAGTTAGGAACAGGGCCACCTGGGTCCTGGGCCGTTTGCATCCTCTGTTATGTTCGGTAAGCAAAATGTCCACGAGACACAAGCTTACGCTCTACAAGATGTGTATCCGTCCGATAATGACATATAGATGCGTTGCGTTCGCACATATGTCAAGATCGAACTGGAAACTGTTTTAACCATCCAGAATAGATTCAGGTCCAGGAACACGTAAAAATAATCAAATTGACAAAAAACATTAGGGGGCCAGTTTTCAGGAGATGAAAAGGCACAAGAATTTTATGAAAAACTTTTACAAATAGGACAAGGCACCTATCCAATAGACGAAAATACTGGCCAAATAACATTAACTAATGAGTTATGTAATGTTGTTGAAACACCTCAACAACTTGTTAATGAAGTATATCCAAATATTGTTGCAAATTATACCAATTCAGAACGGTTACGCGACAGAATTATTCTAGCCACAAAGAACGACATTGTCAACGACATCAACATCGTCCAGGAAATGATTCTGGCGGAAGAGAAAATTTACATGTCAATTGATACAATGACTGATGAGCTAGAAAGCGTCAATTTATAAATTCATTAAATGTTCCAGAAATGCCATTACACTGTCTTAAATTAAAAAATGGTTCACCATTATTTTATTACAAGATCTGAACTCGCCGAAACTGTGTAATGGTACGAGACTCTGCATGCATCAAAAAGCTACAAAATAACGTCATCGAAGCCAGTATAATGACTGGTAAAGGAAAATGAAAGATAGTATTTATACCACGGATACCTTTAAAATATCACATGGCTTGCTCTTTACTTTTAAATGCTTACTGTTCCCGGTGAAGCTGGCTTACGGCATGACTATTAACAAAGCACTAGGCCAAACATTCCAGTACTGTGGAGTTGACTTAAAGGAACCATGATTTGCACACGGCCAATTATACGTCGCATGCTTACGAGTAGTATCACCCCGAAATTTGTTTATTTACAGTCCGAACAACAAAACTATAAATGTAGTGTATAAGCAAGTGTTGTAAAAATAAATTCAAAACAAAAAATAATACTAAAATAAAAAATGTAAATGTATAATACATATATGTATCTATCTATACATATAAAATGCTTTGTCTTGAATGACTGACTGACGGATCAACGCACTACCTAAACCGCTGATCGTAGAGACCTCAAACTTGGAAGGTGTGTTCTTTGTATGAGGTAGGCATCCGATAAGTAAGGATTATCCGAAATTCTACCCATAAGGGGGTGAAAAAAGGGGGCAAGGTTTGTATGGGACGTGATTCCTTGGTCCAATCTACAATTGCATAAACCTTTTTTAACAGAATTCATGGAAAACGTGTTTCGTATTTTATTTAAATTCATCCCCGAACGGGGTTAAAAAGGGGTAGAAAGTTATTATAGCGGTGATTTGCTTCAAAGTTAATATCAATACTCCTTAGTGATTTTAATTTAAATTATATTTTATTTTGACACATGTTTGAAAACTCAATCCGATTTTATTCAAAAAAGGTTGGCCTCACTTAATCTTCTTTGACATAAAAGTACAAATACATTAATAACAATTCTATTACAATAATATTCTCTAAATAAAAAAATGAATGATCTGATAGTTTCATCTATACGGATATATCTGTAGCTCTGTCTGTACATGAAACTTTTCCAAAATGTTGTGTTACATAATTATCTATTATAAAATCTGATCGCGAATATGAAATTTAAAAAATAAGTGTCAGTTTGTCTGTATATCCGGAAATAACTCATAAACGGCTTGACCGATTTTTATAAAACACGTAACTCTGTAATATATTGAGAACTAGCTGTGCCCGCGACTTCGTCCACGTAGTATATTTCGTGTATGAAAAACAACAACTAAATAAAAATCTCACCTTACCCTACGGTATTTGACCCGTTTAAGCTTTAACCCTATGCGTCGCTAACATGTATAATATTAAACTTGCTTTAAAGTAAAAATGACAGATTATTCGTACATAAAATATACACATCAAAAAAGTCTAAGCAACATGCGTGATATTACAAATTTTTCCATTTATATTAATTAATTTCTAAATATTTACTCAAACAAAGTGCGTAGGCAAGTAAACTTTTTTGTTATTGATGACATACTTACTGGCTGGTTGTAAAAAAAAAATTTAATTATGTTTTGTTTTTTCATAAAATGACTGCGAATTTGTTTGAATTTAAGTGCGTTTTAATTGCTACGTTTAGTCTTGATTTTATAATTTTACCAACCATTTAAATAAAGTTAGCGACAAAATTGAATTGTTAGATATTCTTTACGTCATGAAGCGACGTCATTTGATGGCAGATGAAATGCAAAGAGCTGTAGGGATGTTGCAAGCGGGAAAGTAATCAATCTCAGGTATCTCGACATTTTGGCATTCATAGAAGTGTTATTTGTCGTCTTTGGCAGCGCTACAATAATACAGGAGAACCCGCTGAACAGCATCCAGGCCGTAAAAGGAGTACAACCACTCGGCAAGACCGGTACATACAACTGACTGCAAGACGCCAGCCGATGTTAACCGCTCGAGAGATAAGTTTGAGGCTACAAATTTCAAGTGGTGTTGATGTAAGTCCTCAAACTGTGCGAAATCGACTGCATGAGTACGGCCTACGAGCTCGACGCCCAATCAGGTGCCCACCGATACGTCACGGGAATCGCGCTCGTCGATATGAATGGTGTAGAGAACGCATAACATGGACCCAGGAACAATGGGATAAAATTATGTTTTCCGATGAGTCGCGATTCGGGTTTAAGCCTGATACAAGAAGGGTGCGAGTGTATCGTCGGCCCGGAAATACTGAAAGGCTCAGGTGTGTTCAGGAAGTTCAACCATACAGCGGCTCAACAGTTATGTTATGGGCGGGTATTATGAAGAACAGGCGAACTGAGCTCGTTTTTGTAAATGGAAACATGAATGCTGAAAATTACATTGAGGATATTCTCAGACCTTATGTCTACCCATTTGCACAAACCTTTGGCTCAGATTTTAGGTTAATGCATGCCAATGCGCGTTCACATACAGCTCGGCGAACCAGTGAATACTTTGCAACGGAGAACATCCGGGTATTGCCCTGGCCTGCACAATCGCCAGATCTCAACCCCATCGAGCACGCATGGGACATGCTCCAGAGACGTGTTTTGAAGGACTTGGACGGAGCGACAACAACCCAACAGCTGAAGAATTTGCTACAATTCCATTGGGAGCGAAAACCGCAAGATGACATGAACAGTCTCATTAATTCAATGAATAATCGTTGCCGACAAGTTCTGAATAGCAGAGGAGCCCATACTTTGTATTAAATTGTTCTATTCTTTCACAATAAATACATTTTCTTAAGAAATTTCATTTTGTAATAAAAAAGTTTAGTTTCTTATGTATCTTAGTTTCTACAGTATATTCTAATATTGTTTATTTCTGTTAAAAAGAACTTATAAAGACAACAGCTGTTATTTTTATATCATAGAACCCTAAAGATATTATTTTAAAAATAAAATACAACGTTATAATGTGAAGAACCATCCTAAAATTTTAATTAGTACATGTTGCTTAGACTATTTTGATGAGTGTAAAAAGATTAAAATTTCAAACCAATAACGAGAAACAACTGCAAACAACAGGAATAACAAAACGTGTACGTAATAAAAATAGTCATTTCTATGTAGTAACCAATAAAAATCTCGTAATACAGATACATAATTTAAAAAGTGTATAAAGTCACTGTTATGCTATTATACTATTTTTTTAGTCGTTTAAAAGATACCCAAGATTTTCACAGAAGTTTTCCGTAAGTCGTCGAAAATTGTGGGTGTTCCTCAGAAGATAGATGTATACTTTCCCGGACTTTTTTGTAGATCTTTTTAAAGCCTATGATTATGTAGTACATTAATTTGCTACATCTCTTATGGTTTACTCAGCATAAGCCATTTAAGCGCCCGAATTGATTCACCATGACCAGTTTTTTATTTGTGCGGAACCCTAATTTTTTTTCTACAATAAAAGTAGCCTAAGTTACTCCCTATATCATCAGCTATCTATCAGTGAAAGTCTCGTCAAAATCGGTTCAACCGTTTCGGAGATTACCCGGAACAGACAGACAAAAATTTAAAAAAATGGGCTTTTTGTTAAAGGTAAACCATTAAACTTATTAGGTTTATTGGTATTAAACTTTCATATGCATTTAGTAAAAAACTGTTATTTTGACATTACAGACACTTCAATTTTATTAATTGTATAGATAAGTTCTCAAATTGAGACAGTATTTTATTAAACCCTGGACATTCATCTGTCACAACTTCAAGATAAGATAATAAAAATAAATTTATTACAAACTTGTTTATTAATATAATATATAGTATATTATTTTAAATATTCTAGTTTATTATAGCATTTTAGTCCATTAAAATAACGTTGTTTTTATTCAATTGTATTTTAATTACATTATTCTTGATTATGTGTAGGCACAAGTGCAAACATATAAACTGGATATATCCCATTAGGAAAATTTGTTTGTTTACATTGTTTTATTCTCTTTAAATCACATTGTTTAAATATTTTCAGAAATTGCTTTAAAGATCTTGTTACTGAAGAGTCAGTGTCATCTTTCTCAGATTTTCCTGATGATGTTACATTTTCTTTAACAATTATAACTCCATGATTATTTAAAGCATTTCTGAAAGATAAGAGATTATTACTTCATATTAATCAGATAAAATATGTTAGTTTATGTAAGTTACTGTTATAATAAAAGTTACAATACATTATTGAAAAAAAAAGACATTTATTTTAATTCTACCTTATAGATATTTTGCAAAAATCATATGTAGCTGCTATAAACAAATTGTAGAGATTGAAAGTTGGTCTTTAGATAATATACAACTTATTTTGATGCTGTTAAGGGGTGGAGAAAGGGAGCGTTGGGTGTAAACTCCTGTGAAAAAAACAGAGTGAACCGTAGAGGCAATTAGCTTAAGAGAAATTTAATTTTGGTTTTTGAGGTTATATCAAATCCATGATATTAAAAGTTGCAAAATATTATTTTTGGTTTATTACCAGAGTTGCAACCCAACTTAACACAGTGTTCAACTAAGGTTAAGACCACATTACAAGGAGCTTCGCTGGGCGCTTAGAGCTAAGCAAGGAGCTAGGAGACAGATTTTAGTGAACAGACCGATTAAAAACTATGGAGATGGCTACACTGAGAGCAAAGTGCTTCACGGGGAGCTAGGTTAGTGGCCTAGTGAGTCACGTAGAGATCCAATGTGTCTGTAAATTTTAGCATGTCACTAGGTGATTTCAAAATTGAGGACAGGCTTCAAACGTACATTGGCATAAAATTTCACATTTTACTTTGAATAAATGTTCAAATTCTCTATTTTCAAATCCCAAAAGAATAATTGTATGTATCCAACAGCTTCGAACCTGATGTGTATTAAATTTCAATCTTGAATTCTCATATAATAATATTTTCCTTCCCAGTTGTGATAGTGTCACGGTTTCCTCATATATACCGACAGAGTGACTAATCACCCGGTGACTCGCTTTCTATGTGGCCAGTATGCAACGTCAGACAAGTTTAGTAACTTGCATAGTACCCAGCGAGGCTCCTTGTGTAATGTGGCCTTAGCTTAACATTCGCTACAATACAAACAAAAGCAACTACAAAACGAAACTGCAATAATTGGAGAAGATGTATTGTTTAACTTGAATTAATTCAGATTAACATGAAAACAACTTAAAGACTATAATCATTCAAATCACAAACATCTAAATAAATATAGTAAAATATTCCCTTTATAATTTTGTCTAATTACCTGCACTTTATAAGATATGCTATTAAATCATCATCCTTTAAGTATCCTAGTACCCATTGATTCCAAATTACATCATATTTCTTTTCAGGTCGAAACTCCTGTAAGCCAACTTTGTATAGGGACCCTACTTTTGCTTTGAGTTCTCCAACGAAATCTCTAATTGCATTAATAAATTTGTTATCCGGTTCAATAACATCGACCAATTTAAAATAAGGTATTAGCAGATACTTAGTTATTCTGCCTATGCCAGCTCCACAGTCTATGGCAATATTTAAGCTTGGTGGATTATTCGATGATAAAAGTGAATTTAAAAATAATTTAGAACCTTCTATATCGATATCTGATATAAAACCAAAGCCGCCGAGCACACCATCCACAGTAGCTGGTATCTCTGCCCAGTATTCCAAGGATTTCTCATAGTTTAATAATTCATTCTTCTTATCACTCATGACTTTACCAAATTGGTCTATGTTTACCAATATAAAATTCAACAGTCCATTTTAAAAAGTAGGTAGGTCTTAGCATAGACTACGGATCTGAACAAAAAAAAAGATTTTTTATACAATTTTATGTAGTAAATATAGATTTTTTAAATCGTTTTTAAATAAAAAGAAATCGATTACTAAAAAAAATTTTTTTTTCACTGTTGATTTTTGTTGATAGATCTAATTTTTTTTTAATTCAATATTGGTGGCGTTTTGCTTGATATAGTTTGGTTTTTGTGCATAAAAGTGAAGTAGATTATAAATATAAGCTGAAAGCTTTCATTCTGAGATCCCACAAATTCTTCCTAGAAAGTTCTAACGTGGGAGCCACCATCTTTTTAGGATACTAAATCGTCATAATTGTACTGTACTATTCCTCTTGAATCAAGCTATTGCATACATAAATAATTTTTCAAATCCGACAGGTAGTTCTAGAGATTAGCGTGTTTAAACAAACAAAAGAACATAAAAAGTCATCCACTCTGTTATATTAGTATGTATATACAAATATATAGTATAGACCAGGTATAGGCAACCTTTGACATGTTTAGGGGCAAACTAAAGTTTAAATGTGTTTTAAAGTGCAAATACGTTCGCGGGCTGCGTTTAAAAGTACTTAGTGCAGTTTAAAGTAGTGATAATATTTTTTGCGATAGATATTAGACATGAAATAATACGACAATGTTATTATAGTACAATTTATTAAATTATCAAAATGAAATTTAAAAAAATGGTACATTATAATTAAATCGTTAAATTTGCAATTGATACAAACTACGAAAGTTAAATACACCGAAATCAACGAGACACTTGAGCTTGAATTTAGGAAATTAATCCATCGATATTTGGATTAATTCCACTGATGCAAAGACGTAAAGAATTTTCCAAATTATCGTCAGTCAGTTTTGTACGATGTGTTGATTTATTAACTCTCATCAATGAAAAGAATTGTTCACATTATAAGTACTGTCAAACGCACAAATCAATCTTATTGCGAATTTTCTAAGCTGCGGAATATTGTCTTCATCTAGGTATTTTTTGTAGAAATCGCACAACTCAACGTCTTTAAATTTGGATTTTAGGAGTGAGTTTTCTTGAATCTCGATCAACTCCATTTGTAAGTGTATTGGAGCATTTTGTACATTACATTTTGTAGGAGTAGCAAATAAACGGAAACAGTCTTCCATGTTTTTGAAGTCGCTAAATCTGTTCGAAAATTGTTCCGACAGTAACTTGAGTTCTTCAGCATATTGAGCATAATTAATATTTTCATACGCAGAGAGCGTGTTGAAATGGTAACTGTTACCAGACAGCATATGGGACTCCCACAAGCGTAGTTTGATCTGAAACGCTTTCAAATTGCTGTATAAATCATTTACTAACTGTCCTTGTCAGCGGCGGCTTTACTCATTGCGAGGCTCCGGGCGGCAGGTCTTTGCGAGGCCTTTTGTCTTACGGAAAAATACCAATGTGATGCGAAAGTAGGTCTGGTTGTTTGGTAAGTATTTGTTATGTTTGACGAGAAATGCTAAAAGTTATACAAATAAAGAAAATTTGAGTTTTAAAATATTTTACTTACATTGAAAGATTTACAAAAATAACAAATACAGAGATGATAAATTTTAAAATTGATGTTTGCTTTTTTTACTCAGACTAAAATCTTTAATTAAAGCACAATAAGCTAACGAATGAGCTACGTCATTTTCGATTGAAAGAATAGCAAGGGCTGACAGCCGATCCTGTGTCATCGCATTCCTCAAATATGTTTTAATAATTTTAGGCCTCGAAAAACTCCTTTCAGCAGACGCTAACGTAACAGGTGTGGTGACAATAATTTTCAGAACTATTTCGATAGTGGGGTAAATTTCAGTTAATGTGTGTATGAACATATTCAGTTCTTCGTACAATTCATGTTCACCAATATCACATGATTCTCCTACTGTCATAGATATATGCAAGTCGCTGCATTGCTTCGAAATTTCACTATCACTAATTTCTTTTAATCTTTTTATATTATACATAAAACCAAATATGCTCTCATGATGTTTAAGTGCCTCAAACCTAGGATGGCAGATTGCGCGCATATTGTCGACAATAACATAAAAATAGTTTATTTTGAAAATCTCTTCCGCATTCAATTCATAAGCTTCATCTTCCCCTTCATAATCAAAATGCCTTTTTTTATGTCGTCTTCTGACTTCTTTAAACTGTCAGGCAATATCATTTTCCTCGGCTATTTCTCTCGCTGTTACAAGAGATGACTGAAAACCATTTTCTCGATAATTATCGAGCCAATTTGTTAATGCGTCTAGGTGTTGTATAGCCACATCTATAGTGTGCTTATTGATTTTATGGTGATTCAATTTATATAACCTATCTGAAAAAGTTGCATGGCCTACTGTTTCACCTATAACTTTTACATTATTATTCCTGTACAATGAACAACCATTAGTATCAAAAACTATTGTAATACCTTTATCTACTGCACTTTTAACAGATAAAAGATTTGTACCCAAATTAGGAACTTAAAGAAAATTTCTAATAGCATTTATCGAGCTCTTATTGTTCCTATGTAAAAGTACATCACCAACACATGTGGAAAAAATATTAGTGTTATCTGGTAATGTAATGTTGTGTTCTATATTGTGATAATTCGCCAACCAAATTTTGTTGCATGTCATGTGTGCGCTTGCACCAGAATCAATGATCCAATCCGTTTTGCTTAATGTACAACCAGTGCCTAAAGCTGACAAAACATCGACTTGTGCAGGTTTTGTTTTGAATTTATTTTTCTTATGAGGGCATTGTGGACTCTTGTGTCCTGGTTCTTTACAATTGCAGCAAATAATTTTACTAATATTATTCAATTTATTTTTGTTCTCAACACTCGTAAAAACAGATTCTTTTGAAGCACGCTTCTCACTTTCATTAAGTAACTTAGACTTTACTAAATCAGTAGTTATCTCAATATTTGAATTTTCGAGTGCCATAACTTGGAGATCTAAATCTGATGTTAGTCCTCCTAATAAAATTGCTCCAATAGACGAATCATCAATTATCTTTCCTATGTCCGCGAGATCCTGTGCTGTGTATATAACGGTATTTATATAGCTTTCAATAGATTGAAAATCACTTAACTGAAAACGATACAACTTTCTTTCTAAAGAAACTCTTCTTCCCATACCATTATCTTCGTAAGCTTTTGCCAATGCATTTCATACTTGTTTTGCCGTCTCGCAACTTCTCGCATGTGTGATTGCACCTCTTTCTAATGTAAGACATATCTTCGTCATAGCCATGCGATTCTTTAAAAGTTTTACAGATTCTGGAGCTGGTCCTAAGATGGGTACTCTGTTGCTGCATACCACAAATCTTCATGTACTAAATATATATTCATTTTAAAATTACACTCACTCTAGCCTTCTTTTGCTGATAATGGTTTTACGCATGCTAGAGAAGCAGATCCATATGTAATATTTGCAATATTTTCATCCCCTGAAGACGTCATTGTGAAAACATAAATTTTTATTCACGATGAAAATATACGTGTATACACATTACTCAGTAGCTCGGTAGGCTTCTGGGTCCATAACCAATGTTGTATATTGTGTTTTGATAAGAAAAATATACTTTAAAATATATATTTATTAACATATTACATAGACGAAGACGTGCATTTTTATAATAATTATGACATAAGTATTTTGACGTGACAACGTCTTATAATTCGATGGAGCCGGCCGCACGCACGAAAAAAACATGACTCTTGCGGCGTTACCTCACTCTGAGGCGTTCCATTTAAGGCTTGAAGTGCAAGCGAGAGCGCGGAACGACCGACAAAGACGCACAATCGGTCTTTGTTCGACATCTGTCTCTCTCCTACTTGAGTGAGCGATGCGTCCGCGTGGACAGCTGCTATACAATAATACATTTACATGTTTTCGTCAAATGAAGTGCAGAGAAAAGTGAATGTCGTGTCAATTGTTTATAGCAACGATAATTGCGGCGATAGAGGTAATGATTCTTTCGATATTATTTGATAAATGATACCATTCCATCAATATTTTCTTATGACGTTGTCACGTTCACTTATCGTCAGTAAACCGACTTTACAGACAACCGATTTTTTTATAAATTTAAAATAGCTTCTTTCTTTAGAAGTGGCCTGCCATACGGCCAGTTGCGATTATTAACAACAGGATCAAATCAGGCTATTAACTAATAAATCTATAAAGTTGCCGCTTGTCTCATTCGAACCTGAGTCAGATGTTAACTTATCTCTATGACCCCTGGAGGCTAAATTGTGAGATGCTAAAAAATTTACAATTGCGAGCATTCGTTCTAAAATATCTCTCAAACGTTGCCTTTCTTGTTCAATTTATTGCTGAGCCAAGGAGTCAATAATTGAACAGCTTTTTAAAACATTCTCTAAATTAGTCAATTTCAGCATTCAATCATTGTGCTGTCGACTAAATTCGTGTGAATTTAGGTAATCACCCAAGTGTTTCCAATTACACACTCCTTCACTTGATCCAATCTTTGTATTTTCTAGCCCGAATATTCGACACGGAAAGCAGTAAACGGCATCCTTTGTTTGTGAACAAATCATCCAGCGCCTGTCAAGCTTTTCACCGTTAACTAATATCTTATTATAATGATATTCACTGCATCGCCATCCATTATCATTTACGGGAAATAACTCAACTTTAATCCGGCTTGGACCTCTTAATACAATCTCAGTTTGGTCTACATCAGTGATTGTTATGGGCCACAAACCGGGATGATTTTGAGGATTCAGATTTTCCTTTCCAGCAGTCATGGATGTAGACGTAAACTCGGACTCAGATTCGTGTTCTTGACTGGATAGCATCGACGGCGGCACCGGTGACCTAAGAGACAATGATGTAGTTAAATCATCATCATCCTCAGTTTTTTCTTGATGACGGCGGCAGCACCCATGATGATGTAGAAGGAATGTTTTCAGCTGAATCAGGATTAAAGTCACTTTCAATCAATAAATGTTTCGTATAGGTTTCTTGATCATCACTTTTGATATAAAGATCCACGTAGATTTTATTGTACCTGCTTTCTTTTGATAGCTCGTTTCCTTTTTGAACTACCTGACTCAAATTTTCTACCGGCATCACGATCACGCGAACTCATTTCATAAATCTTGTTTTGTTTCGCACAAATAGAAATGATTTTAAAGTAGATGTCACACAATTCTTTTACACTTAAAATACTATAATTTACACTTTTGCAGCTCACTCAATACTTGAAACACTATAAGAGCGTAATATTAAATATAATTAAAAGATATGTGCGGTACAGCAACGATTTTGTAACTCATACTGCAAGCAAAATAATTCCAAGGTGACAAAAGTTGACGAACAACATGAAACAAGGGAATTACTCTAGCGACGGGGATTCCCCGAGCGATAGACGAGCAGAACATTATGTCCCGACTCCCGAGTCACAGACTAAATAATATTATAAAAAACCGATCTTTTAGTGTCTCGAGGCGCAATATTCAAGTACTACAGAATAAATTTATCAATTATGATTTGAATGAATGAATTAGTTAACTTACTTTGTTTTAATTTACCGTTATATTATAACCTTATTAAATAATTAATAATCAAAATCAAAAGTTTTAAATTAAATTAAACATAGGGAAAAAAAAAAATTTTTTTGACGCGAGGCCCCTGCAAGAGCGAGGCCCCGGGCGATTGCACTGTTCGCCACCCCCTAAGGCCGCCACTGTTAGACAGACATAACAACAAAAGTGGAAAAGATATTTACTCAAAAACTATTTGCTTCCGTAGTTTTCTCTCTCACCTCTCACCTTACTCCGTCCTTTTACATCACATCACATGTGGCACCTTTTAATCAAAGGTCTAATCTTTTTTAGTTTTTGAACGATTATTGTATTGTTTACGTCAACTAAACCTAAACTTAAGCCTAAGTCTAGGTCTAATCCCAATCATAATCCTAAACCTAAACCAAAATAGGGGATGAAAGTTTTTATGAAGAACTAAATTAAGGGTAAGAAATTTCATATTTATGCTTTTGGTAAGCAATAAAAGGGGTTTCACGTTTTTCAAAAAACCTTCTTACAAACCGGTAAAATAAGGATGATTTTAATTATTTTTTTAAGTTTTATTGGGACGGTTAATGTGTTGGGATTCATATTGGCATATAATTACTATACTATACATACAATAATAATCCCATCAATAATTTTTTTTGTTTGTCGTGTTCCAAAATCGGCTGTTGCTTAGGCATTAATAAAGGGTGGTAGGGATTGCGTCCACCATACATATAGTGACAAACCCATTTATAATTTTCTTTTGGTTTTTCGTGTTCCGAGATCAGTCTTTGTATATTCAATAATACGCAGACGAAGTCGCGGATACCAGCTAGCACATAAAATATTTAGATATCTTATTTTATAACATGGTTTCTACTTTTATACTTCAAAGTTATTTTATATTCTTGTGATTTCATCACCACTTCTAACCAGCTGTTCGATTGTTCATTGAGTTCACTCTTATCTGATTTATAAGAATTGTCAGGCCTGAAACGAATGCGTATGTAAGTCATTTTGTAGTATACCTAATATGACTTGGCATTTTCTAATCGTTTAGCTAACGTTTACGAAGCAAATAGCTATGTTACATGGGTTTCAGTACAGCTGCCGAATTACAAAGAAAATTTACAATATGATATTTTTAGTCAGTTATGTGCAAGCAAAATGCCCATACCTACCTCAGTAAAAATAGAAATATAAGTAAAAGCGTTTACTTACATGGGTGTATAGTTAATCATTGTTGAGAAGTGTTTATGTATTTGATACGAATTATCAGACGTATCAGTCACACTCTTTTCAATATCTTTATTAAAATCAGCAGGTATCATCAAATTTTCTTTGATTTGGTTATAAATATAAACTGGAAGCATTCATTTTGAGGTACCATAAATACTCTATAGAAGGATCTAACAAGGGAGCCACCAACTTGGATATTAAAAGAATAAAAAAATATTATGGCAAAATAGTGACGTTCACTGATCTTATATACTTTTTGAATAATCTGTATTTCCTGATTACACTACATAAAAAACTGTTTCTATTACGTGCTACGCAGAGATAAATAACAATTATTGTGCTACGCTACAGACCAAGTCCGGTGAAGCTGTAAAAGCCGCAGCGGCTCTGTTTTTGGATAGGTCCCATGGCTAACAGTGTAGTCAGTTAAAAAAAAAAAAACGTGCTACGTCTGTTTATGTTTCGTCATTTTTGCCCTTTTTGTTTAATTCAACAGAACTGTTTCACAAGCGAATCGACGTTACAAATATAAATTACTTTAAAAATAACAATGATCATGTTCATATCCAAAGATTTTATGCATGTTGATATGCATTGATAACGTACAAAACGTTTTGTTATTGGTCTTACATTTCAATTTATTTTTTTAATAATCTGTCATATTTACTTTAAAGCAAGTTGAATATTGTACAATTATACAATTTAAATTCTATTTTAAATACCTTTTTAATTTTATATGCTACATTCATTATTAATTTGTTTGTTTTGAGTTAGAGAAATTTATAGTCGTATTTATAGAAGTGTATGCAGTATCGAAACGTTAATTGACAATTTTTATAATTAAACCCTGGAGCCTCAGACGGCTTTTACAGCTTCATCGTATGGATAGTTTCCTGACACTTCCTCAGTTATAACTAAGCTTAAGCTTAGAGTAACTCGACTATAAATTCGAAACTTAAGATTGCAGTGAGTAAATACTTAGCGAAGTTTGGCGAATCTAAGGCTGAGCTAAGGCTGAATACGATCTATAGACTTCAGTCTGAGAAAGGATACTATATTCACTTGATAATGGCTGTAATTTTTTTCATTAAAGAGGATTAGTTGTCTAGTTAGGAAGAAGAAGGTTAATTGAATACCTAGTGTCATAAAAAAATTACGTTAGAGCAATCAATAAAAGAGTCGTATATTATCAAAAACGGCGTTCTCCATTTTACTAACATTTGAAATAAACAAGAAAATTGCTTTTTTAATTCTTTAGGCAAAATTCCGGACAGTTTTTTTTATTATACTTCATAGCTATTATCCTCAATAATTTAAAGGTATTAAAATAGATGTATGAAGAAAATACATTAAGAACTCTTGAAAAAACTAACTGAGACTGCCGACTTTGTAAGGCACTTGTGGAGACTGCCGAGTGCCGAGTCTGATAGTAACCGTGTTGAAGATTGCTGTTTTTGACACAATCAACGCCATCTTTAAATCATACATAAACTGAGCAAGTAATCTTGATACTATATGACAGATTCAGGTAGGTTTAGGAATATAAAGCATTCGCAAGAAATAGTACAGAAATTGTTATATTGAACCATAAAACGTCCTGAAATTTTTATACTTCACATTACTAAATTGGGATACGTTATTTATGCATTATATTTGATGATACACATAATATCCTAGCATTTAGGTAGTAAAAATATAACAAAATCTTTAAATATATAAGAACTTTTATAAAAAATCAGAACTTAATCATCATAATGAAAAATTAATTATATTCGCAAAACAGGCTCCTCATTCTGTCATTGACATAAGACCTCATCTACATGTCCATGCGTTTCATTAGAACCTGTAGATTCATCTTCTGTATTTGTAGACGCAGTTATTAATGATTTGTAGAACACCAATTCCTTATCGTCGATCCAGCTTTCTCCGTAATGTTTTACTAGTAATTTCTTGACGTCTATTATCTTATATGTGTTCACGTGCCTAGACGAACTTATTTCACCAACCGTCATCGTATCAAAGGTTTTTGTTTTTTTTTTGTTATCGCTCTATATATTCCTTTACTTACTTTATAAAACAAATCGCCCTTTACTACCACATTAACTTTGCTCTTCGTTCTTTCGATAAAAAATCTTTTGCATTTTTGAAATTGTAAATGCCACTGACCGACATCTTTGACAAAAGTTTTCATAGCGTTTTTCCAATCATAAACTTTAAAGTCAATTTCTAATTTAATAACAGTACTGTAATTTTTTATTATGTTCAAGTATTCTTCTTGATTTTTGATTATATCTCGTTTTCGTATATCTTTCTATCATTCCAAATACTCGATACGGCGGTATAAATGAGTGTCCTACTACAGGGTATACTATTTGAACATTTTTTATGGTGTCTGGGGCATTATTTGTCAGCCGCTTAGCTAACATTGTTATCATAGACGTATTTTTATTTTGTCCACCACAGCCATCCGCGATCAAAGGTACCGTTTTAATCCCACAAAAATCTGTTGAACAAAGTTGGTGGAATACAGCTGAGGCAATTTCATTTGAGCCCTTCGCAAAAGTATCTTCGCAAAAGTAGCAGTAAGCAAATACATTTTTTTGTGATAGTTTGGTTTTAAAATTGCATTGGACAATGGTACAATTATAAAGGTATAACTGTCTAGAATAATATGTGCTTTGATCAGGCAGTTTAGGCATAGGGAATTTTATTGACAATCAAAACAAAATGTCGTCATGTCATCTTTTTCTTCGCAAACTAAATCAAAAAATGCTTTTACTCGCAATTTATGCATTCTTATTTCTATCATGATATTATTTCGTTTTGATGTATCTTTCTCTACTTTCTATAATTCATCATACTGCAAATAAGTTGAATAGACATCCGATCGTGGCGAGTCAAATAACAAATTAAAATGCTTATTAAATATCTTTCTGAAATATCCCTTTTTCACTTTTAAATAACTCTCTGCTTTAGAGTTATGCATAGGCTACACCTTATTAATTTTAAGGTCAGTTGCTAGATAAAATCATTTTGTTTTACCCGGACAATAATGAGGCTCATCGCAATTGAAACAACCGATAAACGTCTTTACAGCAGCAAGTTTTTTTCTGAATGCAAATTCTTCCAGTTAAAAAAAAAATTTTCATTATTGTTAGAATTCTGTATTTCTTGATTTGCAATGTATTAAGAAATACTAACTGACAAACAGGAATAATGCATTTTGACTTAAACAAAACACCTTAAATTTAGTCTGTAGTAGTTTCCGTTTATTAGAATTCTGTTGCCCTCTGCGTCTTTTTATATTTTTTTGGTTTGCAATATTTTAAAATAAATGCATCTAGAGACACTGTCTGATTTTTTGTAAAACATTTCGTAAAAGTACTTGATGTTCCCCATCGTTAATGATCCACATTTAAAAGCATTAGTGTTGTGCTGACAGACTGGACGAACTGGTAAACTTTTAGATGAATACCTGTAAAGAAACAGCATCTGATAAAACCTATAAATAAATACTGATGAGATTTAGGTATTTAGAATTAGCTATTCTCACACACATATTTGTACTAATAGCTTGTAACCTCGGCTCCCTTCACTTCCATGTCATTCACGTCTACAAATGTTCTTATTTTTCCCCATGGGAATCAGATAATTTTCTACTAAAAAGTAGCCTATCTATCTCAAGCAACCTATCTTTATACCATAATGTCATGAAATTCAAATCAGCGTATTAGCCGTGAAAATATAGGAACAAACACTATTTCGCATTAATAATATTATTAAGTATATGTTAGCTATAGCTAAAACTGGTATCTCCGATATTCAGCCCTGATTATCGGAATAGTATAAACTAAAAACTAAGGATTATTGTAGAAGCCTAGCATTGATATTTTAATTTAATTATTGCTCCTAATAACATAATATCTACTTGTTATAAATACGTTGAAGAAATAAATATAATATATTATTATACTTACATACGTAATAAATAATCTAAAAAACTAAAAATCACAACACCATTAAATAAAAAATATCAAAGTATCAAAATTGTGTAAGCGTTACGTACGAACCTCGTCCGTTTCATAATGTTTACTGTCCAATTATCTGAATTTTTCTGCCGTTTTCTTGACTGTGTGCGTAGACACGGTGTCACGGAATATTCCTTAATTTAAAAGAAACAATAGTTTTTTTGTTTTATCAAAAATATACAGATAAAATCATCAAAAACCAAGAGCAAATTCATTATGTATCAACTCTGATCCCATACTAAATTCTACATCCTTATTGGCCAAAGTGGAGACTGCCATTTTTGAAATAAACACACTTTAAAGGAGAATTCCACTTTTGAAAATTACCTTAAAGTTTAAAGTGGTTTTTAATAGGAAGATTGCCTTTTCTGTAACTTATTAATCAAGATGAAAACTTTAATAATAGGCAATATTTTGACATTGATAACTTATTTTTGGCCAAAAGTAGAGATTGCCATTATTGATATTATTTTTAAAATTTCGACAGTGAATAAAAAACGACATTTAAATAATGGTTTTTTTTAATCCAAAAATTGATAAAAAGAAGTAGAATTTATTGTATAATAAGTAACTATTAATGGTTAATTTGAAATCGATTTTTTTTTCTCATCCCTAGCGTGGATCAGTTGGCAGCCTTGGCAAGCGGCAACACCGCTTCTCCTTTTTTACGTCAATTTTATCGAGAGTTGAACGTTTTGAAAATGGTGTGTAAATATATTTTGTATCTTAAAAAATGTTTTTGATCAAGTAATGAAATTAAAATCTATGTTATTAGCAACCATTTACGGTTTCATTTATATTATGTAAAATAGTTATTACCAGACTTCGTGTGTTATGTTTAGCTTTATCATTGAACTTGGTTGGATCTAGTAATATGTGTATTTTTTTAATTTTATAGTAATACTTGAAGACTTCGTACACTGATTTTCAGTCTTGATTTTTTAAAATTAGTTTTTAGTTATTCTCTTGTTTATATTCTTTTAACCTCATCGTATATTTTGCTTATTGTAGAGTTTTAGTTCTATTATTCTAGTTGTATTAAAGTTGCGCACTATTATTCTTGCCTATTAAGTTGTTTCTTTTTACATTACATGTACATTGATTATTTTATTATTATCTAGAAACGGTAATTTTGGATTGCTTTAATTAATGTTTTTATTTCGTTATAATATTATTTGCTTTACAGGGTAAAGTTAAGTGTTCGGAATTGCGAACAAAAGACAAGAAAGAGTTGTTCAAACAACTCGAAGAACTAAAAACAGAACTCACTAACCTTAGAGTTGCTAAAGTTACTGGTGGAGTAGCATCCAAACTTTCGAAAATGTAAGTACATAGCAGTCTAATTTTACATTTTTAGGTGCTAACTATCAGTGGCGAATGGTGAACATATGAAAAAGTGAAGCCGGAGCAAAAAGAAAAATTCTTACCTAACAGAATATCAGCTCTTCACCACTGTCACCAGTGTTTCTATGGTGATTAAAGACCCACCTTCACCATATATGAAAGCAATGGTATTTTCATAACACTGTCTTTGAAATAAGATAAAATTATGTATCTGTGAGACACATCCATGCTTGTTAGCTTTATTACAAAACATTAAAATCGAGCATACATGTATGATTCACTCAGACTGCTTACTATGCACCCTTCAAAATACAATCTTAAATGTTGAAAACCAAACATAGTAAGTAGTATGTACCAGTTAAAACAGTACTTTAAATTTAATTTTTATTTTGGAGATATTTTAACACTTTCATAAGCCAGCGGCTAGCAAGTTATTAATGTCAAATTTATCTGATCTGCCAGAGTTGTCATTATCTTGCAAATTCATATTCGCTACTGGGCCAGATTAAATTGGTGGCTTTTTATTGGTCATTTGTAGAGCGAGACAGACTTCCTAGGAAAATGAAAGCAATGGGATGCTAGGTAACAAGCCGAAATCTTTAGGTCTTACAATTTTAAATTGTATATTGCATAGAATTTACTGTCTTTCAATTGTTGCTTATTATAAATTTGTAGGTGTCAAATAAATTTGGAACATTTCGATTTGGTCTAAATATGTCACAAAGTATTTAAGTTATATGCCAATTCTTAAAGGGAAGCTGATGAGAATCATGTTATATAGATCTTCACCACTGCTAGCTATATTAAAAAACAGTAACACTAGTATTGGTTTTTTGGTTTTATAGTTAAAACCGTCTCTGTAAAAGTAACATTTAATCATTTATATTTGGGCTTACATAATGATGAATAAAAATGATAGTGTGTTAGAACTTGATTACTGATATCACTCTGTACAAATTCTAGTTAATTGTACTTAATTATAATTCTTATGCAGCCACTGTAATAACAGACATTGATTGTATATAGTCAGAACTATAATACTACTAGTATACTTTTGCATGTTATTTAAAAATAATTTTACTCAAAATTAATTTGAATTCTTATAAAAACTAAATAAGTTATATTCTCTTGTTTTCAGTCGTGTTGTCAGAAAAGCAATTGCCCGTGTATATATTGTCTATCACCAAAAAATGAAGGTAAACCTCAGGTACCATTACAAGAACAAGAAATATAAGCCTTTGGACTTGAGAACCAAGAAGACTCGTGCTATGCGTAAGGCTCTGAGCAAACATGAATCAAAGATCAAAACCAGGAAAGAAATCAGAAAGAAATCACTCTTCCCACCTAGAGTGTATGCTGTAAAGGCTTAATTACATCTTCTCTTGAACAAATTGTATTTTATTATTTATAGTTAAACCTAGTACATTTTTTAAATCAATTGCATATTATGATGTTAGGAAATGAGAAAGCTTTTATGCACGTGGTGATGTATACTATAAATGTGATTGTGACTGTTGTGTTCTAATGAAAATATTGTTGTATCAGTTTGATAAACTATATACATATATTAAAACTAGCTGTGCCAGTGGGTGTGCTCATGGAACTACAGTAAGCTTTTAATCGGGCACACATGCTTATCTCCTAAAGTATGTGTCCAAATAGCATACTCTAAAGACCTTAATTTAACTTAATAAATTTTTTTTTATAATGAAGTAATTTTGTAAGGATTAATATGCCATATCTAAAAATAATTGTTATAAATCGCTTTTTAATTTTCAACAAATCTCTGCCTAGACTTCCGACTTACTTAACAAAAATCAATATTGAAGGCTATCTGAGGGGTTTAGCCTAATCTTAAATGGCCTATACTATTCTTTGAGAGTCTGGCTATCATATAGAATAAATATTTTGGAATCCAATTGGTGGTTTCAGAGATTAGCATGTTTATACAAAAATCTTCCTGCTTTATTTTATTATAAGTATAGATTTAGCACCACCAATGACCAAACTAAATATTTCCTAATAAGACAGTTATGGATCTATATTTAGCTGTTTTATAATATTGATATATCTAATACTATTAAAGTGAGTAATTCTTGTACATATATATATATATATGTAATTGCTTTCTTGAAAACTGCTCCAATGATTTGGATGAAATTTCGTACCTGGATATTTACACCCCAAATTTACCTAGATAGGTGTTTTCCCTTTTGTTAAGATACCGAGCAAAGTTGTTCGCCCATATCTATGCTTCTATACTTATATAATAAAGCGGAAAAGAATTTTTGTTTGTTTAAACACGCTAATTTCTTGAATTGACAATCAGATTCGAAAAATTATTTTTTTATATGGTAGTCGGACTCACGAGGTATAGTATAGGCTATATTATAACATTAAGGTACAGTTCCCAGCTAGCCTAATATATTGATTTTTGTGTCGGAAGTCGAAGCCCTCGCGAACTGCTTTATCCGCGTGCGCAGGCTTAATGGTTAATGATACGTATACAATACAATGTAATGTAAATACAATGTTCTACAAAAAAATACGCCATTAATATATCTAAAAAAAAAGGCAGCGATAGCATATATATCTATCTCTTATAAATAAACCACAATAAGGTATTTGCAATTCTTTTTTTGTTGAAAATTCAAAATGAATTTTATGAGTATTATCTTTACGCATGGCATAATAATCCTAAGGTACAAAAGTTACTTTATCTTAAAGACAATTCAATGAAAATAAACCTCGTTTTTTACAACATGTTATTTGGACGCATAGTTTGAGAGATGGAAAATTAAAATAATTCAACATTCGGCTCGGGTCATGTCTATAGTAGTGGCGCGAACGAGCTGTGCGATGCCACGATGTGACCATCTGGCTGCCGTCAGTCAATCGGCTTCTAAATTATATGCGGGTGAAACCGCGGGGCACAGCTAGTATTGTATAATTATCATGCATAGTGTTTATTCCCAACATTCTGATTTAGATTTTTTATTTATTTTATGCCTACTATTCTTTTCTTAAATCTGGTACCTACTATGCACAATCACGTTCATTCCAGTCTTTACGGAAGAGCTTGTATTTTCTAGTTATTACTGTAATTTGTTGTGGTAGGTACCACACTAGTAAGTACTCAGCATTACTTAATTTATTAATACTGGCTTTTATTTGATAGTTATAAACGACAATGGTGTTATTCTGGGTTAAAATTTTTCCTATACCTAATAGTCCTCCAGGTCAGAGTAAACCTATTAAGAGGGGGAAAACCTGAAATATCTTGCTATAAGTACTTTTGACAAGGTAATATGCACTTATTTGTAGGTTGCAAGGTGCTTCTTGATAAGGCTCGTTAAGCCGCGTCGCGTCGCTATGATAGGAGTACCTTCTTCAAATCAACGTGAAGCAGTAAGTCTTTCAGTGACTAGAGCCCAAATAGGATTGACCACAAATGAAAGACAAATTAACTTTACAAAAGATGGCACGGTAAATTCTGAGAGCAAGCCCTTCTCAATCTTAGGTTCTACACTGGATTAGACTTTTTTAATGGATACACGAAAAGCACTATAGAATCCCAGAGAATGTGGGTATTTAAAAAAATTAAACATATACAGTAGTACTTGTAGAGGTTACTGTACCTACTGTGGAAAACTTGCATAATTACCTAAAGACCACACAATAAAAATTACGACCTAACAAATGAACTATAATCGTACAAGACGTTGGTGGGGTCGAAGTATTACAGAGCAGGTACGGTTGTTGCGAATATCAGCGTCGGCATTGATCGATTCTGATGTTCAAATCGCATACACGGTCAAAGGACCACCTTTTTAGCACAACCTTGCCACTTTTGACCAAACACAGCTTCTCTGCCATTTGATTTTTGTATTTAACAGTAAAATAAAACGCAGTACCTTGAGAATCGAGAGTTTGAAAGTTTATTTACATTCTAGTAAATAATGGCACCCACTGAGACGATTAGAAACGCACAAAAAAAAATTGTAAAGAAGAAAAGCTTACTGTGTTTAAAACCCCACTTGGTTGATGGAAAATTAATGGATATACGACAAACGGACAGTTATAAGGAACTTTTCATACTGGCTCAAAGATTTTTGGCAACACCGTTGGCGAGTGTTCCTAGCGAACTCTATTCAGCAGTGCTGGGATAATTTACAAGCTATTTAGAAACAGACTTCAGGCAGAAAAGACGGCGCAACTGTTGATTTTAAAATACAACTTAACACTGTTAAAACTCTAATAAGATTAAATTTATATTGTAATTTTTTTAATGATTGCTACAAAGGGTATCTTCATGTACATTTTTTTTTATCTATACCAATAACATAAAGAGGAAAGATTTGATTTTTTGTTTGTAATAGATAAATTCAAAAACTACTTCACGGATTTTAAAAATTCTTTCACCAATATAAAACTACAATACTATCAGTGAGTAACATAGGCTATATTATAATTTGAAAAATTAATTTATTCTTCATAAAAATCGTTGGCAATGTTTGTTGTATAAAATTAACACCGGTGAAACCGTGGGGCACAGCTAGTAATCAATATATTTATCGTGATATTTTTAAGATAAAGAGCAGAAGCTTTTAAGGTAAGGAGCAGAAAAAAACAAAAAAAAAATTCTAAATCTATGCAGTAGTTTTTGCGTGATGCGCACACAACGGCAGACCTCTACCTTTTTATTTTTAATAGATATATATATATTACCTATATATTTTTTACTTATTATAAGGAGTAACCATAATCTAAACTGATGTTAAGTGATGATGTGATGGTAACTTAGATCATAATGGTAGATGGTAACACGTTAAGCCTAGAGGAACTGGCTCTCAAATATTGCTGCTCGGAACACACCTACTTAGTATAGGTAGGTAGTTATTTAGTAACAGATTTTCAATTTGGGATGATAGCCATATGGATAGGCGAACATTTAGAAAACACCTTACCACCATGATATGGGTTCATTACGATGTTTTCCTTCATCGAAAGCTCATTGCATGATTTGAACCCACTTTGATTGATAAGGAATCCAATGACCCATCATTTTAGCATAATCAAATTTTGTTACTATATAAATTTTACATACCTAATGATGATTTCTTGTATGAGATAGACCGAGTTTGTAGGTATATATGCTATCCATGAACGACGTCAGGTGGCACGATATTGACTACTGGAAAGGGCAGAACAATGTCTCTGGGGACCCGTTCATTTATCCATCCACTCATCTAAAAGGCGACAACTGCTGGACATAGGTCTCCACCAAAGATTGCCACGTCGACCGGTCCTTCGCTGCTTACATACAGCAGGTTCCCACAACCATCACTAGGTCGTCGGTCCACTTTGTGACGGGTCTACTTACGTTGAGTCTTCCGGTACATAACCGTTACTCGAGAATTCTACGGCCCAATCGGCCATCCGTTCTAGGCGATGTGCCCGCCCACTTAGTACTTCTGAGATTTGCTGGACTGAATTCAATTCGGTTCCCGTTAGTTAATATTAAATAAAAAAAAAACCCATTTGCTCAAAAAATGCGTTTACGAAGCCTGTATGCATTGTTGGAAAGTTAAAAATTACGCACGATACAACAGGAGTACCTGTCCTATAAATAACTGTTTACCGCACGCTCCGTTGTAGTGTAGAAAACATTTCCATTTCTGTTTACTAAATGTACATACGATGTTCCCTTCCTTCCTCCCAAGAGGAAGGGAACGTGCCTATGAGTATATTTTAGTTAGCTCGAATCGTAGGTGTAGGGATTCGATTAGATCGCGACTTATTTGCGTACGCCACAAGTCCGGCCACTTTGGCACCCTCGTGCGAGTCGTCCTAAAGCCCGGTGAAGCTGTAAAAGCCGCATCGGCTTTAGGGCCCCTAAGGCTAACAGTGTAGTAAGATCTAAATAATAATAATAAAACACTCCGTTGTATTGCGCCGCCGAACACTGGGGTAAAAATTGCCGCTAGAATAGGATAAATTTTTTTTTACAAAAAAAAACTGTTTGTGTACTTTGAATTAGACCATACTTATAAGACTTGATGTATATCTTATTTTTAAATAATGCATAGTTAAGTAAAAAAACGTCTTATTAGAATCTTGTTGTATGGAAGCTGAACTTTTATTAGACCCTTTTGCTTTATCTTAAAATATCTAGAGCTGAAACTTACATGAATTGATAGGCCTAGTGATAGCTCATCCCAGTACACTTTCCCCGAGCGCGTCGCGTCCCTCTGCTTGTTTTACAACCACCCGAATTTGGCACAGAATCAAGTACATTAAACCCAATTTAAAATATATTAATTTACTTTGGAATGTACTTTTAACATCCCTACTGGGGTCTTAATAAATGAAATATCACGAGCAGATAAAATAACAAACAAACAAGCCATTATGGTAACCACACGCAGATAAAACACATAGACAAAAGGGATGATTCATGTAATTGTTAATAACGTAAACTGTTTATGTACTTTGATTTAGACCATCATAAGACTTTTGATGTATATACGTTAATCTTAATCTTATATTTTAATCGTATTTATCGGAAGTATTATGGTTTAATTCAAAGAACATAAACATTTTTTGTCGAAAACGAAATAAAATTATTTAAAATCCTATTTCCTCTAGCGGCAATTTTTACCCCAGTGTGC
The DNA here is from genome assembly GCA_033032175.1 of Saturnia japonica. NCBI lineage: Eukaryota > Metazoa > Arthropoda > Insecta > Lepidoptera > Saturniidae > Saturnia > Saturnia japonica. The sequence continues at coordinate 11,314,139 of CM065305.1, forward strand.
GCCGTGCGTATCCGTTGCGGTTTTTTTTATTTCCATAAAAAGTATACAAGAATACCATGGAGTTTCACATTACGATTATAAAATTAAATAAGCTGAATGGAAACCATCTTGGAAGCTCTTTTGATAAATACATTTGTCTCACTTTAATACTAAAGAGTAAATTAATTAGACGAAAGATTTAATTCTAATTTTCCAGACGCGCACGTGAGGCCATTTGCAAATGCGCGCCATCTTCATATTAGAATCATCATGATTGTTGCGACTTTCAGACTGATATTTATAAACAAAATAATAATATGAGTTCAAATGTGGAAAATGTTGTAGTTTTCTGGCATGTGTTGAAAAACGTTGTATGACACCCGTGCGGAGTTGATTTTTACAAACTCGCGACTATTGTAAGCCCTCGACTTGGTCTCTGGCTTAAATATGTCTACTCGTTTGTAAAAACCAACCCACCGCATTAGTATCATGAATAACTATTATTAAACAAACAAAAACAACTCACACAAACAGCTCAGTGCTTACATATATTATGCAATTAAGAAAAAGGCCCAAAATATTTTTGATAGTTAGGTATTGCTTACACTTGATGTGTAATTATTGTTATGAATATTAAAGTTAATACCCAATTTTAAAATTCTTATGTACAATAGTGTATATGTGCCTACAGAGGTACATTGACATTGGAATCAATGAATTAGTCTTCTACACTAATATGAATATCATCACGGGTGGAGAATATTCTGCCTATAATTGAGTCTTTGTGTGCAAATTTCGATCTCATAAATCTTCATGTTTTGTCTTTTTACGATTTGGGAACGACCAAAACTCTGATGGTAAACCTTTTACATCTCTTTCTCTTTTAACAAACGCTGTATAAGATGACACACAATTCCCGATAAAATAGTTTGCTTGTGCCAATACAGCAAGGTCTAAATGAGGATTCGTTGGTTGTTGCCTAATAACTTTTACTTCCCAACTTCTGAGTGAAAAATTTAGTTCTTCTATCATATGTTTTGAGTCGGAAGCCACAAATATATATTTTATACCATCAAGTTTTTTAAGAGCTCTTTTTATTTGTCTGGAAATAAAAATGTATATTTAATAAGTAATAACAATAATTAGCAATTAAATAACATACAATGTAAAAAGGCTTACTTAATTATTTCAGATGGTTGTGGTAAACACATTGAAGCTGTTAAAGGTCCTCTTTCATTTTTGTAACCTACACATTGCGGTGCTGCAAACAACATTGGACTATCCTGAACATGCTGACAAGCTTTAACCCAATCTTGGCCATTCCTCAGATGGATACCCAAAAATCCACCCCCACTCATATTATTTTTAATGAAAAGTCTTGATTTATTAGCAATATTATCACTCCATGTCAAATACTTATGTAAATGAATATTCTCACTTTGTACCGGGAAACTAGCTGGAGCCCCTACAATATAAAAATGGTAACATTGTAGATACACAATAACTATCAGGAACTACACTTTACTAAAGCACGAGTTAAAATATGAACGAATACAAACTTTCATTAAAAAGAGGCAACGAAAAGTAGGCACAAGAAACATGACAAGCAATTTACTATTCGATTGGGTATTGTCATGTGTTGAAAACTTCCATTTACTGAAAAACTGAATAATTTTTACTCTTATATATGTAACTTAAAATTGGTATTTTTCCCCTCCTGATTACACCCTTGAACAATTATTTTTTTAAGGAACAAAGGCGTGTTAGACAACACAACCATAGGTACTCTTATTGCCTTGTGTGTACCCTTCAATGTTCCAGGTTTTCCTCGGGTCACATAGCTTTATCAACTGTACAGTATTCCAGAGCACACTGTAGTGTTAAAAAGTGGTCTTAAGAATTATTTTATATTTTAAGTGAAAGCTCACAATTAATGTTTCTATATAAAAATATTTTAATAATACCTGTAAAAGCTAATACAGCCCATTGCTCTGAAGGATATTTCATTTTCCACTTTTCCATGATTACACTCTTGTGCGCATCATAATTAAGTGGACCATAAAACTCTGATCCCACAAATTCTACGTCAAAGGTGTCCCAAAATGGGCCAAATGGATTTCCTGATTTAGCATTACAACTATTTTCAATGTCTCCCATTCTTTGTGTATAACAAAATGATATTCTCTTATTATTAGGCCAAATTGTTGGTGCTATATCTTTCATAAATTTCTCCATTGTTATAACATTATGATATTGTGATAAAGATTCAACTTTAAAATACACATCAAAGGGCACTTGAGTAGATTTAGGTTCTCCAAATCTATATTCCACCCAAGGTGGTAGAATTAATGATCTGTTCAGCCCTTTACTAAATGCAAGTACCCCTAAAAAATGATCTGCCTGATTTCCGAATCTACCTGCAAAATTAAGTATGAGTGAAAACATAAGGCCGACTAATCAGACGAAAGAGTCGGTCAACTCTTAGTCAGTGGGACCCATAGGCATTATCTACTAGATAATTGTTAAAAACATTACCCATGCATGGACAATATGCAATATATCCGTTTGCATCGAAACTTATACCGGAAACATAATTATCAATTATTATTATTATTGTATATAAAATGGTAAACTTCATCGTTTATTTGATCAACTCTTCTTCTTGGCGCCTGGCGCCATAGACCCATAGACTAATAACCACCATAGACCAATAACCAGAGGACCTGGCGCCGCAGAACCGCAGAAGCACAGACGTCAGACTAATATATGTACAAATACGCAGAAGCACAGACTATTAAATGTACAAGTCGCAGAAGCATTTGCCAGCAGGGTCTCCAGATTGCATTTTCAAAATTTCCCCATGGCGTCCAAAAAATTTTCCCAAAATGATGCTATTTCAGCAACCTTTCCCCGAAAAACTTAAACTATTCCTTTTTAGTATAGGCAGCTTTGATAGGCGGGGCCATGTGTTAAGAACCATAAAAGTACTATCTTAAATAAGCAAAAATTTTACTATTTTTTTCAATTTGTAAATAAAAACGTATTCTAACCAGATAAACAAAAAATATGTCTATGTGGGAGTCACATTTGCTTTCTTCATGCGTTCTTCTCTGTTGTATTGATTTTCTATCAGTAGGTACAGTAACATAAGAAATAGATAACCGAGCTATTAAGCGGCTTAGTAAATAACAAAAGTATAATTACAGTTTGTACTACTACCATTCTTGTGTACCTGTCCATAAGGAAACTACGTATTATGAATTAATTAATTTGTGAGCGTGGGCTTGATGAGGGTTCTCTTGAGCATATTTTTTTTGTTTGTCCGAAATTCGACCACTTTTCTTTATTTGATGCATGCATAAGTTATGATTTTCCATTACCTATTAATATAGAACGTCTCATTTTTGTAACCCTAGACCAATTACTGTGAATATTCCCTCAAAGTTTATAGTTAGTAAATAATATTTGTTTATAAAATATATGTGTATATATATATTCATGATTTTATCGTAATAAGATTTAGATTTTCATATAAAACATGTTTTTGGATAAAACATTAGTTTAGTTTTTTAATTGGTATTTAAAAGTAAAATTTCTTTCCTCCAAATTTATCGACATCCTCTTTAATGACGTGAAGTTGATGAACTTAATATTATTAAAAACATGAAGCTGGCAATATGTTACAAATATTGCCGTTTTCTAGAATTGAAGTTGAAGTAAATTAGGATATTTAATTTTGATTTAAAATATATTTAAAAACAGACTTGTAATTTTTATAGGGCACTAATTGCCCATAAATTTATTTATAAAAAAATGTACATTTTTGCAAATAATGTTATATAAAAATATTTAAAATACGGTAAAATTACTTTGTTTTTTTTTTTTTTAACAAAATATCAGTTACCAAATAACCATATTATTGAATATTTGTAAATTATTAAATAGATACATATAACGTCAACTTATCATAACATTTACGTTACGAAAAGTTCCAAATTAAAATAAGTTGTGAGACGCTTGGCAGATGTGAAACTGAAAGATCGAAGTTATTTTGTACATAAAGTAATGACGCCGCGCCGCGCCGCGCCCGTTTACTTTGCCATAACACTGTACATTTATATTTTATAGTAATACATTGCTAACCACGAATATCATATGTACTAATATGTAGGCATAATTAATATAATGAATTAAAATTAGAAAAGGAGGTAGTGTTTGCATTGCATGTGTCCGCTATAGCCAAACGTAACTGAAAACGGTTGACATGCCTGTAACGTGCACGTAAGGAATCGCTTAGAAAGTGAGAGAAGGCATAATTATTTTGGTTATTATGGATATTATTGTTCGTTTGGTTACCAAAATATCGAAACGAGAATCGCTGAAATAACCAGCTATTGTGCTAATGTAAGTTGGTTGACAGCGTCGCGTCATTTTCACTTGTTAGTACCTAGTTATCTGATAGCCGTTGTTAGCTTTAGCAATACCGTAGATAATCCGTACCGCCTTATGGTCGTGATTACTTTACGAAGTTTGCGATATTCATGACACGTAGAATTGTTTTAGTTTTTGTAAAGTGGCGTCACAGCGTGTTGTGTTATTTGTTTTGTTTGAGAGATGAAACAGAATATGCAAAATAAAAAAGTAAAAATTGTAAATATTTTGTTAGATTAGGTAGATTTGTTTCAATGGTGAGTTGTACTAGTCCTGAGCATAAAAAAGCATGAAGGGAAATCCCGCATCGAGTAGGATTTTTTTGGAGGGATCTTAAAGTGACATGTTGTTTTAATTCATTAAATTAGGGGTTTTGACCCTATGTTATGTAATATTGGTGGCATTTTGCGTGATATACTTTGGTTATTGTGCATAAGTGAAGTGGATTATAGATATAAAGCGGAAAGCATGCATTTTGAGATCTCACAGAAACTCCCTAGATCGTTCTAACAAGGCAGCCACCATCTTGTTAGACGCCACTTTGTATAAAATACATATTACTACGAAGGTTTGAAAACATTGACGCTGGAAAATTTTACGAAGGCTTAAAAACATTGACACTGAAAACCCCATTTTTTACATTGGAAAATTTTATGAAGGTTCAAAACATTGACACTGGCACGCGCTTTTGCGGCGCCATGACAAGAAGAAGAAGAAGATCGAGCAATACGAGTAGGCACTTTAGTAGTTAGTTAGACTGACCTTATCGATACGGCAGGTAGCATATTATTTACATTATCGATTATAAACGAAAACTATGCGCGTATTAGATAGTTGAAAACTCACTTTGGTATCGTTATTTGGCAGCGGTTATCAATACTGGTATTGAAACCAAATATCGGCTAGATAGCCGTTGCCAGAAATGGCTGATAACGCCCATGGCTAGTTTGCCTAATATAAATATGTAAAGAAAAGGCTAAATAAAACTAAGAAAAACTCGCTAATCTCTGGAACTACCAGTCTGATTCGATTTTTGTATACGATAGCTTGATTCACGAGGAATAGTATTTACTATCTAGTATCAATGTATACGTCCAGTTAGCCTTAAATATTGATTTTTGTTAAGTCGGAACACGAAGCTCTCCCGAACTGCTTTAACCGCGTGCACTACGATAATTATTAGTGGTACGTAAATTTAATGTACAAAAATATTGGGCCTTAGTATATCTAAAAAATAGTCCGCAATAGCATATGGCTATCTCTTATATATAAACCACAATAAGCAATTTTATAACAAACAATGGTTAAAATTAAAAAGTGATTTATGATCATTATTTTATACGGGGTATATTAATCATTACGAACAAAAGTTACTTTATCATTAAGACCATTTTAGGAAGTTAAATTTTGCTTTTTATTTGGACACATAGTTTAGGAGGTAATGAAGAATTGAAATAATTTGTATTTGTGGGAAGAATAATTATGATAGGCTACACGGGTGAAACCGTGGGGTACAGCTAGAAATTATTATACACTACGTAAATAGTCCCAAAGGCGCGGGTGGTGCGTTCCATTACTTGCATTACCTACAATCCTTTTGAACACAAAAATACAATATTGAATTAAAAAGCAACTCATTATTTAATTATAAATAATTATATTTATGGGTGATATTAGGTCTTTACCTATGAAATTGCCGTTTTGTATGAAAAAAATTTGTTTAAATTTTAAACGAAATTTTTTCATATATTTTTTATTTGTATTAATCGAAGTAATCACCCATGCAATCAATGCATCTTTGCCAGCGCAGTGGCAGATTATTGATGCCCTTCTTAAAGAAATCATCTGGACGGGAGGCAACAAATTCTTCAAAGGCATTGTGTACTGCCTCTCGGGTATTGAATTTTTTTCCCGCCAAGGAGTTATTCAAATTCTGGAAAAAGTAGTAGTCTGTAGGCGCAAGGTCTGCTGAGTAGGCCGGATGACGGAGAACTTCCAACCCCAGTTCTTGCAACTTGGAGACCGTCTGCTGTGCAGTATGAGGTCGCGCGTTGTCGTGCAGGAGCAGCGGAGACGAGCGATTGACCAATGCTGGTTGGAGATGTGCCAGCTTCTCCATCATTGTGTTCAGTTCTTCACAGTACACATCTGCAGTAATGCTCACCCCGTTTAGTAAGAAGCTGTGATGAATCACACCGGCGCTAGACCACCAAACAGTGACCATCACTTTTCTAGGGATAAGTTTTCGTTTAGGGCATTGTTTAGGTGCTGAACTAGGATCCAACCAACTTGCTGAGCGCTTGTGGTTATCAAACAGAATCCATTTTTCATCGCAGGTAACAATGCGGTTCAAAATTCCTTCATTTGTGTGTCTGTTGAGCAGTGCAAGGCACGTCTCGACGCGTACTTCGCGCTGGCGATCATTGCGTTCGTGGGGCACCCATTTTTCAAGCTTTTTTACTTTGCCAATTTGACGCAAATGGACCAATATTGTTTTGACGCTAACGTCGAAAGTTGCTGCTAATTCAGCCGTAGATTGTGTATCATCAGCTTCCACAATCGCCTTTAATTCGTCATTGTCGACCAAAGCCTTCGGACGACCGCGAGGTTCATTTTTCAGGTCGAAATTCCCAGAACGGAAGCGAGCAAACCAATAACAGGTGGTGCGTTGGTTTGTAGTGTTAGCTCCGTAAACGTCGTTGATGTTGCGTGCCGCTTGTGCCGCGTTGCTGCCACGACGGTACTCATATTCCATAATTACTCGAATTTTTAACGTATCCATGATGACAAAAAAGATTGAAATGCGATGAAAATGTATAAACAAATGACTACTTTTGGAAAAAGAATTTCATGTTTTTAAAATAAAATTAATTTGAAATTAGAATTCTTAGCCAAACAAAAATTATTTTGATTTGAAATGACCAGTACTGCAGAACGGCAATTTCATAGGTAAAGACCTATTATTTAAAGGCGATTGGAAGTTTTGGTGGGATCTTGAAGTGACATGTTGTGGTTTTTATTTTTAATTCATTAACTTAGATTTTTGACCCTATATTATGTAATATTGGTGGCATTTTGCGTGATATAGTTTGGTTTTTGTGCATAAGTAAAGTGGATTATAAATATACGCTGAAAGCATTCATTCCGAGGTCCCACTAAATCTTCCTAGAAAGTTCAACAAGGTAGCCACCATCTTGTTAGGATACTGAATCATCTTAATACATGACACTATAATTAACTCGTTAATGGCAGTAATGGTCTTCATCAAAGAAAACCGGTTGCCAAGTTAGGAAGAAGAAGAAATTATAAATCCAACGATAGAAAAAATAATGTTTATATTTCATTTTTGAAAAAAATAAAATAAAATTGTCAACAGAATGATCAATATTTTAAATTATACACATTAAAAAATGGTAGGTATCCGAAATATGGACACTCTCCTCTATACATAATTATATATATATATTATATATAAATAATAATCGGTCAAATATTATTTCCTTCATAAGTAAACTGTCCTGTCTGCTATTATTAAACAAGTAGTTTTACACAGGGTCTATGCTAATCCAGAGAAAAAATCTGAAGCATTTTTAACACTGCTTGAAGGTAAGTTGTTAATCATATCCTTTTTTTTATTTTGTTTGTGATTGACATCTTTAATTGTATCTATAGTTTCAAAATAGGATATATTCCAAAATTTGACATCATTATCATGTGAACATGAAGCTACAAATTGCCCATCATAACTTATATCAAGACAGTCCACAGGTAATCTGTGTTGTCCAACGATACCAAGTTGGCATTGTGGGAACATATGTGCAGCCCTGAGCATTCCATCTTCGCCGGAGGTGATAACAATGTTCTGTGTTACAGGCACCATACACTGAATTGAGTGTTTTTGTCCTACATATTCATCACTATGTAATCCAAATTCCTTCCAATTGAATAAATATAATTTTCCTTTAGAGGATGCCACCAATAATTTTGTATCAGATCTAAACAATCCTAAGCATGTTAGTTCAGCATCATATTCTTCTGAAGTTGTGTATATTTTACTGAAAATAATACAATAAGTAATATTAAAATATTTGACATACATAGTTGTAAAATTATTGTGATCAAGGTCACCTCAAGAATAATAATTATTATAATTGCTTTATGGTTGTGCAAGAAGTAAAAACTTAATTACTAGCACTCTTTTATTAGTTTACCCTGTATGTATCTATGCGTGAATGTAATGGAATTCGTCATATCATGTGAAACTTGAAAGTAATGTTGCAAAATATTTTTTAGTGTTAGACCACGTACGTGGAACGCAACAACGAACGCGATCGAGCGAGTGCAGTGTCGATTGACCACGCCCACTCTGAGCCTTTGTTTGCCCTGTCTATACGCGGCCTACTGGTACCAATGATTTGAATCGTAAAATTTTTAATACTGAATCGAGGAGAGTTTTGATATGAAACATCTAATGCGGCGGGTCAGACCGGCTGTTGGCGTGGCAACGGCGACGCTTTGGCCCCAAAGTTGGCGGCTGTTGGCGCGGCGACGCTTTGGTCCGAACACTGGGGGTGTTGATAAGTGTTCGTTTTTTATAGACATACTGGATCATTTCACAGTTTCATGTTAAAACATGGATGGATTAAAAGCGGTTGGTAGGGATCGCTACCAATAGTAGTAGTATGGTGGTAGTGGTATAGACACATAGTAATAAAAGAAACATCTTGACAGTGACTTTCTTTTATTTTGTCGTGTTTCTGGATTACTCAGTGTATTCCTTTCATCTTTTTTTTAATATTCACTACGATGTTTCACGTCTGCCGAAGGTCCCGTGAGAGCCAACTTTTTTTTAAGGGGCGTCCATTAATTACATGAGTCATTTAGGGAGGAGGGGGTCGAGTCAAATCTTACCCAATATCACGTGGGAAAGGGTCTCGCCAAATATCACGTAATTTTTTTCCGGAAAAGACTATAGAATTTAGAAAAAACTGGTTTAAATTAAGAGCAACATATTTCTCCAGTAAAATATGTCTAAATCCTTTATATAATAATATTTATCGTGGATATATATCCATGCATATGCAAACGCTATAAAGTAGCACAGTAGCCCTGCTATTGTTCTGCCGCCACCGGCCAGTCGTAGTAGATGATTTTACTGAAAATCACAAGGACATGTTGGTTCCTGCAATCATCTTGAAACCACTCATGAGTGCCCGTGGACTGAATTAGAATGAATATTATTTTAAGAACTTAAGTCATTCCTATTTAAGTATTTTATTGCTCGATTTTCTCATTGTGATTTTAGAATACGTTCTGCCTTATTCAGTACTAGTCTTAAATAAACATATTTTTTTAAATAAATCCAATGCAATATATCACAGATTAACGTATTTACACTAAAATACGAATTTTGAAATAATCTCACGTGAGATTAGGGGGGAGGGGTCGAGCCAAATCTAAACTAGAGGCCGCGGTCGAATTATCGCCAAAATCACCTCACGTTATTAATGGACGCTCCCTTATATATTCACTGAAATATATTGTATTATTCAACATACCCGATTATTTACTATTATTATTATATTACACTATACAGTGTACAACAATATGGCATTAAAATAAAAATATAATACTTCAAAGACCTCATGACAGAAGCGTTTTGTCTACCTACTTCGGCCAAGACTTTTTTTGAAGAGTTGTATGTTTTTTCAGAAAATTTTAAATTATTAGCTGGAAATCACTGCATGGTCTCTAAATAGAAGAATTTCATTGCTCCAAGATAATAGGGAGAGGTCCATGTAATAGTGATGCATTAGATGAAATGAGTTTGTAACACAAACTTTAATAAAATTATTTTAAACTAGCAACCCGCCCCAGCTTCGCACGTGTACAATTTACAAAATTGTTTATTTTATGTTTAAAAAAACTGCATTTTAATTTTATCGCTTTAATATCGATAGATCATAAGTTTATAACTGCCTCTAGCCTAGTGGTCCTAAACGCGATTGTTATGCTCGAGGTCATAGGTTCGATTCCCAGGTCGAGCAAAGTGTTATTGGGGTTTTCTATGAAATTATCAGTAGAAGCTCGAAGTTTGGCTTTGTGCCCGATTAATGGCAATAAGCGCGCCCCTTACTATAAAACATACCCGGCGAACTGTGGAACTTCGGGGATACAGACGTGGTGGTATGTTATGTAACTTCATATTTACGAATAGCGCGCTAAGATTTTGTTCAGTGGAGATAACATGTCCCATAACTTAAAGAACTCACTTTTTTTAAATAAGAACAAAGTAATACGACAATAAGGTAACTTATAAAAAAGTGTGAAGTGATTGGATTAGATTCACATAACATACCATAAAATAAAAGACACCTGATATTAAATATACTGTTTTATCTTGTAGTGGTAAGTCATATTACTGTTCAACAACTCTTTATATCAAAGATTATTATTTTGCACTGTTGACTTCATATTGCTATAAGAATTTTTTGAATTATTCAAACTGTATTAAAAAAAATATTTTTTCTTTAATTAGAGATATTGGTTTATTAAAAACACACTTAAAGTCTAGGTAACATAGAGATATTAAAATTAAATATGAATGCTTATAATCTGCCAATATTTTTACCTTCCTTTGAGATCAATACTTGTTAAAACGCCATCTCCTCCAGCGCAGACTAAATATTTTTGTGCATCATTTGTTACCATATCAGATACATAATCTTCTCCAATGTTTATACTAAATATAGAACCTGGTTTTCTCATGTCCCAAAGTTTCACTGTGCCAGCATCATCACCTGCAGTAAATTTTAGTAATTTTTTTAAGGCCTTTTTTCTCATTTTTAATACATAATGTTCCGTAAAAGATATGGCAAAAAATCAAATATACATACACCAATATATATTCCAACGGAATATTTTTCATGCAAGTGTCTATATAATCAATACAAAGTGTCTAAAAAATTAATAAAATTGAGGTGTCTGTTTGTATCAGCTTCTTACTAAATGCATATAAAAGTATAGACAAGAAACTTATAACAAAAAAACTATTTTTAAATTTTTGTCTTTCTGTCTGTTTGTTCCAGGTAATCCCTGAAACGATTAGACCGATTTTGACGATACTTTCACTGGCAGATAGCTGATGTTACTTTATTATTAGAGTTCCGCACTAATAAAAAAAACTGGGCATGGTGAATTAATTCAGGCGCTTAAATAGCTAACGCCGAGTAAACCATAAGACATATATCAAATTAATGTACTACACAATTGTAGACAAAAAATCTGCAAAAAAGTCAGCAAGAGCATATCTTCGAAGGATCACCAACAATAGAACGGGGGTAGTACGATTGGTGCGTTTGTAGGATCGACGCGACGGCGCGGCATTCTGTAGACTACGCGAGCGCAGTCACGGATACAGCTAGTATATAGTAATATTATTAACAAAGCTGTTTAAGGAAAATGATTTGATAAATAGGGCAAATTATTTTTTACCAGTTACAATTTTGTTAGTATCTAAACTCAATAAACGGTACACTGGCTCCTCGTGAGCATTCTCATAACACCATTTTAATTTTCCTGTCTCCATATCTGTGGCCATTATTGTCTTATCCTGGAAAAATTCAAGCACAATAATAATTAATTACTACATTACATTACCTATGTAAAATGAAATGTTTCATTGTTATACACTATATAAGCCTAACAGATTAGGTTACAAAGTAGAAGACATGCATAGCCATTAAAAAAAGTTACATTTAACACATGTATACACTTCTGACAGAAATGTATTTTCTTTACCAAACAAATTTATAGACTAATATATAGATGATCTAATGTGTAGTTTTTTTTGTTATATACAAAAACATAAACAGGATTCAGTAAGAAACTCATAGACGAGCAGTACTTCTTAGAATAAACAGATGACATAAAGGATGTATAACAGAGCAGTCTAACAGAGTTTAGGCAGATCTGAAAACTTTTACCTATTTCAAGATTAAACTTAACAGAGCACAGATATATCAACAGAAATCTAATTCTTTTAACATATACATATGAGCGGAAAACAACCAAACACAATCTCATAAGAGTGCAAGACCCAACACCAGATTTAATATTATGAGATACTAAGAACTCTACTGGTTATTCAGGCAGCTGACTTACTTGACGATCTGGGCTGACAGGAATAAAGCCATTTACAGATTAAGCTAAATAACAACACACATGAAAATTGGGTTGGAGTAACAAAGTCTATGGAGGGTTATTAACCAAAAACATGAAAGTAAGCTTGAAATAAAATTTACAAAATAATTTAGAATCATTTAGCATGTGGAGGGATTGGGATGGTTTCCTCGACACTTTGATATTACTCCCAATACTAGGTAACTCACCAGACCCAAATTATATGTGTTTAAAGTTTCAATGCCAAATCACTTCCTTCCCTTGGCTCGTGCTTATACTGATCATAAGAAACCTGAGGTCAATGACAGACAGGGTGAACAAACGCGAATGAAGGCTCAGAGTGGGCATGACCATTAAACATCACAATCTCTATTGTGTCCCTATACAAAGTGCAGTTTTGATAGGCCATCCCCACAGTCAGAGCTTTCGTTCGTCCTGTCTGTACAGGGCCTAAGTAAGTGAGACTCAAACTATTGTTACATTATAATTGAGTATCAATTCTCTATCGACTTAAACAACAAATTCATACAAAACAATTCTAAATCCATCCCAAATAATTCCGAATAAAAGCCTAACTGTACTTCAAATTCAAATATATACACTGAAAAATTTATTATTTATTCTGCTTACCTTAGCTGTAGAATACAATGTAAACCCTTCAGAGTCAAACTCAATATCTCTACATGCCTTCAAATGTAATTCCAAAGTATTAACAAGTTTAGTTTCGTCATTGTTATACTCATAAAGCAAAACATCACCTACTATGTTGGCTAAAGCAATCAAATTTTTGCAAGGACTGAAAGAAATATCGACAATAAAGTCTTCGCATGTGATGGTGGGAGGGTGATCTCTTCGTTTACTTTTTTCAGCTTTAATTGCTTTTACAACTTCATCATCACAGTCATAATCCTCCTCAATATCGGCTTCTATTTCTTCTTCCGGTTCTTCGTCTTCACTTACATTATTAACCCTATTCCCTACAAGAATCATGAAAGCAATGTGTACTAATTTTAATAACCTACGTATTAATTATTTGAACCAATTAAATTTGGAACTAACCAGCATCTGAATCGTCAAAATCTATACTTCCTTCATCACTGGACAAGCTTTCCTCGTCGGACGAGTTTTTATCAAATTCTCTAAAAGTTTTAGTCATAGTTAGACAACACTACAACAGTAAAAAGGTAAACAGAATCAGGATCAGAATCAGGGTCTCCAGAGTGCATTTCCGAAATTTCCCCTTGGAGGCCAAAAAAAATCCCCAAAATGATACTATTTGGGCAACTTTTCCCAAAAAATATAAACCTGCCTGTTCCTTTAAATTTTTGTTTATTTTTAGTATAGGCAGCTTTAAGAGGCGGAGGTGTCGTTAGATTTGCCTTAATTGTGGGAGTGACATAGGCAGAGATTGTTATCGTAAATTTGGGAAAATCTTAGTTCGCATGGTAATGTCGAGTGTGAGAAACGTGAAGCTCTCTCTTTTAGACCTAAAGATCCTAACGTTAACCTACATAATGCTTGCTTATTCGCACGTTTCAGTAACGGACTATTGAAATTATTAGCAATAATAAAGGATAGCTGACAGTAGAAAAATAGTGCCTTCAATAATTTGTTATACATAACGTAGGAATAATGCATTAAATTGATTGTTGCTGTAATAATTACCAGCTGTCAACCAGAAACGCTAAAAGAAAGGGGATTGGAAGAGAAAGAGAGAAAGTACATCATCCAACAGAGTCAGTACGGTCAATTTGTCGAGTACCTATATGAAGTTTGAATTAAAATATCAGAGATGGCATTAGCAGAATCAAGATTTACAACCGTACGTATACGTATCGTATATTTACGACAATTGCATGCCCTCGTACGATAGCAAATTATAAGAAAATACGATAATTTCAACAATATAAAAATTAAAAAAATAGGCCTCTGGAGCAGAAATTGGTGAAGTACGATAGTTTTAGTCCAATTCAGGGAAATACGATATTTGCCACTCCTTAGGTTGTGAACCCTGAGTAGAAATATTAGTTAGTAATAGGGCTATGCAGATAAAGTTATTCCCCAAATTTCCCCGGTGCCAAAATTTTCTTACCCAAAAATTTCCCCATCATTTTCGTTTTCCCAATATTTCCCCAGCGACATTATTTTTCCCCAAAATGGGGGAAACACCTCAATCTGGAGACCCTGATCAGGATCCATTTTTTTTTTTTTGAACTGACTACACTATTAGCATTATGGGCCCTATCCAAAAACAGAGCCGCTGCGGCTTTTACAGCTTCACCGGACTTGGGGGCGAGCGCTTAGGGCACTCAGCCGCGAAAGTTTGTGACGACCCGCACGAGGGTGCCAGAATGGCCGGACCTCGGCTCGGGCGGTCGTCGCGAATGCGAAAATATCGCGTTCTATCTAATTCCCTAATCCTAAGAGAATTCAAACTAACTAACATATACTCATATGCACGTTCCCCTCCTCCTGGGAGGAAGGAGGGGACCATGCGTATGTGTACTTAGTAATCGGAATGGTTTTTCTACACTAACTAGCGCAAAAAAAGAAAAAAAAGGTCCCTTACAGAACCTATGTACCTGTGTGGTGTGCACGTGTGTGTGTTCATACGTGTGTAATGTTGTATGTGAGTAGCTAAGTGTTGCACGTATAGTGTCACTTGTATCGCGCGGGCGGCTGCCTGACCCAAGGGCTTCACACCGAGGAACGGACCTAGGCTTGGGTTGCCGCTAGAGAGGGTGGACGTGACGGGTGTGCGGGAGCGAAGTTGACCGCCCGTCCTCTGCGGAGAGAACGATGGTTACGCGGGCGTGGGCGGTGGCACGCTCTGTTTGGAGAGGCGGTGGAATAGAACGCGTATGCTGTTTCGATTTGGTCGAGCGGGTCAGTGAAGATATTACGCGGCCGGGGTTTACTCCGGCGGGCATTGGGGTCGGGAACATATGAAGCTGCCGCTTTGATTAAGGGATTTGCATGGTTCGACGCGGTGTCGAAATAAGAGCGAGAAAGGTGTTTGGCATAAGCATGTATCGAAGGAAGGTCCATATCTCTATGGAGATCTTCCATACGAACATCCAAGGGGCGCCGGTAAGGCGGTGAAGAAACCTATTCTGGATGGTTTGTAAATGATCCCAATTATATCTTGGCATATGTGCGAACACAACGCAGCTATATGTCATAATCGGTCGGGTACACATCTTGTAGAGCATAAGCTTGTGTCTCGTAGACATTTTGCTTGCAGCACATAACAGAGGATGTAATCGGGCGAGGGTCCAGGCGGCCCTTTTCCTAACCAGAGTGATGTGGCGTATAAAGGAGAGTCTACTATCTAGGGTTACACCTAGATATTTGGTCTCCTTTACCCAGGGGATCGGATTACCGAAGAGTTCAAGGGGATGATCCTTGAGTTTTTTCGGTATCTGTGAGGCGGTTTGGTCGAAGAGCACCGCTGCGCTCTTCGTGGGATTGATGGATATTCGCCAGTCGTTAAACCACTCCCCGAGAGTGGTCACGGCTCTTTGGATTCTACATTTGAGGTTGATCTTTTGCCTTTAAGAGGAGTATATGACTGTGTCGTCAGCGTATAACCCTACCTCAACTTTCGCGGGAAGTATTGGTAGGTCACTGACGTACAGATTGAAGAGGCTAGGAGCCAGGATGGAACCTTGGGGGACGCCTGAGCATATGGGGTGGGGTGTGGATAGTTCACCTTCCACTCTGTAGCGAAAGGTGCGGTCTTTGAGGTAATCGCGGATGATTTTAACTAATCTATCGTGGACTTCGCGGGAGTACAGCTTATAGACTAATCCTTCGTGCCAGACCTTATCAAAGGCCTTGGCTACGTCGAAAAAGACTGCCAGTGTACGACGGGGTTTATATAACTCGGAAAAGTTAAACAAAATGTGCTCCGTGAGGCGGTGCACTTGATGAGTGCAAGAATGTCTAGCACGACAACCGATAGCCCGATTTGATCCCGTGCTGAGACTTCACTTACAACAAGTAAAAGGTAAAACGATTGATGACCACTATATCGAAAAAAATATTAAAAATGAGCTTCTACAATTAATGGCACGTCACGTGAAAAATTGAAATTGTTGAAAAAATAATTAATAATAAATATTACTCTATTATTCTTGATTGTACTCGCGACATTTCTCGTGTTGAGCAACTATCAATTATTATAAGATTTTTTAATACAAAAACAGCTGAAATTGAAGAACATTTTATTGGTTTTATAGCCATCGAAAAACCCACCGCTGAGAGTTTGACTAATTATATAATCACAGAATTAGAACAGTTAGGTATATCATTGCAAAACTGCAGAGGCCAAGGATATGATAATGGTGCCAATATGCGTGGTGAAAAAAGTGGTGGCCAAAAACGTGTTATTTAAATTAATCCACTTGCTTATTTTTTACCTTGTGGTAGTCATAACTGGAATCTTATCCTAGGATATGCAGCATCGTCTTGTGTCCAAGCAAAATCTTTGTTTGGTTTGCTATATAGGTTGTACACTCTGTTTGCCGGCTCAAGTCAGAGGTGGGCTATTTTCATCATTCAAGTTGGTCTACGAAAACTAATTACAAAGGTGTTCAAATTTTTGATAGTGCGGTGAAAAATCGTTTTATAATTTTGAACGATGGTCAGCCTACGCGTATTAAAGTAGTAAATGGACAAATACAACAATCATCGCCCGACATATCCTTAGTATCTTCGAACATAGCACTAGAACTTAATTGGTTGGTCACAACTGAAACTTTAGGCAGTGATCATTGTATCATAAAAATAACAACTTGGTTGAATTCCAAGCCAGAGAGAATTGTAAAGAGGTGTAAAATGCAGACTGGTTAGGTTATAAAGATTTGCTAGATGGGTTATACCGGAAAACAACGCTACCAGAATATTTATGCCGACTATAATTTTGCAGCAGATATTTATATACCCTTTAAAATAATTAATCTTAGGCCCGAAAGTAATTTCTCCCCTAAATTTTATTGGTCCCGGAAACTCTCAAAAGCAGTAGCAGAACGGAGACGGACCCTTGCAAAATTTAGACGTAACCGTATTCCAGTTAATTATGATATTTTACAAGATAAAATACGTATAGCACAAAAATTACTTAGTGAAGCTAATTAATATAAAAGCTGGCAGAATTTTTGTTTCTCCATAGATAATTCTTGTTCTTTATCTGATATGTGGAATAGAATGAGGTGGCTTAAAGGGTACAAGGTACCAAGATATCACATTAATCAAGATATGGCCAACCAACTGCTCCATAGTTTTTAACCCCTGGTTATGTTTCACCTGATGAACCGTTATTTTTATCATGCAACACACAGTTAGAAGTATCAATTTCTTTACAAGAGCTCGAAAATTCTATACCATCCAAAAATACATCTCCAGGCTACGACAATATATCATATTTAATGATCAAGCATTTACCGATTAAAGGAAAACTAATATTGCTTTGGCTTTAAAATAAAAATTTTTTAAACCGGCTTTGTACCGAAACAATGGCGTGAAATAATTAGCGTGCCAAATCCAAAACCAGGACGAGATCCTAATATTCTTTCAGCAATGAGGCCCATTTCGATGATGTCATGTATTTGTAAAGTTTTCCATGCCTTCCTAGTAGGAAGGCTAGAATTAATGGTTTATGGAAAAAAATGACATTTTGTCATATAAAACGACCGGATAAGAAAATGTCGATCGACGACTGATAACTTAACGAGTCTGGTATCCAAAATCCAAATCAGTTTTTTGCTGAAACTGGTAACTATAGTTTGTTTCATAGATATTGACAATGCGTACAATAATGTCGATTTAATTCAACTTTTAAACAGTATGGATAATATGGGTTTGCTTATAAAGAATTGTAGATACGTCTGGAATTTTTTAAAAGAGCGTGACCTTACAATTAAAGTGAATGGATACTTATGTACGTCGAAGTACTAGTCGAGGCCTAGCACAAGGAGATCCTTTGTCTCCGTTATTATTTAATATTGCGACTGTACATATATGTAAATCGTTCAACTACAACGTAATCATATCACAATATGCAGATGATTTTGTCTTATATTCTTCCTCTATAAACTTATCAACAATTTCTGGAGATCTTCAATTGGCTCTAGATCAGTTGTCTGAATTGTTAAGTAATATTAGATTGAACGTCTCACCTTCCAAAAGTAAAATTTGTATATTTAATAGAAGTGTGAATAGAGAAAGTATACATCTTAAAATTAACCATATTGCACTGACAGTAGTAGAAAACATTAAATATTTAGGACTATGGTTGGATCGATCACTACGCTGGTCTAAGCATATAGATATGTTAATTGAAAAAACTTCAAAATTTCTTAACATTTTTTAAGTTTTGTCTGGTCCAGGATGGGGTTTGCATCCTACTCATTTGAAACGACTTTATTTTGCTGTTATCCGAAGTTAGCTTTCATTACGGGAACAGTTGTCAAACTCATCTACAAAAATTGACGAGGATTCAAAATCAATGCATGCGGCTAATAGGAGGATTCGTAAGAAGTACACCAATATATGTGATGGAATCAGAATTACTTATAGAACCACTACACATTTGTAGATACTATCTTGCAGGCAAATATATGTTTAAATTAAAATCTTTACAAAATAATAGTCATAATTAACCTACTAGAAGGGTTATATAAGCTGTGTCAAAATTATTACTGGAGTTGCAAACCCAAATCGCTTTTAACTTCAATATATGAATATTTTATAACAACACCCGTACATTGTAGCCAACAGTTAGAAATATTTTCATTGGACACGTGGGTAAGCAATGTGGATTTATCTCATATATATACTTCGTAGTTTTAGAGAATATTCCAAAATTTTTACTGATGGCTCTAAAGAAAAAGAAAACGTAGAAGTGGCTTGGTTTGATCCTCAATTAGACATTAATGTTAAATTTAGTATCGAAGTTTCAATATCTGTTATGCACGCAGAATTACTTGCAATTGCTGAGGCACTAGCATAATATATTGATTCCTTAAAACATGGGTGTTATGTTGTTTTGAAAGATTCGAAGAGTGCACTCCAACACTTGGCTCGGTGTTCCTCGCGGGTTCGAGGAACACCGATAGCATACAAGATTTTGCGACTGTTACAAAATTTAAATTCTAAAAATTAAAATATAATTTTACAATGGATACCATCCCATATAGGTTTCATAGAAAACGAACAAGTGGATCGATTGGCAAAAGATGCTCTTATTAACGGCATACCTTACCAATATACACCATACTATACTAATCTTCTATATCTCATAAGAAATCAATTTCGTGAAATGTGGAAAGAGTATTTTGATGAGCGATCAATTAATAAAGGCATATGGTACAAAACCATACAGCCACCTTTGTTGCGCTTTACTTGGTTTGATAAATTCAAAACTAGTCGCCCTGAATTAGTAACTGCCTTTCGACTACGTTCGGGACACATTCCATTGAATAGTTTTTAAGTTTGATGAAAGTTAAGTCCTCTCCTAACTGTGAATTGTGTAATAGTATAGAAGATGCTTATCACATAATGGTAGAATGTGTGAGAAACCAACCTGATAGACTAGTACTACAAGATTAAATTAATAATTCATTGCGATGTAATAGCATACTTGCTTCTCCAACAACTGAGGAAGCAGGGATGCTTTACAAACTGGTAATGACGGGCATTAGAAACCGTTGAACTTGAAGATTATAGTACTAAGTTTGGAAAGTTTGTTTGTATTGTATTTACTTTATTATTAATTAATTATATATTTTTTTGTGATATTCACTAGGGTGACATGGTCACTGATTGACCAAATCCCAAACACAAATAAAGAAATAAATTATCCGTTCACAGTAACTTTTCTTAAACAAATAAATTTAAGTAATAACGAACGAGGAAAAAAATGAAAACAATTAAATTATATTATGAGTACCTATGAGCTTTAAACGAAGCTTGTAAGGTTCTTTATACAATAAACACTTTAATAGTCACTTAAGCAGTCGAAAATATAATAAAACTCTCTGTTACAATAAATGCAAACATTTACGAATATCTAAATAAAAATGTGGAAATAAATATGAGAGAGAAAACGATATAACCTTCTAGTGCGTGCGACTGGGAAGTAGAATCAACTCAGTTTCGCTCACCGCGCCGCGCCACTGTAGTCACTTAATATGGGCCGTTTTCAATAATCTATCTAACCACTGGTTTTGTTATGTACTGACGATAGCTAGTTTATACAAAAGCTTACGCTAAGCTTAGAGGTATAATATTTCTATCGTCCGTAGCAAAAACAGTAGTTAGATAGATTATTGAAAACGACAGTAAGTGAGTTTAAAGGAAGGGCCAAGTTGTCATATGTCATCCGATCCGAAGTGAATGGTGTACTGCTGAACGAAAAATATCTACAGAGGTAAAGGACTTTATTTGCATCACCCGAAGTGAGTAGTTCTCTCACTCATGTCAACTCGTTCATGAGTTACAATAATATACTATATTCACCTATTAAACTGCATCGAATATTAACAAAAATCGTATTGTTTATTTACTCTATTTGACAAGTCTACACGGTATCTAATATTGAACGTATTGACTTATGGAGTGTTCCTAGTCGCGTCGGGCCGTACCTACTTACTTCCATAATCCTCTTTTACTCCTACCTCTTTTGCACGGCAGGTTTATCGCAGCCGATTTTGTTTTTTTTTTTGGTGAGTGGGGGGGGGCATGGTCGCAGAATTGAGCCAATAGTGACGCACGATCATGCGGCCATGCCCCTCCCCGCACGAAAAATCGGCTGCGACAGATCGTGTAGTCTAGTAACCTTTTTATATTATTTTCTCAACGTTAGAAGTTTCTATTCACACAACACGTGTATTGTACACGCGACCATTTGCGTTGGCGTGACCTACAATTGGCTCGCAGAGCGACGCGACGCGGCACGTGTTATGATCACGTTGTACATAAAGACCTTTTCTGCGTCACGCGCAAAATGTTTTACTCCGTACAGTGATATTGATTTTGATTACAGCGACTAGAAATTCGAAATACGTATTTTCAGTCATTTCAGTGCAGTGGAGTGCTTAAGTACATTACTTGTCTCTAAAGTTTTTGCTTAAATATTTACATTGAGTTTGTTTTGTATTATACGGACATCAAGTGTTATAATTTATATTACATGTCTCATGCAACAAACTTTTAACGTAGGTAGTACAATTTTATACACAGTATGGGGGTCAATTTTAATTGATTCTCAAATATTAACGTGAGTTTTTTAAGTAGATAAATTAATTCTTTACTATGTCCTATTTTCTATAGCTAATAGTTTTTCAGATATTTATAATCTTATCTTTATTTTTGTTATACTCACTTTATAAAAGTATCTTGTATTTATATTATGAATGTAACATATTATATCAATATATTTAACAAAATAATAAAAGAAAGAGGTTGGTAGGTAAGTCTCGATTAGATAGAATATATTTGAGTGTATCTATATCATTAAAAAAGACAAAGGGAGGTTATATTTTCATTGTTAAAAAAATATCTATAAAAATATCTGAAATCTTCAAAGAAAAATTGATATTAGCGCCATTTTTTTATGGATATTCAGCCATAACTTCTTTGTTTATGAACCGAGTTAGGATGATTCAACAAATTCATTCAATGATCAACAATAATTTCAGAAATATGAAAAAAAAAGAACTTTTATAACTTTCAGCCAATTTGATGGAAACTGTACGCGGGAAGTACATGCCATTCCTCAATAATTGTATTTCTATACGAATTGTTAATAACATAATTGAAAACAAAATTACAGTATGAAAATAACCACTGCGTAATAACAAACGCGTGCGGAGCCGCGGGCACACCGTTAGTAATGTAATAAATCTGAAAAGTTTTCTTGTTTGAGTATTTGTTTATTTAAACGCGCTAATCTCTGGAACTAGGTATCAGTCGGACTCGAAAATTTATTTTTGTCTAAGATAGCAAAAATCATGAGAAATAGCACCTTTATGCTATTAAACATTAGACTACACCTTTCAGCTAGCTTTAAATATTGATTTTTGTTAATTCGGAAGAAAAAGCATTCCAAACTGCTTTATCCTCGTGCGCCGGCGTAATAGGTAATAATAGTAGTAGTAGGTAGTGATTCGTAAATACAATGTTCTCCAAAAACATTTTCCCTTTATTGCATCTAAAAGAAAGTCCGCGATACCATATGCCTATCTGTTATACTTAAGCCATAATTAGGTATGTCGTAACAAAAATTGATAGAAAATTAATACAAGGTGTCCAGAAAGGGTATCGGGTATTTGTTTTCGCGCCATATTCGAAACGGGGCGTCTAAAGGGTGCGGGGAGGGGTTCGTGCCGTCCGCCATTTTGTGGAGTTTTAGTCACGATGGAACAGTACTCGAGGACGCATCGCGCATTTTGCGTACGAGCGTATTATCGTAATGGTGATTCAATAGTGACTGCTCAACGTCTCTATCGTGCGGAATATCGTACACGCCACGCGCCATGTGACGATAGCATTAGGAAATGGATCAGGATGTTCGAGAATACAGGTGCGACAGTTAAAATACAAAACTCTGGTCGTCCTCGTTCAGTTCGCGATGAAGAAACAATTGAAGAAGTTGAGGCATCGGTTCGTCAAAATCCGTCTTTATCCATCCGAAAGCGAAGCCAAGCGTTGAACATCAAAAAATCGTCTTTACATTCGATTTTAAAGAAAGACTTGCATCTATAAGCCTATAAAATTCAATTGGTTCAAGAATTGAAGGATACGGACTATGCTAATCGACTGAATTTTGCGAACGAAATGCTGCAGCGATTTAACAACTTTAACAACATACTGTTCAGTGACGAAGCAAATTTTCACCTGAATGGTCATGTTAATAAGCAGAATTGTCGGTACTGGGCAGTGGAGAATCCGAGACGAAAGCATGAACGACCCCTGCATAGCCCAAAGGTCGTTGTTTGGGCCGCTATGTCTGCTAAAGGCATAATTGGTCCTTATTTTCATGAAGATCAACGAGGCCGAGCAATTAATATGAAAAGTGACCGTTATTGCGATATGTTGCGAAATTTTTTGGTCCCAGAGTTGCAGGAGTTTGCAGGTTTCAACTCAAGAACGTGGTTCCAGCAAGATGGGGCCACTTACCATACCTCAAATGACTCAATGGAAGTTGTTAACGAATTATTCCCTAATAAAGTCATTTCGCGAAGGGGTAACATCAACTGGCATCCCAGAAGCCCCGACCTTAGCCCGCTTGACTATTTTGCATGGGGATACCTTAAAAGTAAGGTTCATCAAAACAATCCGACGAATCTAACCCAGTTAAAGCAAAACATCAGGTGAGAAATGGCAGCAATATCGATAGCTATGTGTCAACGTGTTATCGCCAATCTTCGTTTCCGTTTAGAAGAGTGCCAGCAACGTAACGGTCATCATTTGGATAACATCATCTTTTTCAAATAATTCTCCAATTCATATACTAATAATAAACAATAAACTTTTTTATTGCATACAAATAATTTTTGTTTCATTGAACTTACAAATACCCGATACCCTTTCTGGACACCTTGTATAATTAAATACCGGGCTCAGGCCTATAGTAGTAGTAGCGCGGACGGAAGTTGTAAATGCGTAACTGCTCAGTTTTCATATTTTGTACGAGTACATATCCAAGAATTACTAAATATTTAGACGTTCCTAATTGCAATGAAATAGTTTTCTTAAAATTATTCAGGGTTTGTCAAGTTTAAATAAGTTGCTATTTCTTTAGGTATTTTAGCTATTTTGTGTCTTCCAATGGCCTGCTTCGTGCACTTCCCTTTCTAAAAGTTAAGAAAAAATCTATCTGATTTTGTGTTCGCTGGACGAAGATTATAATATTTTATTAAGTATGTAAATAACAAATCAAGACGAATTTTCAGCTTCGCCGTCAATTTTCTATTAATCTTCTGTGCCGAAAAGCAAGCACGTTTATGGCTATACAGCCACGTGATCACAATTTATACAAAGCAAAGAGACTTACTATGGTATGCCAAGAATGATAAAAGAGATCCAGTCAAAGAGTATTTAATAACCCCAGCACGCCGTTTCATAAAACATTGCTGGAGCGTTGTAATGTTTCAAATTCAAAAAACGCTCCTGCAATGGATTTGATTTTCTTTGTCCGTAATTTCGATACTTCGCGTGTTCTTTTTCCGAAAATAATGACAATATTTCCATGCACGTTTGAGAAAAAATAGTTCGGGCCATAGTGAAAAGATTATAATATATTACGTGGAAAAAATTGACCAGTCAGTGTAGTCAAAGAGAATACAATACTACGTAGTGTAGTTGGAATCGGGACTGACTGTCGAGCGTGCCAAACGTACTCAGGTATTGTCACTCCCGGAAGCTCTTTTCTGGCACCCATATCTACCCTTAACAAAATATCACAGAGAATAGAGGTAAGGAGAACAATCTTATATGGAGGCCAAATTAAAAAGTGTCCAGAAAATTATAACTCAAAAACCCACCAAGACGGCGCTAGCGTATCAAGAGAAAATGATACTTTTTACTGTTGTTAAAGTTTAAAAATTATTGATCAATAATTTTAAAAGTTTGTTGAGTGAAAAGTTGTCTTTGTGGGCGAAAATTATAAAATTATAACTTTTGGCGCTATCTGTAAAGGGGAATGCCCACTATCCATAGAAATTATGGCTCTAGGTGAACACATGTAAAAATATATGGACATAATAATATACAATTTTCCTAATGAATTGGCTAAGAAGTTAGTTTAGAAAAAAGTTGAGGTTTTTATGATAAATCAGTTTTTATTTATTATAAAGTAAGTACATACCAGCTTAAATAGACTGTAGTGCAATTATATTTTCATGTCCAGTTTTTTTTAAATCTAAATTTTAAGAGCTTGGCCGTCGTAACGATCTTGTTTCTCTATTGTGCCTATTGTGTTACATAGATTTCATAATAAAACATAGAAAATATCGATTTATATATGAGTTGTATTAAAAAATGAGTAAATACAAACTGTATGCTTTTTTATTACTTGGAGCAATGATGGTTCAGATGGAAGCGTGTACGGACACCGCGTCGATCGACGTGAGTTCAAATCTCTGCAATGAGATTGCGCTTTCGGTGAAGGAAAATATCGTGATGAAATAAATAGCACTGTGGTAGGGTTTTTTCTAATGACCGCCTGGCTAGCTACCACCCTCAAGTTGAAAATCTATCGCCAACCACCCATAGGTGTATTCCGGCAACTGCACTTGAAAGCCAGTTTTCACTAGGCTTAACGTGCTTAATGCTAAGCTTATAATAACAAAAAAAATTAAAAGTAAAACGTGATATCCGTAACAAAAATAAAACCCTGTTGAGATAAATCGATAAAATCGATTATTTTGACTCTGGCAACACTGCATAAAAATGGCACCGAAAACATACAGGCAGGTACTTAATGATCGTTAATTATCTTTTTTCTATGTTAATATTCCCAACTTATTAAGATTAACGAAATTTATCAAAATATATATTAAATTACAAGGTTTTTTCAGTACATGTAAATTCTTGTTCATTGTGGGCCAGAAATAGGCCTTCCCTTTTACGCATTTGCTATCGCAGCACCCTAAATTGACGGTTTTCAACGGACTCTTTTTCATGTATAGAGATGGTACTCCTTATCTCCAAATTCTAATGTTATAATTGTATAACATGCTATCTAAATTTGTATAGTATGTCCAGAAAATATTGCAGGCGTAGGTATTTGGAAACTATGAAACTTCATGTCACCGAAGTGTTCCATAAACAACTTGGCCAAAATTCGTACTTAAGGCCAAAAGTCAGCCTGCACTAAATCTCGCCCGATTGCATCCTCTGTTATGTGCTGCAAGCAAAATGTCCACGAGACACAAGCTTACGCTCTACAAGATGTGTATCCGACCGATTATGACATATAGCTGCGTTGTCTTCGCACATATGTCAAGATATAATTGGAAACGCTTACAAGCCATCCAGAATAGGTTTCTTCACCGCCTTACCGGCGCCCCTAGGTATGTTCGTATGGAGGATCTCCATAGAGATATGGACCTTCCTTCGATACATGCCTATGTCAAACACCTTTCTCGCTCTTATTTCGACACCGCATCGAACCACGCGAATCCCCTAATAAAAGCGGCAGCTTCATATGTTCCCGACCCCAACGCCTGCCGGAGAAAACGCCGGCCGCGTAATATATTCACTGACCCGCCCGACCAAACCGAAACAGCTAACGCGTTCTACGCCACCGTCTCTCCAAACAGAGCGTGCCACCGCCCACGCCCGCGTAACCACCGTTCTCTCCGCAGAGGACGGGCGGTTAACTTCGCTCCCGCACACCCGTCACGTCCACCCTCTCTAGCGGCAACCCAAGCCTAGATCCGTTCCTCGGTGTGAAACCCTTGGGTCAGGCAGCCGCCCGCGCGATACAAAGTGACACTATACGTGCAACACTTAGTTACCCACACACAACATTACACACGTATGAACACACACACGTGCACACCACACAGGTACATAGGTTCTGTAAGGTACCTTTTTTTCTTTTTTTTTGCGCTAGTTAGACTAATGCGCTAGTTAGTGTAGAAAAACCATTCCGATTATTAAATACACATACGCATGGTCCACTCCTTCCTCCCAGGAGGAGGGGAACGTGCATATGAGTATATGTTAGTTAGTTCGAATTCTCGTAGGATCAGGGAATTAGTTAGATCGCGACCTTTTCGCATTCGCGACGACCGCCCGAGCCGAGGTTCGGCAACTCTGGCACCCTCGTGCGGGTCGTCACAAACTTTCGCGGCTGAGTGCCCTAAGCGCTCGCTCCCAAGTCCGGTGAAGCTGTAAAAGCCGCAGCGGCTCTAAAAAAAAACTTCCCTAAATGAAATGAACCGGTGCATAAACATGAAGTACCTATTATTTTATATTAAGGTTGAATTTTGAGACTTTGGTAGGTTCTTCGTCCACGTGGTATATTTCGTTTATGGATAACAGTAAAAATCTCACCTCATTTCAATCTCACCCTACGGTATTTGACCTGTATAATCTTCGGTAATGCCCGACTACAATAATTTTAAATGTTAACCGATAGCGATATCACAGTTTAACAATCATTTTGTGAAAAGTAGCAGCTCGTAGATTGGCATTGTGCTCGATTAATGGCTATTTATTTATAATTATACCCAAATAAAATAATATATATATGTATATGTACAAAAATGTTCAGTTTTGCAATCCTTTACGAAAAGTTAAGTTTATTTAACAACTTTATTTTTATAAACTCATATTTTCCAAAAAAAAAATTTGACTATACTGTTAGCCATAGAGGCCCTGGAGCCTCAGACGGCTTTTACAGCTTCACTGTGGCTCCATGGCTTGGGGGCGAGTGCATAAGGAACTCAGCCGTGAAAGCGTGGCAACATACTCAAGAGTGTCAAAGTGGCCGAACCTCGGCTTAGGCTGTTTTTGTAGGTGAAACAGCCATATATGATAATTAATATAAGTGCTTACAAAAAATATACTTAAGTGTGACAATAAATATCAAACCAATTTCGTGATAATTTAAACCAAGCCAGTTCAGTCCAGTAGTTTTTGCGTCATTGGCGTTGAATCATACAGACAAACAAACATTTCAAAAACTACCGATATGTGTTTTGTCTGTGATTCTAAGAAGTACAGATTTCGACTCTTATCTCTTATAATATAAGTATAGATTTGCTATTATACTGTGCGTACTAAGAAGATTATTTTTGAAATGTAATTATTTGTAATTATTTTTTTAACAGATTAAAGATGGAATGGATTCTACGAAGTCCACAGATACACAGTATATTCAGCAACCTTGGATTTTTACATGGAGATGGATACCACGTAAACGATAATTGCAATTGTAATATTATATATTAAATAATAATAAGCATATTTACTAATTACTTAATGAATTTTAACGATTTATAATTTAATTGTCTTCAGCTGCCTTGGAGACTATTCTACATAATATTTTAACAGAAGATAAATATCTACGGACGTTCAGGCGAAGTATAAGTTTCGGTCAGAACATCAAGAAGGATTTCATACCTTTGTTGATTCATGCAAAGGGAGACCAAACAATAGAACTTCTCATTAGAATATTATTGAATTTA
This sequence comes from Saturnia japonica, assembly GCA_033032175.1. Classification (NCBI taxonomy): domain Eukaryota; kingdom Metazoa; phylum Arthropoda; class Insecta; order Lepidoptera; family Saturniidae; genus Saturnia; species Saturnia japonica. Next base: position 11,342,932 of record CM065305.1, read on the forward strand.
ACTATTCCTATTGAATGTTTACTTTCCGTTGATGTTATTTTAAAAAATGATTTCGGTCGTCATATAACATTTGAAATAAACAATTTACTGAGCTCTACAAAAGTCGCCTTCGCAGATCATCGAGCAACTAAAGTTGTTATAGAGTTTTTAAAGAGAAACGTGAATATTGAACAAAAATGTGAATTATCAGCAGAACAATGTACAAACATAAGTAATTGTCTTCTCTTGTTGAGGAACATTTTACATGTACCAGAAGAACAAACTTCTAATCACAATGGAGCACTTCATGTTGTACAAAATCAAATACTGTGGAATATATTTAGTCAAAGTATTGATAAGATTCTCATTAGGTTGATGACTATACCTGATGCGGTAAGTTATAGTTCTTTTAAATAGTATTGAAAGTAATGCATTACAATACTTTTCATAACAATAATTGTGTCTGTATATAAACTATGAGATGTGCGTTTTGTATTTTTCTACGTTTTCCAGACGAAATGGGCTGTAACAATGGTTCAGCTCATAGCTCTCTTATATAAAGATCAACATGTCGTAACGCTCCAAAAACTTCTTAACATCTGGTTGGAGGGATCTTTATCAGAGAGCTCTGAGGATAATGAGAGCAACACGTCGCCCCCTGACAGAGGTTAGATAAATTAACATTATTTAAATATCTAACATTTACACGTATTATAATGTAGGTACCTACATATTTTGTGCAACTAATCAGTGTTAAATGCTACTTACATACATAAAATTGTTTTTCTTTTAGAATTCCTAATTGTATAATGTTTTTGTTTTTAATACTCAATTTGATTACCGAGCAATTATACTTTTGTTTGTCTCGTAAAAACATTAACAAAATATCTAATTACAATAATATAATAACAAGACGATTTTTAACAAAAAAGAAAATCAACTTAAATGATTTTATTACTATAATTCATAGTGTAGGTGGTAAGGAATAAATATTGCTAGCAAACACTGTCTAAAATTAAGATAAAATGCTGAATTTATTAATTTGATTTTAAATGTTCACAATAACAACCATTTTCTTGGAATAATAGTAATCAACTCTTTTAGGTAACGGTTTTGTGTTTTGTAATTTCAAGGAGTGAGTTATCGTAGTTGTCCTGGATTAAAAGATAATTGCGCCACCCTTTTCTGGGTTTAGAGCTATGCGCCATTTACGAAACCATCTCCCGACAATGGTTATGGCGCGTTGGATACGGGCTCTGAATTGACGTCTGTTTCTGCGTGTTGCGTAGACGAATGTGTCGTAAGCGTATAAACCTATCTGGAAGTAGGACGCGAGACATCACTCACGTACAGATTGAATAGACAAGCTTCCAAAATGGAGGTGGGGTGTAGAGAGTACACCTTCCCCCTATTAACGGAACGTGCGGTCGGTGAGATAGTCGCAGATAATATTAACTAACCTATCTGGAACTTCTAGTTGGTGTAACGTGTATACTAGTCCAGAGTGCCAGACCTTATCAAAAGCCTTGGCAACGTCGAAAAAAACCGCAAGTCTACGACGCGGTTTATATAATTTACTAAAATTAAATGTGATTTACTCCGTGAAGCGGTGTACTTGATGTGTGCAAGAGTGTTTGGCGCGAAAACCGAACTCCTCAGGTGGATATAAGTTTTTATCGTTAATAACGGTCTTGAGAATGTTCAGAAGGTGACGCACGTATAGTTTCCCTAGCACGTTAAGGAGAATGATCGGGCGATAGATATAGGGAAGCGAATCTTTCTTGCCAGGCTTGTAAATACCTGTCACTGTGGCCGTTTTCCAGGCGGTTGGAAAATAGCAGTGGGATATGCCTACAAGTACATTGAAGATGCAGACCAAAAGAGCTATGAGGTGATAAGGAAGAAGTTTGAGTACTTCGTTTCTGATGCCGTTGGGACCGGGAAACTTTCTGGGCTTAAGGCCTTTGATTATGGAACAGACTTTTCAGATGTGACCAGGGTTAGGGTATTACCCTGCCCAGATCTGCTGGGGGGATAGCAACTAGATTTCGTACTGATTTTTTGATATGTTGATAATTTGAGGACTACATTTGTTTGTTTAATTTACACCCCCGTCCTTCCAACGCCATCGGATATGGCCGACCGTTCAAAGTTTTTTAGCTCAAGCTCCAGCGCATTACGAACTACATGCATCTAACAACTGCGGATACCTACAAACAATACGTTAGTAGCTCCGACGTAGTTGCTCTTCCCCGTACGCCCGCGTCTGCACACGCCGCGCACCTTCCGCTCGACTTTGTGCGCAAAAATACCGTGCCCGTATTCGCGCCAAAAGCAATCCGACACTTCCGCACCTGCCACGATTCCACTATCAAACTCATACTCGTCCTTACAGGTAGAGTTTGACGATTCCCCCGCAAGCATCAATCCATTTCAGGAGATGTATTCATCGGTCCCGGTAGACCGCGCCGCGAACGAAAGCTTCGCCACAGCCACGCGGAAGACCAAATGAATAGCGCCCATCCACGTGCAAAAAGCCTCCGTATCGGCGCCTTCTGTGTCTCCTGCAACCGCCGCCGCGAGAAAAGAATGCTTCCCGCCCCCCGTTACCGTTCAGGGCAAGTCGGCCTTGATGTAACTAGTTAACATTCTAAAAGCAGCAAAACTGCATTATACCTCCGCCCGTAGTACCGCTATGGGCATACAGATCAGGGTGAACACAACTAACGCTTAACGTGAGCTGTCTACCTTCTTCCGCAAGAAAAATCTTGCATACTAAGGTTGCCTGTCCACTAATGCGGAGCTGTGTTACGGACTGTGGCGCACAGTGGTTCAGGATTCACAAAATAGGGACATCGAAAATCGAAATTTCATTCTAATTTTTGTTTTTAAAGGATGATCCATCACGATACAAATCATTTTTATTCTTAGAAAAATTTCGATATAAAGTCAATAGTATTCGAGAGAAAAAAAACTTCTATGGAAAAAATCTAGTGTTATTGTATTATTCGAAAACTTATCAGTTGAGCATATTCTATTTTATATTTTATTATAGATTATGGTGTTCTGAATATCAAATAATATCAAACATGTCCGCTGCCGTGCAAGTTCTTTAGGTGTAAAGTGGCTAATATTTCCGAGGTTTATTTTTCAAAGAAATCTTAATAACTTTTGTTCTTGGAGATATTTCGATAAAGTAAATAGTTATTGAGAATTTTTTTTCTTTTTTCTCCAGTTGCGAAAAGTGACTTTTTTACAATTTAGCAGTCTAAGATGTATAATGTACCTATTAGATATTAGCATAAAAGAAGATATTCTGAAATTGAATCCTAAATAGAAATACACACGTCCAATCATTTGCCGCCGTAACCTAGCGCACTTATTTATCTTGTGTTCACAGTAGCCTAATTTGCAATAGCAAGTAGATCAAGTTGCTAATTTATAACAAATTTAAAGTAAATTTTTTTATGTGATGTTACGGGAAAAAAAAGTTTCTTCAATATTGTAATTATGAATTTATATTTTAATAAAAGTTGTAATGTTCAAGATTAGTTATTTTTTCTTTAGTTTTATGGCATTTAACCGTTTGGTTTACGTCGGCCTAGTCAAATCAACACACATTATAAAGTAACAATCAATGAAGTTGTATACCGACCGGCGTCAGTATTACCAGGTTTGAATAATATAGCATGAAAGACACCCTAATCCCACATATTGAGACCAAGGAGCTCTACCAGACTTTTTCACTCTGTTACCTTAATCCAATTAATAAAAATCAGATGGAAATTCCAACTTTCGTTGCCTATGTCCCTATTTTTCAAATCTTGAACCATTCTGCGGTGGCGGGCTAGCTGTACGGATTCCATTTTTCCGCTCCGCTTCATCGCTCCGTTTCCCCGCTCTGCATACAAAATGTATGAAATTTGAATAAACCTCGAAAATCCATGCGGAGCTTAGATTTTTATGTGTATTACATATACATACACATACACATATATTGGTCGAAACAGCTCCGCAACCTCGCTCCACACCAGTAAACAGGCAACCCTAAACCTACAGCCTCGAAGAGGAGTGCGTCCTTCGTGTAGTAATCTGCCACATCCCGGCAGAGATCTCCACCGAGGAGGTAGTCGAATCTCTAAATACTCAAATCTACACAGTCTGCGAAGTACATGGCATGTACAATGGCGACAAGAAACCATACCTACTCGATGATTGTCGTCATCCTAGATAAGACTCCCGATGGTAAAACGATTTTCAACATCTCTTTCGTGTGCAGCCTCTCCGGCCTCATAGTATAATTCCCCCACAAGAACACGTCCCGTCGCAGTTTCACAACTGCCGGTTATACGAACACTTCGCCCGTAACTGTCACCTTCGTCCGTGGTGGGTTAAATGCCTAGAGGACTACTCCACTAGGGAGCGCACACGCAATCTAGTCTTCCAAGCTGCATTCTCTGCTAACACCAGAGGCTTTTCCCAGCCTCTTTTATGCTTGTAAGTTAAAACTAAAGAATTTAAACATATCCTTCTTTAACGCGTGGAAATTAGCTCTCCGATGCTATCACGTAGCCATCTTCCTAAAGGAACGCCAGATAGACGTGTTTCTCGTATAAGAAACACCCTTCAAACCTACTATACGCAATCCTGCGATTGCAAACAATAACATAGTTAGAAACGACCGTGTCACCAGAAGTGGCGGAACCCTCATTTACCATAAACGTTCCTTATACTGCATGCCATTAGACTCTCCCGAACATATCAATATGTAAATTTCAACATGTAGAACAGGCATGACTGAGCATCCGTCAATCACGCTCACGTTTGCATACCGCTCGCTGAGTAAAAGACTCCTACAGTACGATTTGGAGGCACTCTTTTCACTCTGACAATCGATCATCATATCAGGCGACCTCAACAATGGACGCACCACCTTCGAATTTTTGTGTATATAAAACACGTACGCAGCCCCGTGAAACATGAAAACATTTTTACGTGAATGAAGTCGCGGGCACCAGTTAGTGATAAAATATGTACTTTCTGGCTCATATTTATTGGACCTTATACTATTATTACATACTTAATTTAAGTAATTTTTCTTTGAATTTATTTTTAGACTATTAAGTATTAGGTTTATAGAGCCCGAATTTAAACATTTTGATAACATTTATAAATTGATTGATTTAGATTAGATTTTTTTATAAGTTTTTCGTTTATTTTATCTGTACTCTGTACAAATTTCACTTTTTTGTTAATGTTTAGTTATTTGTATTAATAACAGGTAGTGATGATTCATCACCCATATTAACTTCGGATCCAACCTCGGACTCATCAGACAACAGTGGAAGCGGCAAAAGCAACGACGAACCTAATTCTATGAACAATGTGTGGGAAAGCTCTCCAGTTAACAATGCATATGAAAATGGTAATGAAGCATTTCAAACATCAATCGAAAAAGATGCGGATTCTACAGAAAAAAATCATATGATTGATGGCGTTACAGACGACGCAATGAAAATTAATTATGTAAGAGTTATTCCAGTTGTGAATATCATTAGATTTCATCTATAGAAATTAAAGTATGATTATTAAATATTATGTATTTGTCTATAACAGGAAAAGGTAGACTCTTGTATGGATATTTCGAATTCGGAATCAACCAGCCATGACTACAACCATAGCTATACAAGTATGAAGAAACCAACTATTACTGAAAATTCTGATTGTGGTTACGGAACGCAAATCGAAAATCAGGAATCAATTTCGACTTCCAGTAACGAGGACGAGCTGCCTGCGAAAAAACATGTACATCAGAAACTTCACAATCCTAAACAAAGAGTGAACAATAAAGTTCGTTCTGGAATGACACTTCAGGAACGCAAACGAAAAAGAATTGTAAAAAGGGGAAAGTCTAACATGTACGTATCGGCTAAGTCTAGTTTAGATTAATAATAGTAAATCTGTAGAAACCGTATAATCTGTACTTAAACAAGCTTATACTGCAACTGATACTTGTGTGATAAGTATTTTGATTTATTGTAACATAAGTGAAGCGGTTAGTAGAGAATATATTATTTTAATTAGTGTTTTTAATCATATTATGTTGTATTATTTCAGCATTAACATACGGGGGCTTATTCACAAAACACCCACTAACGACGATATATCAAACGTACTAAAAGAGTTCACTGTTGATTTCCTGCTGAAGGGTTACAACTCGTTGGTGCAAACACTGCACAGTCAAATTCTCACTAATATGCTGCTTGAAATTGACACTTCGCATTTTTTCTGGCTCATTACCTATTTTCTTAAGTTTGCTACACAAATCGAATTAGACTTAGAGCATTTGTGCTCCATATTGTCTTTTGATATTGTTTCATATTTAACTGCTGAAGGTGTTAATTTATGTGAACAATTTGAGCTGGCTATTGTCGAGGGTAATGTATTGAACCCTTGGATGAGAAGACTTCATTTGGTAAATATATAGTATATTAATACGATTCTAGACATAAAACCTTTCTTTAAAACTTCAGTGAAATACGTCAGGAGCGACTAGAGTTACTTACGTCCATAAATCATAAAGTCATAAAAATATTAGTTTCTTTTTAAGGCTTGTAGCGACCCGCCCGCGCCCCCAAATTTGCACGGGTACAATAAATTGTATTAAATTGTTGTGTATTAATTGTAACAAAGTGGTATATTTTATATTAAAAAAAACCTGATTTAGAGTTTATCGCTTTAGTATTATTATAACTGCAGTAGTATTATAACTGCCTGTAGCCTAGTGGTTCTAAACGCGACTGCTATGCTCGAGGTCATAGGTTCGATTCCCAGGTCGAGCCAAGCGTTATTGCATTTTTCTATGAAATTATCAATAGCAACTCACAGTTTGCCTTTGTGCCCGATTAATGGCCTACTATATGAGACCTAAAACATACCCGGCGAACTGTGAGTGTACACCTCTTCCTAACACTTCGGGGACACCGGAGTGATTGTTATGGTAGGTACTTACTAATATTATAAAGCTAAAGAGTTTGTTTCTTTGTTTGGTTGAACGCGCTAATCTCAGGAACCACTGCTTCGAATGGAAAAAGTATTTCAGTGTTGGATAACTCATTTATCTAGGAAGGCTATAGATTATATAAAATCACGCTACGGCTATTAGGAGTGGAGCATTAATGAAAAATGTTGCAATAACGGGTAAAATTTATTCCTATTGAGAGTTTCCATTATGTGACGCAGACAAAGTTGCGCGGGTCAGCTAGTCTTACCAATATATAAAAATCTTTCGACAAGCTATTAGTGATCGTGTAGCTTCTGAACGACTTGATTGGGCTCATATTCACATAATATATTATTTGTTTTATTGAGACTATGGTTCATAGTTATGTTAGGATTCGATAGGTGACACTGTGTTCAAGCTATTAACTACAGGAAAGTGCAGAACATCGCTGCCAGGCCAGGTACAGTGGTTAATGTTCGTGTGGAACCGTCCTATGTGAGGCAGACGTTTGCGAAATTATGTTACTACAGTAGACAATACCTATAGAAGACAGTTTGTTGTCTCGGCAGTCTAGTGTTCTTGAAACAATTACCTAAAGCCGCGGATAATCACGCCCTAGTTTCTTGGGCTACCTACTTACGTATTGCTGTAATAAATTGTCATTATTTATTATCTTTTCACTAAAATATATTACTGAATTATTAATGCATTATTTTTACTTGCGTTTTATTTATAGTTTCAAAAGTGATTTTGAGTTAGTAAGAAGGAAATTTACATATCTTTTTAATAAAAATATGTAACTTTTGGTTAGTTTAATAAATCAAAATCAACATAAAATTCTAGGAAGTAAGTAGTTAATACATCTATCATTTTGTTTGGTTTGTCGTGTTCCGAAATCAGAAGTCGCATATGCAGTAATAAAGAGAGGTGGTAGGGATCGCGAAGTGATAAAAATCCATCTATGATTTTTTGGGTTTATCGTGTTCCGAAATCAGCTGGTGCATGCAGTAATATAACGGGGTGGTAGGGATCGGGTCCACCATACACATAGTGACAAACCCATCTATGATTTTCTTTTGGTATGTCGTGTTCCGAGATCAGTCTGTGTATATCCAATAACGTATATCCAGACGAAGTCGCGCGTACCAGCTAGTATTATAACAATCAGTCATCTATACAGATTAATGAAATTGAAGTGACTGTTTGTAATGTTAAAATAGCTTTTAACCTTATATCATATGAAAGTATATACCATACCATATACCATATTACACAAAAGTAATTTTTAAAATGTTTGCCTGTCTGTCCGTTTGTTCCGGCTAATCTCTAAAACGGTTGGACCGATTTTGACGGGATTTTCACTGGCAGATAACTAATTTTATATGAAGAACTTAGGCAACATTTTTTTTTTTTTAAAGAATTAGGATTCCGCGCAAATAAAGATAAATCGATGATTTTGGGGCGTTTAAATGGCTTACGCTGAGTAAATCATAAGAGATATATCAAATTAATATACATAGTACATATGTATAGATCTTAAAAATACCTGCAAAAAAGTCAGAGAGAGCATAATTACCTATGTCTATCTTCTAATGCCCCATTCACACGCTTGCCAAACCACGGCAAACATTAACAAATTCAAACATGAGGATTGGGCGTTTGGCTTGGCTTGTGAAGGTTTGGCTTGGTTTGATAATTTTGCTTCTTTTTACAATAAAAATAGATAAAACCAAATGTTATAAACGACACAAGGTCGACGTCCGTCATGCTTGTTTATCCAAAACACACTAGCGCACTCTCAAACGTGTTGATAGCGATGTTTGGCCTATCTATTTTATCGAAGCGTTTGTAGAGGTTTGAAGTTGGCGACAAGTGGTAAGCATCTGAAAGGGGCATAAGGATCACCTACAATAAGCATTTTTGTCTTTAAATTAGCACGATTCGCGCGTCTGCCCGATCGACGACATTCTGTAGTCTACGCGAGCGCAACTGCGGGCCCAGCTAGTTAGTTATAAATTACGTAATTTCGGCGCACACGCGACTAATGTTTAACGAAGTTTAGCTAGATTTATAAGTACGCCGCGCCGCGTCGTCGCGCGTCTCTTCGCTTAGGCCGTTTGTATGAAGACGTAATACGTGCGTAAGTCTGTTTACTTTAATGTCCTGTGACTGCGCGGCTACGTCTCGCGTTTCCCTTCTTCGTTACACAACCCACCCCTGTTATTGTATACAGTAGTACCTAGCGTCGTCCACAGTGCCCACCCCCACAACAACGTCTGTCAGTCAGATAGGTCGGTCGCGCATGAACTTGTACGACTATAGTATATTTTATTGAGTTCATTTCAATTTTACTTTTCATAAAATACTAGCTGTGCCCACGGTTTAACGCACCTGTGTGGCCTATCATAAAATTGTTCTTTCCGCAAGTACAAATTATTTTAATTTTTCATGATCTCTTAAACTTTGTGTCCAAATAGCATACTATAAAGAGCAAAATTTAATTTCATAAAATTGTCTTTATGTTAAAGTAACTTTTGTTTGTAAGGATTAATATGCCAGGTCTAAAAATAATGCTTTTAAATCACTTTTTAATTTCAATAAATCTTTGTCACAAAATACCTTATTGTGGCTTATGTATAAGAGATAGGGATATGCTTTCCCTGACTTTTTTTTAGAAATACTAAGGACCAATATTATTGTAGAACATTGTATTTCCGTATCATTAACGATTACGCCAGCGCGTGCGTTTAAAGCAACTTAGAAGAGCCTCGAATTCCGACTTACGTAACAAAAATCTATATTCTATCTGAGAGTTGTAGTCTAATCTTAAATACTATTCCACAAGAGTCTGGCTATTATATACAAAAATAATTTTTCGAATCCGAATGTAAATTTCAGAGATTAGCGTATTTAAACAAACAAAAAAACTTTTCCGCTTTATTATATTAGTATAGATTTCCATTTCCAATGTACTTTTAAAATTAGTAATATAACGTAAATTTTTTTCTAATATGGTCCACTTTTTAGGTATAAACGAATACATTAGCATTATGAGGTTCTCATCGAGTCTGGGCCCTTGGGTTGGGCTCGTGCCCTCTGTTTTTAATGAAAAAAAAAAAAAAACTGAGTAGTACTCGGTAAAAGTGCCAAAGCACGAAGATTATTAGGAATACTCGCAGTTGTAGTTATCAATAAAAGCTAAGATTTGATTTATAACAAAGCTATAGGATAACTTTTCAAAAGACAGCCGGGTGAAATAGCGTGTATATTAGTTGAACTCACAAACAATAATAATAATGTACAGGTCTTTTTCAGGTTGTAACAGCAATACGTGAATTCATCCAAGCTATTGAATTATACAAAAAGTTTCCTCACTTAAGCAATGAAAATGATGAGGCACTAAAAAAATTACAGATAAAAATATGTGAAACAGAAGATCTCCGCTCTTTAATGGTTCTGCTGTTGCGTCATTATGACCCAAGATATCACACTAAACAATACTTGCAGGTACCTATATTTTCTATATAATACGCGAAGCAAAATCTTTCGGTACCTTTTTATGCATATTGCGTGCACGGAAAACTGAGATTTGGCATGGTTAAAGTTTATATGGAGAAGGAGTGCAGAAAGCTATAAATTATTTATAATATCTTACTAATATGTATATTAAATAAATAAATTAATACTACGAATCCTAACCAGAACAGTGCCATTGAACTTAGACACCCCAAAATACTGACAACTATTGTAAACATCTATAAATAAAAATTCAGATATTATTTTAGTTTTAGGCAGGGTTTCCTAGCAACATTTATTCCTTACAATCTACATTATCAATATCGTAGTAACATAACTTACCGATGTCAGGGTTCTTTAGAACATATTTCTCTATCTCTTATAGTTTCAGAGTTCCCTCACATCCTTCCATTTCATTATTACACCCTGTAAAGCTTAGCCATTTTGCTTTTGATTTGTTCCGCGTATGGGCACCGGCATAATGCAGCAGGGTGCACGGAGGAGCGGAGTACCCCCCTTTCGGGAAAGAAAATTTATAGAAAAGATTAAGATTTTTTAATAATTAAGTTACTGTTTGAATAAAATCTTAATTCGTCTAGGTTGCTGTCCTTTGTATATAAATAGTACTTATATGTATAATTATTTATACATTTACCTATATATTTTATTAGTTAATAGTATAGTGTGCAAATGCTGGTGCACCCTCCCTAAAGTAATTTTGGCGGCGCCCATGATTCTGCGACTTACCTATTTAGATTAACTAAGTCATAGTTAATACTTCTCCTTACGTACAAAAGTATTCTTTGACTTATAGTTTATACCGATATATATCCCGTTATTCCCATACATTTGTAATAAAATACGACAAATACTGTGTGTTCGTTAAGCAGTTTATTACGATTAAAAAGTTAGAACTACCCACATACAAATATCGTTCTATATATGACATAGAAACATACATTACATATATATGGTGTATTAATATTAATAAATCTGTAGATTCTGTCTGTAAATGTAATTTTTTTTTCAAATTTCATACATATTAATTATATATTCTTTATTGCACAAAAAAAAAAAGTACAAATGGAGGACTTAATGCTAAAAAGCATTCTCTGCCAGTCTTCCAAGGGAGCAAGGGAAAGGTATATGCAAGGTGTGCATAATGTTAAGTAAAAAAAAAAGTTTATAACGATTATTAAGATTATATATTATTAAGAAGTATTCAATTGCTCCAAGTAAAACCTACGTAGCGAATACTTGAAGGAATTTCGAGAGTTGGCCAGTTGGATATTGATAGGAAGCGAATTCCCACAGTCGTGCTGCTGTAACGGCAAAGGATTGGTCGCGGAAATTAGTATGATGACTTGGTATACTGAGAATTAAAGAATCAGAAGACCTTAGCTGTCTATTATGCGTATCCGCGAGAGATTGAAAAAGTGTTTTATATACTGCATATTATATAATATACCTACTCTGATCACGAATATGTAATTTAAAAAAATTGTCTATTTATCTGTTTGTATGACGGGGTTTAACTCAAAAACGGCATATCGATTAAGAAACTTTGTACACGGGAAGCTTAGGTATCTCATTAGTCAATTGATAGTCATTTATTAATTATAAGGTAAATTAAACTGTTTTCATTATATATGTGTGTATTGTATACGTTTCCAGGATCTGATTGTAACGAATCACAACTTATTGATGTTCTTAGAGAATGCTATGAAACTTCCAGATTATAAAGATTCCACCAGTATGGTGGAACATTTGACACAGTAAGTGGTATACTATACCTTATACGAATTACTATATTTGTATTCTATACTTATATGTATTATAAAAATAAGTTATAATTTTAAATTTATCAAAAATCTGTCCGCTGTCCGCTGTCCGAGTCTGTCTGTATGTCCCTTATCTCTTCTAAACCAAGCAACAGATTTTTTTACGGGTTTCACTGTCATTTAGAGATTTTTTTACGTAGGGTTTGTATTTACAATACATTCTAATGAAGTTTTTTATAGCAGAGAAAATTCAATGTTTTGTATTCAAGTCGTCAATAAAAGTCGAATTTTGAGCGCAAGCTTACATAGCATACGGTGGCCAAGCCTTATGAGATACATACATCAAAATAATGTAACTACTAAAGAATTATAGTCCTTCAAAAAACCAAGAAAAAAGTCCCTGATATATGTCATACGTCTATCTCCTAAAGATGACTCATAGTATCTATTATCATTTTTAAAATATTGATTAATATATCAAATTATTTGCGAATCTCTTTTCTCCAATTCAGTATTATCTAGATGTGGTCAAAATGCAATGAATCCTCATAATATGTGAAGTGTGATTAAATCCTGATAATACTTATACCTAATTAATTAAATTCACTTAAATTAAGTGAAAATAGTTAAGGCTAAGCATTTAAAAAAAATTTAAGAATAGAATTGAAAATTAGAAGTTAACCTTAACGAGTGTAGGCAATAAGTTCGTAGTCAAGTTTTTGGCCAGGTTTGGGGAAGAGGTTGTAGGAACTTCGTCCTGGTTACTCAGGATCTACAACTATAGTCTACAGTCTAGTCTAGGCTTCAAGTCTAAGTTTGGGAGTTTCGCGGCTACGGACACAAGGGATGAGATCTTGGAGGAATAGTAAATTGTTTTACTGCTTGACGTAGTTAAACTGATATACCTACACACATTTAAGCAAAAGGTATACATTATATTATGTATATTGTTACCTGTTACAACCTGATTAAAAAGATAGAAAAAAATCCTGTTCCCGAAATATCTTGAAATAACGAGAAACTTCTCAGGATATCGAAATAATGTTCGCGTCGTAAACAATCGCGACGCATGTTTGTGTAAACATCGCAGTTTAGGCCCTATGGCTTATCACCTCGATTACGTAATGAAAAGTTCGCGACGCTTCACGATGTTTCTGCGGTCGTTTAGCGTCTCAGGCGCGGCGCTGAGCAGTTCAGTTTTGAATTACAAAGCGATAACAACGAGCAACAAAAGGAAGTAAAACCACAGTGTTATGAGATCGTGTAATTTGTAACTGTGTGGAATTCAAATAAATCTTCTTCACGTCAATCAACAGCATTTTTAATACCCACGGGTGTAACAGTATATACTATATTTTTGTGGTATTTCAGGTTTGCGAACCAAAAAATTATGCATCAATATGGTATATTGTTGGAAGGTTTTGCTGACAACGGCGAATACGTCAACGATTGCATTTTTACTATGATACATCATGTTGGTGGAGAACTTGGTAGTTCAATCACTCTTTTCCAGCCGACGATTTTGAAAGCTTTCACGTCTATAAGGAAATCGGGTTATGACATTTGCGAAGTAAGTTAGTTAGCCTACAGTGTTTATTACCGATGTCTTTCTTGATAAAAATGTAGCAGGTACCTACACGTTACTTTTTGCAGAAAAACAGATGGAGATGATATATTAAATATAATGTATAAAGTTCAGTATATTTCAAGACGAGAAAAGGTAGGTATATCTATGTCAGTCATAGATGTAGTATAATACTACATCTGTGAAGTCAGATATGAGCTTGGGATATATTTTTATATTAATGTTTCTTAGTTAACTACACAACTGTAGCAGTACCTCTGTTAACGCGATCAGATACCATTCATTATCGTAGCTCCAAACCCTACAATGAGCCTGATTACGTGTAATGTAAAGTCTAGCATTTAATAGCTAGTCCCATCTCTGAATTTAGCGTGTCATCTTGGGCTACATCGTAACTTGTCAACAGGCCAAATTATGGTCAAATTCAAACCTATACAGAATATTTAAAAAATCTAATGAAAACTTAGATTTTATGAATATTATTCTAAGTGATTTATCATATCGGCTTGGCTTGAAAAGTTCAAGTATTTAACAAGCTATCACATCTTAGTATTATGTAGATAGAGAGATAGTAATTTGCGTAAAAGAGAGGGTAGCGTAGGTATACTACCTAGGCACTAGTAGGTGCTTAGCTCCTAAGTATCAGAGTAGAAATTTTACGTGGGTGAATCCGCGATAAAACAAGGCATCGAAAAACTTTAACTTTAACTTTTAACCTAATGAGGCATTTCTTAGAAATAATGAATATGTTTTTCACATGTTCCGTCTATTTATTCGTTATAATATGTTATATTGTTTAATATTGCGACAGGGTGTACCTATATGCACTTATGACATATTTTTTGATATATCTTATATTTTAGGTTTAATCGCTTCTTCACATTAAACATTTCCACCTATCCATCAATAATAAAAATAATGTACTATATTTTAGGACTGGTCTGATCTCATCGAATACGTGATAAATACATTTTTAAAGAGTCCTCCTACATTAAAAAATGCAGTCGGGTTAAATCTGGATGAGAAAAATTTTGATGACGATAAGCTCATGCTAAAAGAAAATAACACTACGGAGATTGAATCAAATCTCATGAATATCGAGTGCGAGGTTAAAACTGAGGCTGTTGATAGTTTGGTGAACGATAACTCGAATGAGAAGTAAGTTATTAATTTATTGGTTAATGCAAACAGATTTTAATTAGTGACTGCTTTGTGCTTTGATTGTGACTGAATTAGTAGCTGTAATATTACAACAATGATGGAAGTGATGACCCGATTTCCAAAACTTCAAAAATATGTGACAATAAAAACATTGGATGACGAGTAGCAAGCTTAAGTTTTGCAAGATTTTCGTCGCCATAGTCTTTATGAGTTATGCCCAAAGTTGTTTAGTTAAATAAATTTTCTCCGATATACTTAGTTATGAAATGAAAAAAATTGCAGTATAGCCAATGCACACGATCCTTCGATTACAGTTACAGTTTTAGCTAGAAGTCGTGTTTCTATAGTACACTATTTTTTAATTTTGTAATTTCAGTTGATTTAGGTTTTTTATGTTACATTATATACTTTATATAAAATTTTATTTCATTACATTAGGTAATTTAGAAAAGGTGCCAGCAAGTATCTAAGTAATTTTATGTCAAGCCTGTATACCTTTTTATATTTTGTCGAGTTGAGATCCACAGAAAACAAGACAGGCAATTATAAAAACTGTTAGACTGTGCACTTATTTTCGCAAGAATAGGTATTACAGTTCTAATAAATGTTTTTTTTTGTTTGTTATACCTATTTAAAAAATAAATTTCTTTTATCTTTGGCTCCGTAGTTAAGATAGTGTTATCTTGTTTATTAGGACTATCATACCTATTCTTGCGAAAATAAGTGCACAGTCTAACCGTCTTTAAAATTGCCTAAAAACGGAGCCAAAGATAAAAGTTTTTTTAATAGGTATTACCACACCTACACTCTTTTAAGGTTCATCATATAAGTTTTATGTTATGTGTATATCAAAAGCTTTGACCCCTGTATGCCTTGAGTGTTATGGTTAAGGTAAGGTAACGTGTTAACTCGGTCGTTGGACCCATTTTCAATATTAGAAAGTATTGTAAATCCTTAAAGACATTGAATCTGGCAAGTACTTTTTGCAGCGCCAAATCAAGAAGAAGAAATTAAGATTGAGTAAGAATTGAACTATACACTAGCATTAATTATATTAGAATACCTATGCATACAAACATATAAATACATAGATATAAAGTATAAGTATGTATTATGGAGGGAAAGATAAAACTGGTTTCTTTTTAAATGCTTTTATTAGCTTCATATGTATATTAGTATGTATGTATGTAACGGAAACTTTGAACGTGCTTTTGACCCCCTTCAAAACGTCGGCTTAACTCGAAATTTGGCATACTTATCAAGGACCGATGACAATTCAATATTCCAAACAGTTAGACCCGTTATCCTTACTAGGATAATCAGGCATAGCGATTTTTTCTTTTTCTAAATTGGTAGTGTCTTTGCGCCAAGACCAAGAAGGGAACTAACAGGCGCGCCGCGCCGATTACCTATTTCTCGGATAAGATACCGACTTTGAATAAGATGAAATTTTCGGAGAGGGAACCTGAGAACCGGCTATCTCATCCAAGGGAGACAACAGGCGTCCAAATTGCTCATTTCTCGGATAAGTTACTGACTTAGAATAAACATCAATCGCCTCCCTATTTTACTGAAAACACGCTTAAATAGAAAAACCAACTAAAAAATGAAAAATAATAAATAGTAAAAAAAAAAAACACGCTTTCATAAAAAATCCAAGTAAGAAATAGAAAATAAATTTCAGTTAAGAATAGCGTTTTTTTTTAATAAATATAAATTAACAATTGTGTAAATAAGAAGAAAATGTATTTTATTGTAAAAAAGCGTGGAATTCATGGTATCTAGTTATAAATATTTTATTGACAGATATGAGTAGAAGGATTATCATTTTGATAATATCTTAAAAAGCACCCCATGCTTTTTTTACAATATTTTTTTTCTTATTTACACTACTCTTAATTTATATTAATTTAAAAAAAAATTCTTAATACAAATATATTAAAATTTATTTTTTATATAAGCGTGTTTTTTTGTTTTTTAAACTTTTTTTTTTAAAATAGGTATACCACTTGCTTTTGAGGTTACACTTATACTTTATATCTATTTATTTATAATTTGTATGCATATTCTAATATAATTAATGGTAGTGTAAAGTTTAATCTTACTCAATCTTACTTTTCTTGTTCTTGATTTGGCGCTGCAAAAAGTAATTGCCAGATTTAATGTGTTTTAGGATTCACATATCTTATTATTTTTAGTATTTTCTAATATTCAACGTGGGTCCAACTTAAGATGGTGGCTACGTTGTTAGAACTATATAGGGATTTTTTTTGACAACTCAATAATATAGTAATATAATGCAAAGTAACCAAACTATATTACGCAAAATACCACCAATATTACATAATATAGGGTCAAAGAATCTAATTTAATGAATTAAAATAAATACCAGTAAAAGACAGCTTAAGAACTCCTTAATTCCAATAATAAATCATTTACTTTGATATTTCGTTTAGATGGACAGAGGACGAACTGTCATCTTTAAGTTGGAATTTCATGCAATGTGGCTCATCATCAGACGTTATTGGGGATATTATAAAACTCTTTAAGGACGACGATATCATTAAGTCCAGAGATTCCGTTATCAAAGAACTTTTAAAACAGAATCTCATAAACAAGAATGAGCATGAAAAATTCACAAAGGGAGAAAACGATTCATGTAAAATTGTACAAGTAAGTAAGGAAACAAGAGATGATGAAATTAGAAAGCTTTGTGAACAAATCGTAAAGGATGGTAAATCGAAGTCTCTAAATTGGATACAAAAGACCCTACTGGACACATGTTTTGCCAAAATATGTATGGAAAAAAAATCTCAAGATGAGTTACCACCGACAAATAAGTGCAAATTATTAAACTTTGAACTGTTCAAAAAGAAATCTGTTGAATTTCCATCTATGTCACCAGTAGCATACCATTCATTGCGTAAGTATTTGGGTATAAAAATTTAAATTTTAAAAAAAAAGTTGAACTTTATTAATTTTACGACTTGAAATAGATAAGGCTTAACGTCGCTTAGCCAATTAGAATTATATTATATGTATTTGTTACTTTATAATTAATAATTATCATTTAAAATTTCTAATGTAAGTACAATAAACTAAAAAAAAACTATTTATTAGGACAATTTTTCTTGATTAAATTATTATTATGAAATTAATAAAACAATATTTTTAGTTTTAAACCAGTCTGTACAGTTGGTGCCGTGGAATTGCGAGCAAGAATTATTTTGCAACGATTCAACATTCTTAGAACTTTTAAATAAGCTTGGCTTAGAGATGCCTGTTGACTCTGCCAAATTATTTATCCGGATACCTCATTTATGGAGCGCAGAATATTTATATGATGTAGCAGGAAAAATTGCACCAATAGATAATTGTAAGTATTACGAAACATGACTTGAATATTTTTGAAATAGGTAACTACTACCTGCCTCTGCTTGAAATACCTACTTCAAATAGGATGGTACTTACTTTTTTCTTTAAAATAATTTAGGTTTATCATTTAAACAAATGAGGGTGAAACTTAAGTATTAAATTATATATTAACTTTTTGTGATTTTTACACAATCTCGACTTTACGTCGGTTTAAATAAATACCCGTCCCGTAGCCCACAAAAAAAAGGTATTTATATTCCAATTATTATGTGTTTATCTATAGTCTTCTCTTTCTCCTTCCTCTACCTTGCCCCTGTCCTCTTCCTTGTTGAGTGTTCTATGTTTGAGAGTTGTGTAGGATGGGTCTGGTGTGTTATATGACTGTTGTGTGATTGATGATTGTTGTGTATTTAGTACATTTGGATCTGTCTGTGCGTTGTGTACGAATATTGTATCTCCTAGCACTTTACTGAGTATAGTTGTTGTGTGTATGGCTGCTTGTTTTTAAAGAATGCTAATGTCTATGGTGGCGTCTAATTTATCTATGTACTTTTTAATGCTTTTATCTACTATCCCTGTTGCACCCACTACTATTGGTATGACAATCGCTTGTGTATGCCACAATCGACTGATTTCAGTTTTAAGTTGATGGTATTTACTTAATTTTTCCATTTCCTTAGTTCCTGTATTATAATATGAAGGTACGGTTATGTCTATTAGAAACGTTTCATTACTATTTTTATCTATGTATACTAAATCTGGTCTATTATGAGTTACAGTGACATCAGTTTGAATGGAGATTTCCCATAAGGTTTTGGTTGACTCATTTTCATTTATTTGTGGTTGCACGAGCGTTTCTTTCCACCGCAGACTAGCAACTTCCATTTTATGTTTTTTGGCTAGACACCAGTAGACGTACTGGACAAGATTATTATGTCGCTTAACATGATAGGTCCCCGCCAGCTTGTCACATCCTGATATAATGTGCTGCGTGGTCTCGTCTTTACAGGCACATAGGCGACATTTTCCGTCAACTGTTTCTTTCAGTATATCGCTTTGATGTTGTCGTGTCATAATGGCTTGGTCCTGTATTGCGAATATTGATGATGCTATGCTCGGAGCTATCTGTTGCTTTTTAATCCACCTGAACGAGAGCTGCTTATCTATATTGGCTTGATCTAATACTTTTTTAGGAAACTGTCCATGTAACTGCTTATTCCTCCATGCTTCATTATGTCTTTTAATTATTACTTTTCTAATTTCTGCATTGGTGTGTCTGTTATCAAGTGGTAAATGTAATTCCCTTTCTATTTCTTGTGTTTCCTTAATGATTGAGTATTTATTCCTATGTATGTCGTGTTGTAATATTGCTTCAATGAGATGGTCACCTTTTGGATTCAGATATTGCTCGTATATAACTATTTGTGTTTTATACATGTATTCTACATTTAATAGACCTTTTCCTCCTTGATTTACCGGTAAGTATAACCTTTCCACTTCTGCCTTCTGCTGATGTGCCTTTTTTATTGCTAATAATTTTCTTGTTTTGATGTCTGTTTTTTTTAGATCATTGTTTTTGTAATTTATAACACCAAATGAATAAAGTAAAACCGTAAAGAAAATAAAGTAAAGAATAAAATATATAAATAATTAATAAATTAATAAAATAGAGTAAAGCAAAAAAGTAAAATTATTATAGTAAAAGTTAATAATATCATAAATTAAGTTAGCTATTTTTATTTCATAAATATTTTAGTGGCCACTTTTAATCAGTTGTGTATGTGTGTGAACTATCTCGCTTTATGCTTACTAAAAATCTCGTAACCGCACCTATAATCAAATTAAAAACAAGAATATTTAATCATATAAATATTGGGTAAGATATACTCCAAGTTTCATGTTTTTGTCACAATATTAACCCAACAATTTTTGAATAACATATGATTTTAGGAATTGAATAATTATATTTTAGAATGTTGTACTAATGTTTATCTATTATGATTCAATAATTTTACATTTTCAGCTAGATGAAAAATGTATAACAGTTTGTGTTTTTCCAAAATTCGTAAAAAAAAATATAATTAATACTACAAAACCGCAAAAATTAAAAAAAAAATCAAATACTGGTAGTAATTTGTATATTAGGTCGGGGAAAAAGTATTTTCGCGTAACGTAGGTATAAACTTGTTATAAAACTTCTTTGGCTGTACTATTTGTATCTGGCTGGTTTTGGTAAAATTTAAAAAGGTTAAATTAAAATTTTTAACAAAATTTAAAAAAAAGTTATTTCCGGCTATTTTTCATTTGTTTTTCCTTCTGTAAAAATGAGTGAATGTATTAAATAAATTCGATACATTTTAAAATATGATTACAAAAAAGGCAAAATTGCAACTCAAACAGCGAAAAAAATTTGTGATGTTTATGGACCTAATGCAGTGTCAGTAAGAGTAGCACAAAGTTGGTTCAAACGTTTTCAGTCCGGAAATTTTGATATCAAAGATGCACCTCGAATACGAATACATTAGGAAAAAAAAAACGCCATTTTTGAAAAAGTGGAGCAAGATCGGCATATCAGTTGTTATGATGTAGCTGAAGAACTGGAAATTGACCACAAAACAGTTTTAACCCATTCGAAGAAAGCTGGCTACAACAAAAAGCTCGATATTTGGGTGCCAAAAGACCTCATTGAAAGACACATAATGGACCGTGTACTCATTTGCGATTCATTATTGAGACGTAATGAAACCGATCCGTTTTTGAAAAGATTGATAACTGGCGATGAAAAGGGGATCACGTACGACAAGAAGTGCGAAAAAAGTCATGGTTTAAGGTCGGCCAGGCTTCACAGACTGTGGCTAAACCTGGGCTAACTCGAAATAAGGTATGTGTATGGTGGGACTGGCAGGCCATTGTTCATTATAAGCTTTTACCGCCCGGCAAAACCATCGATTCGGATCTCTGCTGCCAACAACTGATGAGATTAAAGAAAACAGTTGAGAGAAAGCGGCCGGAATTGATCAACAGGAAGGGTGTGGTCTATTATCACGATAACGCTAGACCACACACATTTTTAGCCACTCTGTAAAAATTAAGAGAGTTTGGATGGGAGGTGTTAGTGCATCCACCATATAGCCCTGACCTTGTACTTTCAGATTTTCACCTGTTTCGGTCTCTTCAGAATTCTTTAGGTTCTGTAAGGTTAACATCAAGAGAGAACTGCCAAAACTATTTGTCGCGTTTTTTTGATCAGAATTCCCAAAGTTTCTACAGCAACGGGATCATGTCTCTACTTACAAAATGGCAGAAAGTCATCGAACAAAACGGCATATATATACTGTAAATAAATGTAAATAAACTTTGAAAAAAAAAAATGTCTTGATTTTTCATATAAAAATGCGTAGAAACTTTTCCCCGACCTATTATTATTATATTATGCGAGGCTCGAAAATAATCTTATTATATTAAGTGAGCAATTCTTGTACATATATACTATATGTAATTGGTTTCTCGGAAACCGCTTCAACTATTTGGATGAAACTTTATATTTAGATAATATTTTACATTCCAAGTATACCTAGATAGGTGTTTGTTTTTAAATGACACCGAGCAAAGTTCGGTCACCCAGATTTTACTAAATTAAACGAGCACCCCAATGATATTTTATAAGTAGATACGGCATTGAGGCTTATTAAATGCCATAGCGAAAGGCGGGCAATTGCCCTCACTTCACTTTCGACTTGATACCGGTGTGACTGAGAAGAAACTTTTATAATTTTTTGACAACAGTTTCCGCCTTACGCTTTGATTTCCTCTCTTTTGTTTCAATGCGCTGATAACTAGATTTTTAACGGTTTCATACATATTGCTTTTAGTGTCTATTCATAAAACGTCATTGGAACACCAAATTAATTAGCAACCTTTAATTAATTACTTTTAGTTACACAATTTACGTTAAAAAAAATTGCACCTAATACTAAGCGGGTCAAGTAACTGCTTTTTATTTGCAAACATACTATAATTATTTAATAAATATCAGAACTATTGCAACTTTCTTACAGCAGCTTTGAAATTCTCAATAAGTGATTTATCAGACTGTAATGCCGCAAAGGCAAAAGTGCAAGACAATTTGATGATACCTGCTGATTTTAATAAAGATATTGAAAAGAGTGTGACTGATACGTCTGATAATTCGTATCAAATACATAAACGCTTCTCAACAATGATTAACTATACACCCATGTAAGTAAACGCTTTTACTTATATTTCTATTTTTACTGAGGTAGATATGGGCATTTTGCTTGCACTTAACTGACTAACAATATCATATTGTAAATTTTCTTTGTAATTCGGCAGCTGTACTTAAACCCATGTAACATAGCTATTTGCTTCGTAAACGTTAGCTAAACGATTAGAAAGTGCCACGTCATATTAGGTATACTACAAAATGACTTACATACGCATTCGTTTCAGGCCTAACAATTCTTATAAATCAGATAAGAGTGAACTCAATGAACAATCGAACAGCTGGTTAGAAGTGGTGGTGAAATCACAAGAATATAAAATAACTTTGAGGTATAACAGTAGAAACCATGTTATAAAATAAGATATCTAAATATTTTATGTGCTAGCTGGTATCCGCGACTTCGTCTGCGTATTATTGGATATACACAGACTGATCTCGGAACACGAGAAACCATAAGAAAGTTATAGATGGGTTTGTCATTACGTGTATGGTGGGGTGGTCGCGATCCCTACCACCCCGCTATATTACTGCATATACACTGCCTGATTTCGGAACACGAGAAACAAAAACAATCATAGATGGGTTTATAATTATGTGTATGGTATTGTAATTAAATGCCAATATGAATACAGCACATTTACCGTCCCAATAAAACTTCAAAAATAATGATTATCATCCCTTATTGTAAAGGCTTGTGGGAAGGTTTTTTGAAAAACGTGAAACTTTTTTTATTTCTAACCAAAAGCATAAATATGAATTTTGATATCCCTAATTTGAGACATGATGGCTTCATACAAACTTTCATCGCTTCATGTTTTATTTTCACCACATGTGGAATAACACAATAAAAGAATTCGCCAGGTATTCACCTGTATCTTGCAAGTCAGTGATCTTCCGTTCATTATCAAAATCAAAATCAAAATAATCTTTATTATATCTTAATTTAATCCTAACCGATTTTGATGAAAATTTGTACCCGGGAAGTATAAGTCATTCCATAATTGATAGGCTATATAAGATAAAGATTGTCAAAAATATTTAAAAAAGAACAATATTTAATTTTATTTGTATTGACGTTCAAGCTCTTTCCGATCGGCTTGATCCATTGGCTCTACGTAGAGATGTTGGTTCACTCTGCATCTTCTACCGCATTTATCATGGGGAGTGTTTCGAGGAATTGTTTGGATTGATCCCGGCTGCTGAATTTCACCACCGGACATCGCGTCAGAATCGTAAATTCCATCTACACCACCTCGATGTCCAGCGTTCCAGAACAGTGCGTTTCTTAAGGCACTTTCTGCCTCGCACAATCTCTTTGTGGAACCAGCTGTCGCCTGAGATCTTTCCGAGCCGTTATGACCTGGTGACCATCAAGAAGAGAGCTTATTCTTTCCTAAAAGGCCGGCAACGCATCTGCGAGCCCTCGGGTGTAGCGGATGTTTGTGGGCGGCGGTGATCACTTTCCATCAGGTGCGCCACCTGCCCGTTTGCCCCCTTTTTACCATTAAAAAAAAAAACAAACTCTTGAACATTTCGTAGACGGGATATGTGATTTCATATTTGATAGACTAGAAGAATCGTCAACAATAATTTCAGAAACATTTTAAACACGGGAAGTACATGGCATTTCTCAATTTAAATAACGTAAAATATAAATAATGTAGATTTAATTTTATTTCAAATGTTGTAGTCCTTAAGTAGAGGAATAAAAACTCTAAACAAAAATTTTCACGGTGCCAATGATAATATGCATCATGTCTCGAGTTTATAATAAAAAAAATTAATGACACCATTGCATACCGGTGAGGTATTTTCCAAAGATCGTTTATCTATAATGCCTTCTATAATAATCTGCCCTCGATCACACAGCACAGAGATATATATATATATATATATATATATCTCTTTGGAGATTTCTCTATACTTGGGGCACTCCGACTGGTGGAATACTTTTGTTGTATAAAAAAACATAATTCTGGTAGCCACAACATAATTATCGTCATTTACCATCAGATGAGATTACAATAATGTAGAATATTTTTTCCAATTTAGTCGTTTAGCGGAGGATATTAATGAAGAAATGCAAACCGACAAGATGATAAACTTACTAGTGAATGAAAAAGAAACTGTCACCTCAGTAACAAGGGATGTCGAAGCGGTAGCCGGGCCAAGTAAAGAGAGTTCCGCGCCTCCGTTGATGCCAATAACGATAATGACTACTAAACAGGACGTGTTACCTATTAACACAAATCTTGCAGAATCAGAATTATACATTACCAGGTTTGTTATTTTATTAATAAATATTGTTCTTCACGTTACGCTTGGAGGACCCGATGTTGTAGCCTAGATCGATGTCTCAGTCTCATAGTACGGCAAATATAAGATCTAGCAAACTGTTAAGTTCGTGCTGAGAAAGAGGTTACCGAAAAACAGTGGCTCCGGAGGTAAATATATATGTGTGTGACAATATGTATTATGTAATGTTAATGTGTAAATTATATTGTGGGCATTCAGATCAAAAGGTCAAACCTTCCTATCTCATCGTCATTTTTGTTCGTTTTATACCAGAAATATTTTTTATATTATCCAGTTATTGTATGTAAATATACAGAATACATGTGAACCTTGAACATATGTATCTAATTTATCATACATGTATGTCTTGTATAGTGTATACTATTATGTCTGTTGCAATTGATTGCCATTAAATTGTAATTGGAAAGCGGAAATTTAGTATGAGAGCTTAAGTGTATCTTACCAGTTACATGAACTTAGTAAGGTGCTTTCAACATTCATTATATAATAATTACATTTATGTGCCGTCGATCGCACTTCACGTAAGTTATTAAAAACGTGAAACTGTAATTTACGTGTTTATAATTACGGATTCTTAATATTTCGCAAGCACTTCATTTACCGTTTGACTTATTATTAACTTAATTTACTTATAACATAATCTCATGTTTTTATTATCTACTTCAGTAAATTAATAGCTTAGTCTTTATAAATATTAGATTAACAAAAATTATTTCCAGCTCATGCGAAACAGCGTCTATTGCATCTGACCTAACTCGAATGTATGTCTCTGATGAAGATGAGAAGTCTGATATCAGCCAGCAACCTGGAATGGAGATCAATAAGGTTAAGCGATGTTCTAGTCCTTCAGAAAACGCAGACGGTGTCAAACGTCTTCGAACAGAATTTTCTCCCACGTTTTAATATTAACGTACCTTATTTTTAATATTAAATCTACAGTTTAAAGTAAATTTTGTTACTACATTATAATATGGTAATAAGGGTATCCCGTATGGTGTCCCGGTATGCAATGAGATATTATTGTACAAACTAATAAATATAATTAAAAAATTAATTATATTTCAAAATGCATTCCAATATTAATATTATATTCGTTTGAAAATATATAAAAGTTTTCAGATAATTATTTTTATATATTATAACGATAATTAAAGTGTTTTGTTATGTTCGGATCTCCTGTGTCCTGCTCCTGAATGTCCTGTTTTCGTTAATAGTACCTACCAACCTATTTCGCACAGTATGTATGTGGATGCATGGAGTTTGTTTTATGATATTTACGACACAAAAATAAACTAATATTTATTTGTTAAAGTAGTTTCATTATATTACGTAATACAAACATTATTACTTACACATCTAACAACAACGAAGTTAACCAGTACAATAATTTATACAAAACAATTATTTCTCACGAATAACAAAATGACACATACCTATGATTAATTTAATTGCAGTCAGGTACTTGCTTAGTTAAAAAGCATTTATAGAATTAATGGTATTTTTCACTGAAACCGCCTTCAAAGTGTGCGCTGGGAATTTGATTATTACTGTATTGATTTAATGCTTGATCGTAATTTTTGGTTTCGTAGTTGTTGTTAGAGTTTCCATAGTAAGTGTTTAATGGAGCACCGTAAGAATTTTGACCAGAATTTTCCGCTGAATACTCATCACCATTAGAACCCAGATTTTGATTGTAGTCCAAGTTTCCGCCATTGTAAGAATTTACGCCAAAAGAACCGTCGTCGTCTTGAGATGCTTCTTCTACGTTGTAAGAGTTTCCTGGCTGACTTTTATCTTGAAATAAGTTTTGGGAACTATCGTGTCCACTCGCAGCGTTTCCATAGGAATGTCCAGATTTAGTAGATACGATATGTGGCACTTTAATAATCTGGGGAACGGGCACAGGGTACGGCTTGGCGATATGAACAGGATATGGTACCTTTTCCCTAACTTTCACCGGATATGGCACGGGTATCTTTACAGCAATTGTTTTAGTTATTTTTACAACTTTCACTGGTGTTTCCGGTATATCAACATGTTGGCCAAGGACCTGTAATTCCGTTTCATAACCTTCTATGGGTATCGTATAGGAATGATGGGAAGCAATACTGTAATATGTACAGCAAAATAAAATTATTAATTTCTGAAAAAAAGAAGAAAAAAACATTATTTTGGTAGGTACATTTGAAACTTCTTAATCACCATAATAGTTCCTAACCAACAGTTTGAACAAATTTAAATATTTCTAAGTAATGACAATCACAAGTATGTCGTAAATAGCAGTAAGTAGGAATTTTGTAATATAGATGGTGAAATAAAATATTGTTAGATAATTTATTATGCAATTTTATTTCCGAGAAAAAATAACAAAGCATGCTTGAGTAAAAAAACTGTCAAGTAACGTAGTTTTTTGCAAATACTAACCGGTAGCTCCATTGTGGACGAGTGTAGGTCGACGAAGCAGGTAAAAATCTATTGAATCACAAGTGCAATAACACGCTTATATATGAACCATTCTCTTTTCAGCGCAGCAAGAGGCAGGCTACGTTATATCAACTATTACTTTCTTTGTGCAGTTACTTGCCGTTACCAGTCGAGGCAAGATAGTATAGATAATACCTACATGTTATTATAGTCTGATTGTTTCGATTGTAGCTATTGGATAAAAAAATATAGGTTGAGTTAGCGCCTTCTTTTTATGTAAATATAACATAATATTCTATAATTGGTTAAAAGAAAAGTTAGTATTGACTACAATTTCCAGATAAAGTAGAAAATTTTGTTATAATAACGCGTCGATGGTCGAATAAGTTTGTTTTTTCCTTAAAATACTTGTGTTTATGCTTTAAACCAGTAAATTATTTATCTCATACCATACTTGTTCGCGCCACGGTATACGGTACCTAGGTACTAAAGAGTTTTTTTAGAATTGTTTTGTATTTATTAATTATTGGAATTTAATTGTATTTATTGGTTGACAGGAAAGGAAAATATTGTAAGCAAATATTTATTAATATTGTCATAGTATCTTCATGCAATTGGTTAATACAGATAAACAGATGTCTGTCTTGATTCATGATCAATGATTATATCATAATCATATTACACCTCTACCTCTACCTTTGCTAAACAATAGGACATTTAGGTACCTACCTTCATGTTAGCATGATAGTATCTAATAATAATGGTACTATAATAATGATAACATAGTAATATGTAATGTGTACGAATAAGTAACTGTGTAGAGAGAAATAATCCAACATGAATTGCGTCATTATGTAATTTTTAGTCCGCAAAAAAGAAAAATACGTTCAACACATTCCGGTTATAAATTTAATTTTTGTTTTTAACTTCGACAACTCAATTTTAACAAGCTAGAAGTCTACGTTTGTTTAGAGATATTTATTTTTACTCATTAATGTAAGGATTCCGCGCACAATATTCCAATGTTCCTTAGCATGCACGATCGGTCTTGCGCTTGATATAGATCAATCAGTTGACCTGGCGTGAAGTACGTTCTCACCTTTGCAAGGATATCAAGATTTTTTGCAGGCAACTGAGCTATGTATTCAATAAAGGAGCCAAAATTGAGGGCTGAAGACATCGTAACGCCTAGAAGTTCCAGATGGTCGGTTATAGGAATGCTTCATGCTGTTATCGGTTTGCTTTAAATAATTTACTTTTAAATGCAAACAAAATCAAATGTATGAAATTTGCCTTCCCCAATGTCCAGCGTATTGATAGTAGTATCAAGACAGAAGGGAATTTAGTAGGCTTAGTTGATAGTAGTTTTCTTGGGTTTATTACGCTTGGTTCAAAATTACAATGGGGTCCGCATAACAAAACTTTGGTGTGAAGATTAACTCTGCTGCATTCGCAGTACGTAATATTCGCCAGTTAACATATATTGCCACTACTAGGTTAGTCTACTTCGTTTACTTTTATGGCAAAATGGCTTATGGTATTTTGCTGTGGGGCTCAGCAGCTGAGGTAGATACTACGTAGTCGTAGACTATGACTACGTGAATCACTAAAGAACAAATTCCGGAAATATAATATCTTACCTTTAGCCTCTCAATACATCCTTTATAACTTAATGTATATTCATAAAACTTAGTCAAGTTAGATTTTGTCAAAGATTAGCACAATGTTAATACTAGAAATAGAGATAAATTAGTCGTAGCGTGTTTTAGACTAAGTAGGTCCAATAATTTTTTTTAGGTAATAGTGTCACATTTTATAAGATCCCGAAGCACATTACAAATTACCGATTAAATTCAAGGAATATGTCAAGCAGGGTTTACTGTCAAAAGGTTACTATTAGATGGATCATTACGTGAATTATAGTGAATTAGTTTGGAAGTGACTCCCTCTCTGTGTATCCACTAAATTATTATTGTTGTTTTAAATAAACAGTTTTGTATAGTTGGAAAAAAGAAAAACCCGATCAAGCTTCTTACTGGTTCTTCTCGATGACTGGGTTATTTTCCGAACCGGCAGTAGTGTTTTTATCGTTCATAAGTGCCTTAATTAAATAAAGATTTTTCTGATTTTGATTCTAGCAACTTTAACGCTTTGAGTCTTCGGCTCTGTGACTATATCGTACGGCGAACAGAATCTCTTTATCTCCAATCGTGTGAGACTGATGGTAGGGTTTATGACGTGTCACGAAACACCAGATAAAGATTTTCGTTATCGCTGTTGGATATTTTCTAATTTATAATTTCTACTGTCTATACAATTGTGTATCTATACAAACAAATGAATAATTAAGCAGGACACGTTTTCTGCTCATTACGATTTCGAAATATGGATTTTAACAATAGGAAAGTAATAAAAATATAAATCTTATTATCATGTAACTACCTATGCCCGTGACTTCGCTCACGATAAGCTTATTTGATTGACCAATTCAATAATATTTTTATAAATCGTCAATAAATTATTTCCTTAAAAAGATGTTTTGAATAATTCTTAATCGATTGTGATGAAATATTGTATAGAGAAAGCTTTGATTATAATATATTATATATACGTCTATATAATCAAAGACAGGAAGTAGGTAGAACTATGTAAGTAATTCCATGATGGATGGATTATAACTTATAACATTTGATAATAAACTAACAGAAATCTTTAAAAAAATCATCATTTTATTAATTCTCAACAGATTTTCATGAAATTTTGTACACGGGATATAAAAGCCATTCCAAAATTAATAGGCCATATGATTTACGAATATGAGTACTTTTATTGTTTTTATATAAACCTCGCGAAACCTTTGGAATTTTCCGTACACGCGGAAACCTCGGGATAAAAAGTATATAAAATACTTATAAAGAGAAATGCAACGTTGTCTAAAAACTTCAAGTCAATAAATACATGGCCTACTTTTTGAATTTTGCGGAAAAAAAAACAAGTTTAATTTTTTTAAATAGATAGCTTTATGTTTAAAAATACTGGGGCAGAATTTGAAGTGATCATAACTAATTCAGTGGTACAGTGCTTAGACTTCATGCCCATTTTACGATCCCCTTTCATTCTTTTTGCTTAGCGTGTTGCCGTTTTCGACCGTATCTCTGCGTTACATTACATAACAAGTAACTTTTATATAATACAAGTTTAAGCAGGTATATCTAAGTATAACAGTATTATAAACATGTATCTTATTCTTTGCTGTCCTGCCCATACTTCCGGTCTAGTACATTCATCTTTCTATTATCCAATCTATTCTCCTATGGAATGCGCTTCCTTATGACATCATGATGTCATTTAGCAGAATTATCTGGCTAATGCTGTATTTAGTACTTAATGTTGACTAATTATACTTTTATTTATTGTATTGATATTTATATATTATGTTGATATTTATATTATGATGTTGTTATGTGTATGTATTGTATATGTGTAGTATGTATGTAGTATATTGGTGTTGATATTTTATTTATATATTGTGATATTAAATAGGTTAAACATAATTTCATAAAAACCTTACCTTTTACACCTACCAACATTTATCTCTGCATCACCTAATGGTTGACTGGCAGAGAATGCCTTAGGCATTAAGTCCGCCATTGCGTATTTAACGCATTAATGTGTAAATAAATAAACAGGAAAGATTTCATTTTTTGTTTGTAATGGATAAAATCAAAAACTACTGGACCGATTTTAAAAATCCTTTCACTAATATAAAGCTGCAGTATCAGCGAGTAACATAGGCTATATTGTAATTTGAAAAATTAATTTATTCCTCATAAAAATGTTGATAGTTTTAAACAAAGTACAAAAATTTGCCTACACGGATGCGTTAGCGATGTTTGTCGTATAAAATTAACACGGATGAAACCGTCGGGCACATGTAGTTATGTATAAAGTAATATTTTGAATTTTTAATAAGTACACTTACTCCTACTTTCACTTGTCATCATGTAAAAATCTGTCTCTGAAATATTAGTTTATTAATAGAACTAGCTGTGCATGCGGCTTCGCTCGCATGTTATTAAACAGGTAATAAAAAATTACAATTTAAAACATTTTATTTATTACGTAAAATTTTATGTCATAAACACAACCTACGTGCTTACTAATCGATTTTATTTATTTTAGGTACCTTACAGCTTAATCGTCTTTGAAAAAATGTGCATGCCAGATGAAGTCAGTATTGCAAGATTTCCGTGTCCAGCTCGCAGCTTAGACCTTAATCCTATCGAGCACGTCTGGAATAATATGAAAATACGAGTTAAGATGCGAAAACCAGCTCCCACTGACATCACGCAGCCGAAAACTGCGACTGTAGACGAGTGAAATAACATCTTCAGTCGGATATTCAGAACTTCATGAAGGCATTACCTAACAACTGCAACAAGTCATCAGATCTAGAAAAGGCAACACTAGTTTAGTTATTAGAGTTAAAAATATTTTTTCAAATGTTGCTTTAATTTTCATGAAAAATATTAAATAACGACTTTTAATAGTTTTACACATAAAAAAGAAAAAATAACGACACTTTGTTGTTGTTTTAAATACAGAAATGTCTTTTTAAACACACTGTTTAGGGTACCGTAGAACAAGGAACTCTTATATACCTATATAGTTTTGACATGTACGTCGGTCTGTTTGCGGCTTAACTCAGAAATTCTTAGTAGGTAGTAGAAAGCTGTAACCTGGCATGTCCTTTAATCCTAAACAATTGTTTTTATTTAACAGTTTTGGCAACGTATTGCAAGATAACGTGCTGGAAGCAATGTTTTGTTCAATTTGATTTACCGATATTGTTATTACTTATTACATAAGACACAAAAATTATGTATTATTCTTTTTAAACATAATGTCATCATCATCATCATCATTTCAACCGAAAGACGTCTTCTGATGGACACAGACCTCGCAAAAAAACCGCGATAACGAACGGTTATGCGCTACTTGCATCCAGAGGCTTATTGTACAGTGGATTATTTCATATAACTAGGTCCGCCCTTACATAATATATTATACGTACAAATGCGAACAAAAGCTTGGTTACTGCTTCTGCATTAGGCGTCGCGTGACAACTTGGAAAGTATGTTTATCCTTTTTTGTCAACAGAGTTTCGGTTTTGCGCTTATATATTAAATAAATAAAAATCTCGTGTCACGATGTATGTTCGGGAAAAACTCAGAAACTACTGAACCGATTATGATAAAATTTCGTAACTATCTGTATTTTGGTCAAACATAAAAGATAGGATAGTTTTATCTTAATTATTGACAAATTTCGGGATGTAAATAACTACTGCGTAGTAACAAACGCGTGCTGAACCGCGGGTACATCGCTGGTATCTATATAAATAAAATGATTGAGTTTTGCCATTGGACGCGTATCACGCAAATACTATTGCATAGATTTTTATTAATAATTTTTTGATTTACCTCTTCGATGTTTATCTTTATCAAAAAAATATCATGGTATCTGCATTTAATAAAAAGTTATTTAAGTTTTAAGAAACTAGAATTTTTATAAGAATTACGTGTTCTTCTGAGTACACGCAAGCAAGGCCTCGGGCACTGCTGTTTTATTATAACGTACAGATGGCAGTCTTACCTTACAGCTTACCCACTTCGGATTTAAACAATTAAAAGAGTCAGTGTCATTAAATCCATTTATTTAAATAAAATTTCTAAACACGCATTCTATCAGAGAGAACTCTAGCTATGGAGCCAAAGCCACCAACATTGTATGCTTTCTCATGCCAAAGTAATAGATGCCCACTGGATCCTTCGGAAGGGCATTCAAAACCTCTGTAAATATACTTCATCAGAATATCTATGTCATCAAGTGTCAAGTTTCCCACAGCATCTTCTATTTGTGCAGATTTAATTGCCAATAACACTTTTAAAGTAAGTGCCAAGGCATTATCCTGTTGGTAATCAAACATAAAGATAATTATCTAATTTTAATAAACTAATGTTAAAGTATTTCAAGTTTTTATAGGTTGATAAATTTCAGATATGTCATTTTGAGACATAGCTGTATTTTATTTCAGTTATTTGTATACATTATGATCGAAACATAAATGCTTCTCCTTAGGTTTATAAATACATGTATGCTCTGATTTATTTTAATTATATTTAAATAAAAATATTTCCAACATAATTCTAAAAAATGACATATATACAAACAACCACTAAATAACAAATAATCTATACAACAACAAAGTTTTATTTTCTTTAGATAGGTCAATTATGCTACTTCTGTGTTAATCTTAATCACACAAAATTTTTCACCTTATAATTGATAAAGTAAGTTCAGTTTAGTAGTTAGGACCCATTAGTGTGTAATACAGGATGCATTTTGCATAATAAAACTTGGTTATTGTGCACAAGTGAAGTGGATTGGAAATAAAAACATGGACCATGAATTCTAAGATATTAAGACATTAGAACATTAAGTTCTAATAAGGGAGCCATCATTTTGTTAGAATATTGAAATCATCATAGGACAGGACACTATATTCACCTGATAATGGCAGTAATGGTCTTCGATTTATAGTTGCCAAGTTAGGAAGAAGACAACTCTATCTTATCATAAATTAATTTCTAATCATGATTATGAAAGAAAGAAAGAAAGAAAATATATTTATTGTTGTGAAAATACGGACACACATTTTTTATCATAAATTATAATAAAAAAAGTTAAAACTAATAAAGAAAATTAAAAATGTAATATACACCCTATGTGCCGTAGTCCACTACAAAGGGAGTACTACTCAGCATAAGCTGGATGCCACTGTTCTGAATGGCCCCAGTGCTGATTTTCAGTTGCAGCCCAGAGGGTTTACAGTAATTATTTAAGTAAAAGAATAAATGTAATGAAGAAAAAGTGTAATATTTAAGATATTGTGTATGTAACATGTTTAAATAATGATAAAAATAATAATATAAATATAGTTATAATGCATAATAATTATGTGTAATATATAATAAATACATATTAGATTGAGAATAAAAACAAAAGAAGATTAAATAGCTAAAAGGTCCAAATTACAATTACCATGAAACACCTGATATTCCAGTAAATACTTCCTTAATTTATTTTTAAAAGATGATAAACTAGACACTAATCTTATTGGCGGTGGAATATTGTTCCAGCATTTACTGGCATTGTACCGAAAACTACCTCTAAAAGCTGCTGTACAGTGATGAGGAGTTACTAATTGGATGAAATTAATTCTATGCTCAGATGACCTAAGACTACCAACCCATTTAATTTTATTATACAGATACGGTGGTATTCCAGATTGAATTACTCCAAACAAAAGACAAGCGAGATGTAGTTTACGTCTTGCTTTCATTTTTAAAAGGTGCTAATTGATAGAAGGCGTGACATGGCTTCTTGGTGCTATATTGAAGCAAAAACGCGTACACACATTTAGAGCTCTTTGTATGAGAAAAGATGTTCTAGCGAGTAATCGAGAACCATAAACTATATCAGCAAAATTCAATTTT
Organism: Saturnia japonica; assembly: GCA_033032175.1. Lineage (NCBI taxonomy): Eukaryota > Metazoa > Arthropoda > Insecta > Lepidoptera > Saturniidae > Saturnia > Saturnia japonica. The sequence goes on from CM065305.1 coordinate 11,377,874, forward strand.
GAGAGAACCAATGATTCTACAAGTTATATTCGTAGCTCTTCACTCAAAAATGGTCTCATTTTATATAGCACCTTCAGATGATAAAAACAGTTGCACACACCATGCAGCAATATGTGTCTCAAATCTCAACTCTGTGTCCATAACTAATCCTAAGTTTTGTGCTTCTGAAACACATTCTATAGTTCATTCGTTACCATAACTGTTTTATTAATGAAAGGAAGATGACTAATGTAATGATGACTATGACATGATGATGACTAATGATGTTGTTTAGTACCTATTAACATATATTTTGTTTTAGTAGGGTTATGTATGAGTGAATTACGCTTTGACCAATCTACTATACCTACTAATTCTTTATTCATTACACTAATGGCGGGGCGGTATCATAGTTTTGAGGCTTAAAAGAGATATATAGTCGTAAAGTTGTTGATGACTGTGTGTTACTTTAATGTATCAAAAATCTAAACACTTACTTTCACTTGTTGATTTGCAGAGCCCAGTGGTGCATTATTCAGAACTAATCTTAATGCATCTATATATCGACCTGTATTTTTGAGTTAGGGAGTAATCAAATTTATAGGAATTATAAAATTTGTACAAAATAAACATTAAGCTGTTTTATAATTATTTATGTAACGGAATTAAATGTATAAATATTTATAAAAATGATGAAAACCAAATTATCCTTGTCACTCAAATTTTAATAAATTTAAGTATTTGTGAAGGTACTCATTTTTATAATCAACTTTGTAGGTACTAAATTTTATTATTACGTATTTATATTTTCACGTTGAAAAGGATATTGATTCAGTAAAACACAGACTTCTCCTTCATCCGGTCCAGTCGGCCCTGCTTGATCAGCTTCATCTTCCTTAAAATTATCTTCGTTATATTGATCTATATCTATTTTACGAAAAGCTGAACTTGATGTATTTTTAGCCATTGTCAATTAGAAATATAAAATGAATCTCGTAATAAAATGGTAGATAAATATTATGATTTAAAATACAAATGTCAAATCAAATTAATCAAAATGAAATGTACTCTGTGGCGCCTATGGTATGGAATCGGGGGATGAAAGTTACTATTTCGTTTAGATCAATTTTTTGATCTTGCCATCTCATAGTTGTGTTCGTAATTATTGCATCAAATATTTATTATTTTACTCACAAGATGGCACATCGGAATCGATTATATTGTGGATGTTAGGGATGAAACGATACCAGTCAAATATAATACTTTTATTTGATACCGTAGCAGTGGCAAAGAATCAATAATTACTTGTATCTTTTAATTAATTTTTTTAAGAATTAAAGACAAGTAAAACTTACAATACTTTCTCATACATTTTATGTTTACGAAAATTCTAATTTCCAGTCTGCTTCCCAAAAACAACTACTTGTCAAAATAATTTACAACTTAAAATACCACTATACTCACTTCTATAGATTTTTTTTCTAGAGTTTAGAGCAAGAACAACATTACTTACATAATTTTACTTTTTTAAAGAAAATCTGTTTTAGTAGGTAGTGGTTATCAAAAACAATTACTTACAAAATATTTTCTCAACAAATAATTTCCAGAAGCAGTGACCTTTTTGGTAGCATTTCAAAACAACCTCTTATTAAGTACAAAGGTGGAAACTAAGTATAGACCATGAGTGGCGCCTGTTTCTACATCGTGGGAAAATGATTTTAATATATTCCATCCCATTCCTATCTTAAAATAGGTTCAAGAATAATGAACAAATGCAATATGACGTCACATACTGTAATGTAAACTTTTAATTAAAAACAGAGGTTGTTAAGACTTCCAATCATAATTTCACTGCATAATATAAAATCCTTTAACACTTCAGGTATCACAAGTTTTATTCTAAAAATATAGGGCACAAAAGAGGTTTATTGCCACGGAAGAATAAACTTTATCACCTTGGTATTAAGATACAAAATAAAAACTTTTTTTATACAACAGTTATGACGTTCTGTGACAGTTAGGTTACTTTAGTCTCGGAAATTAAATTATTTCGTTTAGTGGCCTCTGTACAAACAGTATGGAAATAATTTTGAATGATCAATTACGACAAATTACGTTTCCAGTTCGTACAGAAAAATCAATAAAGGGCGCTAAAATGAGAACTCTAAAAAAATTATGGATGTTGTAAATTACGTTATCAAACTACCAAATTGCATATTGTCATAAAAACTTCCTGAGAACTCGTAATAAAATAAAAATAATTATGTAGAGTGAGACAAACTTAGCTGGCCCGGTGCGAGAGATTGACATTTCAAAATGGCGTCGTGTGGCAAAAGTATGATGAACATTCAAAAAAAGTACGAATCTATAAATTTTATTTTTTATTAGTGATAAGGGTTTATTCCGTATAAATGTCGATAAATTATAAATACGATAAAATTAATTTATTACATACAATAAATAAATTTGTTTTATTTACGAGTAATCTATTTTTTTTGTAATCATAAAATTGTCTCTATTAGGTAGGGGCTCGTGATGAAGAAAAAATTAAATTCTTTGTACATTGAAGTGGATTATATTGATTCATGAATATATTTTCATATATCCGAAACGGTTGGACCGATTTCGATGGGACTTTCACTGGTAGTTAGCTGAATTTATAGGAAGTAACTTAGGCTACCTTTATTTTACAAAAAGAATTAGGGTTCCGCACAATTAAAAAAACTGGTTATGATGAATCAATTCTGGTGCTCAAATGGCTTATGCTGAGTAAACTATAAGAGATATAGCAAATTAATATACCACATAATTGTAAATGTAAATAAATGTAGTCCACGTGAGCGAAACCATGGGCACAGTTAGTTTAAAATATAAAATTGTATTAAATAATATTGTTTGAAGTATATATGTATAATATTGTATAGCTAGAGGAGTGAATAAAATTCAAACTTTTATTATTATGTATTTTTATTAAAAAACAGTACTGTTATTATAAAAAAAATATCTATAGACTGTATTTTGGATATAAACAGAGACGCCTTATTCGTAGATTTAGAGATCGTATTGAGACGAGTATTTAGGATTCGAATAACACTTTCTGAAAATACACCTCAATAATAATATATCACCAGATGGAATGTGGTATATTTGAAAATAGTTCTGTAGTGGCATATCACAGAGAAAGTCATAGTGTTTTGACTGAACAGCCAAGATTACTGTCCTATGAATGAAGTCTAATTAGAGAAAAATTCATGAACATATCTGCACTAAATAAACGGGACTTCTACCAAAAAATAAATAACATAAAACATAGTATTTAGAACTTTATTGATACGTTAGAAACTGAATCGAGAAAGAGACGTACGTAATTGCTATCAAACCCTTTGTAAAAATAAATCTAATAAAATGTGTGTGTGTGTGTGTGTTATATGGAAGTTGGAATCAATCAGAGTGTTTATTTGTTTACAGTTAGGACTTTCTTTTTGACTAGTGATGAATTTATTTTTTAATTAATTTATACTGATTATATCATTTCCCTTTATTCCATTTAAAACAACCTATTATTTTTACAATTGTATTACGCTTATATACATAATTAGAATGTAAACAACAGTCACGGGTTAAATGACCCTGGATTGCCTTTTTAAGTTAGCAATTTTTCCAGACTTTCTAGTGTTATATAGTATATCTATCTGGAAATTAAAAAAAAAAATTACAATTACCTACTGATAGAGAACAACGAATTTATTATTATAGATTATTCTAGCACATCAACGGCTTACCTATAACTAAAGCTACTTATTATCTTACATGGCAGCAAAAATAAAAGTTGTTAAAAATATAGCATAATATGCCACCTATTATTGATTATCATTGTTGTCTGCTATAAAAGTTCCTATATATTTATAAAGACTCACAACTACATATATTTATACGCAAGTTTCATTTAGGGATTACAATTTAAGTATACTACGTATTTATTAAAGTAAGTGTTCAAAGTAAAATAAATTATCTATTAGAAAAGTAGGAGTATATATATGCATAAACAGTTATAAAGAGAATATTATTCAGTATCGAGTCCATAATAATATTAATACTTAGACGACTAAAATACAAAGGGCTCCTTTGAATAGTTCTATGCTTCGAGTACAGGTCGTGACCTCTTGACTGAACCCGACCTTTTTTTATGTTGTAGAATATTTCAGGTATACAAAAATTAGTGTCTGCTCAAGTCGATACATCGACATCGAACCCACTTTTGTAGGAATGGTGATCAATGTATATAATGGAGTTGTTACAATCCCAGGGTATATTTCGATGCATGATAACGTGCCCTTAGGGCAACCTTGAACTAGAGCGGTTTAAGCTAGGGTGCCTCGTCTAGCACTTGTGACTCTCCGCCGCCCTCTAGTAAGGGTTTCTTCAAACTCTAAAAAATAACAATAATTGCAGTTTATTAACATGTATTGAAGACAAATCTATAATTGTAAATGTGCAACATAAACTAAATAATTATTAGCGTTCCGGCCGGATTGTGTGGAGGCGGCGTGGGGAGATCTGACATTTGAGTTCTACAATAAAATAATGATATTTCTTTATCGTTATAGGTTTAGCCTTATGGCCACAATCTCACCTGGTGTTATGTTACGATCTGCCCTAAGATGGTAATACGCTAAGCCTAGTGGAAGACTGGTTTCACTCAAGTAAATAAGATGAAAATTCGAAAATACATAGTTTCAGGGCGACCATTATAAAATTTTCAAGTGCGGTGTATCAATAATAAGTAAGTCTATCGGCTTACTCAGTTATTCATCATATAAATTATAAAACCCAGTTGTCAGTTTTGATGTAAGTCGACTTGTAATACTATACCCTATACACTATGATACTACACACTATAACATGACTATACACGCCTTGAACGGATATATATATTATACTTACAAATTATGTAATACACCTGCTTCATCGTACTCGACGAGCGGTATATCAAGGTTTCAGGTAGCACGTCATATGCTATAGGATCGGTCGAGCTGCTAGGATCTGTGCTGAACACAATCTCGGAATCCTATATTAAAAAAAAAAAATGTATATACATGAAATTTAGAGTATTTATAAATATTCTTTTATTCATGTCAATTTTATTTCGCTTAGATATTTATAAATAAATAAATAGAAATATATATAGGCGAAATAAAATTGACATGAATAAAATAATATTTAAAATACTCTAAACTTCATTATTACAATATGTCCAACCTGTACGAGTACAATCTAAAACATCGATAATTTTATCGACAGTACCTCATCGAAGTACATCAATCTTTCTTCGCAACGTATTACGTCATTCTACTAACAAAAAAAAACTAGGTTATTTATGATGTAATCAAATCTTTTGTTTGTTTTATAGAATTCTGATTGATGTAAAAATGACACAAGATACTTCTGTACATCATAGTTTCTCAACATTTTCATCAGAAATTTACATTGTATCTATTTACCTTTCACTTTTTATTATCAGAAATTAAATATCATTGTCAAAACTTACAATACTTTCTCAGTACATTTTATGTTTACGAAAATTCTAAGTTTCCGAGTCTGCTTCCCAAGAATACAACTACTTGTCAAATATAGATTTACAACTTAAAATACCACTATACTCACTTCTATAGATTTTTTTTCTAGAGTTTAGAGCAAGAACAACATTACTTACATATTTTACTTTTTTAAAGAAAATCTGTTTTAGTAGGTAGTGGTTATCAAAAACAATTACTTACAAAATATTTTCTCAACAAATAATTTCCAGAAGCAGTGACCTTTTTGGTAGCATTTCAAAACAACCACGTATTAAGTACAAAGGTGGAAACTAAGTATAGACCATGAGTGGCGCCTGTTTCTACATCGTGGGAAAATGATTTTAATATATTCCATCCCATTCCTATCTTAAAATAGGTTCAAGAATAATGAACAAATGCAATATGACGTCACATACTGTAATGTAAACTTTTAATTAAAAACAGATGTTGTTAAGACTTCCAATCATAATTTCACTGCATAATATAAAATCCTTTAAGAATTCACCGATTCTTACTCGATACGCGGTCACAATGTATTGATCCAAAAAATACTTGGTATCAAAATAAAAGTATCTAGTTCATGTATTACACGATTCATCCCTAGTCAATGTCAGTTGTCATTGTCAATGAAAAATTTTATGATATAAGGAAATATTTGTTTGTTTTCATTGTGATAAACATAAAAATGCTAACGTAAGACTATTTCAAGATAAATCAGTTAATGTTATTAATTATAGTTGTACACTAGTATAATTTGTGGGTTGTAATTGAAGCACTTGAAATTTATGTGAAATTTAATTATGATGCGGATGTTGAAGTGAAAAAATATGTTAAGCTTTAAATAATAAATAAATAAGTGCGTTTCATTATGTTCTTTAGATTTATTTTCCTTATTATTTTACGCAAATAATTAGCTAGCTATGCGTACGTATTTATAAAAAGTTTCGGAACAAGATTAACAGATTGAGCAACGTACAACATGTTGGCCATTGGCATTAAAAACGCATGAATTCAAGAGTTGGTTCTCTATTCCTATGTGTTACTCTACTCTATGTATGGAATGTATGGATGTGCAAAAAAAATTATTTGATTTTATTTTGTTAATTGATTATATTACAAGAATAATCGATTATTAATCAATTTTTTAAATGGAAAGTACCAATTGTTGAATGATAATTTTTTTCACTGTCGATTTTTTGTTGATGGGTCTAACGTCATTTTTTTTTGTAAGAGTCTCTTTCTTGAAAACCATTATCAAGTGAATATAGTGTCCTGTGTTAGAACGATTCCAGTATCCCAACAACACAAACAACAGTATCCAAATAATGGCTCCCATATTATTAGAACTTTCTATGGAATTTTTGTGTCACCGCAAAATGTATGCTTCTAGTTTATATTTATAATACACTTCACGATGAAAAATAACCAATCTATTTAACGCAAAACGTCACCAACATGGGATAATATAGTGAAAATAACCTAATTTCATGAATTAATAATAAAAACTACAACATGTCACTTCAAGATCCCACCAAAAATTCCAATCTACTTTAAATAATATCGTTAATTAATAATATATTTAGTTCCTTTTTTATTTATTATTGTATTTATAATAATGTTTAAAAGTATAATAAATAATAATACAAGTAAAATTCTTTATAAATATGATTAATAAGGAATAGAAAATCTATTACAAGCAATAAAGTAGTAAAGTAATTAATATGCCATTACACAAAGATTAGTGAGAATTTCTCATATCAAACAACATACATGCTGTGTACATAACTTGGAAGCAAATTTATTACACACGTACACACGCACGCACACTCATGCACATACATGCACACACTGTTATCTGTAGTTTGCCTCATTTGTTAATTTATTTTGTTCTTTTAATTCGTAGTTTGAGAGTAAGAAATCATGTATTTGTATATTGGGGAAGACACTGTTACCTGAGACACAGGTTATACCTAGTTCAGGTGACAGGGTTCAGCCATACTTGATGTATTACATTGTTTAAAATAAATGATTATGATTATGATATGTAGAACCGAAAAGGGGAAGAAAAGCAAACGCTAGCTTTTTCAGCTGATCGTAAGAGTCAGAAATACTATTCCAAGCGTTGAAAATGATCATGTCTTCCTTCTCCAGGTCATTCAAAGCAGACAACTTGTGTAGTGAAGTAAGATCACATTTTTTCTTCTCCAATATTTTTAATTCAACAAAAAGACGTTCGAATTTAGAGCGCCATATATCCTTGTTTTTTGAATCTAGCAATTGTATTTCAAAACTACCAATGTCAATTTCAAAAGGAGAAAATTTCAACTCGGTGTCGTAGCAATAAGAGGATTTTTGACAAATGCTAAAGTTCCTCTGCTGTTTTTAAATTCCTGAAACTTGCTGAGAAACGCTTCCCTCATATTTAAAATTATTACTTTAAAATGGTGTTTATCAATAGAGGGTTTATTTTCTTGGCGATGCTTCAGCAGGCTCGGAAAGTGAAACAATGTTTCCTTTTCAAAATCCTGAGCAAAAATGGATAATATGTTTTAGAATGTTTTTACATCTTCTAACCTCGAAAAAATTAAGTTTCCCTTTCCTTGTAGTTTACGATTAAGTTGATTTTGATGAGACGTAACGTCTACCATGAAATAAAAGTTTTGGATCCACTGATCCTCTCGGTAGAGAGTAGTATATTCTTTGGCCCCAATGTTGTGGACGTTGGTAGTGTGGAGCAGAGTTCTTTTTGAAGTGAAAACTTCTTTAGCATCGTTGTGATTTGAAAGCCGTTGAAACGAAAAAGCGACAGTAAAAAGAGACAGACATATAAATTCATAAGATTTAACGTGGGAGAAAATGAGACAGGAAGCATTATACAGTATTTCTTATAATTATTTGTTTAGAAATAGTGGGAGTTTGTTTGGGCCTCAGCGTAGTACGTGTTTGTGCGCGCATGCGTAGTACAAAGCTTGGCAAAAGTCATCACAACAACAATTATACGTTTGTACTTTTTTCAGATGATATTCCCATGGATATTTTAAATGTGCAAGGTGATGCCTTAATTGAAAATGATATTGTGAATAACGATTGTGAGTACCTACTTGTATGTACATTTTCATAAATTTTAAATTAGTGTGTATTTAATAATTTTCGGAATTAAAAAAAAACATAGATGTGAAGGTTTCACTTTTACCACGTGTGAATTGCACACATGATTTTTTTAATTATATATCATTTGTCATAATAGCACACCAGCAAGATAAGATCCTACTACCAAGTTTTATGTTCTAGGGATAGAAATTTCAATAAAATATCGATATTTTAAAAATTGATTATATTCGAAAATAATATAATTTATTAAAAAATAAATGTTTTACGTTTAAAAAATAATTGTTTTTTCTTAATAATCGATTTTTTTCATATTTTCTTGAAAAGTTGAATTAAACACCTGAAATATTCACAATCATAACTTTCTTAATGAAATAATCAATTTAAATAAGACAAAAAGTGTTGTTAATAACGGAGAATGCCCACTCTTGTACCAAATTTTGTTGCTTAACAAGGTTGAATAAAAATAAAAACAATGTTTTTTTTTCATATTATTTTACGACCTTTTGTCCTCGGAATTTGGTTTTCTAAGTAGTAGTATTATTTAAGCCTTTATCTATAGACTAGTATAGACAATAGACTAATAAACTAATAATAAACTAATATAACAGAGCAGAAAAGTTTTTATGTTGTTTTGTTTGTTTAAACAAGCTAATCTCTGGTACCACCAGTCGGATTTGAAGAATTCTTTTTGTATACGACAGCTTGGTTCAAGAGGAATAGTACAGGGTATCTAGCTTCAAGGCGCACATCCCAGCTAGCCTTTAATATTGTTTTTTGTTAAGTAAGTCGCAACACGAAGCTCTCCCGAACTGCTTTATCGGTGTGTGCTGCGATAATTTTTAGTGGTACGTAAATATATTGCCCTACAAAGGTATTGGGCCTTAGTATATCTAAAAAATAGTACGCTATAGCATATGCCTATCTCTTATATATAAGGCACAATAAGCTATTTTATAACAAACAATTGTTCAATATTAAAAAATATTTATGTTCATTATATTAGACATGGCAAATAATGTCAATTTTATGAAGTTAAATTTTTCTCTTTATAGCATGTTATTTGGACACATAGTTTAGGGAATAATGAAAAATTTAAATAATTTGTACTTGTGGGAAGAACTATTCTGATAGGGGACACGGGTGCGTTAGCGTTGCGGTGTTTGTCGTATAAAACTGACACAGGTGAAACCGTGGAGCACAGCTAGAAATGATTTTACATTGCGTAAATAAAAGGCAACTCATTATTTAATTATAAATAACGATATTTATGTATGATATTTAAGGGCGATTGAAGTTTTTGGTGGGATCTTGAAGTGACATGTTGTGGTTTTTATTTTTAACTAGCTGACCCACACGACATCGTCTGCGTCACATAAGAGAGAGAGAGAGAGAGAGGGTTAGAAAGAGTGGGTCATAGGTACCTATAATACAATTTTAAAAGAGCTGAAACTTTCTTAAATTTGCTACGGAGTTATTTTAAAACTGTGATATCTCCTAAGGTATTTATTGAAATCAATTGATGTCAAGGCCAATTTTGTTCAAAATTAAATATTTGTGATGAATATTGTATTTATTTCAATAAGGATTAATCCCATGTTTATAGACACATCTTCGCAAATAATGCATTATTTTAGAACAAATTTTATTACCATAAAAAAGGTTATATTGTGTCAACCAGAAAAGATAGCTAAATGCTATCACAGATTTTTTTAAAACTTTTTAAGAGAAACAATTCTGTCACACATGGTTGTTGCGTAACTTTAACAATTTACGCAGCGCATGCAATGGAAGTTCTTGAAAGCAATAAACTTTCCCCGGTTTTGTAACATTTTTCATTAATGCTCCGCTCCTATTGGTTGTAGTGTGATGTTATATTATAGCCTATAGCCTTCTTCGAACAATGTGATATCCAACAAAAAATATTTTTTTTCATTCGAACAAATAGTTCCTGAGATTAGCGCGTTCAAACAAACAAACAGACAATGAAACTCTTCAGCTTTACAATATTATAATAGATTCATTAACTTCGGTTTCATACCCTATATTATGTAATACTGATAGCGTTTTGTGTGATATAGCTTGGTTATTGTGCATATGTGAAGTGGATTATAAATCTAAACAGGAAGCATACATTTTGATGTGCCACAAAAACAAACTAGAAAATTCTTCTAAGGGAGCCACCATCTTATTGGGATACTGAATTCGTTCTAAGAAAGGACACTATATTCACTTGATAATCGCAGTAATGGTTTTCAATAAAGAGGACTAGTTCGCAAGTTCGTAAGAAGAAGAAGGGTGATTGAATACCTACTGTCACAAAAAAAAAGATCTATCAAGAAAAAATCAACAGTGGTAAAAAAAATCGATTTTGCAATATCGTATATTAATCAATTTTAAAAAATCATTATTGATTCTCATCCCTATTATGATCTAATAGATTTCAGAGTTGGCAACACTGATACTGCTTAAAAGCCAGTTTTTTACTAATTTTGTAACTATAAAAATAAACGAAAGTTAGAGTTGAGTTTTTGTATTTCATATAAAAATCTTACCACAATGACAATGGGCGATGAACTCCCAGTAACTTCTTTAGTTTTACCTGTTCTAATACGTCCTGTTTTAACTCAGGTAGGTCCACCATATTATTCTGATTGATTTTAGTGTTTGTCGAACTATTTTGTGTTCTTTATTATTCACTATAAATGCAGATTGTAAAAACTTATCTAGAACGGTAATAGACCTTTAAATTGGTTGCGTATTATGAAATATAATCATAATATTTATTTTAGATGATCTAAATTATAAAAACTTGCGTTTTGTAATTGTGAAATGTGTATTTTTCTAGTTGGAGAAATATGATTTGGGTGCGTCACAGACATTAAGAGCAGCTTTAACAAAAGCAGAGGCGGCAGTTCCTGGACTCAATTATGATTTAGTGGCTGGCATCATGAGACGGGCTGATATACCCGTTAATATGAATGAGAGCTTGCTACGTTTGCAGGGAACCCTGACGGAAACAGAGTGTAATATTCAGTTGCGATCATTACAGCCAGTTAATTATGGTCATTTTAATTACATTCAAGTTATTGAATGATTTTAAATACCTACATATAATAATTTGAATACTGAGTTATTGGCATTATGGTTGAAACTAGAATTATAATTGACAATTAAACAATTTTAAGAGAGCCATTTATTGAAAAAAGTAGGAGATAAAGCTTATCTTTGATGGTTAATGTCTTTATTGTGCTTGTGCGTTTAGTATTCAATTAAAACCTTATTTTATAGGTGCTGATTTGAGATTGAACAGATCTGAAGAAGCATTCCAAGAACTAAATAAGAAGTCCAGTGCATTGAAGAAAATATTAAGCCGCATACCTGATGAAATCACAGATAGAAAAACTTTTCTTGAAACTATTAAGTAAGTTTATTATTTTATTTAATACCAATGAAGAATGAGTAATAGCATATTTGGATATCACTCCAACGGGTAAGGTTTTTTATACCACATTGAACCTGAGCTTAATAGAAACAATACAATAAAATTATTGTGGTCAGATATTTTCTTTAGATTGCCAGGTTTGATTGAGAAATCCCATATCAAAGAAAGTAACAAATTGGTTTGCAAATGAATTGAAGAATGTACATTCCTTCAGCTATATTAAACAGAAGTGCAATGGAACTTGGCACAAGTTAGATCTCGGCTCTTTAATTTGTTATAACAACTATACCAAATGTAGTGTCTACTGAACTTGGCCCCTTTTTATAATACATCTATGGCTTTGTTGGGATTGTGAGTTACTTCAAAATGTACATTTGTATTATCAAGCACAAAGTCCACAGAAATCAGAAATTTTATCTCTAAGATCATAATACAACTAAGTAACAATGAAAATATGTAGGTTATAAATATCCACTGAATCTAAATAAATCAAAATTTTTGTTTAATGTATGTTATGTGACTTGACACAAATATTTTAATTTTGAATACTTACTATGTAATTTAAATGGATAAAAGTAACTAACTGTTGCCTGTCTGGTTACCTGGGTGTATTAAAATATTTTTTATGAAAAAAAGTATCCTATATCATATATGTTTAGGTGTGATTGATGGAGAGCCATTCAAAATTTTCACATTAATAATATAATATTAGATTTATAGAAAGTAGTGATAATTTCTCAATTCTCAGTTTAATATTTTATTTCATACCATATTTTATAGGGAGATAGCTTCAGCAATTAAGAAGTTACTTGATGCAGTAAATGAAGTGTCAGCATATACTCCAGGACCTGGGAAACAAGCACTAGAACAGAGAAAAAGAGAGTTTGTGAAATATTCAAAGAGATTTTCTAATACTCTCAAAGAATATTTTAAAGAAGGACAGTAAGTAAATGATCTGCTTATTACTATTGTACTTATTGTGTTATTTAATCTTTTGGAATATTAACATTTATGTAAATTATTAACATTATTGCAAGGGCTGTGAAATAGGCAATTGCAGGATGAGCTGTAGGCGAGGACTTCACTAATATGAGACAGGCAATTGCCATTTCCGCTGAGGCATATATAGTGCTTTTCTCAATCATGCATGGAAATATTGTAATTATTTTCGAAAAAAGAACATGCAAGGTATCGATTTTACGGACAAACAAAATCAAATCCATTGCAGGAGCGTTTTTTAATTTGGAACATTACAATGCTCCAGCAATAGTGTATGAAATGGCGTGCTGGGGTTATTAAATACTCCTTGATTGGATATCTTTTATCATTCTTGGCGTGTCCTTAAATTCAATACTTCGCGTGTCCGTTTTTCGAAAATAATGACAATATTTTCACGCATGTTTCATAAAATTATATTTTCTTACCATGATTATTAGGATTTCTTTACTGTTGCCAACTTATTATTAAAGAATAGTTTAATTATACAAACCAAGATTTGATTTTTGTAAAAACTTAAAAAATACCAGAACAATTAATATATGCCAATAAATAAATGTTTATTTTAACATTTATTTTTTATTTTTCAGAGCAAATGCAGTATTTGTGAGCGCTCTTTACTTGATTTATCAAACAAATCAGATATTGTATACTGTAAAGAACAAGTCTGAATAATTTACTTTTGGCAACATGGATATTTTAAATTTATTATTGTTAATTATTACCTGTTTCATATTACGATTGTGTTATAATAATTTTAATACATTAATTGATATATAAAATTAAATAAATAACAAGTGTAAAGGGTGGTAATGATAATGATAAATTTTAACAGGCTGTTATTTAATATATTAGATATTAATACTGAGTTATGTCACATAGTGAACAAAGTGAAAAATTGTGTGATACAATAAAATTTAATGTTTTGTTTTTCCGGCTACCACACTTTTTCTATAACATTCAATGCAGTTCACTGTGTGCAGTTCATTGTGTATATATTACAAGTTAATTTGTTTTATATATTTGTAGATGAGAATATATTGTCGAACTATTAATATTATAGTAGTACAAGTTCGTCCGCGACCGTCCCTTTGTTTCCGACCGACATTGGCGGGGTCGAGGTAATATTGATAACAACGGGGGCTATTAATGTTGCGGGGAAGGGCAGCGCGTGCATTTCGGTATGTAAGAGCGCATGACACAGTACACTGAAGTAAACGTCTTCATACATACGGTCGAAACGAAATGTAGGTAAACTTCACAATACACAATGTCACAGTACACAATGGTCCCGATTAATTACGCAATTTATAACTAATGACGAAATATCATATTACTTCCTATAATTTAAAATGTTTTTTGATTTATTAGACTTTAAGCATATTTTTATTTTTAAAAATAAATTATGTTCATGTACAATCACTTTTGAAACTAGAAATAAAACTCAAGTAGAAATAATTATAATTAAAACTTACAAAACTAGTATATACTATATTTTCATGATAAGATAATAATGACATTTTAATATAGCATTATCAAATACGTAAGAACCCAAGAAATACAGTCAGAGGGCAACCCTAGTGCGTGTATATCTACCGAGCGGCTTTAGGCAATTATTTAAAGAACACTGCCGAGATTGTATACTGTTTACTTTAGTGTACTGTAGTGAGGTAATGTCGTGCTATCTCGTCCCCGCCAACGTATCACATGGGACAGTCGCGCACGAAGCTGTTCGACTGTAGCCTAACACATGTCATGTGTGACTAATTATAATTATTGACATTTGTTAATAATATCAAGTGCCATAGAAAATGACTGAAATAAACTGAACCTACGTAACTCTTTTTCTTTTCATTACATAAGTCATTTTGTTCACTGTTCGACGACAGTCTTGATATTAGTATAAAAGTTTTACTACATTTTTATCCTATAAGGAAAAATACTGACTTAACAAATCGTTACCACCCAATGATGAGAGAAGTACCTAAGCGTATTGATTGCAGAAAACAGTTGACGAAAAGTAAACAGTAAATGTAAAGTCTAGGATAATTGACGTCAATCTATTTAGTAATTAAGATGAGCATTGGTTATATTCAGGTTTAATTTGTATGTGCCTTTGGTACGTCATTTCATATGGAACAAGGAAAAAAATACTGATCTGTCAAATAATGCATACCTATTCTTTGACAGCATCAGTTACATAGTACATTGCATATTTTAATATTGAGGTATTATGTACTTACGTAGTACATAATACCTCAATGACTTTATAAATGTTTTTTTTTAAATTAATTTTTGATCTTAAACTCAAAGTAATGTATATTAACATAAGTGTTTATTAAATAAATGATCAATACAAATAAATGAATATATAAAAAAATAGGGGTTCATTTCTAAATGTGATTGGTTGATGTTTCTTTAATACTATGATGTAGCTAAAATATAGGCGTAGCCAGATATGGGTGAGGAGGAGGGCAGCTGCCTCCTCTAGCAAGGTGTTTGTAGGCATGAAACATATGGATATGGAACGGTCGACGTTATCGTTCCACTCTATGATCTTGAGTCCTTCAAACGAGACAAGAAAAGGTACTTCAGCATATCGGTAGGTCTTTCAACGGCAACGACTATGAATGGAATTTCTCACCCACGGCCGCCGTTGTTTTTTGCACTGTGCCATACTTATCATCAGGTGCTGTTGAGTTATATTCCCTTTATTAAAAAAGAAACAATATTAGTTTTCCCTTGTCTGCATCTCCACTCTCAAAATACTGGTTACGCCTGTTAATATACCTTTAATGGTTTAAGTTAGAAGTAGTCATTCCTGATTTACGCCCTTGTGCTTCAAAGGTACAGAAATTAAGCAGTTAAAACAATAATTTACGTTTGCGTTTGTTTTTAATATTTTGATCAAAAACATAATTCTGTCTTTCTGTGTGTAAACATAAATTTATTATAGTATAGATAGATCCTGATCGGCAATAGGTTTAATAAGACCAGATCAAAAACGGAATAATACACTAGGGTGTGTATTATTTGGTTGGTTTTCTTTTTGTAAAGTTGTTTTTTCAAAAATAAGTGGGATTTTTTTTGATAACAATTTATATAGGCCGATACAGACCGATAGTACATACGAAGATGGTCTCGTATCTCTATCTCGTTCTGACACAAGCGTATACTATGCACTTTCTCTTTTGAGGTACTGTGCTATATTTATTAAACCGATGGTTTAAAGTAATGTTCATTTGTAGATATGAATAGCTCAGTTTCTATTTTGCAAAGTACGACTATAATTTTAAGTTTGATATTTATATATCCCGTAGAGCCTGTTTTTCAAAGCTTGTTTAAAAAATATGCTTGTAGGTTGAGCTTCATGGTTTTTTGATTAATTCTCTAATGGCATTATTAATAATAAATATTATTACTATACATATTATGTTATATATTACCTATAGTAAGGAGCAGATAATAAGTTTTATAGTTACCTACGTTTAGGATGACATTATTATTAAAAGTAGTCAAAATATAGAATTTAAAAAAACTTTATGATAATTTTTTCTTAAAACAATGCGTCAAAACAATCAAAATTAACGTAGGCTCGTAAAGTGAATTTTATAGTTTTTATTTTCAAATTCCTTAAATGACATGAATAATAAATGTGACAAATACAAGCAGATAATAGTTTTCTATAGGAAATATCGCTGTCCCCATCGAATATTTTCGTAATCGTAAAATCTTAAATTTTACAGGAGTAACGAAATACTGTTTTTAAGTACCTACTTATATTTTAACAAGCAACCATCGCAGGTGGATTCTTATTGTATAAAACGAAAGAAATCTTTTACCATTTATTCTGTCTATATGAATTACAATAATTTTTTACAAAATAGACTTATTGACGAAAATGAGTTTACAGAACCCGCACAACGTGACTTCTGTCTGCAAGGCGACACTACGATATTAATCGAGTAAAATCTATTATTGTAGCATGTACAATAATACTGTATATTTTGTAATTCGTAAAGTATCCTGAAAAAAGACAAAAAAGTAATGAGGGATATAATGCATATTTAGAGTTCGGTAACGTTATTGATTTATGTTATTCGATTAATGTTTTTTATTAGTTCTATTTTAGCAAATGTAGGTAAACGTTTAAAAATTGAGTAAGATTTAACTTCTGAAGCATCACCATCATCACATGTATTTCTATCAAACTGCAACATTGTTCGCGCTGCTGTGTTGCAGTCTAAAAGGTATGGTTGGTAAATGTTATGTCGGTATCAACACACGAGCCGTTCCAACTCCGTTCTCGGGAGTAATAAATAACCTATTATCACTGGTCTCAGTTAAGATTGCACTCTTTTTTGGAGTTGGTTTTATAAAGCTATAGGCTGCACTCTAAATATACGGAAAAAAAATTTTTTCTTATGGCTTAGGCCTTATCTACCCCATTTTCGTGAAGTTGCAAATAGTAGAAAAATGATATGTCGTAAAGAAGTTTCACTTCTTACCTGTGTACTCTGGTACACACACACATTTTTTTAATTATTATAGACATGCATACAATTAATGAGTAATTTATTTTATCATTGTTCTTATTATAATATCATTGCTATTTATTTATTGTATTATATTTACAAGTTATGAATAAATAATTGGAATTATCTTTTCAAAGTAATACAATTATATGATGACAGTTAATCTTGTAGAAATGCAACGATTTTATAAAATTAAAAACGAATAATTAAAAAAGATGTACGTATACATATTTTTATTTTCTAATCGTGTTTTGTTTTATTTTGAAATTATTATTAAATTTATATTTTTATTGTTTTTAGAATTAATAATGTTCACTAAATTTACAGTAATATTTATTAATACTTGCTAATTTTAACAGATTTATATACATTCACTGATACTTACCTACAATCAAAAAGTGAGGTTAACCTCAAATAAATATTAAAATCATACTCATACGTGTTGAATTTATAAAACGAAATATATAATCACTCTCACTTTTCTTGTAAATTCACTTAAATTTGAATAAGTCTTTTTATTTTATCACTTTCAAATTAATATATTGTTATTCTTATTTCAAACCAAACTTCAAAACTAATATATTGTTGTTATTATTATAATATATTACATTATATTCTTTACGTCACTATACTAAACTTTGATAAAAAAAGCAACATGGCGCGTAACCGAAAAACGTGACGATTTGCTATAAAATTTCTCCCATACGTCGATAAAGAAGTTTCACTTCAAAAAAATAATTGTGCGGTAATGATCTGTTAGAATGTTTAATGTTCCTACTTAGATTTACTTACAAGAATTGTTTGTGCGTTTCAATTTTTTTCCTATAGTAAGTACCTAGGCACCTTATATTAATAAAGTGTAAAGTATAACAAAAATGTAACTGAAGTAAATTATTAATTTTATATTTGTAATAATTAAAAAAAAAGCATTTTGTCTTCTTTATGACAAGCAGTGAGTGATGTTGGCGCGGACGCAATTTTGTTCTCATTTGAAACTCGAAGTACCTAACGAAATATTGAAGCCAGATTGAAGCGACACAATGGAGGCTCAGTGAAATCATGTTGGTATGTCACGTCGAACGACGTAGATTTCAAAATGCCAATGAGCCTGGTCTTTCAATAAAGAAAAATGTCGTCATGGAAGAGTAGCATGGTGATAAGATTTTATCTAATTTCCGTCTGGCTAGTTATCAGTGTTAACCCTCAAGTTCAAAATTTGTTCCTAATCTTCTATAAGCCTGTTCCAGCAGCTGCACTTGAGAGCCAGTCTTCCTCTAGGCTTACACAACCTGTTGGTCAAACACGCTAAATCAATAAACCCAAAGGAAATATACTCCTTAGCCTACATCACTTATCATCATCATTATATTAATACGTGAAGCAAAAACTTTGTACCCCTTTTTAAGCGTATTGCGTGCACGGAAGATAGATTTGGCATGGTTAAAGTTTATATGGAAAAGGAGTGCAGAAAGCTAAAATTTATCTATAAATATCTGTTAGGTACTAAGAGTGGCGGCGCTAGACCAAATGTAGACGTCGGCAACATCCGCATTGCGAGGCCTCTTTTATTTCCGAGTCGGAATGAAAACGATAAATAGAATGAGACTGATGCTAATTACTAAGCGAATGATAATAATTATTTTTAAATTTAAAAATAGTTTTGACTACTCATAAAGCATATCAATTATGGAATGACTTAATATAATTCTCGTATACAAAATTTGTTACAAGTACGTATTAACGCCATCGCAGCAATGGTGAGATAGGTTAGGTTAGTTTTAGAACACCAGTGTGTGCGGACAGTCTGACGGCCCGTCATCTCGCGTTCCTGCGTTAACCGCAGAGAGCGATGGCTGTCAGAGCTGTCCGAGGTTACCGTACGGTCTCGTTCGAAGTAGCCTTCCTATTGGCCGGATCTCCACCATGGGATCTCGAAGCGAGAGACCAACACCGCAGGAGATTGCGGCGTACAGGTCAGAGCTTCGCCAAAATATCATGGTGGAAGTGTGGGACTTGCGACTTAGCCACCCTAACTCAGGCGTCGCGACGGTGGAAGCCATCAGGCCAATTCTGGCTAGATGACTCAGGAGGCGACATTGCACCCTCTCCTTCCGGCTGAAGCAAGTACTCTCGGGACATGGCTGTTTCGGGAGTTACTTGTGTCGCATAGGCCAGGAGATCGCTCCTGGGTGCCATCATTGAGGTTGCGCAGAATATACTGCGCAGCACACACTAGCCGTCTGTCACGCATGGGACTCGCTGCGCCGCGACGTTGTCGCGACAATCGGCACCGAACTCTTGCTCCCGGCCGTGGTTCTGTCTATGGTCGAGAGCGAGAGCGGGTGGAATTCCGTCTCCTCGTTTTGCGAGCAAGTCATGCTTGCGAAAGAGGATGCGGAGAGGGAGAGGGAGCGTAACACCTTGCTCCCCTACCGCGGTCAACGAGCCAGGCACCGGAGACCGCGTGTTGACCTCCGGCCGCCTTAAATGGGGTCTGCAGATGGCGGACCTGGGCATGTCCGTCACCGCATAAATGCAAGCTCGAGATGGAGGAGGCGCACTAGTGTTTGTGTGCCCTCCGAGGCGCGTTGGAGGTGCCGATTGCCTTCGATCGCAACGGGGCCTCGTGGTAGAGCCACACCTGCCGGGTCGAGCCGATGACATGTGCAAGCAGTTCCCGCTTCCCGGCCATCAGGTGCGAGAAGGACACCGTGAGGTTTTAGTCGGTAAGAGTCCGACATACCCCTCCCTTGAGCGGCCCGGCTCGGAAGGCGGATCCAATGCAGGACTAGCGATGTGCCCGTGGTTCCGCACGCTTTTGTTATTACGCAGTAGCAGCTTTTTACATCACGTCATTTTGTTTTTACACATATGATTTACAATTCATATAGTCTATCAATAATTGAGGAATGTCATACTTCCCGTGTAAAAAATTTCGTGAAAATGGGTTTAAAAAAAATATGATATGGGATTTTTTTTACATTTTAAAAACTATCACTGACTTTAGTGACATTTTATATAGCCGTATGAAAAAAATATCTAAATCTAAAGAACGAACGAAACTATTTTTTTGAATTTTTTTTACTATTTCTAAAATTAATATTGGAATTTCTTATAGCCTATAAATTGACCGATAGTATAAGTTTCCGTGAACAAAATTTCATGAGAATTGATCAAGCCGTATTGAGTTATATCCGGTCATACAGACACGTATGTTAGACAAAAAAAAAATTGTGCCAGATCATATTATTATAGTATGTTTATTGGGAAATTTATAAAGTATATTACATGTATTATTTAATATAGCTTAATTAATATAGATAACTAAATTTGAAATGATATTGTTTAGTACAGGCGCGAGGCCGTCGGTGGTGGTCGGTGGCGGCGGTACCAAAGACGGCAACCGTTTCTTCAATGCTGCCATGTATTGAAGAAAAATTGAGTTATGGCATGGGATCATGAAGGAATTTCCAAGGAAAACGAAACTGGTATTTAGAATGTAAAGGGACCACAGTTGCCGCCCAAAAGTGGCAACCGATACATTTTTCAATGCTTAGGGTCCATTTAGGAACCTACATTAACCACATGCGATGCAATATGACAATAGTAAAGATCGTTCATTAATACCATATCGATAAATACATGATACGGTACATATTATTGAGGTACGATATCATACACTTTCATCAGCTGGTCGGTACAGAGCGCGGCGCCAATGCAGGACCGAATACGACGAAGTTTAAATCGATTACGCCTCCGCTACAGAGCTATGAATATTTTAACTGATCCACATGATTGACTCATTGTTGAGATTTGATGTCATAAGAAGTAACGTACCTACGTATTTGATCCGGAAAGAAAGTGA
Source organism: Saturnia japonica (assembly GCA_033032175.1). NCBI lineage: Eukaryota > Metazoa > Arthropoda > Insecta > Lepidoptera > Saturniidae > Saturnia > Saturnia japonica. Next base: position 11,399,378 of record CM065305.1, read on the forward strand.
CCTATTGTGTTGAATGGTAAAGCACACATAGGTACGTCACCTACAATCACAGTATGTTTGTTGTATGTTATACTCAAGCATACCAACTGTAGAAGTGTGCGTTAATAAAAAATATTGTTCTTCTTTTGTTTTCGTATTTTAAAACAAGGTAAGTATTACCTAATGCCTATGTGTATTCTATTACTTTTTAATCTACTTCATAAAAAGGAGGACGTTATCAATTCGGTTGTATTTTTTTTAAATGTTTGTTACCACATAACTCCCGTCATTTATGAACCGAATTAAAATATTATTTTTTTGTTGGAAAGGGGATATTTTCAGGTGGGTCCCATTTTAATTACATTGGCATTGAACCTTGGATTTCGAAGATACACTAAAAACTTCAAATCGAATGCGAAATGTATAGTGATTGATATATTGGTAGGTTTATGATAATCCAAGACTAGATAGGCACTTAACTAAGGACGTTCTGAACTAACTTAAGACTGTGAAGACACAATAGAACTCTAACAACAAACAGCACGAATGTGGAATATTCCTTCCTTGCTTCCTTTTGCATGTTCTACCGATTGTGTAATGGGTTGTGTTTCGAGGAACTGTTCGGTATGATGCCAGCGGCTACCTTTCACCATCACACCACTCGCCATCAGCAAGGATTTCATCCTTTCACGTTCACACTTTGGAAAGGAAATGGTCGCGGACAGTCCGGTTTCAGAGGAATTTCCACGGTCGCTCCGGTTGTGGAATAAGCTCCCTAGTGCTGAGGGTTTCCCAGATAAATACTGTATGGGATTCTTTAAAAATAGTGTAAATAGGTTTTTAAAGGGTCGGCAACCTGCACGTGATACTTGTGTGTAAGCTTCCGTAGGCTGCGGTGACCGCTTGCCATCGGTTGGACCGCATGATTGTTTACCACAGTCGTGGTATAAAAAAAGGTAGAGAAAGGTAGGGCACATGGAAATTTCTTTGGAGACTTCTCCACCTGGGACAGTCCGAATAGTGGAATACCGAATACCCTACAGAAGATCGTAGCCAAATAACCTAGTGTTGTGTTCTTGAGGTCAGTAGGGTTTCTAGAGCTCTTTGGAGTAAGGGGTACAAGGTCGGCAACGCGCTAGTGATTCCTACATACCATCATAGGCCATGGTATCCGCTTACCATCAGGCGGGCTGTATGCTTGTTAACCACCTTTGTTATATAAAAAAGGCACCGGAACTCTGTCTATGAATAAAACAATATCGTGTTTGGTTTTCATGGAATTGTTATGAGATGCACTCTACCTTTATGTGATTGTAATGGTAATATTCGTATATTCGAGTGGTGTATTATGTGTGGTCTTGATTGTCAGAAGAACGCAAGATGCATTAAAAAGGAACATATATATATTCTTATTCATAAAAACAAAACCGACTCCTAAATATTCTACTTAATCAGAAAAAAAGCAACAAAAAATAATTACGTTATTTATTTACTTCAATTTACTTAAAATATCCTTTTTTAACTCAATTTGATATTCTTACGAATTATATGTCTGCCAAATAATTTATTAGGACAATAATATACAATTATTGTTATTTTTGGAGTCGGTGCCATACAAGTTTTTAAGAAATTTTAGGAAACTTCCTAAAATTGACGAAATATGTTTAAAATTACGTTAAATAACGTAATATTTTTTAATTTTTAGTGCATTTTTCTGAGTAAGTATAATATTTTGGGGTCGGTTTTGTTTTTGTGAAAAATAATAATAATTTATGTTTACTTTAAATTAAATAAAAATCACATGCCTCCAAGGTTGGTTTCATGATATAACGGATGCATTTAGTACCTACCTGAAATCGAATTTTTATTAGGTTTTCGGCTTTATTCATCCGAAATTTTAAAGTTGATGAGTTTTTATGCCTTTGAGTCTCTGATAAATTGACGCGTAAATAGGTTGTCCACGTTTCTGTGGAGAAAAAAAGTTCTACGCGGAAATATTTGGAGGTCGTAGAGTACGAGTTCCTGTGTCAAGTGTCACGGGCAGGCGAGCGCAAGAGGCACGACCAGCTATTGTCCGCGCTTGCACGACGAGACAAATCTCAACGCAGGCTTCATGACCCATTAAATGCGGTCACGAAATCATTTTACTCGGATTCATTCACTGACACCGGCCAGAAAAGTAGAAATGCTAAAAATTACGGTTCGTTCCCACGATATCTCTCGATCAATCCTAAACCATAAACTTTAACATAGAATTAATAGGCTCTTACATGAACTGATCTGACATGAAATATTTACATTTTTTATGTTTAATCTATAGGACTTTATTATGTAGGTATCTTATCTAATTACTTTTAATTTTCACGCCACCAGGCTCTTAGTAAAGGCTCGTTTAAACTTTGCTAAGTAGCAAGTGCATATGACAAATGTTTATGGGTGTTAAGTGACCTATGAAATCAACATGTAAATAAATACCTACGCTGCGCCGCGCTGTAAGAGATAAGTGCTGGTTAACTCTAAATGATTAGAAGCAATAGAGGCCATGTAAATTTTTCTATGAAATGCTGCAACCATTGATGCTACATCTATGGCTGCAACCTTCCCCGCTCATCCGCATACTCCCCGCGCACGCATGTCGCGTCGCTTAAACTGTGCACGTATTTTCGCTTTGACAAGTGCCTATGTAGTTCAGACGAGCGACGATTCATTAAAGTGATGGAGTAAACCGAAGAGCCGAGGATTAATTTCGTCGATGGATATGTTAAACATGAATATCTAATCTAATGTCAATTGCACATAATTTAGAAATAAACAGAGCTGTAGTTCTTTTGGAGACTTTCAGTCCCAGATAATATTAGAACACAATATGTAGGTACAATCATTTATATCACGTTATCTTTCAAAGAGATAACGTCATGCTGACAGATAAAAATAATAATATATTTTTACAATAGATTTCATTTAAATAGACGGGCAACTCGAAAGAGAAAAATAATAAATAGTATATGGTTGTGTTTGAACAAGATAGGGCCACGAGACCATTTTTGTATGCATACATGCTATTCGTAGCTGTAAACGGTAAAACAAATTTCACAATTTTTTTAAGTGGGTATTCAATAGACGTAATTAATTGTGGTTACGTGTATAGTACCTACTTGGATGTAATTCGTATAAAAAGAGATTCAACAAAATAATACATGTTATGTAGGCAGGTAGGTACAAGAGTGTTTGGCAGGATCTTGAGCTGTCATGTTGTGGTTTTTATTTTAACTCATTAACTTAGGTTCTTTGACTGTTTTCTTTATGTGATAAAGGTGGCATTTTGCGTGATATAGTTTGGTTATTGTGCATACGTGACGTAAATTATAAATATAAACAGGAAACAAGAATTTTGAGATGTCACAAAAACTCCCTAGATATTCTGACAAGAGAGCAACTTTGAATATTAGAAAGTTCTACGAAGACTTAAAAACATTGACACTGGCAAGTGCTTTTTGCGGCGCCAAAACAAGAAGAAGAAGTAGGTATAATTGAAATGTTTAGCCACTTGTATACATTGTTAACCCTGTGTAGCGAAATGAATAATAAGTTAGTTTTATGTGGGTGAGCGTTTACACGTACATTTTACTTAATTGTTAAGTATTTGCTTTAGTAGTAGTAGTAGGAGAAAAGGGGGTAATGAGAATCACTTAAGCAAGAATCAATAAAAATCGAAAGTTATTTATTTCAGGTTTATTAAAACACACATTTTTATTACTGTAACTATTAATTTATCAACCTAAAGCAGTTTATTAAATTTTGGAATAATACTTTGGTTATAATTACACTTAAAAAAAAAACTGACCACCATTGCCTTGACAAGAGGGTAATGGTAGTCATCATGTTAGACAATAAGAGTGAACACATCTACAGCACTTGTCGCACATATAGCTTTCTGCTGAATCCATCAGAAGCAGTCGGCGTGTGCTCACAATCCACACGAAGTGCACCGGCAGCGTGGTACCATAACTCATTGTTGCTACCAAACTCATCGCTTATCAAGGATCTATTGTCAGCATCTTTTGTATCGTCATTTTCATCGTCATCATATATATTACAGAAACTTGTATCTAACCCTGAAGTGAGTGCTTATCTTGAAGAACACGTCGCTTGGCCTTGTCTTCAGATATTTCCTTTACTACTTTCTTTTGCTATTCAGTGGGGACCACCTGACTCTCATTACCCCAAAATTGATAATAAACAAAAATAAATCTTTAAATATTTTACATAAATAAAAAGTTATGTTTAAAAAAAGTCTGAAATAAAATATCTCACTTCTTATGTTGTAGGTACACAAGAAAAATTACAATGAAATCGCGGCAAACAACAATACACCCTTTTCATCCAAACGTCACGTGCTAATTAAACCGGTGATCAGGCGAGAGTAGGCCTTAGTATGACCGATCATTTCACTCGATATTCACTTGTCATCGTCTTTTAGTTCTCTTGTTATTGTACTGACTACTTTTACCTACCCGTTGACCCCTATTACCCTACTCTATCCTACTCTTTATTTCAATCATAATGGACTAGCAAAAACGTGTTGAAATTTTTAATTCAGTAATTAGGTATATTATCACCGAAAATAAAAATTAAAATATACATATTTGTGACAATGATTTGAAAAAAATTATAATCAGAATCTATTTTTACAAATCTCCGAAAGCGTAATCGAAATTTAAAATAAACTTGCCAGGAACGTTGTAAAAACCCCTTAGAGTAGAGTAGGTAGTGTACTTTCCAACACTTCCAAATTGTGTACTTCACTAAATTGTTACAAATACACGAATTAAAAATAATGTATTAGGAAGCCACGCCTACAGAGGAATGCGCGCGGCAAGGAACGGGAACGAAGGGATGGTTACTAAATGAAAAAATAGACTCGATCCCACAGATGAGTAAAATAAGATTTACTGATCTGTGCTCGATCCTATCCTACTTGATTACTAAATCGTTGACTTGCTGCTTACGATTAAAGAGCTTTTAAGTGATTGTTTACACGCATAATTTTACTATTTAGTTAAAATTAAGGTAGGTAATCACTTCCCTACTTAATACGTGTAAACAGCCATTAGAACAACCACAAGAGTTGAATAGATGAATGACGTGTAAAAAATTTATAATTTAATCACATTATTTTTTCGACTACCAAAATTAATTCATTCATTCATAACTTAAAAACTAGTTCACTTTAATGAAGGCCATCACTAGTGAATATAGTGTCCTATGATAATTTCAGTATTCTATTAAAATAGTGGCTCACTAGGGAGCTTCTGTAGCATCTTAGGATTCATGGTCCCTGATATTATTTCCAATCCACTTCACTTGTGCACAATAACCAAGCTTTATTATGTAAAATGCCACATATATTACACAATATAGGGTCAAAAAGCACAAATTTATGAATAAAAAACAAAAACCACTACATGACAACTTGAGATCCCGCCAAAATCTAGAACTAAAATGGTGTAGTATATTAATTCTATGGTATAATTAATATCAGTACGCATTAGGTACGCAAATTGAAATCTCAAATGGGTACTACAAAGTTAAAACATTAAAAATATTAAAAGTTGGATTATGTATACTGTTCACTCGTTTTAAAATACAATAAAATCAACATTTCACTGAATTTCGTTATTAGTTTTATTCCAAGATTGACATAGAGTGATAGATTAAAAAGTGTGACCAAATTAACATAAAAATTACACAGAATATTTTTCTTAATGATACCAATGTTTTCAAACATCTCGCCCACCAAGAACTTCGTTCTTAAATCAAATTAACAAACAAGAAAAAATCACCAATACCTACTTATTGATATAACTTAAATTCAATCAACATAAGTATACAAAGTAATAAGCACATAAAATCAACAATCACACACAAGCAACAAATACAACAAATAAGCAAATTTATAAAGGCATGCATAAATATACTATAGAAATGTTTACATAACAACTCTTTTTTTTTTTTTTTTTTAATATTGAAAATTTACGCAACCTTTACAAATTTTTACATCTCAAACCTTTACTTAAACGTTTTATTATCATTTAAGAGGATACACAACTTATTTAAAGATCGTTTATATAATCCAAATTTAGTTTTCACTGTTACAACTCTAGTTATACCGTCTAGACCTGTATGTTTTTGTATAATTTTTCCTAAAAGCCATTTTGCCGGTGGAACATTTTCGTCTCTAATGATAACAATATCTCCTATATTTGGTTCATCTCCTTTAACTGACCACTTATATCTATTATTTAAAGTTATTAAGTATTCTTTAGACCATTTATTCCAAAATGAATTTACCATTCTTTGACAAAACTTCCACCTACTTAGATTAGAACATTTATTAATTGAATGATCTTCATCAGGTATAGTGATAAGAGGTTCGCCCACCAAGAAATGTCCTGGGGTTAAAGGAAGTGGGTCGTTAGGGTCATCACTAATATATGATATAGGTCTAGAATTTAAACAGGCTTCAATTTGAGTTAAGACTGTGCAAAGTTCCTCAAATGTTAACGTTGAATCTCCAATAATCTTTTTTAAATGTGTTTTAGTTGATCTTACACCTGCTTCCCACAGTCCTCCAAAATTAGGGGCATGTGGAGGAATGAAATGCCAGGAGGTGCCTTCACCTGCCAACATCTGTTGAAATTCACTTGTTAGTTGAGATATATTCCTCTTATACATTTCACACAACTCTTTTTGTGCTCCTAAAAAATTGGTACCATTGTCACTGTATAAATTTTGACAATGTCCTCTTCTGGAGACAAACCTTCGAAAGGCAGCTATAAATCCTTTCGACGTTAAGTCTGACACAGCTTCTAAATGTATAGCTTTTGTTACCATACATATAAATAAGCATATATAGCCTTTATAAGACCTTGCACCTCTCCCAGGTGAAAATCTTATATTTATATGCCCTGTGAAATCCACACCTGCACTTTTGAATGGTCTGGATGGTGTAATTCGAGCCTTCGGTAGTTGACCCATAAACATGTTGTTATTTTGCTTTCTGTACCTAACACAAGTGACACATTCTCTGTATATCTTCTTCACTAAAATTCTACCGCGAGCTATCCAATACTTTGATCTTATATAATTTAACATGATTTGTGGACCACCATGCAAGGTTTTAATGTGAGCATCCAAAGTTATTAACCTTGTTAAATGACTTTCATAAGGTAGAATTACAGGATGTCTTTTATCATAGCTTTCTGGTGAATGAGTCACTCGACCACCTACTCTTAATATATCATTTTTATCTAGAATAGGACTGAGTGTATGAAGAATACTTTTCTTTGATACATTTTCTTTACATTTTAAATCTTTTATTTCTTCTTCAAAATATAATATCTGAGTTGCTTTTATACAAATGTTAAGTACTTCCTCCATTTCTTTCGTAGTTATAAATGTTATATTTTCTTTAGGTCTACTGTCTTTTGGTAATCTAAATTTCAAAATTCTTCGACAATATGATAAAATTCTTAAAGCCTTTTTTAAATTCGAAAACTTTTGCCAAACAAAATTCTCAATAGGTTTTACAACTGTGGCTAACAATTTTATAGGTTTAATCTCTTCTGTGGTTATAAATTCATTAAATTCTGTCTTATATTTATTCTTTTTAATTAAAAAATCAGGCCCATGCCACCACATATCTAACTTAATCAAATCGCAGCTTGACAAACCACGCGAAGCAGGGTCTGCAGGATTATTATTTGTAGAAACATGATTCCACTGATGACTATCTAAGATGTTTAGAATGTCTGACACTCTATTGCTAACAAAAGTGGTCCATCTACTTGGTTCACCTTTTATCCACGCTAAAACAACCGTAGAATCAGACCAAGCAAACAGATTAACTTTAGGTATTCCCATTATCACTGAAACTTCATAAATTAATTTAGCTGCTAGGACAGCTGCACATAGTTCTAGTCTTGGAATAGAAATTTGTCTATCAATTGGCGCAACTTTAGTCTTTGCGGACACCAAATGTACATAAATATTTCCTTTATTATCAATTACTTTAATATATACAACAGCAGCATATGCTGAACTAGATGCATCTGCGAAAACATGTAATTCACATGCATAATCTGTTCTATAATTAAGCCAACGAGGAATTTTTATATGCTTTGTGTTGCATAAATCTCTTTTAAAAGCAATCCACTCATTCAAAAGTTCAGAAGGAAGGATATTATCCCAGCTCAGATTTAATTTCCAGAGCTTTTGCATGAGAATCTTTGATATAACAATGACTGGAGCTAACCATCCTAATGGATCATACAGCCTACCTATATCCGACAATACCTTTCTCTTTGTTACCACATCTTCAATACCTTCAATTTTATAATTATATTCAAAACTATCTGTAATTTTGTTCCAAGAAATTCCCAACACTTTTACTATATTGTCTGTTTTAAATATTATAGTCTCTGTATTTTTTTGTTTTTCACTTTTTATGTAGTTTAATAAGGTATAGCTGTTTGTACACCATTTCTGTAACTGAAAACCACCAGAGTTCATTAAATCATTCATTTCATTAAATATTTGTATAGCATCATTTTCCTCTTCACATCCAGTTAATAAATCGTCCATATAAAAGTCTTTTAAGGTTATTGCTGATGCAAGAGGAAAATTTTGTTGTTCATCTTTAGCTAATTGTTGAAGTGATTTTACTGCTAAATATGGAGCACAAGCTGTTCCAAATGTAAGTCTCAATAAACGATAATGTTGTATTGTTTGGTTCGATTCTCGTCTCCAATATATTCTCTGGTAGTCTGTATCGTCTTCATGAACCAGAATTTGTCGATACATTTGAGATAAATCAGCTACTATACAATAAGGATGATATCTCCACCTCATCAATATATGACGGAGATCTTGTTGAATTTTAGGTCCAATTAGAAAAGTATCATTTAAGGATATGTTATTCGTACCTTTACAAGAAGCATCGTAGACCACACGAAGTTTCGTTGTTTCTCTGTCTTTCTTAATCACAGCATGATGAGGTAGATAGACAGCCTTTGGATTTTTTATTTCTTCAACCTTTGTAATCTCTTCCATATGGTTTTGATCAATGTAATCTTCTATAGCTTTGGTATATTCCTTCTGTAAAGTTTTATCTTTATTAAACCTTTTTTCTAATAAATTAAATCTATGTAGAGCGATTTTGTCTAAACTGTTATTTAGACACCTGGGTTCAGAATGTTTAAAGGGTAAACGAACTTTATATCGTCCATCTTTCTCTCGTATGGTAGTTGTATGAAATAACTCTTCACATTTATTCTCATCGCTTGTCATTTTCTTATAAACTTCATTAGGTTCTTTTTCTAGCTCCCAAAATTTCTTCAATATTTCGTCTTCTTTTACTCTAAGGTGTAAGTTTACAATTTTCTTAGGATTAGGATTTTCAATCCGGCCTGATAAAACCCATCCGAGTTGCGTATTTTGTGCAACTGGACCACTGTATAAAGGATGTTTCAAAAGACCACTCAAAATGATCTCACTATATATCTCAACTCCCAGGATAATGTCGATTTTACCAGGTGTTCCGTACTGAGGATCGGCTAATGGTAGTGTCTCAATATCTGACCATTCTTTGACCACAACATTATTGGTAGGTAGAAAAGATGTCAAAGAACGTAGCACGAAAGCTTGAACCTGCACAGAAAAATTGGGAGTTTGGATTGACTCTAAATTAAATAAAACCTTACTTTTAATTTTCATATCACCATCACCTACACCTGAAACAAGACCATTCATAGGGATTTTATACAAGCCTAATCTTTGTACTGTGTCTTCGGTTACAAAAGATGCTTCAGAACCCTGATCTATTAAAACTCGAACTATTTCGGAAAACCCAGATGGGGTTTTGATCTTAGCTAACGCTGTTGCCAGTAGTACTTCACTATTACTCTCCACAGCAAAGTGAGCCAAGATCTTTTTCTCATTATCTTGATTAGAGGACTCTTTGTTGACAGAAACAGCACGAGTTCTTATATTCTCCGTTGGTGAGGGTCCGCAAGCTGTAGCTCTCTCAATATGTAATAAGGTATGATGTCTTCTTCCACAGCGTCGACAATAGGTAGGTCGGTGACAGTTTTTCACATTATGGCTTGAGGCAAAACAATTGAAGCATAGCCCCTTGGATTTTATAAACTCTATTCTCTTTTCTGGGGGCTGGCTTTTAAATTGTTCACATTGGAATAATAAATGTTGATTATTGCATTTTACACAAGCTAAATTTTTATTTATATTTGTTTCTAGTGTGCAGTGATATGACTTCTGTTTTGATCCCATATGTTTATTTACTTTACATTCTTCCAAGATTTCCAAACTTCTGAATCTTGTCTCTAAGAAGCTCACAAGATCATTCCATGTTGGAAGACTATCAGAATCGCATTGACTCAAGTTTGATTCCCACAATTTTCTAGACTCTATATCCAGTTTTGTTACAATTAAATGAATTACGATTGTATCCCATGAATCAACGATTATGCCCAAATTTTTGAGTAATTTTAAGCAAGACGATGTATTATCTAAAATTTCTTTTATTGCGGTCGAAGATTCAGTTGTTATAATTCTTTGTGCAAATAAACGCTTCATTACTTCAGTGACATTATACCTTTTGTTATTATATCTGCGTTTTAATTGATTCCAGGCTTCTTCATAATTTGTCTCTGTAGTATTAAGGTTCATAAGAAGTTTCTCTGGTTCACCAGACAAGCAACTTTTCAGATAATGTAACTTTTGTACTGGATTTATATTATTATTATTGTGTATTAGGGAAACAAACATGTCATGAAACATTTGCCATTCTTCATAACTTCCTTTAAAACTCGGCAATTGGATTTGTGGCAATTTAACTTCACATAGTGATTGTGATGGAACAGTTATAGTTTTTGAATTGGAGTCTGACTTTTCCGTCAACATTTTAAAATCTTCCTTAAGCTTTGTTTTGTAATCCGTATAAATATCGTCGAATTCATAATATACATTGCTTATAAAATACTCGTTTTTCTGTTTTTGTTCTTTTGACACTTTACTGACAATGTCCGAATGTAAACTCATAAAATCATTAGAAATTTTCTCTAAATTTTCGAGTTTTGATTCAACGTAAGATTTTGTTATACGTGTTTTCGGCGATTTTTTATAATTCTCGAAAGCTTTTTTTACTTTTTCTAAATTATCATCTTGCCGCAGATAAAGTGACTCCATTTTGTTCGTATAATTTACAACGTAATAGTTGTACTAGGGATTTTTTCCAAGTTCACTTCAAACTAAATAAACGAACAAACTGTTCTTTTACACACTATTTATTCATTTGGTTTATTTATTTCCCGGGTTTCGGCACCATGTTCACTCGTTTTAAAATACAATAAAATCAACATTTCACTGAATTTCGTTATTAGTTTTATTCCAAGATTGACATAGAGTGATAGATTAAAAAGTGTGACCAAATTAACATAAAAATTACACAGAATATTTTTCTTAATGATACCAATGTTTTCAAACATATACCTACTTATTTGTAATTAGATATTAAGATGTTATGGTAGGTATCAAATCAAAAGTACATTATATAATATGGGTCTTTGATAACTTTACAAAATGTTATTTATTAAATAGGGGAAAGTGGTATATAATGATTCGGGAAAACGCATATAAAATGTACCAAGACCACAAATTTCGTGAAATCGGTGAATTTACTGGATGTCTACACTATTGACCTTTAAATTATTATCAGTAGAATTTAATTATTTAATAAGAGTTTTTTTTTGTTTTTCAATAAAATCGACATCAAATCAAACAAAGGTATAAAGGTAATAAGTTTCAAATAATCGAGTTGTAAAAGTTGTTAAATAAAACATTGCTGTGTTCGAGGTACAGAAGTCCAATTTAATTTTTTCTCTGATTATTTTGACTAGAGGGTTGAGATTTAGTGCAACGGAGGTTTTGAGGCTTGAATGGAACGGAACACATTCTTTCGAGTTTGGGAGGTTTTCGACTTAAAGAAGTTCTAATGTACTTAGATATAAAATATTATATTTTGAAAAAATGCGATGTCACAAAATTTGGGACCCCTCCCCACCCCTTGTCACACAATTTCACAATTCGTCGACCCCCTCCCACCTTAAACGTGTGACGTAATTTATGGATGGCCCCTAACACAAGTCATAATTTTCACTAGTAAAGTTTGGAGTAGGTAAAGGCCTAAATTTCAAGTATATTTGTCTCGTACAATGAACTGTTTTACCCTTTATCTAAAATATTTGTGTGTTTTACGTAACAATTTATAAAATTGTTTAAAAAATGCCTTATCTGTTATTTATAAAATGATTATGAATAATGTTTATCCCACACATTGAGAATGTATAACAAGAGTTTAATATTTTTTTCAGCTATAATAGAAATACATAGTTATAAAAGCTACTACTAAGTAGTGCTTACACTCAAAGAAAGAAGAAAATAATATTAAACATTTTAAAGTTAGGATGTCTCAGGGGTAGCGATACCCGACTTCGCGCGAAGGTCGTAAGTTTGATTAGTACAATTATGTATCATAAAAGCTTTTATAGAAGAAAAAATCTTGATTAAATAATAGTAATATAACTGGATGTGTTTTTACGTAAATGGCGTAGAAAATACATTACGTATCTATAAAATATAAATAAGTATTATTCTGAAGGATTGATATCATTAATATGATGATCGAATGACATTCACAGTCAAAATTTAAAGCAGAACGATGGACGTGTCTAGTGATGATCCATTTATATCGTCTAGTGCATTAGCATCGTAGACGTTAACAAAAAGCTAGTTGTGTATGCAACACATTTTCAATGTATGTCCCAGGAGCATCCCGTAATTGTTGCACATCAATCTCCGTTCGTTGTTGCAAAAACAAAACATTTATTATTGAACATATTATCATTCAGTAACAGAAACTGTTATCGTGATTTATACAGCTGATTCCAATTCTTACATTATACAGATCGAAATGCATGAAAGTTCAACGACGAAGTGTTTTTATTCAGAACTGTTGGCTTCTATATCTAATGCTACTAAGTGATCAATTCTTGTGTGTATATTATTTATAATTATATATCTATATAATTGGTTTCTCGGTAACGGCACCAAATATTTGGATTAAGTTTTGGATTCAGATAATGTATTTTAAAACCATCGAGTGATACTCGTTCGCTCACAAAATATATTTCAAGGGAAATTAAAAGTCAGATATATAATGCAAACAGAATACGTCTTATAACAGTTAAAACAGCTAGTATTTCTTAGAAGTCAATTGTAATCCGCCAGTTGACTGTATGTTTTATAAATATTCTTTTTCACAAAACAATACCGACTCCTAAACATGGTACCTAGAAAAAATGTACGAAAAAAAAAAAAAAAAAAAATGGTATTTATTTACTTAGAAATATCCTTTTTAACTCAATTTAATATTGTTAGGAACTATGCGTATGCCACATAATTTATTAGAACAATAATATACAATTACTGTTATATTTGTATTCAAAGCCAGCCTCCTTTTTTGAAGACTTAGTAAAACAAATAAAAGTTTTTAGGTAGTGTTAGGTTCTATAATATACTTCCTAAGCACATTAGCGATTTGCCGGATAGTAAGTTCAAGAATCATGTTAATCTGGTTTTATTGTCGAAGGGGTGTCGTAGGGTGGCTGATTACATGAATGATGGTGATGTCTGGATGTGATTTCCTCTCTGGACATCTACTGAAAATGATAATTACTGTATTTATTTAAATACTGTAAAAACAATTTTAAAAAAGATAATAAGATGTTGATAAACCCGATCGAGTATCTTGTCGATTCTTTTCGATGGTCGGGATGTTTTCCGAACCGGTGGTAGTGTTTTGACATTCATAAGTGGACCTAAATTGAATAAAAGATATTTTGATTTTGAAGTCACTTAAAAATTAAAGTAACTTATTGACTAATATTGGTCTATAGAGAAAAAGCCTAAAACAATAGAAATCTGGAAAAAGTAATTGTCTAATAATTTCTTGTCTGTGAGTCACGTGATTTCAAACACCAATTAGATAAAATGACGTCAGTAGTATTGTATCAGTTGTCAGTTCACTTGTTACCCGATTGACACCTTTGACAGTTTTGACAGAATAAATGAATGATGACGTCACGGGTATTATTTTCGACTTAAAAAGTGTTTAAAATAATTTTTCAAAAGTAGTCTACTCCCAGTGCAGTGTAGTGATTTTATCGTCAATAAATCGTAGTTTAATATGTTGATAGCCAATTTGGGGGTGAATGAATAGTGTTACCTCTATACAACTAAACACAAGGAGTATTGTCATTTATATCTGATTTTGTAATTAAATTCATTTCACAAACAACATAATGTCATATTACATAACATTTTTTAATGATGTTTACTATTAAACCTACAGTAGGTAGGTTCATGTGTCGCCATTCATAGAATAATGTAAAAAGTACTATAAGTTTGAACTGAACATGCTTTAAAGTCACTGTTAGGTCTATGATAAATTGTCTATTTAAATAGTAATAATCATATATGTTTTATGTACCTTATATGCGAAAACAGCTAAATGGTGTAGAATTTATGAATATTTCGTACACATTAAGAATTTAAGCACTGTATGTTTTCTGAATAAAATAAAATAAATAAATAATGTTTTTTTTTTTTAATTCCAAGGAAGTAAGTACAATATAATAGTCAAGACGGCTGAAGTATGAGTCTGCATAGCCATTTGTTAGCTATCATATTGATGACTTGCGAATATTACAGTTAATGCTTGTAGTTAGCTGTTCACGTGGACTGTTTCCAAAATTCGAATGGATGTATCTAGTCAGATTAGAGGAATTTTCAGCAAATAGGCATATGTAGGTTGCGATTGCGATCCAAGGGCTAGAGTCTTCACCGTTCTGCGTTACTACCAATATATAATAGAATCGTTTAACAAAATGTGCGTATAAAAAAAAATGTATATATAATAATAATTTACACATGTTGAGAAATATCACCACACTCGTAAACTTGTATTATTTCATGATACTATACTTAGTGTTACTATACATGATCTTATACCTACATACATTAAAGCAAATTGTATAATAAAATGACGATTCAAACAGATAGACAGCTGCCAATCGCGGTTAACAAAATTAGGCAAAATAATTCTTGAAAAAATATCGTTGCATTTCTCAGGCACTAAATCAAATACGGTTGTTGACTGTGAGCAGCAGACATACGAATGTATAATT
The DNA here is from genome assembly GCA_033032175.1 of Saturnia japonica. Lineage (NCBI taxonomy): Eukaryota > Metazoa > Arthropoda > Insecta > Lepidoptera > Saturniidae > Saturnia > Saturnia japonica. The sequence goes on from CM065305.1 coordinate 11,414,680, forward strand.
AATAGATTCATGTCTAGATTACCTCTTCAATTTATAGAAAATCTAGGAAGATATCGATAAACACTAGTAGGTACCACATAAATTTCCTTAAATTTTTACCAAGTTGATAAATTTCCATGTATCAAGTAAACAGATGTGTCGATGAAAAGTTTTTTGATATAGCAATAGGACTACAAATTGATTCGATGTTATACATGATGAAATATTTATGTAGCATCTGCTGTGGATCCGAGATGTGCGGTGAAGTGCGAGGTGGCGCGGGGATAACCCGCATATGCAATGGCGTCCCACCGCGACAATCGTCAGGGAAATCGATGCTAATCAGACTCACACTGAATAATGCGGTGTTTTGACGGGTCAAGTGTCTGTTTGCTGTATGTATCACAATTTATTACCAAGTGAACAATGATAATTTGTATTGTAGCACGTTCATATGTGGATTCAGTATTATCTTTTGTTTTTGGTATGCCATATTAAAACAAAGTTTATTGTTCAATTTTCAGATCATTTTCCTTTTCCTCCGTGTCGGTTGCCGGATGCTTTCAGTTTTAATGCAAACAGTAACTTTATAAAAAAAAAAAATCCCGTGAGGGGGGGGGGGGTGAAGGGCTGCAAGTACACTCTATCTTGCCGGTGCCCATGGGCATACTTACGGCTTTAGTCATAAAGATGCGGAAATGTGTTTGCCTGTTGTTTTTACAGCTATACCGAAATTTGTGTAAATTGGAATTTTAATGAAATTTAGCAGATATTTTTCATTTATTCTTAGAACATAGAATACTTCCCTTTAAACGTAAATATTTTCACGCGGGCAACAACATGACTTATATGAGTTAATTATTTACATTAATTAATTATACACATATTTTAATACATTGGCGTTTCTTTTAGAATAATTATTTAACGAAAAAAGGAGACGGGTATTTCTGGGCCCAGAATGTAATTAGTTGAAATATAGTTTATAAAATATCTTTTTTTATCTACGCACATGTCTGTATGGAAGAGTCTCCGTCTCCTTAAACATTATTTCTTCTTCTTATATATAAAATATGTTTGTATGTATGTTCTCTGTGGACTTCAAAACAGCAAAGCAACGCGTAGCTGGGTTTGCTAGTTGTATATAAAAATCTTACAACGATGTACTGAGATGGACCACGGTGAATAAATAATTACTTTGGATAGTTTCTTTGTTAACGAGCTTTTATACGGTGGCTATAGATCTATGGAGATTTAATATGAAGCGATCGGCAACTCGAAGAGAAAGAGCATAGTTTACGCTTGTGTTATATCGAGAAAGGGACACGAGACCATTTTCTCAAGCATATGTTATGTTATTAGCCTACGTAAAACGTTATCAGAACAAATCTCGCTCATTTTTGCAAAATGTAATGGTTTTAAGTGAAATTTAATGTTTACTAGACTTGTTCAATTGTGATTACGTGTACTTGCAACTCTTATAATAAAGAAATTAACAAAATAATACGTAGGTACACTAGTGTATTCCATTTTTGAATTGATTTGGATGAACCTACAACCGATCTATAACTATGTGAAGTATATATATCATTAAAAGAATGATGGTGATGTCTGAAAGTGACTTCCAGTGGCTGACTAATAATAATAATAACAACTGTAAACAATATATTATATCTAGTGTAAAAAAAATATACATTTTTTTAAAGCTTTACGAATCGGTAGTTGTGAGTTGACATTAATGTGCCTTTTAGGGCCGAAATGGAATAAAATATTTTTGACAATTTTTTTTTTAAATTACTTAGGTATATTACATATTTAAAGGAAAATATAAACCTATAACTTATTCATTGTGCAATAATGAATGAGTGCTTTTTATCCCCATAGGCGAAATGAATTCCCACAGCTCCCACGAGGGTCACTAGTGAGACAATATTGTGAGTGACAGTGGTTGCGGCAGGCGCCAGCGCATCGCACCGCACCGCACCGCACCCGGCATCTGCTCCCTGTCGTGGGAGTCCGCGTGGAAACTGATCGCACCATCGCGCCAACAATAACACACAAATCAACGAGCCGACCGTGGCAGGTTCCGGACTCACCCCTCTGGAAGCTGTGGGAACCGTTCAATTAATAGCATTCCTTGCAAAATCCCTATCTAAATTTGAACGATCTGTAATACTACAGAGTTTTATGGGGTGGTATAATGGGAAAGCATTGAGTACTGTACACTGACCGGAACCGCTATCGAGTGCAACGTGATTGTTATTTTATCAATTGAATAGCTGTTGCCGGATTAAAATACTTTTGAACGATAAGTAACATTTGTTTTATTAAAAATAAAAAGAGAAATGAGAATCTAGACTAGAAACTAGACGAACGAGTGGAATTCTTTTGAATAGGTACAAAAAATAAAATATATAATTACAAATATCGATTATAACATAACATAACATACCATCACGTCTGTATTCCCCGAAGGGTTAGGCAGAGATGTACATGTACACCCACAGTTCGCCGAGTATGTTTTTAGGTCCCATGTAATAGGGGGCGAGCCTATTTATTGCCATTAAACGGGCACGAAGCCAAAATTCGAGCTGCTACTGAAAATTTCATAGGAAAAAAACCCAATAACACTGCTCGAACTGGGAATCGAACTCAGGACCTCGATCATAGCAGTCGCGCTTACGACCTAGTGGTCGTGGTAGCCTAGTGGCTAACGAGGCAGTCGAATGTTAAATTAATGATAGTTGTCAAAACTTAAATAAGATGGACATATTAACTTGATAAATACATATTATTTATAGGTACATTTGTACTTTTATGCAATCCGTAAATAACGTTTCATTTGTTCAAAGTCGAACGACAATATAAGAAGACGGTGCGCTGGTGGCGCTTTATCAAGCATGTTAAAACTGTGCATGGAGTTTTTGTGGCAACTTAAAATTCATGCTTCTAGTTATTGTTTATTGACAAATTGACAGTACTGTTCCTAATTGTAAACACAGTACCTACAATCCAAACACAACGGTGACCAGCGAGAGATCGGTAATCCTTTGGCGATCGCTACTGTCATACTTCATATCTCTTTACGTTAGGCTAGAAGAATTCAATGTCGGATAAGGAGAGATCAGTACCACAAAACCGCTTTCCAAAACCAAGCGTGCTCTCGCCTACGCCCGCGAAACCACCGTTCTCTCTGTAGGGGACTGGCGGTTAACTTCGCTCCAGCACAACCGCCACGTTCACCCTTTCTTGCGGCAACTCAAGCCTAAGGCCGTTCCCTCGGTTTGGGGCCGTTGAGCCAAGCAGCAGCTAGCGCGATACAGTGACACTGAACTTTCATTCACTAGCTACCAATAGACACCATTACACTACACTACCACACAGGTACATAAGTTCCATAAGGGACCATTTTTTCTTTTTTAGTACTAGTTAGACAACAATTTGTATTTGTCAGAAACATGTAGATAAGTTTAGGTCGAATTCTACAGATAGGGAATTAGCCAGTTCGCGAATTAATTGCAACTGCGACAAGAGCCTAAGCCGAAGTTTGGCCACTTTGGTACTCTTGAGAGCTTGTTGTTACGTTTTCGCTTTCAGTACTCACCCCCAAGCCTGGTGAAGCTGTAAATGCCATCTGAGGCTCGAGTAATTGGACTCTTTATGGATAACAGTATAGTCAGTCAGAAAAAAAGAAGTAAGGAACACGTGGGCAGGACGACAAAGATCTTTTTATATATGTGTTACATCGACAATTTCTGCTTTAAAATAATATGGTGTACTTTAAATTCACTTCTTATTTGTGATATAAACTTTAAATGCTAATATTGAGTCATGATGGACAACTGTAAAGAATTAAATCGAGTACATAAATATAAAGACGCACCAGCGCGGCGGCATTACTCATGAATTGAATTTGCATTATTTGATTCCAGCGCGTCAGATCAGGGGACAATTTAGATTTTTGTATAATGAGATACGAATAATATTATGCTGCAATAAATATAACGGCAAAATGATTGTTTGAAATTTTTCGTTTAATTTTTTTCCTAATATCAAAAATTGATATCTTGAATATTAATCTAATTTTTATTGAGTCTTTTATTTATATTCAACTAGCAAACCCGGCCAAGTGATGTTGTGCCGTTTTGGATTCCATAGGGAACATTGATCCGATCGTTACCAAACTTTACAGGATCATATTGAATATTGTCTGAAAATTTCATCAAAATCGATCCAGCCGTTATGAATGCAATAGGGAACATACATACAAAAATAGATTTTTATATATAAGAAGAAGATAAGATTTATAAAGAAAGTTATTAAAAAAATCTAAATAACTGTCGAAAGATACCAATATTATTCAAAACAGGAAAAGTTATTTTCATTTTCTTTACCTAATTTATATTGAATTAATATAGAAACCAAATTTTAATATGTTTAAACAGTAAATAATTTACATATTTTATTAAATGACTTCAGTAGGGGAAATTGGCCACCTGACGCGGATGGCTCCGATGAATTTGGCGTGATCAGCGGCCACCCTCCACCGTCTCGTCGTGTGCACGTAGGTAAGTAACCAGCAATTTTACATTTAACTTACATCATGCGACAATTATTAACATAACGATTGTATTAGTATGAAAATTACGGACTTTAATGTGCAAATGTACCATGTAAGTAATAAGTGTTGTTAGAATTTATATATTAGTCGCTGAGCAATAAACACTAATTATTTATTAAATGTTATGTAAAAAAAAAAATATTTTGGAGCATACGTTCTAACTTAAAAATATGCGAAATTAGCACGTTTTTAAGAATTCGCTTTTGATACAAATTTTGCAATCGTTAATAAACGTGTTTGTTTGAAATGTCTTTGTCTCTTCAATATATGTATTTAAAATAGATTTCTAAATTTCACACACAATACTAATAAGCAGAAAATAATTAAGTACATATAATAAAAAAATATCACTCTAAAGATGACATTTTTATCATAAATATGATTCTGGTATTCAAATGGAGGGCATAAAACCAAAATGAAATAAAATTGTAACATAGTAATTGTTAGTCCAAAAGTTTTAAGTATTTCAGTTATACTCGTTAAATAAACCCTTAGATTAGAGATGCAACATAAATTAGTCATTCGATGAAATATGGAGCCTGGTAGTGTTACGGACCATAAGTTTTTCGATTACATCGTACGCGTGTCGACCCCAACTGTCAGCAGTCGCGTGTCCGCTTAATAAGCTCTTAATGAAATTAACGACTGTTGTGCCGTATTGATGGGGATGACCAACAAAAACGTAACAATTACAAATTCGTATGTTGTTTGATACAGAACTCCCTTACTGAATAATAATTACCGTTAATATTATATGCACGCTACATTAATTTATTTTGACTCCGAAGAAGGTGTTACAATAACAACAAACAATATAGTAGATACCTAACTACAATGTATGTATTATATGACTACAAATGGCGAGCATCGAAGTGAGCCGCTTTTATGAGTTTGTCACCAACTCCGCAGAAAGTCGTGTGGATATATCGATACTCAATATAAATAACATCGTAATTGATTTAAGACATGATTTTCAGCACAGCCGTTTAAACAAATGGATGTTTTTCATGACTTTATTGCCATCATTATTCAAATGTAAATCGGATGCTACCTATTTTTATAGCTCCATATTTGTAAATTGTAACTAATTAATCAACGATGATATTAAACATATACATACATGTCACGATGTCATAAATATTTCTTTTAATTTACAGTTATAATTTTAGTCAAATAATGCGTTGTAGAGAGGCTTTAAAACTCGAATATAGAGATATTTTCCTGTATTAGCGTATTTTCTTGTAATAAGGTAAAGTTATGATGTTATTAATATTGGTAACTCTGGGAGTACACTATTAGTTTACATTATTATTCAATGTAATGTAATTTCTTGTATCCAATACATCTACCGCTAGAGAGAAAAAAAAACACCATATGGACTTCCAACCTGTTGTCTGAATGCCTGTTTTTATTTTCTTCTAAGTATAAAAAGAAACTGAAAAATATAATGGTTCAATATTTTTTCAATATATTATGTGCAAACAAAATTAGATAGAAACGGTTATAATCACGCAATTCAATAATAGGTATTACTGTTAAATTGGTAAGTAATGTACAAATACGCGCCCTGGCCGCTTATGTGAGGACTTTCTTAATTAAGTGACGAAAAGGGATAGATGTGATTGATGGACAAGCAGCCATAAAATAATTGATAATAAAATTAACATAAAATCGGTAAAAAAGAACGATAGGTACTTAATTGAGTAGAATTTCTTTGTTCAGCTGAAATAAAAACCGATTTATCAATAAGTTTTTGTTATCTTGTAAATTATATTTTTTATTTTGTTTTATCTACATAATATGTAAAATAAGTCATAAAATATAAAAGGCAAAAATGATGTAAGAGTCGGCAGTGTTCTCAATGACATTCTTAATATTCCATTATAATAAATAAATAATTTTTAACACTTTCTCATGAAATCGTGGAAGATTAAAACCCTACTTACACAATATTACATTACACAGCATATACCTACGTACTACAATATTGACAGAAGCTCTATTTGGTTTTTGATTCTGATATATACATATGTGGACTAGTTATAACCGTAAATAAAGAATAAAGCTTTGCTTTGTACATATTATCAGGGATGTGACACACATGAGTCGTGTTTACCTATAGGTTGCTTAATGGCGATGTGCCAGATCCCTCCTAAGACGACTGGATACGTGAATGAACACGTGCGCGCGCGCAAACACATGCCTGCCAGTATTCACACCGGCTTCTTTCAACTACTGATTAGATAAGGTGAGGCGGTAAAGTAATTAGCAATCAAAAAGTTAAATGAAAAAAGAGTGACACAATCTTCGCAAAGTGTGATCGGGTACAACCTGTACAAATATTTTTTTTAAAAATCAGCAGTATTTGCGAACCTGTGTTCCAGATGGCATTGGAGGCATAACTATTCAGTCCTCAAGACTGCAATCCTTTCTGAGGTTGGTTATAAATAGCAATAGTCTGCAGTGATCACCTTAAAATCAGGCAGAACGAATGCTTCATACAAAAAAAAATGTAACACATGATGTTAGACAGCATGAATATGTATTTTACTATAACGCAAAAAAAAAATTGATAATAGTGATCATTATGCACTATTAATGCAGTTTTTTACGCATTTATTTCAATTGTATTTCGTTGCGTAACTTAATTTGAAAGTCAAATATTTGAAAATATCGACCTGTGCCAATTCTTTGAGGAAACGTGTAAAACTGTGAGTTTTATTATAGCATAATTATTACTATCATCGAGTTATACTAGTATATGTAATAAAAATGACACGGCGCCTTTGTTATTTGTATTTCTAAGACGTTTTTCTAAAAATCTGAAAAAAAAACTGCTAAAGTAATATTTTGCATTTCATTGAATTAACCTATTAAACCTGAAACTTGAAACCTGAACCTCCGGTCGCGTAACACACGTACCTTTTACGATTTTTGTTTTTAAATAGTTTTTCTAGTTTTCTCAGTAGTAACGAATCGTGTGAACCATATCGTTATTTGTATTTATACATATATTATGAATATTCAATATCATGTGATTTATTGAATATTTGTGGTAATTAACAAGAGTAATGTATTTCAAAGTGGTCCACATAATACGCTCTGGGAAAGGTATTGTGCACACCTGCTCACAGCTTCCGATTGCTCGTAGTGAAAGGGAGACCGTTCGGTTCTTGCCGCAGTCAACGTTTTATCAAACACAATTGAATTCTGGTTTATAATTAATTCAAAAATATGCACTAGTTTTGTGATCCGGTTTCCTTTATACAGCTACCTATCGATTTCTACATATTTCATATACATATGTCCTGTATATGATTAACATTCTTTTTTGTTGGGTTAAGTAGTTGATCGTTATCATACTTGTATTGTACGCGCACAGGTAATTAAACAAAATCCCATAGAAGAAATGGTAACTATTACTTAGGTATCGACCCTTAGCGTAAAATATGTATTTTAAATTATTTCAGATTTATTGTCGTATTTATTTTAAGTTTTTTTATAGTAATTTCATTATATAATACTTTGGGCGACTTGAAACACATCCTTAAATCATTAAATCACATTTAAGATTGACAGTCGCGTACATTTTGACACAACATAACTGAATTTTTTTTGGTGCAAGTCGTCGCTAGTCGTCGACTGCTGTTTTATTTGAGTTATTATAATAATACACCATACATACTATAAAGTAATAGTATCTAATCTAATATAATACTATTAAGTGAGCAATTGTTGTGTGTATGTAATTGGTTTCTCAGAAACGGCTCCAACGATTTAGATGAAATTTTGTATTTAGATAATGTTTTACATTCTATGTTTACCTAGATAGGTGTTTTTCTTTCTTTTTTCTAAGATACCGATTATTGAACATTCATCTTTTGAAAAAAAAACCCGAGCATGTCGTTTCGTCTAAGCTGGTACTAAGTATAAATAATAAACAAAAATTCTTACATTAATAATATTAATAATCGAGTATTGTGACTTCTCCGTAGAACCTATACACTATTTTTAAAATTAGGATAACTTTTAATATAAAAAATTTGAAATACGAGTTAAAAAAACACTTTCACGACTTATTTTATACACTAGCTGCCTAAACAAATCAGGGTAGCATTAGACAGATCATATTTCTGAATCAATAATCTGTCGGAAGTTAGAGGCAGGTGTGTTTGATTTCATATCCTATTGCCCGGCCTTACGTATGTAGGGTTTTCTATTGGATATCATCACAATGCCCTCAAATTAATATCTGCGTTAGATTTAAATTAAATTTATACGAATTTATACTACATATTATATATTATAAATTCTATTTATAGAAATTAAATTCTATTATAAATATGTATGTATTATAAATTACAAGAAGGGTAGGGTATTAATTTGAATAAATAACTTACTATCGCGTTGGCTCTATTGAAATAATCGAAATGACATGTTCTAAATGACATAAAAATTGCAATAATAAAATTATACCTATTACTAGATTAGCAAATTCCAACCTGTTGTTTCTACCTAAGTTGCAATACAGATGGCGTGTTGGAGACCATCCTGAAGTATTTCAGCTTAATCATAGATTATCTAGGCGTATACTTTGTACTATTGAAATGCATAATTATCTTTTTCCATTGTTACTGCCTCGTTAGCCTAGTGGTCGTAAGCGCGATTGCTACAAGCGAGGTCCTGGGTTCGAATCCCAGGTCGAGCAAAGTGTTATTGTGGTTTTCCTACGAAATTCTCAGTAGCAGCTTGGAGTTTGGGTTCGTGCCCGATTAATGGCAATAGGCTCGCCCCCTATTACATGGGGCCTAAAAACATACTCGGCGAACTGTGGGTGTATATTAGTGCACCTCTGCCTAACCCTTCGGGGAATACAGGCGTGATGGTATGTTATTTTACTCGAAAAAATATCGACAACAGTGAATAAAAACTTTTTTTTGAACAAGCACTAATTATACAAATTAATCAAATTATGTAAAAAAAAACAATAATAATTGTGCACATAATAAAATAAAGTGAAACTTCATAAAATGAAAATCAGATATGAGTTACTATGTGTATGGTGATCGCGAACCCTACCACCCGGCTTTATTACCTACTGTATAATATACTTTGACTTTTCCCTGAGCACGACAAACCAAAAGAAAATTAGTGATGGGTTTATTACTATTTGTATGTTTGTCGCGATTTTTCTTCTCTCTCGTGTAAGGAAATGAATAACTAAGAAGTTTTCTCGCTGTTAATGGTTAAAAGTAGAGTACATAAATCGTGAAAAAAAAATCTCTGTCATTGTAACCCTCGTTCCGCCCAGGATTCTCTTCTAGAATCCAACTTAGTCCCTAGAATTAAATTTCCCCCTTTTTCACTTATTGTGTAATCTACTATTATTTTATTTACGGTCCATGTACATAATTGTGTTCCTAATAACAATAGTGATATCCTTTCTCGTACTTGTAGGCACATATCAATTATATGGTCATTATGTATAATTAAAATTAAAATTTATCCGAGAGTAAGTAGCTATCTATGTACCTATATTGAATAAATTAAAGTTTGTATAATAAACTAGAAATAAATTATTTCTTGTAATTAAGATGTTAGAGAGTTTTTGTTTAAACTAATGTTAAATAATAAGTTATGTAAATTATGTGTTTATAATAATAGTAATAATAGTGTGTGATAACATTTAATAAACCCCTGACAAAAGTAACCTATTCATTAAGACCGTTTCAATATGACTAATCTCTTCTGTCAATAGCTCAGAAGTCAGGTATCCTGCAGACTCCTGAAGACTCACTGCAGCGTTAGGTCGAGGTTGCCATGTTATTTGAATATCATTGAAGTAACAGAATACCAATTTTTAACTCAATCAGGCCTGCTCACATCTAATTTGTAAACTGAAAAGAGTTGATAATCATCAAATTGCTGAACAGATTTTCTTGAATCATAGCTAATAACACTCTCGATCAAGTTACCTTTCAAACACAACAAACTAGATCAAAATCGGTTCAGCTGTTTGGGAGCTACGGTGCCACAAACAGACACACAGATACACACTTTAAACTTATAACATCCCTCTGTTTGCGTCGGGGTTAAAAATGAACAGGAACTAAAGTGGTGTGATTTTGAATAATTTTGAATGAATTAAGAAACGAGACCGGTCGTGGTGCCGCAATCTCGTCCGGATGTCAGGACTTGATGTACAAATCATATTTACGTAAGAAACGAGGGACGAGGGCACATACAACACGTGCTTGATACATAGTTACTCGTTCAGGTAAAGGGGGAGCGAGCGTACAGCCAGCTGTTTCTACAAAAGTAACATTAAACCACGCCTGCCTGACTTCGTCTTGGCCGACCGACCGCCTAAGAAGTAATGGGAAAACTCGGCGTTGAATAAAAATATAATATCATTTTGCTTTTCGTTGTTCATTGAACTAATAATACGAGAATATTACAACGCATCTACTCATCACATCAAACACATCAGTATTTTTACTCTTTCAAGTTGGAACAACTTTGAACGTTATATGTTATATCGTTTATGCAAAAGTCGATCAATCTGCATACAATTAACCATTTTTAATGTAGTGTTGATACTGATCAACACTGAGAAACTGTTCTTACATGTGTACAACTGTGTATAAGTTACATCTAAATAAATGTAGAGACGGGAATATCAAGCATAAAAAAACTATAATATATGCTAATTATAACTACCGTCTCATGTTTTAATTTTATCACACTGAAAAATGACATTGATATATATAATCTCAGTTATAATTGAAAAGTTACAGCATTACGGAAAAGTATTACGAAATTCTATTCAAAATAAATGAATAATATGTTATTATTTTATGTTAATTATATGTTTGTTTAATAACCCTTAAAGTAATAAAAGAGTGTATGAGGTTTGAATAATTTGTATGATTTTTTTGTCATTTAGTATATATGTGTAATATATAAATATTTTTATAACATTCAGTGACAAAATTGTAATTTGATGCGGGTGGTATCCGTATTAGAGAGAAACATCAGGATAGACTATAGGAGACACCAGGATTTTCTTTGATATCTTCATTACGAAATCACTGATTTTGTGGGTGTAATCAGGGTTAAGTACAAGTGAGAATGATGTCCTTTTATTTGGGGTTGTCCCCAGTGGCCTCCGACCCTCCCTAAATAGCCAACCCAAGTCTAGCATGCCTGATGTCATCGCTGCTCGTAAGTGACTTGGTAACTGATCTCGAACGCCCTCACGATCCGACAAGCTCCAACAAGAATGATCTTCTCTTCGGGTTCCGCCTTAGAGCGTAGCCTCGAATAATCTTAAGATCCAACATTAACAGAGGTCTTCCCGATGCGAGGGCTCGACCTAGAATCATCTTTCAAGGGTTTCAAGCCCGTCGTTGTCTGCTTATATGGCTGCGTGGTTCAAAGAGCATACATGTTGTAAGCGCGCGGCGTCTCTAATTTCTTTTTCATTTATTTTGTTTTCCACCTATTTTTTTGAATACTTGAGTAAACTATTATCTCGTAGCTATGACACATGTTTTCATCATCTTAAATTTAAGACCCTTTAATGTTACATTTCAAGACTTAGAATCAATAAGAGAAAGGGATTTAAAATCTCGACATATTTTAATTGACTGTGAAAATAATGAATGGAGGTAGTTATGAGTTTATGATGTTTTTTTGCTTCTCAGGGATTCTGTATAGAAACGACCTATTTTTATACAATAAAAATTACTTTTTGGGTGTTCATTGTGCTAGCTTCATACCATTCGATTTTATTGTCACAAAGTTTTATGAAGAGAAGTGACTAAGAAACCCACGAAGTCGATACAAAAAGTAGCTGTTTGTCTTTTACGTTTTATTTTTGTATAAACAAGTTGCACAAATGTCGTCCGATACGCAAACACAGATAAGAGTGGGTCCGTAGCTCGGGCCCTGAACCCGGCTAACCTAATTGACAAGTTGTGCCCGAGCACGCGCACACATCATCGATCAACTTGACCACCTCACAATCGACTTACGAAATTCACATTCGTCTAGATATTGATCCTGTACAATTACCGTAACAGTCGAACTCGACTGACTTGTCTTTCAAGGAAATATGCCAACCATTTACTTATAATTTACTTTTATATCATTTAATAATTTTGATTAATTTTGTAAATATTTTGTAAGTAGTTGGTGTTCGTATCCTTCTTTAAGTAAAGTAATAAAGTAAACCGCAACCTACATATTTGTATATTTTTTCAAACTTCGAATCTCCTTCAAGTCTTCAGTCAAAGTGTTTGGTATTGCAAATACCCCTTGAATTGAGAATACTTACATAGATTTTTATTTAAGCTGTGTGAATTTCCTTTGTTTTGCCCTGATAAAAATATTCAATATGGTTATTTAAATTTATCTAGCAGATTTCACTTGATTCGATAGATAAAAATAGTTTATCTGGGGCTGGCTATGTATAGATAATAATAATGTTCATAATTCAGAAAATACACTCTAATTTAAAGATTATGAAAATGTACATACAAGTATTCACAACATCATTTTCAATTAATGCACATTTGAAATGTCCATGGTAACCTAACACAATATCAATCAGTAACAGAATGTCATATATGTTGTCTAAAAATGTTTGTTTCGTGCCTTTTTAGTGAGGTAAAAAAATTCATTATTTCGTGGCAACAAACCTCTTTTACCATTGCCTAAAACTTTCCTATCTCATTTTCTCCCACGTTAACTCTTATGAATTTATGTGTCTGTCTCTTTTTACTGTTGCTTTCGCTTTTTCGTTTCATTGACTTTCAAATAACAACGATGCTAAAGAAGTTTTCACTTCAAAAATCCTCACAGATAGGTTACAAAAAAAAATTATACGCTATAAGTATCCAAGGCTCCAAGTGCACAAACACTACACAACATATTACATTGTCGAGTTATAAAAACGAAAATAAATAAAAAATTAAATTTTCTATAGCGCTTAATTCATTTACGCTTGGAGGAAATGCACCTACTACCTTAAGAAGTTATAAAAGTTACATATGAGAACTGTGTAATATGACATTGAATAATACAATGTTAGATTGCAACGTTTAATTGTCTTTACTTTAGTAATTCGATTTACTATCAGTATCAAACAATACTGATCAATATTTCCTCAATTTTATACAGATTGTGATCAAGTGCCAGGGCGCTGGTGCGGGCGGGACGTTATTCTTTTAATATTTATTAGTATTTCGTGACCCAGAATATAAAATTGATTCGGTGTCAAATTTTCATAAAGACATTACTGATTAACCATACTATATAATAAGGGATTGATTTCCTGTCGGATTCGAAAATAAAATCTTGTTGTTCTAATAGAATTATTTCTGCGTGCTTACCAGACGAATCAGTACACGGGAAGTATAAGTTATAGTCTATAACAATTTCCAATATTACTTACTTGAAATCGGATAAAAAAAGAATTAAAAAAAAAAATCTGCAGTTCTCAACCCATTCTGATCTAATTTTGTAGACGGGAAGCATACGTCATTCCATAATTGATAGGCTAAAAGAATCGCCAACAAAAGATTTAGGACACATCGTATAAAAGTAGTAAAATATTTAGATGAAATTTTATACATGGAAAGTAAAACAATATGGCCTTTCTCAATAATTGTTAGACTGTATTAGGTAATTGTCAATAATGTGAGTAAAAATAAAATTAGTAGATTATAAATTTTATAATTATATTGTAAACGTTATTATAGACCTGAAGTATTTATTGAGGAAAGCTCTGATATTATTTGTCAGACATTACAGGTGGCTACTACATATTATGTAGCGAGGTAGAGCATAGGACAATGTTATTGGAGAATTTTCTCCACTTGGGTATTTATTACACACCTCTCTACAAAAGATCGAAACGACATAGCCTTGTGTTCCTGCGGTGAGTAGAGGTTACAGAGCTCTTTGGGGAAAGAGGTTTTAAATCGACAACGCGTTATTTGATGCTATAAGCGACCTTGATATTATAAGCGTCCATCAGGCGGGTCGTACGCTTCTTTGCCACCATTGTGGTATAAAAAGTAAGAAGAAAATGTTACAATAATGTAATATGCTATCAAATTTTACTACTTACGTACCTGTGGATGATAATCAAGCGTCCATCGATCCATAGAGAGTAGAGTAAAACACTTGCAGCTTCTTCGCAATTTAGTAAACTCGCGGATTGTTAACAGCACAAGTGACAAGCTTTATTGTACAATTTTATTTATGATTAGCGATGCCCTGCGGCTCGGCTCCCCTGCGTTTATTACTTAGTAATTATTTCTATGTATTTTGTTATTTTATATTCCTGCACATTATTGACAATTCATATATAGGCTACTAATTCAGAAATAACATACACCTTCTTCCTTATTTCTAAAATTTCATTTCATTTGATTTATAAACAACAAAATTCTTATAGCCTATAATTCTGTAGTCCATGTAAGTACAGCCACGGGCAGAGCTAGTCCTTTTATATAATTACTAGTCGTGCCCGCGGCTGCGCTCACATGGATGGCAGAAGAACTTCTATTGCGTACTACAATCGTATTCTTAAAAAAAATTATTATGAGATAATCGTAATAGTATTTTTTTTAGATAAGGGCCAAGTATCTAAAAAGTAAACAAAAAAAAATTGATCAAAATCTATCCATATTTTTGCGTATACAATAAATATATATTATATTTACATAGAAGACTAGCTGTGCCCGCAGCTGCGCTCGCGTGGTCTATAAAATGCCGTCGATCGGGAACCCGCACGAGTCGCGCGGATATTTTAACTCTTTGGCTCTCAGACGTCACAAAAATGTATGTAAAATTGGCATATATGCTATCCCCGGGAACAGAGTTATTAAAGTTAAAAGATAAAAATGTTTATTGTGTGTTATCCTTAGAAGATAGACGTATGCTTTGTAAATATCTTAAATTATGTAGAACATTAATTTTCTTTATATTTTATGGTTTACTCAATTTAAACCATTTAAGCACTGAATTGATTCACCTTAAATTTTTTTTTTTGCGCGGAACCCTAATTCTTTTTCCAATTAAAAAAGTAACCAAAGTTACTCCTTAAAACATAAGCTATCTACCATCGAAAAGTCCTTCAAAATCGGTTTAACATTTTCGGAGATTACCCAGAATAAACAGACCGACAGACATAATAAAAAAAAAAGGTTTTTTATTACAGATAGGTACCGTATATACTTTCATATGTATTTATTAAAAAAGCTTTTATTTTGGCATTAAAACAGACACTTACATGTTAGGAATTGTATTTATAGATATGGGTCCCCTGATATAAAAATTAGTGTTTTGTTTTTCAATAGTCTAGATTTCTATCACTTGATTTTACTGATAATAGTACCTACTGATGTGATGGTATTGCTTACTGTCGTTTGTTAAACACGCAATATTTCCATAATATACTGTACATCATTATTTCTCGTTACTGACTGTGAGTCTAGCAGATTATTCAGATGTTAACCGGTGCCTTATTGTAACAAATAATTATTGAGAAAACCCAGATTTTTTTTCCTGTTTTCTGTTGTATTATTTTATGTAAGACGAATTTCTTCATCGTTTCTATGATTTTATCTTTAAATATACTCTTAATTATAATTTTATTAAAAACATCATATTTGTATAAAAATTTAAAATATTTATCTAAATACAATTGTTAAAATTAAAGAGTCTCTTTGTAATGTCATAAATAACCGTTTTTTACTTAATACTTATGTAAGTATATACGGTAATTATAAAAAAAAAAAAATAATTTAAATTTTTCTCTGTCTTTTCCGGGAAACCTCCGAAACGGTTTAGATCGATTTTGACGGGACTTTCACTGGCAGATAGCTGATGTTATAAAGAGTAACTTAGGCTACTTTTATTTTAGAAAAATAATTATAGTTTCGTGCAAATAAAAAAAACTGGTAATGGAAAATCAATTTGGGCGCTTAGATGGTTTACGCTGAGTAAAAATTATGAGATATTTCAAATTAATGTACTACGTAATTGTAAATTAAATACGGCCTACAAAAAAGTCACTGAGAGCATAATTATGTCTCTCTTCTAAGGATCATCCACAATAACCATTTTTATCTTTAAAATAATCGGGAGCGGGGGTAGTACGATTTGATGTGTTTCCATCGACAGCCTTCTGTAGTCCACGCGAGCGTAACCGCAGGCACAGCTAGTGTAATATAAAACTATTCTTGATATAATAAATGAAGTAGGTGTAGGCTCGATCATAACCTTATAAGTTATTCATATCTGTCGATTCATAGTTTGTTCCTTAGTTAATTGCAATACGTTAGTTGTTGGTCCCGGATCAACAATCGACAGATACTGCCTGTAAACACGTCGTCTATATCGCAACAATCTATTTATAATCACCGACCGGCGAGACCACTGTATGTAAAATTTCTGATATTTACGATTACGAGCAGGAGACGCCGGCTATAGTGATGCCTATAGAGTTATCGAGAGTTACATAATATTATATTGTTAAAATGTAATATGCAGCTAATTTAAAAATTATATGATTTAAGATACCTTAAATTATGTATTTTAAACAAACAAAATTAATTCACTTTTCATTTAAATCATTAGTTTCGTTTATACTGTTCTAAAACTGACCTATACTAAGTGCTGTATTAGTACATAGTATTTAATATTTATTACAAGGAAAATAGTACCAGTATATTACATTTCAATACATTAATAAAGGCAACGCCAACAGTTTGCATACTATAAATTGACAATTTCGTTTTAAAATCTATTACTGATATGCGAACCAATTACAGGCGCTCACTACATGCATACAACACAGAATAATGTGTGTGTGTGTGTAATAATAATTTTATTTTTTCTGTTTGTTGTTCTGAAAATAGGTTTTTACTCCCACGCTTATAAATTAAACTAAAATTAAACATAATAATTATTGATAAAAAGTATACTATTTCCAATTCAACGGTTTAATTGACTTCTTTCTATGCCTAATATCATAAGAATCCGTCCAGCCGTATGAACGTGATAGATGGCCAAACATTGAAAAAAAACGAACTTACACATTTATAATATGCTAGCTTTTGCCCGCGACTACATTCCCGTTGCTTTCGAAATGAAACGACTACGCGCATCTCATATTGTAAAATTGATAGGTTGGTGCAATTGTGCGCAAATCAACTCAAAAAAGTTTCATCGCATTGGGATGAATGGTTAAAGAACGGGTAGAAGATTAATAAACAATGGAACCTTCATTTTATATAGTTCTATCCCTAAATAAAAATCAATTGCGACTTGTATGAGAGATCATCACTTGAGAACGGCTCCATGATTTGGCTGATTTTATTGTTGTGTTCTTAATTGCCAGGGTTGGTAGGAAAGCATTTATTTAGGAAAATCCATAGGTTAAGTCGGAAGTTTGGATGGTATTTTTGTATAAAATTTTCAATAAAAAAAGTGACGCTCGGTTTTGTTTAAATTCACACAAATTCAAGAAAAGATTCGGTTAGATGAATCCCTTTTCGACGAACTGACTGACTGTAAGTTATCGCGCAGTTTAAACCAGTGCAGATAGAGACGTATTAAAATAAATACACAATTAATATTTTTTTGCTCAGTGCAATTGTTTCTTCATTAGAAAATTACACCCGTGCGAAGCCTAGCACTTAATAATTATTAGATCTCCATTTTATCTATAATACTTTTGTATGAAGTCAATATTATATTATTTACTAGCTGTGCCCGCGGCTTCTCTCACGTGGACTACAGAATGTCCGCGCGGATCTTGCTCCCCCGCTCCCGGCTACTTTAAAAACAAAAATGCTTATTTGAGTGTTCCTTGGAAGATTGATATATACTATCGCTGTCTTTTTTGTAGCTCCTTTTAATGTCTATAATTAATTGGTACATTAATTTGCTATATCTCTTGTAGTTTACTCAGCTTAAGTCATCTGAGAGCCCGAATTATTCACCATTACAAGTTTTTTTTTTGTTTGCGCGGAACCCTAATTCTTTTTCTAATATAAAATCAGCTATCTATCAGTGAACGTCCCGTCAAAATAGGTCTAACCGTTTCGGAGATTACCCAGAATAAAAAGTCAGACATACAGCCAAAAATTTAAAAAATGGGGTTTTTTGCTGTATGTGTCGTATATACTTTCATATGCATTTAGTAAAAAGCTGATATTTTGACATTACAAACAGACACTTCAATTTTTTTAATTGTATAGATATCTAAGCGCTTTAAATTGTATTATATATATATATATATATTAGAAACCTATCGATATAGTTGCTTGGTCAGTCACTAATCGGGGAACGATTAGCGTACCCGCGGCTGTATAGTGTATAGGTGCGCGCACGTGCGCCAGCAGCCGGTGAGTAAGCCGCGCTTACTACTTCACACAGGTAATTTTGTTAATGCAAACTGTAATTTTATGACATCAAATGCTTTATTACACTGTACAATAAGATACAAATTTCAATGGACATTTCTTTGACATATGCAAATTACTTTGGCTGGTGCAGTGGCCCTTAGCACAACTATCTCTAGACTGTCACGCAAACAAAATCCAAGTAAACAACTGTTCTCTAATCTGTAATGTATCACAAAATCTCGATTATTTGGTCAAATAATAATTGGTAGTTATTACGGTAATAATTATGTCATAGTATTGGCTACAGATACCTACTTTCAGTTGCTATATTTAAATAGTTTATAGACAATGTCCATCTCATTGAAAACATTTAATTTCAGATAAATTATACATCAAATACATTTTTTCTTTTGTACATTTAAATAACTATGTCATCGTTTTTCTCGAATATGTGTGTCATAATATAAGTATTAAATTAAATTTATTGTAAATAAAATGTGTATGGATGGGGGGGAGATATCGTGAAACCAGCGTATTAGCAACGCTCATCACATCACTGTTCCGGATACCATTTCGTTTCACCGTGCGTAACGGTTTCGATTTATTTTCATTCAACCTACACGGTACACTCGTCCATAATCACTAATGAGTTTACGATGATTCTACGTTCTATTATAAATTATAATTAAAACCATGGGAGTAAAATGCGATTGTACTTTTACAACCGAAAATAAATAAAGGGACAATTATGTATTTTACTTGCTTCTTGTTTGGGATACCCGTAATTTGATGGCAATGTAATGTAACCAATAATTTTAACTCTAACCGTTGCTTTAGATGTTAAAGGTTTCTTTTATTAATGTTTAGTTGATTAGAGAGTCACGTAACCGAACCGTTTAATACGTATTGTAGATTTACATTATTAAACACATTTAAACGGTGTAACCCATTATTATATTTTTGATACCCATATTAGGGAACAATAAGAAATCTGAATCACAATGAGAGAAATATAAATATTCCCATGATTTCACCAACTTTAGAATTGATTCATTTCAAGTTCACAGGGGAGAGCGATTAAAATTCGAAAAACACTTAATTTATTTATAAAAATATATTGTATCTAGAGGTCTGTGATTGTAACTATTCAGTGTTAGCTGTAGTAACATTATTTACTTAATACAATTTCATTTTTAGACTTGATTTTAAAACATTCACTGTGATTATTATTAAATTTACATTAGGTATTAATAATAATAAAATAAAATAGTAATAATAATTAGGTACTCTGGATAAATTGTTTTGTTAATTTTTTTATTATTAACATTTAAATCAATTCTGAGTGTAGCACGAATAGCAATTAACCGGCTCTTTGTCAAGTAAGATAAAGGGCTGAGCAGCGCGACAGTAAATAAAAGATAGAAAGTGGCTTTATTTCAGTACAAGAATAGATTCAAGGAGCTCCGGCGTGCACCGCGCCGCGCCGCGTTGCACCGCTTGTCTAATTTATTTTCAACTCGTTTAAGCCGACGCGATGCGGACGTGCAACTGTTATGTGGTTGACTTCGCTTGCACCTATTTACGTTATGATTATCTTTATTGTAAAATAAATTAATTCTTATGACATATTTAAAGCATTATATACTAATATCGCATTATGAGTAAATCAATAAATGTTATATCTACAATTATTACACATAAAACACTATATTAAATCATAAATCGTTATAATATACAAAATAGAAACAATACAAGAACAATTTTTAACAAAAAAAATCTTCTTTTCCGAATTCATTCACCATTATCGTCACTGCTTTTGTTTTGTTTGTTACTTTATGTAACAAAATATATCTTATAACCTGGTCAACATAGCTATTATTATTTTTTTAATTTATGTATATGTGGTTGGTAAGTGGTTTTTAATAGAGAATCTACTGTGCCTAGAGAACATGTTCTATAATACTGTACCTACTACTACGTAGTACTACTACTTACTACCTGTACAATCATTATGAAAATGAAAATTTGAAAATGTTATAGGTATTAATTGATAATTTATTTTAATATAAATATATAAAATAAGTCCCGGGAATAGTTAGTTTTCAATTAATGTTTATTTGTTAGTTTCCTATGGTCTTCTAAACAACTCATTCAATTGCGATAAAACTTTGATAGGAAATCCGCGAAGGTACTATATTAGTACAACGAGATTTCAATAGGTGCCGTGCGAGTCGTATAATTTCAAAAACAACTGGAATGAACTCGCAATCAAAAGCAAGATACTTATATCAATACACTTTTAATAGTAAATATTCACACTGTAACGTATTTAAAGAGATGATAACATTTATCGCTGAACATTACCTCAATATAATATGACTTACTAAAGATTTGATACAAATACAAAAATATACAGTATAATGCAAACTCCAATCCATATATGTTGCATTCGCTAAGTAAAGTTGATACTTGTGGGTGAAGGGTTCGTGACGCGACATGAGTAGGTATAAGCATCTCAGGCGCAGGCGCAGCGTTCTCCGATAAACTGTGCGCCAAGTTAGCGCTAAGTGAGGACCAGATAGCCTGCGCTGCACTGACGAGTCAATCGCGCCCACGTAAGCTGTCGCGGTGCGCTCTTTAATAACTTTCCTGCTCCATAACAATATCATCTACAGCCATTGTTCCCTGCCTGCGATTTGTTATTACATAAGGTAGTTTTCAACGTTTAGCTAAAATGTTGATCTTTTAATAACAGCCAATTATTATCAATGATTCGCATATTGACGTGTAATTATTTTTCGGTAAATAAATGAACGTAGATCTTCTTCATAATATAAAGAACTTGTCTGTTTGAATTGAATATTTTCGCTAGTTGAATAGTACGTTTAGAAAGTGGAAGACTGTTTTGTTTTATTATTGTATTTATTATCTTGCAAAAAGTAACAATTCTTTGAAAAAAACTAATGCGAATGTAGCTCTTATAATGTCTAACTTATTTTGAACTTATATTGGTCAAACTTTAAATTTATTTGGAATTAAATTGCTACTACAAAATTAGTAACCTGAATACTTAAGGCTTTCTGTATGTGACATCTTTCCTCGTTATTAACAAAGCTGTTAAGATATTTAGTGCAACGCATATTTTGTATCTTTTATGAGACACTATTCCTCTAAAGTGTAAAATATTTATGGATAGAAAAATAAACAAATACCTATGATATATTTTATTGTTACGATTTAAGTTATTCTAGGTTTAAAATTACACACCACACTTGCACATTAGAATAATTAGCTACATTAAAATCTATTTTTTACTCCTGTTTTGGACACACAAAAGAGAAATGCTAACGCGATTGCACGTTGAATGCGCTTATGGCAGCAAAGGAACCGCCAGGCGGGTTTAGGAGCTCTAATGCAGTGTTTGTGTACGCGGATAGCTGGAGGCTATCTCAAGAGTCGCGCCGCTCCCAGCCGTGCCACCGATCGAGTCCAACCCGCTACTACTCACATAGAATTACAATCGATAATCCTTTATTTTAAATGCTTCACTAAACAACCTTTCGGCTTGCAGGTACATCGAGGAGAGTTCTTTTTTATCTATCCGTGACAATTATTTATATTTTAAAGAAAACTTATTTAATTTAATATATTATTATTCTGTCGCTCATATGAAAACTGCGAAGAGTTTGCATTATGCACTAAATATGTATATAGTAAAATGTATTACAAAACAAAATCTATAAACTATAGGATGGTTTGAGCATAATTAAATAAATTTATATCACTTACAAAAACTTTATGCGATTTACCTTGGGTTTATTTTACGACACTCACAAGCACATGAGATTAAGTTTTGAATCAATGAATGCAATGAACTGACTGCAGTTTAACACACTAGGTAATAAGAACGATAGTGAATCCGGTAGCACGCTCAGACTCTGCACCGCGTCGATTGACATGAGTTCGAATAAAAAACAAGTAGCTGAGCTTTCGGTATAGAAAAAAAACGTGATGAAGCCGTTACGTGGTGATAATGTTAAAGTTGAAAATCTGTCCAAGAAAGTTCATATGTTCTGGTAGCTCCAATTAAAGGCTCCTATATATAAAACTAAATTGTGCCATTACGTTTGACACAATTTACGATTATGGTAAAATACCTGTAATAAAAATGTATTATAATTAAATAGCTAGTGATACTTAGTACCTATTCATAAAAATAAAATATAAACTGAAGTTTTCAACAAATTTAATTGTGGCAATTATTAATTTTACCAAAAGAAAACCATATGATTATCTTTATATTTTATATATATGTGACTAGCTTAACGAATTTGGATTATTTTGACAACATTATTGGTAAGGCAAATGCAAATAATAGATTAATTAATTTCATAATCGTTTATGATAGCACGTATTACTTAGTAGGTATAATTTATTACCAATTTGATTGAAGGGTCAAGTGTAGTCGTGGTTATAGAACTACTAAAATACTTTGACTTCACAATTCACACCTATTGAATACAAAATATAATTAAGTATAATGAACGGGTTGATGTTAGCAGTCAAATATATTGCGACAGTTAATGTTCGCAACAAGTTCAATGCAAGTACTAATGTTTTAAAATTAAAACAATTGAAAGATGTGTAAGAATCTTCAACAAGAGATAGTTACACAACGCGCCGATAGGCAGACTATTGTATCAAAGTGCATACCTACGAACCTATTCATTAATTGAAAACCGAGTGAAATATGACGTGTAGCAATAACGCCAGCGAGCCACAATTATCTCGTCACAGTTCTGAGATCAATCAAACCATATCACGTTATGTGGGTCATTAATTACTGTAAACAGTAATTACTTTAATTATTCTTGACAGTCTTTGTGTAAAGTCGTGAAATCATTGCACGCAATCAAAGGTCTCGGTGTCTATTACAAAGAAGAATCGAGAAAGGTGATCATTCTGCTCGTGTCCAAAACTAACTTTATGAATGGAATTGCATCATTATAGAACTGAACGTACGATGATGGTTTGATGGTATTCGTAAATTGTATACGCAAAGACCAGTATTGTGCATCAGATATGTTTTAAAATAAATATCATTTAAATCACGAATCATACCACCAGTAATTATATAACTAGACAATAGTGGAAACTAGTGCTACCAAATGAAAAAAATTAATAACTACTGTGTTTTAAATTCAAAATATCGTGTAAAAAGCAAAAGTAAATACCGTAAATATTCAATATTTTTATTCGTAATTGTAATTAACCACTTTCCAAATCATTTAAAACAATAACTTTTTTGAACAACATTTTTGATTATGGTTGGATAGTATGATATATGCTTCCCGTCTAAAAACTTTGATCAGAATCGGTTGAGAATTGATGAAAATTAAAAATTTTAAACTTCTCTTCTTATTTCTATTTGTAATATTCACAATTCTTGAAGCCCATTAATTATGTAAATACATAGACTTTCCGTATACAAAATTTCATAAAAATCAGTTAAGAATTAATAAAATTAAATTTGTTTTAGAAATTCTATTTTTTTTCGATTCCTATGTAGTTGAAAATTCTCGTAACTTATTAGTCATGGAATGAATTATATTTCCCGTGTAAAAATTTCATCAAAATCGGCAAAGAATTAACGAAAATAGTTTTTTTAAGATTTCTTTCTTATGTCCTATCAAATGACTGATGACATAAGCATCCCGTGTATAAAACTTCATAAGAATCGGTCAAGCCGTTTTTGAGTTAAACAGACAAAAACTTTTTAATTGCATATTCGTGATCTGTAATCCTTCATATAGTGTGCTTATCGGAAAATTTTGGAAAAATATTAAAAGTTCAGCAAGAAGTACAGATTTATTTAATATAGATAATTTCATATCAAAGTCGCGGTAGTTTTAAGCTTTTTTTTTATAAATGAAGATGCAGCACAAAGTATATTATAATGATAATCATCATCGTTATTAAGTTAAAATTATAACTGTTGGTCGTAACTTAATGTTATGATTGCATGCTATGGATTTAGAAATAACACCTTTTTATGAAAAGTAGACAGCTTCGAGTTATTTTTTCAACGTTGATCGCGTTTACTCATCGCGTTAACGATAAACTGTTACAATTTTCGACAAAAAAGGTAGCGGTGAGTAGTAGCTGGTTATTGTAGAAGCATGTTAATTGTTTGAATTTACAAATGTTTATTTTTAAAATGACAAATTAATTAAATAGCACACACAAATTACGTTTTTGATAGATTTCAAGCATTTTTCAATGTCAAGACTATACAAATTATTTCTGCTTTTTAGCTTCTTCTTTAGGTCCAAACAAACGTGTATTTAAATGAGCGTTTATTTATTTATTTAAATACTTTTCGCAACCAAATTTAACTTCTGTTTAAACAGTACATTTACTTAATGATCCTCATTATAACATTTCATGCTAGCCCCTTTTATACTCAACTCTATCATGGATACGAGCTAGCTTTTTATATTTAACATGTGGATATTTTTGTCAAAAGATAGGTTTACCAGCTGCATTCGCTGATTTAGCTAACTCTGGGAAAGAGCCTATGTTCCAACCACTAGGCCAAAAAGACATTTGAAAAATAATTTCAATAAGTTTCCGATTAATTACAATAAATTCGAGTATACATATATTTTTAAATATATGTATAACCTGTTTTTATATATGGATATATATTTGTTTGAAATATGAATATGTTGTTAGTTTCATTATAGAGAAGTCAGAAGAATAGGAACCTATTGTAGTGATAACCTATATAACATGGCAAGCTATAGCGCTCGCGTCGTGCCATGCCGGACTTTATGCTTTGTATTTATTATGCGCTGTCAAAAGCACCCCGTCAGGTGATCTTTGGATCTTGGATCCGTGGACGTGGTCCGTGACTCAACAGTTACACTAACGAACCGGTGCAGTGCGGCGCGTGCTTCATTGCGCCGTATTATCTATCATTATCTCGCTTAGCCTACATAGAGACGTATTCAATAACGCATGTAGCAATATGAAATGTAAAACAATAAACTTTTAATAAAGAGAATGCTTACCGCAACTTCTTGTATTGAACCGGATTAATAAGTTGTGCAACTTCGAACGCTGTGTCATGAAAGGTTGCTACAACGACACGGGTCAATGGTAAACTAATCACTAATTTTATTGTCGTTATAGTAACTTCGATAAAAGATATAATTACGAAAAAATTTACGTTTGTCTAATATAAATAGTGCACTAAATTTTATTTGTAATATTATGAGTATTAGTAGCGAAGCAAGTATTTTTTATACATTTTTATTTATTTTGTATATTGTAATTATTTTTAATATATATTCTTACTTCATCTATCAAATAAAGAGAAAATAATGTTTTAGGTAACAAAAAATTGGTAAAAAATTAAATCTTATAGTTTTGACAATCTTTAAACTTGCAACTATGTATTACTGTTGTAATTGGCGACGAATACAAGTATAGGAAGAGCGTGGCAGCGTTGATCTCGTAGCTGAGCAAGATCATCATAGCAGGTGGAAATAAATCATTTACGGATTAAAGATACTCCGTGTTGAGCGAGCTAAACGTTTACGGCCCATGATTAATTCCATTATGTTCGCTTTATGATACTTATCAACAGTTATTATGTTTCATTAGCGATGTAAACTATCTATAACGTAAAAACGATCCATCAAGGTGTTGAATAGTCTCGACGGTGTTTTCGGACCGTAAAGTACCCATAGTCTATTTATTAAATGCATTCAATTTCATATTAGCACCTGCCATATATATCCAATCGTAGCCTACGAGGTGCTGGCATCATCTACATTGAATCGATATATCATCATTGATATTACAGGATGTTTATTTAAGGCTAATTTAAAGCTATCAATGCTAGGATTGCAGTATACCAATATTATACTTTCAGTATTTGACAGTGTTGATAAAGTTCTCAAATGACGAAAGTTCTCGGTGTCCATAATATTCTTCCTGTAAATACAAAAATAGCATAAGCATAAAAATCTTGAAAATTTTATTTGTTATCAATTAAGTAGAAGCGTCGATATATGTATTTTATGTGGAACAGAAAAATTAGTTAACACATATTTGACGTTGCTTATTATTTTGTAATAATTGTGCCTTTCTACAAAGGCCTTTCGCGGCCTTTCTTATTTCTATACACTGGGATCTTTACAAACAGGCTAACCGCAAATTAAAACTTTCGAAATATCAATTAATAAATAATATTGAAGCAAAATATATAAATATTCAGTCATGATATAACAACAACATCGACAGAACAAAAAAAAATATACAAAAAACACGATCGAATGTTAAACAAACCACCCTGTATGAGTTCTTAAATAGTTGCTAAGCGATGACGCCGTGAGAGGCTGATTTAGATCACAATATAATTAAGATGATATTAGTTAGATAAACAAAATATGTATGTATGTTTAATAATCATAACTTACGGTTACGAAATTTAAGGTATTCTGTCTCAATTAACGACAATAACTAAAGTTAAAACTGTGATTATACGCTGTACTTTGTGTAAATAAAACATTGTTTTATTGTTTCGAATCTCAACCAAAATACCTAAGTCTTAATAAATGGCTGAAATATTAAACCTAAGGGAATTAATAAGGGATATTTAAGGGAGGGTTTAGATAACAATAGATCTTATTTTATTAAGCGTAATACTATTCAGTTCTTTTTATTATAAAACAATAAATGTACTCAATTTATTCAAAAATAAGGTTAACTCCGTTAATAAAATCCATTAAATTAATGTTCTCATTAAAAAGATCAAATTTTCATATGGAAAAATCAAATAGCCGGTTGATCGTGACTGGAAACTGCGAAGAAAGAGGGCGGGCGGATCAGTATACCGAGTCGCGGGCGCGGCGACATTTGAATTGAAAGTATCTCGGCGCAAATTATTGCTCCAGTATTAATCTGGCTTTCAACCTCCACTCAAGTAAACGATGAACCGAAAACGTTAGTCACGATCGGAAGATTAATAATTTGTTTTTATGCGACGTCGCAGCCGTTATCGAGACGAACGTTGGGGCTTTTTCACAACACTCCATAACACTACAGTACCGGTCGCGGTCGCGATGTTGAGAAGGAGGCTAAGTTCAGCATCACGATGTCGCTACTCAACTTTCGAGTACGATCACTTGCGACAACATTGACTTGATCGAGATCGATGTAGCCCTTGGCATTTGTGCGATACTACTATATGATCTATATACTTATTAACGATAATTTGAATCTACTAAACCGGTTGCGAATTTATACACTTTCATTAAAGAATCTTTACTATGATAAGTTTAAGTAATTAATAACTAAAATTTCTTTAAAAATTCCCGTTTTTTAAATATTTTAATCTACCTTCGTGAATGCCAATTAGGGCAAGTTAATATTTTGATAATTTAGCAGCCATTGCGGTTCGGTTTGGTCACGCTTTTCGGCGGCAACTGTCGCCGTTGTCTTTATTTAGATAGTACTGTACCAAAAAAAAAAAAAATGAAATAGAATTGTAACTGTTCGTATCTAATAGTAAAATACAAAATAATTAATAACCTTGCAAACCAGCGATGCGACGAAGCCGAATGATATTGTGGTAAAACATTTTTATGATGATCAGAATAATTGATCATTGACAAAATATTGGTAAACAAAAAGTTATTAATAATGCAGATAATCTTAGGACCTTGAAACAATCGGCGGAATCCGCTATGCTTTTGACCAGATTCCTTACAAATCTGCAACGTGAAGGAATTTTTTGTTGTATAAACAACCGTAAAACGAGTAGCGTCTTCTTATTAAGCTTAACATGAGAACGGGTTAAGGCGACCGCACGTGGATAACCGCTGCGGTCGGCAACTCGGCACATCAAAGCAAACACTCGTTTAAACCAATTGTGCGTGCCGCGCGCGCGCGCTCCGACAACATGTAATTATACGGTTATAGGGCGCACCCCCGCAACCCGCATCACGGCCTCACACGGGCCACGCGGCCACGCGGTCACGGGTCGACTCAGCGCCCTTACCTGATAAAAAACTACCATCTGTTGTACCACAACCAGGATAACGCCTGCTGGGTCAATAATTGACCGCCGACATAGTGGTTTCTAAATTAAACTTTTTGTATATGACTCGATGATAACTTAGTTTAAGTTTTAAGTTTAATATGCCATTTATTTAAAATAACATTTTCGGTTACCTGCCCACTATTTGTCATATAACTACCCTGTTAACACCCATTAAGGAATTTCAGAGGCTAAAAAATATAAATTAAAATTATCTTTGTTTTTCGAACTTAACTTCTCTTTAAACCGTTCCTGGTAAATAGTTTGTAATATATTAAGTACCTACCTTTTATTATTACAACACTACCACAATAATATATAGTATAAACTCTTAAATAAAATGCAAATAACATTTACACAAGACTATAATTAATACCCAATAAATTATCGAAATAAAATTTTAAACAAACATCCCTCTATAATTAATCTTATAATAATAGCATTTGAAACAAAAGTAGAACAATATCCTATACCGTCATAATGTTTATAATTTAATTTTTAATAATAGTATAATTTAAATCAATTTCCGCCGCACGGTTTTATAACCCTTTTAGTCAGGGTGTTTCAAGCATTATATTTCATAATAGTGTTTAATCGGTTCAGATGGATCCACGGGTCTACCGCACCAGCTGTGATACGGAGATGACTTCTATTTTTGTCCATCGTAATGGAGGTTATGAACCGTATAAATTATGAAGACGGCTGTTTTGACGAGCGGCTATCATTCTAACCAAGACATATAATAATGATTTACTGCATACCTAAACAATACAGGTGGTTTTGGAGTTCGTTGAAATTATAACTATGATGAAATCATCATAATATTATTTTATGAAAGATGTCACAGAATCCGTTTTGAAATATCACCGATGACCAAAATAATATAGCAGATGAATCTGTGTCAATTACGGATGTATTATTATTATATGGACTACAATTTAAAAGTTTGCAAATTGTTTTAATACCCGTTTGCTACATTTTCCATTAAGTAAACTGAACTTTAATTATATAAATTACATGTTTTTATAATAATTTGTATTATAATATTAATATCAGGCTGAAAACATTTTAAAATCAACGTATATCATGGTTAATGTATGTCATGGTGTTAATATTTTAATAAAACAATTAATTAAATACCATTTGATAGTGGTTATTCACAATTTATTAAAGTATTTATATTTGCAGTTTCAAGTTATTTGTTTACATAATCAAATGAGTTCTGTGTTTTACTAGCTATGGCCCACAGTTTCATCCATGTTAAAAATTTGAATAGGATTTGCGTAAAATCCGTTCCTTAGTTAGCGTCTACATTGCGAAAGGATTTACTAAATTTCAAGTCAATCAGACCTATAGTTTCGGAGATATTGCGATGAACAAGTGAGTGGTATTTCGCTTATATGTACCTACTAGCTGGCTGGTACCCGCGACTTCATCTGCGTATTATTGGATATCACTCTGTATACCAAATTTCATTTAAAACCGTTCAGCTTAACACTGGTTAAGCTATAACTTTTACCGAGATAAAAATACCCTATCTGTTATTCCAGGTCATAGATTATCTATGTGCCAAATTTCATTGAGATCTATTCAGCCATATTTGCGTGATTGAGTAACAAACATCCAAACATACACACTTTCAAATTTATTATACAGGATGGGCCAGAAAGGCGTACGATTTTAAAAACACTTTTTTTTTTTTTTTTTTTTAGAACTGACTACACTGTTAGGCTTAGGGGCCCTAAAGCCGCTGCGGCTTTTACAGCTTCACCGGACTTGGGGGCGAGCGCAGAGGGCACTCAGCCGCGAAAGTTTTGTGGACGACCCGCACGAGGGTGCCAAAGTGGCCGGACCTCGGCTCGGGCGGTCGCCGCGTTCGCAAATAAGTCGCGATCTAATCTAATCCCTACACCTACGATTCGAGCTAACTAATTTATACACATAGGCACGTTCCCTTCCTCCTGGGAGGAAGGAAGGAACCGTGCGTATGTGTATTCAGTAATCGGAATGTTTTCTACACTAACTAGCGCTAACTAACTAGCGTAAAAAAAAGAAAAAAAAAGGTCCCTCACAGAACCTATGTACCTGTGTGGTGTGCACGTGTGTATGTTCATACGTGTGTAGTGTTGTATGTAGGTAGCTAAGTGATGCACGTACAGTGTCACTTGTATCGCGCGGGCGGTTGCTTGACCCAAGGGTTTCACTCCGAGGAACGGACCTAGGCTTGGGTTACCGCTAGAGAGGGTGGACGTGACGGGTGTGCGGGAGCGAAGTTGACCGCCCGCCCTCTGCGGAGAGAGCGCTGGTTACGCGGGCGTGGGCGCTGGCACGCTCTGTTTGGAGAGACGGATGTGTAATATTTATTCGCATTTTCGATGTGATCGTCGGGATCAATAAAAATATTGCGCGGCCGGCGTTTGCACCGGATGTCCGTGGGTACCGGAACATAAGTGGCGGGTGTTTTTATCAACGGATTCGCGTGGTTCGACGCGGTGTCGAAATACGAACGGGAGAGCTGTTTAACGTAGGCATGTATCGAAGGAAGCTCCATATCTCTATGGAGATCTACGCTTCGAACATACCACGGGGCCCCGGTGAGACGATAGAGGAACCTATTCTGTATCGATTGTAACCGTTTGAAACTCGACTCGGACATATGTGCGAACACAGCGTAACTGTATGTCAAAATTGGTCGAATACACGTCTTGTAGAGCGTGAGCTTATGTCGCGTGGACATTTTGCTCACCGAACACAACAGAGGATGCAACCGGCCCAGGACCCACGCGGCCCTGTTCCTAACCTTACGGATGTGGGGTCTAAAAGAGAGCCTACTATCTAGGGTTACCCCTAGATATTTGGTCTCTCTTACATACGGAATCGGATTATCGTAGAGCTTAACAGGTTTAAGCTTCCACGGTATCTGTGACGAATCCGCATCGAAGAGCATCGCGGCGCTCTTCGAGGGATTAACGGCTATTCGCCACTCGTTAAACCACTTCCCGAGAGTGGTCACGGAGCGTTGGACTTTGTGTCTGAGGTTGGATCTATTCCTATCTGAGGCATATAAGACTGTATCGTGAGCGTATAGCCCTACCTCGACCTCCGGGAGTCGAGGTAGGTCACTGACATACAGGTTAAAAGGCTAGGAGCCAGGATCGAACCTTGGGGAACGCCTGAGCGTATTGGACGGGGCGTGGACAATTCACCTTCCACTCTATAGCGGAAGGTGCGATCTGTTAAATAGTCGCGAATTATTTTAATTAGCCTATCGGGGACTTCAAAGCGGTGCGTTAAAAACACTCTTGCGTTTGAACCTTATGAGCGGAGACTACGTGGGTGGTGGGGATGAGATGCTCGGTTCTCGGTAATTTAGTCGTGATGGATCGCTTCACCGGAGCGCAGCGTGCATTCTGCTTTAAACATTATTATAAAAATGGTGATTCGTGCGCTATTGTTCAACGTTTATTTCGGCGTGAGTTTGGATTACATGACGTAAATCAGTGTCCGAAGGAAAGTGCAATTCGATCGTGGGTCAGAAAGTTTGAAGCTACTGGTCCGACTCTCAAACAGAAGCCTGCGGGACGCCCAAGGTCAACAAGAACGGAAGACACAATTGAACAAGTTAGAGCTTCAGTTCAACGTAATCCTGGTCTATCGACTCGCAAGCGATCAGCTGAACTTGTGGTGTCCAGAACATCTTTGCGCCGCATTTTGTTGAAGGATTTGAATTTGCACCTGTATAAAATTCAACTTGTGCAGTAATTCCTGCCAAATGACCCAATTTTACAACGAGCTTTTGTTGAAACAATGTTGGAACGCTTTCAGGGTTTCAACAATATTCTGTTCTCCGACGAAGCCCATTTTCACTTAAATGGGCATGTCAATAAACATAATTGCCGTTATTGAGCTGCAGAGAATCCACGTGCAAAACATCAAAAGCCTCTGCATTCACCGAAAGTAACCGTTTGGGCGGCCATATCAGCACAAGGAATTATCGGACCCTATTTCTTTGAAAATCAACAAAGGCAATCTGTTACTGTAAATTCCGACCGATAGCCATGTTAAGGGATTTTTTCTTTTCGCAACTGCAACAGTTTAAAGCCTATAATCGTGCGACGTGGGTTCAACAAGATTGTGCGACATCTCATACATCTAATGCTTCGTTGTGGCCGTAAACGAGATGTTTGCTGGGAAACTGATATCGCGCCGAGGTAACATTGCATGGCCGCCTAGAAGTTCGGATCTAACGCCACCGTACTTTTTCATGTGGGGATACCTGAAAAGTAGAGTCTACTCCAATAACCCAGCCACGATTAACCAGTTGAAGATAAATATCCGAGAAGTAATGGTATCTATTCCTAACGCAAAGTGTCAGCGAGTTTTTACCAATTTGAGGTTCAGATTCGAGGAATGTTTGCAGCGGGATGGTGCACACCTGGAAATAAAGATGTGTATGTGTATTGTATTTAGTTTTTTAAAATTATTTTTTAAAATTCGCTAATCTTTCTGGCCCACCCTGTATTAGTAAGATATAGATTATGTTCATCCCAAGATGCTTATTATATAGAGTATATTTATCAAGCAAAGTACCACGGTAGTTAGTTTTCCGGTAATAATAATTAACGTTCAAAATGTTACCATTTGTTGATTTATTTTAATTAACAAAACAAAATATTCTTTTTAAACCTGTGGTCGGTTTTATTGGTTTATCTAGAGTAAGAGAGATTGCGTGAGAAATGGATGTCATTCTGTCTACCTTGAAATATTCATTATGAAGAAACTTGTAAAGTAATTAAAACCAGGTGGTAGGTACGTTGTGGAAACATTGTTTTTACAATGTTTGCACCAAGTGCTACAAAGTGTAATAATAATATGTTACTATTGTTCCGGCAATAAAGCACCAAGCAGGCATGTAACGCCGCGCGGTCCAACACGGCTGCAGTGCAGGTGGCGCGGGCGCACAGATCCTTATTTGAAATGAAAGTCGATTGCTTCTGATTTACGGTTATTCTCGAGGCTAAAACTCTTATTACCTATTTGTTCCAACAAAAAATATATTTTTTTTGTATCACTATTATTATTTTACAGTATGCAGGTTGTATTCAAAACTCTTATAATCAAAAGTAAGAAATTATAAGATGTCCAAAATATGTAATATTTAAAGTTCATAATTTGTCGATAAAATATTATTTTTATGCTGTGAGACAAAAATGTTATAAATACCGACTGTGCACCCTGCTATTACCATCTATTACTTATAATATAAACTATTAATAATTCTTGGTCCATCGATCACTATGCGGTCAAAGCTGAACGCGGAAACAGACTGATCACTATTTTTTTTATGAATTGTTTTTGTGTACAACGTGATTACGTGTGGAAGTATATTAGACCACGTTGGTGGGCGCCGCAGTGACATGCACCAACGGATTATTTCGTCGGACTATTTATAATGCGGGGCTCGTGGACGCGGATTGCGGACGATGGAATCTGCTCCTTTGTCATTAGAGCAACCTGTTTTCTGGGTTCGGGCCACGGCGAGCACAATGTAATATAACGGCTCACCTGATTAACCGCCATTCCGGCCGGCTATGCAGATATCGGCTGCCATGCCGCGCCGCTCTACGCCACACCGTGACACCGATCATATTAATTTCAAATGATAGATTGCTTTTATAAAGTAATACCTTATTATGATACAGATAACGAACGGCTCTGGGCTAGTGTACTATCAATACATTATCGTAGAAGAAATGAATGGAGTCTATGTGTACTTTAATCTGATGTTACATACATTGATTAAGCTGTGTGGGAACGAAACTCACAAGTGCATAACATCACGACTTTTTTACTCGGTACGGACGCGGACGGAGCGACACTACGTCAATTGAAACTCGTATTTCCGTTTGTGTATTTTTGTCCTGTTTTTAGGCGTTGCCAGTATAGTAGCAGGTGCAAGGAATAAAGATTTCACACCGATTTATAAAATGGATATTTGTGAGCATATGGGATGAAATATTTAGGACTCAATCATTGATAAGTAGTTAATTAGTGAAAATTAGTATATCGATTTCAAAAAGATAGAAAAATTATAAACATTCTATAACCGTAATGATTATTTATTCTTTATTACATACAAGTATTGAATTATTGTAAAAAGTTGCAACCTGTATTAAATATTACGTATAAGATGCGTATGAGATGCGGTCAGTAACTTTAGTTCTCCGGTAAATTTCAATGCCTATCCTAATAAGCAGATATACCTACTTCAAAATACAGTTCAAAGTATAGCATTCTATACCATTTCCATTTATTTATTTTCTCGATGACAGTTCCTGTGAAAACTTGAACGAGCGTCTTTTTTACATTATGTATGCATTCTTTTATAAAAATATGACGTTTACACACGTACAAGGTAATACCAGAGTCAGAGAAACTGATAGGGATGGAACTATATCGATAAACGTTGTAACACGATGACAGACCCGATATTTTTTTACAAAATGTAAGAAACTAAACTACTGCCGGATACTTTTGTACAAATTTATTCACTAATATTATATTTCCTTACAAGATGTTACACGTATTAATTCTTGATTGATAATGCCAACTTCTTCAAAATTATCAAAGCTGTTGTAAAATAAGTAGGTATAGGTAGGTACTCGACAATGAAACGAAATATGTAATTATAACGACAGGGTATCTTTATTTGAATGTTTTTGTTGTATTTGTCTTTGTTCAAAATATAATATATATATAATATAATATATGCGATCGATATCATTACTTATTTGGTCACAGCACTACAACTATCAAATTAGAACTGTCATCGAGAAAATAAAGAAATGGAAATAGTTTACCTATCCATCACTTAAGTTATTATATTATGTGTATAATAAAAATAGGCAGATAAATAATGAAATGATGATAACATATTTATTTAACAATATAACCTACTTTGTTTTAATCAAGTATAGAAATAGTTTCCACTTAGATCAAGGTGATAATTACAATAATATCGTCAATACCTTTTACAGTTTTTGTATTAGAATTAATAGTTTATTCCAATTTTATAACTGTATTAATTTATATATATATAAATAAATTGATTTTATGATTTCGGTATATTAAAATTGTGTAAAAAATTATTGTTCCTATAATTGTAATCATGTGTATCTATGTTAAAAACTTACTTAAAAATTAGGAAATACTTTTAAGAAATATGACTTGATTGTGTCTCATAATTAATATTAATATCATTTTTTAAAATATAAAACTGAATTAATAATGCTGTTTTTTATTCTTTCTTATTGTAATGTAATTTGCAAAAAGTATGGTATTGTCAATTTAATTTAATTCCGGTCCGCATGTATAATGTTTAATGTGTAAGTTTGAACTGTAAAGTTCATAACAAAAACTCTTGTTAAAAAAATACATGATTTAAAATTTAAATAGTTTATGCTAAGAAGGTATTCTTAATGTGCAAGATGTTGTGTTATGCAAAATATTTTAGCATTTTTAGCATAAATAATTCAGGAAGTAATTTGACAGGTTGCGACAGTGCAGTAAAAAACTGGTTCACTGTAACAAGTTGTAACAAAATGAACGGAAGAGGGTGCAGGCATGGGAGCCGAGAACATCGAATACACTACCGTTGTCTTGTATTGGCTTATTGTAGTAATATTAATTTTGAAAATATAGTTACGATGCTATTAAAGCTTATTAATAAATTTTAATTATTATTACATCACAACGATAGCAACAAACTAGTATTTGCATCTTAAGTTCTATGAATTTCTTGCTAGTTCTTCTCGACAGTGTTATATTTCAAACTGGTGAAAAATTCGTAAAAATTGAGGTTTATAAATAAATAAACTGAATATAGGTAGAATATTTGAATCTGAGTCAATTTACTACATTAACTTTCACTATATTAACATCGTACAACTTAGTTCTTCATGTAGTTCAACAAACAATAATAAAAACGATATACGTATTAACTTTGAATTTATTGAGTACTACCAACAGCCAGTACTATAGTTTGGGACTATAGTGATTCATCGGCCGGCGACGCGACGCACTTCCAAAAGTTCGAACCCTCCATCCGTGTTTTGTGAACTATTGTTTGCAGAGAGAAATGAATTGAGAAAAAATCTGGTTCCCAAACGTATCGTGAGAAATGATGAAATGGGCCTCGTATTCATTAACCGCTCAGGAATCAATAATATCCTATTTCACCGGGTTAGCGGTGGACGATTCTACAAAAATTAGTTTTATGTTATTCTATTGTATTAACCATTTATTTTTATTTATCGTATATAATTTTTTTTAATCCTTCGTTACGTTTTATTTCAAGAATCATCTTAATTGTTATCGTCTGTTTCTATGAATCATGGAAATTATAGTCACATATGGTGTGCTCGATACATTTATTTAATTTAAAATAAAACTTCGGTTACTAATATTTTCCTTTTTGAAATTCCTTTAAAAATAGGTTAATGACATTTTTTTTTGTTCAAACCTAGGCCATTTAGTTCATTTAGACCTAGGTATAGTACTTTACAGATCGGCAAGTGGTTGAATAACATGAGAACAAAAATGTAATACACACACTAGTCTGCGTATTATTTTGTTGATTTTCTTCGTTATACGAGTTATTATACATACAGTTACAGTACACGTAACCATATTTAAACACGTCTACTAAACATTAAAACTGCACGTTAAAACCTTACATTTTGCAAAAATAAGCAAGATTTGTTTTGATAACGAATAACATAGGCCGCATATAAAAATGGATTCTTAGCCCTATGTCGTTCTAGCACTAGCATATACTATATACTATTTTCCTTTTTAAGTTGCCGATCTGTATATATTATAATATATGGTAGAAATTATTTAAGAACTAGCCTCGAAAAGAAATTATTGGCTCAAATACATTATCGAAAAACAAATCAATATGAGAAAAATCTAGCACGGACTCTTTGATTATAACAAGAATGTTTAAAATAATTTAGTTACAACGAACATAATATAAATCCTAAATAATAAGTAGCATATAAGAAGGCAATGTGAAAATCCATCAAAATGTTAAAAGGCGCAATAATATGACCTGGTCATTTCAAGCAACATTTCACGAAATATTTATTAGTCTACGTGAGAATGATATAAAATGACATTTAAATGTTGTTGGTAACTAAATTAGACATAATGGGGATTAGCAATACAGTACCGTAGTACAATAATATAACAGTTAAAGTAACATGTGTTTCGTAATTATTTTGGAGCGCTGTTCGGCGCGGCGCGCGGCTGG
This sequence comes from Saturnia japonica, assembly GCA_033032175.1. Taxonomy (NCBI): domain Eukaryota; kingdom Metazoa; phylum Arthropoda; class Insecta; order Lepidoptera; family Saturniidae; genus Saturnia; species Saturnia japonica. The sequence goes on from CM065305.1 coordinate 11,453,121, forward strand.
CGCGGCGCGGCGTGGCGTCGCGCGCTCGTCACCACCGGGGCACGCGGTCGCCACTCGCTTGAGTCATATCTGTGGACTCCTACCTCGTAGCTACAACTGCATTGTCAACGTAGTTTTAGGTCTCCGAACGAGCTGCCAACGCATTAACTCTGAATTAATATACAAACGATTAAAATCATTGTTAATTTACTTGTATTAATACAACTTGGCATTTAGTGTCTATTGATTATGTAGATCGCAGGGTGGTAGAGATTTGTACCCAAGTGGGTTACGAGTCACGACTACCATGCACATGATCATGTGTCATGCACAGTGATTTTCTTTTGGTTTGTTGTGTTTCGAAATCAGCCAGTGTAAATCCAACTGCCTAGAGGCTTGTAGGTCGGAGTGACGATAACCGACGATGAACTGAGAATCACTCGGTGGTCGCCGTTGTTTTTAGAAAGTACATACCATCAACTTTGTCGTATTACTATAAAAAAAATCTATCAGGAATTCATCCCACAAATTACTCAGTTTTAGCTTCATATTTCATATAGACTACGGAGGCGAGCACTTTCACATCAATAAATTGTTAATTAACCCTGAGTAATTATTTCACCTTAAATATGAAGCAATTTGAGCGAGGTTTGTTTTATAGTTAGTTTGGCTTCGGGCTAAGCAATAACAATTTAGTATCTATCCTACCTTTATGAAAAAATATATGACAAATATTCAGACCCAACCAACAAATAGTTGCTGACAGCTGTCTCACATACATTACCTACGGCTCACACTTGTCGCATTAACCTTAAATCATAAATAATTTGTAATTAAATAGTTATTGTATAATTAATTTCATCGCAAAACATATTCATTGCATTCTCAGCTTAGGTAAAAGGTAGTAAATTTCATTTACTGTCATTTATAAATTTTTATGCTGTTAGGTTTTTTTAATAATTTTCTAATACATAAATTGTAAATTTATACAATAAAGTTGAGAATGTTCTTTCAATTATTTTTAAGTAGGTCAAATTGGTTATGTTACCTGAATAAAATACAGTTTTATTTTTAAAACAAAAGAAAAACGGTATTATTATAACTATATTGCTTTTATGTTCTAAAAATATAAGGACTACTTTTCTCCTCTCTGTTGTCTGGTTTAATTTTTTAAATCTGTTGTTGACCTATTAAAAAAGCTTATTTTGGAACACAAATCAGCAAAGAAAAGAAAAATAGCATTAGCACTAAATAGCAAGTCTAAATTGGCAAATCTTACCGGGGAAATAATTTTAAAATTTCTATTTTCATGTAATGACAGACATTTAAAATAACAATAATTATATTGAAATAAAGTTCTGATAAAAATCCGTACTGCAAAGAGTGGATGTTGTCCAACTTGCCACTAGAAGGAAACATTTCCAGAAGGCTGACCGCATTGCAATATTGTATGGCAATGCTTATCCGCTAATCAGAAGTATTGGGCAGGCTTCTGGTTGCGAGACGCGTCGAATAGTCGACTTGGCGAGTATCTTAAAAGGGCTGCGTGCACTCGGACTTTCCGGTCCTAGAGTTTGGACTCCAAACGGGAAAAATATTCAATCGCTACCAACGGCAGCATACTTGCTCTGCTTGAAATTGAACCTTGAAAATGACTTCAGGTATATAGTTGAAATTAATACTAAGATATACGACCTCAAACAGCTGTAAAAAAATCAAGTTTCTAGGTTAACATGATGAAAAGATATAGCCCTTCATAATAAAAGTTTAAAATTCACAATCAGGGAGCAATCATCAAAACCTTTAAGGTACTTCCCAGTTCCCGTAGGCCTACAGACTTGAAATTTGACACGAAGGAAGGTCTTTTATAAAAGGTTATTTTATTTTCCGAAAATAAGGATTTTCTAATTTAGTGTGAAATAATAATCCAACAAATTTATGTTTAGTTTTACTTTTTTTCTCGAAAGGGGCTAAAGGTATATAATTGAAATTAATTTCGAATACTTAAGATCTATGACCTCAAACTGCTATAGAAAAATCATGTTTATAAATTAATACAATAAAAAGGTACATTCCTTCATAGTAAAAGTGTAAAAGTCGACCGATTATCAAAACCTATAGGGTAGTTTCAAGCTACATACAATTTTAAAAGCCCTCCTACAAGATATACACGTAATGATATCTATATACCGATAGTACTCAATGATGATGATGATGATGATGACAACTTTTTAACATGACATATACAGACAAACCGAGGTACATTAAAGAATGTAAGGATATTAAATAAAGAATATTTATGTAAAAGACGGTACAACAATGTACGATATGTAATGTAATCAGTTCGGAACCCACAGGGCGCGAGTTCTACTTGCCACTTGTCCGTTTTATTAATTTTCTAACTGAATTGCTAAATACCAATTTGTATAGATCTATCTTCAAAAATGACGGATTTTCATACAAACTTTCATGGTCTTTTTCACCACCTTAGGAGTTGAATTTCCAAAAATGCTCCTGCCTTAGTGTTCTCCTACAATGTAAAAGGAACCTGCATGCAAATTCTCAAGGTCCTAGCCCCAGTAGTTTGGGCTGTGCGTTGATATGTCAGTCAGTCAGTCAGCTATCCTTATATACATAAACATAATAATAGGTCTTTACCTATGAAATTGCCGTTCTGCGGTACTGGCCGTTTCAAATCAAAATTATTTTTGTTTGGCTAAGAATTCTAATTTCAAATTAATTTTATTTTAAAAACATGGAATTATTTTTCCAAAAGTAGTCATTTGTTTATTGATTAGTGTTACATTTTCATCGCATTTCAATCTTTTTTGTCATCATGAATACGTTAAAAATTCGAGTAATTATGGAATATGAGTACCGTCGTGGCAGCAAAGCGGCACAAGCAGCACGCAACATCAACAACGTTTACGGAGCTAACACTACAAACCAACGCACCACCTGTTATTGGTTTGCTCGCTTCCGTTCTGGGAATTTCGACCTGAGAAATGAACCTCGCGGTCGTCCGAAGACTTTGGTTGACAATGACGAATTAAAGGCGATTGTGGAAGCTGATGATACACAATCTACGGCTGAATTAGCAGCAGCTTTCGACGTTAGCGTCAAAACAATATTGGTCCATTTGCGTCAAATTGGCAAGGTAAAAAAGGTTGACAAATGGGTGCCCCACGAACTCAATGATCGCCAGCGCGAAGTACGCGTCGAGACGTGCCTTGCACTGCTCAACAGACACACAAATAAAGGAATTTTGAACCACATTGTTACCTGCGATGAAAAATGGATTCTGTTTGATAACCGCAAGCGCTCAGCAAGTTGGTTGGATCCTGGTTCAGCACCTAAACTGTTGACGACAGAACTGTTATTTTCGTGTCTTGTGTTACGTTATTACGTTATATTATTGTGTTTATGTGTTATGTACTATGTGTCATGATAGAAAAAAATAGATAAAATTAAATATAGATAAAATTATAGAGAAATGTTAGCGACTACGCTACATTATAAGTTGCATGTTATGTATTAAGTTGTATATAAATACTTATGTATTGTGTGTTACATATATGGAAATAGAATTATTATAGAATAGCTAAATGCATAGAATAAGTCAATACAGTAGGAATATTCAATGTTATAGTAATTTTACGAACTGAAAGCGGTGATGCCGCCCGTAAATTGCATTGTTTTTGGCTTATGTACGGAATATGTACTTAATGTATATAATATGCGAATATTTAATAGATAGGTAATACAACAAAGAATGTTTTGATATATAACATGTATACACAATATATATAAAGAAATAAATATAGAGCGATTAACAGGGCGACCAAAGTGAAAACTAAAATAAAAATACGAATTAAAGCGGGGCTCTCCTTACGGTCACTCTTCGAACTATTAAGCTCGAAGAGGCGCAGTATGGGGCACGGCGCAAATCATCGAGGACAAGTAACTACAAGCAACAACAAGAAGAAAGCTTTGGTCGTTCTGCGAGCAGTACATTGAAGAGTTCGACTTTTACTGAAGACCCGGCACCTCAAGCGGTCGTGCATTATTGCACCCCCGGACCCCCTCACTACCATCGCGTCCCACTGGCATCCGTACGGCGTCTACGAGACGGGCATCCGGCATAACAAAAAACGCCCGTCCAAACCGGGGAGGCGTCACCCCCCCCCCCCCCCCCCCCCTCACGCAGAGGGGAAGTGACGCATACCCAACATAAACAATGCCCTAAACGAAAACTTACCCCTAGAAAAGTGATGGTCACTGTTTGGTGGTCTAGCGCCGGTGTGATTCATCACAGCTTCTTACTGGTTCTTTTGATTTGACGCGTTCCATGATCAGTTGGTGTATATGCATTAATATAGCGGGGTGGTAGAGATCGCGACCACCATACACATACGAATAAACCCATCAGCATTTTTTTTTGTTTATCGCATTCTGAGATCATTCGGTTTATATCTTCTATATACCTAAATAAAATAATAGAGGTTTGCCGCTTGCGCGCATCACGCAAAGAGTACTAGATAGATATTGATCATATTTTTTGTTATACTTCTTAGATACTTGGTCCTCATCTAAAAAATGATAATCACGAAATCAGATGAGACCTTAGAGAAACAAATAGGTTACTCAAAATAATTATTGCTGTGGAAGTCGCGGGTACCTATAGTATATAAGTATCTTTTAAAGAGTGTTGAGAGGCAATAAATAACAAGTTATTGCTTTTAGATTTACAAAAATGAAAGGCATTAAGCCACTTATTTTAAGAACATTAATTAATTACATTCTAAATATTCATTTAAATGACTATTTATGAAGTCCTGTAACTTATTATTAGTCGTTATAATAAAGACTTCATAATATAATTTATTATGATAAAATTATTATTAACTTGGTTTAGAAATATAAAGAACTTACGAGTACAGTTTTCTCTCTTTCAAATTGTACAGCGGTTTACCTAAGCACGGTAGTATTAAAAAGAAAATTGTCACATAATATTCCTTGCAGGTTCATTCGTAGGCTGTTCGTACTTTTGTGATTACATGTATCTAATGTTTGTCCATTCAAAATATGTTTCATATTACAATTTTTCTTTTGTCATTTCTTATCAAATAATAAGTACATTTATTATAATAATATACATACTCGTATGTTTATGTACATCACATGAGTTTGTTTGCAGGTCGAAATCATTAACAATCTACCCACACATAAATTTGAAAGTGTCGATTGCTACTGTCCAAATAAATGATATTTCACAGTTCGTACATCACGTTTATCGGGAAGCATTTGTCAATATTAAAACTTACACGGTCCTATTTGTACCTCGTTATGTTTGAGAGTCAGTTAGAGCCAATAAAAATAATTTATTTATAATAATACGTACATATATTATGTAACTCCTGATGGGTTGACGCTTGTCACTGTGAATAACCATACTTTTATTGTAATATTAATTAATATTTATGCTTTCAGTCTTTATCCGTTTCCGATTATATTTTTTAATTGGTGTAGTTTGTGTAGGTGCTGACATGAATGTGCGGTATATCGAAATTTGAATACTGAAGTTGTGGTATTTAATAAAGAAATTAATAAATTATTATTAGCGAACAATTTATCCATAATTATTTGTCTTTGGCTAGAAGAGATTCTTCATTTTATTGGTATGATAAGAAAGTGTCAAGACTTGAATTAATGTTAGCGAGTGGCTCAGCCCACCCACTTTGCGGTACCTTCATTCTGATGGAACAACTTTCTATACTTTTTTGTTCAATTCAAAGGATAATCCGACATGCACGAATGATCCGCGATATTTGTCAATCATGCACCTACTTATAAATAAATCTGAGATGCGAATAATTACCTAAATATTTATGCAAATTCTATCACACATGTCGCAGTTAGAAAGTTGGAGGGAAATAGTGGGTTGTACCGATTGATGGACAGATGATAGGCGAGTGCGGAGATACGAGTACAAAGGCGGGCGGATGGAGGCTGTGCTGCTATGCGGTTGACGGTAGCAGCGACGCGACGCGACGTCGCGCGTTCGTGTTACCCGTCGCCAACAAATACTCCTGTTTGCCAGATACGATCTGCGTCCGCGTGCCTCTAACTGTCAACGCTCAGCTTCTATTGTGACAGTCATGAACTGTGTCAAAAAAGAAAAGTAATTACAGTTAACTGGTTACTATTAATTTTTAGTTCAGCGACTGCATTATTCGTAGTTATAAATAACATTTTTAGGATAAACATCACCTGTGTTATAACTGGAAATAAATAAGGATTTAAAAGTATTTTTATTGTTAGATAAATAAGATAATGAATGGGTGTGAAGTTTTTATATGTTATTTATTTCTTAAATTGTGATTATTGACATAAGTTATTTCAATATTTACTTGGCCCTTTGATATTTAACAGTTTATGATGCCAGACTAGCTCATACCAGCCTTTCGACCAGTTTCTAATAACTTACATTTACCATACCTGCAATAATGTTCGTTCACAACTAATTAACCATATTTAATGTGTTAAAATTGAGATATCCAATGTTAAATTAATTTACTATTTTTCAACACTTCTGCGGATCTCAAACTTTCATATAGTGACTTTTGTTTTTTATTCATAAATTTTTTCAATATTGTTTGACCCTATAGTGTGTAATACAGATGGCATTTTGTATAGTAATACTTTGGTTATTGTGCACAAGTGAAGTGGAATAGAAATAATCACATGAATTATGAATTCTGAGATGCCACATAAACTCCCTAGAAAGTTCTAACAAGGGAACCGCCATCTTGTTAGAATACTGAAATCATCATAGGACAGTGCACTATACCTATTCACTCGATAATGGCAATCATGGTCATCAATAAAGAGGACTAGAGGCCAAGTTAGGAAGAAGAAGAAAGTATAGACGCCACGCGTTAACTACATTATATACTACGTGACATAACCAGATAACGACGGGCTTGAAGGATGATTCTTGCTGGAGCCGCATCGCAACATGCAGACCGATAATATTGGATTAAGATTGTTCGAGGCAACCCACTGAGTCGGTACTTGACAAGTAGATCATTCTAGCTGGAGCTTATCGGATTACGAGGATGATCAAGAATAGTTACCAGGTTACTTAGGAACAGCGATAACATTAGACATGCGAGGCTTGGGGTGACTATTTAGAGGAGGTTGGAGGCAACTGGGGGCAACCTCAAATAAACAGACATCATTCTCACTTGGGTTGTCGAACTGTGCACATCTTTACAGGCTTGCAGTTAACCCTGATTGTACCCACAAGATCTGCGATTCCATAAAGAAGATATCAAGAAAAATCCTGGTTTCTCCGATAGTCTATCCTGATGTCTCTCTCTTTGGCATACATATTAAATGAATAATCATAATAATAATATAATTAATTAAATAATCTATACTTATAATAAAAGCCTTAATCTGTACATTGACGAACCATGAACGGAACGCATTTCGATAGTTTTTAGTTAAGCACTTATATTCATAACAAGCTGACCCGCGCAACTTCGCCTACATCATGCAAGAGAGAGAGAGATGGAAAGGGTTAGAGAGAGTGGGTCGTAGGCACTGTATTATTAGGTGCCGCCCGCCTCCTACATTATTCTGCATAATAAAAATGCGCTCGCGGTACATGATCAATATTTTACTGTCGAGTTATTTTAAAACTGTGATATCTCCTAAGATATTCATTTAAATCAATTACTGTAAAGAGCAATTTTGTTCAAAATTAAATACTCGTGGTGAACATCGTATTCATTTCGAAAAGGATTAACACCATATATAAAAACACCTTCGCAAATAATTAATTATTTTAGAAAACCAATTATTACCATATAAAAAGATATATCGAATAAACCTTAAATAATAGCCATACGCTATCGCGAACTTTTTTTTAGAATTTTTTAAGAGAACCAATTCCATGATACACGGTTTTTGCGTAACTTTAACAATTTACGCAGCGAACGCAATGGAAGCTCTCAAAAGAAATAAAATTTGCCCGTTTTTCCAACATTTTTCATTGATGCTCCGCTGGTATTGATCATAGCGTGATGTTATATAGCCTTCCTCAATAAATAGGTTATCCAACAATGAAACATTTTTTCCACTTCCATTCGAACCAGTAGTTCTTGAGATTAGCGTGTTCAACCAAACAACCAAACTCTTCAGCTTTATAATATTAGTACAGATATAGTATAGATTTAAGAATGGGCTTATATTATTTTATTTTTAAAATATTTTAGATTGTTTTTAATGTTATTTTTAAATGTATAAATAAGTAAGAATATCCATTCTATCTAGATTTCTGCGATACATGTCGTTGTTAGGTGTTTTTACACAATTAAGATTTTTATTAAATTACACTAAACAGTCATACTATAGCGCGTTATTATTCACTGGAAAATAACGATGTATAAAAATTAAGTTATTAAAATAAACTGAGCTTTTAGTAAAGGATTGCAAAACAGAACATTTTTATATACCTTTATATATTTTATATGTATACCAATCACGACTGTATTTTCCGAAGGAGTTAGGTAGAGATGTACTAATTAATGTACACGTCGGTACATAGTTAGTCGGGTGTTTTTTAAGGTCCCATGTAACAGGGGGCGAGCCTTTCACCATTAATCGGGTACAAAGTCAAACTCCGAGCTGCTACAGAGAATTTCGTAGAAAAACCCAATAACACTTTGCTCGAACCGGGAATCGAACCCAGGGCCTTTAGCATAGCAATCAGTCTTTATGTATTTTAGATGAAATATCGGTATGATTGTTAAACTGTGATATCGGTTACCATTTAAAATGATTTTAGTTGGGTATTATCAAAGCTTATATGGTATCAAATAACATAGAGTGTGATTGAGGTGAGGTGAGGTTTTTTTATTTAGTTGCTGTTTTTAATTTACGAAATATAACACTTGGACGAAGTCGCGGGCACAGCTAGTTGCTAAATAATAGGTAGACCGCAGATTATTTTTTCTTAAATCTGTGAGGCAAATAATTTATTTTTAATTTTTTTATAGTACATATGTATTTATATGTTGTATTTTAATGATGTTGTGTTGTATGTTGACTCATAATATTTTTTTTGTAGAAAAATAGAGACAAAACTATAATTGCCAAAGTGTTACTATATACTTACATCCATATACCCGTTTATACACACTTACCCGTGTGCGCATTATGTACCTATGCTTAAGTATAACCAAGTGTACCTATCAATTGTCAACATAACATTATGCATATAAAATATTTCATGAAGGTGTTATTTTGCCGAAATCCATCGTAAATAGTTTTTTTAGATTATATATTTTGCTACTTAATTAACAAAGTATTATCATATAAACAGAGTATATGCATCTTCAGATCACGAAATAATTCATCAGGTTCCGGTACTGTTATTTATGAAATTGATCGCTACTGTCCTCGAGTGACGAAAGAGACCACTTCGTGATCAACGGTGCTCTCAAATCAACGCTAAACACAGTTGTCCCGAGCATATCTTACCGTCTCGACTGTGTCCATAATTATGTACTTGTGTACTCATTTTAATTCGACATTCCTTTGTTAGTGGTACACATTTTTTTTTGAGTTGATATTTTTATGAACGATATACATAAATAAAATGAAAATATATCAATTTTTATCGTTCTGAATATGAATACGTGCTATGACTAGATAATACATATTTACCTAATACAAATTACAATAAAACTGAAAAACTCATTAGCTGCGTAAAGAAAAAAAATAAAAAAACTGCATTGCTTCCGGAAAACGACGAAGAGCCAGATTGTTTGTTACGCACGAAAAAAAAATTCATATACTATAATTGGCTAATTGGTACATATATTAATGACTGGTTTCCGCGCCGCTTCAATGATATACCGTCGGCGTATCTACTCCAAGTTCGGTGAAGTTGTAAAAGCCGCAGCAGCTTCAGGGCCCCTAAGGCCAACAGTGTAGACAGTTAAAAAAAATAAAAAATTCTGTCGAATCAGCGTACTCGAGTCAGTGCCGTACGGTCAATACTGTCACGTTGACAAGCATTATTCCACATAGTCACTAGGCACTACGATATTAAGTTGCCCTATTCTAAGAGCTAATGTTTGTAGCTAGTTCTAGTATAGTTGAAGCACAGCGGAGACCAATCATTAATCTATGTGGATTTAGGTAAATATTAATGACGTGTTTCTATGTTTCCCGTCTACATATATGTTTATACAGGCAATGTATAATATTTAATCTGCAATATGATCTTGTAGGTTACATTATGGCTGATCATGACGATATCCCGACAGTCTTTATCTTTATTGCTTTTCTATTTCGGTTCCTGTTTGCTTTTTATCTGCGTGTCAATTTGAAAACGAAACATACGGGGATAGCGTCGAATGTATGATCTGAATACTTGAATTATTATTATGGTATTCCACACATGTTATCTATACTTCCGTTGTGCTGCTACTTATACAGTGTAAAATTTTAAATGAGATTATTGTTATATCGTACCGAGTCATGTCAAGGTCATCTATACTGCTGTATTATACTGTATATGGATACTCTTGTCTGTATAATTTAATTAATCAATATTTATAACTTTTTAAACTAATCGATTATTTTTAATTTCAATTGTCAATAATGTTTAAAATTGTAACTTGTATTAAAAGTGCGTATTCGTGTGTAAAGTTACTCCCACATATTGAAAAAGAAATAATGGATTTTGTATATATTTTAAATCAAAGTTGAGGACTAGCAACGACTAAAAATCAGTCTATAATTGAAAGCTTATTTCAGTGTATCAAAAGAAGTGTTCGGCACGTATCTCTGCATTCATTAGTTACGCATGTATCCATCTATCTGCATATTTCAAATGTTTTCCTTGGGTAGGTTATATAAAAAATCAATAGACTATACTATTAGGGGGTGTTCGCGCACGGTCGCCGATTTACATTCCTCACGACTGAACTCAGGTCAGGCGGCACAGTAGCGTGTCGCGATCGGGTCGACTCTACATGTCAATTCTTTAATAAAATCGTGATGTAAAGAGTCTAAGAATTTACAAAATCCTTTAGGTTAAGTTTTATTCGTATTTTTAAAAAATACTAAAAAAACTACCTAAACATTTATCGGGAAAGTAAAATGTGTTAGTATTTATGATAGATCTAGAGTAGCTGTAAAAGGAATGAATTTAAACATTTAAAGATGTTTTTAAAAATAACTGTATTTACTATATCCCCACGCGTCGCGTTGGTTTAATGTACCTACAGTATATTCAGTTCAAAAAGAAAACAAACCTTCGTTAGCTTGTAAGCAACTATGGCCTCCAAAACAAGTGATGGACATTATTTTCAATGTAGTATGGCATTCTTCCCGTTGCTACTGTGAAGAGAAAGCATATTCGTCTATTTAAAATATTATTTCGTATAATAATTTATTTATAATCCTGCTATTTGTTATTTTTTTGGGTTGTTACTCAATATTGAAAAATCGGCTAATCGGATTTGGATGCAATTTGTCATACAGATAGTTTATAACCTCGATTAACACATATTATACTTTTTATTCCGGCAAAGACCTAACTCTGAAGTCCAGGCAGACGAAGTCGCGGGCAGAAGCTAGTAGACATATAATGCGAATACGCATGCCCTTATGCCCATACTCATCTTTGTCAATCATTTTCATATTAAGTATTAACTACGTCACACTGGCCTGTTAGCACAGTCATTTCCTTGAACTTAACTAAGTGGTTAGAAAATATCAAATAAAACGTTTTCGGTATTACTATTTTTACATTATAATTTAATGCTAGGTGTTAGATTACAATAAGTGTTTATTATGTATCACGTACTAGTAACAAAAAAATATTATAAATAAAAAATAATCTATAATAATGAAATGTGAGAATTAATATTATTTATGTATTTACATAGTATATACATATATATAAAAAAAAATTTAGTTAATTATATTTTTCCTTTCAAACTTACAGAAATACAATACAGTCATGTTCAATGTTTTATATACTTGATAATTGAATAACATTATGAACTACATACTATTATCAAGGATATGGACTGATAAAAATTATGCTCCAGGTGAGGCTCGAACTCACAACCCCGGCATTGCTCACGAACACTGTCTTATAAGTACCGTGCGCTAACCAATTGCGCCACTGGAGCGTCGAGCTGGTTCTCGAAATTACTGTTCGGTTCTGACGTCACCCCCATCCTCGAACGGACATTATTCACATCATTTTATTTGTTGATTTGTAATATGATTGGGTTTATTTATACTTGTATAACAATTTTTACACCTAAACAACTTATTTTATAAGTTTATTGTTTTTTTTCAAAATTATTTTATAGCAATTATTGAAAAGCAAAATAGCATAGTATTTTTGATTTATCCTGCATTGGTTCCTTAATTATAGGCTAGGTTTGGTTTTTTAATATTCTTATTTCACATCATCATACGAGGCTCTACATCAGTGGTATTACCAGTTAGTGGTATTCAGTTTATGCTTCCAGCATTTGATCTATCTTTACATTCTGTAGGTAACTACTATTTTTTTTATTCTTTTGTTGATAATGTGTCTAGATACTGTATTTTCGGGTATCGAATGTGTTACTATTTTATGGAAATAATTAAATTTTTCTTTGTATACTAGCTGGGCCGGCAGACGTTGTCCTGCCCTTTCCGGTAGTTAATGGCTCGACCACAGCGCCACCTATCGGATCCTAAGATAGCTATGAATCATCGCCCCTATAAAACAAAAATAATTTATGTGTAATAGTCAAGTCTTTCAGAAGTTACACAATCACTAACAGACGCACACAAGAAGATTCTTAAATATGTATCTTTATGAAAGATATGTATAAGATTTTCCTATTTATACATTTTTGTATATTTAATATTTAATTTTCTATACAAATCTGTGCAACTAAATGGTCTGATGATACCATCAGCGATATAATGAATAATTTGTGCCATTTCAGTCCATATTAGGTTATGACCGCATTCCAGGTATAATATACCTAGGTACCTAGTTGTCATGATAAACATATATTTATACATGTATATTTAGTTCAATGTTAGCTAGCATAAAATAGGTATAGAGTGGCGGCAAATTGATCGAATCGATTGAGTAGGACAATTGTTCCTAATGAAAGTAATTAAAACGACGCGATAGATACCGATAACGGGTTGCCACGCGGTGCGGCGCGGCGTGGCACGGGCACCGGCGCAGGAGCGGGCGCGGGCGCGGGTGCGTGCTTGAGCACAACAGCACGGCTCTGGCCCTACATCGAATGATGTCGACACCACAACATGTACCTAAATCAAGTGACGCACACGATTTTAATTAGAAACTAAATCTCAGTTGATAATAGAAATAAATGAAGAAAGAAAAATGTTTATTATTTATGTGAATTTTAACTTAGCTGTGGAACATTCTCTTTTTTTATTAATAAATTCTAAACATTAATATTGTTCCGGCCACCGGCTAAACCTACCGATGTCCGGATGGGTAAAATATTCCCAGATCAGACGCCTGGCGTTTTGAGTGCACTGTTAATGCGTGGTTGCGGATTCACCTACCCCAGCAAGAATGTAGCAGTAAAGCCCACTCACCTGGAGGTTTTCAGCGCTGCACCGAGTCGGTAGTCACGTAGCTGGCCGGCGACTCCCTTCCACTCGCAACTCACACCCGAAAACGTTTGTCCCGACGCTTCTCCAGTATATAATTTTTTACACCTTGATTTATCACGCAATTAACCTTAATAATAATTAAAGGCAGTTTTTTCTTATAACACCACAAACAAATATGGCGGCAGCGGTAACTCGACTCCACGACGACTCATAGTGTTCAAACCGCGGTGCGCGTCGCCGGGGTTCTCACGCGCACGCATACCGACGACTGGATGCGAGTCATTTGAGCGAGCTCATAGCCAACCCCTACCAGGATAGGAAACCCTGACAACCACGCATTATTTGGCCCAAACATAGCCCCCGGCTTGAAAGGGATTCCTTTCAATAGAGTATAAAAATAAAGTACCAATGACACATGAGCTAGAAAAGCCTATCATGTCATAAATTCTCATAACATGAGGAAGTTTAGAAGTTAAAATTAATAAAATAATGTAATAATAACTAAATAAAGAAATGGGAATAAAATTATAAATTAATCTACCTAAACTACATAAATAAGTATCTGTTTTCAATCCAGCATACATCTTAACTTATTGAGACGGCAGTGGACATAAACGAACCACTGCACGCTTAAGCATTCCTCCCTTAGTCTTAACAAGAACGACTCGTGTTCGACGATCAGATCCAGGATATGTTTCCTGGATAATGCCCAATGGCCAATGTAATGGAGCGGTATTATTTTTCATGATCAAAACCACGGTGCCCTTCTTTATTGGGTTACTGTCTGTCAACCATTTTTGCCGAGCTTGTAGAGTATTTAGATATTCCTCACTCCATCTACTCCAGTAAGACTGTACGAGCTTGTCAATTAATAAGAACCGCGAACGTAGCTTATCAATATTGTCCGTAATTGGTACGGATGGAAGCGAACCCAACGGTACGGTGTGTAAAAAGTGCGCCGGGGTCAATGCTACAGGTTCCGACGGGTCAGAACTTAACGCCTGTCCTAATGGCCTAGAATTTAATACGGCTTCAATCTGAATCAGTACGGTTAAAAGCTCCTCATAAGTGAGTATCTGAACTCCAATCACACGAAACAAATGAGTCTTAAACGATTTTACTGTGGCTTCCCATCCACCACCAAAATGCGGGGCATTAGGCGGAATCATTTGCCATTGAATTCTTTGAATAGACAACTCAGTATCCCATTGTTTAGTATGTGATTGAGTTCGCAAAAAGGTATAAATCTCATTCAAATATGCCCGAGCACCAACGAAATTCGTACCGTTATCAGAAAACAGTTTATCTACAGGTCCACGTCGACCTAGAAACCTCTTTAACGCGTTAAGAAAAGCCTCCGTGCTCAAATCTGGGACTAATTCTACATGTACGGCCCTAGTAGTTAGACATACAAAAACACAGATGTAAGCTTTTTGGCTTCTAACACCTCGTTTACGGGTTAAAGTAATATTTATGGGACCGCAATAATCAAGTCCGGTGTGAGAAAACGGTTTTGAAACTTGCAACCTACACGCAGGCAGATCAGCCATCACCGGAGGAGTGCAATTTCTAGGGCGAGCCCTAAAGCAAATATTACATAAATGAACACGAGATCGAACGATATTTCGCCCCGCTAAAATCCAAAAACGGTGTCTTAAAATGGACAAAAGCAGATGCGGACCAGCATGACAGTGTTTGCGGTGAGTATAATCAATAATAAGGTTAACTACGTGATCTTTCCGCGGCAATACAATCGGATGCTTATGATCAAAAGTAAGGTCTGCATTTTCTAACCTACCCCCTACCCGCAAAACTCCATCTACCAGAAACGGTCTCAATTTCTGAAGGGACTTGGAATACAATTTACCAGCCCGAATAGCACTTATCGTGTCAGCAAAATGTACAGTTTGCAGTACACTAATGACCGCTACTTCAGCTTGATCCAAGTCTTCTGTATTAGGAATACCCTTCGAATTCAATTTCCTCACAAATCTGAGCACGTATACGACGATACGAAGCAACTTGGGCCAAGATGATACCCTTTGTGACAACGTATAAAGCAACGGTTCTGGTAGCACGACTGCCGTCATAGACACGGTTTTAGCTTCCAGAACGGCTACATCAGTGTCCTTCTTAAAAGGTTCAATAGGCCATTTAGACGACTCCTTCTGTATCCAAGGAGGGCCATTGAACCACAACTGGTGTTCAAGAAGTTGAGTTGGGGTGAGACCACGTGACAGACAATCACTTGGATTATCCTTCCCAGGTATATAAAAAAAATGGGATGGTGACAAATTATCATGTATTTTAGCTATACGATTCGCCACAAAAGTTTTCCATCTATGTGGACTTGAATGGATCCAGTGCAACGCAACCGTGGAATCCGTGAAAGCAAAAATGCGATTTATTTCACAACGATCGACATAACTGTTTAAAACCACTCTTACCAACTTTGACATCAACAAAGCAGCACACAACTCAAGACGAGCTATAGATACAGTCTTGAGAGGTGCCACACGCGACTTTGCGCACAATAGATTTACACTGATCTTATTGGAGATCTGGCAATGCATGTATACTGCAGCACCATACGCCTTCTCGCTGGCATCCGAAAAGGCAAGAAGAGTGACAACACCGTTCTTCACAACACCAATGTGTCGCGGTATAGATAATTTCATCAACAACTGCAACTCCGTCTTAAATCTAGTCCAGTTATTAACGATGTTACTTGGAGGTGGCTCGTCCCAATCTATCTTTAATGCCCAAAGATCACGAAGAAGTAATTTGGCATACAGAATCACTGGAGCTGCTAACCCTAGAACATCCCACAACCTGGCTACTGCGGACAAAATGGTTCGCTTCGTACATACTTCAGCGCAAGGAGCCACTTCGAAAGAAAACCTATCATAACGCGGTTCCCATTTTACTCCTAAAATCTTCTGGCCGCCATCATCAAAACTGTGCACGTGAGGGTGCAGCTGTGTTTCTGGAATCTGGCTGATTAATCCAGGCGAATTACTCGACCACTTCATGAGGTCAAAGCCCCCGGCTTTGAACATTCCAATCAGCTGAAGTGCCATCTCCGTTGCAGCAGTCACCGACTCTTCACTGGAAATGACGTCATCCATATAAAGGCCATTTTTAATGACCTGTGCCGCGAGAGGAAAGTTAATCTTTTCATCTTCGCAAAGTTGGTGAATCGTCCGCAACGCTAAAAAGGGACTAGACGTCAGACCAAAACAAACTCTGTTAAACTGAAAAATCTGTAATTGATCATTGGGATTAAACCGATACAACACTTGCAAATATTTACAGAATTGAGAATGCACCCTTAATTGCAGGTACATTTGTCGAACATCCGCACAGAATGCCACTGAAAATAAACGGAAATTCAATAAGAGGGTAAAAATATCACCCTGTAAATTAGGACCGGCATGAAGCATATCATTTAATGACCGTCCTTTATCAGTTTGGGCACTAGCATCTAACACGATTCTAAGTTTAGTTGTAACTTTATCATCACGAACGATGCAATGGTGGGGAATAACATACCCGGCATCCTCACTGAACTCATCATACTTTGAAATCGGAAACAAATATCCAGTCTCCAAATATTCCTTAATCACATCATCATACGCTTTTCGTAATGGCGGAGACGCTTGCAGTTTTCGCTCCAGCGCAAAGAACCGCTTCTGTGCGATATTTAAAGAACTACCTAACTCAGTAGGATTTACTTTAAAAGGTAGGGCTACCGTGTAGCTACCTGATGCATCACGGGTTGTGGTAGACTTATAGATGTCTTCACACTCCTGCTCTTCTTTACTAAGACTGGCGGACGTAGAGGATGGAACCTCCTCTAGCTGCCAGAACTTAGATACCGCATCATGCATCTGCAACTCGGCAAATGTGCAATACGTTGCCGTACGCGACGATTTACTGACTGTAAGAGTTGGAACCTTTCCCATGATGATGAAGCCAAGACTAGTCTGAATAGCATCTGGCATCCCCGATGGTCCATGAACTCTGCCAGTAAGTAATAGCTGAGGAAACAGTTGCGCGCCGATCAGCATTTCCACTTCACCCGGAACGTGAAATGCATTATCCGCAAGCGGAACGCTCGACAAATAAGACAGCATTGACGTGTCAACCCTAGAAGTGGGCAACTCATTAGTGATACTATCCACCACCAAAGGGCGTATGCGAAAAGCTACCCTGTTATCGAAGCGCGATGTAAATTCCAGTTCAGTAACACCTTGGACACGATTTACTCCACCGCCAAAACCGTGCACTGTAACGGGAAATTCAGGCTGGTGCAATGACAGTGACAATCGCTCACAGCTCCGTGACGTTATAAAGTGGTTTTGAGATCCACTATCTATCAAACAACGGACGATATGAGATACGCCTTGGGGATCCACTACTCGAACCCTCGCTGTAGCTAGTAGCACGGTAAAAGAACGAGCATCACGTGAAGAGTCGTGTGCCTTAGCACTATGCATCGAACACAACGAAACCCCCGCATTGGACACATTATCCATTCCCACAGCGCCAACAGCTCGCGTCACCAAATCAACACCGTGTTTATCCGAACGAGAATCACTAGACACCATTAACGACGTACTCGACTGCGCACTCGGAAAATGTAACAACGTATGATGTGACCTTGACTGACATGAACCACAACTATTCTTCGAATTGCATGCCGGCGAACGATGACGAACGCTCAAGCATGTAACGCATCCGTTATTCTTCTTAACGATATTGTAACGTTCCTTAGATGAAAGCTTCAGAAACTCCGTACATTTCGAAAAATAGTCGTGACTCGCCACTTTACACATAGGGCATAATGCACCATCAGAAGCAGTCACTAAAGACTTAATAGGTTTTCCCGGCACCGGCACTGGTTTGAAAGTCATTGGTACTCGAGCATTATTCGATCTAAATGAATATTTCTCACCCGCATTGGACCCCAAACCCGTCCGTTCCCAAATCTTAGCTTGTTCTTTAACAAACTTTACGAAGCTCCTATATAAAGGCACTTTCGTGTCACGCACCGAATTTTCAAATAATCGAGCGGTTTCACTATCAACCTTATTCAACGCAAGGTATAAGTATATAAAGTCTAATTTATCTTCAATATTTAATTTCTCAAACGCCGTTACTGACACTGAAAATCTATCAATAAATGTATTCAAACCGTCCACAGAAGGCGTCTGAATTTTCTTTAAATTAAAAATCTCATTTAAATAGGCCGTGGCTAACGAACGCACATCTTGGTACCTATCAACTAGAGTAGTATAAATTAACTCATAGTTTTCACCCGTAGGCGATAAACCCGCAATGGATTCGAGGGCCTTACCCGTCAGCTGACCGCATAAGTAGTAAACCTTTTCCGCATAACTTAACTGTATATTATTATGTATTGTGTTATTAAAACATTCAATAAACATCGGCCAAGCCTTCAAATTTCCGTCAAACTTTGGTAATTCTATTGATGGTAATTTTATTTTAGGTGATTTTACTGTGTCATGAACGCGAGTAACTTTCTTAGATTTTAATGAATTTATTTTATCTTGTAAACGAGTATATAGATCCTCAAATGCTTCCCCTTTTTTAAAACTAGGTTCATACTGTGCATCTAGTTCCATCCGTGCCATATTCCACTCTTCTAACTTATCCATAAATTCCGATCTAAGCGTAGGTAAATTAAAAGTCGACACTAAAAAAGAAGCTTCTTCGGTTTCCGTTTTCATCGCTAAAGAACAGTCATACATACTCTGTATTTGTGCAAAATAAGATTGTAAAACAGTCTCACTATATTTAATTTTTAATTTTAATTTTCTCTCTTCTGCCATCTTTACTTTTAATAAATAAAACCTTTGTAATTAGTAATATAAATAAAATAAGTATTTAAGCAAGTATGCGCAACTTTTAAACATACGTATTCGCGTTTAAATTAAATGAATGAACAATAATATTCACCAAACACCACACAATACCGTCAGGGGGCGCGCGAGTTTAATTACCGAACAAACAAGAAACGAACGTGACGTCAGAACTGCCAACTTCAAGACGTACGTTATACACAAATCCTAAAATCACACACAATGGAAAAAATGGTGGACAGATTTAACAACAAGAATAATTAATAATTCGAAGGTAGAAATGTAAAACACTTGTACACTTGTTTTGTTATTAAAATACTAATCACCTTATTGTGTGAACTCGTCAATCATTTAAAACTATTCAACACAACAAATAAACTTTTATAACTTTGTGTACTACAATTTTCTGCTACACAAAAACAAAACACTATAAATATGTAGTAGTTTTTAATATAGAGTATAGTTTTAATTTTAATATTGTGTAAAAACAAATCTCGTCATACAAAATTAACCTACTGAGGTACCTATTTGCCCACGAAATGGCTTAGTTATTATCCCGTTATATTGTTCAAATACCAAATAAAATATACTGGATTGAAACAAATGAACAAAATTGAAACATTACATTCGATAGGTATTTTAGGTAACCTACTTAGGCATCTCTTGAATACTAGGAAAACTTGTTTACAACAATAAATATTCTAATGTGGACTGTAATATATAGTAAATAATAGGTCAATCGGATAAAATATCCGGTCGAAGTGATCAAACAATATGTTCCGGCCACCGGCTAAACCTACCGATGTCCGGATGGGTAAAATATTCCCAGATCAGACGCCTGGCGTTTTGAGTGCACTGTTAATGCGTGGTTGCGGATTCACCTACCCCAGCAAGAATGTAGCAGTAAAGCCCACTCACCTGGAGGTTTTCAGCGCTGCACCGAGTCGGTAGTCACGTAGCTGGCCGGCGACTCCCTTCCACTCGCAACTCACACCCGAAAACGTTTGTCCCGACGCTTCTCCAGTATATAATTTTTTACACCTTGATTTATCACGCAATTAACCTTAATAATAATTAAAGGCAGTTTTTTCTTATAACACCACAAACAAATATGGCGGCAGCGGTAACTCGACTCCACGACGACTCATAGTGTTCAAACCGCGGTGCGCGTCGCCGGGGTTCTCACGCGCACGCATACCGACGACTGGATGCGAGTCATTTGAGCGAGCTCATAGCCAACCCCTACCAGGATAGGAAACCCTGACAACCACGCATTATTTGGCCCAAACAAATATTAAATAATATAACAATTTATTTATTACTAGCGGTGTTCCCGCGGCTCCGCAAATGTTTGTTACTACGCAATAATTATTTAAATCCCTTTATTATTACTCATATTGTTGATAATTCATATTCCGTATCAATTCAGGAGTGGCATTTATTTTCCGTGTACAATTTTTATCAAAATCGGTTAAAACTATTATTCTAATTTACAATTTCTAACGCATTATTAACGTTTCTTAAAGCCTCTTAATTATAGTATGATGTATGTTTCCCGTCTACAAAAATTAATCATAATCGGTTAAGATTAATAGATGAATATTAAACTTTTTGACTTACTTTTTTTAATTATAGAAGTAATATTGACAATTCTTATAGCCCATTATGTATGTAAATAGGTAGACTTCCGTGTATAAAATTCCATCAAAATCGGTTAAGAATTAATGAAATTTAAAATATTTGAAAATTCATTTTTTTACGGTTCCCATAAGTGTTATTGAAAATTCTCATTACTTATCATTCATGGAATGATTTATACTTCCCGTGTACATAATTGAATTAAAGAAAAAAAAAAAAAATTTTTTTACATTATCTAAAAGCAATATGGGAAATTTCTTCAGGGTATCAACTGACCGATGATATAAGCATCCCGTGTACAAAATTTCATAAGAATCGGTCATGGCGTTTTTGAGTTAAATCCGGAAATACAAACAAACAGACAGACAGACGGACAAAAAAAATTAATGGCATATTAGTGATCGTATCGTTAATATAATATGCGTATCGGGAAATTTTTGAAAAATATTAAAAGTACAGACGGACTACAGTTTTATTAATATAGATAGCTATATTTATATAATACCAAAAAAAAAACAAATCGTATTGTGGTTGCAATTCCTACCACCCTGCTTTATTACTGCATATGCACCGACTGATTTCCGAACACGACAAACCAAAAGAAAATCATAGATGGGATTATTGCTGTTTGTATGGTATATATGAATATATATATATATGAATCCAACACATTAACCATCCCAATAAAACTTCAAAAATAATTAAAATCATACCTTATTTTACCGGCCTACGGGAAGGTTTTTTGAAAAACGTGAAACTCCTTTTATACCTTTCTTACCAAAAGCATAAATATGAATGGGTTCTTCATACAAATTTTCACCCTAGTTTTATTTTCACTACATGTGGAAAATAACACAGTGAAATAATTCACTTGTAGCAAAATTGTATAATCCAGATAATTTACAATAGGTATATAGCTTACAATGTATACCTAAACTTCCGCATTCCGCGGTTTGACAGCGTCATAAAATAAAACAGTAATTATGCCGTACTGCGTAGTTAAACAGTTTAAAAACACTTCAGCCAATCTTAAAAAGAATACTGGACTATCATTTAATAAGTAATTATTAGAAATACAATATATTTCTAATTAAGTATAACACTGTCAATAAAACAAACATTGACAACGCTGTCATTTCAAATCAACAAATTCGTTGCCATGGAAGCTGATATTTCTCTCTTACATATTTTTATCTCATATTTTTTACCCTTAAAGTTTTATTTTCGCTACAAAAAGTACCCTATGTCCTTTCCCAAGGTCCAATCTATCTCTATACCAAAATTCATCACAATTGGATTAGCGATTTAGGCGTGAAAACGTAACAGGCAGACATAGTTACTTTCGCATTTATATATTAGTATGGATTACATACATATTACACATGTAGTATTACATATGAAAAACGAGTATGTGATGTAAAACGCCATAAACTGAAGTAAATATTATATAATAAAATATTATATATAAAATATAACAAAAAATAGAATATATAATAAGCAAAAATAAATCATTCCTCATACTTCCGGATTTTAGTTATTGCATATGTATATTATCATCTATATTATTATGATTTATTTAAATTATCATATATTACAATCACAGAGGTAATGCAATGCTAGCTGCCATGGTTCATCAAACTTCTTTTTGTAAATTTATAAAATCTATCATTCTTATGTCTTTTTTAAAACTTTAATAGAATTAAAAAAAAATGCATTTTATGTTTAATGCATAGATATAAAAATTAGACAACAATAGATTATTATTTTGTCTTATTTATTACTATGATTTTAGTAGAGGGACAATGAAGTTATAAATTGAGATAAATATTATTTTGTCTTTTATTAAATACTTTATAATAAAAGATTTTGATAGGTTTGTAGGAAAACATTTGATAGGTTCACTAATCCTGCTTGTTGAAAACTTTCACGCAACGATCGCTCGACCAATTCATATCCATCAGGTAGTGAAAGAACTGAGCTTTGTATTTTTCTATGATCTTTAAGAAATTGTATTCAAAAGTCAGCTGACGCAGGTAAACAAGTGTTCGTTACATTCATCTAAGAAGGCTTTAAGCGCATCCGTCGACTGCGTGAGAATCAGCCCGTGAAATCGATGGGAAATAAATTTCTAAAATCAATGCATAAATAGTTCATAATATCGTCAAGTGTAGGTACATAATTCGTGGAATAGTCGATGGATATACCTGTTGCACCTTTATTTGCCTACATTTTCCAATATCAAGATGTGTATAGATCAAGGTTACGGCTGCATTTATCTTTTATGGGCACTGTAAATCAAGAACAAATTTATCGATAAACTGGCATAAAGCTAACAGTACGACTTGTTGGTGTGTTTATTTATGATATTATAGAGATATCTATGTATATGTACCTATCTAGAATAAATATTAGTCGCCTATCTCGTCCGAAATGTTCAAGGTTGGGTTTGATGTCAGTAACAGTAATTTTGAGTTCAGAGATAGAATTTGTAAATCTGTGAACGTAATTCTCTGTTAATTTTGTAAGCTTTTGTCGTATAACACAAAGGTTAAGTCTAACTACATAATACAAAATTCAGTGCAGATGACTACTTATGAAACTTAATATATATTCTTTACTAGCTGTGCTCCGCGGTTTCACCCGTGTTAAAATTATTCGACAAACTCTCTATGCCGCGACGCGCTGCGCTGCCGCGCCGCCATCTCCAAAGCGTCTTTGTAGTCTTTTCGTTGTTCCACTTCCCGTACTTGTTAACAACTTGCCAGATTGCTTGACGTTCATAGTTACTTCTCCGCTCCTTAGGATCGTAACGTGAATTCATATAGCCTATACTTTTTTTTCGATCAAACTATACTGTCGCTTGAAGCCCTGAAGCCTCGGTCGACTTTGCTGCTTCACTGAGCTTGGAACCTGTATAGGTTAATAGTATTATTCATCATGAATCTGGCTATCATACACAAAAAGAATTTTTCGAAGCTGACAAACAAAAAACTCTTCAGTTTAGATTCAGGTTCAGGATTCAGCTTCAGGTTTAGATGACTAGCGGTGTGCTCGCGGCTCCGCACGCTTTTGTTATTTGCAGTAATTATTTTCATCCCGTTATCTTATTTTTACTTATATTTAAATAGCCTGGCAATTGAAGAATGTTATGTACCTTCAGTGTACAATTTTCTTAAAAAATAGTTGAGGTCTTGTTAAAAATGTTTTTTTTTTTACATATTTCTGAAATTATTGTTGACGATTCTTCTAGTCTATCAATTATGAAATCACGTATACATTCCGTCTACGAAATGTTGTCAAAAGCGATTGATAATTAATAAAAATTGTAGTTTGTCATCTTTTTTAAATCCTTATAGCCTGTCAATTATGGAATAACTTATAACTTCTTGTGTTCAAAATTTCATCCAAATCGGTTAAGATATAACGAAAATACTTTTTTGGAAATTCTTTTTTTTACGATTTCTAAAATTAATTTGAATTGTCTTATACCCTATCAATTGACCAATGGCATAAGTATCCCGTGGACAAAATTTCATAATAATCGGTCAAGCCGTTTTCGCGTTAAGTCCGGACAAGACAACAGACAGACGGACAAAAAAAATTTCAAGTCATATTCGTAATCAATATCGTTCATATAGAGTATGTCTATCGGGAAATTTCGGAAAAATATTAAATGTAGGCATGACAGAACTACTGATTTATTTATATAGATAATTAATTAATTAAATAATATAATATAATATAATAATATATAACCTATATTAATAAACCTGTATTTCTGACTGTACATGTAATTTTTATTCCAAATTTCCCGATAGATATATGTACTATATGAAAGAAGGAAGTGTCCTTCCATCATCACGTATTTATGCGTTTAAAATTTTTTTTGTTTGCATATCTGTCTATGTTTATGTCCGGATTTAATTAAAAAACGGCTTGACCGATTCTCATGAAGTTTTTTACACGGGAAGCATACTATAAAAATTTTCAGTAAGAAATTTGAAAGACGTAAAAAAATAATAATTCTCAACCGACTGTGATGAAAACTGACACTGGGAACACATGTCATTCTTCAATTGATAGACTATATGAAATGTCAATAATCAGAGAAAAAATAAAATTATGGTATTTAAATAAGTACTTTGTAATAATAAACGCGTTTGGAGCCGCGGCCCACGGACGGTCCGTTAATATGATAATATCTTTTTACTACTGCTTAGAAGAAATTGAAAACTTTTAGCGAACTAGAATCCTTGAAGAAAAAGTATCAGATATATTACTTATCTAAGAAAATAGGATTATAAAAACGGCTTTGTTTTCAAGGGGGACGGCGAGGTTAACCAATATTCCTCTTGAAATCCGTTAGACACCGTCAAGATCTGGTTGTCGATAGGTTGCTGTTTACCGCTGATGCAATTTTTCTCAATACATCCCCATAAAGCTTTACATAATGATCGATAACTTAAGCAGAACATATATTCTTTTCTTTATTTAGAAGCAAATATAGCTCGGGGGTAGCGTTTACGGACACTGTGCCGACCAACGTGAGTTCGAATCCCTGCAATGGGACTGAACTTTTCGGTGAAGGAAAACATCGTGATGAAACAGTTGCACTTTTGAGCAAGTTCCCCCGTAGGCTTTGTCAGAATTACCCAGATCGCGATTTAATTGCATCTAAGGAAACAGGCCAAGCCGAGATTCGGCCACTTTGGCACCCTTGAGGGCTAGTTGCCAAACTTTCGCGGCTGACAGCCTTCAACGCTCACCCCCAAGCCTGGTGAAATTGTCAAAGTCTTCTGAGGCTCAAGATTCTCACGACTTACAGTCAGAACGAAAAAAAAAGAAAAGATAATGTCTTTATAATAAAATTAAAAAGAAATAAACGACAAAATGACTCAAGGTAATAAAAAATTATCGGAATATCTGTGATCTGATGCCAACCAATTTACACGTCGACAAGTATCTACGATATTCGCGCAAATGTAGGTACTATTTAACTAAGATAACTAAGATATTGTATAGTAGTTCCACTTCTTATATAATTTTTCACCATTATCACTGTATATATTTAAATTATAACTATTAGACACAATATACTTATTATCATAACAATAACATTAATCCAAAAATATTGATTAGATATAAATATAGTTTTTATTTTTTTAATTAGATATCTGAAACATTTATTAACGGTTATAAATTGATTTTTCAATTTATTTACAACAAATTTAACCTATTCATACCAGCTATGTAGAGCGCTTATAACTCGTAAGAATTTAACGTTAATGGAAAAATTATGAGTTCAATTGCGCAACCTTAAGGAATGAATTTGTTAAAACTGTTACTTTACATGTTGTCAAGAAAAAAAAATTAGCCATATGATAATGAGCATTCCCATGTATTATGTACAACCCACTCTGAATATAGTATAAATAGATTAGGCATAATTTTATTTTTAGCTGTCCAGAACAGAGAAAATCTGGGGAAAACAATAATTTTGGTTTTACCATTTTAATATGAAGACTATAATTTCGGTGGACTAAATAAATAACTGGACTGAATAAAGCATGTGTATTATCAATGCAAAGGTGAACCAAGACAATAAAAATAAGATCAAGTTCTGCCGCAAACATAAAGGCATTCCACGTTGAACGATGAATGAATCGGAGCATCATTTCAAACGAGCATGTCGTTTTGTTTGCCCGAAGGTTCGTTATGAAAAAGAGCGTCTGGTCTCAGGTGCACACCTGTTAAGGCGCCGATGCCGTGGGATACGGATAACATGACAGGTAAGAAGATACGCAAAAACCAACATATTATGTGCCTACTTGCATTGATTGTAATGGTCGATCTACATGACTTTGTTATAATGAAATCTCCAGAGCGAAAAACGTTAAGTAAAGAAACGCGATTAAATATGTAAAAATAAACAAACAATAATATTGATTGTTTACGTTTATTTATGATTTATGTATATAATGTATAATAATATCTGTTCTTCTGTTTGTTTATTAAGTAACTTAAGAACTATAAATAAAAAGGAAACTTCATTATGTAGTACATAATTTATAAAGTAGGTATTTCTGTAATGAAAAGATATTAATGCATACGGAAAATAAGGAAAGTTTTGATACGTGCTGGATCGAATGAGGAATTCAGATTGTCGACATGATTTTATATTCTTTGCCATACAGAGGCGGAACATAAAGAAAGCACGAAGCGTTTTATGTGTAGGCTGAGACCCACTCAGATATGTACGTTCCGTGTTTCAATTTTTGCCCATATCAGGCAGTGGTGGTGTGCCGCACTGTCGTGGCCGCCACGTGTACACAGATTCAGATATGCTAAGAACGTGGAGATCGGAGAGCGCAGTACAGGCGCGCGTTCACTTTAGCCTGCGCTTGTCTTGCGTACGCAGTACATCGCGTAGGCGTAACGTCGAGCCTCGCCAGTCGCCACTACACGTTTCGCGTTTTGCACTACGGATTTA
Organism: Saturnia japonica; assembly: GCA_033032175.1. NCBI lineage: Eukaryota > Metazoa > Arthropoda > Insecta > Lepidoptera > Saturniidae > Saturnia > Saturnia japonica. The sequence goes on from CM065305.1 coordinate 11,480,799, forward strand.
TGTAACTATCGTCTAACGCGTTACCAGTCTGGCGCTAGCTTCCTTAGTACTACCTCACACTGCCAATCGTAGCGAGTACATCAGATATCAGAACAATGTACCTAATACAAACTAGATAGATGCATATTACCTTTAAAAATACCGAAGCGTAAATATTCTTTTACACAACTATTGTATAATCGGGTATGTGTGATTTAGTGTGTTGTTGATTTTATCCACATTCCGCGCCATTGTACAATGCGCCGAGTGGCGCAATGCGAAATTCTTTCTGAATACGAATAAAAGATTTTCGGAAAAAATCACGCGCCGGTTTCAAACAGGTATTGTCAAAGATTAAGAATGAGCGATAGTATAAACTTATGATTCCAGTTAACTATGAAAAAGCACGTGGTGTGCAATTTTTTCGGTGCGTAGAGTACATTCCTAAATTGATCTTAAGAGTTACTCGTTACTAATATTTTAGCCTTCGTTCTTAAATACTGATAGATAAATTTAGATGAATCTGAAATTTGAAATCTAAAAGAAAAATAAAAAATAGAAATGTTAGAAACTGGAACGACTAAAGAGATGCGGTCGAGCCCGTAGAACCGATCGTTATTTAACTAATCTATAGGGAAAAATGTCAAAAATGCTAAACAATAATAATAAACAAATAATAATAACAAATCATTTTGGTTTCAGATTTCACATTTTCAGATTCACCTCAACAATAAATAACAAACGATTTTTTTGTTGCAGAAAGACGAAACAACCGTTAATCATGAGTTCGATTCATTTACAACATGGATTACATTATTTACAACACTTTTATATCATTATAGCCTTGCTTAAAAATGGAAAACAAAGAGAGAAAGAAAAATCTATTATGAATACATAAAAGTAATAAATTACTTACTTATTAATTATTTATGTATAAACTAATACAGTTGACTATTTTCATTACTATCTTTGACGAAGTTGACCTCTTGAAGTCGAAAAGACAAAATACGATCACATATTTATTATTCTTCATTGTTATTATGCTATGTAAATTGCAAATTTTTATAAATCTACATTATTTTACTACATGCGTATTGCACACTCGCTGGTATAATAGATGGCGTAATAAAATATTTTACATTAATCAAGTAAAACGTTAAATTAAAATTTACCAGAAATTACAAAAAAAAACTATATCAGTATGAAGGTTGCAAATGAATTATATTTTGTAAACGCAAACATAGGGACATTAAATAGGATGGAACATTAAAACATTTATTAAAATTCATAGGTATACCACGAGTTTCTGGCGGGATCTTGAAGTGCCATTTTGTGGTTAAAATCTTTAATTCATTTACTTACGTTTTTGACCCTATATTATGTAATATTGGTGGCGTTTTGCGTGATATGGTTTGTTGTGCATAAGTGAAGTGGATTATAAGTATAAACTGAAAGCATGCATTCTGGGATCCGACAAAACTCCCTAGAAACGTCTAACAAGGGAGCCACCATCTTGTTAGGTTACTGAAATCGTTATAAAACAAGACAATATATTCAGTTGATCATGGCAGTAATTGTCTTCATTAAAGAGGACTAGTTGCCAAGTTAGGAAGAAGAAGAAGAAGATATAACACGTAGGTATATAAAAGTTTTATCTATACAATATTATAAAGCTTCAGAGGTTGTTTTTTTTTTGTTTGTTTGAATGCGTTAATCTCTGCAACTACTAGTCAGATTAGATTTTTTTTTTTGTGTTTATTGACTATTTATTGAGAAATGTTACAGGCTATTGTGAACTTTACGCTACGACTCTAAAGAGCCAAGCAAGCTGTGGGATGCGTTAGCGACGCGACGACGTGATGGAGAGTCGCTCGAATAAATTTAACACGGGTGAAACCATGGAGCACATCCTGTGAAAAATATTAAAAAATATTGTGGATTGATCTAGTGGTGACATATTTGTAGGCATTTGACATGTAATGCGATGGACATCATCAAAAAAACTTGTATCGTGATCATATTTATATAGGAATTGTTGACAGAACTCAGATACGTAAATCGATAAGAGCGGACAGGTTGTGAGCTTATCTCTCGGCGAGGACATCCTTACGTTGCTCAGACGTGCGCTATCCAACTAACACAGATTTATTATCGAATGCATCCCGATACCTGAAACACGATCGCACCGTATATCGCTAACAATACCTAAAGCTTGTTTACGTAATTTAGCGTTTTCTATCAACACAAAGACATTGTAGTTCATACAGTTGACCCCATGAATATAATGATTCAGAAACATTTTGGCGAGAACTGAAGTTTTGACTGCCACAAAATATTCTCTCACGAAACGAAATAAATATAGTAACTATATGAATTTCATACTTGTAGTATAAGTATTTGCGGTTTTACTTTGATCTCTTGTCGGTCTCGACTTGAGCTTACGCTAACTATAAAAATTGTTCAACGAAATCCCCATGACAACCCGTCAGGTTGCTTTTTTCTACAATATGCACGCATGGTGGAAGGGTATTTTCTAATGTCCATCTGGCTAGCTACCACCCTTAAGTTCAAAATCTTTCACGAAGCACTGGCGTGTTCCGGCAGCTGCACTTGAGAGCTTGTCCTTCCATTAAGCTTAGAGAGTCACCGTCTTGGGCCAAATCGTCACTTGACATCAGGTGGTGAGATTTTGGCCAAACGCAAAACCTATATACCTAAAGAATAAAAAAGGCGCTCAAACTAACATACCTTTTCATCGGATTTAATTTTTAATAGGTAGGTATAATATGGAACAAGCATTAAGTTATTGAGTTCTCGTCCATTGTTTGTCGTGAGTAAAGGTAGTATAATTTTATATCGCCGTGCTCTACTTGCCTGGTGAAAGTTTACCGCTTCGATATGCAATGGATGGGATGACGTACATAAAATGGAGTAATTGCGAAGGTCACATAAATATGCCGACGGCGAAGTGCTTCCGGCCGCGTGGTAGGCACGTGCACCGCGGCCGCGGCGTGCCAGGATACGCCGAGAGTCGAGAGATCGCCCTATGTATTTATGTACTCATGTTAATGTGACAAGCATATTTATTATGAGAAAATAAATACTATTTACTAAATAAATTTGTATATTACGACGGTGAGATACAGTGGTACTGTGGTAGTAATCCCTACTATTGAGCCACGAGGTGGCGGATTCGACTCCTGCACACGCTGCTTTTGTGTGATAAGCATAATTATTGTTAGTTGTGTGTCTGGGTGTTAAATACCTTTTTATTATGTATAGTATATGAGCTATTTAGTTATCATAATAATAGTTAATAATATTACTTTGGAATTAAACGGTGAGAAATTATGTAGTTTATATTAATTCGTTTCTTCGCGAGCTTAGTGAAAGCACTATTATAGCTATTGGCTCTTTACAGATTGTGTATTTTTTTAGTTCTCAACCGCTCCTTTAGGTTTTGTATATAAAATTACTAAGTACATGCTCGGTGATGAAGAAAGACTAATTACAATATCGAAACTCGCGCATCACTTAGTACACAAGTTTTTACTTTGAGAATAACTATTAATTGCGCTACTGGATATGCCGCAACGAATTGTCAAAAGGCAATAAATAGTAGGTATATACGTATAACGTAGCATGGTAGTATATTTGGTGCCATTTATTAATAATAAAACAAGAGCAAATCGTGTATAATAAATAGGTAACCCTGATTACAATGATTACCCCCAAAATAATATATCGTGATGATATTATTTATTATATTAACAGTATTATAAATGTATCGTTGGTAGTGAAGCTGTCCTCGGTTATATTTATCGATAAATACAAATATGCATTTGTATGTGTAATATGTATAACAGAGTCTTGAGTCCGGACGCGGAGGTAGTCGTAAAACATCACAATTTACAATTGAAAAGCGGTTGCGAAAGCGCAACACAAGAAGGAATAATTCTTTCCCGGTGTGATAAACGGCGACATTCATATACGTGAGGAAAAAAATTAATTCGTGAATTCCTTAAGTTATTGGCACAAAAAGGGAAAATTTAAGATGTGCCAACTCAGACAATGCGGAGCGCTGTTAATCTTGCCGCGATCAATAAACTCTCTGATTACACATTCATGGCATACTTTGTGGCTTGATCCTCTGTTTTATAAAAACTTCGCTACTTTGTATAAAATGTGAACTCGTGAGCTTACTTTTAGTCCGAAAGAATGAATACAAGACCACGGGAGGCGATCATTGAAACATACATTTATTATTTTTATATCATAATCGTCTTTAAGTATGATTATTATTATTCTTAAATCTGATTGTAAAAATAAAAAAAAAATTGTTCGTGTAACGTTTATATGCGATTGAAGAGAATATTCTTTGAAATTGAACACTGTACAATTTAGACCATTATGTATCATCTGTAACGTAACGTCACGCTTGACATAACTTCACATTAAACAAATTTTTCCTTACCGTACCCAAAGAAGATTATGTTGTGTTACGTTTCTGCGGTAATTAGGGTTTCCAGAGCTCCTTGGGGTAGGGGAGTTTGATGTTGGTAACGCGCTAGTGATATCCATGGTATTCTAGCATCCAGAGGCTGCGGTAGCTGCTTACCACCAGGCAGGCCGTATACTTGTTTGCTATCTTCGTAGTATAAAAAACTTCAAAAATTATGAATTAAAAAAAAATTAAAGTGAATATTCCTTGTAAACTATTCGTTTAAGACCATTACGTATCGTTCGTCTTAGATGTTTCACTTCAATAATAAGAAAAATGTAAGTTTAATTATTAATGTAAACGTAACTTTACTATATTATAGTAGTTAGGTATTTTTTGTGACAGAAAAAGCTTCTGCATCAATACGGAGAAATACGTTACGATCGTGAAACATATGGGTCAGCAGACGCATAAAGGTGGCCGACTGATCCAGATAACTTAAAAAATACGCCAGCTGACCGTTTCCTGCGCATAGAAGCATTTAATTGTTCGCGGGAAGGCCGGCCGAGGTGACACGAACTAATTTGGCACATCTGTTGGAACTAACAGCACTGCTAGTTTCGAGAATCATCTGCCAGTTTTAGAAACGAAATCGCTTAAAGTTATTTAATTACATATATAACAAGCTTAGTAAACACGCTAATAAATCAATTTTTTCGACTTCTTAAAATACCTAGATTACGTACATAGAGCAATTATTTTAATGAGAAACCATTTTCGTTATTTTTTAAATCGTATGGATGTACTATCAGCAATATTTTACTTAATCAAATTATAATAGTTACAGGATAATTTCATAAATAAATATTAGGACAGAGTCTTACACGGCCATTTAATTTCATACCCACTAAACAAGGCTTGTATTATAACAATAATGAAATAGCTGATATATCTAGGTTGTTCTGAAAAATTTTAGTCACAGAATAAACGTAATGTTTGGTTTCTTAAAACTATTTTGAATTGATAGCTAATCTATCTATATCTATACATAGTATAAAATGAAGTCGCTTCCCGCTATCTATCCCCTATGTACGCTTAGACCTTTTAAACTACGTAACGGACTTTAATCCGGTTTTCACTAACATTTAGACATTTTTTTACGTATCGTTTATATATTCAATACATTCCAATTAGAGAAAATTCAATGACATATTTTTAATCAAGTCGTCAAAAATGATTCTCGGGCGCTTACATGGCTTACGCTGGCTAAACCTTATGAGATATATCAAAATAAAATTCCAAAGAATTATAGTTCTTTATAAAGCCTAAAGAAGATTCCGCGATGGCGTGTGTCTATTTCTTAAGGTTGACTCACAGTAACCATTTTTATCTTCAACATAATAATTAAAAATATTACGTTATTTACGAAGCTTTTTCTCCAATTCAATATTAATCTTTATTCAGTTAATTTTGTTACTCAGTTAATTAACTTGAGCATTTAATGTAGATTAAAGTCCTTTAAAGTTTTCCATTTAAAATGAGTACCGTCGTAGAAGATATCACTAATTCAAAATTATTAAAAGCGCACTATTCGTAACTATTCGCACTATTCGTAATTATGAAGTTATGAACCATACCATCACGCCTGTATCCCCGAAGGGTTTGGAAGAGGTGTACACCCACATTTCGCAGGGTATGTTTTAGGTCTCATGTAATAGGGGGCGAGCCTATTGCCATTAATAGGGCACAAAGCCCAACTACGAGCTTCTACTGATAATTTCATAGAAAAATCCAATAACACTTGCGAATCGAACCTAGGACCTCGAGTATAGCAGTCACGTTTAGGACCACTAGGCTTGAGGCAGTTATGAAGTTATGATCTGTTAATATTAAAGCAATAAACTCTAAATCAGACCTTTTTAAACATAAAATACACCTTTTTATAAAGAAAAAAAAGTAAATACCTATTGATATTTGTTGCCGATAGGACTGCCGGGACCGGCCACTTTGGCACCCTTGAGTATGTTGCCACGCTTCCGTGGCTGAGTGCCTTCAGCGCTTGCCCCCAAGTCCGGTGAAGGTGTAAAAGCCGCCTGAGGTTCGAGATTTCGTGGGTCCTTATGGCTAACAGTATATAGTCGATTCAAAAAAAAGTTACATGATATATCATCTTTATAGCGTATGTACATGATGGTAGACCATCTTCTAATAACCGCCTGGCTAGCAACCTCCTTCAAGTCCAAAATTCCTCATTAAGCACCTGTTGGTGTGTTATGGTAGCTGCAATTGAAAGGCATAGCTTGTTACCATCTTTGGCTACATCGTTACTTAATATGGTACGACAGTGGTGAGATACAAAAAAATTAATGTGTCAAAAAAGTTATCTATGGTACCTCGCTAGTATGTACATTGCTGTATATTATTAAAGGGTATATTTTGCTAGAAGCTTGAGTACTGTCTTTATCTTTTGGTCATGTTATTTATTGCATTTATTTGGGATATGTGAGTAACATAAAAATTTAATAATCTTCATTTGTTCTTCTTACTACCGCTTATCCCGCTTAAGTATCCAACACACAATCCATCTATTTTCTTCGGTCTTCCGTTACTCCTATATCCACCTTCATACTTAATATTCTTCTAAAGTACGTTTCTAGGACAGACAGAAAAATGGACAGTGAACTTTACGCCAGCCACAGGGGTAATAATTTTTTTTGGTATGGTTCATTTCTTATTGAAAATTAAAAGTTCGTTTCAAAGTCGGAAATGAAACAAAATTAATTAACATTTTTTTAAATCATACACTTGTGTATATAAATTACGTTTTGGTTAGGTATTTATTTTCTGCGTCCAGAGTTCAAAATGAAAAAAGAAGTAAGAAAACGTATTTAGTGCATCCCTAAATCAATTTACATTTAATCAAATTCAAAAGTTTCACTATCGTTCACTGATGATGAACATATAGAAAAGTCAATGAAATAATACATAATTCAAAATTAAAGTAACAACAAATAAACTAAATCATTACTGAAAACGGGTTTGTTTTGTATGACTTACCGCGTCGCTCACCTCACCCCGTACCACTAATGCGTTGCCAAGTGTTGTTTAAAGAAATGTATGGAGACTGGAGAGCGATAGATATCTTTTCCTATCGACGCAAACATAATACCATGTTTTTCTTTGGTCTATGTGATTACCACGTGACATTGCCCGTTTTACCGCTTGCCTTAGAAAGGCACTTTAGATTTCATTCATATCCTTCATCCTTCAAATTTTATTGCACACTCTTCCATTATCTACATTCATATTTCATAGATTAAGTTACTGAGTATCCAACAGAATAAATAAGATTTTAATCGATTTGGTACACTGGTGGTCGTATGTACAACTTTAAGATAAAAGGGTAGATAAAATTACCGTCCACAAGTTATTCATGCATGTAAAGGGATTTGTATGTTATTTGAGTCCAATAATTCTATAGAAATAAAGCCTTTACTTGTATGAATGAAGTTAATAAGCCTTTATTCGAATGCGTGTCCACGAAAACGCGAAGACGATCACACGACGTCACAAAAGTCCTTGTATGTGACAGCACATCACTCGCTGCAGTAAAATACGATGACACATCTCACTCCTTTATCGTTTATTTGAAACGGGTGACCATATAACCATATCTTATAGAAGGCATTTTATGGTTTTATTATTTAACAATAGCTCACTAGCGTACCTTAACATCAGTTTTACAATAAACCTTCAATCGTATACAGGTGTTTAATATACTGTTGTTTAATTTCCAACTAATATTCAGTTACTTTTATTTAAGTATTCCGTTCATCACGTTTAGGTTTCATAATGTAAAATAATTCATTGGTTAAAGAATTGATATTATGTATAAACTCTGTTCAATAGTAATGGTTGATAGTACGTATTCATTTTAAGTAATATTACTTTCATTTATTTGTTAAGAGAAAATAAATAAATTGAGTAATGGTATAAGTAATTACTCATACACAAATGTAAACTCAAATATTTTTAACGCGCCCAAACAATAAACATCTCAGAGATCAGCGACCGCAAACTTCGAAAGACACACCTGCTCACCACCATTCAGAACACTAAACACCGAATATAATAAAATCCATTGAAATGCTAAACAAAAATGGTCTTCGATAGACAGCAGGACTACTCTGAATTAAAACGAAGTTATAACAATTCTAACATTCGATATATTATCTACCCACTTTCTTTTCGAGAAAGACAATAAAGTTCTTCATTGTTGACAAGCGCACCGCAACTCGCGACATAGAGACTATCAAAGGCGGTGGTTACTTGTAGCGTGCAAAGGTCAACTCGGCTCGAGATCACCTCATATCGTTAGTGGCAGCCGCCCGCACCACCGCAGAGGTACCGCTCGACAATGCCTCGTGAGCCGGAGCACCTCAAAATACAATTTTGTGACTCGACGACGACGAGTATTATCGTGCGATCTAGGCGCGGAGATGCTCCTCATAATGCGTTCAGATAAACCCGCTTTGTGTTGTGTGCTCTCAATAACAAGAAGTGTGTTCCATGAAAGGAAAACGAAACGTAACAGGTACATGCCCCCGCGATTGTTTAATAGTTTAAGAGATGCGTGGGCGTCCCATTTCAATATAAGTATAAATATACCTACTTGAAAGCAGTCCAGGTATTATTGTTTGCCTTTCCATTATAAGAGAGATCATTAAAAAAATATTAACGCTTACGTTATTAATAAATTTAATTCATTGTAAAATAAACAGAATAGTAAATCAATAAATTCTCGTGATGTAAGTGAGCTCTGTGCTAGGTAAGAATATGAATCAAACTTGTTGTTGTGACCGGGCGCATGCGATACGCCACGCTTAGTAGAAGCACTGAATTAAACAATCACGGCTGACTCATAATACCGGTTAGCTATAAAGACAGCTGAAATTATGTTTGTCTAGTATATTTCTCAGACCGAGACAAAACGCCATGTTACTACGATAGCATAATTCACAAATGCTTTATCTTTACTGAGTTAATCCTTAAACAACATTATCATTGCTTTGTAAGTTAGTAAGCTATGAATCAAAACCGTCTACAGTAGTAATGTCGTCATATAACACTTTACGCTTATACTATTTACTTTACTTGAACTGCATTTTATTACAAAAAACAATCGCAAATCAAAAGCATAAGTTTCATTTGCAAGGTATTTTGCTGGATGAAAATGTTTCGGTTTTGCTAGTATCTAATCCTTTCTGCAAAAAGATTTGAGAATGTGAGGCAAATTGCACAAAATGTATTTTTATACGGTTTTAATGTGTGTGTGGTGTAGCGTCGCGTCGCACAGCCGCGGCCGCAGTACCTGCGCATGCAATGTGGAGCATGTAGCGCGCGATGGAGCGGCCCACCCAGTGCGGTTCTTTCAGTCCTTCGACAAAGGCAATGCAACCGTGAAGTGAACGCATTCACGCAATCTGCAATGCAACCCTAATAAGTCACCTACCTACTAGCGTGGAGCACTCTGTCCAACACATTACCTATGAGCTATTTAATTTTGTTTTCTTAACAGTACCTACTGGCCGCATTCATTCTTGTTTAAGCAGTCAATAATATTACTGGCAGATGCGGAGGAAACAAAATGAGAGAACTATACGCGACGTAGTATGTATTACATGTTCATAATATATTTGAAATCCCAGTATGTGGGAATCATAAACATGAGATGAACACTGTAATAGTATCACAATTAGTACAGGATATATATGGATACTAGCTGTACCCCACTGTTTCACCGTGTTAATTTTATCCGAGAAGCACCGCGCCGGCCGCCGCCAACGCACCCATGTAGTCTATCGTATTTGTTCTTCACGCAAGTACAAATAATTTCAATTTCATAATCTCCTATACTGTGTGTCCAAATAACATCCTTTAAAGAGCAAAATTTAACTTCACAAAATTGTCTTTATGATGAAGTAACTTGTTTTTAAGGATTAATATGCCATGTCTAAATATAATGCTTATAAATCACTTTTTAATTTTCAACGAATCTTTGTCACAAAATAGCTTATTGTGGATTATGTATAAGAGATATATATGCTATCACTATATATATATATATATATATATATTAGATATATATATATGCATATGCTATCACTGACTTTTATTAGATATATTAAGGGAAAATATTATTTAAGAACATTATGTTTCCGTATCATTAACGATTACGCCAGCGCACGTGGTTATGCAGTTCGGGAGCGCCTCGACTTCCGATTTACGTAATAAAAATCAATATTCAAGGCCATCTGAGAGTTGTAACCTAATATTAAATAGCCTATACTATTCCTCGAAAGTCTGGCTATTATATACAAAATTTTTTTGAATACGACTGGTACTTCCAAAATTAGCGTGTTTAAACAAACAAACAAACAAAGAAAAAAACTCTTCCGCTTTATTATATTAGTATAGCTGATATAGATTTCCTTTTGTGATAAAATAAGTTAATCAAAGGTAATGAAGCAATGATGGCTCCGTGATAGTATTTACGAATACTGCGTCGATCGACATGGATTCGAATCCCTTCAATATGCTTACGGTAAAGGAAATCATCGTGGAGGAACCATAAGATAGTGTTAGAGCATTTACTAATGCTCGCCTGGCTAGCTACCATACCCATTAAGTTGAAAATCTGTCGCCAAACACCTATAGATATCTTCCGGCTGTTGCACTTTAAAGTCAGTCCCCTCACTAGACTTAGTGTGCTACCATCTTGCGCCATATCGTCACTTAACATCAAATAAGAATGTGGCCAAACGATAAACCTTAAAGTAAACATTGTACACTCGTCAATTTATATTTTGTACTAGGCACAATGAATGACCAGTGAGCTGAGCAACCTAAACGTTACATTATGCTGTTTATTGCAACCACGTGTAAGTAGTACTCGAAACTCCATATAAACTAAAGAAATAAAGTTAGAAAAATTTAATTATTTATACAGAACTTCAATTTATCTTCTTGACATCCATCGCTTTGTTTATATTCTAATAAATATTTTAGTGTTAAATTAAAATCTAATAAATAAGTAGGTATATATGATACTAAGTATGTTTGAGAAATGCCGTTGTTACTAACATAATTTACTATCCGTAACATAGAAAATTAATCACCTTAAGATATTGATCTAATTACTGCTAATGGCATTATGCGAACTGGCGGCTGTGGCCAGACTGAAGTGATTGAATGTGACATGCAAATAATGTTTAAGTTTGTATACACTTGTAGTCAGGAGGTGAAAAATAGTGCAGCGTGTCTGTTCAGGCCACTCGGCATCTATTTGATGTAGAAGTTTTAAAAGAAAATAATTACAGCTTGTCATGAAGATACGCATTGACACAATGAGAATAGTATGATTATCCGTGTAATAACCTGTTTTAAATTGAAGAATCTTATATTTCTTTAAGTTAATTAAGATTTTTTTTTTAACTGACTATATTGTTAGCCTTAAGGGCCCTGGAGCCATTAGAGGCTTTGACAGGACAGACAGGGACAGACAAGGGCTCCACGCCGGAGGAACGGACCTAGGCTTGAGTTGCTGCTTGCAATGGTGGTCCTGGCGGGTGTTTATTAAGCTCAGAAGTTAGAATGTATTTTATAACTGTACTAGGCCGTAGAATCTAGTACTTAGTAGGAATATAGTATCTAGTCTTCGGTAACATTGTTATTTAACAATAAGTATTACAATAAAGTGTTTAAGCTTGACATCAAACGATATAACATATGTTGCTGTATATTATTCAAAGTGCTGTTCCCTACGGTTTCTTCCGTGGTAAGTTTATTCTACCAACTCTCCACCACGCCGTGTCGCCGCGCCGCCGCGCCGCCTTCCGCGCCGCCCACCCGTGTAGAGCCTATCGTAGTTCTCACTTTCATACTTGCCAGTAAGCCTGATTGCTTGACGTTCATGGTTACAGCTCCACTTCTTCTTACGGCCGCAGCGTAAAGAGTTATATAACCATATTAGCTTTGCCCCCACGGTTTCACCCGTGTTCATTTTATACCGACAAACACCGTATCGCCAACGAACCCGTGTAGTCTATTATAATTGTTCTTCCCGCAAGTACAAATTATTAAAAATTTTCATTATCTCCTAAACTATGTTTCCAAATAACATAATATAAAGAGCAAAATTTAACTTCATAAAATTGTCTTTATGATGGAGTAGCTTTTGTTCGTAAGGATTAATATGGCATGTCTAAAAATAATGCTTATATATCACTTTTTAGTTTTCAATAAATCTTTGTCAGAAAATACCTTATTGTGTCTTACATATAAGAGATAGGCATATGCTATACCTGACATTTTTAGATATACTAAGGACCAATATTTTTGTAGAACGATGTATTTCCGTATCATTAACGACTTCGCCAGCGCACGCGGATAAAGCAGTTCGGGAGGGCCTCCACTTCTGACTTACGTAACAAAAATCAATACAGTGTAAACTCTTTATAACGAAACTCAAGGGACTGAGCATTTTTTGTCATTATAGAGAGTTATCGTTATATGGAGTGACCAAAAAAAACCGTACTAATCCAATTGTTAGTAACGCCTTCCAACGTCACTTTTATTTTCTCCCTTTTCAATCGCACGTATCACACAAACTTTTTCGTCAACACTAATCGCTTTCCGTTTACTGGCCATGTTAACAGTTTCAAAGTAGGTTTACGACTGATAATACGATAGGTACCCAGTATGCTTGGTCGAAGACCATCACTTTCGAGAAAACAATGCGTCATACTGCACGTGTTCAAGGCAATTAAGGATAACAAAAGCTAGACCGACCTTGGATGTTTCGGAGCTTCAAAGTCTTTTGTTACCTGATAATAAACAATAATACCGATAATAAATATTTACTGTCTAAAAATACGAACACATTTCTTCGTAATAGAGAATGGCGTATCCCTATAAAGAGTGTTTCAATATGTGGGTTTTAACGCAAACCAACCAAGTTGGGCTCACTTCAACGTTATAATGAGTTTATCGTTATAAAGGATAACGTTATAAAGAGTTTACACTGTATTTAGCTAGCTGAGTGTTAGATAGCCTTTACTATTTAGATTAGCGTGTTTAAACAAACAAATAAAAAAAACTTTTCCGCTTTATTATATTAGTATAGATTAACCTAACTTTCCTCAATAAATAGGCTATAAAATGCAAAAAGATTTTTTTTTTAATATGACTGCTAGTTTCAGAGCGTAGCGCGTTTATATAAACAAAAAAAACAATCTCAGCAAAATTATATTGCAATAGATTTAAAAAAATCAGCTTAATATGAAAATAATTTGGAATGTCGCAATTTATACTTATTAAAGAGAATCTTTACTTACACGTAAGCAAGAAAATACAAACATTTTTATAGTTATGCATATGTTTGCCTCATTAATATAATATTAACATTAATTATATGTAACTAACCGGTCAAACTGCCGTTTTTATATATGAAGTTTTTATATATTGTGTAAATACCTAGATTTAACTTTCCATAAAAACTATTGGAAAAGTACTTTATCAGTTTGTCATAGTTAAGGCGATACCGTTAACTCAGCAATTATGTCAATGAGTGTAAACCAAGTGATGCTGTAACTTGACAGATTGACTATTGATTTCTCTGTTTCATCGGCGAAGCATCGATTATTGTGTTATGCAATAAGAGTTGAGCTCAGTTATCGAGCCTTCCTCGTCCCTCGCCTGTGCTTTGCCCGTGCTCGCCTGTGATCGATGCAGCCACTGTGCAAATCGGTCCAATTATGCAAGTGACTCGATTAGAAAATGAGATGGCCTGTGCGATATTTGAACTCGATTGATTTGCTTACGTAATGAATGCCGAAACAATGTCAGAGCACTGCACTCGAACAATAGTTTATAATCGTTTATGTTTCATCATCGATAATAGTGATTTTTCTTAGTAGTCTTTAGCAGTGTTCCAATCTCTTAAGTATACAAGATTACCTATTTGATATGTTCCACGGAAGTCCCATATAAAGGCCCAAATCGTTTTTAATATTCAAACTTTTTGATTTTTTTCTATATTATTTCTAAATAGAAATATATATAAAAGTTCATAGATTAGATCAAAGTAGTAGATTTTTCTCTATAATAACAAACAGAAACGATAGCCTTTATGACTTTTACAGCGTAATTCATCGTAACAGAAGAAGATAATTGCACTGTAATTCTGAACGTGTCATGTCATGTAATTATTGTGTATTGATGTTTTCTATGTACATTTAGTATATAAGTGTGTTGAATAGCATTTCGAGACAACCAAGTCAAAGCCAGCGTCATGTGCATGGGGTACGGCCTGATGAAAAACAAATGAAGAAAATAAATGTTGAATACTGGATGATAGGGCGCTTTTGCTCGACTAAATTCTCGCCATTATAAGGTTAGTGAAATCTATCATATATCCGTTAAAGAATCGCTTTGTGCATCGCAATTCCCTATCAACATTCAGTATCTACTCCGTGGCTGCGACTGTGGTAGTTTCATAGGAATGAGGCTCGTAACTGTCGACAGAACTTTATTCCTCAGCACTCGCTACTGTTCTTGAGTTATTACAATTATTCTCGACAGATTTAAGTAGACTTATTCCCCCCTAGTATTACTGCGAGCAATGAGATTTATCATGGTCGCCTCGCACTGGTACAGTTCATTGCCAAGTCTTATAGTGTTAATATTATGCAAGACTTTAATAGAGAGTGATTGTATTTATCTCTTATGCAGCACTTGTTCGCACCAAATCAGATTGTACGCAAGAGATGTTTGAATGTTTCGTATACAAGATCAGAGAATTTGAAATACCTCGTATAATTGAAAGCGATATTGTGTGTTACTTCTTTTTCCTACGGAGTATCGTAGCCTTTATAGGCTTGCACAACTTCATAATTATATGGATTTCATTTATTTTCAGGTTAAGTGTGGTCATCTTTCCGGGATATAAAATATCAGTAAATATATATTATTATTATAGATAATGCGAGCTGTTCCTAGATCATAAGAAAATAAAAAGAATTTTAAAAAGATTTTGATTCATATTCATCATTTAATAATTTCATAAATACAATTTTAAATAATGTTGATAACTTAACATAAGATATAGAATTATAATTAATATGTATATTAATTAGTGGTAATATCATATAAAAATTGAATAAGCTTAATTCTTATCTCTAATTCAACCTACTGCGTATTTTTGATATTCACAGTAATATATCAATGCTAATTTCATACAAAATGAATACACTCATACATAGATAAATATTAACTGTTCAATGTGTAGGATAAGGATTAAATTGATAGATACCTGTATGGTGACTATTAATTATTTATAGCCATATTATTACATAAACGTATTTATTTGTAATAATTACAATTTATTGAGTAACATAATCTACCTAATGAACAACAAGATAACTGTCATGCCTGTCAACGGGTTCGTGTGGGCTTATAGTAATCAAATACTTTTATTATTGTTCTCAAATTTATATTATTTGCGCGGGTGGAAAGTGGTTAAAGACAACATATAAATATGTATAGGTAAGTTGTTATATTATTTATCTGGAAGATAATCTTATTTATCTTATTTAATGTCTACTTTATATTATTCATCATAAGTTCATTTGATTTACCTTATTATTGTTTTAGTGTACCTATTCTTTTATTTCCAGGATACCAATTAATGATAGGTTTATGTATTGATGCGTTTAGATAATTTATAACTTGATAATTTTGGTTTAATAACAGCTTTGTTAATATTTTAGGTTCGTATTGTTTACATTGCAATATTATGACAATCTCTGTCATTGATAATTCTTTGATAGTAATAGAGCATGCGCAGTTAGGAGTTTTTCAGGTATAGACAAATATTCTATCCAGGTTCTAGTTTAGCAAAATAAATCTATGATTAGATTTATTTTGAATTTTTAAAATAAGAAAAGTCTAGTAAGATGAAATTTTGAATTCAAACGAAAAATAGAAAATGAGAACAGGGAGGATGACAGATTTTTCAGGATCGATCTGATCATGTGATTGTTTGATGGTACAGAGACCTTTGAATCGTAGTAACGTTTATATAATATTTATCAAGAGTTTTGATAAAACCAAGGAATTGTATTTCAGACCTTTGAATAGTTGATACGTTTATATTTTAAATATCTACAGTTTAATAAAATAACTATTTTATGGGTGAAGTACCCTATTGAAGAAGACAATAATATTCCAGGAACTTATACCTGGATTAATATATAAATTACTGATATATATATTTTTGTTTCGCCATATCGAGAGCTGAACGGATTCCGACGTTCCACTTGATGCAGCGACGTTTTCACTTGGACTGAGCTTGTTCATACGGCTCACACCACGTTGTCCGCTGAGGGCGAGCCTCGTGATTCAACCTTGTTTGGCCTACCTACTCAACACGGAGAGGTCCTAGGCAAGGATCTCTACGCTGAGCTGTCGGAGCAAGAAGAACGTCTCGGTTATGGACATTAAAATTGTGTACTAATAATTTGTAAAACCCATATTATCTGGAAATTGTAAGGTATGCTGGAAAATTATACATAACTATCCTAAATTATAAAACTTTCATTCATTTTACCTACGTTTAGTTTATTCTCTATCTCTCTTCTTACCTAAATTAAATTATAATCATAATAAAGTCTACAAATAAATAGTTATTATTATAAAGGTTGGTAAACTTATTTGTTTATTGAAGCTTTTATTGCTGACACCAGAGACAAGGTAAAACAATACCTGGTCTCTGCTGATACTGAATACTAACAAACAATAATTTTCTTAATGTTTACGCATCAGATATCCCATTTTTAGTGGTCAGCTTGTCACGTGACACGTAGGCCTCTTCCAGCTGTTTGCTTTTCTTGGCCATATTGTACCTCCAATTTTCTTAATGTCGTTTATCCATCTTTTTACTTGTCTATCATTTCCTTTTACCATCCCGTGGATACCATTCTGTTATAATTTGTGTTGATTTTATCTCGCTGTCTTTTGTCATTTGTCCTCTCCATTGCCATTTCAATTACTTGATTTTCTTTCTTGAATCTTCTAATTTAGTTATTTTCTGTGTTTATGGTCTTTTAATGATGGTCGTCCATCATGCTTCTTTCATCATAGATGTAGTATTGTTTCCATTTCCCGGTAGGTAGACTTATTATTAGATAAATAATAATAATAATATTAGGATTATACTCATTCTCTTTCTCTTGTGCCTCATTTCCCATGTTTTTTGGAGTCGGCTACGCCAGCATTGGCGTAACTTTGATAAATCTGGGTGTAATCCCATCATCTTTATATCTCGCCTTATTATATCTTTAAATTTCTTTTTATTGTTAATATTAGCTAATAAATAATTTTTATTTTAAACTTGATTTATACGACGACATTTTTTTTAAATAATGCATTCATTTCATGAACTCCTGCTATGTAACATGAACTCGAATTCATCTTATAATGCTAGTTAAAAATTTATTAATTTATTTATGTAACTGGTATTCATATAATTCGTTCAATTACATAATTGCTGGTATGTTTGAATTATAACTGTTAATCATTAGCAATTTATGGGTTAAAGTGAATGAGTGTTAATAAGTTAATTATTTTTTCGATGAACTCTAAACTCTTTCTCTAGCTCCATCCTATAGTAATTGATATTATCTAGCTGTCTATGATATGTTGTTTCTATTAATAAGTGTAATATACTTACACGTATATTAGGTGCAGATGTTACTAAATATTCAAATTAAAAATAGGAAACTAAGGTAATAATAATTGAATTAATATCAAAATATCAATAATTAAAAATATGTAGATGCGTCTTGTCGTATCTAGGTAAGTAGAAAGTATTGTCTATTCGTTTATCTATCTGCTCGTGTAGATCTAATATCTATAAATTAGTTACATTAAAAATATGACATTTAATTAAATATTTTCATATTATAATCCTGCTATGTGATCGTTACAGGAAGAAAATATGAATCTCGGTAAGCTTAGAAAAACTATGAGGAAGGTCAAGAACATGTGGTTCCGATATTTTTGAATTTCGTGAGGGGAAGCAAAGCTGCGTCGAGGTCATCGTACTCTGTAATGTAGAGGGTTGTCACTGGTGTGACATGGATTGTGTGTAAAGAATATACGGAAAAGGGAAGGGAGATAGATAGTATGCGTCTTTACACTCTAAGAACCGTCGACACAGGTGAGAATATGTCAAGTTCGCTTTAGGGAAAGTATGGGGAGGGTAATTTTTATGTATTTATATTTATAGTTACGTAAATTACCTTTTACCTATCATTTTTAGTGTATTGGTAAACTGTGAGTGAAGTAATAATTTAAAAAAGAAGCAAGTGTTAGCATTTACCTTCTTTTCTAAAGTAAAATACCTATATCAAATAAATATTCAGCAATTTTACTAAATAAAGCATCGCCTATCAAAACAACGAGGTACTCTTTAGTATTTAATTACTGCTTATTTAATATTTATTTGGCATATATGTATTCAACTCTAGTATCTATATTACCTCGTTAGCCTAGTGGTCGTAAGAGCGACTGTTATGAGCGAGGTCCTGGGTTCGAATCCCAGGTCGAGCAAAGTGTTATTGGGTTTTTTCTATGAAATTATCAGTAGCAGCTCGGAGTTCGGTTTCGTGCCCGATTAATGGCAATAGGCTCGCCCCCTATTACATGGGACCTAATAACATACTCGGCGAACTGTGGGTGTACAAATGTACACCTCTGCCTAACTAACCCTTCGGAGAATACAGGCGTGATGGTATGTATGTATCTATATTGAAGATCTAGGCAATACATTTGTTACAAAATATTATATTTATTGATAGGAGTATAGGTACTGATGATTTATAATATCTTCGCATTTTACGATATGTATTGATGACTTGTTTCATCCAAGAGGCAATGCCAATAAAATAAACAATAAATGTACAACAAGATATATTAGATTGAACAAGGTTTGTATAGATAAACCATGAATGTGATATGATTTGCTGTTATGATTTCTATATAATGGCACTTGCCTCAGGATTATGCGGACGTCATTAGCTATCCTTGTAATATAGGTACATAAATATGGTACATGATAAATATTAATATGTTACATGTTATAATTTCAAATTAAATAAAAAATGTATTAAATACATCATAACATTATATTTTAAAGATGGATTTGTGCATATTTATGGTTTAGTGTTAGGATAGACACATATGACAATGAATTTAAAGGTATGAGATATTGAGTTTATCGCTCATCGTTAAAAAATATTACTTGTGTGATAATAGGTTAGGCGTAATAAAATTGATAACAAGATTTAATACAATGATAAGAGGTTGGTACGATAGACATCTGCTCAGAAAGCTGTAGCAATATTTCAGAGCCGCTGTGGATTCGTATCACTTGCTTTCCGAGATGTATGATAGTGCTGATACAGATGAAGGTAGTCGACAATACAAGTGGCTTCGAACCATTAGCCTCCGCGGTCGACCGGCGACCGCGCCTTCGCTTGTCTCATGCGTACACCATAATCTCTGCTTCACTGCACTTTATAATCGCTCAGTATTGTTTCCAACTCCATTATAATGTCAGAATATGCTTCTTCGATGAATTTAGTTGTCGTTGAGCAATATCTTGTTTGATTAAGCGGAACAGAACACCTACCCAATTTCCTGATGTCTCGACAGTTACCTTATAAGAAAGGGTGAGCCAGGTCGCTGATTTGTTATGATAACTTCGTTAAATATTGCTCACGATATCGTGTTTATTATAAAATTTTATCTGTTAATCATAATAATAGTCACAGATTTTAATTAATTACATACTTATACCATTTCTTATATTTTAATTATTATATCATAACTAATTGAATGACAATTGATAAAATAAATGTAGTACTAGGTAATATTTTGTGGCTATATAAACAGATTTTTTAAAATATTAATTTCACAGTTTTGATAACAATAAAGACTTGAAATGTATGTAAATACTATCAGTAAATGTTGCAGCATGGCATCTCGTTTACGACGTCACTGACAATCTTACCGATTTTGCGGTATGGGCGAGATCGAGAATGATGGACTCACTGAGTTTATCAGCGGTGGACAGACATTGCCAGCGCAGAGTCGCAGAGATATGTAGGTGAGGGTGACAGTAATTGACAGGTCGGCGGGTACAGGACACTTGACGCACGTGCGAGAGCGGACTCGGGCCCCGCACTAAGCAGGATGTCTTTAAATAGACTAAATGCCTTTGTGAAGGCATGCCCTCCGAAGGGTGGCGGCATCCGGCTCCGATCGCGCACACGATTCGCTTCCAAAGAGGAAACTTATAAATAACTTCTTCAATTATTCTGAACCATTCAACTATAAACACAAAATACTCGTTGCGTGTGACTCATTGCTATGTGACTGCACAGTTGCACACTATGAGAACTCGATCGCTGTTAGTGCTACCGGTCGCGGTACCGGACTCTTATCAAACAAAACAGTTTGCCCGTTGCCGACGCACTATATCAAGGAGTGTCCAATGTATAATTAATTGTCTGGACACTTGCATCATTTATAAGTTATTAGGGCATAAGTATCTGGCTTTTGCGTTTTATAAAAACACATTGTTCTTTTTGCAAAGATCCTTGTTGAAATGTTTTAACAGGTAATATGCGAAATATGTTCTAAAATATTTATTTGTAATTCGAAATTAGAAGAATCTGAAACTTATATTTGTATAAATATGAGTAAAGATAGGCGTTTTTATGTTGAAAGTCAAATGTGTTTACTAATTTTTTTTTAATATACAAGTATTATAAAAGCGCGGTGAAATAAATAGATAAAATTATATTACATCCAGACTATATAGTGACGACAGACGTATCAATGTAAATAACCTTATGTAGTAACTTAACCTTTTTAATTGTTACAAATCTAGCAAGTGTAGAGTTGTGTCAGACGTGATGGAATTGATGATTCTTCTCATCGTGCAAGAGTTATAACAAGGTGCAGTGTGTTTATTTCCTGTTTGATATACTTCTTACAATTTCATCAAACTAATCAATATTTATATAGCAAGTACCTTTTATGAACAACTAACTATTTCCTGTGACTTTATCTACTACTACTACATTCTACTATGCCACTCTCCGGGTCCCACTAGGGTACCTCTATGCAATATTTTATTACAATCCGTTTAGAGGTTTGGTTGTGAAAAGGAAACAAACGAAAAAACTGGACGAGTTACCTTAGCATTTATAATATTAATATGGACATACAAATCATATTTTTAATGTTTATAATTTTACTAATAATCCTATGTAAACATTAAACTTATTTTGAATTATATTTTAATACAATTAATTAAATGGAATGTAACGGCTTTTATTATAGAACTAAGATTTACACAGTCTCTAAGATGAACGGCGCAATAAAATCCGGATCTCGACGAAGGGATTTAGGGTATTACTGCAAGTACAAGACCCTTGCACGTGTTCTCTTAAAGGGTCCAAAGGTACTCCATTCAGTCTCTTGCGCTAGTGTAGATGTGTGTACAAATGAAAGCGGGGATACCTGTGAGTGTACATACAAACAAGTGTTTCCGGTCAGAGAATATCTATATCCGGTGCGTTTAGGCAATCGCTTTGATTATTTGTAAAGAGATTTATCATATTATGAGAAAGAAGGTACAACTTAAATAGGCAGTTATACGAGTATAGTTCCTTCAGGTTAAAATAATATCTCAACTCATCTTCATCTCATATTGTAAATTATGATTGTCCCAAGAAAACTTTCTAAATTTATACAATTTTGTATGCTCGGGTTTCTTTTAAACTTTATAGATCTAGCATTTCATCACAATCTCACCTGATGCTTTGTACAAGATGTTTGGAGAAGATACATCTAAATCTAGAATTAAAAACTTTCAAGTGCAAGTACCGAAACTCGCCTGTAGGTTGTTGGTGACAGATTTTCTAGTTAAGGCTTACCCATCCATAGCTTACCTTACCCGGCGGCTACAACTATGCTATAGTTTTATCATGATTTTTCCTTGAAAGAAGGCTCAGACTCATTGTAGGATTCGAACCTAGGTAGAATGATCGACACGGTAATACCTGAAATGCAATTACTGAGCTAATCATCACTTCAAAATTTTGTTAATTTCTTTTACAATTTACATATTATTAGGCTAGCATCGAATCTTCGATTTTTATTTGACAAAGCGTTTACATCAGAGATTCTTCATAGTATATTGTTGTTACTGATCGATATTGTAGAGTTCAGTGTATTTGTTGACCTCCTGTTAGTAATGCCTTTTTTAAACCTACATATTGAGATAATCTACTCGTTCAATAATCTTTAACGTAACAATTAAGCAAACAGCACTTTTTGTGAACAAATGTAAGATTAAGTTTATATATGTTTAAGTTGTGTACTAGTTATGGTTAAAATGTTTATTATAAGAGTGGTAACACATAATATTAAAAGAAAAAATATGTTTGTTACTTATTCAAATATATTATACCACAGACTTGATAGCCATAGCCATGTATAGAGCCATGTATATACATATATAGACATCGATCGTAATCTGAAGATTTATTATCACGCCGTGTCGCCCTGTATCTTTTGATATTTACTGATTAAAAAAAAAAAAAAAAACTTAATTATATTAAAGCTTTACCTACAATATTGACCGTTCGAGACAATCATACTGTTTTCACAACGAATCTAACAGAACTAATTTTAATAAAATCGATTCAATTACGTAACCCGAAGTTACAATGAACTTGAATAATACTTATTTTGGTTAATAAAAATAAAGATTGATTTTTGAAATGTAATATTGAATAGAATTATTTTAATACGGTGAACAGGTTTGTTTGCGATGTCTCGTTAATTTACGTAATAAAAATAAATGGAGAGAGACGCTCGGTTCCAATACATCTTGGAAAAATATAATGTATGTTCGGAAAAATGAAGATAATTTTGATCTTGTTACTAATACGCACAATTTCAATACCTACTAGAAATAAATATAAAATAGTCATTCCGTCTCTTAGACTTAGTGAAACAAATAAAAGTTTTTTAGGTAGTTGTGTTAGGTTCTATAATATATTTCCTAAGCACATTACTGATTTGCCGGATAATAAGTTCAAGAATCATATTAGGCAGGTTTTATTGTCGAAGGGGTATTATAGGGTGGCTGATTACGTGAATGATGGTGATGTCTGGATGTGATTCCCTCTCTGTATATCTACTGGAAATGATAATAACTGTATAAAATTAAATACTGTAAAACCAGTTAAAAAAAAGATAATAAGAAAAACCCTATCGAGTTTCTTGTCGGTTCTTCTCGATGGCTGGGATGTTTTCCGAACCGATGGTAGTGTTTTGACTTTCATAAGTACCTTCTTAGGGTCTAAATTGAACAAAAGATATTTTGATTTTGATTTTGGTTTTTGTTCTTATTTGCTATCTATCTATACATACTACAAAATGAAGTCGCTTTGCACTTATGTACGCTTAGATCTTTAAAACTATGCAACGGATGTTAATGCGGTTCTCACTAGCATATAGAGAATTTTTTGTGGAAGGTTTGTATGTACAATACTTTCCAATTAAGTTTTTGTATAGTAGAGAAAATTCAATTATTTGTAATCAAGTCGTCAAAAAAATATTTTCGGGTGCTTACAGGGCTTACGCTGGCTAAACCTTATGAGATATATCAAAATAATGTTCTAAAGGCTTATAGTTCTTTAAAAAGCCTAGAGAAGAGTCCGCAATGCTCTAAGTATATTTCCTAAGGTTGACCCACATTAACCATTTTTATCTTCAACATAATAATTAAAAATATTACGTTAATTGCGAATCTATTTTCTCCAATTTTGTATTTATCTTTATCCAGATAAGTTTGTTAGTTAACTTGGGCATTTAATGTAGAATAAGATTGACCATTACATTTTTCCTTTTAAATGAATACCGTAGAAGATATCACGAATACAAAATTATTCGCAGTCAAAGAAAGCCTACCAAAAAAAAACCTATGATAAATTGCGCGACGTAAAGCTAAGCGCATAGAAAAAGTTTTCATAGAAAACTTAATCACTTTGCTCGACTTGGGAATCGAACCTAGGACCTTGAATATAGCAGTCGCACTTAGTATCACTAGGTTAGAGGCAGTTATGAAGATATGATCTATCGATATTAAAGCGATAAACTCTAAATCAGGCTTATTTAAATTTAAACATAAAATACACCTTTTTTTAATTGTACCCGTGCGAAGCTGGGGCGGATCGCTAGTTATCCGTTCGATCGTTATTTATAATTATAATTATTTATATATACAACTTCAATGTGATAATTCTTAATTATCATTAGTGTAATTTATTATCATATATAATTTTCGATATCAAAAAATGTTTACTAGTGATTTTGATGACTGAGAAAACTAAAGTTAGTTATTTTCATCCGTTTATGTATGTAATATTATAAAAGGATAACTAACTGACTGACTGACTGACATATCACTGCTGGGGCTAGGACCGTGAAAATTTGCGTGCAGGTTTCTTTTAAACTATAGGTGAGCACTAAGGAAGGATTTTTGAAGGAAAAAAAGGATATGAAAATATGAAAATCCGTATTTTTTGGATATAGATCCATGACAGTTGATTTTTATCAATTCAAAGAGAAAGCAAAAAAGTTGGGACATAACCATGACGCGAAGAATGACGCTGGAAAAGCGCTAGTTTTGTATATAGAAATAGTAAAAAGAAAGTTTTGCTACTACCAAGATTTACACTACTACATAGCGGAATGATGTTACTGATTGAACAGGGAAGCAAAACCAAACATTTAAAGACCCAACTGTTAGTTAGGTTGGTGCACCCGGTGGCCCCGCGGCGTCTTTCATGGATGAACATATACGATCACAATAATAACAAGTTCTGCAGGTGACGACTCGCTTACAATGGCACTGATTACACCTTCATTCAACACAACAGTCTGCTTTACCTGGCTAACCTGTTCCTATTTATTATGAGACAATTAAATTTTAATAAAACCAATAGCTCTATGTCGATGTATCAAAATTGTAACAAATTTAAATAGGTAAGTACTTATGTTTTCGGTTTAAAATATCGTCTTTAACAAATTTCCATGAAACTTATAACGTAAGTAATAAAACTATAATATCTCAAACAATTAATTAATACATGCGGTTATTTAGATATTATATGTCCATATATTAAAGAAAACCAATAAAGTTTAGAATATAAAAATCTTCATGATTTTAGAAATATACTTGAGTTAAAAAGTGTAAAGTATTTTCATTTTGTAATACACTGTTACATCAATAGAAACAAATAAAATTAAAATAAGTACGTATATGTTTTACTTATGTATGTATAAAATATTTTGCATGTTTGCATAATAGAACGTTAAGTAAAACCATTAGATTAAATAATTAACTTAGTATTAATTTTATTGCCATATATTCCAAAATTTTTATTATTATATATGGTAGGAAATTTTTATTTCACTTCTTCTACTCATAGCATTGTCATTGCTGTAGAAGCTATGTATAAAAGATTTTAAATAAGTATAATAGACTAGAACTGGAGTATTATTAGGTACAAGAAAAAAAAAGAAGAAGTTTACAAGAAGTACAAATTGGATTGTATTGGTAACAAATTTAGTAAATTACAAGCTGAGTATTCACCGAGTGGTTCTTGAATTAAAAGCGCACTAACTAGACGTACAGACTGAGATAGATATATAAGGATAGTATATAAACAATATATATGTATAAGCATGTACAATAATGTACGGTATGTAATGTAATCAGTTCGGAACCCTCAGAGTGCGAGTTCTACTCGCTACTTTACCGATTTTTGGCATCACATCAGATGCCTGTTACATGTATATTTATATAACAAATTGTTGTCATTATTCACTTAAATTTTATTTACTATTTTATCTTTTGATTTTATGTTTTATGATTATTACCAATTAAGTTTCTACATGGGCACCTACTTACCTACTAGACACAGAGTTAAAGATTTGTAGAAAGCAATATTTAAATAATCAACTTGTTGGGCTAGCAAACGTTCTTCGTTAATGGCTCGACCACAGCGTCATCTATCGCATCCGAACATATCTACAAACCATTGTATCGTAACAATAAAACAAATATATATTATTTATTATGTAAATATGAGCTCAATCGGTCAAGTCGTTCTGAATTAAAAGTTATATAATTACTAACAGACGTCATATTTTTTTATTTAGTACAGTAAACTTTCAGGTTCTAATGTATTTACGTTTACCATAGATTGAAGTTTTCAGTCTCCGTAAAAACCGTAACAAATAATATAACATTTACATTTTTCAGGCAAATGTATAAAGTTTATCAAATCAAGACGAGTCAAGTGGCGAGTGGCGAAGCAACGCGCGATTCGTACCTAAGTGCATATTCGATGAAGTCCAAAGCCGCGCCCAAGGGAACCCCATTGTCTTTTATATCGTTACAGCCATTATATTTGATTGTTCAAGCATGCTTTTATCGTTTATAATTTTGATCAGGGGCTGACATCTTCATTATGATTTTCAATAATCATTGTTTTATGATTTTCAAACAATACCCGAAATCACAATGCTAATAACGTCACCTCTTGCAATTGGCTTGAACAGAATTGAAAGTCATATCGTGTGGAATAAGTCCGTAGGAAGTAAAAAGAAAGTAGGTTAGTGCTTAAGTATATTGTTCCTGACATCTCTACTAATCATTTATAAGTTTATGATTATAATAGTTTATCATTTTTCTCTCTCTAAGGTTATATGCTTCTAATATTATATGTAATTAGTATTGATTCACTAAAACTTGTATATAATTTTAATTTTAATATTTTATTTAAAAATATATTCAAAACATTGTACTTATTTTATTAATAAATCAACAAGAATATTTGATTACGCTGAAAAATTCAATCCAAGCAAACATTTGGCATAGATTACTGAAAATAAATTCGATTTTGGTACCTATATTATATCACTTTAGATCAATGGCAGAAAACAAAGAAATGATATACAGCATTATGTAATATAGACAAATATTCAGCGGTAGTACGAAACCACTGCTTATGAGACTGACATATTAATATTATGCTGAATGAATCTTATACTGTATATATGGTTAGTTATTACATATATATTATTATACTGCAAGTAATGCAATATACATACATTATTATTGACTTATTTACAGGCTTGCATTCCTCCATGATCTAGTCATAACTTCAAAAATATACAAGCCATTAATTAATTCGTCGTATGGGTATTTATACAGAATTTTGGACAATATAACTATTATCAATAATAAAAAACAGTTGCTCAAGTATTTACAATCATTGACTGCAACAGAAATGCAAGTCGCTGTGATCTATCATCTACTTATGTAGATTATGTATTTACATACTGACCAAGAGTTTGTTCATGCCCACGGCCTACATAATCATTAGAAAAAAAAACTTTTAGATTTATTACTGATTTTTATTTATTACAATTTTTTTTTTATTTATATGTAAATAAACCCTAGTAAATAGTAGGAAAAAATTGTATACTTAGCAACATTTTGTGTGTAGTAACTTCTTCAGTGTGTAGATCATAAACTACATAACATACATAAAAAAACATGGTGTGCTATACCACTTCTACTTAATGATTACATTGAAGATCGATCTGAAAAGTATAATCATCGATTTATTAGACACTCAATGATAGAAATAATACTAATAATATAGGGTTAATCCAATATTCGGAGACGAACGACGCGATGCTATAAAGCGCACTGCGTAGTCGCAAGTCGACGCTATAACTTTATTGACAAACTGTCGTACCTATACCAATATAAAAACCTACTAAGCCATACATTTTTTTTTCTTTTTTTTTATTAAAAATATCGTTGTTCGTGTTGCAGCAAGTTGTTTCACAATTAACCTGTAGTAAAGAATTTTATTTAATATGCATTTCTCTCCGAAGAACCAGAGATTCAGTACTCTCGAAACGATGAATTTAAGTTCAAGATTCGAGACACGTCAAAGTGATTTACCATTCTGTGGCACTTAAAATTCGAAGGCTATTAAACCGAACGAGATTTCGACGGAGACGATGGCCAGTAAGTTTCGCAAGAGACGGTCGTAACCCATTTTGGTTATAACTCGCCGTGACGCGTTCAGTTTATACACGGCGAGCGGAGAAAATAGGGAGACGGACATCGCCGAAAACAACAATGAGGTACTGTTACCATAATGACACTTTATGAGCGCAAACATCGGGCCGCGGTCGAACACGACATGGCACGGCCTGGACGGGCCGCGGCCCGCAAGTCGCGATGCACGAATGTAGCCCGCGCGGTGCGGGCGGCGCGGCGCGGCGCGGTGCATTGTTTCCGCATTATACCTCGAGCAACGGGGACGACATTGATGCCTCGCGGACAAAGGCACCCATTGCACAGCCGCGGTCGATTCAACCGACCTCCACTGACATTCAAACTAATTCTCTTAAATTGATTTGATTACTGAATTCGTAACTTCACATTTCCATAATATGTTGCACCACTTGCACGATGAATACCCCTACCAAAATTTTATATACCTACAAAAATAGATTTAAAAGATTTATAACATTCGAAGACATAACTTATAATACCTGGTGACTGCATTAATTACATTATTTCGTACAGAGCTATACCCACCTCACCGCAACACAACTTCATAGGAATTTTTACGTTACAGACATAGTTGTAAATAAAAAACCCACGTAGCCACAAAATTGAGTATCGTTTGTTCTTATAGCCGTGTCAGAAATAATGACTTAATTTTAAGACGTAATCTTTTATCTGGTAAGTAGGTACATATAGCGTCTTCAAAGAATTTTACATTAATTTAAGTTTGTCAGCAAAATCATAGCGGATAAGGCATTGTTAACTAAAGGATTATAATGGTAATAGACCACATAGGCAGTACTCGCTGGGCGGTCGATATTATGACACGTATCAACATTAATATATAGAAGGACCATAGAATCGTCGTGGGCCCCGCGCCGCGGCGCAGTGCACGCAATCCTTTCTGAACAAACTAACATACACGATACGTTGGCCGCTTGATAGTAGCGGTGTGGTCTCAATCCTTCCATCGTGTATTAGCAGCTACTGGATTTACGTAGAGTTTTATTAAGACAGTGAAGATATATTTGGAACTGGTAGCGCTCAAGATAGAGTAGGACCTCTGAAATAATCTTGTGATCTTAAGTTATGAATGAATTAAGAGAAGGTTCTTGTTTGATAAAGGCATTGGTTTACGTAAAACTATCGTGCTTGTTTACCAATTGTTTGGTAGCTCACGCGCTATAAAAATATTCTACATGATAATATTTTATGAAACTAATTATTTAACTACAAACCTATTTTATTTAAAGAAAAACAATGCGAAAACCACCCATGCTAATAGAATTTAAGTCGAAATATATAATTGCATTACGGATCAAATGTCCACGTAACTGGAATAAATCCGTACAAATTTCAAGTTCCAAAACCCCGCGGGAGTCATGTGTGGGTAGACGAATTAGTCAATACATTACAGTACAACTTTATATTGTAAGATAAGACTAAAACCACTGAAATTATCGATAAAATTTTCCAGAGATGTGGATGAAGTTGCAGGCACAACCTAATATGTATTTTCATTAAATCTGTAATTTTGATCAAGTTCCACATTAATTAAGAATGATGAAATTAATGATAAATAAGTTTAAAACAATATGAGTAAATAATGTAATTATACATCATGTATACACAAGAAGCGCTAAGAGTGTTACATATTATATACGCATACACACGTGTTGCCAACGAACGATTAGTAATTATAAACAAAATTATGCACATTAATTACAATTTACAAGACGACAATAGAACACAAAAGTGACGTACCATCGCACGTTGCGATACCACCACGGCCCGGCGTACGACCAGGTGCGAGCCAATCTCGACAGTTGCTGCGCACGCGCACCCTCACTACGCTTTTAATAAATTTCAATACTTACATTAACTCGTGACTTCATTCATTATTTCTTTTATTATTCCATAACTTCATTCAAATAATACTTTTCAAAATATCTTAGTCATTCTTTTTAGTGGTAATTATCAGTGAGTTAAGCGCGACAAATGTGTTTGAATGGATCGCGACCACTATACACTAGGTAATATCCACTTTATTGGCACGCTTAGGCATTTCGCATAACGCGATTAGCCGGTGTATATCCTGTAATCAAATGGGTTGTTGGTAACGACTTGTACCCGACTGGGTCGCGACCACCATGTACACTTCACAGTGACTTTCTTTTGGTTTGTCGCGTTTCGAGATTAGCTAAAGTATATTTAGCTGCCTCTGCCGATTTCTCTGTAGTTGTTGTTGTTTTTTATTGTACTGAGCTTACCAATAGTACAAGTACAATGCAGTCGTAACTGTGCTACTACATTAAAACAAATTAAAAAAACATAAAATCTAAGCATTTCGCCCGCTGCTGCACTCGTGAATCGCGACTACAGAATGTCGTCGATCGGGCATACGTGCGAATCGTGCTACCTCAACTCCCGGTTATTTTAAAGACAAAAATGCTTATTGTGGAGGATTCTTAGAAGATAGACATAAGCTTTCTTTGTTTTTTTTTTTTTGTAAATCTTTTTAATATATCAAATTATGAAGTACATTAATTTGTAAATCTTATGGGTTACTCGGTGTAACCATTTAAGCGCCGGAATTGATTCACCATGGCCAGTTTTTTTTTTTAATTGCGCGATATACTAATTATTTTTCTAAAATAAAAGGAGCATAAGCTTACTCCTTATAAAATCAATTGTTCATCAGCTGCCAGTGAAAGTCCCGTCAAAATCGGTCCAACGGTTTCGAAGATTACCCGGAACAAACAGACAGACGACTAAAATTTCATAAATTGGTTTTTTGTTATATGTACTGTATATACTTTACATGCATTTAGTAAAAAGCTGTTATTTTGACATTACAAACAGACACTTCAATTTTATTAATTATATAGATTTATACCTTATTAGTTTATATTGCCAACAGAACAAACATACAAAGAAGTATTATTACTATGTATAGATACTTAAACACAAAAACTATCAAAAGAACGCAAAACTAAATGAACGGTTCGGGTGTAACTATGCAATGGAACAATCTGCGATTGATCGGTCGCCCTCCGCGAACACAACACCGTTTCAAAAAGTAAACAAGTTTCTATTAAATATAAAGGTGTCCCGGAACGGGTGTGCCCGCCGTTTGCTTGTAATTACAATTTGTTTAATATCTACTCTTAAATAATAAGCAATAAACGTTAATATCGCAAATAAAATCAAATCCTATATTTCATCAAGTTTTTACATATTTGTTTGTTTCTCGAAATAGAAGAGATGCTATATTACAAGTACCTCTATTTATTTAAGTATAATTGTTTTGATTAAAATACTACAAAATATTCAAATTAACCCTTGTTCTCTTTTTAGTAAAATATGACTTACCTTTCTTTAAGGAAGTTTGTCTCCAAATAGATATTTATGTATTGTTCTTGTTTGACTATCTAAGAGTTACTTCAAACTTTTCTTCCTGACTAGCTGTGCCCGTGGCTTCGCTCACGTGGAGTACAGAATGCCCGCGCGAATCTTGCTCCCCGTTTCCGGCTATTTTTAAGCCAAAAATGCTTATTGTGGGTGTTCCTTAGAAGATAGATATATACTTTCCCAGACTTTTTTGTAGGTCTTTATAATCTCTACAATTGTTTTAAACATTCATTTGCTATATCTCTTATGGTTTACTCAGCGTAAGCTATTTAACCGCCCCAATTGATACAACATAACCAGATTTTTTTTATTTGTGCGGAACACTCATTCTTTTTCTAAAATAAAAGTAGCATAAATTACTCCTTATAACTTCAGCTATCTATCAGTGAAAGTCCCGTCAAAATCGATGCAACTGTTTCGGAGATTACCCGGAACAAACAGACAGAGACAGACAGACAAAAATTTTAAAAATTGGTTTTTTATTATTGGTATCGTGTATACTTTCATATGCATTTAGTAAAAAGCAGTTGTTTTGACATTACAAACAGACACTTCAATTTTATTCATTGTATAGATATGCCACTAGGTAAATACATACAACTCCATCTTCCAAGCGGAATGTGTTGGGATAATCCAAGCTGCTACTGCAGTACTACACAGAGATGTAACTGGATACAACATCAGAATCCTCTCGGACAGTGCGGCAGTATTGCTGACACTGAACAGAAGAGAACAGAACTCAGGATTAATTACACAGTGTCACCATCTGTTGGAAGAGGTAAGTAAAACCAATAGGGTCACTCTCCAATGGATTAAGGGACACAGTGGATCCAGAGGTAACGACGAAGCTGATAAACTTGCAAGGGGGGGCTCTGAGATGCAAGTGGCAGGACCGGAGCCAATTATCCCCCTACCTTTTAGCCAAGTCCGCTCCTGGATCCGGGAGCGAACCGCAAAACTGCATCAAAACTACTGGGAAAGTATACAGGACTGTAGGCAGTCGAAGGAGGCTTTCCCGGTTTTAAATCCGAGATACTCCAGAAAACTACTCAGCCTGAAACGTGACAAAGTCCGACAAATAATCGGTATTGTCACAGGCCACTGCTCACTTAATAAGCATTTATATATACTGGGTGTTACAGACAGTCCTCTGTGTAGAGGGTGCTTGACTGCAGAGGGGACAGCCGCGCACTTGCTCCTGGAGTGCAGTAGTGTGGCGTCTCAGCGAGCACACCACCTTGGGACGCCGAGGACGACCAGGGAGGCCTGCGCCGGCATAGGCGAGCTGTTGGCTTTCCTGGAGGACATCGGGTGGCTGAACTAGCAAAAACCCATCCAACACGCAAAAAGGGCCCGCCAGAGGCCCAGTTGCGGAAAACTAGTCCGTCATCAACTATCAACTATGCCACAATACCTGCATAAGTTAAATTCAAGAAATACTCGAACCACTATGTATATAGTGGACCTGATAAGCAATAATAAAAATACGCAACGTTTCCTATATCTTTCCTGTAATGTTTGGAAATTTTGAAAATAATCCCAGCAATTTTAATGTTAAAGCGATTTCAATAAAAGGAGGAGGCTCACAATTTGAATGTACATTTTCTTTTAATGAATGTTCAGGCTTAACTAATCTTTGTTTATAAACCGATTTCGATCATTCTTTTTTCATTGGAAATAGAATACTTGAAGAGTTGTTACATTGTAATTTCATTAGCATTGAACCTTCGACTTCGAAGATAAACCAGGGAACTCCTCAACACAAATGAAGTTGGTATTCTTTTTTCTAAAAAATTGTACAGATTTATTTTCCTAAATACCTTATACAGATTATTACTAACAGTTTTTTTTAATATTATACGAATCTACTTAATACAATTCTTAAGAATAACTGACAGACAACGCACATCTTAAGCCGATGGTTCTAGAAGCGTGAAATTTTGCACAGGAGTTCCTTAGGCATATAACGCAGCGCAGGTGAGCAGCACTAATAACAGAGTTTTGAAAACTCATCCTTAGGAGGGTTAAAATATCATGATGTCTGAGATGTTACCAGTGGAAAATCCTGTCGGTCACTCAGCTAGTTCAATAGTTTTTCACAAAAAATGAACATAGCTATTTAACCAAAAATAGATAATTGATTTTATGAAATTTTTATGTATTTTTTATTATTTCAGTGTCTGTAAAATCTAATTGTAGGTTTTGTATTAAACAATCAATAATAATAAAAAATCATAGATAACGGAAACCGTTACTCGTCATTTACGGCTGTGTTAATCCTGCACTAAGCGATCTACTTGTTTGGGTCTACTTTGGAGCATTTGATGCAGCTGCTTTCGACCCCAGGACTCAATTCCCCTTCATGTCAGAACACTATAAATACCATTCCTTAGCTAAGAAAAGAAAAAAAAATCCAAACACCGGTGAGATATGTTATAAATCTGAATGTGGGAATCGAACGGTTGTTGTTTCCCTCATCGATGTTATTTTAACTGTCTGCTCATGACCCTTACAACTTACTACTTTACATGCACCTGCTAATATTTTCGCCCGTATTAATTCTCTTAGCTTCGTGCGAATTTTCGATCTTATTCAGTAAGCCATTTTTTGCTTATTCAATAATTAATTATTAAAAAAAAAACAAGTTAAAAAGTTTGTCTGATTTATTAATTACATGTAGTCGTCCGTCCAGGTGGAATATTCGAATGTCACTGAGATCAGTTTCATTAAACGAACTCAACATAATTTACTAAGTTCAATTCGAGAGCAGCAGTGACCTCTTAAGATCTGTCAACAGTGTCTAGTTGAGTTTAGGTAACTATACAATACATTGTCAAGTCGACTCAACTTAACGTAGACAAACTCTAGAAAACTTGTATGAGTAGTTCAATCACGTTACTAGAAGCATTTTTTTCGCAATATCTTGTAAGTTATCTTCTATATTACAAAAATACAAACATTTTCTTATGATTAGATATATCTTACTTTACTAGACAATAATTTTATTGTCCCTTTTATAATATTAAACTAGATCTTGATGTGCACCATAGATTAATATGACACAAATAAATGAAAAAATGTTTAGAATTATATTAATCTAATATTCACTGGTCATTTAATGTAGGAATGACATACACTGTTTCTATTTGGATCCTTTGGATACTAATGAGTCTTGTATATTTTTGTCAAAATAGCACAATTAAATTCATACTGTTACAGGCTAAATTTAAAAGTCATCAACAGCTTATTGTCCAATGAGATATTCTAATGAGTTGCTTTAAAATTACATTATATAGTGTGGTTTATAAATATGAAAATATAATGTATATAGTTAAACAGTTGGTTCATGTAAGAAGGTCGCAAGGGAATCCACGAGGGGTGAAAGGTGGACGCGGACGGTCGCGGTAAAGCGATGCAGGGTGGCGCGGTGACGCACCGGTCGCGCTTGTAGCGTGTGCCGAAATCTCAGCTGTTACCGCTTGACGTTATACAGGCTGATAACGTTTAGGAATATTACAATTTTAATAATAATTCTTAAAATAATTTTAAAAAGGTTAAATATCGCAGTTTTTAACGTACCTTTAATCATTACAAAATATGCATTATCCATATTAAAAAACTTATCTCACAACTTGTATCCCGCGTTGTACCCAATTAATGTCAATAGGCTCACCCCCTATTACACGGGACCGAAAAAAAAAACCCTGCGAACTGTGGGTGTACATTAGTACACCTCTGTATAACCCATCAAGGATACAAGCGTGATGGTATGTTACGTTATATTGTCATTAAATAATGATACTTAATCCATATTTTGTATATTATGTTATTATTAAATTTTTAAACAATATAAACATCATCGAACGTCTTTAATATTCAGTTCACACAATGAAAAATTTCACTGGGTTATTTTGTTTTTTGTATTGTATTTTTTTGTATAATACATTGTAAGTTGTAACTGCATATAACTTTGTTATGAGACATTATTTTAGTCAGATAACATTATTTTAGATCTAATATCAACACACCTTCCAATATTTCAAATACTCATAGTTTTAGAACATGCTGTGTAAAGTTTAATCCATCTGTATTAAAAGTGTTTATAAAAGCGTTGAATGGTCCTGTGTGCTTTATATAGAAAATTCTATAGCTATGCTATTATTTAATATTAAACTACTCACCTACCTGCAGGTTTACTGTCTCGAAACCAAAAAGACTTATAACCGATAGTTTTCGGTTGAAAACGAAACCTTATTTATTTAAAACTCTTTCGAAAAAAAAAAAAAACGCAACCTTAATACCAGAAATATAGAGTTCAACTTTTTTCTTTCTTAACACATTAAAGTGCAGCCGACGTGAAGTCCCCCTTTTATTTCAAAAACGGCACAAATTTAAGGACATTAGCCTGGAGTTACGACCTTTTTCATTTTAGTGATCGAAACAATGAATGGGGAGACCCTAATCAGGTCGCTCAAATTCAAAAGGGAATATGTTTTTAAAATATTGTATGGCTGGTAGTACAGTTAGTGTGGCGTTTAAGTTGTTTGTTACGAAGAATGTCGTTCAGTGCAGATGTGCGATTCGGGTACAGACATGTGATTCTGCACGCGCAGTCAGGCAGCCAGCTGCAGGCATAGCTGTGCACTGATTCAATGCAAGGCAGGGTCGGACTGCGCTTGTGGGTGCCTCACCTTTGTGTAACGTTCATGTGTAGGTAAAGTTCCACAAACAATGATACAATCCACACGACAATAACAATAGGAGACATTGCTCAGGTGTGCCGTCCGCTTTTAGGTAATTTTTAATAATATCTCTAAGATAATAAATATATCGAGTTTGATGTACTTTTATTTTTCACTATTTCGATAAAAATATATTATTATTCTGCACCTAATAGTAAGTACGAGTAGAGTAACAACAAATAACAACAAGGATTCGTCAAGCGTCACCGTCGCGCCACCTCGCGGCGCGGTCGCGTCGTCGTTAAACAGCGGCCAGTGTTATTGCAGGCCGCGGTTAAACTACATAATATCTCTTGGTTTATAACCTACTTAATTATGTACTTTATAAGTACACTGATTTACTTACTCCCGATATGCGACGCCGCGACGCGACGCGTACCTACAATTGCAACAAAATTATTGTGTACTTTAAACATTATTTATATTTGATTGTGATTGTTTTTATTTTATATAGCTGTGTGTATCTTGAAATTACTAAATATATACAATGTAATAGGATTTAATAATGTGCATATGCCGTCCTTGCCTATAATTAGAGTCATATTTAATTAAAACATTGTACTACATAATTTTTTTTTTAATGATGAGTTGATTTTGATTCTGTTGGCGCCCTAAGTAAATATATAAAAATAAATCACTTTAAGTACGTATCTACATTTATTGTGTAAAATTATGCCTCGAAATTTCTTATGAACGTAAACATTAACAGATTTCAATCATTGAATAGGTACTATCTATATCATTCATCGCATGCTATTTTCATTTGTAAGGTTATAAAGACAGATTACGATAAATAAATAAGATTAAAACATCATATTATTACCGTGTAATTGTTACTGAAATTAGGAATAGCAATTACCTATTATAATTTTAAAAAAAATGTAGGATCTCTACATTAACCGCCTTGATGCTGGCTTATGTTGCATAGAATTAAAATGTTATCTCATATTGTTTAGTTTTGCAACATATACTTAATGTCTATAGAATACTTATGATATCATAGATTTATTAAATACATAATATATAAATAACATCAGTGGTGACCACTGCTCAGTTATAACATCAAAATAAAAATCTTTCGCATTATGAAATTATGATACTTAGGTGCATAGATCAATGCATGTGATTTTCATTCCAGTGCCTAATAATGAAATTAATATTAATTCATATCTACGAAAAACTAACGGGCAATTGTATGACGCGACATTGAGATGATGCTAGCACTAGCATATCGCGCACCACCTGCCCGAACAGGCGCCCCTGTCCATCGCTATTTCCGCCATAGAGCACAGCCCCCCGCTCCCGCGCCCGCTCGTGCCGCGAGTAGCGACCGTTACGCCGCGCACGCGCCCCTACTAGCCTGTCGAGTCGCGTCGCCCGGTGCTTCCCGCCGCGGCCGCGCCGCGCCACATAGCACCTGGCCAACGCGACTGACACAGCCGCACAGTGCATACTCCCGATGCGACACATAACACTTGTATGATAAAATCAATTAATATCACATTCATAATATATTATTATCATGATAACAAGACTAGATCACATTAACAACGCCTTTTTAAAATAAAATAACACCGAATCAACACTCCTTTATTTATTATATATTTCTTTATTTGTGTTTGGGGTTTAGTCAATCAGTGACCATGTCACCCTAGTGAATGTCACAAAAAAATATGTAATTAATTAATAATAAAGTAAATACAATACATACAAACTTTCCAAACTAAGTACTACAATCTTCAAGTTCAACGGTTTCTAATGCCCGTCATTACTAGTTTGTAAAGCATCCCTGCTTCCTCAGTTGTTGGAGAAGCAAGGATGCTATTACATAGCCCAATACATCGCAATGAATTATTCATTTTATCTTGTAGTACTAGTCTATCAGGTTGGTTTCGCACACATTCTACCATTACGTGATAAGCATCTTCTATACTATTACACAATTCACAATTAGGAGAGGACTTAACTTTCATCAAACAAAATCAATAGAATGTGTCCCGAACGTAGTCGAAAGGAAGTTAATAATTCAGGGCGACTAGTTTTGAATTTATCAAACCAAGTAAAGCGCAACAAAGTTGGCTGTATGGTTTTGTACCATATGCCTTTATTAATTGATCGCTCATCAAAATACTCTCTCCACATTTCACGACATTGATTTCTTATGAGGTGTAGGAGATCAGTATAGTATGTGGTGTATATTGGTAAGGTATGCCGTTTATAAGATCATCTTTTGCCAATCGATCCACTTGTTCGTTTTCTATTAAACCTATATGGGATGGTATTCATTGTAAAATAATATTTTTATTTTTATAATTTAAATTTTGTAACAGTCGCAAAATATTGTATGATTTTGGTGTTCCTCGCGAGTTCGAGGAACACCGAGCCAAGAAAAAGGTTTGATCATTTTTCACCCGCCCCTGCCATAAAATTTTACTAATTAATAAAACAAAATTCATTTATATACGCATAAGTACAAGTTCACTTTAAACTAATAGTACCTATGTATATTACGTTTTTCCTTCACATTTTTAAGATAATTGCTTGTAAATATTTGTTAGGGGTCTTCCAGTTTTTTAACTGTCTCGTCAGGAAATGTACAGGTCTAATCAGGTCAGGTGATTTGTATCGCGATCGCAAACATGTATGGTAAAATATACGGGAAACATTGAGATATTATGTACTACCGAAATGATGGGAATGTATGTATGTATATCCACCTACTCAATAGCGCTTGCCGTAGTAGGTCTAAAGACCGGTATGATCGATCGACATGATTTTTATAGTATTTTCATATAATGTTTCACTGTTTTTCAATTATACATTATTTACAATTAGACGGTATGCATTCGTTTTGTCCAAATTGCGATAAAAAAAGAAAGCTGAAATTGAGATAGTAGGTAAGTAGGTACCTATCTTTTGTAAGCGCATAATATGAAAAGTATTTGGGAAGTCGCTCCCTAAGAGGTTAAAAAGTAGTAAATCAAACAATGAAACTTGTCAAATAAAAAAGAGAGCTTAAAATTTGTGTTTAATCTCTCTACTAGAAATTAAAGAAAATGTAGTTTATTTTTTATCGAAAATTATATAACAATTGGCCTATTTTTGAAGTCATAGATGTAAAATTATTAGGTATGTGCATTTTTGTTGTAGGATAAGTGTTAGAGATATAAACAAATTCGAAGAAAAACTAAAAAACAGGTTTTTTTAAAAATAACGATAGCACCGGTTTTCCAGCAAAAGCCGGTTTCAAACTCTGTGTCGTTCCCGACTGAACGAACCAAAACCCTTTACCACCAAAACCAAAATCTGTATTATACATATACATTAGTATAGTAATATACATTACGTGCAGTGCCCACGGTTTTACCCTTGTTAAAATTTTTAGATAGAAACCCCTGCTACACCCCCTTAGGAGTTGAATTTTGAAAAATCAGTTTTTGGTGGACGCGTACGTCATAATAATTATCTGTGTGCTAAGTTTCAGCCCAATCCGATTAGTGGTTTGAGCTATGTGTTGACCGATCAGTCAGTAAGTCGCGGTTTCCTTTTATACATATTATTATAGATAGATTAGATTAGATAATTGGTGAACTAGGTTTTTGTTATTGTTTATCATGTTTTGTGTTAAAGTTATGTTATGTTTACGTTATTGTTAAACCCTATAATATAGTAAAATATTGTTTACATTTGTAACAAACAAACTAGTCCGACGCAACTGCTTCAAGTTTGCTATCTGTATTGAACTAATCACTCAGAATCTAATCCCCTTAAGTGAAATTGCACTTAAATATTTAGTGGTGCCGGCAACTTCTTTGCCTTCAGAGTGCATGAAGAATGAACACTAGGATATGTGCTCTCGTCCAGAAAGAGCAGACATCTAGAAGAACCTGTCAATGAAATATGTTTTATTCACCAAAATGATGATTTGATTGAATAAATTTAATAATAAAACAAAGTATTTTCATTATGCACTACTCTTGATTTGTTAAATTATTGTATTTTTAAGTAATCGTTAAAAACCCGTGTTGATAATGTAATGGGTTTACATCACTATTAAATTACGGTCTTCATTTAGAAAAAAAAAGTCCAAAAGTGGACTATGGAATATCCATACTTTCTTTCTAATATGTGATG
Organism: Saturnia japonica; assembly: GCA_033032175.1. Classification (NCBI taxonomy): domain Eukaryota; kingdom Metazoa; phylum Arthropoda; class Insecta; order Lepidoptera; family Saturniidae; genus Saturnia; species Saturnia japonica. The sequence continues at coordinate 11,521,804 of CM065305.1, forward strand.
GTTTATAAATATGAGAATATATTTTTATTCCATTGTTACCACAATTTTACTTCATTATACCTACCAATAATATGATTAAAAGCAAATATTATTATTGATAGATATCCATTTACTATTCACATCGCTATAACGATAATAATATCTAAATTGTTTACATTTTAAACTTCGATTGACAAGTTTACAATTCTCAGGCGTTAATTGAGATAAGGTTCATTCACAAGCACCGAATGTAATTAGGCAATGATTGCTTTGTTTATTACAAATAAGTGACCGTCTACTCATAGGTACTTAGAGTGTTGAATGCTAAACCTGAGACGAGGCGAGAGTTAAGGCATATTTCAATATGTATAGGTATATTGATATTGATTGTAGATCAACACTATTAGTCATTGTATACTTACTAAATACGATGGAAGTCAGTACCTCCATGTTTATTAAAACTTCGATCCTTTGTCATAAACGCGGACTGAGTCATTAGCTGGTGATGTGAATTTCTCTGGACGTGATTCTCATCATTCTAATAAGAGTGATTAATTTAACCGTTGAACTTAAAATACTGGCTAATGAATAAATGTGTCATCATTTCTTTAATAACAATCGATCAGATTGACGACTGATTTTATCAAACGAATGATCTTAAATAATTTTACTAAATTTTAACATAACTTTTAAAAATGAATAAAGTATATAAAATAGTTCATGCATTGAAATTAAAAATTGTTAATGTCTTCAACGAATGATAAATATATTATTCATACCATTAAATAATTAATATATAAAAAAAATTCAAGAGATTATTTGTTTCAACACACTAACCACTTAAAACTACACCAGTCAAGATTGTATTTTATAGCTTATTTATTGAGAAAGATTATAGACTATATATCATCACTCCACGACGCTGAGGAGTGGAGCAGTAACCATGAAAGTCAAACAATCTGGCAAGCTAGAGGCAAGTAAGTACTGGAATCAAAAACAACGAAGAGTAAATTTAACACGGGTGAAGCTGTGGAGCACAGTTAGTCATAACATAAATGGTATTTATGACTTCTCAGTAAAGTTTTTATGAATGTCGGTCTGTTCGTTGTAGCCTATAACAATAATTATTAAGTACGTATGACTTTAGATTTTTCTCAAGTATAAAGTGAATGAATGTACAACAAACACCTTGCTTGTTGTAGGATTATGTGCGATAACTTGTTCCGTGAGAAAACCCAAATGGGCCGGCGAACAGCCTGACCTGTGGGAATTAACACTGGTCCCATAAAATACATAACAAAGACATTATGAACGTTATATTTCCGCATTGGAAAGGGGTTGTAAATGTATCTCATCCGTGCTTATGAACATGAGGAAGTTTTTGTTATAATTTTGCAGTTGCTAAAACGGGTTTCATGTATTTATTTCTGGTTACAGATATAATCATTATGACAAACTGAATCCAAAGAGCAATGATGTGATGTTATATGATCACTGAATGGTTGACATATGTATATGGTGATTCCTCTGCTCCTAATTGTCGTAGCGTGATGTTAGATATATAACCTATAACCTTCCTCGATAAATAGGCTATAAAGTACATTAAGGATTTTTCAAATCTGATTGGTAGTTACAAAGATTAGCGCGTTCAAAGACAATAAAAACAAAACAAAATAAAAACAGTCTTATGAACTTCGTTATTATAAATATTACTTACCTCAATAATTATTAACTTGCATACAAATGTTATTATGTTTTTTACCTAAAAATTGTGTATTAATATAGACAGGTGATAATTGTTCCTTTATGATTAACATACCATCACGCTTGTATCTCCGAAGGGTTAGGCAGAGTTGTACACCTACAGTTCGCCGGATATGTTTTTAGGTCCCATGTAATAGGGGGTGAGCCTATTACCATTAATCGAATACAAAGCCAAACTCCGAGCCTCTGTGAATTTCATAGAAAACCCTAATAACACTTTGCTCGACCTAGGTATCGAACCCAGGAACTCGAGCATAACAGTCGCGCTTACGACCACTAGTGTATCAATTTTTTTTTCTGAATAATCATATAGGTACATGTCACCAGTACTTATAATAAAACAGTAAAGGGTCGAAATTTGTACATACGAGATACTTATTTGAGAAAAATACTATGGAAATTTAGAATCATCAACAGAAACATTTCGACAGTTTTTTTTAAATTGTCTGTGTGTCTGTCTGTCTATTAGTTTGTACATAAATTACTTTGAAACTGCTGGATCGAATTAGATAAAATTTGTTATGATTGTAATAATGAATAATATAACGAATCAGGGAGTAATGCGTGTGTAGCTAAAACAATCGTTTGTTCACATTATTGTACATAGCTAATGATTTCGGAAAATATTAGGTCTTATGTTTACTGAATTTATCGTTTACACAGCATTAAAAACTTTCTAATTTATTTTATAACAAATTAAATAATATTATAGGTACTTATATCAGAAAAAAATATTTTTTAGATGTTTGGCTACCTCGCCACAATTGTAATGACTTAAATTTGTGTTGTGTTGAGCCCTTATTAAATGGTTACTAAACAAATATTATTTTGTAACAAATAGGAAAATAAATTTAAGATGGTTAGAATTCTCAGAGAAGACGATTATAATACTAATTATAATTATGTGCATTGTCTAATGTCTTATGAGTATTGATAAGTAAGTAGTATACGTACGTGTGACGCGACGCCTCGGACCTTGTGATAAAGGTTTTGTTGCTCACTGACGATAACCGAGAGTTCGATGAAGATAATAAAGAACTGAACAATGGTATCTCGTAAAATAGCACGTAATACAAACGTGTCAGTTAATAGCGTTAATAAGCGCTGATCCAGCTTACACAGTTACCTACTCGTATACTCGCGCACGGCAACGCGGCAACGCGACGTTTGCAAATTCGCAATCTTCCACTTGTTGTGTTTTGTATGCCCTAGTTGTTATATTACATATATCATACAAACTTTTTATACATCCTACTATATCTATATTAATAAACTCTGTAGTTCTGCCTGTACATTTAATTTTCTCTTCAAATTTCCCGATAGACATACTATATATGGGACACTGATCACGAATAAGACATTAAATTTTTGTATGTCCGGATTTAACTCAAAAACGACTCCACCAATGCTTATGAAACTTTGTACACTGGAATCTTATGTCATTGGTCAAATGATAGACTATATGAATTTTTAATAATACTTTTATAAATTTGAATAAAAAGAATGCAAAATAATAACATTTTATTAATTCTCAACCGATTTTGATGAAGTTTTGTACACGAAAAGTACCTATATGTCAGTGATAGACTTTAAGAATATCAATATTACTTACTTCTATAAATAGTTTTTTTTATCGTTTCTCAACTGATCCTGATCAAATTTTGTAGACGGGAAATATACGTCATTCCATAATTCATAGACTATCTTCAATAACACTATTAGGAATCGTAAAAAAAATCTGCTTTCAACTGATTTTGTACACGGAAAGTATAAAATATCATATCCTAGTTGATAGACTAAGTACCACTAGTAATATTATAAAGGTGAATGTATAAGTATAGTATGTTTCTTACTTAAACATGCAAAAGCGGCTATACGGATTTCGATGAAATTTGGCATACAGATGGTTTATAATCTATCAATAATTCTGAACTCCACGCAAACGAAATAGATGGTAGAAGCTATATTAACGTAGAAAGATTAATTTAAAATGTCATAAACAAAGAAAATTTAATATTGTTAAAATTATCTTTCTTCGAAATGAAACATCTTCATAAATAACCGTCGGGAAATATTAGTGATTTTTAAAGTTACCTAGGTATAGGTAGGCACCTACTTCTTTAGGTGTGTTAAAAAATGAGAATGAATTTTTACGATGCAACAAAAAGCTTACACCATGAAGATGCCTGCTAAACCTTTTGTTTTATTCTAGTGAAGATAATCACTATAGAAAGAGTAATAGAATTATCCTACAGTAAATAAATAATTACTCAAATAAAAACAACCAGATATATAAAACAGGATAGGTTGGTATATTTCGAAAACGTTATACTTAATTATTTTTCTTCAAAGGAAATGTTAAATTTCAAGTTGGTGGTAGAACTAACCAAAAATGAAAAAAAATATTCGAATTCTTGAAGAATATGATACATTTGTATAAGCACTTCGATACCAATAAAATAATATCTTGGCTGTATTAAACTTATGTAAGAGTAGGTTATGTATCATCAATACGCAAAAGGAAGACGAAACTATACAGGAAGGAGGACAAGGTCAACAGAGACGATAAGTTTGTCCCGTGTTAAAGAAATAATAATAAGTAACAACATGCATGTGTCATCACGGTTTCAAATAACGCGCCTTTTGTACTATGTAGGTCGGCTCGTCAGTTCGCTTGGAATATATTTTATATTTATGAATTTCAAATATTATGTATGACATGTATTCGTAATTTTTTTATACAGAATCATTCACAATTTTGACTGATTATCTTATTTTTATTCTTTAAACTTATTGTATGTTATTGGTAGTCTTTATCTTTGGTTATGTACATAAATGTGTACATTGTGCGTATAAATGGAATGAAAATAAATGAAATGAATAAAATATTATCAAAATATTTTAAGTTCTTTGTAGTTTTTCACAGAAAAGAATCTCCAATGTTAAAGTATTTTAAATCTAGGATTTTCTGTTGTTTATTTTATTCTTGATAAACATTTTCAAATTTATCTAATTTCCAGACAACCTATAGTGACGAAGGAATCAAGCCCAGGATCGTTTTAAAAGAAATCGTGTAGTGCAAAGGTGCTTAACCCCAAGACTTGCGCAAAAAATCTATTCATTTATAAAGAGCAGACGCGGACGCGGACGGTTTGAAGAGGTACAACGTCACGGTGAAGCTGAGCATATCGCACTCAGTTGAGTGAGTTCTGGGAGATGAGAGGCGAGAGGCAACGGTTCCGGCGCGGCGGGTGCGGAGGCGCAGGTGCCGCAGCCGCCCCGCGCTGCCGTCGCGCACCCATTGGCCAGAGCCCCGCGCCCTCCACCGATTGGGTATAGCGCACGTGCGAGAACTACCCGTCGCCACCTGGTCGCGCCGTTTACGGGGAGCGCTTTATAAGCAATAACCTTCCCTCACCGCACCACTCGAGCTCCGGATGCCGACGAGTGCACGTGCACGTACGAATACGTTACTCGCGTTCCGGACACGACATCGTCCGCTCTACGACTCCGGCGCAACATTGTGATGCTTGGACAGCTCTAAGTGACTTTGTGAAACTGTATAACGAACTTGTTTATAAATATTATTTTATAAGTGTGAATACTGTGCAAGATGCTTGTGGAGGACTCCAAGACTCATGCTATGATGACGAAGAAGTACGCACACTGTCCGCTGAAGAAGCGACCGGTGGTGGTGCGGGAGGAGCGGCCGGCGACACCGCCCACTACGCCGCCTCACCCCGCCCACCTTGCTACCACACTTTACTACGATTACAACTGTAAGTATTGTTGTTAATTATTTACTTGTACAGTGACGATAATGAATATTCACAATTTTGAACATAATTTTTTTCCAATATCTATTGTATAAATCAAAGCAATTTATTCTATTAATCCCGTTAGAGTAGGTACTATAAATAATATTTATATTAAAATTGTGTTTAGTATATAGATACTACTACAAATAATTGTAGGTACATAAGAATTTTAAAGTAAAGTATATTATTTTTAAATATATTTTTTGTTTCGCTCACAGATGTTACCGAAAATGATGAACCCGAAAATTTAAGCACTAAGCCAGAGGATCTTTCCAAAACAGGCAATTATCCTAATAAAGCGACATCGCCACTATCAACACTGGAAGTAAAGACGGAACCACGAGAGTGGCCACATCAGCCTCTCGAGTATCTTGCTGCCTGTCGTGCTCGCTTGGAACCAGCGCCCGTGGAGCTCGCACGCCCAACTCCACAATATGCGTATTTACCAACGCTTTACGCACCTTATCCTCTTGAAGAGATTTATCCGGCAGCTCCTGTTCTATCGCCTCCCCCACATCCACAGTTCTATGCTCGTTACTCACCAGCTTCACCGCCCTCTTCTTGCTCGCCACCACCTTGCCCCGAAGATTTACGGTCACCAGGCTCCGTGTCATCAGATTCTGGAGTCTCCGTGTCAGCACCGCGCCGTCCACGCTACCAATGCCCCGATTGTGCCAAATCATATTCTACATATTCCGGGCTTTCGAAACATCAACAATACCATTGTGCGGCCGCTGAAGGAAGCCTCGCCAGGAAATCCTTTAGTTGCAAGTACTGCGCAAAAGTTTACACATCATTAGGTGCTCTTAAAATGCATATTCGCACTCACACGCTACCGTGCAAATGTCATTTATGTGGTAAAGCGTTTTCTAGACCCTGGTTACTGCAGGGACATATTCGCACACATACAGGAGAGAAGCCGTTCTCTTGCCATCATTGTCGACGTGCGTTCGCGGACAGATCCAACCTGCGCGCTCATCTTCAGACTCATTCTGACGTCAAAAAATATTCATGTTCCGGTTGTGGCAAGACGTTCTCTCGCATGTCTCTGCTAAGCAAGCATTTGGAAGGTGGATGCGGGGCTCCCGGCACCACGCCGTACGAGTACCGCCCTGAGACACAACCGGTACCGCATACGCATCAGGCGCTCCCTCCGCCCGCTACAGTGCACGCCTATTGAAAAGACTGAGTTCTCCATGGATCGATCTCGTATTTACTAATATACTGACTTACCGTATCATGACTAATTTTATGTGTGTATAGTAAATTATTTGTTTTAAATGTCTCTCAAGTAGTTTGTGTGTATTCTCTGAAAATAAAGTCGTGTGTTAGTTTAAGATTTAAATGTATAGATCTAACAACTGTAACTGTAAAAAGTGCTATTTAAAGTTAGTAAATTAAAAGTTATTTTAGTCACGGCTGCCGTGAGCTGTGAGCCGTGACTACGCTAGTCATATGGCATTTGCCAAGTGTTATAAACTTATCAAAAACTATATTCGTATCCTAAGCCATGTACAAAGTGCCTTAAAATATAAATGATTAATATATTTTTTAAAGATATTATAGCAATATGTCTAATGACAATATTATTTTTATAAAATATAGTTTTGATGAGGCTATTTATTGGCTAATTGCTGAATCGCGTTCCTTTCTGTTACCTCCAAACACAGAAAATAAAACAATACTGAATTTTATACTTTTATTTATTCAATTATAATTGCTTGTTCATAAAGCATCCCTTTTACTGGATATAAGTATATCGAGTACGTATGAATATACCTACATGTTCAAATTAACGTGCATGCATAGAAAGCGAGCTGTCATTCTTCGAAAATGTAAACAATGTCCAATACATAATACTATTGTGGCTAAAGCAGACAAAGCCATACATACATGTACCTGTGTGGCCTAACAATCAATTATAATTTCAAACAACATTAATATGTATGCCGTATCAAACTATTCTAAAATAGATAAATATAAATATCAAATTTTAAAGCTACTATGGACATAGTTGCCATTACAGTTTTTTAATCAAGTAGCTAACGCCCTTTGCAATTATACTATGATGGACTGGTAATGGTTGTGAATATTTGTTAAATAAGTTATTATAATTGCTTAAATTAATCATAACAAGCATGAAAATTGATAAAAGACAACTTACAATATGTAAATAAACACATAGTTCACCTCACACAAAGTAGGTCGGAATTACTGTTAGTAAAATGGATTTGATATGTAGCAAGTAACGGCGCCTATGTAAGTAGGTATTTAGTTCTCTTATTTGTGAGGTGAGTAAGTATGTAGTAATTTATCTGCGGTGACTTTATCGGAGACAATAGCGCAGAGCACCGGTCGAATGTGGGTCGAGCAATTAGGTGGTGGGCGCCACGCAGCGCCACACCGCGCCGCCGCCACTGGCGACGGTCACTTGGCCACGAGGTAACCATCCGGGACTTGCTAATTAATTTCATTTATTTTATTAGTACTGTGATATATTTGTAGAATCACAAATTAATAAGATATTTCCGTCTAAGCTGTTTGGACATATTATTATTCATGTTTATGTTTGCGGTGGTCATAGCTTGGATCTAATACGATTTGTTTACTAATATCAGGTTTGCTCTGATTAGAGTCACCCAAATCGTTCGCTTCAATAACCGATAAAGAGTACTAAGAGTAGTCCATTCACCAATATGCAACGGAACCTTCAAGACAAATGGCGCTCTTCTTAATATAATAAGAAGAATATACAAGTTACACTACAATAACAATTGGGATACGACGCGACGGGACAAATGGAATTTACCCTTATGACTGGCCAGTCATATAAATCTCTAATATTTCAGTTCATATAAATTACTGGATGTTTTATTTCTACATTATAACACACCAAGAGTTCGGTTTCTAGTTCATACAGGAAAATTTTCAAAAATCTTAAGTCCTGAATAAGCACTTACATCAAAATACAACCATCGGTTCAGAAAACATCACAGTCATCGAGAGAAGCTGACAAGAAAGTCCAAGTTTATAATTTTTTATTAGTGTGTTAATAATAATTATAATATTATTTTTAATGGTTGTACAAGGAAGGAGTCAGTTGCAGTCATTATCTATTATTTACCTAGGATAATTTTTTGACAGTAAAACCAGCTTGAGATGGTCCTTGACCTCATAGTCCGGCAAATCGTCTAACACAACGTAGAGTCTAACACTTTTACCTAAAAAGTTTTATTGGTCTTACTGAGTTTAAAAACTTGGGATGACTAATTTAAAATAAACCCGTCGTTTACAAAGTCTAGTTTATTTAATTTTTTACGAATATACATTAAATTAATAAGGATATATATATATAGATTAATAGATGATAATGATGAGCTGGAAAATTTGTATGTTTGCATGCGCTTAGGTATTCCAGGAATACATAAAAAAATATTTGCGTTAGATTTGCCGTTTATTGAGGAAAATTTTAGGTCATTTATGTTTACGCTATCACTGAGCAGAGCTGAGCTGAGCATTAACCATAAACGTCAACCGATCTGGCGAACTGTAAGCAATTACACATCATTTGTAGGAAATATGTATAATTGAAGTATATCGCGAGTGAACCCGCTGGGCACTGCTTGTAATAAAACTCAATATTTCAATGAAGTCGGTTAAAACTTGACAGAATACTGAAACCAGTGCCGGCCTTAGGGTAGAACGAAAGGAGCAGATATTTTAGGCGCCAGATAGCAAGGAGCTTCAAAATGCGAATGACAATTTCAAACAAAAAATAAATATTTCCATAAAATTTCATAATGGTACTAAAAGTTTATTATTTATTTTACAAAAAAATATATTTAACGTGAAAATGTTTACAAAAAACGCTAAAAGGCAATCTCACTCTATCTTGAAAAAGAGCTCGGGCCGGCACTGACTAAAACATTGAAAGCGGTGCAGCTCGGTTCGTATAGTCTTTCCCGGTTTTGTTATATCTACCATAAGACAAGACGGTCTAATACTCCGTACTCTGTCGACACCTACGCTGAATTTCGAATTTGAATAAAATAGTCAATTACTTAGTTTAATGCTACAATAAATTTCAAAATATTTGCTTCTATCAACATTAGAAAATACATTGAAAACGGTACAAGATCGAAATTACGATCTAGAAATTGACAAGTAAGTATGCTTTTACCTATTAGTCACAAACCACATGCTTAGTGCACTATACGTTCCTGGTTATTTTCCTAAAACAAATAGTATTTTTAACAATGACCTTCATCAGACCTATTGCTTGTACAACATATTGCTTTTCATGGTAATTATTAACAAAGAAAAACCAATCTGGAATATTAAATTAATTATAAATACGGAAATAAAATACCAACACACTACCTATATATACGGGGATGTTCTAAAACTTGGTCTCTTTATCTACATAGGTATTATTGCGATAATTGTACCAACAACAACAATTATGTTACCTATAGTATAATTGTATATTATGAAACTTATCAATTGTTCCTTATTAGTACTATAAAACGATATTGTATCTTGCGTCTTTTGTTTTATTTATACATTGATATGACTTTCATTTTTGGGGTTTTGGCGGGATCTTGAAGTGACATGTTGTGGTTTTTATTTTTAATTCGTTAACTTAGGTTTTTGACCCTCTATTATGTAATATTAGTGGCGTTTTGCGTGATATAGTTTGGTTTTTGTGCTTAATTGAAATGTATTATAAATATAAGCTGAAAGCATTCATTCTGAGGTCCCACAAAATCTTCCTAGAAAGTTCTAACAAGGGAGCCACCATCTTGTTAGGATACTGAATCGTCATAACACATGACAATATAATTCACTTGATAATGGCAGTAATGGTCCATTAAAGAGGACTAATTGGCAAGTTAGGAAGAAGAAGAAGACTTTCATTTTAAAGAGGATTACACAAATTGTGTCTTGAGATGTGCGGTTTGTTTTGGTTTTAATTTTAGTAGGTTTAGTGTTTGACAGCAAATCACCTAATTTCAACCCCGGATGTATGATTCTTACGAAACCACGGCAAAAACTTGACGGTGGCGCCCCCTGTCCCCAGCGTTTGAGTTAAATTGTTAAATAAACTCACAAATATAAAATTGAATGTAATTCTTTGTGATCGAGATAATAAGAACCCTTTAATAAATTTTCAATAGGTATTCTAAGTTTTTCATTTGTGTGACTTCATGTGTGAAATTTTTTTAGGAAGAAGCTATGATTTTTTTATAATTTCGGAATGAAACCTTAGGATGTGGGTAAAAACCAACGGAACGTTTTAAAATCAAGTGATAATTGAAAGATGCTGGATGCTAGGCGCTTTGTGAATCAAGTTGCCAGATATTAAGTAACGATGGGCCTAAGATGGTAAAATGCTAAGCCTTGAGGAGGACTGGCTCACAAATATAACTCCAATAAGACGTTTATAGGGGCTTGACGATAGTTTTTCAAATGAGGGCAATAGCTAGCCAGGGTGTATTAGAAAATACTCCATGTTAACTATGTGTTTGATTCGTTCAGCTATAGATGAGCGCATTATAACCGCGATAAAATAAAATAAGATTTCAAATCCAACATGTGTATCCTTATTGTGTATACACAATACATTGTGTAACATTATTATATATCCGATAATAATTATTAAAATTCACCTTTATTTTATACATATCAAATATATAATTGTAAAATTAATTATACTATTTATAAAATTACTACTTTAATACTATAATATTTATTTTTATATTATTTCAATAGAAAAAGTGCAAGGTTGTAACATGAATATATTTAAAAAAGTTATGTGAGGCAAGTGTTTAAAGATCTGTGCCGTGGTATATTGTTTGTAGAAATAAATCTATAAGCCTTATAAACAAATCATGTGTCCATGGTGTACCTACGTGTCTACATGCAATGAACGCATTTCACAAAGTGGTTGATCGATTAATAGATTCGACTCAATCCAATAGATAAACAATAACTATAGCATAACAGTATCATAGTTCATCTGAATCTGTGCTCTACCGTATCATTTAGAAGTATATAAGTTGACCAACACGATAATGATCTGCTCTGTTAACCTTTCACCCTGTCAGGCAAGTGCACGTTTCTTAAATGTTAAGATGCCAAACTATTGGCACTTTTCTATACAATAATTTTAAATTATGATGCTATCATACAATTATTGCATAACACTAAACTATATTTGCAGATTTAATCGACATCTCTTGACGAGTAAATACATTTATTACTATACATCAAATAAAACTTTATTGTATTTTGTCAGTGATATGCACCTACTTTATTGTTTTGATCTCACATTAAGAAAAGTACAGGCAACAGATAATCTCTGCATATTAGTGAATGTTTACCATTTGCCGGGCAATTTATATATGTAAGTACTTTTGAGCAGAAGATCATGGGAATATTTCGTTAGATATAGTGTGAATCGAAGCCGCGACTTCCACTATATTACTCATATACACCTATCACAAGACCAAATTTGCAGTAACTGTAATTGAACACAATAATTATTTTACAATATGAAAATGAGTAATGAATTGCATGTTTGGATAAACTTAGATTGTATATTTCGAAATACGTGAACTATAAACAGACAGATAACATTCACAAAGGCGTACATGGAAGCCAATTAGCAGGAGCTAAAGAAGATGTGTAGCGGGCTTGAATGCGTGCTAGTGCGGATTACGTCGATTGGTTCCCGGTGAGTATCGGTACCGACTTTCAGAGGCGCGTGCGCTGCGTCCGCGCACTACGGCCAATCGAATGCATTCTCATTAATTAATTCTGTTCCTATTTGCATCGTGATTATCTTATCCGATATCGACCGCCGATATGCGGTACCAATTAGAGTTCACACCTAATAGTCCAATGGAACTTTGAACTTTTCTATTACTTATAAGTGATCGCTTTACAGATAACACAAACGGGTTTCGACACTAATTTGACCTCGTTCGAGAAGAGCCTTGCTATTGTTACATTTAATTATTTATATCTTTTAAACTAGAAACATTAATAATGCAGGCCGGAGATTTTCTCTAGATAATAACAGTAATGTACCTGGCTTACGATAATCTGTCGAGTTATATAATATAATTACTTGAATATTTTATACTTATTACTGTTTCATGTTCAGGGAAATGATGAAAAAGTTTTGTCGTAGGCAAATATCTAGATTCGTTGTAGATTGAGAATTGGCGGCGGCAATGGATCGAGTCAAGTCTCAACGATAAGCATGATTTGTAATGTGGCGCGTAGCGTCGCGTCGGCGCGTGCTCACAAATAAACGTGATTTCAATGCGCATTGCGCACCATTCAATAAATTACCTAACCCACTCTTGATATGACACTGTAACGATTTATAATCTCCTCACATGTTCGGAACATTTTGATACTGAATTTATGTGTTGCCTCTAAAGTTTTATTTAATGTTTTCATTAATTTTGCGTTATTAGCTGCGACACAATTCTACTAATGTAACTAGCTGATACCAAGCATTTTTCTCATCTTATAACATTCTAATGATTCCAGTAAACTTATTATTACTAATCTTTTTATGTAGTTTGAGAAGGGTTTGCGAATCTATATTTCTTTATTAAAGACGTAATCATTCTAATAGTGTATTTCTGGTGTTTCGAGGTGACGTCTATGACGCTTCAATGAGAATGTATTCGTGTATGCACTTATAACTATTTCGTTAAGTGTAACAAGCCTAACCTAATTAAAGATAAGTATTACAGATAATTTTATTGTTGATTATCTACGTATTAATAATGTACCGCCGCTATAGACTTGGCTGTAGGTGGTGAACATGGTCAATAAAGTCAGCGAATGTCGCATGCACTAATCACATTCAAACAATCTAAGTTACAGTCACATGAATAAAATAAGGATTTTTACAAAACAATCAAATTCTATACAAAATACCAACATTTGACTTTTCTTTTTAAATATTCTTGTAATTTAGTAACTTTATTTAGTCCATACTAGTAATATACATGTTTGGGGCATGTGATGAGGAACGGGGTGTAAAGTTCCTCATCCACCATGGAAAAGGGAGGATCCTCCGACCAGACCGGTTTTGTGTCTGGCGGGCCACTGCATAACGGTTGTTGTCGGGTTCTTGTATATATGTACAATTGTTGGGTTAATTTTAATATCGCGATGTAGGATGCGTCAGTTCTTAGTTCGTATGTGGCGAGAAATATGTCGCTAAATCACTCCCCTCCGAGACCGGAGGTCGATAGCAGGTTAAGTCGTCCATACATCTTGTGATGCTTGCCGGGCCAGTGGAATGTTTCAGTGAGTCGGGGTGATGCTGCAAGAATGCTCCAGTGAGTCGGAGTGTTGCAGTGCTGCGTTGTGACTGGCTGCTGCGTCGACCAGGAGAGAAGTGCGTCTCTGCTTGCTGACCGGCCGAAGTGCAGTATGCTGTGGCAAGGTCGCTGAGAAGGCTGTGGGTGATGACCAGGAATGCGCGCGTCCTCTGCATGCTGGTGATTGGGATACCCATAGTAGCCGTGGATGCTGGCTGGCTGTATGACTCCCTGCTCGATAGCTTGAGGAAGTGATGATGACTTAGTAGCTTTGTGAAGAAGGTTGTGCTGACGTATCACGTCGGGGTCACCACTTTAGCGGAGGTGAGGAACAGAGAGTAAAGTTCCTCATCCCCCATAGAAAAGGGAGGATCCTCCGGCTAGATTGGTGCTATGTCTGGCGGGCAGCTGCCCCACGGTTGTAGTCGGGTTCTTGTATATATTGTTTTGTTGACATTGTTATACTATATACGAAATATATTGTATTTCCAATACTTACATATAAAATGATAGTTCTTTTCTAAGATTGGCTGAAGTATTTTTAAACTCTTTAACTACGCAGTGCGGCATAATTACTATTTTATTTTATGATTGAAATATGACGTGCGCTATCGACAGCGGCTCGCGAACACTGCAGGCAAAATGAAATACCATAAACCTTTGCTATTTGGTATTACTTTTAGGTGGCTTCACTCGCGCTTTGTAAACGTGAAGTATATATAATCTATGCGATATACCTATTGTAAATTATCTGGATTATACAGTTTTGCTATAAGCGAATTATATCACTGTATTATCCCGCATGTGGTGAAAATAAAACATGAAGGGATGAAATTTTGTTTTAAGAACCCATCATGGCTCAAGTTATTGATATGAAAATTCATATTTATGCTTTTCTTTAGAAATAAAAGGGGATTTTCGTTTTTCAAAAAACCTTCCCGCAAGCCAGTATAATAAAGGATAATTTTAATTATTTTTGAAGTTTTATTGCGACGGTTAATGTGTTGAATTTATATTGGCATATAATTCGAATACCATACACACAGTGATAAATCCATCTATGATTTTCTCTTGGTTTGTCGTGTTCTGAAATATAGCGGTGTAATAAGAGATCGCGACCACCATACACATAGTTATAAACCCATTTATGATTTTCTTTTGGTTTGTCGTGATCCGAGATCAGTCTGTGTATATCCAATAATACGCAGACGAAGTCGCGGGTACCGGATAGTCTTTTATATAGGTAAACCAAATTTGTTTAAAGATACTTCAGCTTTTGTGCCTTGCACCGGCACCCATTAGTCCATTATTTTGCTGAATTGTTTTTAGTAGTACATTGACTGTAACTCTACTTCAGTACTCACTCTAATAGAAATAATTATTGGCTTGCTACAACGGTTGTATTAAAACTATACGATATAGTATTGCTAATATGAAACAATGTTCAATGTACAGAGTATGTTAAAAATAATTTATGGCTTTGCAATTAACTCGGTGACGGTTTTATTAGTACTTTAGAATAATATTTATAATAAGATATGCGATTGTTATTATCCGTATGTCTGTCCGTGTGTCAAAACCCTTTGCTCAAAATCGGTTTGAGGTATAAAGTTGCTATTAATACCGAATACTAAGGTTTGTGGCTTCATACTATTGTAAAAAAGTCAAGTTTCTATGTTAATGCATTAAAGAGTTATTGACTGCCCTTAATAATAAAAGTTCCGATCACAAACCAATTATCGAAACCTATAGGATACTTTCCGAGTACTCAACATTCTTGCAATTTGGCACGAAGCTTGGTCATTAAGTATAAATTAAAGTATACATTCTAGATCATTATTTGGCCTCGGTGTCAAAAACTTTTATTTCGGTTGGGCAAAATGATCTGCATTCATGTCCAAAAACAGACAATCTACATTAGGTCCAGATCACTCGCAAGCTTTCATTATGAGAAATAGAAACATATGCAGTATTAGAAAGAAAAGTAAATAACAAAATAAATAATTTTTTAAATATTATAGAGCTGTCCATGTAATGTAAAAGTATCGCATTAATAAATAAGATTTTTTTAATGATGTCTAGCCTTATCTAGTTCTGTGCTAGGCATAAGATCTCAACTTCTTCTAACTTATTGGAACCTGTTGAATTTTTTATGAATAAAACTTTACTGTTACATTCGAAATACACTGAAGTCAATAATAGTATGTCTGCCAATCGTAAATTTTGAAAATACGGAGCAATAACCACGCGAGTACAAGCTTAACCATAACGTGCATTATAGTGTGCTGACATTGCGCTATCACCACATTCTTTGACTGAGATTTTCTTATGTTTTTGTTGTTTGAAAATGATGACGTTCCCGACGTTTCCCTTACCATGCCTGGCGTGACAGGGTTGCCATGTGATGTGGCAGGTTCGGTGTGTCAAAATAATGACACGTGTTTACTAGATAGTTACCTTTAATAACTGAATACAGTACATGACTTACAAATACATGGTACATACGTTACATTTGTTAAGCGCAACGTCAGCACACTACAGCATATTGTAGTGGGAGCGGCGGCGGTGCGCAGCGTCACGTGGCCGTGAGTGGCGAGACGACGAGACGTGACGCGCTTCAACGGCTCTGAAAAGAATACTCACTTGTAGCTATGGTCCTTTTTTTTTCACGTAAATGGATTCTAGTGGTTTTAAATTCTTCGGCATTTTGACTTTCAAATAATGTACTAGTTCGCAATCTGTAAGTAAATTTATTATCATTCCTATGTTTTTCATTGTCCATTTATTTGTGAATTAGGAGTGTTCAAAATTATTATCGTGCTTAATTATAAAAGTCAACTTTATATTTAACTACAAAAAATTACTGTTTTTAATCTTTATACATACATTCGCACAGAAAATTATTTATTTTCTACGTAAAAAGATAAAATTCTCTTAAATTATAATAGATAAACACAAAAATTGTTCATGTTAGATTAATATAAGAATTTTTTATCAAAGGAAAATCGTATTGAATATTATAATAAAACGATTAACATGTTCATTTTAAATATTGTAAGTGTGCACTTCTAAATCATAAAAAAAAACTGATTTTACCATTGTTTATTTATATTACACCTTTTTATTCTGTTGAATTTGAAATATTTATTTCACGTTTCCTCATGAGGTTTTTATCATCGCCCACATAAGGCCGTACTTTATATTTATTAAAGCTCAGAATCAAACTCACGTTCTCGAGACCGCTAAGGAAGTTCTTATCAAATGCCCTATCACGACACACTGGATGCCCAAAACGTAAGTCTACCAAATTATAATTAAATTAAAATGCAGTACAGATTTGAACTTACTCATAGGTAATAAAATACAAGTATATTAAAAATAGTTCTGTATACTATGAACTACCTATTCTTATTATTCCTATTCTATTTATAGCATAGATTATACTTTTGAATTTGCAAGTGAATCTTAACTAACCATTCGGCCCCAAAGGTTACATAAAATACACGTAACATTGGGGAGTCAATTTATTAATAAGTAAATTTACTGTTTGTATAATAATATTTTTTAGTAAAAGAAAAGTGCCTACAACACATCGTAAAACATTATTTCTTATAGAAAAGACATCAACGAGATGCCTTGCGTGCGGAGTACACTAAGAAATTATTATTATCCATTAATGTTATGCGGTGGGTTAGAGACTCAGGTACATTTCGAAAAAGGGTGAGGAACTTGTATTTAAAGCACGTGGCAAGTGTTACCCTTACGGGCCAAAAGTAAAGACTGTGGGTTTAGTATACGCACAGATCATACAACGCCCTGCGTATGCAGTATAACAACGCGTTGCGGGTGCTGAATGGGTTTCCGCGTTATTATAGCGCTTCAGGGAATATTTTCTGAAGCTATAATTAATGGTTTTCATACCATCATCCAAAAGAGGTGTTCCTCGATCCTCCGCAGCATGTGTGCCATGTGGGATTGTCCAATGCTGCGTCACTGTATTGAACTCCACACGCCATAAGTACGTATTACATACTACGTGTATAGTGTGAGGTTCGGCTTCAGTTAGTTATTATTATAAGTTTTTTAGTACTATTGTTTGTATGGATTCTTTTCAGCCTGAAATAAAAGTTTATTATTATTTTTAAGACCAAAATTTCATTTCACTATTATAAATAATTTCAGCTAACCATCACTAGTTAATTCTTCCTCAAATTTCTTCCTGCATATTCAGCCATTATATCCTCAAAATTATATCATATAATTAAAAAAACAATATAGATATACATATTAAGTAATAATTACCTGTAACATAAATACGATGAAATCGTACAAAATAGCATTAAGCTCTTTTTATGTACTTTCATTCGAGCGGATATCAGAATATTAAAGATTTGTGTGGGTAGATCGATGACTCAGGTCTTTAACATTTCAAGTTATACAATTAAAAAAACCATTTAACAGTGATACTCGCCGGTGTATCAGTCGCGAACATGGGCATCAAATGTTAATTACGCACTGTCATCGCTGTTACTTTAAGTTATGTGTACATATTACCAGCATTTTAAATTTTATTTATAACTTGCTCACTTCAATTGTCAAAATAGTTTTCATAATTTATAAAATAAAAATTAATTTTGATTAAATTATTATTGTAGCGTATTTATAACAATATTAAACAATTTATGCAGTCACGAAATCAAATTTATGGGTGATAATATTAAAATTTTAGCAATGTAAATAAAATTATTAGTTTAAAAAAGCTTTTTAAAACGATAATATATTAAGATGTAGCATGCTAGGAGAACATATCCATCGACGCGGATTCTAAATTTACATTAAGCCTGATCTTTCAGGGAAGAAAAATTTAAAACTAAATGAAAAAATCAAAATGTATTGGCAACGCGTTTTCTTTTACCTACCCATACCCAAACTAGCCACAACCCATTTCTTTAGAAAATATGTAGCCAAGTAACTATCGTTGTGTTCCGGCAAGTGTAGTTAAGACAGCCCCATTTCTAAGTATACGGTAATGTCAGGTGACACTTGTCATCAAATGAAATCATGTAATATAAAACTACATTTTAGTTCAATTCATTAACTCTTACTCTCAACCTCGTCTCAACAATATCTTTTAAAATTAATTGCTAGCACATAAAAAAAATATTAACATATTTTCTCTCATATCAGAATGAAGACAGTTATTTAAATCATATCGAATCGCCTTTGTTGTCGGGGTCGTTTCTTCGAACACAGCTAGAGGGCGCGGGCGTTAATACAATAATGTGGTGTGTGCATAAAAATTAACCGGTGTATAACGGTACTGCGCGTAGGAGGGCACGCGCTGCGACGGCCGCGGCCCTCACCTCCGACCCGTCTCGCCCGTCTCACCCGTCACATCTATATCTAACTATACTAACATAAATCACGTTTATTGATCTGGGATGTAATTAACCATGTATTTTTGGAGTAGATTCGTGTTCGATGATAGGGAAATGTTTTTGTATATGTCGGTATGCAACAGTTCGATTCGTGATGTAATTACAATATTTATTATCTACTAATTCTTAACAAGTGAAGATATCTGATCTAATACGTCTGCTTTGCAAATGTTTGTTATTACCAACTACACAAATAATGAGGATATTATGGATTACAGTTATGGACAAAGATGTAGAAGATATTTAATTGTAATTTTTTTTCAATAACATACCATTTGAAATAGAAAGTAACAAAGAGATCTTTTAAAAAATAAATTAACCAAGTATCTTTGTGAAGATTTTCGCACAAATATCGGTTTAGGAAAGGTTTTAAAAAAAATATACCACTAAATAAAGAATGATATAAAAGGGAGTCATTTCTGCCAACAAACTGTTACAATACAGTTTGGCAGATGTAATATTAACTGTGCTACCTATGAATAAATGTATTATTTTTATAATTATATGACATATAACAACATATATAGTAGACGAAATTAAAGTATTTTAAAATTATTATTCAATTTAATGTTTGTTTGTATCAGGATAAATTTATTTTCGTTATTTACGAGTATTTATTATACTAACAATTTTAAATAATTATAATATTGGTAGCTCAAAAAGTTAATTCCATAAAATGTTTACAATTACCCTTTGGGCTAAATCCGATGACGTTGTAATAGCATCTTGGTGCAACTTTCGCCTGAATCAGATTAATAGCTGATATGTCTATAAAAGCCGATTTTATTATTTAAAAGTATAATAAAGATTGATAAGAAAATTTTTGACACTAATACACAAAATAATAATTATCGATTTAACATAAGATGTAATTTATTTAAATTATATTTTTTTAATTTTAACTTAATCTTGAAAGATCGAACAATCTTATTTCCCAGAATGTTGTGGCAAGATTTGAACACTGGAAGGTGTTTTAAAGCTGTATAAAATATAGCATGTTTTTTTTATTGAGCGTATATTTCATGCAATTTCAAAATTGCATGTGTAACTTTCAATTTATAATTAAATATTAAGTAGTTTATCTTATTTCTCCAAATAAAGAAAATATTTACAACATCCTAGATTTTTTTTTTAATTTATCTTAATGCATTTATTACCCAATTTCAGACATAATAAAAAAAAAACGATTAAAAATGTACATATGATAAGAAAAAATATATGATCACGAAGACTAAAATGTATTTCTTGTTTTGGCAAATCATAATTTCTCATTAACGGAAACTTTTTATCGAAAATACTTTTTACCTCTATAGATATACAATTTTATGAAAGAACGTGCTTCTTTACGTGTATTTTGGTAGTGATGTTTTATCATCTGCTTGTGAATAAAAAATAATATTAATTTCAATATAAAGAAAATTTATTATATGAAAGTTAAACATTAATGGCAAGTTGCCGTTTACTTTCTTTTCACATTGTTTGGATTGACAAACATTAAAAACTCAATCAAATCAATTAAATCTGCATCGCATGTTACAACACTGGTTTTTATGTTTACATATGTTCGTAAAGAGATAAGGAGAAATCAGCAGGAAGATATGCTCTCATCATTAAGAGCCATTCGTTAAAACCTGCAGACAGTAAAATCTGTAACAAGCATCGTAATAAATGCAATAACAATGAATAAAATGGCAATAATAGCAGGTGAAATCGCGACAGGTCCGGGTCTCGGGTCGTCGTCCGTAATTATAAATAAAATACGGCAACCGCGAGCTCACATCACCGCGCGGTACTAAGCCGCGCCGCGCCACGCCGGCCGCCGCCCCCGCGTAACCGGCGCGACGCGGTCGAGCTTTCGTCGACGCTCGGCCGCCGCCCGCCCGCAGCTCGTCGCCATCAAGCACATTTTATATCACTTTACCTGCTACTTTTAGAGCACAATAGTCCATTATTTCACATTTAGGGTCTTTTTATTTAAGACGCAATATAATTTTAAAATATATTTGAAATTTGTATGTCGACTTCGCTTTAATCTCTTACAATGTCGCAAGATTCACAGCAAAATATGGATAAGCTAAGTGTATTTTAATAATGTTTAACATTCACATTCAGATAAAACTGCGTATTAAAAATAACGACATGAGGAATGTTTTATATGCCGTACGCGTATTACGTTTTGACATATCTAATAATAAAAAGTAAAGATTAAATTTCTATGACGTTTAAGGTAATAGTTCAGTATTTATCTATTACCTTGTTTTGGGGGGTGAAAAGGATCGTGAAAAATAAATTGTTATATTACATAAAAGGAAATTTTCAAAAACATATTATTATAGGATTGCATAATGTGATATTCCTGAGCTGCATTCCTTCATATCTATGCTAATATAATAAAGTGGCTCCGGTACGATAAGGCACTAACATAATAAAGTTTGTTTCTTTAAACACACTAATCTCTGGAACTATCAATCGGATTTGAAGAATTATTTTTCTATATGATAGCAAGACTCACGAGAAATAGTATAGGTTATAGACAGCCTATATGTTAGAACATTAGGCTACAACTCTCAGCTAGCCTTAAATATTGGTTTTTGTTACGTTAAGTAATGAAAAATTAAAATAATTTGTACTTGCGGGAAAAACAATTGTGCTACGGCTGCGTTGGAGGCGCGGTGACTGTCGGATAAAATTAAGACGGGTGAAATCGTGGGGCACAGTTAGTATATTACAAATGTGAAAGTATGCTTATTTGGATGTTTATATCAAACATGTATGGCTTGATTGATATTAAAGTTTGTCATAGAATTCGATTTTTTTTACTGTAGATAGGCTTGCGGTTGACCACTATCCTGCCTGGTCGTAAGTGATGATGTGCTCTACGACGGAGCACGCTTGCCTAGAAGGTACTTATTCACTCGAGACTTGTAGATAACCAGGTTGTAATTATCGGGAATTATAAAATCTAGCAAAGTGTTCCACTCTTTAGCGGTGCGCATGATAAATTTGCTAGGAAAACGCTTTACTCCATAACCAAACCATAAATCGATGACGTCTCGCCGTGTCTCTTGTCGTCTGATGGTAGAAAGGGGATGGGGGAATTAAGTTGTGCAGTTCCAACGCACACTCGCTGAAATGTATCTGGTAAAAACCGATAAACTGGCAACTTTACACCGATGTTCAAGGCTCTGTAGCCTTGCCTCAACTAGGGAATCGTTGCCAATGAATTTTTCGCCACGCCTCTCGAATGCCTCTAATGCTTCAAGTTGGTACTTGGCCGATCCGTCCCAAATATGAGAGCAGTACTGCATGCACGATCGGACTTGCGCATGATATATATCAAGCAGTTAACCCGGCGTGAAGTACGATCCCACCTTTACAAGGACACCTAGCTTTTTGGCAGCCAACTGAGATTTATGTCGAAGAATAGGACGTAGGATAGTTTTTTTTTTACTTTTTATAACTTATGATACTTTTATAACGCCCAGTGATGCGGGCGCAAAATATACATAATTCACATGGTATATCCGAAATTACCAAAAATTACCCATGTATATAATTTTAAATAACAACTAAAGATGAGCCACTGCCTTTCCGCCAAATTTAATTACATGACTGTTAATAATATATGTAATTGTGTTATCTGTATCTAAGTCCATCTGTCGTGCACATGACGGTTAGGTGTGTTGGTCCGTGTGATCTAAAATGGTAATATCATGACGATAGGGGTAGAGGGCGTCGAGCCGTGGCAGTGGAGCATGTAGAGCACGTGCCTACACACGAGCAGCGCATGCGCACCACTACACGTAGTTACTAATTAAATTCACGTCGAACTACATTCCTTCTAAACAATTCTTAAAGCAGTTACAGTTACAGTTAAAACTTGCAATAACTTAGTAATAAAATAACAATGTTTATTGATTGTGTTTAAATTTATATGTAAGTTACCACGAAATATTTACTTTAAACGTGCTTACATATACATAATGGACAGTAGACTTTATATTCGGAAGGGAACTCAAGTCGGGAGTTGGAGTGAAAAGCATAAAGGTTATATAAAAAATCTCGTACCTATATATATTTATTTATCAAAATGTCACTTGATTGTAATATTGGTCTCTCGATACTGTTATATACAAGGTGTCCAGAAAGGGTATCGGGTATTTGTTTTCGCGCCATATTCGAAACGGGGCGTCTAAAGGGTGCGGGGAGGGGTTTGTGGCATCCGCCATTTTGTGGAGTTTTAGTCACGATGGAACAGTACACGGGGGCGCATCGCGCATTTTGCGTACGAGCGTATTATCGTAATGGTGATTCAATAGTGACTACTCAACGTCTCTATCGTGCGGAATATCGTACACGCCACGCGCCAAGTGACGATAGCATTAGGAAATGGATCAGGATGTTCGAGAATACAGGTGCGACAGTTAAAATTCAAAACTCTGGTCGTCCTCGTTCAGTTCGCGATGAAGAAACAATTGAAGAAGTTGAGGCGTCGGTTCGTCAAAATCCGTCTTTATCCATCCGAAAGCGAAGCCAAGCGTTGAACATCAAAAAATCGTCTTTACATTCGATTTTAAAGAAAGACTTACATCTAAAAGCCTATAAAATTCAATTGGTTCAAGAATTGAAGGATACGGACTATGCTAATCGACTGAATTTTGCGAACGAAATGCTGCAGCGATTTAACAACATACTGTTCAGTGACGAAGCTAATTTTCACCTGAATGGTCATGTTAATAAGCAGAATTGTCGGTACTGGGCAGTGGAGAATCCGAGACGAAAGCATGAACGACCCCTGCATAGCCCAAAGGTCGTTGTTTGGGCCGCTATGTCTGCTAAAGGCATAATTGGTCCTTATTTTCATGAAGATCAACGAGGCCGAGCAATTAATGTGAATAGTGACCGTTATTGCGATATGTTGCGAAATTTTTTGGTCCCAGAGTTGCAGGTGTTTGCAGGTTTCAACTCAAGAACGTGGTTCCAGCAAGATGGGGCCACTTGCCATACCTCAAATGACTCAATGGAAGTTGTTAACGAATTATTCCCTAATAAAGTCATTTCGCGAAGGGGTAACATCAACTGGCCTCCCAGAAGCCCCGACCTTAGCCCGCTTGACTATTTTGCATGGAGATACCTTAAAAGTAAGGTTTATCAAAACAATCCGACGAATCTAACCAAGTTAAAGCAAAATATCAGGTCAGAAATGGCAGCAATATCGATAGCTATGTGTCAACGTGTTATCGCCAATCTTCGTTTCCGTTTAGAAGAGTGCCAGCAACGTAACGGTCATCATTTGGATAACATCATCTTTTCCAAATAATTCTCCAATTCATATGCTAATAATAAATAATAAACTTTTTTATTGCATACAAATAATTTTTGTTTCATTGAACTTACAAATACCCGATACCCTTTCTGGACACCTTGTACAAAAACGAATACGCCAAGTGAAATGTATAAAATTTTATAACAGATTCGAAGTGAATTAAGGGACAGAAGCTAATAAAAATAAGATTTAAAAAAAACCTAAATATTTCTTATGATTACGTGCAATAGAGAGTTCCGAGTCTTTAACTCTTAATATCCAGCGCAATCTACAAATTTCGCGATCATTCGCAGTTACTACAGCACGCGTGACTGAGGAACCCGCTTTTAACTAACACCCAATTTAGTCAAGTCTCGGAATTCTTTCAAGCATATGTTACGTTATTTCTGCTTGGACTAGTTGAGTATTTGACAAAATTTCCTCAATTAATATTATGCATATATTGAATAAACCTTTCTCGAGCATCAATCTCAAAGAATGTTTTTTGGCATTAATGATTAATGAAATAAATAAATAATGTCTAATGTCAAGTAAAGTATGTTCTAGAACAACGGCGACAATCAAAAGACAATAGTTTCTATTGACTTTCGTCCTCGGCATATTACTTCTAGAACTACTAACACAAAAATCACTAAAACGAAACACATGTATACACTATCTGAAACTAAAACGTGTAAACCGAAGAGAGTCACTATGTCGGGCAAGATTGCCCAGTATCGTCATTTATTCTAGCACCGTGTACCACGGGCAGGTAAAATTGGTTTAGGTATTTGGCATCACTACTAATGAATTATAATAATTAAACAGTTTTATTGTTTTTGTTGTTAATTTTATATTGAAATAACATAAAATCAGCTATGTTAAAACATTTTTCAATTAAAGATAATCCACAATAAAAGTTAATTAGACGGATTAAATTACAAACCCTCAATAGAACTTATTTTGTGATCTATATATATCATCGAAATACATAAATAATCGCTGAATAAAATATTAATTTCGTAACTCTTTTGCATGGTCTGTGATAACCTTTGGCTGGACAGCGACAGCGCGGCGCGGCGTAGGCGATCTAGTTGTTTGTCCGAGCCGGCCACCCAGTGTCTCAATGTTATACGTAATATTTTCAATACCCCGCTGAATTCTCATGATCATGAATTTTAGTGTTATCAATACCAACCGGCATGACATGATAATAAGTGAACACTACATAAATATTTCTTTAATATTATGATTTAACAATATTATGGTGTTGTTTGTAGCCTTGAATAATGTTGTCTTAGCAGAAAAATTTTAACAACATAATAATATCAGTTTCTATTTGGGAAATGTTTCGACTGAATATAAAAGTGGTTTCTTAAAATACCAATCATTGGTCTTCATTTCAAAAGTGGCCTGCAATTTCTTATTATTATTTCATTTATTTTAAGTTATTAAACAATAACATTTATAGAGTACTAGCGAAGTGCCCGCGGCCCTACACGCGTTTATAGTTACGCAGTAGTTATTTACATCCCGTAATGTTATTTTTACCCATATTGTTAACAAGTTATATGCCGTGTCAATTTAGGAATGGCGTATATTTCCCGTGTACAATTTTCATCAAATAATTATTTTTATTTCTTTCTTACCAAAAGCATAAATATGAATATACCTAATTATTGACATGACTTACTTTTGATGATTTGACTTGAATATACAACTCTTAAATTTTAACTTACATACTTAATTAAGTTAACATATTGGCTTAACCAAGATGATTTCAATCGTATTACAATAAAGATATATAACAATCCTATACCCCAACGAAATTATTAATTAAATATTATGTGCATCAAAAAGAACGATGTAGTGCTTCCGGTGTGAATGCGTATGTCTATGCGTCTATGTATATATACACATGTACTAATTAAATATATTTATCAAACTCTGAATAATATCAATAGCTTTTCTTCTAAACGCTGCATTACTGTCAAAAAATATGTCAAAATTTTCTGCTTTCGCATTATATGAATGTGTACACCTTATCAACACTGTATTACGGGCATAATTAGTCTTGGTTGTACGTACGTGAAAGGTCTGGGGTTTGCGGATATGTTCAGTTGTAGTCCTTAAACCAATTCGTTCCAAAAAACATGAACAATTGATTTTATTGTTTATCAAATTATATAAAACATCAGATCAGCTACCAAGCGTCTATGTTTCAGAGATAACATACTCAATTCCCGTAAGTTCTCATTTATATCCGCTGATACAACGTCTCAGCATCTTCAAACATTTATTTTTGTTAATATTGTCAATAAATCAACAAACCAGTTGCCATTGACAACGATGTCATTTCATAATTACTGCACATGCGCATATTATATCAAGAAACTGGTTGGCATGGCAGCCGACATTTCCGCGCACGTGCTTTGGTGTTCCCATATTTTGTTCTTACAAATTTTCATACCCTATTTCCGACACTTAAAGTCTAATCTATCTCTATATCAAAATACATCAGAACTGGTTTAGCGATTTAGGCGTGAAAACGTAACAGATAGGCAGACAGACAGAGTTACTTTCGCATTTATAATATTAGTATGGATATGAAATGAATGTAATTCTTACGCGGGGTTTGTTTCGCAATAGTAGAACTCACATTCATTAAATCAGATGCGAAATAAATTTCTTTTTTTCTTGTAAACATGAACATTAAACTTAAAAAAAAACAGTCACATTATTCCATATAGTGCTTGTTCGTAATAACTAAATGTTTAAAACAATATATTTTTTCCATATATAATGAGAAATTGGAATATTACGTAGAGCACATATTACTGTAATATAGGAATACGAAGTACAAAATTGTTTGCCTCTTCTTTTTTCATAGAAGCACGTCAAACATTCGTGTAGCTAGCGAATTTGGGTGACCGCCAGCCAGCTAATCAGCCACTATAGTTAAGACAAATATTTTTTTCTTCTCAAAAGGAAAAGATTAAATACGTTATATCCCATCAGCTCTATCGATTTTTCCAGGGTAGGCAATGAGTTTTGTAGAGTGAGCAGTATGTTCCCTGCCCCTCCACATTAATTACGTCTATGACGTCAAAGAAATGGCACTGTGCCATATAGTAAGTAAAGTACAATTTAAAGACCAAATCAGCAATTTATCCACGTTTGCCGCTGTCATGCTGTCACCCTCTTGGCGGCTTGATATACACTGACAAATCCCAAAACGCGACAAACCAAAATAAGGTCCTTTGACTAGTTTATCACTATGTGCATTGTGGTCACGACCCAGTTCGGTACAAATCCCTACCACCTGCTTGATTACTGAATATAGGTACAGCAACCGACCTCAGAACAAGACAAACCTCAGTGTGCCACTATGGCTCGTGTTACACCTGGTATATAGTGGTCGTGATACAGCGGACACAACCGTCGATTCCTATCAACCAACTGGTACATAATTCAGTGGTATCGCATTGATGGTACGTTATGCCCATATTCTTGTTAGTACATTTAACGTTGTGTGTTAATATGTTAACGAGAAAGTGAAAGGTAAGTAATTTTGTATATCTATGTTCCGTTGCCATAACAACAGAACAATATGTGACATCGCGGAAGTGTCAGGTGTGTGGTGTCTTCACGGACGGTGGTCACCAGCTAATAGGAGCAAGTGCAGGCGTCGGGCACGGTTGAGCGTGCGTGGCTCTAGCGGCCCGAGCGGCTCGAGCGAAGCGACGCGCGCGGCGGCGGCGCGGCGGTTAGCAGTTGTTGAAGCACGCGTCGCGCACACGACAGGTGGACGTCACGCGCCGTTACATCGCACCCATGTATTCTTCTTGTTATATAAATAGTTGCAAAATACATTTATTCCAACATGAGTTAGAGTATAGGTATCATTAATAAAAAACATGATAGGGCCTAAAGCCTGTACCGAATAAAGTATTTTTGATTTGATTTGATTTGTAATGTATTTTGGGATAGATTATAAGAAGTATCTAGATTCACTTACAAGCGAAAATACTATGTTAATTTAATATCCCTTATTTTTAAAAATCTTATGTGTGTCTGAACGACTTGACCAATTCAGCTCTATTCACATAAATTATGTTAAGCCTAAACTAATATAAAGAGCAGAATAACGTATAAATAAGTCAACTATTTTGGAGGTTGTTTCATTGATAAGTCTTCTTAATTGATTATTCAGAAGAGAATACGTTAGAACTCACCAATTACTGGAAAATAATAAACTATTTACGAAAATATTATGATAAATAATATTTAAATCACTACCCTGAATTTAATGTCATAATAATAATACTAAAATTTGATACACGAGTTTAATTACAATCGATTTAATAATAAGGCAATGAATAAAAATCCATAAATAACGTTTCAAAGAATAATTCAGAATCGTACATTGATGATGAACAAGTTCACCGCATATAGCTCTTATCGTAACATCTCGAAACCTCAGATTAAGATCCTGCTCACTTATAGAGATTTCGAATTCCGAGGATCGAAAAGGCCGTTTAAAACTCATTATACCACCGTTATGAGCCGTTAAGGGCGTAAAATTTTGGTAATTGTTAATATTGAGGTACAGTTTTGTCTTCAAAATTTAGCGTGGAATAAAAGATAAAAAAATTAAACCATTACGTGCAAATACTTAGGTTGGTACATATTTTTTCGTAATATAAAAAATACAATAATAGATCAGAGGCTTTAATTTTAATTCAGGCTGTTACAGTAATAATAAGTAAGTAAGTAAGTAATCATGTCAGGTTTATGTTTGTTTTAGAATTTAGACAATATAGTAAAATGAGCTCCCTTAAAATTAAAATATCTTGATCAAAAGTGATGTCTGAAGTCTATCAGTTGAACATGAGTCGTATAGGATCAAAAGCGGTAAAAGAACTAGGTCTGACCGATAATGTGGTAATTCAAGAAAAAGTAATACTTTTCAATCATATCCATGTTAACAGTAAAATATTCGTTACTGTTAGCTCTAGCTAAAGCTAATAGTCAAATATTCGGCATAAATATATAGATTAAAATTTATTCGATTTCCTTGATTTAAGTATCACGTTATCGGTCTGGCGTATATTTTCGCTTTTGATCCTATATGACTCACATGAAATAATCTAATACCATTAAGTGAGAAATTCTTGTATATGTAAATGTATTTGGATGACATTTTGTATTTAGATAATGTTTTACATTCCAAGCTTACCTAGATATGTGTATTTTGTTTAAACACCGCAGAAAGATCGGTCCCGCAGATATTTAATCCTTACATATCTTAAAACACCGTTTACTTTATTATTATTTAAATAAATGGTTTTCATAAAATTAAAAATATCTATATAAATATGAGGGGGAAAATTAAGCTCCATTGGTATTTAAAATACCTTATTGAATGATACGCTGTCAAGCATTGGTGTCCATTACGTTATAATCAATCATCGTGAGCGTTCAGGTTTCAATCTGCGTTTGCGCCGCAGCCGCTTTTAGCCAGCGAGACTTTCGACACGGGCGCAATCAATATAGCAGATAAGTGCGATAAGATCCCACGCAGCATAACCATCGGTGTCTCGCGCCTCGCACCGATATATAATTCCATGACATCTTAATTCTATAACAAAATAAAATCATTTCGTGACAGGATTATATCTACTATCTATCAGAATTATTCTTACCTCGTATTTATTAAATTAAATTCATTTGCACCGAATATACTTTAACAATTAAATAACTATATGTTATATTCAAACCATCATATAATAATGTTTTTAGCACAGCACTTATAATATAATTAATCGTTTACTGGTAATATTATGAACTAAACTCAATTTTTGTCTCTTCTCGCAACGAATATTTTACTAGTGTATCTTACATTCACATAGTTATACTAACCTTAAATCATGCAGTACTTATTATACTTGCAAAATAATTAAAAACAGTAAAATAAACAATTTAAACATGTTGGTTAGTCACAAAACATTTCTGAATTATTATTTTTTTCAATTACAGGAATGCCATTGCAATTCGTAATCGTATATTGGTAGCGCGTGCGTCGTGCATTTGTGAAATACTTTTAACCATTTAAGTGTTGATACACGGGGATTATTAGTTTAGTAATTTATGTTTTGATTATATCTTATCCGTAAAAAAATCCTAATTATACAGAAAATAAATAGATATCCCCTTCACACGCACAAGGCTTTATCGTAAATATTAAGATGAATAAGTTTACGTAAAATACAGATTTAGGATTACAATATACGATATATCAAGCGAAATATAAGTCATGAATTTTATTTTAAAATATGCATAGGTATACGTTACAAATTTATCATTTTTCATCTCCTTAATCCTCCTTCATGGAACTGAACATAAAAAGTGTATTTGCTTACTATAAGTTGCAAAAACATAAGTAGATATAATGTACATATTATATAAATACTAAACTTGATTATTGTGTATATAATTCCTTCCATAGGTCTCAAAGTCTAAGAAGTATAAAGATCAGTATCTTTATAATTTTTTAATGTTTCATCTACACGACGTAGATGATATAAATGTTTTATTTAGGTAAATATCATGTACATTGTTTGCGTGTGTATCTAATAAATACATATGTGAAATACACACCGCGCAAAAAAAAAATTGGTCATGGCGAATCAATTCCGGCGCTCAAATAGCTTGCGCCGAGTAAAACATAGGATATATGTCAAATTTATGTACTACACAATTGTAGACATTAAAAAAAATCTAAAAAATGTCAATGAGGGTGTGACTATCTTTTAAGGAACACCCACAATAAGCATTTTTGTCATTGAAATAACCGGGAGCGAGGATAGCACGATTCGAGCGTGTGCCCGATCGACGGCATTCTGTAATCCACTTGAGCGAAGACGCGGGCATGGTTAGTTTATAATAAATATTACTTGTGTTACGACGGGAGTATAATAGGGTTATACTGGCTGATATATGCGAATTGCATAAAAGCTTCTAAAATTTCAGGATAAAAATGTTGTCTAAATTACTCCTTAAAACATCAGCTATCTGCCAGTGAAAGTCCCGTCAAAATTGGTCCAACCGTTTCGGAGATTACTCGGAACAAACAGACAAAAGTTTTTGTTACAAGTACTGTATATACTTTCATATGCATTTAGCAAAAAGCTGTTATTTTGACATTACAAACAAATACCTCCATTTCATTTATTTTTATAGATGAAATGCTAAAATACATAGTGATCCCCCCCTTACCTTTATAAAACAGTGAAATACATTATAAATAACAATATTATTACAATTTATGACATTTTTTGTTGTTATTATTAGATAAGAGACAAAAGCAACTATAATATTTAAGTGGCACTAATACCACCTTTATAAAACAATGAAATGCATTATACCAATATAATTTCTATTTATGACATTTTTTGTTGTTATTATTAGATAAGAGATAAAAGCAACTATAATATTTAAGTGGCCTAATACTTTATAAAACAATGAAATGCATTATACCAATATAATTTCTATTTATGACATTTTTGTTGTTATTATTAGATAAGAGATAAAAGCAACTATAATATTTAAGTGGCACTATACCACCTTTATAAAACAATGAAATGCATTATACCAATATAATTTCTATTTATGACAATTTTTGTTGTTATTATTAGATAAGAGATAAAAGCAACTATAATATTTAAGTGGCACTAATACCACCTTTATAAAACAATGAAATGCATTATACCAATATAATTTCTATTTATGACATTTTTTGTTGTTATTATTAGATAAGAGATAAAAGCAACTATAATATTTAAGTGGCACTAATACCACCTTTATAAAACAATGAAATGCATTATACCAATATAATTTCTATTTATGACAATTTTTGTTGTTATTATTAGATAAGAGATAAAAGCAACTATAATATTTAAGTGGCACTAATACCACCTTTATAAAACAATGAAATGCATTATACCAATATAATTTCTATTTATGACAATTTTTGTTGTTATTATTAGATAAGAGATAAAAGCAACTATAATATTTAAGTGGCACTAATACCACCTTTATAAAACAATGAAATGCATTATACCAATATAATTTCTATTTATGACATTTTTTTTTTATTATTAGATAAGATAAAAGCACATAATATTAGTGCACTAATACCACCTTTATAAAACAATGAAATACATTATACCAATATAATTTCTATTTATGACATTTTTTGTTGTTATTTTTAGATAAATGACAAAAACATCTAGCGATTATTGAATTTCATCTATCATTATAATATCAGTATCGTGGTTCGTGATCATCGTTTATGTGTGGGCATGCGGGTACAGGTGTGCACGTGCGCAGCGACGCAGGTAGCCCTCGCAAAACTATCGCCACCTGTGACTTTAAACATTGACCAGTATTAATAAAAATAGTCGTCACAAAATATTTCATAACTCTTTAGAACAGACAACAGTAATTATCCCATGAATCAAATTGAACACAATAGCCAACGGCAAAATTTTATTCAAGTACACAACTATGACGGTTATAAATATCTAATACTAGCTGTGCCCGCGACTGCGTTCGCGTGAATTACAGAATGCCGGTCGTTCGGGCACACGCGCGAATTATCGTCCCGGTTATTTTAAAGATAAATATACTTATTGTGGGTGATCCTTAGAAGATAGACTTATGCTCTTACAGACTTTTTTGTAGGTTTTTTTAATGTGTACAATTATATAATAGGTACATTAATTTGATATCTCTTATGGTTTACTCAGCGTAAGCCATTTTAAGCGCCCGAATTGATTCACCATGATTTTTTTTATTTGCGTGAAATCTTAATTTTTTTTCCTAAAATAAAAGTAACCTAAGTTACTTCTTATAAAATTAGCTGTCTGCTTGTGAAAGTCCCGTCATAATCGGTCCAACCATTTCGGAGATAACCCGGATAAAATAGACAGATAACAATTTTAAAAATTGCATGGCTGACCTTCGTGT
This sequence comes from Saturnia japonica, assembly GCA_033032175.1. Lineage (NCBI taxonomy): Eukaryota > Metazoa > Arthropoda > Insecta > Lepidoptera > Saturniidae > Saturnia > Saturnia japonica. Next base: position 11,555,486 of record CM065305.1, read on the forward strand.
TTTTAATGTAGTAAACTACATCCTAATAGTTCCGTGGTAGCTACCACGATGCGTCGACATTTAGAAACAGTATACTCCGAGTTTAAAAACAAGAATGAAGAATTTTTTGTTCGTAAAAATAATAATTATTGAAAAGTCAAAAAATTTTGATGCGTACGACTCAAACTGTCAATGAAAAGGCCACGGAGGCATCGTATTGCACAAGCAGGCGAACCGCATTATAACGCAGAGAATTTGATAAAACCATGTGTGACAAAACAAAATGTATGCTCGACGATAAATCTGCAAAGCATCTTTCCACTGTGCCGCTATCAAACGATATTGTTTCGTGCCCAATTCATGATATGGCACGCTACGTCAAACAAGAACTAGTTACACGTCTACAACAAACACAATTAGTCTTGCAAATGGATGAGTCGTTTGATGTCGGTGATCTGGCCATTTTGCTGGTTATTGTGAGATATCCATATGGACATTATTTTAAAGAAGACGTTCTTATGTGCTCACCGCTGTCCACGAACACTACCCTACACCCTACACTACACTACCGGAGAAGATTATAGCAGTAAACATAAAACACTACCGCTCCACACAGAAGTGAGATGGTTATCTCGGGGTAAAACTTTAACAAGGCTATTAGAACTTAGAGCGGAGTTACAAACATTATTTACAGATATTTCTTTTAGTTTGAAAGACCGTTTCTATGATAAAATTTGGTTGTTCCAACTGTCTTTTATGGTAGATAACTTTCAAAAATTGAACGAATTAAATTAAATTAAATTTATAATTACAAGGTAAACAGACAACTGTGTTCCAGGCCTGTAACAAAATATCCACCTTCAAAAGAAAATCAGATTTTTGGATTAATTGAGTTGGCTTTACAACACTCTGTGATTGCGTTAGCGATAGCCACTCAAAGGTGTATCAAGATGGTATTTGAAGAATTGCTCTAATATCTCACTTCAATGCGCAGATCTTTTGATACGTGTTTTCCCGAAGAATAGAATACAAAAAAACAAATGAATTTTGGATTCAAAATCCTTTTTTATCCAATTTGCAAAAGCGTGAAAGTATGTCAAACGAAATATATTAATTTTTAGAAATGTTATCTGATACCAGTATTGATGGAGCCACCGTTCAAAACGATGCATCTCAATAATTTTTGGTTCAGAATCCGTGACAAATATCTATATCCACTTCTTGCCACGATGGCCCTGAAGGTTATTCTCCCGTTCCCAACAACATACTTGTGTGAAACAGGATTTTCAACGTATGCAGCCACAAAACACAAGATACCGAAATAGCTGGACGTGGAATCTGATATGGGACTTCAACTCTCTTCTATCAAACCTGATGCCGACCACTTGATGAAAAATAAGAAACAGTTTCATACCTCCCATTAGATATTCAATTAGGTACTATGCAACTTTTACATTTTAACATAATCTTATTATATTAAGTGAGCAATACGGAAACGGCCCCAACGATTTCGATAAATCTTTGCATTTAAACAATGTTTTACATTCCAAGTTTGCCTACATAGGTGTTTTTTTTTTGTTTATAAGACACCGAGCACAGCTCGGTCGTCCAGTTATTTATTAATAAAGAATGTTAGTAAAAACATTTTTTTTTTGTTATTAGGGCTCCATCAAATACATATTTCGCTTTTCAAACTTGTTCCGTCACCAAATAAATTTGAGAACCGCTGGTCTAGGGGCACTTCTTTTATGGCGTCATGTCGGTTCTGTTTAATTTTATATTCCGGTGATTGGGGATACAGGCCTTTTTGTTATTAAACTTAAAAAACTTCATCATCATCATCAACTTGTACCTGACCAATGCTGTACATAAGCTTCACCCAAGGACCACCATTGGACCCGATCTTCGATCCTTCGCATCCAGTCGAATCCAACCACCCTGCGCAGGTTGTTGCATAAATATAAAACTTATAAAATACATCCACAAAAACTGGTAATGTGTATCAAAAACAAACAAAATACGATGTACCGTGCGTGTCATGCGACGCTTTCGAGAGTTGTTGACAAATAATTGTACTTCGCTCCCCTTCACCCGCGCGGGGGAGTCAAGTTAGATGTTGTGGATATTGCCATCAACATAACATCATAGTAAAACTTGATAAACAAACATTAGTAGCAGAACATCGTTTTGAATAATATATTTATATGGTGTATATGGCAAAACACACGCAGGAAACATGCTTTCATGAAAACATCATGATAGTGAGTTTTTTCGATGCGCTCTACATTATAACAAAATGTCTACACTATGAAGTTACTTGCAAAATCTCTCGTTTTATTGTGATGAAGATTCGATGATGAACATTCGGTGCTGTAGGTACGTCATATAACGTCGGGTGTGACTATTCAAAGAAATATAACATCTAACGCGCGTACGATAAGTACACAAATCAACTTTTTTCCATACTATTTGAAATGTAATTTATTAAAATATTAAACATTGCTTATTTATTCTGGATAATGGCATTCAACTATTTGGTTCAATTAGTAATGGAACTGAGCCATTAGTGAGCTAAATGAGGTGGGTGATATCTTCAGCAATAAGTTACAAAGTCTTTATCCGAGAAAATAATTGCGGAGGCGGGCCGATTTCCTAGCTAGTGCCGAAGCAATTAATATTAGCAACGTGATCAACAACTCTTCATTTTCGTATTCGATATATTATTATAGATGGGTTAATTGTGATAACTTTCACAAAAAGTTGTGATAAAGCATGGTTAAATATGAAGAATAAATCTACATTCTTAAGCAGACTTTTCTTTAAGTAGCATCTTATACTGAGCGCAAGGAAAGCCACCTATATGCGTATAGTCACATTGTTAGCTATAATTGAATATTTTAATTATAGCTAATGTCTAATTATCATGTAATTTATTAATATCAATGATGAGTCAGAAACAAGAGTAGGTAATAACAAACGTTATGGCCACTGTATAAAAGCGAGATAGAGATGATTTTACAATTTAATTAATATTTTATAGTTTAATTATCATTATGTCTATTCCATATAATTTCACTATGCGTTTCAATATAGTTAAGAGATAACTAACATACAATAAACTCTAAAATAACTAAAATGTCCATAAAATTAAAAAAATTGTATAAAGTGAAATTTTTGTCCACAACAAAAACATCCATGTAGAGCTATTCATATACACAACCTAAAGCACGCATTAACCTTGTATATTTAATAACCTACATAAAAAAGAAATATCTTTAAAATCGTCATTATAATATTGTCTCTAAGAATTATAACGAACATAACAAACGATGGCTTAAGACTTGACAACCATGACTTGATACTTGTCTAATCTCTTTATATTATATATAATTATAATTATTATACTTGCGATACGTTGTAATAGGATTCAATAAGAAATGCATGTAAAATGTAAAATTCATCTGTATTTTATTAGACTAGACGATTTAAATCTACGATAAGGGCCCATTTTGCAATTAACATATAATTAACAGATAACTTCATTTCAATTTCAATTTATTCCTCATATAAAGTTATCTGGAGATTTAAAGTTTAGCCCTTAGTTTCATAATATGGATTATGTAGATATGTGGAAAACAATATGGTGTTACCGCAAATGCATTCTATTGATTTGTAAAATTTAAACCTTTCATTATGCACAAAACACACACATATTATATTAAACAGAAAGTAATGTAAATTATTCACTAAAAGTTAACTAGCATAATTACAAAAATATAATTGAAACAACTATATAATAAGAACCGCGTAAGCTCACAGTCAATATATTTTTACAGGAACTAAGGTGATAAAATGACTTGACACATTATTTAAATTTAAAACAGGTCGGCGCGTCCGATTTTTTTCACCGTTACACGATTGTTTTGCGGTATAATATTCCAAAGCGTTTTTGCAAGCAACTAAAAAATATACACCATAAGGGGCCTTACCATCCTGAAAAGATTTTATAATTAACAACATAACGAAAACATATGGCCAATTAATTTCTAATAATATTGTTATCTAATATATTCGAAACGAACTCATATCTATTATAAGCTTTCGTGGTCTTAATTTACATTATGTATCTTATCAATGATCTAAGTAAGTTAATTAACCATTAGACACTGTTGTTTTGTAATTTAGAAAAATATTAAATCGCTCAATTATTAAAATAGAGTAAACAACAAAAATATCTCGAAGATAAAACTGTTTTCGGCAAAATACATCGTGATCAATCGCATTTGTTATTTAATTTTCCTCAGATTCAAAAGCGCAAATGAGAATGCGTGGTAAGTCACAACTTGCTCAAAAGCGGGTTTCTCGTCGCGCCCGCGCCTGCGCCCGCACGCCGCTCGCCGAGCCACGTCGCCTCCTAGCGACCATATGGTGGGCGAGAAGTTTTTTATTTTCCAAACGTGTCGTCTTGAATTCTCGTTTTTTGCACTGGCTGGCGCTCGCTTCTTTTTTTTATATTGCCGAGTTGCAGTTAACAGGTGGCTGGTTGTGTGCAGGTGAGACCTGAGATTTCGAATCAGCTTACCGCAGTGTGAAAAATGATGCCTGTTACCTACTGTTTCTAAAGGATATATGTATCAGTACACTTCGTTCAATTATGTAATAACTTCATAGAAAGCTTATGCATAAACATTGTAAACAGGAATCTAATCAATAGAACAATAGTATTACTTAAAGTATTATTATAGGTGTAAATTAATTACCCTCAGAAGGGTTTATTTTTATTATCACAGAGATGTATAAAAATGAAAATGTATTGTAACAAAAATATTGATTAGTAATAGTAATAATACGTTCGTATCATAACATCACGCCTCTCTCCCAATGGGGTAGGCATAGGCAGAGACCACGTCCTTTCGCTTGCTACGATTCTGGCATACATCTTTCGCTTCTTGAACATACATCAATCAATTCATGCACGCTCGTCGGTTTGAGTACTATTCACCTGACCTTTCTTCAGAACGTCCCCGATTTGGTCGAGGAACGTTCGTCTAGGCCTTCCTCTTCCAACGTTCCCATTCACACCAGCCTTATAAATTTGTTTAGTCATTCTTCTTTCATTCATCCTCTCTACATGCCTTAAGCAATAATCCAGTAATAATTAAACATGGTATCAAGTAGATATTAACATTTAATTTAATAATATAAAAAATATCTGGTAGCATACGAGTATTTATGTACCTACTGTGTTTAGAATTAAATAGGTTCTTAATAAAATCTGAGTTCGCTATAAAGTTAATAATCCTTTATGAAACACAACACACTAATACCGTACGATTACATTTAATAATATGTAAGGAAACAAATTGGTTATTTAACACCGATAAATCTTAAGCTCTATATTTGTGTTAATAAATTATAATCAATTTAGGTTGATTCGTAGACTAGTGAGTAATGAGTATTAGTGAGAACTTATGTGAAAGCTTGAAAAATTATATCTATTACAGAGAGCACGTTCAATAGGCTCGCAGAGCTGCACCGTTAGACTCTAGATCACGACATGCGGCGGATTATTTGAGAGTACAAAAAGATCAAGTGCCAACCTACGAACGGACACAATTACTCATAGCGCTACGTTTGTCATAAAGACTAGTGTAACAACGAGTTAAAGCGTCGATCAACGAACGGCATGCTTTGTGTCAACTTGCTCCGATATGGTGACTGCTAAGAATACATCAGTGAACGAAGAGTACAAAAATTCGTTTTCTTTTTTATTTTATGCTACGGGTTTTCCTTTGTCCACAATCAAACTTAACGTTAAGTATCACCGTGGTCGATTTTGATATCAACCTGAACTTGAAAGGAGGCTGAATTTCAAGCGCAATTTCAGAGGCACATTGATGAGTGCGTGATGACATACATATTTTCAAATTTATAGTTGTAGCTAGTCGGTCAAGTATATTAAAATGCTATAATTTCCACACGTTGTTTTTTCTAAACCATAATCCATTGCGCTACTATTAAGTCATCAACGCTTTAAATACGATATATTATTATAATATATATAATATGATTGGTATTAAATTTTGCGTAAATAAACAAAATAATGATTATCCAAAATTATAGAAAATATTATAAACACGTATTATTTCAAATTACAGTTCGTAACTTATATATTATATTTTATAGATTTTATTACTTTAATAACTCATTAATGATATTGATAAAGGAAACCAGAATTGGTTGAATTGGTATATAATTTCGAAATTATTTCAGAAATTATCTGCGGTAAGTACTGCATTCGTTTGGTTTGTTCGCGAGAAGGCTGTAAAAATCGTTCACCCATAAAATGAAATATAGGTTAAGACAGTCTTCTCAAAAATCCATTCGAAGTACCGTAATTTCGTTATTTTATTTTGTAATTTCTTCTTACCACCAATTTTGAACGGTCGTTTAACATTTTAGGACTCGTTTTATGGTTCTGTGTCTGATGAGCATCCTCTTTTATTTTATTTTTTGACTTTCCAAAAATATGTGAGTTAGTTGTTGTGAAAAATATTCTCTCTCTCTCTAGTGTTGCTGTCAGTAATTTCATTTGTTTATGATTAGTATTAATTATACGTACATATATAGTTATATGATAATTGTATATTAAAACTGGCGATGTCCCACGGCTTCGCACGCGTTAATTACACAGTAGTTAGTTTCGGCTCGTAATTTTATTTTACTAAGTACTATTATTAACAATTTGTATGACCTATCAATTGAGGAATGGCATAAACTTCACGTATATACAATTTCATAAAAATCAGTAAACCAATTTTTAAGTTAAATCCGAACATACAAACAGATTGACAGACGGACAGACAGTTATATAAATGTAATGTCATAATATAATAAATGAGATTTCCCGATGTGAGCGCATCATGTAAAAACTACTATTTTACGAAACGAAAATGTGTAACGAAAAAAAGATAGCTATAAATGTATATATAGGTTTTAGGCTGTGAGAGTATGAGATAGAATGTGTTAAAGTACTCGAAATATATACAAAGAGAGAGAGAGAAATTTCACTTCTACCGCGGGTTAATTCACACTCAAATTTTTTTGTATTATTCTTAGATACTAGGTCCTTATAAAAATATCACAATATCTTCATAAGCAATAATTTTGCAAGCCATGCGAGCGGAGCTAGTTAAATAATAACAATGACAATCTGGAAATTTAAATAAAAAAAATACAAATAGGTGCAGACAGAACTACAGATTTACCAATATAAATTTTATATTTACTGTAAGATGAAAAACGGGGCAAGTTCAAAAACTACGAATAATACCTAACGGAGCAGGTACTCAGTTAGGTCGTATTTCCCTTATAGCCCAGTCATATTAGGGCTTTCACCTCGGAATTAAAGATAATAAGCTGTAAATTGGTATGAACCTTTGTTTTGTCATTCTAAATGTTGTCTCAAAAGTCACAATCGTTATCGTGTACGCGTCTCAAGATATTCAAGGTCAAAGGTCACAAAAATCGGTTTTTCGCGAATATCTGGCTTCCTATCGGTTAAATGAGATTTGCATTTATTATAAAAGTTGTAGGCTATAAAATTCCCTACAACTTTTGTTTATACTTTTTTTTCATACAACCAACCGTTTTGAAGGTAGAGCGCGAAGAGTGCACATCGTACAGTCATATACGGCCTAATGCAAGGTCAAGCGTGAGTTATGGTTATCAGTACGTTATAAAGTCAATTATTTACTTGGAAATTATAATTATTAAACAATGCCTATTATTTATGTACTAACTATTAATTATTTATATTTATCTATTGTAAAGTTATCTATGGTAAAGATAACTGGTTTGAACTTCAACGAAATAAAGTTAAAACGCGTCGATAAGGTTTTACCGCTTTCAGCCATTAACAAATCTGTCAAAATTAATGATTGTAAAGTTTCTATAGATCCAATGTTACTTTTCCAGAGAATAACTGTAAGCAAAAAATTTGAAAGTAATTTACAAGAATATCTTCAGTATGAACTAAGCCCGTATCCGACATCTTTATTTGATAGTAATGGCATGAGAAAAACCACGAAAGCAACATTATATGACAATATGATGCCTGTCGTTATCGATCTTGATGAATCTTAGAACCTCAAGAATGGGGCTGGATGCTTGAAAATGAAATCCTGGAGCCCATACGAACGTTATTACCTCCAGCACCAGCCGAACTACTAAACGTAATATTTTGCAATTGCAAAAATGGTTGTGGTTCCCGCTGTGGATGCAGAAAATCAGGGCTACAATGTTCTTTAGCTTGCGGCCAGTGCAACGGACAAGCTTGCCTCAACGCTTCACTGTATCCAAGTAATCCCGATGAAGAAAATACATATGATCCCGATATTCTGGAAGGTTTGGAGATGAACATGACAGATAATGAGGATGATGACAATGAATCGAACATTTTTGAGCGACAAGAAGAAGAAGACGACGAAGAAGAAGAAGATAATTAGCTTCCATTTCCAATTTCATTACAATTAAAATCAACAAAGATACTTTTGATATTTGAACTCACATTTTGACAAATGTATATTATGCCGTATTTAATAATAAATAAAAATATGTGTAAAATATATACTCTTACTATCATTTTAACTTAAAATAAAACTAAAATATATAATCCAGAATTAATAATATTTTATACTTAAATAGTTAAATATGAATAATTATATATAAATAATCAAGTTACTTACTTTAATTAAATATAAATAATTAATAGTTAGTACATAAATAATAGGCATTGTTTAATAATTATAATTTCCAAGTAAATAATTGACTTTATAACGTACTGATAACCATAACTCACGCTTGACCTTGCATTAGGCCGTATATGACTGTACGATGTGCACTCTTCGCGCTCTACCTTCAAAACGGTTGGTTGTATGAAAAAAAAGTTTAAACAAAAGTTGTAGGGAATTTTATAGCCTACAACTTTTATAATAAATGCAAATCTTATTTAACCGATAGGAAGCCAGATATTCGCGAAAAACCGATTTTTGTGACCTTTGACCTTGAATATCTTGAGACGCGGACACGATAACGATTGTGACTTTTGAGACAACATTTAGAATGACAAAACAAAGGTTCATACCAATTTGCAGCTTATTATCTTTCTTTCCGAGGTTGACCCCTTTTTTTACCTAATATGACTGGGCTATTAGGGTGGTTCCATTATAGACGGCTCCACCATTACGACTCATCATCTTCATCACGGCGGTCATATCAGGTTAGTTATGGTACGGTACGGATTTATGTAGAGATGTGAACGGTCCGACGACTCGATCCAGAATGCCTTCGGTCGTTTTTTTTATTCTAACAGAATATATTGTTAGCCTGACGGGCCCTAAAAAAACTAGAGCCTCTATCGGCTTTTACAGCTTCACCGTGACTTGGGGGCGAGCCCTTAAGATGGTCAAAATCAAAATCAAAATATCTTTTATTCAATTTAGGCCCTAAGTAATCACTTATAAATGTCAAAACACTACCACCGGTTCGGAAAACATCCCAGACATCGAGAAGAACCGACAAGAAACTGGATCGGGTTTATCTTATCTTTATTTTTTTTTTACTGGTTATACAGTATTTAATTATATACAGTTATTATCATTTTCAGTAGTAGATGTACAAAGAAAGAATCACATCCAGACATTACCATCATTCACGTAATCAGACATCCTATAATACCCCTTTGACAATAAAACCTGCTTAACATGATTCTTGAACTTATTGCCTGGCAAATCGCTAATGTGCTTAGGAAGTTTATTATAAAACCTAACACAATTACCAAAAAACTTTTATTTGTTTTTCTAAGTTTAAAAGACGGAATGACTATTTTATATTTATTTCTAGTATTGAAATTGTGTGTGTTTGTAACAAGTTCAAAATTGCCTTCATTTTTCCGAACATACATTATATTTTCCAAGATGTATTGGGGAGGCAAAGTTAAGATACCAAATTTTTGAAATTTATTCCTCAATGATTCGCGTGGTCCCATATCATAAATTGCTCCAACTGCCCGTTTTTGTAATACAAATATGGTTTCTACCTCAGCTGCTGAATAAATAGGACATTAAACTGTGGAAGTAAGCGAAGTAGACTAGCCTAGCATTAGCAATATCAGTTAACTAGCGAATCTTACGCACTGCGTATGCAGCGGACCTTAATTTTCCTGCCAAGATTTTAATGTGAGGACCCCATTGTAATTTTGCATCTAGTGTGATGCCTAAGAAAACAGTATTATCAACCATGCCTACATTGTTCTCTTCTATCTTAATATTACTTTCAACATGTTGTACATTGGGTAAGGCAAATCTGATACATTTTGTTTTGTTTGCATTTAACAATAGATTATTTAAAGCAAACCACTCTGATATTTTAAACAAAGTATTATTTACATGCCTAAGTTCTAAATCTTTTCTTTTCACTTGAAATATAAGTGAAGTATCGTCTGCAAAAAGAACAATGTTAGCACAGTTCTTAACCATTTGGGGTGGATCATTTATATATACTAAAAACAAAAACGGTCCCAATATCGAACCCTGTGGGACACCGATTCTAGCCAAGGATCCCGAAGAGGTTGCCCCATTTACACTTACTTTGAGACAGCGATCTTTTATATATGATTCCAGAAAGTCTAGAGAAGGTCCACACACACCATAATGTTTCATCTTAAGTATGAGCGTAGTGTGATCAACACAGTCGAAAGCTTTTGAAAGATCACAGAATACACCGATTGCATCCTGTGACTTCTCCCATCCCTCAAATATGTGACTTAATAGTGTTGCACCAGCGTCAGTCGTAGATTTTGATTTCGTGAAACCAAACTACCGACCATCCTATATTTTATGATTGTTAAAGTACTCTACTAATTGCTTTAGACTAATTTTCTCAAAAATCTTACTAATCGAAGGAAGCACAGAAATTGGTCTATAATTTTCAATATTACTCCTACAGCCTGATTTAAACAATGGAACTGTTTTACTTATTTTCATCATACTGGGGAAAGTTCCTTTATCAATACACTGATTAAATATATGAGCCAGATGTGGTGAAATATTAACAATTAAAGACAGAACTACCATTACTGACATTCCCCAAATGTCTTCAGTATGTTTTAAGTTTAATTGCTTAAAAACTCTTATTATTTCACCTGCACTAATAGATGTCAGCCAAAATATCGTGGGCAACATGCGCGCAAGGGTACCAAAGTGGCCGAACCTCAGCTTGAACTGTTGCCTCGATTGCACTGAAAACGCGATCTAACTAATAAATCGCGATCTGACTAAAACCTTCTGTCGTAGGTGTCGATCGTATTTATATGGATTTCTCCGATTGTGGTCGAGTGTATTCGAACCAAGCAGAACACGTTATTTCAATATGTTTTGACTACAACAAAGTAATTGAGCCGAAGATGTGTTATTTTGACCATAATTGCTCCGATATGCCCAATTTTTTGTATATTTTCTAATTCTGGCTACATCCTTAGGGTCGCTGTTTTGTTGCTCCCCGCTCTCCAATCGAACCGCTTCGGTAAGTGAGCATGGAGTTGTAGCGATTTACGACAAAGTGATATAATTGTGTTTTTTTATGTTACCCCGTCTTCGGTAACATCTTATACAGGTAAGGTACAAACATTTTGTTTTGATATTGATGTTAATTTTTTATAGCTAAATAACCCTATCACGTTTAAAATTACCTATTACTCGTAAAATGCATACTTCATACTTTATCTTAACATAAATTATTATATTTTTAGTATCACTATCCCTCGTAATTAATTACGTGCGGAAATCTTTACGGGCAACCTGCTATAGTCCCAATGACTTGGAAAGTGAATTACATAGGGCGCAGAATAATAAAAAGTAGTAGTCTAGGACGGCCCACTGCCTTACTGACCGAAACAGAGAAAGAACAATAATTTTCTAAGATGGTTTTTGTACCTTTTCATTCATAAAAAAAGTGCATCAAATCCTTAGTTATTCCTCTAACGGTTATATTTAATAAGTCACTAAAAACAGGCGTATTTCCTAGTAAATGGAAAGAAGCATACGTTGTTCCTATACATAAAGCTGGATCCAAGAGTAATGTTGAGAATTACCGGCCAGTATCCCTATTGTCTGTTTTTAGTAAGTTGTTTGAAAAATTGGTGCACGATCAAATATACAGCTTAATTTCTTTGTCTATACCATTGGAACAGCATGGGTTTATGAAACGAAGATCGACACTATCCAATCTAACAGTATTTACAGATTACATAGCTACAGCTATGGATCAAGGTTATCAGGTGGATGTCATGTATACCGATTAATTAATCATGATATCCTCTTACTGAAGCTTGACAGGATAGGTGTACACGGTGATCTCTTGAGGTGGTTTAAATCCTACATTCACAAAAGAAATCAGGCGGTTCGAATTGGGGCATTTCTCTCTGGCTTTCAAACTATTCCTTCAGGTATACCGCAGGGTTCACACCTAGGACTATTGCTTTTTAACATTTATATCTCCGATATATCCTCTTGCTTCACCTCCGCCAGGTACCTTATGTATGCCGATGATACCAAAATTTTCAGCGCTATTCGTACTATTGATGACTGCCACATGTTACAGAATGAACTTTTACGACTTTGTGATTATTGCAAGTTAAATAAACTAAATTTAAATGTAAAGAAATGTAATGTAATATCATACACTAGAAAACGTCAACCTATAAATTATATCTATAAACTTGACATGTTGCCAGTGCAGAGGGTTTCTGTCGTTCGTGATTTGGAGATGATGATGGATTCCAAACTGCTTTACACGTATCACTATGATTACATACGTCAGAAAGCTTTAAAAATGTTTGGATTCATTTGCAGAGTTGCAAGGCCTTTTGTAAACTTAAACTCACTAAAACTATTATATTTTACATACATTAGGAGCTATCTCGATTATGCTTCGCCAATATGGTCACCAGATTATATCACACATAAGACTAGTCTAGACAACATTCAAAGTAAATTCCTGAGATATCTAAATTATAAATTTAATAACGAGCATAAGTCATACTTAATTGATTTAGACTTTTACAATTTAACTTCTTTATCAAAACGACGATCTATCTTCGACATGACATTATTATACGATATTTTGAACAACAATATTGATTGCCCCGAACTAGTGAATAGGATTAATTTCAAAACACATACAAAAATTATTCGAAATCCGCGCTTATTTGCACCACCGCCAGGTAAACACAATTATGCTAAGAACTCTGTTTTACAAAGATGTTTTAACATGTATGACACGAAGTTTAGTCATATTGATTTATTCCAGTCAAATAGGAATGTTTTCTTAAAAGAATTAAAATCAAAAAACACGTTGAAATAGTCATCATGGCTGTGAAACAGGAACACAGAAAGGACTCAGTTTACTCTCTATTGCTTATAACATACATAAATATACAATTCACATATGCTTTCACTCAGGAGCATATGATCCCAACACACCTAACACTCTCACGCACACGCACACTACACGCATATTCACACTCCCACTCACATTGAGATATAGAAACACATAATACTTCATAATGATATTTTTTATGTATATAAATATTTAACCGCTGCATAACAAACAAAATTTATTAATAATTGTTTCGTAATTGGCACCATATGATTGCAAAACATAACAAATGTATATTTTGTGTTAAATGTGCTGTGAAGCAATATGTACCAAATAAATAAATAAATAATATATTACAATATTTACATAAAAGTGCAAGTGTTTTAAGCTTGTAGATTTGTTGTTATCTATCCAACCTAAACTATCCTTACTTACTTACTATACGATATTCAGAAACCAAGATCGAAATCACTATAATGAAATTAAATGGAATGGAATATCGAAAAGTTTGAGAATCAAAGTTCCCTTGAGTTCCCTTAGTTCCCTTAGGGTAAGATTGTAATACATTTTTTAACAAAATTTATTTATCTCGGCTTACAATGGTTTTTTTTAAATAAAAATTGGCATTGAACTAACGGGCTTGTGGCTTAACACGTTAAGTGCGTAACGAGGCCTAAATCATCCCTCATGCAATTTACCTGTGGTGCGGCAAGGAAAAACGTGAACTTCTCTGTCGTGCGACGGGCATAACTTCGATTTTATCCAGTGTAGGAAAGAGATAAATATATATTTGAGATGTGCTAATGGTCCTGGACTTGGTGGTATACTTTCCTTGGTACCGGATGTTATAGGCCTCGTGCCGCACTGAATTAATATAATTTTAATGCAGTGCGAAACGAGGCTAATAATGTCCCATACCCTACCTGACATCGTACCGCAACCTACGCGAGATCCCCTCGACTAGTGTTGTGCGTCGCGCGTCGCGTCGGTAAGAGAGCACGTCCGTATTCCTAACGCCGACCATGTTCTCCAAACGATGTCGGAAGAAGTTGAAATTGCAAAAACACAAAAACAGAGCCAAAACATGTAAGTCTTTAATTAAATATTATTCAGTAAATAGTTTTTTGTATAGTTCCCTATGTACCTAAATTAATAGTATTATATTAATAGTATTAGTCTGTAGCTGAAAATGTCCTGTAAGTGCAAAATACAACAGTCTATTTTTTCAGAGTCCACCGAGAAGTAATGTCCAACCAACCAACCAGCCAACTTTGCCCATTGAAATATCTTTCGAGGACTGGAAAATTAATGAGACTGAATATTTTATGTTAATTTAAGTTCTAAGTGTATTTTTAAACCCCGAAGCCAAAGGAAGGCTATTATTAGATTTTGTAGTGGCTTTTAGTAGGTATTTTCAATAAACAGTTTAAATTAAACAAGCCGATATTATTTTTCCCATCACTAATCTCAGCGAAAATTTCAGTGCGTTACGAGGTGAATAAGATCCCAATATATTGTTTTACATATAATTCCTAAACTAGCTAGCAGATCGTGGAGCGACGGTAGATTAGAGTTCATCAATTCACTGTCTATATTAATAAAGACTAACATTTTCATTTATCTCTGATTTCTCGTCAGAAAATGGATTTTAGTCTGTTAAGCGAGGTGGGGTCCAATAGATTTCGTGTCGCCCCAACGTCTGGTCACGGTGCGGGCCGATAACACCTCGTGCCGCAGGAACAGAAAGTATGCAAAAATTGGTACCGCAGTGAACGTGTTAATCAACAAATATTCCTAGCGGTCAAGCATTCAATTTTAGATACCTACTATATCGATCTTACCTCTAGTTTTCTTTAACTTAAGTGGAATTTCATTCCATCTTTTTATACACAGAAACATGCTAAAACAAGATTTCATTTATATCAATAAAACCAATATTCTATTTTCTTTGCTCGGAACATGTTTTCATGTAGCCTAATCTTATTTAATTTTGATTACGAGGCTTTACAAAAAGCTCCGCTCATCTCATCAAAAAGTCTTTCGATCTTACCACCACTACCCCCCCCCCTCGCCCTATCATTATTATGTTTTCTATAATTTAATTTAATTCGTAATTGTAATCATTTATTTTTACACACGAAAAATGAGATAGACTTCATCATGACCACGAAGAGACAAATATTCAATGATGTCACTGTGATCCACAGAGTGAAAACCGGCAGTGATCACCGAATGGTTAGAGGCACATTGAATATCAATCTAAAAATAGAAAGGTCTCGCCTGATGATGTCTACGCTCCGACCCTCTAATGCTCAACTCCAAAACCCCGAAAGCTTTCAAATCGAATTGAAAAACCAATTCGATTGCCTAGATAGATGCGTCTCCGTAGATGATATTAGTAATAGGCTGGTAGAAACTGTCCATGCGGTTGGGTCCAAGTTCTTTAAAACTCACCGTAGCAATAGGACTCAAAAGATATCAGATCAAACCCGAAAACTCATGGCGGATCGGCGTGGTATGGCGCTGCAGTCTTCCGATGACGCTTCCGATGACGCTAAGTCCTATAGGCAGCTCAATAGATCTATTCGTAAATCCTTGCGACACGATGTCCGGTCTTACAATACCAAAAGTATTAAAGAGACGATAGAGCGGAATAAAGGCTCCAAAGTGTTCGCAAGGAATGCATCTATTGGGCAGAGCCATTTGACGAAGCTGAAAATGGATGATGGCAGCGTAGCATCCACCAAGCCAGAGGTATTAAGGGAGATAGAAAGGTTCTATGGGCAGTTATATACCTCTTCAACTAAGCCTGTTACCAGCCCGGCTAAAGATTCCAGAGCCGGGCTGACCCGACACTATACCGAAGATATCCCTGACATCACCCTATACGAGATTAGGATGGCCCTTAAGCAGCTTAAGAATATCAAGGCGCCGGGTGATGACGGAATTACATCAGAGCTTCTTAAAGCGGGTGGAACACCGGTACTTAAGGTCCTGCAGAAGCTCTTTAATTCCGTTATACTCGAGGGTAAAACGCCGGAAACGTGGGGCGGCATCGTGGTGGTCCTGTTCTTCAAGAAAGGTGATAAAACCTTATTGAAGAACGATCGGCCCATCTCGTTGCTGAGCCATGTTTATAAGCTGTTTTCGAGGGTCATCACGAATCGTCTCGAGCACAAGTTTGATGACTTCCAGCCTCCCGAACAAGCCGGTTTCCGAAAAAGCTTTAGCACCGTAGACCACATCTATACGCTGCGGCAGATTATACAGAAGACTGAAGAGTATAATCTGCCTTTATGCTTAGCGTTCGTGGACTACGAAAAAGCCTTTGATTCAGCCATGTTGGTCCGAGTACAGGACAGTGCACGAAGGCAATTCCTTTGAGAAGAGGCGTTAGACAGGGAGACGTAATATCTCCGAAACTGTTTACCGCCGCTCTAGAGGACGCCTTCAAGCTCCTGGAATGGCAAGGACTCGGCATCAATGTCAATGGCGAGTACATCACTCACCTTCGATTTGCTGACGACATCGTAGTCATGGCAGAATCGCTGGAAGATCTTGACACAATGCTCGATGGCCTCGACAAAGTTTCTCAACAGGTGGGCCTTAAAATGAACATGGACAAGACGAAAATCATGTCGAATGTCCATGTGGTGCCTACGCCAGTATCAGTTGGGAACTCTTGTCTAGAAGTTGTTGAAGAATATGTCTACCTGGGACAAACAGTCCAGTTAGGTAGGTCCAACTTTGAAAAAGAGGTCAGTCGACGAATCCAACTCGGCTGGGCAGCGTTCGGGAAACTGCGCGACGTCTTATCGTCCAAAATACCTCAGTGCCTCAAGACGAAAGTCTTTGACCAGTGTGTGTTGCCAGTGATGACATACGGCACAGAGACGTGGTCGCTCACTGTGGGCCTCATAAGAAAGCTCAAGGTCGCTCAGCGAGCTATGGAGAGGGCTATGCTTGGTGTTTCTCTACGAGACCGAATCAGAAATGAGGAGATCCGTAGACAAATTAAGGTAACCGACATAGCCAAAAGGATTAGCAAGTTGAAGTGGCAGTGGGCGGGGCACATAGTTCGGAGAACTGACGGCCGTTGGGGCAGAAAGGTTCTCGAGTGGAGACCACGCACCGGAAAGCGCAGCGTAGGACGGCCCCCCACTAGATGGAAAGACGACATAATAAAAGTCGCTGGGAGCCGTTGGGTGCAGGCCGCACAAGATCGGTCACTCTTGAGATCTATGGGGAAGGCCTATGTTCAACAGTGGACGTCCTGCGGCGGAAATGATGATGATGATGATGATTTTTCACAATGCAATACATCAAATATGGCTGAACCCTGTCACCCGAACTAGGTATATAACCTGTCCCAGGTAATAATGTCTTCTCCAATATACAATTACATGTTTCTTTACTCTCAGATTACAAATTTACAGAACTTTCATTTCTGTGTTACTTTTTTGAAGTTGTGTTATATCTAATAAGTAATATACAATACTTATAATTTACTTATCCTTTACGTTATTATGTCTTCATTTTCTGTTAACATTTACACAAGCGCATACCGTGAACCTTAATAACCACGATACAGTGCTTATAATCATATGAAATTATTCTTAGTGACTGAGCAAAATAACAAATTCCAGAGAAAAATTCTCATAAATTAAACAATAGGTTTTTTTATTTTTGATGAGCAGGGGTGGACGGAAAGGCCGTGCCGCCGCGGCGCTGCACTGTATTGTCAGGGCGGAACGCGGCGCGATGTGGCGCGGCGCCGAGCCGTCGTACAGGAGCTGCGCGCCCACGCTGAGACCGCTGCCTTCTCCGTGTCAACGGTACCGTACTCACCCGTTTAAATATCTCACTTTCACAATTATTGTAATAAGCAAACGTCAAGAACTCATCATGTTGAACAAGAAACAATAAGGCACACGTCGCTTGTGCTCGACCTCATGTTGGTTGACTTACTTCATCATGGTAGAAACAGAACTGTAGATGGCAAATTTATTATTTATATTTAGCAATTATAATCTGGCTCTAAAAATTATTGTTTTTAAAATAACACATGCTAATAATTTACAAATTAGGTAAATTTGTAGCGAGAATTTCTTTTATGTTACTTTATTTATAATTTCATGGGAACTTTTTAAATAGGAAAAACTCCATCTTAAATAGGAACTCCACTATCAGTTCAACAGCAGGTCCAGATCACGAAACATATCTTGCTGCGGCGAAGAGTCCGGCAAAGAAATGTTATTTCTCCAAAACTGTTAACTCGTAGAACGAATGGCCGATGAGGTCGTAGAGTTCTTGAGTGGCGGCCACGTACCAGAAGACGCAACGTGGGCAGTCAACTACAAGGTGGAGCGACGACCTAGTGAAGGTTGCGGAAGCCCGCTGGTTGCGAGCAGTGCAGGACTTGTCATTGTAGCGATCTTTCGGGGAGTCCTATGTCCAGTGGTAGACCTCCTTTAGCTGAATGGATGGAAGGACTTTCTAATAATCCTAAATGCGAAAGTGAATTAGTTTAATTGTTTGTTACTCAATCACCCAGAAATGGCTAAACGGATTTGGATGACATGACAGATAGTTTAACATACAACATATTTTTTATCAGAGTAAATAACACACACACAATTTAGAAATTCACTCAGATGAAATCATGGGCAGAAGCTAGTCTTCGTATAAAATTGTGAGTAATTCAATAAACCCAGAGGTTTGGCGTTCACCACACTTGATTATCGATGAGAAATAATGCCGTTCGGATATAATATACAAATAAACAATCCATTAAATGCACATATCGCTGCGGGTTGATGGTTGTCTTGATAACTGTAGCATTTAAGATATGCAAATAAAAACTTTCATTTTGTCTTCAGAACAATGGTGATGAATTCGCGGAAGTTCGTTTCGTTAACAGGCGATGATAATAATTATAGGATGAATACTTTTATTGTGAAAGCTCATATGCAATAATTTCAGTTAATATTTTACATTATTCATTTTATGTTCATAAATCAATTTTATTCATAGTTGTTACAAATAATTTATTTGCAATCAAGAGATGTATAACTTTGTTAATCTTTTATTTAGTATTGAGTTAATTGTGTACCTATAGAGGAGTTTATTATGTTACTATGTAGACTATACGTGCTTTTGTTTCTTATTTGTAGTATATATTTTCACGGAAAAGCGGAAAAATGATGGCTCACGTCTGATTTGTATTATTATTATTGGTAGGTAAGACGAGAGCCGAAGCCATTTTTGCTCTATTTTCTATAAGTTAATCTGTATTACAATTTATTTTTGTTTAAAATAGGCAGGAAAAGTGTCTCTTCTATTTTGAAATAAAAACTTTTTCTTAAGTTCATCATATATGGCTATTTGCACGTTTACACGTTTTTTATTTTCTTCATGTAATAATTAAATTACAAGAAAAAATAAAGTTGAAGTTCTCTTAATATTAACTATGAAACATTACGCTATTCCTTATAGAGACTAACCAGTAATGTAAATATACAAGTCTTCAAACCAAAATTTTTATTAGGAGTTAGCTTAAGTTTCTAATAACAATATAATTTTTACCATTGTCACTCGAAAAAGGGCATTTTATTCATCGATAACAGTGAATAAACTTTTTATATTTCGAATAAGCACAAAATATACAAATTATATACAAAAAAAATATAGAAGTCATAAGAAGTTTAGTAGTTTTAAGAATTTATAGAAGTGTAACATCTTCAAATAAAAAGCAATGATGGGCTTTGCTTAGTTTGGAATTAAATGGCCGTGTGTGAAATTCTGTCCTCATAATAAAAAAATAAAAAAAATTTTAGTATAATATAGCATATTATACAAATCTGACACATTTACCGTCCCAAATAAAATGTCGATCCGAACTAATGTGAACCAGCAGTAAGATAATATTATATAGCCTTCGTCTTTCTCCTTCTCTCTGCGTAATATCTATTTCCTCTCTCAGTTTTTAATAAAATGTGCTTAAACATGACACTTCCTTGAATTTTCACTCTCAATTCTATTACAATTATCGAATCACCAATTAAAAAGATTTGTTGCAGCTAATGGTAAAAAGTATAGTATATAACTCGTGAAAAAAATGTAATCTCAGTCCTTGTTCTCGATACACTCAGATTCTACATAGTCCCTCGAATTTAATTCCCTCTTTTTTCCCTAGTACTGTAATCTACTAATAAAAACATTACGATATTTTTCATAATGGTTAAGCAGCAAAGATAAACACGCAATTAAACAGAGAGAGAGCAAAATGAGTGGAAAGCTTTGACCAGAGGTTAGTTTGAGTCCTAAGTAATATATTTTCTCAAAAAGGCTTTCTCCTCGCAACACCATATCTCCGTTAATTCTTCATCAAATTCATGATTGAAGCATTTTAAATGTTATGACTATGCTACTGACGGAATTGACATTATGATATGATATAACGTAAAAAAATGATTAAAAAATTTTTTGGTAGAAATGCCATCTGCTGATTCTAACGAAAATATAGAAGGGATAAAATATGGGATGAAAGTTCGCATGAAGAACCCATCAAACCAGTTTAGATGAATATTGCTATAGAGATATATTGGACCTTGGAGAAAGACATAGGCTACCTCATGTCGCGAAAATAAAACTTGAAGAGATGAAAGTTTGTATGAAGAACCCATCGTTTCTCAAATTAGAGACATGGAAATTCATATGTATGCTTACTTACTACCAGGGATGATTTTAATTATTTTTGAAGTTTTATTGGGACGGTTAATTTATTCTAATAAATTAATATATAAAAATTCTAATAGAGTCATATTGACATATAATTACAATAACATACACATAGTGATTAATCTAGCATTGATATTTTCTAGTTTGTCGCGTTCCAGATTCAGTCGGTGTATATGGAGTAATATAGCGGGGTGGTAAGGAACGCTACCACCATACACAAAGTAATTAGCCCATCACTGACTTTCTTTTGGTTTATCGCGTTTTAAGATCAGTCGATGTATATCTGCTTTATTAATAAAATTATAGAGGTTTGCCGTCGTGCGCACATTACGTAAAAACTACTGGATAGTTTGATAATTTTTTTTATTTACTTCTTTAGATCCTTATCTAAAAATAGAATTAGGGTAAAAAAAACTTATGTTAATAAATTAAAAATAAAAACCACAACCTGCCACTTTAAGCCAAAAACTCCTGGGCGGGCGGTCATTTCATTAAAATTAATTATTTATCTTTCATACCACCGGTTACGCCGGTAACTTCGTTCGCGTGACCTACTTTTAAATACTTACAAAATATAATTTTTTTCAATTACGTGTATTTTTATTGATCTTTGCGTTATTTTACATTAAGTTGTCAAAACTATTGCATAAAAAATATATCTAAGTTAATGAATTGAAATAAAAACCACAACATGGCAGCTCAAGATCCCGCCGAAAAACTCAAATATAATTAATTATATAACACATAAATATAATAAAATTGTTTATTTAAAGCTTACTTAGTAAACATTGGTTCTCCTTCGCGAGGCTTATACTAAAAAGTTTGTAAAACTTTGAGCAAATTACCTATAAGTAATTTTGTTTTATATTAAACTTGCATAAAATAATTTAAATAGTTCTACGGTACGGTAAAAGTAGAAAAATACTCTTCAAATAAGTGTAATAGATATAAAAGCGTTACCAAGCAAGAGACTAAACATGTACAAATTTTAAACAAGTGATCCCACCACGCCTCTTCCTTCAACGGGCATGTGACCACGCTAATGAACTACCAGCTTAATATTCATGAAACTCGTTCATAATAATTTATATGCTCGAGCACACAACTAGAAGACAACATTAGTCCTCTTCCACATAAAGTCAAGACATGCACTCATACAAAACTAATGATTATTTGTTGTTTGACATAATATACAAGTAAGTAATATTTTTGGTTTTCTTTTAATTCTTACGAATTAATGGAATGTCCATCACCAATTGCCAATATATATAAAAGAATTTACAGACTACGCCGATCTTATGCAATAATCACAGGTATGTTGTTTTAAAGTTATTTGATTATCAATTCTACAGTACTAAATTAAATTTTATATGTTTATTATTATTAAAAATTCGTATTAATTTGCGTAGATTACTAAATAAGCGCATTGCTAATTATTTATTTATCTATATTAATAAATCTGTAGTTCCGTCCGTACATGTAATTTTTTTTTAAATGCCCTGTTGGAATTTCTTTAAAAAGAACGTCGTATCTATAAACTATCCTCAGTCGTCGCTGTCATGCCAGCCTGTTCAAATATCTGTTTAAGTTATGCTTGAAGGACGCCATATTGTAGGAAAGGGAAAACACACTGGCCGGGAGATAGTTCCACAGCTTCACAGAACAGCAAAGTTAAGGCTTAGCAAACTTCTTTGGGCGTGCCGAGATAGAGGTTACCGTTAATTAGTATTACCATACAAACTAGTACAATTTGATTTGACTACTTGTCTTAAAGGAAAAGAGAACGCGTCGTTCTCAAAGACACGTCCTTAGCAACCATAATGTGATTTCAAGACGACCACAAATTGCGGTGCAATTCCCCGTTATTATTTGAATTCATATAGTGCAGTTTCCTGAATGCTAAATTAAAAACGTAGTTAATGAGCAAAAAAATATAATTGTTTTTAATTAATATGTATGAATAAGTAAAACAAATTAGAAGATTACGTGATTCAAATAACATATAAAACTAATATATTATAATATAATAATTGACTGAATTATCGCTGTCCTTAACATTACCAATTGAAAACAATAACAACGAATCAAACGTATGTCATACGATCTAAATGTAAATTTCTTTTCACAGTTCTGGCGCGCTGTCTTAAATCAAAGTCCCAGAGGGAGTACTAACGATTGTGTTGGGCAAATGATAACAAAATATGGATACTAAAGTATAACTACTTACTCTAATATGCCTTTTGATACTAATAGTCTTATTATTAGTTATTATTGATCCGAGAAATCTTTGCGAGTTCTATTCCTGCATAGAAAAGTGTGTGTTTGCGTAATAAATAGGGTTGTCTACCATACTTATAATAAAATATTGTACGGTATTATCGATAAATAAATACTATACATGTATGCATAAAAATAAATAATGCGTAAATACTTTATTTCCAATCTTTACTGCGATGCTTAAGTACTGAATTATTTATCAACATTTGTAACTTATTAAGTAGGTATAGAGATATAGAGGTATTAAGAAACATAATGATAAAGATTTATCAGAGGAAAATACTGTTGATAAATGGCAACATGTGGGTAGATGCTTAGCAAGTGTAAAAAAATCTTTTTTACTGTTTTCTGAAGTTACAAGAAGAGAGATACTAGTGGTAGTATTGTTAGCGTGTGTTAAAAGCAACTAAAACTATGTTTAATAATTTGATACTTTATTTGCCTCAAAAATGGTTGGCAACCCTGATAATAAACATAAATATTTATTATTTTTGTCATTACTTCTATATTCTTCTATGTCATTACTTGGGTAGAAGTGTATTTAATATCTATATTATACTGCGTATTTTTATAACATGTCCGTTGTCCAGACACCATAGTACCTACACGTTATGCTTAGGTAATTTGGAATTAATTGACCATGTGTGAGATTATATCCTCCACATTAAAACACATGTAAGCAATCTAAGGTATGTAAAATCTAGACGACGCAATACCTGTATTTTTATTGTTTTTATATTTAAAAATACTGTAACATATTACACAGCACAACACATTAGGTACACAATAATATGTCCTCATGAAAATAAATAGGCTAACTGGGATGGTCTATCTCTATGGAATAATATTTGAAATTACAAATCACCGCGGAGGTCATACGATCTCGCACCGCAGTGACTTCAATGACTCATAAACATCTTGATTTAGTGAACACACCGCAGATTTGTAATGCATTAATTCCAATGTCACTGACCGGAGTATTTTGCCTATACAATACATGCCTCTATTAGGATATGATTGTAATATGCAAATAGAACACCTGTTGTAATATCTTGTAGTGCATTTTTAATGCATTAAAGGGGTAACCTGTTCTCAATTATGGCATTGTGAATTTATTGTATGTTGCTTACTTTTATTTTTGTATATTAAGTACGTTGTAAACTCTATATAGCGAAACTTAAGGGACTGAGAATAGACAAAACAACATATTTTACGATTAAAATGTAGTTATTGTCCTAGAACATGATAAACACTAGCCGAATTAAATACAAAGCAATTTTCAATCTCATTTTTTATTTTTCCCTTCTTATCTAACATTTTGGTCAATAAAGTATGTCTTTCACTTGCTAGGCTTACAATTTCAAAGTTTAATAATTATTTAAAAATACTAGCGATCGCCCTAAGGTCGAAATTTGACCAGTGACTTTTTGATGAGTGACAATATCAATATTTTGGGGGTCTAAGTTCAATGGCACTTGTCGGGTTAGGATTCGCAGTATTAATTAATTTAATTTAATATATTAGTAACAGATATTATATATGAATTTTAGCTTTCCGCACTCCTATATACGCACATATAAACTTTAATCATGCCAAATCTCACAGTCTTCCGCGTACGGATTACGCTTAAAAAGGGGTAGAAAGATTTTGCTTCACGTATTAATATATAGATAACAACGTAGATATGACGTATAACAACCTGACAACAATCAAAGTAACCACGTGCTAGGTAATTACAACAAACAAAAGAAAACATTTTTCTTCAGTAGGTACCAGATAGTTGTAAATCAATGTTCATTACCACCTAAATAATAGCGTATTGTCTCGCTATTTAGAGCGGTATTATGCCATATAGGTATGTAGAATACGTCAATTTATGAGTAAAATAAATGAAAATTAAAGTCAAGTAAATTTTACATTTTAGAGAGTTTATCAATAAATAGAAATTCGCTTTCTACCTATTCTACTAGCGCTTTTCCCAGGGCTTCACTCGCGTCATAGTTGTGTTAATTGTTAAATACCAATTTTCATAGACCTATCATCAAAAGTGAGGGATTTTCATACAAACTTTCATCACTCTTTTTACCGCCTTAAGGGTTGAATTTCCAATATCCTTCCTTATTGCTCACTTATAATGTAAAAGGAACCCGCAAGCAAATTTTCACGGTCTTAGTTCATCAGTCAATCAGTCAATCAATCAGTCAGTTATCTTTTTATATACATAGGTATCTACACCTAAAAGAAAATAGTAAAGCGATTAAATCTGTACATTAAATATATTTGTGAAAAGGGAAATATGGTTTCAAATAATGGACAGAAAACATTTCGACAGTTTTTTAAATCTCGGTGCATTTGTACTCGCATTACGTAGAAAGTAATGCACCGAATTTGATGAAATGTAAGTAAGTATTTCTTGTGTCATTATCAATGCCTCTTTCTACTCTATGGCACTCTAACTTGAGACTTTCCATTTCTATGGTTAATGGATGTTACTGGCCGCATGTCAGAGCAAGCTAGCTATTTCAATCATCTGTCCGTAGGATGCTAGAATTCAAGTTAATCACAACCAAGAGGATGCGACGACTGGAAAGACTTAGAAAGGAGCAGTAGGGGACTTACCACGTATCCTGGTTGTATCTGCCACGATCCGAGGGTGCACCCTGAACTTCCTCACACGTCTTGAACAGTCTAAAACACTTCTAGAGCACTAGAAAGATGAATTTCGGTAGATTTCCGATACTTTTAGCAATTTATCACGAAATTATGCAGAGCGTGTGTATCGCTGCAACGCGGCAGACTTGCGCGCGTATTTTAAATACAATTGTGCCCCCAAGGAATAGGAGAAATTGGATCGTCATAGTAATTGTAATGGGACTAAATAATAAAAAACTGAAATATAGAAAATGCGAGAAGTACATGCAATAAAACTAAATATCCACTAGGCGTTTGGATTTAAATGCATAACTCATCATCATAACATGGGTGGCACAAGCTTCAAGCAATATAAAAAACCTTATCTTTATTATCTTATTGAAAAACCAATGTAAGTACCTACGCAATACATCTATAAAACACAATATTTATGATCGTGATTTATGAACGAAATATTTTTTCTTGTCATACATTTATGGAATCTATCGTAAATGTTTTTAGATGTTTTTGTCATGAACACCTTATTTGATTATTGGATAAATTGGATGGATGGAGCAATGGATTGTTGATTTCTCGAAGTAGCCGTTATGTTTGGATTGTACTGTGTTTACCATCAAGGACATTACCATCAATTTGCCGAGCTACTTACTATAAGAAAAAAATATAGATAAGTGAACTTACTGGACATGTGTATCTATGTACATGATGAAATATTGGAAAATAAAAATAATAATATAAAAAGGAATACATCACGGGGAAAGACTAGTGTTTAAGATACATGCTCGGCCTATTTCATTATTAAATAAATAAATAAAAAAGCCATTTATTTCTTGCATTAATACAAAATAAATTTATTTCTAATGGGTATGTGTTACTGGGTTAGTTAACATATATTAATTTAGTTTGTTAGTTCTGTTAATTTTATTGTATTACATCTTCTGCAAGATCCCCAGATTGGGTGAAGGCTTCCTCTAAAGATGGCCATTTGTCTCAGTCTTGTGCTATTTGGCTCCAGTTTGAGCCGGCAGTTCTTATTATCTCGTCTTCCCAACGTGTCATTGGCTTTCCTGTGTTTATTTTTCCTTGTGGGCCTGTCCACATGGTTGTTTTTACCGTCCATCTCTGGTCTGTAAGCCTCGCTACATGGCCTGCCCATTTCCATTTTAGTTTTTGTGCGTAGCTCAACGCATTAGTGGCATTCATTAATGATCTCATTTTTGTATGTTTTATTTTGTCTAGTTTTTTTATCTTGATCATGCTTCGTTCCTGTCCTCGCTGGCAGGAGGGGATTTTTGTTTGGCTTTAGTCGTAAATTTCCACGTCTGACATCAGTATGTCAAACACGGTAAAAGGCTACAGAGTTCATGACTTTAGTTTTTATACTTATTGGCATGTCACTTCTTAAAATCTCTTTTAGACTCCAGTGCTTGTTCTATGTTTGCTCTATATCGTTGTTTTTTCTTTCAAAACTGATTGTTATTCCCAAGTTTATGTATTTTTATGTGTATTCTATTGGATTACCATTAACAACTTTACAACTATTTGTCGTTGTCATAGACTTAGTGAAAATGATTTCTAGTCCTACATTTGAACTTGTCGCTTGTAAGGATTCAATCATAAGCTCCATTTGTGAGCTTTTATCAGATATTATTACTATGTCGTCTGCGAATCTCAGATGACTTAAGAAGGCGCCTTTAATATAAGTTCTTTCAAGCTTTCCCACAAACTTTCTTGTGCATGTCGAAAGCATTTTTGTAGTCTATAAATGCGAGATATAGGGGTTTCTGCTGTTCTTGATATTTTCTATTACTAACTCAAGGGTATGAATATGGTCTACTCTAGAGAAGCCCTTCCTGAAACCTGCCTGTTCTACAGATTGTCTAGCTTCGATTACAGGACTGATTCTTGCGTTTATGATGGCGGAGAACAACAAGTATATGTTAGGTAGTAAGTAAGCTTATCGGTCTATAGTTTTCTATATCTTTAGGGTCGCCCTTTTTGTATATTAAAATGATATTAAATTCTGACCATTGTGTAGATATTTCAGATGTTCGTAATATCAGGTTAAATAGATCAGCTAATGGTGCGGCTAAGATTGCATGTGCTTTCAATGCTTCGTTCGTGATGTTATCTGATTATGGGGATTTTTCTAGTTTTAATCTCTTTATTGTGTTCATAATCTCAGTTTTATCTATTGATTTAATGTCCTCATCACTATTATGCCTGGTACTATTGTTTTGAGTTCTTGTTGATTGAGACTTGTATAGGTATATAACTATAACTTATATAGGTTTTTTATAAAACTCAGTTGCCGTAGTGATGATATCCGTACGCTAATTCAGGTCTTTATCTACTTTCTTCAATCCTTCTATCCGAGTTTTATTTGTTCTGAGGTCTTTGTAAGCCCTTCTTGTGCTTCCGGAGAGATGTAGATGTGTTTCTATTGTATTTTGTCTGTACTTTGCATAGTCATTTTTTATATTATATTTTTTGGCTAACTTAAAGAGTGCGGAGAGTTTATTTTTCATAGATCGGGATTAATTTTTTGTACTCTGTAGATCTTTTACAGCAGCTTTATTACAAATAAAGCTGAATTTAAATGATTATAGTTGATGGCTAACTTCAACTTATCTTCTTCCATTACATGATGTGCGTAGCTCTCAATTTTACCCATTACTAAACGACACTAGATATTAAGATTAACAAAGTTAAAAGTAATAATATTATGTAATATATGTATATACATTATACCAAAAAACTCGATATTTGGATGCCACACGAGCTTACTAAAAGAAACCTAATGAACCGTGTATTCATTTGCGATTCATTATTGAGACGTAATGAAACCGAGCCATTTTTGAAGAGAATGATAACTGGCGATGAAAAGTGGATCACGTACGACAAGAACGTGTGAAAAAGGTCGTGGCCTAAGGTCGGCCAGGCTTTACAGACTTGGGCTAACTCGAAATAAGGTGATGCTGTGTATATGGTGGGACTGGAAGGGCATTGTTCATTATGAGCTTTTACCGCCCAGCAAAACCATTGATTCGGAGATTAAAGGAAGCAGTTGAGAGAAAGTGGCCGGAATTGATCAACAGGAAGGGTGTGGTCTTTGATCACGATAACGCTAGACCACACACATCTTTAGCCACTCAGTAAAAATTATGAGAGGTAGGCTGGGAGGTGTTAGTGCATCCACCATATAGCCCGGACCTTGGACCTTCAGATTTTCACCTGTTTCGGTCTCTTCATAATTCTTTAGGTTCTGTGAGGTTACCATCAAGAGAGGACTGCCAAAACTATTTGTCGAGGACTTAGTAGTAGTAGTGTAGTAGTAGTAGGACTTTTTTTGATCAAAAAGTCTTAAAGTTTCTACAGCAACGGGATAATATCTCTACCTACAAAATAGCAGAAAGTAATCGAACAAAACGGCATATATATACTGTAAATAAACTTTGAAAAAAAAAAATGTCTTGGGTTTTCATATAAAAATGCGAAGAACCTTTTTCCCTGACCTAATATATATATTGTTATAATTAAATCATGAGAGTTTATTTACAGCTACAAAGTTAAAAGATATGGTTCAGATTAAATTAGTTAAAGTGCAAGCCGCAAATCAAGGATCGTAAACGCGGACATTGTAAAGAAAATTGTTGCTGGAGGCTGTTGCCAATATAAAATCTATACACAATGTATGCAAAGTATGTGCGATATATGATGATAATGAATAGTAAGGTTTCAAGATACGGTTATTAAAATTGGTATACCTATTTAAAAAAAAAATACAAATATTTCTCTTGTAATATTTCACCGTGATAGAGAAATAACAAGGAATTTTCGTTTGTCAACTCAAATCAAGATTTTACAAACTGTTATATTAAAGGTAGATTACCTGTATAAAGGCTTAAATAGATAAATTTAAGAGAGGTAGGACATAGAGACATTTCTTTGAAGATTTGTCTCTACTTGGGGCGGTCCGATTGGTGGAATACCCCCACTCAACAGATGATCGCAGCCAAATAACCTTGTATTGCATTCCTGCAATACCTTCGGTAATACAAGCGTCCATAGCCTACGGTAGCCGCTTACCACCAGCCGAGCTGAATACTTCTTTGTCACTTAAGTTCTATAAAAAAAGTATCATTTTTCAAAAATAGACAAATCTACAATAGAGTTTACAAAATGTTTTGATTGTATCGGTTGTTTTTTTATTACGACGCCAAAACTATTCTTAAATTGTATTGATATTGTAAATGGTACCCAATTTTATAATCCTAGTTGTATAAATAATACTCAATATAACGAAAAGTTCGACTAGAATACTAGATCTATTTATTATTGTAGCAGCCACTAAGACACCTCATTACTGTAACACCTATATATTTTGTTACCGTCACAGGAGTAATTTGCAACATTTTTATACGACCTCATCAATCTGCATTAATGTGTGCAACCTACAAACTTTTCTCGCTCCGTTCTCTAGGTTATTAATGATGTAGTTGTCATCCTAAATTTTATTTGGACTGATTTACTAGACCGTGCCGCTAATGGATGTCATTGTTATTAAAGGAGTATTATATTATATGTATATTGTATATCTGACCAGTTAACGCCTAAGATCTATCAACTAAGATTTATTTTAAAGTAGCTTGTATCAGCGACTATCCGTCTGTATACAGCACACCATACAACATATCTAATTTTTTTGTAATAACTTAGTGGAAAAATAAAAGTTTTAATACAGGAACTTAACCAAATATGGTGTGTCGAATTTTCAAGATATTTATTTATATATAGCTAATCTATTTGTATTTTAAAATATTAAAGTACATTACAATACAAATACCATATAAAATATTATAATAAATATAATAATTATATTAAAATATTATAATAAATCCTTGCGTATGTACGGACTTGTTATCATGAAATTGAATTATTCTTCTAAATCAACAAAACCCAGAAATGTAATCATTTTCACCACAGGCTTTTACAGAAAATCACCCTAAGATTTTCTACTGTATACAGAACAAATTTTGTTAAATGCTCTTTATATAAACGACTTCAACAAAAGACGGGAGGGAGGTTACTCAGTTCGAATGTATACTTTTTAATGGATGTTCAGCCATAACTTATTTGTATTTGAACCGATTTGGATGACTAATTTTTTGTTGGATAGTGGATACCTCAGAGGTGGTTTATTTTAACTTCATTGGCATTAGTCCTTGAACTTTGAAGATACACAAGGGAACTCTTGAAAATCATTGAAGTTGATTTTCTTTTTTTGATAAAAATTGTCTTGTGTTGTACGCGTCCATTAGTTCTTCTTCCTTTTTTTTATTCTGAGAAACAACAGAAATAGAAAAACGAAACTTGAAACAATTAAATAAGTCCCGGAAATTTAAAAGAAAGCAGAACATTCATTTAGAAATTTCCGCAAAAAATACATATTTCTTATATTATGGCAACACGTCATTACACTGGATAATAAAGGCATGTCATATCCATCAATTTTATTTATGATTATTAATTGACATTATATTATATACTGAAGTTTCCTTTTTATACGTTTACTTTTTACTTTTAAGAGTCAACCACAATTCTAAAATATAAAAATAAAGTAGAGGATATATCTCATACTTGCACCCATTAGTTTAATTTTAAAGAATACTGCATTAAACCTTTGTAAGTTTAAAGTTAATCGATTTTTAGTTAAACCACTGGATATACGGACAGATAAATAATGAATCGGACAGTCAACAAAATAACTTTTCATTCAGCTTTTGTGGTACCAAAAAAATATTAAGTTTATATTAATTCAAAAATAACATACAGATATTTCTTTTTTATTTTATTATTTATATTGTGTTTACAACAAAGATTTAGCTAAATTGAAATTCGTTTAGTCCTCTGTATGAAAAGGAAAGATACTAAGGTCGAAGTAAAGAATATTTAATCAATTTTTGGAGATTAACGGCTTATAATAAAATGAGACATTGGGACCTGTGAGCTTTTGTAGGATCATTACATTGTAAATATTATAATTTAAAGCAAAATAAAAAAATCAAAGGTCACGCTGCATGTTTTACCTTATAATTATGCATGTTCCCAAAGTTAATGAAGCTGTTATTACCCTATACGAAACCTGAAGTATGTGTAATATGTTGTTTTCTTTTACGTTTTATTGTAATGAAACGTCTTTATTGCATTAAATGTTTGTGACGTAATAAAAGATTACGACAACAATCAATGGATGATTAGTTTTCATCAGTTCCAAGAAGAAAAATATGCGCATAAATTAATATACATATTTTCCCTTTAATAACTGTGTATGATTAATTGTGATCGATGGGCGTATTATTATATCACAAACACATACGACCGAACGAGGTGACGTGAAATTAATATGGGGAAAACTTTATCCATTAAGGCGGTCAAGCACTAAATAAGTATTTAAGTGGTACATTACCAACAATGAAAGTAAACTCTTTTGGGATTTTCGGTAAAACGAGTATTTTCCTTTTGTAAATTTTAATTAAACTCAATTACAGATTCCTGGCATTAACATTGTCACATTATGTCGGATTTTTTTAATTTCTTAAAAACAACCGTTTATAGGATTAACAAGTCTATTTTACTAATGACTGAAGTAAACACAGACGTTCACAGTAACAGTCATATATAATGTAATCTTTATTCAAAGTAAAACATAAACAATGCATGTGATTCAAACACAAACAGTGAAGGTTCCTGTAAGTTAGACATTCGTTAGCCAACCGATGCCATTGTTCGATATTAGAATATTTGTTAGTTATTCAAAAATATTCGCCCTCGTTATTGAGTGCGGCGCGGCGGTGCGGCGCGGCGGTGCGGCGCGGCGCGGCGACGTGAGCCATTACTGCTTGTTGATTATGGAATTCTGTTATAGTGTTATTGATCGCCATCTATTTGAGTTTTTAAGTTAAGAAAGCGGTACTCACTCGTTATTGTATAACGTGTACGACTAAATGTCTTTAATCCGTTCATGCTTCAATTCTGGTCAAGCTGTAACCGTTATAAAGGACACGGTCATTTGCCTATTAGACATTAGACCCATATTAATATTTAATTAGTGTTGATATTATTATAATGACTAGCGACTCGCCCCAGCTTCGCACATGTACAATTTACAAAGTGATGTATTTTATGTTTACAAAAGCTTAATTTAGAGTTTATCGCTTTAATATTTGTCCTAAACGTGACTGCTATGCTCGAGGTCCAAGGTTCAATTCTCAGGTCGAGCAAAGTTTTATTGGGTTTTTCTATTAAATTCTCAGCACTAGCCTGGAGTTTGGCTTTCTGCTCGAGTAATAGCAATAGGCTCGCTCCTATGGAACTAAGGAATTACCCGGCGAACTGTGGGTTTACACCTCTGCCTAACACTTTGGGGATGCAGACGTGATGGTATGTTATGTAACTTCATAGTGTGT
Organism: Saturnia japonica; assembly: GCA_033032175.1. Classification (NCBI taxonomy): domain Eukaryota; kingdom Metazoa; phylum Arthropoda; class Insecta; order Lepidoptera; family Saturniidae; genus Saturnia; species Saturnia japonica. The sequence goes on from CM065305.1 coordinate 11,589,040, forward strand.
TAATAGTGTGCTTAGCGCACGTCGCTCAATTTATCATAGGTTTTTTAGGTAATATTTCTTTGGTCGCTGACAATTTTGTATTCGTGATATCTTCTACGGTATTCATTTGAATGGAAAACTATGAAGGATAATCTTAAACTACATTATCGCAAATAACGTAATATTTTTTATATTTTATTGAAGATAAAAATGGTTACTGTGAGTCAACCTTAGGAAATAGGCATATGCCAACGCGGACCCTTCTCTAGGCTTTTTAAAGAACTACAATTGTATTATTGATTGATTTATGTGTCTCATAAAGTTTATCCAGCGTAAGCCATGTAAGAGCACAAAAATCATTTTTTACGACTTGATTAAAAATAATTGAATTTTCTCTACTACACAAAAATTTAATTGGAATGTATTGTATATATAAACCTTTCGTAAACAATTCTCTACAGTTTTGTAAAAACCGCATTAAAATCCGTTACTTTTTTTTTTTTTTTTTAACTGACTACACTGTTAGCCTTAGGGGAACCCTTAGCCCTATCCTGAAACAGAGCCGCTGCGGCTTTTACAGCTTCACCGGACTTGGGGGCGAGCGCTTAGGGCACTCAGCCGCGTTGCGTAGTTTTAAACATTTTAGCGTACATATGGACAGACAGTGGGAATCGACTTCATTTTATACTATGTATAGATCGGTATATGTATAATTGCCAACCCTACTATAAAATAAAGTATCCTCCTACATTAAGCGTCTGACTATATTTAAAAAAATATATAGTAGGCGAAACTACTATATTTTTATTGGATAAAAAATTATGCACCATTATTTATTTCAACATGACGGAATGCAGGCCGCAGCCTGAACGAGACTTAGTATGTCATTTTCAAATTGATTATTTCTCATTATCATCATTATTTTTTCAGCAAAAAATATCTGTTTAAAAAATTTAGTATATATTTGAAAGCTACTACATTTTATTTTGATTTTTTTTTGGAATCTCTTACCATATTGTTTCAGGTAATAGCCTCGAAAATACTATATTTGATATATAAAAAAATTAGCAACCCTAGGTATAATATGTAATCTTCATAAGACATGTATTGTTTAAGGTTATCTGTAAATAGTGCACTACTGTTTGTAATGTTTCACATTATTTTTGCATTTTATAAGTTGACTCAAAAATCTCAAATAATCATCCCGTGTAAACTTCACACGAGTTCAAAGGTTACTAAACCTATTTTTTGCAAATATTTTGTTTCCTTTGCTCTATATGACTATTGATAATTAAATTATTAAAGGAGTTGTAGAGCTTAAAATTCCCTACAAAATCATACTCACCGCAAAAATACAACATAAGTTTATTTGGGACACGGACTGCCCCAAGTAGAGCGAAATCGCCAAAGAAATTTCTTTATCCTCTACCTCGCTTATGAGTGTGCACACCTGACAGATTCAATTGAACATTACTCGAATAAAGTAGGTGGCAATAGCTACAGTACAATAAAATCTTCAATTGATTTTGCATTATATTTCAAGACTAAATTCCATTATATGGGTTAAGCAATAATGATGAATTTCACATGAATGAAGTCGCTGGTGGGGCGCATTCCATGTGAAGCGGACACGTAAAAAATGTTGATGTTTCCTATTTTAGTAATTTTTGATTATGTTATACCTAAACATGTCCTCGACATAGATAAAAAATATTTTTACAGTAGAAAGTCTGGTTAACGATTTACAGAACTTTTGAAGTTTTGAGGAATCTACAATGTGCTACTTCTAACGCGATTATTCAGGTTAAAAAGTTACAATAAAAAAATTATGCAGTGAAGTATATGCTTCATCTATTGAGCTTTTATTTGCATTTATTGATAATAAGAAAAAAAAAAAAATTTTTATGTTTTAAAACATGAATTTTACAAAATATACTCTTGAATTTATTTCATTTTTTTTTAATAAAAATTGCTAATTTTCATAATGGGCGTAGGAGTGATTTTATGAGCTAGACCGGTTACAGTGATGAAGTGCGGTGGCCGGCGCGCGCTAACACGATGTTACAGAAACTTTCAATCAATTGTATTACTTACTTTATTTTGTTAAATAATTGTATCTTATTTTGATGTACTTAAAACTACATTGTCTTCTTCTTCTTCCCAACCTTATCCCACTTTAAATGGGGTCGGCTCTCCTAATTTTTCGGCGCCAGGTTGATCTGTCCTGGGTTGTCGGGTCGGGCAGTTATTCCTCCAATAGAAGTATGTCATGCTAGTCCACCACGTAGCCGGAAGTCTTCCTCTACCTCTCTTATATTCAGGTAGTTGTAATGCTTGCTTCACTACATGTTCCGCGTCTTTTCGCATTACGAGACCATACCATCTGAGACAGCTCTCGGTTAGTTTCTCTGATATAGGGGCGACTTTGAAACTACCACGGATATGCTCGTTTCGTACTTTGTCTAGTCTCGTTACAGCTCCAGACCATCTCAGCATTTTCATCTCGGCAGTGTGAAGCTTTTGAACATGCGTCTTTGTTACTGGCCAACATTCCGCTCCGTACATCAATGCTGGTCTCACCACGGTACTGTAGATCTTGCCATTAGTTCTTATTGGCATACGAGCATCGCATAAGACTCCAGTTAGTGATCGACACTTCAGCCATGCCACGTTCACCCTGTGTGCTACATCAGCATTGACGTCTCCATGGTCTGTGATGACCGAGCCTAGGTATTTGAATTTATTTATTTTGGGCACAGGCGTACGATTAGGGTAGTAGATTGTGGCTGGGCTACAGTTGATATTAAATTGGCATTGTAAATGTTCAGTCTTTGCTCTACTTACTTTTAGACCTACGGACTCCAGAGCTGTAATCCATGTGGTCAATGTGGTTTGTAACTCGGTTGTTGATTTGGCTATTTAGAACAATATCGTCTGTGCGGTGGTGCTAAGGCAGTGGCGCTTGAATATGATTTGTAGCGAAATCCATTATTAGGTTGAAAATCAACGGATTAAGGGCAGAACCCTCATGAACTCCTACCCAACCTCGAACTCTTCCGTCAGACCTGCGAGACTTTTAAGTCTAGTACGAACGTCAGTGTACATATCTTGGACTATTTTTATGTATAAATCTGGCAGATGTTGGGCCCTCAAAGCTTGCCAAACTAGTATCCGTGGTACTTGAGTGGATCTTCTTTATTAACCGATGCTTCTCTATCACAACTCTAACAGCCTGTATAGCATCTATTGTGGATTTTGAGGTGGTAAAACCGAATTGATTTAGGCTCGTGCAAGTAAGAAAGGATATTGGGTTATTCATTACCCTTTCCCAGATTTTTGATGTATGTGATGTTAACTTGATACCCCTGTAGTTACCGCATTCAGTTACATCGCCTTTATTTTTATAAAAAGGAATCAGGTAACTGAGTTAAAACTACATTGTGACAAGATAATAATTAAATGATAACTTAAAGGATCATTTGCATTTTTATACAATTGTATAAGCTTTACAGTCACTCGTGCGTTCTATCATAAAACCTTCAGTTATTAGAATGAAGTCATGGTAGTTTTGTATTTGGTATTGCCATTGAAGAGTCAAAACTGCTTTCTAAAAAAAAAAATTGTCATCAAATTCTTGATGAATAGGTCTTTTGCCACACAGTAGAAAATAATTATATCGTGCCTATTAAGTGTAGTTAATGATTGATACTTATAATAAATTAAAGAAATTGTGACAAAGTTTTTGTTCCGCACCACAAATTAAATACAGAATACATAACATATTGTTTAACTCTATATTAGGATTAAGGAAATTCATGAACAATGTTTCTAGTGTTTTTCGTCTCGTCGCGTCGTCGACAAGAGCGCCACTCACTTCAAAATTAGAAAATATTTTCCCGTATTTTCTCTTTTACGAGTTGATTTCTCAAAAACAAACATCATTTTAATTAAATGAGGGTCCAGCAAAATTCAACAATGGCATATAAATATTAATAGTGAAAAATTATAAAGCAGTGCAAATACAAGGTAGATATTGTGACGATTACCGATGATTAAATGTCGATTTTTATGCGTTCGGTGAACATTTATTGTGACCGGAGCCATGTTTATTGAACCATACATTCTGATCAGAAGACGTTTGTGCGACTTCGCGGCGGATGCAGCTATTACTATGATGCGCTTACAAATATACTATGCGGTATGTTATAAAAGAAAAACATGATTAATAGGAGTAATTCACGAGGACACATCTGCATAGAAGCTATTTTTAAGAGAGTACCTACCTAAACTTAATAGGTTGATCTTAACTTAACATGCAATAAAATATAATAACCACAATTGAAGCGGTTTAAATATGCGACTACGTAAGTATTTAGTTTATTTAAATGTAAGAAGAAAACGATTTATTTTGACAATAAAGTGGACTTTAGGTAATGTGCTGTAAAGCGTTTTAATATGAATTTATCCTTTATAAAGAAAAATAACGTTTGTAACCTTTATCATTTGTTATCGTATGCGCAAAACTTTGCATTATTACCACGAACATCGTTATTTTTAACCTCGACGCAAAAAGAGGGGTGTTATATGTTTTACGTGTGCATCTGTGTGTCTGTCTATAGCATCGTATTTCACAAACGGCTGAGCCAATTTTGATCCAGTTTTTTTTTTGTTTGAAAGGTTATCGAGAGTGTTCTTAACTATAATTCAAGAAAAACTGTTCAGCCGTTTCAACATTATCAGCTCTTTTATAGTTGATAAATAGATGTGAGCATTTTCATCAGATCTAATTGAGTTAAGATTTGGTATTCTGTTACTTCAAGGACTTTAAAAAAAACTTTACCTGATGCAGCATCGTCATCTGGAATCTGTAGGATACGTAACTCCTCACCAACTGACAGCGGAGACATGGCCTCAATGAATAGGATTAATTGTGGGGGGTTTAATAAATTTTCAATTTACCTTGTACTTGTACTAATATACCAATGTCATACAGTGACAAAAAAAAAATAATTTTACTGTGTTTTTATCGTTTTAAAGGTTAATCAATTCCAGCTGATGTTATGTTACGATGTGGCCTAAGATGCTAGACTCTAGTAGCTAGAGGTACAGGCTCTCGAGTGAGGAAGATCACAGAGAAATTTTAAAGATTCCTCTTTACTTGGGCCAGACCGACTGATACCTTCACCCTAAAAAAATCGCAGTTATATAACCTTTTGTTCTATTATTACGGTGATGGTGAGTAGGGTTTTCAAAGTTACTTTGGTAAGGACGGTTCAAAGTCAGTAGTCGTTCATCAACAGGTCATACGCTTGTTTACCACTTTAGTTGTATAAAAAATTTGGCTATTTAAATTAAAAACTCTGCTTGGCAACAGGTTTTCAGCTTAAAGGTGGTGGCTAGCCAGGCGGGCATTAGAACATCCCTTACATGACATGGTTTCATCACTATAGTTTCTTTCACCGAGAACTCAAGCCCATTGTGGGATTTGAACCTACATCGGCTACATCTCTCGATGCAATGTCCGAACATGCCACTACTAAGCATACATCGCTTTAAAACTATAATAATTACAAGTAGAATTACATAGATTATTTGTTCACTAACGAACTCATACCTACATGTTGGATTTATCTTAGTTTTTTATGAAAAAGCACGTGTTGAAATTCAATACAATGAATCATTTGTTTTTATAATTCCAGGTATTTTACAAAAACCAAAGTCTCGTAACTCGTAGATCATATGGCCGATGAGGCCAAAGAGTCCTGGATTGTCAACCACGTAACGAAAGAGAGTGTGAGCAGACCACTGAATGCGACCAGCGCAAGGCCGCTTGTTGTGACGATCTAAGGAGTAGCTCTATATTCAGCCGCTGTAAACGTCTTTCGGCTGCAATTATGATGATGGTTATAATTTCACACAAGAATATGTTTCTTGGTGAAAATATTTTATAGTAGTATGATATTTTGTAACACCGCAATCGAGTGTCAAGAGAAAGCACTGGATAACTCTAGTCAGCCGCGAATCCGACACGTGTCAACGGTAATTAATTAGTGTAGGGTTTCTGCGACCGCCACGTTGTACCGGCGTGGCGCGGCGCGACGGGTACTGGTGCGGGTAGTGTGTTTGTAACCGCAGACGACAAACGGTTCCCTGCGACCACCACCACCACCATGTCAGTGGAGCCGGAACGTAATGCGAGAACAGTTCGCTACTAGGATTGTTTACACGCCTGATAACAATATGGCAGGACTGGACATTATTATAGATATATAACTTAAAAATAAATATAATTATTACATAATTATTAACACGCAAAATTAATTTATACTATACTTTGTAAAGTTTCGCTCTGGTCGTATGGCAGCAGTCACTTTAACTACGCCGAAGATATTTTATTAGTATAAACGGCATTGACGCTCTTTATATGCCATCATGAATGGTGGGCAATTGCCTTCAGTTCACTTTTGACTTGATACCAGCTTGAGCGAGAAGAAACTTTTATATTTTTTAATAGCAGAGTTTCCGCCGTACGCTTTGATGTACTATCCTCTTTTGTTTCAACGTGTTGGTAAGGAAATTTGTAACGTTTTCAAATTAATTTTAATGATAGTATATAGTAGTCGCGTGTATTTATAAAACGTCATTGGACTAAACTAGGGATGTGCTAGTGTAAAGAGAATATCGAGTGCAGCATAGCGTAAAATCATTTATTGTATTTATTATTGATACCAAATCATCTAAGTATGTACAGCAAATTATACAAATAACAAATAGTATCTACAGGGGATAATAATTATTCTATATTAATCCGAGCTATGAACTATCACTATTTCCAATCTCATCAAAATTATTATGTAATGTACAGGCACCATCTCGTTGCAATTGTATTATATGTATAGATGAAGAAGAAGATACAATATTCCATTTGAGCCCATATAATTTCTACGCCTTTGTATTAACAATGATATGGCGGGAGACTAAGCAAAGGATTTATTAGCAAGTTCATCAAGAGTATGCTTTGGAGCGGGTAGCTTATTTACGTTAACAAGCGTAAAGAGACCACTTCAACATTGATTCATCAGCCTCAACACTTTGATTATGGAGCCAATCAAAAATTTTACTCTTCTTATTTGCTGTCCTAGACGGTTTACCCATTTGCACAAAATAGTATGGCAGTTTCCGCGCTGTTTTAATTTTGATTAATAATTTATTTTACGTAATTAAATATGCGAAGGCGTAATTTACATCAAGAACGATATATGGTAATATTGCTGAATATAGTCATTATTATAAGTCAGTATCCCTATCTATTACTTTACTCTATGCAGTATCTGTTTATTACACAACAAAGGCCTCTCTCGACTACTCTCGAGACGCAAGGATTTGCTCAATGTTTTGTTTTCCTTATTCCTAGTAATTTTACCAATATTCTGTTCTACAGCAAAATAAATATCACTTTTAATTTTATTTCTTAATATTTAAATTAATAATACTTTTAAAATTTAAATATAACACAATATTTACACGAAATCACTTGAAAATATCAAGCTTAGTATTGTATATGTATATTCAATTAATTAATATATTATTGTTGAGCCGTTGGGTGCAGGCCGCACAAGATCGGTCGCTCTGGAGATCTATGGGGGAGGCCTATGTTCAGCAGTGGACGTCCTGCGGCTGAAATGATGATGATGATGTTGTGTATTAATTATGTATTAACATCAAATCTGATGGTTGCTAATCAGATTACTATAATACCTGTGTATTAAATAGATAATAGAACACAATATAGAGCTGATACTTAAATTTAAATGCAGCAATAAAAGTGCTTTTTATTGCAACAATAAAGTTTTGGATCCATTATTTGGTTACAGTTAGGTAGTGCTCTATTACAAGCCGATACGATAGAACACAGATTGCCGTGGAGTATATATAATAAAATAAATTATATTTTATATGTTGTTTTAACATCATATTTTTACAGTAATGGAGCTATATAAATTAAGAACTTTATTTTTTTTAATACTACTTCTGTACGATATTGGCTTCTGTCGTCCGTGAAACTATCAATAATACGTCATAAAACTACAATTATTTATTTTACTTCGCTTTAAAAACTGCGAGAAACTTAATCTATATTGATTACTTACATACGTCTGACACTGTACAGGCTAAAGTATAATAAAACATTTAAAATTAATGCAATTTGTTATGCCATTGTTTGCCTAGTACAGACAGGGTGAACGAACACGAACGAAGGCTGAAAGAGGGCGCGTAGCGAAATCGACGCAACACCAAACTCGCTCGCTCGCGTTCACTGTTATGTTCCATCCAGAATGCGATGTTGATCGTCCACGCCCACTCAGAGCCTTCGTTTGCGTTTGTTCGTCCTGTCCGTACTCGGCCTATAAAAACACTAACAAAACGATAATTAAAACAAAATATACATGGGCATTTACAATAACTATTATGACAAGTAATAAGTAATAATTATAGTGTCTGTTATACCGTTTTCTGGTTATTTTACTTCTAATTAACTATAATTGAGAAGTAAAAATAACGAGTAACTTAGTATTTTGTGAATACTACAAACGATATTGAAGTTTCAATCAGCAGGAACTTGGTGGTTAACAGAATGATCTCTGAAACTCGGGAAACAACGCTTCGGATCTTATTTCTCGAGACAGTTTTGTCCAAGAAAGATGTCACTTTTTAAAAACCGACACAAGTTTTATAATAGTTAATATTACATGTCTCTGGAATCTGAATGCGTCAGCGATTATGTAGACTGACATCTGATAGTCCACATAAGCTGTGAAATCACATATCTCAGCACATTTTCCATTAGCTATCGAGTGAATTACAATAAATGTTTCAATATGCATTTTGTGTCGTGATTCTTCTCAAACCTCGTAACTATGTTTCAAGGAGACATCGGAAAAAGGAAATAAGTAATTTAAAAATACTAAAAATTCATTCTAGAAATTCTAGTTCATTTAAATAATTATGGATTCAATTAATTTATGTGCATTTTTCCATAAAATCAAAACAAAACTGACATCTGATAAACTGCTAACAGTAAAATAAGGTTTTAAGTCAGATGCAGGCTAATTGACGATGATCAGTGTTCTCAGCCGTTGGGAAATTCATATGTACAGCTATCAGGCAGGCACTTTAAGATACTGCCTAATTCAAGATATAAGTAGGTACTTGTGTCTACTTGAAGATAGTGAAATCCGCCGGTCATTAAAACATAATTATTAATTCTCTTTAGGGCCGATTTTTCAATCACCAAATAACTTTACTAGAGTGATATTTTGTACATTTCACAGATTTTCTATAAATTATCTGTAAAAAAGTCAAAATTATTCTTTAGATAAATTTATCTGACTTCAATGATTTTGAAGAGTTTTCTGGTGTATCTTCAAAGTTCAAGGTCCAATACCAATGATATTAAAATGGGACGACCCTTGGCTCAATGGCCTTGAGGTATCCCTTATCCAATAAAAGAAAAATCATCCAAATCGGGTTATAAACAAAGAAGTTATGGCTAAACATTCATAAAAAAATACATTCGAATTGAGAAACATCTGCCTTTTTTTTCAGGTGGTGGCTTACATCTCACTTATTTTATTAGTCACATGTGTTGACAGAAACTTTTCACCTCCTATTAACCTTCTGCCTGACTATGTCGCCAGTTCGTATGCTAATACGAATAAACTAGAAAATAATCAAACCTTTAATAGTCCTTATTAATCTGTACGTGTCATTGTTATTCTAACTTCTTACCGGAGTTAACTGACAAACGGCTGGATAGATTTTTATGAAATTTTGTACATGAAAAGTATAGTCATTCCACAATTGACAGGCTCTAAGTTTCAGGCTCTAGGTATTGTAAATAATATTTGTAAGAATAAAATTATGAGCCAGAAATAATAACTGAGTAATAGACTAAATCGGTAATAATATTAAACTTTTAGTTGCATATTAAATTTATAAAATGTAATAAACATCTAGTCCATTCTTTATGACAATATTCCATTTCCCACATAGTTGGAGGTCCGCACTAGTAGAAATCGAAGGTGGTTTGGCATAAATCGTGGGAAGATCTACATAATTAACCGGCGGGATAGTATCGGCGCGGCGCGGCGTGGCGCGGTTCGGCCGCGGCCGGTCGCGGTCGGGGTGAACGTCTCACTTAACTGTTTCGTGCACCTGAACCTTCGGATTTCGATTACGTAAGTATAATTGTCTCAGCATCGTATCGTATTTATCATAAGTATTGTCCGATATTCATTGATTGCTACAAATTCACATTCCAGTGAACACTTTACCTTCATTTGACATCACATCCACATCATATGTGTCATATTTACATAAAATTTAAACATTGTATGTTTGCTGATGTCAAATATAGGTCGTGTGTTCACTGGATTATAATTATGTTAACAAGTTTATACATAATTATTTGATAAAGTTTCGGCATATTCACAAAATGTGTATGGGTCGTATGAAAGCATTTTAACAGGTTACGTTTAACCTGGTATTATATAAAAAATACTACCTATAAGTTATTACTAACATTTCACGTAATCATTATTCAATTCAAAAAGAAATAAAAACAGTAAGTAGTAAGTATGTAGTAAAATACAAAACAGTCATGTCATGTAGTTTTATTTAGTGAAGGCTGTAAACTACACTAAGTACCAAAGCGGTAAAATAAAACATGTGCATTATTCTGAACGTAGTTTAGTTACTTTAGTGTTGTGTTTAAGTATTTATGAAATACGTTCCTGAGACTAAATCAATTTGAAAGGTGAAGTGAAATTAAAATCAGTTTATATAAAAACATTGACTAAATATGTTATGTAGGTAGATACATTTTTATTGCGTAGCCTTTCAACGGAGCTATAAATCCTAGGGTGTTGATATGTATCGAAATATAGGAACCGGCACAACTATCGAGTTCGGCGCTTTTGTGCTGCCGCACCGCACCGTCCGACAAATATTTTAAAGAAATATTTTTATAATGAACATACCAAGTAACGTTTCCCTATGCATAATACAAATTCTGTATTCTCCTTTAAGATTTTTATTTAAATGAATAAATAAAAATTAGTCTAACCTGAGATGAAGTATAAATGAATCATGAGAACATGGTAATATTTGACTTCACTTCATCTGTTATCTCAGTTCGAGCCAGGGTTAGATTATGGTTAAACCTCTACCGTTTGCTCCGTGTTTGCTAATGACGGGTGTAAAATATGAATGTTTTTACTAAATAGTAAATAATAAAATAATTAATAAAGTATAATTAGTAAAATAATATAGTAATGAATTTGTAGAAAGAATAATTATGTCAAATGATCGATAAAATCGATTAATCACTAGCACTTAATCTTAGGAGTGTATTTATTTTAACACTAACATAACGCTAGTAAGAGCAGAATATGTATCTACCTACCTATTGTGTTTGTTTTAAGGTGTCAGGAGTATCGAATAGCATAACAGAGAAACAAACCTATCCCATCGATATGCGGTTACGTATTTAATGGCCAACAATAAACAAGAAAATTACTAAAGTGATAGAATCTGGCTGAATTGGAACCGCCATACATGTAGTGGGAAGCTTTGCATAGTACCTTATTTCGGGGTCAGGATGTGCCAGTGCTTATACGTATATTGGATATCTCGATAGCTGCAATCAATAAACCCTCAACTTTCCAAGCTGATTTGGCTATAAGTACTGTACATCGATGACAATCATGTGAAAAGCAGTTACTTTGCATAGCTCAAGTGAAAAAACTTCGCAATCCCCTAAGTAAACGTATAATAATATGCGATATATGTATATAAACACAAACATTTTCTATGTTCCTATGTAGATTTTTATAGATGTGAAGCAACACAACTCTTTGTTTCAATTCTTAGAATCTCTATTTTAAAATTGTATTCTAAACTAGAATACCAAGTTTTTTACAATGTTGCCGTCGCGTCGCGTTGAGTCGGTATCTATCTATTCAACTGTCAATGTATAAAATTAATTGTCGTTTTTTATTTGGAAACTCATAACAGTAATGACTAGTTCGGAACTTGTGAAATGTGGAAAATTCATTATAGTCATTTAATAATTAAATTTATGAAACATTAATGTTAAATTAATGTGGAAGAATACTCGTGAGCTTTTTGAAATTCAATTCTCATTTTAAAAGTGAGTCTTTGAATTAGTTATTTAGACACAAATTTTTAAATAACATTTGTTTCCTTAGCGTGTAAATGAAGAAAATTATAGATCAATTGAAAAAAGGTCGTGTGTCAACGGTCAGGAAAGCTTCGAGGCATGATCATCGGTCCATGAAAGCTCGTGCACGATCTCACCTACCTGCCGCGGCCGCCGCGCCGCATTGCGTCTGTGACATTACAAACATTCATAATTTTTGTCATAAAACAATTAAAAAACACTAAATCCTCTAAAGTTCGTAAGTTTTAAGTAAAAATCACAGGTTATGAAGCATTTGTCTCATGACGTAACACGTCAGTCGTTATGCTCATACGCCCACGTACTAAAAGACGTAAGAAAGGTATTTTGCAAACAGGTTCAAAATAATTTTCTACATAATGTTAAATCTTGACCATAATATCTGAGACTAAACAAGGATAACAACTTTGTCACAGATATTCGACGGTTTTTAAGTGAAAGTGCATTTCACGGACAAAAAAATAAATCTATTCCATACTGACCTTTTCTATTGTTCGTGTCGTGTCTTGAAACAAAGGAGATCGATTTAACCGAGATATGAGCGGGCAATTAAGGATTTCTAATGCAATAAATTAGACTTTAATATTTTAGGCTAAGTTACTTATCTCAATATTAGTTTGTTATTTTTGTATTACTATTTTTAATTCTTTAACTGCCTCATTAGCCTAGTGATCGTAAGCGCGACTGCTATGATCGAGGTCCTGGGTTCGATTCCCAGGTCGAGCAAAGTTTATTGGGGTTATCTATGAAATTCTCAGTAGCAGCTCGGAGTTTGCCTTTGTGTCCGATTAATGGCAATAGGTTCGCTCTCTATTACTGTATACTTTGTATTAACTGTGGGTGTATATTAATTAGTACATCTCTGCCTAACCCTTCGGAGATACAGGCATGATGAGTATGTTATGTTATGTATCTTTAGTATATCCCCTGAACTTTGTTCCTCATATTAAAACTGTAATTAATTATGTAAATGTAATCGATTACAGATTCTGTTAATCGGTTACTCAAAATACATATATTCAAACAATTTATTTAATGGTTGTGTTGCGGAAAATATGATATTCTTTCCTACTATCTACTTGTCTGTTTATCATCATGCCATATTCCTACAGAGGCAGGTAGAAAGGATAAAGCTTGACTTTTCATTGTTCTTTATTTAACTTTCTTCAAATTAATTAAATACTGCACCAACCCACACCGTTTCCTAGTGTCGTAAGATCACTACGATCAGTTTTTTGTATTTGATTATTCTATATATATTTTTTTATTCGCACATTTCAATTGGTAACAAAAAACTTTGCTCCTTTCCACTAAGTTATTTACCCAATTTAAAAGATGCGAGAAACGTCCAGAAAAAACATTCTGATTTTGTCTACTTAATATCAAACACAGTGGATCGTATCCTTGATTACATTAGTTCGTTAACTCACTTCGCATTCATTTATGGAAACGTAAGTAAAATATAGGCAACACGTAAGTACGATGCGAGTATTGTGTTGAAACATAATTGCCTATTTCATCCAAATGTCCATCTAAGGTGTCTGAATGTAATTACCAAAAGTCAAAATGGTCCCGCCCACGAGTGCTCTCACGAGCTCTGAGCTCACCTTCTCTGACAACCTGCTCACAAAAGCAAATTACACCACTATACTTAGTGGACCGCTTTTTGACTATTATCTTTATTATAGGTTTGCAACGTAATGGCTCATTTTTGTTAGTATTGACAATAAACGTTTTGTTTCTATGAGATTAGTCGTGAGTTTGTTATATTTTATTTTGATAGAAATGGGCAACCGGTAATAGTGGAACAATAAACCAATACGATTGATTATTTATTTATAAAAGATGAAAGGTAATTTGGAAAATACATCAATTTATTTAAGTTAGTATTTTTTTTACTAGGTACTATCATCGTTTACCGCATGAAATGTATCTTTTTCTTAAGCGCTATTCTTAGTAGCTGTGACTGTTGTACTGAGGCAATCTCTTTTTATATATTCAGTATATAAGTGTGAGAGAAAGAGAGGAGAGAGAGAGAGAGAGAGAGAGAGCGAGTTTGGAGAGAGATATGACACAGAGAAATTTCTTTGCAGGGTTATCTCTACTTGGGGCAGTCCGACTGGTGGAATACTCCACCCTAAAGAAGATCACAGATAAATAACCTAATGTTATGTTCTTGCGGTGAATAGGGGCAGAGCTCTTTGAGGTAGGGGATTTCACGGTCTGCTCGCTAGTGATACCTATACCAAGCATCCGTAGGCTACGGTAGACGCCTACTATCGGCGGGCTGTATGCTTGTTTAGCTATCTTTGATGTATAAGACAGGTGAGCTTATTACCTTAGGCGTAGGTCTCTATATATCTGACATACCTACACGTTGTACGCGTGGGTTTGCTCATCAAGTGTTTCTTCATACGCTTTTGAAACTCGAAAACATGCATGTCTCGAAAAGTGAAAATCGTAGCAGCACCTCCCACAAAGAGAGTGAGCTCTGAGCAACTCAATATCAAAAAGTTAGCTAATCTATATATAAATTGTAATATTTTAGGATGTACAAACAAATTAAAAAGATACACACTTTAAACCATATTAAGGTGTTACGTTTTCAAATTATTCATAATGTGAGGTTAACAACGTTAAATTAGAAAAAATCTGTTTCCGTACCCTGTAAAAAAACTGTCTTTAAACAATTCAAAAAGTTACTTGTCTTCTTACTTACACATTCATAGATTCTCGAAGCGGTTGAGATATCACATAAAACAAAAGTTCCGGGTTGATGAAGCACGTAACTTGTATAGAGTGACAAGACAATAATTGCGGCAGACCACTAAACGAACGCCCCGCGTATATCAGAAGAGACAAATTTACGCATGCTCCGATGATAGGCAAACAATCGGCGCGCTGCTCATTCAACTACAGATCCCCCTAATAAAACTTCATTTGTCGAACAACTATCAAGCATTAAGTCCTAGTGAACATATTTAAACTACAGATATAATAGATAAGATTATATATAAACGATATCAATGAGCTTAATCTACTATTAAATTAAGTATTTTTTTAAAGTATAATTAATATCAATAAATATTATATAGCTAACTAATGTTAACGTAATGTACGAATATGTATTTTAAAGTAATTTGTAGCGCTCAGCAATTTAGCGCTCAATGTGATAGTTATTTTAGTGATTGCGCAACAATTAAAGATTATTTTTAATCATGGATTTATTTAGGTCGAATTGAAACAGTGTTAAAACTTGTATTTTTTTTAAATTAAAGTGGCTTTGTTACAGTAGCTCGGCAAATTAACGATACTGCCCCTAATGGTAAGCAAAGTATAATCCAAACAACAAATATATACCTGAGTTTGTAAACTGCGAAGCTAGCTGGCACGTATCTGCGAAACTAGAATTACATAAGGGATCCCTATCCAGTAATATATTCATAACAATAACTAGCTGGCCCTATAGAAGTTGTTCTAACCTTTCCAGTAGTCAATAACTTGACCATAAGTAAGATAAGTATTATACTTATAAAGAAGCTTAGTATTATTCAAACTTTATTTGTTTTATTTTATTTTCACTATTCTTATTCCTTAAGTTCTTATCAATATTTTACTTTATGTTTGTGTAACAAATAAAAGTATTTTATTTCTTTACGCCTCGTATTTTTTTTCTCAAATTTAAAGAAACTGACCTTCCTAGGTAAGTAAGTAACTAAATTTTACCTAATTATTCTTTCATTGAAAACATTAGAACGAAATAGATCGTTCAAGGTTATTAAATATTAAATCTAAACCCGTTTTCCATTGAATACTTTTGTGTAATGTTTCAAAAATAGTAGTACTCCACTTTCTTTTTGGATAACTATTTTGTTGTTAAGACACGTTGTAATATTACGAACTACGAATGCCGTATTTGTATTCACGCAAAGCACTGAAAAAATTAATTCATATTAATTATCTATTTTAGAACATTGTCATAGCATCAGGGTATAAATAGGTATCAAACCCCCCCTCCCCCCCCCCACACTGGCCTCTAATTACTTCAAAAGATTTACGAGAAAATTTGAAAATTTGTAGTTTTTGTCGAGATGTGCTTATTAATAACCCGTTTCCTGATAATCGGTATTAATATTATACTATATACGCTACTACTATATAAACATATGAATCGTTTTTATTTCAATAGAACAGTCATTGCACTCTATAATATAGTTTACTTTCAACATCGTTGTATCAATTAGAACAGGTAATAATTTAATCGGATAATGATGACAAATACCTAATAATCTCGAGACCGTTAAAACTGTTCTAAGCGTTTTAAAATAATAATGACTGACATCAGTTTTGACTTCATTTATTTGATTCAAAGTGATTTTTTTATCCTCATAATCTTTTTTATATTGATTTGCTTGCATGCCCATAGTTATTTTTATGTAAATTCATAGTAATTTTTTTTACAACTAATTATCTTAATACATTTTATAAGTTCCTAACCATCGTGCCGTAACAAAATTGATTGCGTCTATCTATACAATTAATAAAATTGAAGTGTCTGTCTGTAATGTCAAAATAATAGCTTTTTGCTAAATTCATATGCAAGTAAATACGTTACCAATAACAAAAAACCAATTTTATCGGTGTGCCTGTCTGTTTGTTCTGGGTAATCTCCAAAACGGTTGAACCGATTTTGACGGAACTTTCACGGGCAGATAGCTGATGTTATAGGGAGTAGGTAACTTAGGCTTTTTTATAAAAATAATTAATAGTTAAGTTAATAGTCCAATCCAACTAGGCTGAGCAGCTTTTTGCAAGCTACTTAACGTCTTTTCGTCCAAGATGCGGTATCTTGTCTTAATATCTTTGACCTGTATGTGTTGCCAATCGTGACATATGGTACTGACTCATAGTTACTAACGATGGGCCTCATATGAAAGCTCAAGATCACCCAAATGATAATTCGAGCGTGCTATTCTTGGAGTATATCTGAAGTAATCCTCAGAAACGCAAGACATAAGTGTCAGTAGGCAAATCACATTACTCGTAGAATGGATGATCAATGAGCCGAAGAGTTTTCAAGTAGCGATGAAATATCAGAAGATGCAGCGCGGGGAGACTCGCTAAAGGTGTATCCATAACTTCGCGAAGGTTGCGGGAACCCGTTGGATGTGAGAAGCGCAAGATCGGTCGTTGTGACGACTTTTGGAGGAAGCATAATACATATATCAGTGAACGTTTTTCTACTGAACGGGTGGATGTAATATTTCATTAAACAACTAGATTATATACTTCTGTAATTTTTACTATTAAAAATGTTATAAATTAAAAGTAACTAATTCGAATGACAGTTTTATTGATACATGCAAGCAATGCTCACATTACCATAATTATCCTTACATCACCGTATGCACAAATTAGTCAAGGTAATTACGTTAAATTGAACCATGATTGTGTGATTAAGTGCGATTGACAAGCTAAAGAAACAATTATTATTAGAACAGCGAACGAAAAGTATAATTTTGTTGTATTATAAAACGAAATGACAGCAGGTCTCAGGGATCACCTATTATCTACGAATGTCCTTGAAACTTAAGCGAATTTTCGAAACAAACCATGTCATTATTTTATTAACTTTGAAAACAAAAATCTGCATAGTTTGTTGCTTGTTACTTGTGTTATTTTTAGACAAAAATGACCCCAATTTCAGAAAGTTTAGTCTTACTAGAAGCTTGTTATTTCAATAATAAAAACATGTCAGTTGCTTTGGAGTGGTATAGGATCACATACTCAATGAGCCAACAAATCTTTTAAAGAAACGTTATTTTCAAAGTTAATAAAATAATGGCATTGTGTTCGCTCAAAGTTTTAAGTGTTTATTCATCCCTATAAGAAAGAGGATCGATTGGCATGAAAAATGTTTTTGTGTAAATAGCCCATTTTCTTGCTGACTATACACTTTTAAAACAATTGTAAAAGCCCATCAAAATGTCTCAGAAAATTAAGTACAGTCTCCTCAGAAAGTTTTCGTGTAGCTACAACGGCTATGGAACCTACCTTTACTGCCCCTTCCCAAAAATCCATCCTGTATACTGTTTATCATGTTGATTCTTAATGGATTTTGTAATAGGTACCTACCAGTACAAAAATATGAATTAGGTACTACTACGGAGCTATTTAGATTTTTCATTATAATATTTAAAAAAACTTAACAACAAATGTAGACTAATAGCGACCAAAATCTATTCACCGTTTACTTTTTTACCATCACGGCTTAAAACATCACGACATTGTCTCAATTGAAAAATATTTTGTATCGTCACGTCATACACTCAGTAGGTCTATTTTGAAGCTTAATACAATAAGTTTTAATGGTTAATTAATAATAAATTTAAATTTCCTAAACTACAATTTTTAAAACCAGAATTACAATTTATTATGGAGCGATGATGACTTTCCTGCCTAAGCCTGGAAATCACGTTGTCCGATGTGAGTTCCGATCTTATAATGATCTCGAGATTTTGTTGAAGTAAAACACTGTGATGAAGCCATAGCATGGTGGTATGGTATTTTCCAATACTCATCTGGTTACCATTCTCGAGTTGAAAATCTGTCGCCAAGTGTTGTAGTATAGGACCTTCAGATTTATGATTATTTTGATATCATAGATCTTATGAGGAAGTGTTGGAGGCATTACTATACATACAAACGTATTCCTCTGTTTTATGACTGGATAATACCACTTCAATTTAATTGTAACAAATATTATATACTATATAACTTAGTGATTATAAAAACTACGAGCAATATAAAATTATCAAGTTAAATCAAAGAGAATATAAAAAATTAAAGAAAAACATATAGGTATAGCCGGTATAGCCAAAATATTCCTAAATTATTAAAACAGGTCATGTTTTTGAGGAGGAAAGAGGGGGAATACGAAATTATGGTTGTACCAAATTTACACAGTTATAAACTATCTGAACAGCAGTTACCTCTTGTGCGTTCTATTCAACTACAGCGCAACTGCAATAGATTTATGTTAAAACGTATTCTTAAAATGTCTTACCGAACGCGTTTCCTCTTAGTAAGTAAAAATAAGGTTTTTAAGCTTTCGTTCTTAAACTGTACGCCATCAGTTCTCCTATTGTCTTTAGACTTGGAGAACGGCTTCTGCTTACGTCCTCGCAAACTATCTTAGCAAAAACTTTTAAAAAAGCAGAGGTTCCCGCAATCTAATATAACAACACTGCACACTAAACTTCTACAACATCATAACTTTGATACAATTGAGCCTTAAGTATTAAAAAACAAATAGGTAGTGTCCTATTTGATAAACTTTAGAAATTCGATAATAACACCGAGACAAAGTTTTTCCAGTTTCGCAATTCCTTCAGATTACTTCTTCAGAACAGATTATTTCTTCCTGAGGTATATAAATAACTAATACAATTAGCATACATTTACGTCAAAAGGATAACCCATAACTCCTCTACGAGTACTAAGATTCAACTTATTTCACTAGTGATTTCATAAGCCCGTTCCTGGTATGAAAATGTTTTTATACAGAAATATTAAAAAAAACTTTTTAACATGTATAAACTAACATATTTTCAACTATTTTGTGCTACATAATATAAACTTTGAACCCCCTCGAAAATGTTTCCTGCCAGGCACATAAATATTATAATAATATATAAAAACTATATTATCTATGATAATATATCCTACATGTAATGACATAGATTTAAGTATGAACTATAATATTTTCGAGGTTAAAATTAAAAAGTTTTTGTTAATAATTTTCATTCGTTACTTCGTAGTATGACCACACAAATCGCGCCATCTTACGGTTTAAGTGGACAATCCGGAGCGCTTGCGAGTGCTCGTGCCTGTTTTCCGCGACAAGTGAACCTAATCACTAATTGAATCAGTTGTCAGTCATCGCCACCGATGTTCTTTTGTAGGGTATCCACAAATTTATTCGGACACATATTTTTATTCATATATCAAGGAAAATAAGGACTTGTGGAAACATTTCATTTAACTCACCGCTAAACGAAATTAGTTCATTACAATTAACCTCGTAAATGGATTTATCATAGGGTCATCTTGCACGAGACATACAGTGCGCTGATTTAGTTCAATATAATTACGGAGTCGTTAAAGCAGTCTCTGCGTTTTGTTTCACATTTCGCAGAGTTTCTTAACCCGAAAAGTGAATGACTTATAAACTTATGCATATAGTATATATAAAAAAACGTGCATAGTTGGATGCCATTGTTTGTTGTCTGTCAAAATCAATTAAATAACATGAAAATAGTGCAATTGTCTTCTATTAGATATGAGTGAGAAATGTGGTAATAGTGTTAATACCACACTGGCCCTTATGATGTCTCTGTTCCTTTATACCCATCATTTTTATACATAATTTGTATTTTTAAATCACAAGGAGTTCCTTAACTTTGACATTTCGTTAAACATATTTAGCAACTAATTTTTCTTTGTGCAAGACGTTAATTTTGTTTAACATCTTTAAATGCGTTTAGTCTTACTTTAATCATATTTTAACATACACAAGTCACCCTGAATGTCGTCATTTGAAGTCCAATGAAATTAATAAAATACGTATTAAATTAAAATATCGTTAATGCTCTGTTGTAGATTTGTCTAAACTCCACTTCTCGTTTTGTTTGAAGACCCAACGTAAGTCGTTAGGGAATAAGGGAAATAATACGCGACATTTCCACACATTTATAGTGCAACAAAATAAAGTAAATAAATTTTGTAGTTCTCACCATACATGGTTCTGTTAGAAAAGGCAGGGACGGCGCATGGGGAACGTCCTGATTGGTTCACTCGAATGTAAGAAACAGTAAATTTTAAATAGCGATTTCACTTGGAATTAATACTTAAATTAAATATTTAACTTTTTTAAATGTAATTACTGTTCTTATGCTTGGTGACACATACCTGCATATGTATTGTTGAAATCTAATAGGTGTAATACCGTGATGAAATCCATAACATAGAAAAACATGCTCAGTAATCATGAAGCCTGCTTCTGCAACGTGTTAATGGGCATGCAGGATGTATCAAGCTTAACTGTACCAAACGAATAGTACCTATTCCAAGTATTGCTAAACTCAAGGTTTCTAAAAGACTAATTTATTTTATTCTTTAACTTTTGGTAAACTGAAAACTTAGGAACCATTATTTTAGATTCTGTATTTAGTATTATTTAATATAAAAACCAGTACTTCTAAAATATCATATCAAAAGAATAAAATAAACAGTCAATGTTTATTATTCTAAAATAAGTACCTAAGATCAAACAAAATCGTTTAAAAATAATTTTATGATCTTTAAAAATCCCAAAAATCTTTACTATATGGTGACAAGATACTTTCTGTTGACGATATTACTATTTCCCTCGCGTTATCGCATCGACAGATTTCATGGAATCCCAGATGAAATCGCGATACTACCGACACCGACTAGTCATTGCTGCTCCAAATAGATTCTCATAGTGTCTCCATAAATAATTACTTTACTTTCGAGTCATAACAATCAAGTTATTTAAATAATTAACAATCATAGACCGCAGTCTTAACCAATCAGGACTCTTAAGGACTAAGTAAGAACATCAAGATGACCAGTGTGTTGCTAACCACTTCCTTCAGACCGAAACCTAGTAGTGCAAGCACCGTTGCTTTGTGGCTGAAGTAGGCTTCCGCTAGCACGTATTCTACTATTCCTCATTTTTTATTAAAATATTAATTTTTTCGGTATTTGGCAATGAGTGATTTGCAAACGTCGAAAATACAAACGATCAATTATATAAATTTACCATATTAAGAAAATAATAAAAATTTCATAGGAAAGAAGTTTACATTTTATAAAAATAAAAGCTTAGGAAAAACTATAACGTAGTTTATAATCGGTATTTAGTGTTGCCCCCTCTCGCTTTTCGAACTGCTTCCAGTCTCCTTGGCGTACAGTTATCAATCAACTTGAATGAAGTTATCAATAAAATGTTGAAGGATTGTTTTCCATTTTTCCAGTAATGCGTTTTTAAGATCTCTTAAATTAGCGGGACAGGATTTTGTCTCTTAATTTGTCTTCAAAGCTTATCCCATAAATGCTCCTTGGGATTTAAGACAGGCGAGCGCGCTTGCCACGCCATAGCAGCGATTTTAACGTCAGTCAGTTTTAAAGCAATCAAGGCAAAAATGTTAAACAAAACCTCAAATTAAAAAGTTGGCGAATACTTTTGCTATATTACGCAATAATTACATAAAAACAAATAAAATTCGAAAAACATTCCAAAACTTTTATTTTATAGGATTTACTCATTTTTGTGGCCACTACGCAAAGTAGATAATTACAACAGGAGAAATTAAACCTTTTTTTCGTTCCTCTAAATTTGCCCATGACTTTACATACATGAAAAGTAAACAGTTTGAATACAGAACTTAGATAATATTTTAACTTAAGAGCAACTATTAATAATCCAGAGTACATTGAAAAGTCTGCGCAATCTCATCGTCAACTCATACACACATGAATAATTTTCTAAACAATAGACGTTCTATCTCAGATATGTCCTTATCTATAAGTCTTTTACAATTATAACTTTCCATTTATCATACTTGGCTGTTAGTATGCTTTTGTAAGTACTTATCTAAGTATGTTAAATTTATATAATTTGTTATAATATATGATTTTTTGCATTCATAGTACTTATTTGAGCTCACAATACACGAATAATATAAAATAATTATTTACATCTTGTCTAAATAATGCATAGTATTGTCACCTAATTAGAAATAAATAAAACAATTATCTTTATCAAATAAATTAACAAACAATTGTCTCAAAGTTATAAACAAATTTTCTTTTTACCCTTAACATCTAAATAAAACAAGACGTTTTATAAGTTTAAAAAACTGTATACCATGTAATTTTTCACTTTTATTTCCCACGTCGCTGATTTCGTCGTCGTCGTCGTCGAAATCTATTTACGTAGGTACACATAAATTGTTTTAAAAATAAAGTTCAATTAGAACATAGCCAAAACAATTTCATATAAAGGGATCATCACTAAGGCTTAAATTTGCTATAAGCTGACGATCGTAATTATTATTGACCGACAAATCTTCACTTAGAGGAACCGTTAAATCGTGTTTTGTTGCAGTGAAAACATTCATTACTTCATTTGCATACAATGGTTGGTGCCAAAAATATTGGAGTGTAAACGCTTAGGTACCATGAACGCACTTATGAAAGTTTTATTTATTTATTATTAAAACGTAGGCATACAGGAAACTCGGTTTACTTTATTTTCCTCCTAAATGTCCCGTTTAAATTAAAATAGCATAGTATATCGATAAAGTAGTTAATATATTATATATTCTTATAAAATGGCAATTTGCATGGCATTTTTATTTCTACATATAGTTTGCTGTATGAAACAAAAACGACGGTCCATGAAATAGTTCCATGTTGATAAAAATACTGGCTCTGCCCAACGGTTTCACCCGTGTTAATTTTATCAGACAAACACTGCGGAAATGTACCCGTGTTGCCTATCATAATTTTTCTCACTTCCCGCAAGTACATATTATTTTAATTTCCATTATCTCCTAAACTGTGTGTCCAATAAACATGATATAAAGGGCAATGTTTAACTTCATAAAATTGTCTTTATGAAGGAGTAGCTTTTGTTCGTAAGGATTAATATGCCATGCATAAAAATAATGCTCATAAACCACTTTTTAATATTCAACAAATTTTTGTCACAAAATACCTTACTGTGGCCTATGTATAAGAAATAGACATATGCTATAGCAAACTTTTTTTAGATATACTAAGAATCAATATTTTTGTAGAACACTGTATTTACGTATCATTAACTATTACGCCAGAGCACGCGGATAAAGCAGTTCGGGAACACTTCTACTTCCGACTTGCTTAACAAAAACTATTATTTTAGGATAGCTGAGAGTTATAGCCTAATGTTAGATAGCCTATACTATTTCTCGTGAATCTAGTTATCATATACAAAAAGAATTTTGAAAGAAACAAACAAAAATCTCTTCCGCCTTAATATATTTTAAAGTACAGTTATTAATAAAGTTGAATAATATTTTGTTGAGTTTCTTTTTAAAATTTATAACATTCAGTTAAACATAACCAAACATTTTAGGAATTATTATATACAAAAATGCTTTGATTATATACATGTTTAGATTCCTTGTCCGGCGTTTCCATGGAGTATTTTTCATAGACTTGAAAAATAAATTCTTCGCTAAAAACCGCTGTCAGTACATTTAGCGCACCATGAAGTATGGATGATTTTTTTCTTTAACAATTATATTTAAAAATGGCGTTTTATGTAATTAAAATTTGCACAAATTACTTCCTAAAAATAATAAGAATATTAAAATTACAATCCTTATGTAAGTATTCTATTCCATTTAAATAAGCCACTAAAATTCATATAAACAAATATAATTAATTCATAAAATTGAATACGTCATTTCTTTTCAGTGTTGCTGTTATAAATACATTGAAATTTCCTCTGATGATTATTAAAATTATAACAATATATTATATTTATTATTATTATATAATATAAACACTATTCAACTATATATACTGTATGGGTTTAAATTACGTGGATAAATTAATATTATATATACTTTTCGAATAGTTGGCTATATTGGAAGGTGGTGGTAGGGACTCCACACTGCCCTTACGTAAAACCTTTGAGTTTGTGCTCGTTAGCTTTGTTTCGGTGAGTATTTGGTTGGCAACACTTGATCTGGATCTCAAGATGAAGCAACGAAATGGTCACAGGAACTCCTCAATGCCATAACGCAAGAATATTGCCTTTGTACTCGTTAGAGACATTCCAAAAGAAAATTGCTGTGACTGACCTAATTTCATATGTAGGGTGATCGCGATCCCTACGATTCCATCTCATTACTGGGTATACTTAAATCAGCTGATCCCGGAAGGTGACATACAAGATGTATATCTAAGTGTGCCACTACGGCTGGTGTATGATTGTGGCGATTCAGCCAGATACAATCCTATTACCCAGCATATTTTCCTTTCATATCTTAAATTATTATTATTGTATATTTACAATTAATATTTAAGTCAGTTAAGATGTTAACCTTTAAGCCGATTACACACGCTACGGTCCACCAGAGACCCCTCAAGTGCGCCTGAAAAGGTAGACCGCAATGTGTAATGGAATAGACTGTATAGTTTATACCTGCGCATGTAACCAGTGTAAAATCATTAATAATTTTTTTTGAGTGACAATGGTAAGCCTGTGCGCAGTCACACCTGGACAGGTAAACTTCTCCGGTAGACTGTAGCGTTTATGGCAGGTTTAAGAAGAGTCAAAGATCTAATGTTCAGTGATCAGGAACTTGATTTTGTCAAGTCACTAGTTCGTTTCGATAACCAAAACCGCGGACAACACTGATGACAACTCAAAGTGAAATCATTTGTTCGTTGCATGGAGCATACAAATGTTCGGTTATCGGTAAAAACGCTACTAAAAATATATATAACTCATTTCCTGTCGACTACAATGTACTGCTAATCGCTAATGTATTAATAGTCTCAATAACTGTTCTTCTATAATTCTACTACTGACTGAAAGTTTCATGCTGCAGCTAGGGAGTCAGGGGTATTAGATTAGACTAGATTTAGAGTATGAGGGAAGGTTATGAGTAGCACCAAAGACATTCACAAAGCACGAGGCACGATTAATTCAACGATATTGAACTTCAATACAACATATCTGCGACTTCTTTTTTAATTACTGATTTTTACATAAGAAATATGCTAGCGGTGTCGCGACCACAGCTAGTAGATAATATAAAACCGTTTAACTTCTATGCATAATTTTCAGCACTTTTGAAGTAAAATGTTTTAACTTGGCATCCTTTATACAGCACACAAAGGCAGCCGACGCGAGTGTACAACAATGACTTTACACACACTGGGTTAGCGAAGCCGTACCACAAAAATGTCATCGGTCTCAAAGCGACACGGTTTCTAGACGTTTATACAATCAAAGCAAAAATGGATCTTAGTATAATATGTATGAGATTGATATAAAAACTCAACACTGTTTGACCGATCTAATTTTTTTTTCATGGAGATAATTTTATGCTATCTATATTGATATAATATTAACACGCACGAAGTTGTGGGCACAGCTAGTTTATGTCAGTGATGTGTTGGATTTTTAAATAAAAATATATATTTGCGGATACAGATTGTTGTTGTCTTGATTTGTGGATACGGATATGGACTGACAGACCTCAATTTCCGCACTTCGTTTTTTTTTGCAGTAGACACCGTGTGATATACGTACTTAATTAAAATTATAAGTCATGTTTCAATTCGCACCGGGCGCGATTATTATTATATTTTCTAAGATAGTAGGTAACAAATAAAAACAATGTACCCATAGATGTACTACATATATGAATGCACCTAAGGAATTCCTAGATCGTCATTGCTACCTTTCAAACTTCATATTAAAATAAATATAAAAGATCCGTTTAAGAGGAGCAAAAAAAATGGATACGAATACGGATGTTTTACCCCTTGAATATCCGCGAATAGGCATTCGGATACGGTTACCTGATTACAATAAACAAACTTTCGTAATATAAAAATGTAACCGTTGTAATTTAGGTTTAAATTGAATATAACAGTTGTTAATATTGGATTTTAATTTGTAGTCGTTCCACTAAGTACATTGAATTGAATTGCAGTTTTTCACAAATTTAAAAAAAAACACATTTCTAAAACTATGGGATATCGCTATATATTTGGTAATCGTTTCGATAGTCGCACCATGGTCTATTACCACTTTTTGCGTTTAACTTGCTCATTTATATCAGCAAAAAAATTATAATACAGCAAATATATTGTTATACCTAATTGTAGTGACACCAATTAGAAGCACCGTAGAAATCATCAGCACCTAATCTATATAGTTTATCCGCATGCCTACATTTCAATAACAATTACCTATTCTCTTTCGAAGAAAGTAAGACAAATTTCATTCTTTGACATTTAAATGTCACTTGATGAATTCATTATAACGTGTAGATATTGTATGGATTTATTATTCTCAATTTTAAAGTTTGATGGGATGAAGATACGCTTATACCATGATTGAACACTGCTCTCTTATAAAATATACTAAACACACATACATAAAATAAACAGACTTTACTGATATCGTTGACTGTATTGTTCTATGGAAAAACTTAACATATTGCTAATAACAATAAGTATATAAAAAAGATTATGTGTACATTAATAAAGTTCCCATAATTTTCGTAAGACTCATAACAATAAAAAATAAAAGATCAAATAATCATAATATCGCAGTTGGGAACGGAAATTTAATAATAAATTGATTTGAAATAAAAAAAATTTAAAACAATGAATTTCTGAATTAAAATTATAATTTCTTCTTATTCATAATATTATGAATCAGGTACTTCCAAGGAGAAAGGTGGCGTGTTTAGATCAATTAACGATATAAGCCGTCTCCATAGTAATGTCTAGAGGAGTTTCGAGTGTTCGATCTAGCGATGACTGATAAACGCATTTCGGCACGGAGTTCTCTTGACGCAGATGGAGTGAACTAACGGACTTTTTGTTAAGACAATTGTTTTAAACTATTAATTGTAACGATAGGGCCGCGAACAATACGCGCACTGACAATTAAACCGGAAAAATGTTCTGCACTGAAGTAAAGTTATACGAACACGTCTATTTCTAAGACTACGATAAATTAACTTGTATTTAAAATCAAACAGTAATATTTTATTCAATTGAAGCTAAGAGGGCAGTTATTAAAACTAACGCACATAGAAATTCGGCTTACTTCTTACGACTAAGTTAATACTTTATAAGAAGCTTTTGCAGTATATTTTGTGAGGAATAATAATGCTATTTTTGTAAGCATAACTATATATATATATAAAAATCTTGTGTACGTCTGTTAGTGATTCTTAATTGATTAATTGACCGTATGAGCTCATCATATCTATATTAATAAATCTGTAGTTCCGTCTGTACATTTAACACTTTTCCAAAATTTCCCGATAGCCATATTATATGAAGAAACAGATCACGAATATGTCATTAATTTTTTATTACCGATTCTTATGAATTTTTGTATACGGGACGCTTGTCATTGGTCACGGCTATAAAAATTTTTAATATTACTCTTAGAAATAGTAAAAAAAAAAAGAAAAAACACTTTTATCGTTAATTCTTGACTGAATTTGATGAAATTTTGTACACGAAAAGTATAAGTCATTCCATCAATGATGGGCTGTGAGAATTTTCAATAACACTTTTAGAAATACTAGTAATAAAAAAGAAATCCCAAAAATTAAAATTTTATTACTTCTTAACCGATTTTATTAAATTTTTATATACTGGAAGTATAAGTAATTACATAATTGATGGACTATAACAATTATCAAGTATTACTTCTAGAAATCGAAAAAAAGATGTCCAAAAAAAAATTATCAATTCTCAACCGATTCTGATAAAATATTATAGACGAGAAGCATACTTCATATCATAATTGAGAGGCTATAGGAATCGACAATAATACGTTAGAAACCTGCAGAATATAATTATAATTTTTAACCTATTTTCATGAAAATCCATGCTACTCCTCAATGGATACGGACGGCATATGAATTGTTAACAATATGAATAAAAATAAAGTTACCGGATTTAAATAACTACTGCGTAGTAACAAACGCGTGCAGAGCCGCGGGTCACCCGCTAGTTTACAATGTATTTGTTTTATCGAGGCGATGATTAAGATTCGGTCTGATAAACGGTGCTGTAGTCGAGCCATTAATTACCGGAAAAAGCAGAACAACTTCTGCCGGTCCTGAAATATAGATCCTATAGAATTTTAGTATAATTATCAAAATTATTTCTTTATAGAGGTCTTTTGATTCTCAGTTTCACTTTTGGAATAACTATTTAAAAATTATATTGAAAATATATAATAAAGAGGTCGATAAAACATAAAAAAGTTCATGTTGAATAGAGTTCCTACACACTCAATGAAACCATTCAATCAAAAGGGTTCTATAATATCAAGTGCGTAAAACGCTATGCCATTAAAGGTTAGTAGTGTGGAGCGCAATGTTTCGGTTTTCGCGGGCGGAAACGGGCGCGCCCACGCATGCGGCATGGGTCAGATCAGTAACCCCGCGACTCACCTCCGATACATTCACTTCAACTGTGTGGACGCACATCTATTCCACAATGTACTTACTCGTAACAATCTTGTGCCTTATGAGTAACTTACTTGACTAAGTATAACATGTTATTAGCTAACATGTTGAAACTGCAATTTTATTAGAATAAAATTTTACATATTCTAATTATTATATTCGCTTTATGAGTATGAATATCTCAATGAAAATAATAACGTCTTAACGAGTTATTTAAACAGAGACAAAAATCTATAACTTTGGAAAGTTCAAGAGAAAAGCCTCAATTTATCAATGTCAATACTATCACAAAAGTATCTTCATGATATAGGTATCTGTCGAATAACAAACAAAAAAAAATTATGTATGTAATTCACACGTGGTAGAAGTGAAACCTTCACATCTATGTTTTTTTAATTCAGAAAATGATCAAATGCACACTAATTCAAAGTTTATGATAATCATTATTCACAATATAATTTTCAATTATTGCCCATTTGAAATGTCCATGGCAACCTAAGACAATATCAATCAGTAACAGAATGTTATAAGTGTTGTGTAAAAAGTTTTTGTTTCGTGCCTTTTTGGGTGAGGCAATAAAATTCATTATTGCGTGGCAACAAATCTCTTTTGTACCATTTTACCATTGCCTAAAACTTTCCTATCTCATTTTCTCCCACGTTAAACCTTATAAATTTATGTGTCTGTCTCTTTTTACTGTCGCTTTCGCTCTTTCGTTTCATTCGCTTTTTCATTTTATCGACTTTGAAATCACAACGGTGCTAAAGAAGTTTTCACTTGAAAAGGTGTTACATCTGGTTTTTGGTAGTCGTGATCCAGTGGGACCAGTTCTACCAACCAGCAATCTTTCTTTGTATTCCAATTTTTATTTTTATATATATACTATTGTTGCATCCACGGCTCCGCACGTGTTTATTACGTAGTAATTATTTTCATCCTATAGTTTTATTTTTACTCATTTTAATGACAATTCATATAGTCTATCAATTGAGAAATGGCGTATACTTCCCGTGTACAAAATCTCATAACAATCGATTATGCCGTTTTTGAGTTAAATCCGGGCATACACAAGTATTGTTCATTAATAGTATACAGAAATCACAGTTCACATTATTCACCGAGGCGCTCACATTATGATAATATTACTATAAAGATTCCTCACATGCTTACTTTATGTAGATAATAGTTTAAAAATGCGTTTTTCTCTAAATCTTTTTATCGCGAAGATAGTAGATGAACATCACAAATTAAAAATTTTACGGCCAGAAAATCATTCATCAGCGATTAAAAATCATAATCGAAAACTGGTTTACCAATTTTTCTATTTGTCAACCCTATAGATAATAGAGTAACAATAACCGGATTATTATGTTGGAGTGTGTACGCGAGAATTTCTTTGAAATAATTATACAGGTGTTTCTCGCATGTTCTATTCAATGAAATGTTTATGACGGTGAGAAACATTAATTTCATGATATTATGTAGGACTCAAATTTAGGGATATGATCAGCAAGTACCATGTATCTGTTACTTGATATGACGAGGTCATTATTTTGTTATATTTATTGTTTGATTTTTGATCAATTTTACGGAAAACTTCTGATTTCGCCCTATTAGATACTTCATGACATATCAAGATTTCGAATTCTGGGAATTTAATTATAGATACACTTAACGCTATAGTATAAAATATTTAAAGTAAAAGTGAAGCGAAATTATAGTCAATAGTATTAAAATCTGTCCAAGAGTAATTGTGTGATACTTTAAGAATTTTGATACCTATATAATAAAAGAATTCTCGTTAAAGACTTGGATAAGATACTTACATTAATTTACTTATCGGTAACTACTTATAGTAAACTTTTTCCAGAATATTAATTATAATTACCAAATAAGATTATAGTTTGGTCATTTATTTTGTACTACATTTCCGCTCCGGCTTCTTCGCGTAAACTTAAGATTTGTGTAGGTATTTCATTTAAATTAAATTTACATGTTGTTATGTCTATTATTCATATTATAGTATAAATCAACAAATAGTGCGAAGAATATAACCTAGTTTATACCGTTTATACGAACAAAAAGTTTGAATTATATAAAGTTCATTTCTTAATATACCACCACATTTGTGGATTATAATATCCTATGCTAAAACCACCAGGCTCCTGTGTCAACTTAAAGTTGTGATCCAGTCCCACTGTCTGTGCTCACAATTAAAGATTTAGCGTTTGATCTTAATCTCTCTTATTCTGAGTGACTATTTGGTCAAAAATTGTAAAACGCTAAGCCTAGTGAAGGAACTGGCTCTCAAGTGCAGCTGCACACACACACACTACACCTGTAAGTGTTTAGCGTCAGATTTTGAAAATCATATCAGTATCTCTAGAGACTACCTCCTACTAATTCCAGACTTTATCTATTTATAATAGCAGTTATCGGTATATATTTCCAATATATTTTTCAATCATTTTTATTGTAAAATAACTTTTACGTTATTTGTATCACTTTAGAGAAAGCAATAAATTAAAAGAACCAGGCGATACGGTTTTGTTAAATTAACTTACGTAATTAAAAGCATCAATAGGCGGAACTCCCATCACTGCACAAATTACACCTGCGTTACTAATGATATCTTCTCGTATGTAATTTTTCTTGCTAACCGTGTTAAAATTGTATTTATTACCCCCATATGTCACAGCAGTAACGACTGTGTACCGTGATACATCTTTAATGCCCAAAACAATCAATTAACATTTATGAGAATCACCAACATAAAAATCATCATAAATAAGAAGTTTTCTTTTCCTTGTCGGTAAAGACTTCGGAAAAAAGCGAAGACATAATAACAGAAATACCTCACCATAAAATCTACATGTAAAAATCAGTTGCGTACATATTAAACTTGGGACTACGTAAACCAAGGTATTACCATGTATTACAATCAATATTTTCGTTTAAGCTACGGTTCAGATCTTGATTTATGGTTGCGCGATTTAAGCTTACGGTATTATTAACAAGTTGTAAATCACTGATCGGAATTAAGACCCTGGTGAATTGATTGCTCGAGATTTGTTGATGAACACAAAAAAAACTACAATTTAAAAGAATTTATATAAACGGGCAAAAGAAAATTTTCCTCTAGGTTTTTTCATTAATGTACTTTAGTATATTTTTCACTACATAGAATTAATATAACCCAGCCAATTATAATACACTTTGCTTTTATAAGAGCAAACACCTTTCTCATGGTTAAACAAGTTGTTTTTCTACCAAATGTTTTTGTTCCCAACATAAGTATATGTGACGACATTGATGTCGCAAAACACGTGTAAGCTATGATCACTCTAATATTTTTGATCTTTGTTTTCCTTCACAGGTTCCATTTAGCATTGGAAATTGAACTACATATAGCATTAATAGGTGTCATCCTTCAGGGGTGGCAATAAAATCTTACAACTACGAATTTGCAAGTTCAAACCAAAGTTCATAGTTTTCATGTGACGTAAGAAGGTGCGGTGCATATTAATGTAAGTATTCTATTATATTACTACTTTTACTTCAACAAAGTGTTAATGATCGTTTGTTAAATATTATGAAATTTAATAAAATCTTTATCCAACCTTATTATGGATTTACATTATCAATCCTATACACTTTTGCAATGAAATAGCAAATATAAACGTTCTAAAAGGTTCCTACTATATACTAATTATGTACCTATTGTAAGTTTTTTTTATTAAAAGAACTTTATGAATTTGTCACCATTGATATGATTTGATTAGTTAATTAGCACTTGTAATTACATATATGTAAACAAATTATCTTATTTTATTATTACTAAATGATGCCTTAAAGGTTGCGGGTCCTTTTACCGTTTATAATCTTATTAACGTTTACTAAATTTACAAATGAGGCTAGATACGCTTCAACGAAATAAGTACCTACTTCC
Organism: Saturnia japonica; assembly: GCA_033032175.1. NCBI lineage: Eukaryota > Metazoa > Arthropoda > Insecta > Lepidoptera > Saturniidae > Saturnia > Saturnia japonica. The sequence continues at coordinate 11,622,539 of CM065305.1, forward strand.
ATTAATTCGTTAATCCAAAAATAAATAGACCATCAACTAATGTTTTCAATAATTACTAATGCTCTTATTTATATACTTCATTATGAACTGCACTCAAGAGCACTGTCAGAAAGCTTTTCTCCAACCAAATGATTCTCCAAATGAATGAAAGTAATACTTATTAAAGTTTAGTATTGATAATCACGAGTAAAAAAACGGGTAGAGAAGTAGAAATGCAATTTTTGCAACAACCGCGACACGACGCGACGCTGCTAGAGTTATTAGTTACTAGCTAGAGATCTGTTTAACTAGCGGTGCGCCCGCGCCAGCCCGCGGCTCCGCACGCGTTTGTTACGCAGTATTTATTTCCATCAAGTAACTTTATTTTTACTCATATCTATACAATTAATAAAATAGAAGTGTCTGTTTGTAATTTCAAAATAACAGTTTTTTACTAAATGTATATAAAAATTTAAACGATACCTTTGACAAAAAGCCCATTTTTTTTAATTTTTGTCTGTCTGTCTGTTTGTTCCGGCTAATCTCCGAAACGGTTTGTCCAATTATGACAGGACTTTCACTGGTAGATAGCTGAATTGTAGGGAGTAACTTAGGCTATTTTTATTTTAGAATTTAAAAAAATCTGGGCATGGTGAATAAATTCAGGCGCTTAAATGCCTTATGCTGAGTAAACCATAAGAGATATAGCAAATTAATGTACTAAACAATTGTAGACATTAAAAAGACCTACAAAAAAGTCTGGAAGGGTATACGTCTATCCTCTAAGGAACACCACAGTAATCATTTTTGTCTTTAAAATAGCCGGGAACGGGGGAGCAAGATTCGCGCGGGCATTCTGTACTCCATGTGAGCGAAGCCACGAGCACAGTTAGTCATTGATAAATATCTGGGCGACCGAACTTTGCTCAGTCTTTTTCGGAAATCAATTACATGTATATATATACATATACATTATACATATTTACAAGAATTGCTCGCTTAATAGTATTAGATAGTTATTCTAAACAGCAACACTGTATTTATGTATAAGAATTTACAGTGTTAATAAAAATAGATATTTGAAAAAATGAGGGCTCACCAATATCTCTTTCGGACGCCAAACAAAACCCACGTACAAAGGACGAGAACATTTCTTCAGGGCTAAAATAATATGGCTTCGTAAGGGCATAACATGGCATTTATTGAATGTCGGTTTACTATTATATCGTCACTCAATATCAGGTTAATCAATCAATCAATACGTCAATCCGTACTAATATTATTATTGCGAAAAACTCTGCTTTCTGTCTGTTACGTTTTCTACGACTAAATGGCTGAACCAGCTTTGATGAATTTTGATATAAAGTTAGATTGGATCATGGGAAAGGAGATAGGCTACTTTTTGTAGGTAGTGAAAATATGGCCAAAAGGGATGAAATAGGGGATGAAAGTTCGTATGAAAGTCACATTAAACCAATTTCAGTATGGAGATAGATTAGACCTTTGAGAATGACATAGGATATCATATGGTCGCGCAAATAAAAGTTGAAGAGATGAAATAGAAGATAATAGTTTGTTTTCAAATTATTTCTCAAATTAGGGATATGAAAAATCTTTTTTATAGTTTTGGTAAGAAATAAGAGGGTTTCGCATTCCTTAATCATCTCGCAAGGTTTAAAATATAGGATTATTTCAATTATTTTTGAGTTTTAATGGGACGGTTAATGTGTTGGATTTATACACATATTGATCGCCTTACGGTATACGTACGGTTACGTATATGCAGTAATATAGCGGGTTGGTAGGGATCGCCACCACCATATACATAGTGATAAACCCACCTATGCTTTTCTTTTTTGGTTTGATGTCTTTCGAGATCAGTCGGTCTACATCCAAAATACGCAGACGAAGTCGCGGGTACTAACTAGTAAATCTATATTTTAACATTTGATTATAAATATAAAATCTTGTGACAAGGAATTTGTACATATTTTTCAGTCAAATCATTGGAACCGCTTCGTCTATTTAACAACAAACGAGCGAATACTTCCGACGTTTTTTATTACACAGTCAAGTAGTAAATAATAATAATAATAATAATTTTTATTTCCGATTAAATCCATACACATTTATTTTGTTAATACTCACTTAACCTAGTATTAGTATTCTTGAACTATTCTATATTTTTCTTAAGTGAACAATAAGTAATGTATGATTTTAGCTAACTAAATACTCAATACCAAACGACAAGTGGCATCCCTACTTGGACTGAAAATAATGAACCTATCTTTGAAAACAACATTATGTAAGTTGGCCACTTTTTATTTGGCGTTTAGGTATTATATTCATACATTATTTAACTCCATGAAATGTCGAAATGTCTTGTTTTGAATTTTTAAACTATTCGACAGGAGTTCAAAACATCCGTTCTTAGGAAACGTTTACGTCAATGAAATCATAAAAAACGTTTTTTTTTATATAGTAGTACGGCAAATTGACTGTAGTATCCCTGATGGCAAGCACAGTACAATCCTAACACAACAACGACCACCGAGAGATCGAAATCCATCTACGGTCGACGGTCACCGTTGTCATGCCAGCCTGCATACATTTAACAGAATATGCACAGGCTGATTCCGAAACGCGACACGCAAAAGCGAGTCACTATGACGGACTTTTCACCACATATATGGTGGTCGCGACTAAGTCGGGCAATCGCCATTTCCTCGTTCGTTACTCAGCAGGGTGCACTACGAACAGGCGAGGTGGGCTTGGGCGTCTCAGGGCTGAAGATGTAATTTGACACAATAGAAACTAGACAAAGTATACCTACTTACTTTTTTTCAATTTCACCTGAGGTTAAAACGATGTGAGCCAAGGCGGGAACACATTAACTGTACGAAAAGATACGCTCCTGAATTTCTCAAATCCATCTACCGTGACACACCAATAGCTGCTATTTTCATAACGATTCATTATCGAAATCTGTATAACTCGACAAACGTATACCTATCTGTCAATAACTTCAATAACTTGCGGAATCGCTACTACTGTACAATAGTAGTCACCGACCTTAGTATAATTAATTAGCAGATTATAAATTACACGTATTTCATTAAATATTGATAACCCAAATCACGAACGCACAGAACTCTAACGTCCTGTTCAATCAACAATACGCGACGAGACCTAGCATTATTATTAATTATTTATATCATTACCTATTAAATATAGTATACTATAAATAATTCTTACATACACTTTGGAAGTATTTTACCGATAACAATAAAATAGAATTTCAGGACCTTCAGATAATGAAAAGAACCTCTAAATGACGATACACGAGTACGTCCGATGCGATGTATCCTAGAATGGATAGTCAATCCTGATTCCAGCTCTACAGACTGGCCAATCTTTTTATCATAGCACGAGCTATTTTTATTACAAATATGACTTGTGCCGATACGAAGAATAAGAAGCACCTTCAGCACTTACAATATATGAAACAAGTACCGCTATTGTAAAATAATTATAAATTTATACATCATATATAGAAATAATTTGTTCTTGATATGGCACACACGGGCCACGATGTAGGTATCTGCTAAACTAACAATGATTTAGTTGTGGTAGTGCAAATCTCTCTGGATGCAGACGGCGAGGTGGGCGGCGGGCGACGGGCGGCAAACGTAAATGCATCACGCGCGATAATGAACCGACTCGTGTGCACGACTGCGCTTGCGCACTCACACGTAATCCTCTGTACTTGCTTTACGGAGTCGTGCAACACTTGCCTGTTACCATATAAAACAACCCTGCTTTCGATATTTGACTGTGTAAACGTTGCCTTAAAATAGAGTACCTACTACATATCGTATAGTATAATAAAAACAATATTAAGTATCGGCAGGTAACATGGTAATTTCTTGGGTGCATATTTTAACGTTCCTAAATTTTTCTACGAGAGCAATATGTATTTGTATTTGGTAATGGATATCATATAATAGGTCCTTACATATGAAATTAACGTTTTATATGGAAAAGTTAAACGAAAAAAATATATAAATAAAATTATAAATACATTTATTTAATCGAAATATGTATGTATGTATGTGCTTTCGTTACAAGTAACAATACGATTCAAAATTCTCTCGTTATTGTGACGGTTGAGTAATGTAACGCAGCACTCAATGCGTGTTTGTTGGTGTGCTTCAGTTAATTAATGCGGTACCCATTTTTCGAGCTTTTTCACTTTTCCAATTTGTTTCAAGTGAATTAAAATTATCTTATTACGCACATCGAAGCCTGCTGCTAACTCTGACGTGGTTTGCGATGAATCCGCTTCCACGATCACCTTTAATTTTACAGTAGCTTCCCCATACACATAATTAATCCTTCGAGCTGTTTCTTAATTAATTTTCCATTTCGACTCCTTTTCAACCGCTCAGGATGATTATTGTAAAAATACGTATATTTTGCATCGAAACCCGTCACAAATTCATAAAAGTACAATAAATGAAATATGTATCCAAATGAATAATTGTATGCATAAATAAATATATTCCCTTTTTACCCCCCTTTAATAACTTGAGTTCCATGGATAGCATTTATGCCAATTTTGCGTACATTTTATGTGACCTGAGCTAGAGTTAAAGATAAATTAAAATAATTTTACGGCCCCTTTATGTTACAAAAGAAATATTCTCCAAATATCACTTTGATAGCTTTAGTAGTTTTTTGTTTTTTATTGAACTTGCTTTTTTTTAAATATTATTAATAAATATATGGATTCTCATAGAAAAACAAAAATAAATGTAAATAACATACTTATCACATAGTCTAAAAAAATTTGGTAAACAAACTGTTAAAAAACTGTGGTCCGCTTTAACACATGAACCGTTAAAGTAAAAGAATTGTGGTTGAACTCTTTTAACCCTAGGTTGCTCACCAAAAATATTTTATTTACATAAAGTGATCTAAAATACCTTTTATCGTATTTCCAGAACAAAGTTGCAGCGAAAATGGACACCATTTGTGAACAAGACAGGATCTCAAGTTTCTTTAACTGGCACCTCCCACGTGGTGCCTTGTGCCCTTAACCTTTCCGGCGGCCATATCGCGGTTTATGTGCCTTATAATGCACTCTGCTTTTAGGCTTATACGGCAGCGCTTTTGTCTAGCTTTGGAATATGTAATTGTGGATAAATGTGAATAATAATAAATATAATTCATTAGGTATGCTCATAGACATATAATTATGTACGTGTAACTGAAACTACATCACGAACTTTTTCATTAAACTGAATATTATTGGGTTAAATGCTTATTTTCGAAGAAGAAACTTCACAAAAATGAAAAAAAATATTTACTTTACACTATTTTAATAAAGCACCATTTTTATACCACTATGGCGGCAAAGAAGCATACGGCCCGTCTGATATTAAGCGACTACCGTAGCGTATGGACTCTTGCAATATCACAGATATTACTAGCGCGTTGCTGACCTTGAACCCCCCACCCCAAGGAGCTCTGGAAACCGTACTAATCGCAGGAATACAACACAAGGATATTTGGCTGCTATCTTCTGTAAGGTGGAGGTATTCCACCGGTCGGGCTGCCCAAGTAGAGATAGATCTCCAAAGTAATTCCTCTGTGCCCTACCTCTTAAATTAAATATTAATAATAAAGGAAATAATTCATTTAATCTAATACTCCCAAACCATATCCGTAGAGAAAATCCCTATAAATAAAACGTGGTCATTTGTTACTTACAACTCATTTTACTACTACACACATTTTTATAATTACTAGCGGTCGCCCAATGATCGATATTCGACCAGCGACTTTTTAATCATAGACTATTTTCTGTTTGACATTTGCAGTATGAATCTAAACAATGAATATTATATCGGTTTTTGGCGGGATCTTGAAGTGACATGTTAGGGTTTTTATTTTTGATTCATTAACTTAGGTTTTTGACCCTATATTATGTAACATTGGTGTTGTTTTGCGTGATAATAGTTTGGTTTTTGTGCATAAGTGAAGTGGATTATAAATATAAGCTGAAAGCTATTCATTCTGAGATCCCACAAAATCTTCCTAAAAAGTTCTAACAAGGAAGCCACCATCTTCATAACACATTCACTCGATAATGGCAGTAATGGGCTTCATTAAAGAGGACCGGTTACCAAGTTAGGAAGAAGAAGAAGAAGAATATTATGTCACTTTTTCATTGAGTGACAATGTCAATATTTTGGGGGATCTAAGTTCAATGGAACTGGTCGTGTTATGATTCGCAGTATTAATTTATTTTATTTAATATATTAATAACAGATATTATAGATAAATTTCAGCTTTCTGCATTCCTTCTCCATATAAACTTTAACCGTGCCGAATCTCACAGTCTTCCGTGCACGCAATACGCTTAAAAAAGGGTATAAAGTTTTTGCTTCACGTATTAATATAATGATGATTAGGAACTAGCTAGTACCCGCGAATTTGTCTGCGTAGAATAATTATTTGAGTAGCCTATTTGTTTCTGTAAGGTTTAATGTGATTACGTGATAATTCCTTTCTTAGATAAGGACCATGTATCTAACGAGTTTAACAAAAACCATGATCAATATCTATCTAGTAGTTTTAGTGTGATACGCGCACAACGGCAAACCTACCTATATCATTTTATTTATATACATACAAGATATACAACAACTGATCATGGAACGCGTCAAACCAACAGAAAATCAGTGGTGGATTTGTATTTCCCGAAAGGTTAGGCAGAGGTGTACTAATGCAAAAACACGAATCACTCGTATTTCCTAACAAAAGCATAAATATGGATTTTCATATCCTTACTTTTAGAAATGATAGACACTTCATACAAATTTTCATCCCCTATTTCACCCTATCAAGTTTTATTTTCACGGCATAAGTTAGCCTATGTCCTTTCCCAAGGTTCAATCTTTCTCTATACCAAAACTCATCAAAATTGGTTTCAGCGGTTGAAGCGTGAAAATGTAACAGACAGACAGAATTACTTTCGCATTTATAAATATTAGTATGGAAGTATGGACTAGTATGGATCATAATATTTTGTTTTCACTATTCGCTTGAATTTAACTATCAGTTCTCCTTTACTCCCAAGTGTAAAGGAGATAGGTAATCAAAATCTAGCGAATAGTGAAAACATTGTATTATTCCTAATAATTATGACTTGCATGTTTAACATTATAATATTCAAAAATATAAAATAAAAACCTTATAAGGATTAAAATGAAATACATGATAACAGTGTTTCAATTATTGTTACATAATATACCTATTTTAATGTTAGACGTACAGTTATTGTTATCGGTTCGATTCGCGACAATCGCGCACCTGCACCGAGCCGCACTGCGCCGCGCCGCGCCGGCGCCGCTTCGACACCGACGCACTTTCAAAAAAGGCTCATTGGCCCTGTGAGCTAGCTCACTGTTTCGCTCAAATAATTTAATATTACTCAGACAGAGTCTGGCTTGTGCACAACCCGTTGTTACGCAACAAATATATCAATATCTGTTATATACGGCTATTGTCAAGTTTTATGTTTAAGCAAATACAGTCAAATGCTAATTTTACATTTCTGTATTTCTGGGTAAACATGTCCTTATAATATGATGTTTATTTTTATTATTACTTGCAAATACGCATAGGTACTACGTTAAGCATAGAAAAGAAATATAGTTTTATAATTATCTGCTATGACATCTAATTAAATGATTTATATTTTTATAATACGTACTCGTACTACAACAATTATATTATCAACTAAATAAATTCTTCCAATGAAACACAAAAGGCAGTATTGTATATATCGAAATAAAATATACTAACATATCGTAAGTTACAGGGCAAAAACTTCAATAGGTACAAAATCTAATTTAATCAGTCTAAGCACATTCATATATAGATTATATCGGTCAGTGTAGACCAAATACTAACATTAACAAATGAAGTCAGTCGTATTAGAGTGAAATTAATATATAGTTACAAGGATAATATTATGATGTGTTTTATGTGTCCGTGTCTAGTCTCCCACGCTATTGAATTCAATTATAGAAGATAGGCAGATAGGTCGCCGCACTGTACCATGCCGCGCCGTGCGAGCGTCCGTTCGTGACCCGTAAATTGGAACGGTCCCTCGCACGCCCTTGTCGCACCTTGGCTGGCGTGGACGATGCTGTAGCGGTCTCTTACAATGCAACACAACACGATACACATTGTAACAGCAACCTAATCAACTTCTCTGCAATACGTATAAGGAAACTACTTCTCACGCACGACCAATTTCAGAACATCGTCGCAAGTGTAAACAGTCCTTTTATAGACCAAAGCGAGCACAATTTTTCGAAGCTAAGTTAGAGGAGGGAGCTGTACTTTTTAGTAAAGACATTATTGAAAAACTACTTATGAAATAGTTGACACCGATTCGATATTTTCAACTGATGATACACTACGAGTAGCTACGGGCGTAGCCAGGTACGAGCAGTTGGGGGGCAGATGCTCCTTCCCTAACAAAGTGTTGGTAAACGAAAGCCAGAGTGCTCTTGACAAAAAATGTAAATATGTATGTACAGTGCAAAAATTAAAATAATATTACCTTGCCTACCTTTCCAAAATCTAGGCTACGCCCATACAAGCAGCATATTTTAACGTAACAAAAACCAAAATTCATAGAATATACATACAAGCATAACGTTACCAACACTGTTTCACGAGCTTGCTTAAACAATACTGTTTTACAATACATATCATTGACAGTGACTTCTACTAAACATAATTATTATCTTACATTGTCCAATTTCCAATAACTCCTTTTCACTAAGTCCATCAAGAACACAAATGTCAGTAAGTTAAAATCAGTAACTAGCCGAAGGCTCGATTTCGGTTTCGGCCAAAAAGTCACAGTTTCATAGGGCATAGGATTCATTGTAAATGAACAAAACCAATATTACGGATGTTACATTTTTTTAAAGTGAGGTAAATTAAATCTTTGTCATTTTTCGTATCGTCACGATACGACGATGAGTCGTATACGTATCGTATTTGGCGTATCGATTGGGATTTAAAATAAAAGAGGAGAAAGTTAGGATTACATAAAATTTAAAGCACAATTTTTAATAAATAAAATAATTGAGGTTTGCCTTTGTGCGCGCATCACGCAAAAACTACTAGATAGATTTTGATCTAATTTTTTTGATTTTACTCTTTAGATACTCGGTCGTTATGAAAACAAAAATTATCACGATATCTTATTAAACAATAATTACATAGTCCACACGAGCGAAGCGCGGGCACTGCTGGTATTAAATACAAATAAAATGTTCCAAGCAACAGAAAAACAATTTCTTAAACAGCGTATCTACGTGAATATTACTAGCGCTTTCTATCTATATAATATCAATCGTGTAATAAAAGAAAAAGATTTTATAGTTATCACTAATTTAAGTTTCGGTGATCGATTTTTGCGATTATTTTACTTCTTGTACTGAAAAGATTTCCAGTCGTTGGTCTATAATAAATAGTCTAGTTGTATAAACGTCGCTTCAACTTCGCTATACATACATTATACACATTTAAATTTTACTTTTTTAATTTTTTACTGTTTACTTTTTACCTTACGCTTTGTGCTTTCCATTCTAGTTTATGTAAAAAATTATCAAAACTTGAATTTCTTGTAAAGTCCAGTACCCCAGCGAATTTTACCTGCTATTGTTTGAGACATTACGCCCCAAATACGGCGTGCACACCTGTTAACGTTACCCGATAGCTTACTAACTTAACCTACTTTATTCAATTAATATTTGTTTTAATAAATGTGCAGTTACTTCATTAACTAAATAATTCGTAATGACTTACAGAAAATAAATTTGAAAGGAGTTAGCAAATTAAAAAAGAGTACGATCACCAAACCTACTTTATAATTATAGTTTATAACTAGTTAGTTTACTTTAGTTTATACTCTCGTGAACTTTTGTTACCAGACTTATTTCATGGAATAGCTGCTGCCAGATGTACATATTCTAAACATAGATGTTAATATATTACATATATTAGTAGACTTTTAGTTTAGACTATTAATCTATGAAATTGTTTTCGCTTTTTGACTTTTGAATGTTATGATTAGGGTAATATATAAATAATTCTATATTACCTCAAATAAATTTAACACGGGTAAAACCGTCTGACGCAGCTAGTGAAATATTATTATCATTGTTCGCTGACAGAAAGTACCAAGTTATCTTTAGGTATCGATACTTTTTGTCCGTTACTATAACGCGCTGTAAACGCGACCCTCGTGATTGTTTGCGGGACGCGAGGCGACGGGTGTGCACGGATATATACACGACGCGACATTAGGTTGAGACCCTATATCTTAAAAGTAATAGTTTATGCATGATATTGTAACTGAGAAATATATCTAATAATAAAAAACCTATTTAATATACATAATGTTGCTATTTTGCTTAAAAGGCTTAACAAAAACGACTAAGTATATAAAAAGAATTGTGTGTGTAACCTTTAAATGCATTTCAAGTGAAACTTAGTAGAAAAATAAAGTTATTCTTCACTTGATAGGCTTTAGGAATTGTTAATAATAACTGTTAAAAAATCCAAAAAAAAAATTCGTACACGGAAAGCATATGTTATTACAAAACTGGGAAGCTATAAGAAGAACTGTCAATAGTACTTGTAGAAATCAAATATGTATATGAATAAAAAATTGATTTATTATTAATGGATTATTTAAATTTGAAATATCGATCAACATTTTTTACGATAATTTTTTGACATCCCTATTATCTGTTCGAGGTAAGTAATACGAAAAGTATTTTTGTTATTTTACCTATTTATATTTAATTTTTTATTCTTACACCTTTTCGTAGATTTTCAATAAATTCACCATGTTGTTCACATGCTTATTTCATGTTTTTTTTTTTTCAAAAGTATGCAAACACTAACTTCTTTTTTAAAGTTAAATTCAACATGTGCTATAGTGATATGGCAAATCAAGTGGTGGCGGTGCCGCCTACACGCCACCACGCCGCGCCGCCACTACACCGACATTACGCTAGTACTATGTCTCCTCTACACCGCGCCGCCACCATACCGCGTCCACGCCGTTTGCACGCCGCAAATACACCACCACCACGCCACTACCACTTGATTTTCAAGAGTTCATTGGTGTATCTTCAAAGTTAAAGGTCCAATGTCAATGTAATTAAAATGGACATTAAAAAAAAAAAAACATCTAAATCGGTTCATAAACAAAGTTATAGCTGAACCACCCATAAACAAAATCTAATTGAGTAACCTCCGTTTTTTTTTTAAGTCAGTTAAAAATAAAATTAAGAGACGAAGAAATTACTACCGCAGTCACAGCTAATCTATATACATATTATAAAGCTCAATGTATCTTTGTCTGTCTGCCCGTTCATGTGCTTTTCACGCGAAAACCATTGTTTTTTTTTTATTTCGTAGCTATGTTATATGGCCAGGATATAGCATATATATTTTGTTACATAAAATAATAACGTACGAAATAAGCAGTGACGCTAATAGTGAATCAATTCGGAAAAAGACGTTTTTAAGCGCTGAAGTGGCTTACGCTGAGTAAACCATAAGAGATATATCAAATTAATGTATTGGAAGAGATCAAACAAAAAAGTCCACAATAGCATATGTATATCTCCTAAGAATAACCCACAATAAGCATCTTTGCCTTTAAAATAACACACACAGCACACACACACAGCACAGCACAGCTACACACACACACACACACACACATAGCACACCACAGCTAGTATTTTACAAATATAAAAGCACTACTTATTCGTGTTAAGCACTTAATCGCGCGGATTTTGTATAAAGTATTTAGCTTTTCCAATATATTTATTTGAAAACGTCATAGCAAGACTATTATTATAACGGTTAAAATGGTCATTTCAAAGTAAGTAAACAATATTCTCATTTATTTTAAGAATTATGATTACTTTAATTGCCTTCTGAGGACTTGCCAGAGAATGCGCATGGTTCTTAACTAATTTTCCAACTACGTTAATCGCTCACGATTTAAGTGAGAATGCCTCAAGTCTTTAGTATTTTAGTTTCGAAAATTCACTAAGTTTCATTTTATAATACTTTTATAACCAACTATTTACGAGATCATCGTAATAGGTATATGTAATTAATTTTTATTGAAGTTCTTCTTTATATTAAATAGTTTATGGTATAGTTTTTTTTTTATTATTATGGTTGTGTTATAAATGAATGACATTTTGAAAACACTCTAAATAATTTTCTTATATCAAACAAAAAGATGTTATGTACAGTGCAAAAATTAAAATAATATTACCTGCCAACCTTTCCAAAATCTAGGCTACCACATACAAACCACCATGATTTAAAAAAAAATCTATTGTTAATAAAATAATATATAATATAACGTTACCAACACATTTTCACAGAGCTTTTAAAAAACTGTTTTACAATACATATCATTGCAGTGACTTCTACTAAACATAATTATTATATTATTTTGTCCAATTTCCAATAATCCTTTTCACTAAGTCCATATTTACACAAATGTCAGAAAGTTTAAAAGTAACTAGCCGAAGGCTCGATTTCGGTTTGGCCAAAAAGTGCAAGCGACAGAAAGGAAAGTTCATGAAAGAAGAAACAAGATTACGGATGTTACATTTTTTTAAAGGGAGGTAAATGAAATCGTTAGAAATTTTTCGTATCGTCACGATACGTGAATGAATTAATAAATAACGTATTTGGCGTTTGATTGGATTTAAAATAAATAAAGAAAGTTAGGTTAATAAAATTTAAACACAATTTTTAATAAATTAACAATTGAGGTTTGCCTTTGTTGCCTCACGAAAAACTACTGAATAGATTTTAATCTGAATTTTTGGTTTTACACCTTAGATACTCCGGTCGTTATGAAAACAAAAATTATCACTAAACTTATTAAACAATAATTCCGTAGTCCACACGAGCGAAGCGCGAGGCACTGCTGGTATTAAATACAAATAAAATGTTCCATGCAAAAAAAAACAATTTCTTAAACAGCGTACCTATATGAATATTACTAGCGCTTTATATCTATATTAATATCAATGAATAAGAATATAAGATTTTAAGTTTATCACTAATTTAAATTTCACTGATCGAATTTTGCGATTTCTGACTGAATCTGAAAGTGACCAGTCGGTTGGCCTCCCTTATCCAAACGTCGCTTCAACTTCGCGAGACCATACATGAAAAGGCTAATTGTGAGCGACGACTTTTACTGTATTACTTTTTACCTTACGCTTTGCGAGGCAAAGCGAGTTTATGTAAAAAATTAGCAAAACTTGCAGTACTTGTAAGGTTCCAGAACACCCACCGAATTTTACCAGGCTATTGTATGAGACATTACGCCCCAAATACGGCGTGCACAACCTGTTAACGAAACCCGATTAGCTTACGAACTTAACCTACTTTGTCAATAAAAAATTTTAAAACAATGTGCAGTTAAACACATTAAATCTATTGAAGTTTTTCATTAACTAAATAATACGTAATAATTAAGAAAATAAATTTGAAAGAGTTAGCAAATTAAAAAAGGCCACGATCGCCAAACCTATTTAATTAAATTTTACTAATTGTAGTTAGTTTACTTTAGTTTATACTCTCGGTGAACTTTCGTTACCAGCCTTATTTCATGGAATAACTGCTGCCAGATGTACATTCCAAACTAGACGTTAATATATTACATATATTAGTAGACTTTTAGTTTAGACTATTAATCTATGAAATTGTTTTCGCTTTTTGACTTTTGAATTTTATGATTAGGGTAATATATAAATAATTTTATAATTAATTATATATTACCTCAAATAAATTTAACACGGGTAGAACCGTCTGACGCAGCTAGTGAAATATTATTATCATTGTTCGCTGACAGAAAGTACCAAGTTATCCTTAGGTATCGATACTTTTTGTCCGTTACTATAACGCGCTGTAAACGCGACCCTCGTGATTGTTTGCGGGACGCGAGGCGACGGGTGTGCACGGATATACACGACGCGACATTGAGATGAGACCCTATATCTTAAGAGTAATAGTTTATGCATGATATTACAATACAGTTAGTTACAACTGAGAAATATATCTGTTATCTGTCCGAGGTAAGTAATACGAAAAGTATTTTTGTTATTTTACCTATTTATATTTTATTTTTTATTATTACTTCTTTTCGTAGATTTTCAATAAATTCACCATGTTGTTCACATGCTTATTTCATGTTTTTTTTTTTAATAGTATGCAAACACTAACTTCTTTTTTAAAGTTAAATTCAACATGTGCGATAGTGATATGGCAAATCAAGTGGTGGCGGCGCCGCCAACACGCCACCACGCCGCCACTACGCCGATATTACGCTACTACTACTATGTCTGCTCTACACCGCGCCGCCACCACACCGCGTCCACGCCGTTTCCACGCCGCAAATACACCACCACCACGCCACTACCACTTGATTTTCAAGAGTTCATTGGTGTATCTTCAAAGTTAAAGGTCCAATGTCAATGTAATTAAAATGGACATTAAAAAAAACATCTAAATCGGTTCATAAACAAAGAAGTTATAGCTGAACCACCCATAAACAAAATCTAATTGAGTAACCTCCGTTTTTTTTTTGAAGTCAATTAAAAATAAAATTAAGAGACGAAGAAATTACTACCGCAGGCACAGCTAATCTATATACATATTATAAAGGTCAATGTATCTTTGTCTGTCTGCCCGTTCATGTGCTTTTCACGCGAAAACCATTGTTTTTTTTTTTATTTCGTAGCTATGTTATATGGCCAGGATATAGCATATATATTTTGTTACATAAAATAATAACGTACGAAATAAGCAGTGACGATAATAGTGAATCAACTCGGAAAAAGACGTTTTTAAGCGCTGAAGTGGCTTACGCTGAGTAAACCATAAGAGATATATCAAATTAATGTATTGGAAGAGATCAAACAAAAAAAGTCCACAATAGCATATGTATATCTCCTAAGAATAACCCACAATAAGCACCTTTGTCTTTAAAATAACACACGCAGCACACACACACAGCACAGCACAGCTACACACACACACACACACACACACATAGCACACCACAGCTAGTATTTTACAAATATAAAAGCACTACTTATTCGTGTTAAGCACTTAATCGCGCGGATTTTGTATAAAGTATTTAGCTTTTCCAATATATTTATTTGAAAACGTCATAGCAAGACTATTATTATAACGGTTAAAATGGTCATTTCAAAGTAAGTAAACAATATTCTCATTTATTTTCATATCGCGTTGTGT
Organism: Saturnia japonica; assembly: GCA_033032175.1. Classification (NCBI taxonomy): domain Eukaryota; kingdom Metazoa; phylum Arthropoda; class Insecta; order Lepidoptera; family Saturniidae; genus Saturnia; species Saturnia japonica. The sequence goes on from CM065305.1 coordinate 11,637,920, forward strand.
AGTTAAGACGGTGTTATTATTGTGTGGCGAGTATGTAGGTTCTCGTCCTGCGCATAGCGCCATCTCGCTCGCACATTTCGTGTAGCGCTTCGGTGAACACGAAAAAACCGTACTTTTTAGTACGAACACAAACGCGATTCTGTTTCTAAGATACGCAAATCCACGCTTAATGGTCGCTCGTCGGATACCTAGCGGTGTTAACGAAGACGAGCGGGCGTGACCCGAGCGTTCGTCGGTTACCTCCTTCTGAGGTAAACGGTAACTCGGAGGGGCCTGGGAATCTTAGCCTTTGTCTTTTTGCATAGTTAAGCCCCAGCCATCCTATCTTCAGTTTTACCGGTCTGCGCCCTCTGCCACGAGACTGTTAGGGACTCCCCTAAGGAAAACGTTAGGTCCTTTTCCTGCGAGTCATTGCACCTCGACCGCAGGTGTCATTGCTCCGGGCTCGGATAGTCCGTTAAACTCATTCGGCGTACCCTTTTGCCCTCCATGCAGGGAAGTTATTAAATTCACTCCCCCGCCCTCCAAACGCCACCGTGATGGCCGAAAACTACTACACGGATTTAGAGTTGCGATTCAAACAGCTGGAGGCCGAGCACCAGCGTTTCATCAACTTCGTGTCATTGCATATGCCATCGCTTAGCGATGAGTATATTAGCCAGGCACAGATGGCAGACTCACTACGCCCCGTCACGACCAATCAGTGCGTCACTGCCACGCACGCCATCCCCTCCACCTCCGCCGCGGTCACACCCGCCGCCGCGTCACCAGGCGCCTGCTCCGCCCACCTCGGTCCCCAGGACTGAGTACCCCCGCAACTGTAAAACGCTCGCAGCGTCCGTCCCGAGCGCAATCGCAACAGCGATGCTACACCCCTGGCCTTTATAGCCGACCCGTAAAACTCGTTGCTCCCGCAGCAGCAGTAGTGAGGCTGTCAAATTCATTCTCGTCCCTTCTGGTCGAAATTGACGCCCCTGTGAGCCCAGCCACATCTTCGGAAATGGAATTCTCCACCCATTTTACGGTCCCGCTCACTATTCCTACCGATCGCACCGTAGACGACGACGGCTTCAACGCCGTGACGACTCGCGACAACCCCGTCGCACAAACGAGCGCCAACAAAACGGCCGATAGCTCCGCCGCTCCCGACCCTCCGTATATACTTTCAAACCGGTGGTCAATAAAAAACAAAGACCCCCGCCCATTATCGTCCACGTTAAAGACATCTGGACTCGATTAGAAAACGAGCTTAGATCACTCAAAATGCAATATTCGAAGGCACGTAATATCGCGACAGAAATATCAATTACGATGAGTTCGGCCGATACTCCTCTCCGGCCACCTCTCTAAAAGCGCAAAACTACCCTGTTAAAGAAGTACATCGTATGTACTCCAAGGAAAAACGAGCCCTGCCACTGCTCGTTTTAATCCTATATAGGACCCGCGAAGGCAAAGCGATCTTCAAATTAGACACAGTATGTGTCTCTCAATGGGTCTCTCCGGCGTATCTGTAGAGCCCCCCTACAAAAACCACAAACCCACACAATGCCACAAATGTCAATTGCTATGGACATACCCGCACTCCCGCACCCCGCGCTTCCGCATCCTGCGCTCATCCCACTCAGGATCTCACCATCCAGCTCCTACGCGAGCACACCATTGTTTACAATGACCACTTCGAACAATACGGTCTCCTCAAGACCGTCACTGTATTCCCCAGGGACGCGAAGACATTATACCGTCTCGACCAAGCCACCCTCACTGAAATGCGCTCCAATAGCCAGGTCTAAACTTAGAGGCCTAAAACTATCCTTTTTTAATGCGCGGAACTTATCTCCGCAGCGTGATCTCGTCGCGACCTATCTTACAGATCACCAGATAGACATTCTATTAGTGCAGTAAACACTCTTAAAGCCGAGCAAGCGCAATCCTAGAATTGCGAATTATAATATAGTTAGTAATGATCGTGTCACCCGCGAATGTGACACTCTCATTTACTATAAGCTTTCACTATATTGTATGCCGGTAGACCCTCCGATACTTACCAACATGGAAGTATCCATATGTAGATTAGGAATGACCGATCATCCGTCCATAACGATCGTATCCGTATACCGCTCGCCGACGAAAATACCCCTCAGGTCTGACCTAGAGAAGCTATTTTCGCTTGGCACATCGGTCATTATAGCAGGTGATCTCAATAGTGGACACACTTCATTCAAAAGTTGGAGGAACACCAGTAATGGGATCCTACTCGACAGGTTCATGAACGTGCTAAACTTCCCCCCACCCCCATCCACTTTCGAGACAACTGTACACCCACAATGCTCGACATAGCTCTCTTAAAAAATATCGCGCTTCAGGTGCGTCTCATTCGAGTCATACACGAGCTCGATTTCGACCACCGGCCGGTCATCCTCCAGCTAGGTCAACCAGACGATACTAGCCCTCCCTCCGTGAAAGTGGTTGACTATGCCAAGCTTAAACATTACCTTGCGGACAGGCCGACCTCGTCCAGTCTAGATAGGATCCCGGACGTATATGAGTTAGCTGCGGACACAGGTCTCCCGATCGACTCTCTCGTTGACCACCTCCAGGTCGGCATCGGAGACGCCTCAAGAGAGGTCCAAGTGGCGAACGATCGTCGCTTTGTACTCCCTGCCGATGTGCGAGCGTTGATGACGGAGAAGAACGCTGCAACTCGTGCGCACGACTTCTATCCGACCGAGGAAAACCGCGCACGGTTACGCGCACTCCAGAGAGCGATTAAAGCCCGCATTACCGAGTTCAGAAGTCACATATGGAACACTTTAGTCGAAGGACTAAGACCGTCCCATCTGACTTACTGGAAAATAGCCCATGCACTTAAAATAGATGCCCACCCTCTCATGCCCCCCATCGAAAGGGATCCCGGCACAACACCCGCTTTAGATAGCATCGAGAAGGCACTCCGCCTTGCCGCCTGCTTGGAGAGCCAGTGCTCCCCGAACAGTGTCAATGCAAATACCGACCGAGTCGAAGGTATCCAAGCTTGCGTGGGGGTGCTGAACACTCTCCCCGCAACAGAGTCCCTGTCCCCAGTCACTTCTGAGGAAGATTGTGCCGTACTCAAAAGCCTTAAGCTTAAAAAGTCACCAGGTTCCGACGGGATCAGGAATGAAGTACTCAAACTTTACGTTTAACTTTGCCGAGTCATATAAACCCCACCGTTCACTTGCAGTCTTGTTTAACGTTGCCAGGGCCTTTGATAAGGTCTGGCACGAAGAATTAGTCTACAAGTTGTACTGTCGCGAAAACCCCGATAGATTAGTTAAAATCATCCGCGATTATCTCACAGACCGCACCTTCCGCTACAGATCGGAAGGTGTACTATGCACACCCCACCCCGTACGCTCAGACATCCACCAAGTTTCCAGCCTGGCTCCTAGCCTTTTCATTCTGTACGTCGGTGACCTACCTAGACTTCCCGTGAAAGTCGAGGTAGGGCTATACTCTGACAATACAGTCATATACTCCTCTAAAAGGCACAGAGTCCACCTCAAAAGTAGAGTCCAATGCGCCGTGACCACTCTCGGAAAGTGGTTTAACGACTGGCGAATAGCCATCAACCCCACGAAGAGCGCAGCGGTGCTTTTCGACAAGAATTCTTCAAAGATACCTAAGAGCCTCAAGCGTAAACCCCTTGAACTCTTCGGTAATCCGATTCATGGGTAAAGGAGATCAATTATCTAGATTTAACCCTAGATAGTAGGCTCTCCTTTATACCTCACATCACTAAAGTTAGGAACAGGGCCGGCTGGATCCTGATCCGTTTTCATCCTCTGTTCGGTAAGCAAAATGTCCACGAGACACAAGCTTACGATGCTACAAGATGTGTATCCGTCCGATTTTGACGTATAATTGCCCCGCGTTCGCACATATGTTAAAGGCGAATTGGAAACGGTTACAAGCCATCCTGAAAAGGTTTCTTTACCGCCTTACCGGGGCCCCTAGGTGGATTCTAACGGAAGACCTCCATAGAGATATGGATCTTCCTTCGATTCACGCCTATGCTAGACATCTCCCTCGCTCTTACTTCGACACCGCGTCGACTCACGCGAATCCGTTAATTAAAGCGGCAGCTACTTATGTACCGGAGCCCAATGCCTGCCGGCGTAAACGCAGGCCGCGTAAAATCTTCACAAATCCGGACGACAAAGTCGAAAAAGCAAATGCGTATTACTCCACCGTATCTCTAAACAGAGCACCCACGCTCGCGTAACCACCGTTCTCTCCGCAGAGGACGGACGGTCAACTTCGCTCCCGCACACCCGCCACGTCCACTCTCTCTAGCGGCAACCCTCAGAATACAGAACAAACCAGAAACCGCGAACGCACATAAAACTGAAGATACAAAAACCACTCTTAAATAGAGTGGTTTGACGTTGTTGCGATTAGTCACTCCTTTGTAAGTAGCGCGTCGTGACGTATTACAAGTGCCAATTTTAATTTTAAAATGCCGTCTTGTGTTGTTCCTACATGTAAAAATGCTGCAGGGATTATAAAAAAACAGGATGGGATCACATTTCATCTGTAAGTAGCGCATTCTAAGGTATATTTATTTAATTGTTTAATTTATTTTACATTTAGAAAATGACGCGTCCATTTTTTAAGTGTTGCCATTTTATTTTCATCGAAAATTTTACCCATTTACTTTTTTAATACTCGTGTAGAATACTTACTATTTTTGTGTATATAGAACCTTTGTAATTTTAGTTTCCCTGCTGATGAAAATAGAAAATCGGACTGGATGAAAGTCATACAAAGAGCACGGCTAAATGAGTTTTGGAAACCATCAAGCCAAAGCGTACTTTGCTCAATTCAATTTGAAGCACAATATTTTTATAATACAAAAGGTGGTTTGAAAAGACTGAAGAAAGCAGCTAATCCAACTAAGGTACATATAGTCATAATAATTACTATATTTATATTGTATCCCTCCTGGTTAAAATGTTTGTCATGTATTTTGAAGTAAGGTTTTGGTCCACACGAGCCAAGGTTCGACCACTCTAGAACCCTCGTGCGAGTCGTCCATAACTTTCGCGGCTGAGTGCCCTCTGCGCTCGCCCCCAAGTCCGGTGAAGCTGTAAAAGCCGCAGTGGCTCTGTTTTTGGATAGGGCCCCTAAGGCTAACAGTGTAGTCAGTTAAAAAAAAAAAAAAACAATATAACAGTCACAGTTACTAAGAATAGCGCTTAAGAAAAAGATACATTTCATGCAGTAAACGGTGATAGTACCTAATAATTTTTTTTATGAACTTAGATAAAATGATGTATTTTCCAAATTACCTTTCATTTTTTATAAATAAATAATCAATCGTATTGGTTTATTATTCCACTATTACCGGTTGCCCATTTCTATCAAAATAAAATATAACAAACTCACGACTAATCTCATAGAAACAAAACGTTTATTAAGGCTAACAGAATAGTCAGATCTAAAAAAAAATACAATATGTTCTAGTGTTAAAAAAGTCGGCGAACAGTCGTCATCGTAATCACTGATTACATACATGACATTGACATTTAATTTCGGTCCTTGTTATGAGATGTTTGTTTTGCTTTAAAGAAAAAATACAAACATGATAGTTATAGCATCACTTGTGATAGGCGTCGTTGCTTAGTGGCAGGAGAACTTACTGTTGACCTGAGCGTTCTCTGGTTCGATTTCTTACAGAATACACATTTGGATATTATGAGTGACGCCGCGCACGCTTTAAGAGCAGACAAAGCCAAAAAACATAATACCATCTTCAAATTATATATATATATATATTATAAACAAGTATTGTAATTTTATTAAGGAAGCAAAATTAACATAAAGTAATCTTGCGTAATAATTATGTTCAATATTAACTAAAATGTGATAAAAATCAGGGACCTTTTAGTGATATCGTAATATTGAAATATGATCAAATTAGTGAACAAAGTCAAAACACGCTATAATGTAGATGGTTATTTCAGTAGCCGACAAGAACGCGGGAGTTCGCTGCGGTCGCGTGCCTCTACGCAATTACAATAATTATGCCTCCAGTGCTATATACTATTATGGCTTATACAACAAGTGTAAACACAAAAATATTTATGTCTAGATTATATGTAATTAAATATTTTATTTATTTAATATGTACATATAATTTATCGTTGCTTATTATCTAAAAAGATGATATAATTCTTTACTACAAGAAGTACGACATTGCGTTCATCTTTATGTAAATTTATTCTTATATTATTTAAAACAACTTCAATATTGTAGAGTAGGTACCTGCTTAAGTACTCTACGGAGCAGCCATGCATAATAAGTATAGTAAGTATATTTTAATTATGTTATCAATTTATGGTGATGTACTGAATAGGTTACATTCATAAATATTTAAATCATAAAAGTACACGTTTATCAGAGCCGCGAAGTCGTTCATTGAAAAGAGAAGGTGTGGCAGCCACGACCGTGCCGAGACACCTCGTATTATAGTAAAACCATTGTTTCAAACGCGCCGATGCGCTAAGGAAGAATATTGAAAAATGAATGAAGAATATTTAATAAATAAAACTTAATAATGTAGTGAAAAAATTGATGAAAATTTGTATAGGAATAACGTTTGTTTTTAAGTTGGTAATTTCAAAGTTAGCAGGAAGACGCATTATAATTTGTGAAAAGCACCTATTTTTTACCGTTTTTGAACCAAACCAAACCCAAATATAATTAACTGGTAAAAAGAAAAGTTTTAAACTAAATTATATAGTTAGTGTTAAGTATCCTAATATCCCACTGATACAAGCTAGTTTTATGCATAATGTATAATTTTTTAAATATTTATTATTAAAAGATATAAATAGTTATATAATAGTCATAGTAATTGAAAGTATATACTCAAACGATACTTTTTAAATCAAATATATTGTCAAAATAATAGCCGTATTTTATGGAAGTCCAGCTTGGAATATAATTCATGAATTGACAAATTATAAAATTATTCATTTCGTCAACTTTCTCTTAGTACTCGCCTTGAACAATATTTTAAATGCATTGAAGGAAGGATATATTGGAAATGTAATGTATGGAAGGTGGAGAAAATTATTTTAAAAAACTCTAGGAAACATTGTACTGGTTGAATTTAAATAAAAATTTGTATGATTTATACATATGATACAAAAATCGATAACGTTACTTTCAATTATTTAAGGCGTGAAGCATGTTGCGTCTGTGGCTGTGTAGGCCAGGCCATTAGGCGCTTCGCAGGACACGCGCTGCATCCAACCTTATCTCGCACATCGAACGTGTACACGCCGCTCCTTACACCTTATCAGCGATATATCGGAATTGATTCATAATAATATAACGACAACAATCTGAACAAATAATAAAATCCTCATAATAATGAAAATCATTTTAATTTGTTTAGGTATATAATGCCTTAAATTGCTATTCACCATACAATAAATACACCACACTTATCTTGGATGTGTCGATAAATGATAAAACAACGTTTCATATTCCATCTATATTTATACATATTCAAACTAACATTTTTAAAGTCTGTTCATTAAAGATATAAGGAAAAAATTATTGAACCATTTTTTTTTTTCAGATAAAATTAGGCGTAACTTGAGGTAATATATAGAAAGAAAGAAATTATATATCTGTTGACTTCATATAAAACTAATTAAATATAAAACGACTTCCGTTATCAATCGGTGTATCCAGTTTAAATGATATTGTAGCGGAAGTTGTTACGGCACGCCACCTGTGCATAGTTTTGCTAAATAGAAATTGTATTATAAAAGGATTCGTTGAATCATGTTAGGACACAATAAAGAAAATCGGAAAAAGTGTATACAATAACAGTGAATAGTAATTAAACACTACTTCCGGTATTTAGGCTACAAATCAGTTCGTAGTAAAGAGTGGTAGAAGCTGTGCAAAATTTGACTGGGGAAGTACTTACCACCGACCACACAATAATTTATTCGCTAAGATAAGATAGATCCGTATGAAATAAGATTAGTTAAATGTTGATTATTCGCTTATATTTCGTACATTTTCAGTCTATAATTTAGTAAAATATTATTAAATATGTATAAATAAACCTCTAATGCGGCCATCGTCACAACAAACTTATATCGGATGGTTCAGTGGTTGCGTGTTCGGACACTGCATCGCTTCGATCACCGAGGGTTGGAATCCCATAATGAACTCTGAGCTTTGGATAAGAAAAGAACGTGATGAACACATAGCACGATGTTACGCCATTTTCTAAAACCCTCTTGGTCAGATATCACTTTCAATCTGAAAATTTGTCGCTAAGCATCTATTAGCTCAACAGAAACGTCTTAACGATATGATTATGTTACTATAAAGTTTTGTCTTTACAATTTCATCCGTAACAGGGCAACCAGTGCGAGGTACGTCCTTAACATCAAAATTTCCGGACTGAAAACGTTTGAACCGCTTGAGTTGCATTTTTGCCTTTTTTGTAATACAATTTTAAAATATATCGAATTTCTTCATTACATTCACTCATTTTTACATAAAGAAAAACAAATTAAAAATAGCAGGAAACAACTTTTTTATATTAGTAGCTGCGCACATGCTAGAAGGAAAGACCTATATTATTTAGTATTGAAATACCTCAAAGGCTCAAGTAAGATATAAAAGAAGAGATGTTAAAATAAGTCAATGGTTCTTACTTAACAAACAACCGTCAAAATCGCATTCTTACCTATATACATATATATAAGCACTATACCTTTGTTGAAACAATGTTGGAACGCTTTCAGAGTTTCAGCAATATTCTGTTCTCCGACGAAGCCCATTTTCACTTAAATGGGCATGTCAATAAGCATAATTGCCGTTATTGAGCTGCAGAGAATCCACGTGCAAAACATCAAAAGCCTCTGCATTCACCGAAAGTAACCGTTTGGGCGGCCATATCAGCACACGGAATTATCGGACCCTATTTCTTTGAAAAACAACGTAGGCAATCTGTCACTGTAAATTCCGACCGATACATAGCCATGTTAAGGGATTTTTTCTTTCCGCAACTGCAACAATTTGAAGCCTATAATCGTGCGACGTGGTTTCAACAAGATGGTGCGACATGCCATACAACTAATGTTTCGTTGCGGCCGTAAACGAGATGTTTGCTGGAAAACTGATATCGCGCCGAGATGACATTGCATGGCCGCCTAGAAGTCCGGATCTAACGCCACCGGACTTTTTCATGTGGAGATACCTGAAAAGTAGAGTCTACTCCAATAACCCAGCCACGATTAACCAGTTGAAGATGAATATCCGAGAAGAAATGGCAGCTATTCCTCGCGCAATGTGTCAGCGAGTTTTTACCAATTTGAGGTTCAGATTCAAGGAATGTTTGCAGCGGGTTGGTGGACACCTGAATGATGTAATTTTATGAAATAAATTTCCCATATGTCTATTATAATTGAAATAAAGATGTGTAAGTGAATTTTATTTAGTTTTTTTTATTATTTTTTTAAATTACGTAAATATTTCTGGCCCAGCCTGTGTATGCAACCATAAGTAATGTCTTCCAGGAACTATAACCACGGATATAACAACAGACGGATGGAAATAGAAAGATAGCGTGTTAGACTGAGAATGCATTAAAAAAGAGATAATATTGTTGAAACTTGAAACTACCGTAAACAGTTCATTCCGTCTTTACAATAAGGGCGCACAAGGGGCACGTGCCCTGGGCCCCCGGCCGCAGGGAGCCGCCGGTGTGACGATATATTCGTTTACGTAGAAAAGAAAGCTCAATTTACTTAAAATGGCTGATGAAGTTCTTAAATTATATATTGGAAACCAGACCAAACTTCTAAATATTTTCAGAATATTAAACATTTTACTAACAAAAAAACCTATAGTAAACCTTTTTAAGCCTGTAACTGGGTCAGGTTGGATCACATTGTAATTTAGATATTTTAGAATAATTACATTTAGTTATACCGTATAAGTAGTATCCAATTCACTTTAAGAGTTTCATATGCTTATAAATAATAAGAAATATTTTTTTTCTTAATTAAAAAAGTTGGCCGTCACGAGACGCTAAGGTAGATGCTAAACATCGTAAATATTAAATAAAAAAGTTTGTGTGTCAGCTCCAACGCACGACTGGAGATTACTATCTTTGAATATGGAATAGGCAAAAAGGTGATTTGTTGACTGACTCACTGTACCTGTACCTTAAAAGAAAGTCACTGTGAAGATGTTTATTTTATTATAATGTGTATAGTGGTCAAGATCCCAACCAACCGCTTTTAATCTACTTATCTTTTAACCTGAAACTTTGAAATGATCCAGTCGGTCTATTTAAAAAAAAAAACCGAATTCGGCTCCACACCGCCAACGTTGTGTTTAAAGCGTCCCACGCCAACATCCATCAACATTGGGTCCAATAATCGGTCTGACCCACCGCATTTGATGTTTCACATCAAAACGTCGCTATGGCACAACCATTTATATTTTAGTTAATGTTAACAAAAAAGAAAATCAACTTCTATGATCTTGAGTAGTTCTCTAGTGTATCTTTGAAGTTGATGGTCCAATGCGAATGAAATTATAATGAGACCACCCTTAAGGTATCCCCATTCCAACGAAAAAAGAATCATCCAAATTGGTTAATAAATAAAGAAGTTATGACTGAACATCCGTTAAAAAAATATACATAAGTATTGATAATCTCCTTCTTTTTTATAAGTCTCTTAAAAACGAAAAGGACGTAACATTTGTAGGACTTTTACTACTCTAAATATAGTTTAGTCAAGAAGTTAAAAAACGTGTCTTAAAATCTTTTTATTGTAAAAAATATCCAAAATTATAAATAATGAAAGATTTAAAAAGGGGGTCAAGTTTTCTACAAGTTATTCGAAAACTATTGGTGCTAAAGAAAAAAAAATGTTAGAGGTGGAAATTTCCGAAAAATATATAATAACTGCCGACTGAGTGCAAAAACATTTTATTAGCCATTGAAAATTCATATGCAAGTCCTAGATAAACATAGCCTCAATATTTAAAAAAAATATAGGTAGGTATATCATGGGTATATTTGAAAAAATATATTTGGATTCCACACTTTTTTCACATGGGATTGATTACCTCTCTCCCTTCCCAACCCCTTCTCACTATCTAATTCTGGGGCATGAAATCTAAAATCCAACCGAATCATTAATACATAATGAAATTAGTGTTTTATATGAAAAACGTAAAACGAAAAAAATATTATGAATTTATACGTTTAATCAATCGAATTATATACCATTATTATTAAAGCACATTCACTATTTTATAGGTAGTTCATTGTTTCCATTGCTGAAAAATTGTGAGAACGAGATTCAATAAAATCTGTGAAGGCGGTTTGGATAGCCTCATCGGAATTTAATTTTTCCCCTTGCAAGAAATTGTTCCAATTTCCAATTCCAAAAAATGTGGTAATCTGTTGAAGCAAGGTCCGGGGACTATGGTGGGTGTCGTAGACACTCCAACCAAAGTTACTCTAATTTAACGACCATCTGTCGTGAAGTATGGGGTCTAGCGTTGTTATAATTTTTTTATGGCAAAGTGCAGCAAACAAGCTGACAGCCCCTCTGATGGTAAATAGTTACCGTCACCTATGAATAACTGCAACACCAGAGGCATTACAGCCATGTTGCCGACTTTGAAGACCGTATTTCAATCCCTTTTTAAAAGCCTCTTGCTATAGCTCTGGGGCATAAGAGTGCTGGGTAACCCATTCCACAACCCTAGCGTACTACGCGAAAAAAAAAGTTCTTGACAACCTCACTGTTGTTGCGATTTGATTAGGTTATAGATTATATAATTATTATATGATAAAATAAAAATAAAAAAGCCTTTACTTCATGCACTGAACATTTTTTTACATATTTTGTTGTTTAACATTTTGTACATGTGTATCTCAGAATCTGTATTCTGAGATGTGTATGATAACAATGTAGGTAATGATTTATAAGGAATATTACTTATTGTTACATAACACTTCGTAATAATTAATTAATATTTTTCAGTATTAGTATTTAACAGTATCTGATGATAATACAATGAATGAATGAATAATCTATTGCACTTTTAGTTTGTACACTGGCGAGTTTAATGAAGTGATAGTTATAATAATGGTACTTAGTTAAAATCTAATAAATTAAATTTGAATGGTTTTATTTTTTATAAAATTATCGAATTATAATAGTAAATTAAAATGTAAATAAAATTAAAATAACAACCATGAACCCCTCAAGTTGTGAGGATTTAGGCCTCATCCAGAGAAATCCGACGATCTTGGCCTTTGGCTTCTGTCAGCCAAATTTTGCCTGAGGCTTGTGTGATGTCGTCTGCCCATTTAGTTACAGCTTCCTCTTTTCGAGTGCCTGTAATACTTGGTCATGGCATCATGCAAATTGTCCATCGATCGTGGCCTGCGCATCTCCATTTTAACTTTATAGCGCGGGTGAGAATAGTGTGACGAACTATTTGACATTTCCTGATTTTTGCAACACTTCTCTCCGTGCTTTGCTGGCAGGACGTGATTTTATTTTTAGCTCTTCTAGTGAACTACCACGTTTGACAGGCGTCGGACAACGAAGGTAGAAGACATGAACCCATGACTTTTTTCTATTGATTTTCATTGGGATCTGGCTTTTTGAATTTCCTTTAGGCTCCAAACTTTTTCCATGTCGTTTTTATTCTTATTAAATAAGAAGAATAAAAATTATTATATAAGTAGTTACTAATTTAGATTGAATTATAGATTGAAACTTATACTTATAAACTATTTGGTACCAAGTACTCACCATTATACTCAAGACTGCTGATCCTAGTTATATGCCGCCCACGCAGTTGTCAAAGAATCCAATCACGGTCGTTAAAGCCAAAGAGCATCGATACTCCTATTTAATATTAATAGTACAACTACATTTTTTACCGTTTATTAACGCTATCACCGTTCCTATAAAATCAGTAAATTTATTTATCAGAATTGATGTTGCACTGATTGCGAATATTAGGTAAACAATACACAGATATTACACAAAACAGAACTTTTGTCAACAAGAATTTTCTTCGATTATTCCTATCCTTATATAATACATATATTTTAAAATCTCTGTTTAATGAATAGATAGATTGTTTATTTTATTTTAACAATACTTCTTTAAGTAAGTAAATACTTATATAAGTAATAAAAAGGAGAGCACTCAACTCAAATGAACCCGAATTATTTGGTGACTTGTTCATCAACAAAAGGTTAAGAGTCATTGAAACCTCGGTCTGTTCATTATGTTATTGTTTATGGAAAACTCCCACGCTGTGCTCGATAGTCTGTACAGGTACACGTGGATTTCATTCCTCCGGCACTTGATCAATGCAATGTTTCATTGTAAAAAATTTGTTAGATTCTAGATAATTTTTGTCTAAATTCTAAATAAACAGCCTATGTATACAACACACTAACATTGGATATATAAATTATATCAGTAATTTTACGAACTGCTTCAGTAAAAGCACTGCTATCGGCGTCGAAATTCTTAAGTTCGACTAGTAAACAGGCCTGCATTTAATATGCAGTCTTAACCTAATACAACATAATACTATAATATCTTACTATATAGCTGACCCGCGTAACTTCGTCCGCGTCATATAAGAGAGAGAGAGAAAAAGTTAGAGAGAGTGCGTCGTAGATACTGTATTATAGGTACCACCCTCTTCCCACATTATTCTGCTTAATAAAAATGCGCTCGCGGTACTTGATCATTATTTTGCCGCCGAGTTATTTTAAAACTGTGATATCTCCTAAGATATTTATTTAAATCAATTACTGTAAAGGGCAATTTTGTTGAAAGTAAATACTTGCGATGAATAACGTATTTATTTCGATAAAGATTAAATCACCTTCGCAAATGATTCATTATTTTAGAACAAATTTTATTACAATAAAAAAGGTTATATTGAGTAAACCTTAAAAGATAGCCATATGCTGTCCCCGACTTATTTTTAAAACTTTTTAAGAGCAACAATTTCGTCACACACAATTGTAGCATAACTTTAACCATTCACACAGCGCACGCAGTGGAAGCTCTCAAATGGAATAAATTACTTCCGTTTTTGCAACATTTTTCATTGATGCTCCGGTCCTATTGGTCATAGCGTGATATTATATAGCCTATATAGCCTTCATCGATAAATGGGCTATCCAACACTAGAACATTTTTTCCATTCGAACCAGTGGTTCCTAAGATTAGCGTGTTCAACAAAACAAACACTTCAGCTTTATAATATTAGTATATACCTAATAAACCAAAATATAATATGTACTGCAGTCATTTATGTACTTTGCAAATAACATCATTGCATATTAAATTCATACAACTTTAGATAGTCAACGACCTGTTTTACCTAATTTAGATTTAACTTAATTGACACAAATTACACTAGAAAAAATATCTATATCGAACACTACTAAATATACGAAAACCAAATAAATAAACAAAAATATCTACATAGACATGTGCCAATAATATAATGATATTTTAACAAGTCAAAATAATAGTGCTTATTATTAGTAACTAAGCTGTCAATAGCCATTATACTACATAGAGAATGCAAATAATATATTTTAACAATATGCCTATTTATGATTTCATCACACCTTAAACTTACAACAGGACGACTATGAATATTCACAATGGAACTTATTTAACACCTTACAATCATCGTATGAATACTTTCTAAACATTTGACATAAATGCGACCTTGCTTGTTTAATTAAGTGCTACTTGGACATACGCGTTCATTGGGATATGCCAATACCTTGACACTCGGGTCATTCACTGAATTTGGCCACACTTATATCTCGAGATTAAAGTTGACTGGCATCAAATCATAGCAATACTCACCTATGATCTTTAGAGAATGTATAATTATGATAAAGATATTTCTTTATATTGTCCGTAGGTACTAATATATTATATTCAATAGGCGCTAAATACCTTAAGTTTATCAACAACTTGTTATGTCAAGGCTGTCTAACTTTTTGCACGTAAGCTCTTCATACCTATGCTTCATTTTAAATGTAACTTAACTACTGTAGGTAGGGTAAATAACCATAGATTGCATCTTCTCTTTCAGTAATCTCAGTTACAATTTAAAATTGATTTAATGACAACTCTTCTGGATTAAACGTCCAACATATATTCATACTGTCATTATTATGAAATTCAAATTAAACTATTTTTGTGACCGAGTGGTCCTTCCTACCTTTAAATTATTGTGCCAGTAGCAACATTTATTTTATTCAAATATCTCAAGCTCTTTATCTTCATATGCAAGAACATCGTCAAGATTTTTTCCTAGACAGTTAGCAGATTGTATTACTAATTTGAAAAATGTACATGAATTCCAAAATATTTATTTATAACTGCAGAGGATTGTTATTCCACTGGTATAATCTAATTTAGGTGAACTTATACTAATGTTTTTAGTTACGAGACCTTATGAGAGATGTTCGTTGAATCATTGTATTATTAAAACGATGTGTTGAGTGGTGGACGTGGTAGTAGGTCACGTCATGGCGGGCGTGTCACGTGTCCTGCCGGTGCATGGTTCATGCACCATGAGGCACTTGCGGTCGAGCAGCGTGAGGCGCCCGCGACCGCCACCCGCTCCAATATATCGTGTCTCAGCTATCGCTTTCACGTCGTCGTTATCGCCCCAGTGATAATCTGCATAGTGCGAACCGTTATTGAAAGCCACGGTACTAGTTTGTGCGTGAAGGCTACAATAGCGGCACTTTAATCTGATATTTATTGACCGAGAGATCGAATGAGGCTGCACTAAGAAGTGACCTAAAACTGAAAAGTATAATAATAATGAGACATAGAATAAATGTAGGAAAGAAAATATATTTTTCAAAAGCATGACCCCTGTTTGAATTTAAAAAGGAGTTTATATGAAACTGAAATTGTTTTTTTTTTAAACAATAAAAATCAAAGATGTTAAAAATTTACAAAATTACATGAATATAAAAAAGTACAGTAACTTAGTTAAATTTTTATAGAGGTAAAGTATTTTTACCACCATATAGGTACATAAAGTAATAATTTTCTCAACAAAATTGAAAATTTTAATTCAATTTCAATCACAAACAATATCCTGTCAAATGAATGCTCATTATTATTATTCACGTTTTACAAGATCGTACAATGATCATTAGCTAAGCCCTTTAATTTTAAAGATTAAGTAATTTATTCGGAATTTCTTTACTACTTACGCCTGAAATAGATAAACAGTTGTTTCGTGTTTCTGCAACAAAAAACGTTTGTTATTAATTGGTAAGGTGAATTTGAAACAAATCGTAGAAAAGAAGTGCAACCCGTACTTCTTTCCCTTAATTAGTTTCAAATTTAACAAGTTCTGAACAATTAATAACAAACGTTTTATGTTGTAGAAACACGAAAAAACTGTTTATCTTTTTCAAGCAGATGTATCAAAGAAATTCCGGATACCTAAATTAATTACGATAGATTTCCGCAAATTTATGCCTACGTCATTTAAATAATTTTAACGATACAAGCTCACGTATTCCGAATTATTTTCTTTCCGAATTATTATCTTTTGATTTCTCAACACGATAAAATTCAAATTTTGAACGTGGAATTTACTACCATGTACAAAATCTTGAATCATTGTAAAATTTATACGAATATGTATTGTGTGTATAAATTTTTATTTTAACGAAAGTCATATTTAATTACGAAAAATTAAAAAGAGTTAAACATTGAATGTGGGCGTGAGCTGGTGGCAGGCTACAGGACTTGCCCGCGCCTATCAATGATCAATTTTTGTTCCAGCGAGATAATCTTTTGATCGAAGTAATTTCTCTTCAGTCTTGTTGTTGATAATATCAAGAGAACAACGGTTTGCATCGTTCTGCATAATTATTAACTTGGAATTTAATCCGTGAATTCTCAGTAAAGCTTCATCTTTGCTTATTCATTTTCGATAAAATATTGTCAACATTATAATTCAACAGAATGTTATTCAGTGAAAACCTAAAAATATAATAGAAATAGAAATGCGGATATAAGAGGCGACTAAATGCACAAAGATCGAGGTAATCAGAACCAATTTTCTATTACTATTGCTCGATGGACATATTCCGACAACAAACACGATCGTCCCGACCTCCGTGGGAATGCCCCAGTCAGGTAACGGAGAGACGGACAAATGATGTTGGGCGATCTATTGCCTGTAATTGATGACGACTATTGTACGGTTTTGAAAGAGCCATAAATGTTTGTCTTCGTTCTGTTACCTTCTGTTTGTATTTTGCCATTGCAAACCACAAGCTTGTTGCCTTAATTCGCGCTAATATTATGTAAATAAATTCTCAAAAACTAGACAATAATCATTTCTGTTGTAGGTACATTTTGTATTCTCAGGTGCCGTTAATCCACTTGTCATATCCACTCAATCCGTTGTGTAATTGGTGCAGAAAAGACTACCTACATCTAATACCAATATCTTTACATAAGTAGGTACCTATCTGACACAATGGCCGAATGGATGACACCTCTTGAGAATGTTAGTATATAACATCTACTTACATATTCATATTATAGTTATTTCTAAAAAGTTTAACGAAATGACTATATATTACACCTTATAAATACATAAAAATTAGCATCACTAGGTAATATCGCAAGTACATACGCCAAAGATAAGTTAGATAAATGCAATATATATATTCAGATTACATATTATTTCATTGAATAGTTAGTTAAGTTACTAGTTTCGTGATAATACAAATATAGTTTTATGTGCGCTGGTGCCTGAAATAACTGTCCGGCAAAAGTATATCCGTATTGAATCGGTTAATCTATACAATTAATAAAATTGAAATGTCTATTTGTAATGTCAAAATAACAGCCTTTTACTAAATGCATATCAAAGTATATACGATAACTAAATCAAAAAAACCATTTATAAAATTTCTGTCCATCTGTCTTTCTGTCTGTCTGTATGTCTGTTTGTTCCGGATAATCTCCGAAACTGTTGGACCAATTTTGACGAGACTTTCACTGATAGATAGCTTATGTTATAGGGACTAACTTAGGCTACTTTTATTTTAGAAAAAAAATGACGGTTCCGCCAAATAAAAAAAACTGGTCATGGTGAACCAATTCGGGCGCTTAAATGGCTTACGCTGAGTAAACTAAAAGAGATATAGCAAATTAATATACTACATAATTATAGGCATTAAAAAGACCTACAAAAAAGTCCGAGAGAGTATACGTCTATCTTCTAAGGAACACCTACAATAAACACTTAAAATAGTCGGGGCGGGGGAGCAAGATTCACGCGGGCATTCTGTAGTCCACGTGAGCGAAGCCACGGGCACAGCCTTTTTAAATAAAATAACAGTACGTCAGTGCCAGAAATAACATTGTAAAACTATTGTCTTTTAAATGCAATAATTGTTTGAGGAAAATAGACTACTAAAGGAAGACATTTTTCTAATAATAATTAGGTAGGTACCTACTATCAATTAGTTAGTTATCAATGCTTATACTGCGTGAAAGTAGTCAATGTCCTCTGGACTTTCTCCGCAGTCTATATGCAAATGTAGGTACCTAGGTAGGTAGGTAGGTACTCTTTGCTTCTAGTAAACTCTAAACTTTCATCACAATAACAAATATTCAATCAAATCAGTTCAGTTCTTTATCCATAAAGAGGTAGTTACAAGCTCACTTTCTTTAATAGGTACCTAGACACCTTTTCTAAGAATTTATTTTTGCATTACAAAATGTTAACCTGCAATTTAAACTACAAAAAATTACCCTATAGATTTATCAGATATTGTAATATCTCTAAAAGCAGAAGTGTGGTCAGGACAGTGGTCGGAGGGATGTCCTAGTTGGAGGATGACCAGGCGGTGATCGGAGTCGAGTTCGTGTACTACTTCTACGAGTTGTAACCGAAGCTTGACCCCTTTGAGTAGGGCCACATCAAGCACTATCGGACGACAGTTATCTTGAAAATGGGAAGTTCTGAGGGAGCTATGACGTCTAAGTTCAACACATCAAATAACTGATCTTGTATCCTACCGTTACGGGAATCCCTCGAATTGTTAAAGCTAGTGTGACCACTGTTGAGGTCACCTGCTATTATTACCGAGAGACCGAGTGAAAAGAGCTCCAGATTGGACCGTACAAGTATTTTAGTCGGCTGTGGGTATGCGGATACTATTGTGATTGACGGATGGTTCAGTCATACCTATTTTACATGTAGAAACTTCCATATTTGTAAGTTCGGGAGGGTTAAGTGGCATACAGTATAGGGAACGCTTATAGTAAATGAGAGTGCCGCCACCTCTGGTGACACGGTCATTTCTAACTATGTTATAGTTAGCGATCCTATGATTGCGCTTACTAGGTTTTAAGAGTGTTTCTTGTGCGATATATATGTATGTAGTAGTGTATATGCTGAACAGTTTTTAGTGTATGTGTTCCTTTTTGTCAAACCCAAATTTGAATATTAGTCGAACTTCGGTACCGGAACTAGGCAAAGAGCCTGTGACTCGGATATCGGAACAATAAGAGGTCGGTGTAAGTTATGGGTCCGTGTAATGCTTAAGCACGTGTTACGTGTATGATGTATAGTGTGTAGATTATGTAGATGTATATACTCTTTGTCTGTAAAGAGTCTATTTAATAAATATAATTATTTAACGAGGTTAATACTTTTCAAGATATGTCAACTATAATATTAATATTAGCTGTGCTTCATGGTTTCACCGGTCCGGTGTTAAATTTATTCGACACTCTCCACGACACCGCGCCGCCGCTCTGCCAACGCATCCGAATAGTGGTGTAGCCTTATCGTTGTTCTCACTTCTCATACTTGTCTACAGCTTGCCAGATTGCTCGACGTTCACGGTTACTGATCCGATCTTTATGTTCGAAGCGTTAAGTTATATAGCGTATAACCTTTCTCGATAAATAGGCTACAAAAGGCAAAAACAATTTTGCAAACCCGACTGGTAATTTCGGAGATCACATTTTCCAGAAACAAACAATCTCTTTAGCTTTTATACCACCTATTGGTATAAATTGTTATTGTAATATTTATAGGTAGGACAGGACACATGCAGTGACTTACTACTTATCTGATATCTCTTCTCCGAGGTTCCCACGTTATATTATTGAAATATCGGTTACAAGTCACTTCAATTTATATTACATGTTTAATAATAACTGCTATTCATATAGGAAGGAATATTAAAGGAAAGAATGAACGATTTAAAGAAAAAGTATATTTAATTGATGGTACAAAGTGATTTATTCATACCTATGGACAGATGAACCAAACGCTAGCAAGTTGTAGCTTGTATGGTATCATCACCAGGTAATTAAAATCGTTAACACTATTAAAGTAAGTAGGTACGTACAGTCTTTACACTACTATACGTGTGCAAAGATTGATAATGTCTACTAGGTTTTGACGGTGAATCCTAGATAATGTACAAGGTTTAGTTAGATACCTACAATCAGCTACAATAAATGTTTCTGGCTCCAATCCCTTACTGCTTTTTTCTTTTACGACTAGGAAATCATTTAAAAGTAACTTCAATTCTAAATAACTTTTCAAGAGTCTGTAAATTTTAAGTAAGTACGTATTAGCACTAAAGTTTTTAAATATAGGTATAGTTTACATGAACCTTATACGACTAAACCTCAACCAACAATAAATATTATAGGATTCAGAATTATCTCTGTCTACAAAATACGTTTAATAAAACAAAATTATTTTCAAATTCATAAGATTTTATTTCAAGGTATTTCAATAATCAAGGCAGTTATTCTTTTTGTTAGATTACTACATTACATTACTAGGTGTAGTAATTTTAAGAAAATATAAAAAAATACACGTTATAAAGTCAATCTTGAATTGTCTCCGAAAATGCATTACAATGCAAGAATTACCTAAAGACATACATACATACCTAGCATAAAACATTATGATTTATAGAGTTAAAAAACAATTCGTTTTTTAGATGATTATAAAAATTGTATTAAACATTAACTAATATAACTTACATTAAATCACAACGGCACGTTACAAATTTACTTATTTATACACACATTTAATTATGAACGTCCAGTCTAGTGCATCATTGGTAGTCGATGTAACACAGCCGTCGACAGGATAAATAAGTTCATCAAAAAATCATTCAAATACAAATACTCTTACGCCCTAAAAAAGTACAACAAATCACAGACGTTAATTTTAATACGAAATATATATTTAAGAATAATAATTTTGAGAGTGCTTAAAATTATTTCAATTAACAGTCTCTTTTACGATACGATCTGGTTAAGCCAAAAAATTATGAGCGCAAGCCTCGAGGCGTTGTGGGGATTTGGACATTAATTTACCTCTGTAAATATTGCCTCCATGTTATAGGATTGGTTTACGATTTAAAATACTCAGCTCCACCTTCATTTGCTTTCGGAAATTTGCGTGTTAATACGCGTAGCGGGTTGTAATTATTTATTTTTAAACAAGACAATTTTTAACAAAAAGGAAAATCAACTTCAATGATTTTGAGGAGTTCCTTGGTATATCTTCCAACTCGAAGGTCTAATGCCAATGAGTACATATACACATGTTCCTTCCTTCCTCCCAGGAGGATCCCAGTATACGTTACTTTAGTTCGAATTTTATGGATAGGGAATAAGGGAATCAGTTAGATCGCGACTTCTTTGCAATCACGGCAACAACCCAAGCCGAGGTCCGGCCACTTTGACACCCTTGCGCGCTTGTTGCCCATGCTTTCGCGGCTAAGTGCTTTAAGCACTCACCCCCAAGCCCGGTAAAGCTGTAAAAGCCATCAGCGGCTCTGTTTTCGGATAGGATAGGCTAGTCAGATCGAAAAAAAAAAATTGCCAATGAAATTAAAATGGGACCACTCTCGAGTTATCCCTTTTCCAACAAAAAAAAAAAACATTTAAATAGGTTCATAAACAAAGAAGTTATGGCGGAACATCCATAAAAAAATACATTCGAACTGAGAACCTCCTCCTTTTTTTGAAATGAGTTAATTAAAAAAGTAATCAACATTTTGGTGACAGTACTAACAATGTTGTTAACATGAGTTACGTTCAGATATGAATAACATTAATCTATATTTACATATAATAATTATTATAAAGAGGTAAAATTTGTAAAAATGTTTGTAACAGGAATCTCTGTAACTACTGATTCAATTTTGAAAGTTATTTCACAAATACGAAGCTACATCCCTTATACAAGGTGTCCAGAAAGGGTATCGGGTATTTGTTTTCGCGCCATATTCGAAACGGGGCGTCTAAAGGGTGAGGGGTTCGTGGCGTCCGCCATTTTGTGGAGTTTTAGTCACGATGGAACAGTACTCGGGGACGCATCGCGCATTTTGCGTACGAGCGTATTATCGTAATGGTGATTCAATAGTGACTGCTCAACGTCTCTATCGTGCGGAATATCGTACACGCCACGCGCCATATTCGAAACGGGGCGTCTAAAGGGTGAGGGGTTCGTGGCGTCCGCCATTTTGTGGAGTTTTAGTCACGATGGAACAGTACTCGGGGACGCATCGCGCATTTTGCGTACGAGCGTATTATCGTAATGGTGATTCAATAGTGACTGCTCAACGTCTCTATCGTGCGGAATATCGTACACGCCACGCGCCAAGTGACGATAGCATTAGGAAATGGATCAGGATGTTCGAGAATACAGGTGCGACAGTTAAAATCCAAAACTCTGGTCGTCCTCGTTCAGTTCGCGATGAAGAAACAATTGAAGAAGTTGAGGCGTCGGTTCGTCAAAATCCGTCTTTATCTATCCGAAAGCGAAGCCAAGCGTTGAACATCAAAAAATCGTCTTTACATTCGATTTTAAAGAAAGACTTACATCTAAAAGCCTATAAAATTCAATTGGTTCAAGAATTGAAGGATACGGACTATGCTAATCGACTGAATTTTGCGAACGAAATGCTGCAGCGATTTAACAACATACTGTTCAGTGACGAAGCAAATTTTCATCTGAATGGTCATGTTAATAAGCAGAATTGTCGGTACTGGGCAGTGGAGAATCCGAGACGAAAGCATAAACGACCCCTGCATAGCCCAAAGGTCGTTGTTTGGGCCGCTATGTCTGCTAAAGGCATAATTGGTCCTTATTTTCATGAAGATCAACGAGGCCGAGCAATTAATGTGAATAGTGACCGTTATTGCGATATGTTGCGAAATTTGTTGGTCCCAGAGTAGCAGGAGTTTGCAGGTTCAACTCAAGAACGTGGTTCCAGCGAGATGGGGCCACTTGCCATACCTCAAATGACTCAATGGAAGTTGTTAACGAATTATTCCCTAATAAAGTCATTTTGCGAAGGGGTAACATCAACTGGCCTCCCAGAAGCCCCGACCTTAGCCCGCTTGACTATTTTGCATGGGGATACCTTAAAAGTAAGGTTTATCAAAACAATCCGACGAATCTAACCCAGTTAAAGCAAAACATCAGGTCAGAAATGGCAGCAATATCGATAGCTATGTGTCAACGTGTTATCGCCAATCTTCGTTTCCGTTTAGAAGAGTGCAAGCAACGTAACGGTCATCATTTGGATAACATCATCTTTTCCAAATAATTCTCCAATTCATATGCTAATAATAAACAATAAACTTTTTTATTGCATACAAATAATTTTTGTTTCATTGAACTTACAAATACCCTGATACCCTTTCTGGACACCTTGTACTATATATTATACCATATTTATATTGTACTTAACGCGAATGAAATTGCGGGCGGTTACTAGTTTAATATATAAAACTTCTGGACTGTACAACTTTTAAAAACTGTTTTTTTTTTTATTTAATATAAATAAAGACATACTTATATTAATAATACCCCTTTCAAAAAAAGATCTAATATAATATCATACTTATTGAATTAAATAATACAGATACTTGTTGTATTTCATTTTAATATAGCTAAGTAAAAACAGAATCGATACCTATGTAATTCCGACCATAGCTACTCGTACCTAGGCTCTATGTATATTGGTACTTAGCTTAACCCTTCAAGTAAGTAAGTTTCAAGCATTCTCAAGAGAAAAAGCTTCACACGAATACTATATGTTTTAAGTTATCATTAACATGTATTAGTGGTTTTGCAAGCATTAAATTACTATTTTTACACTTGATTTCCTCTATATGTTTTTATGAGACCACAAACTAAAATTCTTACGTTATACTAACTTATGTGCTTTGTGCATTTTAGGGTTTCAAATAAATTATTAATTCGATTAGAAATTTAGACTAATTTTTTTAATGTTTCATTGCAGAGGTTTTGGAATTTTCACCTTGCTACTCAATAAGGTGCGGATTTGCCAAAAACCCACATTTCCATTTATTCATAAACATTTACTGATGTTTTAAATACCGTGTTTTATGCAGCTAACTTTAAAATAAAGATACCCTGTTAAATCTTTAGTTTTAACCAAACACGATGTACAAAATATTAGATCCTTACAAATTACGATATTGACATTTAGTTGACATTTTGATCTCAAATACCTATCTAGCGATTGGTTAGGAATTCCAAATTCAAATTTATTTCAAATTTAGGCTTGTGTATTTGTGTTTCGGATTTAGTGATTCATTTGTTTTCACACCATTTAAATTTTACTTCATATCGTTCTTTTCACAAACTGGAAAACTTAAAATATCGCGTTATTTACAATATGTGTCCCACCGTGGCAAAACACATGCCCATGTGCAGAAACAGCTCGCAGCATTAATGATGTGTATGGGGAAGCTACTGTAAAACAAACCACGGTACGTTTTTGGACTGGATAAGTGAAAAAGCTCGAGAAATGGATACCGCATTAATTGACTGAAGCACACCAACAAACACGCATTAATTTCTGCATTACATTACTGAACCGTCACAATAACGAGGCAATTTTGAATCTTATTGTTAATTGTGACAAAAAATGGATCCTTTACGACAATCAGAAACGCTATCACAGTGGTTGAACCCAGGATAACCGGCCAAACTCTGTCCCAAGCGAAAATTGACTCAGAAAAAGGCACTGGTGAGTGTTTGGTGGACCAGTGCTGGTGTGATACACTACAGCTTCCTAAGATCTGGCCAGACGATAACGGCAGATCTGTACTGTCAACAATTACAAACCATAATGGCAAAGCTAGCCGTTAAACAACCGAGATTGGTCAATCTCTTTAGCCCACTACTGCTTTAGGACAACGCTAGACCCCATTGTCGACAGATGGTTGCTAAATTAGAGGAACTGCGGTTGGAATGTCTCCAACACCCACCATGCTCCACGGACCTTGCTCAAACAGATTACCACTTTTATCGGAATTTGGACAATCTCTTGCAAGGAAAATTTCCATTCCGATGAGGCTGTCCAAACCGTCTTCAGCGATTTTATTGATTCTCGCTCCCACAATTTTTTCAGCAACTCAATCAATGTACTACCTTTAAAATTGTGATAGTGCATAGATAATAATAGTACAAACTTCGATTGATTAAATGTACAATTTCATAATATTTATTTCGTTTTACTTTTTCAATATAAAACGATAATTTCATAATATGTAAGGACTTAATAATTGAACTTCCATATAAACCTCTTATCAAATACTTCACCCCGTTGGTTAATTTTCAAATAAATCAATTAATCACTTTTTCAATAATATCGAATAGATCAACTAAAACATATTTTCATGTTTCCAATTTTAGATATTACGATTTTCCACAAAAACATGCTTCCTTTTTCATTTTTCACTCCCTTTAAAGCATTATTTTCATAAATCTAACCTTGTGTAACCCCTACATTCTAAAGGGGCCGTATTGTACGAATTTTATATTCGTAGCTGTGAGTTTTTAAATTATTTATTTTAAAATGACATCACAATATTGTACTCATAACGGACGGAGTAGGAAATTAGAACTATACAATAATTATTAAAATAATAAAAATAGGAAAATATTTCAATACTTTAAATATTGACTGTTAATATTCTCAGGATTTACTGCACAAGCGTGTATCAATAATTCAACTGTACAAGGGCTGTCGTCCAATCTCTTGGACAATTTATCTGAATATCGCGAACCGTAATTACGGAGCTTACATTCGAAGGCGATGATATATAATACAGTAGCAGTGGATATAATAAATAATACAGTTATGCTGTACATCGTTAAAATATGTAGGGAGGTATAACTTAGACAAGTATTTTTAAGAAATGTATAAAATCATGAAAAATCATGAATCAATAAAATATATGGACTCCCTAAACGGCTGGAGCGATTTTGATGAAATTTTCAGTCAATCTTCATATTAGCCCATTGGGTGATCGTGTAAAGTTTGGTACCGATCGGATAAATAGATTTTTTTGTCATATTTTCCCTACAAATTAATATAAAATCGAATTTTTTTGTAACGCGATTCAAAGTTCATTCAATAGCGATATTAGGATTGCAGAGTTGATTTTGGTAAAAAAAATTCTCATCTAACATTGAAATTGTTTTTATTCATTCACAGTGACATTGACTAGCGGCGCTATCAATGACAATTCCGCTGTCAATCTGCCATTGTGTTGACAAATACGTCGTTTTTTTTTTTTTCAAATTTTCATTTTATTGTTCAACCTTATGGTATTTTCATTCGTTAATCATTATTTCATTTGCACGATAAAAGTATTAAAAATGCCACCAAATCGAAGAAGATAATATACGAAATAAGAGTAGCCGAAACAACGCAAATCGCGTCTTCAGGAAAATCGCGAAAGGGCATCTACGTCAAGGACAGCAGTAACGGAAGGAGAACGCGAATCGCATCTTTAGCAAATGCGTAACTATGCATGTTCATCGAGAGTTGCAGCGACAGCCCAACAGCATGTCGAAAGATTTGATGCCAGTCGCTCATAAATAGTTCGATCAAGAGTAAGCACTAAAGTCAATCGGTAAATCATTTCAAGTCTTCAAGCTATGTTACACGAACACAGTAGCCTCGTCCGTTTGTTCAACTCAGCCCTAGACCAGATGCCGTTCGATGATTATACGGTTGTGATAATAGCATACAAGATACCGGCTGGGAAGCATGAGCGGAGCTTCATTGGACCAGTGATAGGCGACGTCGCAGTTGTTATAGTTGGCACAGAATTCAAACAACAAGATAACACCTTTGGAATCGAATCGAGACAATCACGCTACGGACGAAAATGCATGTTGCAAGATCGATCTGCCCAAACATTTTCAAAACGACTTTTAGACATCGTAAATGGCGTAACTAAATTTTAAATTGAAATTTCTGTCAAATGCAACATAAAATTCAAGCCGTTGTCGACAAGGTAGGTGTTCCCAAGTCTAAAAACCAACTACAAAATTCCGGATTGGTGATGCGATCGTGAAATTTTGGCAACTACATATGATGATGTCAACAAGCTCAATGAGCAAATTCCATTGAGACAGTCAAATACAAATCAATCGCCACAGTATTGGACAAATTCGACTGAATATTTGAATTCATTGGAATCGCTCGGTATTTATTATGAGTTTTGTATATATATATATATATCGGAGAAATTTAAAGAATAGGGCAGTAATTTAAACATAATCTAAATAATGTTAAGCATGTTTTAGAATTTTTCAAGAGGATTGATTATAAAAGTACTAGTAATCTTTATTATCATCATCATAACTCTGATATTCATCCATTTTTAGACAATCTCCCAATGATCGCTAATGAACCGTATATTCAATCTTCTGCATCTAGTAAATCCTAGACACCTTACACAGGGTTGTCCCACATTAGACTTTCTCAGCGCGCGGTTTCCACTCCAGAACTTGGTCTAACAAATCGGTTCTTCAGCGAGCTAATTCTTTGAGATATGTTGATGATCTTAGTTCTCTATTTCATTACAAAAATTCTGATCCTGGCATTCATTGAAACTAAATATAGCTTTTTCCATAGTTCGCTGAGCAACTATTTTGTAAACCAATCTAACCGTGAGTGTTCATGTTTCAACTCCGAAGAAAATAACCGATAGAACGTACCTAATAAGTGAAGACTCTTCTCTTCAAAGACTGTGGGATAGGTGATATCGAAACCATTGGTATTAACTTCATAATTATTTAAACTTTGAAGAAAATAAGAAAGAAGTGCTCACTGTATTTTTACTGTCTACCCATAACTGCATAAATTTAGTTCGAAATTACTACGTTATTTTTCTTGTAAGAAAACGTTTACTTAAATAAAAAGAGAAACATTATATAAACGATTAATTGTGATAATAAATTACTACCTAAATAATAATGAATACCCAATAAACTATATAACATATTTAAAATTGCAAATGAAAGTCAAAGCTGGATTGATGAATAATTTCATGGTTTTTTAATTTTGTTAAAAAGGATTATTTAAAAATAAAGCTTATTATTAATGGAATGCATGTTAAGCATCGAGTTTTTTTTTTAATTCTCAGTTCACTAATACAAATTATGTTTGTATGGATGTATCATAGTTGAGGTGGTAGGTACATACAAACACATATATACAAACAGAAGATAGAAATACGTACAAAATTAGATAAACATCATAAATTTAAAATAATATGGTAAGAACTATATAATTATGATTATTCCTAATTCCAATTTCCACTATGGACTGTTTTATTTATTAAAAAATCACTTTAGCTTAGCAGCGTAATAGAACGACACAGTGGTCGTCAGTTCGGCACTTAGCTTAACCAGTAGTTAGTTCTACAGAAAAATAAAAAACATACACAATCATAACTCAATATTCGCAATCATAATGATAATTAATTATATTTAAATTATAATGTATTTATTTTAGTTGAATTTTATTTCAAAGCTGGATCTTTTTTACCTGGAATTTCCTTACGTGTCAAACAAACTTTTTTGAAATTTTTAAAAGACACTCGCAGTTTTCTCAGAATTCACGCAAGATTTGAAAAGTGTTTTAATTGCCTTTTTAACTGTCTTCAAACAATTAAAAAAAAAAAAAAAAAACCTACTTCAATGATTTGACGAGTTCTCCGGTGTATCTTCAACGTCGAAAGTCCAATGCCAATTAAATTAAAATGGGACCAACCTTGAGGTATCCTCTATCCAATAAAAAATAATCATCTAACTCGGTTCATAAACAAAGAAGTTATGGCTGAACATCCTTAAAACATACATACATTCGAATTGAGAACCTCCTTCTTTTTTTGAGATTGGTTAAAAATCCAGCGTCAGAGCTGAGAATGCAGAGTTATTGAAAATGGAACATTGGACATTGTTGAAGTTAACTGTGATGAGATTAACTAAATATTCAGAGAGACTGCACATCAATTATTAATGTCATTTAATACAAAATATTGAATCAGATAGTGACAGCGTTACTGAGAGTTCAGGAACATCAATTCGGCACCGTAGTCATGAATTAAACATTTCAAGAAGCTTACAAATTACACTTGACTCATTAACTGGACTGAAGCCTACTGACAACGCACAACGAAGAGAATTCGTTGATTGAATTATGGGACAAGTGGATGATGATTTTTGGGAAAAAAATATTTTCAGAGATGAATAATTTCCCGTTTTGGTGATCAAAATTGGCCAACTAGATCATGCGTTTTAACCTTTTCAGAGTTTTTTTTGAAGTCAAAGTTATGCCTTGAAGGAGAGGATTAAGCGCCATAACATGGAAATTAGGGCACATTTACGGCAAACTGACATGAAAATTTTCGACAAAGCGTGTGTAGTACCAGCAAAAGCCGTGGAGGATATAAACCCGATTTGCTATCCCATGGCATACATAATCCTATACTATATACTTTAAGAATCAATGAAAAATTCAGTTTTTTATGAAAACCAGTGTTTTCTATCAAAATTACTGCTTACATGAATTTTGAGACAACCTTTATTACACTAATACATCTGATCTTTATGTTACAACTGTTCTTAGTTAATTATATAATTTAAGAGACTAGGACAATCTTAAAACTGCAATAAATATTCCAAGCCTGGTGAGGATGTAAAAGCCGTTTGAAGCTTCAGGGCCCTTATGGCTAACAGTATAGAACAGATAAAAAAAACTGCAATAAATAATGAAATTAAAATTCTCTTAATAATATAAGTATTATGTTTAATGCGAGATTCTTGTTTAAGTATAATTCTACGATTGATTTATATTTTTAAACATTATAACAGTAATGACTTTACTAAAATTAATTATTATCCCCTAGTTACTAGTTATGCTTTATGATACTCTACAAGTACGACGATAATTTTATTGTACTGTAAGTAGTTATTTACTGCAATGAAAATGTGAAAAATACCAATCTAAAAGACGAATCGTACTTTTAATTTACAATAATTCTGAAAGAAATCAATCATTAAGTAATTTTACATACTTATTGTTCAATCAATTTTATTAAATATGTTTGAGCTATTGTTAGGTACTTAATCTCAAAAATTCT
Organism: Saturnia japonica; assembly: GCA_033032175.1. NCBI lineage: Eukaryota > Metazoa > Arthropoda > Insecta > Lepidoptera > Saturniidae > Saturnia > Saturnia japonica. The sequence continues at coordinate 11,668,531 of CM065305.1, forward strand.
TACAATATCTTGTAAGATGCATTATATTATATAACGAACGTATTCAAAAGCATAAAACTTATTTAGTAAATATACATGTTATTACACTTTCCCGTTTTCAACACAGTAAAGACTTTATGCAGAGATTACACAGATATACAATAAATAAAATTTACGATTTGCATTAAGATTTAAGTTTACATTACCTATTTTCATTGTATGATTACAATTCTTCTCGTAATTTTTTTATGTAATGTCCCTGAAGGAAATTTCGAAAATCTTGACGTTTACTTACATAATCCGCGCACTGTTTCACCAACCGCAAAAATTCTGAGACATCGAACGAATAGTTCGTGAATTTAGCATGAGAACCACCACTTGGCCCATGTCCCTAAAAATTAATAAAAAAAGACAATGCTGACACAAAAAAGTAGGTATGTGTTCTCTTATAACTGTAAGCTAAATCAATTACAAAACAAAAAAAATATCAACTAGATAATTAGAAATCTTCAAGTATTTACGTATAATTAAAAACATGTATGCATGTGTTAATGTTAAAAATAAATTGGATTAATAGATTAACATCGGTATAGTAGCTTGATGTAGTATATCAATTTCCAATAAAATTATGATTAAAATACTAATTATTTATACAATAAAATAGTAGGTAGTAATAAATTAATAAACACCAACCTCATCTTGTTGCACAAGTTTTGTCTTATCTTCCCACGTAACATATTTGAGTCCACGAAGTCTAGTGAGATCAGCATAACAATTAGGATCTTCACAGTTGTACCTGCAGTTATTAAAATATATAACATATCAGATAAAATAACAAGTTATAATAAAGTGCTATAGTTGTAACACGCTAAAATAAAATGGAAAAATATATAATAATTAATTTCGTAAAATTTGCAAGAACATTGTTGTTTTCCTCTGGATTCCAAATTATAACAATTAACATTGTATGGTTTTTTATAATACTTTATGTTATAGTTTTCGTATCATCACTATATCACTGCGACGTCTTCAACATCTTATTTACAAAAATCTGGTGTGCGTCTTTAGTGATCGTGTAATTTCTGAACAAATTAACCAATTAAAATCATATTTACATTAATATATGTTTTCCATCGAGACAATGGTTCATAGCTAAGTTAGGATCCGATAGGTAGCACTATGGTCGAGCCATTAAATACCAGTAAAGGCAAAATAATGTCTGCCGGGTCAGCTAGTTAATTTATTTAGAATAATGTTTATAAATTTTACTTCAAAAAAGGAAAATAAAGAGGGTTATCTTGAAATACTTATTTATTAGAGACTTACACTTCAAATACTGCAGCCCAATCAGGTAAAAATAACAGGTGAGTAAGACCTGCACCGTGCATACCAATAAATACATCTGTATTGTGTGTTATTTCCAACTGTTTCGTAAAGGGCACTGTCCTGTCATATACCACTCGCTGAACATAATACCCTTTAACTTTTAATAGTGCTTCTATAATTTGCTTCTCATTCAAAATCGATCGATATGTTGTACCTCTAGAAAGCAGTGTTATTCTTACTCTATCGTCAGTACGAGGCTGTAACTTTATGTTCAATGAATGCAGAATGTGTTTAGAAAACGCGTGGAATAAACCACTTCTTTCGCACCCATAAATCTGAAAATAATAAAATCTATAAATATTTATTTGAAACGGGTCTACAACTTGTATACTGTGTGCTAGTACTGTATTCTTACTTTTTAATTGATCGACGTCTCAGCTTTATAACACAGGCCGCGGCCGTATTCTCGAGACGACTGATGTGTTGTAGACGTGGGCGTTATTTAACGTCACTAGTTACAATAACTAGCTACGCGGCCATGTAACCGAATCACTAGTTTCAAGTCAAATTAAAAGTAGTGATTTTTGTAAATGCGTTACTGTTACTGTGATTGGTGGGTGTGAGTATTCGAGCGAGCGATAGCGAGAGTTGACTATCGGTCGGTCAAGCGGACAGCGTAACATTTCTTTCACGAATAAATCCGAAGTAATCCTAACGCGCATGTGCCGTGGTATAGAGTCTACGTTTGTAATTATTCTTAAGTGTAAATAAAAGTGCAAAAACAAATGACAGTGAAAACGTTGAAAAAGTGCAAATAAACTGTAAATATATAAAACGTGTAAATAAACTGTAAATATCAATCATCGTTGTATCATAATCGTATATCAAATTAACTTTTAAATACGCCTGCATTAATAATTTTATTAAAATCATAGTTTCATATTAAACACTAATCAATCAATCATAAATAGTTATCTATATTTAATGCAGTCAGTCCAAAGCCTGCATAAAGTATGAAGGGAAGTTATTTTATTGATTTAACTGTATAGCTACAAACTCTTAGATAGGTACCTAGTGATTTAATTTATTTTCGTTTCGTGCGTAACTGTATAGTAGGTGGAAATAGTACTGCAAACAATCACAGTAGCTGAATAAAAATAGCTAGTTACAAAAATCACTAGTTTTAAAACATCTGACGCCGACCAAGTCACTGGTTTCGTTACGTTTCTTCAAAATGACTTAACGACCCACGTCTAATGCGTTGCGGTGTCTTTGTTAGCGTGGGCAGGTTTTAGTAAATACACACTTGGTCATTATCATTAGAAATCCGTGTAACCAGGCCGAAAAGTCGAGCAATTAAAAAGTACTACGTGTATACGCGCTCTACACCCTTTTCAAATAAATGTGTAGGTATAATGTATGCAAAACGCGATAGATTAAAAAGTATTATACATAAATAACACGGCAACTACGGTCAAAATAAAACAACTTCCCCTAAATTTGTAGTCAAAACATGTTGTAATAACGTGTTCGGCTTGGTTCGGATACCATTCGACCACAATCGGAGAAATCTTTGTATTAATACGTGAAGCAAAAGCTTTCGGTACCTTTTAAAGCGTATTGCGTGCACGGAAGACTGTGAGATTTGGCATGGTTAAAGTTTATATGGAGAAGGAGTACATAAAGCTACAATTTATCTATACTTACTAATATATAAAATAAAATAAATTAATACTGCGAATTCTAACCCGACCAGTGCCATTGAACTTAGACCCCTCAAAATATTGACATTGTCACTCAACGAAAAGTGACAGCAAGTGATGTAGATAATACTCATTGTTTATGAATACTGTAAATGTCAAACAGAAAATAGTCTATGATCAAAAAGTCGCTGGTCGAATTTCGACCTTAAGGCGATCACTAGTCCATATAAATACGACCGACACCCATGACTTCTCGCTCCGATCACTAAATACACATACGCATGGTTCCCTCCTTCCTCCCAGGAGGAGGGGAACGTGCATATGAGTATATGTTAGTTAGTTCGAATTTCTTAGGATTAGGTAATTAGATAGATCGCGACCTTTTCGCATCGCGACGACCGCCCGAGCCGAGGTTCGGCCACTCTGGCACCCTCGTGCGGGTCGTCACAAACTTTCGCGGCTGAGTGCCCTAAGCGCTCGCCCCCAAGTCCGGTGAAGCTGTAAAAGCCGCAGCGGCTGTTTTTGGATAGGGCCACTAAGGCTAACAGTGTAGTCAGTTAAAAAAAAAATGACTTCTCGCTGGAGCGCCCGGTCCGTGCCGGTGTTCGGAGCTCCAGACGCGTGTACTGTCCGCGAAATCTAAGTTTCCGTCGCGACGTAACGCCCATGTGACTGCCATAAAAGCTCACACCTCGGTCCGCCCCGTTGACTGCCACTTGCTGCATGACGCCAGCCCCGTGCAGTAAGTTCTTAAAAGGCCCTTATCAGGGCCAACAACAGAAGAAAACCACGACCCAAAGCAAGCCTAAGGACTCCGAAGAACCCGTGACCCGCATAAGAAAATCCACGACTACAAACGCTAGCTCCACGGATACAGAGAATGCCCAGAAGAAAGCCGTCAAAACCAACAAGAAGCTCACAAACCGCAAACCACAACCTTCCGCCTCGCTACCCGCTGACCAGCCACCAACGGAGAAGCGTGCTATCCAAGACTATCTATCGCAACAGAAGGAATGCGAGTGGTTCTCGTACTCGCTCCCTGAGGAGAAACACCTATAGATAGCTATTAGAGGGCTCCCAGCGGACACAAACCCAGATGACGTAGCTGCCGCCTTACAGAGAAAGGGACACATAGCTGAATACGTGAAGTGTATCCGGGCGCGAGGGGGGCGCCCCGGCTGCATATATCACGCAGCGATAAAGAAAACCAAAGACACCGCCCCAGCAATATACAACATAGAGGAGTTGCTGTATATAAGGGGGGTGCAAATAGAAGCTTGGCGGGGTAAAAAGGGCCCCACACAATGTCATCGATGCCAGCTATTCAGGCTGTAACCTGAAGAGGCCCTGTGTACCGCGCAGAACAACGCAATAAGCGTACAGGTGCAGTGCGAGAAAGTCGAAAAGAATACCAGAACACAGTGGGCTAACACTGCCACTGCTAACCACCGTGGAAGAGGTGGCACCGTCGTCGCTGATGGCGCCGGCCAACAACCCGGTGGTGCGCGGCGATAGGGTGCAGCCCACCCGAAGATGTCGAAGTAGGGGAAAACGGGCATCCGAGGGGCCACAAGGATGCCCGAACCTAAAACGAATGCTTCCGATGAAGAAATCCTGGCCCAATTAAGGAAGACTGTCAAAGCAACATTGAAGCCGTTGGTGGGAGCCGAGGCGGGAAGCTGGTGACGCGCATAAGAGCCGTCCTACAAAAGATGGCCAAGGAAATAGCCTGAAACCTAAGTAAAACCGAACGCGAGCACCGCAGTAAAGGCTCGCCCTTACAACTAGTAAGGTTCGGGCCTCCTAAGAGCTTTTAGATAGCAAATACAGAACACTATGGTGCCTAGCTGACGACGTCGCTAGGCAACCTTAAGAGAAAAAGAGCACCCGTACTTTCGGGTGAAAGTGATGCCTCAGCAAGAGGGTTCGCCCTGAAGCCGAATCCCCTCGCCCATTTAGGGACGAGAGACGATACCAGTGTATGACTTCTCGCTCGAGTCGTCGGACCGTTCACATCTATACAGACATCCGTGCCGTACATAAGTACTCTGATGTGACCGCCATTATGATGATGATGATGATGATGACCGTCGTGATGGTAGTGTCGTCCAAAATGGGACCGCCTTAGTACAAGGCCTTAGTACCCTAAGGGCTGTATCATGCATCTAAATATGTCCTGACTATGAACCTGCTCCGTTATATATAAAATGTATTTAACTGATAGACAATGCAAAGCTTAAACCGTAGGATCTAGAAACATAAAATTTGCACAGGAGTCCCTTAAATAACGTACACATACCTAGAAGAGATTTTCGAAAATCACCCACTTAAGGGTGTTAAATAATGGGTTAAAAATAGGATGATTTCTTATTTTCAATTTTATATGAAATATAATAACAACTAATATAAGTTATAAATGTATAAGAATCCAAATTCCATTGGAAGAATCTATAGATCTTGTTAAAAATAAGTAAACTTACCAAAGGAGTATTGTAATAGAGACCAAATATCATTCGTGGCAAAAGTGGAAATACAACATTTTTAAAACAAACTGTTTTCCCTCTAAACTTTTTTAAATCCCAAATTGGATTGTTTGTAAATGCTTTAAAGGTATCTTTAAACGCAGAATCGTAGGTAAACGTTTCCCAGATAAGAATATGGTTGTCTCTTGAAAATGTAGTTGGACAAGTAGAGTTCACATGCAGCGAAGCATAGAGATTGAAAAAATCACAAAAATGGTGATACATGTTGACAGCTAAAAAAAATGTTACATAATGTAAAAAATACTTTCTAGTCCTGGGTAGAATTAGATAGATAAAGTATCGTTACTATTCTTTGGCACTACAATAGATTTTTCATTATATCGAAGGTTAACAAATGGTCGTGCATCGTGCAAAAAATGCATGATTATTATTGTTATGTACAGTAGTCCCTAATATTATCTATCACACTCTTTAGTCTTCGGGAATTTGAGCTCCTTAATATTCTGCAAATTTTTTTTCTCTTAAAATGTATTTTTAACTTTCGTTTGTTATTAGACATGAGGTTCAGATATATATTAAACTAGCTTTGCCCGCGGCTCCACTCACCTGGACTACAGAATGCCGACGAACAAAGGCACGGGCGTATCGCGCTGGCAAAAATGACTAAAATGCTTATTGTGGGTGATCCTTAGAAGATAGACATATTCGATTGCTAATTTTTTGTAGGTCTTTTTAAGCTCTATAATTATGTACTATATTAATTTCATATATATCTTATGGTTTACTTAGCGAAAACCATTTAAGCGTCTTTTTTTCGAATGGATTCACTATTATCGCCACTGCTTATTTCGTATGTCATTTTATCTTACAAAATATATCCTATAACCTGGCCAGATAACATAGCCATGAATTACAAAAAATACCGGTTAAGTGATTTTAGAGTGAAAAGAACATATACGGAAAAAAAGACAAAAGACAGAGACATTGAGATTAATAATATGTATAGATGAATAAATTAACGAATAACTATAAAACTACAGACAATAGCTAATTCTTCTGTGGCATTATCTTCAACTTTACTATCAGAAACTCTATCGCTAGTTTTTCACTACAAAAATAATAGATATATGTAATTGTAGGACAAATTAAATTAATAAAAAATATAAAATAACCTACTAGCATCTAATTTCATAATATAAGTTGGTTTATCTACAACTATATCACAATTGTTGTTGATTATGGGTCTATTTCGTGTTTTAACAAAATTAATCATTTCTGGTGACCATGACTGCAATGCGCTCATGTGTTCTGCTTCCTTCTTCAGTCTCTCAGAGTGAAAATTACAAAATCCACCTGAAAATTCGATTAATTATATTAGTGGAAATGATTTCTTACTTAAATTTATAAGTAAAGCACTAATTCAAGCCACACTTAAACTTAACTTCTAAGTTTTATATTTATAATACATTTAATTTTAATGTTTTCTCTATTAAACTTTGTTATTTTAACTAATAAAATTATTTAGTCATTTATGTTACCTATTTGACCAGCACCCAGTATATCCATTTTGTAGCGCAAATTATCACCTCTACCAACAAGGCCTGTGAAGTTTAACATTAAATTTCGTCCACGGCAAAACCTTAAAACAATGTTTACAATGTAATTTTATTTAATAGTTTATTGTATTATTAATGAAAAGGGGGAATTGATACTCACTACCAGTCTTCCAGAGATGCACGAAAGTGATGTATACAGGTTGTGTAACTATGCACATTATTATAAGAGCATGAAAAGTAGTATACTCAACCTTCATTGTAAGTAATCTTAAGTCTTAGCAGGTTAACATTTAAGCGATTATTACACGGCAGGTTGATCGTTTCCGATTTTTGGTGCGGGGGGTACGGCCGCAGGATCGAGTGTCGCTATTGGATCAATTCCGCGGCCGTACCCCCGCACCAAAAATCGGATACGAAAAACCTGCCGTGTATTAACCGCTTAAATATTAACCTGCTAAGACTTAAGATTACTTGCATTGAAAATATAATCTATAATTATCTATATCCATGCATATTATTAAGCTCAACGTCTCTCTGTATGTCTGTCCGTTTATATTTTTTCATGCGAAAATAATCCGATTTACATGGGATTTTATTTTAAAATGAATTAAGCCCATAATATCTGGCCAGGTTAAGGGATATATTTTGTTACATAAAGTTACGTACGAAATAAGTAATGAATCAATTCGACGCTTTTAAGGGTTACGCTAAGTAAACCATCACATACATACAACACACACCTATCGTTGCCCGTTCACCCGTTAGAACATCGCTGCTATCGAAAAATTCGAATCTTCAAGTCCGTATGAAATATTGACAAATCATCAAATTTTATGAATAATTTAATCTTTCTTTACTTGTTTGTCATCAGTTATAATATGTTACATATATTAGTAGACTTAAACTATTACCAATGATTTTTTTTTAGATTTCAACTTTTGATTTCTACGGTTAGGGACCTCAAATATTAGGCCATTGTGACGCGGTCCGAGTGAGCTCCATGGGCTCGCGACGGTCCCCGTCGCTTCGTTGCGGGTATCCGTTGCAGAAACCGAACTTCGCAGGGTCGCTATTTAAATTTTGACGGTGTGTATGTACAAACGTGTCGATGGAGAACTATTATTATATTATTATTATTATTATATTATTATTATTATATTATATTATTAACTAGCAAAACGACGACTAGGAAAAAAAACCATAGCTAGTTGATAGGTTCTTCATACAAACATTCATTCCCTATTTCACCCCTTGAATTTTTATTTTCACGATAAAAGGTAGCCTATGCCCTTCTCCAAGGTCTAATCAATCAATCTATATACCAAAATTAATCAAAATTGGTACCGCGGCTTAGCCGTGAAAACGTTACAAACAGACAGACAGATATATTAACTTAAATAAAATGAAAATTTTAAGTACCTATTGGTCGATAAATTATCTATACAATTAATAAAATTGAAGTGTTTGTTTATAATGTCAAAATAACAGTTTTTCACTAAATGCATACGAAAGTATATACGATACCTTTAACAAAAGCCCATTTTTTTAAATTTTTGTCTGTCTGTCTGTCTGTCTGTGAATCTTTCTTTCTGTTTGTCTGTCTGTTTGTTCCGGGTAATCTCCGAAACGGTTGGACCGATTTTGACGTGACTTTCACTGGTAAATAGCTGAATTTATAGGGAGTAACTTAGGCTACTTTAATTTTAGAAAAAGAATTAGGGTTCCGCACAAATAAAAAACTAGTCATGGTGAATAAATTCGGGTGATTAAATGGCTTATGCTGAGTAAACCATAAGATATAGCACATTAATGTACTACATAATCATAGGCATTAAAAAGTCCTACAAAAAAGTCTGGAGAGTATATATCTATCTTCTAAGGAACACCCACAATAAGCATTTTTGTCTTTAAAAGAGCCGGGAGCGGTGGAGCAAGATTCGCGCGGGCATTCTGTAGTCCACGTGAGCGAATCCACGGGCACAGCTAATCGACAATAATACACTAGTGGATCATGTGTTGTTCTATATTCAGTGTATCGTCTCTGGTAACATTGTTCTGTGGTGTATTGTTACTCTACGAATTATTGGTGGAGTCCAGGTTTACTGTTTACTAAATGCTGATGCTGCTGAAAAGCTTGCCGTAACACAAAGAGCAATGGACAGCAGTATGACAGGTTATAAACGCCGGGATAAGATCAAAAACACTGACCTAAGGAAAATAACAAAGCTCACCATCATACTCAAACTACTTGACCAACAGAAATGGAGATGGGCAGGACATATGATGCAAGATAGAGTAGGGAAGTGGAGCAGGAGAGTTACGGAATAGTACCCAAGGGACGGCAAAAGAAGACGAGGAAGACAGCACACAAGGTGGTAAGACGAAATAAAATTGACTTCAGGACCAAACTGGAGAAGGGTAGCCCAAGACAGGCAACATTGGAAATCGTTGGAGGAGGCCTTTGCCAGCAGGTACACCGAAAAGGGATGTATTGAAATCAGTAGTTTTGTTTTGTTTTTTTTTTTAGATTTTAAGTTGTAAATGTTATTAGATTAGAATAAAGGGCTTTGTTATTATTAAGTGCTGATCAAACTTGAATGGAGCCAGTGTCTCGTACACTCGTGTTCAATTTATGAAAACGAGTGCAACTGCTCTATACTTACATACTTATTTGAAAATTTTAATATTCTTAATTATTTTTTTCAAGTTGATAAAAAACGTATCCATTGTCCAAAACTGTTTTGATTTATACTGAAAATGTTTTAGAAAATAATTTTTTTATTAATTTTGATTAAGACAAAGCTCTTCTTACCTCAAATATTTTGAGCATTCCAGTGATGTATCATCAGGATATAAAGCCTCACACATGACCATTAGTTCTTCTATTTGTTCTTTTACAAAGCCTGAAAACGTGATTTAAACTCATAAAAGTATAAAATTAACACTGAAAATAATTTTTTTATCAGTACTCACCTAAAGTTAATATCCACATTTTACATTATAATTAGTCAAAAACGTGAAAGTTGTCTCATATTTGGAACTTTTTTTTAAGAGGAGTATTAAATATTAACTACATCAATTTAGTATAGTGCTTCAAGAATTATTATACTGCAGGGCTATCGCAGCTAGCCGTGCCCCCTCCCCCGCTCCAAAAATCAGCTGCAACAGATTGTACTGTCTAATAAAACCTTTAGATGGTGTGTTCCAGTGTCACATATACTTACCACCATAAACAAGGGAACAGAAAATATTTAAAATGACACATTGACATAGAAAACTTGTTCTAATTCAATTTTAATTGTCTTTGGATTATTGAATAAAAAATGCTGCTTGTCAATATATATAATATATAGTCAATATAATAGTATTATCTAAATGACACAACTTGTATACACCGATATTGGCATGGTCTTGATACTCGGTTTGCTATAGTACACCAACGGCATCTATTTGTAGCACTCAGCAGTGATAACCGATCATTAATCTATGAATAAATTGCTATAATTACAAATACAAAAACCTTATAATATTCAATAAATTGTCATCTTTATATAACAGGTTGTTTTAAATTTTATTAAAAAAATAATAAAAATAATAATGACATAGCAAATTTCTTAATTTCATTAATACTGGCCAATAAATTCTGCTATCTAAAAGAGACACAATTTTGAATAGCTTGGTTGCATGAGTTATCAAAATATAGAGTAATTGGTGCCACTACTGAAACTAATGTGATCCTATTAAACAATAGGCAAGATAGATAATATACCGAACACTATCATTACATTAATATGTGAAGCAAAAACTTAGTACCCCTTCTTACGAAAATTGCGTGGACATATAATGTCTGTTACTAATATATGAAATTAAATAAATGAATACTGCAAATCCTAACCCAACCAGTGCTATTGAACTTAGATCCCCCAAAATATTGACATTGTCACTCAATGAAAAGTGGCAGCAAGTGATATAATAATTATTGTTTAGGTTCATACTGCAAATGTAAAACAGAAAATAGTCTATGACTAAAAAGTCGCTGGTCGAATTTCAATCATTGGGTGACCATAAGTTTGAATAATTACATAAATGTTTTTTTTTTTTAGATCTGAGTAACACTGTTAGCCAGCCTTATGGGCCCAAGAAAACTTTAGCTTCAGATGGCTTTTACAGCTTCACCAGGCTTGGGGGTGAGTGCTGAAGGCACTCAGCCGTGAAAACAAGGCAACATGCTCAAGGGTGCCAAAGTAGCCAAACCTCAGTTTAGGCTGTTGCCAGATATTCAACAATATTGCAATCTCCCTAATTCTCTTTCTGTAGAATTTGAGCTAAATTAAGTTATACATGTTTGTGCCTCCTGAGGGTAGGAAGAAACCTGTATATGTATTTAGTGATCTGTAAATTTTTGTCTAACTAGTACAAAAAAGAAAAAAGGTCCCTTACAGAACCCATGTGCCTGTGTGGTGTCTTACATCCGTAATTATTCACACAAATTGAGTACTACTTACTTTAATCACTATTTTTTTTGATCAAATTTTGAATTGTTTGGCACACAGAGGGGAATGGAAGTGGCGGGGTCGGGAGGGGTCTGTCCATAACCTTTTGACATTACTTACATTAATTCATTTGGCCCGAGTTATTGGTTTAAAGTTTCAAGGTCAAATTCGAAATTTTTGACATTTAGTATTGTTTTTGTACGCAGAGCAGGCAAGAGAAGGTACAGGAAGGATGGGGGAATCAATCCCGTATCTTCCTATCCCATGGAAAATGAACGCACCTGGTCAGAATTATAGGGGGTTTGAAGTTTCAAAGTCAAACTTGAAATCTTGGAAGTTAACTTACAATAACAATAATAAATGATGAAATTTAGAGTTGGCATTCATTGGCCGCTGCCACGGCATGCTTGCTCAACTCATTCTTTTTCTCATCGCAGGAAACCTAACACACTCTCTACCTATTTACTTGCCTTAGCCTTAGGAATAACTAAGTATCTCCTCTATTTAAAGAATATAATTTAAGGTGTTTTGTATATAAAAAAATAAATTTTTCACTATTTTATATTTATCAGAACCATCAAAATATTTACAAAAAAAGTGCATGGTATTAGCTATATTAGTAAAAAGTAGGGTGACAGGGTAAAAATACTAAATCGTAGTTTTGTTTTCCATTAAACCGTTTATGTATTTGCGACTGACATGTTTTAGGTTAGAATTGTTTTTATTAACTTTCTTGAAAACAGTGATTCAACTTGTAATGAGAGTGAAACCACTATAATCAGGGATTTAATCTCTATTGATTTGAACTCCTTTCAACCTCCAATTTATGCCAAACGATTCTAAATCCAACAAATTCTGTTGCTCAGTGCTCATTTTTTCAATATGCAGTATGCTTCCAGAATAACTAATATTAATTTACGAATTATAATATGAAAAACACATACCAAAATCTGCCTGAGTATAAAAAGTATCATATTGTGCTTCTTTGGTTTTCACCCAACCTCTATGATCCCCATGACAAACTGGTCTAACATGATAGGAATTATTTTTTTCACAGTCTCGCTCATAGCCCCAACAGGATTTTATCATTTTTGCATTTTTATAGGGACACCTAGGATCTAATGAACAGGACTCAGCAATTCCAGGGAAAGCACTAAAAACGTATGGAACATGTTCCGGCGGAACGTTCAAATCATTAAATCAACAGATTGTGCATAATTCAATAATACTGCAATAATAAGCAAACTGACAGTAAACAACATTTTTACTGTATATTCTTTGAATAAGTTTTGAGATATTATGTTTGTAACAAAATAAAAATAATAAAACCCGGTCCCGGCGAAAATTAGTAAATTAACTTGACAGTTGACAACAATTACATTGACAAATGAGTCAAATGACAATGTCCAACAGAGATGTACAATGGTTTCTCGTTTTTAGCCCGGTAGATTAAACACGTGTTAGTGAGTTTGATTAAAAAAAATTTTTTTTTCCTTTTTCGCCTATAAAAATTAATTTAAAACCGGGTTATGCAATGGAGTTACGACCTTCTGTTCCCCGAACGTTTTGATCGACTTGGCTCTAATCAAACTTCTATTCGTACTGCAACGGCAACTAAAAGACCCCTCGTAGACATAGAAACGTCTAATGTTTCAAAAAAAACCATAATAGACCTATCTTCAGCCTCACCATCGATTCAAACTATTTATTTACATTCTGCATTAAACGACTCTATTAAAATCTATGTTAATTTTGACAAAGGTCCCCTTCATAGTGCATGTTTCCCGTTTGTAGTGTGATTTGGCAGCGGGTTCATTTATAAGACCGATTAAATTTGGCTAATTTTTAAATCATCATAAAATAGAAAATATTTGCATTAATGGAGTTGAGAGGGTGGGCAGAAATAAAATCTCTATTGAATTTAAATAAGCAACTGATGCTAATAATTTCTTAGGAAACCCTATTATCGCCCAAAAAATGGTACTATTATCCCTACTTATAACATAACTAGAGAGGGGCTGATCCGCTGGGTTCTTGTGGAATGGTCCATGGATGAGCTGATTAATTCACTTGAATTCCCACCAGGATATGGCTTTGTTCTGAAAGCTCGTAGGCTTAATAGAAAAGTGTTGACAAATGGAACTACCAACTGAGATCCGACCCAATCTATAGTATTAACTTTCAAAGGACAAATTTTGCCAGAACGCGTTTATGCTTTCTATACCTCTCTCCCTGTTGAGATGTATTCGTTCCCTACAATTCAATTCCAAAAGTGATGTAGATTTGGCCATGTGAAGCTTCAGTGTCGCTCGAAACCACGTTGTTTCTGCTGTGGAGAGCCACACAGTAAGGACGAATGCAATGCATCACTGGATTCGAGTTCTTGTGTACTTTACTCTGTAAATCATTTTGCGTCAAATAGTTCTTGCCCTGAGTACTCAAGACAAAAATCGATTAAATCAGTTATTTTAGAATATCTCATATGAGGAAGCTTTATGCCATTTTCCGTCAGTCCGCAACAGCTTTTTGCTCTTCTTCCTCGTCCTAGTGTTCCTGATTCTCAACCTTCATTTCCTTCTTCATATAAAATGACTACCATCACCACTCAGCGTCCGAGAGCTCCCAATAGAAAATCTTATGATAAATCGGCCCATCAGGCTATTATTGCTGTTGTTCCTTCTTCTCTCTCTAATGGCTGTGGCTGTGGCTTCTTAATTCAGAGGGTCCTCTCCCCTACTCTCCATTACATTTGTCTGGCAAAGATAACCTGTTAGACATCATGCTAATTTTAATTTTAAATATAATTGCCAAATATGATGATTACTTACCGTCCAACTTCGCCTTGAAACTTAGCAAGATAGTATCCGTTACTAATAAAAATGGATCATTTACGAATAATAAAGTGGAATAGACAAAGTTTAAATAATAAAAAACATTACCTCATTCTTTGGCTTCCAAATTCTTTCCATCTATCATTGATGTCCCTGAAACTTGGCTATTGCCGAGTTCCCGCTTTCGAGTACCGGGATATTCTTGTATCCGCGATGACAGAGTAGACGGTTATGCCGGCTCGGCTTTATTCGTAAGACAGAATCAGACCTTTTCTCAGATTTCTTTGCCAGCTCATAGTCCTAATATAAATGCTGTGGCTATTAGAACATTCCGTATATCCTTTTTATCCTTATATATTCCCTCTTCACATTCATATCTTATTGCAGATGTTCAGTTAATTATATCCTCGCTTCCTCCCCAGGTAATTGTTATGGGGGATTTTAACGCACATCATCGCATGTCGGGGTCTCACCATTTTGACCTTTTTGCCCGCTCCTTAATTGATATTTTTGATGATGCTAATGTTTGCGTAAGTAATAATCGGTCTCTCACCCGTAGAGTTTCTCCTCTACAAGATCCTAGAAGCGTGGTTGATATAACTGTGTGCTCCCCATTTCTTGCAACACTGCTTTCTTGGGAGTTTATAAGTAATTCTTACGGAAGCGATCACTACCCCATTATTATTACCATTCCCAGTAGATGTTTTCCAGTTCATAAATCCCCTTTCACTCGTGTATAAAATGTGAATAAAGCAGATTGGCCATCCTATGCGGCTTCCCTCGATTCCAAATAGGACTCTATTAGCTATCCCGTTAATATAATATAATCCAATTCTATTCCTTATTTGTCGGTGTCCTGATGTCTGCAGTTGATTCTCATATTGGGAAAAAGCAAAATCGTTCTTCTAAAATTTCTCCACCTTGGTGGGACACTGAATGTTCGGAAATTGTTCATAAACGTAAAGAAGCAGAAGCTATATATAACTCATCCATGACTACTCATAATTTCCAAACAAACAAACAAACAGCTGCTCGTTCGAAAAAACTTTTATCTTTAAAAAAGAAGAGAGGTTGGATTCGCTTTTGCGAAAGCCTATCTCCTCTCACTCCCACCACTATTATTTGGCAACAGATAAAACGATATCGCGGGGCCTGTAGTACGGAAAATATAAACTCTAATTATTCTGCAACATGCATAGGAGACTTTTTTGATAAAATCCTCCTTTTCTCCCACATCTAAATTCTCTTCCAGGAAACTCTCTTACCCTTTTACTACATCTTCTTCTCCCACTCTCTCCTAGCTAATGGTTAGATTCTATTTTTACTTTAAATGAATTACGATACGTTCTGAAAATCTTGATGACACCACCCCTGCTACGGATTCAATCCTCTATTCTTTCCTTGTTAAAAGTAATAATAAAGAAAAATTGTTTTTCGTAGAAATAATTAATTTATTCTATTCTCCTAATGTAGTTCCTATATCGTGCAAATCGGAGTTAATTATTCCCATTCTAAAATATGATAAAAATCCATTAGATCCATATTCATAAAAGCCCATTTCTTTATCCTCAGCTCTCTCCAAAATGTTGGATCATTTATTTAAAAATGTATTAGAGTGGTTTTTAGAAAGTAAAAGGCTATTAGACCCATCCCAGACTGGATTTAGAAAAAATATGAGCACCAAGGACAATCTTAGCATTACAGCTACTGATATTCATCGCTCTTTTCAAAAGAAGGTATTTTTGTTTGCAGTATTTTTGGACATTGAATCTGCTTACGATAATGTTGTTATTCAAGTACTCAGGAGCAAACTTGCTACTTGCCCAGCGAAGATGCCCAATTTTATAAGCAGCCACCTGATGGAAAGAGGGATTTATATAAAGTCGAAGGAAAAAATACTAGGTCCAAGAATGTCATGGAAAGGCGTTCCTCGGGGGTTGGTTCATAGCCCTTTGCTTTAAGGGTGTCCTGTAAGTAATGGACCAACGCTATGATGGTGATAGAGGTGACATGATCTAATAGAAACACTAAAATTTATTGTATTAGGCCTAGTAGTTTTAAAGTTATGATTTTTTTAAATGTTATGTGGAAGTTCTCCTTCTATGAACACAAAGTTTAAATCTTAAAGAAAATAAAAAATTAAAATTATTTTTGTTTAAGGGATTTAAGAAAACATGTATCTTTATAATCAAAATGTTATTCTTGCTTAATTATGGGTATAACATAAAAATAAAAGCTAAAACATAATATGCAAAAATTAATTAACAAAATATGCAATGTGATATTTTGAATGAAGCTGGTGTAAAAAAATTGTATGACAGCCTTGTGAAACTTTTGTTTAAAAACATCTACAATTCATACCGAATCTAATAAGGTAATATAATTGTATGGTATAAAGTAATTAAAACTTTTTTATTAATCATTCAATATTACGGACTCTAGAAAACATAAAGCCAAATTTTATGGTATATTGTAAAGTAATGTCCACCGAAAACCATGGTTTTTTTAATTTCCATTTCTCAATAAAAAGATTTCCTCCATCATTTCAAGTCTCTGTTTGGGACCATGCGTGCACTCCTGTACATTCAGCTAAATTAAGAATTAAGAACCATTCTCTTTGTGAATGTGGCTTAGAGGATGGTTCCCATGATCACATATTTTTTAATTGTTCCAAAGAAAGATATTCCCTTTAAGACGTTTTACCTCCTTCTCTCCCTCGTCCTACTAACCTTATGTGTATCTTTGCTTTAGTAATTACTAATCCTCTCATTTTACACGTTTTGTCTCAATTTATCTTAATTAAGAAAATAATGCTTAATTAAATATTGTGTATATAATTTGTTGTGTATGTATTCACTAACTTTGGGTATATTGATAACTCGGTTTGGATAGTAAACATACTAAAATTATTATTTTTTGGGCTTCTATTATTTATCAATTGACTGATCGAAGGAGACTTCCTTCGTTTGTATCTCTACCTATTAGAGAGAATGTACATTCATATCTACGGACATTGGCGAAATTGTGTTATTAACACACGGTGCCATAAATAAGAAGAAGAACATATCCGTATATTCATATTAATCTATGAAGAAGAAGAAGAGATCACTAATATCCCAATTCCCCAAAAATCTTGATCATATTCCCCGAATTGGGAAAAGCCAAAGTTCTGTTTCATTTTTATTTGTCTCTGGTCCTGATTCTCAAAAAAAAATCCCCACATAATTTTCTCAAGAAAAAGGACTAAGCCATTTTGAGCTAGTGTGGTGAAATGTGATATATATTTTTTCATTTAATAGTTACAAAACATATCGTTGAAACCAACGTGTGAAGCTTGGGTAAGACCTGTTTATAGAGTAAAAACTTCTATGCCTAATGTAGTACTATTTTGATTTGAAACGTGATGAAACGAAAAAGTCACACTAAAAAGTGACAAACATCTATTGGATTTAGCCTGCTACAAATGTGATAGAAGACATTATATACGATTAATGCAATTTCTGATTTTCACGACTATGCTCGTCGTCAAATCAGTCCAACAATGACGATTAGGCTTGTATGTACTGTTATATGTACAGTACAAGTGGTCAATAGTTCAAAACCCGATGATTTCAAATAATAATAAAAATTAAAAATTAAAATTTTCTGAAGAAAACCAAAGATAAATTGTGAACTACACACGGTTTCTTTTCTAACCAGTGCAAAATTAAATCGAAAATCGTGCAATATCAGCCAACCTATCGGGTAATTGATTGAAAACGCTATGGCAGCACTGTTAGAGAAGCATCATCCAATCAGCTGGTAAATCTAAAAATCCCGCCTCTGCGAAAGTGCACTTATTTTCATGACTGTAGCCGTTGGTTATTTTTGGGTGATGCCCGGTGTTATTATTTAATGTTTTCTGTGGGTATAATATTGTGTTACAAAGAAGCCATATCTTGGCCATGTATATATTAATCTGATTTTAAAAACATAGTTACCCTGTAATCATATTTCTGACTTAGAAACTAACCCAAAAGTGTCGCCATTTTGACCTGTGAATTTGACCATACGATTTGAGTAGGTATTTTTGTTTTGTTTGGTCATCAACAAATGTTATCTACCCGGTTAGTGAAACTTATATGGATTTATGCTTTCAAGGAATGTGGAAAAAATGTCTCAAACGAATAGTACAGTAAATTTCCTTATACATGACGCCAATGGTTAGTAGTGAAGCTGTTTTACGTGGATCTACTTTGTTCTATTTTTATTAAATTACAGTCATTTTCAACACACTGTGATTGTTAAATAATGAGATTGTTATTGTATATATTTAGAAGTATTCCAATCATTAACATTTATGTAATGTGTAGATTATTTTAGTCGACCTATACGGTTTTCCTCCTACTATAACAGTAACTAGTCTCGTCATAAATATTGTTATAACTTAAAAACTCCTAACAGGTTTTTTTCTGAATTCACATTTGGGACGCGTTTATTGTTACATTTTCCGGTCGATTCCCAGTAATTTCAATTTCTTTTTACAAATTACCATGTAGAACGGGACCAGAATTGCAGTGATCGCCTTGCACAGAGTAAGAATGGAGCCGTCGGGCATATTTTTCAATAGACTTCGAAATCTTGGTATCCGCTGAATGTTCACATATTGTACTTAAAAAAATCATCTTAAGAAATGAAGATTCCTGCTAGGACTATTGCATATTGGCAAACAAGACTTGAGGCTCTGTGCTTATCGTCGTTATACATAATTGAGCCAAAGTGTAGCAAGAGACCTCCTTAGATTGTGTTGTGGAACCTCTCAGCAATATACTTTCTAAAAATGTATTGTAAATTTTCCAACATGACTCTGGCACCTGGTCACGAGGCATGAACTATTTATGCCTGGCTCAAAGCCAACATTCCAGACTTTATAAGAACTAAAGACTGGTTGTCATCTAGTCTAGATTTGAACCCCTTGGACTACAAATACAAATTATGGTCAGATTTAAAAGACATGGTTTTATCTAAATGACACATTGACATTAAGTCTCTTAAGAAATCTGTAGAGCAAGCAGTGGCTAAATTTCGTATAGAAACACAGTGTAAATGTATACATTCAGTACAGACAATCTAAAGACGAAGTCAAAGGTGGCCATCTCAATAGAATTATTTTTTAATTATTGCCAAGATCTCTTAATAAATATATGTACATCTGAGTTTTATTAAGATTACATTACTTCATAAAAAAATAAATGCATTTTCAGTTGTAACAGAACTTATGGCCAGACTAAGTAGAAATAAATCCTTGTTTTAAAATGTATGTAGTAGATATATTAATTTTTATTTTAGGACAACCTCAAATGGTAAAAGTGATACAAAATAATAGCAATCAATCACTTACTCACATCAAATTTAAATCTAACCCTGTAAAGGTGGTTAAAATATCCACCAATCAAGAAGGAAATGATCAGGTAACTTGCTTATATTTTTAATATTGCAAAAACTTTTTTTTATCTATTTGATGTTTATTAGTAGTGACTAATGAGCAATATTTAAAAATTAATGTGCTGTCCATTGTAATGTTGTAGGCTCCAGTTTATAGAGCTTTAAAATTGAGTGGGCTGAGATGTGCTTCAAGTAAGTTTTATAGCTGTTTATAATTAATCATTTATTTAGACTTTTTAAAATTCTTCATAGATTAGAAAATAACTACAATGTCACATAATTTTAAATTATAATGCCCCAAATTATTGTAACTCTTCATCTTACTAATATAATAAATGTGATAGTGTGTATGTTTGGATGTTTGGATGTTTGTTACTCAATCACACAAAAACAACTGAACAGATCTCAATGAAATTTGGCACACAGATTGTCTAAGACCTAGAATAACAGACAGGGTACTTTTTATCCCGGTAAAAGTCATAGATTAACCAGTGTTATCTTACAAATATAATAAAATGGAAAGTTTGTGTTTGTTACTTAATCATGCAAAACAGTGAAACAGATTTAGATGAAATTTGGCACACAGATAGTCTATGATCTGGAATAACAGATAGGGTACTTTTTATCTTGGTAAAAGTCTTTTTTTTTTTTTAATGTGGAGAAACCCGTCATGGGTACACACCCGCCCGGGGGAGGATGAGTGGTTATGTGAGACTCCGAGCTAAAACTCCACGGTGTACCTCAGCCGCCTTAGAGGGGCGACGTGGTCTTGCGTTTGCATTCAACCACGTCGCCCCAGCGGCAGGCCCAGCTACTACTGACGGGCCACCGCAAAAGGGAGACAATTCGGTACAACTCTAACTGTCTCCCACAGCTGCCGAACCTGTGCAATGGGAAGACGGGCTGCCACCCCGTCTACCCTGGTTCGGCTAGGGCGGCGGGAGTTGACGGACGAATCGCCTTCTCCTGCCGCCCGTTCGTCTTTGGTGGAGAGGACCGCTCAGAGAATCATCTTCGCGTGCCCTCTCTGTGGCCTCCTTCTGCGATATAACTTCCTCTGAAAGAGTGTGCTGCGCGGTATCATTGGCAGCACCGCACTCATGACACGCGGTGGTCGACTCCCTCCGTGCGATCCGGTGCAGGAACCATCCGAAACAACCATGTCCGGACAGCACCTGCACCAGTCGAAACGTGAGGGAGCCACGCTCCCTAACACACCACTGTCTAAGGACCGGACGGACGGCGTCTATGGTATATTTACGCCGCGCGTCCGCCAGGTCCTCCCCCCCATCTCCCAATCACCCCCTCCTTTAGGGCCCTCCTCATATTTGTTACCTCTGTTGGAGCTGGAGGCTCCCTTCTTTCCTTCCTCGCCGCCATGTCCCTATACACGGCGGGGAGCTGGCGAGCACAAAGGCCGCCCCCGCGGACACGTATCTGAACCCGCGGATGGCTTTCAGCGCCACCATACGCTGCGCTGCACGCAGCACTCGTCTATTAGTGGCGCTGAGAGAATCCACCCAGATCGGTGCCCCGTAGACGGCCATGCTCCGCACGACTCTCATGAATAAGCGACGGCATCTTGCGCCCGGTCCCCCCGAATTCGGAAGGAGCCGACCAAGAGCCGCCGCCGCTCCCACCAACCGCGGTTCGAGTCCCATTTCAAGGGACTCGAACCGCCAACGTCAGTCCAGGATGAGGCCCAGATATTTCATCTGGGCCCCAACCCGGACCCTCTCCCCCTCAACTTGTATGTGGGCCCCGCCCCAGGAGGCGACCGACACCGAGGCCCGTGGAACAGTAGGGCCTCGGTTTTCTCTACCGCTACCCTGAGGCCCAACAATTCTATACGCCTGACCACGAGGGACACTCCCTCCGTGCCGATGTCGAGCGACACCGCCAACAACCTACCTCCACCTCCGGTCACCCCTGCAGACAGGCTCTTCAGGTGGGAGAGGGCGTCCAGTTCGAAAGCCTCGAACTCCACTAGGGCCCGGTTAGGGGAGAAGTATACCCCTATAATGGCGTACCGTCCCCAGGTTACCGCCACGAACACTGCCCCCCTCTCTTTGACGGAGAGGGGCGTTTCTGGACTATAAACTGCCACGGAGCCACCCAGGTACCCAGCCCATTTATTCTGGGCCGGAACGTGGTATGGCTCCGCGGTAACCGCAACATTGATATTCCACTCCGCCACTGACTGAACAAAGAGATCCTGTGCAGTGGCGGAGTGGTTTAAATTCCCCTGAAGGTAGCTACCATGGGTGTACTCCATTAAGAATCCATAGCATCTGTGGCGACATCCACATAGCGACATCTATCGAGCCACGTAAGACGCATCCTACTATCCTACATTGCGCTATAGAAATTAACTCAATCGTTGAGTATATATACAAGAACCCGACTACAACCGTTGGGCAGCTGCCCGCCAGACATAACACCCGTCTGGCCGGAGGATCCTCTCTTTGTGATTGTTCTTCTACTCTTCTACACTGATATACTGAGCGGATGAGGAACTTTACACTCTCTGTTCCTCGTCTCCGCTAAAGCAGCTACCTCAGGCCTAGGGCCACCCACTCCCGGTGCAGCCATCCTCTGCACCCCCCTCTTGACAGGAGGGGGCCTACACTCCCTTCCCCCCATCTCATGCGCTGAGGGCCTCCCCCCATCAGCGCACACTGCGCAGCGTAGGACACTGGCCCTACAGTCCACCGCCATGTGCCCCGCTTCCCCGCACCGGAAGCAAAGCAGCCCTCTCTCCACGTCCGACGGGAAAACGCGAGTGTGTGGGCCAAGCCCATGCATTTATAACAATGCATGGGCTTGTCCTCCATTACCTGCACCTGGGCAGAACTCCACCCCACGAGTAGGCGGCCGGCCTCGACTAACACCTTGGCCGCGGCGAGGAGGAGGGTCATATGCAGGCCCTAATTTCGGCTGGCTCGCACCCACCCTTCCTCGCCGCGGTCGCAACAACTTCTTCCTTCTCCACGGTATCGTCGAGACCGACCAACCTCAGGTCCACCTTCTTCGTGGGCGTCGTCACCGTAGCGGCGTCTTCTAGGGCCCTCTTTAGTTTGACGGCCAGAGCGTCCGCCCGTTCCCCTTCCAGAACGCCAGGGATCTTAATAACCCGGGAGCCCGTAGCAGATTCCCGGGTTGTCAACTTCAGGATCCCCAGCTTCGGCAGGTCAATGCTCTCCTTTGCTTTGACCAGGGCCGCCCAATAGGTCATCCCCTTGCTCAAAGCCTCAGGCTGCAGTGTGATTACCACCGCAGCTGTCTTAGGAGACGAGGGGAGCTTGGCCTTAGGCTTGGCCCCCGGTAACCTTCTGCAGCGTAGGAGCGCCTGCCCTCGCAACTACTGCCTGAGCAGCGACAGCCTTCTTTCGCCGACGCCGGACCACCGTTGTCCACGCTGCCTCAGCTCCAGTCGAGGCCTGCGCGGTGGTCAAGGCTGGGAGCGCTTCCCACTCCATGCCCAACTGTGTTGGAGTTGCCACGCTCACCCCCTCTGATCTTGACCGGGGCCTTTTCGCTCCCGCCGATACAGACCCGGCACTGCGGCCAGCAGAGCTCGCAGGCCCGGGTCCAGCGGCCTGCCTTGGTCTTTTCCCCGCCGCAGGCCTTTTGTCGGCCGCTAAAGGCGGGCGGATAACCTTTTCCGGCGGAAGTTGGCCATCCACCTCCAAACTGTCGAACCGGGCGTCCATTATCTCCCCGACAGTGGAACGGATGGACCGCTCCAGCCCACTCACCGCATCCGCCAATGCCTTCTCCCAACCCTGGGGAGGCGCCTCAGGTTGTACTGGTCGAGAAGGAGGAGGAGGAGGCGGCATCATCAGTCGTGTGCCGGCCTCCTTTCGCCACGTGAGGTCCTCGACCTGCCGACGGAGAACCCTCTTTTCCCTACCAAGGCGAGCCGTCTCCTCGTTAGTAGAGCGCTCCAGAAGCGCCTCCACCACTTCCTTCAGAGTATTTGCCGCACCTTTGAGGGACTTAATACAAGTCCCCTTTAGATTTCCCGAGATGCGGCAAATCTCAAGAATAGTGGCCACCCCGCTTTCCGTACGGACTCTTAACGTTTCTGAGTCCATCGACTCCACGTTAGTGTACCCTACAGCACCACTCCTGTCGTCTACCAAAACCTCGTCATCAACGTCCCCACCAACACTCTTCTCTTTAAGAAAGGCCTTTTGGACGACTGCCTGGGATTCTGACTCATTCAAAAATTGTGGGTTATAAGTCATCCCTCCTCCCTTAACTGGGCGTCCGATGCTCTTAGAGTGGCCCGATCCACGAAGTGCCCCTCTTTGGGACGTCGTTATCTTTGCGGCAACAACTGGGCTCTGGCCTTCGTTAAGCGGCTCGCCAGTCCGCTTCTTACCTCCCCCACTCACGCCCTCCCTATTAACATCACTTATCCTACGTAGCCTAATGTTTAAGATTTTTGGGTTAGAATCATTCATTTTTAGTCCCACGAGTACGGGGGAAAAAACGGTCCACCCAGGCAGTGCCCCCTGTACCTGGGTAAGCCCAGCGTAACCCGTCAGAGAGTCGGCCGGTTCTCTGACGGGGGTCGCACTAGTGACTGATCAACCCATCAGCCATGCATCCTTTTGCGGTGCGCCGCCGCTTAGGACTGGGGTAATTTTTTATAGAGGTTATCTTTCTCGTGGTCCGGGCGGTTAAGCCAAGACCCTCGGTCCCATTCGAAGCCGTGAGACGTGACCACGACACTTCGATTGGATTACGAGAACGGCGGTTGTAAGTAAGGTAAAATACCCCACTTACCTGTCTGACGGCAGTGCTAGTGCACGTCAGGCCCACCTACGCCACGTCTGTTGGCTCCCAGACGACGAAGCCCCCCTCGTCAGGTATCAGCCGCCGACCGTGAAGCGGTCGACGTTGCCCAAGACACACCACGTGGAGGTTCCTGACTCGTGCCCCTTGGTAAATGTCATAGCCTAACCAGTGTTATCCTTGAAATATAATAAATGGAAAGTTGTAGCTTTGTTACTCAATCTCACAAAAACAGCTGAACGGATTTAGATCAAATTTGGCATGCAGATTGTTTATGACCTGGAATAACAGATCAAGTACTTTTATCCCGGTAAAAGTCATAACTTAACCAGTGTTATCCTTGAAATATAATAAATGGAAAGTTGTAGCTTTGTTACTCAATCTCACAAAAACAGCTGAACGGATTTAGATCAAATTTGGCATGCAGATTGTTTATGACCTGGAATAACAGATACAGTACTTTTATCCCGGTAAAAGTCATAACTTAACCAGTGTTATCCTTGAAATATAATAAATGGAAAGTTGTAGCTTTGTTACTCAATCTCACAAAAACAGCTGAACGGATTTAGATCAAATTTGGCATGCAGATTGTTTATGACCTGGAATAACAGATACAGTACTTTTATCCCGGTAAAAGTCATAACTTAACCAGTGTTATCCTTGAAATATAATAAATGGAAAGTTGTAGCTTTGTTACTCAATCTCACAAAAACAGCTGAACGGATTTAGATCAAATTTGGCATGCAGATTGTTTATGACCTGGAATAACAGATCAAGTACTTTTATCCCGGTAAAAGTCATAACTTAACCAGTGTTATCCTTGAAATATAATAAATGGAAAGTTGTAGCTTTGTTACTCAATCTCACAAAATTGCTGAACGGATTTAGATCAAATTTGGCATGCAGATTGTTTATGACCTGGAATAACAGATACAGTACTTTTATCCCGGTAAAAGTCATAACTTAACCAGTGTTATCCTTGAAATATAATAAATGGAAAGTTGTAGCTTTGTTACTCAATCTCACAAAAACAGCTGAACGGATTTAGATCAAATTTGGCATGCAGATTGTTTATGACCTGGAATAACAGATCAAGTACTTTTATCCCGGTAAAAGTCATAACTTAACCAGTGTTATCCTTGAAATATAATAAATGGAAAGTTGTAGCTTTGTTACTCAATCTCACAAAATTGCTGAACGGATTTAGATCAAATTTGGCATGCAGATTGTTTATGACCTGGAATAACAGATCAAGTACTTTTATCCCGGTAAAAGTCATAACTTAACCAGTGTTATCCTTGAAATATAATAAATGGAAAGTTGTAGCTTTGTTACTCAATCTCACAAAATTGCTGAACGGATTTAGATCAAATTTGGCATGCAGATTGTTTATGACCTGGAATAACAGATAGAGTACTTTTATCCCGGTAAAAGTCATAGCTTAACCAGTGTTATACTAGAAATATAATAAATGGAAAGTTTCTGTTTATTACTCAATCACGCAAAAACACTGAACGGATTTAGATGAAATTTGGCACACAGATAGTGATATCTAATAATACGCAGACGAAGTCGCGGGTACCAGCTAATCTATAATATATATGATGAGGCTGCCTTTTCAATTTGAGGGTACTTGCTAGGCCAGGTGTGTATTTGAAAATACCCTTCTACCATGCTATAGTTTTAACATGTTGTTTTCTTTAACTAACATTTCAGGGTCATTGTTGGATTGTACAAACCTGCTTACTCCTAGAAGAATGTGTAGACTATGCCAAAAGTTGTGAGAATAATGACCAATATTTAAATATGTGTCTTATATTTTCAGCTACTTCACAAAACCCTGATACATCTTCACAAAATCAAAAAATTGACATTAAAGCAACATACTCAGGAGAAAAACAGGTAATTAAATAAACTAATATTTTTTCCACTAATCATATTTATGATGAAAAGAAAATCTGTATGCCTTTTTTCTCATAAAAAATACCTAATGCACATTTAAATACCTGCATAATATTTGGATGTTGATTTTTGTACATCTCACACCTGGTTTTATAAAACAAAATGGAAGATAATAATGTAATTTGACCATATAAAAAATGTAACATGAAATACATCTGCAACAAGTATTGGAATGCAGGTGCAAGTTTGATGACAAGTACAACAACATTTCCGATCAATGATGGCCGTTTTTTATTGTTGTACTAGCTGTGCCCGTTGCTTCACTCACATGGACTACAGAATGCCTGCACAAATCTTGCTCCCCTATTCCCGGCTATTTTAAAGACAAAAATGCTTATTGTGGGTGATCCTTAAAAGATAGATGTATATTCTCCCAGATTTTTTTGTAGGTCTTTATAATTGTTTTGAACATTCATTTGCTATATCTCTTATGGTTTACTCAGCGTAAGCTATTTAACCGCCCCAATTGATTCACCATAACCAGTTTTTTTTTTATTTGTGCGGAACACTAATTCTTTTTCTAAAATAAAAGTAGCCTAAGTTGCTTCTATAGTCTAAGCTATCTAAAGTCCCGTCAAAATCGGTCCAACCGTTTCGGAGATTACCCGGAACAAACAGACAGACAAAAATTTTAAAAATGGGTGTTTTGTTATAGGTATCATGTATACTTTCATATGAATTAAGTAAAAAGCTGTTATTTTGACATTACAAACAAACACTTTAATTTTATTAATTGTATAGATATCTTTTACTTTCTATTTGTGGTGATCAAATTGTAAAATTGGGGGTTTAATTAATAATACTATTGATGAAACCTGTGAACTGGAAAACAGTGAGAATACATGAAAAATGTTCTAGTACTTTCATCTAATGAAAAAATACATAACTATTTAGTCTGTCCATAAGTAGACATCGTTACATAATAGTGTGACATAAAGACTTCAAAAATTTCATGAAAGGGTGGTTAAAGGAAATAAGTATGGAATAATCAAAAAATTGATTACTTTATGTACACCAGGTGATCCCAAAACGCAACAACCCAAAAGAAAATCGCTGTGAGAGTTTTAGTTTATTACTATGTGCATGATGATCGTAACCCTTACCATTCTTGAAAATGATTAACTTTATCGAAATTTCTCTGAGAATAAATGCGATAACAATTATGAATCTTTTACCCTATAAAACAAAAATCAGAACTATATTCCGGCTTTTGATACCTATGCCCCTATTTTTTCAAAATCTGAACGACTGTGCGTCACCACGCCAACAGCCGATCTGACGCCACGCCAACAGCCGCATTAGATGTTTCACATCAGAAATGAACCCTACATATTTCCTACAAATACTTTCAGGAACTTCAAGAACTAAAATATATACAAACAAATCAAGACCTGGTGTCACTAAAAGTTAATTCTGAGAACGAAGTAACAAGCACAAGTAGTGGTAACGGCTTAACTCCAACAATGTCCCATGCTCCAAGAAGAAGACATGATTCTGATAATGATCAACCAACAGAATAGTAAGTTCCTATAATAATTTATGTACATTGAATTTTAAAAATAAAATGGTTTGTTTTTCACATGGGCATGCAGCAGGCATGGACCTGTTTTATGATAATATAAAATAAAAATTGCTAGTAATATTAGGCTGGTTAAAAAGATCAAGAAGTTGCACCTATAAGTTATTTAACTAATAAAATATGGGCATTTGCCCATACTTATTGTTTCAGCAATTGGTTTTTAATTCCTTGAAAAACTGATATGATCATGGATGTCCCTATATTTTACAAATATATTATGCTATTTATATTTATATTATAATTTATCTATACAAGTAAAAGACTGCCTGTCCACTGAAGTGGAGCTGTGGAAATGTCTTTAGAGGTGCAATCCTATTGGTCGAAAATTTCACAGCTCACTCCACTCTGCTTTAGTGGACAGACAACCTAATGGGCTATGGATGTCATATTATGTCTTCATTTGAAAAATATTTAGACCAATGTGTATCATTTTGATTATATATATTTAAACAAAATAATTACTATCAATTACCTTGAACATATTATTTTTTATTGTCACACAACTTACAAGAGAGTATTTAAATTAATCTAGCCAATTGTTTACCAATTTCCTACTTAAAGTAGTTATTATTTTTAATATTTCTTTTATTATGTTTATAACTTTTAAGCTAGCATTTCACCAAAATCACACTAGGTTTGACAGTGATGGGACTACTAAATGTGATAACAAACCAAGCCTAAAACCATTTTTTAATCTATAAAATTAATATAAACTCTTTTTAGAAACGCTAAAACTAAATACATATTTCTATATTTAACAATGAGTATATCTGCCATAGGAACCCTATTTAAAATTTGTTTTAACCATAAATACAATTTATCAGAAAAAGTGGGAAGAGATTAGAAATGAGAGTTATTGACTAGTATTGTTTATTCTTTTTAGATGGAAGATTCATAATTATATCTACTCTATGACCTCAGTGTAAATCGATCTTTGGGTGCTTACATGGCTTTCGCCGGCTAAATCTTATGAGATATTAAAATAATATACTAATGAATTGTAGTTTATCAAAAAGCCTAGAGAAAAGATTGTGATGGCATATGTGTATTTCCTAAGGTTGACTCACAGTAACCATTTTTATCTTCAAAACAATAATTAGAAATATTAGGTTATTTGCTAACCTATTTTCTCCAATTTAGTATTAATCCTTATCCAGATAAATATGTAACTTAACTTGGGCATTTAATGTAGATTAATATTGTCCATTACAATATATAATTTAAATATATATCGTAGAAGATATCACGGATTCAAAATTACGCTCAACCAAAGAAATCACTCGCTGCGAAACGGTTGACCGGCACTCCGCAACTGTCATGAATTGCGTGTCACGAGCTAAGTGCACTATGAATTATTAATACTAACGCGATAAACTTTAAATCATACTTTTCATACTATATTATAAAATAGATATTATGGTAGTGTTTTGACATTCATAAATGTCTTCTTAGGGCCGAAATTGAATTTAAAAAAAATTGTTTATTTTTAAAACAGAGTTGCCCTACCGCGTCTGTCTGTCTGACCGCGACAATCTCAAAAAGTATCAAACGGGTTTTCATGTGATTTTCATCAATAAACGAGGTGATTGGTGAGGAATGTTAAGGTGTATAATGTAATTCATTAGCGTTTGTTTAAATTGACTGAAATATGACGATGATTGTTGAATATGTCGGAAAAATGGAAGCAATAATTGACTGAGTTTGTAGCGTGTACGGACTCTGCGTCGATCGTGACTCTTACGTCGAACGTGAATGTGAGTTCGTATCCCTGCAATGAGCCTGAGCTTTCGGTGAAGCAAAACCATGATTAAGCATGATGGTAGGGCTTTTTCTAATGTCCGCCTGGCTAGCTACCTTCCTCAAGTTGAATATCTGTCGCCAAACACCATTAGGTTCTGTTCCGGCAGCTGAGCTTGTGAGCCAGTCTTTAGCTAGGCTAAGCATGCTACCGTCTTGGGCCAAATCGTTACTTAGATCAGGTGAGATTGTGGCCACAACCCTAAACCTATAACAAGAAAAAAAATCATACCGATTGGGAGCTTTATTGGGGTTCGCCACGTAAGCCAACAAAGTTTATAGAGTTATATATATCACGTAATTATTCCTATTAAATGTAGGACATAATATATTATGCTCGGCTACCCATGCGAAGCCGGGGATGGTTGCCAATTAGTTATAAATTTCGTACTCACGACTCGACGTGATGTCACGACGTGTACGTGCACTGAAATTTACCTAGATTTCGTTTCGGCCGTTTGTATGGAAACGTGATATTGCTTACTTTAGTGTACTGTGTAGGGTTGCCACCCGTACTATAGTATATAGTATCGTACTATATGTTAGTCAATTGTACTATAAATTATATAAAAACAATATAGTACGAATAATACTATATTTTCATCACTAATTCAAGTGGCATTATTTTTAAGCATGGGATTAATAATCCTTATAAATAAAAATTACTTCATCATAAAGACAATTTTATGAAGTGAAACTTTTCCCTTTATACTATGTTATTTGAACACATAGTTTAGGACATAATGGAAAATTTAAATAATTTTTACTTATGGAAAGTGAGTATAATTATGATTAGCAACATGGGTGCTTGTTGGCTGCGCATTGCTGTGTTTGTCGGATAAAATTAACACAGGTGAGACCATGGGGTAGTATTTAATATAATTGTCAGTTATTATAGTAAAATCTTAGTTTCACAAATTAAAGTTCTATATATTATAATTTTCAGTACTACAAAGCGGCGCAAGCATGCTGACAAAGTTGGGAAGGGATTGAGGCATTTTTCAATGAAAGTATGTGAAAAAGTGAGAACTAAAGGATTCACATCATACAATGAAGTGGCAGATGAGTTAGTTTTGGAATTTGCAGCAGGAATGCATGGTACTGCTGACAGCCAAGTATGTTTTTATATAACTTTTATTTCCATCTTGGAAAAGTTACTTAAGTAAGTTAAATAAGAAAAGGTTTGCCGTTGTGTATGCATCATAAAAAACTACGTGATAGATTTTCAACAATTTTTTTGCTTTACACCTTAGATACTTTGGTCCTTATCTAAAAAAAAAATTATAATATCTTCATTAAATGAAAAGTTATTAAACTATCATTTTTATAAACACTACATGTGCTTCTGTCGCCTACGCGAGCGCGGCCATGGACACAGCTAGTTATACATACAATAAGCGGTATGTGGTTTATACCGAAGCTAAACTTCATTTCAATTTTGTCACTAAGAATTTGTCGCCTATTTCTCCCCTCGGTCTATTACTTTCGATACACTGAAGTTATAATTTCTTGATGTGGTAATGGTCAGACTGGATCTACTTCTGCATTATCTATCCAGAAGTAAACATAAAAGAGTGCAAGCAGCTATAATATCCAATTCACATGATGGAGTCAAGTTGTGATACTTATGTGCCGACTTCAGATGATATTGTATATACACCTGCTTCTTGTCAACCAACAACTTTAGCATTAGAAACTTTGATTGATTTGATTTGATTCTGAACCTTCATATTATTTGCACATCATATATTTTTTTGTAAGTGGAACATCAATGATTCACATTATATGCAAATTCATAATGTCAATATTGTTAAGATATTAATTCAGATTATCGGAATAGTTCAAAATATTACTATATTAAAGATAAAATACTCTCTTAGTAATAGATAATGCATAAATTTCCGAATCATTACATATTTAGATAAAGTTTTTTTTTATAATACTAGCACATCAAAATTACTATAGCAAGATAGTATAGTCCAAGAAGAATGGGAACTGCTGATATATTTAACATAGTTTAGCGGCGCGACACAAAAAATATTCCTTTTATCGATTTGTATAGGCCAAACTTCAAGAGTGTGGAAGAGTTGTTATCCCGAAATATATGAATATAATATAAGGCTTTAAAGTTGACAAACATTCATAAAACTTCTCTTTCGACATTCTCAAATATGTTAAAACTTGTGGGTCTTGTGGAATAATAGTCCAAAAGTTTAATATTCGTGGTTTATTCAGACAGAGTATCGTTGTCAAAGAGGTTACTTTCACGAATGAATCCTTCAAGGCTTGACGCACCCGCTTTTATATCAAAATAATCGCAGTCCTACCCGCTTTATATAAAATTAATCATTGTCCTACCCGCTTTATACCAAATTAATCGTAAGTCAGATTATGTAGTAATAAGTTTACAATATCAATTTATATGATGATTAACTAAATTATTAATTATGAATTATGGTGTATAATGGTAAATAACTAGGATAACACTGCGAGTAATTATTATAAATCACAATCACTGGACGCTTATGTGTTACTTGCTAACATATTTGTATACCACCCACATTCATTCTGCAAAACGGAAGGTAGTCACGTTTTTCCAAAGAAATGTTTTTGAGTAACCTTACATTCGACCATCCTGACAACGTATATGTCCTCATACACGTAACAGGTGTAACCTTAACCTTACATTGGGAAGTAGACTGCCACGAGTCGAAGCACGCACGGCTTTTTATGGCTGGCTATCCCTACCCCACTCGTATGGCGTGGCTTGCAAGGCGTGGCGATATGGCGCTATCGGCTGGTGGGGTAGTTACATGGCTTGGCTTGGCTTATGGCGACACTTCCGGTGGCAGCACTAGGCATTACGTACGGTAGTGCCTCCGGTGGGCAGTACCGTGGCGAACAATGTGCTTCCGGTTGGTTGTTACACTCGGCCGTCCTGCAAAGATTGCTCTCGCAATCGAAACAAGAAAGTTTAGGTTACTGCCAATATTGTAAGCTTCTAATTTTATACCCGTCATTCCCCATAACCCTAATAACTACATAAGGCCCTGAATAAATATCATCTAATTTAGTATTGATTTTGCCAGCACTACTGACTGGAGCCTGCTTCCAGAGCACAAAGTCTCCTAGCTTATAGATTATACTACTCTTTCGTTTCTTGTCACACTGTCTCTTCATCCTAGCACTGGCTAGTTTATTGCGGTCTGTGGCCTTAGTCCGTCTAGCATGTACAGGCTCGCATTCCTGGCCAGGGATAGATACATCGCATACAGATCTTCCTGATTGAGCGAACATCTAATCATAAGGGTCGATACATTTATAGTATTGTTGATACCCCATACGATATTAGGCAAGCTGCTATCCCAATTGCTTCCCGCCTCACAGTACGGTTTGTTCTTTCTACCTGACCATTCGCACGCGGGCAAGCAATTGTACATATTCGTCTTAATTATCTCTGTACAACGCTTTAGACCTACATGACCGATATCATCATGCTGCATTTGTAAAATTTTCCAACGAGCGAAACGCGGAACTATTAGGCGATTACCATTTAGTGTTTTACGATAAGAGCGTAGTTGTTAACTATATAGAGGTCGGTACACTCACTGTTTATTAATCCTATAATACTATTCAATTTTTCGTCTTGGCACTGTAACGTATAAAACCAATCTGCTACCTCCAAATGATTGATTTCGACATTATCTATAACCTGTTCTGAACCTTCAGATGCAAGTCTGAAATTCGACCCCCCCTCAACCGGACTCATTCGCTCCCCGGGTTTATAATCAATCTCAAAATCATAATCCTGAATCAAAAGCCACCATCATTACAGGGCGCAAAATACCCTCAGTTTGTTTTTGCATCAAAATCGCGGCGATACATGAATTTCTAACGATAACAAAGGGTCAAAAATGGCTAAAACCGGCTTACTACAATTTATTTTTAATTAAGTTCATTGAAGCTTTGCATTTGTTCGTCACCCCAAACCCGCAAATCGGCACTTGCTCGCAGCTTTCGGCTCTTGATAAGATTGTGCCCGCTTCCCAATTGACGTCCTCGCTACCCGTATTCACAACCTTCAGGTAACCTTGACGGCCGCGTAGCAGTGTAGCCGGCAAAGAGTAGGAGACACCCTGCAGGTCATAATGTCGGGCTGGCGAAACCACCTCGTTGTTATCGTAGTTTCCAAGTATGTGCACCTTGATGATAGAGGTCCCTGGCGGTAATCCGAGGTCCCTGGCGGTAATCTTTCATGGCAGGCTGTAGCCACTTACTCCGTCCATATTCACATCTGTTAGATGAGCTTTGCAAAGTATGTCAATGTCGTCAAGTTGCAGTCTAAATTGAACTTCCCCTTGGCTCGCGATGACATCACCATTGAATCCCTGCTTCGATTTCTTGCCTGGTGCTCAATAGCTAGAGGCAATCTTCTGATTACGCTTTACCTCTCGCCTTAAACACGTGTCCGGGTTCGGCCGAGTTTCGAGGACCCTGGCAGCACAATGCCGGGATGCCTCCTAATAGACTTCTGTCTATTTTCGGAAGAGTTCACATGGCATATTTACTCGATTGTACAATCAGTACAATGTTCAATGCCCACATTGTAGTCGTATGATTACATCAGGGTAGTAAATAATATACCAAAATTCCTGATGTTATCCCACTTCTGAAATGTTAAAACTTGTGGGTCTTGTGGAATAATAGTCCAAAAGTTTAATATTCGTGGTTTATTCAGACAGAGTATCGTTGTCAAAGAGGTTACTTTCACGAATGAATCCTTCAAGGCTTGACGCACCCGCTTTTATATCAAAATAATCGCAGTCCTACCCGCTTTATATAAAATTAATCATTGTCCTACCCGCTTTATACCAAATTAATCGTAAGTCAGATTATGTAGTAATAAGTTTACAATATCAATTTATATGATGATTAACTAAATTATTAATTATGAATTATGGTGTATAATGGTAAATAACTAGGATAACACTGCGAGTAATTATTATAAATCACAATCACTGGACGCTTATGTGTTACTTGCTAACATATTTGTATACCACCCACATTCATTCTGCAAAACGGAAGGTAGTCACGTTTTTCCAAAGAAATGTTTTTGAGTAACCTTACAAATAAGTATGAAATCAAACAGGCTCTTTTAGAATTTTCCTTACCACTTTTTCTGCTGCTTTGAACAATAAATCCACCACCGATCACTTCTTTACTTATTTCACCTATTATGTTAATCAAATTGAACAACAACTAAAAAATTTTCACACTGCTGCAGTACAAGTGCATTTATGTAGTGTCGCGCCGCGCAACTAACTTACGGTTTCACGTAAAATACAAGTTATTTTTTTATTATTGATTTGGTTTAATAGTTTTACCATCATACAAATACAAAAAATATAGAAAAGATATACATTGCAACCAAATAATAAATTAGCAAGAACTTTGTTTCTTTTGGTAAAACATGTTAAATTTTCTTTATCAGTCAGTATTTCATACATAAAACTGTTTGTATTTTCTAATAATTAGCTAGTAAAGACAAAGAAAGAAATTTTTTCATTCCAGCAATATGACCAAAAAAATATTCGAAGGAGGGTATATGACGCATTAAATGTACTTATGGCTATGAATATAATATCAAAAGATAAAAAAGAAATTCGATGGCTTGGCTTACCTACAAACAGTGTACAGGAATGTACAGCTTTAGAAAAAGAGAAACAAACAAAATTAGAGCAAATTCAAAAGAAAACGCAACAACTACAAGAACTTATTTTACAGGTAACTCTTACGTTATTCACTGTTTATGCATGTTTAATTAATATTTTAATAATAACAGTGTTGAATATTGTATTAGGATGGGAAAAAATTAGATTTTTTAAAATTACTTAGGACTTTTATGGATGACGAAATAAATAATAACTTGGGAGTCTTTAAATAAACATCTGACGGGTAAGCACTATCTATCATTGATCTCATCTTCACTTACCATAAAGTGAGATAGAGGGAAGTCACGTCCCTGTTTCATAATTTTTTTAAACCAACATCAAACTTCTTTTTACTTTTTCCTACCATAACATTTAGGTATATGTTACTAGGTAGTAGCACGTGATTTTTTAGGGCCTTTTATCTTACTGAATATATCAATCCTATTGTACCCAATCCATACTAGCATCCTATCAGGAGAGTCGCTGATGAGACAATACTACCAAGTCATACAACATCTTGGCTTCATGCGAACAAGGTTCTGCTAAAATGCTGTGAAAAATACCTATATTTTGACAGTTTTATCGCAAGGTTCAATGACTATTTCAAAGAACCTGCGACATGACCTTGGTCGTACAGTTCGTTTTACGACTAATCCACTCACAATCGAACATGTCGAATATGACTGAAATTCGTATGACGATTCGTGCAAACGTTACAACGTCAACCACTTCCTAACAGTTTTCTCAAGTTTTTGGCGCGATCCTGAAGTGACATGTTGTGGTTTTTATTTGTATTTCATTTATTTAGGTTTTTGACCCTATATTATGAAATATTGGTGGCGTTTTGCGTGATATAGTTTGGTTTTTGTGCATAAGTGAAGTGGATTATAAGTATAAACCAAGAGCATGTATTCTGGGATCCCACAAAAATTCCCTAGATCGTTCTAACAAGGCGGCCACCATCTTGTTGGACGCCACTTTGTATATAATGTATATTACTACGAAAGCTTGAAAACATTGACGCTGGAAAATTTTACAAAGACTTTAAAACACTGACACTGAAAACCTCACTTTGTATATTGGAAAATGTTATGAAGGCTTAAAAACATTGACACTGGCAAGTGCTTTTGCGGCGCCAAAACAAGAAGAAGAACAAGAACAATTTTGTATTTTCCCATAAAAATAACTTTTTTTACTTTGAATTATTATAGTTAGTCTTATGTATCAACATATTGAAATGAAAACTAACCTTACCTGTTGACGAAATAGACATTAAAAGACTAGTGAAATTAGTGAAATCTTTTATAGAGTAGGTCTTAAATTATTAATTATTGTCAGGTTAGACAAAAAAATATATTACAATATATTTTTTGGGCCTGGAAAACCGCAAAACTTTATAGTAAAAGTTTACTTTTCGTAAACAAGCGAAAATGTTGTCAGCTATATCTATATTAATACATCTGTAGTCCTGTCTGTACATACTTTTATTATTTTTCCAAAATTTTCCGATGGGCACACTATATTGACGATACTGATCACGAATATGCTATTAAATATTTTTTTAGTATGTTTATTTGTATGTCTGGATTTAATTCAAAAACGGCTTTACTGATTCTTATGAAAATTTGTACACGGGAAGTATAATTCATCCCATGAATAATATTTATGACAATTATCAATAAAAAATTTAGGTATCGTAAAGAAAGTTTTGAAAAATTTGAAATTTCATTCATTTTTAACCGATATTGATGAAATTTTGTACAAGGGAAGTCTAAGTATTTACATAATAAAACTTAATTTTCATCCATTCTCAACCGATTCTGATCAAATTTTGTAGACGGGAAGCATCATACATCATACTATAATTGAGAGGCTATAAGAATCGTTAATAATGCATCAGAATAACAATTTTAAACCGATTTTAATGAAAATTGTACACGGGAAATGAATGCCACTCCTCAATTGATACGGCATATGAATTGTCAACAATATGAGTAAAAATAAAATTACGGAATGTAAATAACCACTGCGTAGTAACAAACGCGCGCGGAGCCGCGGGCGCCTCGCTAATTAGTCTATATATTATCTCTGCTGTGTCGTCATACGGGTCGAAAACAAACATTTGATATTTAGCAAACATTCATCATTGTAAAAATCTCGATACTATTTATGTCATAAATGTCAATGTCAATAGTGGATTTCACTCCTATGAGATCCGACGTGAAATTTGCTTTAGATTCCTATGATGTCACAATATGGGCGACAGCGTTTTCAGAGTTCAAAAAAAAAGCAACTATAAATATGTTCAACACTTTTAACTTACACTTACTTACTCTTACACTTTTAATATCTGAAATTGATAAATATTGGTTTCTTAGGCCAAATACTACAGAAAATATTTATTTATTGCGACAAATTTGATATGAGTCAAGTAGTGTATTGTTATAACATTGTATAATTATAATATTTATACAAATTATCTGTTACTACTATTTAAATTATAATAAGACGGGGTATAAAATTATCAAGATAATTAATTATCCGTTAGTTATCAAACAGATATAAACATAGCAATCCTTGTGTAGGTATTGGTATTTGCCTATTATAATTTACGTTACAAGATTAAATATACACATTTAACAATCAAGGGCATCTAAGTGGCGGAGTGATGTGCGCGTTCCTATAAACACATTCATTTAATATGACACTCTGGAGAGTTGGCAATTAAACCTTTTCGATTATATTTGTATCTAAAAGATAATTATCTACCTATAATAAATATCAGGATAAATATCGATGATAATTATCATTTCGAGTCCTGTAATAAGTCAATTTTGAAATAATATAGTGGGATGAGGTCTTTACTAGCATCATATAGTTTTCATCAGTTGAAACTGTTGCAGTGTTAATATATTTTTCTTTCTTTTTCTCTAAATTTAATAATTATTAGGTAACTGGTAAATTTGTTCTGTAAATCCAAATTATAATGCCTTGTGTACAAGAGAATAAAAAATAATTTTATTGATTTATTATTTCAGCATATATCATTCAAGAGTCTTATAGAGAGAAATAAAGATGCTGAAAATAAAGGAATGAAACCATCACCATCATCAGCTATACATCTTCCATTTATTGTTGTGAATACTAGTGATAAGGCTTTGATTGATTGCAGCATTTCTAATGACAAGTAAGTACTCAGTTGAGTTGAGATTATCAATAAGCACTATCCTCTTGTAAACAATAATAAAACACTTTATTGGATATCGACGTCATGGGATGACCATGAGGTCAGGCTCTGCTTATCACACTGTTTTTGATTACAGTAGTTGAATCATTAATTTTAACAGCTTTTTAAAATATATTTTGTGTCATCCAAGTTTGAATAGTATATCGAATCTTTCAGCACACTTAAGACTACACTTCGCAGAACCGCAAAACGAATCTCGCAATCTCTAAGACCCACTGAATAATTAGTCAGAGGAACATATTAAAATACTCTTAATTAGACTACAACATTTAGCAGAATACAATTACAAAAACATTTAGAAGTATTTTTTTCGATAAACCTACTTTATTTAAGTGATGCAAGTTCGGGATACTCACTTACATGATAGTCCTTTAACGGGTCGGTATGACATCGACGACTGCCGATGAAATTTGTGTCACCGACGATCACCGTTGTTTGTGGACTGTACTGTACACTTACCATCAGGTACAGTACATTAACTGTATCGAGCTAGTATAAAAAATGCCAGTGGTACTTTTAGACTCGTGCAGAGCTGTAGATGTCGGCATCTACTAAGTTACAGACATGGATACCGCCACACTATCACTGCAATTTTTTTTGCAATGTCATTAATTGGTTTAGGTACCTACCTACACATTATATGCTCCTTTCGGATTGGACAGGTTTTCTTTTACATATTCTACAGACACAGTTATTGTTGAAAACGAAAATTAACATTATATTATTTGTTAACAGGACCGAATACATGTTTAACTTTAATAAAAGGTTTCAAATTCATGATGACATAGATATTTTAAAACGAATGGGTCTATTGTTTGGTAAGCGTCATATTTTACTTTTTTTATTTTATGTTTCTGTCATACTAGTTTCAGCACATTATTTACTAGTCCAAACCAATCTCAATGAAATTTTACATAGAGGTGGCCTGCGATTTGAATTGTAGAAGAACATAAGGAAAAACACACAAAACAGATCAATGCAAAAAGCTAGTTGATGTTACATATTGGTTTAAAACTAATACTCAATATGATATTTTAATGGTAAAGTATAAATAAAAAAAGTAAATAGTTATTTATAAATCAAATCGATTAAAAAAAAAAAATTGAAAATCTATTTTTACCATTCTAACACAAGCCAAAGTTACGAATTGCTATGCACGATGAAGAGTTAATAAATAAGATTATTGTTTTTTCGTATGAAACGGGCCTAATCAATCGAGTTCATTCGTCTTTACGAATCGCTTATTGCATCTTATATTGTTAGCATCGCTCGTCGTCCAGTTCGACTGACTGAAACAGCCTGGAAAAATATTTCGATATTTCCATGAGAGAAAATCAATTTTTGTCTGAATAAAAAATTCATCGAGTGCGATTCCTTCAATTGTCTAAACATGGTATTGCACAAATATTTTTATATAATAGATATGAAATTGTTCATACAACTTTCGTTATTTTACAGGATTGGATAAAGGTGAATGTTCCGAAGAAGATATTGAAAAAGCAAAGACTATGGTTCCAAAATCATTAGAAAGTTATGTAGAGCGTAAGTTTACTGAAAATATCCTCGTATTTAGTCTTTATTATATTAAAATTTATTAATTTAATTGAAGCAAAGCTTATTATTTTTTAAATTATTTCATTAATATTTATAATTTTATATCTATTATAGAGTATTATATAATTATGTAATATAATAGAATAATTTTATATAAGTACATTTATTTTACTTTAAATTACGTTAAATACTTTAAAATTACAATATTTCTGTAGAAATGGGAAGAGGAGTCATCTCTAAACTATCAAACATTCTCCAAGAAGAAGAACTGGAGGACGAAACTGTTGATGAAGAAATTATGGAAGAAGCTGAAGCAGAAGTGGAGGATGAACACGAAGGAGAAGGCAATGAATACAGCGACGACAGTAGTGATGTTGATGTTTAGCGACCATGCAACGCGCATGGTTGCGCGATATATTTGTATGTGTACATTGTATTTGTTATACAAAGATGACTTAATAAAATCAACTTTAAAATGACCAAAGACCAACTTTCAACAATAGAACAATAAAATAACAATAATATTCATTCATAGTAACAAACTAGATGTTATAACCAAACATCTAGTATTTTCTTTTTAACTAGGTTATTACACAATAATATGCCTAGAGTTGTGTATAATAAATATGGCCTACTCTTTTAATGTTAAATACCCAGTTTTAATTCTTAATGCCTCTACTATACTTGAGTAATGAATCTTTGACTACTTGTTGTGCTAAAATCTGGATAAAGACTCAGTTTAAATTCTCTCTCCCTGGCATTACTTCATTGACACGAAATTAGAATCCACTAAACTCCTTTGAGCTCGTGTTGCATTTATCACAGCTGTAGACCGATACTTCGTAACGCATGACTCAATATCTTCCCACATATTCATTTTTTTTTTCGACTAAACGAAGCTTCAAAGTGACAAACGCGCAGGTAAGTTAGAGGCATAAGATTAATTAAGTTGTCTTTGCAATAACAATTAAAAGTTTAATGCACATAGTCATTAATAATAGACTGACAATGCAAACTTTTGTAAAGTAATAGTTTTATGAGAAATAGTCTATATTTTTATCGCTAATACCTTAAAACACATAAAATCCAATTTGCAAAATATGCATATCTCTAATATTGTCAAAATCCGAGTACTTTTTGCTCAAAATTATTTCGTTTTGAAGAAGTTGTTTGTAAATATATTTCTAGAATAAATTAAATCAGTTTATTTTTTTACCGTTAACAAGTTTCCAACGAAAATTAATATTATTGATATATACGCCTTCACAATAGTGAACACGACATTAATTCCGTATATTGAAGATTACCGAATGATATTACGGGATAACTTGTACCTACAGTAAATTTAGTCCTTGCTTAAATCGCCAACTACTATCCTGTAAAATTAAAAAACATATCTGATTTAAGTTTGTTGTCAGTTATTTAGCATGGATATGGTTTTTAATCCAGTATAGTTTGGATTCAGTTGATGATTGAATAAAGAACAATGTGTTCTTGTTGTTTACGTTTAAAATGTCTCCTGCTGACACCTGTCTATAAATTTATCTTTTTTTATTGTTGTGTTAAAATATAAATATTAAGAATAGTAGCTGTACAGTTATGTAATACCATTGTGCACAGAAATATAAAATATTGTGGTACCTGGTGTAATTATGCATTCGTTTAATTTGTATTGTTTTGAGACTTCATTTTTTAATAAGAGTATCTATCTCTACATGAGTATTTAATAACCTTGTAAAATGTTAGTCTTTTAATTTTTTCACACATTTCCTCATAAAGCATGGATTTTTAATCTACGAAAGAATGAAACATATTTTACACAATACTACAGGTGGCATTTTGCTTATTAATGCTTGGTTATTGTGTGCAAATGAAGTGGATTAATAATGTGTAATAAGTGAAAAAATAATGACATGGACCAAGAATTCTGAGATGTCACAAAAACTCTAAACCGTTCTAACAAAGGAGCTTCCATTTTGTTAGAATACTGAAAAAATCATAGGACACATATTCTATATTCATTCGATAAAAGTACTTATCATCGATATAATATTATGACTCCCCTCTTCGTTCGTAAAATTTGACACCAAGTAACAAATAATTGTTTTGTAAAAACTATTCAACGTGCCAACGACTATTCTTCTTTTTGTTTAGGCGCCGCAAAAGTATTTGCCAGTGTCAATGTTTTTAAGCCTTCATAACATTTTCCAATAAGTGTCAATGATTTCAAGCCTTCGTATCAATATACATTATAAACAAATTGCAAATTAAATTCTCTACAACTTTGATCCATTAACTTTTTGTCGTAGAAATATAAATAATAAAGTTATAAGCGAAAATGTTCAGAAATTAGAGAAAAAAATTAGAATAATAATAAGAACAATAAGAGAGATTAGAAATAATAATAATAGCAGGCAGATGTTTTTTTGTTCCCTAATGGTCACATGGGTATTTTCTAATGTATTTTAAAAAACAATAATTGTAAAATTCTGTAATGGAGTGCAAAAGAGTCAATAATTAATTATATTAATAATAATAATTATTATTATATTTATAATTAATTATTAATAATAATTAAAAAAAATATAATAAAAAAAAAAAAAACAATAACTGATGGCACGTTATTAGTACACACGTATAATATATGTATATATAGTTGAGAGTACTGAAAAATAGTACTCACTTCGGAGCGCTGTAAAACCTTAACTATTGACTTAATGAAAAAATGTTGCTTATAAAAGTTGTTCCTCAAAAACTATCTACAAAATCTCCATCATTTTTTCGTAAAATGATTAAAAAAAAGTTATATTGAAATATATACATTTTTTCTCGAA
Organism: Saturnia japonica; assembly: GCA_033032175.1. Taxonomy (NCBI): domain Eukaryota; kingdom Metazoa; phylum Arthropoda; class Insecta; order Lepidoptera; family Saturniidae; genus Saturnia; species Saturnia japonica. The sequence continues at coordinate 11,711,813 of CM065305.1, forward strand.
TTTCTGTACATTTTCGATTATAACTTTTTTATTTATAGTTCTACGACAAAAAGTTAATGGATCAAAGTTGTAGAGAATTTAATTTGCAACAAAAAAATGTTAACTAATTTTTTTATCAGATGAATAATTTATGAGATATATCGTAAAAACCATTTCAACACCTATTTTCAAGATGGCTGCCGTGGGACAAGGGTGGCGACCCCACAAACTTGGTTTTAGCTTTACACTGAGCCCCCTACACATCAAAAAAATAAAATTGCGTCCTCTAAAAAACGCAAGGTAAGGCCTAAAAAGTGTAACATTTATTGAAATAGCTTTATAGTATTTGTTACAAAACTGCGAGCATAGATTCAAATTGTTTTTAACAAAACGATAATTTAAAACATTTATTTAACTACCTCATTAGCCTAGCGGTCTTAAGCGCGGCTGTTATGGTCGAAGTCATCCTGGGTTCGAATTCTGTCGAGTAAAATCGTTTTTAGGTTTTTAACAGACTTCATAAAAATGCTCAATTCGAATGTTTTTATTATTTAATTTTTTATAGATGTTCAGTCATAACTTCTTTTTTTATGAATTTTAATTTCATTGACATTGGAACAACTTGGAAAATACACAAGGGAATTCTTCAAAACCATTGATTTGTTTTTCATTTTTGTTAAAAATTGTCAACGTTTTTTTTTAGAAAGAAGAAACAACCGTTTCTCTTTTCAGGCGGAAGTAGCAAAGAAAATTTGGATTAAATGAATACGATATTTAGTTGAATCTATACAATTAATAAAATAGAAGTGTCTGTTTGTAATGTCAAAATAACAGCTTTTTACTAAATGCATATGAAAGTATATACGATACCTGTAACAAAAAGCCCATTTTTACCTATTTTTGTGAATGTAGCTGTGTAATTACGGAATCCTTGGCCAGCTTTTTAATTAAATTACACAAAAAAAATTTGAACGAGTTTTTGGCGGGATCTTGAATTGATATGTTGTGGTTTTTATTTTTAATTCATTTACTTAGGTTTTTTGACTCTATATTATGTAATATTGGTGGCGTTTTACGTGATATGTTTTGATTTTTGTGCATTAAGTGAAGTGGATTATAAATATAAACTAAAATCAGGCATTCTGGGATCCCACAAAAACTCCCCAGAAAGTTCTAACAAGGGAGCCACCATCTTGGTAGGATACCACGATCTACTTAAGACAAGACACTATTGTAACCGATATTTGTTCTAGGATTTTTTTTGTTTGAAAGGTAACTGATCGAGTGTTCTTTGCTACGATTCATGAAAATCTGTTCAGTGGTTCGAAGATTATCAGCTCTCTCTAGTTCATAAATAGATGTGACCTGATGCTGCGGCGTCATCTGCAATTTTGGTATAAAGATATTTAAACCTTGGAGAAGTATATGCTACCTTTTCTCGCGAAAATTAAACTTTAAGGGAATAGGGGATGAAATTTCGAATGAAGAACACATCAAACCAATTACGATGAATTTTAGTATAGAGATAAAATATTGGACCTTGGAGAAGGACATAAGAAGGATAACAATCTACAAATTGAGCTCCACATTCATTTATTCGATGAAAATTCGAAAACCTTAATTCAAATTTGGAATTGTGTAGACTAAGCAAACTGCCAGAAAGAGTTTTATTTTAATGATATCAAACAATTATTTAAATTCCACCCGAATAATCAATCATAAGACTCGTTCAAAACCAAACTTCAGGGGTGTTTAGATTTTTTTGATGAGAAGTGTAGGTATATTACTACCTGTAGTATTACCTTATTATTATTATAGTACTACCTGGTACCTGCGACTACGTCTGCCTATTATTGGATGTTCACCGACTGATCTCGGAACACGAAAAACAAAAAGAAAATCATCACTATTTGTATAGTGGTCGTGACCCCTACCACTTCGCTTTCTAGATAATAATAAAAATATTCAATTTAGGCCCTAAGGCACTTATGAACGCCAAAACAATACTGCCGTTTCGGAAAACATCCCAGTCATCGAGAAGAACCGGTAAGTAACTCGATCGAGATTATCTATTTTTTACCAACTTTATTACTACAGTAACTGTCACCCACGGTTTTAATAACCCATGTTAATGTTATCCGACAAACAACGCACCTGTGTAGCCTATCATAATTGTTCACGCAAGTACAAATTATTTTAATTTTTCATTACCTAATCTATGTGTCCAAATAGAATACTCTAAACAGCAAAATTTCACTTCATAATATTGTCTTTATGATGAAGTAACTTGTTCGCAAGGATTAATATGCCATGTCTAAAAATAATGCATATATCACTTTTTTATTTTCAAAAAATCTTTGTCACAAAGTACCTTATTGTGGCTTATCTGAAGAGATCGGCATAGGCGTATTTTCCTATTATTAACGATTACGCCAGCGCACGCGGTTAAAGCAGTTCGGGAGTGCCTCGACTGCCGACTTACGTAACAAAAACCAATATTTAAGGCTATCTGAGAGTTGTAGCCTAATCCCAAAGTTCGGTGAAGCTGTAAAAGCCGCAGCGGCTTCAGGGTCCCCAAGGCTAACAGTATAGTCTGATCTAGAAAAGAAAAAGTTGTAGCCTAATCTTAATAAATAGCCTATACTATTCCCCGAGAGTCTGGCTATCACATACAAAAATATTTTTTCGAATCAGACTGGTAGTTCCAAAGATTAGTGTTTATACAAACAAAAAAACTTTTCCCCTTTATTATATTATACTATAGATTATGCAAAGATAAAATAATTTGGTATCTTTTCACTATTTCAGTATATATTTTAAATATATTACATTTATATATAGAGTTATTAGTTATTACATACACATACATTCCTTTTTTATGAACTTAACCTAAACGCAATTTATAGCTCATACAAATGTTCAAATTTTATTAAATTTGGTCCAGTAGTTTTTGCATTATTGACGTTCAAAGATACCTACAGACAGACAGGCAGACAAAAGTTTTAAAAACTATGAGAAATGTGTTCTGTCCTTGATTCTAAACGCTCCATATTATTTATTCTCAAATATCTCCAATGTACCGATTTTGACTGTACTCTTTTATTATATTTATAATAATTAAATATACATATAATTATTATATAATATATATAAATTATATATACTTACAATAATTGCTCATTTAATAATATTATTAGATATGGTTTGTAATCAAATGACCTAAGTTGAACCTATATGTAAAAATGTTGTAGTCTTTGGTCAGTCTTAATAAAATCTGTAGGTAATCAAGAAGTAATGGACAGAGAACTATACATGACTGACTTCAACATTTCAACCAGGCTGCCAAATTATCCAGACACTGTTAAACTTATTTTTAACACTGTTGTCATGAGGTATTTGGCATTTTTATCATTTAGATAATGTTGTAATAATTAGGTATACACAAAATATGTACATACTGCACAAAAAATATTGTTACAAGTCAATAATTTATCTATACATTATAAGACTTATAGTTAATTATTTTATTGACATACAATCTTAGTTTAATAACCAGTCACTTCATATCATCATCATCAAATAAATCTTCAAAATCTGGAACAAACAATAACAATGTGTCAATAAAATTTCTAGCGTCCTGTAGATAATCATAATACTAGTCTCTAAGTGTCTAACTAAGGGCTTGTGTCGAGTTAGCACTGAGCTTATTCATGAACATCAGCTCATTACATTGCCATAATTAATCACCAATGAGCACTGATATTTAGTAGCAGAATATGCTTATGGAGGCAAACACAGCACAAATTCCTTCAACTTCAGTGGGGCATAATGTATATAAATCATGGTTCATTTTTTATGCAATAAATTCAATGTTAATAGTATGGATGAAAATACTGTAATCAAAATAATTAATTTGCTACTATATCTTTAATATAAAATTAATTAATTGGTTGTAGCTTCTCAGACGATAATAGGCCAGCATTTGAGCACCACCACGTCTAGGTGTTGTATGTGGCTGAAGATGGTTATATGCTGAATTCAAAAATCAAATATAGCAGCTGTAAAATCCCAAAAATGCACGACAACAGATTGATAACTTGAAGGTAGTAGCTAGCCAAGCAAGAGCTGTCAATAGCAAGTATGGAAAATAAGCTATACAGATATGTTGGTGGCAGTATGGTGGAGAGTTGGATGAATAAATGAAACATACCATAGGTGAAACCATAGTGCACAGCTAATTTATAATAAACTGGTCTTCAATAAATTAGTCAATAATAACTACAGTGTAAACTCTTTATAACGTTCTCCTTTATAAGATAAACTCCCTATAATGTTGAAGTGAGCCCAACTTGGTTGGTTTTAAAACCCACATATTGAAACTCTATATAGCGATACGCCATTCTCTATTAGGAAGAAATGTGTTCATGTTTTTAGACAGTAAATATTTATTATCGGTATTATTGTTTATGTTATGTTGTCAGGTAACAAAAGACTTTAAAGCTCAGAAACATCAGAGGTCAGTCTAGTTTTTATTATCCTTAATTGCCTTGAACACGCAGTATGATGCATTGTTATCTCGGAAGCGATGGTCTTTGACCAAGCATACTGGGTACCTATCGTATTATCAGTCGTAAACCTACTTTGAAACTGTTAACATGGCCAGTAAATGGAAAGCGATTAGTGTTGATGAAAAAAGTTTGATAGAAGAAGATTTGAATAGAATACATAAAATAATACAAAACAAGTACTGGCATAGCAAAAAACTTCAGACAAAGTTATCAGACTATATGTGTAAACAATAATTTATAAGCATTTATTATCTAAGACATACATATTAAAAATTCTTGATAATTTGGTTGTTTTTTTGTTAACTCCATATAAGGATAACTCTCTATAATGACAAAAAATGCTCAGTCCCTTGAGTTTCGTTATAAAGAGTTTATTTACACTGTATATTCTGACTGGATCAAGACCATTATGCACATGATAATAGACCTGTTACAGTAATTTTCTTTTATTCATTACAGATTCAGCGTTGGCCACAATCTCACCTAATCTTAAGTGACAATGTGGCCTAACATGCTAAGCTTAGTGAGAGGACTGGCTTTCAAGTGCAGCTTACGGAACACACCTAGGTGCTTATGGCAAATTTTCAACTTGAAGGCTAGCCAAACAGTGAATTACCTCATAATGAGAGTAGTACCATTATAAGGGATCTAATCTTTATCAAATTCAACCCCTTTCAACCCTTAATTCGTGCTAAACGATTCTAAATCTAACCCTTTCTATAAATTGATGCAAAAACATAAAACTCACCATTAAAAAAGTCTGCATGAACAGCCTTTTCGTTTGCCGCTAAATCCATAAGAAGGTTAGAAGGTCCACCAGCCTATAATTAATAAAATAAATAAAGTATGTAAGCACTGCACAGGCTGCATTATTCTCTATGCATAAATAATATTAATTAAAAGAATAAGCATACCTCTTCTAAATCCATATAAGGCCCTACACCTTCTGGAAACATTTCATCAGCTGCTACTGTTGGTTTCATTGTATTGAACAATAAAAAATAGTTAAACGACTATCGGTAGTATCCTCTCAGTAGTCACTAGTCTGTGCTTTTTTAATTTATTTATTTTTTATTGTTTGGCTTCAATTTCAATTTTATTCTAAAAAGTAGTACTGGACGTTTTGTTCAGAAACGGTTTTAATAACCAGTTCTTCTATTAAAAACGAACGAACGGTTTCTCTATTTAATGATAGAACAGATCTATATAGTTACTGATTTAAGGACTATAATTGCATGAACAGTAAACCGTTACAAAAAAATACTTTAATTTTGAAGTAACGAATAAGCTACAATGAATCTTATGTGTAAAGATATACAATACAAATTTGGTTCTAATAGAAAAACGAAAACGAAGGAACGAATAAAAACTGGTTTTTGGTTAAACGTCAAATGTTCGTTTTATCAGTAGATACAGTCTGCAACGTTTGTGACACCTTTATTTAAAATAATAATAGTACGAATTAATAACCGACTATGAATTAAACCGATTTCGATCATTCACTGTTTGAACTCGTTTACGACTTGTTTACTCTGATCGATTGACCCGGTCCTAGGCCTGCCGGTTCAGAGCACACAGTTTTAGACTTGTTTTTTTTTTAAGCTTTTTCATATCGCGTTGTGTAGTTGAGACTGTGTTATTGTTGTGTGACGAGTATCCTAGGAACTCGTCTCGTGCGTAGCGCCGTCTCGCTCGCACATTTCGTGTAGCACTTCGGGGCATACGAAAAAACCACACTTTTTAGTACGTTCACAAACGCGCTTTTTAGCGCGAGTCTGTTTCTAAGACACACAAATCGACGCTTAGTGGTCACTCGTCGGATACCTAGCGGTGTTCACGAAGACGAGTGGAGCGTGTCCCGAGCGCTCACCGGTTACCTCCTTCTGAGGTAAACGATAACTCGGATGGGCCTGGGAATCTTAGCCTTTGCCTTTTTGCATAGTTAAGCCCTAGGTGTCTCCTTCCTAACCCTCCCTATACCTACCATCCTATCCTCCTTGTTTGGGCGGAGCCGCGGTTTTACCGATTTGCATCCTCTGCTACGAGACTGTTAGGGACTCCCCTAGGGAAAACATTAAGTCGCTTTCCTGCGAGTAATTGCACCTCGACAGCAGGACTCATTGCTCCGGGCTCGGATAGCCCGTTACTGCCAACGCGATGGCAGAAAACTACTACGCCGATTTAGAGTTGCGATTCAAACAGCTGGAGGCCAGCGATTCAAACAGTTGGAGGCCAAACACCAGCGTTTCAATAACTTCGTAGCATTGTACATGCCATCGCTACTACGCAAATGACGGACTCGCTACGCCCCGTCATGATCAATTAGTGCGTCGCCGCCACGCACGCTACCCCCTCCACCTCCGCCGTGTCACCCGGGGCCGTGCGGTCCTCCTCGGTCCCCGTGACCGAGTACCCCACCCCTTTAGCCCCGCAACCGCGAATCGCGCCCCACGTCCGTCCCGTAAAAAATCGCAACAGCGATCGTACACCCCCGGCCACTATGGCCGCCCCGCTAAACCTGTTGCACTCGCGGCAACAATTCTGTCAAACTCTTTTTCGTCCCATCCGGTCGAAATAGATACAGACGCCCACGTTAGGCCAGCCCCATCATCCGAAATGGAATTCTCTTCCCATTTCAAAAATCCACTGTTCATCCCCACCGAAGTTACCGTAGACAACGATGACTCCACAGTCGTCACGTCTCGCGACAGGCACTCTTATTTACTATAAGCGTTCACTATATTGTATGCCGATAGACCCTCCGATACTTATCCAACATGGAAGTATCCATATTTTTTTTATTAATTGGTCCACAAAACTGACTACAACCTATGTATATAATTAGAAATGAGCAATATTGTAAAATCATGCAATGATTGTACTCTTCTAGATGTGGTTACAGCATGCACAATATAAGTAAGTAATACGTAAATCCATATGTTGATTAGGAATGACCGATCATCCGTCCATAACGATCGTGTCCGTATACCTCCCACCGACGAAAATATCCCTCAGGTCTGACCTAGAGAAGCTATTTTCGCTTGGCACATAGGTCATTATAGCAGGTGACCTCAATAGTTGATACACTTCATTCAAAAGTTGGAGGAACACCAGTAATAGGAACCTACTCGACAGGTTGATGAACGTGCTAAACTTTGATGTCATAGCGCCCCCCACCCCCACCCACTTTCGAGACAACTGTACGCCCACAGTGCTCGACATAGCTCTCTTAAAAAGTATTGCGTTTCGGGTGCGTCTCATTCGAGTCGTACACGAGCTCGATTCCGACCACCGGCTGGTCATCCTCCAGCTAGGTCAACCAGACGATACTAGCCCTCCCACCGTGAAAGTGGTTAACTATGCCAAGCTTAAACATTACCTTGCGGACAGGCTGACCTCGTCCAGTCTAGATAGGATCCCGGACGTATTAGAGTAAGCTGCGGACGTAGGTTTCGCGATTGACTCCTCCGCTGACCACCTCCAGGTCAGCATCGGAGAGGCCTCAAGAAAGGTCCAAGTGGCCAACGATCGTCACTTTGTACTCTCTGCCGATGTGCGAGCGTTGATGACGGAGAAAAACGCTGCGACTCGTACGTACGACTTCTATCTGACCGAGGAAAACCGAGCACGGTTACGCGCACTTTAGAGAGCGGTTAAAGTCCGTATAAGCAAGTTCAGAAATCATAAATGGGACACCTTAGTCGAAGGACTAAGACCGTCCCATCTGACTTACTGGAAAGTAGCCCATTCCCTTAAAATAGATGTCTCCTCCCATATGCCCCTCTCGATAGGGGCCCCGGCACCACACTCGCGTTCGATAGCGTCGATAAGGCGGAGTTCCTTGCCACATGCTTGGAGAGCCAGTGCTCCCGAACAGTGTCACTGAAAATACCGACCGTATTGAAGGTATCGAATACCGCGTGGCTGAGTTAAACGCGCTCCCCGCGACAGAGTCCCTACCTCCGGTCACATCTGAGGAAGTCTGCTCCATTCTTAGAAGTCTTCTTAGAAGCACTCGGTTCCGACGGGATCAGGAATAAAGTACTCAAACTTCTTCCCGATCACCTCGTAGCTCTTTTGGTCTGCATCTTCAATGTAGCCATAGCCCACTGCCACTTTCCAGCCGCATGGAAAACGGCCATAGTGATAGGCATTTATAAGCCCGGCAAGAAAGCGTCACTTCCCGACAGCTATCACCCTATCTGTCTTCTTAATATGTTAGGTAAAATCTATGAGTGGCTCCTTCTGAACCGTTTCAAGTCCGTAATAGAAGAGAAAAACCTCTATCCGCCTGAGCAGTTCGGTTTTCGTGCTAGACATTCTTGAACATATCAAGTACACCGCCTCACGGAGCACATTACGTTTAACTTCGCAGAGTTATACAAACCTCGCCATACGATTGCGGTCTTCTTTGACGTTGCCAAGGCCTTCGATAAGGTCTGGTACGAAGGATTAGTCCACAAGTTGTACTCTTATGAATTCCCCGATAGATTAGTTAAAATCATCCGCAACTATCTTACAGCCCGCATCTTCCGCTACAGAGTGGAAGGTGAACTATCCACACCCCGCCCCATACGCTCAGGCGTTCCTCAAGGTTCCATACTGGCTCCTAGCCTTTTCAATCGGTACGTCAGTGACCTATCCGGTCTCCCCGAGGTCGAGGTGGGTCTATAGTGGACGATACAGTCATATATACCTCTAACAGGAAAAGATGCTATATCAGATGTGTCATCCAACGCGCGGTGACCACTCTCGGGAAGTGGTGTGTGGTGTACCGACTGGCGAATAGCTATTAATCCCTCTAAGAGCGCTGCGATGGTCTTCGATATAGACTGCTCACGGATACCGAAGGATCTCAAACCGCCCGAACTCTTCGGTAATCCGATTCCCTGGGTCAAAGAGACCAAATATCTAGGCGTCACCTTAGATAGTAGGCTCTCTTTTAGACCACATGTCCGTATAGTCCGGAACAGGGCCTCCTGGGTCCTGAGCGGCTTGCGTTCTCTGATATGCTCGGCAAGCAGAATGTCCACGAGACACAAGCTTACGCTATACAAGTCATGGCATATAGTTGCCCGCGTTTGCACATATATCAAAAACTAATTTCAAGCATTTACAAACTATTCAGAATAGGTTTCTCTACCATCTTACCGGTGCCCCTCCATACATACGAACGCAAGATCTCCATAGAGATATTGATCTTCCGTCGATTCACTCTTACGTAAGATTCCTGTCGCGGATCTTACTTCGATACCGCATCGAATCACTCCAACCCGTTAATTAAAGCAGCCGCCGCTTATGTCCTTACTCCTACTCCCTCACGGAGAAATCGCGAATAATATACCGCTTCACGGAAATTCCGCGGCGCAGTGCAGTATTACCCATGTCTAATGTAAACTTCATACGCTTAGAATGTGAGTATGTAATAAAAAATTGTTGTGAATATTTATTCTTATTATCCATATGTTTATTATATAAGGTAAATTAAAAAGTGATTAAGGTTTCTTTCGTATTAATAAACTGTTTCGATTTAAAAATTATAGGCTGTGCCCGCGGCTTCGCTCACGTGGACTACAGTATGTCCGCGCGAATTTCCTCCCCCACTCCCGGCTATTGTAAAGCTACTCAGCGTAAGCTATTTTAAGCGCTCGAATTGATTCACCATGACCAGTTGTTTTTTTATTTATACGGAACCTTAATTCTTTTTCTAAAATAAAGGTAGCCTAAGTCACTTCCTATAAAATCAGCTATCTACCAGTGAAAATCCCGTCGAAATATTTCTAACCGTTTCGGAGATTACCTGGAACAAATAGACAGACAAGAATTTTAACTCGTTAGAGAGTATATTGTTCTGTGTTCATACCACAACTTACATACAACGTTACTATTTACTAAATCCGACCCTTTTACACTCAATAATTTATATGTAAGATAAATAACTTAAGTAACAGTGTGATTTTATTTTAGGAAAAAGAATGCTGTCTTATGAAGATAAAATAATCCTAGCGCCGATGGTACGTATTGGTACTTTACCAATGCGACTTCAGGCTCTTCGGTATGGTGCAGACATAGTGTACACTGAAGAATTAATAGATTGGAAATTCTTACGATCAAAGCGAAGATACAATGGTTTGTATGATTAGGGTTCATAGACCATAAATGTAAATTTATATAAATAGTGAATTAGAGATCTAATACAATTACATATTTCAATACGTACCTTATCTCTTTTAGTTTATTTATCATTTAAGTAAAAAAAATCCGACATTAAGAACAGTGAATAATATTATGTAAAATAATATTTCTTTTCAGTTATTCTTTTATATCAATATATATGGCCAATGCCATAATTACTGTTCTATTTATTTTTCTTATGTTAAAGTAACACCACACTCTGTTGCCTTTTTATTTTATCTAACTTGATGTCAAGTCTGTTTAATGTAAAAAAGACATGTACATTTATTTTATGAATTATTTTTAGATACACTCAATACTATAGATTATGTGGATCAAACAGATGGAACTATAGTTTTTCGAACATGTACTGAAGAAAAAGAAGCAATTGTTCTTCAAATGGGTACATGTTGTGCTGAGAGAGCTTTAAAAGTTGCAAAACTAGTGTGAGAACAATATTTAATTACTACTATAAAGCTAAGTATTTCTTTAGATTTGTGATTTTGTACATTTCTTTTTATATATATATTACAGTGAAAATGATGTAGCTGCTATAGATATAAATATGGGTTGCCCTAAAGCATTTTCCATTAAAGGTGGTATGGGTGTAGCTCTAATGGCACAGCCTGAGAAAGCTCATAGTATATTAAAAACCTTGGTTGACAATGTATCAATACCTATTACTTGCAAAATAAGAATACTAAAAACACCAGAAGATACATTACAATTGGTAAATAAACTAGTGACTTCAGGAATCAAGGCCATAGCTATACACGGAAGAACAAGAGATGAAAGGCCTCAGCATGCTGTACATACTGATATTATTCACTATGTTGCAGATAAAATATCCATTCCAGTTATAGCAAAGTAAGTACCTATTAATCTTATATACACTTACTAGCGGACCTGACAGATGTCCTGCCTGAACATTGGCTTGCCTGCTATTAATAGGTTCAGTATATGCTTTTTCATTATTGGAATTTTCAATAAAATATTTAGGGTTGGTAGGGGGTGGGGGTTATATATGTTAAAAACAAGAAAAACCTTCATCAAAAACTAAAATAAACATTTGCTAGAACTCAATTGCAGCTCTTTCTACCGGGTCCAATTGTGAATCTAAACCATTCATCCAACTCAAACACAAAAAATTTCATCAAAATCGATATAGCCATTTAGAAGGGGTTCAGTGACATACACATGTACAGAAGAATGATGTTAAATGTGACATTTGTGAGTGTATATTAAACACTTCACCACCTGGATGGATTTTAGTTTTTAGCATAGAAGTTTATTATGCTGTGTAATTGAACATAAAAGAATCCTTTTTTATAGTTCCTTAAAGTGGGCTGGTAACAGCTGGTAAATAATAAGGTTAATATTTTTTATGCAATTAACCCTATTATTGGCAGACAGGCACACCTGCCACTATTATGACGCCAGCCATGAAAGCGTATTTCAGTCCATTCCTAAAGAACACCATAGCCCTGGAGACAACCATGCTGGGTGACTCATTCTACAATCTATGTGACAAAAGGGTTCTAGAGATTCTTACTGTTCTTACAATACATATTATTCATATAATATGCAAAATAATGAGTTATATAACAATAAGTAGTTCTTACAGTAAAACTTATTTATTTTACCAACTATACCAGCACTCACCAAAGGACCTGGATTTTTTATCTATTAAATTTTGTGAATGCTCATGTTCAATAGCAGAATGTAAAAAGTGCCTTTTTTTTGTTGTCTTTGAATAATTCATATTTTATAACCTCTATACTTTCAGTGGAGGATCAAAGGAAATTGAAAAGCACAGTGATATTTATAAATTTAAAACTTTAACAGGCTGTAAAAGTGTTATGATTGCCCGAGCGGCAGAGTGGAATTGTTCCATATTTAGAAAAGAAGGCCTACTACCTATGGATACTGTGATCAAAGATTACCTTAAACTAGCTGTGGACTATGACAATTCACCTTCAAATACAAAGTACTGTGTACAAAACATACTAAGGGAATTGCAGGAAACACCACGGGGAAAACTATTTTTAGAGTGTCAGACCTTGGAACAAATATGGTAATATATATATTAAAAGCCATGGAACTTGTTAGTAATCACATCACAATATCTACAAAATATGAATACAATAATTTGGTAACAAATTTATATCCTAATCTAATCTTAAACTATTATCTATACTATAATGTAATAAAGCGGAAGGTTGTTTTTGGTTTATTTATTTAAACACGCTACTGGACGCTCTGGAACTACCAGATGGATTCGAAAATTCCTTTTGTATAGGATACCCAGATTCAAGAAAATAGTATAGACTATCTATCTAACATTAGGCTATAACTATCAGCTAGCCATGAATATTGATTTTTGTTAAGTCCGAAGTGTTCCCGAAGTGCTCTATCCGCGTGCGCTTGCGTAATGATTAATGATACGTAATTACAATGTTCTACAAACATATTGGTTCTTAGTATATCTAAAAAAAAAACCGCGATAGCATATGCCTATCTCTTAGGGATTGTGTAGACGGCACCGCGGACGCGCCGCAACCGCGCTATGCTGTGTACACGCGTCACCGCCGCGCCGCATCCGCTTTGCAGCCGCTTGATTTGCCATATCACTACATTTATAGTAATACATTGCAAGCCACGAACATCATACATGTAAGCATAATGAATATGATGAATTTAACTAGAAAAGGAGGTAGTGTTTCATACTATATGTAAAGAAATGCCTAAATAAAAGTAAGGAGTCAAAAAGATGCTTATGGGTTCATCCTATTTTGATGCAAAGAGAACAGCTTGATGGAATCCATAAGTTTTGTGATTATCTTCAGATGAATATCATAACATTCACAAATTATTAGGTATACTCTTTATAACGAAACTCAAGGGACTGAGCATTTTTTGTCGTTATAGAGAGTTATCGTTATATGGAATGAACAAAAAAACAACCAAATTAACAAGAATTTTCGCTTCGTCAACACTAATCGCTTTCCGTTTACTGGCCATGTTAACAGTTTCAAAATAGGTTTACGACTGATAATACGATAGGTACCCAGTATGCTTGGTCGAAGACCATCACTTCCGAGAAAACAATGCGTCATACTGCACGTGTTCAAGGCAATTAAGGATAACAAAAGCTAGACCGACCTCGGATGTTTCGGAGCTTCAAAGTCTTTTGTTACCTGATAATAAACAATAATACCGATAATAAATATTTACTGTCTAAAAATATGAACACATTTCTTCGTAATAGAGAATGGCGTATCGCTATAAAGAGTGTTTCAATATGTGGGTTTTAACGCAAACCAACCAAGTTGGGCTCACTTCAACGTTATAGGGAGTTTATCGTTATAAAGAGTTTACACTGTATCTATCATATGCAAACATTCACTTTTTTTTAGTTAAACTCAACATATTCAATATTCCTACACGTATGACTTTCGTGGCTAGCACTGTATTACCTAAAAAGGTACAGTGATATAGCAATCATGCGGCGGCAGCGCGCTGGCGCGTGGCGGAGCGGTAGCGGCGTACGGTGGATCGTTCCGATACAAGCGGTTGGACGTAGGCAACCTAAAAATTCGAAGTCGTTATTTCACAAATATTTTTTCCAAAAGAACTTTTGTGTTTTAGGGGAATATTGAGAGACAGGTATAATAAAAATGTATAGAAATACTCACCAGCATTATATAATGAGAGAGTTCATTAACAGGTACATTCACAAAACCATATTATATTTTTTCGATATAACTTGTTTATCTATACATATTATAAAATAAAGTCCCCCGGTGCATGTATCTCAATGCAATAAACTCAAAAACTACCGAACATATTTTCATACGGTTTTTATCAATAGAGGGAGGGATTCAAGTGGAGGGTTTAGGTATATAATCCTAATGAATTAGGGTTGTGTAAATTGGCTAAAATATGACGATGTATTGAAAAAAACATGCCGACTGGAAGCTTTAATAAGGTGCGTCGCGTGAACATATACATATATGTTACGCGTACATGTACTGTATACATATATGTTTGTGCGATGCTGGGGCGGGTTGCTAGTATTTCATAAGTATTTTAATATGTATAAATAAATTCTAGTTCCATATGGGATCTTGGAGATTATTGTCAAGAGAAACAATCACAATATCAAAAGATGGGTATATTGGGCAGGTGGCAAGTCTGTCCCAGTGAACTAGAACCACCTCAGAAAAGAATTAAAGCAAATGAAATGGATCTCATTGGAGTTAAACAAATGAAAGTACGATAATTTTTATTAGATTAATTCTACCTTTGATAGTTAATTAGACCACCATATTCATTACCTGAACATAAAAACAAACAACAATGTCAACAAACAAATTGAATCTCTATTGTAATTTTATCAACTGTTTATGATACAACTGTAACATAAAGTTTGATGGTTTTTAATGTTTCTTTACTTAGGAGTTAGATAAATTCAATATTATTTCACATTACAATACTTACAGTGCTTCCATTTATTATAAAAACATTTTTCAGGTGAGCTTTATTCGTGCTAACTTTACTGACTTTAATTTGCCAAAGTCTCGGCTTCATGTATGGGCTGGAAAAAATGGATATAAGCTGCCAACATATGAGACCCAGCAAGTTGAAAAACTATTTCGTGCAATCCTTATATTTAATGATATAAAATACACATCCACATTTTGGGAGAAAAATAAAAAATTCGCTGAACAAGGTGCTGCTTTAGTTTGTTTATTTCATTTAGGACTAGTATCAGAGGATGAATTAAGAGAAAGTGGCAGTATAATAAAATAAACATAAACAAATGTGTTGTATTTTTAAGTCTTTTCAGTAACATTAAAAAAGTCAACAAATTAAGGCACAAAAAAGTTGAGCAAGAGCTTTTAAAATGTTTTAAAAAAACCAACAATGAAAACTAAGCTTTACAGAACAGTTCCCTTTAAGCAGATAGGAGATGGAAGATTTTAAATTATTCATACATATTAAAAATATTTCACTAAGATTATTTACCTACAGTTTTTTACTTGCCGGAAAAGAATATTAACTATACAGTTAATATTATCAATTATAGTATGGGATTCTTCAAAATGGCAGTGAACAGGTTTTTAAAGGGTCAGTCAGCAATGTAATAAAACTTGGTAGACATAACTTGATGATTGATAACTTACTTCAAGAAATACAGTGAATTCTCTTTTACTAAAGTCTTAGAACTCATTTTTATCTTACCATGATAAATATTTCTCACTAGATTTTACCATGCATTAATACAAATCTTTCAGCTTAAAATTTTGTTTTTGCTTTTTATGGCACTCTAATCTTTAAATAGCAGAACAAAACATATTCTGCCTAACAAGAAATCAACCACAGCTAAAATGACTAGTTGCAAGTTATTTATGAAACTTTTATTCTGCATGCAGGCCCTTTTAATGTTGTATATCGGGTTTTTATGACCAAAAAGAGAATGTTGAAATTGTTGAGTCAAGATAATATGAATTTACTATGGATTTAGATAATTTTTTACTCCTCAGGTTACCTAGATAGGTGATTATTGTTTCAAGATGGTACAAAGCTTGCTCATTCGGATATTTTTATTTTATAATTCATACATAGGGAAACCACAAAAGACCATGAAAAAGACAAAATGTTAAAAAGGTTTTCTTATTCAGCTTATTTATATAATATATAAATGTGCATGAACATATATTTATTTTATAAATTTTAGCCTTCTCATGAAAAGAAACAATCTTACACTAAAGGTTTTGGTGTAAGTTTTTGAATGTAGGATGCACGGTGTGTTCCATTTTAGACCAGTCCACTGATTCAGAGAGCTTAAACCTACATGCTAGAAGAGCTCGTTAGTCCCTCATTTTTTATGTGGTTTAATACTAGCAACTTTCTCTTTTAGTTTTTTGTTCAGTTCTTTCAGCTTCTGTTTGAGTTCGCTGTGTTTTTTTGAGTCTTCTTCTAATCGTTTGCAATTGTAAAAACAAGTGTATGTGTTTTGTAGCTCTTCATCATCCAGAGAAAGTTGTAAAGGATAATCTGAACGAACGATTTCTTTATCAGTAATATCCTCCAAAACATGTGAGATTGTTGGTAAATTTGGTATTGTGTATTTTTCCATTATTTTTTTATAAGAAAAACTCACAAATTTAAGAAAAAGGCAGATGAAACCTTCGGGAATTCAGGACACGAAAATGTCACATTGTGTCAATTTTGAAAGGTTAATGGATACTAGTACTGGGCGTTTTGTTCAGAAACTGTTTTAATAACCAGTTGTTCTATGAAAAACGAACGGTTTCTCTATTTAACAAAAACAAGTTTCAAAATGAACGTGACCATTTAACGATAGAACAGATCTATACTTATTGCTAATGGACTAACTGAATGAACAGTAAATCGTTACAAGAAACTACTTTAAATTTGAAGTAACGAATAAGCTGCAATGAATCTTATTGCTAACGACATACAATACAAATTTAGTTATAAAAGAAAAACGAAAAGGGAGGAACGAATAAAAACTGGTTTTTGGTTAAACGTCAAATGTTAGTTTTTTTGGTAGGTACAATTTGTTCTCGAACTTAAGAAAAGGCGTTTTTTTTATAACCGGTTTTAAGAACGGTTCCAAGTGTAAAAAAGCGTTTCGTTTCGTTTTACGAAAAAATAGAAACGACCCAGCACTAATGGATGCGCAGTGTGGCCTTGGATGTGAAAAAACATCGATTTTTCTTTATTAGATCTATTTTTTTTCACTGTCAATTGTTTGTTGATGAATCTAATGTCATTTTTTTGTGACAGTATGTATTCAATCACCTAGGGATGTGAATTTCTAAAAAACAATCGATTTTTAAAAAAACAATTATTTAATAAAATCGATTAATTATTTTGACCGATTTATTATTTATTTTATTGATTTATTTGGACACATGGATTAGGTGATAATGAAAAATTGAAATAATTTGTATTTGTGGGAAGAACAATTATGATAGACTACACGGGTGCACTGGCATTGCGGTGTTTGTCGTATAATATTAACACGGGTGAAACCGTGGGGTACAGTTAAAAATTATTATACACTGCGTAAATAGTTCCAAAGACGCGGGTGGTGCGATCCGTTACTTGTATTACAATCCTTTTGAACACAAAAATACAATATTAAATTAAAAAGTAACTCATTATTTAATTAGAAATAACGATATTTATGGGTGATATATAGGGGCGATTGAAGTTTTTGGTGGGATCTTAAAATGATATGTTTTGGTATTTGGTTTTTATTTTTAACTAACTGACTCACGCAAATTCGTCTGCGTCACATGAGAGAGAGAGAGAGAGAGATAATTAATTTTAAGTTAGTAGTAGTAGTAGTAGTTAATTTTATACGACAAACACCGCAACGCGAAGGCACCCGTGTGGCCTATCACAATTGTTTTTCCCGCAAGTACAAATTATTTTAATTTTTCACTATCCCTTAAACTATGTGTTATAACAGGTTATAAACAGAAAAATTTCACTTCATAAAATTGGCTTTATAAATCTAAAATATCTAAATAATGATCATAAATCTTTTTTTAATTTATTAACAATTCTTTGGCATAAAATAGCTTATTGTGGCTTATATATAAGAGATAAGCATATGCTGTCGCGAACTATTTTTTAGATATACTGTCCTAATATTTTTGTAAAACATTGGATTTACGTACCACTAAAAATTATCGCAGCGCACGTGGATAAAGCAGTTTGGGAGAGCTCCGTGTTCCGACTTACTTAACAAAAATCAATATTAAAGGCTAGCTAGGACGTGTACCTTGATGTTATACTATTCCGTTTGAATCAAGCTATCGTATACAAAAGGAATTTTTTGAATCCGATTGGTAGTTCCAGAGATTAGCGTGTTTAAACAAACAAAGAAACATAAAACTTCCGCTTTGTTTTATTAGTATATTCATATAATAGGTCTTTACCTATGAAATTGCCGTTCTGCAGTACTGGCCATTTGAAATCAAAATAATTTTTGTTTGGCTAAGAATTCTAATTTCAAATTAATTTTATTTTAAAAACATGGAATTCTTTTTTCAAAGGTAGTCATTTGTTTAATGATTAGTGTTACATTTTCATCGCATTTCAATCTTTTTTGTCATCATGGATACGTTAAAAATTCCAGTATTTATGGAATATGAGTACCATCGTGGCAGCAACGCGGCACAAGCGGCACGCAACATCAACGACGTTTACGGAGCTAACACTACAAACCAACGCACCACCTATTATTGGTTTGCTCGCTTCCGTTCTGGGAATTTCGACCTGAAAAATGAACCTCGCGGTCTTCCGAAGACTTTGGTCGACAATGACGAATTAAAGGCGATTGTGGAAGCTGATGATACACAAACTACGGTCCATTTACATCAAATTGGCAAGGTAAAAAAGCTTGACAAATGGGTGCCCCACGAACTCAATGATCGCCAGCGCGAAGTACGCGTCGAGACGTGCCTTGCACTGCTCAACAGACACACAAATGAAGGCATTTTGAACCGCATTGTTACCTGCGATGAAAAATGGATTCTGTTTGATAACCGCAAGCGCTCAGCAATGTTGGTTGGATCCTGGTTCAGCACCTAAACAATGCCCTAAACGAAAACTTAACTTAGCGCCGGTATGATTCATGACAGCTTCTTACCAAACGGGGTGAGCATTACTGCAGATGTGTACTGTGAAGAACTGAACACAATGATGGAGAAGCTGGCACATCTCCAACCAGCATTGGTCAATCGCTCGTTTCCGCTGCTCATGCACGACAACGCGCGACCTCATACTGCTCAGCAGACGGTCTCCAAGTTGCAAGAACCGGGGTTGGAAGTGCTCCATCATCCGCCCTACTCACCAGACCTTGCGCCTATAGACTACTACTTTTTCCAGAATTTGGATAACTCCTTGGCGGGAAAAAAATTCAATCAATACCCGAAAGGCAGTACTAAATGCCTTTGAAGAATTTGTTGCCTTCCGTCCAGCTGATTTCTTTAAGAAAGGCATCAATAAACTGCCACTGCGCTGGCAAAGTTGCATTGATTGCATGACTGATTACTTCGATTAATACAAATAAAAAATACATGAAAAAAATCGTTTAAATTTTTTCATACAAAACGGCAATTTCATAGGTAAAGACCTAATATTATATAGCATATATGGGCAACAACCGGCCCGCGGGCTGAATCCGGCCCTCTGTAAGATATGATCCGGCCTGCGAGACATTTTGAAAAAACCCAATTAAAAAAAAATTACTTTAGGTACTTATACTCACGGAAGTGACAGTGAGGCGGCAAACATCATATCCTTTGATGTTTGCCACCTCATTCTTTGATAATTGCAGCCACTCGGCTTGCTCGATCAAATTCTTTGAGGTTTGCCGCCTCACGGGCGACACATCAAAGAATTTATTATTTCTCAATTATTCTAAACTAATTTATTCCGGATTATTCCTTCACTTTGCCTATATAAGTGGGTGGATGGCCTGAACGTCAGTTCTCCCGCACACCCCCCCCCCCTCCATTCTCTCCAGCGGTAACCCAAGCCTAGGTCCGTTTCCTCGGCGTGAAACCCTTGGTTCAGGCAACCGCCCGCGCGATACAAGTGACACTATAGGTGCAACAGTTAGCTACCCACATACAACATTACACACGTGCACACCACACAGGTACATGGGTTCTGAAAGGAACTTTTTTTTTCTTTTTTTGCGCTAGATAGTGTAGAAAAACCTTTCCGATTACTAAATACACATACACATGGTTACTTTCTTCCTCCCAGGAGGAAGGGAACATGCATATAAGGATATATTAGTTAGCTCGAATCGTAGGAGTAGGGATTCAGTTAGATCGCGATCTATTTGCATACGCGACGACCGCCCGAGCCGAGGTCCGGCCACTTTGGCACCCTTGTGCGAGTCGTCCAAATAACTTTCGCGGCTGAGTGCCCTCTGCGCTCGCCCCCGAGTTCGGTGAAACTGTAAAAGTCGCAGCGGCTTCAGGGCCTTTAAGGCTAACAGTGTAGTGAGATCTAAAAAAAAACCGAACATTAGTTCAGTTCTATTTGAGCTACAGAGGTGATAACTTAGACAAGCGATATTCTAGCTAACTGCTCGAGCCGTCAACTTGCTTTGTGACTTTGTGTGCATCTTGAGTGGTTACTAACTATAGTTTGTTATTAAGTTTATTGAACGAATAGTAAGAAAAAAGGTGTCTGGTGGAAAGAAACGAAAAATATATACAGAGGGTCGCCATTTTCAAGAAAAATTGACTGAAGTATTCTTTTTTATCTTTCACAATGGTAAGCCTATTTGTTAGCTCTGTAATTAATCCATTTCAGTAATTAAAGAATTCAATATAAAGAGGCATTACTCAACTAAGCATGCTGCGCTGCACTCACTGACAGGACAATTGAGAACAGACAACAGAAGCTTACAGCAAATTTGGAAAAACAGCAACAAATGTTTCATAAACAAAGAACACAACTTGATAATGTTGTGAAAGCTAGTTTTATAGTTAGCTCAAAATTGGCAAAGGCATTAAAATCATTTGCCTAAGGAGAATTTATCAAGGAGTATATGTTAGAAGTTTGCAGTATTTTGTGTCCTGAAAAAAAAATTTAAAAGGAATATTGTCAAGACGATCTGTTGTTCGACGTATAGAAATAATGGCTAATGATATAAAAACAACATTGACTGACCGCATGGCTAGTTTTGCATCATTTTCCATAGCATTAAACGAGAGCACCGATTTGTCTGACACTGCTCAACTGGCTATATTTATTCGAGGTGTTGATAAGGAGTTCACTGTTAGTGAAGAATTGCTTGCTTTACAGCCGCTAAAGGGAACCACTACAGGAGAGGATATTTTTATTGAAGTTCAAAAGGTATTCACAAGTTTTGGCATGCCATGGTCAAAATTAATTGGAGTATGCACCTGTTTGAATGATTTAAATTTGAAACTTCAAAAACAAGGACAGATAGTAAATAATTTGTACAGCCATTTGAAAGCGTTTCAGATCAAACTACGCTTGTGGGAGTCACAGACGCTGTCTGGTAACAGTTACCATTTTAACACGCTCTCTGCCTATGAAAATATTGCTTATGCACAATATGCTGAAGAACTCAAGTTACTGTCGGAACAATTTTCGAACAGATTTAGCGACTTCAAAAACATGGAAGCCTGTTTCAGTTTATTTACTACTCCTACAAAATGTAAAGTACAAAATGCTCCAATACACTTACAAATGGGGTTAATCGGGATTCAAGAAACCTCACTCCTAAAATCCAAATGTGTAGACGTAGAGTTGTGCGATTTCTACAATATTACCTAGAAGAAGACAATTTTCCGCAGCTTAGAAAATTCGCAAGAAGATTGATTTGTGCATTTGAAAGTACTTATAAATGCGAACAGTTCTTTTCGTTGACGAAAGTTAATAAATCAACACATCGTACAAAACTGACTGGCGATAATTTGGAAAATTCTTTAAGTCTTTGTATCAGTGGAATTAATCTAAATATCGATCGATTAGTTTCCCAAATTCAAGCTCAAGTGTCTCATTGATTTCAGTGTATTTAACTTTCGTAGTTTGTAATAATTGCAAATTTAACGATTTCATTATAATGTACCATTTTTTAAAATTTCATTTTGTTATTTTAATAAATTGTACTTTAATAACATTGTCGTATTATTTCATGTCTAATATCTATCGCAAAAAATATTATCACTACTTTAAAATGGACTAAGTACTTTTAAACGCGGCCCGCGAACGTTTTTACACGCTAAAGTTTGGCCCTCAACATGTCAAAGGTTGCCCATACCCGTTATATAGTATAGAAAAATGAATTGTGTGGTTTTATGAAACCACGGTAAAAGTGAAACTTTTTTTCACATTATAGACATTTAACTAAAAATTCACAAATGAGTAATAGTCTATACACTACACGGTCAGTTGCTGCGAACTATAGGCGCCGCCATATTGGCCTTGGCTGCTCTGGCGAGCGCCTTTCACTTTATCCCTACTCTGCGGCCGACCGTCACGCGACATGCAACACACAGACCAAAAGGTTTGAGACGATCTAATAAAAGTTTCACTTTAATAATACTTTTTAAAGTTTAAACAGTATTCCTACTTAGAAAGCAAAATTCTGAGGACAAAAGGTCGTCAAATAATTATGAAAAAAAATCTTTACCTTTTATTCAACCTTATTATTTTATTATACAACAAAATTTGGTACAAGAATGGGCATTCTCCGTGATTACCTGATTACCAATAATTTTTGTTTTTTTATTGAATCATGTTAATTTAAATTGATTTAGAAAGTTATGATTATAAATATTTCAGGGTTTAATTAAATTTTTCAAGAAAATATGAAAAACTTGACTATTTTTTTATCGATTTTATTCAATAATATTTATAATTTTAGAAATTCACATCCCTAGTGGGACCCCATTTTAGTACGTCAATCTACTTCGGCAACTTTAAAAATATACCAAAAACTACCAAAGCCTAGGTATGGAAATGTCAGAGCGTTGAAAGGAATACATAAAAAAAAGTTATTCATCGCAATTTTCTTGCTTATACGTACTACGCAGCTAAAAAACGACATTTGCGCAAAATCTTGTAATCACAAATTGACATTTATTTCTATCTAAAAACTACCAAATCTACCGAATACTTTTTCATTACCAAAACCTAGCCCAAAGAGCCTTAATAAATCTACCAAAAAGGTAGAATACTACACATGTGGTCATCATGCAATGTTTTCACTTCGTGTGCTATTATTATTGTTTACAAAATATGCCCTCTTTTGTGCAATTACATTGTAAAAACTCTACGCAAAAACAAAAAAAGGAAAATGGATTTTCATTTCATTATTTAACAATGCTTAATATGATATTATTTTGTTTGAAATTAAAATTACTAAAATGTTGCTAGGTTACAATGAAATATTTACCTGGAATTTGTAGTAAATATAACATGGATAATTAGCATTGAAAGACCATTTTATTTACATTTGTTACCTAATAATTTGTTTGTTTGATAACAATCCGCAAACACTGAAAGGGATAGCGATATGGTTTCTGAATAAAAATTAAGCACTAAGCAATTTAGTGTCTCAGGCAAAAATCTAAAATCCATGATGGCCGACAAAAATTTCGAACGCTTACGACATCTGAAATATTAGGGATAGGAAAAAAAAGAAGCAAAAAATATTTATTGTTAATCATTCTCATATTTGTTAGTTGTTATGTAAAGGTCCCTATGTCCCTAAGGTCCCTTCATTTCAAGTGTGTGTACAATGTGTATACATTTGCCATATAAAAAAATAAACTGCCATCGTAAGAACATCGCTCATGAGCACTGCTATATGCACAAACAATACTTCATGCACATCCTTCCACCTTGACGTAGTGAAAGAATACACATAGCTGGGACTTACAATAGACATAAATTTAATGTTTCCGTGTTGACCAGGTATGTTAAAAACTTAGAGCTGTGTTGTCAAAATTATGCATACTCAAACATAAAGTTCCCTACAATACATTGAGACTCCTGCATATATCATGTCTGTGTTTAATTATGGTCTGGCTAGCTATGGACGTACATATAAAAAATACCTGAAGGATATATATAATTTACAAATAAGTTTATTGAAAATCATTGTTCCATTAAAAGTTAAATATAAAAGCAAGAATAATGATTAAAATCAGATTCATGATAGTAAATAAGGTGGATTTAGCAATAATTGTAACTCAATACAGTGAAAGTGTAAATTAAATAAGATATCGAGATCTGTGACCTTACATAATCTGGTGTATCTTTCAAACTTTGATATTCCCAAATGTAACAACGATTACGGTGAGAGGGTTTGGAGATGCATTTTGCCTAGAACACTAAATATATTAGTAAAAGATATAGTCGACTAGCTTGAAAACAAAAATACAAGCCAAAATAAAAATATACTTATGCCATACTTTTTAAATGAAAATAACGTTCAATTTAAGCAGGTAGTCATTTCTTGGATACTATAAAGTTTTCTTATAATTTAAGATCTAGAGTTAAGATTAATGTTTTTTTTAAAGATTGTTTATTTTATGAAATAAAGCAGATGTTTGATGATGGATGACGGACTAACGGCTACACTGTTGGAGTGGTAAGAAATCAGTAAAACTAATTTTATCCACCCTGGCAACATTAGTAGGCACAAGTGGGTCTCCAGGTTGAGTTTTCGAAATTTTCCCAAAATAATACGATTTCCGCAAATTTTCCCCAAACGACTTAAACCTGCTTATTTCTTGAGATTTTTATTTATTTTTATTATAGGCAGCTTTAAGAATTGGGATTAAGTGTTCAGAACCATAAAAGTATCGTTGTACATATGCAAAAATTATACAATTTTTTAATTTTGTAAATAAAAACCAGATAAACAAAAAAAATGCTCTATGGGAATCACATTTGGTTTCTTCGTGCATTCTTCTCTGTTCTATTGATTTACCATCAGAAGAAATAGTAACTTTAGAAATAGATAACAGAGCTATTAAGCGGCTTAGTGAGTAACAAAAGTATAACTACAGTACATACCAAATATAAACGCTTACGCTTACGCTGTGATTTCCTATCTCTTTAAGTTTCAACATGCTGATAACAAAATTTGTAACGTTTCAAATTACTTTTAGTGTGAGTATAACTCATCTATTTAAAAAACGTCATTGATTATAATTGTCAAATCCGTGTAGAAAACACTTACCAGTACTTCTACCATTGTATTTTTGCACTTTTGTGGTATAATTAACTTGATTATTTCGTTCACATCCCTGAACACAAAGCTAATGTTCTTAATTCCTGTAATGTTGAAATGCAGAAATTCATTGCCTACGGACGCTTGTCGTTTTGTAGCAATGTAAAAATACCGTCCACTGGTTCCCAAACGAATATGAAAAACAAAAATTAATATTTTATTCAATTTACACCCTAAAAAGGTACAAAAGGAACATCAACAAACTACTACCGGTTTCGGAAAACATCTCAGTCATTGATTAGAACCGGCAAGGAACTCGATCGGGTTTATCGACTTTTTTTATTGTTTTTCCCCCGTATTTTTATTATTTACAGTTTTTATAATTTTCTGTAGATGTACAGAGAGGGAATCACTTCTAGACAACACCGTCATTCACGTAATGGTCCATTCTGTAGTATCCTTAGTACATTATAACTCTCTTAACATGATTGTTCAACCCATTATTCGGCAAATAGGTCATGTTTATTTCTCTTATTAAATCTAATAAAGGATGGAATGACTATTTTATATTTATTTCTGTTAACGAAATTGTGCGTGTCATTTACAATTTTAAAATGATCTATGTTTTTTCGAACATAGGTAAATAATTATCCAAAATGTATTATGAGGGCATTAAGGAAAAATCTGTACACTCAAAGAAATAAAACAATTGTTATAAGTAATGGAACTTGAATTAAGATACGTACAGGTCACCATCTCCTACATAAATACCAATCTCTATTCTAAGATAATAAAGGGAAAGAGTGTTTTTGTTTGTTTGTTTATTTGTTTTTTTAATCACGCTAATCTCTGGAACTACTAGTCGGATTTTAAAAATTATTTTTGTATATTATTATATCGCCCAACTTACGAGGAATAGTATAAGCTAGGTAACACTGGGATACAACTACCAACTACTAACTAGTCTTATGTATGGTTTTTTGTTGTAAGTAGGAGGTGGAAGTGTTCCCGAACTACTTTATTCACGTGCGCTGGCGTAATAGTTAATGATATGTAAATATAATGTTTTACAAAAATTGTATCTTTTATTCACAAGCCACAATAAGGTATATTTTATGACAAAAATTAGTTGAATATTAAAAAGTGATTTATAAGCATTGTTTTTGGGTATGGCATATTAATCCTTACGAACAGAAGCTACTTCTTCATAAAGGCAATTTTATGAAGTTAAACTTTGCCCTTTATAGCATGTTATTTGCACGCATAGTTTAGGAGATAATGGAGAATTAAAATAAATTGTACTTGCGAGAAGTGATGTTCTGTGGTTATGTAGGCTAGTCAGGTGCGTCGGTGATGTTTGTCGTATAAAATTAACACGGGTGAAACCGCGGGGCACAGCTAGTATAACCCGCGAGTATCTGCTGCCGCGCTGTTCCCGCTACGCGCTGGTCGCGGCTCCCATAGAGTAGAGTAACATAGGGCGGCTCCACACGCGTTTGTTGTTAGCGTTATTACAACTTATTACGCAATAGTTATTTACATACATACCGTACTTTTATTTTTACTCATTTACAATTAGGGAATGACATATATATCCAGTGTACAATTTAGACCAAAATCGGTTGAGAATTATTCTTTATTTAGCATTTCCAAAAGCATTATTGACAATAATTCTTAAAGCCTTATAATCATGGAATGACTTTTACAATACTACCCGCGAACAAAATTTTGTAAAATCGGTTTAGAATTAATATGTATCTACATAATGTATTATTTTGTCATTCTTTTTTAAAATTTGTAAAAGTGTTATTGACATTAATCCCATCAATCATACAATGACTTGTACTTCCCGTGTACAAAATTTAATCAACATCGGTTATGAATAAAATTAATGAAAATATTTTTTTTAGAATTTTTTTACGATTTCTAAAAGTAAGTAGTATTGAATTCTTTTAGCCTATCAATATAATACATGTAGCGCATATACCTAGTTCAGTCGTATTAATATTGTTTGTCGCCTAATCTTTCCTTATTATTATATTCGTTAACTCATACCAGCAACACAATACGTTGGAAAAAAAAACAAAACAAAAATATAAGACAGGCAAGGCACGGCGCACTGCAGCGCTGTAGTTATTTAGATGGATAGTTTGCGGTTTCCTGTGCTGACCACAGCTACATCAACCTTGATTTCATAAGTTTGTATAACGTTTATCTGCTTTAGTTAGATATTATAAACAGGAATATCGAATACGAGAAATTTCGTTGTATACCAACTGAAATTACCTGTCAAGTGTAGTACCTACCTAGTTAGTTTTAAGACATTCAGTGACAAAGGTTCACACTTGATTATATTTCATTCTTCATTATCAACTAGGGTCTCCGGCCGTCCACAGGGTTTGTTTCATAGGTCAAAATTTCCAGAACGAAAACATTGGAACCAAAAACGTACCGTGGTTTGTTTTACAGTAGCTTCCCCATACACATCATTAATCCTTCGAGCTGTTTCTACAGCGCTGATGTCACGGTGGAACTCATGTTCGTAAATAACGCGATATTTTAAATTTTCAGTTTGTGAAAGAACGATGTCAAAGAAAAATCATATGGTGCGAAAACAAATGAATCACTAAATTTGAAACACAAATACACAAGCGTAAATTTGAATTTGAAATTCCTAACCAAACGCCAGATATTTGAGATCAAAGTGGCCAGTTCAACAAAACTTCAAATTTCATATTATGTAAGGACCAAATATTTATTTGAAATTATTATCTAGGCTCAAAGTTCAAAACTGCACATGTTACTAATTATCTAAAAAAAAAGGAATTGTTACATAGACGACAATGCTGCCTACAGGCACTTTGCGATATTACATAAATTCCAAAATGAAACAAAAAAGTTTTCGTTTTTAAATACATATTACAAATTTAGGCCATCACTAAGCCAGATGATCTAATGAGTTTTTTGATTTATAACCACATTCGTTTGTAAAGAATGTCTGCATGTTGAACTGAAACCGCGAAATTACGAGAGAGCGCGTCTCGCGGTCGTGCTTTCAATGACGACAACGAACGACGCCAAGGCGAGGCGGCCAGCGACCACAAACTGCTGGAATCACCGGTTCCCGCATATCGTAACTAATATTTTTGGATTCGTTTTATGGATATATTGTAAACTGAACACATGCAAAAACGAATGGAAAATTACATTTTGTATAAAATAAATGAGAATCTACTTACTTTTCATTAAAGATTATAGAACATTGGCTTACTGCGAACACCTTATAAGAAAACTCCACCAATATTTTCTAATATTACACTATTTATTGCACAAATAGTTTCTAATAATATGGATAAAGTAGGAATAAGTAGATACATCCAAACAACACATAAATCCTATAGTCAATATATTATAAGTTTCGTCCATGTTTAAAGTTCTTAACAATTATTAGATTGTTTCATGAAGGTTGATGATGGCATACTTTTTTATTTTTTATAGATTTAGCATGTGGCTACAATCTTACCTGATATATATTACCTAACTAACGATGTGGCCATGGTTATAATGAAGATAGGGGGTAAAACTCATTGCCCACTTTGAAAAATTGACAGTATTGAAAGAAAACATGGATTTGTTTTCTTCTTGAGAATCAAAATATTTGATTTATAATGGTTGATCTGCTGGCTGGATGCCCTCCGAGGAAAATTCGCTAGCTACGCCAATGGATGTGGCTCAAGATGGTAAGCCTAGTGGGGGAACTGGCTCTAAAGATCAGCTGCCAGAACACACCTACAGGTGCTTGGCGACAAATTTTACAACTTGAAGGTGGTAGCTAGCCAGGCGCATTAGAAAATGCACTATCACCATGCTATGGTTTCATCACTATGTTTTCCTTAACCGAAAGCCCAGGCTCATTGCAGGAATTTGAACTAACCTTGATCGACGCGATGTCCGTACACGATACCATACTAATATACTTACAAATTATTTACAACAATTACATAATGTATGTAAAATTGAAATATCTTGAAATTAATTTCAATTTAATTTTGGTAACTACAATACTAGAGTCTGGTTAAAGAAAGTAGTGAATGAAAAACGAGGCAAATTAAAAAAATATCTGCATGACAATTCCAAAATTTATATGGAATACTTGGAAAAATCTAATTTGATACTTCAAAATTATGAATTTTTATTCTGACACAAAAATGTTTGTCAGCAGGTGAAAAAATGAAAATAAACGAACACTACTATGCAGTGGTTGCTATCCTTTTTCCGTTCATTCACATGTTATTTTACATTCTATTTATGTTAATTGTATTTAAAAAAATTAAGTACATTCAATAAAAATGTTGTTCTATTCTGTATAACCTGAATTTATCCGAGGTGAAGAGTTCCATGCCATCGGTTGATTCACTACTTTATTGCTTTATTGTCTACATCTTCCTTTTTAATTATTTCTATTGCTGTAACTTTAACTTTAGCAAAGAACAATGAAATAGAATGACAAAGTGCTTCATTTACTTTATAAATAATATGTTTTTATACTGAAATTACAGAAATGTAGAAATGATATTGCGGGAAAAATATTTGAAAAAGAAAAAATAATAATTAAAAGTTCTGAACAAAGTATCAAAATATCGGCGTCATATTTTAATTATCGAAAACCGCCATTATGTCTTTGCAAGTTGTTGTCATGCAAAAGGTTTGTAAATAAGAGTGTCTACTTTCGTTAATCTGACTTACTATTGTAGTTCTAGATTATGTAATTTCCATTTATAGCAGCAGATATTATTTTGGGTTGTAAGTAAGTATGGGAGGCGTCGGATATCACTTTAGGTACCTTATCTCAACTTGCGCAATGTTACCTTTTAAACAATAAATAACGCTGTGAAATAAAACAATTTGTACAGGAAAATTCTTCTCAATTAGTGACATCATGGCATCGGTTTCGTTACTTTGCTGTGTCAGGTCTCAGAATCACCCAGTGTGTAGTGTATGTACTAAGTTAATGGCATTCGGCACTGTATTTGTAAGCGGTGAAAGACATGTGTCAATAGATCCTCTCTTCTTGGAATGTTCTTTCTATCAGGTAAAGTGTAGTCATTATACTGCGCTAGTGAAGTATAGAAAAATCTTGATAATACATATGTAGGTACTAAGTTTCATCTCCCTTCACTATTAAAATAAAGATAAGTATGAAGTAGTTCAAAAATTTCCTGATTAATATTCATTTCAATACACTGCGCTACATTTTATCACATTTTGTCCTTTGTATAGTATAGTAATTAGTAACTGTCAACACATTAAAATTGTGCTATTTGTACCTTGATATATCACTTTATAAAAAGGTAATACTGTAATCGGAAACTATAAAAACTAAGATTTTACATAGCCTCATCAGATGCTAAGGACACGACGTGTTAATAGTATCAAATCACTGATGTGTAATAGGTATATACATATATGTATATTAGTAATAATCGGATTAGATCAATTAGGTACATGTTATATGTATCGTAGCGGAACTTATACCCGCGTCCCTGTGCTTTTAGCCTATAAAAAAATCTTTAAATTCTAGTTACTCCGAATGGAAAGATGAATATTATTATATTCGTACCTATCTACCTACTTTATAAGTATAAGGGCATATATTAGAAGCACCTACCTACCTTACACTGACTTACCCCGTTATGATTTTATGGTGCAAGTTTATTTTTACCAGATAAAGTAATTGGATTGAGGATTCACCAAACCGTGGATTGAGGGCTAAAGTTTCTGACTAAGAATTACAGAGATCACGTGTTTGATTCGCGCAAACTTCAAATAGGTAGGTATCAAAAATACCTATAAAATAAACATTATATATTCACGTAATGTAATATGTATTTTATTAATGCGGAGGTATTTATGTTTGTTCAAATTTTTGTATTTCAATTACGTTTAAACGGCTCGACCGATTCTAATGCAATTTGGCATAGAAATCAATCATGCCGGGGAATAGGACATAGGATAGGTACTTTTTTTATTGCCTAGTGAAGCGGACGACCAACAGCTAGTAAATTAAACGCTACTTTAGTTGCATAAAAGTTAAAAGATCAAGGGTTTTGCTTCGAATTTAAAAATGACAATGGCCCGTCACGATGTGTCACCCAACTCACCCAGCTTTGTGTTGAATATTTAAATGACAAGCAATGCGATATTCGTACGTAGACGCGACGTGAAAGGCATACTTTCGACAGTTGAATTGAACAAATGACACTTCAAATCCTAACATTTGAGCATCTCATTACTGGAGGGGTAAACGGAATAATTAAAATATTTCTCTTTCATTTTTTTACTAATTCGTATAGAATTTTACTAATATTATTACTGTACTAATATTATAAAGTGGTAAAGTTTGTGGATAGGTTTTTAGAGGATATTCTAAAATTTATTTTCACTCAAAGAAAGCCAGTTACATTATCTTTAAGTGATATATACTATATAGGAATTAATTTTATGAAGTTTTAGGTATATTGCATTCTAATTAACTCGTACGGAGTCGAGGGCAGTTGCTGGTATGATTATAGATCTACATAGGTATTGTATTGTCACCTACGTAACTTAAAAAAAAAAAATACATATTGGCTTTAAAAGTATAACAGTTTTATCAACAATCGCTATAATAAATTATTTTACAAGGAAGTAGTACAATATTCTTAACTAAATAATTAATTTACATAGTCAATAATAAATTAACACTGCATTCTTATAAAATATGTACCTAATTCGTGTCGTCGCGTCGCAACTTGGCGGATTGATGGCGGAAATGGCGCGGCGCGCGGCGTGGCGCGGCGTGGCGCGGCGCGGCGTGGCGTGGCGTGCATGGCATGGCGGAGCGCCACCCACGCGAAGGCACGCGTGCCCTTCTCTGACACATCTCCGACTAATAAATTAACCCCATTTTGTTTTTCTACACAAAGCTTTTAGTTTATTTATGAGATCGACAGATTATGCTTTGACACGCGCCTCGGCGTAATAGCTCTCAACAATATAAAATCCCAATTCCATGGATAAGATGGTTTACAAATACTTCTTATATATAGATATAATAGCGTATAAATTCTATAGAGTGATCTTTATTTACGTTTGTTAAGTTTACTTTTCGTAAGTACCTATATGAGAAAAACTATAACAACTTAAAATTTATGTTCGTATGATACTTACGAGTTTTTCTGAATTATCAGATAGTTTATTAAAAAGGCATAGGTTCTATATTATATTAATATCTTTTATATAATTTCTTATGAAAGATGACGTTTTGACGCATTCATCTTCAATTGTAAATCATTTATTATCTAAAAATCAGGTAGGTATAAGCTGTTCTTGGTGTATTTATATACCTGTAGAGGTCAGGTACTATATGACTAATCTAGAATCGTAATGTATGTTAGAAATATTGTCTCAGTTACGATATTGATATTTCCTTTGAATAGGTAGGTATATATCAGAATACTAATATACAATAATATACTAATATTGCAGAAGAACTATTTCAAATTGGATAGTCATGAAAGAAACTTTTCAGAAAATAATTAATCTTGTTTGGACATTTTTAAATTGAATGGTATTTATGTTTAACGACATGACACGAGCCAACTGCTCCAGTTGTTTGGGAATTTACGAGCTCGTTCGTACACGGCAAATACATTCGTTAATAGTCACATTAGCTGTGAAATGTGCCTGCGCTTGAGCTTAATTGCCGACACGTTGTCGTGCACCGCCGTTTGTAGTCGACTCTTCTAACAATAGGCCTGGCCTATTGAGATAAAATAAAACAAATTAACGTGATACGGTTTACACGAGTAATGATAGTTTTATTGTTAATGGCTCGTAATCGTTGTAATGTTAAGTAATATGTACGTTATATCCTACTTGTAAAATTGTAAACTACGGTTTATAGGCGATTTACCTTTATACACTGTTATGTATAAAGATAAATCACAAAAAGTTTCTGGATAGTATGATTTATTATCACTTTTTGTATCATCATACAGTGTTTTGTTTGATATAATATGTACTTACCCACTGATACTTTTATTCGGTATCATAATACTTACTTTGATAAATATATAGGTAGTTATCATCATAATCAATATATAGCTATCCGTGTCTGTCTGTATGTCCGCTTAGTTCTTTTAAACCACGCAACGAATTTATAAATGGCTTTCACTGTCATTTAGAGATTTTTTACGGAAGGATTGTATATACTTATAATACATTCTAAATAAATTTTTGTATAATAGAGAAAATTCAATGTTTTGTGACCAAGTCGTCAATAACTCGAATTTCGAGCGCTTACATGGTCCACACTGGCCAAACCTTATGAGATACATTAAAATAATGTACTAAACTCCTTATCCAATTAAATATGTTAGTTAACTTATGCATTTATTGTAGATTAAAATTGTCCTTTACTTTTTATTATTTCAATATATACCGTAGAAGGTATCAGGGATTCAAAATTACGCGTAACCAAAGAAATCACTCGCAGCGAAACGGTTGTCCGGCACTCCACGTCTATTATAACCGTGCGTCGCGTTCTAAGCGCACTTTTCGTAACTATGAAATTATGAACTAAGTATCAATACTAACTATGTATATTATAAAACAGAGTTGCCCTGCCACCTCTGCCTTCCTTTATGTCTCAATGCGATAAACTCAAAAACTACCTACTGAACGTTTCGTTTTCATCAATGAACCGAGTGATTCGCGTGGAAGGTTTAGGTGTATAATTAATTAAGTTTTTGTGTAAATTGGCTGAAATGTGACCATGACTGTCGAAGATGTCGGAATAAATCATGCTGACTGAGAGTGTTAATGATGTGCACCTCGTAAACGCAACCGCGCAATAGAGTTGTATCATTGTATGTATTACAGAGTTATTATTTTTAAAAAGAGTTCTTAATCTATAGCAACTCTATACGAAAAGGGCAGAATAACATCTGCCGCGCCAGCTCGTAGGTAGTATTATAAAGCTCCAGAGATGGTTTTATGTCTTAACGCGCTAATCTCTGGAAACTACCATCCAGCTATATTTGTTTTTTTTTTTGTATTTTATAGCCTATTTATTGTGGAGGGTTATATAGGCTTCACGCTACGACCCAAAACAGCGGAGCAGCAACCATAAACGTCAATAAAACTGGCATAATGTAGGCAAGAACGGGAAGCGAGAACAACGTTACCTACAGTGGTGAACAGCTGGTTTAATATAAAGGTCACATAACGTCAGATCCTTATCCAAGGGTTAGAAACATTTCGCTTGAATACATGCCAGTTCTTAAATATAAATAAATACTTACATGTTACTAACATACGGAATCCTGTCAACATGTTAGAATACCTACTCATATTAATGAAATGTAAATTTAAAAGAAAGGTGATGGGTTTATACGCAATTAGCATAATGGTAACCTACGAATTGCATTGTTTTAAAACCGGGGTTTATTGTTTAGTGAGTACCTCGCTAACGAGCATCAAGTGGCGCGTGCGCGGCGGGCCCGCTGACGACCAGATCTTTGTTCACATCCCTCAATATTGTTCCCTGCCTCTAATGTCACTGCATATCACCTACAACACTTCTGACGTGACATGTTAATAAAACATTTCTAGTAATATGAAAACATTTCACAATGTCGAAGCTATAAATTATTTAAGATTGCTTTTAATATTTTTATAAACTACCGGACGCCCAATGATCGCAATTCGACCAGCGACTTTTTAATCATAGATTATTTTTGTTTGACATTTGCAGTATGAATCTAAACAATGAATATTATATCGCTTGCTGTCACTTTTCATTGAGTGACTATGTCATATTTTGGGGTGTCTAAGTTCAATGGCACTGGTCCGGTTAGGATTCGCAGTATTTTATTTTATCTTTCTGCACTCCTCCATATAAACCTTAACCATGCCAAATCTCAGTATTGCGTGCAGGCAATACGCTTAAATAGGGGTAAAAAGCTTTTGTTTCACGTATTAATATATTATAATATAACTTTCCTTTTGGAAAATTGAAAATTTTGTTTGCGAGTCACGCGATTTGAAACACGATTAGAAAACGTGACATCACCATTCTTGAAATAGGAACCTTAGACACTTGCGTAAGTTGTCACATTTGTCACTGTTATCATACAAAATAACACATAAGATGAATGGATGACGTCACGGGGCCATAATACCGCGTTTCTGTGTCGTATATTTTATTTTAATTTAAAAATATTTTTAGATTGCTTTTTATGGTGTATTAATGAAAAAATATACCTATATTCATAGGTTTTACATTCTGTAGTCTTTACATATAGAGTGCAACAGTAACATACATACAGCATACATGCACCCATGTGCATACAGTGTAACAATTTTCCAAAAGTTGTCAACTCCCGGATTTCTACAATGTCTACGAAACGTGGTAGTACATATCCTATGTTATAATGTATAATGTAAACACCAATACTCCGGTACTGCTTACTGCTTAGGTTTACCATATGACTTTTCTGACACATATAAGTCACAAACCACTTTTACTCTGAGATGTAGGTATTTAAATCATGCTTGTGTCAAGTTAATTTCTGCAGTATCCTAGTGTTATAACATGTGTAATAAATGTGGTATTTATTAATGAAGGGAACACACAGTCGTAACATATATAATATAATGTTTAATTATAATTTACAGAAAGACGTCTACATTAGGTACCATAATTAATTGAAATATATCTATAGGTAAATACTTTTTCATAAATCGTAGCACTTTACTCTTTGATCTGTGGTTACAATCGTAATAAAAACTATATAAATTTATAATTGAGTATGTAAGCAAAACAATAAAGGGAAGTTCTGAATAACAACTAAGTCGGTACATAATTTATGATTTCACGAAAGTGGTCTTACACAAAACTAAATTATAACAAAAACATACATGAGTTATATTTATATTATATATTATGCAGTATAATATCTATATATCTAATACTATTAAGTGAGCAATTCTTGTATATACATAAGTAGCTAATGATATAGTATTTATGTGATTGGTTATAACTTATTCATATGTATATGTAAGTGGTTTCTCGGATACGGACCCAATGATTAGTATAAAATTTTATATTTAGTTGATGTTTTACATTCCAAGTTTAACTCGAATAGGTAAGTAGGTGTTTTTCTTTTTTTTTTTTTTTTAATATACCGAGCAAAGCTCGTTTGCCCAGATGTTTAGTATTTATCTTACGTCACTTATGTAAGTCGAGACCAAGTTATTTGGTTTAAAAAAAACCATTCAACAAACATAGACGTTGTAATATCTATCGAACTCAATAGGTGAAATATTTTGGTAGAGTGCACTTGATTGAAAGCGAGATATCGTTGGCAACGACTGTTCGCTATTGATTCTTTAGCTCTTTAAAATAGAGTTTTATCTAGACAAGAATAGTGAATGACATAGAAGAGTAGTGAGCGGTAAGACCACCGGAGTTGGCGGTGGCTTTGTAGCTCATCGGAGCGTAGGCGCTCAATACACGTTATAACACGATGGCCAGCTCAAGAGGACTTCGACATTATACTCTACAATTAGATATTCGTAGCTCATATTATCAATTACATAGTAATAAATACATATCAGAATAGGTTATTAGATATATTTACTTAAACTACGAGGAAGGAAGTAACAGAGTGGATAACTGGATACTACCCCTTATCTCTGATACTATCTCTCTCTAGAATTCCGGGATAAAAGCGTTAGGTAGGTAATATAAATGGCTTTTTCTTACATGTAGGCAAATAAAATCTTCATTGTCAAATATAATTATTATCATTCCAGGGTTTAAATAAATATACCTACTCTACTTATTATAATAGGTACCTACTAATTACAAAAATAAATAAAATAAAAAAGCCTCTTATTCCTTGCGTGTTAACATTACAGATACATTCTTATTATTATTATGGTTGATTCAATCAGTATTCTGTATTTTTGCAAGAACCCCTTCTTATGTGAGGGTGAAGGCCTCCTCCAGGTTTTCCACTTTTCCCTATCTTTGGCTTTTGATTTCCAGTGTTTTCCTGCTATTTTTATTATGTCGTTTTCCCAGCGAGTTGTTGGTTTCCCTTCAATACATATAAATTTATTCGCCATTTACTTATTATATTCTACCGATTGAAGGTAATAAACGAAACATAAAGCTCGGATGACCATAACATGAACTCAGACCAAATATCATAGAGTAGAGTAGAGTAGAAATACATAGCCAAATGTTACTCTGAGAACGTGAATAAAAACGGAATACCGTGGATAGATTCCTCAGTATAACTCACATTGTTTATCTTGTCATTCATATAAAATAATAAATCGACAATACAGATTATATTTGTTCAAGTTTATAAATCTTTGCTAAATAATAATTACTGTAATAATACAATAAGTATTTCTGTTTAATCAAATCAATGAAGGCCCAATCTTAAATTGCTAAAAATGAGATATTATATATACAAAAATTCTAAAATACTTGTAAGAGTATTTATCTACTTGTATCTATCTTTTATATAAAATATTATTCCACTTTTTTAATAACGACTTCGCTTGAGTAAAAATATTAATAGTTAATTTTTGTATTAGTTAATTAATTTTTCCATTTATGTAGGGGTTGATTTTCGGAAAACAATAATATTTGTATTCAATTATTTATTTGACCATATACCCGCCATATACCAATTTTACAAGGGCTCACACAATTTATGTTTATAGTTTCAGAAGATTAGACTTAACTTTAAGTAAATAAAAAAAATTCAAAATTAATTTATTCACATTTACTCAAATAACAGTTATTACATTATACTTCTGTCAAACTGTATCGCAGTTTGTTGGCAGACGTAGCTCCCTTCTATATCATTATTTATTTAGTGTTGCATTATATTTTTACATTTTTTCACGTTATTATTATTAAGTAGACTCCTATATATAATCTAAATGAAAAAAAAAAAACATTTAATTAGTATTATATTATTAAACCATCTATTATCGTATCGTTCAATAAAGTATCTATAATAATAAAGCCTAATACGTGATAACATTACGTCGTAACTGTCGAGATATATTTTACAAAAATACAATAAATCTATAAGTATATATAGATAAACAGAATAATCGTATTGTCAAATGGCCATTCATTCTCGTCGCTATTGAATACCAATCAATACTTGTCTGAAGATCTCTTGTTCACGCATATTTTAACAAACAACAAACAATATTTCGAGTTGCGCATATCACCTCTCACTTCGGGGGTTTATTGTAAAATGGCTCTTATGTCTTCACAGAAAATACTTTAAATGAAAATACACTCTCTCAAAAACGGAGGCGGCATATCATGACACAAGGCAATGTTACCTTTTCTTATTTAATCTATTGTATAAGTTCAAGTTTTTATAAAAGATTTTATTGAAATGTTTCTCTGTATGTAAGTAATTCGATAAAAGAAAATCCACCTTTGAATATGTTCACAATAGTTGGCCTTTGAGAATGTAATCGAGAATGAAAACACGCTGCTACTTTTAAAAGCTAACATTCTGATTCTTATAATTATGTTAATAATAATGCTTAATGCTAATAATAAATTATTGTAATTTTCTATTTTTGCATAATTATTAATTTACATCCAAAATCAAAAACTTCTTTATTTAATTTATGCCCCAAGAAGGCACTCATGAACGTCAATACAATTAGTAGTGTTTTGAAAAAAGAACAGAAAACATGGTTAGGACAGGTTTCGAAAACATTCCAGTCATAGAGAAAAACCGGCTAGAAACTCGATGGGTTTATTTTTTTTTTTTCCAATTATACTAATATAATACAATAGCATTCATAATTTTGTGAAAGCACAGAGAGGGAGTCATTTTCAAACATCACTATCATTCATTTATAATATTAAGTATCCACTCTTTTAATTGTACATGTAGTGTGAATTGAAATACTCATAATTTTAAGAATAAAGTATTGAAACCATCATTACTTTTCATTCATAATCAACGAATACAATCAGAAACTCGCTGCCAGTTTACGTTTCATTACTGTTGCTAATATAAAACGTGCCAGTCTGAGGTACAGACGCGTAGACGGAGAGCACGCGCAATATGCCGGCTCCGCCTTCTCACGTTCAAGGCGAGGAATAGTCTAAACTTCTGTTATTTGCCAGTTATACCCAAATTACACTCACAGTAATCTCGACGAAAATTAGTTCGTAATATCCCATTGTTATCATATTGAAATTGTATTAAAGCAATTATGGTAATAATCTTGGCATGCTAAGCTTATATAATATTCCATAACATAGTATATATTCAACTGTGAACGCATTACTTACTGGCTCATAGCCACATATGTTAGATCCTTACATATGAAATTAATGTTTTGTTGAACTAGCCATTTTGATCTCAAATATCTGACGTTTGGTTAGGAATTCCAAATTCAAATTTATTTCAATTTTAGGCTTGTGAATCGAATTTAGCGATTCATTTGTTTTCGCACCATTTGATTTTTCGTTCTTTTCACATAATTGAAAATTTAAGATCGCCTCGTTGAGCGTGTTCTATCGTCTGTGTCATGGTGAGTGATATGAAGAGCTGTTTAATCTAATTCCCTCCTTTTCTTTCCACAACAGAACCACACGCACTGGGCTTCGAGGTCACAATTTTAGGGTAACCTCCATCTCGGCACGAACTGAAAAGTTCTCTATGACTATCTTTGTCGTACCGTGAAAGTGTGGACCCTTCTCCGGGCCAATGTGTTCCCTCCTTCTTATGACATCGGTCACATCAGGTCCTTTAAGCATAATGGATGGATGCCTGTGGAACAAAATCTCTCGGTGGTCGCTGTTTGGATTGTACCTCCTATGCTTACCATGAAGGTCAGTACCGTCAGTGTGTCGAGCTATTTAAAAAAAACCTGTGTTTTCTCTAGATTAAGGTAGTATCTACATATTCTCATGCGGATTCCAAATGTGTGACGATGTTTGAAATGAAAGATTCATATTACGTACATTGCCTAAGCATTTTAAAGAATGCCAAATGAGAAACCGGCCAAGTTTTAAATACATCTCCGATTTGATTCGAATATATACGAGAGTGGTTAACGTGATCTCAAAATATCATGCGATGGTTTTTGGGGTATGCTCTCGCTCGGAAGAGTAGGAGGGTTACATGAGACCACACAGTGTACTGTCAGTCGTCATAAGTGGGGCGACAAGAGATCGCGTTAGAACCACCTTTTTTCACGTTCGAAACTAACGTAGCCTCTTTTCTTCTTTTTTTACCTTACCTAAC
Source organism: Saturnia japonica (assembly GCA_033032175.1). Classification (NCBI taxonomy): domain Eukaryota; kingdom Metazoa; phylum Arthropoda; class Insecta; order Lepidoptera; family Saturniidae; genus Saturnia; species Saturnia japonica. Next base: position 11,752,663 of record CM065305.1, read on the forward strand.
CTAATATCATAACTAACTAGATTAACTAGAAAATAGTACTAATTAATGAATTAATAATAAATTAAACTAACGCCGTAACTAGAAAAAAAATTATTAATGGCACTCTTATTATTTTTTTAGAATAACTCTTGTATTTTTGAGGCGTGCACCTCATTTATAACAATTATAAAATTTTCTAAGCTTTCTATAAATTGCCAAATGAGACCGTGGCGGCAATGCAAGGTGGAGAATGCCGGTGTTTCATACATCGCCTGTAACATATACAATCCTTTGCATTGCGATATAGTTGATTTTTCAAATCACATAAATATAGAATCGATTAGGATGCGTAAAGACGTGGTTGTCGAGTATTGGTTACACTGGTGAACATCGTTGAACCCATGTCCAGTTATGAATGTATACGCAGTACGCAATAATGATGACTGTTGCGGACAGTGAGCGGGGCGAGCGAATAACGATAGTCTAATAGTATAGAATTAACAAATAAATGAAATAATACGTGTTAGGAATAGATATAATAATATGAACTGAATATGTGTGAATATGTGTATTTTAAAACGATTAGAATAAGAATATAAATAGTTGTAAGTTTAAATGTATAAATTTCACTAGTTGTAAGGATGAACCATGCCAGACTCGGAACATCTGGCATGGTGACTCATGGTACTGCCGCACACAAGGCGTGCGCGCTCATTGGCTGAGCGACGCCCCGCACGGAATCCATCGCACGACCGGTTGCGAGGCAAAGGGCGAGGTTAAATATAGCGGAGAGGGCGGCAGTACTAGCCCCACGCGAATCCGTTAATAAAAACATAAAAACAGCCGCCACTTATGTTCCGGCACCCACGGACATCCGGTGCAAACGCCGGCCGCGCAATATTTTTATTGATCCCGACGATCACATCGAAAATTCGAATAAATATTACACATCCGTCTCTCCAAACAGAGCGTGCCAGCGCCCACGCCCGCGTAACCACCGTTGTCTCCGCAGAGGGCGGGCGGTCAATTTCGCTCCAGCACACCCGTCACGTCCACCCTCTCTAGCGGTAACCCAAGCCTAGGTCCGTTCCTCGGTGTGAAACCCTTGGGTCAGGCTACCGCCCGCGCGATACAAGTGACACTGTACGTGCATCACTTAGCTACCTACATACAACACTACACACGTATGAACATACACACGTGCACACCACACAGGTACATAGGTTCTGTGAGGGACCTTTTTTTTTCTTTTTTTACGCTAGTTAGTTAGCGCTAGTTAGTGTAGAAACATTCCGATTACTGAATACACATACGCACGGTTCCTTCCTTCCTCCCAGGAGGAAGGGAACGTGCCTATGTGTATATTTAGTTAGCTCGAATCGTAGGTGTAGGGATTCGAATAGATCGCGACCTATTTGCGAACGCGACGACCGCCCGAGCCGAGGTCCGGCCACTTTGGCACCCTCGTGCGAGTCGTCCACAAAACTTTCGCGGCTGAGTGCCCTCTGCGCTCGCCCCCAAGTCCGGTGAAGCTGTAAAAGCCGGAGCGGCTTTAGGGCCCCTAAGGCTAACAGTGTAGTCAGTTCTAAAAAAAAAAAAAAAAAAAAAAAAAAAAAAAAAAAAAAAAAAAACGGCAGTACTACGATCAGTTCGAGAAACACTACAACACCAGCAACAGCAAGCAGCGAATCTACAAGCAAACTACAGTCAAGAACGTTATTAAGAAACCACATTGTTACTACGAACTACTGTAACTTTGTAAGAAACAAGAATAAAACAAGCGCTATTAATTTAGCACACATTAAAATATTGTGGACGTCTTTTTATTCACAATAATGACAATGACACAATAAGAACAAAATAACGGAAATTCTGTATGAATTCATCATAATCTAGGAAAATCCAAATTTTTTCACCATCTATAATTGTCTATTACTCGCTGAAAATTTTTTCAGTACCTACCTGAAGAACTATGAGTCCAGCGTCTAGTAGGGACACGTATGTATCGAACGTCTTGTCATGTTTTGCCTGTTCGCGCAAAATACATTTTTAAGAGGAGTATGGCACAGAGAGATCTTTTTGGAGATTTGTCTCTACTTGGGGCAGCCCGACTGGTGAAAAACCTTCATATTGTACAGAAAATCGCAGCTAGAAATCATCTGTTGTACTTCTGTGAGGGAGAGGGGAAGAAGAAGGGTTTCATGGTCGGCAACGCGCTATTGAATCAATAACTTCATGGTGTTATCAGGATTTATAGGTTATGGTAACCGTTTACCATAAGGCAGGTCGTACGCTTGTATACAGTCACCTTAGTAGTTAGTTAAGTTATTAGAAAAAAAAAGTTGTCGATGCATTAAATCGTTAAATATAACCGGAAACAGCAGTTTTTCGGTTCTAAATTAATTGAGCTCATCATATATTTTTATGTTACCTATTGTATAATTTTAGTAAACGATCAACGATATCATTAAAGTTCGCTTAACCCGTGTAACATTCCCTCGCGGCCCGCCCTCAACGCGTAACGTCACGCCGCGCCACGCAGGATCCCGGCTAGTGCGAGTGCTGCGACGCGATGGCCTGTACAACTACACTATATCATCGCATCGGTCATGCGCGCCTCGTTCCAATTTCATCTCCCCATAAAAAGGCGCACCGACAGGAAGGGTTGGATATTAATTACGATATTTTTCTATTATTTCCTCCGCTGTCTTAGTTACGGGGCAATCGGGGTCGGGAGATGTAATAAATTCCATTTTTTATGAGGTCACGGTTAACCCTCTTGATAACGTTTATCGTACATCTGGTAGAAATGACGCCTCATGTTTATTTATTAACAAATTGTGAAAATCTTAAAGAGTTATTTCATATCTTTACGTCATTTAGAGACTTTATATAAACACAAAATGAATAATGTTAGGTATAGATAATGTTAGGTATATTTTATGATTTTACGTAACAATGTTTGCTATTTTTAAATTTTAACTTTCTAATTGCGTTAGTGTTACTGATGATTTACTATGATTGTTTTAACTATAAAGCGAATGGCAAATTAAAATAAAATACTATTAATTATTATTTTATCTTATACAATTGGGATTTTACGCATTTTTATTATACTTAGATATATTATTATTAATTTAATATCGAGGGTCGTCTTATACTGTTACAGAATTCGCTTTAATTAACTAATTTAATTGAATTATTAACATATTACACATTAACATTAACATAGTGAAAAATCTGAATGCTGAGAAATTATGTCATAGTATCACCGCGCCACCCCACCACACGACATAGCGGGGAAATATAAAACTGTAGATTTTCAGACGCTACCTTACATTACTAGTTTTTGCCAAGACTACCACGTATATACTCCTACTTAGTATTAATACATCATCTCAAAGTCTAAAAAGAACGACCATTTACTACCTGAGGTACATTTCAAATCTATGCAATCCGTGTGACGTTACATTTACTATATCAATAAAAAAACTATGGAATGAATGAAGCATACTGGTGTGATTGTTAGACACACGAGTACCCGTCAAACAGGAACATGTCACGGCACCTCGTTTTGTGATCCATGAAATGATGAGCCTCGCTTTAACATTTTCGACCGATTGCGCACGAGAAGCGTGAGTGCGGATAATTTTATTGATCGCTTATTATTACACATGCCTATCTAGATTTAATAAAAAAAAGTTCTATTAAAAGGGTTGTATTATTGTTATCTATTTAACCGTGTTTCTTTACAACGTTGTATCTATAATAAATTGTTTTTTTTATTTAAGTTCGTTATTATTATGGGTCCCACTACCAATTCCGTGTTTCTTATTTTCGAATAAACATCGTTCATAACGACAGGCCTCTTTCAGGTCGCGTTTATAGGCAGGCTCTTTAGTTGTAGTATCCAATTCACGTGGAGAGGATTAAGTACATGCGACTTATTTACTACTAGCTGTGCCCGTGGCTTCGCTCACGTGGACTACAGAATACCCGCGCGAATCTTGCTCCCCCGCTCCCAGCTATTTTAAAGACAAAATTGCTTATTGTGGGTGTTCCATAGAAGATAGATATATACTCTCACGGACTTTTTTGTAGGTTTTTTAATGCCTATAATTATATAGTATATTAACTTGCTATATTTCTTATGGTTTATTCAGCATAAGCCATTTAAGCGCTCGAATTGATTCACAATAACCAGTTTTTTTTATTTGTGCGGAACCTTAATTCTTTTTCAAAAATAAAAGTAGCCTAAGTTACTCCCTATGTTATCAGAAATCTATCAGTAAAAGTCACGTCAAAATCGGTCCAACCGTTTCGGAGATTCCCGGAACAAACAGACAGATAGACAGACAAAAATTTAAAAAATACATTTTTTGTTATAGGTATCATATATACTTTCATATGCATTTAGTAAAAATTTGATATTTTGACATTACAAACAGACACTTTAATTTTTTTAATTGTATAGAAAATATTTGTTACATAAAAAATATATTTTCCTCCTATATGGTAAAAATATACCTAAGTTTTCCTCTTAAATTATATTTTATTATCAGTTTAGATATAAAAAGTAAAATTTTAGGTTCTAGTGATTGATACACTGGTTGCTTCTTCAGCTCCACTTGCTAATTGTTTCAAGCGATCGTCATTTGTTGGAAAAGTTTAAATTTTTATCCTTTTTTTTTAATACTACGAAAGTGGCAAAAAGTATATGGCCAACTTGATGGTAAGCCTAAGTAATAACATAGGTATCATTAGCTCGTTGTCGACCTAGAACCTCCCTACTATAAGGAGCTCTGGAAACCCTAATCACCGCAGGATACGAACACAAGGTTATTTGGTTGCAATTTTCTGTCGGGTCCTCCATCTTCCACAAATCAGGCTGCCCCAAGTAGAAAGAAATCTCCAATGAAATTTCTCTGTGCCCTATCTCCCACGGCAAAGTGTACGATTGTGCGCAACAATCCATCGGCGGTCACCGTCGACTTGCATGACTTGGTTTGCAAGTATCTCGGCAGCTGGATGAAACGCAACAAACCAAAAAAGAGCCACTGTGATGGGTTTCACACCATGATATATACATATATGTATATATATATATTAGAGAGATGAATGAAATTAAGAATTTTAGATATTAATCCAATACACTTTATTATTTTAAAATTATTATACAATTGTATTAAAATTTAAAGCTTTCTGTTCTAAATTAAGCGAGAACGGTTGTTTTTAAATATTGAATATGATTTCATTTAATTTTTAATTATTCGTTGATTCAAATAATCATGTGATTGTAATTTACTGAATTTATCTCTGGATGTATTTTGAGATTTTAAAATAATATTGCATGCCAGTATAAATGCTAAGTATTGTCCACTAAAACCCATATTAAATTGTATTTTGATTCAAATTGTTTGCAAATTCTATGGTCACTAATTAATTATTAATATTATAATTCTATATACACCGGCTCATCCCGAACTGCCTCATTAGCCTAGTGGTCCTAAGTGCGACTTCTATATTCGAGGTCCTGGTTTCGATTCCCAGGTCGTGTAAAGTGTTATTGGGTTTTTCTATGAATTTCTCAGTAGCAGCTTGGAGTTTGGCTTTGTGCCCGATAAATGGCAATAGGCTCACCCGCTATTAAATGGGAACTAAAACATATACCCGGCGAACTGTAGGTGTGCATTGGTACACCTTTGCCTAAACCTTCGGGGATACAGGCGTGATGGTATGTTATGATCCAGAAACACCGTTCATCTGAGTGTGCAGCTATAGCTGGTGTGTATGGTGGTCGTGATACCGTCGGACACAATGGTCGCGTCGTGTCCGTCTGCTCAGAGAATTACTTTTCTTAATTATTTAATTTTATTTCATAAGAGATGGTATGGTTATGTTGTAGGTACGCATCAGTGACTCCAGGCTGCCTAAATCTGTGTTCTATTCACACGTTGAAGCATGGAAAGCGCAAACCGGGGGTCAATTTCTTCTTTACAAAGATGAAATTAAGCGTCACCTCACTGCATGTAAAATATCTCCCGATGAGTGAGAAGGGCTTCCACAACAGAGACCAAACTGGCGTAACTCTGTTAAGAAGGTAGTAGACGTATTTGAAGGTCATCGTTTAAAAGATCACGATGAACATCGCCTTTTTAAAAAGAACCGTCCTAAGCCTTCCTACATTTACACTGTGAATTCTTCTGGTCGGCTACACTGTGCGCCTTGTAACCGTACCTTCAAAACAAAGTTTGGTTTCGCGAGCCACATTCGCTCCCATTACCGAAGCTGACAGGGTTCGCCGTTGACGGATACGTCAAAGAGGACATCATAATCACTTTGCAAAAACTCTATTATTCAAAATTTGGCAATATCTGTTAAAAACTACTTATTATAGATCCTTTTGTAACTATAACAAAAGGATAATATTTTATACTTTTAACTTTAAATGAACATTCATTGTATTATGCAAACTCTGCTTATGCAGGAAAGGATTGTCGCCGTCCGATCACTATGAATAATTATATTTTGTTAGTCCCGAGAATGGATTTGTGTACTTAAACGATTAAAGTTATTTGAATACGGATTTATATCAATCGGTGTAAGAGTGGGAGCGGCATACGCAAATACAGATGTTCACACTTGGGGAACACGCGGAATGCACAGTACACAGAGCACGGATCGATGTAAGTTCTCTAAGCCTTAAATTGAAACTAATGAAACGGAGATGTAGAGAATTTTATACTTTTTTGTTATAAAATTATGTAACTAGTTATTTTTTAAATACAAAGAAGCATGAAAGACAGGACTTAAGAAATAGTAAAAATTAAATATGGTAGAACACGAGAATAATATAAAATTTTAATATCAGATTTAGATTTAGATTTTCAAATTTTGGAGGTTTATACCTACTTCTTTTGATGTACCTATTTAGTAAGGGGTAAAATAGAGAGCTGCGTAAGCATCATGTGACGGATGTGCGATATAATTATTTGATGACTAAATTCATTATATGTTGTTGGTAAACGGCCGCGACATAAAATTTTAGGAGTCATTTTTTTTTACGCTAAAGAAGTACCTATAACTTCTTACTGCGTACCTATATATGTACAAAAACATATTTTTGTATTACATCGTTCAAAATGTTTACAAGTACACGTACATGTTTCATATATATTAGAATCCACAAAATATATTTCTTTTATGTATTGCGATTGAATTTGGTCTTCGTAAAAACGTGCAAGAGATCGATCACTGGACACGTGCTCGTTCACCTAATACATTTTTTGATGAAAAAACGCTATTTTGTTACGAAAAAATGTTTTCAACAATAGCTCAACATCGCGATAAAAATAGTAAGTAAAAGATAAATATTTGAGCGAGGGCGTAGCAGAGCATGAAACTGTCGAACAAAAGCATTATCTGTGGATTAGGACAGACTTTAATGTTATTTGATTATTTAAACATAGCTGCACTCTATACGTTTATGGGAACATTAGACGAATAATCTTTTCTTATTACAAACACAGAAAAAACTTTATTGAAGAGAGTTTAAGCGTATAAAAAGGCCCTAATCAAACAGAAACCTGATGTTTACATCATGATAGTATGTATATAAAGCCATGGCTTAGCTTTAGAATCGCTGCCGTCGAATTCAGATTCTAATTTTTGTTACAGTTACAACACTATAATTAGGCTAAATATAAATTTTCACACTACGGAAATAAATAGTTTTTGAGAAATTATATTTTTAAAATCGCATGTTTTGGAAATCTGTCAATACAAATATCACTTCTAATTAATTGACATAAAGTTTACTTTTGAATGATAGGTAAAAAAAATTGATCGTAATTTTTTCTTACATATTTTTGTTAGTTTTTGAACGATTACTCTGTCACTTACGTCAAATAAGACCTACATTAACATTTTATGTATTGAGTAAGATATTTTCGTTTTTCCGTTGTGGTATTAAAATTGGTTTGAACTGAGATTATAATAAACAAATAATAATTCATTAAAAATTCATATACATCGTAGATGAAAATAAACTCAAAATTAAAAAACATATTTCTCAAAACCTATTTGTTTCCGCAGTTTTTCCTTCACAGGGGGATTACCTCTAACCCTTTTTTTTTATTTAATTTTAGTGGACTCCATGTAGACGTCGAAATGTCTTTCAGTTTGTCCAAAGTTAGATTACATACGTAAATATCATACAGTTCATAGAAACAGGTGCCTACCTAATGTTATTGTACATTTTTAACACAATTAAAAGAGTCTATAGCTTATTAACTAATTACGACACATACTTTATGCACATTAGATACTAGCTGGATCCCACGAACTTGTTCACACTAAAATACTTTTACTATTCCTTTTATGTTGGCAGCATGTGGACTGATATCTTTTGCATCACATTTGTAACATTTAATCTTAAATTGAAAAATACAATACAAAAAAATTGGAGCCAAAAGTTAACCTTTTATATGATTGTAAAAGCTATCGTATATCTTTTAACAAAAGGGTAAACGGGTAACCGTACTACTAAACAAACTAAACTAAAACTCCTGCTTCCATTTTGGATTCCCCTACATCATTCTTAAATTTATACCCTATATCATTTCCATAATTAAGGCTAATCTAACAACACCTCATCACAGATTTGAGTGAATCCATCAAATTTTTTATACTACAAAGCGTATCAAACGTTTAAAAATTGTTTTAACACATTCTTTATGCTATTATATAACCCATATCTCGCTAATTCCTAGTTTTCTAATAATATATTTATCAATCACAGATCTGAATCTGTGTTAAAGACATTAATTAATAACAACACTTACAGAAACGGAACATTTACCAGGATGGGAACTAAGTTTTAGAAATATGCACCCCACACTAATATATATTTTTTGCATTATTCGCATTTGTATAAATAAATATGATATTCAAAATAATATATTTCTTAATTACATCCTTAATTAATTAAAAATTATTCATTCGTGTAATTAAAGGATTTTAAGCTAATTTCGTTGATTACACTTATGCTTAGAAACATAACAAAAGCTTTTTTATCAATCATTTAAAATTAAATTCCTGACTTAAAAAGGTATAAATATAAATTTGTAATTTGTTAGAGAAGCAAATCACTCATCTCCGTACAACAAAAGTACCATCTTAAAGAGTAAGGCAAAGGTACCTTTAGTCAGATCGCGACTCAGTTGCAATATCGGCAACAGCCCAAGCCGAGGTCCGGCCACTTTGGCACCTAGGTCAGTTCTAAAAAAAACCAAAGGTACCTTTCTTCAGATCAGTAAAATTTATTTTGTGAGTGATTTTGTGCTATGCAATCAATTAACGCTATTTAAGATGTCATTTTCATGATTTTATAAATTCTCATAATAGTGATGAAAACAGCAGATAAGGCATTGTTAATGTGATTGCATCAAGTTTAAAACACGTGCCACTACAAAAATATGGGAGCTACCGTGATGTTATCTAAATAATTCTCCATGTACATACTTCTTAATTAGGGGGTATAAGATCTAATGATATAATTATTATGAACATCGTTAAATCATGATCATTAAAACGATTAAATAAACATTAAAGTGTTTTCTTCAAACATCAAAAAAACATCTTAAAACTGTTTATTCCATGATAATCACTTACAAGTTATTTTTCAGTACTTGTTAAAAAAAAATGTCAAATGATGTTACAATAATACAAAACATCTATACCTCAGGAGACCTACCTACACATTATATTCCGAATTTCCGCGTAGCGCCGAGTCACTTTATTTACTATATACCAGATAAGCTCATCTACGAAACATAACGCAATAAATTGGCCTATAATTATGGCTTTTCCACAACGTGTATGGTAGTTTAAAGGTTGGCAATGTGCACGTGATGTCTCTGGTGTTTCACCCGTTCATACATAGGCTGCGGTGACCGCTTATCATAAAGCGGATTCACAAGTTTCTTTGCCACTAAGTATCGTAGTAATAACAATTGCAATGAAATCGGGTATGAGCATGGGGACCTCAGGTTTACGCTGGATAATGGGTTTTTGCCAGAAATATTAAATTAATTTGAATACATATATAAGTTGGAATGAACTTATAAATTACACAGATTATTAAAAATTATTACCTATTCTATATTTTAATGAAAGTGTTATCGATTATAATTATAATATTGACAATATAATTTTGTATATAAGTCACTATAAATTTTACACTCATTGTCGTAGTTTTGTAAAATTTTACATTAAATAAACTTAAATGCAATGTACTATCGTATTTATGTATACTAATTAATAAAATTAAATGTAAACTTTCCATAGAGTTGAATGTAGTTTGTACTTGGATAACTGACTAATCTTTAGAGATCGATAGAGATGATTTAGTTTTTGATAATATGTAAACTTTGAATTAAGTTGTGTTCACACGTTAAATCGGTAAAATATGGAGCGATAAGGCATTAACATTAATCATTAGCCACGCGTGAAATCAAATTATCGTCTACCAGCGTAGGATAAATGAAAGGGTTAGTATAGTTGCTTTTATGTGACATGTGTACAAAAGGGCATGTCCTTTTCACACATGCGGTAAGTCTCATACGTTAAAAAAGGATGCTCGAACTTCGATGCCTGACACAAAAATTATTGCACAAATCTAAAATGCAAACAACTATATACATGAAATTGGTTTTGTGTTGGTGATAAAATAAGCTATTATTTAGAATGAAAATGTCACGCTATGGTCCACGATTCCCCATTATTTGAGCTATTGCGATATAGAGAAATAAAGCTAATACCACATTCTGTGGGAAAACAAGGCTTCTCAAGGAAAGTACTTCAAAATCTTTAAAAACGTATCAAAATTATTTTATAGAGATTTTTATGTTTTCTGAATGTTCACTTCTACCGTGTGTGAAGTGCACACGTGTCACATTCAAGTTGTAAACAGGTATAATGGCCGTCTGATGTTAAGTGGTCACTGTAGCCTCTTCAAAAGGACCTCACTTCTAAAGTCAGCCCTTAGCAGTCCACTGCTGGACATAGAACTATCCCAATGTTCGCCATGACGCCATTGTGTCGCCCATCGAATCCGATATTTGGCTTTCCGCATCCAGTCACTTTCAGTAATCTTCCAAAAGTCGTCGCTCCATCTTGATTGCCAGTCATAATAGGATTGAGTTTGAATGCTTCGTATGTCGAACATTGCCAACCAATCTTACCAATCTTATATTACTCTGTAGGTGTATTTTTATAACTCGTTTTCATTTTCATCTTTGGATCCGTACCTTTTATCATCTAGGTTTTATTATTAACTAGCTGTGTCCGCGGCTTCGTTCAAATGGACTACAAAATACCCGCTCGAATCTTGCTCCCCGCTCCCGGCTATTTTAAAGACAATAATGTTTATTGTAGGACTTCCTTAGAATATGGACTTATAGTCTCTCGGACTTTTTTGTAGGTCTTTTTCATTCCTATAATTTGTGTAGTACATTCGTTTGCTATATCTCTTATAGTTTACTCAGCATAAGTCATTAAGCGCCCGATTTGATTCACCATGACCAGTTTTTTTTAATTTGTGCGGAACCCTCATTCTTTTTCTAAAATGAAAGTAGCTTAATTTACTCCCTATGACATCAACTATCTATCATTGAAATTCCAGTCAAAATCGGTCTAACCTTTTCGGAGATTACGCGGAACAAACAAACAGACGACATGCAAACAAAAATTAAAAAAAAAAAAAATTTTTATAGGTAACGTATATACTTTCATATGCTTTTAGTAAAAAGCTGCTATTTTGACATTACAAAAAGACACTTCAATTTTATTAATTGTAAGTATAGATTAAAATATAATTTTTCTAGTATTATTGTTTACAAATGAAACTGCTGTTTCGCTCCCAATATTTGATGCCTTGTATGAAGACATAGCGGCTAAGTTTATTCTAAATGATTTGACAATAACCTCTCCTGATTTCATGTAATGATGTAGCCGAAGTTGGAAATATCTAGAAAGACAACTAATTTGTTTTGCTTTGCGGCTGTCGAAGCACTAAGATTGATAAGTACTTAGCTCCTATTTTCGACTTCATGGAAGGTGGTACTTAGCTAGGCGTTCATCAGAAAATGCTCTACGGTCAGGCTATGGTTTCAAGACTATATTTTTCTTCACAGAAAACTCAAGTGCGGTTTCTGAGTGCACTAACACTGAGCTAATCGCTTATACACAAATTTAATAGTTATACCTACTTATTACGATTTGTGTTTAAAATGTGAATGTTTTTCAATTCTTTCAGTTGATATTGATAATTTATTAACATAACAATAGTTAGTAATTTCTTATATCTCATACTATTAGTTGAGCAATTCTTGTTTTAACTTATATATATACTTCTCATCAAAAAAATCGAAACACCCTTGAAGTTTGGTTTTGAATGAGTTTTATGATTTTTTTATAATACGTTAAAACAAAATAAAGAACTAATGCCAGTTAATTGTAGATATCATAAGGTATCTTTTGACGAACATTGATGTTTTCAATTAAAATGAGATTTCTTTAGCTAGCGCGTTTTGTTCTACAGATATGTTGAACCCTTTGAGAAGAATTTGTAAAATGTTAGAAACAAAGACGTAAGACAAAAAATGTTTAAAAAAGTTTATTCAGTATTTCGTATTTCCGTCCCGGGCTCTATGTGAAAGCACCATGTGGTTCCTCATGAAACAGACGAGAGTCACAATCTTGTGTTGTGGGATATTATCTCATTCTTCTCGTACCTATATCTGTTTTAAGCTGACCAAGCGTCTCCAGAGCAGGATCTCTCGTTCTTACTCGTCTCTTCAACTCATCCCATTGTTGTTCTATGGGATTCGTATCCAGGATTTTTGCTGGCCACCCCATTCCCGTAATACCGACTTCGTTCAGGTATTAATTTACAATGCCTGCGGTATGAGTCCTGGCATTGTCCTGCATAAAAATGAACACTTCGCTAATAAAATGTATGTAAGGTACCACATGAGGCTCCAGACAGTCTTCGATGTAACGTGGCCCATTTAATGACGGTAAGCGAGGTCCAGATACAAAAGCAAGTTCGGTTTTTCATCGACGCTTATGCCTCCCCAAAACGTCCATGAACCGCCACCGTAACTGACTCTTTCTTCAATGCAGCACTGTGCAAAATGTTCTCCCTCTCTTCGATATCTTACTTCCGTCATTACCATACAGCATGATCTTATATTTGTCAGAAAAGAGAACTTTGCTTCATTGAAGGTATGATCAATTTAAATGCTCACGTGCAAAGTTAAGGCGCGCTCTTCTGTGATCAAATTTCTCATTTTGTCAATTTTGGGTCATTAGCTGGTATATGAGGTTTCAGGCCACGCTCCGCCAATCTTTTTCTAATGGTAGAATTGCTCACAGTCAATCCTCGAATCACACGGAGCCGCTGCTGCCGTTGAATAGAGTTAAATCAACGATTTCTTAGATAAATTGACAGAATATACCGGTCATCTCGTTCAGACGTGACTTGATGTCTATCAGATCCTAGACGGCGAGTAAACATACCAGTCTCCCGATAACGCTGATACACTCTATTGACAGCAGAGAGGTTAAGATGCAATTGTGCGGCAACAACACTTCGAATAAGCCCTGAATTCAGCAAAGCCACGACTTGGGCGGTTTCCGTGGGAAAGGTTATCCATATTTGTTAGGAAAAAATGTCTTTGGTAGGATGTAACAAAGCATTGTTATCAATTATTATTAAAAAATTCGATGAAAATACGAAAATTTAATTTCAAATTTGGAATTGTGTAGGAATGATATCTATCAAACGCTTTTTTTAATTTAAATTCCGCCTGAATAACCATAAGACTCGTTCAAAACCAAACTTCAGGGGTGTTCCGGTTTTTTTGATGAGAAGTGTATACATATAATATATTTATATGGATATGCAATTGGTTACTCGAATACCTACGGCTCCTACGAGTTGAATAGGTGTTTTTCTTTTTTTTTCTCTAAGACAACGAGCGCAACTCGGTCGCAAAGATATTAACATTAAATGGACGTGAATAAAATGCATATACAAGGAACATTGACTTATTTTGAAAATTGCCTATTTGAGATTTTTGGGGAAGGTTCGTGTTCTTCAATGGACATCTTTCGACTAAATGATGATGGAAGATTTGAAAAAAGTACCTAATAATCATTTGTGAGTAAAACGAAATGCAACTCTTGAAACTCTAACCCTAACAGAACCCTAAACTCAAAGATTTCTAATAGTGTATCCGAACCGGAAGTTTTATAAAAGGGCAGATAACTAACAAGGATCAGAGCTTGTACTCCGTATACTCCATCTCCATCATTATCTAGCCTTTAAATTTAAATATTGAAATTCTATGCCACTTAATTAAGGGCACTTTTTAATGCTTCAAGAGGTTTTATTAGAGATAGTTAATTTTATACGTCCATGTATATAGTACGGTAATCTTGCTTTAGTGGTTCTCATCGACCAATGACATCGACCATACAAAAATACGACTACAATTTACCAACAATTACCAATAACAGTCTAAAATTAAAAATTATCATTCGTGCAGCAATTCACAAGTAGACAATATGTTTAAAATTTAAGCCAATTATTTAATCATAATGCTTTATTGATAATATTAAAAGTAAAACAAATATAGAAAAAATGTTCATTTACTTAATTTTTTCTTACAAGAATTGAGCTTTTTGTCTGGGACTCAGGTAATTTGGAAACGCCAATTCTAAAATTAGTAGTAAATGTAGAAATTGTGATTTTAAAATTGTGTGTTCTGAAGAAATTTCATAAGTTTTAACTGAATATATATTATCTCAACTTTGGATATAATACTTTAAACCTTAGTTTAAAATTTCTTGAATTAAGACGTCACCGCGGTCACATCAGCACAAAATATTACCACGGTTTTATGGCATTTGGTGAAATTAAAAGAATATGTAATAAAGGTGTAATAATCAATAAATATTAATCCACAGGAATTATTTTCAATATATAAAGTTTTTGAAATAACTTCAAATGTTGTCTACTCCCGGATTGAACCCCTGCAATTTTAGTAGATCATAGAATTAAAACACTTAACTCTATGTTGTAGATCATCAGAAATATGTTTAAAAAGTATGTACTATATATGTATACACAATAATTTTAGGAAGAATACGATACATTTCCTAATTCATTCAAACCACATTGTCCGAATGTTTGAAATTATCGATAAACCAATCAATTGTGAAACCGATATCAAACAAAATTTAATTTCTTTTGGATTGACAGCGCAATAGTAAAATGGGAGCATAAAAGTGTACACTGGAATGGTCGGTCCACGTCAAATAGTAATCCCGAGATTGACTTTTGTAATGGGGGTTCGGTTTTTAATTAGAGTGAATGGTCCGATCGAAAGAAAAGGCGGATGTAGGCGGCACAATACCTCGTGATTGACACAAATTACATCTAATCGTGCACATCCGAAGAACGGTTCGATAGCTATAAATTTCAAACTATTGTCCATGCTTTTGCACAACTATAAATAGATTTTTTTTCGATTTACTTTATCAGTATTCTTGCATATTATATACAATAAAATAATGTGAGTTTATTGCCAAATAGTTTCACAATATTTAAACGTATAAATATAAAAAAAGTTACATTATAACCATGACGAAAGTAACCACGAACGTTAGTTCGTAATCGTAGGTACGTTTATTAAGCACCTACAATAAT
This sequence comes from Saturnia japonica, assembly GCA_033032175.1. Classification (NCBI taxonomy): domain Eukaryota; kingdom Metazoa; phylum Arthropoda; class Insecta; order Lepidoptera; family Saturniidae; genus Saturnia; species Saturnia japonica. Next base: position 11,768,417 of record CM065305.1, read on the forward strand.
ATTTAAATTTTTTGAGAACATTGTGGAGAGTAGATACTATTTGAATAAAAATATTACTATTATTTTAAGAGATCATTATGAAATACTTTTAGTATTGTACGAGTCATAATCCTCAAAGTGACATCAACTTTTCTGTTGAAATAAATAAATATGTACTTGTAAGTCGCCTGAAAATATCAACACGAAAAAGCTTTTGTGCTCAATTTAAAATTAAATTTAATTGTATTTTAATCCGAGCGATAAACGTCAATCAAGTCTCTCTTGCGAGTGTGATACATGTATCAAGAGAGCTCAACGCGCTACGGCACGTCACGTCGCGCCCCCGTTCGCGTCACCGGCGCGGCTAGGCGGTCGCCATTCAAAACGGATTTTAAGCAAGGGTGAAATTAAAATGTCAAAATAGTAGCTGCGCAGTGCGACGTATTTGTCTCCAGCTTTATCAGACGCCTTTGTGCGTTTTCTATTCTGTAAAGCTTGCATGAAAAACGATACCGTTAAAGCCCTTTATTACTTATAAAACATTTACACTGTTGATAGAACTTGCTTTTCATACCTGCGCGTTTTTTACCTTTACTGTATCCAGTAATTATTCACAGTGTTTTTTACAAGAAACTACGTAAAACATTGTTGGTAGATCCTTTCTTTGGAATATTTTATACTTTGATGATTAATAATCAAAGATTTTATATCGTTTTCTACTCTAATTTAACTTACTAACAAATTAACGGAATTGTATATAAATATAAAGCCAATATTACAAAGTCCTATTACACGTTGTTAAAGATTAATTTATTAAAAAATATTTATTACAAAATGTATAAAATTTGATAAATTTTAAAACAAGTAGAGTAGTAGGTATATGAAATGAGAGACGCGACGCTCCTACCAAAGCAAAAGCGTATATTGCACATTCCTTGAATTCTGTTTTACTATAATACTCTTTTCATTTATTTGTTTGGCTATTGAAAGGCTGAAGTGGGTGCAGCAAGGGCACACAGGGCAAATAAATAATTACACGCATTTTGCAGATATTTGCCTGGGGCGTCCGTGGGGCCGAGGAAACACTGCTGACAATAATTGTATATGTAGAGTAGGGGGCTATTGCATAAAGTATTCCGATGCTTATTAAAGAATACTAAAAATATTTGTTTCTTTATCTTATTATAACTTATATAGTTTAATATACATAGGTGTTCCCGTTTAATATTTTAATCATGGCTTTATTTATTGTCGATGTAAAAAGTTTTATGAGCATCTTATTCTCGAAAACATTTCTACTGCCATCTTGATGATAAGATATATCTTTTCATTAGGTACGGCAAGAATGTATTGTATCATTGTATGACATACACTGTAGAAAAATTTAAACAGAGTCAAAATTATACTTTCTAATTTAATATTAGTTGAAATGAAATTAAGGTCTTCAATAAGCAAGTAGAGGTTCATTTTTTAGTTGTGAGTGGTATGCACCCTATTTAGTTAAAAATTATAAAGAACAAATTTAAACAGAGCAATTTATTGAAGTGAAACTTCTTTTAGGACGGTGTGAATTGAATTTTATGAAACGAAAATGTGTAAAGGAAAAGATATACCTAGCTATATATGTATATATAGGTTTTAAGCTGTGAGAGAATGAGATAGAATGGGATTCTATATAGTTTCCTTATCCTTCGGCTATTCTTAATGTACTCGAAATATACACAAAGAGAGGGAGAGAGAGAGAGAGTGAGAAGATTTACTTCTACCGCGTGTGAACTCACATTCAAATTTTTATTGAAATATCTATACAATTAATAAAATTGAAGTGTCTGTTTGTAATGTCAAAATAACAGTTTTTTACTAAATGCATATGAAAGTATATACGACACTTATAAGAAAAAGCCTATTTTTTTTTATTTTTGTCTGTATGTCTGTTTGTTCCGGGTAACATCCGAAACTGTTGGACCGATTTTGACGGGAATTTCACTGATAAATAGCTGATGATATACGGAGTAACTTAGGCTACTTTTATTTTAGAAAAAAATTAGGTATCCGCACGAATAAAAAAAACTGGTCATGGTGAATCAATTCGGGTGCTTAAATGGCTTCTGCTCAGTAAACCATAAGAGATATAGCAAATTAATGTACTTGATAATTATAGGTATTAAAAAGACCTATAAAAAAATTGGGAGAGTATATATCTATCTTCTAAGGAACACCCACAATAAGCATTTTTGTCTTTAAAATAGCCGGGAGCGGGGAAGCAAGTTTCAAGCGGAAATAATGAAGTCCACGTGAGCGAAGCCACGGGCACAGTTAGTATTTAATGCTAGCTGTGATCCATGGTTACATCCGTGTTAATTTTATCCGACAAACAGTGCGCCGCGCCGCCAACGCATCCGTGTAACCTAGCATAATCGTTCTCACTTCCCGCAAGTACAAATTATTTTAATTTTTCATTAATTCCTAAACTATGTGTACCAATAACAAGCTGTAAACGACAAAATTTAACTTCATAAAATTGTCTTTATGATGAAGTAACTTTTGTTCGTAAGGATTAATGTATGCCATGTTCATAAATAAACTCAAAAATCAATTTTTAATTTTCAACAAAAAAAATTGCCAAATTATTGTGGATTATGTATAAGAGATAGGCATATGCAATGACGGACTTTTTTAGATATACTAAGGACCAACGTTTTAGTAGAACATTGTAAGTACTTATTATCATTAACCATTATGTCAGCGACCGCGGATATAGCAGTTCGGGGGGGCTTCCACTTCCGACTTACTTAACAAAAATCAATTGAGAGTTGTAGTCTCCTATACCTACTATTTCCTTAATCTTGCTGTCATATACAAAAAGTATTTTTCAAATTCGACTGGTAGTTCCAAAGATTAGCGTGTTTAAACAAACAAACAAAAAACTCTTCCGCTTTATTATATTAGTATCTATATACATATATACAAGTGCTCGTAAAGGTGTTTTTAAAGATAAAATTTACTTTAAGTTTACTTTACGGAAAATAATCACATGGCAACAATAATCATAAATCTTATGATTTTTGTTCTAAACTATGTTTCTTAGAAATGTATAGTTAACTAATGTTGACATTACCGGAAAGTTGAAGGGCAAAAAGTACTATTATTCCTGGTGACGTATTTTTAGTGTATCAATTAGAGTTCTGTATACCGACGACACAGCGTGAGGCGACGCGACGCGGCGCGGCGTGGCGTGGCTCGCCGGGCATCACAGTCGGAGCCCTGCGTCCTGTGTCCCCTCATTCATTGCATATTCTGACAAATTGCTTGCCTTGTTTTGTAAAAAAAATCACAGATGTTAATTGTACGAGTATTTAACATTGTCTAGGAAGGTTGCTGTTTGTGAAAAATATTCTACAAAAGATATTATCAAGAAATAAAAAACGTTGAGTTATGTTGAAATATAAATAAAAATAAAAATCTATACTTTTTTATTAATCTTCTATTTTGATAGTACGCTGATTACATACTTTAGATTTAATAAATTGTTTTATACTATTCCAAAAGTTAGAACTTTTATTTTTTATAACTTACACCTTTAAACGAACGAAGCAATTATGATTTTGTTCGTAGCTGTTGCTATTAACAGTTGGAGCTACCTGCTGGGTCGCTCTATAATTACGTTTTGAATGACATTTACAAAGCTTTTGAAAACGATAACACGGAAGCTGCTGTGAAAACTTAAAAAAGTAACTTAGCATTGTTACAGTAATGCATTTGCGAGTAAATATTAGGAGGCACAATGCGGGGTCCGACAACCCTTGAATACGGTCCACGGGGTGCCATTAGAGCGGCTGAAAGAGTTGGGTGTACCCGGCAAAACTACGAGAGACGACTTTGTAAATCTAATTAAAATATCAATATGTTTGCTGGAGTCCGCGTTGACAATTTGATTTTACGCCTGACACCCCTCCCCCCAACCTTCATTTTTTGCGATACAAGAATATTGAATATTAAATATGTTAGATACGCTATGTTCCCTTCACGATTTGCCAAATTTAATATAAGTTTATAAAGAGTCTTTACTTGCAGTATATTGGATTTAAAAAAAATTATTTAGGTATTATAGGTTTTAACGTTTGGTCACAATTTCAAGGCGGCACAAGATGGTATTTATACACTAAGCCTAGTGGTTGGACTGGTTCCCAAGTGCAAAGTCCGAACAAGTTACCACTTCACTTCACTTCATTGCTTCAATTGATTACATACATTTTATTAAATATAACTTTAAGTATCTATATTACGTCCCCGACACTTACGTGATACGGTACGAAACTTTTGCAATGAAAGTTATCTATGTATTATCTTTTCCGTACACTGAAATTTTGGAACCATATCCCGGCCAGTGTGTTCTCTCCTTCTTACTACACCGGGTCCTTCAAACATAACGTGAAAAGACATTTGCGCAAACCGACATGATAGCAACGAACACCGATAGATTGCTGACGATGGTTGCCATTGTGATAGGAATGTACTGCGCTTATCATCAGGGACATAGCCGTCAATTTGACGAGATATTTAAAAAAATAAAAATAAAAAAAAAGTGCACAGTATCACCGAGCTAATAGAAGCAACGGTTTCTTTATGAAACTGACGCCTTCATTCGACGAGTTCCGTGAAGACCGAACAGTTAAAAGTACAATCCAAAATACCCTTATTTTTTCTCGATACTATAAAGTCTCAGGTAGCAATACAAACAGTGATAAATACGTGACTGGTGACATATCAATCTTTTTTTTCTGTCATTGTCGAATTCTTACAAATCAAACATTGAAGTGTTAAAACTTGGATTTAACAAAGAGCTTTGAAAGTCGCTCGACAGGGAGTTAGAAGGAGAGGCGTTTGTTAAAGGATCATTAGTTAGCAAATGTCAAGCCCGATTTCTTACCTTATTCAAACATTTTACCTTTTCTTTAAAACTTCTAGTAAAGTTGTAAACACTTCAAAGCGTAATTTATAACCGACTTTTAAGTGAGGAATACTATTTGTATTACACGTGTGTTTATGAAAACAATAAATAATTATAAATTTAATGTAAAAAAACAGAAATTTTTTGTAATTAACAGTTAAACTATTGTATTTAGTGAGTAGTGATTTTTTCTACACCAGGGACATGTCATTAATTTAAATACTAAAGGGCAAATGTTACACTGCACGGCTGGCGTAATATTTCATCGGTGACATTCTAGCAAAAACGTAACCCTTTTTGTTTTCTATTACAATTGTCACCCTTTTACTCTCATTTCAATTAAATAATGTCTGGTCATTTGGGGCGAGCAGGAACAAACTCGTAGCGCGGGTCTTGGGAGCTAGCGACAATCGCAATTTTGCACAGCATAGTGTTGTGAACTTATTGTTGTGTTCGCGCCTCCCGGGCGCAAAGTGCGCGTCATCCTGTGAGCACATTAATCACTCCCATTATTAAACTTGTTATTGTGTTCATTTGAAGATAACGTTTTATAAACGGTACCGTCCGCTCCTGACAAAATAAGCTTCTGTAATGACGTGTTAGCAAGTGATTATTATAAAAAAGTATTGATGAATGATGTAATTTATGATCGTTTCGATAAAAGCAATCCGCTTATTATATACGGTAGGACTTTGGTATAATTATTTACTTTTTACAAATACATAATTAAATATTTTTTGTAAGTTATTGTAACGCAAAAAATAATAATAATTGAAGGTTATATCATATGGTCGCAAACTTTTCACTTGAAGTAGTTGTTTGTTAATCGATAAATCAAAAAACCCAAAGATCAATGTAAGAGTGTCCCAGCTATAGCGGTCGCGCCGAAATAGTCACGATTAGGAATTTCCGATCTTGATTTGACGTAATATATGACCTACGTTCACCGAACACAACCGGAGGTTGCCTAAAGGCTCGACGCGGAGCGGCGCGGCCGCGATAGCATACAGATACTTAATTCTAAGAAAATTAGTAAACACCGCTGCGACTGGCAGTCTACCATTTTCCTTATTTACACGAGTTATTTTGAAACGCAATTGTTGAGTAGATCATTTACATTTCTTGGGTATTTTCTTTATTGGTTTTATTTAAAGTGTTAGTGGGTCTGCAAGTGTCTATTTCATTAATACCAACTTTCGTAATGGCCATATTTACGAGTATGCATACTTATACCAATAATAATAATAATAACATAGTTGTTTGTATCATAGTAGGTTGCGTAACTTTGCTTTCGACATCAAGTTTATTTTGTTGTATTTTCATCCACTGTTTATAATTATAACTAAAAAGAATTTGTCTAATATGAAAGTAAATCTTGGTGTTACATATAGTACTCATTTTTTGCAAAAAGTTTAGGTTATACAAACCATTATAAATTCAAAATTACTAAAATTGATCAATTTTCAAATTGGTATATGGTTGGGTGGCAGGTGAAACAATGTTCATGAAATATTGTTGGAGAGTTTTTGGCGGGATCTCAAACTGGTATGTGGGGGGTTTTTGTTTTTAGTCTCTAAATTTATGTTGTTAGACCCTATATTGTGTAATACAGGGTCCATTTTACATAATAAAGCTTGTTTATTGTTCACAAGTGAAGTGGATTGGAAATAATAACATGGACCATGAATTTTAAGATGCCAAAAAAACTCCCTGGCAAGCTCTAACAAGGCAACCACCATCTTGTTAGGGTATTGAACTCGTCACAATACAGGACACTATATTCACTCGATAAAGATAGTAATGGTCTTCAATAAAGAAGACTAGTTGCCAGGTTTGGTAGAAGAAGAAAAAATATTCTTGACTATAGTTGGTTTTTACAGAGGAGTATAGATAAAAAGTAATTTGTAATTACGTATTTATAATTCGAAGTTATCCCATGCTTATGTAACCACATATGTAATATTAAGGTACTGATAAAGATTTTCAATACAGTTTCGATCATCATCATCATCGTCTGAGCCGAAAGACAACTCTGGTGAACATAGGCTTTTTCCGCAACCTTCACCAGGTATCTGGCCATTTCGTGGCGTGTCTGCCCACGCTGCGTCTTTCCGGTTTCAGTCTATTCAAGGTAATTGCTTTATAGTATTATAATGCACCATGACTACATAATTACGACCAGCAGTATATACAAGTAGGCCATTGTTTTACGAAAATTGGTACTAGCATAACAAAATAATTTACTCCTCCTCTCGGGTACTTGTCAATAGTTTGCTACCCTGCCCGTGGTATCTGGCAACGCCCATGTGTCGGAACAGTACACCTACTATCTTAATTAATCTAATAGTCAGCTGTAGTTTTATACATATACGACATGTATATCTATAAGTCTTGACATACAAATACCCTCGAGTAAACAGCGTACTTGTGCATGTACTCTTGGACTTATTTAGAGGAACGCAATAAAAAAGGACAACTGATTTATTTGTACAATATAAGCTTTTACAGTACGTTGAATAGAATCAATTAATGAAATTAACTTTTTTGTACACAAAACAATAAGACTAAACGAAAACAAATACAAATTAGAGGCAGTACGCTCAGTATTTTAATTGTAAGGAATTTTGATCAACATAATGAAATTAAATATTGTTCTAAAAATTGTTTTTTTTTTCTAATTAGGTAATACACAATCAATATTTAGTATTTCCTCCTCTCGCTGTCAAAACTGTATATAGTTTTTATTAAATTGTCAATGAAACTTTGTGGCGTTAGGTTCCATTCTTCAACCAACGCAGTTTTGAGGTTCCTTAGGTTAGTTGGTGTTAAAGTGTTATTGGGTTTTCTATGAAAAGCAGCTCGGAGATTGGCTTTGTGCCCGATTAATAGCAATAGGCACGCCCAGGTGTGATGGTATGTTATGTTTATGTGAAAAGCCTGGTGAGTTAAAAAAAGTTAAGTACACAATGTGCCAATAAATTATTTACTAAAACAAATTATAATATTAAATTAACAATCATCTAAATTTCGTTTATTAAAGAAATATAATCAAACTTATTAACAAAAAAATGTTTCTTTTTATTTATAATTAATTAATCTGAATTTTAACTGACAAAATAATTATGGTACAACACTCTCATACATACTTTTCACATTCACAGAAATGTAATATAAAATCATTTTTCTCATATTTTTATTTTTAATCTCGCGCAAACCTATATAATTTATATTATTGAGTTTTTGATGTGAATATTTCTACGCTACCTACTACTTACTTTCTATTCCGTGTATCGGGGTATTTCCATACCGTCAGTCAATAAAACGTTACTTGAGATATAGTAGACGTGACCTTGCATCGTTACGTCGTACGTAATCAATGAAGTAATAAATAAACCTGTACATAAACGGACATACATAATTTTAACATTTTATATAGGTACTACTACACTCGCTGAACCGACGGATGCTGTTCTGCCCTTTCCTGTAGTTAATGGCTCGACGACAGAGCCATGTATTTGATTCTAACATATCTTCTATAAATTATCATCTCGATAAAACAAATGTATTTCGGTAAATATGATCTTTCAATCGATCAAGTCGTTTAGAAGTTATTGAATCATTAACAGACGTACACATGATTATATATATATAATATACATATATAAATAAAATAAAATATAATATTTTCGTTGCTTGGTTAATATTTTACTATTACGTTGTTACCAATTAATATAATATCACTGATATTATCCGGTGCCTGTATAAAAATAATAACAAGAAATTAAACTTGCGAAATAATCTCTATAACATTTATAAAATAAAAAATAACCGTTTTTCAACGTAGAAGGAACCTTATAATACTCGTTATGCTAATTTCTTGAAGTGTCAAATTTTCCTTCTATAAAAAACTTTTGCTACGTCTATAAACAATGTTTTTTATTGTTTAAAGATATCAGCATTTCCATGCCCAACACAGACATTATTTTTATACAGAAATTTAAAAAAAGTAAGTAAATATTGTGCTAATCTTTACTGATGGTCTCTACCTATAATTTTTTTAAATTTATCTTAGAAAAAACAGTAGTAGGTACATCTGATGTTAGGTAAATACATTACACACAATAACGACGACAAACGGAAGAAGTAGGTCTTTATTTTTTATTATTTTTGATTTCGATCCTGTCAGCCGCCCCGGATATAGAAAGAAAGAATGGCCAATGAAACATAAAAAAAATGTCTAGATTGTCTGCCGTCTTTCCTGGTTTTATATGTTTCCTGTATATATAATTTTAAGTCTCACAAATGAGAACGTTAGCTTATTAGCTATTGGTAAAGAGTGGAAATTTATAAAAGGGTTCTTGTTGTCTCGATCAGAAAAAATGCCACCCATTATATATTCTAACATACTGAGGGGCCCCGGTAAGGCGGTGAAGAAACCTATTCTGGACGGTTTGTAACCGTTTCCAGTACGATTTTGACATATGTGCGAACGCAGCGCAACTATATGTCATAATCGGACGTATACACATCTTGTAGAGCGTAAGCTTGTGTCGCGTGGACATTTTACTTACAGAACATAAAAGAGGATGCAAACGGCCCAGGACCCAGGCGGCCTTGTTCTTAAATGTACGGACGTGAGGTATAAAAGAGAGCCTACTATCTATAGTTACGACTCCAAGTCCGGTGAAGCTGTAAAAGCCGCAGCGGCTTTAGGGCCCCTAAGGCTAACAGTGTAGTCAGTTCTAAAAAAAAAAAATATAGTTACGCCTAGATATTTGGTCTCCTTTACCCAGGGAATCGGATTACCGAAGAGTTTAAGGGGTTTGCGCCTGAGCCTCTTCGGTATCTTTCAAGAATTTGTGTCGAAGAACACCGTTGCCCTCTTCGAGGTGTTTGATGGCTATTCGCCAGTCGTTAAACCACTTCCCGAGAGTGGTCACGGCGCGTTGGACTTTACTTTTGAGGTGGAATCTGTTCCTTGTAGAGGTGTATATGACTGTATCGTCAGCGTATAGTCCTACCTTGACGCCGGGAAGTCTAGGTAGGTCACCGACGTTCAGATTGAAAAGGCTAGGAGCCAGAATGGAACCTTGGGGGACGCCTGAGCGTACGGGGTGGGGGTGTGGATAATTCACTTTCCACTCTGTAGCGGAAGGTGCGATCTGTGAGATAATCGCGGATGTTTTTAAATAATCTATCGAGGACTTCGCGGGAGTACAGCTTATAGACTAATCCTTCGTGCCAGACCTTATCAAAGGCCTTGGTTACGTCAAAAAAGACTGCAATTGTACGGTGGGGGTTATCTGGCTCAAAAAAGTTAAACGTTATGTGCTCCGTGAGGCGGTGCACTTGATGAGTGCAAGAATGTCTAGCAAGAAAACCAAACTGGTTAGGCGGATAGAGGTTTTTTTCCTCTATTACGGACTGGAGACGGTTCAGAAGGAACTCCTCGTAAATTTTCCCTAACGTATTGAGAAGACTGATAGGGCGATAGCTGTCGGGATGCTGCCGTTTTTCAGGCGGCTGGGAAATGGCAGTGGGCTATGGCATTGAAGATGCAGACCAATAGAGCTATGAGGTGATCAGGAAGAAGTTGAGTAATTCATTCCTGATCCCGTCGGGACCTGGTGATTTTTTAAGCTTAAGGCTTTTAAGTACGGAACAGACTTCCTCAGACGTGACTGGGGGAAGGAACTCTATTGCGGGGAGCGTGTTCAGCGCCCCCACGCAGGCTTCAATACCTTCGACTTGGTCGGTATTTGCATTGACACTGTTCGGAGAGCACTGGCTCTTCAAGCAGGCGACAAGGCACTCCGCCTTGTGGTCGCTATCGAACGAGGGTGTGGTGCCGGGACCCCTGTTGAGGGGGGGCATACTAGGGGGGACATCTAATTTAAGGCCATCGGCTACTTTCTAGTAAGTCAGATTAGACGGTCTTAGTCCTTCGACTAAGGTGTCCCATCTATGACTTCTGAACTTGGTTATGCGGGCTTTAACCGCTCACTGAAGTGCGCGTCACCGTGTGCGGTTTTTCTTGACCGGATACAAACTTTTTTTAAGCAATTTATCTCAAACTCAAATGGTGAGAGGTGCGCTGGCGTCACTATAAAGTTTGTGCCCCGGTTCGAAATAATCGTGGATTCGGGTTGCCTATCAGGCATTGATGTTAGTAAAATTTGTGTCTGTATGGTGTTTTCCTGTATAAAGTTTTAGTTTAAATTAAGAAAATGAACTATAAAGTCGATTGTTACACGTTTTGTACGTCCATTTATAATAAAAAACGACATGTGCAGTAAATTCTCTAACATATACCTATACTAATTACTATATATATATATTATAATAATTAGGGTACATACAATGCATTGTTACGTTTTATTGAGTGCGTCATAAGTTCATAACTCGTGTCATAACTTCATAAGTCATATGTATAATAATCAACAATAAAACTGACGATTAAAACACTTCTTTGACGTAGTTCTTCTTTTTCTTCTTCTTCCTAACTTGGCAACCGGTCCTCTTTAATAAAGACCATTACTGCCATTATCGAGTGATTTATAGCGTCATGTGCTATGAGGAATCAGTATCCTAACAAGATGGTGGCTCCCTTGTTAGAACTTTCTTGGAATTTTTTGTGGGACCTCAAAATTAATGTTTTCAGCTTATAATGTTAATATAATGTATTTATTTGAATGTATTAGTTGAATTAGTAATTGTTATTACAAAGCTTTTAATAAAAAACCTAAATTTTAATTAACAAAATGTTTGTATTTTACTGAATATAGGATCATTATCTATCTAAATAATACAAAAGGATCCAACTGACATAGCAACGCACAACTCAAACTACTGGGGTTAGAACCGTGAAAATTTGCATGCTGATTCCTTTACACTGAAGGTGGGCACACTAAGCAAGTATTTTTGGAAATTCAACCCCTAAGGTGTGAAAAGGGGATGAAAGTTTGTATATAATTCCGACATTTTGGAAAATAGATGTATAAAAATTGGTATTTAGCAATTTAGTTAGAATGAGACATTAAATACATATTATTCCTAGGTATTATGGGACATAACTCAACGAAGACGCTAGCGAATCCGTGGGTGAAGCGCTGAGTGATATAATATAAGTATAATTGGCATCATGATGACTGAATATAAAATCCATAATCGTATAATGCTTAGGTATTTTGTAGAGATGTGCTGACAAGTCGGTAAAGCCGACTATCCGGCCACTATCGTAGTCGATAACTAGTCGGCGACTATTCGGCAAAGAGCGCCGACTATTCGGTTTCTTACTTTGTATGTATTTCTCAACAAAATGTATGTAGGGGGAATTACATTAGATATAAATCTTGATTGTTTATTAATATTTTTATTTTATAATCAGTCTTACACATTTTGAAATGTAAAGCAAAGCAACCTTTCCTTTGGTAATGAGTTTCTAAAATTACTTGCTTAATTGTCGATTACTTTTCTCACATTTCTACCGTTGTCTCGGACAACGGCGTGATTTTGATCGTATCTACATCCCACAAAGATGGAATTTCTTCTAAACAATTTTATTATATTATTGGCGGTGTGTGTTTCAGGGAAATGTTTCATTTGCAATACTGCGTGATGATATTTGAAACTATCGTCAAACCAGTGAGCTGTAAAGCACAAAAAACTTTGTTTATTATTTATGTTTGTTCACATGTCAGTAGTGACTAAATTTGCAGCTACACTTATAATTCCTCTTCGTATTTCAGATATAGTATTTTCGTAAGGTTGAGGAATAATGTTCTCTGTGAAATACTTTCTGCTCGGTATGTTATATTTTGGTTTAACTTTTCTCATCAAGTTTGTAAAGCCAGTATTTTTAATAATTGACAACGGCTGGTTGTCAAGTGCAAATATCTCATCTATCGCAATATTGATGTCTCTTGATCTTGGGTCTTCACATGACCATTGTACAGCAAAACTATCTTCAATATTTTGTTGGCTTTTCTGATATAAACTGAATTCTGATGACACTGAAATTGACGAAGCAGGCACTGTTGTAAGTAGTTTTGCGACTGGGAGGAATCGTCTGTGGTCGAACATTTGATCGCAGAACTTACCGAGTTATCAGGGTTGGATGTCGGTATTTAATATTGTTGTTCATACTTGTAGTATTTCCTATTTTTCTCTGCCTACCACGAGAAATTATCATTTGACATTGGTGACACTTGACTTTACGGGAATCATTAAATCATTCAACCAATTGTTAAAAAAAATCCATACACGACACTTTATTTTTGACATGATTAAATTTTAAATGAACTCTTTCACTTTACACTTTACTTCACAGTAACAGTATCATCTGTACACAAAAAAACATTTTTTACACAAAAACACACTATCTCATCAGTTCCCAAGCAAAAATCAAGAAACAATAAGAAGTAAACATAACAGGTTCCACTTGCAGTTGCAACTTGCGCATGAATCAGCTGTAAACGAAGCGTCACGGAATTCCCCGAAACCGTGATTGGCTTAGGCGACTAGTCGGCCTCTTTACAACTGATTAATCGGCTAGTCGGCCAGTCGGCTAAAATCATAATCGGCACAACTCTAGTATTTTGTGTAAAAAGTCCTAGTAGCACAGAATACTTAAAGTCTACCTTCATGCCAAATTGCAAGACTGTGGGCCTGCGGGAAGTACCTTAGAGGTTTTGATAATAATCAGCCCAAGTATTTTCACTATGACGTGCCGTTTCTTTTTTATTAAAACTACATAGTTAGGAATATTGTAGATGTCTCGATTCGTATATAGTCTAAGCTCTAAACAAGATATGACATTTTATCCTATGTACTTCAAATTTTTTTTAAACTTCAAATAAAGTTTTTAAAAAATCTATGCAAGATTGGTTGATAGATTTTTTATAGTGATATGATTTTGTTTTATTTTTTTTCGATTTGACTATAAGTACTGTTAGCCATAAAGTCCCTGAAGTCTCAGATGGCTTTTACAACTTCACCGGGCTTGGATATCATATTGTAAAATATGAAATTTATAAACAAAAGTTAAATTATTTTAAATTTAGTTTAGGTAAAGGATTTCATTGAGTCAAATGGTTTCTAAGTAGTCTGTTTCAAGAAAACCTTTTTCAAGTTTTAATAACAATAGTCTAAACTTTAACACACCGATAAAATAATACAGAAACTACACCGGGCGAACTCGTCTAAAGCGATGTCTGCAGTTTGGACGTTTACAGTTCCAAATTTAACAAAGGGCTAATTTTGTTGCATTTTATTGCTTTGAAATAGGATCAGCAACCATTAAGTCCTTTTTGCCACGCCTTTTATTAGGGTGTCGTCCGAAGGCCATGCGGCGAAAGACAAAGCGTTGACCGGAATCACCAGCATAAACAATGTTTGACGGCTTCTTTGCCTCTTTACGACCAACTATCAGCCGGCCGGCTGGTAAACGGTGAATTTCAAATTGCCCTTATTATAATTCGCTCTGGCTTAAAAGTCATTTTTTGTCTGTCTCGTGGCGGAGCTGTAGTAAGCCCTACTATTGATCCAAGAGGTCGCGGGTTTGATCCCCACAATGAGCATAATTGTCAGTTGTGTGTCTTGGACCATAATACAAGCTTAACTTAGTTTGGAATTAAATGGCCGTGTGCGAAATTGTGTCTCCATATTTATTTATTTTTAACATAATCAGTCATTACTTAATCACAAAAGCTAAAATAGTTATAATTTGTATATTAAATTTTATTTGGTCAATACAAAACACCTTTATTTCGGATAAAACGTGATATTTCTATGTTCATGATTTATAATAAATTATAACCTACACTGCTATTATAAAGAGCTAAAGTTTATGATAATATTAATTGTAACCTACGGATTTAATTCTAAAAATTCTTTCACTGATAGAAAGCTACTTTTAAGCTGATGGCTGTTATGGTATGTTTTAATTAAATGTTGTAGTATTATATATCGCAAGTATGTAGAGCTACACAGATGTAGGTACTAAGCGATATGACGTCTGTAATAATAACGACTTGCGGCAAATGAATCAGACAGTAGCAATGAAAAAACTAAAGTAAAAGGGAGCGATAAATAAAAGTTGTTAACAAATGAGTGAACTGGCCGAAAGCGGTACACATTATAATACATCTTAATGGGAACATGTTGTAACCCTTTCTTTGTGCTTAGTTTTTATTGTTTTATTCAGAGGTCAATGTATACTTTTTGCTTTATAGCAATGAAAAGGTTTATGAATCAATTAATTAAATGTCTCCACGGTCATTGTCACCGTGTAAATATGGAAATGAAGCAGTAAGTAACAATGGTTTGATTTATTGGTCGACACTATAATATAAAGCTTACACATCCAAGGTGAGAATGACAGAACATTTGTTTGTTTTCTAAACAATACAAATGACGTCTTTAAAAACGGCACAATATCGTTTTGTTGTATCTTTGAATTTATGTTAACATTGTATCAACCAGTCAATTTTGAAAAAAAAAAAAATTACATATCCTACTTATTTCATGCATATGTGATATGAGAGAAGATACAATGATAGATACGAAAAAAAATTTATATTTTAATACGGGACATAAATACAAATCCCGGTTAAAAAAAAATATTATTAGAGTATGGAGTAAAGGCGGAACACAAACCATTATAAGAAGTGTCTTAAGTCTATTACTATAAGTTTCAGAGATAAAATATATTTGTTATAATGTTTGCAGTCAATAAGTCTTCATATTTTCTTATAAATCTGTCTGTAGTTCTGACTGTACTTTTAATATTTTTTCATAATTTCCCGATCTGAACGATACTGTTCACGAATATGCCATTTTTTTTTTGGTCTGTCTATCTGTTTTTACGTCTAGATTTCATTCAAAAACGGCTTGACCGAATCTTATGAAATTTTGTACACGGGATGCTAATGTCATTGGTCAATTGATAGAGCTTTAGAAATTTCAATATTACTTTTAGAAATCGTAAAAAAAGATAATTAAAAAATAATCTATTTTCGTTAATTTTCGGCCGATTTAATGAAATTTTGTACACGGGAAGTATATCTAAGTCATTCCATGAATGACAAGTTATGAGTATTTTGAAAAACAATTTCAGGAATCGGTAAAAAAATTTAAAATTTCATTAATTTTTCACCGATTTTGATGAAATTTTGTAGTAGTAAGTATTAAGTATTAGTTAGTAGTAAGTATTTACATAGTTAATGGGCTATAATAATTGTCAATATTACTTCTACCAATCGTAAAAAAAACAGTTCAACAATTTTTATTTATGCATTAGAAATTGTAGATTAGAATAATAATTTTCAACCGGTTTTGATGAAAATTGTACATGGGAAATGAATGCCACTCCTCAATTGATACGGCATATGAATTGCCAACAATATGAGTAAAAATAAAATTACGGAATGTAAAAGTTAGGTATAAAGTAATGCAAGCCCACAACTATCAAAGAGGATGTGGTTTTCGTTGTTTCATGGAGTTATCAGTGGCTCGTGATATTGAAATATTTATTTGATAAGTTTACAAATTCTTCTCGTGTCTAAGTATAGACACGATTTAACTATATCTTATTTCTCAGTATTATGCCATTAAAAGTACTAATTGCGTGATTATACATATACGATATACATATATATATATATATATATATACGAGCTATTATAAATGTGTGAATATTAGAGTTAAGTTTGTATGTATGCAAATACCAACGAGATCTGTAAATAAAAATTGAATAAAGATATCATATTATATAATATTCTTTTACAAATAGAAAAATAAATTCAATATTTCTTCTGGTAAGAGTCAATTTCAATGATAAATTGTATAAAGAAGAAGGAAAATGCTAGAAGCATAAGTTTCAATCTTTATAAAATCTATTGGAACGCTCTATTTTGGAATGCGCTTAGTTAAAACTTGATTATCCTAAATAAGTAATAATTAACCTACAAATATTGCAACCCGTAACGTATGAATAAAAAATAAACAAAGATAACTCGTATGGTTGGAAACATTTAACGATAACAATTGTGTGGGCGTGTGAATTGTTCGTGGGAACTGTTCCAGCTTAATAAACACGTCTGTCCTGTAATATCTGCAGTAATATACTGATTTATATTATTTTATGCTACATTTCACTTATCTCGAAGGACCGCCCGCCACCGTTTAAGAACTTAATGCCTTTGCTCGTAAGTTCTGATACTTAAATACAATCCAAAGTACTAGGTACTAGGTAGGTGGTATAAATATGACCATAAATTGTGTTTTAGTAGTAATGTGTTGACGTTCATATAATTACTTCCTTAGGGCCTAAATTGTTTCTTTTATGACTTTTAAACGTAATACCCATATCAAGCTCCAAGTCTTGTTACTATTTTTATTTTTAAACTTGTTTGTTAGCAAGAGAACGTGTTTTAAAGAAATTATGGCATTTGTTACTTACTAATTTGCAGTCACGTGCTATGGCTGTTACTCTTAACTCCCGTCTTCACTATTAAGAGTCAACGCAACGCGACGCTACGTGTGGCCTGGCTTGGAGTAGATCAAACAGCAGCCCTTCACGACACGTGGCTTCCCTTCAATATGAGTTACGTGACGAGACATTTTCTTTTTAAATTATTAAATATTTGAATTGTCAAAAAGCGGTGGACCTCTAATTCTCTAATCAACATTTAGCCTAGGTAGAGGGATACTTGAAAAATGTAACTTTATCTAAATACAAAATTTCATCCAAATCGTTAGAACCGTTTTTGAAAAACCAATTAAATAATATATAATAGTTATGTTTACATACCACCTACATATTATAATGTACAATATAATATACAATATTATATATAAATACTGTATAACCCGTTTAAAAAAAGAAGATAATAAGATCGAGAACCCGATCGAGTTTCTTGTCGATTCTTCTCGATGTCTGGGATGTTCTCAGAACCGGTGGTAGTGTTTTGACATTCATAAGTGCCTTCTTAGGGCCTAAATTGAATAAAATATATTTTGATTTTGATTTTTTGATTTTGATATACCTACCTACATATAATATACAAGAAACGCTCATTGACAGAATTAGATAACAAAAAAAAAATTGATATAAGTATAATTGATATTATATACATACTTATAATTATCGATTATATGCTGTTAAAAGTAATAAGTATACTGCTGAAAGAGACAATTTAAATCTAAAAATACCTTATATCGTCAATAAAAAATTCCGTGTAAACTGTCTTGTGAATTACAATTAAAATAGTATGAATATAATTTAGAAAGTAAACGTAATTGTTGAAGCTAGATACATTATAAGACGTGAATAACTATAACTTAACGATTATGTGTTAAGTATAATATGATCCT
Organism: Saturnia japonica; assembly: GCA_033032175.1. Classification (NCBI taxonomy): domain Eukaryota; kingdom Metazoa; phylum Arthropoda; class Insecta; order Lepidoptera; family Saturniidae; genus Saturnia; species Saturnia japonica. The sequence continues at coordinate 11,786,721 of CM065305.1, forward strand.
ATGCATTATATTGTGTTATACTTATTTCTTATTTGATTTGTTACGCTTTAATAATAGCCTTTCTTAATTTAAGAGGCAAATGATATAAACATAAGTATAATAATGTATTGGGTGCTTATATCAATTTAAAAGAATTGAGGTAGCTATCTATTACAATATGCAACAATGGCAGACACTTAAGAGACTTTATCTAAGGATGATCGACATTGAGAGATACTTTTAGCGACACTTGATACATTTAATTTTCTCAGATATCCGTACCAACTGCTTCTAATATTTTTGGAACAGTTAATGGTACCTATCCGGTTGTCGCTTGTCGCTTATGTAGTTGAAAACGATTTTTTTTCCACAGTCATTGTGTCACTCTATTAATGGATATGGATTTTTTCCCATCTTGTAAAGTAAAAGCCAGTATCTACCATGTGGACTTCATACTCGTGTATCTATTAGTTACTTTTCTATAGTTATATTATTGTGCCAAGAACTAATCACATACCGAACAAATAGAAATTTAGTTGTAATGGAATTCCCTGAAAATAATACAATAAAAATATGAGGACACAATTTCGCACACGGCCATTTATTTCCAAACTAAGCAAAGCTTGTAATATGGTAACTGAACAGCTGATATACATACATATATAGATATGTTAACACCCAGACACACACAACTGAAATTTATGCTCATCACACAAAGTCAGTCATGGGCTCTCGGCTCAATAGTAGCGTTTACTACTACAGCACCACGAGGCCTGTCAAATACCTGACCAGGTCTGACAATAACTTGCTACCTCTTGAAAAGTTACTTTTGTAATGTTTAATTTCACAATTGTTTTATGCTATATTAGCTGTGGACGTAAGAAGAAAGCGTAATGCTTATAAAAAATCATAGTTTCTTAAAATTTTAAGAAGTTTTTATTGAATGAAGATATCGTGATATTTTTTTTATAAGGACCAAGTCCCTATCTTTGGCGTATCTATAAGAAGAAAAACCTATGAAAATCTATCCCGTAGTTTTTGCGTGACGCGCATAACGGAAAACCTCAATCATTTTATTTATTTAAGTAGATAAGATAAAAGGAGTTTAACATTTTTTGTAAATCAAGCTGGCCCCGTAGACGTTCTTTTGCCCTTTAGTAGTAGCTGTCAATATATTTATTTATATATTTTAGACCACAGCGCCAAAAATTGCTTTCAGGTATAGCTTGAAAAACCTTCTTATAAAAAAAACCACTTAAATCTACCAATTTTTATGGTGAACTGTCACACGGTTTTGACAACTGTTGGTTCTGTAAACTCTTTATAGAGAGTTCAAGGGGTTCAGTAATCTTTACGCTTTAAACATTTTTCGATATATATATATATATGGAGAGAAGTCAGAAAAATAACCAAATTTTACTAATCACAACTATTTTTAATATTTTCTACAACAAGTAGTAGCTTGAACACATTTTTTTCGTCAACACACAACGCTTTTCTCTTTTACTCGGTATGTTTGTAGTTTAAACGTTGGTTTACGACTGATGATGCAATACGTATCTAGTCTATTTAAGCCTTAAAGTTTTACCCAGAGTCTTTTAATAAACATGTGCGAGGCACTTAAAAATAAACAAAGGCTTATGACCTCAGTTGTTTCCTCACTTCCGTGAAGTAACGAGGTAAATTGAAAATTCATTAAACCCCCGATAGAAGTACCCTATTCATTGAGGCCATTCCAATTAGTCCGAACACGATATATCTACTGCAAGTTGGTGAGGAGTTAGGTATGCTACATATTTTAGATGAAGCTGTATAGTCCGGGAGCTACGGGACCTTTTTCATGAGTAGCAATATACATAATAGGACATGATTTTGCTAATAGTTTATTTATAAGCTTAAGGGGTTATTTCACGTCACGATCTATCGTAGCCGATTTCCGGGGGGTGGGCAGGGGGCTTGGCCGCGGAATCGAGCCAATAACCCAACACAATAACCGACCACATAAAACTTTAAAAATAATTAAAATCGTCTCTTATTGTACCGCTAGCGGGAGGTTTTTTTGAAAAACGTGACACCCCATTTATTTTTTAGCAAAAGCGTAAATATAAATTTTCATATTCCTAATTTGAGACATGGTGGATTCTTCATACAAACTTTCATCCCCTGTTTCAACCCTAAAGTTTTATTTTCGTTATTTAAGTTACCCATGACTTTCTCTAAGGTTTAATATATCTCTTTACAAAAATTCATCAAAATTGGTTCAGCGATTTAGGCGTGAAAACGTCATAGATAGAGTTACTTTCGCATTTATAATTTTAGTATGGACTAGCTGTACCCCCGCGACCTCGTTCACGCAGTATATTTCGTTTAAGCTTTGATAATACCCAACTAAAATAATTTTAAATGTCAATCCATATCACAGTTTAACAATCATACCGATATTGTCTAAAATACATGAAGACTGACTGGCGCCTATGCTCGAGGTCCTGGGTCCGATTCCCAGATCGAGCAAAGTGTTATTAGGTTTCTTTATGAGATTCCCAGTAGCAGCTCGGAAATTGGTTTTGTGCCCGATTAATTGTAATAAGCTCACCCCATATTACTTACATGGGACCAAAAATATACCCGGCGAACTTTGGGTATACATTAGTACACCTCTGCCTAACCCTTCGGGGAATATATATGCGTAAAGGCATACAAAAGTATTGAGTTTTGCAATCCTTTACGAAACGCTGAGTTTGTTTAATTTAATAACCTTATTTTTATAAACCATTATTTTCCAGTGTACCTACGCTTTATACTATAGAGTTTATAATATGTCTGGTTACTGTAATTTAATATAAATCTTGGTAGCCAAAAATACCAAACAATGGCATGTATCGTAGAAATGTAGATAAAATAGGTTTTGTTACTAATTTAAATATATATTTAAAAATACCCTTAATATTTATCTAAAAAATATTTTTAAATAATAATAAAAGCCAAGCCTTAAATTATTAATATACGTGCTTTCAGAAAATATACTTAAGTATGACAATAAATATCCAACCAATTTAATCCAACCAACATAATTTAATCCAAGTCGTACAGTGCTATCTATGAATACTGTTGGAAAAGCAGTCATGAGGACTACCGACAGAAGTGAAAACTTAAAACTATAAACAAAGTTGTTATTTTTTGTATATCCAAATTAATTGCTTGATTTTAAATTAAAACTTGTAAATCAAATCTGTTTCACACAACAAATTTGTTTTATCCCGTTAATACAATAACTCCTGAATTATTATAAAATACGCATTGCATAGTAATTGTAGGTTTAAAAAAAAATGATGTTTTTAATTTTAGGTTATATTGCTCCAAAGAGTCCGTTTATCGTTAACACGTCACGTGACCATGTCGATGACGACTTACATGAATTTACTCCCTTCATAAAGAAGTTTTTACTTAAAAAAACCCTATATTTTAATTTATTGATTTTATTGAAAATTATGTAAAGATAAAATAATTTAGATTAATTTGGTATCCTTTCACTTTATTTCAGTAAATATTCTTAATACATTACAGAGTTACGTGTTTTATAATAATCGGTAAAGCGGTTTATGAGTTATTTCCGGATATACAGACAAACTGACAGTTATTTTTTTAATTTAATATTCGTGATAAGTTTTTTTAATAGAAAATTATGTAACACAAAATTTTGAAAAAGTTTCGTGTACACAAAGAGCTACAGATATATCCGTATAGAGATGAAACTATCAGATCATAATTTTTTTTAAATGTGAGAATATTATTGTAGTAGAATTCTCATTAATTTATTTGTACTATTTTTTTAAAGTTAAGTGAGGTCAACCTTTTTTATCGTTATAGAGAATGGCCTTTTCCTTTTAAAGAAAGTATTATTAACATATGGAATTTGAGGTAAACTTAACTGAACTAATGTGTACTTTATACTACCTACGTTATAGGAAGTCCAAATGAGTCAATATTTAAAAATTATTTGATTTTGAGCATTTTATATAATTCCGCGGTAGCAGTTACAAATCAATGCGTTGCAAACAGTGATGAAATCGAAGTATCAAAGTATGTTCACAATATAACCCTAAAAGCTAAAGTTTATAGAGTTCGATATTCGCACAAGACGGACTTTTGATGAATATGTTTATGTACCTATTTATAACGCCTGAATGAATGAATGATGCCCGTTGGGTGCAGGCCGCACAAGATCGGTCGCTCTGGAGATCTATGGGGGAGGCCTATGTTCAGCAGTGGACGTCCTGCGGCTGAAATGATGATGATGATGATGATGATGAATGAATGAAGTTTCAGAAAACTTTTGAATATGTAGGTAATGCAAGTCAAAGGTAAGAAATAAACAATATAAAATATCTATCATTTCTTTCAGAATAACCAATGTGCAATCTGCACTGAGGCAGCATTTCAAATTGAAGATTGTCCAAATTTTTGTATAAGAATATAAGAAAACTTCGCCCAAAAATGGGATGGAAACAATACTAAACATAATTCAATGTAATAGTTACCTACTCTATTTATATACTTGAAATCTATTTTAGTAATATTATGCATCAGAAGAGAAACATTAAAATATTTAAAAGTAATTTTTTTTAATATAGTTAACCATATTTTTAAGTGCGTCGGGAAAAACTTACATCATTGGCTTGGCAGTTAACTCCACCACGTTTACTGAATATTGAATGCCGGCTACTCACCACTCATCACTATCATTCATCAAATAAAACAACTTCCATTGCCTACAAATATCGCATTACAATCGATAGGATCCTGGGATTTTATTCCCCCTTTATTAAAACATTCGTACATATATAACGTGAGTACATACATTCATCTCATAACAAAGGCACAAAAGCTTTGATACAAGTACATAAAACACTCCAATCTGTCGAAAGAGGATAATGCCTATCATTATACATTCATGTGCTTTGTCGTTTACAGTATTTATTTTGAAACGTTTCGATGGGGAGAAAACCCTCTTCTCGCTTGAAAGCTCCCGAAAGTCCGGAGAGAAGGCGGCGGGCGGCTCTACGAAATGTCCCGATTGGTCCCCATCTCCCCACCAAATGGAGACTCCGCCCTGATGGAAATTCTCCCTGTACGGTTCTGCGAGTAATCATTCAGTAAGTGTTACGTTGGCGAGTGATCGTGTCGTTACTGACACGGCTGCGACGGTTATTTCGTATCAAGAATTGTTTGAGTCATTGCTATAAAACCTTTGAGTCAGTGTGACGCGCATGCGTAGTGATGTTTGTAAATGTCCTTGTAAAATCCTAGCACCAGTGTAATGCATGCGATGAGTGATCCTTCTGCTTTGGCCGGCATGTTGCCCTTTGACTCCATCGGACTCTATGAACAGCCGAAACCGCGATTCATCTTCAAGATGCCTCGAGTGGTACCCGATCAGAAGGCTAAATTCGAGTCCGATGATCTCTTCAAAAGACTGAGTAGAGAAAGCGAGGTAAGCTGTTTGAAATATTTTTCCTTCTAAGTATTTTATTAATACCTTTTATCTACTGAACAAATATTTTACAATTGCATGGTTTTATTGAATAAGTACATAGTTTTCCCGTGCGTTTGGTTCTTGTTAAGCTTCTATTCTATTAAAATTGTATTTATTATAATAATCTACTATGAATTATTTACTTATGAATAATCCATATTTAATTTAATTTATATTTAACTATAATAGGAAATCACGTTACTTAAATTATAGTTTTAATCAAACATTTTAATCGTTTTCATATATATTCATTGGGTAATAATTTACTACCATTCAAATTTATATACTTAATGACGTAAGAAAATACTTAGTAATTAAAATTGAATTTTAAGTACATAAGTGTTATTGAGATTTGAATTTTGTGATTAACTTAATTATAATCATTTGTACCACATATATTATACTTTAGAATAAAACATAGTTTATATTTTTTAAGGATGCTTTATATGAGTAAATATGTAATATATTAATTAAATACACTATAATAAGGAAAATAATGTAAAGAACTGGTTAATCCATGTTCAGTGGTTCCTTAACAACGTATACAACTTACGTCATTTATAGAGTTACATACATATATTATATATACTTAAATAAACACAATGTAATAGTATATAATAATTTATCAGAGGATAAAAGTAATAGAAATATTGAAGTAATCTATAAATAAAGCGAAGTTAAATTAGTGCACCGCGATCAATTATTTAACTACACTCAGTTATTATTTTACTTCATAAACACACAATTACTATTTCACCAGATTCAAACATTAGTTGTTAACATAATAGGTATTTACGTTATGTGCAACAGCTATGCATTCTGTTATATTAGTCTTTTAATGTAGTTAAAACGTTATAATAGGTACTTGTGCACAAGCAGGTATGCAATAAATCCTGCCTTTAGAAATCCCAGATTGTTTCTATCAATAAATTATTGTGCCATACCTACAAGTATGACGTGTTCGTCTTCCGTTTCATAGTCGTCAATAGGTACGTCAAAAAACTTATTTGTAAAATCAGTATGTAGGTACGTTAATTCTACTTATTGAAAACTATCATGTTTTAATTATTATTATTATTATTAGCATATGCTGGCCCACTTCGCTTGGCGATAAAAAAAGTACCTGTCCCATTCCAGGAAATAATCAATTTCTATGCCAATTTTTATTACAATTCCTCAAGCTTTTTGAATGTGATTGACGAGTAAACATTTAAACAAGTGCATTTTCACAATTATTTAAGTAAGATAGATAATTATTATAAAAATGGTAACTATTTTGTATCTGTGATTGATGAATTCTAAAACCGTTTATATGTGACCACCATTTATTACATGTACAATCAAAAACAATTTCTCTATAGTTGTAACGTTTAGAAGATTTAAAAGGAATTTTTATTAAACTCCAACTAACGTAAGATTTTCGATTGTCAGGTGCGCTACACGGGCTACAGAGATCGTCCCCCAGAAGAGCGTCAAATGCGCTTCATGAGCGGCTGTCGAGAAGGACACACTGAAATAGCATTTACAGCAACTGGGACCAACCTCCAGCTGGTCTTTGACCATTCACCTTACAACAATCGCGGTTGTGATTTCCAAAAAGAAAATGGCAAGGTATTTGAAATGCGTTAATCTCAGAAACTACTGGCTCGAATGGGAAAATTACTTTAGTGTTGTATAGCTCATTTATCGAGGAAGGGTGTAGAGATCGTGCCGTGAAATAACCCCTTAAGTGACGATGTGGCTCAAGATGGTAGCACGCTCTAAGCCTAGTTGGGAGAGACTGCCTCTCAAGTGCAGCTACGCGAACATACCCATAAATGCTTGACGAAAGATTTTCAACTCGAGGGTGATAGCTATCTAGGTGAGCATTAGAAAATGCCCTGCATTAATTGCATAATGCAAGATATCAATTAATTACTTTCAGTGTTTTCTAGTTTTTTTTTATTTATTCTTTATATATTAATATATAATATTGTGAGTGTATAACATAGATCTCTAATTCTCTAGTGTTTACATTACATAGCACTAATAATACATTTTTTTCTCTCTTGTTAATTGTACAAAATAAGATAGCAATTATTGTGATATTCAAGAAAACAAAGGTTATTTAGAATTTTCCACACTCATCAGTGGAGAAAAATAATATAATTAGTAAATAATTTTTTCTATTTTATTTAAGAATATAATAAAATATAAAAGTAAAAATTTTAATTTCATATGAAAATAAAATTAGTTATACATGGCCCTTCTTCGTCGCTTGAAAACAATAATTCTATAATAATTTTAAGCTAACAAACAATGCCTTAATATTTACAGTTCAGTTAATATGCTAACGTACATAAGTTCAATACTACCAATATGAATCTTTATGCAAATATGAAATATTTTACATTATCTTTCTTCCACTGGCAATGCATACCTTGCAGGCTATAGCTAGCCTAACGCCAGCAAATGGCGAACTAGTCAAAATTTCTAAGAATTTTTTTTTTGTATTTAATAGTAGATAATATCACTGAATATTCTGTGGTAATATTATGTTTGCTCAGATTACAATAAAAATGTACCCTGAAATAGCATAAACAATGGCATTCATTTATTATTCATAATATGTTTTAATTGATTACAATTAAAAATAAAAGTAAACATACACCTGCTCCAACATCACCTAATGAATTTATCAATCACATTCATTAATTTGACATTTTCATCAAAAAGATATAATGAATTTCGACTAGGTAGTGTTGATATTGATTTTTTTTTTTATAACTATACAAATATTATAAAACTGAAGTTTCTTTGTTTGGTTGAACGCACTAATCTCAGGAACTACTGGTTCGAATGAAAAAAATATTTTAGTTTTTGATAGTCCATTTATCTAGGCTATATAACATCACGCTACGACCAATAGGAGCAGAGCATCAATGAAAAATGTTGCAAAAACGGGGATAATTTATTCCTTTTGAGAGCATCCATGCGTGCGCTGCGTAAATGGTTAAAGTTACGTAACAATCATGTTTGACAGGATTATTTCTCTCAAAAAGTTGTAAAGAAAAGTCCGCGATAGCGAATATCTATCATTTAAGGTTGACTCAATATAACCTTTTTTTATGGTAATAAAATTTGTTCTAAAGTAATGAATTATTTACGAAGTTGTTTTTATAAACATAGTATTAACCCTTATCGAAATAAATACGTTATTCATCATATAAGGAGATATTAGGAGATATCACAGTTTTAAAATAACGCAGCAAAATAAATAATGTTTCAGCTCCTTTAGAATTATTGTATTATAGGTGCCTATGACCCACTCTCTCTCTAACCCTTTGTCTCTCTCTTATGTAACGCAGCCGAAGTTGCGTGGGCAGCTAGTTAAATAATAATTACACTTTTAGACAAAAGAATAAGTTCTAATTAAATACCATAAGTTGGAATAGGAATAGGTAGAGTTACTTACATAAACGTTATTTACTCGAAAATCCTAGTAAGAAATTTACATAGATACTAAGTACCTCTCAAAATCCCGGAATGAAAATAATAACATTTTACATTCAATATGTTTTATTTATGGAACAGTTTTTGTACGAAACCCTAAAAATACAGTTATATTCTAGGAAATAATTTGTTACCAATGTATTCAAAGTGAATATCTGCAATTCCTTAAATTTAGTTTTCATACGTTTTTAATGTCAGTCCGAGATTTTGGAGCTAGTATCCACTCTTTTACTTCCTTCCTCGAAGTTTGGATTATATCCTACTTGTTCCGATCTACCATAGAAATCGATACAAAGTCGAAGCTCTTGTAACCAGGAAAATATTAAATTTAAACATTAGGTTCTCTATCACAAATTCGGAAGGCTTGTGAATGTATTTTGTAACGGGGGCGTGGTCGTTATACGAGTACTTATAACGTAGAGTAATGTACCTAATATGGCTACTGTCTTCAGTGTCTCTGATGTAAGATGTAGATTGTAGAGACAATAAAAAAATGTTTTTCACATTGTTATTTGGGTAATTATATACCTAATTGTGTAAAGACGATAAAAATTACATACTTACATTAAAAAAGTTTAAACAATAGAAAGGAATAAAAGGCGATTTTTCATCTCATCATATCAAACGAGCAAATAGTGTTTTCATGATTGGGAGCTTGACACGTTTTTCGTGTCGGAAATACGCATCCAGTACGAGACTACAAAAAGTGACTTTATGCTTTTAATTGCTAATAAAGCTTATCATTTTATCAATTGCACTGCATACAATCGAAACCACTGATAAAAGCCAGTAATATGCCATATTCGTAAGCTAAGCACGTAGGTACTTATGCACATAATGTTACATATAGCACAATGTTATCCATGGTTAGAATTCCATGCACAGGATAAACTTTTAATTATTATAATAAACTGCTTGTGACCCACGGTGATACTCGCCGATGTTCGTATTTCTCATAATTGCCTATAACTTGCCAGACTGCTTGATGTTCATGGTTCCTACTCCGCTCCTTAGAATAGTAGAGTGAAGTAACATAGCCTATAAATAATCTTCCCTATTGAATAGGCTATAAAATGTTAAAATATTTTTCAAATCTGATAGTTCCAGAGTTTAACGCATCAAAAAAAACACAAACTCAAATAAAAAAAAATGTAATGTATTTATATACCTACTTTAAATAGCTAATTTGACGAGGTGATTGAATTTTATATTCATGCTTCTTTCTATTAGCAGTCAGTGAAATAGCTGGTGATAGGAATAATGTCAACAATGATTCTTATTAAACCATTATTTCGCTATTCTTGGTTAGACATTATATTTTTACAAGTCATTCTTTAACACATTTATGTTGATGAAAATAGTCGATGTCAACGGATCATACTGTGATAAGCAAATTTATATGCAAAGTAATTATTAACACATCTTCATTAGGCATTTTAAATATATTTTAATCTTTTACTCCTATGGAATTTTATTTTATTATTTTTGCTGATAGATGGTAGAACCTCTGTAAGGGCATACACACATATCGACGTATCGTTATTTTTCCAGATTATGATTTGTGACGATTCGTTTTTGTTCTTTCAGTGGCACATAATGTTTTTTGACTAGATCCACACGCTCACCAGTCGTGAAAAATCACGAATATATGTCCAATTGTATTACATCCATCGCTATACGAAGTTCGATAGCGAAATCATCACCACCACACCTATTTCTGTCGCAGAGTAAAATAAACTTTCCTTACGTTGTTGTGTTCTGTTCCAAGATTTGGTTGGCAAGCGGCAAGTTTTTTTTTTGATCTGACTACACTGTTAGCCTTAGGGACCCTGAAGCCGCTGCGGCTTTTACAGCTTCACCGAACTTGGCAAGCGGCAAGTGTGCCAACACACTATATACGACGTATTCCAAGCTATCAGTTACTGCCCTTTCTGTTAATACTGTAGTGATTCTTGAGGTTAGTTCTAAATAGCAGTAGACTGCAGTTATATCACTTTGATATACCACATCTTCAAACATACTAGATGGCTGTTTGTATTCAAGTACGCGTGTTAGATGTTATACTTATTTGTACAGTCTCACACTCATTGTTTTGCTTAAAAATGTCTCTCTCATCATCATCGCGCCTAAAGAAATCGAACTTCAAAAAATAAATATCAAAATATTTTTTAATGGGCAGGAAATTTAAATAACCATATTAGCAATGAATAGTCATACTTTACATAGCTTTGTTAAATAGATGCTTCAAGTAAAATATTACAATTAAAATATAACTATAATGTAAAACTTAAATAGGGTTGTAATAAGCGCAAGTCGTCGCGTCGTCTGCGTGACTAGGATGAAGCGTCTAACTAAATTGTAAAAGATCACATTTAAGATTTTACGTCGATTTCGAAGCGCGTGTTAATATAATGTAGGTAGGTATATGTGTTATTTTACATCTACAGCCTATAGCCGTGATTCCCAAATTGGTCTATTCGTCTGCATCGACCTCCAGAGGTCAACGACGACCTGCAAGAGGTCTTATATAGCGAAAAAAGGGGTCCATAAGATGTACCTACCTACATAGGGTTCAACGATAGCGGATATCGTTTAAGTAGGTCGAAACTATAATTTTGGGTCCAAATACTCATATACTTATTTACTTATTTAATATTTCCGTATAAAGATATATTATCTATCTAAATAAAATATAAAACATATGGGTATTATGTAAAAGTTTTTAGAACATAAAAGTTCATGAAACGTGATATTAAAATTTAAGTTTCTATTAGGTATATTTTCTGATATATGTACTAACTTAATAACTATAGCTTGTAAAAGCATTTATTTTTTGTTTTGTTGTTTTATGTGAGAGATACTACATTTTAATTTGGTTCGTTGTTTTTTAAAGATTTTCTATTACACTGAACTACAGTTATAAATTTAAACCTTTCAAACTGAGCAGTTGATGAATTTCCTAAAAATCAATGTCCGGTAAGTCCCCAGTTTAGCCTACCCTAGCGATCACATTGGAATTTATTAGAAAAAGTTTTTATTTATTGAGAACTTTTAGCATGTTTCTAAATACTTAGTACCTACATCATATTGAAGCGTCACCAAATAATTTAAAATTAACTAGTATTACAACATAAAATGTAGCAAGACTAAATAAAATATTGCCTATATCGGCCAAGGAAAATGTAGCTCTGTGTAAATGACACAAAAAAAATCTAGTAAGTAATTCTAGAGATTAATACTTCCTACTCTTTATAACACTACTATAATAAGTATCGCAATGGTACTCTAGATTTTTGACATACCTTCTATCCTTAGACAAAACACAATATGTAGAATTATTTATATTTTTCTCTTCTTCATCCCCAAACTTCAGGATCGCCTTTTGCACGATTACCTTTTAAACGGTCGACAAAAAAGCTATTATACTATTACGGGAGTCTGCACGTCAGCTATACAAAAATAATATTAAAAAAATATTGAGGCTATTAAAACGACCATCAAAAAATTACTAAATCAATATGAATTTAATTTATCTACATATCATTACGCTTTGGAAATTACTCATTACAAGGCAAAAAACGACCCACTTTTAATACAGATAAAAAGACTAAGTTCGTCTGGAACATCAAAAGCCTTTTCATGTGTTTCAGCTTCAGTTTCATTACCTACTAAATATTTATAGCCGACATTTTTACTGGTAAATATAATAAAGGATTATTTTCATCAAAAAGCAATTTCATACACAAATAAGCAACAAAAAGCACGTAACAATACATTTTAAAAAATTATTTTATTTACTATTTATAAATCCAATATAAGGATTTTATCCTTATTGACTAATAATAATCAAAATAATATAAGCAACCTAAACTAACGAGCGTGTTGTATGTTTAATTGGTATTTACGTTATATGCTATATAAATACATAATGTGTAACTCTTGCCGTAAAACTTACAGTAAAATGATTTTATTTTAAAATATGTAATAATAAAAAACCTACCGAAAATATGACAATTAATTATTGTTGAAGAGAGTATTCGGATAATAAAAGTATATACTTCATTACAGACAAATATCTCATTAATTCATTGATGTGAACCTTAAATGTGTAGATAATAGGCCCTGGCGGTTAATGACATCATTCGTCACCAGTCATCATTCTCTCTAGAAGCGCATCAGCTATGCGCGCTACTTCCGACAAACATTTTCATAACCAAAATTATTAAGACATAAATAACTTTCAAGTCACTAATGAAAAAGTATAAAGCCGTAACACCGAACATAACGTGCTGGTCACGCTCTGTCTTACAATGTGTTGAGATGAATGACATGTTTTCTGTGTCGTATCATTATTGTACGGTCTGTAACGTCTTAATGTTCATATTCATAGTTAGTTGTGCTTGCGACCGGGTGCGGTGCATGCTTTTACATTATACAAATGTTATTAAAATACGTTTTAAAGATCATTTAAAACAACACATAATTTTGTACCATATCAATACTAAAATACTCGTATACTTACATAATATTATAAAGTTGGAAAGTTTAAGTTTATATTAAGTTGGATTTGTTAATTTGGATGAAGAATGTGAGATAGAATGTTTATGGAAGTATTTTAAGGAAGGTGTAGTCAATGTTGCAAGTGAGGTATGTCGGGTTCCTAAAAGAAGGAATGGAAGAACACAGAAAAATATATGGGTGGATACAGAGGTGCAAAAAGTTGTAGATGGAAAGAAGAAAGCGTGGCTGGATTGGTTAGCAGCAAAGGCTAATCTAAGAGTGCAAATGTCAACATTAGAGGATGTGGATAAGGCAAGAAACCTTTACAAAACGATAAAAGGGTCAGTGAAAAATGTGTTTAGTACGAAGAAAAAAGAGCGGAAAGATGAGTTTGACAGAAGGTTCTCTGATAATTTTCGAGCCAATATTAAAGTGTTTTGGAAATCGATTGGATTAGCTCGAGGAAAGACAACAAACTCAGAGTTATCTAAAATCAGAAGCAAGGATGGAAGTATTAGAAAAGGAGAACACGTGTTGAAGAGATGGAAGGAATATTTTGAAAATTTGTTTGAAGGGGAAGAAAGAGGTGCTAGCGCCATTGGAAGTACCTGCTCTTGGAATGAACGAAAGTGAACCTGACAGCATCATCAGTATGGAAGAGATTATGAAAGGATTAAAATGTATGAAATCTGGTAAAGCTGCGGGGTATGACGGGGTGTCTGTCGAAATGCTGAAGACTGGACAGGGTGTGGTAGTAAGTCAGATGTACCACCTTTTCAACTTGTGCTGGAGAAACGATCAGGTACCGGGAGACTGGCGTAAGGCTGTGATCGTGCCATTATACAAGGGAAAATAATAATACATAATTCACAATAAGGTTCTATGAGACAAAGATTTGTTGAATAATAAAAAATAAATAGACATTGCATATTAATTCTTACGAACAAAAGTTACTTCATCATAAAGACAATTTCGAGAAATTAAATTCTACTCTTTATATTAAATATGTTATTTAGACACATAGAGGAAAATGAAATAATTTGTACTTGCGGGAAGAACAATAAAATTATGATAAGGACTACAGGGGCGCGTTGGCGGCGCGATGATCGTCGGATATAATTAACACTGGTGAAACCGTGGGGCACAGCTAGTACCCGATATACTTACATCTCAAATATCATGAACATTTGTTTTTCAAAGAAAGAAAATGAATTAGATAGTAGGTTGACAGTCCCTCACTTGCTAACAAAATATTTTGTGGTACTTAGATCGCCGACGCTCTTAGCTAAAGCACCCCTTATCTAGGCTTTATAATTTCACGCTACGATCCTAAGAAATACATCTGAAATTGAATGTGATTGAAGCCAAGGGGTACAGCTTGTATAATATATATATATTATCACGCATCAGTGTAACTTCAAAAAATATGTTCTCCTACAGTTTCTAATTTCAACTTACTTAAGCACCTAATCAAAGTTACCGAAATAAAATCAATAAATATTGAATCCATATAAAGCATTTTCTTTCTTCATCATTATCATGGACACGTTGGTACAAACTAGCATAGGTACGTAGCGTATTTACTGGTACTAAGGGCCTCTGTAATTTCTAATACAAGTATTGAACTTAATTCGTCTGGAACACATTTGGTGCCTGTTATATTGAATTTAGCCCCTTCGTAGTTGAAATGCCGCCCGCTGCGTTTCTGTATGAATACTTATATTTATTTACATTCGGTTCATTTAACAAAGGGCTTTTGAGTGCACTCGAGCTCGAATCTTGTAATAGTATTTCATTATCGTACAAGTTCATTTTCAAATATTAATCACATTTAATATCTTCAAAATAAAATAAAAATTGTAACGAATGTGACAAATTTTTACTTTATTTATAGTTTGCTCTATTTTATTTACGAGTCTTTTAAGACATTAATAAAATGGATTTAGTTAAATCCATAAATATGTATTATTAATGTATTATTAAATGAATCGTAGATATTTATCCTTTACAATAATACGTGATAGGTACGTACTACGTACCTTATAAATATAATTAGCTTTTATGTAATATACGAAATAACAAATCTGTTTTAACAATGCAAACAAATTGAAACCTTGGAAAAAAGAGAAAAGCATTTCCCTGAAATCAATAACTCTCAGCGTTTTGTGATTGGAGAGCGTCGCGACGCCGTACCCGCCCAGTCAACATGGCTGCCAACGACGCGATGCTTTCACTCCCATCACCCCTCTTAACTCTTTATCCTTTTCCCCCCTTTCATAAATTAATGACATCAGATTTCTACATACGAGAATAATACAGCATGTACATTATTATACTTGTTTAGTAGTTAGTAAGTAGGAGTAATGCATCTTCATTTTTAACATTATTTCTTTTGTACAATATTCGCGTACCTATAAGTACAAGATTTCTGTGATATATTTAACTACTAAACAAACCATTATGACAATAAATTTATTTATTTATTACAAATTAAATATCTATAAATTGTCTTTGAATATGAACCATTAATAAGTAGGTAGGTAAATAATTACGGTAACCCCCATATCGATATCGGCACGGACTAAAAAGTTCTACATATCTTATTTTTGTCTTATCGTGAAACTGTAGAACCATCTCCCGATCAATCTGTTTCCTCCTTCTTATGACATCGGGTTCTTCAAGCGTAACGTGAAGCACGTGTAACGTAAAATATAATACTAAATAAGCTTCCCTAATAATAATGTACGGTAATAAACAGTAGAGCTGATTGTGCAGTAGAGGCTATTGGTAGTAATAGGAAAAAAATACAATATTACAATAACTGTAGTTTAAATTAACTTCAATTACAATTTAAGGGAACTCCTTCGTAAGTGATAATTGAAACGTGAGTTTAAATACAAATATGCCAAATTGATAAGTAAAAAAAATTATTATGTAGAAATACAAAGACATCAGCATTTTTATTGATGTGTAACATAATATCTATGCGGCAGGTCAGACCGGGTGTTAGCGTGGTGACGGCGACGCTTTAGTCCCAACGTCGGTCGTGTGGAGCTGAGTTCGTTTTTTTTAATAGACAGACTAGATCATTTCATAGTTTCATGTTAAAACATGTATAGAATAAAAGCGGTTGGTAGGGATGTGACACAGTGAATTTCTTTTGGTTCGTCGTGTTTCAGAATCATCCGGTGCACTTGATATTTTACATCTGCCGAGCGTCCCGTGACGGACAACTTTTTTTCAAGTTATAAGTAAGTTTAAATAAGAATTGCGATTAATTTAATTTTTTAACTATCTTTGACTATCGATTTTGTCGCGTAATTTTGATAAGCTCCAACACTATCAGCAAACAGAAAACACTTTATCATAGAAAATTTTCATATTTTCTGCTTTATGCTGAAGTTATTATAATTTTCTACGTCTATTTATTATCTTTATCTTTACCTGAATACCAGACACAAAATTATTGATAATTTTTTTTAACCTTCTAAGTATTTATCCATGTATTCTATTGTGATGCTTAGAGAATAACAGAAAATTAAATTTTGTGTTAAATAAATTAACAATGGCTCAGTGAAATTAAACTCTGACGTTGTTTCCAAAAACGTAGATTCATTTGATACAATGGATTTTGATTTTGCGTGTAGCATGTTGTGCAGCCCAACATTTTTAAACATTCTGAACTGAGTATTTGAAATCTTGTTTTAAAATACTATTGTTTCTTGGCAGGCTGCATTTGAAATTAGTCATATTTTTGTACAAGTTTGTAGTGTTTCCGCTTTCGAACATATTATTATCCGTGCTTAATATTTAGTGTGATTGTAGTAAAGAGTAGAGTCGAATGCAATGAAAGAAAAATTAACGTCGTATTTCAATTAATTTGTCTACTTACTTACTTACTTACTTTAATTTGCTACCTACTTTTATGAATATTGAATGCAAAATCTAAAAAAGCTAATTGAAATAATGTAGCCCTAAAATAAAATATTACAAAAAACATACGGCGAGCGTTGCATTTCAACACAAAAACTGAAATGAAGTCAAAAGGTTGTTATTAGTAAAATTACTTTCCTGGCAAGTGTCTGCCACAATTAAAGGTTTGTTTGGAGCGGATGCCGGAACCAAGCGAACACGCGATCTGAACCTCATCTACCTTATGTCGCGTCCGAATACGAAACACATGCATTTAATTTACTGTTAACTATAGTGTAATACTTGTCAGTGCAGCAATCATTTGGACTTTCGCACAAAACATTTTATATTTAGGTACTTATAATATTTTGGAAACTAAAATTAGCTTTTATTTTCATTCATAAAATAAATGTGAAATATATGAAAAGGAAAATTGTAGAGTTCTGGGATAATATAAGGAGTGGATAAAAATCGTTTTGACACCAGATTACATTAATGTATCTTTCCACAAACATATATTTTATCCACACGTGCCTTCAGAAAATATGTTCGCGTGTCTTAACTAAATCCAAACTACTTTATGGGTGATTTTGAAAAACTACTTCCGTGCCATATGTCACAGATAAAGTAGCCCATGCACGCCACCAACAGCGATCTTTTTTCTACTTTTAAACGTATCCATTTTTTTTGTTAACAGGCTCATATCGTATCCCGATTTATTATGAATGGCGTCTGCGTAAGGTGGCGTGGTTGGATTGATTTAGAACGGCTCGACGGCGCCGGCTGTCTGGAACTCGACGAAGAAAGAGCAGCGATCGAAGATGCAGCCCTACGTGACCAAATAGAAAGATATAACCAACGGCTGCGAGATTTTGAAGATAAACATCGAGCTTACCGTGAGCACGGCGAGGAACTACGAGCACACTCGCACGTGCACGCTCAGCGTTGTCACCAAGCTCGTCATTCTGCCCACGCGTCTCACCCCGCGCATCCTCATCCATCCCATCCTGTTCATATCAAGCAACACTCGCAAGGCGCCCTCATTTCCTAATCTGTATTGTTTTCCAACTCATCAAATTTAAATCTCATTTCATCTACATCCATATTAAAATTAAAGAACACATCATTGATCTCTAAAATAATTATTGTAATTATAAGCGTTTATTGTATGACTTGGTATCTTTGAGACCTCCTAGCTCCTGCATGAACCGAGACAACGAACGCTCCTGTATTATATTTAGACACCTTTTAATTACGATGTTACAGGTAATGTCATAAGAATGAGTTAACCTACGTTTACCTGGGTTTAGATAAATTACCCAAGCTCCTTGGGTAAAGTGCTATTCAGGAGGACAAGTTTATAAAAAGTGTAATTTTGCAAATGGAAATCTGCTAAGAAGTAGAAATGGTATTACTGTAGGTAAATTGTACAATTTGAAATATCACAGCAGTTTGTCGTGTTCAAATAAATCATAATTTATCTCTAAAAACTATGTTTATAAAATTTGAACATTTTTAATCACTACAAGAAACCTTAGCACGCTCGTCGCTTCTCAGCTATCTGTTTGTAATTGAATGACTAAACTAAAGTCTGGGTAAATTACGTATATTATTTTGATTACTATTCGGATTTTACCCAAAGCAATTGGGTAATTCTGGGTAAACCCAATAAACGTAGATCTCGTTCTGTGGGTATTACCCATGCCATGGACAGCAAATATTATAGAATGTATGTATGTATAAATCATTGACCTAAAACTAACAACCAATTTTAAACTACTTACCTACTTTTATTTAAATAGCAAGCTAAAAATATATTTTCACCATCTATATTATATTGACTTCTATAAGTAATGATATAACTCATAAATTGTATTTAACTAAATGTTATTTGTAAATTTATTTTTATTGAATTCATGTGTTAATAGACTGACAACATCATATTCGGCAAACAAGTTACATAATTAACCATTAGCCAATTAATATAGTTTATATCATTAGTTAGTTATGTTAATGATTATTTCTCGTTGGCCTTGTTTACTTAGATATGTTATTTTTAGGTGCAATTTAATAATAATTAATCTGTATAAAGATATGCGAGTAAATCATATTTGAGAACAAATGATTCTGACGTAAGTAATAATATATCCTATAAACTACTATAATGATACATAATGGAAATATACTAACAATATTAAATTCAAAAGTACCTATATAATATATTATGTAGTTTTATTTAAATAAGCTAAATAATTCGATTCCCAAACTGTTATGAAATATATGTTTTATAATTTATTGTCCTGTTCGCTTTATGAATTAATTTCTTATTTTGTTCAATTCGTGGTATGTATCTACTTAAAGTAAATATTCGTAAAATTATTATGTAGGTATTCTTTGTCATTTATGGCAACTGTTATTAATTATTAATATTAACTTGAATTTACATTCGTACTATAAATAACATAAATGTGATAGTAATTAGTACTTATATTATGTGAATAAATAAGAATGATAATCATAAATTTATTGGTTTTTTTTAAATACGTATTTCCTATGGAATTCAAAGGTATTAAGTAATATTATAAACCTCAAGAGATTGTTTGTTTGTTTGAACGCGTTAAACTATAGAAGTGCCAGTTTAATGATTGGCTTTGAAACTAATTTGTTTCAATCATTTATAGTATTAACTATATTATTATTGTTTGTATTTTATCATCTCATATTTATATATATACAGTGTAAACTCTTTATAACGTTATCCTTTATAACGATAAACTCCCTATAACGTTGAAGTGAGCCCAACTTGGTTGGTTTGCGTTAAAATCCACATATTGAAACTCCACTCCATATAACGATAACTCTCTATAACGACTAAAAATGCTCAGTCCCTTGAGTATCGTTATAAAGAGTTTACACTGTATTTCGTAAAGTAAAAAGTTAAAAAGTATTGAGAATTAAAGTTTTTTAAATTTTCTGTGAAGTCTGTTGTAAATTTTGTTCTCATAGTTCTAATAAAGATTATTTGAACGCATGCGCTTGGCGGGACATTTTATGGAGTTTACTTATTTATTATGAAGGCCGTATATAGGCTCTGAAGTGAAAGTTGAAAGAATAACGTTTTGAATTACATATTTAGAACGAAGATTCAAGAGACGGTGTCTGAAATAATAACATGTGTGATGGCAGATCATAATATGACGAGAAAAATATAAAAACCTTATCTATTATTACTACATCCTTAAAGTTATTTTGATAGGTAATCCAAAGTTTTATTGGAATCCAGTTAACGAAATAATAATTGGATTGAGTTAAAATGACTGGGGATTAAGTTCGACAAAATACTTGTTTTACATATTAAGGAACACTACTTAACATTTTTATTCTCTGGTTTCATATTATCGTGTGAGACGCAGATCTACGAGGGATTTCTTCGTCTTATGAAAATTTATACCCGATTGATCTATTTATGACTTGACAGAAGAGGCAAATTTCTAGACGGTGACTTGTTTTCGAGGGGAGAACGAAATTCGTACGATTTTCGAAGTGTATTTAAACATTAATTCTTTGTACCGAACAATATTAATTTTAGTACTTATACAATTCAATAGTTTTAAATTAGTTATTTTTTTAAATCTTTCTAATTGTAAGTTGCCTTCGGGTGTATATGTATTTATTTTATACTTGATCGAATTTTAACACGGATAAAATTGTGGGGTACAGCTAGGATTTTATAAACGGAATATTAATGTAAATCTATACTTGAGTGTAAGTCTATTATCTATTGATCCCTATTGAGCTTTAAACGTTAGGGAAATTATAGTTAATTAGTCGTCCAGTAAACGTCTGTTCGGCACAGACAGTTCCTAGTCGTTAGGTCGTTACGCATCAACATGCAGGGGTGAAGCACGCGCGACGCACCTGTGCGCTTTGCTCGCGTACGCCCATCCCCGTCTCGGCTCATATGCACAATATGTGTATAACGCGATTTAGGGTTATCTATAGAAATTAACATGTTTAATGGCTATTAAACACACTTCAATCGCCACTGTTTAAACTCATAATTTTGTTAGCAATTATGCCAAAAGTCATGTTTTCACCGTTGTCCAAGAAACAAAAATATAGACATGGCTTTTGGCATAATTGCTAACAACTCATGTAAGTAACATATAACGTATATAAGTAATTAAACACGAAACTGACAAAGCTATTTTAAAAAAAATTGTTTAAAAATTTTTGTATCCGGAAACGACCACTTGATTCCAAGCTCAGTATAATATGAGTATTATATGTTGTATTATATCTGTTTTGTTGTGTTGCGTTTGATGGGTGATAGGATGCGGTTGCTATGGTTAGAACTGGATAGCGACCACCCTATACATAACACACACCATAATAGCACGCTTAGGCATGTCGCGTTCCGGCATCAGCCGATCTAGGTATACCCAGTAACCTGCACCCAATTGAGTTGCGACCACCATAGTCAAGGTGATAAGCCCTTGACTCTCATGGTTAGTCGTGTTACGGAATCAGCCAGTGTAGGTATATATAGTATATATAACCAGCTGCCAAAAGGCTCGCAGGTCGGGGACCGGTAATGCAAGGCTGATTTCTTGGAGGTCACCGGCATTTTTCGAATGCACAGTGCATTTTATTGAGGTGTAACAGAAAAGGGTAGGTAATAAAAGAAATAAAGAAAACACATTTATTCGATGTTGAAAACACGGACATGCCTAATTACAAACAGGAGATTTCAATAAATTGAAATATTACTAATATAATTTATAATACTTTTAATGCAACGTTGCCAAACATCGAAAAGGAAAGACCTCAACTCAACATATGATATAGCAAACTACCATAGCACTGCGACGCGCGACGATGAAGTGCCAATACCTCCTAAATGCCAAAATCATTATTTTACACAAAATGTAAAAAAAAACAGTTAATTTTTTGGCAAATTTAAATTTAAGGAATGTATTTATTTATTATAAATAGATATATATTAAAGCTTTGATTCTGTTGATATATTATCAAACTTTATGAATTTGTAGTAGATATACGGTAAGTTAGGAAGTATATAACCTACGCTTTTTCAGTGAAGTGTAATAGATTAAAAGAACATTATTGCAAAGGCCGTGAAATAGGCAATTGCACGTCGAGTAGGCCGAGCCGTAGGTGAGGACTTCACTAATATGAGACGGCAATTGCCATTTCCGCGGTGGCATTTACAGTGCTATTCTCAAACATGCATGGAAATAAAATATACTTTTTATATTATACATTTAATTTAATTAATATTACCTTTGTCACTAAATATATATCATCTGGGGCTTTAATTAAAAATTGCTTTATGTTTTCGCCAGTAAATTTTTTCGATTTTTTGCTTTTAAATCCGGTCGATTGTCGTTTAAGAAAAGTAGTTAAATTTCTATAATTTTTCAAGTTAATGCCTTTTTTAACATGAACTGTACATTTCAACATGAAATAAATTGCCCATAATGTAGATGTCTTTTTAGTTTTAGCAATCTCATCAAAATACGCCAAAAATACTGTTTCGGAGAAAATGTTCACTTTATTCTCGTTTTTCCAACTCGTAAAATTTTCATATACATACTTCCATGTATTTTTCTTTTGACTTTCCTGGAAGCAGGTTTTCCATTGCCAATTTGGCTTCTGATCTTAAATCTGGTGGAGTACAACCAATCTCCATTTCACTATCTGAACCGTTGGAACTCATTTTAATTATTAAATTTATATTTAATAAGTATTTATATAACAAATCAAGACAAATTTTTAGCTATGCCGCCAATTTTCTATTTATTATCTGTTCCGAAAGGCAAGCGCATTTATGGCTATACAGCCACGTGAACGCAATTTGTACTAAGCAAAGAGACTTACTTTGGTATGCCAAGAATGATAAAAGAGATCCAATCAAAGAGTATTTAATAACCCCAGCACCCGTTTCATACAACATTGCTGGAGCCTTGTAATGTTCCATATTCAAAAAACGCTCCTACAATGGATTTGTTTTTTTTTTATCCGTAAATTCGATACTTCGCGTGTTCTTTTTTCGAAAATAATAACAATATTTCCATGCATGTTTGAGAAAAGACATTTAGAAGGTAATGGCTTTAATGAAACACCAATATTTTAATCAGATTATTAATCAAACTGTTATCACTTGTAAGGTAAACAGTCATAAAACCGGTGGCAATCTTCTGGTTATACATCTTTTAATTGCTAGAGATGATTAAACTTAGTGCTCATAATCGGTATTAACTAATGTTTCCTACTGCATGGTCACTGTAAATGTCGCACATGTCCTTTTTAAAGTGTACCTATAGAGATAGATTTTTATCGTGAAACGCTTTTACGAAAGTGAAGCGAGAAAGCATAGGCTCTTCGTTTAGGTTCCCAGGCACAGGGTATTTAAAAATGTTGTTCTACAAACCAGTAATTTTTGGCATCCGTTTATTGGCAAAAATAGTCAAACGTATCTTCTCGCCACGATGTCCGATCACTTATTTTACGTGTCGTTTTCGTACGGGTTATAAAAATACAGTTTGCGCTGATCCCAGTAAATATTTTTCCAGAAATTGTTGTGAATCCCATACCATGTTTCATCATCAAATTTTTCAGAATTTCACACCTTACTCTTTTGTCAGTACAATACTCCAGCTACCCAGCACCTCCCGCAATTGCCTGCCTTCCAATATGCACGCCGCCACAATTCAAAAACTCGTTACTCGAAAACAGCCCATAGAGTAGACTAATACCTACATACACTACAATACACAACCAATGATCACGTATAAACGTGATTTATGTTATTTGTAAGTAAAAAAGCATTTCACAGGTTTTAACAGAATATGCGAATTTGATCTTTAAATTCAAAGATAGAAAAAAAGGGAATTTGTGCAAAAATGTCAGTTAAGAGGTATTGGCACTTCACCATCGACTGGTTTTTATCCGGGCCTACACTAAATAGATAAATATGGTTATAAGGAGTTCCATAAACCGCCAGCACTTGGCTTGGTCCACGTATCGGTGTAGGGGTTGGCGGGCGCGACCGGATTGTACTCCCCGTACGAGGGCTGTTCAGTGACGCCGCCGTGCGACCCGGCCAGCAGTTGCAGCCGGAGGGTTTTCACCTGTAAGTGTTCCGTTTGTTTGTAATGTTCATCGAAATAAGCTGGCCCGGCAGATATATTCTGCCCTTTCCGGTAGTTAATGTATCGACGGCAGCGCCATCTATCTATAAACCATCGTCTCGATAAAACGAATATAAGTAAATATGAGCTCAATCGGTCAAGTCGTTCAGAACTAATAGAAACACTAACATACCGCACACAAGATTTGTTTTATAATATATGACTCTCGCAACTTCGTAAGCGTCAAAATAACGGAAGCTCTCAAAAGGAATAATTTTTCCCCGTTTTTGCAACATTTTTCATTGATGCTTCACTCTTGTAGGTCGTATCGTGATGTTATATAGTTATATATATTTAGTCTTCCTCGATAAATGGGTTATCCAAAACTAAAATAATTATCAGTAGTTCCTGAGATTAGCGCGTTTCACCAAACAAACAAACTCTTCAGCTTTATAATATTAGTATATTTAGATAAGGAATCATATTACCTACTCAAATTCCAAACAAAAACGAGTGTTTCTATACGCGTCCATATTTTACCTGCCGATCTCCTATTTAACAATTTTAATTCAGATTCTTTCAAAAAAGATTCATATCAGCAGAATATTGTAAAATTACACGCGGAACTAACCATTATTATATGAGTTACAAAACGATGTTATCGTAAGTCTTATTGTGACATACGACATGTTGACCAAATCGATCCAGGAGCAGGTACCGTCTTTATTAGACATCATCATCGATCGACGGATCACTATCACAAAAAAACTGGAAGTTTTACATTGCATCGTCGCAGTAGCCGCGTCGCGTCGGATCCCGGATTCCATTTACAATGAACCGATGATTTATCGGGGTACTCTTTTTGCGCAAAAAGCTGCAGGTCAGTGTTCCAGCGAAGCACCAAAAGGGCATTTCGTGTAATCCGTTTGCGAAGCGTGAGAACTACAACACGTTGTATGATTTCTCGATTACTCTCATGCAATCTCAAATTTATACAAGATTTTGTAAAATGTTATGGGTAGGTACTTACATATACAGGTCGTTATTATTATTATATTTTATACCTAATTTTAGCGTTTGACCACAATCTTATCCGATGTTAAGTGATAATGTGACCCAAAATGATAACAACCTAAACCTAGTAGGAGGATTGAGTCTCAATTGCAGCTACTGGGATGTTTTCCTTTACCAAAAGATTTGGCTCATTGCAGGAATTGCCTGTTTACTAGAATACAAGTTTCTACTTATTACTACAAAAACAATTACAATACTACTTTATTTGGTTTCCACACAAATTTAAAATTGAAATTAAGAGATTAACATAAGTATTTTATGTATATAATCAAAACAACTATGATGAAAAACACATGGAAATTTATATTACCTACTGTAAAAAAAGTGTAATAAAGTTCGCCATGTGAGAGTTATAAACGTTTAGTACCATATTCACAGCAAACATACATATTATAAATCAAATAATTCTGCTTTGATCGATTGTTATTTAATCAATCAAGGGCTGGTCTTCATGCTAAAGAAAATATAGGTTACTCATGTTCCACAACATAATGGTATTTTTGACACACATAACTATAAATGAATAATCGTATTTATATTTTAATTATTGTCCTTATCGGAATCACATCGTATCTATAGAAATAAATGAATTTGAAGAATCTGTTTATAATGTAAAAATAACAGCTTTTTACTAAATTGATATGAAAGTATAAACGACACTTATAACAAAAACCCGATTTTTAAATAATTTTTGTCCGTCTTTTGTTCCGGGTAGTTTTCAAAACGGTTGGACTGATTTTGACGGGACTTTCACTGGCAGATAGATGATGTTTATAAGAAGTAACTTAGGATACTTTTTTTAGAAAAAGAATTAAGGTTCCGCGCAAATAAAAAACAGGTCATGGTTGAATCAATTTGGGCGATTAAATAGCTTCCGCTGAGTAAACTATAAGAGATATATAAAATTAATGTATTACATAATTATAGACATTAAAAAGAACTACAAAAAAATCGGGGAGAATATATGTCTATCTTCTAAGGAACATACACAAAAAGCATTTTTGTCTTAGAAATAGCCGGGAACGGGAGAGTAATGAGAGTGCCTGATCGATGGCATTCTGTAGTCCACGTGAGCGTGCACAGCTAGTATAAAATAAAGAATTAAAAAAGCTGTTATTTTGACATTACAAACAGACACTTCAATTTTATTAATTGTATGTATATAGATAGAAGATTGTTGCTGATTGATTGATTGTTGAAGCTTAAGAGATTGTTTATTGAACATACTAATTTCTGGAAGTAACAGTAAAATTAGAAAAAATATTTTGGTAATTTATAAGCTGTTTATTACTGAAAGTTACAGGCTATATAACTTCACGCTACAATCTTAAGGAGCAGGTGTAGTAACCATGAACTTCAAGCAGTCTGGCAACCAATAAGCAGGTACGAGAAGTGAAAACATAGGCAACAGGGCGCGGGTGCGGTGGAGATTTGGTCGAAAAAATATGACAAAAGTGAAACCGTCGGGCACAACTTGTCATTTATAATTCCCTTTTAATTCATCGCTCAAAAATAAAACTCTTTAGACAACAAGATGATTTTCAAACCCGTTTATACGTGATACTCAATTCAATCGTGCCTTGTTATAAGGTTTCCCGAAGACACGTGAGTCGACCGGTCTCGTATCACACGTGAATGAACAACCGTAAGAGGCATATTTGCGGCTTCTCGTGTAGGTATATTTATAAAGACAACTAAACTTCACTAAATAAAATCAATTTTAATATTCTATCTATTTTTTATTTATTTTATTTATTTATATCAAAAGAACAAAACAGAATTACCTACTTACCTACCTATAAAAAAGAGATTGACAAAAGAAGGAAAATAACAATTGGAAAACAAAAAACTTAATGATAAACTCCTTTTTTTTTAAATCGGTTAAAAATAACAATCTTCGGATAAGAAAAAAGTAATCTATATACCTACGTCCTACATCACAGCCATAAGGATAACTGACTGATTGATATAATATCAAGACACATCTCAAACTACTGGGACTAGAACCGTGAAAATTTGCAAGCGGGCTCTTTTACACTGTAGGTATAGGTTGTACATAAACAAAATGAATCACAATCGTGAGATGAGAGGTCAATGGGCGGTCAATATTATATGCATAGAGCCTTACGTATATCGTTATAAAGCATTAGTATTTTTTCTTTCTATCTTACTATTAGCCTTAGAAGTCTTGGAAGCCTCAGACGGCTCTTACAGCTTCACCGTGGCTTGGGGACAAAACACTAGTAAACAATAGTCTGGTGATAGACATTGATAGGATAGGATTAGAGGATAGAATGGAAATACTGTTACTGTAAAAATAAGGAACAGATATTAAAATTAGTTTTATTCCGGTTCCTTCGGTTGATTTTCGACAATCACAAATATTCTGACCTTGGAACAGTTTTTATAACTTATCATCTTTAACTTTATTATTCCATATAAATCAATATTTTTACTGACATCTAATTGATTATATTTTTAAATGACTAAAAGGAAACGTTAACGTGTATAATATGTCAACATTTTAATCATGTGAACTGGAAATACAAATAAAATTGTTTGTTTATACAACGAGACTAAATTACAGGGCTGCAGAGCGCAGATACATCAAATGTTGAAGTTTTATAGCCGACGGACAGGCAGAGCGGCACTTTGAAACCGAGTAGCGCCATTACACCCATATGTTTCCTTGAATTAACGTCTGTTTTCTTCGAAGAAAACGACTGTCATAAAACTCGTTATAGATACGTGCATAAAAAATTTAAATTAACTGTTTGTTAGTAATAAAAAATATTATATACGTACAGATTTACTGAATTTATTCGATACTAATTTCTGGTCTGATTGAAACACAGTGAAATGAAAAGACTTATGTACCTAGATTAATTTTCATAATATCTAGCCTGATTTGGAAATATGACATAAATTTACCAAAATTTACAAGAGATAGTTTTAAACTTAAGTTATAATTTATAAAGCACTTGGGTGTTTATTTATTAAATCGTAAAATATTACTTAATTATATAAATAATCAATTATTATTTATAAACATTTATACATTTTGTATTGCACTATGTGTAAAACATCTACCTATAGGTTATCTACTAGTATTTATGTTGTTTAAGATAAAAATGGTACCGTAATTATTCCTTTAATTCTTTAAAAATTATCGGTTGCATTTGATATTTTTCTAAATAACAAATTTGTTACTTTTCTTTCACTTTATTTATGAGGCTTTTACAGTTGGTGTATGCCAGCTCCCGGAGCATATCAAAATTCAACAAAAATATATAAATTTCTACAGTAAATAAAACTATTAACTGAATTAAAAAAAATAGTACATACTTTTATCGCTTATACAATAAAGTTCCACAGCATACCAGCCGAACCAGAAGTCGGTTCTGCTTGTAACATAACCCTAAACTTAAAATTAAAGGATTCTGCTTATTTCATACCCAACATATTCCACCAACAATTGAATGAAATTGTTTCCAATTTCAGTGTTTTGCAACCTATCACTATGCAAACTTTAAATATTAATTAAAATTTAAAGCTCTAAATTTAAATAATTAAAAGCTCTAAAAATTGTTGAAATACATAAAATAAAAGAATCATTTGCCAGGAAAATTCTCAATTTTCGGTCCAAATTCAGCGACGAAATAGAAAAGTCTTCGTGTACTTATTAATAATAAAGAATAATTTTATGTCATGCAGCTTTCCTGAAGTATCTACTGCATTACTGTTATTTGTTACAATTCCTGTAACTACAGCTAGCGCTGAAACATCATTTTCGAAACTAAAATTAATAAAAACCTATTTAAGGAACTCTATGGGACAAGATAGGCTACTTATTCTTTAAACTTTGATGATGTTATTGATACTTTTGCGGAACAGAAAGCTGTGAGAAATAATTTTATTAATAAACTAGCTGGTACCCGCGACTTCGTCTGCGTATTATTGGATATACACACACTGATCTCGAAACACGACAAACCAAAAAAATTGCCGTTTTTGCGTGATTGAGTAACAAACATAGAAACTTTCACATTTAATAAATTAGTAGGATAATATTTGTGGTGTACACGTGCCTTTTAAAATTAAATTTATTAGATATTTAACTAAAATGCACACAAAATTAGTAATAATTATGGGAAACTACTTCACTGATTTATTAAAATAAATTACAACGTGACGATTTTTACTGCGGGGACCTCATCCAATAAATTTGCCACGGGCCTTAGATGGTATAGTTACGCCACTGCCCTTGAGGGTACCTAAATACAGTACAATCTATAAAGAACAACAACCAACATCTAACTAATAAGCGTTTACCTAAGTATTTAGTACTCGGTAAAACATATTCACTTTGAACAAACTTTCCGAATGACCAATAACATAATAAAATTGTAGTTCTCGATTTTTCTCTTAAATGAAATAGCTTCATTTCTTTCATCTAAATTGCAATTTAACAAAATTGTTTTCGTTAACGCTTTTTGGACTTCTAGAAATCGAACTTATAAAGCAAAAATTGCATCATAACGTCCGGCCCGTCTACTAGGGTTCAATGTTATCGAAGTTGAAGACTCCCTTTCTTTATCTGATATAAAACTTGATAAGATATTCCATTTTTTGATACTATTCGCAAAAAATTATTAATTTGTTGAACTTTAAAAAAAAAAAGTTGCATATCAGTAACCTCTCTTACTATGCAGTACTAGATTAAGTTATGAGCAGAACAGTTGATCATATGCCGCATTACACTCGATATCTTTTATGAGTTTATGAACTCCACCATAAGTTTTGTACACCATAACCTTTCATTGTGTTAGCATCATCATATCCTTGAACTCGAAATTTATTTAGAGGCACATTTTTGTCATTTAAAGATTTAATAATTTGGTTAGACATTGCTAAGGCAGTTTTTTGGTCTTTAACTTCATGAAATCCTAAAAATGAATCTTTAATGACGAGCGCCTTTGGGATTCCATTTTCGTTTTTCTCGATTATACAATACTGGTAAAGTTCACACATTTGATCTATTTTTGAAATATCATGAGTCGTATCGAATATGATAGAGTATAATGGTGCGGTGTTTATTTCATTTATGAGTGCATTCCCTATTTTTAGAACCAGATCAGAAATGAGCTCATTTCGTATATGTGGACTTAAGTATTTTATCTGGCCCTTTGGTTTACTTAACAATTCTTGTAAAATCGGATCGTATATTGCTAATAACTTAACAATACTCAATAAGTTTCCTCGTAAACTTGGATCATTGCTATCTGCGTTTTCTCTGTGGCCGCGAAAGGCTAAATTACACGTTGAAAGTGTGAGAATAACAAAGAAGAGAACAACAAAAAGATTTCTCTTTCTTGATCATGGACTCTTGCTCTTCATCTAGTGTTCCGTATAGCCGCCATTGTTGATACGTAAGACAAGAATCCAGGTGAATTTTTGATGTCTCGCGTCTTTCTATGGCGTCTACTATATGTTTCTAGTCATCATAGCCTTCCATCCAAACATTTAGTATATTTTAGTTACCCGATTTGCAAAAAACCAACATAGTTCACAATACGCCTTCTGGAGTATTAAGGATTAGGATAAGCATGTACGTTCAAGTTTCACACTAGACTTGGAAACAATTTAGTTATGTTATTCTAGATAATTCTAATAGATGCATTATCTTTCGCCCGAAGTTTAAAATAGAGATGGGCAGGTCACGTGGTTCTTAATACCGACGACAGATGGACAAAAATCGCAACACTATGGAGCGGGCCTCACCGTTACAGACGCAGAGGTAGGCCAAAGACACGGTGGAAGGATGAATTAGAGGTTATCGCATGCAACAACTGGTCTTCTGTTGCTAAAAACCGTGACGCTTGGCACTCTTTGGAGGAGGCCTTTACCCGAAGAGGGGCCCACGTAACTTAATCATACTACATCTTATATTAATAGTACTTAAATTTATCTTAAAATTAATTACATTATAACTGTTTTATTATTTTATGTAAGTTACTGGATTAAATAGGCTTTATTATTATTATTCTAGGAAAGACCTATTGTCACTGTCTTTTACTAAGGGACCCTTAGGTTTACAATGTCCGTTTTCGATAACGAACAGTTTCACTTGATCATTTACTTCTTTAAAATTACCCTTATCAATAATATATGTTGAAGATGCAATATTGTTCACAATAAAATATGATTCACTTTGATTTTTGCTAGTACCTTGGCAACAAATTTTCAACTTGAGGGTGTAGAGGCGGGTATTAGAAAAAGCCATGCTATGGTTTCATCACGATGTTTTCCTTCACCGAAAGCTCAGGGTAATTGGAGGGATTCGAACTCAACGTCTCCGATCGACGCGGTGTCCGTATACGCTACCACTGAGTCAACATTACATAAAAAATTAATACAGCCACATTGCAGTCCTCTGCTCCAAATCAGTCAAATCTGTAGAACACTTTTCGAGATTTGGAGCCCTCTCACAACTGGACCATATTTAATGAAATCCCTAAAAAGAGGCGGTTTAGAGTTCGAAATACCGTACGTAAGCAAAACATAAAAACAAAAGTTCTCTTAAAGACAAAAAAGTACAATAAATATGCAAACATCTATCTATTACTATACATACAATTAATAAAATTGAAGTGTCTGTTTGTAATGTCAAAATAACAGCGTTTTACTAAATGCATATGAAAGTATTCGTGTAGATATATACCTATACCTATAAAAAAAATATTATTTTTATTTTTGTCTGTCTGTCTGTTTGTTCCGGGTAATCTCTGAAATAGTTAGACCGATTTTGACGGGACATTCACTGGTAGATAGCTGATGTTATAAGGAGTAGGCAACTTTAGGTTACTGTTATCTTAGAAAATGAATTAGGGTTCCGCGCTAATTAAAAAAAACTGGTGACGGTGAATCAATTCGGGCGCTTAAATGGCTTACGCTGAGTACTCCATAGGATTTAAAGCAAATTAATGTATCACATAATTGCAGACATTAAAAAGACCTACAAAAAAGTTAGCAAAAGTATATCTCTATTTTCTAAGGAACTTGTGGGTGTTAAGGTATAAGCATTATTGTTTTTAAAATAGCCGGGAGCGGGGAAGCAACATTCGCACGTGTACCCGGTCGATAGCATTCTGAAGTCCAGTGAGCGAAGCCGCGGGCAAAGCTAGTAGGTATGCACATAAAATCTGTTATTAGCAACATTATTCTTTTAATTTTTAATACAATGTAAAATCTGCACACACACATAAACAAGATGTAAGTAGTACTAAGATACACATATAAAGGAAAAGTAACTCGCTTTTAGTTTACATAAGTAGCGTTGAATACCCCTGTATATAATATAAATGATAACCATTTTGCAATTTGTGTTATTACATATCGATATACAATAATGATTGCAGGTGACGTATCAAGAGAACATTGTCTGCGTAATCCATCGCCACGTGTCGGGATAATCCGAACTAATTGAGAACGTGCGCCGCTGATCCAGAGATCACGAGGTACTCAATGCTCATCCTCTACGAACCCTAACTACGGTTTATTTCAATTTTATTTTCTAATCATTGTTAATCTCATCCGCGTCACATTCTCCGATATTATACGGATATAATATTTTATTTCAAATTCCTTATTAAGTACTTATTTAAACATTAAAAAATATTGTAGGCAAGTTGAACACTCAAACAATTTTTATAAAAAGTAAATTTCAATTAATTTTATCAATAAATATCTTCTGGAAACTGATATAGTGAACAATCACTTGACTATTTCAATAAATAGATTCAACAGACATTTTAAAATGTTTTATGTAATCGAAAATCACAAGTGCAGTATTAGTGATATACACCCCCCAGTAAACACGTTACTTTAATTAATATCTAAAGTAGGCAATGTGGTCATCGAGCCATCAGCTCGAAGAGCTGTTAGTGTATTAAATAATAACAATAATAAAAATGTCTAAGACATTAAGAAAGTGTTCGCGTAGGCAGTGAAAGTATCGCACGAGTTTATCCTACTAATTTAAAGCGTTTTACTGAAGGAAAATAAATAAACATTGTAAGAACTACCCTAAAATATTTCATAACGACAATGGATACTGGATACTTATTCGCATAAGTAAGTTCGGCGTGTCACGTCGCGTCGCTCGGCGTAGACGCAACGGTGGTTAGGATGTGGTTGATAGATGGAATTAATTTTATGTATTACATGTAACGATAATAACTAAATTTTTTCGAATACACATGAATCGATTGACACGGTTTCCGCACACTTTACCACTCAACCATTATCACTCCAAGACTTGCTTTAATATTTTAACAAATTACACAAATATTACAATAAAATTAGCTACTCAGAAGTACTGAATTAGTTAATCTATAGTAGAATATCGATCTGATACCCGCAGAATCACCCCACGGCATACCTACCTATACCAAATTTTATTTTTTATTTTTCATAACTTCTTCATTGTTAGCTGCACAGGATAGTTGCTTGATAGCCAGATATCTTTTTTTTCTTTTTTTGTACTAAATAGATAAAAATTTACAGATCACTAAATACATAAACACATGTTTCTTCCTTTCTTCCAGGAGGCAGAATCATCAAACATGTATATCTATATGTTTAAGTTAGTTTAGCTCAAATTTTACGGATAGGGAATTAGTTAGATCGTTGTTTTGCCTTCAGCGCTTGCTTCCAAGCCCGGTGTAGGTGTAAAAGCTGTCTGAGGCTCAAGTTTTCTTAGGCCCTTATAGCTAACAGTGTAGTCAGACTTAAAAAAAAGTTTATTTGTTCAAGCCATTGTGCAAAATGCAATTATACTACAAATTTCTAAGCTGATTTTATAGTAGGTACATAATTCGTATTTTATGTACGCAATTTCATCAAATTCATTAATCTGGGTCTCTTTTCTCTTTTTATTCTCTTAGTCATTCAATCTGGCTTATCTGGCCTAGAGATAGTTATCCCTTCATTTTGTACGTTTAGTGACATTTTACGGGAAATAGCTTGGTTACGGTATCCAAATGTATCATGAAATTTTGGCATAAAAGAATATTTTGGTTTGAGTGTGGAATTATTCGATAATAACACGGAACGTAAAATGCCTCAAATTCTCTTAAAAATCTTATTCTCTCAAATTTTATTAGATAGCCAATAATACCTATATAGTACTCATATTACTTCATATCTGGGCGACCGAGCTATGCTCGGTGTCTTAAAAACAAAAAAAGAAAAACACCTATCTAGGTAATCTTGGAATGTAAAACATAATCTAAATTGCAAAGTTTCATCGAAATCGTTGCAGCCGTTTTCGAGAAACCAATTACATATATATATACAAGAATTGCTCACTTAATTCAATACGACTAGCGCTTTGCCCGCGGCTTCGCTCGCGTCATAGTTGAATTATGACACATTATATGATTTTATGTCCCATTCTAACTGAATTGAACTGAACCAATTTTCATACAAATCCCCTTTTTACAGCCTTAGATGTTGAATTTCCAAAAATCCTTTCTTCCACGTGCAAATTATCACGGTCCTAGCCCATGAGTTTAGACTATGCGTTAATATGTCAGTCAGCCAGTCAGTGATCATTTTATATAATTAAATAGATAAATGTGTCTAGTCTGTATTAGTACTAGCGATCGCCCTAAGGTCGCAATTCGACTAGTGACTTTTTGATCATAGACTATTTTCTTTTTGACATTTACAGTATTCATAAACAACGAGTATTATCTACATCACTTGCTGTCACTTTTCGTTGAGTGACAATGCCAATATTTTGGGGGGTCTAAGTTCAATGGCACTGGTCGAGTTAGGATTGACAGTATTAATTTATTTTATTTAATATATGATATAGTAAAATATTATAGGTAAATTTTAGCTTTCTGCACTCCTTCCCCATATAAACTTTAACCATGCCAAATCTCACTGTTTTCAGTGCACGTAATACGCTTAAAAAGGTACCGAAAGCTTTTGCTTCACGTATTAATATATAGATAGACTAGCTGTGCACGCGACTTCGTCCACGTAGAATATTTCGTATATGAAAAATAGCAACTATTAATAAAACCTCACCTCGCCTCAATCTCACTATACGGTATTTGACCCTTTAAGCTTTGATAATACCCAAGTAAAATAATTTTAAATGTCAATCCACATCACAGTTTGACAATCATACCGATATTATCAAAAATACATGAACACTGACGGCTATGCTCGAGATCGTGGTTTCGATTCCCAGGTCGAGCAAAGTGTTATTGGGTTTTTCTATGAAATTCTCAGTAGCAGCTCGGAAATTGGCTTTCTGCCTGAATAATTGCAATAAGCTCGCCCCCTATTACTTACATGCTACCAAAAATATACCCGGCGAACCTTGGGTATACATTAGTACACCTCTGCCTAACCCTTCGGGGAATATATATGCATAAAGGCATACAAAAGTATTGAGTTTGGCAATCAACTACGAAACGTTAAGTTTGTTTAATAACTTTATTTTTATAAATCATTATTTTCCAGTGTACCTACGCTTTATACTATAGAGTTTATAATATGTCTGGTTACTGTAATTTAATATAAATCTTGGTAGCCAAAATACCAAACGACGACATGTATCGTACAAATGTAGATAAAATGGATTTAGTTACCGATTTAAATATTTTAAAATATCCTTAATATTTATCTAAAAAATATTGAAAAATAATAATAAAAGCCCAGCTTTAAATTATTATTATACGTGCTTTCAGAAAATATACTTAAGTGTGACAATAAATATGCAACTAATTTTGTGATAATTTAAACCAAGCCTCACAGTGCAATCTATGAATACTATTTGAAAAGAAAAAAAGAAAAATCAGTCATGAGGACTACCGACAGAAGTGAAGACTTAAAACTATAAACAAACAGTTGTTTTTTTGGATATCCAAATTAATTGTTTCATCTTAAATTTAATAAATTCAAGCCGTTTATTAGTTATTTTCGGATATACAAATGAACTGACAGTTATTTTTTTATTTCATTTTCGCGATCAGATTTTATAAAGATAAGTAAGTAGCACAAAATTTTGAAAAAAGTTTCATGTACAGACAGAGATAACAGATATATCCGTATAAATGAAACAATCAGATCATTCATTTTTTTAATGTGAGAATATTATTTTAGTAGAATTTTCATTACTGTATTTGTACTATTTTATTAAAAATTAAGTGAGATCAACCTTTTTTGAATAAAATCGGATTGAGATTTCAAACATATGTCAAAATAAAATGTAAATTAAATCACAAGCACTAAGGAGTATTGATATCAACTTCGAAGCAAATCACCGCCAAAATAATTTTCTACCCCTTTTTAACCCCGTTAGAGGTTAATAAATAAAATACGAGACACGTATTTCATCAACTCTGTTAAAAAAGGTTATGCAAAATTTGAAGTAGATTGGACCAAGGAATCTCGTTGTCCCTTACAAAATTTGTTCCCTTTTTTCACCTCCATAGGGGTAGAATTTCGGAAAATCCTTTTTTATCGAATGCCTACATTAAACAAAGAACACACCTCTAAGTTTCAGGTCTCTACGATCAGTGGTTTAGGCTGTGCGTTGATCCGTCAGTCTTTCAGGACAAAGCATTATATATGTATAGAATTAATCTTATTCATGGCCGTCAATACATAATTTAAAAATTAATAAGAACCACAGACCTAACATTACATTATAAATCTATGATAAGAACATGTAAATAAAACATTGACACTGGCAGAAGCATACAATGTGCTTTATCAGCGAAAAGAAAAAATATCTACAGACCTCAGACGGAGCACGGCAGGTTGATCGTATCCGACTATGGATGGATGACAGGATCGAGCGTCGCTATTGGCTCAATTCCGCACACGTACCGTTCCCCCCCTGCCGCACCAAATATGGAATTTGATCAACCTGCCGTGTAATAACGTCTTTAGTATGTGATTGATCCAGAGATGTTAAACTTAGGTAGTAGGAATGTAAAAAAATATTTAAAAAATAAACGATTATTTTCAAATAAATAATTGTTTTTTTATAAACCAAAGTAATCGATTATTGAAATAATTGTTTTTTCCCCTGTCGATAATTTTGTTAACAGCACTCACGACTTTTTTGTGACAGTAGATATACAATCACCCTTCTTATTCCTAATTAAGCAACTAGTCTACTACATTGAAAACCATAAGTGCCATTATCAAGTGAATACAGAGTGCCCTGTCTTAGAATTATTTTTAATCGAAATTATATCATTTCAAAATAATCATTTAAAAAAAACAATTTATATTTTAAATTTTACATCCCTAGTACGTAGTTCGTTACTTTATTTCTTTAATTATGTACCAATTTTTTGGTATAAGTTGCCATTTTTAGAGTCTTTGTGTTGGTATATATTAATACCAACTTTAAATATCAATCATACATTAATTTTTTTTCTATCTTTAAAAGAAATCAACATTTTTAATAATTACAATTACAACAGTTATTATTGAAATAATTTATTGTTCAGAATAATATGATTATGTATTTTTCACAGCACCAGGTTTTTTTTTGTATAGTTTTTCCCTTTCTTCATGACCAGTCAGATGTTGTTTTTATAATCCCCATTTATGTGTCATTTATTTATAGGCCGAAGCCATGTCTTCTGTCTTTTCTTCTTCTTGTTTTTTCAGTGTCAACTCATTAACCAAACTTCATCACTCCGAACGCCACCATTGCCACCAATAATAAATAATATAAAGTTAACAAATGTAAAACTTGACTTAATAATTATTATTGTCACTTCAAAATTCCGCCAAAAACTCACTCCGTAGTCCCCACATTATTATTAAAAATTAGTGGTTTGCGATTATAAATTCATCATTTACATAATAAGAGACATTTACTTTTTACTAATGTTAATAATATTAGTACTTACTATTTTTTATCCTTATTACTAATTCTCGCTCAGCCGTAAACGAAACAGTTCTATAGGAACTTGCATATCGACGAGCTAAAAAAATGGTTCTACAGACTACCTAGACCAAGTTTGAAATTAGTTACTGATCCTATCAAATTAGTAATTTCAAATTGTTATAATCGAGATATTTCAATATATCTTCATAATCGGAATATTGCATTATTATTTAATTGCACTCCAGCATTGCAGCACCACTATGTGTCAATTAGAGGTGGGCGATTATTATTTTTTTTACATAATCAAGTTATTTTATCATGAACAATATACATAATCGAGTTATTTAATCATGAACAATACACTTAATTGAGTTATTTAGCGAATGAGTGATAATTCATATTCCAATTACGAATATGAATAATCATTCATAATCGAGCCTTTAATGTATTACTACCTAATAAAAAGCAAGAAAAAGAAAAAGAAAATTATCAAATTTGTAACCTAGCATTAGTAATTACTAATGGTACTACGATTATGAATGATTACTCATCATCGAACTACTAATATTAGTTATTACTATATGCTATAATCGAGATATCTTCATAATTTACATAGACCAATAACCAGAGGCTGGTACCTATGGTCATAGACCAATAACCAGAGGACCTATGGTCTAGGGAGTATATGTCCTACTCATATCGCCCACCGCTAGTGTCTATGTAAATATTACATTTTGGTTTTGTTGTATTCCAATTACAATATTCCGTGGACTGAAAGCGAAAATCATGAGTGAAGAAACCGCTAGTAATATAAAAGAAACTAGGGAGTTATACTCAATGTTTCATCAGGAATATATAATTATGGCAGAATAGTAAGTTTTTTTCTTTCTATTACTTTAATAGGTTCTTACTTTATATCATTTATGTGTATTTATTTCAGCCGTATGTTGCAAACAGAAAACTTACAAGGCATTTATGTAATACCTTCTTATGAAAACTCATTTTGTAAGTATGTCATATTTTATTTATTATACCAAAGAGACATTATGTTGCTGGGGTGAGTAGGGTTTCCAGAGCTCCTTGGGGGAAAACGGTTTCAAGGTCGGCAACGCGCTAGTGATACGTATAGTATTGTTACCTGCTTACCATCAGACGAGCCATAAGCTTGTTTGCTAACTTAAATAAAAACGGTCAACACTACGATTAAGAAATCCCTGGGTTTCTAGATTAGGTTGGATTTAGAATTGTTTCACAAATTGTGGGTTGAAATCGATAGAGATTAGATCACTGATTATAACGGAACCAATCTCATTACAAGGTAATTTGTCATTTTGGAGAACATTAATAAAAACAATTTTAGTTGCAAATACCAAAACTGAAATGAAGAGCAAAATTATGATTTGATATTATTATTGTTGTCATCCTACTGAAATTTTTCACAAAACAAAACTCTGAGAAGCCAATCACTAACACCTACATAGACTGAACTGAATTTATGTAGTAGCTCAGTGGAGCTTAAAATAGTAAGTAAATGTTTAATAAAATTAACAAATTTTTCAAAATGTATTGTTTTATTAATATGTTGACTAAAAAATATAAACTGCTTAAGGTTTAGCCACACAAAAGTAAATAGCTAACAAAGAGTAACAAAAGAGTGTTTGTTAGGTTTCTTGTAATGAAAAAAAGAATGAGCTAAGTGAGCGAAGTAAGCATGTTGTGGCAAGTGCCAACTCCAAATTTTATAATTCATTATTATTATTATTATAAGTTCAATTTTTAATTTGAGTTTGAAACTTTGAACCCAGCATAACTCTGGCCAGGGGCATTACTTTTCCATGGGATTGGTATGCATGCAAAAACAGTACTAAATTTCGAATTTGGCCTTAAAGCTGTAACTACCAATAACTAAGGTCAGGTGAATTATCAATTATCTTCTAATGCGACTTCGCTTGTGTGGTCTACAGAATTATTGTTTATGAAGATATTTTGATATTGTTATTTTATGATAAGTAACAAGTATCTTATTCTAAAAAGTAACACAAAAAAATTGATTAAAGTCTATCCAGTAATTTTTGCGGAATGGGTGCACAACGGCAAACCCCAATAATTTTATTTATATAGATATTTCTTCTTTTTTATAATTAAGGTTATGTTACAATGTAACTGGTATAGCCCTATGGATATGTAAGTATTTATAAAGATGAAAAGACAATAATGACTATAAAAATCCAATGCAATGTTAAGAATAATAGCTGAAAACTACCAACATGTTTAAAACTAATTATAGACATGTAGATATAACATAATATTACCACAAAGTAAAATTTTGTTCCAATATAATTATCAACGATTATATTTAATCAACCTTTTTATCATATGTTATTGGAATTAAAGGTGGATTATGGTACTGTAATTATTAAATTGCCTGCCAGAAAAAATAATGGTTGGCTTATTACATGATGATTATTAACTAGGTACTCCAAAGCAAGAAACTATTTAAAAGTCCTTAAATGAAAATTGTAAATAATTGGTATTTTTACAGTATGGTTTGGAGTAATCTTTGTAAGGTCTGGTTTATATGAAGGAGGAATATTCAGATTTACTCTCACACTACCAGATAAATTTCCAGATGATGAAATTCCTGTAAGTATAAAATCATAAATTATATTAATAAAACAGTTATGTTTAGAGAATGAAGAAGAAATTAGTGGATAAGCGGTAAATTCACAATTTACATGACAGTGCATTACTATTTGATACCCACCATGCCCAGAAACGGCATAAGGCGTGGGGGACGTGAGACATTGCAAATGCTGCTACTATACAGGCTCCACACCTAATACTGTAAGCAAATTTAGAGATGGTATTAAAAAAGATTGCCCACCTGAGAGTTCCAAACATAGGTAAACAGGGTGTCTTGCCTAGATAAAATTTAGGTTATACCCATGCACCATATCAGCTAACAAAACTGCTGCTGTCACTATTCTCAGTTAACTACATTAATACTCAATTTCTCCATATTAATGCTTCCTTAATTATCTTCTATTATTATGTAGTGTTACTGAACTGAATTATTACAATTTTTTTATGAATCTGTGTGAAGTATTTGTGTTATTTTTTTAGGTTTTAACATTTACATCACAATTGTACCATCCAGCCGTTGATGCAAGTACAGGTGTACTCAATTTGAATGTAGTTTTCCCACAATGGGACAGAAAGCTAAATCATATTTGGCAAATATTAAAATATCTACATTGGATATTTCATAATTTGAACATGAAAGTACCTACAAATATAGAAGCCTCAGTTATGTGAGTATATCAATTGAATTTTTTTATTCTATGAAGAGATTGAGGATAAGGAATGTGTCACAAAAGACTGATAACTGAGATGTATTTCAATATTTTGGGTAGATGTAAATAAATTCAATGTATTCTCGGTATCTGTATGAAAAACAACTAGAATTTAATTAAACTACAGTCGAAACCGAATATAACGACGGATCGGTTATTACGATCGAATGGCAAGGTCCCAGCCGAATCCATAATGAACAGTTAAGTAAACATACCGCCTATAACAACATCGGATACAGCGACATATCGCTTAGAATGACAAAACTTTATCGATATTCATCGGCTATAACGACTAACCATTGTGCTTGTACCAGCAAAATAAAACTATACGAACAATTTTCAAACTTATTCTAATCTATGAAGGAATGTTTTGACTTATTATTATCTACGCACTTTCTCCCACCCCATCCGAACCTATTGCGCGCTCTGTGCCATTTGACGTTGCATGTTTCACGACTTATTTAGTGAGGGTTTTCGGCGGGATCTTGAAGTGACATGTTGTGGTTTTTATTTTTAATTCATTAACTTAGATTTTTGAACCCATATTATGTAATATTGGTGGCGTTTTGCATGATATAGTTTGGTTTTTGTGCATAAGTGAAGTGGATTATAAATGTAAGCTGAAAACA
Source organism: Saturnia japonica (assembly GCA_033032175.1). Taxonomy (NCBI): domain Eukaryota; kingdom Metazoa; phylum Arthropoda; class Insecta; order Lepidoptera; family Saturniidae; genus Saturnia; species Saturnia japonica. Next base: position 11,829,272 of record CM065305.1, read on the forward strand.
TTCATTCTGAGACCCCACAAAAATTTCCAAGAAAGTTCTAACAAGGGAGCCACCATCATGTTAGGATACTGAATCGTCGTAACACATGACACTATAAATCACTCGATAATGGCAGTAATGGTCTTCATTAAAGAGGACCAGTTGCCAAATTAGGAAGAAGAAGAAGACTTATTTAGTATGATAGTTAACAGTGTGAATTAAAGGTTGAATTGATAAGTTTTGGTTTTGATTATCTGTTTTCGCTTTACCATGTCGCAAAAAAAGAGGAAAGTGTTTAATTTAAAGAAAAATCACACATTATATGAAGATTATAAAATGGCTAGTCAAATAGTGAACTTGAAAAAGAAAGTGGAGTCTCACACTACAATAACAACGATTTGGAAGAATAGAGATAAAATAAAAGTTCTTTTCGAGAACAATTCTTTGAAAATTAAAATGATCGAGGACATTTACCAAAATTCTAAACATACATATGACTACTTGTGTATATTGCTTATAACAACTGTCGATATAACGTCCGAAGTTACATGGTCCCCTCAATGTCGTTATATCCGGTTTTGACCTTTTATTTTTTAAAGTACTCCCTCATAACCGCAATACATTTATATATCTTGAAATTAACTTTCCAATACCTTGTAAAAAATAACTTTTCCCGTTATCGGAAAACTGTACTTTTATTGCCAAACAATCGATTCCCAGGAAGGTTTTTTTAAATTTGGGAACAAATAATAATCACTAGGAGCCAGGTTCGGACTACAGGGTAGTTGGTTGGTTTGTGGGAAACCACAGTCTCGCACAGCACCTTTCGAAGCAAACTTTGTGTGAACTGGAGTGTTGTCGGGAAAAAGTAACACCTCTGCGGTCAAGTTTCCTCTCCTTTTTTCTGTTATTACTTCCTTTAAATTACGCAGAGTAGTTAACTTAATTAACAAGATTCCTTTGGAAACCCATAAACACTGTGGCCATAAACTTTCCAACAGGCAGAGTGACTTTAAATTTCTAAGGAGGGTCTGCACCCTTCCATTCCACTGCACAAACTTCTGTTTACCTTCAGAGTCATAGTGATGAACCCACTATACATCTCCAGTAACAATACGGTTGAAAATGCTCATGAAATTTTCACAACAGAGGTCCTAAAACTCTGTACAGCAATCAACTCACACTTGTTTCCGAAATGCTGCTCCCACTTTGCACTGAGTTTTAAGAGGTGAAGATAATCATGAAGAATAGTGTGTATGGTATCAACGGATAGGTTGGTCCTCTCTACTAATATTTTAACTTTTATTTGGGTATCCCTCATAACAAGTTTCTTAACTTTTTCACATTTTCTTCTCTCGCGGCATTTATAGAACCGCCCGAGTGAGGGTCATTAATGTCATTAATGATATTAATAATGTGAAATTTTCTATGGATATTTTTTTTCGCAAGGCACAAATACAGGTAAGAGATCAAAAAAATAATAACTTAACTCTAAATACCAATTAAAATGTAATACCCTATTGCATATGTGCACAACTTTAATTGTTAACAAGTACTGTTTATAGCAAATGGACGATGAAAATCTAACAATTAAATAGAAAGAAATATATTAAGTGTGTAGCGACATCTCTCGCCACAACTGCCGCATCAACGACATCTACATAGCGACATCTAACGAGCCACATACGACGCATCCTACATCGCGCTATAGAAATTAACTCAATCGTTGAGTTTATATACAAGAACCTGACTAAAAACGTCGGGGCAGCTGCCCGCCAGACAGCACCCGTCTGGCCGGAGGATCCTCCCTTTTCTATGGCGGATGAGGAACTTTACTCTCTGTTCCTCACCTCCGCTAAAGTGGTGACCCCGACGTGATACGTCAGCACAACCTTCTTCACAAAGCTACGTCATCATCACTTCCTCAAGCTTTCGAGCAGCGAGTCAATACAGCCAGCCAGCATCCACGGCTACTAAGGGTATCCTGACCATAAGTATGCAGCGGACGCGCATTCCTGGTCAGCCCCACAGCCTTCTCAGCGACCTTGGCACAGCACACTGCACTTCGGCCGGTCAGCAAGCAGCAGAAGACGCACTTCTCTCCTGGTCGACGCAGCAGCCAGTCACTACGCAGCACTGCAACACTCCGACTCACTGGAGCATTCTTGCAGCATCACCCCGACTCACTGGGGCAATCACCGCAGACAGTTCCGACTCACCGTGAACTATGCGGCATCACCCCGACTCACTGGAACATACACTGGCCCGGCAAGCATCATAAGATGTATGGACGACTCAATCTGCTATCGACCTCCGGTCTCGGAGGGGAGTGATGTAGCGACATCTCTCGCCACAACTGACGCATCTACGACATCTATCGAGCCACATACGACGCATCCTACATCGCGCTATAGAAATTAACTCAATCGTTGAGTATATATACAAGAACCCGACTAAAACCGTCGGGGCAGCTGCCCGCCAGACATAGCACCCGTCTGGCCGGTGGATCCTCCCTTTTCTATGGCGGATGAGGAACTTTACTTTCTGTTCCTCACCTCCGCTAAAAGTGAGTGAATATGTTATATATGTGTCCGCAGTTATACCATTTCCATTTCTTTATTTTCTCGATGACAGCTCCTGTGAAAACTTAAACGAGCGTTTTTTTTTACATTATTTTATTAAAATATGACTTTTTTTTTTAACTGATTACACTGTTAGCCTTAGGGGCCCTATCCAAAAACAGAGCCGCTGCGGCTTTTACAGCTTCACCGGACTTGGGTAATATGACGTTTACACACGTATAACGTTATACCAGAGTCCGAGTAACTGATAGGGATGAAGCTATATCGATAAACGTAACACGATAACAGACTCAATATTTTTTTACATAATGTAAGAAACTAAACTACTGCCGGATACTTTTGTACAAATTTATTAACTAATATTATATTTAATTGATTATGCCAACTTCAAAATTTTCGAAGCTGTTGTAAAATAAGTAGGTATAGGTAGGTAGGTACTCGACAATGAAACGAAATAATTATAACGACAGGTAATCTTTATTTATTTATTTTAATAAAAATCTGATGAATCGTCACTGTCACTCGATGAACTGATCGATATCATTACATATTTGGTCACAACACTACAACTATCAAATTAGAACTATCATCGAGAAAATAAAGAAATGGAAATGGTATATAGTGTGTTTATTTAATGATGTTTTTAAATTATCAACTTCATTACGTAATTATCCCGATACCGAGAATACATTGAAAGCCCGCGCCCCTCGGTATGTATAGTATTCTAAGATATTGTCATCACTCTGTTGTTATTTTCTTTTATTTTTGGTGAGCTCTATAATAATTCTCCGTTACTGTTAAGTATGTAAAGATAAACAATTATTTATGTCCTTAGTGTAGTTTTTATTATTTTAATGGTTGACTCCATTTCAAATAAGTTATTTCTGTTGTAGGTACAAAACAAATCGAAAACTATTTTTAGAGAAAGTCAGAGAATGTGTAATGTCAAGTATTGATCACATTTATGACGATCCACCAATTGAAGATAAACATTACATAACATTTAAACCTTATAATCCTGAAGTACATGATTCTGCAAAGAATGTTATGCTTAAATCACCTAATGCCAGTGAAGGTGCAACTATAGGGATATCCTGGGTTCAACAAGGTTCCCTTCAACCATTTTCTAAAGAAGAATCACAAAAATAGTTTATCTGAAACCATTTAAATGTGCATTTGCTCTCCATTAAATTTCCTAATCAGCCATAACTAACTTCTGTGATAATGTTTAATAAGTGCTTATTATTAGTTATGTTAAGTACCTATATTGTTACAAAGGAAATAATTTATTAGATAGGTAAGTAACTGATTATTATTAAAACAATCTCAGATTGATAAAGAGCAGATATCTGTGACCAACAATAATAATCATATTTTATTTGAATGGTTTTAAAATTTTTTACTCCATAAATTTCACATAAATTCATAAAAAAGCATAAGCATATAATCCTTATATTAAAACAATGTCGTGCGCTGTGACAAAGTAGACTGGCGCGCGGGCGTCTTTCTTTGACTGACTAGTTTCCTTTCCTGTTAAAAGTTATCTAGTAAAGTATATATTTTTCTAATGATTTTACATGGATAACTTGTTATTTAACTTATCATTAAACTATCATATATCTCTGTAAGAATAATTAAAACAGTTAATAAGAATCTGGTGTATCATTTAATTTTAGATTATACTTCTTTGTAGTTTCATGCAACCAATATTGATCTAACTCATATACTTTACTATCCCACACAAAATGTGTTGGCGCTTGGGTTTCTGTATTTTGGAATTTAAAAAATTTACTTAATTCTATGGCAAGTTTGGATTTTATGAGACCGACTCCGCCATATTTATCATCAGCGGGATGATACACTCTGCCTGTTTTAGGTGACATATAAATTTTTTCGGGTGTAAATTTTGTATTCAATGAATCCCCTGCATAGCCATAAGTCAAAATATGTTCATCTTCTTTTTTAAAGATCTGTGTATATACTATAGGTACATCATCACATCTAATATAATTTCTTTCTCTTCCACACAAAGATATGAATGGAAATTCGTCACTGTATCGTCCTGTATTATTTAATCGTATTCGTTTAAAGAAAAACTCCAAAAATTTCTTTTCTTTAAAGCACGAAGTAAAATTCTTCATTTTAGCGTCATCCAAGAATAACTGAAAATAAAATTTAAAGGATTTACTTATTACCTACAAAGAAAAAATGGTGTCTGTTAAATAACATCAGGATAAAGATATACCAGGCTATCAGATATCCGAGCTAGTCACGTCTTCACGCAAGGGGATTTTTGGTAGTCAATACGCCGTATATTTATATCACTCATCCACTTAATCATACATATATTCATTCACGCATTCATACATAGATTTATTCACTCCTTCCTTGTAGTTCCCACCCCTGTCGCTTTCTAAATGCATCGCCAATTGGTTACGTCATAGATCGCTCTTAACAAGTAGAAGTGACAGTGCACCACGCATTACTCTCTCAAAAACGCTCCGCTAAATGTGTTTAAAATTACCCCGCGCCCGCGCTGAACTATTACAATATTAGTGCTTGTTGCAAAAACCAGACTCGAGTGCCAGTGAACATATAGGAACCTAAAGAACTTGCGACCTATGAAAACGGGAGAAGTGGAGCGACAAGGTACCTATTTCCTTTACCTTCATCGTATACCGGCGCCTTCAGGTAGGAAAGTGTCATTAAGCGGTTTTTATTTTTTATTAATACGTTTTGTTTTGTTTGACGCTATATTGTGTTGTAATACGCACAGTGGGTCAAAACTGATAAAATAGTGACATATGATTTTTTCTCTTAAATTTGTGTATATTTTTATGCCGATCAATAGAGCTCAATAATCTTACTTGAAATTGTGTCCTATAACATTTTTTCATAAAACAAATATTTAGCGAGAAAATAGACAACATTAAAAAGTGTTGTATGGAGCGATACCTATTATGCTTCGTTTCTCAGAATCATTGGCCGTCATCGCCTTGTCACTACTTAGATATCATTATATAGCTGTTTATCTTTCATATGACACTAAAAAGTCATATATATACCCGTAACATTTCCTAAAATAATAAAAGAAACTCGCTATCCGCGTCTTTCTGTTTGTCCGTTTACTTCTTAAAGCTATAAACAACGAAAAAAGTGCCGCCATTCTCTTTAAAAAGAATTTCAAGGCATTCACACTGATCGGAATCGACATCCCCTGGGTCGTCCAGACTAGGTATCTGGGCGTCATCCTCGACAAAAAAACTCCTTCAAACCACATGTCGATACTGATAGGAAAAGGGCCGCCATGATCCTATAGAGTCGTCCAAGATCGTGCGCAAGCGTCCTATGTTTTAGACGTAGGCGGGGAGGAGGTAACATGCCAATACACTACACATTGCACTAAAGTAAACAGTATGTTATCTCGGCAGTGTTCTTGAACTAACTACCTGCAGCCGCTCGGTAGGTAAACACGCACTAGGGCTGCCCTCTGACTATGTTGGGTTACCTACTTACGTATTGGATAATGCTATACTAAATTGTCATGATTACCTTTTCACCAAAATATATAACTGCTTTTCTAAGTTTAAAAAAATCTACTTGGGGTTTATTTTTAGCTTCAAAAGCGATTGTGAGTTAATGAGAAGAGAATGAACTTTTTATATATTAAATCAAAAACAAATCTAATTTCTAGGAAGGAGGCAATAATATAATATTTTGTCATCAATACATAGTATAAAATAAAGTCGTTATCCGAGTCCGTCTGTTTGTCCTCTTACTTCTTCTAAACCACGCAACGCGTACATATACGGTTTTCGCTGTTATTTCGAGAATTTGATACGGTGAAGACATTACAATTAAGTTTTTATATACTCAGTAGAGAAAATACAATGTTTTGTAATTAAGTCATCAAAAAATAGATTTTTGGGCGCTTACGTGGCTTACGCTGGCTAACCCATAAGAGATATATGAAATAATATACTAAAGAATTTTAGTTCATCAAAAAGCCTAGAGAAAAGTCCGTGATGACATCTCCTAAGGTTGACTCACTCACAGTAACCATTTTTATCTTCAAAATAATAATTAAAAATATTAGGTTATTTGCAAAGTTATTTTCTCCAACTCAGTATTAATCCTTATCCAGATAAATGTTAGTTAACTTGGGCATTTAATGTCGATTAAAATTGTCCTTCACGTTATACAATTAAATACCGTAGAAAATATCACGGATTCAAAATTACGCGCAACCAAAGAAATTACTCGGAGCGAAATGATTGACCGGCACTCTGCACCTATAATGAATTACGAATCGCGAGCTAAGCTCACTTTTCGTAGCTATGAAGTTATGAACTATCAATACTAAAGCGATTAACTTTAAATCATGTTTTTCTTACTATATTATGTAACAGAGTAGCCCTGCCGCGTCTGTCTGTCTGTCTAAACCCGATTTTCATCAATGAACGGTGTGATTGGGAGGCAAGTTTCACGTGTACAACTCATCATGACGACTAGGCGACTGAGACTTTATTGGCGTGTACCGCGTAAATCAATAGAGTATATTACCTAATTATTAGACATGCGCAAAACAGTATTCTATGAAGTAATGCCATATGGCATGACATTTCGCGCTGCGTAATATGGCATTAGAGCAGTACTCAGTACTCTAAACATGACCCGTCCGAAATAACGCATTAAGCTTAGGCATACATATAGCCCGCTAACAATTACGTATGTGCTATTGTACTGAATGTTCTGATGTCATAAATAGACCTTTTATTATTGCCTATTTGTATAGTTTACTTCTACGAGTGACGACACGGCGTTATGAAAACGCAATTTTTTACAAAAACAGCAAATACTTCACAAATCAACTTTTTATTTATATCTCCACTGCATAAATAACCTTGACCGCGTAAACTAATACCCAACACGCTAATGAATGCACTATAATTGAAAACATTGAAATAAACGAAAGAAAGCGAGCAAGTTATGATTTATGAGTTGGGCGGTGTCAAAGAATTGTAAGCTTTATTAGAAATGCAATAGAAGCATAACGGAGGCAGAATCCTATCAAGCGGCGGACATTCGTTGTCGTTCGCATAATATTACTCGAACCTTTACGATGTTAACCGATTGACACCCGAACATTACAGTACACTTCAGTACCTACGTACAGTACTTAGAACGCGACGGACCTATCCTTTAACCTCTTGCTATGGAACGTCATGTTTAGAGTTATGTGACATGCTAAATTTTGTTGGGTTATAGGTACTGTTACAGTACGCGGTCGTGACATATTACGCGTAATACATGACTCGCAGTACTTACACATGTCTACTAATTATTCCTCTTACATGTATTTATATATTATGATCTGCTACCCGTGCGAAGCGGGGGGGTTAGTTAGTTTAGTGTACTGTGACTGCGCATATACGTCACGCAACTGCACGCGTATCCCTTTCCGCTACATTACCCTCCCCCTTGTCGTCAGAAGCATACGACGGTCGCGTACGATCTTGTACTACTATAGCCCGCTTGCATCCTAAGCTATGCTCGGGAAGCAAGATGTCACTCCGACATAAGCTTACACGCTATAAGACATGTGTCCGCCCAATCTGCACTTACGCTTCCCTGCTTTCGCGTTCATGACAAAACCGAATTTCAGATCGCTACAAATAATGCAAAATAAATTCTTACCTAACATACTTTGCGCCCGATACTTCGTTCGAATACGAGATATCAATAGAGATGAGTATCACTTCGATCGAATCAAGAAATCACCGGGAGTCAAAACCTCTAAATCGTTGGGATCGGACGAGAGTGGACAAAGCGGACGCGAGTTGAGAACCACCTCAAATTTGCAAAATATACTAGCAAGTTCTTCAAAAGTTAAGATAGTTTCGTTGATCTCGCAGCGGAGATGCGTTTTTGCTACCTTTACAACCGCTTCAGATATTCCACCGCAGTGAGGACAAGCTGGAGGATCGAACCTCCAAGTTATCCCCTTTCATGGAAAAGGCGAAATCAATACTATTCTTATTACTAGACAAAAATTCAACAATTTCCTTAAGATAACGGTCGGTTCCCTTATAATTAATTCCGCAATCGGATCGAATCAGCGAAGGTAGCCCACGGCGGGAAACAAATCTACCTAGTGCTGCCACAAACGCTTCAGTGCTGAAGGCACTTACAACTTCCAAATGGACTGCCTTGGTGGAGAGGCAGACGAATACTCATAAATACGACTCGAGCGGCCAATGACCTTGTATTCTGTAAGGAAACTTTTTTTGTACTAGTTAGACAAACATTGACAAGACCACTAAATAAATATATATATATAATAAATAAATAAATAAACCAGGAGGCAGGAACGTGTAGGCATATATGTATAGTTAGTTAGCTTGAATTCTATTTTACGCATAGGAAATTAGATAGATCGCGACTTTTTCACATGATCGTCAACAGCCCAAGACGATGTTCGGCCACTTTGGCACCCTTGAGCTTGTTGCCTTGCTTTTGCGGTTGAGTGCCTTAAGCGCTCAACCCCAAAACCCAGTGAAACTATCAAAGCCTTCTAAGGCTTTAGAGCTCTAACGGCTAACAGTGTATTCAGATATTTAAAAAAATTACGGCGCTCCCTCGCCCTCTATCTTCGGTAGGGTCAAATGGTCAACATCGATCTGAGGATGCCTCGTTAAGGGGCGAAACACGTGCAATCGTGCAAGTGCAATTGTGGTAATTTCAGATCTCATCTGCAACAGAGTTTTTATTTTTTTATTATTATTTTCTTAACATTTTCAACATTTATTCCTTATAGGTCAATAACAATCGGGTCTACGGGCCTGACCTCACCTCTTTAATCGTTTCAGTTACTAACATTTCTCTTTATGATTTTTCTTCTTTTCCACTATTAGCTTGAGATTTAACATTTTCAGATTCACCTCAACAATTTAGTTGTAAGTAGCAAAGAAAATTTGGGTAAAGTAATCATTAAAAATAATTTTTATGTTATAGTCCGGTCATTTTAGACATAAAAATAGTGATCAAATAAAGAAAATTCCGACAGAGCCAAATCTTCGTAGAGACCTTAGGTTTACCACGAGGAATAAAGTGTCAAAAGTCCCCATCAGTCCCATGTGAGCTCAGAGACTTATTCGGGGCCCAAGGTCAAAATTTTAGGTTTTTTGGATTTTTCTCGAAAACGGTAAGTTTTATCGAAAAAGTACTTCAGAGCAAAGTTGTAGATCTTAAAATTCTCTATAAAAATGGTCCCTATGATTTTTTCTCTAAGACCCACTATTTCCCAGATATTGCGCTTGTAAGAATCACGTTCTACATAATATGCACACATTTCCACACCACCTGTGAGGTAGTGTACTCGCAAACATTCTACCCGGTGGCGGGTACATAGTATTACCAAACACACAAGATTGAATATCTTCTCGAATAATTTCTGCCGCAGCTTTTAAAGTTTTCCACCGTTTTTCCTTTTCATTCAAGTTTTTGTTATCAGACCAGGCTTGACTTAAAATGTCTTGGTAATTGTCTACAAAACAAATAAATGTTAATTTTCCAGGCTTCTCTGTAATAATAATTCTACTACCATACTTTAATTTCAATCGTATTTTTATAATCCCGTTTTCTAAAGCTACATTTTGGCAAACATTCTTCAGTTCATCTAACGAAAACTGGCAATCATCGCTACTTTCAATGAAATTGAAAATTTCCTCCATTGCAGAGTTTATAGCCTCACTTTGAGGACGGCCAATTTTACCGCCAGTATTAGGTCTCAGGAAGGATTTGTAACAACTGTCATGGTATTTAGCGTCAGCAGCAACTAAATCATACTGAAAATTAATACGCGCAAAGACAGCTTTTGACACATCATCAGAACGATCTTTAGCTAATTTTAAAATGGAATCTTTGAATGTAAGTGTAGAAACTTTGAATTTTTCGGCGATAAATCTTCACTTTCTTCTTTTCTGCTTCTTCATCCGTTTCATCGTCAGAAAATAAGCAGTGGTTTTTAAAACAAAAGCTGGATTCACTTATTCGCGCTCTAGTATGAGGTGGACTTACTTTTGAAGTACTGGCCTGTTCTTCCTCACGTTGTCTTTTTGATGCAGAGATTGAAGTTTTCCGGGTGTATGATTTTCTGCAATCCACGTGAATTGTAACGGACTTTTGGCTTCTTAAATAATCAGCAAACTCATCACTTCTCGCGACACTTGCATCGATTAAAGTTGGGCATTCCACGACTGACCACAACAATTTCATCTTCAGTCAAAAGTTTATTACAAATAAAGCAAAATTGTGACATTTTTTTTTAAATATTAATCAGCACTAACTTCAATAGTAGACGCTTGTAATAAATACGTATAGTCACTCGAACTACTCGTTCAACACTAAAAGAAGCAGGTATACGTGAACGACACCACAGGGACAAAAGAATAGGCAGATGTTTTTCAAGGCCAGATGTTATTCAAGTAGAGGGGATTCGGTAAGGGACCGGCGGTCATTTTAGAGTAAATTTTCTTAGAATAGTATAATGTATACATAAAAGAGACACGAGTAGGCATTTTTGCTTGCTTGAGTACCTAAATATGTATATACGTGGCATATGTGTGTATACTATGTAGAACATGATTGTTACAAGCGCAATATCTGGGAAATAGTGGGTCTTAGAGAAAAAATCATAGGGACCATTTTTATAGAGAATTTTAAGATCTACAACTTTGCTCTGAGGTACTTTTTCGATAAAACTTACCGTTTTCGAGAAAAATCCAAAAAACCTAAAATTTTGACCTTGGGCTCCGAATAAGTCCCTAAGCTCACATGGGACTGATGGGGACTTTTGACACTTTATTCCTTGTGGTAAACCTAAGGTCTCTACGAAGATTTGGCTCTGTCGGAATTTTCTTTATTTCAATTGTCTAAAATGACCGAACTATTAGGTTTATCCTGAAATAAAATGATCACAAATTTGGCTTGATTTTTCTATTAAGCCGGTTACAGTTTCGGGGATTTCCGTGACGCTTCGTTTACAGCTGATTCGCGCGCAAGTTGCAACTGCCGCGGCCGCCTGCGAGAGTGTCGGAACCTGTTAGGTTTGCTTCGCATTGTTTCTTGATTTTTGCTTTTGTACGAATCAGAGCGGTGTTTTATTGTAAAGATAATACTGATATTGTTAATGAAAGTGAAAGAGTTCCATTAAAATTTAATCATTTCAAAAAGAAAGTGTCCTGTATAGCTTTTTTTTGAACAATTGGACAATGTTTACCGTAAAGTCAAGTGTCACCAATGTCAAATGATAATTTCTCGTGGTGGGCAGGGAAAATCGGCAAATACTACAAGTATGAACAACTATATTAGTATCGAGATTCAACCCTAATACCGCAGTTAGGTTCAGCTATCAAATGTTCGACCACAGACAACTCCTCCCAATCGCAAATCTAAGCAGAACTACCTGCAACAGTGCCTACTCCGTCAACTTCAGTGTCATCCAAGGTCAGTTTATGTCAGAAAATCCAACGAAGTATTGAAGATAGTTTTACTGTACAATTGTCGCGTGAAGACTTGAGTCTTGATCTTGAGATCAAGAGACATCAATATTGCTGCGATAGGTGAGATGATTGCAGTTGACAACCAGCCGCTGTCAATTATTGAAAATACTAGCTTTAAAAACTTGATGAGAAAAGTTAAACCAAAATATAACATACCGGACAGAAAGTATTTCACAGAGAACATTATTCCTCAACTTTAGGATGAGACTATATCTGAAATACGAAAAGGTGTGATGAGTGATGAGTGCAGCTGCAAATTCATTCACTACTGATATGTGGGCAAACATAAATAACAAAGAATTTTCTTTGAGTTTTACAGCTCACTAGTTTGACAATAGTTTCAAATATGATCATGCAGTATTGCAAATGAAACATTTCCCTGAAACACACACAACCAATAATATAAAAAATTGTTTATAAGAAATTCCAACTTTGTGGGATATAGATACGATCAAAATTCATGCCTTTGTATGAGAAAACAGCAGAAATGTGAGAAAGCAATCGACAATTAAGCAAGTAATTTTAGAAATTGATTACCAAAGGAAAAGTGGCTTTATTTTACATTTGAAAATGGTAAGACTGATTATAAAATATTAATAAACAATCAAGGTATATATAAAATATAATTCCCTATACATACATTTTGTTGAGAAATACAAACAAAGTAAGAAGCCAGATAGTCGGCGCTCTTTGCTGAATAGTCGTCAACTACGATAGTGGCCAGATAGTCGGCACATCTCTGCTACTTAGGTTAATGTCTTCTGTATAATATCAGTTAATATCCAAATTGCCAACTCAAGTATCTAAACGGATTTTTATTGTATTGTCTGAAAATGCCTGACAGAAACTGGACAGAATTTTCTCAGTACTCTGTAGCTCTAAAAACGAGTGAGATCTGTTCGGATCACAGGAAACGGGAAAACCGTGAAGCGAAACTTTCTGCTGGATGATATAATAAGAAAATGTTGATGCTCCCAAAAAGCCTGTAGGGAATGACTTATGTATTTGGTTAAATTCACATTATGGCAGAATATCGATCAATTAAAAATAGTTAATGTGAAGGGGCAAGGCTGACAATTATCCTGACTGCCACTCTGAGTCTCAGGAATTTAAAAACATTCACAAAACATGAAAAAGGCTAAATTGCAGTCATTGAAGTTCTGTACACAAACACATCTTTTTTTCCTGCTGTTTTTCATATACCAATTAGACGTGGACGAAGTTGCAAGTACTGCTAGTTTAAAATTATACACTATCTTAGAAACCCATCATGGGTATTGAGGGTTTATGTGAGTGAGCCAATTTGCAGTCTGGGTATCGCTTCAAAAATGCACATGCAGTAGACATAGGTAACTCAGCAAAATTCCTTGCATGAAGTCAATAACTCGAGCGCAGCTTACTGCACCACAATGCATTGGGTTAACTCAAGTATGTGCCATAAGCCCAGCAATATGGTATGTGTCATGTGAGTTTCTAAACATGGCAGCACACTTCGAGACAGCAATAGTTCAGCTTGGTCAGCAAGTGAGAGAAAGAATGAGTCAGCTGAACACTGCGCTAAAGTGGACCCGTGTGTTGACACTTGACACATCCGGTGTAGTGAACTGAGTTAGCACAATTGTGCAACGTAGTGCATTGCTACCCATGTCTAACAGGCAGAGTATGAAGACTAACATTTGCAGGAAACGTTACTGAGGTTGAAGTTAGTCAGGCTACCAAGTGGAGGATGTATTCTTATTGACATGGTATTTTAAAAATACTTTATAGGTTTATAATTTGGTAACATATCTCATCTAATATTATTAAGTAATGATATGGGCCAATATAGTAATACACAAAACCTAGTTGGAGGATTGGCTATCAAGTTTCAATTTGAGTGTGGATGCTAGTAAAGAGGGCATGAGAAAATGCCCTACCATCATGCTATGGTTTTATGAACGTGTTTTCTTTCATGAAAGCTCAGGTTCACTGCAGGGATTGGCACTCACATTGATTGACAAGGTGTTCTTATATGTTACCACTGATCCATCAGTTTTCATTCTATTGCCAATCTTCTCAATATATTCAAAAAATATATTACATTATCCTACGGAGAGCTTTTTACGTTGCTACAATGTCGATGGCTTTAATATTGTCATGCTAAGACTTTTTAAAGGTTTAACAATACTTACTTTTTGGATGTGTCAATCTTCCAATAAGCAAATCATAAGTATGTAGATATCTAGGTCAATAATTTTTTTTATGGAAGAGTTCAAAGGTTATACATACCATACCTTGATGGTCTATGTAATAAAAATATTCTCTAATTTTTGGTTCCGGTTCTTGCCCTTGTATATATTGAAGTAATCTCTTTTGTACGTGTCCATAATTTATATTTCTAATTAAAAAGTTGGATCTGTATATCATAGCTCGATGACAGATTCGCTTGAAAAATACCTATATTAGTGTATTATCTATGAAAAATACTCTAAAGCTGAAATCTAAAGCGTACCTACTGTATTGTACCTAATGCGTACTCAGCATAGAGAATAAAGAATTAATCTCTTCGTCATTGGCTTTGAAATTTTTATTTATTAAAACTTATGATAGGTGAACTTAAACTTGATCTTCTTTCTCCAGATTATATTTAACTAAGTATTGATTCTATAAAAAAAGTAAGTTTCCTTTTATTAAAATATTAAAAAAAAATATTGAATTATATTTTATAATTAGAGGTGGGCGATTGAGTTAAACTATAATAAAGTAAAATATAATCATTTGATTATGATGTCAATGAATGAGCTAAAAAGAATGGTCGTTCGGTACAACAATCATAATCGACTGGCGAACTCGTCTTGAGGAGAGTATATGTTCCATGATGATGAATGTGCATCAATGATTAAAGTACCGAACGACCTTTTTTATGAGTCCATTATGATTGATAATTCACATTCGTAATTTGATTATGAACTATCACTCATAATTGAAATATCTCGATTATGTAAATCATTCATAATCGCCCACCTTTATTTACAATCTCCCAAAATAGTCAAAATTAGTATTAAATGTAAGACATTATTGATGGAAATAAAATCGATAATTAGAATATCGTTTTGACGTGACAACGTCTTATAAATTGGTTTGCCGGGTGACACTTCAAGAAACTGCGTTACGCTCCGCTCACGTTATGCGCTCACAATGAGAGCGAGTGAGAGGCACGCGTCCCTTCCACTCGGGCATGGTTAGCCCGCCTAAGAGCGAGAGAGACAGACATAAAGTCGTTGTCACGTAAAACTTTCGCCCGTATACCGACTTTACAGGCAACCAATTTTTGTTAAATAGAGAAACAGTTCGTTCGTCTTTCATAGAAGAACTGGTTATTAAAACCGTTTCTGAACAAAACGCCTAGTACTAAGACCCTGCTTGTTGCGCTAAAGTGTGCTATGCGCCAACACAATTAGAATATGTGCTAACACACTCAACTCGCGCAGTAAACTGAGTTGGCGCAATTGCGCGTTGTAGTGCAGTGTTACCCATGTTTATACGTTTGGTTACTTTATTACTTATTATTTAGTTCTGTTCTGTGAAGTGTGAACACAAGTGACATACTTAGGGATACGCAAAATTTTAGAAGAATCGATGCCTACTTGGTATTATTTATCGAACCAAAGGTATTAATACCATAGACCAATAATCAGAGGAATTAATACCATTAAAAGTATTGATACTACTTGGTATCGAGTAATATTTATAAAAGATTAGAGGTGACCAAAAATAATTAATAATGATTTGTTTAATGATTACAAACATAATTCTGGTACAAAATGTAGTAACAGGTCAAATGAACTATTATCCATATATCTAAAGGATAAAAAGGATAAGAAATCAAATCGCAAAGCGGAAACTCTGTTTACAAAAAAGGATAAATATACTTTCGAAGTTGTCGGTGCGCCAGCCTTTGGTGTACGGCAAATCTAATAGTCCATGAAGTCGCGGGCACAGCTAGTTTATTATATTTTTCTTCGTCACATACAAATCAGACACAAGAAAATGTTTTAAACAAACTTTATTATGAGATGATGAAAATTTTGTGTCTTCCCGTCTTTGTATTCTGATTTTATAAATCCATATTTCTATTATCAATTTATTTTTAGGTAAGCTAATTGCAAGAAAAGTAATAATTTCCTACTAAAGTTTAACGGGAAAATGGTTTTCTATTATTTATTTTTTTCTATAAGCTCAAAACATGCCTAATGCTTCTGTAGAAAGTAAGTATTTAGTGCACAAAAAATGACCTATTATCCTACGAAATAAAAAAGTAATATTAACCTACTGTTTAAATTTGCATTGTAAGTGGTGTTCTGCTGCCATGCCAGTCGTTACTCTCTTATCATTTCCCTATTACACAAAGTTCAAGTTTGTTCTCGCTCAAGCCAGTATTAAGGACAATCAAGGTGAACAGAGTTGAACAACCGGGTTTTAGATTTTAGAAAATTTATGTATAAATATTTTAGTTAGTATTTAGTGTACTTACAAATGAAATGCATTATCCGTCTTATTTCTCACAGTTTCAGTGTAATTGGTACATTTTTTTTTTCTCTGTTCATTTTTTGTTGAAGACTAAACTCCCATTTATTTATTTAGTATTTTATTAATTATTATTACTCAACATATACAACAGTTGGTTATGTATGCAATAATGTAAAAAAATATTTCTGACTTTTGTAGCTATATTTGAAGGTGCACTCAATCTTTGGTTGTGTCATCTTTTAGATTTTCTATATTATTTAATACGTATTTAAATGTTTTTTATGCCATCCTAGTATAATCATGTATAATCAATAATCATATTACATACATATAATCATATTACATACATATAATCATATTACATACATACCATCATAGTATAATCATAATACTACCATCACACTTTATGTCTTTTAGAAATAACTGTTCATAGGATTCATATTTCTTTCATTCACTATTATTATTAGAAACACCAATAGTTCCCTTTTTACATTTAAAATAAACGTTTTCGAGAAGTAACGAGGTAAATTGAAAATTCATTAAACCCCCGACAAAAGTACCTCATTCAAGTCCAAAAACGATATATCTACTACAAGTTGTTGAGGAATTAGCAGGACCGGCCCGTTCATATAGGCGAACTAGGCAACAGCCTAGGGCGGCAATCGGCAGCAGCGAAATTTAAAAATAATAGATAGTTAATTTACGTTTTTTTTTTGTCTGACCTTGCTGTTGAGTCGCGCGTGCGGGGACACTCCCTAGTGGAGTGATTCTCGGGGCACTTGACGCACCTTGGAGTGGGAGACATGGGAATGGGGGTGCGCGTGTCGAGATCCGGTCTCGACGCTTTCGGGGCCCTGTCTTCGTCGCTGTTAGCGGCGCGTTTAGTTTTCCTAGATACGACGGTGGTAAAACCGTCGTCATCGTAGGCAGCGGGCCGGATGTTTGGGATTGTTTGATCCATCTGATTCGGATCAGTGGATTCAGGAAACTCTACAGGTAAAGCTGCGAAAGAATTTGAAACGGGAAGCGCGTTGCCTGCAGGCATATCGGAGCGCCTGCCGCGATGGTTGGAGTTTCGCGAGTTAGGGCGGGAGGGGTGGCGCGTACAATGGCCTTTGTACAGAATGTCCTCAGGTGTAGGCACGATTTACAACGTGAAAATAACCCCGATTTTATACCTACTTTTCTACTAAAATATTTTTCTTTAGTTTGGCAACACTGCTAGACAGCGATATCCACCTGCCTGCACCCGTACGGCCTGCGCAAATCGTGATCAAATCTATTTTAAGGGCGACTTGCACAAATTTTTTAAATTCAGATTTAGCCTAAGTTCCGTTTCATCATCATCATCATTTCAGCCGCAAGACGTCCACTGCTGAACATAGGCCTCCCCCATAGATCTCCAGAGCGACCGATCTTGTGCGGCCTGCACCCAACGGTTGAGTTAGGGTTTAGTTGAGTCAAAATGAATGTAACTGTCAAACTTAAATCTAATTTAAGGATTCTTACTCTTAAAGATTTTTATGGATAAGGATGGTTCAAGCCGCTCGCGCCCTAAATCTCGATGATCTGACCATAGAACAATTTACTCTCTAACGAGAGCAACTCCACAATTCATTATCAATTAGCTTGACCTGCATGATGCGCTCATGCACATTTACGAAAACCATATTCCGATGAGCTCGTCTGCAAATCATAGTCGAGTTCAGGCTCAGTCTATTGCAAAAAAAATCTTGAATTTCGTGTTTATTGCTTCTTTTGTTGTATGCTACAATATTTTGTTCGATAATACTAGCAAACTTCTACAATTAAAAGATTTGGATCTGATCGCTGCTTTAATACAAACGCTTTCATAAAAAAACTTTCTGAAATTTGTAGAAGTGATTTGGGTTACGAAAATATCCTGGTACAAGCAAAGGAAATTAAAAAGAAGCCAACTTCTCGCATCATTCGCATCAGAATAGAAACCAGTCAGCTCAAGAAAAAAGAAAAGGCAGTTCAATTATAAAGCGAAAGACGAGCCAATACATGTTGAGGAAGACAAGTTAAAAAGAAATATTTATTTTGCTGTGTGGGATACCGCACTAAAATTCAATCGTTGTTGGGTTTACTCAGATAAAAAGTGTTAACTATGTTTTCGGAAGTCTTTGTAACTTTGATGGGATGCAAAATAAAACTTCCAAACCCGTTCTGGATGCAGTGGTGGCGCTAGACCAAATGTGGACATCGGCGACATCCGCATTGCGAGACATCTTTTATTTCCCAAACAGAAAAAAAAAAACGATAAATAGAATGAACTGATATAATAGCTTCTCAAATTATGGAATGACCTATAGACTTCCCATATACAAAATTTCATTAAAATCGGCACAAAATTAATGAAACTTGAAATTTTAGCAACTTCTTTTTAACGATTCCAAATGATTTAAACATCCCGTTCACAAAATTTCATCAAAATCTCTCAAGCATTAATAAAAAATTCTTGTTTTCGATATTATACTCTTATCGACTTCTAAAAGTAAATTTTGAAAATTTGTATACTATACCGTATCAACTTTTTGAAAATTTCATAAGAATTAGGTAGTCAAGCCGTTTCAGAGTTAAATTTGGACATACAGACAGTCAGGCAAATAAGTAACAATTTCATATTTGTAATTGTATCGTTCATATAGTATGCCTATCTGGAAATTTGTAAAAAATTAACTGTACAGACAGAGTTACAGAATTATTAACATATACTAGCGGTGTGCCCGCGGTTCCTCACGCGTTTATGTTTTCATAGGAGCTGTCATCGAGAAAATATAGAAATGGAAATGGTATAGTTAGCAGTAGTTATCCCGTAATTTTATTTTTACCCATATTGTTGACAATTTGTATGCTGCCGTATCAATTGACGAGTGGCGTGTATCTCCCGTGTACGATTTTCATCAAAATCGGTTGAGCATTATTATTCTATTTTACGATTTCTAATTATTATTAAAGATTCTTATAGTCTCTCTATTATGATATGATGTATGCTTCCCGTCTACAAAATACGATCAGAATTGGTTGAGAATTCATAAAAAAGTATTTTTTTACTTTTTTTACGGTTTCTAGATGTAATATTGACAATTCTTATAGTCCATCAGACTCCCGCGAACTAACGGTGGCAGCTTACGCCTGGCCCCCCGAATTCGGGAGAAGTCAACCGAGAGCCGCCGTCGCTCCCACTAACCGCGGTTCGAGTCCTTTGAAGTGGGAGATATTTCATCTGGGCCCCAACCCGGACGCTAACGCCCTCAATATCTATGTGGGCCCCAGGAGGCTGCCCACACCGAGGCCCATATACCCACATACCCCCTCCGTGACCAGGCGTGTAGCCTCTCCCCAGAGCGTCCCCCGGGCCACGACTAGGGCGTCATCCGCGTAATAAATTATGGGCGTCCAATAGCCAATAGCGACGCTCTATCCTGTGGCCAAAAGCCCCCCCTGCCCTCTCCCCGGAAATCGGGTACGTTAGATCGTGCTGTGAAATAGCTCCTTTAGGGATAGGCGAATGAAAAATATATATTGATATTTATCGTATTGATTTTTATAACCATAACTATAATTATCAGGTAAAAATATCGATATATCATCATTTATACAGAGGTTGACTCAAAGTTGCCTATTTTTTTTAACTTCTACAGAGAAAACTTTATTTATGTTTTCTGAAAAATCAAAATAATCCGGGTTGATTGATTGACCAATAGGATCGTTTGGCCGATCCTATTAATTAAAAATGCAGCTTAGCGTTTGAATTATTGCTGTATTTATTTTGTCGCTCGTAACCGATTACAGAAATTATTCTTCTTGTCAGTCCATGACAGATGTCTTCTTTATCTTTTTCAAGACTTGAAAGTCAGCCAGTCTATCATAAACAAAATAGAATGTGGCTGAAGCAAAATGAGATCTAACTATAGATATACAGTGTATTGGTAATTCGGCAACTTCCCTTTAGGAGGTGATAGGGATGACTATTTTCGATAAGTACCCCCCCCCCCCCCATAAGGGATGCAAAAGTGAACCATTTTTGTGTTAGAGCCTTTTCGGAAAGAGAACTGTCGTAGAATTAGGGAGCGCATTTATTAATTACCTTTTTTGTTTAGCGGACAACACAATAGCGCGTCTGTTTAATTTTGATATTTTAAACCATTTCATTTATTCAAGATACCAATAGAATAAAAATAAAACTTGTTTGCGGTTTTAGTAACAATAGTACATTAGTTGTGTTTTGGTGGATTTGAATTTGAGAAATAATGTTTAATTAAATACAATTATATGGTGTTCAAAATATAATAGAATATTTATTTCACAGCTTGTTATAATATATTAGTTGTTAATTATGACGTTCACGATAGTAATAGTATTAACTGTAGTATATTTGTCAACTGTTTCTATAATAAATGGTAATACTTGGGTGTCTATACGTATTTTAGGTTTAAGAAAAAAGAAATCAAATTAAAAATATGGAATAGAGAAAAGGAAGAAAAATATAATTTCATAAGTAATTTAGATTTTGTGAATGTGTTTATGTTTGTGTGATAATATACAAGACATGTCATTTCAACGTTTTAATTAAACTATTTAAAAAATAATCGTCACTAGTTAATTATAATCAAAGTTTGATTCTAAATATTCGATTCCGGAGAAATCTGTACTTTCATCTGCATCGGAATTTAAATCTTTATCTGAACTTGATGAATCAGACCCTGTCACAATTATTATAAAATATTGCACATCATCAATTATGTGATCTTGTTATCAGTATTTATTTTCGAAGTGTATCATATTATCACATTCTTTTCGCTAATGCTCTGCAGTGTCTTTGCTAAAGGACTCATTTATTATAGGGAGGAGTGTTTTGGCAGATAAATTAACATTTTTTGCTGCAACTTTTCTTTTTACCAGGCTGCAAATAAATTCAATTGCATTGAGATCACAGTGACATGGCGGCAACCTGACGACCGTGTGACCATAAGCTTCAAGCAATTGGTCTATCTCGTAGATTGGTTTGCCTTTGTTTTTTTTTTTAAATTAAAACATAAAGTTCAGCTTTCAAAGCATTTTCTGGATAAGATATGGCATTGTTGCTTAACTATTTCTTCAACACCTCTTTTTCATCATTGACACTTGGTGGTTTATTTGTACGTACACTTTCATATGAAGCATTATCTAATACAATGACGGATGACTGGCAAAGGTTAAGCAACAGTTTTTATGTCAACCACTTGGTAAAATTCTTTGTTCATGTCATGGTGATTATCTGCTGACAAGCTTTTTGTTTTAAATGCCAGTAAACAATTTTCAACAAACCCTTCTCTTGCTCCAGCATGATCAGTAATATATCTTTGTCCGAGAGAAATTGTCTTTATCACACCTGGTTCATCTGGGCTTTGCCAACACTTGTTGACTTAATGTGCAGTATGTATATATGTCTAGTCCAAATATATAACTGGTTTACCAGATTCTCTTAAACACTTCACGTTTCATAAATAATTGGTACGCCAATCTACAATGTTCATGTCTTTCAATTAATGTTATTCTTTTTGAAACACATTTTTTATATTTATAAACCAGTGCATTCAAAACCTCACTCAGACTTGTAATGCCTCCTTGAAAGTTTATCTCTTCTTATTAAAAGAACCCGATGTAGCTTTCTTAAAGTAAAAACTTCTTTTCTCACTGCATAAAATTGTCGAATTTAGTTTCGTATGGCACATTTGTCAAAATCATCGGGTTATTTTTTTTTACCTGTAGGTTTTTTTCCAGGCGTGCTCCAAACACCATTAGTTACCACCTTCCTTTTTTATTTTGAGATGGTGTATCTACTAATGCCTTAAATAAAAACCAAGTTAGTTAATTATCTCATCAAATAATACAAAGTATCAAAACTATTTAAGCCTACTACCGCAGAACAAAGATATTTTAAATTTGAGAAATTAGGACATACCAAACATTTAATCATAAAATTACATATACAAGGTGTCCAGAAAGGGTATCGGGTATTTGTTTTCGCGCCATATTCGAAACGGGGCGTCTAAAGGGTGCGGGGAGGGGTTCGTGGCGTCCGCCATTTTGTGGAGTTTTAGTCACGATGGAACAGTACTCGGGGACGCATCGCGCATTTTGCGTACCAGCGTATTATCGTAATGGTGATTCAATAGTGACTGCCCAACGTCTCTATCGTGCGGAATATCGTACACGCCACGCGCCAAGTGACGATAGCATTAGGAAATGGATCAGGATGTTCGAGAATACAGGTGCGACAGTTAAAATTCAAAACTCTGGTCGTCCTCGTT
Organism: Saturnia japonica; assembly: GCA_033032175.1. Classification (NCBI taxonomy): domain Eukaryota; kingdom Metazoa; phylum Arthropoda; class Insecta; order Lepidoptera; family Saturniidae; genus Saturnia; species Saturnia japonica. The sequence continues at coordinate 11,852,225 of CM065305.1, forward strand.
CAGTTCGCGATGAAGAAACAATTGAAGAAGTTGAGGCGTCGGTTCGTCAAAATCCGTCTTTATCTATCCGAAAGCGAAGCCAAGCGTTGAACATCAAAAAATCGTCTTTACATTCGATTTTAAAGAAAGACTTACATCTAAAAGCCTATAAAATTCAATTGGTTCAAGAATTGAAGGATACGGACTATGCTAATCGACTGAATTTTGCGAACGAAATGCTGCAGCGATTTAACAACTTTAACAACATACTGTTCAGTGACGAAGCAAATTTTCACCTGAATGGTCATGTTAATAAGCAGAATTGTCGGTACTGGGCAGTGGAGAATCCGAGACGAAAGCATGAACGACCCCTGCATAGCCCAAAGGTCGTTGTTTGGGCCGCTATGTCTGCTAAAGGCATAATTGGTCCTTATTTTCATGAAGATCAACGAGGCCGAGCAATTAATGTGAATAGTGACCGTTATTGCGATATGTTGCGAAATTTTTTGGTCCCAGAGTTGCAGGAGTTTGCAGGTTTCAACTCAAGAACGTGGTTCCAGCAAGATGGGGCCACTTGCCATACCTCAAATGACTCAATGGAAGTTGTTAACGAATTATTCCCTAATAAAGTCATTTCGCGAAGGGGTAACATCAACTGGCCTCCCAGAAGCCCCGACCTTAGCCCGCTTGACTATTTTGCATGGGGATACCTTAAACGTAAGGTTTATCAAAGCAATCCGACGAATCTAACCCAGTTAAAGCAAAACATCAGGTCAGAAATGGCAGCAATATCGATAGCTATGTGTCAACGTGTTATCGCCAATCTTCGTTTCCGTTTAGAAGAGTGCCAGCAACGTAACGGTCATCATTTGGATAACATCATCTTTTCCAAATAATTCTCCAATTCATATGCTAATAATAAACAATAAACTTTTTTATTGCATGCAAACAATTTTTGTTTCATTGAGCTTACAAATACCCGATACCCTTTCTGGACACCTTGTATATTCTGATATTATATACTGAATCATTCATGTAAAAGAATAAAATAACAATAGAAATAACATAAAACACTCATAAATACCTGTCATAGCAGCCACACGTTGTGTTATTTTTGCAAAGCCATTATTAGGGGCATGCGCTGCTTTTTATCGTTGGCAAAACATAATAATATTAAATATTATTTCTCTAGTGGCACTATGTAAAGTTTTACCTTGGTTTTGCATTAAAATAACACGCTAGCACGATAACAATGCAGTTCCTTTAGACAAAAGTAGTCTGTGGTTCGTTATAAAAATCTGCTTTTTGTATTAAGAAATATTTTTTAAATTATTTTAAAAACGTACGAATTTGCCTAAGCTCATCACCTGAAGTAAGCCCGCGAGTTGAATGCCTGAGGGCCTGAGGTGAAGAGTATCTCGCAACACAGTTTGCACGCCTCGCCTTACGCGTCTTTTTGTAGTGACGTGAGTGCTGTCTTTTAGAAAGTAACGTTATTTATTGTTTTTAATAATCCCAATCCATCAACTTCTGTTACAAAAAAATGTTTTATTTATCGCCAAGCACGGAAAATTTCGAAAAATGAATCTAATAATGATTAAATTTCAGATATTAATTTTTTCAGTCTTTATGTGAAATAATCCAGGAGTTGACAAACATTGGAAAATTGTTTCAAACACTTTTTTTAGTTCAACATTAGAATCGCTACCGTTTAATTTGATGCCGTGAAGGGGCGGGGGATGGAGGGGAGATTTAGAGGTAATCCTCCTGCGAAAGAAAAAGTAGGGAAACAATTTTTTTTATATATTGTGTTTATGCTTATCTAGGAGTTGTATATGAATTTTCAACGAATAATTATATCTTTCTAGTACTGGCCTGCCACTGCCGCAGCCCGCTCTCTTCGCTCGCTCGGCGCGTGCGTTATGATCACAGTTCAAACCATTTTTTTTTAATACGTGGAGAAACCCATCATGGGTACACACCCGCCCGGGGGGACGAGTGGTTATGTGAGACTCCTACTCACTAAAACTCCACGGTGTACCATCCGCTGCCATACAGGGGCAACACGGGAACTGCGGTGGAATAACGTCCATAGCGCGCATCCACCAGGTCCTCCTCCCAACGCCGGAGTACCTCTTCCTGCGCTCTCTGCCTGATAAAGCTAAACTCTGTGGGAGCCGGAGGCTCCCCACTTTCTTTCCTCCCCGCCGTAAACCGATATACGGCGGCGAGCACTTCCGCCTCCAGCTCCCACGGCGGGGAGCCGGCAAGAACAAAAGCCGCCCCCGCAGACACCGTCCGGTATCCGCGGACCACCCTTAGCTTAACGACACGCTGCGCAGCGCGCAGGACGCGTTTATTGTGGGCACTGAGGGTGGTCATCCAAATCGGTGCTCCGTAGACGGCCATGCTCCTGACGACTCCCGCATACAAACGGCGGCAGCTCGAGCCTGGCCCTCCCGAATTCGGGAGGAGCCTGCCAAGAGCCGCCGCAGTCCCAACTATACGCGGTCCGAGTTCCTTAAAATGGGACTCGAACCGCCGTCTTCCGTCCAAGGTGAGACCCAGATATTTCATCTGTGCCCCAATCCGGACCCTAACCCCTTCCATGTCTAGGACGGCCCCAGGGGGCGGTCCGCACCGAGGCCCGTGAAACAACAGGGCCTCAGTTTTCTCGAGGGCCACCCTGAGGCCCAACATCCTTATGCGCCTGACCACAAGGGCTACTCCCTCCATGGTCAGGTGCTCTACTTCCCTCCAGTTCCGCCCCTGGACCACGACTAGGGTGTCATCCGCGTAGCAAAAGATTCGTACTCCCTCAGGGAGTGCGCCACGGAGCACCCAGTCGTGGGCCATGTTCCACAGGAGCGGTCCCAATACTGACCCATGTGGAACCCCACACCTTACTTGGCGCTCGACCATCGACCCCTGGCTGTCCACGGAGGCAACAACCCTATCGTCAAGGTAATCCCCCAACAGCCACCGCAGGTACGGAGGCACTTCGAAGTACCGAAGTACCTTCCGTATAACGCTATGGGGCAGACTGTTGAATGCGTTGGCGATGTAAAGTGACACCGCCAACAGCCACTCTCCTCGATCTGTTGCCTCCGTGGACAATACCTTCAGGGCAGTGAGGGCGTCCACCGTGGAACGCCCCACCCGGAAGCCAAACTGCCCGTCTGACAGTTCCGGCCCCACATCTTTCATGTGCCGGACGACACGAGAAGCTATAATACGCTCTAGCATTTTTCCCATGTCATCCAACAGCACCAGGGGCCGATAAGATGACGCGCAGTCTGGAGGGCGGCCCTCCTTCGCCAGAAGGCACAGCCGACCCTCCTTCCAGGGCTTCGGGAACCGTCCGACCGCTATACATCGGTCAAACAGCTCCTGAAGCTCTCCGCCTAAATGGCCGAGTGCCAACGACAGAACTCGGCACGGAACACCATCCGCGCCGGACGTCCTCCGTTCATGGCGGAGGCGCCCCGATACCAGCCCCATCTCCGAGTCTGTTACGGGATGGGGCGTGTCCGGCATCACAACAATGCCTGCCCGAGGAGGCATCGGCGGTGGAGGGAACTCGGGAGGGTCGGGAAACAATGTACTCACGACCCTCCCCACAAGCTCCGGCTGAAGGGTTTCCGTTATGGGGGATGCCTGCCCTCGGAATTTTTTCCGGGCCACCCGATACGGGCGCTCCCATGGGTCCCCCTCCAGTGTTTGGAAGAGCTCCTCCCAGGCCTCATCCTTGGCCCGGCGACCTGCAGGGACATTCTACAATCCCTGTAGGCACCATGCAGCCGGACCTCCTCCCCGGGTTCTCGATTGCGCCGCCGGCGGCTACGCTGTAGCAGCCGCCGTGCCGCGGAGCAGGCCGCGTGGAGATCCGCAATCTCCGGCGATCACCAGTACACTGCCCGCCTATTTTGAGGATGGTTATTGCTCCGCGGCATCGACGCGTCGCAGAATTCCGTGAGAGCCGCACGGAAGTGGGCTGCAAACGCGTCGATCTCCTCCGTTGAAGGAGCCGGCGACCGCCAGCTCTGTACACAGGCCACCCCTTCCACCATCTCACGATTGAGGCGACCAATAACCCACCGAGGGAACACCGCACCTCTGCGTGGGCTGTTTATTACGCCCCCCGTGGAGGTGGAGACCTCAAACCGAATATATCGGTGATCCGATAAGGTCTCAACCTCCTGTAGGACTCGCCATCCATGCACACGGTGTGCGACAGGGGCCGTGGCGAACGAAACGTACACCACAGACCCTCCGTTATGTCGCACGCACGTGTGCGCTGTTCCTCTGTTGAGGAGAGACAGTCCAACCACCTCAACCATCCACTCCTCAACTACCGATCCTCTCGGGTCCGTGGCCACCGCCCCCCACGCCCGTGACTTGGCATTAAGGTCGCCAAGCAGGATGACAGGGAGCGGCGGCAGCCGCTTCACCGCCTGCCCTAGGGAGTCAAGTTTTCTCCCCTGGCGGCCGCCACGAACCTAACCCCCCTCTCCTTGACTGAGAGAGGCGAGCCCGAACTGTAGATCGCCACGCCTATGTTCCACTCCGCCACTGACTGCACAAACAAGTCCTGTGCAGCGGCGGAGTGGTTCAGATTTGTCTGGAGGAAGCTTGTACGGGCGTGGTCCATTAGTGGTCCATACAAGCTCCCTCCGTATTCACACCGACTACTCCCTGGCTCACTTATAGCAGCGCATGAGCTTTTCCTTCAATGTATGGATTCGGGCCACACTCCAGCCAACAAGGAGGCGCCCAGCCTCAACCAACACCCTGGCCGCAGGAAGTGGAAGCGAGAGGTGCGCAACTCCCCCCCCCCCCAATTATTATGGCGTATTTCACCAACTCTTATCTGGGACGCCTCACAGCAGCCCTTAACTGCCACTGCCACAACCAGCTCCTCCCTCTCCACCGTTTCGTCGATACCGATTATTCTGATGTCAGCCCTCTTTATCGGCCTGGTCACTGTCGCTACTCCAGACATCACTTCCTTCAGCTTCAGTGCCAGGCCGTCCGCCTTTTCAGCACCACTGGCACCAGGAAGCTCGATAATCCTGGGGCCAGTGGCTGTCTCCCGGACCTTTATATCATCAATTCCTAATCCCGCAACCTGAACTGCCGCCCGCGCCTCAGTAAGAGCCGTCTTATAATCCAAACCCTTGGCCACTGCTTCAGGCTGCAATGTAATCAAAATATTTCCCGTTTTCGCAACATTTTTCATTGATGCTCCGCTCGTAGTGATGTTATTAAGGGTGTCTAGACGCTCACGAGTCTATTTGCATCCAGCGGATTCCCTTCACCACAGAACAGGGGGTTATTCTTGACAGTGATTCAATTCCTTGTTCCTGATTCGATTTTACTTTTGATTTGAACTCGATCCTACAAGTGACTCTTGAAACACACTGAACCCACAATCAATTTAATGGTCGATCAAATCATTTCAACGACGATGTTTGTATCCGGTCACAGTATACACACAACACGTCATTTAAAGTATTATTAATGTTTACTTGGATTATTTTTATTCTATCATTTTGTACATAGATAACGCTATTGAAAGATTAATTTAAAGTTTTGTAGTTCATTATATCATATTTAATATATAAACAACTAATTAAAAGATTAAAAACTACGATCAAGGTTCATTTATTTTAATCTGTGCCACACGAGGAATTTTTTGATCTGTGACATGAACTGTAGTGCTGCCAAGAAGCTTATACCCAGTGCTGATCGTTTCTGATTTTTCGTAAAAAGAAATGAAACGCTTATTACGCTCCAGGAAACGCTCGCTTACAAACGGTTATAAAAAATACGTTTAAAAAAAAAAAAAGAATTTCAGAAAGTTCAAGAACTGCACTGAAAAAACGAACATTGGACGTTTAACCAAAAAACCCGTTTTTATTTGTTCCTTCAGTTTGGTTTTTTTACAACCAAATTTGTATTGTATTTCGTTAGTAATAAAATAAGATTCATTGTAGCGTATTCGTTACTTCAAATTTAAAGTAGTTTCTTGTAATGGTTTACTGTTCATTCAATTAAAGTCCATAAAACAATGATTATGGATCTGTTCTATCAAAAACGATCTCGTTCGTTTTTAAACTTGTTGTTGTTAAATAGAGTAACAGTTAATTCGTTTTTCATAGAAGAACTGGATAATAAAAGCGTTTCTACACAAAACGCTCAGTACTAAATTACTAATGAACTGTCACATCCGGTCACATCTGACTAATCTGACATCACACGAATTAAAGCGTTTATTAAATTTATATCTAGATAAAGTTTAAACGAAGTGTAGCGACATCTCTCGCCACAACTGACGCATCAACGCAACTACGTAGCGACACATAGCGACACCTATCGAGCTACATAAGACGCATCCTACTATCCTACATCGCTCTATAGAAATTAACTCTATCGTTGAGTATATATACAAGAACCCGACTACAACAGTCGGGGCAGCTGACCGCCAGACATATCACCCGTCTGGCCGGAGGATCCTCCCTTTTCTATGGCGGATGAGGAACTTTACTCTCTGTTCCTCGTCTCCGCTACTAAACGAAGTATCCTATATGTACCTTTTAAAAATAGTGACGTGGGGTATTAGAAAAATATCCATGTCCGCTAAAAATCGTAACAAAAACATCGATCTTTTGGTGTTGGCCAAGTGGGCGAGCATTTTTGTGTGACACATCGGTTAACGGTACCTCGAACTCTATTTTACAGTACACTTTGCTAATATCAATGGTTGCTGTTTTCTTCCTAACATCGATGTTTTGATACCATCCAAGTGAACGAGCTGAATGAATATTTTTTTTAGGTGTGACGTCGGGCTCTCGGACCCTATGGAAACATAATTGTTTCATTTTTTTTCCTAACATCGATGTATTGATGTTTTGGAGATCTTAACCTCGAACATCCCTAGCACAAAGCATGAAATAAAAACATAAGAAGCAGGGCTCCAGAAAGGAATGGGAATTTTTAAAAAATGGTTTTTTTAAATCAATTATTTTTGAAAATAATATAATCAATTATAAAATTATTGATTTTTGTTTAAAAAATAATCAATTTTCTTAATAATCAATTTTCTTTTTCATATTTTCTTCAAAAATTAAATGAAACACCTGAAATATTCACAAACATAACTTTCTTAATGAAATAATCAATTTAAATAAGATTTTTTTTTATTAATATCGGAGAATGCCCACTCTTGTACCAAATTTTGTTGTTTAACAAGGTTGAATAAAAATTAAACAATGTTTTTTTCTCATATTATTTTACGACCTTTTGTCCTCGGAATTTGTTTTTCTAAGTAGGAATATTCTTTAAGCTTTTATTTATAGTCTATAATATAAGTATAAGTATAAGTCTATATATAATATATATGTATAAACTAATTTAAAAGAGCAGAAGAGTTTTTTGTTTTTTGTTTATTTAAACACGCTAATCTCTGAAACTACCAGACGGGTTCTTTTTGTATACGATAGCTTCATTCAAGAGGAGTAGTACAGGATATCTAGCTTTAAGGTGCACATCCCAGCTAGCCTTTAATATTGATTTTTGTTAAGAAAGTCGCAACACGAAGCTCCCCCAAACAGTTTTTTCGGCGTGAGCTGCGATAATTTTTAGTGGTATGTAAATACAATGTGGTACAAAAATATTGGGCCTTAGTATATCAAAAAAATAGTCAGGGATAGCATATGCCTATCTCTTATGTATAGGTTTCAATAAGCTATTTTATGACAAAGTTTCGTAGGGTTTGTCGTATAAAATGAACACGGGTGAATCTGTGGAACACAGCTAGAAATTATTATACACTGCGTAAATAAAAAGCAACTCATTATTTAATTATAAATAACGATATTAATGGGTTATATTAAGGGCCATTGAAGTTTTTGATGGGATCTTGAAGTGACATGTTGTGGTTTTTATTTTTAACTAGCTGACCCGCACATCTTTTTCTGCGTCAACTAAGAGAGAGAGAGACGTTAGAAAGAGTGGGTCATCGGTACCTATAGTACAATTCTAAAATAGCTGAAACATTCTTTAATTTGCTGCGGAGTTATTTTAAAACTGTGATATCTCCTAAGATATTTATTGAAATCAATTGATGTCAAGGACAATTTTGTATAAAATTAAATACTTGTGATGAATATTGTATTTATTTCAATAAGGATTAATACCTTGTTTATAGAAACATCTTCGCAAATAATGCATTATTTTAGAACAAACTTTATTACCATAAAAAAAGCTTATATTGAGTCAACTATATAAGATAGCCAAATGCGTTAACAGATTTTTTTTTTTACTTTTTAAGAGAAACAATTCTGTCATACATGGTTGTTGCGTAACTTTAACAATTTACGCAGTGCATGCAACGGAAGTTCTCGAATGCAATAAATTTTCCCCGTTTTTGCAACATTTTTCATTGATTCTCAGCTCCTATTGGTCGTAGTGTGATGTTATATAGCCTATTAGCCTTCTTCGAGCAATGTGATATCCAACAAAAAAAAATTTTTTTCCATTCGAACAAGTAGTTCCTGAGATTAGCGCGTTCATCCAAGCAAACAGACAAAGAAACTCTTCAGCTTTATAATATAATAGTAGATTCATTAACTTAGGTTTTAGACCCTATATTATGTAATACTAATAGCGTTTTGTGTTATATAGCTTGGTTATTGTGCTTATGTGAAGTGGATCATAAATATAAACTGGAAATAATAGATTTTTATATATTTTTTTTTATTATTAATTGATTTTTTGCACATCCCTAGCGCCAGATCCTGAAAAAAATTGTTATACCATTTCCATTTCTTTATTTTCTCGATGACAGCTCCTGCGAAAACTTGAACGAGCGACTTTTTTACATTATGTATGCATTATTTTATTAAAATATGATGTTTACACACATACAAGGTTATACCAGAGTCAGAGAAACTGATAGGGATGGAGCTATATCGATAAAAGTAACACGATATCAGACCCGATATTTTTTTACAAAATGTAAGAAACTAAACTACTGCCGGATACTTTTGTACAAATTTATTAACTAATATTATATTTCATTACAAGATGTTACACGTATTAATTCTTGATTGATAATGCCAACCTCTTCTAAATTTTCGAAGTTGTTGTAAAATAACTAGGTATAAGTAGGTACTCGACAATGAAACGAAATAATTATAACGACAGGTAATCTTTATTTATTTATATTTGAATGTTTTTGTTGTATTTGTCTTTGTTCAAAATATAATATATATGCGATCGATATCATTACTTATTTGGTGACAACACTACAACTATCAAATTAGAACTGTCATCGAGAAAATAAACAAATGGAAATAGTTTTATGCAGAGATATATAACGATTGTTTTAAGTTTATTTACTACGTAGGTACTTTGTTAGGAGCCTTTGGTTCTCTTTTCTCTCGGTAGAGAGTAGTATATTCTTTGCTTTGGTTATTGGTTTATGGTTAGGAGCATAGACCAATAACCAGAGGGTTAGGAGCCCGTATCACTGTGTTATCTATGGCTAGGAGTATTCTGTATTAATATTCTCGATTAATGACTACGTTTGTCTATGGTTTTAAACCTAGAACACTTTAAGCTAGAATATTAGGTATCGGGCGGTTTGATTATATTGTTTTTAAAATCTTTAATAGGTACATAATATATTTAGTATGAATAATTCTGCGGCAAAGGTATGTGATTTAAAAAAATTGTTTATTATACTAAATAAAACAATTTAAACCCAGAATATATCGTTTTAGGTTGGCGAAATATTTACAGAGGCTGGAGTTGCTTTTAATAAACTTGCAGATTTGACTATGTTGCTGCATCCAATCGCTGATACAACTCCAAGGTTTTTATTAATATTTTGTACTAGCTGTGTCCCGCGGTTACACCCGTGTTAATTTTATCCGACAAACACCGCGCCGTTGATGCACCCGTGTAGTCTATCATAATAATTGTTCTTCCCACAGGTACAAATTATTTTAATTTTTCATTATCTCCTAAATAAACTATGTGTCCAAATAACATACTATAACGAGCAAAATTTAACTTCATAAAATTGTCTTTATGATGAAGTAGCTTTTGTTTTGGAGTAATAAACTATGTCTAAAAATAATGCTCATAAATAATTTTTCATTTTCAATAAACCTTTGTCAAAAAATACCTTATTGTGGCTTATTTATAAGAGATAGGCATATTCTATCGCTGACTAGTTTTTAGATATTCTAAGGATCAATATATATGTTGAACATTGTATTTCCATATCATTTACGATTATGCCAGGGCATATAGATAAAGCAGTTTGGGATGGCATCATCTTCCGACTTACGTAATAAAAATTAATATTTAAGGCTTGCTGAGACTTGTAGCCTATACTATTCCTCATGAGTTTGGCTATCATAACAAAAAGAAACTTTTTAAATCCGACTGGCAGTTCCAGAGACTAGCATGTTTAATCAAACAAAAAAATGATTCTGCTTTATTATAATATTAGTATAGTCTGATAGCACATCATCTGAATACAACAGTTAATGTAGTTGATCTAAAATTATTTTGTGTTACCCTAACTAACATTAATTAGCAATGTTTTCAGGTATTACTCTTCATTCACAAACATTACTTGTAAAAGTAAGAATTGATTTTAGAAAAATATTGTAAGAAGTGTTAAGCTGGTAAACCTATTTCAATATAGAAATGAAATATTTTTTCAGTGTTTCTACAAAAACTCCCGTAAAGAGAAAAATAGTAGATGACAGATCTACTACAAGTACTGTAACATCTGGACAGGGTCAACAAAACATACATAAGACACCTATAGCAAAACAGGTAATTTCTTTATGAATAATGTGTCTTATTAAATTCTTAAGGATTTTTTTATGATGGTTAGTAGCTTTTCTTAATGTCAACCTTATTATATCACTATAATGATAGTGAAACAGCCCTGATAATTGAACACCAATACTCATGTGTAAAAATCTTGAAACTTTTAAATTAAGTAAATATGTACTTTGAAGTTCGGCTTTAAAGGCTTCTGTTCGAGATTAAAAAGAGAGGTATAAGAAATTAAATCCACATAGTTAAAAAAGAAACATAGCTCTATCCATCTGATCCCATTTAAATTTATGTATTTTATGTAAATAATGACACAAGCATACATATAAGCTGTTTGATGTTAAGCTATATCCATGTGTCCATGAGTCCACAATAATAAACTGTAATTTGAATTTTGATACTTATACCAAAATTTTATGATAAAGTAAATCATACCATATCATAGTACACTAAAATTGTTCCATGTAGATTGATATACTATGTGTGCTTGTCGTGGCTTTTGACCAGGAATAGTGATAGTGTATTGTAAGGCTATCTGCTAATGAAATGCTAGTGAAATTTGTCATTGTTCTTTGAATTGACATGATATATTACAGATTGAACATTTTTTTACTGAGCAAGTGTAATATATCTTCAACTACATCTTTATTATAATTCAGGTAAAATTTAGAACAAGTTGAAATTGAGTATTGATATAAAATTAGGAAAACAAAATATTGGTTATAATGCCGGATTCTTCCTTAAAATATTTATGTTTAATCTGATTTAATGTAATGTTGGGTTGACTCATTGAATCTAAAAAAAATTGTAAATAGAATATTACAGTCAAAATCTGTTATAACGACATCGAAGGGACTGTTCATATTCAGTAGTAAAAATCGATAGTCGTAACAACGGGTGATGTTTGGAAAAATATATTTATTCAACTATGTACATTTTGTTTATTACACATAAGTACAATGCATATTATTTTTCTGTGAGCATAAAATCTGTAACTTTGGTCTGTTTGGAACACTTCTGTTGTGCATAGATATTTTGTAATTCACGTTGGATTTTACTTAATGTATCGTCATAATTAATGTGGATATGGAACTGTTCATTAAAAAGAACAATCTTTCTTAATACACTAACAGCATTGATACCATCATTCAAAGTTGGTACAGTAAATTGTTCTTCAGAGTCTTCCTGTTCGTCATCTTCCTCTTGAACATCTCGTACAATATCATCTTCCGTAGCTCGTGCGCAAATTGCAATAGAGTTATCTACATCAATGAACTCTGCTGCTTCAGTAGTAGATAAAGCAGGTCGTAAATTTTGGACTAATTGAGCAAGAGAAATATTGTCCTCTCCATCATCATCAGTCACATCATCTGAGGTTATTGTTAAGAGGTCTTTAAAACCAGCATGTTTAAAGCAGTTAGCTATAGTGTTTTGGGAAACGTTTTCCATGCTTCTGATATCATCAAGATGGCATCAAGAACGGTAAAGCTTTTTTGGTCGCTACTGTCAAGGTTTTGTATTAACTTAAACACTTGCAGTCTTCTATAGTGAGATTTTAAACACCTTATTACACCTTAGTCCATTGGTTGCAATACAGATGTAACATTTGGTGGTAAGAACACAAGTTTAATGCATTTTAGATTAGTAACAGCCGGATGAGCAGGACAGTTATCAACCAAAAGTAGAACTTTCTGTTTGTTTCCTTTCAATTCAGCGTCCCAGTTTCTTAACCATCTCTCAAAAATGTCTGATGTCATGAATGACTTCACATTGTTTTCATACGTTACCGGCAGTGAGTGTGTTTTTAAAGCATCTTGGTTTCTTAGATTTGCCAATAACTAAAAACTTTCTTTTACAGGATCCTGTCATATTTGCTGCAACCATGATCGTTAATCTTGTCTTAGACATTTTTCCTCCCGAACAATTCTGTCCTTTCTTTTTTGTCTGGTTTCATATTGTAAAAAAGTCCAGTTTCGTCTTCGTTAAAAATTTCATCTGGTCCGTAGTCTTCGAATAATGTAGGCCACTTTTGCGTTATCCATTCTTCTACAGTATCCTTATCAACACTAGCAGCTTCACCACTCATTTTCCCGCCGACAATACCGTGCCGAGCCTGGAAACGTTGAATCCAACTAGACGAGCAAACAAAATCGCCAAAACGTTGAGCAAAATCGTTAGCTTTTTGTTGAAGAATCAGTTCGTTTATTGGCACATTATTAGTCCTTTGATATTTAAACCACTTTAACGAAGCTTTCTCAATATTCGTATGCTTCGTTGTTCTGGCTCGTTTCATGTTCAAAAAATTATTGTCATAAAGCGTTTGAATTTTTTTTCGCTCTTTCCAAATGGTTGAAATTGTCGAGTGTGATACACCATATTCCTTTGCTAAGTCTTTGTTTGAAATTCCGCTCTCTAGCTTGGATATAATACGCGATTTTTCTTCACTATTAATTTGTTTTCTTTTTCTTTGCGACCTATTGAAAGTTTCACGAATAACTCCACAAAGTTTTGGTGCGTCTTGTGTATAGATAAGTAACAAACTAACTGAAGAGATATGAAGAAGCGGGCTTTGACTCTACTGCATGCACGTGTTTTGTTTCTAAGAATTAGAAAAGACCCTACCCTAAACTAAATCCTATTGTTTTCTTTACTTATTTTAATAGCCATTGAAGACAAATGTGGATACCTATTCAAATTGTTTACAATACAGCTTAGCCTGTCGTTCTAACAGATCTAATTCTCCGAAATATTAGTTAAATGTGGTCGTTTTATGAGGTATGTCATTATTAGCAATGTCATATAAAGCAATGTTTTTAATAAGGTGGTCATATAGCATTCAGCCGGGACCTTTGTTCTAGGTTATTATAACCGGCATGTTGTTCTAAACAATGTCGCAGTAAACGGTTTTGACTGTATTTCTGAATCAGTGGTTGAATTACTGAAATGAATTTAAATAGAGGTGACCAAGATTTGCTTGGTATCTAAAAAATCTAAAAAAAGAAAAGCCACCTATCTAAGTTAAACTTGGAATCTAAAACATCTAAATACAAAATTTCATCTAAATCATTGGAGGCATTTCCAATAATACCAATTGCATATAAGTACCTATACAGGGTATTAGTAGACCGCTCCCGAAAATGAAGACAGACGATAGTACTAATGACACCTTTGATGACGGGATGGAAAAAAAATTGATCCTGATAAAAAAAAAAATCATATTAGTTTATGGATATTACGTGTAGCGTGGAGGCAGACAGACTATATCGACAGACCAAGCGCCGTGTGTCGCGTACCGATCCACACTGGCTGTCGCCGCCCGGTGCGGTGCAGCGGTGTATGCGAGGTTGCCGCTTATTACAACGCCGCATGATGCGCGTGCACTGCACGTTGCCGCTCTGGTCGGAGTATGTATTATTTATCATCCCATATCACTCCCCCGCTGAGACCGTTGCTACGGGCGATAGTATCAGAGAAATGGACTTTCCTCCCAGAACGTGTTATCCTTTGATCATCTTTCACTACGTTGCTCTTAGTGGTTTTGTTCTTAACGTAGTCTGTGTCTAATGTGTACGCTGGTTTCAGGCGATCAATAGATACAGTCATTTCTTTGTTTTTAATTAGTATCTTGTAAGTTTTGTTTCCTCTCTCTAAAACCTTGTATGGCCCTGTATACGCGGGTTGTAAGGATGATCGTAAGGCATCTTGTCGTAAAAATATTTGATCTGCTGTATGTAGATCATTGAATACGAAGATTGGTTTCAGTGTATGATGTGATGCCGGAGTTGGTTTTAGTTTTGCTGCGAAAGACCTTAACCTCGAGGCATAATCCGTAAAATCGGGTACCAGCTGTGGTTCTTTCACATCGAAAAATTCTCCAGGCAGACGCAGAGGTTCACCGTACAGTAGTTCGGCTACGGAAGTTTTCAAGTCGTTTTTCCATGCACTGCGTATGCCTAATAATACCAGTGGTAGAGATTCCGTCCAGTACTGGTTATCGTGACACATAATAGCCGTTTTCAGTTGCCTATGGAAGCGTTCTATAATACCATTAGCTATTGGGTGGTAAGCAGTTGTTGTTTTGTGGTGAAATCCAATTATTTTAGCAATGGACTTGAATAAGCTGGATTCAAATTGCTTTCCACGGTCAGTAATACTACTCACTGGGACACCCAAAACGTGAAATCCAACCTGATACTAATGCTTTAGCTGATGTCTCAGCCTTAATATCAGTGATAGGAATAGCTTCAGGCCATCTGGAAAACCTGTCGATTGCGGTCAGGCAGTATTTATATCCATTTGACAGTGGTAGCGGCCCTATAAGATCGATGTGCACATGTATGAATCTAGCTGGCGGTAAAGAGTAGGTACTTAATGGTGCCGAGACGTGCCTGGTAATCTTCGCACGTTGACAAGAGAGACACACTCGACTCCACTCACGGCAGTCCTTTCTAATTCCTGGCCATACGAATCTGCTGGTGATTAGCTTAATCGATGCATTTGCTCCAGGGTGACTAAAAGAATGCATTGCTTCGTATAACTGGCGTCTCATAGACTCCACGATAAAAGGTCTAGGGACAGGCGTGCTTGTATCGCAAAAAAGGTGAATTGGTGTACCTGGTATGCGGATTTTCTGCAAGTCAAGTGAACATCCTTCGGACAGCAGCTTGCTTAGCTCAGGGTCGTTTTGCTGTTGTTGAGCCAACTTCTTATAGTCGATAGCGCCTTTGATGTCATCAACCTCGACTCTGGACAGGGTGTCAGCTACTACGTTGTCCTTTCCGCTTATATGCTGGACATCCGTGGAGAACTGAGCGATGTAGTCCAGGTAACGAAACTGTCTGGGAGAGCTTTTATCTCTATTAGTTTCGAACGCATGTGTAAGTGGTCGATGATCCGTGTAAATAGTAAATGGTCGGGCTTCTAACATATATCGGAAGTATTGGATAGATTTGTATACTGCCAAAAGCTCTCTATCGTACGGGCTATACTTAATTTGAGCAGGGCTTAATTTTCGGGAGAAGAATGCTAAAGGTTGCCATTCGTTGCCGAATTTCTGTTGGAGTACCCCGCCGATAGCTGTACTGGAGGCGTCGGTAACTAAGGAAAGTTTACGGCTGCAATCAGGGTGAGCGAGTAAGGCTGCATTCTTGAGTCCGTCTTTGCACGACATGAAAGCCTTTTGCTCTTCTTTAGTGAGTTCTATCGATTGTGAACTTTTAGTACTACTTTTAAGTATGTCATTCAACGGTGCCTGCAGTTCGGCACAGTGAGGTATGAATCTATGGTAAAAATTGTACATACCGAGGAATCTACGTAACTCCCTGATTGTTTTGGGTTCTGGAAACTTCTTTATCGCTTCTATTCTGTCATCCGTCGGCTGGATTCCATCAGCTGATACGTGGTATCCCAAGAAGTTTATGGCAGGAACTCCAAAGATACATTTTGAAGTGTTGAGTACCACTCCATATTGCTGCAGCCTCCTGAAAATTTCGTGTAAATGGCGTTCATGATCTTCTTTCGAGACAGAATAAATTAGGAGATCGTCGATGAATCCGTAACAAAAATCAAGACCTCTAGTGACCTCGTCTATAAATCTTTGGAACGTTTGGCCTGCGTTTCTAAGTCCAAATGTCATATTGGGGAATTCGTACAAACCAAATGGTGTTGCGATGGCTGTCTTACATATATCAGGTGGGTAGACTTTTATTTGGTTGTACGCTTTTACTAGGTCTATTTTTGAATAGACATTGCATCCAGAAAGATCTAGGTTGAAATCATGAATGTGCTTTAGCGGGTACTTATCTGGGATAGTCCTAGCGTTGAGAGCGCGGTAATCACCGCATGGACGCCATCCGTTGTCCTTCTTTGGTGCTAGGTGTAAAGGTGAGGACCACGGGCTGTCTGATGGGCGTGCTGTTCCATTTTTGATCATCTCCAGGAACTCATTTTTGGCAATCTGTAACTTATCAGGAGGTAAACGGCGAGGTCGATTTGTAACAGGGGGTCCTGGAGTAGTTTTGATTTAGTGTACTGTATTATGGTTACAGGTGCTTGGTGTACCAGCTGGCCTAGTGATATCGGGGTACTGCTTTAGGATTGATAGATATTGATTGTCACAGTCAATGCTAGTTTTGATAGACGAGACTTTTTCATTAGGCTTTACGGGATATGCGTCAGTGACTAACGATGTGGTATTATCGATCAAGCGGTGGTTAGCACAGTCAACAAGGATGTTGAAGTGAGACAAAAAATCAATACCTATAATAGCCTTAGTAACATCTGCTATTACGAATCTCCATGACAGCTCTCGGCGGAGGCCGAAGTCCAGAGATAAATGAGCAAAACCGTAAGTATGTATTACTGACCCGTTAGCTGCAAATAGATCGTATCCTGTCTTACGGCACTTACTCTTGGCTGCAGAACGTGGAAAAACGCAGAGATCAGAGCCTGTGTCCACGAGAAACTGCATCTTTGTCCTGCGATCTGTCACGAAGAGGCGGCCAGAGGTTTGGTGACAGCCGTTGGCCGCTACTGACGGCTGCCGTGGAAGTTTCCCGCGTTGAACTCGCACGGCGCGGTACACTTGAGAGCTTTGTCTTTGAATCGGCGATGGTACCAGCAGAAGCGGTGATTTGCCGGCGAACGGTGTTGGGATGAGCTCCTTCGCCGACTGGCTGAACGGTGACGAGGTCTTGACCTGACTTCAGTTGTTAAGGCTGCGATTTGGCGCGTGAGGTCAGCCATATTCGCCATCATCTGCTCCACGAGGGTAGTATTAGATTGAGTGCTAGAACTTGTGCTGGCTATATGGGGTGAAGGTGGCGCGATTTCGTAGACCTTATCTGCTAACTCCGCGATTTTTGCTAGTGGAGTGTCGGTCTGAGTAGCAATTACGGTTTGCACATTTTGAGGTAGTCGTGTAGCCCACAACATCTTCATAAATTCATCGGGTACTGAAGCTAATGATTGTAGGTGGCGTAAAAATTGTGATGGTTTTCGATCCCCGATTTCTTCGTGCATCAACAATTGTTGAGCTTTCCTTTCTTTAGAGGCCGACAGACGCTTAATTATTTCTGATTTCAGCGTGTCGTATTTATTTTCTCTTGGGGGTGAGGTGATAAGATCTAAAACTTCCGCTGCGTTTTGGTTTCCGAGTTGCGAGATAACGTAATAAAATTTCGTAGTATCTGCTGTTATATTAGATACGATAAACTGTGCTTCTAGTTGAGCAAACCACACATCGGGGCGATCCGGCCAAAACTCGGGTATTTTCACACCTACTCGACATGCTTCTTGTGGCTCCATAATTATTTTTCGTCGCGTTGGTATGATTGACCTTGCTTGTTTTGAAGGACACAACGTCGTACGTCGATGCGGCGCGACTAGAATGAATAGCGATGAAAGTAACTCACAGTTTTCTGATGTTGCGTTTTGTATTCATTAATCCACGTTAATCACTATTGTATGATCAATATTGAAAATGTTCATTGTCGGGGTCACCACTATGGATATTACGTGTAGCGTGGAGGCAGACAGACTATATCGACAGACCGAGCGCCGTGTGTCGCGTACCGATCCACACTGGCTGTCGCCGCCCGGTGCGGTGCAGCGGTGTATGCGAGGTTGCCGCTTATTACAACGCCGCATAATGCGCGTGCACTGCACATTGCCGCTCTGGTCGGAGTATGTATTATTTATCATCCCATAAGTTAAACTTTTTATTAGCATTATTTACGCTCCATCATGTTAGTACAACTTAATGAAACGAGAATTTTGAAAAATAAAATACAATACTTTACTAAAAAAAAACCAGCAATGAACACCAAATTAAATACAGCTGATTGTTCGGGTCAAATAACGCGCAGGCGCGGCGCGTCGCGGCGCCAGACCAGCGCGAGCGCGGCGCGGTGCCAATCTCGCGCGGCCCGCAGCTGGCGATCGCACAAATACTTATTTATAATATTGTCTAAATACCTAACTTATCTACTTTGCCACTGTGCTAGTGTCTACCTGGCCACTTTCATTCGAATTCTCCGGTTGAATTAAAAAAGTAACGGGTTCGATTCCCCGCGAATGAAAAAAATACTTAAATAAAATTTTAACAAGCATTGAGCCATGTTTTTTAATCCATCGTGTAAGAATGTTTATTATTCTGATGTATTCAGTTATGTACCTATTCATATCGGTTCAGTACTAAGTTATTTATAAAAAATGTAGGTATGAAACAGCTTACCGATCTAAAGCTTCCGTGGTCTTATGAGATGCGGCTCAAATTGTGCCCCATTCATTTCGAGGCAGATTTGGGCTCGGCGTTGCGTATCCTCATGCAGGCATCATCGTGGAGTCCTCGACCCAGTCCGCACGTAGTTTGTCGAAAACATCCACGGTCCTTTGGTACATTTCGTTGGCACTAACACACTTACGATTAAAAGCACATTCTCTCACATACCCCTACAGAAAGAAGACTAACGGGGTCAGATCGGGTGACAGAGGTGGCCAAGAGTATGGTCCTAGTCTGCCGATCCAGCGATCATCAAATAGCTCAGTGAGGCGCTCACGGACGAATCTGAGGATGTGGGGTACACCATCATGCTGAAACCATTTTTGGCGATATTCAGCTAATGATAAATCGTCTAAAATGTCCTCCGACTGTTCATTTATGAGGTTTAAATATCGCTGTCCGTCAAGTTGCTGTGGCAGAATCATTGGTTCTAGTATGCGATCCTTAAATAAACCTGCCCATACGTTAACCGACCATCGGGTTTGGTGCCTGGTTTGTAGAACAGCGTGCGGGTTCACCTCGGAATAAACGTGTGTATTTCTTCGGTTCCACAGCCCGTTTCCTGTAAATGTCTACTCGTCCGTCCAGATCACGTGTTCAATGAAACCAGGCACACGTTGTTGCGGGTCTTATCCAATGGTAAAAAACTCGCCAGTGATCGTTCTCACCGGATACCAAGCTTGCACTTTGTGCACTTTTTATGGGCACATTCGTTTACGCTTTAACACCTTGGAAACTGTCCAGTATAACACACTTGTTACATCTCGAAGCCTTAACAATTTAACAATACCTCGTTTAACTAAGTTCGGATTTCAGCGAACGACATCAAAAATGATCTCCTCGAACTGAATAGCCACTTGACTTCCACCTCCTGTCGCTACTGGGGCAGTGGGCCGATTTTCCAACACTCGCTGAATAGCTGCTGTTATCAGGCGAGAGTCAGTCGGATGTCCAGCTGTCGGGAATCTCTCTCGGTAAATTCGTAATGCACGCGAAGCATTCCCGCGTGCTTCTCCAAGGCACATTATTCATTAACATGCTACCGTATTCACGAACACTATAAACGTATGCGTTAGGCATTATTAAAACAAAACTCTCATAAAATCAACACAATCTTAAAAAGAAACAAAAAACGTAACAATCAAATAATGACAAGAATTTAGTTAACAATACGATTGAACGAATATCTATCGCCCACGCACGCGCACATGAAATGAAAGTCAAAGTGTAACTGTCCCAAGAACTAAAAATACTAAACTTAATAATCAACCCCGCCAAAAGAAATAAAGCGCCGCGGGCCGCCTCCTTGCAGTAGCCCTTCGTTAGCGTCGAAAGCGGCACTTTGATCTTTTCCGCAGATCGATAAACCGTTATACCTACATTCACGACTATTATTTCATAAGTTTAGTTATCCCTACTGACTAGTCTTCATATGGAATTTAGAAGTTATAATTCAATTTTTTTTATACATTTATACAATCAATTGTACCCTGACGTAACAAGAAGCTCGCTACTACAAAAATGATATTAGAATATTAAATTAACCTAATTGGTTTATCACGTACACAATTAAAAAATTTACAATTTTGTACAAGAAATTAAAAATGAAAAAAAAATGGTACAGAATAATGTAATAGTTGAAGAAACTATTTGCAATTATGATCGACAATTAATTAATCTATCAGAATGAATTTAAAATAGAATTCTTGTACTTTATGTTAACAGACTTTCTGTTTTTAGTCCGGCCAATACTTTAATTTGAAAACAGGTAGGTACGTCACATCTATCGAAAATTACGGCCGGCAGCTGGCGATCGCACAAGTACTTATTTACAACATTTGTCTAAATACCTACTTTGCCACTATGCTAGTCTCTACCTAGCCGCTTTCAATCCGATCAAAGTACCGGGTTCGATATCCCACTAATTAAAAAAATACTTCAATTAAATTTTAGCAAGGGTAGAGTCAAGATTTTTAATCCATCGTCTATGTTTAGTAGTATTCTGATGTATTCAGTTATGTATCAGATCAGTTCAGTACTGATTTGGGCCAGGCGTTGAGATAGCTAAGTGCCGGGTTCGATTCTCCTCCAAAGTACGCAATGACGAAGTTGGAATGTCAATTCTAAAGGAACCTTGTGACGTAGAATCTGCACATACTAAATTAATTATTGTCACTACTGTGTTTTGTTTTGTAAGATTCAGAAATACACACCGTAAAATTTTCCTCATTTTTTCTATCTAACTCTGTACAAAACAATGCATTATGAATTATTACAGCACTACACTTTAGGTTTTTCGTACTTTCGCTCATTTTAGTCGTTCATTTTACACACACACCGGCGGTGACACCGCGTCACCGCGCTCTCCCCGTGCCAGCGCGCCAACACAGCACTGGCACGCGGCCGCGGCCTGCTGGTGTAGGTACTAAATTTTCAAGCGACATAAAAGAATTAGAGGCGGCTCCGGCGTTCACGATAAAACTTGCAAGTAATTTTTGTAAGTACCTACCTGTTTTCAAATTAAAGTATTGGCCGGACTAAAAACGGAAGTGTGTTAACATAAAGTATAAGAATTCTATTTTAAATTCATTCTGATAGATTAGTTGACTATCGTAATTGCAATTAATTTCAACTATTAAATTATTCTGTACCATTTCATTTTTATTTTCCTGTATAAAATCAAAGATAAAAAGATTAAATAGTTTTTATAAATAACAGCTAAGCTTATAAAATAAAAGTTGGGAATGTCTAACGCTTTATCGATCTGTGGAAATGTACAAAGTGCCGTCAACGGCGGCCGCGGCTCACCGCCAAAGGAGCGGTTTGTTTTGGCGGGATTGATTATTAAATTTAGTATTTTTAGTTTTTGAGACAGTTTCATTTAGACTTTCATGCGCGCATGAGCGACAGATATTCGTTCAATCGTATTGATATTTAAATTCTTGTTAATATTTTATTGTTACATTTTGTGTATCTTGTTAAGTTTGTGTTGTTTTTATTATTGTTCTGTTTTAATAATGCCTAACGCGTACGTTTATAGTGCTCGTGAATACGGTAACATGTTAATGTGCCTTGGAGAAGCTCGCGGGAATGCTTCGCGTGCATTGCGAATTTACCGAGAGAGATTCCCGACAGCTCGACATCCGGCTGACTCTCGTCTGATAACAGCAGCATTTCAGCGAGTGTTGGAAAATCGACCCATTGCTCCAGTAGCGGCAGGAGGTGGAAGTCAAGTGGCAGTTCAGGCCGAGGAGCGCATTTTAGATGTCGTTCGCCGGTATCCGAACTTAGGTACACGAAGTATTGCTAAATTATTAAGGTGTCGGAATGGAACAAGTGTGTCGTACTGGACAGTTCATAAGGTGTTAAAGCGTAACCGAATGCGGCCATACAAAGTGCACAAAGTGCAAGCTTTGGTACCCGGCGATCACGACCGCCGGTGAGTTTTCTGCCGTTGGTTATTATACCAGCAACAACGTGTCCCTGATTTCATTGAACACGTCATCTGGACGGACGAGTCAACATTTACCAGAAACGGGTTGTGGAACCGAAGAAATACACACGTGTATTCTGAGGTGAACCCGCACGCAGTTCTACAAACCGGGCACCAAACCCGATGGTCGGTTAATGTATGGGCAGGTTTATTTAAGGATCGCATACTAGGGCCAGTATTTCTGCCACAGCGACTTGACGGACAGCGATATTTAAATATTATAAATGAACAAATAGTGGACATTTTAGACGACCTATCATTGACTGAATATCGCCGCACATGGTTTCAGCATGATGGTGCACCTCCACATGTGGCAAAGTTCGTCCGTGAGCGCCTCACCGAGCTGTTTGATGATCGCTGGATCGGCAGACTAGGACCACACGCTTGGCCACCTCGGTCACCCGATCTGACCCCGTTAGACTTCTTTCTGTGGGGGTATGTGAAAGAAAGGGTTTTTAATCGTGAGTGTGATAGTGCTAACGAAATGCGCCAAAGGATCGTGAACGTTTTCGACAAACTACGTGCGGACTTTGTCGAAGACCCCACGATGATGCCCCGACTGCATAAGGAGACGCAACGCCGAGCTCAAATCTGCCTCGAAATGAATGGGGCACAATTTGAGCCGCATCTCATAAGGCCACTGAGGATTTAGATCGGTAAGCTGTTTCATACCAATTTTTTTTTTATAACTTATTTTTGAACTGATCTGAGTAGATCGTACATAACTGAATACATCAGAGTAATAAACATAATTACACGACGGATTAAAAAGCATGAATCTATCCTTTTTTAAATTTCATTCAAGTATTTTTTTCATAAGCGGGGAATCGAACCCGGTACTTAGCTTATTCAACCGGTGAATTCGAAAGAAAGTGGCTAGGTAAAGACTAGCACAGTGGCAAAGTAGATAAGTTAGTTATTTAGATAAATGTTGTAAATAAGTATTTATTTTATTGTTAGCTGCATGCAGCGCAAGATTGACGCTGCGCCCGGGCGTTCGTTGATCCGAGCATCAGCTGTTTTTGATTTTGTGTTTCATTGCTGGTTTTTTTTTAGTAAAGTAATGTATTTTTTATGAAATTATCGTTTCATTTAGCTGTACTAACACGATGGAGCGTAAATAATGCTAATAAAAAGTTTAAATAATATGATTTTTTTTTATCAGGATCAATTTTTTTTCCATCCCATCATCAAAGGTGTCATTAGTACTATCGTCTGTCTTCATTTTCGGGAGCGGTCTACTAATACCCTGTATATATACAAGAATTGCTCACTTAATAGTATTAGATTAATAAATAGTAAAAATAATACTCTGAATCATTACAGCAGTATAATAACATTAAATTATGTCCCCAGGTTACATTGAATATGCTAAATGCCCAAGGGACAGAAATTGATGTGGATGCACTTGATAATGATGTCAAACTAGAGTTTGAATCCAGCACAGAGGAAATGACAGCATAAACTAAAGGAATGTGTTGCTTTATATATTTTATTAAACCTTAATAACAATTAATGTTAGAATTATAAAATACTTCTTTAACAGACGTTTTTTTTATAAGTATACTATGTCAATAAAGTTAATGCAAAACTTTGTACTTTTCTATGCCATGAAGAATTAAGTGATTCATATTTTTTTTGATAAGGATTCTCAGACAGAATCCTTTCAATTATCATCTCAACATTACTTCTTATTTTTAAACTTTCATACAATTCAAATGATTTTCCGGATTTCTTTATTCTTCTTTGTGCATTTCTGTAACAATTCCAGGGCTGAGGTTCTATGAGGATTGTTCTTGAAATAGTTTTGATGTACCTCAGAAATTCTAAGAGGCCATCATCACCATTATTTAAATGAATCCACATTGTTACAGAAAAACAAAATGTAATATCAAATTTTCTTCTTCCTTTTGATTCTAAATATTCATATATTACTTTTTTGTCATCCTTAATCATTATATTACAAGTCATAAATAAAATGTTGCTGTTCTCATTTATTTCCTGGGCTCTTTTTATCAATCTCGGATCTATGTCAACTGCCAATATGTTAACTTTTTGATCTGGGTAAAGTCTTTTCATATATAAACTTAACTCTTTCGTCAGTTCTCCAGTGTTACATCCTATGTCCAAACAAAACAGATCACTAATATCAACAATTGGGAACATTTCAGGATAAATATTGTCAATTCTCTCCTGTGCTTTATGAAATGAGTAAGTAATAGTTAATAAAATTTCCAAATTTGACTGCACCGGGGTCATTACCATAGAAATTAAGCGTTTGTTCTACCATTTTGTTTGTAAATAATCCAGTTTAAAAGAAATCTATTACCCAGGTAGGATATGCGTTAATTGTTCTGCCCTTATTTTTTATTACGCTTTGTGGCCTGTGCCATAGACCAATAACCAGAGGACTGTGCTCTAAGTCCAAACAATCGGAATCCGCATGTGCGTATTGCATAGGGATGCGAAATAAACAATCAATTTAAAAAAGATTATTAATCAATTGTTTTTTTAATAATTGATTTTTTTAAGTGAAACTTATTAATTCAAATAAATCGATTTTTTTTTCTTTGGCGATTTTTTTGATGGTTCTAATGTCATTTTTTTTGTGACAGTGGGTATTCAATCACCCTTCTTCTTACTAACTTGCCAACTAGTCCTCTTTATTGAAAACCATTAATGCCATTATCAAGTGAATATAGTGGTAAACAAGATGGTGGCTCCTTTGTTAGAACTTTCTAGGGACTTTTTGTGGCACATCAAAATGTATGTTTCTAGTTTATATTTATAATCCATTTAACATGCACAAGCTACATCACACAAATCGCTACCAGTATTATATAATATAGGGTCCAAAACCTAAGTTAATGGATCTATACTACTACTATTAAGCTGAAGAGTTTCTTTGGTTGAACGCTCTAATCTCAGGAACTACTTCTTCGAATGGAAAAAATTATTATTGGATATCCCATTGATCGAAGAAGACCTATAGGCTATATAAAATCACGCTACGACCAATAGAAGCGAAAAATCAATAATAAAAATTGCAAAAACGGGGAAGGATTATTGCTTTTGAGAGCTTCCATTGCATGCGCTGGGTAGATAAATGCTAAAGTTACTCAACAATCATGTGTGACAGAATTGCTTCTTTTAAAAAGTTAAAAAAAACCGTGATAGCATTTGGCTATCTTTTAAAGTTGACTCAATATAACCTTTTTTATGGTAATAAAATTTGTTCTAAAATAATGCATTATTTGCGAAGGTGTTTCTATAAACATGGTATTAACTTTATTGAAATGAAATATTCATCACAAGTATTTAATTTTGAAGAAAATTGTCCTTGACTGACATGAATTGATTTCAATAAATATCTTAGGAGATATCACAGTTTTAAAATAAATCCGCAGCAAAGTAAAGAAAGTTTCAGCTCCTTTAGAATTGTATTATAGGTGCCTACGACCCAATATTTCTAACCCTCTCTCTCTCTCTCATGTGACGCAGACAAAGATGCGTGAGTCAGTTAAAAATAAAAACCAATTACCAAAACATGTCATTTTAAGATCCCACCAAAAACTTCAATCGCCCTTATATATCACCCATAAATATAGTTATTTATAATTAAATAATGAGTTGCTTTTCAATTTAATATTGTATTTTGTGTTCAAAAGGATTGTAATACAAGTAATGGAACGCACCACCCGCGTCTTTGGAACTATTTACGCAGTGTATAATAATTTTTAGCTTTACCCCACGATTTCACCCGTGTTAATTTTATACGACAAACACCGCAACGCCAGTGAACTCGTGTAGCATATCATAATTGTTCTTCTCACAAATACAACTTTTTTCAATTTTTCATTATCTCCTAAACTATGTGTCCAAATAACATGCAAAAGAGCAAAATTTAACTTCATAAAATTGTCTTTAAGATGAAGTAACTCTTGTTCGTAAGGATTAATATACCATGTGTAAAATAATGATCTTAAATCACTTTTTAATGTTAAACCATTGTTTGTTATATAATAGCTTATTGTGGGTAATGCATAAGATATAGGCATATGCTATGGCTGACTATTTTAAAGTTGTACTAAGGCCCAATATTATTGTACAACATGTATTCACGTACAACTAAAAATTATCGCAGCGCACGCGGATAAAGCAGTTCGGGAGAGCTTCGTGTTCCGACTTACTTTACAAAAATCAATATTAAAGGCTAGTTGGGATGTGTATCTTGATGCTAAATAGGCTATACGATTCCTTGTAAATCAAGCTATCGTATACAAAAAGAATTTTTCAAATCAGTCTTTCGCTTTGTTGTAGTATACATATAATATACAATGTAAACTCTTTATAACGTTGTCCTTTATAACGATAAACTCCCTATAACGTTGAAGTGAGCCCAACTTGGTTGATTAGCCTATATATTGAAACACTCTTTATAGCGATACCCATTCTCTATTACGAAGAAATGTGTTCATATTTTTAGACAGTAAATATTTATTATCGGTATTATTGTTTATGTTATGTTATCAGGTAACAAAAGACTTTGAAGCTCCGAAACATCCGAGGTTGGTCTAGCTTTTGTTATCCTTCATTGCCTTGAACACGTGCAGTATGACGCATTGTTTTCTCGGAAGTGATGGTCTTCAACCAAGCATACTGGGTACCTATCGTATTATCAGTCGTAAACCTACTTTGAAACTGTTAACATGGCCAGTAAACGGAAAGCAATTAGTGTTGACGAAAAAGTTTGACAGAAGAAGATATGATTAGAATACATAAAATAATACAAAACAAGTACTGGCATAGCAAAAAACGTCAGACAAAGTTATCAGACTATATGTGTAAACAATAATTTATAAGCATTTATTATCTAAGACATACATATTAAAAATTCTTGTTAATTTGGTTGTTTTTTTGGTCACTCCATATAACGATAACTCTCTATAACGACAGAAAATGCTCAGTTTATCGAGTTTCGTTATAAAGAGTTTACACTGTATATGTTTAAAGCATATTCCTACTTTGAAAACCAAATTCCGAGGATAAAAGGTCGTAAAATAATATGAAAAAATAATCATTCTTTACTTTTATTCAACCTTACTATATAATAAAATTTGGTACAAGAAAGGGCATTCTCCGTTATTAACAATATTTTTGCCTTTTTATTGAAATATGTTAATTTAAATTGATTAAGAGAGTTATGATGCTTAATATTTTAGGTTTTAATTAAATTTCTCAAGAAAATATGAAAAAATTAATTACAAATTAATTGGTTTATTATTTTAAAAATAATAAATTAAAAAAATCTTTGTTTTTAGAAATACTTATCCCTAGTGCGTACCTACACGTCATAACTACAGAGTATAATATACTGTCACAATTCCGCTCTCTGACATACCTATCTAATATCTTACCTAGTATTGTATTCTCTTTGATCTATTATGTTTATTAGGCTGTTAAGTGTGTTTAAAAGATATGCTTAAATGCTCCCATTTCTTTTAGAAATTGCTATTGGTATAATAAATCCTAATAATTAATTTTATTATGACAAGAGGACAAGACAAAGACAGTAGCGAGTAGACATGGGTAATGCTAACACACTTATTTCAAATTAGCGGTGGTTGATTATGAGATATACTAATGTAATCATTCGATTATGCAGATAACATGAGATATCTTGATTAGCCATTTGTATTTACTAATATTACTAGTCACTAATTTGAGAGGATTACGACCGAACAACCTTTTTTTAGCTAATTATTATATATGTTAAGAACTTTGTTTACGACTAAGCGATCTTTCTTTTTTAGCTTACCACTACATGTTTAAAAAGTACATGTCTCAATTCAGTCATCATTCATAATCGCCCACCTCTGAGTATACATGTAGGGACGATTGTGAATGATCATTTATAATTATTGAGCTATTTACGTATAGTCGGAGGTGGGCGAATATGAATGATTTGCTTAATCAAAATATTTGGATGATGTGTGATCAATGATCATTCATAAGCGTAATTCGATTATGAATGGTCATTCATAATTGAGCTCTTTACGTATACTCAGAGGTAGGCGATTATGAATGATGACTGAATTGAGATATGTACTTATTGAAAACGTAGAGTGACAAGCTAAAAAAAGGTCGCGCAGTCGTAAACTAAGTTCTTAACATATATACCAATTAGCTAAAAAAAAGTCGTTCAGTCGTAATAATTACTAATTCTATCAAATTATAAACTACTAATATTAGTAACTTACCATTAGTAATTACTAATAGCTATAACCGAGATATCTTCATAATCAAATGATTACATTAATATATCTCATAATCGCCCACCGCCTGAGTATAGCGCACTTCAGCGCAGCGCGCCCTCCGCTCGCGCCGTTCAGTCGACTCATTCATTTCTCTAACTCGCTTGCCTCGCGTACCATTTTGCTGCGCCGCGCTATGGCGCAAATTTGAGGCAGTAAGCTGTGCTTGAGTTATTGAGTTAGCTGCAAGGAATTCTGCTGAGTAACCCATGTCTACAACTAGTAACGTTGACGCTCTCGGTAGAGAGTAGTATATTCTTTGGGCTGAAGTAAGAATTATTTATTGTGATAAGTCGCCACAGACCTTTTAAATTAGTTAAATAATTATTTTTTTTAAAGTTTTTTTTACATAATCGATTAGCGTCTATTATGCAAAGAGTTGAAGGAGTACATAGCTAGTAAAATTAAATACGAAACCAAAGCTGTGACTTGCCTCAAAAATATATCGAAATTGATATGTATTTGATTTAATTAGAGTATTGAAAATAAATATCGATATATCACGGTTAAAAACTTTGAATATAAATTGATAATTCTATGGTAAAACATCGATATTAATCTATGGTGCTTACTTAAGTGCTTATTTTATATATAAATAAAAAATTGCAATCACTAAATCAGCAAATAATTAGAGGTGGGCGATTATGAATGATGACTGGTTACTATTAAAAATTAAGACTGGGAGGCCAAAAAAGAATAGGTCGTTCAGACGTAATAATTACTAATTTTATCAAATTAGCACCTTACTTAGTAATTACTAATCGTACTTTAATTATGAATTATCACTCATCATCAAAATATGTATTAATATTAGAATTTACTAATTGCTTAATGAAATATCTTGATTTATCTTCATAATCGATGATTTCATTAGTATATTTCATAAACTCATAGTTGCCCACCGCTAGGACAGCAATGTCAAAATTTTAAATAAAATGAAATATCAATATTCATAGTAATAGTATGTAAAAACTGCATCATAATTAAATATCAATAATGATAAAAATTAACCTACTTACTTACACAAGACTAGTGATCAAATAACAAAAAAGATTATACTAACTTTGGTTTTCGTTACATGGAATTCTCATGAATTGAAATTATAATGGAGAGTATTCGCAGATCATGGAAATTACGTATGTATCTTTTAATAACTTAATTATTAAAATTAAGTATCTAAATCTATACAAAACCATAATAATACTACGTAAAAAGAGCTTACCTACTATAATGTATTCATACATATGCTTATATTTTTTTACTTATTTTCTTTTGAATAGTTATTGTTGGCCTTTACTTATATTAATAGCCCTTGAACTAACTAAAAGAGTCAGTCTTCTCAAAAAACAGTAATAAAAATAAACATAACCTGTGTCTAGATTTGTTCAATTTCATCAAAATCAAAAATATCTTGATTTAATTTAGACCCTAAGAAGGCATTTATGTATGTCAAAACACTACTAATGGTAACTTGTCGAAACTAAGGGACACCATTACATATTTTTAAAAAGCTTTTTTCTTTTGATAGCTTATTTTTGCAAATTCTTATCTGTTGTATCTTTTAAATATATTTTAAAATTTGTAAATCATCTAAATTATATAGATCCTCAATTCGGTTTATATGTGCTAGTAATGTTTAATTAACGGATGTTATTTTTGTATGTTTTTTTTCTCTTTCTGAAAAGAATTCTTTTTCAAAATCCAGTCTAACCAAATTTATTTATGATGTTAAGATAGATCTGGAGATTAAGATTAAATGTAATAACATTACTAATAATGTTAATAAACTCAGTCTAATTAATCTTTAATGGAGGTAGGTAGATAGGGCACAGAGAAATTTCATTGGAGTTATCCCTATACTTGGGGCAAACCAATTAGTGGAATACCTCCACTCTGCAGAAGATTGTTGCAAAATAACCTTGTGTTGTGTTCCTGCGGTAAGTATGGCTTCCAGAGCTCCTTGAGTAGGGGGGTTCAAAGTTGACAATGCACTGGTGATACCTATAGTATTACAAGCGTCCATAGGCTATGGTAGCGGCTTACCATCAGGTGAGCCGTATGCTTGTTTGCCTCCTTTAATATTGTTCACTTGTATATTTCATGTACATTAACAAATTGATGAAATTATAAAACAAATTACAGAAGAATTTGTAGCCCACAAAGCAAATGTCAATTGCCTGGCCATGGGTCATAAGTCTAACCAAGTTCTAGCTACTGGTGGTGATGACAAGAAAGTTAATTTATGGGCCATTGGAAGACAAAGCTGCTTAATGGTTTGTATTTTAAGTGGTGTGGAGTATTGAAACATTTGTTTATGCTGAAACAATATATTTGACATTTACTTAGTATTATTATTTTTTATATTTTTCATTATTATTTTGATAAATATAATAAATTCTAAGGCATTCTTAGCTTATAATAGAGGGTGACTATAACAAATTAATTATTTTTATTTAAAACAATTTTTTTTTCTTTTACTGTGCTAAAAGCTTATAAAAATGTTTTTAATGAGTATAATTGTAAACTTGTAAATGCAGATGTACCTAGTAATTTTTATTTTGTACATAAATTGTTTTTTGATTGAAGCATGTTAAAAAGTTTTTTTAAAGAAGATGTTAGGTACACTTATGTCATTGTGTAATCAAAACAAATAATCATATTTTTATAATAATAATGTTATCATTACATGGAAAGAGAGTAGTTTCATTCGATGCTTATGTATTTATTCATTCATAATTCATTTCATTGATGATAAATGTATTGACATCTGACTAAAAATCAGAAGTTGCTGTCTGATAATATCAAATTGGTTGATGACCCTAGACAGACACATGCATAATGCTGGAAGAGAATGCTTTTAAAATAATTCATATATATTTAATTTAAAAGCAAATTAAATTTAATTTCAGTGGTTTAAAAATATTTTAATCTTCTAATTTATGGTTTAAATTATATCTCTTGAATAAAACAGTTTTCATTTTCCTTAGAGTTTGAGTGGGCATACCACACCAGTTGAATGTGTTTGTTTTGGACATTCTGAAGACTTGGTTTGTGCTGGTTCACAAACAGGAGCTCTGAAAATTTGGGATTTAGAAGCAGCTAAATTGTTAAGGACATTTACTGGTCACAAAGGAGCCATCAAATGTATGGACTTCCATCCCTATGGTGACTATTTGACGACAGGATCGTGTGATAGTAATGTTAAACTCTGGGACACTAGAAAAAGAGGATGTATAGTGACATATTCTAGTCATCGACTGGCAGTAAACAGCTTACAGTTCAGCCCAGATGGTCAGTGGATTGCATCTGCCTGTGAAGATGGTAAGTATTCTCTTTAAATATATTTATTTCTATTTTGAAATTAATATGTTAGAATTTTATATTTGATACTATAATTTGTGTGGTATTGTAATAAATTCATATTTATATACATTTATGTTTTAGTAATATGTTACAAAGGTATTTTTTCCTGATGCGAAAAGGGGTGTTATAAGTTTAAGGGACATTCCAAAATTACATAAGGCAGTTTGAAGGGGGGGGGTCTTGTAAAATGTTATGATGCATTACAAGAGGGTTTCCAACAATGCATTACATAACATTGTATTTTTTTTTCAATTTAAATACAAATTAGGCAATTAAAATTTTATTATGATTTATGGGAATCCCTCGACTGTATTGTACGTCATTTTTATTTTGTTTTTATTGTTAGTATTTGTTAGTGTGTACGTAGAAGCACATTGCTGTAATCAGTGTTGTTAAAACGAGTTCATATTGTAATGCCCTCAAAACATGGAGATTTACACCATCAGCTGTTCTTGACCTATAAATGCTCTCATCTTGGGTGTTACGTAACATTAAAGGGGGTACAGAACAATGTTACGGTGAATTACAAGGGGCGGGAGGGTCAAAAATCTCCAAAAATTTCGTTATTTACAACTGCCTCAGCCTAGTGGTCGTAAGCGGTCTGCTATGCTCGAGGCCTGGGTTTGATTCCCAGGTTGAGCAAAGTGTTATATTGGATTTTTCTATGAAATTCTCAGTAGCAGCTCGGAGTTTGGCTTTGTGCCTGATTAAAGGCAATAGGCTCTAGTGCTGGGTCGTTTCTATTTTTTCGTAAAACGAAACGAAACGCTTTTTTACACTCATGAAACCATTCTTAGAAGTGGTTATAGAAAAAACGCCTTTTTCTTAAGTTCGAGAACAAACTGTACCTACCGAAAAAACGAACATTATAACCAAAAACCAGTTTTTATTCGTTCCTTCGTTTTCGTTTTTCTTTTACAACTAAATTTGTATTGTATGTCGTTAGCAATAAAATTCAATGCAGCTTATTCGTTACTTCAAATTTAAAGTAGTTTCTTGTAACGGTTTACTGTTCATTCAATTATAGTCCTTATAAAAATAACTATAGATCTGTTCTATCATTAAATGGTCTCGTTCATTTTGAAACTTGTTTTTGTTAAATAGTGAAACAGTTCGTTCATTTTTCATAGAACAACTACTGGTTATTAAAACCGTTTCTGAACAAAAAGCCCAGTACTAATAGGCACATCCCCTATTACATAGGACCTAACAACATACCCGGCGAACTGTGGGTGTACATTAGTACACCTCTGCCTAACCATTCGGGAATACTGGCGTGACGGTATGTTATATTATGTATTGTTTTGTTTAAAAGGTGATTTGTTTAAGATTGTTTTTAGATATGATTCAAGAAAATCTGTTCAGTGGTTTGAAGATTGTCAGCTCTTTTCTAGTTGAAAATACATGTGACCATCATTCACAGATCTGCTGAAGCTGAAATTTGGTATTCTGTTACTTCAGCGATATTAGGACCTAATGCTGCAACATCATCTGTAATCTGCAGGATACCTAACTACTCACCAACTTACAGCAGAGATATAGTGATATAGGCTCATTGAAATGGTGAAATAAATGTTCTTCTATGAGAACCCACCAATTATTATAAATTCAACCTATTTCTAATATCTTTTACATTGTCGACAGGTTTGGTGAAGGTATGGGATGTTCGTGTTGGTAAAGTGCTTAAAGAATTTACAGAACACACATCAGCAGTGAACTGTGTAAAATTTCATCCTCATGAGTTCCTTCTTGCTAGCTGTGGCACTGACAGAACTGTAAATTTCTGGGATATGGAGAAATTCCAGCTTGTATCAAAATTTGAGAAGGAAAACACATCTGTCAGGTATTTTTATTTTTGAAGTATTGCCTATTTTAATGAACTAACAACAGATTTTAAAATTAAGAAATAATGATATTTGTATTTTTTATTGATAAAATGTAGTAATTAGGTACTATAAATGTGTAATAATAATTATTAACCCTTTGCCTGTCAAGGTCACACAAAATACATCATTTTTTATTTCTATTGTTCTCATCTGCCAGGCATCCCTCAACAGCTCACTTTTTTTAATAACTTTAATGTTTCTTTATTCTTGAATACTCACAGTACAATTTTTAGAAGTCCCAAAACTTAGTTAACTTTGTTTTATGCCACTTACAGCAGACGTGTAAGGGATCATATAATTTACAATACTGTGATAATCATGTATATATGTATCATATAAATGTGCACACTAAAATATACGTCAATATTGTGTGTGTGTTTGATCTGGAGTTATTCCGGGAGTGGAAAACTTTAGACAAATTGTTTTTAACCAACGTAAAAAAGGAGAAGGTTATTAATTTGGTTTCCTTTTTTAAAATATTTGTTACCACATAAATTCCTCATTTATACACCAATTTAAAAATATTTTTTTTGTTGGTAAGGTGTTGATAACATTTTCAGGTGGGTCCCATTTTAATTTCATTGGCATTGGATCTTAGATTTTGAAGATGCACCTCAAATCTCTTCTCGAACGGGAAATGTATAGTGATTGATATATTGGTAGTTTTATCATAATGCAAGACCAGGTGTTTAACCTCCAAGGAGGTGGTTATCAATTCTGTTGTTTTTATTTTAAACTAGCTGTGCCCGTGGCTTCGCTCACGTGGACTACAGAATGCCCGCACGAATCTTGCTCCCCCGCTCCCGGCTATTTTAAATACAAAAATGCTTATTGTTGGTGTTCCTTAGAAGATAGATATATACTCTCCCGGACTTTTTGTAGGTATTTTTAATGCCTATAATTACGTAGTACATTAATTTGCTATATCTCTTATGGTTTAGTCAGCATAAGCCATTTAAGCGCCCGAATTGATTCACCATGACCAGTTGTTTTTTATTTGTGCGGAACCCTAATTCTTTTTCTAAAATAAAAGTATTCTCAGCCGATTCTCATAAAATTTTGTGTACGGGAGCATACGTTATACCATAATAGGGAAGCTATTAGAAATCGTGGAATAGAATAATAATTTTCAACCGATTTAGATGCAATTATACACGTGATATACATGCCATTCCTCAATTAATACACCATATGAATTGTCAACAGTATGAGTAAAAATAAAATTACGGGATGTAAATAACTACTGTGTAGTAACAAACAAGTGCGGAGCCGCGGGAACACCGCTAGTTCAATAAATAAAACTAAATTGAAATGTACTATGTGCAATGCTGATTTTACTAATTTTTATAATTTCTTTATCATCACAATTTTAAAGTCACTATTTCCACAGTAATAATTTTAGTGTCCCTCATTACCTAACACCATTCAACTGTGTATATATAGTATATTGAGTATTGACATCACAATTTCTGATTTGCATTTACAAGTCATGTGACTATCAGACAAAAATAAATGAACAATGTCTATTTTTCCATATTTTAATTGGTTTAACTTTTTAACACCATACCAGTATTGTTATAAATAATTAACTTTAATTTTTAAACACACTGTCAATTCCCTGATTGAATGTAATGTGAATTAGGGACGACAAATCTTTTTTACACTTATCCTATTGGATAATTTAGTGTAGTTTAAATATCCGCATTTCGTTACTTTATGACTACACAACAACAAAATACCGCACACATCCACTGTTACATGAAAAAAACTGTGAAGCAAATCTTCATGGACTGTAATAATTATAATTTATGATATTCAAACTGTATACAATTATTAAGTATGAGTTTATATATTTTCAATTCAGACACATGGTGTTCAGTGACGATGGCGCAACACTGCTGGGTTGTGCTAATGATGGGTTACATGTCATTGGTTGGGAACCGGCACGCGTCCTTGATACTGTTCAAGGTCATTGGGGACAGATACATGACATCACTGTTGCCCAAACACAATTAGTGAGTAATCTGGTATATTAGTATAAGTACTAACTTATAATAAAAATGTGCGGAGTATTCAATGTTAATGTTTAAAGTATCTTATAAATCAATGGTTAAATATTCATGGTGCCAATAATTTTATGGTATGGTAATATTATATAGGTATGATTATTGGTGATTATCTATATCGATATTACTGTTATAAAGAGGAAAGTTTTCATGTTCATTGGAGGCTATTTCTCGAACGACCGATCCGATTTTAAAAATTGTTTCACTAATTATCTGAGTGAAATTATCTTTGAGAGGTAGAGCACAGAGAAGTTTCTGTGGAGATTTCTCTCTTCTTGGGGCAGTCCGACTGGTGGAATACCACGACCCTACAGAGGATCGCTGCCAAATAACCTAGTGTTGTGATCCTGCAGTAAGAGTAAGGTTTCCAGAGCTCCTTTAAGTAGGGGGATTCAAGGTCGGCAAGACGCTAGTGATACCTATGGTATTAGAAGCGTCCATAGGCTACGGTAACCGCTTACAATCTGGTAAGCCGTATGCTGGTGGCAACACCTTAGTTGTATAAAAAAAGGCTATTCCTGTTCTTCTTCAATTTTATATTGTAATCAACGCGAACAATATCGCAGGCGGATGCTAGTTATTAAATAAAATATATACAAATTTCTACAACATTCAGAGGCACAAGCAACCATTATGCATGTGGTGTTAAATCCGTCATATTGACTCGCTTTTGCTTGTCTTGTTTCGGGATCAGCCTGTGCATATCCCATCCCACAGCCGATGGATCGCGGATCTCTCTGTGGTCGCCGTTGTGTTTAGATTATACTGTGCTTAGGGGACGTTCAAGTATTACGTAACGCAATTTTTTAAGTTTTTTGAGCCTGCCTGCCCCGCATGTGAGCGCCATAACATTTTTCTGTGCATCCACCCCCCCCCCCCCCTTCTTAAACGTTACGTAACACCCAAGTCTGCAAGTCAGCATGAGAGCTTTTATAAGCCAAGAACAGCTGAGGATTCAAATCTCCATGTTTTGAGGACATTACAGTCACTGACTACAGCTATACAGTCGTGGGATGCCCCGTAAAACAAACGAAAAGGGTTGCCAACTTGGAAGAACAAAATAAAAATGACGTACAATACAATCAAGGGATTTCCCGTAAAACATAACGAAAAAGGGTTGCGACCTTGGGATTTTTAATTGCCTAGTTTTTTATTTAAATAACAAAAAAAACAATGTTACCTAACGAGTTGTTCGATCCCCCCTCCCCCCAAATTGCGTTACGTAATACTTGAATGCCCCCTTACCATCAAGTACAGTACCGTCAATTTATTTAAAAAAAAAGCATATATCCTACGAAAGAAATAAAAACTATCTTTTAAAGTGATGCTATGTTAAATGTTCCTGGTTTTAAATTTTATGTTTCAAATTACAATTTCAGATTGCTGGATATTTCCATTCGACTTATGTGGTGTTGATGGTAGTGGATCTAAATAAAGTACACCCTTTCGGTGGGCCTGCGCCCCCCGCATCCCCCATCGTCAGGGATATTTCGCCCTTTCAAAAGGGGCATTCGGTGCGAAAAAGTTTTTCGAAAGAGAAACCCCCTAAAGAAGGTTGTTACTAAAATAATCAACATAATTAATATATATTTTTCATGTTGGTTAAATTAACGTTATTTTATTGGATATTTAAGCCGAATTGTTGCACACGGGAAAGTTATCCAATCATCGCAAGTAGAGAGTTTATCGGTATTTCTCGGCATCATTTTTCACAATTAATTTACATATTACAATTATATTATATTTATTTCAATAATCTGTTTATGTAACTAGAAATACACAGTTTTATATTTATCCACATAATTATGATGAACTGATAGTAGTAGTACAAGAACATTTCTCAAGCATTTAAGTTTGCTCACGATCTTTTCCTTCACCTTTAGGCGTAAGTGCCGATTAGTAAATGTACACGAATTCTGACAAATTCGTTGGTACATACCAGGATTTCAATCTGCAGACACCAAATCGATATTCTACTGGTTGATACCACTCGAGCACCATTCATTCATTGTTTATATTGTTTATAATGAGAATGTGACTGCACTATGACTGATTGTAAGCACAGTATAATTCAAAACGCATGCGAGCACCGAGAGATCTGCAATTCATCGCCATTCGTCATGCCGACCTGACAAGCCTGTTAGCAGCTGGATATACATTGGCTGATCACGAAACGCAACAACCTAAATACAAGTCACTGCGACGGACTTATCACCGTATGCATGGTGGTCGCGACCCTGTCGGATACAGGCTTATAACACTTTCATTAATTACTGGATATACATCGGTTGACCCTGGAACCAGCAGTGGCTCGGGAAATTTCGTTTTGTATGACCACTAACAAAAGGAGGAAATGTAATACATATTATTACATATTTAATTTCCTATTTCACTACCGACAATAATATTTATTCCACATTACCGCTGGTTAGTCGCAAGAAAATGCTTTATAGCATTACAACTCGCCAGTGTACAAACTAAAAGTGCAATAAAGTATTAATTCATTCATTCATATTTCATTCAGTAATTTTTTGTGGGAGTGCACTGTATCAGCGCTCCTTAGGACGACCCGCCACTGCCTGGAACGCGATACGTATAAGCGGCGCTGCGCTGTGTTACACCTTGTGTATTGTGGTCGGGATCCAGTCGGACACAATCATCGTGTCTAACCACACAGTATATCTCGTAAATCATAATCAGTCAGCTAGTAATTCATAGATTCATTGTTTTTCAATAATGTAATTATTAACACCATCGGCGAATAACGAAGAAAAACATCATGAGAATGTGTTAATTCTTGAGAATTAGTCACAGGGTTTATGTCGATATTTCCGTTTGAAATATATTTCAAACATATTTTTTAAATGTATTTTTTTATTACTTTGTAATGTTTTGAGAATTTATTTGCTATCTTTATTTGACAGTATTACACAGGCCAACGCTGCTTGACGAAAAAACAGCCGAGGAATCGACGTCGGGGACGGAAGCTGACGAGGATTCAGGTGCTGTTATATCAAATTTTAATGACTACTCTGAAATATTTCGCCCTTCAAGAGCATGTGAGTAGTTAACTTGCAAAAAATGTTAGCTGGAACCTGTTTACGTAACAGTTAACATGGCAATGTATTCTAAACATATTATTGATATTTACAGTGACACGAACCCCACCTCCAGTCACCAGTTTGTCGTCAGAAGACTATTCCATATCAGGTTAAAAATAAATCCTTAACGTAGTAGTTTACATCGGTACTTGGATTTTTTATAACAGGATGTCCATTAATTACGTGAGGGTTTTTTGTTTTATTTGAACACCTCTTTCACGCGAGATTTACTCTACAATTTCTAAAGAATTAAGTTTATTTTATATTATCTGTGCCTGCGACTACGTCCGCGTGCTTGAAATTACAAACAGACACCTGAATTTTATTTAAACTCCTTTGCAAAAAAAAAGAACACAAGGAAATTTACGTTTTATGGTCGATTTCAGTTAATTTAATTTAATCTAATTTTTTGACGTAGTCTTTATACTTATAATCGTGTAAATTAATATGCGTGAACTGAATTCTGGTAATTTTTTCATTAATACTCATTTTATTAATCAAGGATAGTTTTGTTCAAACTGAAGTCGACCAACACGGTGCTCACGGAGTAATTTAGGGCCCGGGCCGTGCGGTAACTGCTGATATTGGCAGCCAAAAGCTTCTTCCCGACCGTGCACAAGCTAATTTCTACTCTTACTTCTTCAGAGCTCTTCTTTAGGTCCACACTGGACGTCTTACGATTCCGCGACACATGATTCATCAAAAAGCGGTCATCTCGTGGTTCTGTGCAAAGGTTTTTTTCCCGAACCTGATCTTCTTTTGACCGAACCGGTCTCTTGATACTGTTGCCAAGTCCTCTGGACAGTTGCACGACTCGCACTTAGCCGTTGAGACACAAGTTTGCGAACAACTTTCTTCAAGTAGGGCTATAATTTTACCGACCCATAACGCTTTATCAGTCATATCATAAAGTGGTATTTAACGTAAAAAGAAAGATTAAATTGTTTAATTTGCAGAAAATATCCAAAAAGTTTTAAAATTGTAGTAATAAGCAAAAAACAGTTTCAGCCATTCGCGACATTATAGTCGTACAAGATCGTGTGCAACCGTCCTATGTTTCCTACAAACCTTTGCAGGGGCGAGGTACAATAGACGACAGCGGGGACGAGTAATCTAGCGGGGAACATGACGTAAGCGCGAAAGTCACAGTACACTAAAGTAAATAGTATTACGTCTTCATACAAACGGCTGAAACGAAATCTGGGTTTTTCTTCAGTACATAACAGTCGCGATTACGTAATTTATAACTAAACGAAATATTATATTACTTACTTCCTAGAATTTAAAATTGTTTTTGATTTATGAAATTTTAATCAAAAAATTATATTTATTCTAAAAAGATGTACTTTCCCTTCTTACTAACTCACAATCACTTTTAAATAAAACCCAAGTACAAATAACTTAAATTAAAACTTGTAAAATTTCTATTAGATAATATATTTTGGTGAAAAGATAAATGATATTTCAATATAGCATTATCAAACACATATGTAGGTAACCCAAGAAATACAGACAGAGGGCAGCCTTAGTGCGTGTTTATTGACCGAACGGCTTTAGGTAATTATTTCAAGGTCACAACCAAGACAACATACTGTTTACTTTTGTGTACTGTGGTGACGTAATATCGTGCTACCTCGTCCCCGCCAACGTCTCTCACATGTAACGGTCGCGCACGAACTTGTTCGTCTATAATAAAGCAATTTTACAATAACCATTATTTTTCTTTTGTTAATAAAAAAAAATAAAAATTGAATCGATAGATATCATGCCAGGATACTTCAAATAACATGCCAATACATCGTCAAATGAATAAAACCTCTTTCTTGTAATATTCATTTAAATGGTTAATTTTCAAAATAATTTAAAGGGGTTTATTTGTATTGATTAGCGTGGGCCAAAAGAAACTAAATTTTTTAAAAATTAATTACCGTGCAAATATCGTTGGAGACGACGAAAAAAAAATTGTTTTAAAGTTTCAGCTCTTAATATTAGACTACGCATTAGAGTTTTTCTTTTTTTCTTTAGTCCCATACAAAAAAATTCATATCTCACCATTCGTTGTTCGTACAGCAAAATTTTTCAAGAGTTTTTTGTAGGAAATTGAACGTTCTACAAAAAAGTTTTCCTACATTTTTTTCGCACGCCTCGCCATTTTAAAGATATTCAAGATTGAAATTTAAAGATTTTAAGTTACATTTCTTTTTTGCATCTGAATTTTGTAAGTCGTTGACAAATGAATGTTATGGAATGCGCAATACATATTTCTGCAGGAAATTAAATGCTCTACAAAAAAGGTCTCTTATGCTTAGTCGATTAGAATAAGCGTTTGAAAGATATTTATGATCAAAGTTCAATACTTATCGCTCTTACTAATTTTTCAACATTTTCTTCGGAAAATTTTAATATAATTCTTTAGGTTCGAAACTTGTTATATAATTTCTTTGTATATACTAATTGTATCTGGCTGGTTTTGGTAACAATAAAAATAAAAATAAAAAGAGTTGTTTCCCGCTATTTTTCATTTGTTTTTCTTTCTGTAAAAGTGAGTGAATCTAATGAAGAAATTCGATACATTTTAAAATATTATTACAAAAAAGGCAAAAATGCAACTCAAGCAGTGAAAAAAATTTGTGATGTTTATGGATCTAATGCAGTGGTCAGTAAGAGTAGCACAAAGTTGGTTCAAACGTTTCAGTCCGGAAATTTTGATGTTAAAGATGCACCTCGCTCTGGTTGCCCTGTTAAGAATAAAATAGACGCTATTTTTGAAAAAGTGGAGCAAGATTGGCATATCAGTAGTTACGATGTAGTTGAAGAACTGAAAATTGACCATAAAACAGTTTTAACCCATTTGAAGAAAGCTGGCCTTACCAAAAAGCTCGATATTTGGGTGCTACACGAGCTC
This sequence comes from Saturnia japonica, assembly GCA_033032175.1. NCBI lineage: Eukaryota > Metazoa > Arthropoda > Insecta > Lepidoptera > Saturniidae > Saturnia > Saturnia japonica. Next base: position 11,894,473 of record CM065305.1, read on the forward strand.
ACTGAAAGAAACCTAATGAACCGTGTACTCATTTGCGATTCATTATTGAGACGTAATGAAACCGATCCGTTTTTGAAGAGATTGATAACTGGCGATGAAAAGTGGATCACGTACGACAAGAACGTGCGAAAAAGGTCGTGGTCTAAGGTCGGCCAGGCTTTACAGACTGTGGCTAAAACTGGGCTAACTATGGTGGGACTGGAAGGGCAGTGTTCATTATGAGCTTTTACCGCCCGGCAAAACCATCGATTCGGATCTCTACTGTCAACAACTGATGAGATTAAAGGAAGCAGTTGAGAGAAAGCGGCCGGAATTGATCAAAAGGAAGGGTGTGATGTTTCATCGCGATAACGCTGGACCACACATACCTTTAGCCACTCAGCAAAAATTGAGAGAGTTTGGCTGGGAGGTGTTAGGGCATCCACCATATAGCCCTGACCTTACACCTTCAGATTTTCACCTGTTTCGGTCTCCTCAGAATTCTTTAGGTTTTGTAAAGTTAACATCAAGAGAGAACTGCCGAAACTATTTGTCGCTTTTTTTGATCAGAAGTCCCAAAGTTTCTACAGCAACGGGATCATGTCTCTACCTACAAAATGGCAGACAGTCATCGAACATAACGGCACATATATACTGTAAATAAATGTAAATAAGCTTTTAAAAAACTTTTTTTGAGTTTTCATATAAAAATGCAAAGAAACTTTTTCTCCAACCTATTAAATACGTTATTCATCAAAAGTATTTAATTTTGAACAAAATTGTCCTTTACAGTAATTGATTGAAATGAATATCTTAGGAGACCTCAGTTTTAAAATAACTCTGCAGCAAAATAATGATGAAATATCGCGAGCGCATTTTTATTATACAGAATAATGTGGGAGGCGGGTCCGTACATATAATACAGTGCCTACGACCCACTCTCTAACCCTTTCTCTCTCTCTCTCTCTCTTATATGACGTAGACGAATTTGCGCGGGTCAGCTAGTAATGAATAATCTGTAAGTTGAAAAATTAACGTGACATTTTGCCTGACACTTCCACATTTCGAGTTCACGTAATTATTGGACACCCCCTCTTAATCTTATATCTATAACGTAGTCTATAATGAATACTTGGGTACATGGGTACAAAGAATACGGTGTAATAATAAAAATAACAGTAGTTGGTTCCCTGGACTGTAAGGAGGGCATTCTTATCAGATATGCAATAGAAACTGGTTTGTCTATACTTGCATTTTTTCGCATTTCCGAATATGTTTATCATAATCTAGTAATGATGAAAAAAACCAACTACACTTCTAATATAAAGCAAATACTTTGACTAATCTACCCGGAAAGTAAGTTCTTAAGCTTTCTTGGGGAAAGATTGTTTGAGGAGGTTTTTGATTTGACAGAACAAATCATGTTGTAGATTTGACAAAGAATGTAAAAAAAAGTACATATAATAAATATTACGATCTATGTAATGAGCTAACCTTCAACGGCTATGCGGTTATCTTATATGCGGTAGAAGTGGGAGCGAGAATTATTCCAGCGAAATCGCTCTATAACTTTCTAAAAGACCTCGGCCTGTCGAGTACTGCAGTAAGTTCTATTTTAGAACGGGTATCTAAAGCAGCATTAACAGGCTCTTACCAAATCTGGCTTGGCAGAGATGGTATCGCGGGTAGTCAAGGTGAGCGCTGATGTGCACCATAAGGGGACCCCTTAAAACTACACCTGGGTCGCAAGTCCCGGGGACTTGCTCGCGGGGTCGGGGTCGTGTTCCCTCTGCCTGCCACACGATGTACTCGGCACCCGCACGGTGAATCCATGGAATGCTAAGATGTTTGTCTATCTATATATATTATATTTTTAATGAAATCGACAAATCATAAACCCACCTAGAATGGATACATAAAAGGCTGACATTACTAACATACTAACATTGATAACATCATGAATTTAATAACTTTTGGCCATTGTGGTTTTATAAAAGCACATTTTTAGATTATGAACACATAGGTGAATTTATAGAACAAAAAGATAATTATGCTACTCTGGTTCTCGTGACCTCAATTATGAATAATATCTTCTTTTAAATCTATTTAATTAATATCTTAATTTGATATAGCTCTTTAATAAAACTTATAAACGAGACTCTAGATCCTGAAATTCATATCTTTAAATGTTGAGAAAAATAACTCTGAAAGCATAGTTACTGAAAACTAATCAAAATAAGGATTCTTGGATATAGTATCTTTCTATATTTGGCTTTTACTGTGTAAATAATTATATTGTATTTATTGAAATTAAAGAACCTATAGAAAAAGAGCCAAGAGTGAGCACATCTCTACGCGACTTAATGCTAGAGGAGCCTGTAGCGATCGGTCGTCCGTTACCGCAAGCCTCGCCTCCGCAGCGGCAGCGTCCCGAACACTATTCACGCATCCCTACCTCTACGAAGGAGCACTACGTTGTAGAGAAGAAGACTGAAAATTTTTCCAGTAAGTGACATAAAAATCCTTAAAGTAATATATGTTATATCACTCTAACACCTTTTTGTCATAAATAGTTTACATATGTAGAACACAAAATAAAAACTGGAGCACATTTTCATTTTTAAACATGATAAGTATTTGATCTTGAGTGTCTATGGTAGTCTGTTCACTTTTAATCTATTTTAAAGTGGGTGGTGGTTCTTAATTATCCTTGTATATATTTTTATTTTCATAGTTACCTGTGCCTCTCGGTTTCCATCCGTGTTTATATCTGACAAACAACGCGCCGCGCCGCCAGCGCACCCGTGTAGCCTATCATAATTGTTCTCACTTTCCGCAAGTACAAAATATTTTAATTTTCCATTATCCCCTAAATTATGTGTCTAAATAAGGTGCTGTATAGAGAAAAATATAACTTCATAAAATTATCTTTATGATGAATTAACATTTTAAATATCAACAAATTTATGTCACAAAATACATTGTTGTGGCTTATACCTAGTCCGGCCATAAGTTCTGTTACAAATGAAAATGCATTTTTTTTATGAAGTAATGTAATATTATTAAAATTTATATCTACATATTTATTAGTCTCAGCAAAAAAAATAAAAAAATATTCTATTCGAAATGGCCAACTTTGGCTTTTATACGAGCCTTTAATCTGTTTGGCCACGAACCTATAGATATACGCAATGTTTCCAAGGGAAATTTCGACACTGCTTGCTCCAAAGATTTTTTAAGAGCCTCAATGTCGCCGTGTCGTTTAGAGCAGGCCATGTCCTTTAAAACTGACCATAATTTGAAGTGTAAAGGGTTGAGGTCTAGGCTAGATGAGGGCCACTCTTCAGTTCATATAAAATCCGGAACGGAATCCTGCTGGAAAGTCCACGGTATATTTAAAAAAAAGTGTATTACTGAGAGGTTTCACAACATGATCCAAGACTGTATCTTGATATACTTTGGCTGAGGTTTTCACTCCTTTTTCACAAAAGTGTAGTTTTGTGACTCCTTGATAAGACACGCCCTACCAAACAATCACTGACGCAGGATGATGGCCACGTTGTACCTTTCCGACCACTTGAGCAGCTTCTTTAGAACTGTGAGCGTACACTTTATCATTTTGCTTATTGTAGTGTTCTTCAATAGTGAAAATTTTTTCATCGGTAAAGAGGATATTTTCGTGCCTTTCATGTGCGTATTGCGACAGAAGAGATTTTGATCGATCCACTCTCTTTAATTGTAAAGATTGATTTAGGGCATGTTCTGTATATCGACGATAAGCACCGAGCTTCAGGTCTTGTTTTATAACACGCGACAGAGTCCTAGCGGGAATCTTCATTTCTCGCGATAACATTTTTTGCTTCCTAATGGGGTTTTCACAAATTCTGGCTTTAACAGCATTAACACATCCTTTGTAGTTCTAATATCACGCGGTGCCCCGATCTTTTCTGGTCTTCGACAGAGGAAGTGTTGTTGTATCTGTTGATAGTACGATATACGAACATACGGCTGATACCAAATTTTTGAAGTGTCTGGAATATGACCGACGGCTCCATACCCACTTTTTGCAAGGCGACCACTGCAATCCTATTTTCTTGAACACCCCATTCCATATTGTAATTTGATAATGAACAGGAAAAAATATGAAATGGTGCAAAATGGAAAGAAGTTTTTAAAATAATATACGTGTTCCAAATTCAAAATAATTAGAAAGTTGAAAAAAAGAAAAGTTTTTATGTAACAGTATTTATGGCCAGACTAGTTATATAAGAGATAGGCATATGCTATCGCAGACATTTTTACGTATCATTAATCATTACGGCAGCGCACGCGGATAAATAAGTTCGGGTGCGCTTTCAATTCCGTCTTACGTAAAAAATTAATATTTAAGGCTAGCTGGGAGATGTAATGTTAGGTCTGACTACTATCAAAAAGAATTTTTCGAATCCAACAGGTAGTTCAGTAGGCAGTGTTTAAACAAACAAAAAAACTCTTCCGCTTTATTATATAATTATAGTACAAACTATTTTTATGTTTACCAACTTGTTTTGTGTCAATTTGGTGCTGTAGTCCGTAGCGATTAATACGTGGTACTAAATTACTATATAACAAATTCTTACAAAGCGCATATTACCCTACCATTTATATGCAAATTTTGTTTCTCAAAGGTGTTTTCTCCTGGCAGCGCCGTTTCTCCCATTCATCAAAATAAATGATTCAAACATTATTTTGAAGTGTATGTTCTACTGTACATCCACAGTTCGCCGGATATGTTTTAGATCCCATGTAATAGGGGGCGAGCCTATTGACATTCATCGGACACAAAACCAAACTCCGAGCTGATATTAAAAATTTCATTAAAAAACCCCAATAACACTTTTACCTCGACCTGGGAATCGAACCCAGGCATCGAGCATAGTAGTCGCGCTTACGACCTCTAGGCTAATGAGGCAGTCATCTATGCGAAATATTTGCACGGGTCGCTAGTTTTTGTTATTTTGCTACAAATTGAGAAGGCCAAATTATGATTATATGACTAAACAAATACCTAATTAAGAAAAACTATTGCATAAAATAATTAGTATATTAAATTTTTTTTAAGCTAACGCTAGTGTAATGACAAGTATTTTGATTGAAATATTAATTGTTTATCGTATACATCAGGGGTGATGGACAACACAAAAGAGGAAAATAATATAATATTTGCAAGTGCGCCTGTGTCCGCAATGCGCGATTATACTGCAAGCCCTATCACACCTAACTCCCTTAATCGACATAATTCTTACAAAGAAACAAAATCAACCACTGATTTGCGTAAGTCTACTAATTAATTACCATTTCCATTTTATTAATATTTAAATTAATAGGTCGGGGAAAAAGTTTTTTCTCAATTTTATATGAAAACTCAAGAAATTTTTTTCAAAATTTATTTACAATATATATGTGCCATTTTGTAGGTAGAGACATGATTCCGTTGCTGTAGAAACTTTGTGACTTCTGATCAAAAAAATGCGACAAATAGGATTGGCAGTCCTCTCTTGATGTTAACCTTACAGAACCTAAAGAATTCTGAACAGACCGAAACAGGTGAAAATCTGAAGGTGCAAGGTCAGGGCTATATGGTGGATGCACTAACACCTCCCAGCCAAACTCTCTTAATCTTTTCTGAGTGGCTAAAGATGTGTGTGGTCTAGCGTTATCGTAATGAAAGACCACACCTTCCTGTAGATCAATTCCGGCCGCTTTCTCTCAACTGCTTCCTTTAATCTTATCAGTTGTTGGCAGTAGAGATCCGAATAGATGGTTTTGCTGGGCGGTAAAATCTCATAATGAACAATGCCCTTCCAGTCCCACCATACACACAGCATCACCTTATTTCAAGTTAGCCTTGGTTTAGCCACAGTCTGTGAAGCCTGGCCGACTTTAGACCATGACCTTTTTGGCACGTTCTTCTCGTGCGTGATCCACTTTTCATCGCCAGTTATCAACCTCTTCAGAAACGGCTCGGTTTCATTACGTCTCAATAATAAATCGCAAATGAGTACACGATTCATTAGGTTTCTTTCAGTGAGCTCATGTGGCACCCAAATATTGAGTTTTTTGGTAATAGCCAGCTTTCTTCAAATTGGTAAAAACTGTTTTATGGTAAATTTTCAGTTCTTCAGCTAAATCGTAACTACTGATATGCCGATCTTGCTCCACTTTTTCAAAAATGGCGTCCATTTTATTCGTAACAGGGCAACCAGAGCGAGGTGCATCCTTAACATCAAAATTTTCGGACTGAAAACGTTTGAACCAACTTTGTGCTACACAAATAGTACAATCAAAGAAATTTTATAACAAGTTTATACCTACGTTATGCGAGAACACTTTTTCCCCGACCCTATAAATAATACCTATATATTATTTCACAAAAGTGATTGAATTTTTGTAGCAACGCCATATCTGCCTTGATTCTTCATCAACATTTAATGATTCAAACATCTAAAGCTTATAATACTCGCTATTGGCGAAAAATAATAAAAATCTTTCTCATTAGGAATGCCATGTCATATTTAACTAACGTTTAGAAGGTGCAACTTATTAACAATCTGTTTAACTAATAAGACAGCTGTTAGTTTGTTTATAGTCTATAATGTTCAAAATATTCGCTGGGGTAGTTAATTAATACAATATGTGTTAAAATCTCCGTCGAATCCGAAAAGGGTATATAGGTACCCCAATGACATTACCAAAAAAAATATCAAAATTTTATTTATTATGATAATAAAAACGTTATTGCGATTTAAAATTAACATATTAAGTATTAGTTTCCCTGTAATTTAGAAAATTTTTAAAACGTGATAACACAGTCGCCTTTCCCGGCGCGGCGCACATTGGGCTGAAATCGGAGCCTCCCTTTCATAGGATTTTAGAAAAATTAAATATGTTATTTAATAGTTTTAAGTATACAGTTTTGTCAAAACAGTCATATCATTGTATAATTTAGCAATTTCTAGCATTATTTTTAACTTCTACACCATATAATATAGACTTGTAAATTTCAAATGTATGAAAATGGATTTTCTTTTCGTCATAACTTTTTTGTGTTTTGAGTTGTAAAGCTGAAACTTATACATATCGTTACTGGGGTGGTAATGAACCCTTAGGACCTTTCACCTTGACCCCGGGCGTCCCCGTTCAACAGATATTTGTTGATGAAAATTTCATACTTTGATGACATTGTATTGAGGTGAAATCATCAATCTGTAGGTTTATTTTCGACCTGAATGCTACAGGTATCGATTAATAAAGTTACCTCTGATTTACCCTACTACTTCGTTTTCAAAAATACGATTTAGAATTCTTTTTAAAATTTCAATATACCTATTTTTCTTTATTAAAAGTTGTACATTACATATAAATTTGGACTATCTACTTAAATTTACACCAGTTATCATTAATAAATTATCAATTTAGCAATTTCAAGCTTTATTTTTACCTTATATACCAAATAATATTGACTTGTAAATTTTATATGTATGAAAATGAACATGCCTTTCTTCATAACTTTTTTTGTTTTCAATTATAAAGCTGAAACTTATACGTATCGTTACCGAGGTGGTAACTAACCCTTAGGCCCTTTGACATTGAGCCCAGGCGTCCCCGTTCAAATGATATGAATTAATTGTTGAAAGAGGAATTGCTGCATTGCAGCCAACTGCTGTCAATGATACAAATGTGAAACACAGACTTCATATGACCATGATAGATGGTAAGACAACTTCATATCTTTCAGATACCTCAACAGCAGTATGTGATATTTGTAAAGCGAAGCCGAAAGATATGAATGCCATCGACTTGATATCGCGAAGAACTAATTCTGAGGATATTTTTAAGTATGGCCTATCTTCCCTCCACGCCTGGATTAAATGCATGGAATGCGTATCTCATATGGCGTATCGCCTAGATTGCAAAAAATGGCAAGCCAAAGGAGACGATTTAAAGCAACTAGTAGATAACAAGAAAAAGATTATTCAAGAAAAGTTTCGAAATGAAATGGGGCTGCTTGTAGATATAGTTAAACAAGGTGCGGGAACGACCAATGACGGGAACACCGCAAGAAGGTTTTTTGCAAATCTTCAAGTAACTGCACAGATCACTGATGTTGATGAAGAACTCATCAGGAGATTTGCGGTGATTCTTCAGGTAGTCTCATGTGGAAAGTTTGTTGATGTGGAAAAGTTCCGGCAATATTGTTCTAAAACAGCTCATAAATATGTCGAGTTATATCAGTGGTATTATATGCCTTCTAGCGTGCATAAATTACTCATGCATGGTGCAGACATATTTGAGCATAATAACTTTATCCCAATTGGCAAACTTTTTGAAGAGGCTTTTGAAGCAGGCAATAAATATTTTAGAGTATTCCACTCGAGAAAAATTAGTAGAATTGCAACAAATGAGGATATTATCCATAGTTTGTTAATAACTTCTGACCCATACCTGTCCAGCATCAGACCTAAGATAAGTCAACTTAGCCATAAACCGCTATCAGATGAAGCTTTGGAGGTTTACCAGTCTGAAGATAAATATGAAAACAATCCTTCCAAATTAAAGTGTTTATTTTTATTAAGTAAATTGTTTATTATTACCACGTGCATTGCGTGTGTCGGCCGAGACTGGACTGTCCGTGCACACAATGCACAAGTACAACATTAAACATTAATGATGACGCTACAAAGCTAAATTGTTATTGGTAAATTCTACATCAGATAAAGAAAATATAGAATTTGTAGATGTAAGAAATTTGTGTGACTCTAAGTAATGTACGAGTGTAATTAAGTAGGTATCATTACAACTATATATATATCATAATTGATAATATCATAATTTTGTTATAAAACATTTTTATATATTTACATCATCTATTTAAAGGTACTGTTGAAATCGATAAGTTAAAATGAATATAAGATCTCATGTTATTTACACTGTTTTCTTTTAGGATCCTAATCTAGCCCCAGAAATAACTGTTTAATCTTTTATGACAAACATCAATATCAACGAAACAAATAAACTAATTACCCTAATTAGCAAAATCAAGACATTTTGGTACAAAAATGTGGAACAAAAACAATCAAGAATAGTAGCAGGTAATCATAATTGGTGTTAATTTAAGTTTATAGTGCAAATTTATAGGTAATTTACAACTTTTAATAAAGAAAAATAGGTATATTGAAATTTTAAAACGAATTCTGAATCATATTTATGAAAACGAAGCGGTAGGGTAAATCAGGGGTAACTTTATTAATCGATACCTGTAGCATTCAGGTCGAAAATAAACCTACAGATTGATGATTTCACCTCAATACAATGTCATCAAAGTATGAAATTTTCATCAACAAATATCTGTTGAACGGGGACGCCCGGGGTCAAGGTGAAAGGTCCTAAGGGTTCATTACCACCCCAGTAACGATATGTATAAGTTTCAGCTTTACAACTCAAAACACAAAAAAGTTATGACGAAAAGATAATCCATTTTCATACATTTGAAATTTACAAGTCTATATTATATGGCGTAGAAGTTAAAAATAACGCTAGAAATTGCTAAATTATACAATGATATGACTGTTTTGACAAAACTGTATACTTAAAACTATGAAATAACATATTTAATTTTTCTAAAATCCTATGAAAGGGAAGCTCCGATTTCAGCCCAATGTGCGGCGCGGCGCAGCGGTATCGTTTGATCGTATGGCGGTACCCTGCGCCGCGCTGCCTATATTGCCATGTAAGTTTCCTCATTTAACTAATTTTTTTACATTTTATTAGGGGTCATTTTTTTTACTTATAATCTGAGTTAAATAACATAATCAGAATATAATCTCGATACCTTATAACACCTCCACAGATCCGACGGGGTTTTTAATACACACTATATATGTATTTCAGCGACAAGCAATTTACGACAAAGCAATAGTGAAATTTCATTAGGACCACCTAGTCTGGGGCCTCGATCACTCTCCTTTACTAGGACGTCGAGCGAAAATACAAGGTGGGTCAATATTTTTTACAACTTTTATGTCCATATTTTTAGGGTTCCATATCTCATAACGAAAAAAGGAACCCTTATAGGATCACTTCGTTGTCCGTCACCCCCTTTTCTAAGGTGTGTGTGAAGGTATCAAGTTGAGATTAATATCAAATACTCAGGTCTGCAATCCCTTGGAGCTGTGAAAAAATCAAACTTCTAAGTCAACTCAAAAGATACGGCTGTTTCGCCGTATATTTTAACACTCTCAAAGGGAACAAAAAGATACAGGGTACTTCCAGTTGACCTGGAAACATGAAATTTGGCAAGAAGCAACAATGTATGTACAAGTGACGGAAAAAATCCGAAAATCATAAAATTGTAACTACATAAAAAAGAAACAAATTGCGATTACAAACTTATTTGCATTTGGTAAACTGACCGCGAAATATAATATATAGATATATGCCTATACATCGGTAAGGGGATAACAGTTTTCCAACTGCAAAGTTAAGTTAGTCCCTCAATATAGTTTATCATTTTGTTAAAATTGTTTGGTGCTTTCTTCAGTAATGTTACCTAATTATTTTGGTCAATTTGGCTGTACAATTACGGAATCCTCGGTGCGCGAGTCCGATTCGTACTTGACCGTTTTTTTTAAACTTCGACCTAGGGGCAGGGTATATTTGAAAACATTAATTGCTTTAAATTATGGTCTTATTTCGACGTGAAACATAGAAGGTTGCAGATTATTTATATTTAACTTTTTAGTCCAGTATTGGAAAACATACAAAAACAAAAAATTCGAAAATATAAACTACAGTCTCCTACAGTACAACCAATATGTTAATTAAAAGTGTTTCAAACTTTCTTATTACTCTTTCATAAAATTTAATAGTCACAACAATAATCTATTCAATTTAAATAGCATCTGAAATATATGAAATAGTTTTGTAATTATAATAATATACATATATATATATATATATATATATACGTACTGTATGAATGGTGCTAAACTATGGTTAAGATGGGTGCTCAGAATCTGTGACTAAACAGTTGGGTCTGACACACCTCCAAAACAGTAAAGACCAATTCTCTAAAGTCTTGAAAAGTTCAGGTTTTGAACTGACTACTCGATTAAAGGATATTATATAAAAAAATTATATACTTCTCATCAAAAAAATCGAAACACTCCTGAAGTATGGTTTTGAATGAGTAATGATGTTTTAACGCTAATATAAAAGAAATAAATAATACCAGTTAATTGCGGATATTATAAGGTATCGGTCGACGATCATCGATAATTCAATTTCAAATTAAATTTCTTTAGCTAGCGTGTTTTGTTCAACATGTATGTTTTTACCCTTTGAGAAGAATTTGTAAAATGTTAGAAACAAAGAGACGTAAGACAAAACATGTTTAAAAAATGTTTATTCAGTATCTCGTATTTCCTCCCAGGGCTCTAATGACTGCTTCCATGAGGTTCCTTATGGAACGGATGAGAGTCACAATCTTGTGTTGTGGGATGTTATCCTATTGTTCTCGTATAATTGTTTTAAGCTGGCCTAGGATCTCCAGAGCAGGATCTCTCGCTCTTACTCGTCTCTTCAACTCATCCCATTGTTGTTCTATTAGATTCATAACCAGGATTTTTGCTGGCCAGCCCATAACCGTAATTCCGACTTCGTTCAGGTATTCATTTACAATGCCTGCGGTATGAGCCCTGGCATTGTCCTGCCTTAAAATGAACTCTTCGCCAATAAAATGTGTGTAAGGTACCACATGAGGCTGATGAGGACCCAGACACTCTTCGATGTAACGTGGCCAATTTAATGATGGTAATCGAAGTTCAGATACAAAAGCATGTTTGGTTTTTTCATCGGCTCTTATGCCTCTCCAAAGCGTCCATGAACCGCCTCCGTAACTGACTTTTTCTTCAATGCAGCACTGTGCAGAACGCTCTCCGTCTCTTCGATACACCTTTCTTCCGATGTTAGCATACATCATGATCTTACATTCGTCAGAAAAGAGAACTTTCCTTCATTAAAGGTATGACCAATTTACGTGCTCACGTGCAAAGTTAAGGCGCGCTCTTCTGTGATCAAATTTGTCATTTTGTCAATTTTGGGTCATTAGCTGATATATGAGGTTTCAGGCCACGCTCCGCCAACCTTCTTTTAATGGTAGAATCGCTCACAGTCAACACTCGCATCACACGGAGCTGCTGCTGCTGAGTAGAGTTATATTGACGATTTCTTAAGATAAATTGACAGAATATACCAGTCATCTCGTTTAGACGACTTGATGTCTACCAGATCCTGGACGGCGAGTAAACATACCAGTCTCCCGATAACGCTGATATACTCTATTGACAGCAGAGGGTATAAGATGCAATTGTGCGGCCACATCACGTTGGGTAAGCCCTGAATTCAGCAACGCCACGACTTGGGCGGTTTCCGTGGGCAAGGTATCCTTATTGTTAGGAAAAAATCCATTTGATAGGATGTAACAATGCTTTGTTACCAATCACTATTAAAAAAAACGATATTTTTGGCAAAAAAATGTGTTTAAATGTAGAAATTTCGACGGAATACACATTGAGCTCCACATTCATATATTTGATGAAAATTCGAAAATTTCAATTTTTATTTGTACTTGTATAAACTGCCAGCGGAGTATTTTTTTAATGATATCAAACCTCTTTTTTAATATAAATTCCGCCTGAATAATCATAAGACTCATTCAAAACCAAACTTCATCAGTGTTTCGATTTTTTTTTGATGAGAAGTGTATGAATATTTTTTTCATTAAATATATGTATATATTTTAATTGCAGGCGACGCGTCGATAGTGTGGTACGTGAAAGCGTGATCGTTAACCGGAATGTCCAAGTTGTTGAAACTGAACCAGAACCGGAATTCATACCTTACAGTACTGACAGACCTGTCGGCCTTGACCTTGATGAGTTCTTACCTGTGAGTACCTAATTTAATGGATATACTTATACATACAATTTAGAGTATATACGAAGGGGTAGACGAGAAAAAAAATCATTCCCAATTTACGTGTAGTGATGGTATGCTATACAAATATTATAATTTGTAATATTTTATTTTAACACTTTGTTAACGTGATTAATATGAATACCATTCCAAATTACAGCTTTCTAGTACTAACAATCTCTGAGCTAAGCCGCGAACAGACAGACGGACATAGCGAAACTATAAGGATCCCTTGTTGACTTAGTAAACTTAAAAAAGACGCCACTGGCCATGGCATATCATGATATGCAGGAAGGATAAACGAGAAACATTAATTCCGACATCATTTTATTAATAAGGCGAATATCAGTAACTGTCCATAAAAAATGATGTTGAGATTAAACATTTGATATATATATAACATTAATCATAAGATTACTTTTAAATCAGTTTAAAATATCAATAATAATTATAGCGCGGTTTGAGCGGGGCCGGTATCCGACGCGGAGCACGTGGTGTGCCGGGTGAGCCGAGCGAGCAGGAGGTGCTCGGCGTCATGATGCGCGGACACGACTCCATGATGGCCGTGCTCACAGCCAGGCAACGGGCTCTACAGGTACTTAGCTCATTCATATAATTGTGATACTAGCTGTGTCCTATGGTTTCAACCGTGTAGTCTTTATTCTAACTTACCATACTTGCCTACAGCTTACCAGATTGCTTGTCGTTCATGCTTAACCTTTCTCATTAAATAGGCTATAAAATGCAAAAAGTATTTTTTTAAGTCTAACTGTTAGTTCTAGAGATTAGTGTGATAAAACAAACAATTTAATTGTTAATTTAAAAAAATATATAGATTCAATTTGGGCCCTAAAGAAGGTATTTATGATTTTCAAAACACTACCACGCACTGCTGCCATCTCCGTTTGAGCGTTGGGCGCTAGATAAGTTCAAGAAAAGCGCTAGATTCCGCTAAACAAGTATGATTTAAAAAAGCGTTAGATTAAAATGCTATTTTTAAATTTAGGAGTTAAATAGATACATTCCACATTACCCCTATAATAGCCATATTGTTTGAATGACCAAATGAAATTAGTGATTGTAGGTATAGTTTAGTTTTCGTTATTTCAAGTACCTATCGTTTACGTAATGAACAAAAATGAGTTTACCTATGTATAGCGCAAGGCACGGTTTTGGAATTAAAATATCAAATATGTTAATAATTTTTCATTTATTAAATCATCTAAACAAAAATGAGACAAAAAATAATTTAAATGTCATCGACCGAATCGTCATCCTCTGCGTCGTCGGTTGGAAATGTTCGAAGAGTCCCAGAACCAGATGGACCTGGCTGTGGCTCTGGTGTATCCATATATCGTTGGGATATCCCTAATTTATATTTTTTGTTACTTTCAATTTGCCTCAATACGTCACCAGGAAGATCATAATTGAAACATGTGGATTGTTTACAAGTCAAGCCCTTTCTGACCTGTAAAATCACATTAATCGTGTTTACGTTGAGACTATTAAGTAATTGATTTTTCACTATATTTATTGTGCTAAATATTCTTTCAATATCTGCATTAGAATTTGGAAGCAACCATAACTTTTATACTTATGCAGAAGTCTAAAGACATTCAGTAGAAATAACGTTAGTTTTGAAATGGTTATAAAAAATAATAAGTATGGTATAATTTAACTAACATTTCGATAAACCGCTAGATTTTCCGCTACGAGTCAACTGCTAATAATGGGACAATGAGTCAACGCTAGATCTAGTGCCGAAAACGCTAAAATGGCAGCACTGCTACCACCGGTTCGGAAAACATTCCAGACATCGAGAAGAACCGACAAGAAACTCGATTGGGTTTATCAACATCTTATTTTCTTTTTTTACAGTATTAAATTATATACAGTTATTATCATTTTCAGTAGATGTACAGAGAGGGAATCACATCCAGTCATCACCATCATTCACGTAATCAGCGACCCTATAAAACCCTTTCGACAATAAAACTTGCTTAACCATGATTCTTGAACTGGCAAATCGGTAATGTGCTTAGGAAGTTTATTATAGAACCTAACACAATTACCTAAACACCTTTTATTTGTTTTACTAAGTCTAAAAGATGGAATGACTATTTATTGATATCTATATTATTAAATCTGTAGTTCTGTCTGTACGTGTAATATTTTTCCAAAATTTCCCGATAGAGATACTATATGTACAAAATCACAAATATGCCATTAAAAAATTTTCTGCCTATTTGTATGCCCGGATTTAACTCAAAAACGGCTTGACCGATTCTTATGAAATTTTGTATACGGGGTGCTTATGTCGTTGGTCCATTGATAGGATATAAGAAATTTCAATATTACTTTTAGAAATCGTAAAAAAAACTTTAATTCTTGGTCGATTATGATAAAAAAAATTTGTACGCGGGAATTATGAGTCCATCCATGAATGATTTGCTATGAGAATATTCAAAAACACTCTTAGGTATCGTAAAAAAAAAAAAAATATAAAATTTCATTAATTCTATAACGGATTTCGATGAAATTTTTGTACACGGGAAGTTTAAAGAATAACCGGTTTTAACTTGTCAACATTACTTTTAGAAATCGTAAAAAAGAAGTGCAAAAGATAATTTTTCATCAATTCTCATCAAATTCAGATCAAATTTTATAGACACGAAGCGTACGTCGTCATACTATAATTGAGAGGCTATAAGAATTGTCAATAACACATTAGAAGTCGTAGAATAGAATAATAATTTTCAATTGATTTTGATGAAAATTGTACACGGGATATACATGCCATTTCTTAATTGATACAGTATATGAATTGTCAACAATATGAGTAAACATAAAATTACGGAATGTAAATAATTACTGCGTAGTAATAAACGTGTGCGGAGCCCCCATACGCCATAGGCTCGCCCCCTATTACATGTAACCTAAAAACATACGAGACAAACTATGGGTGTACGTTTGTACACCTCTGCCTAACACTTCGGGTATACAGGCGTAATGGTTTGTTATTTATGTTAAACAGTTGATATCAAATTTTACTGTTTTTTTTTTTCAGATTTTTCACTCTGTGAGAGTTAATAAAAGCCTTAGAACGGCATTGGAATCTATTATCGCACTGGAGGATACATCTGTTATTCTCGACATACTTAATGTGATGGCACATAAACCGTAAGTGTATTAGCTAAACAATATATTATATACTATAAATTCAAATTTTTCCTGTCTTAAAATCTATGTTACAGATCGTTATGGAATTTAGACATTTGCCTTTTGATGCTACCTAAAATATATGAATTGTTACAAAGTAAATATGAATCGTAAGTATAATCGAATTATTTCATAATAAAGTTTAGTAATACTTTATTTTTAAAATGAAAATGAATGATTTCATTTTCAGATATATGCAATGTGGATGCAACGCATTAAGATTGATTGTGCGTAATTTTTCGTCAGTTGTGCGCGCAAACGTGAGTGCTCCCGTACGTACTTTGGGGGTTGATATACCACGTGAAGAGCGTTATGCAAAATGTATGCAAATACATCAACTGTTGTTAGATGTCAGGGCCTTTCTGCTCAAAAGACAAACATTACAAGGTCGGCTTGGTGCTGCCTTTAGAGATCTCCATACCCTCATGCAACAAGGTTTAGACTGTTAAGTCATTACATACACGCCAACTTACAGTAACATTTGTCCTCACAGATCCCTTCATTATCTGAAACAGAAATGTTTTATACATACGCCCTAGGCTACAATTTAAAATAAAATTGATACATTAATTTATAATACTGTAAATAAAGCCATTCAGCAGATGAATGCCTTAATCTACATTTATTTTTATTAATACAAACCTGCGAAAAATAATCTTTAAAAATGCTAAAATTTCCAATAATACTAATTGTTTAGTACCTAACTTACACTTTGTTTATTACGCTGAATAATATGTAACGTATACTTACCTCTTAATATTTAATACCCACCTAATAAACACATATAAATGTTGTTTTGGCCATTCATCTGCTGAGCAAGTACTTACATTGTTTGAATCTATATTATTGCATTATAGAAAATTAATTTTGTACACTCTTGGTCACTTATAATAGATATCATGTAGTTTTATTTTATTTTTTCAGGGAATATATAGTTTTACTTTAATGAAGGTACATAAGTCGAGTCTCTGTTAAAACTCATCAAAGCTCAGAGCAGCACCACTTGATACACATTTTAAATTTTAGAAATATGTATCAAAAGGTTTGTCAAGTAGTGCTCTTTATTTATTATCTTCAATAAAATGTGTCTGACTTTTTTTATTGTAATAAATAAAATTACCATTGGGTTAGTTAGATATTTGTGCATCTGTATCTAATTCCTTCAGTGGATATTTCGATTGCTTCTACTACTATCGATTGAAATATTTAAAAAGTAAAGGAAAGATCAAATCGACGCGTTCGACTTGCGATCGGTGGCGATCTAACTTACGTGCAAACGTCATTAACACAAAATGCCTGATCTACGCGTTCAGTTTGTCTGAGTGGCGAAAAATGTACGACGGGCTCGTGGTGCAATGGTAGTAATACAAATACAATTGTTTAACTAGATCGCTACCGTGCACGCCAGCGCGACCGCAAACTGAACGCGTTGGTTTGTATGAAAACTTTAAGGCTAATCAAGCGATCGAGAGTGTATACTCATTTCCAGGAAATAATGAAATTTTACAAGTTTCATACAACAATTTAAATTTTTGTTTTACTTTTGACAATTTTTATGACCATGCACATAATTATTGATTAAAAAGAAAATTGCATCATTCTCACGATTTAAGTAAAACAGTTGATACAAATGGATAACACTACAGTAGTAAAAATGTTTGTATGGTACTGATGCTTTCTGTGGGATCTCATGTTTACATATGTTATAAGACTATCAAAAAAACGTCCATAGTTAAAATTAAGGTACTATGTAATATAAAATGGCCATTTAAAGTTATGAAACTGTATTGTTGATACTTTAATCATTAATTTTATCTCTACCGAAATACTTTTAGAGAATCAATTGTTTGAATTAAAGTTTATTTAATAAAATATTAAAAACTAACAATTATGAAAAATAAAAACTAATAATTAAACTGTAGTATTATTTTCTTTTAAATGTTGATTACCTAGCTTACCTACCTTTTCATGCAAACTATAGCAGTGTTGAGAAAAATAAACTACATTTAAATTGTTTACATAAGAGGATATGTAAAAATGGGGTTCTTAAAAGCCCCAGATATTAAAAAGTACTAAGATTTAAGAGTTTGATTTTTGGATATGTAATAACTGTCGTAAAGCACACCTTTACTTGGTGCGATAACGTTACTTTTGTAGTACACATAGTTTCGTTATGAGGGTGTGAGTGTCATTGTGGTTATGTCGCGAATCGCAGCAACGCTGGGAGCAACATCGTTTTATTGGTCAGGTTGTGCGCGGTCCCCCCGCAAGTTTAAGTATATATTGGAGCTACACTATTAATAAGGTAATTGTGACATAATATTTTTTTTTATTCTTGAGCTTTAGTCGACCTAAGATACAGTTGTGACTTATGTCCCCAATATTTGAATATCTTTGAAAGTTTAGTTTTGTAACTACAATGACTTGTATAGCTCGAAGATTGCTATTAAAGAACGCAAAAAGCGCGACCTTTTGAATTTGGTAGAGACAAACATAGTACCAAAGTAATATGAAAAGTTCTATAAAGATCTCATTTAATTTTCTTAACTTTTAATGTGTTGAAACAAACTATTGAAGTATAATTATGTTAATTGTATTAAATATTCTATTAAGGTTTTTTAAATACATACTACGCAAATAAGAATTATTAGTTATAGATTAACTTGCTGTTGCGGACAGCGAGCGGGGCGAGCGAATAACGATAGTCTAATAGTATAAAATGAACAAGTAAATGAAATAATACGTGTTAGGAATAAGGTTTATAAATACGTGTTAGGAATAGATATAATAATATGAACTGAATATGTGTATTTTAAAACGATTAGAATAAGAATATAGCTAGTTGTAAGTTTAAATGTATAAATTTCACTAGTTGTAAGGATGAACCATGCCAGACTCGGAACATCTGGCATGGTGACTCATGGTACTGCCGAGAGCGCACACACAGGGCGAGCGCGCTCATTGGCTGAGCGACGCCCCGCACGGAATCCATCGCACTACCGGTTGCGAGGCAAAGGGCGAGGTTAAATATAGCGGAGAGGGCGGCAGTACTGCCCCTTCGAGATCCCCCCTGAGGAAGTACTCGAATCCCTCCGCTCCCAAAACTATCCGGTGCACGAAGTACACCGGATGTACGGCCCAGACAGAAAACCATTCCCTATGGTAGTGGTTATTCTAGATAGAACCCCCGAGGGTAAAGCTATCTATAACATAGCTACTGTGTGCGGCCTCTCAGGCATCACAGTAGAAAACCCATACAAAAATAGAATCCCGACGCAGTGTCACAACTGCCAATTGTACGGGCACTCCTCCCGCCACTGTCATCTCACTCCAAGGTGCGTCAAGTGCCCCGAGAATCACTCCACTAGGGAGTGTCCCCGCACGCGCGACTCACCCGGTGAGCCGAGCTGCGTACTTTGCGGTCAAGAAGGGCACCCCGCGAACTATCGCGGGTGCCCAAAAGCCCCGCGCGCAACGCGCCCCCGACGGATGAGGCCACCCGCCCATCAGAGGGCACCTCACACCCCCGTCGACCATGCCCCTCGCCCCCAACCACAGCCCCTGCTGTCAATGGAGGCTTTTCCTAACCTCCCGAACGCCGCGCGCGCTCCTGCGGCCGTTGTCCCCGCACCTAGTGTGCCCCCGCAGCCCATACTGGGCCCACGGGCCTCGTGGGCCCCCGCTCGCCACAATCCCCAGCCCCTTATGGACTTGGAATTGGCCCCTAAACCACAGCCTCTTATGGCTGCTCAAACCTCCGCTCCACGCGGTTCTCCTCCTCCATCGGACGTTGTCCTTATTGCCCTGTTGCTCCAAAAGCACAGCGTCACGGAAGTCGGCGCATACGTCGACTATCTCAACGAACACGGTTGCATAATGACCGTGTGGAAATTCCCCCGGCTATCGGAGACGATACACCGTCTAGACCTCGATGCCGCAAACCGAAAGCCTTCCAATGGATAAGTTAAAACCGAAAGGAATTAACATTGCCTTCTTTAACGCTAGGAACCTTGCTTCTCAGCGTGATCTCGTGGCTAACTTCCTAGTTGAGCGTCAGTTAGATGTGTTTCTCGTACAAGAAACACTTCTAAAACCTAGTAGGCGCAACCCTAAGGTCGCTAACTATAACATTATTAGAAATGACCGTGTTACCCAAGGAGGCGGCACTCTCATTTACTACAAACGTTCACTATACTGTATGCGAATTGACCCTCCCGAACTTACCAATTTGGAAGTTTCTATATGTAGACTAGGTATGACTGACCACCCGTCAATCATAATCGTATCCGCATATCTTTCACCATCGAAAAGACTCCTCCGGTCCGATCTGGAGGCACTCTTTTCACTCGGTCCCTCCGTAATCATAGCAGGCGACCTCAACAGCGGTCACACTTGCTTTAACAGTTCGAGAGACTCCCGTAACGGGAGTATACTCAATCAGCTATGCAATGACATAAACTTTGACGTGTTAGCTCCCTCCGAACCCACCCACTTTCAGGATCAATGTCGTCCGACAGTCCTTGATGTGGCTCTATTGAAAGGTATCGAGCTTCGGTTACAACTTTTAGAAGTCGTACACGAACTCGACTCCGATCACCGCCCGGTCATCCTCCGACTAGGACATCCCTCCGACCATAGTCCTCCGTCCGTCCAGGTGGTTGACTACGCGAAACTCAAGCACTTACTCGCGGACAGGCCGTCCTCGGACAGCCTAGATAGGGTCCCTGACGTACTGCAGTCGGCCGCAGACGCCGACTTGGCGATCGATTCCCTCGTTGACCACCCCCAGGTCAGCATCAGAGAGGCCTCGAGAGAGGTCAAAACGGTGAGCGATCGCCGCTTTATACTCCCTGCCGACCTGCGAGCGTTAAAGACGGAAAAGAACGCCGCGACACGCGCTCACGACTCATTCCCGTCCAGGGAAAACTGCGCACGGTTACGCGCATTACAAAGAGAGTTCAAAGCTCGCATCACTGAATACAGAGGTCACAGCTGGGACAACCTCGTAGAGGGTCTCAGACCGTCCCATCTCACATACTGGAAGTTAGCCAGATCTTTAAAAATAGAACACTCCTCCCAACTACCACCCCTCGAAAGAGGCCCGGGCCTCCCACTCGCGTTCGATAGCGAAGACAAAGCGGAGTGTCTTGCCGCAAGCTTGGAGAGCCAGTGCTCTCCAAACTGCGACAACATAGACGCCGTACATGTCAACACAATCGAATCCTCGGTACAGGAACTCAGTTCGGTCCCACCCGCGGATACACTAACTACGGTCACATCTGACGAAGTCTGTTCCGTCATTAAGGGCCTTAAGCTCAAAAAATCTCCCGGTCCTGACGGGATCCGGAACGAAGTACTCAAACTTCTTCCTGATCACCTCATAGCACTATTGGTTTGCATATTCAATGTAAACATCGCCCACTGCCATTTCCCAGCCGCCTGGAAAACGGCCATAGTCATAGGGATACATAAACCCGGCAAAAAAGCATCGCTTCCCGACAGCTATCGCCCGATCAGTCTCTTGAATACCTTAGGTAAAATCTACGAGCGGCTCCTTCTGAACCGTCTCAAAACCGTGATAGACGAGAAAAATCTATATCCACCGGAACAGTTCGGGTTCCGCGCTCGACACTCGTGTACGCACCAGGTGCAACGCCTCACGGAGCACATAGCGACTAACTTCGCGAAAGATCCTCCATACCGTACGCTCGCGGTCTTCTTCGACGTCGCCAAGGCCTTCGACAAGGTCTGGCACGCCGGACTAGTCCACAAGCTACACCAGTTACAAGTCCCAGATAGGTTAGTTCACATTATCCGCGACTACCTCACCGACCGCACCTTCCGCTACCGAGCGGAAAGTGTACTCTCCACAGCCCACCCCATACGCTCGGGCGTCCCGCAAGGCTCCATTCTGGCGCCTTGTCTCTTCAATCTGTATGTCAGTGACCTACCTCGTCCTCCTAGGGTCCAGGTAGGTCTATACGCTGACGACACAGTCATCTACGCGTCGAATAGGAACAGACTTAGGCTCAGACACAGAGTCCAACGCGCAGTCACCACTCTCGGTAAATGGTACACCAAATGGCGCATAGCCGTCAACCCCTCGAAGAGCGCCGCGATTATCTTTGATCCTAGTCGAAAAGTGCACCCTGAGAGTGTCAAAACTCTCAAACTCTACAGTGCAGGTCGACGGGGCAAGCTCAAGGTCACTGCCCACTCCTGATGAGGTGAGTCTCTTTACTTGTTATTACAATATTTACTGTGTATCGCAGCAATAACTTCGAGAGGGATTGTTTCACGATTGGTTGAATTAAGGCCCAGCAAATATTTCGCAAACCTTCTCGAACACTGATAAACATTACTCTTCAAGCCAAGTCGGAAAAAATTGTAATAAACCTGGGCTCAACCAGAAAGTTCTGTCATAAAAACTTCGATCATTACAGTAAAACGAAAATTATATTTTCACGTTACTTCGCACATTTTTGCTGGCGGTACAAGAACTACCAGGTTGCAACTAGGCTAGTCGGTATGCTTTGACGTGCTATTTCTATTAACAAATGGATTTTATTACGTTATCCAATGATGTAAAGTTACCAACACTTAGCTGTTGTACTATAAAGTAAAACAAAACTGAACTGGTGAATCGATTCACAAATAAGAAACGACGTCTACAATATCGATTTTTCAAAAACCCCTCGTAAGGAAAATAAAAATACATCATTATAATCGAGTTGTTTTTTACAACCATACTAAACAATCAGATAAACAAAGATAAAGAAAGCGATTTATTTCAGGTATAGAAAAAAGAGAATTAATTTCACAGATGTATTATTTTAAACTCTTATCGTTATTCTGCAGCGGTTGGGTAATTTTGATGTTATGTATCATATTATAATTGGTAATTAACACCATAGAGAATGATACGAAAATGATGAAATGAATAATGATAACATATAAATAAAAATGATCATTATGTCATGTACTCAAGGACTATTATAATCATTAATTCGGTACAATCATTATTTGTATCGTAACTTGTAATTTGGATAACGTGAAGTTCTCTCCCTTACTCACACATTGATGGTCACATAAAGCTTACTTGTTCACACGTTGTGATAACACTGTTTGACCATTTAATTGTTAGGTATTGTCAATAATAATGAACAACGGATAATTGACAGCAGAATAAATATGTCTTTAGTAATTTGTTGTTCGTTGCGTAGGAGTAATACACTACATTATAAGTTGTCGTAATAATGACCACCACTAATTAAAAACGTAGCATTTTTATTATTTCTTCTTCTTCTCCTTAACTAGGCCACTAGTCATCTTTATTGAAGACCATTACTGACATTATCAAGTAAATATAGAGTGTCTCGTCCTAGAACGATTTCAGTCCCAACAAGATTATAACCTTCCATATCAGAACTTTATGAGTTTTTTGTGGATTTCACTTCACTTATGCACAATAACCAAATTATAGCATGAAAAAAGCCACCATAATGAGTTCAAAAACCCTAAGTTAATGAAATAAAAATAAAAACCACAACATGTCACTTCAGGATCCCGCCAAAACCTTTTTTATTATTTGTTTATCCAATAAGAAGAGATGAAGGAAACGGTATACAGCCACGAGTTTCTGAGTAATTAAGTGAAAATTTGTGATTTATATACATGTACTTGGGTACATTCAAATATTTGTAAATCATTTTATGGTTCATATCTAATAAGAAAAAAAAACGAATCTAGATTTTGTATATTGAAAGATTGTAACACTGGACCGATTCAGTGCTATGAATCTAATAAAAGAATCGAATATATTAAAACCAAATGAATAAAAAAGGTGCAATTATAATCCACAATCATGACATGACGTCATAACATCTCATACTGTAATATAAAATTGATAGCTATGTAAATTTTGTAACGAATGAACTAATGAGTACAAAGGTGCCACTGCATAATAAAAAAAAGTGGGGATTCCGATTTCGACCGTTGGTGTGAACGGACGTGTCCGCTCGTGCTCTCGATCACTATCTGAATTATCGCGCTCTGCTTGAACTAGTGTACGACTTGTTTGCTTTGATCCACGGATCCGGTCCTAAGCCTGCCGGTTCAAAGCACACGGTTTTAAGCTAGTTTTTTTTGCTTTTCATACCGCGTTTTGTAGTGTATACGGTGTTATTGTTGTGTGGCGAGTATCTAGGTACTCGTTGCGCACATAGCGCCGTCTCGCTCGCACATATCGTGTAGCACTTCGGTGCACACGAAAAACCGTACTTCTCAGTACGACAACAAACGCGCTTTTCAGCGCGAATCTTGTTTCTAAGACACGCTAATCCACGTTTTAGTGGTCGTTCGTCGGATACCTAGCGGTGTTAACGCAGACGAACTGGGCGTGACCCGAGCGCTCTCCGGTTTACCTCCTGAGGTAAACGATAACTCGGACGGGCCTGGGAATCTTAGCCTTTGCCTTTTTGTATAGTTAAGCCCCAGGTGTCTCCTACCCAACCCTTCCTATCCTTACCATCCATCCTCGTGGTTGTTTGGGCGGAGCCAAGGTTTATACCGGCCTGCGTCCTCTGCCACGAGACTGTTAGGGACACGTTAGGTCCTTATCCTGTGCGTCATTGCACCTCGACACACAGGTCTCATTGCTCCGGGCTCGGATAGCCCGTTAAACTCATTAGGCGTACCCCCCTGCCCTCCAGGCAGGGAGGTGAATAAATTCACTCCCCCGTCCTCCAAACCGCCACCGCGATGGCCGAATCAACTAAATTCGTGGAATTAGAATTTAAATTTAAATAGCTGGAAGCCGAACACCAGCGATTTATGAATTTCGTAGCCCTGCACATGCCCGCGCTTAGCGACGATATTGCGCACGCCATACCCTCCACGTCCGCCGCGATCGCACCCGCCGCCGCGCCACCCGGTTTCGCGCGGCCTGCCTCGGTACCCGCGACCGAATACCCCCACCCCTCTAGCCTCGCAAATGCTAGTCGCGCCCCACGATCGTCCCATGCGAAATCGCAACAGCGATCTTACACTCCCGGCCCTTATGGCCGCCCCGCTAAACCCGTTTCCCCCGCGGCAACAACACCCCTCACTAATTCTTTTTCGGCCTTCCCAGTCGAACTAGATATGGACGCCCCGGTTAGCCCAACCCCTTCCTCGGAAATGGAGTTTTAGCTCCACTTCCGAGAACCGGTCATAATCCCGACCGAAGCTGCCGCAGACAATGACGACTTCACGGTCGTCAAATCCCGAAAACGCGCGCTCCGTGATAGCCCCGTTGAGCAAAACGCGGCAAAAACTGCCAAAACGGCAAATGGCTCCGCCGCCCCCGCGCCCTCCTCAATTACCGACGAACCGGTCGTTGGCAAAAAGCAAAGCCCCCGCCAATCATAATCCACGACAAAGCTGTCTGGACCAAGTTAACTAATGAGTTCAAATCGCTCAAAATAGGATATAACAAGGCGCGTAATATCGCGACGGGAATCTCCCTTACGATGAGCTCGCCAGACTGCCATCGAAAACTAACCACCCTCCTCCGTAGTAGGAATATACCCTACTACACATACGCCCTCGAATAGGAGCGAGTCCTATGGGTTGTGCTTCGACGTATCCCCGTCGAAATCACACCCGAGGAAGTCCTCGCCTCCCTCGAAGAACAAAAATTCCCCATCCGAGAGGTACATCGGAAGTACAACAAAGACAAACGAGCCCTTCAAATGCTCGTACTAATCCTAGATAAGACGCCTGAGGGCAAAAAAATCTTCAACTTCGAGAAAGTATGCGAGCTCTCCGGCATATCCGTAGAGCCTCCATACAAAAATTCGAAGCCCTCCCAATGCCACAACTGTCAGTTGTACGGGCACTCCGCTCGCAACTGCTTCTTACGTCCGAGGTGCGTTAAGTGCCTTGAGGACCACCCAACCAGGGAGTGCACGCGTCAGCGTGACTCTACCACCCCCCCCCGAGCTGCGTACTATGCAGGGAGGAGGGACATCCCGCGAACTATCGCGGATGCCCCAAGGCCCCGCGCACCACGCACCCTCGCCGCTCTTGGCAGGCTGCCCCTCAGAGGGCACCCCCCGCCTCAGGGTTCCGGGCACAACCTCTGCTCAATCCAGAGGTGTTTCCGTCCTTTTCGACCCCCCGCCGCACTCAGGCGACCGTAGGCCCCCCGCACCCCAGTTGCAGCCCAAACCCGTGCGTTCGACTCAGAACGCATGGGCCCCTAAACCACAGCCCCTCATGGCTATGGACATCCCCGCGCCCCACGCCACCACAAAAGATGACCTCATGTTATCGCTCATTCGTGAGCATGAGATACGCGAGGTCCTCGCATACAAGGCCCATATGGAGCAGTACGGTTTCGTCGAAACCATAGCTGCCTTTTTCCGGCTCGTAGAGACGCTACAGCGTCTCGATCGCGAAGCCGCCAACCTCAGGCCTCTCAATGGCTAGGCTCAAGCCGAGAGGTTTAAACATCTCCTTTTTAATGCGCGGAACTTATATCCGCAGAGTGATCTCGTCGCGACTTTTCTTAAAGATCACCAAATAGACGTTCTCTTAGTACAGAAAACTCTCTTAAAGCGTGGTAAACACAATCCGAGTATTGCAAATTACAACATTGTTAGAAATGACCGTGACGGCCGAGGGGGCGGCACTCTCATTTACTACAAGCGCTCGTTGTATTGCATGCCGGTAGATCCTCCGATACTTACCAATATGGAAGTATCCGTGTGTAGACTAGGAATGACCGATCATCCGTCCATAACGATCATATCAGTGTACCTCTCACCGACGAAAGTACCTCTCAGGTCTGACCTAGAGAAGCTACTCTCGCTCGGCACATCGGTCATTATCGCAGGTGACCTCAACAGTGGACACACGTCCTTCAACAATTAGAGAGACTCCAGCAATGGGGTTATTCTCGAAGGGTTGTCGGACGAATTAAACTTTGACGTCATAGCGCCTCCTACTCCCACCCACTTTCAAGATCACTGTACACCGACAGTGCTTGATATAGCCCTCCTGAAAAATATCGCGCTTCAGGTACGACTCATTCGGGTCGTACACGAACTCGATTCCGACCATCGCTCGGTCATCCTACAGCTAGGACAACTAGATGACTCCAGCCCTCCTTCAGTCACAACGGTTGACTATGCCAAACTGAAACACTACCTCGCGGATAAGCAGACCTCGCCCAGTCTCGTTAGGGTCCCGGACGTATTGGAGTCAGTTGCGCACGTAAATCTCGCGATCGTTGATGATGATGACGTTGATGACGGAGAAGAACGCTGCGACTCGTGCGCATGACTCTTATCAGACCGAGGCAAACCGCGCACGGTTACGCGCACACTAGAGAGCGGTTAAAGCCAGTATAACCGAGCTCAAAAGTCACAGATGGGACACCCTAGTCGAAGGGCTAAGGCCGTCACATCGACTTATTGGAAAGTAGCCCACGCTCTTAAAATAGACGCCCAACCTCGCATGCCCCCCCTCGAAAGGGGTTCCGGCACTACACCCGCTTTCGATACCATCGACAAGGCGGAGTGCCTTGCCGCTTGTCTGGAGAGCCAGTGCTCCCCGAACAGCGTCAAAGGAAACACCGACCGAGTCAGAGATATCGAAGCCCGCGTGGGGGAGCTGAATAAGCTCCCGGCATCAGAATCCCTGTCCCCAGTCACTTCTGAGGAGATCTCTGCCATTCTCAAAAGCCTTAAGCTTAGAAAGTCACCAGGTCCCGACGGTATCAGAAACGAAGTACTCAAACTTCTTCCCGATCACCTCATAGCTCTATTGGTCTGCATATTCAATGTAGCCATAGCCAACTGCCATTTTCCAGCCGTCTGGAAAACGGCCATTGTCATAGGTATTCACAAGCCCGGCAAGAGCACGTCGCTTCCCGACAGCTACCACCCTATCAGTCTTCTAAATACCCTTGGTAAAATCTATGAGCGGATCCTTCTGAACCGTCTCAAATCCGTAATAGAGGAGAAAAACCTCTACCCGCCTGAGCAATTCGGTTTTCGTGCTAGACATTCTTGCACTCATCAAGTGCACCGCCTCACGGAGCTCATTTTGTTTAACTTTTCCGAGTTATTCATACCCCGTCGCATGCTGGCAGTCTTTTTCGACGTAGCCAAGGCCTTTGATAAGGTCTGGCACGAAGGATTAGTCTATAAGCTGTACTCCCGCGAAGTCCCCGATAGATTAGTTAAAATCATCCGCGATTACCTCAAAGACCGCACCTTTCGCTACAGAGTGGAAGGTGAACTATCCAAACCCCATCCCATACGCTCAGGCGTCCCCCAAGGTTCCATCCTGGCACCTAGCCTCTTCAATCTGTACGTCAGTGACCTACCAAAACTTCAAGAGAAAGTCGAAGTAGGCTTATACGCTGACGATACAGTCATATACTCCTCTCAAAGGCAAACGAGAAACCTCAAATGTAGAATCCAAAGAGCCGTGACCACTCTCGGGGAGTGGTTTAACGACTGGCGAATAGCCATCAACCCCACGAAGAGCGCAGCGGTGCTCTTCGACCAAACCGCCTCACAGATACCGAAAAAACTCAAGGATCATCCCTTTCAACTCTTCGGTAATCCGATCCCCTGGGTAAAGGAGACCAAATATCTAGGTGTAACCCTAGATAGTAGACTCTCCTTTATACGCCACATCACTCTGGTTAGGAAAAGGGCCGCCTGGACCCTCGCCCGATTGCATCCTCTGTTATGAGTTGCAAGCAAAATGTCCACGAGACACAAGCTTACGCTCTACAAGATGTGTATCCGACCGATTATGACATATAGCTGCGTTATGTTCGCACATATGTCAAGATATAATTGGAAACGCTTACAAGCCATCCAGAATAGGTTTCTTCACCGCCTTACCGGCGCCCCTAGGTAGGTTCGTATGGAGGATCTCCATAGAGATATGGACCTTCCTTCGATACATGCCTATGCCAAACACCTTTCTCGCTCTTATTTCGATACCGCGTCGAACCACGCGAATCCCTTAATAAAAGCGGCAGCTTCGTATGTTCCCGACCCCAACGCCTGCCGGAGAAAACGCCGGCCGCGTAATATATTCACTGACCAAATCGAAACAGCTAACGCGTTCTACGCCACCGTCTCTCCAAACAGAGCGTGCCACCGCCCACGCCCGTGTAACCACCGTTCTCTCCACAGAGGACGGGCGGTTAACTTCGCTCCCGCACACCCGTCACGTCCACCCTCTCTAGCAGCAACCCAAGCCTAGGTCCGTTCCTCGGTGTGAAGCCCTTGGTTCAGGTGGCCACACGCGCGATACAAAGTGACACTATACGTGCAACACTTAGCTACCCACATACAACATTACACACGTATGAACACACACACGTGCACACCTCACAGGTACATAGGTTCTGTAAGGGACCTTTTTTTTTCTTTTTTTTGTGCTAGTTAGTGTAGAAAAACCATTCCGATTATTAAATACACATACGCATGGTCCACTTCTTCCTCCCAGGAGGAGGGGAACGTGCATATGAGTATATGTTAGTTAGTTCGAATTCTCGTAGGATTAGGGAATTAGTTAGATCGCGACCTTTTCGCATTCGCGACGATCGCCCGAGCCGAGGTTCGGCCACTCTGGCACACTCGTGCGGGACGTCACAAACTTTCGCGGCTGAGTGCCCTAAGCGCTCGCCCGCAAGTCCGGTGAAGCTGTAAAAGCCGCAGCGGCTCTGTTTTAGGATAGGGCCCCTAAGGCTAACAGTGTAGTCAGTTCTACAAAAAAAAAAAAAAAGTCGAAATTTATACAGAAATTTTGTGAAATTGTAATCTGGTAAAAGAGAATACTGATACTAGTACTTTTGAAAGATACCTACTAGGTAGTTAATTGCAAAGTATCGATACAAATGTACTTGGTATTGAAAGAAATGTGTCAAGTATGTACTTGTATTTACTCATATCGACTCATCCCTGGTTAAAGGAGAAGTTTGGTTCTGTGTTCGCTACCTTTGTAAACATGGGTAACACAGCATAAAAATTTGCGCCAACTCTATTGAGTTATTACTGAAACGCATTGAGTTAACCCAAATTTGCGCCATGGCGCGGCGTGGCGCGGCGCCGCACTGCGGCGTAGCAAAATGGTATGCGAGGCAAGCGACTTACAGAAATTAATGAGTCAGCTGACCGGTGCGAGTGGCAAGGTGCGACGCCGTCCGAGACCGCGCTTGCTGCGCTAAAGTGTGCTATGAGCCAAAACATTTAGAATATGTGCTAACACACTCAACTCGCGCAGTAAACTTAGTTGGCGCAATTGCGCGTTGTAGTGCAGTGTTACCCATGTTTATACGTTTGGTTACTTTATTGCTTTCAAATACTTTAGTTCTTTTCTGTGAAGTGTGAACACAAGTGACATAATTAGGGGTACGCAAAATTTTAGAAGTATCGATACCTACTCGGTATTAATTATCGATCCAAAGGTATTAATACTATTAAAAGTATTGATACTACTTGGTATTGAGTAATATTTATAAAAGATTAGAGGTGACAAAAAATAATTAATAATGATTTATTTAATGATCATAATCATAACTCTGGTACAAAATGTAGTAACAGGTCAAATGAACTATTATCCATGTATCTAAATGATAAAAAGGATAGGAAATCAAATCGCAAAGCGGAAACTCTGTTTACAAAAAAGGATAAATATACTTTCGAAGTTGTCGGTGCGCCAGCCTTTGGTATATGGCAAATTTAACAGTCCATGAAGTCGCGGGCACAGCTAGTTTATTATATTTTTCTTCGTCACATATAAATATCAGACACAAGAAAATGTTTTAAACAAACTTTGGTAAGAGACGATGAAGATTATCGTCGTCCTTTTTTTTATTCTGATTTTTTAAATCCATATTTCCATTATCAATTAATTTTTAGGTAAGCTAATTTCAAGAAAAGTAATAATTTCCTACTAAAGTTTAACAGGAAAATGGTTTTCTATAAGTTTTTTTTTTCTATAAGCTCAAAACATGTCTAATGCTTCTGTAGAAAGTAAGTATTTAGTGCACAAAAAATGACTATTATTCCACGAAATAAAAAGTAATATTAACCTACTGTTTAAATTTGAATTGTAAGTGGTGTTCTGCTGCCATGCCAGTCGTTACTCTCTTATCATTTCCCTAGTACACAAAGTACAAGTTTCTTCTCACTCAAGCCAGTATTAAGGACAATCAAGGTGAATAGAGTTGAACAATCGGGTTTTAGATTTTAGAAAATGTATGTATAAATATTTTAGTTAGTATTTAGTGTACTTACAAATGAAATGCAATATCTGTCTTATTTCTCACAGTTTCAGTGTAATTGATACATTTTTGAATCACAGTAGACATTTGTCGTGTTTTTAATACAATACAGTACGTCTAACGACCACCTGTGGCTATGTTGTCAGACCGTAATGGACTACGTGAACTGATGGCAATCACCCTCCGTACACAATGGAGCCTGAAGAGTGTCAACGTCGTATCTACTTATTTTAAAATATCATTGCTATAAATGTGGAATACTTTACGTTGTTAGTTAAGTCTAAGTTAGGTGCATTGTAATTATTGATATTTATTAAGACGGAGAAAAAACTGTGTACAGGGCATGTAATGAAATACGATACATCTACTCTATATTTGCACTGCATCTGGTCTTACTGAGTTTACTGTTTATTGTTTTTTGGTTAGTATTCGCTAGCTATTTATTTATACGTATATATACTACATAAGTGCCCTTCGACGAACAGAACTTACTTTTTCTATGAAAACTTACTATATGTAACTATACACTTAAAACTGACCATGCGAAAGCTAATATTGCTATTAAAAATTACAAACAATGATTAAATTTCTCAATACAAATCAATTTCATGGTGTTTTGTGCTTAATAAAAAAAGAGACAAAAGTATCGAGTAATTGCCAAAGTATCCATAACTAGTGAAATACTAGATTAAAAATTCGAGGACTAAAATTACTAGGTATCGAACCGAAAGTATCGATACTACTCTTGCCGTATTGATACTTAATGCGGATCCCTATTTCCTAGACAGATTATAAGATACTTGTTGAGTTTTTTGTAAACTGTAATAAATATAAAACACAAAGTTATCAAAGCTTTAATCACTTAAAAATGCAAGTATCTGAAATAGATAATGTTAAAATATATAACTTAAGTTTTGGAAAATCTTTACCAGACGTAAGTAATCGGTTTTATAATTATAAATTATAACCTAAAAGCATGTGAAATTGTTTTATTACTTTCATAAAATTAATTAGTTGAGGTGACAATAGCCTAATGCCATCTGTTTACTCATGTCGCGACGTTATTATAAAAACTGTAAGGAGGCCGGGGTTTTCGTGAATTTATTAGGTGACTTTTTCATTCTCATCTGGCTAGATTAATTTAAAAACATCCTCTCAAATATCTATCGGTGTACTCTAGTACAACGTGACCAAGCCAACTAAGACGGACGAGTGGAATTATTTTCAATACAAAAAGTAAAATAATCTCAAAAATCGATTTCCAATCTTAAATTAGTGATAGTTCAATAAGTAAAAAATTACATGAACATATAACTTCATAAACAAAAAAATAAAATACATTTGTATATTTTTTATCCATAAATGAAACATATGATGTTACATTTATCAGTTGTGTATTTGTCTTTGTCACTTACATAATAGCTACACTTGGGACCCAAACTGCTTTCTATAAGTGATAATAGTTCTTAGATCATATTATTATTTGACATAGTCTTGTTCTTGTTCTTCTTCCTAACTTGGTAACCGGTCCTCTTTAATGAAGACCATTACTGCTATTATCGAGTGAATTATATTGTCAAGTGTTATGACGATTCAGTATCCTAACAAGATAGTGGCTCCCTTGTTAGAACTTTCTAGGAAATTTTTGTGGGATCTCAGAATGAATGATTTCAGCTTATATTTATAATCCACCTCACTTATGCACAAAAACCAAACTATATCACGCAAAACGCCACCAATATTACATTATATAGGGTCAAAAACCTAAGTAAATGAATTAAAAATAACAACCACAACATGTCACTTTAAGATCCCGCCAAAAACTCCATAAAGTCTTGTTGTAGAAACATTTGCCCATAACATAATTGTTAAAGCAGGTTGCTACATTAATCTACTATACTCATTAGATATTATATATGTATAAGAAAAAGATTGATATGTGTTCTGTCAAATAGATTTTATTGTTTTTCAATAAATAATGTTTTTCTTTCGCTCCTCATAAATCTTATTTAAAACTTTGTTGACCTTATTAATAATAAGATTTTTTTTCAGTGGTTAACAGAAAGAAAAAAGCATGCCCTTTTGAAAAAAAATGTGGACTTGCGAAGGAGAATAGAACTCATACAAGAGTTTGATATGCCAGGTGTGAGTACTAATATCAGAGTCTCAAAAGATGGGCAGTATATAATGGCAGCGGGTATTTATAAACCGAGGATAAAGTGTTTTGATGTCAACAATTTATCTTTAAAATTTGAGAGGTGTCTAGATTCTGAAATAGTTAAATTTGAAATATTAAGTGAGGACTATTCCAAGGTAATCTGATTTTTTTTAAATTAGTAATATTTAATTGGCTGAGTTAGTAAAGATTCATGTGATAAATTTATTGAGTTTTTATGTAATAAAATAACAGTTGGTTCTTTTTAATTCCAGGTTGTGTTCTTACAATGTGACCGTTATGTAGAATTTCATGTGGGCCATGGAAGACATTATCGCCTAAGGGTACCACGTTTCGGCAGGGATATAGCATATCACAAAGTTTCATGTGATCTATTTGTAGTTGGTGCTTCATCTGTAAGTTAATTTAGTACTATTTTGTTTTTAATATAAATATGTAAATGTAATTATTCAACTCTAACTCATATTTAAAATAAGAGAATAAATTTAAATTTTATGAATTGGTATATTAAATGCATGAGTTCTTATCTTTACCATTAACATCCACAATATTTTTACAATTCTAAAACTAAGATTAGAAAATCTAAAGTTACAAAATAATTAAATCTTTGCAAAAAATATTTCCAGGAAGTATATAGGTTAAATTTGGAAATAGGACAATTTTTAGCTCCTTATAAAACAAAAGCTACAGAAATTAATTGTTGTGCCGTGAATGAGGAACATGGACTTCTAATATTAGGAACAGAATCAGGTCACATTGAGGCATGGGACCCAAGAACAAAACTAAGACAAGGAATATTGGATTGTGCAATGCACTGTACAGATTCTGATTATAAGTTAGTAAATTGGGATATTTAATTTTTAATTTTAATATTTAATTACAATAGTCATAATTATTATTTTCTGCAGTTTGAGTTCAGGCATTCTGTTCTGAATTGTTAGAATTGGACTTGTTATATATTTTTGTCGTTAATGTAATATTTACAATTTTCAGTAAAGTTTGTAAAGGTTTTGAATATGTTGTACATTAGAGCGAAAATACTGGTTGACACAAAGCTATTTTCTTCATATTGCCGTCTTATGTAGGCTTTTTATGCAGCATTAAGGAATAAGACGGCAACTAGAATTGTTGTGATGTAGATCTAAGAATTCACCTTCTTCACCATGTCTCCTGATCCAAAATCTTACACTATCCATTTTACATCTCTAGACAATCTTCTTAGACAATATACAAAATGAAACAAATTTGATCCAAGTAATTTTAAACTTTATTGTCAAACACTTAAACATAATTTTCTGTGGAACAGTCTTTTCTGTGACTTAATTTGATAAAGTGCTGCATGTGCTTGCAGAAAGTTAAATGAATCAATTTGAAAACTGACAAACTTTTACATTCCACGAGTGTACATATGAAGGCTGAGTGAAAATTATATTCGTATGAATCAATGCGATAATGGGGAACAATATAATATGTAGGATAGGTTTTCATGAGTGGTTTACATTGATGATGGTTTCTTTAGCTTACCTTCGAATTTCAAGGTTTAAGCGTGCGTGTGCAAATGGCTAAGCTCTTACAGCGCGACTTGCTGCGTCATATAGACGAGGGATTCAACGATAGACCATAGGAGAATGACGCACACGCCGAAACGAATAAGAAAAGTAGATGAATCGGGGTGGGGTGTATTCAGGGATTGGACATTAGAACATCAATTCACAAATACGATAAATGGCCACAAAACATGTATAATTATTACTTTCCAGAAATGATATATTACCTGCCATAACTGCTGTGAAGTTTGATGGTGCATTGAACATGGGAGTGGGTACATCTACTGGGCACATACTCCTTTATGATATTAGATCCAGCAAACCTATTTTAGTCAAAGACCACATGAATGAGATACCTATCAAGTCTGTAGAATTTCATAAACAAATGAATTACGTGTATTCAATGGACTCATCTGTTGTTAAAATTTGGGACAAACATACTGTAAGTAAAAATTTTTTTTTTCTGTATTATTCACATTAAACATTTGGATAGTATTCAGACTTCTTTACTCTATTATCAGCTATTAAAATATTATAATATCACATAAGTATTCTTCTAAAGAGCTAAAATTATATTATGAAATATATTGTTTTTATTACAGATTATGTTTTTTTTTAGGGAAAACAATATACAAGTATTGAATCAACGTTCGATTTCAATGACTTATGTGTTATACCAAACACAGGATTAAGTATGATGGCAGTTGAGGACCAGAAAATGCAAATTTACTATATACCGTCATTAGGTTTGTTCTTACCTATTTTTGAACATTACAAATAACTTCATTTTATTTTAATTATTCATTAAATTGTGCTGTAACCTATAAAAAGAATTAAGGCATGCTTAAACCTGCTAATGCTCAGCCTAATTTTTTTAAATTTTATCTGAAACCCTAAAACATCGCTAAATGAACAAGAAAAAACTGTAATAAGAATACTTTAATTTAACCAAGTAAAATAAATGCATTTCATACACAGTAGTTTAATCAAAGAAAGTAAATAAATATATATTTAATTTCAAACAACATTAAAAAAAGACAATTTCAATTTTATGTTTTCAATTTTTTGATTTTTCATATGCAACATTTACGTTTTGGTGGCTCTGAAAAATGTTTAAAGCTTTGTAGGGAGATGATGATAATATTATTTTTTTTCGTTTCATATTTATTCAGTACTTTAAAAACTAGTAATATTAAACATTGATGTTAATATTTTGTAATATGCGAATCAAGTTATAATATTATTATTATTTGCTTTAGGGCCTGCACCAAGATGGTGTGCCTTCTTAGACAACTTAACAGATGAATTAGAAAGTTCGGCGTCACAAACTGTTTACGATGATTATAAATTTGTTACGAAACAAGAACTTGAATCTCTTCATCTGGACCATTTGCTAGGAACAAACCTATTGCGAGCTTATATGCATGGGTAAGTTATTCCAACTTTATCTTAATAGTTAACTTAATCGACGGTGGAAAGGCTATTTGGGTAAGGAGGCGTTCAAGAATTACGTAACGCAATTTTTAAATTAAATTAAATCCAAACAACGGTAACTACCGAGAGATGCGCAATCTATTGGAAAATGCCGTTGTCATGCTGGCCTGCATAAATGTCTCTTCACATTAAGCCTAAAGGGCCGAAAATAAATAATATCTAAATTTCATAAAATTGAAGTGTCTGTTTGTAATGTTAAATTAACAGTTTTTTACCAAATGCTTATGAAAGTATATATGATACTTAAAACATAACACCAATTTTTATCTGTTTGTTTCGGGTAATCTTCGAAACGGTTGGACCGATTTTGTCGGCACTTTCAATGGCAGATAGATGATTTTATAAGTAACTTAGGCTACTTTTATTTTAGAAAAAGAATTATGGTTCCACCTCAATTAAAATAAACTGGTCATGGTGAATCAATTCGGGCGTTTAAGTGCCTTACGCTGAGTAAACCATAAGAGATATATCAAATTAATGAACTACCCAATTGTAGATATTAAAAAAATCTACAAAAAAGTCAGTGAGAGCATATATCTACCTTGTAAGGATCATCCACAATAACCATTTAAGTGGGAGTGGGAGTAGCATGATTCACATGTATGCCCGATCGACGGCATTCTGTAGTCCTCGCGAACGAAGTCGCGGGCAAAGCAAGTTATTAATAAGATTAGGACTTTCGAGAAACATTCACGTGCACAAGGCATTTGACGATCATAAATATATTATAACTGAATTGTTTACTTTTAGGTATTTTGTTGATGTGAGACTGTATAAGAGAGCTAAATCAATTGCTGATCCATTCGCATTTGATCAATACAAAAAACGGAAAATAAGAGAAAAGATCGAACAAGAAAGACCATCTAGAATTAAAATTGCAGATAATTTACCCAAAGTCAACAGGGAATTGGCTTCTAAACTTCAAGATGACGAAGGACGTAAAAAGAAAATTGCTGTTAACTTACTCAAAGATGACAGATTCAAGGTACCTACATAAAGTATTTACCAAAATAAGTTTAAAGATACCTGTGCAATGATTATTTCTTAAAAATACCATCTATGTTTTTAGGCCCTCTTTGAAAATCCTGATTTCGAAGTTGACAGAGAAGCTGAAGAATACAGGTTGCTTAATCCGGTTCTCTCCAGGTTTGATAAAAACAAAGGCAATAAAAATGAGGAAGAATCTATGCAGGTAAAGATTTTTTGTTATTTGTTTACTCAGTATTCTCGTCATTAGAGTTTAATGTCTCGATTATATAGTGGCAAGCTGTGCTTCACGGTTTTACCCCTTTAAATTTATTCGATCAACTCCGTCGCGCCGCCGCGTGTCGCCAACGCACCCGTGTAGCCTGTCGTTGTTCTCACTTGCCTGATTAATTGCCATACATGGTAACTGCTCCGCTCCTTAGGGTTGTAGCCTGAAGTTATATAACTTCTAACTTTCCTTAATAAATATAGGCTATAAAAAACAAAAAACAATTTTACAAATATGTCTGATAGTTCCAGAGATTAGTACGTTCAAACAAACAATCTCTTGAGCTTTATAATATTATTAAAGTAATAAATATAATATAAAGATATAAATGTGGTATGGTATGGTATAAGTATATATTATAAGTATGGTATTTAGGTAACTTTTAACATTTTAGTTTTGTTAGTTAATACTTATGTGGATAAAAACTTTGTAATCGACATTATTGCAGATTGAGGAAAATGAAGAAAAGGATTCAGATGCGGAATTGTATGAAAATAGTGAAGAGAGCTCAGACGAGGAACGCTCATGGGTGAAAGAAGTGAAAAAGCAGCACAAGATGATACGGAAGAAAAATCAACAACAAGAAGAAACGTCTGAAATAAATGATGAGGATAAACTTTATGAATCAAACAGTGTTCCACAATCTAGGAATGTCGTAAAGAGTATAACGCGCGTTAACAAAACTAGTTTAGGCAATAGACTGGCGAAAGAGGGCTACTCTACAATGGTCACTGGTTCAGGAGGCAATAGAGAAATGAAGTTTAGTATGAGAGGAAAGAAATCAGCTGCAGATGACCACAGGAAAATGAAACGTCATCACGAAGAACGTAAACAATTTGTTCGAAGAACTGGGTTCCTAATGAAAAAGAAACTTCCTAAAATGTCATAATAAAATATATAATTTTACATAAGTTTTGAGAATTTACTTAACCCTACCTTAGTTCCTAAGCAAAATTAATAACTAGGTACCATTAGAACCAAATCAAAAATGCATCTTCACGTTATAATTGAACTTTAAAATAGACTCAACAATATTTTATCACTGCATTGTTTTTGTATATATTTTCACCTTTTATCTATATAAGTTTATCTGAGTTCAATGCATACTGTTATAAACAGTTTATAATTTTACTGTATTCTTATTGAGTGTATGCAGTAAAGTTTACCACGGATGCAATATAACAATAAATAAATTACGCCTCTATTATGGTTACGTAGTGTTTTCAATGTCGGTGGGACGTTTAAAAATGAAAACAAATTCATGTCACAATGTGTATTTATCTCTAGAAGGTAGTTGCACTGTACATAAGTATACGATAATATTATACGATGTATATAAAACATTACGCTGCTTTCTTATCTATAGTGTTTTTGTGCCCTTTTAACTAGTATACTTTGAAAGCGTTAAATAAAAAGACTGATCATAATATTATAGTCATTATATTAGCGTAATTAATTTGAATTAATATATAATTATTACATTTTATTCTATTTTGTGCATAGATAATGCAAAACGACAATGGATCATATAGTAGTGGTGAGTACTTTTTATTAGAGACCTTTTAATTTTCTACCTCCATTATTTAGATAAACGATTGCTTGCCGCCTCAGTGCGTTAATAGTATAATAATACATTATCTTTTCGTATAATGTGTAATAAATTTGTAGATATGGGTAATAAATTGAATAATGTGAATTTTTTAAATGATTATATAGCTAGTGATTTGCTAGACAACCATGTATTGGGCAATGAGAAGCTTGTTGAGCCAGCGATGGAGAGATCAACGAGATCCAGCTTGGGCGTCAACAGTGTCGATGTGAGTGTTTAAGATATGAACCAATATGTTATTCCATTTGAATGTTCTGTTTATTTTGATAAAACATAATTATTTAGTGTATAGTAATCAATAATCCAGAAACAATTGACCCGAGCGCCAAAGCTTCTTGATTTAAATGTTTTTTTAATACGTTTTCAGATTGGAGAAATAACTGAATCGCCAGATACTGAATATATGAGTACATCTGCAATATTACATTATTGTAAATCGAAGGTATAGTTTAAAATCTTTTTTAGGTTATTGCTAACTGAATATACCGTACTAATTATTACCATATTTATTTTTGTTAACGTTTTAGATATTATTACCGTATTTAAAGTTGTTAACGATTATGGGATTAAGACCAGTGCTTGATGTGTCGAACTCATCGAGATTTACAATATGCTGTTCACATCTTCATTCCGTACAAGTAGCAATACTAATGTTTATAGGATATGTGTTACAATATATGGCGTGTTTCAGGTAAATGTTTTCAAATTGTTACTCTGCATTATGTGTTTATTTCTTCAGGGTCCGCTGTAGGGCCGGGTAGCCCGGGCATTATCCGGATATTTAAAGTTTTCCATTTAGTGAAAATACTGATGTCAAAGAAAAATCAAATTATGCGAAAACAAATGAATCACTAAATTCGAAACACAAATACACGAGCCTAAATTTGAATTTGGAATTCCTAACCAAACGCCAGATATTTGAGATCAAAGTGGACAGTTCAACAAAATGCCAATTTCATATGTAAGGTCCCAAGTACATGTCGTAGAATTTTATATGACTAGTGCTGTAGAAAATATTATAGAAGTCATTCTATTACGTACTTCGGTTGTCTTGAGCTTGAGTTTATAGCAACAATTGCCAAGTCATATAAAATTCCACAACATATACTGAATAAGAATACCCTTGCTTGTTTAAAAATTCGTCTGTACGTCAAGATTTTTTTATTAAATTTAATTCGCTTTGAATGGAATTGAATTGAAATAATATCTTGAATACTTGGTAATTACATTTTTTTCGTTCTAGTTAGTGAGAATCATTGGCTAGTGTCTTAGGTATATGTTCAAATCTCTTTTAACTCTCGACGCAAAGTCGCAAACAGAGGGGTGTTATAATTTAACGTGGGTATCTGTGTGTCTCTCTGTTGCATCGTAGATACCAAATGGATGATCCAGTTTAGATTTAGTTTTTTTTTGTTTGTTTGAAAGCAATGCAGCAAAAGCAAGCAATGGCAAAATTTTCCATAGAAAAAATGCGTAAATCCATAGATTTACGATAGGCCAGCTGTTACGAATATCTATAATTACTTTATAATTTCAATACACTAAGTTCAAAGACTTCAATATACACATAAGTTTTGTAAAGATTACATTACTTTAAAAAATGTATTTTCATTTTTAACAGAACTTAAAGCTAGACTAAGTAACATTATAAGCTTTGGGGCAGTAATTTGGTTTTTTTGTCCAGAGCGACGAAACCGCTAGAGCGAGCCCTGATTTCTTCAAAGTTCTAACTTGTAGACTGTAGAGTATATCGACAGTAAACCGTTTTGCTCATTGAATGCTTGCCACTGTCAATTAAATTCATCGTCAGCATGTTTACGTAACTACATGAATTTCTTAAAAAATCTTTTACAGAAGGGACAGAGGTTTTTGTTATAAATTAGTTCCCCTAGCGATGACGTCGTCCTTGGAGTACGAAGCTTATAAAGAGGTGTGTTATGGAAATGTCATCGTCACTTACATTGGTCCCGGTATTTTGCATTTTTTCGGATTCTTATATGCACTATATTTATTCAGAATTTCTGACAACGAACAACTACAAAATTTAATGGAACGGGTGAGTTTTTATTTATTTATTCTTATTATTAGGGACTAGCGGCCAGCGGCGTGCACAGAGTTTTTAGACAAGGTAGACATAAAATTTTTAAAAGATATAAACTTACCAAAAATGCTACATTATAGTTCGTCGTCGTTTCGACTAAATAATGTAGGTAATTCGATTACATTTCATACATTGACGATTTTAAAGACATCAATTAAAAAAAAGCTACGCTACAATACGGTATCATTTGTAAACTTTTTTGAATTTGCGAAAAACTGACTTTATAAGTGTCATTGGAACCTAGTGTAAGTGCTTACGTTCAATTAAAAAATACAAACACATGTTCGGCTATAGAGTTGAAGTCGCAATAATATTTACTTAATAGGTATACCTACCTATGTATTATTGTTTCAGGTATTTCTTTTATCATCATTAGCTCCGCAAAGCCTACCCACAGCAAAACCTAAACGTTTGTTACGCATGTTATGGTTTTTCATAATACTTAGTGTACTTTGGATGTGTCTTTCACTATGTCTAGTGAATTTAATGCTAGCCCGGGGTCATATAATTTTTAGGTGGATGGAAACAAGGTAATTTTATATAAGTATTAATAATATAAAAGCTCATTTTATTTTATCTCTAAATAATCTTTAAGTATGCCGTTTCGATTTTAAGTTAACTTCGCGTGGAATTTAATTCTACGAAATATATCGAAAATAATAGCCGCAATCATTTTACAAATACTTTAAATACTTAGTGACAGTTCTATGAATAAATCTCGAAATCAATATTTTAGAAATGATACTCCATTATGTACTGCAAAAACTAATTAAATAATAAGAAGCGAAGCTGTACTTTCGACGAATAGAATTGCATGCATAAAAATCTAGAGATGCAATTCTATTGGTTGAAGTTGACTAGAGATGCAATTCTGTTGGTCGAAATTTGCACAGCTTCGCTCTGCTTCAGTGGAGGCTGCCGATTGGATTCTAAGTTAGCTTTTTGTCGTGGTTATATCTTAAAAACCTTGTGTGCTTCTGACAATGATTTTATAACGACGTGGTCGGGCTATTAATTAACGGGAAGAGTAGAAAATATCTGCCGCCCCAGCTAGTACAAAATAAATTTTTATGTAAATTTTATTATTTTTTATATGTATTGTCTTTTAGTTCATTTGAAGTAACGCTAACACTGAAAGTATTTTTAATTATATGTACGTTGATACACGATATGGTTCAAGCAACAATAATAACTAGTTATTGTCTTCAAGCACAGCTGTTACAAGCGCATCTCATGTTTCTTAAAGAACGCTTACTCAATAGAACTATAACACCTTTGAACTGGATGAGGGTATGTATGTTACAACTATTTTATGTTGGTTCACTACGTCATTTTAATCCATTTACAAAATTATTATTTTTAGGGTTCCGTACATCATAATGAAAACATCGGAATCCTTATAGGATCACTTTGTTGTTCGTCTTTCTGCCATGAAAACCATTTTTATCTAAAACGATTCGAGATATAATGTTGAAACTTATGTCGTTTATTAAGGCCTATGTTGTTGTAACCTAGAAACGCAACGTTAAAGCGTTAACGATTTAAAGAGATACGGCACTTCTTAATTAAAATACCGTTCATGGAACGATTATCGAAATCTATAAGGATACTTCTCTCAGACTTAACATTTGACACGAAAGGAGGAGGTCTTTTAAGAAAAGTTAAGAAATAAATCTGAAAATAAGGAAGTTCTTATCCAGTGTGAAATTATAATACAACAAAATTATATTAAGTTGAATTTTTTTACAATAGTGTTAATGGATCAATTGAAATTAATATCAAACACAAAAATCTATGACCACAAACTGTTCTAAAAAATCAAGTTTCTAGATTCAACACGATAATAAGATACAGAGTCCCATTCATAACAAAAAACTAATAGTCGTGCTCAGTGATTAGTTTTATTATTCAAAACCTATAGGATACTTTCCGCAGGCCTAGTCTTGAAATTTGTAATTATTGACATCCCGTAATTTTATTTTAACGCATTATTGATAGTTCATATATTCTATTAATTGTGAAATTACATATTATACTTCCCGTGTACAAAATTTCATCAAAATCGGTCAAGAATTAACAAAATATATTTTTATACGATTTGTAAAAGCAATATTGAAATTCGTATACCTTAACAATTGACCAATGACATGAGCATCCCCGGTACAATATTTCATAAGAATCAGATCAGTCAAGCCTTTTTTGAGTTAAATCCGGTCATACAAACACACAGACAGACAAAAAACATTTTTTAATAGCATATTGGTACTCGGTATCGTTCATATAGTGTCACTATAGAGAAATTTGGAAAAAAAATTAACTGTACGGACAGAACTACAGATTATTAATAGTTATAGATAGTTATGTAAAAGTCTGTACGGTAAGTAATGTAATCAGTTCGGAACCCTCAGGGCTCGATTTCTACTCACTACTTGTCTGGTTTCTTTTTGTTAAGTAGGGCTAGTGTTTGACAACAATGTCATTGCAATGATGCGGTCGAATTTGGTACAGGCTACGGTAAGAAAGGGGACTGCATCTCGAGTATAGGCTTTGAGAACGAAACGATGGATCAAGCCTACCCAATTCATTTTGAAGATGGGCTGTACCTAATATAAATTCCATGTCAACCAGCGGGTTACCTAGAGAATAATACTTGTTTACAGTTATGTTATGATATTATACATCATATTAATATATAGATATTTAAAATGAACAAAGCTTTCAATCCCAAATAACTTAATAATAATTAAAAAAATTTAAAGCA
Source organism: Saturnia japonica (assembly GCA_033032175.1). Lineage (NCBI taxonomy): Eukaryota > Metazoa > Arthropoda > Insecta > Lepidoptera > Saturniidae > Saturnia > Saturnia japonica. Next base: position 11,938,923 of record CM065305.1, read on the forward strand.
TGACGTTAACCGCTTGGCGGTAGCCGATCACTGCTGTTGGTAGTCCTGGGTTTAGACAGCCTTGCGATAGATATATATTGTAGAAGCTTGGTTTTCAATAATTAGTAGGTATGTTATACTAGCATTAGAAAAAGTTGTACCATCATGCAAATTATTAGTGTGAATTAAAATTTACTTTTTTTATAATTATGATGTTATAAGTATACAAATATACAAAGCAAGTTATTTTATAAATTATTCAATTTTGTAGGAGATTACGGAATTTCGAAAATTGCTAAAATATTTAAACGACGATTTAGCACCATCAGTTTGTCTTTTCACAATTGTCAATACATCATGGGCTATATCCGGTATAATGTGGCTTTTAAATGTGGACAAATTGGACACTGAGACCGAACCCATTATGGGCATAAGCGTACTCAACCTATTGTTGTGGGTTTCGGCAGCCATTGTTCCCTTTATACAAGTAAGTCGTAAAGTTTACCTATATTATGTAATAGCATTTCTATGTTAATCGTATTTTCGCTAACTCGATGTTTCGTAGTAAGTTGATATAGATAATCAGGCATTAATTTAAAAAAATAAGCAAGCTTTTATTCAATATTTCAATAATTTTAAAAACTTATAACTCGCATGAAATTTAGTTTAGTTTAAAATTTCCTTTTCATAATTTTTTATTTGAGTAAAAGCTTGTTTTTAAATATTTTTTTGTATTCTTCTCAGCAAACCCTTTTATTTGATACCCATATAAATCATATGGTTGCATAAAAAATAACTATTTCACCATACTGGATTTAGAATTGTCACTTAGAATCATGCTAACTTTAGTTTAACATGTATGCAAAAAAATATCAGTTCACTCGGTTGGGGATAACTGTTTTAAAATTAAAAAAGTAGTAGTATAAAAATAAATCATCACATTGTTATCATTATCTATGCAACTTACTTAAGCAGATTCATAGTAAATGTTATAAATTCATAAGAGCTATTGAGAGACCTGTTCAGTGAGTCAATGATGCTGCGTCGGAGACGCTTCGCACGAAAGCCCACCTTTGTTGTATTTAACGCGTATGAAATTTCAGGTGGTTGCTAGTAGGTTCTTTCATATTATTCTTTAAATATACGATTATAATATTACAGGCAGCGCGCTTAACAAAAGAATGTCGCAAGACACAGTCGGTGGGTCATGAACTGTGCGTTCGTCCGTTCTTGCATCAAGACACGTCGCAAGAAGACATCACAACGATCCTAATGTATTCCGCCACACTTCAACTACACGCGAAGCTGTTTTATTTTCCTATCGCAGGCCGTTACCTTTGCGTCATTTTAACTCTCGCTGTTATAATTATTTTCTCTCTTGGAATGTGTCACTTTTTACAATGATAGTGAAACATTACAAGTGTAATAGTAATTAAAATAATAATACGTTTTTATTTCTTAAAACTATTTATTTTAATATATTTTGTTCGGCACTAGGTGCTTTGACATAAAACTTTATTATCAACGAACTTACATATTAAAATTATAATATTATTTATAATTTAATGGAAATCTTACGTTTAAAGTGCTTTTCAGTTTAAATCTGTTTATACCAATTCCCACAATAACATGCAGCAATTATTATCTATAGTAATTGTGAATAATTATAATAATTTGTTTAACATCAAATTTAATTATCACTACCATCACAGTCATATGTGAAAAACATCATCTTTCATTTAAATCAGAAAAATAAGCGTTTACTGTCCTGGATTGCCATCATAGCAATCTATATGCATGAATCTGTATTTCATTCGTATAGATATTATGTTGTGGTCTGTAGCGTAAACAGTGCGTTTTAATTCAACTCACAAAAAATATATAGGTAATGATGAAATATAATATGTTATACATAATATAATTAATATATATATTTAAAAATATATACAATTAAAAACAAATATAATAATAATTACAAATACAGTGTAAACTCTTTGTAACGAAACTCAAGGGACTGAGCATTTTTTGTCGTTATAGAGAGTTATCGTTATATGGAGTAAACAAAAAAACAACCAAATTAACAAGAATTTTTAATATGTTGTCTTAGATAATAAATGCTTATAAATTATTGTTTACACATATAGTCTGATAAATTTTTCTGACGTTTTTTGCTATGCCAGTACTTGTTTTGTATTATTTTATGTATTCTATTCATATCTAGATATGTGGTGGAATCGTCTTGGTAAACAACAAAAATTTTTCTACCAACTTAGCGGCATCTTGGGCTTGTTGCATTGTTGGTGGTGATTCGGCTTTGTCCACTTGATCATCTTCTTCATCTTGATTATCGGGTGTTTCCTGACTTTTTGACACTAAATCAACAATTTGTTCAACTGTAAGTGTACCAGTTGTGGCTACATCCTCATCTATATTTTCGTACGATTGTAGATCTTCGTTAAAATTGTTTGGTATGTTGAACTGGCTTATCCATTCACTCAGTGGTAGATTGTCTTCACTGTCAAATTGGTTCATTTCTTGGCTACTACATAATCCAGCATGTCGAAAAGAATGTTGGATAGTGGCTGCTGTTACCTCTTGCCAGGCTTTTGATAAGAAGTTCACTGCTTGTAGCATATTGATCGAGACCTTGCCGTCAGTTTCGATCATATTCATCAACATTTTCCGTCTATAGTGGCCCTTTAGCCTTTTAATTACACTCTGATCCATTGGTTGTAAAATACTAGTTGTATTAGCTGGGAAAAATGCTAACTCTATGTTTCGAAGATTAGATATGATTGGGTGAGCAGGACAATTGTCTACTAGAAACAAGATTTTCCGTGATTTTAATTCAGCATCCCATTTTCTCACTTCCTCTCCAAAAATCTGCGATGTCATCCAAGCTGACTTGTTTGCTTTGTACGTAACTGGCAACTGTTTTATGTTCTTGAAATACCGAGGGTTTTTCGATTTGCCTATAACTAAGAGCTTTCTTTTTTCTGTGCCACTCATATTGGCAGCCACTAGAACTGTAATACGCTCTTTAGACCGTTTTTCTTCCAACACATTTTTCCCCTTTGAATTTTAAAGTTTTGTCGGGAGTCAACTTGAAAAAAAGGTCAGTTTCATCTGCATTAAAAATGTCTTCTGGTGAGTACTTCATCTTTAATTTAGGCCACACTGTACTAATCCAATTGTTAGTCACATTCATATCGACATCCCGCGCCTCTCCGTTCATTTTACCGTACATAATTGGTGACGGTGCTTAAATTTTTCGAGCCAACCTTCAGATGCTTTAAAGTCAATTATGCCAAGTTGGTTGGCAAACTTTTCAGCCTTAGCTTTTACAATTGGCCCCGAGATGAGTACATTATTCTGGCGCTGATTGTTAAACCACGACAACATTGCCTGATCTAAGTCTTCGAATTTTGGCTTTCTTAATTTTTTAGAAGGGTTTCCTTCCAGCGCCGTCTGTAGAATTGTTTTTTGGTTTTTCCAAATGGTAGCAACAGTGGATTGACTTAGTTCAAAACGCCTTCCAACGTCACTTTTATTTTCTCCCTTTTCAATCGCACATATCACACAAACTTTTTCGTCAACACTAATCGCTTTCCGTTTACTGGCCATGTTAACAGTTTCAAAGTAGGTTTACGACTGATAATACGATAGGTACCCAGTATGCTTGGTTGAAGACCATCACTTCAGAGAAAACAATGCGTCATACTGCACGTGTTCAAGGCCATTAAGGATAACAAAAGCTAGACCGACCACGGATGTTTCGGAGCTTCAAAGTCTTTTGTTACCTGATAACATAACATAAACAATAATACCGATAATAAATATTTACTGTCTAAAAATATGAACACATTTCTTCGCAATAGAGAATGGCGTATCGCTATAAAGAGTGTTTCAATATGTGGGTTTTAACGCAAACCAACCAAGTTGGGCTCACTTCAACGTTATAGGGAGTTTATCGTTATAAAGAGTTTACACTGTATATAGTAATAACAAAAAAAAATTATGGCATTCGTCTCCCAGCACTTTATATACTATATGCTTCAAATGCCGCGCTAGCTTCACTTACTGCTTGCCAAAATATAAAAGTAATAATTTACTTACATATTTGCATTTTTGTTGTATTTTACATATTATATAAGTACATATCACAGAAAAAAATTGTAATTTAATACAAACAATTTGGATTGTTTGATTTTTTTAATTCAGGTCTAATTCAAAAACCATTTCGAAGATTCGCATTCTACGTTAATTTATAATATATTTTAATAAAACTAATGAACGATTAAAGATATTTTTGAAGAAGATCATATGCCCTTTGAGCTTCCTGATGTCATCATTTTGCCTGCATAGACCAATAACCAGAAGTTTGCCTGGGTTACCCAAACATTAAAAAACTCCGTAGTATTTGGTAGTTTTTATGGATTATGAGTATCAACTATCAAATGTCAAACAATGTACGGTTTGCCAAAAAATGGATACCATAGACCAAATGCTTATTATGTGAATACTCCAGTGCTGTCAAGGTACTTGAATCAAAAGTTACATTTTGTTTCCTGAGAAGTTACATTTTTACTGCCAAAGTTATAATATCGGTTGCTGTTTAATAGTAAAAACCCTTGTTAGTATTGAGACATATTCGTCACTATTAACCGCTTTTAAATTCTTGGAAAAATACAAATTTAATTTAATATTGAACTCAATACCTTCAGAAGTTACGAAAATATTTACTATTTGCTAACGTTGGTATACGCACTGCAAGCACAGTTGTTGTGCTGGTACAAGCACAAAGTATGACATTCGACGGATACAGTATTATGTTTTTAAAGAAAAAGCTAAGTCATTAAATATATATGACGGTGATGGCGTCATCATAAAAATAATATCTGCTGTTTTAAAAAACATAAAAAAGGATGAAATGAGCCATTATATAATAAAGCCTTTTATTTATACATTTATGGCTGACACTTGAACTACAGTATAATTGGTACAGGTTATTGTTTTAACAATACCTATCATACATTTTTTATTGAAGTTGCATGCGAAATGCGAAGCGAGTTGGTTTAAGGGTTATTTTCTTATTAGAAACGCATAGTATGTATTGATTGAATATTTATATTTATATATAGTGTTATCTTAAATGAGTTTCACAATTATATCACTGTCAAACATGGGAGAGACAACGAAAAGTGTTAAGTTTAACTTTATTCTATATTACAATTATATATCGACAGTTAAGAATCAATACTAACAACAAATCAATTTTTAACGTTTTTGGCTTTTTAATGCAGTGAGATTTAAAGTTCAATATTGTTTGTATCAATTATCTCAAAATTTCATGAGTTATTCGTTATTGAAACATCAGCGCTTGTATTTCACCATTTATATTTTGTAACATTAGTCGCATTTTGCTTAACATAACTTGGTTATTGTCGACACATGAAGTGGATTAGAAATAATAATATGGAACATGAATTCTTAGATGTCACTACAACTCCGTGAAAAGTTCAAAGGGGCCAATATTATTTTAAATACTGAAGATTAGAGATAAAGAAACTCAAGAAGTCAGTTTGGTTCTGCACTTGAAAATGTTAGTAATAGTCTGTTAAGAGAACTACGTTGCCATGAAAAGGTTTTTTTTTTGAGATATACCGTATTGATTCTTAAAAATCGATATGTTAGATCAACTTAATCTGTTTATATATTCTATTCGTAATAAGTTAAAGTATGTGTAGCGAGTTGTGTGGACCACCAAGCACGCACGTCATGTAGGACGGGTTGGTCCCGGGAACCCGTGCTCGCGTGCGCGTTGTGACTCACGCGGGTATTGCTTTTTGTTGTAGCTGCAAAATATTGTTGCAAATATATCGTGTAACATATTAAATTATTGTGATTTTACCACATTAAAGTCGTCATGCACTTAATAAATGACCTAGTTGCTTGATTTTATATTTATTTAGAACACAGAATATCTAAAGTATCAAATTGTAAAATGCTGTTTTATTTATTGATTGGGGCGCGTTTCCTTACAGACCTCACTCTACGTAATGAATTCTTAGATCCTTTAACTATTTTTGGATGTAAATAATAGTTATGTGTGTAGCGCCAAATTGAACCCTCCGACTTTTAAAAGACTTCAAAAAAAGGAGGACGTTACTCAATTCGAATGTATATTTCTTATAAATGTTAACCTACCCATAACTTCTTTGTTTATGAACCAATTTAGATGATTATATTTTCGTTGGAAAGGGGATACCTCAAGGTGGTCCCATTTTAATTTCATTGGCATTGAACTTCGAATTCGAAGAAAAATCACGAAACTCCTCAAAATCATTCAATCTCTTTTGTTAAAAATTGTCTTGTTTTATTATCGGTTTTTTGATTTTACTCCCACTATGGAAGCAAGTTTAAAGATGTAATCATGCCAAAAGAGCGTATGCAACACAGTGCACGTGATAGAAATCAAACTTCTGTAAAAAATGTTTTAATCCAGTGTGCATTTTACATAAATCGAGAAAAAAAAATCGGTGACAGAATGACAACGCGCATTGAACGCCTACAGACGGCATTTCACATCCAATCGGACTATTTTTATGTTATTCTATCGAGTTCATCTATTTCTTTCGATTTATATCATAGTTCTTTCTTTTTCTATCTGGCCGTCTTTTCCCAATTTATCCATAAGAAAAATGTTATGTTGCACTAAAGTTCGATCTTTTATTCTCATCGCGCCGGAAAAAAAAACATGAAAATATAGTATTTATATACATATATATTTTATAATCAACAATTAAAATATAATGGAAACTTACGCGTCGTCTTTTTATTAAGTGTCGGATGGGGATCGCTTAGTGTCGGTTGAAGATATTTCTTTATCGGGCTCTCCGGTCTAAAAGAATGAATTAAATAAGGTTTTATGTGACATTTCTTATTGCTTTCAACAAACATTTTGCACAAATAACTTTAATTATAGTTCAATACTATTTGGTATAAAAGATTTAAAATAAAACATTCGTCCGTAATATAATAATCAAACTCTTGGTTTTTTTATGCAAATAATTCAGAATCATTTTTCTGTTACGATTTCAATGATACATGTAGGTTTTTCTTGACTACACACATGGCATTGGCGAAATTGCCTACAAGGGCATCTTTCAATCTAGCAAAGCCAAAATATTTCAATCTAGCCAGATTAAAAAAAAAATATTTAGTTGCAAAAATAAATAAATAGGAAGGTAATATCATCATAACCAATTAGGTAAATTTGAAGATGTTAGTAGTTAAAAGTAACTTTCATGAATATCGAGCGTTTATAATTATTAATTACCTAGGTAAGCCGACGGACGGTAAGCCAGATCTCTTAAATTGTGCTTTACCAGATGACCGTTTAGAAGGCTGCGAGTCAAACGATGAGGATGTTATATCTGTAAAATTTAATACTATGAGGAAAAGCAATAAAAACGAATTAGAACAAAAATGAATGTCATGAAATAAAATACTTGCTTGATATGACAGGTTGTGAGGCAGACTCTGTAATTTCTTGTCGTCCCGTACTTGATATTATTTGCTGTGTGAATAACATAAGTATGATGTAAATATGTCTATATATATGTATGTAAGCGCCTGCATAATTTACAAATAGCAGTAGCAAGCGTGGTGTCTTTACACTTGCGGAAAGTCCACTGGAAAGGGGAGCATGTGCAAACTCATGCTGCGTGCATGTTGCTAATATTATTACAATTTATGTGGCTTGTATTATCCATTAAAAGTTTAGTTCACATTACAATACTGTTTAGATTTTGTTCGATAAAGGTTAATTCTTGTGTAAATTTTAAAACAATTTTTTTAAACTGGTGTTTATAATAATTATGGAATACAAATACTCAATAAATCAAGTTCCAACCAAGTATTACCTGTGTTTCTGTTTCCATTTTTTCTTTATCGAACTTTTCGTTATTTATATCTAATACTTGTTCATTTGTTTTCCTCAGACCTGCTATTAAGCTGGTTTGTTGTTTCTGTAAGAAAATTGTTATTGCTTTTAACATATAGAGTACCATAACCATAACCCGTGATAGCAAACCCGTCTCAGTGATTCTCTTTAAATTTGACATATTTTGGGATCAGTCAAAGTATATCCAACTGCCGAGAGGTTTGCATGACAGTGATGACCGGCGATGGATTGGCGATCTCTCGGTGGTCGCCGCTGCTTTTGGATAGAACTGCGTTTACTACAGGCACAGTGCCGTCAGTGCTACGCTACTATAAAAATTATGGAATTGAAAAATCAAAAATTAAAATATTTTTATTCTATTTAGGCCCCTAAGAAGGCACTTATGAATGTCAAAACACTACCACCGGTTCTGAAATCATCCCAGTCCATCGAGAAGAAACGACAAGAAATTTGATTGGATTTATCAACATATTTTCCATTTTTAATTAGTTTTTACAGTAATTAATTATATACAGTTATTATCATCTTCAGTAGATGTACAGAGAGAGAGAGGTTCACATCCAGACATCACCATCATTCATCATTGCTAATGACACTTCAATAATAATCTTACACTGCTGTTGGCTCTTATTTTCTTCAGACAACCTTCAAGCCAAGTGCGTATTGTCTGTTTGGCGACCTCTTCTTCTATGAGAAACTCAAACTCCTCTCGCGCTAACAACTCTTCCATTTGCAAAGATTTGCGAATATCCACCGTGCGATATGATAGCATACTGAAAGTATACTTTAATAAGATTATGATCGAAGTTTTTGTGTAGCTATAATTATTAATTATTTTAAAGAATGAGAACAATAACGCTAAATAATTTTTATGTAACGAACGATGAACGAATAATGTAAAACATATTTTTTTACTAATCAAATTCATTCATCGGCAAGTGACCTAACCAAATGGTATCGATTCACACAAGGTTGAATAAACCTTGCGATGTAAACTTATTATTATTATCCATATTAGGTATAAAAGCTAAACAATCTATATGTTATGTTAGTGAATCAACAATTATACCTGTAAATAAATAATGGGTTATTCACAAAAATTTAAAAAGATTGACAGGGATGAGAATGTGAAAATAAATGTGTGACAAGATTTTTTAAAGAATGGTAGGGCAAAGAGAAATTTCTTTGGAGATTTCTCTCTACTTGGCACAGCACGACTGGTGGAATACCTTCACCTTACAAAAGATTGCGGCTAAATAACCTTGTGTTGTGTTCATACGGTGAGTAGAGTTTCCAGAGCTCCTTGGGTTAGGGCGGTTCAAAGTCGGCAACGTGCTAGTCACACCTACGGTATTACAAGCGTCCATAGGCTACAGTAGCTGATTACCATCAGACAGGCCGTATGTTTGTTTGCCACTTTTGTAGTTTAAGTAACGTTTAAAAAAGGTATAGATTGAGAATAGGTATAGATGAGGAATGACATGTGTAAAAAAGGTTTGTATACTGAGATGACAATTGATAATGCATACAAGACAATTTTAAACAAAAAATAAAACCAGCTTTAATGATTTTGAGGAGTTTCGTGATGTATCTTCGGATCCGAAGGTCCAATGCCCATGAAATTAAAATTTCCAACGAAAAAAGAATCATCCAAATCAGTTCATAAACAAATAAATGATGGCTGAACATCCATAAAATAAAATAAATATACATTCGAATTGAGTTACCTCCTACTTTTTTTGAAGTCGTTTAATAAAGAAGAGTGGAAGGGTAAAATTGTTGTGCCGACCCTACTTGATGGAATAAAAAACATGAACAAGAAGATATTTAACAAAAAATATGAACATATAAAAAAGATAAATCAATCAAAATTTACTTGATAACGTCATGAAACGTGACATCTTCACCGTTATGGAGTCGCTCCAACTCGTAGCACATGTACTTAAACAGAAGACGTTCTTTGTGTGTGTCACATTCCAGTCGGCCTTTTAACAAGCGAAGTATGAATTTCACCTAAAGATAAATGTTTATGTATCAACCCTCGTTGTAGAGCGAAGATATCAATGCTTCTACGGCTACCGGAGATGGGCAATTAATTCTGTCATAATACGATTTATTTGAGACTGAAATACTGAAAAACTAGGGAATCAATTTCAGCGGTAGTTTACCGTGACTTCTCGCTTAATTAGCCCTAACAAACGGAGAGACAAAATTTTTAAATACTCGTGTTTGGGTTTTGCTAACGTGTAAATATCCATAATATGATAAAGTCTTTATTTCAAAATCACAGATATACACTTCAGTTTTTTAATTTCTATGCTGGATATATATATGCTTATATGGCAAGTCGCCAAAGCACTGTCGCGGTTGGTTCTCTAACAGAGAGTACCATGGTTCATATCGGCTACCTCGCTACATGGAATTACAAGTGTATGAATTAGTATGAAAAGTATTCGCGAGTTTTTTTTTCGACTTACGGTTTTTATAAATTTGGTAGTATAACTGTAACGACAAATAAAGAACGTAGTATCAAGTCATGGTATGATGAGAAATATACTTGGCAGTCTGTAGGATTCTCTGACCACGTTTAAGAACGTTAGCTATTTAGAACATATTATATTTGTCACAATTGACGCTGCCTACAGAAATAAACAAAGCTAAGTTTTAAATGATAGTAGTGGTCGTTTTTAATATAAGTATATGTACTATGTGAATTAATACCTTTCTGACGGGAATAACCCCTTTCTGATGTACGTCTACCACGTTCCAAGTATTTTGGAAGTTTCTTATGTCCGCGTACGACAATAAAGCGTCTTCTTCATTTGAATAAAACAACGAAAAATTCTCCATTATAATAGCTGAAACAGAAACACACGAGTTGAGAATAACTTTAATTAACTTTCATTGAGAAACAATTAGTTTTCATTAACAAATCATTTTCACGCATCTCAAACTGTAGTAGTTACCCATAATTATATAAATCTATCAACCTGAACTATTGACCACAACGCTCAGTCTAAAATATCTTAAAATAAAAATACATTTAGATTCTCAAGCTTAATAAATATTTATAAAAAAACTTTAATTATAAGCTTGTAACCCCCTAGAAATTTATTTACTTTAAATTCCATTTTCTCATTTTTATCCTTTTAAATTATTTAAACGTTGAAACACTCTTGTTTAAAAAAATACAAATATATTATATATTCATATCATGGGGATGAATAAATAGTAACGGGTCCGCGCCATCTTCTTGAGTCCGCCATATTGGAAATAGAATAAGATCACTTAACTAACCATGCATTGTTATCCAAACTAAACGATTATGCAAAATTTCAGATCAATCGGTTTGGGGATAACTGTTTTAAAATTCAGTTACAAGATTTAACCATACTAACAAAGCAATTTAAATAAGGGCTTGCAAAAACTATAAATGAATTATACCGCAATATGTAAACAACTTACCAACAAGCAGATTGAGAACTATATATGTGATAATAACATAGAAGGTGCAAAAGTAAGCGAGCGAGGCGGTGAAGTTTCCGCAGTCAGTCTCCCAGTAGTTGTCAGCGGGAGTACAGTACGGGGGCGCCACCATGCAATCATGCATTATCTTATTCCAGTCCTCGCCGGTCACGATGCGGAATAACATCGCCACGCTGTGTATGGGCGAGTTAAAGTTCGCACGTCTGTTAATCAGAACATAAAATATCATCAACGAATTCACCTTATTAACTTTTGTTTTGTGATCTATGAAGGTATTTAAAAATGTGTGTGTTTTTTTATTGCGAGTTGCGTCCCAATTCTCACATATCCATGTTATTCCAAACTAAACAAAGATTGTATTAAGGTAACAAAACAGTTGATATACCGTACATATATATACATGTATCACAACAGGCAATTACATTCATCACCCAAAAGTCAGTCATGTTCAGGGATCGAATTCGACCTTTCCATTATTAAAAAAATGGACATTATTTTAAATCAGGAGCGTAAAGGAAACTGTCTAGTAGCTGATGATTACGTTATTATGAAATGATTGTCAATGCTTTGTTCGCACCCGATTGAAGATAATAATGGTGAGATGATATTATTGTAATTCTCAAAACTCACCTTCCAATACCTTCCCCATATTTAACGTTTCCAAATACAATGGTACCAGCGAGAGCGTAGAAGAACACTAGTAAAAACATGCCAAATATTATGAAGAAGCTCTTGCAGACGCTGACGCCGACCGTCAGCATTAACATCTTGAGAGTCGTGTGCTTGCCGGTTATGGTGAAGAAACGTAAAATAACCACCATGAATCCCACGAAGTACGATAAGTCGTTCTGTAAGTAAATATTTGTTTCACTATGAGTCTATACTATAATATCATATTTTAAAACCCGTAGGGCACAGCTAGTTAAATATATTTTAATCATATTTATAAGGAAAGTAAAGTACATATTTCTATTTGCTAATGGTGTACAGTTAGCTGTGGGGCTGTTGTTAGTCTAGAGCGGGACGAGACGGAGTGAAGGAAAGAGACAAGGCAAGAAGCAAGGGAAGTGCAGAGATTGACGTAATTTAGTTTTTAAGTGGGCATGGGGCGACGTGGTTACTGTGACACTATTAAATTATAATTGAAATGATTTATAATTTGTATTATTAATTATCCTGCTTTAATAATTTATTGTTTAAATAGTGTGGCAGCTCAAGGGTTATCACTATCATCATCACCATCATGTTAGCCGAAAGAGGTCTATTGCTGGACATAGGCCACAATAACATATACAGTGCTGCTCGCATTCAGCGGCTTCCCGCAACCTTTACTAGGTCATGGGTCTACCTTTTGGCGAATCTGCCCACGTTGCCGCCATTCGAGCACTATTTCTCTTGAGCAAGGGTTATTACTTATAAATATTACCAATGTTTGGCCACCAGTTTTTGACGGTATCTTAATGTCACGTGGTGGTTTTATTTCAATCCATAAATTTATCTTATTTGACCCAATATTATGTAATATTGGTGGCATTTTACATGATGCAGTTTTGTTACGTTATTGTGCACAAGTGTATTATAAATAATAAGTAGAAACATGCATCTTGAAAAGCTACAAAAACTATTGTAACAGAGGAGCCTCCATTTTGTTATCGCGTTGTATGAATACAAAAGATTAGAAAAAAATTCTATCCACGTGCCATTGGCAGAATTGTGTATAAACACATGCTGCAATTAAATAAGAAAAAGATGAAAGAAAGCCTACTTTGACCAAATTTTATCTAAAATATTGCCATTAATTAGTCGTTGAAAACAATTGCTGTTGTTAGCTACAATAAAAAATCTTACTATCAGATAATACCTTAGGTAATGCCGATAATACGTACACAATTGTTAGAAAAATTAGTATTTCACTATGTACTGATCATAAATATAATAATTATTGTTACCTTGAGCGCAAAATGCATAAAGACCCACATACAGCCAGCGACTGTGACGAGCAGATCGTATCTGTTGCGTCGGCTCTGCCAGTACCCGCGGGGAGTGAAGGCAACTGTTTTAAACCCTACTTCGATAACAAAAACCATTGTTAGCCCGGCCGATGTGTTCGCAAGTTGTTCTGTATATGGCGAATATCGAGACCACTGTAACAACAATATTATTAACGTGAACGGTAAAACGTATTTTCACTATAGTCGTACAAGTTCGTGCTCGACCGTCCTGTGTTTTAGACGTTTGCGGGGAGACGAGGTAGCACGACACTATTCTACACAGTACACGAAAGCAAGCAGTATGGTATCTAGACAGTGTTCTTGAAATAATTAGCTGAAGCAGCCTAGCCGCTCTGTAGATAAACACGCACTATGGCTGCGCTCTGACTGTGTTTCTTGGGTTACCCACTTACGTATCTGATAAAACTATATTAAATTGTCATTATTATCTTTTTACCTACATACATTAAATATATAATTTTGTAAGTTTTATAATTTATATTATTTCTACCTGAGTTTTATTTCATAAGTGATTATGAACAACTAACAAGGGAATTTATTATTTATTTAAAATAGTAATCGAGTTTTAAGAAATATACTGAAAATAGGCAAACAGTTTATTTGGGTTACTGACCAATTAACACAATAAGGGATACATTTTTTGACAGCATACCATTGACCATATTTTCGTTGTATAACATCTTCGGCGAAACTGTCAGTTTCATATATTTTTTTAGGAAAAAGATTTTTAAGAGGTTTATTGAAACTCAATTTGCTTCCTTGTACTTTCATAGATCTTCCGTCTTTAATTATTTTTTAATACCAGTTTCCGAAAAATCAGTTGTTTCGGACACGGCTTTCACCAAATTAATGTCATTAGCACATTCAATATTAATAGGGTCATTTTTACGCACTTGAGAATATTTGTACACTTTGTAAACCTATCCAAAATTTGCTCACGAGAATAATACGCATATATAATATATCGATGCCTTATACTGTTTACTTTAGTGTACTGTGAGTGCGAGCCTACGTGACGTAATTACACGCGTTTCTCTTTCCCGCTACATTACCCGCCCCCGTTATCGTTTTAGTATATCGCCCCCGCCAACGTCTGTCGGAAAAATAGAACGGTCACGCAAGATCTTGTTAAGTATAATTTAAAGTTTTGTCACGCTAATGACGCACAATCTATATAGGTACGAGTACATGTCGACTTTGGAAAGTCAAATTCAGTAAACTGCATATTGCAATCGTTACATGTAAGTCAATTAATTTTTCATAAATAAATTGCTTAACCTGCATATGCCAATCTTTAAACGTAAGTCAATTAATTATTCTATCCACCGTCGATATGTACTTCCAAAAAAATCGTAAAATTACCGATTTTAATGCTCATTATTTGAAAACTACTAAAGCAATTTGAATTTAGTTTTCTGATTAACATAGAAATAAGCCCAATGAAAGATCTAGGCTACATATCACTAAGTATTTTCATATGGATTTAGTAACAGTGCTAAAATTACAGTAAAAAAAAATAAGACTACTTTTTAACCCCGGACGCAACAAAAAGGGGTGTTATAAGTTTGACCACTATGTGTGCGTATCTGTCTGTTGCACCGTAGTTCTTAAACCGGTGAACCGATTTGAATGCGGTTTTTAGGTGGTTCTTGGACAATTTTTATCAAAATCAGTTCAGCAGTTTCAAGGTCATCATCAGCTCTTTTCTAATTGAGAAATAGATGTGAGCATCTTCAAGAGGCCTGATTGAGTCGAGATTTGGCATTCTGTTACTTCAGTGATATTAGAAAAACTTTAACAGAATTCTACGGCATCATCTGGAATCTGTAGGGTACCCAACTCCTCACCAACTTACAGCAGATATATCGTGTTTGGGTTCATTGCAGTGGTCTCAATGAATAGGTTACGTGTGTCAGGGGTTATTAAATTTTCAACTGACCTTGTAATCTAGATAAATACATATAAGCATTTTCACATGAATCACATCACAGACGCCAGCTTGTTAATAATATCGTTAATGCTAAAACGATTACTCATAATCTCATTTTTAGTTCAAAACAGCCGCACATTCATTTAAAAAAAAAAACATTGTCACCATAGTTACATTAGGGTAAATACATTGATTGTACTTAGTAATTCACAATATTTTAAAGAAATTCCAATGTCAACTGACCGTAACCGCTAGCAAAGCACTGTTGATAAGAACCACGATCGCTATCACTCGCTTGAAGCTTAAATTCTGCGTAACGTCGTATGCGAAGGCGCGAATTTTTCTTTTATTAGGCCGGGGAGGCAAGTGAAGAGGTTGCGCAATTTTCAGTCTCTTCTTTAGGTCACACCTAGACAAAATAGTATGTTGTATTAAACTTTAAAAAATAATTGCTCGAAACCTTTATTCTATACCCTATACTTATAATAAGGAGTCCAAATCTGTACATTGATGATATTTGACAAAATATACTACGAGGTGTTTTGTATCATGGACAGAACACATTTCAATAATTTTTGTCCGTCTGTCAGTATGTTTGAACGCCAATCATGCAAAAACTACTGGACCGAATTTGATGAAATTTGGTATGATTGTAGCTTATAGTCTGAAGGTACATTTCTGAAGCATTTTTACAAGTATGGGTATTTCTATGGTCTATAAATTGCGTTTAGGATAAGTAAATATAAAAAAAGAATGTATTTATATGTAATTTCGTAATATATTTATAATATTTAGTGAAAAGATACCAAATTAATTCAAATTATTTTATCTTGACATAATTTAAAAAAAAGAGCAATAAATGGAAACTTATGTATATTTTATTTTCCAGAAGTTTTCATAGCATGGCTTGTTTAAATTATCATGAAATTGATTTTTTATATTTATTAGCACACTTAAGTATATTTTCTGTAAGCATTTATATTAATAATTAAAGGCTGAGCTTTTAATATTTTTAAATGTTTTAGATAGATTTTAATGTTATTTTTAAACGCTTAAAATAATTTTAAAAATCTATTAGATCTAAATTTTCTACGATAGATGTCGTTGTTTGGTGTTTGCGCTATCAATATTTTTGTTAAATTATACTAAACAGACATACTATAAAGCATTATTATTCACTGGGTTTTGACGGTTTATAAAAATAAAGTTATTAAATAAAATTAGCTTTTCGTAAAGGACGGTTAACATTTAAAATGAATTTAGTTGGGTGATCTTAAAGCTTATACCGGTCAAATACCGTAAGGTGAGATTGAGGTGATGGGAGGTTTTTATTTAGTTGCTGTTTTTCATACACGAAAAATGCCACGCGGACGTAGACGCGGGTACAGCTAGTATTCTTATAAAATACTTAAAAAAATAGTACTTATGCAGCTTTTGCATCGACGATCCCTCGATAATAGTATTCGGACACCGCTTCGAAGCACGTGATATGGAATCTCCTACAAAAAGCTTGTTTTTGGTGAAGCAAAATCGCGACAAAACCATAGCGTTATGGTATGGATAGAGTTAGTTTAACTAGGTATCATATCTTTCAAGTTAATACGAATATTTATGTCATCGAGTATCCATGTAGGTTTGTTCCGGCAGTTGCACTTTAAGTTAGATCTCATTCTAGGCCTATAACACATATCTATCAAATCATATCAAAGTCTGTCACCAAGCGTCTATAGGTGTGTTCCAGCAAGTGGACTTGAGAGCCAGTCCTCCCACTAGGATATAGTCACTTACCATCAAGTGAGAATGTAGCCAAATGCTATAGAGATTAAAAAATAATTTTCCATTATTGCGAGAAATCTAGAATTGGTTCAGTGTTTCCAGAAATTAACGCCGTAAACAAACTTGTTCTTTTTATAATAATAAGTTTTTTTTTCAGAACAAGTTGTAAATCTAAGGATAGACGTGACTATTTACCATCTCCTCTGATCAACAGTTAAAAGTGCAGTCCTTTGTTTTCAGAATAGTTAGCGATCACCACACCAACGAACAGAGTCAATCCAATCATACAACCCAAAAATATATATACGTGTATGTAGATTGCATGAACCTAGAAGCATAAATAAATAAAATAATTTAACTATCTTTGGTAAATAACGAAATAAAGTTTATAAATTGGTACTTACTGGACCTAAAGCTTTGATTAGGACGTCTCTCACATCCAACCAACCTTTGAACGAGAGCACTTCGAACAGAGTCAGGAGTGCATCACCGATGTTGTCAAAATTAAAACGTTTTGGATTCGCCCTGTGATGTTTAAAATTATGATTTAATTTAAAAATATATCATTTTATATAATGGGTTTTCAATAATAAAAATAAAAGTATCATTAAGATCAGATGAAAGTATTGTATTTTTATTTAATTCTTTTACAAATATTATAAATTGTATTGTGTATACAAATACAAACACATCATACATACATATATGAGATATGGGTATGCAGAGACCACGTCTTTCCACTTGCTACGATCCTGGCATACATCTTTCGGTTCTTTAACATTCATCAATCTTTTGACGCACGCTCACCAGTTTAGAGTAATTTTGACCTAACCTTTCTTCAGAACGTCCCAGATTTGATCGAGGAACTTTCGTCTAGGCCTTTCTCTACCAACGCTTCCATTCAAAGTAGCCTTATAATTTTGATTAGTCATTCTTCTTTCATTCATTCTCCCTACATTCCGAAACCATCTAAGCACCCCATTTTCAATCTGTGTGACTATATCTCCTTTCACACCACAAACACATGATATGACTATGATATATGACTATACTATACATACATATATAATATATATATATATATATATATATATATACTATATACACGTATATGAGTTCAAAAAAAGGAGGATGTTGTTCAATTCGAAAGTTTTTTTTTAATGGATGTTCAGCCATAACGTCTTTGTTTATGAACCGATTTAGATGATTCTTTTTTTTTTGGAAAGGGGTTAAAAACCTCAAAGGTAATCCCGTTTTAATTTCATTGGCATTGAACCTTCAACTTCGAAGATACACCAGGGAACTCTTCAAAAGCATTGAAGTCGGTTTTCTATTTTGTTAAAAATTGACTTGCTATATTTACAGTGTTTTGAATTTAATATATAATATTACTCACCAGACTCTTGGCACGAGCATGGATGGGAATGTTTCGTTGGGCCCCGGTCTTATTTTCATCTTTGTGACGAAAACGCGTCGCATGAACACGCCCACACAGTCCTCGCGCCGTGTTATAGTCGGATCGTTGCAGCGAGCCAACCTTTGTTTTCAATAACAATAATTTTTAAGATATTGCAAGATGTACATAGTGTTAAATAATACGTCCGGAGTAATAATTTCACTTGACAGTAATGTCGTGTTAAATTTGTTAACGCCATATATTTTTTTTAACATTCACAGAGCAACAACAGTTCTCGTGAAGTTCGTTTTTGAAAAAAATATCGTTATACAGGATAAGGATACCTATACCATTTCCATTTCTTTATTTTCTCGATGACAGCTCCTGTGAAAACTTGAACGAGCGTCTTTTTTACATTATGAATGCATTATTTTATAAAAATATGACGTTTACACACACACAAGGTTATACCAGAGTCGAAGAAACTGATAGGGATGGAGCAATATAGACAAACATAACACGAGAACAGACCCGATATTTTTTTAACAAAATGTAAGAAACTAAACTACTGTCGGATACTTTTGTACAAATTTATTAACTAATTTAATTACAAGACGTTACACGTATTAATTCTTGATTGATAATGCCAACTTCTTCAAAATTTTCGAAGCTGTTGTAAAATAAGTAGTAATCCTTATTTATTTATTTAAATCAAAATCTGAAATAAATATATGCGATCGATATTATTACTTATTTGGTCACAACACTACAACTATCAAATTAGAACTGTCATCAAGAAAATAAAGAAATGGAAATAGTATAAGGCTATAATTATTTTCATACAATTCTTCATAATCCCATTTTTTTATATACACTTGCAATTGATTAGCCTATAAGAACTTTACATTAAGCATTATTCTTATTAATAATAGTGTTATATTGTCAAATATGTTGGTAATCTTTTAAAAAAATCATACCTTCCTCCATATAACTGAACACCATAGCTCGCAAATACAAACATCAAAAGGATCAAGAGGGTAGATACCTGTACAGAAAGAAACGTTTATAGTACCTCTAAGAACATACAGTAGGAATATCAAATAATAACACGTTTTAGTGTTGGACCATTTGTAATATTTTTTTTTTTTTTCGTACCTAACGAATGACTTATTACTGTATGCAAGGGCTATATAGAAAAAAGATTATCGGCTGTCGGTAAATGCAAATATTGTAAGGAAACCACGCATGAAAAATGCCGTACGTGGAAAAAATATTTATATTATGGATTTCTCGCCGTTTGAAATCGTCAATACATCGTGCGCTAGCATGGTGATTAAGAGTTTTTTTGCTCTGCAATGGGATAATGAGAGTATTATTATTAGATATTTATCAAATAAACGATTACCAATAATATCTCCATAAAGCCGCGGCACAGTTCGTATACGACTTTGCGCATATGTGGTACAAGAGTGAATATTCGCAGCGGACGCACACAGCGCAGGATCATAAGCATCTGGGCGCACGAGCCGGGCGGCACGCGACGCGGCATCCAACACAGAAATGTAAGGGACACCTACGTGGGGTTCAAGGATATTGGATTAACATTCATTTAACTTACACCTGTATTAAATTAATTATTATCATATTAAAAAGCTCAAAATATTGGTTTTGTTTTTTGTTTAAACATGTTAATCTCTAGAACAGCCAGTTACATTCGGAAAAATCTTTTTGCATTTTATTGCTTAAATATACAAGTTCACGCTACGATTCTAGGATCTGATGAGCAACCATAAATGTCAAGTAATCATACGAGTACGGGTAAAGGAGAATAACGACAGTCTACCCTGGTTCGTTGATACAGGTAAAACCGTAGAGCTCAGCTAGTATAGCATAAAACTATTTACATCCCTATGTTTTTTTATTTACTATTTAATTGTATCGCAGTAAAGTGATGCCACTGCCTACGATAAGTAATATTTAATGTTTTTCTACAACTAGTGTCATCTCTACTTCAATCACACTGTGTAAAATATACCTGAGTTCATGTGTGGGATATATATTATGATTTATTTTACTCAAAGTATATAAAATAATGTAAAATGCGAAGGAAATTATATACGTACAATGTAAATAAATACATCTAACACGGCAGCTGCGTCTTTGAGGTAAGCTTTCGGTGTGAAAAATAAGCCATCAGCCAAAATTTTTAAGGCCAATTCAAGACTCATGAAAATTACGAAACCATATTCGGCAATCTGCAACGAAACGAATAAATGAAAATTAAAGTACTTTTATGTGATATTCAATGTATAAATGATAAATCTTAATATCTTATTGTACTCATACTTTTTAGGTGCGTTATAAAAAATAATAATATGAGTGATTTTTTACACATTGTAACAAACAGTCTACTGTAAATTTTTGTACGTGTAGATTTCACTGGGGGTGGCAAACTGGTTTTCGTAAAGGTCCTATAAGATTTAGGGTGTGCTAGACCAGACACAAACTTATAAAATAAACATACCTAATTATTAAAATCTTTATTTAGTTATATAGATTTTAAGCATGCGTAGTGGCATCGAGTGTCGTCTAAAAATCATCACTGGATAACCTCTTCTTTTATAGTGGCGAAGACAGTAACAATCGTAATTTTTTTTTTAATAATATTACGATCTATGTAATGAACTAACCAAAAACGGCTATGCGGTTAACTTGTATGCGGTAGAAATGGGAGCGAGAGGTATTCCAGCGAAATCTCTCTATAACTTGTTCAGCCTGTCGATAACTGCAGTAAGTTCTATTTTAGAACGGGTATCTAAAGCAGCATTAACAGGCTCTTACCAAATCTGGCTTGGCAGGGAGGGTATCGAGAGCAGTCAAGGTGAGCACTGAAGTGTATTACAAGGGGGTCTCCCTAAACCTACATCTAGGTCTCAAGTCCCGGTGGCTGCTCGTGTTCCCTCTGTATGCCACACGATGGACCCGGCACCCGCACGGTGAATGGATGGGAATAGGATAGGACGGGTGAAAAGGAATGCTAAGATGTTTGTCTCTTTATTATATTATATTATTGCAATATACACAATTTAATTTTTTTTAATCAATTTACATAATTATTATTATTCACCTGTAAAACGAAGTTTTCCATGACTCTGTATGTGGGCGTCTCGAACATCATGGACAAACAAGATAGCGTGGTCACCATTATCATAACCCAGTCCATATAAGTTACTAAACCGAGAAAATTACTGAAACAATACAAACAATTCTATCAAGTTTATAAAAATGCGACCCATTTAAAGTGTAATTATAGATATTTTACTCTCTCTATATATTATTTATTTACCAAAGAAGTTTTTTGTGGCAAAGCTATTTATTATCTTCTTTATTTTTCATCAACAAAACAACTTTTTTTGAAAAGCGTATTTTCATTATGAATACCATCTATAAAAGGAGCTATCTATCAACAACTTGTTTAACCAACACTCTTAGTTTTTTATAAACCTGCATAATGATAATGTACGAAATATTGGCAAGGTTCAGCTAATATGACGTCTGTTACCTCGATTGCTTGCATGAAATTTGAGAAAACGGGGCTTTAAAAATCAAGAATGCTGCAAGTGCTTGTCGTAGTGTTGAGAATACATCGGTGTTTTGACAATCGATAGTAATCGATGGTTTATGAAAAATCAATCGATTAATCAATTGACTATCAATTGTTTTTAGTACGGAAAATATTACAGTCCGTCGTCGAAAACAGCAGCGAAAAAATACTCATCGAATGTCCTGAAACCTTCGTACGTTCGTGTTCGTAGGAGCTAAAAAAAGTAATTCGCGGTAATCCTTATTGTTTTCACAAAAATACTTCCAATTATGTATTGGAAATCAACAATCAATTATTCGATATTCTTAATAACTATCAATTAATAAATTTTTAATCTATGTTTTACCAACACTAGCTTGCCTTACTAGCTATAATAAGTATTATTGCAAGATAGTCAGTGTCTCTCAAATTTATGCGTAAGAAAGAAAAGAAAAGTGTACAAACAGAATAACGCTACGAAATAATAAAAAATAAAATTAAACAACTCACTGAAAACTCTTGTAGTGCACTTTTCTTTCATTGCCCGTAATAGGATCGCGAAGTCGTGCGTCGTAGCGCGCGTCTACGATAGCTCGACAAATCTTTCTGAATCGCGACTCTCTTGGCACTATGAGAAGCGGAGTATCGAACAACGGGTGGTTTTCACGTAAATCTTCTTCACGTTGATTCCTATTTACATTTAAATATTTTGGTTAACATATTTACTACTACGTTAATTTTAAAAAGGTGACTAAAAATAATATTGTATTGCCATAAGAGAACTTAAAACTTATACTAGTAATACAAGATTTTGGAATTACAATGTAGCAATACAACTTACACTTACAAAAACTTTACTTAGGTTATCGTGTATCAATCTCACTTGCCAGTACTAAGATTTTACTACATTATTGCACTTGGAAGTAAAGCAATGTATTAAATAAATGCGTTTGATGAAGAGTAGTATTAAATATTTAAACACACATTATACGTGCGTCGTATGTGTCTGGTGCGGTAGTCCAGTAGTGCAGTCAGTGCAGTGTCGTCTCCATCGTCGTCAGTATAATTAATGTAAATATAAACAATATTACTCTCACAGATCATTAATATAGTTCTGGAAAATTATAGGACAGGGATACTTTCTTTATGAACGCCAAATATAAGGTTTTCTTCAGTGCTAATAAGATTATCAATAACAACTATTTTGGAATGATGTGAAATATATCCGGAGTATATTTTTGCAGCCTATTTTTTTAATGTTATGCAGTATTCAAAAATATATCAAATGCACCTGATTACTGATCAAATTATTGACGTCCATGTATGTAAATTCGACACCTACAAGTCATGTTCTGTAGACTTTTATGGAATCCGTAGCGATAGTCTCATAATATAGTGATATAAAATTCAACTGAAGCGTTTTATAGCAATCTTTCAAGAATATCAGACAAAATTTGTAAAACCCCTTTTAGTGTTGTATTTTAGGCTTCTGTTTAGAGAAAATTTGTTCTTGTGTGTGGTCTGGCTTGACAAATAAACAAAATATGATAAAACAAGTTGAATAATAATAATAAGTTTTTCTTTAATCCCACACTTTACATATTACATTACGTAGACTTAACGCTTAAAAATCGAAAAGTTTACAAAATACAAATCAATAAAAAAGAAGAAACAATAAATGTGAGGTCTGCAGTCTGAAAAAGAAACAACGCCGTTGTGTTTGGATTGTACTGTGCTTTACCATCAGGGATAATGTGCAGAGTTACTATATATATAAAAAAACTACAAATCAGTAAACCCTCATTCTCTCAATTAACTACATGTTATATTTTATGTTATAAACAAAATAATTGCATCAGTAATAATTGTTACTTCATGGTCAGTTCCCTGTTACATATAATATGCAATAAACAAAGAAATATTTAAGCTCTGTGTTAATATTAGATCGGGGAAAAAGTGTTTTCGTATAACGTATTTATGGTAACATTAAAAAGATTACATTAAAAATAAAATAAAAAAAAGTTGTTTCCCGCTATTTTTAATTTGTTTTTATTTCTGTAAAAAAGAGAGTGAATCTAATGGAGAAATTCGATACATTTTAAAATATTATTACAAAAAAGGCAAAAAGCAACTCAAGCAGCGAAAAAAAATTGTGATGTTTATGGACCTAATGCAGTGTCAGTAAGAGTAGCACAAAGTTGGTTCAAACGTTTTCAGTCCGGAAATTTTGATGTTAAAGATGCACCTCGCTCTGGTTGCCCTGTTACGAATAAAATGGGCGCCATTTTTGAAAAAGTGGAGCAAGATCGGCATATCAGTAGTTACGATGTAGCTGAAGAACTGAAAATTGACCATAAAACAGTTTTAACCCATTTGTAGAAAGCTGGCTTTACCAAAAAGCTCGATATTTGGGTGCCACACGAGCTCACTGCAAGAAACCTAATGAACCGTGTACTCATTTGCGATTCATTATTGAGACGTAATGAAACTGAGCCGTTTTTGAAAAGATTGATAACTGGCGATGATAAGTGGATCACGTACGACAAGAATATGCGATAAAGGTCGTGGTCTAAGGTCGGCCAGGCTTCACAGACTGTGGCTGAACCTGGGCTAATTCAAAATAAGGTGATGCTGTTATGTATGGTGGGACTGGAAGGGCATTGTTCATGGTGAGCTTTTACCACCCGGCAAAACCATTGATTCGGATCTCTACTGCCAACAACTGATGAGACTAAAGGAAACAGTTGAGAGAAAGAGGCGGGTATTGATCAACAGGAAGGGTGTGGTCTTTCATTACGATAACGCTAGACCACACACATCTTTAGCCACTCAGCAAAAACTAAGAGACTTTGGCTGGGAGGTGTTAGTGCATCCACCATATAAACCCTGACCTTCAGATTTTCACCTGTTTCGGTCTCTTCAGAATTCTTTAGGTTCTGTAAGGTTAACATCAAGAGAGGACTACCAAAACTATTTGTCGCATTTTTTTGATAGAAGTCCCAAAGTTTCTAAAGTAACGGGGTCATGTCTCTACCTACAAAATGGCAGAAAGTCATCGAACAAAAGGGCACATATATACAGTAAATAAATGTAAATAAACTTTGAAAAAAAAAATGTCTTGAGTTTTCATATAAAAATACGAAGACACTTTTTCCCTGACCTATAATATATAATAAAATGTAAGCCGAAACATAAATGATCTAATATTAATAGTAATTATTATAAACAGAAAGAATATGAGATTATAAATTTGGTACCTGCGCATTTCGGCTTGCTGTCGTTTGGCTTGTAGCAGCCGTATGTCGAGGTAAGGCGGGCGCGCGCGGGAAGACGGGACAACACGCGACGCCGCACCGATATCGCCGTTCTCCAACAAATGTTCGTACGTTTGCTTCAATTTTATGGACCCGCTATGGACAGAACGCCGGATTGATCGCGAGCCGAACCTTCAAAGATTTATCATGTATTCTATAAAAGTGATTTCTAATTTAATAAATACAGCAATAAACTTCGTGTCAAGTTATTTCACTTCACTTGAAAATAAAGCATACATACTTACATAATAATTATCCTTTTTAAGCTACGCATATTAATTGTACATGGTAGATATCTATAAAAAGATGATCTTTAAAACTACATACTTCTTTTGATCGACACGTAGTTGTTTAGCGCTAGATATTGTTCCCTGAGATTTTAATCCTGATTTTCCACCTGTGGCCAGCATTGCAGAGTCTCCTAAAAGAGGTCTATGATTGTTTGAATCTCTGCAACAGATAATCACATTGATTAATTACACTCGCTAAAATGTATTAATTTATTATTTAAGAAGAATAATGGTTAAAACCTGATCAGTATGAAATCTACTGCAACTAAAATACCTGAAAATAAATAAATAACTTAAAAACAAAAAAAAAAAATCAAACAGAATATTTAAAATACATATTATGAAGTAACGGTTAACCCCAACTTACTCGATAATAGATGTAACGACATGCCTCCTGAGTGCGGAGTAGGGTCGTTGCGAAGGTGGAGCGACCACTAAGGTCTTGACAAGACAACGCTTGCGATAGGTGAAGTCAGTCTTTCCGGGTCCCATGAACTGGAAGGCGCGGTGCGACAGATCTGCAGCAGCTCGTGATGCAGCCGCGCCCGCGTTGCTTACACCTGCCACAGTCTCTTCCTCGCCCTCCACTTCGCATACGAATTGACGCATAAACGACTCACGAACCTGACAATTACGCAATAACAGATACATTTTTTTCACCAGAATTCAATACAATACTGCACAGCACCTAACACATTCGCAATAACAGAGAATCAGAATAATAGATAATTGCCGTCGTCGTATAAATTTTTTATTACCTGGGTTTAATGGCACTGGTGCCTTATGGTTTAGAAGCACTGGTACCTAATGGCTTAATAGCACTGGTACCTAATGTTATAATAGCACTGGTACCTTATGGTTAAATAGCACTAGTGCCTAAAGGCTTAATAGTACTGATGCCCAATGGCTTAATAGCACTGGTGCCTTATGGCTTAAAAGCGCTGGTACCTAATGGTATAATAGCACTGGTGCCTAAAGGATTAATAGCACTAGTGTCTAATGACTAAATAACACGAGTGCCTTAATATCCCTGGTGCTTCGAGTACAATTCGAGTATGATTTCCACTTTTAAAACGAACTGCCACAAGACACTTAGGTCGGGTTTGTGTTCATTAAATATTAACTAATCATTAATCATTAGCACTGTCGATTAATTGAATTTCGGGTTAAACCATCAATGGTTTTTTTAAGGAACGTAAACATAATTTTGTGCTTTTACCTTGTTTTCAAAGAACTTCAAAAAACATCATTAGGAAACGTTACAATTTTTTTACTCAAGCCGAACATGCGTATCACAACATTTTTTCTTGTTCTTTTTTGCTGTCGTACTCGGTCGACGGGATATAACATTGAGTACTAAGAAACAATAGATAGGCCATCGATTCATTGATAAATTTTTTTTACAGAATAATAGATACTATCGGATTTGCAAAAAATCGATGTTTTATCAACACAAGGTCAGGTCTTATGTCAAGGCGAATAGTTTTTGTTTTAATTTCCTGTTCTAATGTCTATATTTGTATTTCGATGCTTCATATTGTATTTCTTACTCTTCGATCGTGCATAAGACCCTTGAGATGAAACTATTCAAAAATAAACATAACAGATGCTGTACCTGTATTTTTTTAACTTCGTTGATGCTTTAAACAGTTCTATTTATTTGTGAGCGCGACCCTATGTGTGCTTAAAGCGTGTATAGATACAGTGACAATGTGTGCGTTTCAAGTGGTATAATCAAGTACACAAGAGAATTCCATTAGCTGTTTTACTTTTACTTGTTGTTAGCTTAATAAAATAAAATAATGTAGAAAATTTAAGCATCTTATTTGTTCAAATTTAAAATCAATCAACTGTTCAATTAGATAAATGCATGTTTATTGAACATATTATTCCGTATCACCACCACTAGAAATTCTAAATAATTAACTTTCTATTAATTTCATTATTTCTTTCACGTACTGTTCAATGTTATGTAAAGGAATGTACAGTGTGTATTAAAAACATCGTCGGATCCGTGAAGGTGTTATTAGGTATCGAGATTATATTCTGTTTATGTTATCCATCTCAGATTATAAGTAAAAAAATACCCCTAATAAAATGTAAAAAAAAAGTTAAATGAGGAAACTTACATGGCAATACAGGCGGCGCGGCGCAGGGTACCGCCATACGATCAAACGTACCGCTGCACCGCGCCGGGGTTGGCGACGGTGTTATCACGTTTTAAAAATTTGCTAAATTTTAGGGAAACTAAAATTAAATATGTTAATTTTAAATAGCAATAACAATTTTATTTTCATAATAAATAAAATTTTGATATATTTTTTGGAAATTTCATTGGGGTACCTATATACCCTTATCGGATTCGACGGGGTTTTTAATACATATTGTATATTTTAAAATTTACCAAATATTATCTCTAGAGCTTAGTATGATATGATGGTAGATGAAGAATTTTTATACCATATTGTTGAGTATATTTTCTTTTACTCATTGCTGAATATCTATATTTTTAAAATTAGTTTTTAGCGTTTTAATATTTCGTTCATTGTGCTACGACGCATATCAAACACAACTACTGGTTAGATGATACCTGCTACCTGTAGAAAAAAGTGATATAAACACTTGTTGATCGGAAGACGACTGGCACGTCACTATCATCCAAATAAAAACTGTATGTTTACTAGCTTATGGCTACTTATGGAATAAGTAAATTTATAAAAAATGTAGAATTAATTATTGAATTACATTTTGTTATGGAATGTAGCCGAGACAAACTTCAACGAAATATTATAAAGATTAACTTTAAGTAACCATTCATTTCAACAATACTAACAATGGATTCAATGAAAACGGTTAAAAAAGGAAATTTCATGTTCTACAACTTTTTTATTTTAATTATTGGAAAAATTCTTTGACCAAAATCAGTTTCACATAATATTTAAATAATATTTTCTGAATCGAAATAAGTAGTTCTTCAGATCTACATACAATATATAGTAGGTACCTTTGGTAAATTGAAATCTCCTGGAACTTTGTGTAGTTTAGTCATCTGTGGACTATCAGGAAATTTTTCAAATATTCTCAACCTAAAGGGCAAACTCTCTTTTATTTCTGCGCTTTGTTGCCGATACTTTAATTGTTTCAGTTTTTTTATGTCTTCATCCAATTCGAGGTTATCCAAAATCACAGCTACGAATAATGACAATACAATCTGTAAATAAATGGAATAATCTTTAATTATAATCTCAATACAAAATAAGTCTTCCATTAACGCGCACAACAGAAACTAACGAAGATTTAAAATAATAATGTAATTACGAAATTTGTTTTAATAAAATTTACGAACGTTACTATTTATTTTGATAATATGACATCCTCAATTTATCAAAAAAATAAAATGGAATAAAATATTTTATTCGAACAGAAGCAGAACACAAAAGACGCTACTGGATTATTTGTACAAGCCAGTTTTATTTAAAAACTAGCAACCTTCCCCAGCTTCGCACGGCTACAATTTACAAAATGGTGTATTTTATGTTTAAAAAAGCCTGATTTAGAGTTTATCGCTTTAATATTTATAGATCATAACTTCATAACTGCCTCTAGCCTAGTGATCCTAACGCGACCCCTTTCTATGAAATTATCAGTAGAAGCTCAGAGTTCGGCTTTGTGCCCGATTAATGGCAATAGGCTCGCGCCCTATTACATGGGACCTAAAAACATAATTGGCGAACTGTGGGTGTACATTAATAAACCTCTGCCTAACCCTTCGGGGATACAGACGTGATGGTATGTTATGTATCTTCATATTTATGAATAGTGTGCTTAGCTCGGGAGGCGTAATTTATCATAGGTGCGAGTGCCGGCCAACCGACCGTGACCGTTTTGCTGAGAGTAATTTTGAATTCGTGATACCTTCTACGGTATTCATTTTAATGGAAAACTGATTGATAATGACAATTTTAATCTTCATTAAATGCTTAAGTTTACTAACAGATTTATTTGGATAAAGATTAATACTGAATTGGAGAACATAGCTTTGCACATAACTTAATATTTTTAATTATTATGTTGAAGAAAAAAATGGTTACTGTGAGTCAACCTTAGAAGATAGTCATATGCCATCCCGGAGTTTTCTCTAAGCTTTTTGAAAAACTAAAATTCTTTAGAAGATTATTTTATCTCATAAGGTTTAGCCATCTTAAGACATGTAAGCGCCCGAAAATTATTTTTTGACGACTTGATTACAAATCATTGAATTTTCTCTACTATACAAAAATTTTATAAGAATTTATTGTAAAAAATTCTCTAAATGGTAGTCAAAACCGCATTAAAATCCGTTGTGTAGTTTAAAAGATCTAAGCGTACATAGGGACAGATAGCGGGTAGAGTCTTTACTTTATACTATGTATGTATATACAATTTCACGCTATAATGAATAGGGTAGTTACATTATAAAGGGTCACCTTACCCTATGACCAAACAATTACTGCAACCTGCTTAAATTCTTTCTAACCTTTATCATACCAAACATGATATTTCAAAAGATCAAAAATACCACATTTTCTTACCAAAGTAACAAACAAATGATACAATATAAAATATACTGCGACAAAAGGCGTTAACGAGTGGCTCGTTCTGACCATAGTTTCATCCATAACTTCGACCCAAGCTTCTTGAGTCAGTATTTGAAACATCGACATAAATGCCTGTAACAATTAGAAATGATAAGAGCATCGCTTGAGTAACTTTAGAATGAAAAAGTCGTAATATAACAAAATAATTTACCTCATCAAATGTTTCAAATTTAGTAAATTCACAAAGAAAACAAAACATCTGCATAGAAATTGAGGAACTTATTATAAGTAAACACATTGTGAATATTATCAGGCTACCTAACTTCTTGCCGGGTCCAAAGATTTTGTATACAAAACCTTCTAATATAGGAGACGCTTTAATCAATCTTACAACTCGAAGTACCTGAAAACACAAAATATCTTTATTTGTATTAAAATCTTGTCACCCTAGTGGAATGAATAGGGTCCAACTTTTTATGTTAACATTGCCATTATAATTTATAGTTAAACTAATTCACCTGAAAATACGTAAATCCTGACATATATAGCTGAGGTATGATATGAATAGTTGTCCCAATAGCTAAGAGCAATTCAAACTTGTGCACAGAGTGTTTAAAATAGCCTTTCAAACCCAAACACCAAATTTTAATCAATGCTTCTAAATCCAAGAAAATCGTAAAAGCAATCTGAAAAAAGAAATTAATTATATCATAAAATAGTAAATGAAATCAAAAACTGTTGGTTTAATTAAATACTGAAATGATTTAATATAAGTGTAAACACAAAAGCTACATGCCTCAATATAATAATATTTTTGATAAAAGAATTCACGCGGGTTGCCGTCGTGTTTAAAGTGCATAGAAGAAGTGATCACACCATTAGCTAGGACTACCCCCATCACAAGAAGCCGAAAATACGCAGATCGCAGCATTTTGTGAAGTATTTCTGGAGCGCTTCCTGAAAATATTTATATTTAATATCCATGTTTACAATGAATTTATTTGACAAGTAATAAAAACAAAATGAAAATGCGGCGGAGTGCGGTCTTGTTTTCTGCGCGACGAGACGCGACGCAGTGCGAGTGACGACTTAAGGGTTGCCAATATAAATAGGTTCTTGAAAATTGCTTGTTGATAGTTGAATAAAAACACTTGCACAATATAATCGAAAGTGCTTGGTAATAACCCACAATACTCTTTAAACAAACGTGGATTATTTCTTAG
This sequence comes from Saturnia japonica, assembly GCA_033032175.1. Lineage (NCBI taxonomy): Eukaryota > Metazoa > Arthropoda > Insecta > Lepidoptera > Saturniidae > Saturnia > Saturnia japonica. The sequence continues at coordinate 11,970,455 of CM065305.1, forward strand.
TTTCGGATATAAATGATGAAACTTTTCAAATTTATTTTGCTCTGAATATATGATATCAGTTGCCTCTCTTCTTTGTTTACGAAGTTTTTGTATTTCAAATATGAATTTTCTAGTAAAAACGCAGAACAAGTACATACTTGCACATGGTTAAACAGTAATGAAACGAGATCGTCGCGATTATCGCTTTACGGATGACTACAAAATAGGACACACAAACCTTCTGTAAAAAAATCTCTAAATGACAGTAAAGACCTTATAAACATCCCTTGTGTGGTTTAGAAAATTATGCGCACAAACAAACAGACGCGGATAGCGACATACTTTTATATTATGTATTGATAATGGATTTGAATAACATGGTAGTGTTTTACCTGAATGTTTATTTTCATCAATAGTAACCAACTTCCAACCGTTATCGTCACCTGTAAAAAACTGAGTGGCGCTGCTTTTCGTAATGGGGTTCCTGACACCCCACATTTGTTGGAATTGTACTCTTATTTCATTGAATGTTTCTGTAATAACAGCTATAAAAACATTCTTCACGAGCCAAGCTAGGAAAAAGATCATTGTGCTGAAAAATATTTGCTTTTGTTGTTAGGACTGTTTATTGTTATCTATGTTATTAAGTTAATTTACGAGTGCAGCATAGTTAATCTTAAAAACGTTATCTATGTAATATATAAAGGACAATGAATAAGAATAAGCCGTAAAAAAATTGTGTCTGTCTGTCTGTTTTTATATCCGAATTTAACTCAAAAATGGTGATGTCGTTAAAGTTTAGTTTAACTTGTTTCAGTAATTTTAAATAAAAACGCGTGCACTCTCTTGAATAGGTAAATAAATATTACCAAAATCGTGACAAATGCAACTGTTAAAGTAATGGGCAAAGTTGACTTATACATCTTTTAGTTACAGTATTTCCACACTTCACGCTATATACGCGAGTTTGACAATTGTCTTGTCCGGGGTGTTTTGCGACGATTTGCCCTAACATCCATTTGTTCAGAGGAATGTTGCTATGTTTTATAAGGAAAATGCCACTGACATTGAATTCGGCCCTATGCTTCATCCGTTCAGATGATTGCAACATCTGTCTCTTCGATTGGAAGCAATGGTCGTGTATTTAGGCAAGATTCCATTTGTCGTTAATCCTTCATAAATGAAGACAGTATTCAATATACGCTTCCGGTGATAAATACATTTTGTGGACGGATTCTCATAGCTTGACTTATTGTGTGTAGTAATTTGGATTACTGACGGCATTTACAGCTTCACCGGACTTGAAAATGCAGCTGCACATACCTTTATAGAAGCGTCACAGAATCCATGTAACGTAATTCTAAGCTTTTCTGTGTTTAAGGTGTTCAACCAACGTTTAATTCTTATTTTCCTAGCATTTATGATAAACTTCCATTTCTTTGTCAGATCTTCGCTCATTTCTTGGTCCCAACAAAATCCTTCTTGCCACAATTCTTGTACTAAAATTTTAGCTATTACAATGGCTGGTGCTATCCTACCTAATGGGTCAAATAATCTTTGTAAGTCTTATAGTATCGTTCTTTTCGTGATATTTGACGACAAGGGTTCCATTTGCAGTTCGTAATTAAACTTATCATCTCCAAAATTCCATGACAAACCAAGAGCCTTGACAGTACTCTCTAATTTTAAATCAATATTTGCTTTTGTAGTAACTTTCTCGATGTCTATAGATTTGAGAAACTCGGTGTCATTGGATGCTTATTTCTGAAGTTCAAAACCATCTTGTTGCAGAATGATCATGATTTGCTTACTTAGTGGGATCGCCTGTTCAGTGGAATCACAACTTGATGCAAAATCGTCCACATAAAAGTATTTGCGAATAATTTTGGCAGCTTCAGAATATTGTCAACTCTCGTCATCTGCTAGTTTCATCAAAGTTTTGATGCAATTTTGATAACTTTAAACTAATTTTGATGAAAATTGTACACGGGAAGTACATGTCATTCCTCAATCGATAAGCTGTATGAATTGTCAATAATACTAGTAATAAATAAAATTACGATATCAAAATATGTAATTACTGTGTAATAATTAAAGCGTGCGGAGCCGCGGGCATACCGCTAATATAATATAATTACGCAAAATACGCGAACATACATGTCGAGTTGCGGAAATTAAGCCCGTGAAAACCGGAACCTAGTTACTAATAAGTTAATTAAGTAATTATTACCTGAAGTATAAGGCAGATCTCCAAGTCGGCAAAGAGTCAATGGCTCTGTACATTATAAAAACCCAACCTTCTTGTGATGATGCTTGATAGACAGTAAACAAGCTGGTGACTGTGAAAAGAAAACATTAATTTTTATATTGCGTATAACATAATATTAGGCCACAATCACACTTGATGAAATGAGACGCAGCAACCGAAGATGGTAACATGATAAGCTAATGATAAAATGGTTTGGGCTTTTAAGTGTAACAGACAGAATAACGATAGATGTTTGGTGATAAGACTACCTATCAATTTGAGGGTGTTAGCTAGCCCGGTAAACATCATGGTGTAATCGTGATTTGTACGACTAAGGACCCCTGTCCTTTTCAAACTTGGCAGGTGAGCATACTACCTCTGAACTATCATTGCTTCAAACTCCGACAATATTTATATTCCGAAAAGTTCATGCGCGACGTTCCTACGTAGTGAAGACGTGGCGGGGTCGATGTATTATTTCACTACACTAAACTAAACAGTATTTTGTCTCGGCAGTGTTCTTGATATAATTACCTATAGCCGCTCACAGATAAATACGTACCAGGGCTGCCCTTCGAGTGTTGCTTGGATTACCTATTTACGTATTTGATAATGCTATAATATTAAATTGTCATTATTATCTTTTCACCGGAATAAATTACTGAAAGTTTTGCAACTTTTTATTTAAATTATTTCTACTTGGGTTTTATTATTAGTTTAAAAGAAATTGTAATTTAGTAAGAAGGGAATATACTTTTAAAAAAATAGTAATATGTATAATTTTTTGGTTAGTTTAATAAATAAAAAACAATTTTAAATTGTAGGAAGTACGTCATATAACCTTTCGTCATTTATTCTTCGTCAAACTTGTCTCAGATAAAATTAATAACATTGAAGTGTCTATTTATTATGTCAAAGAACAGCTTTTTACTAAACGAATATGAAAGTATATAGCGTACATATAACAAAAACAAAAAAAAAATTGAAATTTTTGTATATCCGTCTGTTTGTTTCGGATAATCTCCAAAACGGTTGGAATGATTTTGACGGGACTTTCACTGGCAGATAACTGATGTTATAAGGAGTAACTTAGGCTACTTTTAGTAAACCATAAAGGACATATCAAAAGAATGTACTACATAATTGTAGACATTAAAGAGATCTACAAAAATGTCAGCGAGAGCGTCTTAGTCATCTTCTATGGATCGCCTATAATAAGCATTTTTGTCTTTAAAATAAATGGGAGCGGGAGGGCGGGGGATAGCACGATGCGCATGTGGGCACATGGACGGCATTCTATAGGCCACACAAGCGCAGCTGCGGACACGGCTAGTTAGTTATAAATTACGTAACTAGGGCGCACTTGAAACTATTGTGTGCCGAAGTTTAGCGAGATTACGAAGTAAGTCGTTTCGGCTATTTATATGAAGACGTAATACTGTTTAGATTAGGCTACACAACCCGCCCCCGTTAACGTCGATCGTAAAACGTCTGTCAGCCACATAGGAGGGTCGCGCACGAGTTTACGAATATAGCTCCCGACTTATTATTATAAAAAATATAATTTAAAAAATTAATGGTAACTTAAATGCAAACATTGTATACGCAATAGTAACTACTGTTTTCAATTTTTAAATTGAACCAAGAGGTTTTCTACTAAAATTACCTTTCAAAGATTACTTTATTCTTTTTCTTTCTATTTTGTGTTTGAGTAATTGTTATAGTCACAATATCTACTTACTAAATTCCTCAAACCCATTGAACCCCATGATATATTTAGATAGGTTCAGTTTCATGCACTTCATTCCAGCTGGGCATTGGTAACCAGATCCAGGGAAAGGGGAACAAAACGTATCAGGGATGGCCAGAGAGTTTATAGTTACATCACTAAAAAAAGAAAAAAAAGTTATTTCTCATAACATAATATAATTAAGTATATTTCACTATAAATTATATTCTGTAATGCATTATGTATTTTAAACCGCATAATTATATGGCAATACTATTTAAAATTCATTTTTATTGCTAAGAAGATGTTACTTGGATATTAAGGAATTAAACTATAAATTATTACTAACTTTGGATCTGTATTATTTCTAACACAGTGGTGGGTTAATTCTCCAAAGAATTGCACACCCAGCAAACTGTACAAGGACATGAAGAATAGGAAGAAAAGTGTAACATTATAAATTTGTTGACTTGACCTCCTGTGAAGAAAAAAAAAAAAGTTTAGGAGTCAAGATACACAGCTTGCATTTAGTGATGTCTTTTGAATGGTTCCGTATCACATTTTTAACACAAAAATCTCTATTATTTATCACCTGCATTAACAATAATCTTTTTATATAGTACATGTGAAACATCACAGAAGTCAATAACATGAATCTTAACAGGCAACCGAACAGTAATCATAAAAAGTCAATTTTTAACAAAAAAGAAAACCAACTTCCAATAATTTTCAAGAGTTTTTGGGTACATCTTCTAAGTACAAGGTCCAATCCAATGAAATTAAAATGGGACCACTCTTGAAGTATCCCCTATCAAACAAATAAAGAATCATCCAAATAAACAAAGAAGTTATAGATGAACATCTATTTAAAAAAACATTCGAACTGAGTAACCTTTAACCTTTTTTAAGTCGGTTAAATTTTTTTTTAATGTAGTTGAAAATTATCTTCCTAATATTATAATCACAATTCAATAATTTTTTGTGAAATAATATTGATTTATACTTATAAATTAATAAAAAAGGTAAGCTGTTATTACGTCAAATGAAATACCAAAATCAGCGCATGACATCATTCGTGTGTAAGCGAACGTTACCCAATCGGTGCGTTGAGCGGACATCTGTTTTTTCGCTTTATTTGGTAACTAGCGGTGTGCCCGCGGCTGCACACGCGTTTTTACGCAGTAATTATTATTTTTATCCCGTAAGTTTAATTTTACTCGTATTTTATTGACAATTCATATAGCCTATCAATTAAGGAATTATTTCCCGTTACAATTTTCATCATCGGTTGAATACTCGTATTTTATTGACAATTCATATAGCCTATCAATTAAGGAATGATATGTTCCCGTCTACAATTTTCATCAAAATCGGTTGAAAATTAATACGAATGAAATTGTTTTTTTTTTTACAATTTTAAAAATATATTGTCAATTCTATAGCCTATCAATAACCCATATACAAATTTTCATCAAAATCGGTTATGAATTAGAAATGAAATTTTATATTTTTGGAAATTCTTTCTTTACGATGTCTAAGTGTTATTGACAATTGTCATAGCCCATCATTCATGGCATGACTTATGCTTCCTGTATACAAAATTTCATAAAAATCGGCCAAGAACAAAAATATTTTTTTTTAATTTCTATATTTAAACGTTTTCTAAAAGTAATGTTGAAAATTCTTGTAGCCTATAAATTGACCAATGGCATAAGCACTCCGTGTGCAAAATTTCATAACAATCAAGCTGTTTTCCAGTTAAATCCGGGCATACAAACAAATCGACAATTTTTTTTAATGGAAAATGTTTGATGACTATCGTTCATAAAATATATCTATCAGGAAATTTGAAAAACAAATATTAAATGTAGAGACAGAACTAGATTTATATATTTAATATAGATATAAAAATGACGTACGTAATACAACCTCCAAAAGATATCATAAAAATTTTCTTTTTACTACTGCCGCTGCCGTCGCTCACCGCATTCACCGACGTTCTGAATCAGTGTTTTGTTTTCGTTTTCGTTGTGTTTTGTTAAAAGTAAGAAGTCAAATACAAAAATCAAAATTTACGACAAATTATAATTATTAGATATATCCATTACATGCAAACACTAACATTTTTTTTTGTAAAAATCATCATGTTTGTAGAAGAACTATTGCAAAGGGAGGATCCTCCGACCAGACGGGTGTTATGTCTGGCAGGCAGCTGCCCAATGGTTGTAGTCGGGTTCTTGTATATATACTCAATGATTGTGTTAATTTCTATAGCGCAATGCAGGATAGTAGGATGTGTCTTATGTGGCTCGATAGATGTCGCTATGTAGATGTCGCTACATGTTCATTATTCCTACACATATAATTTTCGTGGCTAGCAATGCATTACGAAAAAGATACAACAATATAGCAATCATGCAGCTGCGGCGTGGTGGCTGAGCGGTAGCGGCGCAGTGGCGGCTGGGCGGTGGCGGAGCGACGGCGGCGCCGTCTACACGAGCCCTTACTCTTTTAATTATAAGTGGAAATAACTCATGTATGACGTCACACGATCTGCAGTATCCTTTGCGCACAATTTAAAAATGTATATGTTTAAGTACTTATAACGCATTATTCATTTCAAATTATATTATTCCCAGCATTATAAATTTATAATGATTATAATTAACCATTATTTTAAAGTTTTCGGGTTGCCTATTCACTTAATATATATTATAATCATAAAATATTATTTTATGAGAGACAAACATCATAGCATTCTATGGATTCACCATGCGGATGCCAGGTCCATCATGTGGTAGCGAGAGGGAAACACAAACAGCAACTGGGACTTGCAACCTAGGTTTAAGTTTAGGGGGCCCCCTTATGATGCACATCAGTGCTCACCTTGACTGCTCTCGATACCCTCCCTGCCAAGCCAGATTTGTTAAGAGCCTGTTAATGCTGCTTTAGATACCCATTCTAAAATAACACTTACTGCAGTTCATGAGGCCGAGGTCTTATCAAGTGATGGAGAGATTTTGCTGTTATATCTCTGGCTCCCACTTCTACCGCATATAAATTAACCGTATAGCCGTTTTTGGTTAGCTCATTACTTCAATTGTAATATTTATTTCATGGTATTTAGGTATATTATTTTTCCACAGTACATTAAGCTCTACAAGTACTAAACATTTGATTTGAATAAAGAAATATTTTTGGACTGGATGATTAAACACCCACATCCTCTGGGATTTTATAATGCCTTTATAATGATAATATAAATAGATATTTGTCAACTTACTTAAAAATTTGATTTATTCTTGATTTTGGCATTGAAAACTTTAAGAAGACCCTTAAAAATCTTATCATAATTAAAGGTCTTGGGGCTCTCAGTATACTCAAATAGCTATATCTTGGCACAACTGATGGCAATTCAAACATCTGTAACAGTATTGATATCCAAAGGAAGAATACCATTGAAGCATCAAATTGGCACCAATGATCTTTTAAATATGCCACATCACCCTGCAAAATAAAATATTGATATAGGTGTAGGTAAAGTGGACTGCTTTACAAATTTATAAGAGCTATGCAAAAAGCTATGCTAGGAGTTTCTTTGAGGATAGAATCAGAAATGATGTAATCAGACAGAGAACTAGGGCTATCTACATAACTCAAAGGTTTAGCTTGCTGAAGTTGCCACATATGCCGAAGAACTGATAACAGATGAGGAAGACAATTTCTGAAGTGGAGATTGCATTTAGGTAAACAAACTGTAGGACAACCCCCTACAAGATGGAGAGATAGCCTGTGTAGGGTGGCTGGTTTCTATTGGATTTGAAGGACCGAAGATTGGATTCAGTGGTGATCTTTGGGGGATGCCTATGTCCAGCAGTAGACAGATACAGGCAGATGATTATGATGATAGGTGTAATATTTTTTTAAATTGTATAGTTGCTTTAATTACTTGTCCTACACATGCATGAAAATATTTTTATATTGTACAAATGTGAGAAATTATGAATCTATGATGCATGTGAGAGGTCATCAGCCAAATATACTCCATGAATATTTGCACCTTCTTCTCTTGTTCATTGACACACTAATGCATGGGAGACTACTTGAAGTTTCAAGGTTCATGTACTTTGATGTGTGTCAAAAAATTGAGTAAACTGAACTCAGAAAAATATCTATGCTGCCAAAACTACATATTCATTTGCAAATGTAATACTACACCTATAGGTTCATATATTTGTAACAGAGTGAAGGACTGGCCTTAATGTTGGATACTATAATTAATATTACAAATATTTAACAAATATAATAAATTATTATATTTAAATGTTTACATAATTAAATGTAAGCTAATGTATCATTACCATAGCTTAAACGATTGATCATATTGGGTAGCATAATTCAAATACTAACTAAATTTATTGTGGTGTTTATAAATATTGAAGATATTTTTTGGTATCACATAACATACATACCTTAAGAACTCCTCGCACTTGCATTTTAGCTATCATCTCTGCAGTGAATAAAAGTGTTACAGTGCAATCAACAACAAAAGTAATAATTTGAAGGTATGGATACTTTTCAAACGATTTTGGTGTGTTTAAGGAAACTGACAATAAGCTTAAAAGGGCGCACAGTCTTAATATTCTTCTAACCCATAGCTGAAATAAACAAATAAAATATAAGCACAGTAGGAAAAAAAAATCCCTAAATGAGACAAATAAACTTACCTTGTTTACCCATTCTATGTCGGCACTTTCATTCAATGATTCTTCTGGGCCGTAATCGGCTAGTACTGGCTCCCCTTTTAAGCTTTGTTTTCTTCCTAACATTTTTATGCGTTTAAAAAGAATTTTTGTAATTATTTAAAGTACTGGTTTCAAAACAAAATTAAAGGTGCGTCAAGGACGACGACTCCATAATATTTGTAGAAAATCGATAACATTTTTAAGTGAAGTCGCAAATATATAATGGCAGTAGATCCGTAGACTAATTTTACATGTCGATAATCTTCAGTCTACGATAAAAATTTACCGCGATTTCCATATAATTTCAAATAGATACGATACAGCTAAACCTCAACTCTTCAAAATGCTTAGTAAAAATTTCAAATATTCAAACATAAACTAAGAAATGAAATGAATACTGATTGTTGCTGATTGGCTGTCAGTGTCACTGTCATTGTCAAACGGAAACTAAGGATGTAAAAATAGATTAAAAAAAAAATCATATATTTTTTGGAAAAATAAATTTTTAATCAAATTTTTCACTGTTATTTTTTTTTTATGAATCTAATGTAATTTTTTTGTGAAAGTAGGTATTTAATAACCCTTCTGTACTATTAACACAGCGTTAAATATCCCAAAACTGCTATTTCTAAATTCTTTGCCCACTGAGATGTGGTAATTTGTTTTTAAATATTTGTATACTTAATTGTTGTTGATTTTATTACTGACTGATGATTATTACTATAATAAACATTGATTATTTCATTAATAAAGTGATGATTTTGAATATTTCATGCGTATAATTCAATTTCTTAAGAATTTATGAAAAAAACAATTATTTAAAACAATCGATTTAAAAAAAAAATCACATCCCTAACGGAAACTATCGTAACCAAATAGCAGTGGGCGATTTTAAAGCTGCGTTCCACTATGCGCCCACAACGATCAAAATGCTCCTTTAGTTGTTCCACTTAACGACCACGGTCGTCGTGGTCGCGGCGAAAACGCCACTCATGATCTCAAGACTTACGCTCAGAGTTTTTTGGCGGGATTGTGAAGTTACATGTAGTGGTTTTTATTTTTAATTCAATAACTTAGGTTCCTGACCCTATAATATGTGATATTGGTGGTGTTTTGCGTGATATAGTTTGGGTTTTGTGCATATGTAAAGTGGATTACAAATATAAGCTGAAAGCGTTCATTCTGAGATTCCACAAAATCTTCCTAGAAAGTTCTAACATGGGAGCCACCATCATGTTAGAATACTAAATTGTCATAACACATGACACCATAATTCACTCAACAATGGCAGTAATGGTCTTCAATAAAGAGGACCGGTTGTCAACTTAGGAAGAAGAAGAAGAATATGAAGAATAAGACTTACGCTCACGCGAAGCTCACGACTACCCGTTACAAAGGTTGGTCGTCGTGATCGTTGAGAAAATTAGTGGCATTTTCAAAACTCAAAACATCAAAGATGGCTACCGTGAAACTTACGTTATTTCATACGGAAAGAGATATTTTAGTAGAAGTGAATGTTTCTACAGCGGATGATCAACGCGCCACCACAGGTAAATATAATTATGTAAAACAAGTTTAGTAAAATTAATTGCAGTTTATAATTAATATACATGCATATATTTTTCCTTGATTGCCAATAATATAACCAAACTTTATAAATGAAAATTAAGTTAGCCTTCTTTATGTTAGTTTTCTTATTTAAAAAAAATATTACAGTTAATGTTTCAAATTAATTTTAATTACATTTGAACGTAAATTAATTAAACACACCACTAATACTAATTATAAAAAATTAAATAAAATTATTATTTCAATATAAATCGATCTAAACAATAATTATTAAAGTTTATTTTCAAGGCTTACAAATTATAAACGAACCTCTTAAATCTTTTGCTTTCTTTTTACTAACTCGCCGTTTATATTGTTTACCTCCACGCTCAAAACGCTATATAATGCATTCCACTTGAGTTTACGATAGTAACGCTCACAAGCAAGTGGAACAGGAAAAACGGCGGTCGTGAGCGTGATCGTTGTGAACGCTTAGTGGAACGCACCCTAAGAGATTCTAAAGAACTTTATTACTTTGTTTACGACTAAGCGCCCTTTTTTTAGCTTCCAACACTACATTTTTAATTAAGTACATAACTCAATTCACTCATCATTCTTAATCGCGCACTTCTGAGTACATATACATAAAAGGGCTCGATTACGTAAATCATTCATAATCGCCCACCTCTTTAGGCAAATAACCAGAAATTATCATACTTCTTACCAGAGTTAAAAATAACAATCACTTCTAACTGCCAACTCTGAAATCTATCTGATCGTAGAATGTTGTAATTTATTATTTTTTAAATATGGTAGAATTACCCTGTTTTTTTCTTTAAACTTATGGATATGAATACGGATACCATTCCCAAATACGATAACTCTGCTGTAAGTTGATGAGAAGTTAGATATCCTACGGATTCCAGATGATGCTGCAGCATCGGGTCAGGGTTTTTCTAATAACAGAATACCAAATCTCGACTTAATCAGACCTGTGGAAGATGCTCACATCTATTTAACAACTATAAAGAGCTGATAATCTTTAAATGGCTGAACAGATTTTCGTGAATCATAATTAAGAGCACATTTCAGACAAACAAACTATATCAAAATGGGTTCAGCCGTTTGTGAGCTACGATGCCATATACAGTCACACAGATACACAAGCATATACGTTAAACTTATAACACCCCTCTTTTTGTTGGGGTAATATAGTACTCTGTGGGCTTAATATAACGTTTCGTTACCGTAGGTACCGAAAAGCCCAAGTCCGGTGAAGCTGTAAAAGCCGCAGCGGCTCTGTTAACGTTACAGATAACTTACGTTCTAATAATTAGGAAATATTTTGATTAGTTTCCTACTTTTTATTATGAACTACAGTTAAAAATACGTCATCGAGAAATTAGATCTATACAATTAATAAAATTGAAGTGTCTGTTTGTAATGTCAAAATAACAGTTTTTTATTTTTTGTCTGTCGTCTGTCCGTCTGTCTGTGTGATTGTCTGTTTGTTCCGGGTAATCTCCTAAGCAGTTGGATCGATTTTGACGGGATTTTCACTGATATATAGCTGATGATATAGGGAGTAACTTAGGCTACTTTTATTTTAGAAAAAATGTGTGTGTGTACCAGGGTACACAGGTAAGAAGTGAAACTTCTTTACGACATATTATTTTTCTACTATTTGCAACTTCACGAAAATGGGGTAGATAAGGCTTAAGCCTTAAGAAAAACAATTTTTCCGTATTAAATTAAAGCTATTTTATTATTATAGACATGCATACAATTAATGAGTAATTTATTTTAACATTGTTCTTATTATAATATCATTGCTATTTATTTATTGTATTATATTTACAAGTTATGAATAAATAATTGGAATTATCTTTTCAAAGTAATACAATTATATGATGACAGTTAACCTTGTAGAAATGCAATGATTTTATAAAATTAAAAATGAATATATAAATCATTAAAAACGAATAATTAAAAAAGATGTACGTATACATATTTTTATTTTATTATCGTGTTTTGTTTTATTTTGAAATTATTATTTAATTTATATTTTTTTATTTACAGTCATATTTATTAATACTTGCTAATTTTAACAGATTTATATACATTCACTGATACTTACAATCAAAAAGTGAGGTTAACCTCAAATAAATATTAAAATCATGCTCATACGTGTTGAATTTATAAAACGAAATATATAATCACTCTCACTTTTCTTGTAAATTCACTTAAATTTGAATAAGTCTTTTTATTTTATCACTTTCAAATTAATATATTGTTATTCTTATTTCAAACCAAACTTCAAAACTAATATATTGTTGTTATTATTATAATATATTACATTATATTCTTTACGTCACTATATTAAACTTTGATAAAAAAAGCAACATGGCGCGTAACCGAAAAACGTGACGATTGCTACAAAATTTCTCCCATACGTCGATAAAGAAGTTTCACTTCAAAAAGAATTAGGGTTCCGCACAAATAAAAAAAAACTGGTCATAGTGAATCAATTCGTCTGCTTAAATGGCTTACGCTGAGTAAACCATAAGTGATATAGCAAATTAATATACTACATAATTGTAGGCGTTAAAAAGACCTACAAAAAGTCCGGAAAAATATACGTCTATCTTCTAAGAAACATTCACAATAAGCATTTTTATCTTTAAAATAGCCGGGAGCGGAGGAGCAGGATTCGCGCGGGCATTCTATAGTCCACGTGAGCGAAGCCACGTACACAGCTGGTATTTTACATATAACGTATTTTAAATATTTTCACACATTTTTTATTGTCTTTCTATTTCCAAAATTTAAACACGCATTCACTGTATGCGTAATGTATTCGCATTGTTAATTCCTTTGCCAATTTTAAGCTAACTATAAAACTAGCTTTCACAACATTATCAAGTTGTGTTCTTTGTTTATGAAACATTTGCTGCCGTTTTTCCAAATTTGCGGTAAGCTTCTGGATTTTGTCTGTTCTTAATTGTCCTGTCAGTGAGTGCAGCGTAGCATGCTTAGTTGAGTAATGCCTCTTTATATTGAACTCTTTCATTACTGAAATGGATTCATTACACAGCAAACAAATAGGCTTACCATTGTGCAAGATAAAAAAGAATTCTTCAGCCCATTTTTCTTGTAACTGGCGACCCTCTGTATCTACTTTTCGTTTCTTTCCACCAGACATAATTTTTGTTTACTTTTTGTTTAATAAACTTAATAACAAACTATAGTTAGTAACCACTCAAGATGCACACAAAGTCACAAAGCAAGTTGACGGCTCGAGCAGTTCGCTAGGATATTGCTTGTCCAAGTTATCACCTCGGTAACTCAAATAGAACTGAACTAACGTTCGGGCCATCCACCTGCTTATAGGCAAAATGAAGGAATAATCTGAAGTAAACTAGTTTAGAATAATTGAGAAGCAATAAATCTTTTGATGTGTCGCCCGTGAGGCGGCAAACCTCAAAGAATTTGATCGAACAAGCCGAGTGGCGGCGATTAACAAAGAGTGTCACTGTCACTCCCATGAGTATAAGTACCTACCTAATGTAATACTTTTTAAATGGGTTTTTTCAAAATGTCTCGCGGCCCGGTTGTTGCCCATATATGACATAGATAAATCCAAACCATGTACTGTCGCTGCATGCAGCAAGTTCATCTGTGTGTTTGTTTGTAGTTTATAAACCTTGTCTACCATAGTTCATTTTGGTCTTGTTTGAATGAGCTGATTGGTAAATAAAACTAGGTGAATAAATAGGTACTGGGTGTAGACTAAGTAACTGACATTAATAGCTCTGTTAATGTCGTTCAATATCAAGTTATGTAAGGAAGTGCAGGTAAGTACACATTTGACGCATAAATAAGAACTAAATTTGCATTTTTTCGACTATTATGAAAATGCGTTACTTTTGATAACAAAATGTCACTTTTTGAGCAGTCCTTAGTAACTTTTCGCAATTGGGCACTGGCAGCACTGGTTGTGTGGTTTGGAATTTTGATTGTGTTATGTGTTAATAGTTTGTGTTATGTTTAATGTTTTGGATATTTTGGATTTTCATTGCTGATTGCTCGTAGAACGCTATTCTAAGCCTCAAATACCCGTATACCGAAAATTTTTATTATAGCTACCTTATTGGCGAAAATGTTTATTTATATGAGTAAAAAGGTAGGTACGTAATGTTGTGTTTATTCGTTACCATAGAGATGGATCGGGTTGGATTTACAATTTGGGTCACGAATTGATACGGTTGATATAGATTGAATTCAATAGAGATTAGATCCCTGATTAAAGCGGTATGGTTAAATGAATAAAAACTATTCTAATCCCAAAACCTAAAAAATGTTAGTTTTAAATAAAAAAATTGTGAAATGAAAAGTATAATTTGGTTGATTTGGTATTTTTATTCTGTCATCCTACTAACATTTTACAAAACAAAAATCTCTGAAACCAAACAAACACCTACATAGAATGAACTGCATTTGTAAGTATATATAGTATCTCAGCGAAACTAAACAAAACTGTAATCAAACAATATAATTTATATATTTGTTATTATATTTATGTATTTAGTTAGAACAATAAAGGAACAGTCACGTTAAATATCTTGTTTATTAGACTACATAGACCTCAATTGTCATAAACATACATAACATCTCACTCTTTAATATAAAATACAAAACACAAACTTAAAATTATTTTTAACATAAATTATTTCCTAAGAGGATGATAGATGCACAAACTTAAAGTATGCGGTTTTAAGTTTACGACCGTACTCGGCTCGACGTTGGTGACACACATGTAGCTTGCTCACACTGTATCAGAAGGTCTTCGACAGAGGAATCTTTGTGTTATTTATAAATCATTGTAATATCACATTATAAACGAAGATATTTTGGTCTCCATTTGGGTCATGGGTGCACTCCTGTAGATTTAACTAAATTAAGAATCAGGAATCAATCTCTTTGTGAATGTGCCTTAGAAGATGCCTGATCACATATTTTTTAATTGTTCAAAAAACAGATATTTCTTTTATGATGTTTAACTTCATTCTCTTCCTCATCATACTAACCTTATATGTATCTTAGCTTTAGTAATCCTTTCATTTTACATGTTTTGTCTCAATTTATCCTAATCAACAAAATAATGCTTTAATTACATAGATAATGTGTATATAATTTGTTGTGTATGTATTCACTGACTTTGGGTATATTAATAACTTGGGATACTAAACATATTAAAATTATTATTTCTTGGACTTCTATCATTTATCAGTCAGCCTCTTTAGTCTGTAACTCTGCCTAAACAGATATATATTAAGTTAATGTAATATATAATTGTAGTTCTTAAAAAGACCTAGAAAAATTCAGCAGAAGCATATGACTGTCTTCTAAGGACATCCCACAATAAGTATTTTTGTCTTTAAAATAACTGGGAACTGGGTAACATGTTTCGCCCGTGAGCCCGATCGACGGCATTCTGGTGTCTTCGCGAACGTAGCTGCGAGCACAGCTAGTCTACAATAAATTCTGTTAAAAGTTCATGCAAATAAGTGTGGAAATCATGGATTTTAATGGGATTTTAAATATTTTTTTTTATTTCAAATGTGAAATACCACAAGCGTTCCGCATCCACAGACTGTAGAAACAAAGTGGCGGCTCGAAACTCGTGACAATGACAGACTTACGAGCCAAGACTGGCTATGAGCGAAATTTCAATTCTGTTGGGTCACCGACAAACTTACTCAGCGGTTTCAAAGTATGTGTGCTTAGGATGACAAACGGGCGAGAAAAGTCGTCGAGCCATAAGTACGTGTACTTACTCGTGCGTCTATCACCCCTCTTACTGGGAAAATGGTGCAAAAATTTGAGAACATTGTACTGAAATTTAGTAGGTAGAACAAAAAGTGAGCATTTTTCTGTGACTGCAGGTGTCCATCCAGTTTTTCTTATATAGCCTTAAATGGTATCCCTATCAACCTGCTCCAATTTTCGGAACGTCTGTTTATTAATCTGAAACAATGCCCCTAAAGCATAAGGTAAAAGTGTATACAACCATTATAAGACCTGTCTTGACATATGGATCTGAGTGCTGGGCAACAAAAGAACTGAATGAAAGAAAAATACATGTGGCAGAGATGCGAATGTTGAGATGGATGTGTGGAGTAACTAGAATGGATAAGATCAGGAATGAGTTTATTAAAGAAAGTCTTAAAATAGCACCAGTCACAGCGAAGTTGAGGGGTTATAGGCTAGCGTGGTATGGGCATGCCATGAGGAGGCATGAAAGTCATATAACTAGAATAATGTTAAGCCTGAAGGTTGATGGAAGACTGAAGAATGTATGGATGGATTGTGTGAAGAATGATATGCGTATAAAAGGTATGAATACTGAGATGATATTTCATAGAATGGAAGAAGAAAACTTGCTGTGCCAACCCTACTTAAGTAGGATAAGGTGTAAGAAGGAGAAGAAGAAGCAATTTTTCTAAATGTATTGTTTTATTATTATGTTGTTCTATTAATATAGCTAAAGCAATGCACTTTTTTGAAAATATTTTAAGGGTTCCAATAAATGTAAAAAAGTGAAAAATTAATTTTACACAAATTTTCGTATATAAATACTAAATATTATAAATTATATTATTTAAACAAAAGGGATATCTATAGTTTTACCTAAGGTTTAGCCATTCAAAAGTAAATAGGTAGTGAGGAGCAACCACAGGGAGCTCCGAGTGTGTTAAGTTTATTGTGATAAGGAAAAGAATGAGCCAAACTCAAAATTGTGTCATTTATTATTATATCATTTATCTACTTCTATAATTTAAATTTAGACTTTGAAACTTTGAACTGCCTATAACTCTGGCTAGAGGTGTTACTTTTCCACGAGAATGGCGTCAGAAGAAAGGAATGGCTTCCTCCACCCTCCCAATACCTTCTCCAGTCGCTTAGCATACAAAACCAATATTAAATGTTGAAATTTCGAATTTAACTGAATTGCCTTGTAATGGGAGTAGTATTAGAGGGTTACGGGCAGCCCCCTAAAATAATAATCCTCAGATAGAACACAAAAGTTAGAAGTTTTGCTAAAGTTTCTTGGAGGTCTATACTTAGTCTTGCCATAAATATTGTTGTTACAAGGGAAAAACTTTTTTTTTCTATTACATAAATCATTTATTACTGTAATGTGTGTTAGTTTATACATTAATATAATAACAATAAAAATATATGAAGCTCATTCAAAATGATCGCCATTGGTTTTAATACAGTCCTTCAAACGTTGAGGCCAGAGATCAATGAAAACACGCACTTTCTCCATGGGGAAATTCTTTACTGCCAATCTTATGGATTGTTTTAGGAACTCCAAATTATCATGGCGTTTAGAGAATGCCATACTCTCTAAAACTGACCATAAATCATAATCCAGCGGATTACGATAGGGACCAGATGACGGCCAGTCTTCAGCTCTGATAAAGTCCGAAACGTTTGTTTCCAACCACGTTTGATTAGATTGAGCTTTATGACCCGGTGCTGAGTCTTGCTGAAAGGACCATTCTTGGTTATGGAACATGGTGTTGTTAAGAGGCTTAACCACCTTCTCAAGAATCATATGTTGATACACTTGTGCCGATGTTATGATACCCTTTTCACAAAAATATGGCTCAGTCACTCCTTGATGGATAATACCCCACCAAACCATCACAGAAGTCGGATAATGTCCACGTTGTACTTTTCTAACTAATTGGGAAGCTTCTATAGAGCTTCGAGCATAAAGTCGGTCATTCTGCTTGTTAAAACTTTGCTCAGTAGTAAAAATTTTCTCGTCAGTAAATAACATTTTTCTATGACCTCCTTTTGCGTACCGCTTAAGAAGTTTGTTTGATTTTACCACCCTATTTATTTTTAAATTATCAGTTAAATAATGACCAGTGCATCTCTTATAGGCTGCAAATCGTAAGTCATAGTTTAAAATACGCGACATGGTTCTAGGTGCTATATGCATTTCCCGAGATAAAATTTTTTGCTTTCGGGCAGGATTTCTTCGAATTCTGTCCTTCACTGCTTTGATCGCCTTTTTTGTACGAATACTACGTGGACGGCCAGATCTTTTTCTGTCACAAGCGGAGGAGGTTTCATTGTACCTATCAATAGCCCAGTATACAAACATTCGACTAATAAGTACCAAGAGGATGTACAGTTTCAAAAATTGCGTTTGGCTCTCTACCTACTTTGTGTAATGCTATCATAGCAATTCGGTTCTCTTTATCACCCCACTCCATTTTAATATCACAAAAATATTTAATACCGATTGGCGCGAAAATGAGAAAACAATGAATATTCATATAAGAATAACAGATTGCAAATTCAAATATAGTATTATGTTTTTTTTTATTGAAACAGTATTTATGGCCAGACTAAGTTTACTGTAGTATAAAAAAAAGTTGACGGTTACGGTATGCCCGGCAGATGTGAAACATCTTACTGAATATTAAAAAAAAAACACCTTTTGATCTCGAAACACGACCAACGAAAACAAAGTCAATATGAAGATGTTTATTTTAATACTATGTGTACGGTAGTCGTGACTCTTCTCACTCCACTTGATTGCTAGATATACACCGGGTGATATCAAAACACGATAAACCAAAAGAAAGACACTGAAGATTTTTATTTTATTACTATGTGTTTGGTGGTCTCAGTCCCTACCAACCGCTTTTAATCTATCCATATTTTAACATGAAACTTTGAAATGATCCAGTCTGTCTGAAATGAACTCGTTGCCACTCCAAAAACCGATCTGACCCGTCACATTAGATGTTACACATCAATAATAGCAATATGCGATTTAAACCATTGTTAACTTTTTACAGATTGCAATTCCAAAACAATCAAATCTTTGTTGCATAGCATGGAATCACTCCTCAGGCTACATTGCAGTTGGAGGAGAAGAGGGCATGCTCAAAGTTTTAAAATTAGAGTCTGGTAATATTTGAATGATTTGTTTAGTTAAAGTAGCTGTAAGCTAGGACATCCATTTGTTTTGTAATTAAGTTACAAATCATTTTTTGTAATTAATGTACACATAGTAATATCTGATCTTATTTATTTTAAGTACCTATTTAGTTAAGTGATACTGAGAAGTTCTATCAATACAGAATAAGAATGTGTGTGAATGCCAAAATAAGTATAGGTAGTTAAAAATAATTTTCTTGAAGTTTTTTTACCTTACTGTAATTTCTACTGTTTAATAATGAATTCATGCCATTCTAAATTTTCCAAGCCACCATAAAACATATTATGCCTCTTTCGTTATTTTCTCTACAATCCGGAAAGAAGGATATGATAACAAATAATAAAAAAATTGTTAACATTCCAGAACTATAGTTAATTAAATTCCTTCAAACAAAACCTTTTTGATGTTGGTGTTGTTAGTTAAAGTGTGTCACACTGTATATCTTTTATTCAGTTTTAAATATAGATTATAATTTGCGATTTTTTTTTGTTTTAGTTGATTTTGGTCTTGCCACTGAATTTCTTTTTCCTACCTCTCTTTTATGTTGACAAATGTAGATCATATAATTATTTATTACTGACACTGCAAGTTGGGTGAAGATTTTATCATAAATTTTATATAATAATCATAAGTTTTTGGCTCTACTCTCTACACATTCTAATCTAGGCTTTAGCAATCATTAGGTAATCCACAATTTTGTAAGATTATAAGAAGATATGTTGACATTAAGACACTAAAAACTGATTTTATAGAAGGAGGTGGCAATCTCTCAATGAATCTTAGCCTGGAAGGGCATACTGGAAAATTATGTGTAGCTATATGGAATGAAGTTTTTCAAAAACTAACCACCAGTGATGAACATGGGGTCATTATAGTGTGGATGTTATATAAGGTGAATATTAAAATAAAAAACCAACGCTTATATTTGTCAAAGTTTTGATTTCATTATTTATATGCTTATTTTTAATACCAAACAATAAAAATATAAGAAGTTCATTTTGTTTAGATATATTTTTGCAATTTGATTATTTATGATACATTACATAATATTATTATTTTATACAGATTTATAGACTAGTATTTGTCACTGTCTTTACACTCTTTATTTGTTACTGTGTAGCCAAATAACACACTAAGCTTTGAAAGACAGTTAGCTCGTCATTCGGCTGCCAGAATGCATTCCTACTGGTGCTTGGCGACTGACTTTCAACTTTATTAGCTGGCCAGGCGAATATTAGAAATATCCTTCCACCATGTTATGGTTTTATCACGATGTTAATCCAATTAATCGATCCTCTAATTAAGCACAATGCGCTATCTTCACTAACATTACTTTGGTGAAATGTATCTGTAAATATAAAATATGGTCAATCCGTGAGTTGACTGTAGGTATGTTTAAAAATTAAAGTAAATTATTGAGTAATATTGGTCTATTAATAAAAAGCCTAAAACAATACAAATTTGGAAAAAGTAATTGTTTATTTATTTAATTTTCCCTTTGGAAAATTAATATTTTTAGTCTGTGAGTCATGTGATTTGAAAGGCCGAATAGAACACGTTACGTCACCATTCAGGAAATATGAACGTTACACTCATTTTTGCGAAGAATAACTACTTACAGCATATAATAATACTACTATGAACTACATTGATAATTCGCCAGAGATGTTGTACCTGTTTATTTTTATCTTTAATTTCCACAAACCAATACATGTCTGTCAATACTAACATATCAACATTTTAGGGTTCATGGTATGAAGAAATGATAAACAATAGGAACAAATCTACTGTGTCAAGCATGGCTTGGGGCTCAGATGGACAAAAGATATGTATAGCTTATGAAGACGGTACTTATTTTTAAAACTGTAGTACCTAAGTTAAGCAACAGATACTTAGATATTAGTTGAGATCTGATTTCTGTTTCTTGATAATATATAGTTAATTTGATCTAGAAAAAATATAATTATTTTGTCGTATTAAGGGTTGGTAGTTAAAAGCGAAGGTTAACAATACGTTATATCGAAACATATAGGAATAATTTGTAGGATGGTATAAATATTTTATTATTAAATCACTATGAAAAGTTAGACAGAAAATATTTATATAGATCAACTGCTGTAAGCGCGACCTTCCTGATGATTTGCGGGACGCGGGGCGGCGGGTTTGCACGAATATACCTTATACTTAAGATCAGTAATTTATGTATGTTATTGGAACTGGGTCAAATATCTAATAATATATTTAATATAGGTACACAATATTGTCATCTTTATTAAAAAGCTAATTAATAAAACTACAATATTGAAAAAAATTAGGAGACTGTTCGTAATTTTTTGATAAATTTTTACATGAATTTGATTTTGAAAAAAAGAAAATGTTGCAATAGTCATTTTGCGTTTTTACTTTTTTTCCAATAATGTCAGAAGTCACAAGCAACAAAAAAATGTAGCCTGCGTGTCTGTATAACATAAAAGAGGAGTTCATCAATATGAACGAATTAATAGATGTCTAAACATTCTACTTACCCAGAAGACGAAAACTCCAATGTAAAATTAAAGCGTTTTTTGTGTACTATCATTTAAATTATCCATTTGCATATTAGTATGATTTATTTATAACATAAGATAATGATTGTTATAAAAATTTCAGGTGCAGTTATTGTTGGCTCAGTTGATGGCTCTCGTGTATGGGGTAAAGATATCAAAGGCCCTGGTTTAGCTGCTGTGCAGTGGTCTCCGGACAACACGATGCTTCTTTTTGCATTAACTAATGGGGAGATGCATATGTATGATGATCAGGGAAACTTTATGGTATATGTAAAACTGATATTTAAGCTAAATTTTACAGAGCATTGTTGAAAGATTATAGTTTATATTTTAATGTTTTCTGTTTAGATGCCCGTTACTCTTAACGGAATTTCAGGTTCGATGGAAGTACTTTGTATGGACTGGTACTCGGGTAATGCACCTAGCAACAGACCAGTCTTGGCTATCTGTTATAAAAATGGCGTTATATTACTAATGAAGAATTGTATGGAAGAGGGTAAACAATTCCTGATAATTGTGTAATAAAATTAACGTAGGTAGTTTAATTTAGTATTCATTTGATTATTTATTTTTAGATAGTGTGTATATAGAAACAAATATGTCCGCGATTGATTGCCACTGGAATCATAGCGGTACAATCGTAGCATTGGCTGGTTGTAAAGTTGACAATACAAATGTTGTACAATTTTTCAGTGCTTACGGTGAGGTAGGTCTATTACATATTATATACTAATTTTATTTTATTTGTTACTAGCTGCGACTGCGGCTCTGCACGCCTAAAATACAGAAGTTTTGTATTATAAAGATCAAATCTATCCTGTAGTTTTTTCTATCGCACTCAAAACGTATGCAAACATGTGTGTAGTTAACTTTAGAAGTTATAATGATAAAAATGGCGGATTTTCGCCTTCCTAAATAATTAGGAGTTTATTGGCTTTATGATAATTAGCAAAATATGTAAGTATATGTATTTAAAAACGCTTTATCTAAATTTGTAGGCATATGGTTAAGGCGGCAGGGGCGGATCTTTAGATGGGCTTTATGGGCTCACTTTGACTTTGCGTTAACTCAGCTGGCTTAGCAATATAGGGAAATGAATTAGTCGGCTGACCGGCGTAGCGGCGTGGCGACGCGGCGCGGCTCTGAGCCGTAGCCGGCTCGTAGCGCTGTTGTGCTGTGCCAACACATTTGAATTAAGAGTGTTAACACACTCGGCGGCGTAGCGCTTTGTTACTCATGTCTAGTCTTCCGTCTGCGGGGCATTCTCCGTCGGTTGTTTTCGGTGTATTTTCTCGCAATCCCAGTCAAACCATAACAATATTGTTATGGAGAGTATATACTCTCCATAGATTAATGATTGCTTTCCGCTGCGGTTGTAGCGCATATCTAAGTCATAATATAAATAAAATATTTTTCTCAAACATGCATAGAAATATTGTCATTATTGTCGAAAAAAGAACACGCGAAGTATTGAATTTACAGAAATGCCAAGAATGATAAAATAGATCCAATCAAAGAGTATTTAATAACCACAGCACGTCGTTTCATACAACATAGCTGGAGCGTTGTAATGTTCCAAATTCAGAAACGCTCCTGCAATGGATTTGATTTTCTTTGTCCGTAAATTCGATACTCCTGTGTTCTTTCTTCGAAAATAATGACAATATTTCCATGCATGTTTGAGAAAAGCACTATATATGCTTCGGCGGAAATGGCAACTGCAGGTCGAGTATGAGTTTGAAGGCCGAGCCGTATTTGCAATAATGTACTATTATTATCTAATGTTCTTTTCTCGTGTAGTTGGTAAACCTCTGGCTTAAAGCCACTTTGACTACTAGGTGGCCACTTCCATGGCGTTGTCCGAGCTGGTCATCAGATCACTCATTGTACATATGGAGGGGAATGACGGATATGTAAGTAAGTGTGGCATGGATTGCACTTGGGCATCACACTGGCGCTGTGTGTCGCTCTCAATGATTATGTGCCATCGACTAAGGTCGCTCTTGCAGCGGCCAACTTCGGCCCGCAATCTGTGGAGACTTCCAAACTGGCCAGGGCAGTTCGTAACCAGGAGTCAGTTTTTCTGCTGCATCAACGCAATTCTGGAGGCGGCCATAAAACAAGGCAATCTTCACTTGCATTATCATTTGATGTTGAAGTGAAAATCAAGAATTTCTTTGGGCTTTTGAATCGTCTATAAAATGGTACGGCATTATTATATAGTGGGTGCCTACTATCAGTTTCTTGTTTCGTTTTTCTATGGAACATGCAACCTCTCGTCGTATGACTGGGGGAGCAATCCCTGCTAAACGATAGAGCTTGTTCAGTTGAGTTGGCTTAAGGTATCTTGTAATTAGCAGGGTCCGGGTTGGGGCTGGGCTCGGACCGCGCATAGTGGGAGCGGCGGCGGCTCTTGGTCGTTTCCTCCCGAGCGCGAGCTGCCGCCAATTATACGCGGGAGTCGTTCGGAGTATAGGCGTCTACGGGGCTCCGATGTGGGTGGACGCCCTTAGTGCCCTTAACAAACGTGTGCTGCGTGCGGCGCAGCGTGTTGTGGCGCTTAGTGTGATTCGTGGATACCGGTCGGTGTCCGCAGTGACGGCATTTGTGCTCGCGCGGCTAAAGAAATAGGGGAGCCTCGGGCTCCCACAGAAGTAGGAGAAGTACGGTGAGAGGGCCGTATGGAGGTGTTTCGGCGATGGGAGGAGGACCTGGCGGGTGCGCGCTATGGACGTTATTCTATAGACGCTGTCCGCCCGGTCCTCGGAAGGTGGTGCGCCAGGGAGCAGGCCGCCCTGACGTTTAGTCTGGTGTAGGTCCTGACCAACCACGGCTGTTTTTGCTGGTACCTGCACCGGATTGCACGAAGGCAGCCGACCGCCGCGTGCCACGAATGCGGTGCTGTCGAAGACTCGGTACAGCACACTCTTTCTGAGTGTGCTGCTTGGGATGGACAGCGCCACATTCAGGCCGCGGCGGACGAAGAAGACAGCTAGGGTGTACTGAACTGTCTCCTATTTAGGCCGGGGCCCGGTATTGCCGTGCCGGCCGCCGGGGCGACGCGGTAGTATGCTACCTGCATCCCCCGCATCCCATGCAGGTCCCGCATCGCCCCATCGAGGCGGCAGATGGTACACCGTGGAGTTTTAGTGAGTAGGAGTCTCACATAACCACTCGTCCCCCCGGGCGGGTGTGTACCAATGACGGGTTTCTCTACGTTAAAAAAAAAATCTTGTAACTATTCTACAAGTCTTGTTTTAGGCAGTGTCTACTTCTCTAACATGGCTAGAACAGTGCTACACAGGACGTGCGCACTCACCATTGGAAAACCAGAAAGTTTGAACCGTAAGTTTAGAGGACTGGCTTCTCAAGAGATGATCCCGTGAAGGAGATTATCCTTAGCCTTTATTTTTTGACAATTAATCTTGCAACTTAGTGTCATGTCCAAAGTAACTCCAAAATTAACTGTATGTGATCAGTACGCTATCTCCTTATTACGCCATTTTAAGTTGAAGCGACGAGTGGATTCTCTATTTCTTAGATGGAATACAGATGAGGTGGTATTTGAGGAGTTCGGTTTCATGACATTCGTGTCATAGTAAGTGCCTATGTCTTCTAAAGCCTGAGTGAGATGTTCTTCCGCTTCTTCAAAACTAATTGTCTGTGCAGCTAAGACCAAATCTTCCGCCTAAAAAATCTTTTAGTATGAGAAGAGGAAGGCTGTTCATTTGTGAAAATATTAAACAATAGGAGAGACTGTACATTTCCTTGTGGTAATCCACTTTTATTGGTATGGATGTGCATTTGGAACCACCGTTTTTTTTAAATACAATATAGCGACTACACTGTACCTGATGGGGAGCACAGCGTAATCCAATAACATCGGCGACTACCTTTGGGTCTACAATCCATCGTCAGTCGCCATTGTCAAACCGGCCTGCTCAATTGTCTCTTCACTTTATGCTTGAAGGACTCCATACTATAGGAAGAATGGGACACACTGATCGGGAGACATTTCCACAGCTTCACGGTACAGCAAAGATAAGACGTATCAAACTTCTTTGTTCATGCCGAAATGAAGGTTACTGTAAAGTTATGGCTCCGGAGCCCAGCTCGTGTGGATCTGTTAATTAGGTTCAACAGCTTCTTAGAACACTCACCATGATACAGACGGTAGAACATGCTCAGCGAGGTAATGTCCCTGTTCAGCTGTAACGATGATGTACTTAGTAACTTCTGCATCATTTACAAAACTAACAGCCTTTTTCTGCAACCTTTACGGATCGGTCCAAAAGATACGAACAGTATTCCATACAAGGCCGGACTGGCTCCTTGTAAAGCAGATACAGCTGTTCGAGCGTGAAAGACCGTCGCATCCTCCATACCTAGGATATTGAGGCTGCC
The DNA here is from genome assembly GCA_033032175.1 of Saturnia japonica. Lineage (NCBI taxonomy): Eukaryota > Metazoa > Arthropoda > Insecta > Lepidoptera > Saturniidae > Saturnia > Saturnia japonica. The sequence continues at coordinate 11,996,682 of CM065305.1, forward strand.
ACGCTTTGCTAGCGAAACATTCTGAAGAGTGGGGAGGGGGGAAAACGGGGATATTTTGGTAGAAAACGCGCACACCTGAGTTTTAGTGCAACACGTATGCTAGATGATCACCCGTCGATCTATTCTGACAAAAGCCATATTAACGATCGCTTAACAAAGAGTGATCCTCTAGGTAGTGGACAAGTTAGGTGTTGGTGATCCGCTCCATAATTTTGCACAGAACTGAGGTTACAGTGATTTGACAGGTTTTGGAGAACCTGCCTTAACAATTGGGCTAAGTGTAGTAGATCTTCTTTCAATGAATGTTTAGGGTCTACTGTGCCACTCTAAGATTAGGTAGTTTGTATAAATGAAACATACAATCAGAAGGTTGAATATAAAGTGTATTTGTTACTAAAATGTTCGGGTCTTTATAACCGAACATATGTGTCTGTCAGAGTGGGAGAATCTGGTCCCTTGTTCCTTGCTTGGGTGTGGTCAATGCAGTGTGGACAATAGATGTCGTAGCCCAACAGATGCGGTAGCGGGTCGAGCGCCATGGTGCCGAGGAGCGTCCGCTTGGGGTATTGTTCTCGGCCGATCCCTTTCGTTATTTATTGCGTTATTAATGTTGCGCTATTGTGAAGACGAAGTATCGGCGCTAGTCTTCCGGGTGGCATCCTGTAGAGCGCTTCCTCAATGCGGTAGGTTCGCATGTGTTTAACGCAAGGATGAGAACGTGGTAGCAGCTACAAATGCTTTTTTAAAGAAACCTTTTAATATTTACGGTATAGTATGCAGCCGATAGGTCTACCAAAACATTGTCCTGATTCTTTTCATATACTGTGTTTTCACAAAAAAAAAACAATTAAATTGATTAATTAAGTGTGCTCCCAATTAGTGTTGTTAGCCCAGGGTCCCAAAAATTCACGGTCCGCCCTTGTTTGGCCCACATCCATACCATGCCGCTGCTAGGCAACATACTACTTTGCTTTTAGCTTATACCGTTCACTATCTGATAAATACATTATCTCTCGAAGCGAAATCTTTGAAATGGAATTAATGGTTGGTATAATTTTAGCATATAAGAACGCTAAGAGTTCCAGGAGGTTCAATGAAAGCTTTGTCTTGGGAAAAGCGATCGCTGCGACTCGCAATCGCGATAGACTCGTTTATATATTTTGCAAATGTTAAACCCGACCACAAATATGCTTTCTATGGTAATACCTTAACTTTCGTATCTGGAACTGAAACTGTTACCTTTTGGGACACCGTCACTCATCAGGTAAGTATGTTATTCCGATATAACTATTAATTATGTACTATGCGTTTCAAATGAGACGATATTCGCAATCGCAGCAGATTCACTCGGTACTTGCCAAAATTTTTAGCCAGCAACGAAAACAAATAAGTATAAAAAATTATTATTATTTATTATAATATTTTTTTGGTAATTCTAAATTGACAATTTACTTTCAGTTTATGTTTTTATTGTATTTTACACCATACTTAAACATGCCTATGTCTACCTTAAAAAATTGAAAGGCAAATTTCTTGTAAATAAATCTAAAAGGAGCGCACGGTACGCTCGCGACAAAGCACCACGCCAAACAATCAAAGTACGCGTGGAGGTATCAAGTTAACATTAATATCAAAAACTCAGGTCTGCAATCCCTTAGAACTGTGAAAAACTCAAACTTCTAAGTCAACGCAATCAAAAGATACGGCCGTTTATGCGGGAATACTCACAAGGGAATAAAAACCTTCACGGTAGTTCCTGTTGACCTAGAATCATGAAATTTGGCAAGAAGCAATATCTTAAAGCACAAGTATAACCGTAAATTTGTAGTTACATCACAAAAAACTTATAAACATATTTGCAGTTTGTTAACTAACCTCGATCTATATCGATGTTTAAGGACAACAGTTTTCCAGCGGCAAAATTTTGTTTCTTAATACAGTTTATCTTTTCGTTAGAATTGTTCGGTGCTTTCTTCAGTAATGTTACCTAACTATTTTAGTGAATGTGGCTGTACAATTAAGGAACCTTCGGTGCGCGAGACCTACTCGCACTTGGCCGGTTTTTTAAATTTAATTTTAATAAAATATAAGCCTTGCATTTTATTATGGCTGGTACGTGAATTACAATATTTGCATACATTATTGTTTCTCCGATCGTAAATTCTTTACTGAAATTGCAGGCTTGCAGGTTTGCAGTTATTGTCGTATTCTAAACGCATATTACATAATATATTACGCCTATTTTTTATTTTAAAATAGATGGTTATTTAAGAAGATTAAATATTACGGCTTGTGGTAATTGAACATTGCTTTTAATGTTAATGTTTTCATGTTTATTGCTTTCACATAATTGCCTGTTTTTGTTTTTCAGTCATGGATAAATCATATTCCTGGAGTGATAGATATGTGCGGGGTCGATGAATATTGCGTCATCGCTACACATAGTTCGCTGATTATTTCAAATCAACAAGGAATTCAATGTGACGGTATTTTTTCTTCTCTCATTTCGGGGTTGACATGGGGTATATATAGATGTCAATACAAAACTTTTATTGCTTTGTAAATAAAAATAAACTTTTTTTACAGCTAAAGCCGTAAATATACCTATAGTCTACGTAACGATCAACAGTAAAGCTATAGTGATTGCTGCTTGTAAGGAATCGTTTTTGATTTGGAAATTTTCGACCCCGTCGAGACCGCGTAAGTATAATATGTTTTTTTAATTAAGTTCTCCAATAACTATTTGGTAGCAAATTAACATAAAACTGTACAGCAAATTGACGTCAGACTCTTGTTGCAAATAAATGTTAAATTGACACTAAAAGTTGTAGAACGATTGAAGCCGCGAGAACCAAAGTGACCTATCTGCTTTTTTCGATAAATTCGATAAAATAAACCAATATAGGCCATATTTAATTTATAAGTTATTTACATGATACTAACATAGATGGCAGCACGAATTTAGCTACTTTAGACTATTTTAGTTTTGCTAAAGTATGTTTTTAGATTATGAATATGTTAATAGGTCAATGTATTGAAGAAAGAAGACCGGCCACTCTGGTTCTCGTTGTCTCAATTATAGTTGCAACCAATTTGTGATCTAATTGGAGCCAAAAATTGCCGTTCCGGTCGGAAATTTTTCTGTATATTAATTATATAGTTAATATTGGATTATGGAAATCTAAATGATATTTGCAAATAATTGCTTCTATTCTCCTACAGGTACTTCTGAACAGTCATACCATGCTGACGGTTCTCCGATGACCTTAAACGAAGCCGGCTTTCAAGATGATACAATATGCTGTATCACATGTTCAGACAGTCATCTTTTAGTCGGCAGAGATTCCGGAGCAGTTTTATTATTTTCCTTAATCAACTTTAAGAAAATAACATCGATTAATTTGAACTCGAACCCTTATAAGTTGGGTTTAAATTCTAATTCTAGGTATAACTTTTATTTTATTTCGTTTTAATTATGATATTTATTGATATTCGACTATATTCCAAACAAATACTGATTCAACCTCGGAATAAAACATAATAACCTGAAAGTTTATTTTTGTTTGCTTTAGTTTTGGCATAAATAAGTTGGCTCAAAAGTCTCATAAAATCTCGTGTACCTACGTGTCATAATATATTAGAAGTCAGGTTTTTTTTTGCGCAAATATATTTTTTCCATTTCTCTTATATGATTTTTGAAGTTTTTATGCAATACTTTTTACGATCAATCGGTCTTGAGACTGAGCGCGGAGATCGGAAGGCTACTTACTAGCCGTGTGTATGGTAACTCTAGGTAAACTTTGAAATCCAGTACCTAGGTACATAATACAATTTTTTAAGTTACCGAAGAAACGTACCATTTGTTCCGTGGTCGATTCTTTTCGCCTTATTTAGCTGTATTACTACTTTATTAAAAAGATAAAAATGAATGAAATGAAAGATTAATTTTTTTTATTTATTGAGTTAATGTTTGAATAAAAACTTGAGGCGTCATGATTGTTGTACTTTTTTTGTACAATACATGTATACCTTTAAATGATAATTTATTAGTTGATACTATATTGTGTACATCCTGATGCACCTCTCTGAAAGTAATCCTGGCGCCACCTATGCCAGAAACTGCTGACTATAGAAAAATAAAAGATGATAAAAATGTTGCGGGTTGCTAACAATTACTACCTAGTTTTTAAAATAAGTACAATTTACACCTTTTTACAGTAAATTCTACGTAATAGATCAACCTGGGTGTTTGTATATATTAGACACTGACATGGCAAATAATATAAGCATCGGGCAAGCTTTGCGTAAGGATGTGTGGAGTGCGCTATGGGCTTCCGACAATCCTCAAATGTTGGCGGTTGCAGAAAAGGCCCGGTTATATGTATTACGTGACGCAGAACCCGAGGAACCGCTCACAATGCAGGGTTACTTGTGTAAATTTAAGGTAGGTCATTTCTTCAAACTAGTTATGAATAGATTGTTTATTTTTTTTCGTTTGTTTGATCGCGCTAATCTCTGGAACTACCAGATGGATTTGAAAAAATACTTGTTTTTTTTTTATAGTCTATTTATTGAGGAAGGTATAAGCCATATCACTTTACGCTACGCCCTTAAGGAGCGGTGCAGTAACCATGAACATGAAGCAATGCAAACCAATGTTGCTTTTTTTAACACGGTACCTTCATAAAAATAATAATTCTGTAGTTAAAGCGTGCGTAACAGCTGGTTATATATTTTTTATTGCAAAAAATTTAAGAACCTCGGCGGCCATCAGGAAATTAATATTTCATGAATGAATAATATTTTTAAGTAATGCTGGGTCAGTGGTAGCGTTTACGGACACCGTGTCGATTGACGTGAGTTCGAATCTCTGCATGAGCCCGAGCTTTCGCTAAAGGAAAACATTGTGATGAAACCATTGCATGGTGATAGGGCATTTTTCTAATGTCCGCCTGGCTAGCTATCATCAAATTCTGATACCAAGCACTTATAGGTGTGTTCCATGCCGTCGCCTGCGGAATTGCTACTTCATAGAATTAGTATATTGACAAAGAATTATTATAAACGTTGAACGTTTACTTTGCGGACACACAAATATAAAATCATGATAATTAATACAATACAAATACTAACTACAATGCGAATAATATATAACAATTAATTAGTTTGAGGATAATCTATATGTTTTTAAACGTTTATATTTCTCATATACAGGAATTGGAAATAACAACGGCACTTTTAGATAACCTAACAGACAAGTGTACACCTCAGCATGTAGTTAGGATAGAAGTGAAATCGTTGAGAGATACGCGACAGTTAATAGAAAAAGTAGGCTTAAAGGAAGCTGAGAACTTCATAAAGGATAATCCACATCCACAGTTATGGTAAGTACCTACCTACAACGATATCGTTGTACTTTTAGGCCTAACCGAGTTTTATGGTAGGATTAACTTTGGCCTTGCTAAGAATGATCGTCCTCGAAAGATATCAAAGTCACACATAGCTATGTGTAATACCTTTTTAGAATCCCTATTAAATCGCCAAAACTTGTAATACAGGGTCACTTTTCGGTAGAATTTTTTTTTTCACAGTGGGGTCCGAAGTAAATAAAAAGTTATGATTTGAGAATTATTTTTTTTCGTAAAACTTAATATTATCTTCAACACACCCAATAAACTATCATAAATAGCATGTCTAACGTAAGGACTCATCAGTACCAATCTTGTTAAAATTTAAAAAAAGATACAGGTGTAGATTTTTTCGAATTTTAATAAGAATTAGTAAAAAAAGACAATTTTCTCATAAAAACACAAAATAAATTATAACTCTGCAGGGGTTGACCTTAAGGACCTCCCGTAGAACATTTTTTTGCAGCTGATGGCCCCATCTAACCCCTGGTTGCGTTTGATCCACGACTTTTTGGCCATCCTGTATATGCTTCGTGTTTTCAATACCTTCGTTATTTTAATTGCTTTTTATTGTATTTTCTGTTGTTAAAATGCCAAAAAGGGCCAGAAAAACTATTGTGAATAGTGAAATATCGCGATTTTATGCGTTATAAGTTACTGTATAAAGTATGAGTATATGTTTGCGTGATTATTTTGAAAACTATAATGCCGAACCGCTATTACCATTGGCACAAGCATGTGAGAGAGTTGCTGACGCTCTTGGTATTGGAACTACTGTAAGTAGAATCAGAAATAAAATTAAAAAAGGAAAAAAAGTCGCCCTGTTGCTGATTTCGACATTTACTGATAGATATATCTATCAGCTGGCATTCTATTCAAGCTATATTTTAAGGACTGTAGTATTCTATCATGTTCATCTATCTATTGCGGTTTATAGCATAGTTATGTTTTTTTCTCTTACTGGCCAAGTACTTATTTCCTTCGCTTCTGTATAAGATACGTTTCGTTGTAAAACGCTGCACATAAAACGTTGAGCTAAAAAGTTCGACCTTAGAATTTTACACTCATTGCGCCCAAAAAACTTTGGGTAAGAAGTAGAATATATGTTGCTAGAATTTATATTTTTTAATTACCTTAGTAGTGCCTTATATGAAGGGCAAGGGTATGTTGACATTGATAGCACATAGTATGTAATACGGATACACTTTAATTATGGATTTCATACAAATGCTTAGATCATAGTGAAAATCGTAAAAAGCTTTGAGTAGGTACTTATGAAATTTACTCCGCACAGGTTATTACTTGCCGAAGCCGCTTTAAAACAATTTGAGGGGGAAAATTCTCTAGAAACGGCTGAAGCTGCATTTGTGAGGCGGAACGATTACGCTGGAATAAGATTTGTTTCGCGACTAAACGCCTTACATTCTAACGCTTTGAAGAAAGCCGAAATTCTGGCCTACTTTAAAGATTTCGACGCAGCAGAAAAAATATATCACAACGAAGACAGACGGTAAGATGGAATAGTTTTTCAGGACATTTTCGCATATGATCAGCATATCCTGGACGACCTGTATAGAAGATTTTAGACAACAGACGTGAAAAAAAATGTGTAGTTCACACACGACATAAGTAACACATTCAGAAAACATAAAAATATATTTTTTAAGATCTTTAAAAATATCTCTAAATCAGTGGGACTCGAACTATCGACCACTCGTACTATACATGCAACAGTGAGTACAAGGCTGGTCTTCCCACACTGCTAGGCCAATTCGACGACGATCATAACATTCATAACTATGAAAATCGGGACATGCATTAACTGTGTATAATGTAAATCTATTCTATGTCATTCTCTCGTAGGCTAAATCCTATAGATATATGTGTTTGTCTCTTTTTAGTATTGCTTTTTCGTTTCGTCGCGATTCAAATCATAACGGTACTAAAGAAGTGTTCACTTACAAAACACCCAGTTTGCAATTACTATTTTGTATGTAACGTATGTCTGCACGCGAATGCTCAAATACAAATCAATATCTGACCATAGATTATGATTTAATATATGAGAACATTGAGTTATTAGATTACGCTAAGAGTGATAGTTTCATACAAGTTGCTGCTAAAAGTGGAAGACAAAATTAAATGAATGTATGCGTAAGCGACACATAATTACACTTACCAACACAAAAAATACGCACGAATGATATTGCAAGTGATAGAAATTTTCCCCAAAAATGAAGGAATTAAAGTTTTTAAGGAATGTTGGTCCCATTCATCCTATTCTGATTAAATAATAAAAGTAATATTTGACATTGTTCATATAATTCAAACAAAAAGAAAATTAATAATGGGGACCTGTGTATGGTGGTCTCGATCTAATGTTTACTATCTCTCCACTTTCCTACTGCATATACACCAACTGATCCCAGAACGCGACAAACCATATGAAAATCAATTATGAGTTTATCACCATGTGTATGTTATAGTAATTATTATTGCGAAATGTAGTTTTTTTTCAATATGTCAGCTGCCTGTTGAATGAAAGGCCCTAACGCCTTTGACGACTTTTACAGCTTCACCGGGCTTATACCGCTATAAAATATATTATAGAGATTAGAAGTTACGAAACTAATGTTAACTAAAAGTATTCAATATAAACGAGCTGATTTTTAAATACTTAAACATTCAGGAGGCAGCCGCCATATTGAAATTCGCGCCCATTCAGAAATCAATGATTTATCAATTATTTTGTTGGTACATATAATATATATAAAATTTATATGGATGTGTTCTTTATGAATTAGACTAACTGATTTTTAAATTATATATATATACTTTGTCAATCAAACCTAAAAATAGGGTAAGCGAATATTAACTAGGTTTGCATACAATGAATATAAGAAATGTTTATTTTATTAACATTAACAATAATATAGGTCGGAGAAAAAGTTTCTTCGCATTTTTATATGAAAACTTCAGACATTTTTTTCAAAGTTTATTTATATTTATTTACAGTACATATTTGGCGTTTTGTTCAATAACTTTCTGCCATTTTGTAGGTAGAGACATGATCTCGTTGCTGTAGAAACTTTGGGACTTCTGATGAAAAATACGCGACAAATAGTTTTGGCAGTCCTCTCTTGATGTTAACCTTACAGAACCTAAAGAATTCTGAAGAAACCGAAACAGGTGAAAATCTGAAGGTGCAAGGTCAGGGCTATATGGTGGATGCACTAACACCTCCCAGCCGAACTCTCTTAATTTTTGTTGAGTGGCTAAAAATGTGTGTGGTCTAGCGTTATCGTGATGAAAGACCACACCCTTCCTGTTGATCAATTCTGGCCGTTTTCTCTCAACTGCTTCCTTTAATCTCAACAGTTGTTGGCAGTAGAGATCCGAATCGATGGTTTTGCCGGGTGGTAAAAGTTCATAAATGAACAATGCCCTTCCAGTCCCACCATACACACAGCATCACCTTATTTCGAGTTAGCCCAGATTTAGCCACAGTCTATGAAGCCTGGCCGACCTTAAAACACGATCTTTTTCGCACGTTCCTATCGTACGTGATCCACTTCTCATCGCCAGTTGTCAATCTCTTCAAAAACGGTTCGGTTTCATTACGTCTTGATAATGAATCGCAAATGAGCACACGGTTCATTAGGTTTCTTTCAGTGAGCTCGTGTGGCACCCAAATACTGAGCTTTTTGGTATAGCCAGCTTTCTTCAAATGGGTTAAAACTGTTTTGTGGTCAATTTCCAGTTCTTCAGCTACATCGTAGCTACTGATATGCTGATCTTGCTCCACCTTTTCAAAAATGGCGTCAATTTTATTTGTAACAGGGCGACTAGAGCTAGGTGCATTTTTAACATCAAAATTTTCGGACTGAAAACGTTTGAACCAACTTTGTGCTACCCTTACTGACACTGCATTAAATCAATAAACATCACAAACTTTTTTCACTGCTTGAGTTGCATTTTTGCCTTTTTTTATAATATTATTTTAAAATGTATGGAATTTCTTCATTAGATTCACTCATTTTTACAGAAATAAAAACAAATGAAAAATAGCGGGAAACAACTTTTTATAATTTTTATTCTTTGTATTAATTATTACCTTTTTAATATTTCCAAAACCAGCCAGATACAAATAGTGCAGTCAAAGAAATTTTATAAAAAAGTTTATACCTACGTTATGCGAAAACATTTTTTCCCCGACCTAATATAAAATTAAATAAAGGCACCTCCCTATACAAATTTTTTAAATGAAATCAAGCAAAAACATGACACAATCTTGGGACTTCAGCGACGGCGATAAAATAAACATATGTTTGAGATTAAATTCCGAGAACAATGCTGGTTAAATGTTTATTTTAAAGTTGTGTTCATGACAATGTCTCACACAGTGATGTAGCTGAGAGAAATTTATAGTTTCAGTTTTACAACAAAAAAAAAAACACTTTAAAATCAGTACGAAAAAAGGTATGAGCAAACCTTAGATTTTAGAGCTACTTCTACTCATTATTTTACGAATCAAACTTTATATTTTAGATTTAAATGAAATTTGAATTTTACTTTTATTATTTAAGGGTTAAAATTATCATAAATAGTCCCCTATCACCTCCTAACGGGAATACGTCGAATTACCAATAACCTCGTGAAGGCGCCGGTACACAATGAAGGGAAAGTAAATATGTACCTTGTCGCTCCACGTCTCCCGTTTCATAGGTCGCAAGTTCTTTTGATTTCTATATCCTCACTTGCACTTGAGGTCTGGTTTTTCCAACAAGCACTAGTTTTATAGATAGTTCAGCGCGGGCGCGGGTTAATTTTTAAACAATTTTAGCAGAGCGTTTTTGAAAGAGTAATGCGTGCACTGTCACTTGTACTTGTTAAGAGCGAATCTAAATTGTGACCACTCGGCGATGCGTTTTTAGAGCGACTGGGGTGGGAACTAGGTAGGAAATAATGAGTGTATGAATATATGTATGAATGCGTGAATGAATAATATAAATAAATATATAGCGTATACACACTGTATAATACACTGATTATAATACATTGTTACAGCGATTTAGCAATAGCACTTCGCAAACGTTTGGGTCATTGGTTCCGCGTGGTAGAGTTGTTGAAGATGTCTCCAAATACACCAGAGTCACAGGTAAAACAGGCGTACAGTAACATCGGTGATTATTACATCGACAGACAAAACTGGTTAGTAAATTATATGTATAGTTGCGCAATGGGTAGATTTGGGCGAGCCGAAAAACAAAATACATTTAATTAATAATAGTGCTGTGTAATAGTGCTGCACCATGTACTGACTCGGCCTTAATGTAGATATCGATACACATATCGGTGTATTCATGTCGTGTCGCCTAGTTCAACAAACACGCAATTTTTATAATGCTATAGTCGACGCATTTTAAACTGAGTCGTCGGGCAATAAATGTCACTGACATTAGGAATGTGTACGCATTGCAACCCGTTATAGATACTTAGCTACCTGCGCACGCGGGGTCGATGCGTCATCGTGACCTTCATTAGCACTCTGACTCCTGATTGGTCGTTACGAGTAAGAGTTGGTGTTTTTCTATAAATATAAGATTTTTTGTTATGACAGTCTCTATGATTACGTCGAAACAAACATTTTATCTTATAAATTAAAAACTTTTATTTTCCTATTAATAATTATTATTCAAAATTATTTTTATTAATACCTTACATAATTAAGCATATCAATCGTACCTATCCCATTATAGATATGCACCTCTACTATTCTTACGCACATCACTACACCTCTCCATAAGACCTGTAAGTGCGAGCGAGACATACGGATAAATATGATATATGACTCGACGACTCAGTTTAAAATGCGTCGACTATACAAACTAACATAATGCTAGCGGTGCCCCGCGGCTCCGCACGCGTTTATTAAGCAATAATTATTTTCAACCCATACTTGTATTTTACTTTTATTATTCACGATTCATAAGCTTATCATATATGGAATTACTTATACTTCCAGTGACAAAATTTCATGAAAATCAGTTTTGAATGAATACAAGTTTTTTACGATTTCTAGACGCTTTATCAACTATTCTTATAGCCTGTCAATTATAGAATGACTTATTCTACCTATCTACATAATTTTATGAGAAACGGTTGAGAATTAATTAGATATACTATCAAAAAAGTACCGGGATGCTGCTTCAGAAAGGATACACTTACGCTAACGAATAATCCAATCATCAAAACATTTTTTAAATGCTTTTTCCGGAATTGAGTTTAGTTCTCGTCGCGAATTCTCTTTTATGTTTTCTACCAAATGAACACTGGTGCCACGATGTGGTAATTTGAGTTTAGGAAAACGAAATTAGTCGGCTGGAGCCATATCTGGTGAATAAGGTGGTAGTTCGATGATAATTGTTGAGGTTGTGGTAAAAAAATTCGTTCACAATTATGGTCTTGTGCGAATGTGCCATTATCGTGGTGCAAAATCCAAAAATTTTCATTCCACAAATCTGGCCTTTTTGGTCGAATTTGCTCTCTTAAACGTCGCATAACCCTCAAGTAATACCACTTAAACTTATACTTTATTTACCGTTTGACCTTCGTGCACAACACCGCGATAATCAAAGAAAACAGTCAACATGACTTTGACTTTTGATCGACTTTGGCGTGCATGTTGGCATTTGCATGGCAAAATTGTAAAACCACGTCTCGTCACCAGAAAAATGCGATTCATGAATGTTGGGTAGGAATTGACTCGTTCTAGCATATCCTCAGTGATTCTTATGGGATTGAGTTTTTGGAGAAAATTCAGGTCTTTTGGGACTAGCCGAGCGGCAACATGTTTCATACCCAAGTGATTATTTAACATTTTAAATATCTGGGTCTCATCCTGGATGGAAAGTGGCGGTTCGAGTCCCACTTTCGCCCTTCATGCCCACAACAAACGTGTGCTATGTGCAGCGCAGTGTGTGGTAGCACTAAGGGTGATCCGTGGATACCGGTCGGTGTCCGCGAAGGCAACTTTTGCTCTTGCCGGCTCAGTTTACGGAAGGATTGGCCAAATTAGACGGAGAATGCGGTGTGAGGTGCTGCGCCGATAGCAGGAGGACATGGCGGATGCGCGCTATGGACGATACACCATAGACGCTAGAGATGGCCAATTTTGGAATTTCACGCAACCTGTTTTATATCAGATTTCAGATTTTGAAATCGTTTTCAAAAAGTATAAGTGATAATTTAGTTTATTACAATTACTGCGATTTTCCTTCATCCTTTATCTAGGTACATCAACTAAAATTATCCAAAATAAGACGAAAATGTACTTGTAATAATGAAATCTACTCATAATAGTTACTATCTAAATTAGATCTTATTACATCACTATGTAGTTTTGTTTTAATATGCGATACTTTTCATACAAGAAACCACTAAAATCCAAATCTATCGAAAACCGCTCCTTCTGTTTTCCTCCACCGAACGTTTGCTTAATTAGAAAGAGAGGAAGCGAATCTCATTTAGTCTGGTGCAGGTGCTGTCCGGGCATGGCTGCTTCGGATAGTACCTGCATTTTTAACCATCATTTTTAAAATATGTTGTGGAATTTTATGACTTGGCCGTTGTTACTATAATCTCAAGTTCAAGAAAACACAAGTACGTAATAGTAACAATGACTCCTAGAAAATTTTCAGTGGCACAAGTCATATACAATTCTACGACATGTAACAATTTTTTTTACATATTCTTGTCCTTATTGTCTTGTCATTAATTAAAATGTTAAAGGCTCATATAATAAGGTACAGTAGAGTCTAAAGAATGGATTATAATGTGTAAAAGATTGGCCAGATTTTGGCTAAAATTACTTGTTTTTTTTAAATATCCTATCTCCCTACATTCGCTGTTTAAGAGATTTCACTACTTTTTGTAGACAAACCATCTCAACCGAGACTTGGCCTGTTTTATACAGTATGTTTTTCTGGGGATCCTTTTTACCCCTTTTTGATAATACACCATTACTATAGAACCGGTTAGCGGTTGAAATAAAAAGGTTGACTACCTCTGAATTAGATGAACTAGTTATTAAAGTGAGATAGTAAAAATCACTTACACACAAAAATAGATAGGTATATTATAGTTTTCATCATTTAACATACTTTTTTTTGGGTCTCTTACGGATTTAACTTGGATTAGTATTAAATAATAAAATGTTGCTTGTATATTATTATTATAGTATTAATATCTGGGCGACTGAACTTTGCTTGGTATGTTAGTAAAAAAGAAAAAATCACCTATCTAAACGTTGTAAACTCGGAATGTCCAACATTATCTAAATACAAATTTCATCTAAATCGTTGGAATCGTTTCCGAGAAACCACTTAGATGTATATATATACAAGAATTGCTCACTTAATATAATAAGATACCTGTAATAAAATCATGACACTTTTTAAAGTTTTTCTCATTATTTTAATAATCTCAATTACAGGACTGGTGCTATTGAATATTATATCATGTCGAACAATACCGAAGGACTGAAAAAATGTTATATGGCATTAGAAGATAACGAGTCACTGTCAAAACTGTTTATGGGGTCACCTATAACAAATACTGTAACTAAACCTTTATTTTCACTTATTCATGTAACAATGCACAGTGTCTTTTATGCGGGAAATATAAAGCCTAGAGGAAAGCAAGTAATTAATACGTCTTTATTGAACATCAGGATACAACAGTGAAACCAAATATGTCTGATGAAACGAGTGACAATATTAACGAGCCTCCATCGATACAGGGAATTATGCATTTGAAAGAATCTGGTAGACTGACACAAGCTGCTGCCATGGCGGTTCAGGTATGTTATTGTTATTACTTACTATGGCCGGACCACTATAAGCGCGACCTTTCCTAACGTTTGCGGAATCCGAGGTCAAATCAAAGAGTATTTAATAACCCCAGCACGCCGTTTCATACAACATTGCTGAAGCGTTGTAATGTTCCAAATTCAAAAAACGCTCCTGCAATGGATTTGATTTTTTTTTGTCCGTATTCTATAGTTCGCGTGTTCTTTTTTCGAAAATAGTGACAATATTTCCATGCATGTTTGAGAAAAGCACTATATATGCCTCAGCGGTAACGGCTATTGCCTGTCTCGTATTAGTGAAGTCCTCAACCTGCAATTGCCTATTTCAAAGCCTATGCAATAATGTACTATAGTATAAATTACATTGTTGTATTGTGTGCGAGACCAGACGATTATTCCGGTTCAGACGACGAAACTGTTATTTTCGTGATTTCCGCACTTTGCGATTACTGGATTGCCGAGTAAAATACGTCGATTCACTTTTAATTCAACTTTTATTGAGTACTATTTCATTCTACAATATTCACTTTTATAACTACATATGTTCTTCTTGATTTCTTCCTGACTTCTTGAAAACGAATGAACTTAGTTCTTTTTTTTTTGAGAACTGTCTATACTGGTTAGCCTTAGGGGCCCTGGAGCCTCTGACGGCTTTTAGAGCTTCACCGGACTTGTCACTTAGTACCGCGGAGCGCGCCCTTTTATGGCGCTCGACGGGACGGCGAAGCAGGCCCTATTGTAGGGGCGGCAGTGCGGTGCGTGTACGAAGTCCCCACCACGGCGAAATGTTTTTCTTATTATCTAGCTTATTTCTATCACTATTAGTTATACAAAACTATATTTTTAAAACTAAAGGGTATCCTTATGATTTAATGTTAACTCAAAACCAATACATATAAAAGCTACCAACACGACAAAAACTGAACATATAGTGCGTCTCTCTCGCACTCGTAACGTGATCTCGGTCTTGTGGTAGGCTGCGCCCCCTGCGGCTTTCATGCTATTTGTCTGTTATCTTGTACATCTTGTTTGAATGGTAAGCAAAATAATACTGTATTTAAAAAAATAAAACGGACAAGTAGCAAGTATAACTCGCGCTCTGAGGGTTTCGAACTGTGTACATTACATACGTTACATTATTGTACCGTCTTTTACATAAATATCCTTAATATATTGGTATTATTAGACTTTTAATATGAAGGGCCGTATCTTTACTGTGTTTTCAATTTCTAATAAATCGGATTTTTATACAACAGATTATTGTACAGCAGCAGTTTTATCCCTTCAGTGTTTTAGATTAATTTCAACTTGAAGTGATCTTATACGGACTCCATTTATTCTTTGTTGGGTACGGAACCCAAAAAGCTTTACGTTTGCAGAGTATTGCAGATATACGATAATAATATTAATTCCTGATATATAATGTGCCAACTCGCCTTCTGTAAAATCGTCAGCATCAATCTTGATATTGTGTTTTCTCTGTTTCAATGGCAATTTTACGGCATCTGTATCTAATATCATCCTAACTACTTCGAGACAATAATTTTTTGATAGTACTTAACGACACGCTGGTATAGGCGGTTCAATTCATTTGTGTGCGCGGCTCTATGGGTGCGTGTCAAGGGGTATAGTCAAATGCATTTATTCTATTAGTTATATTATGTCAAAAATTCTTGCATCTTTTTTGTTGAAAATTAAAATAAATCAACAGCTCAATTAGGTAAATGCATGTTTATTGAACCTATTATTCCGTATCACTACCACTAGAAATACCAAATAATGAAATTTCCATTAATATCATTATTTTCGTCACTTTCTGTTCAATGTTATGTAAAGCAATATATATTTTTCATTTCTCCATATGTTTTCTACAGTGTTTAGGATGATATAGTGGTAGAAGTAGAATTTTTATATCATATTGCTGTGTATTTTTTATGTTACTTATTGCTGAATATCTATCTTTTCTAAATTATAATTTTGCATTTCAATATTTTCATCATTGTGATACGATGCATTACAAACCACAAGTATTGGTTAGGTGAAACATCTTCTCCGTGACGAACCATACATTTTTATTACTGACTGTACCCGAATAGCAAAGCGATAAGAACGCTTGTTGATCGGAAGACGACTGCCGCGTTACTGTCATATCATACAAATACAAACTACATGTTAATTAGCTCACGCACACAGAGGGCAGCGCGCACAGATGAGTTGAAGTCTCTATACTTGACATTAGCGAATTTGTCTAAATAGGCAGATAGCCAAAATAAAATAAGAAGTCTATAGGCTCTGCAGTAACCTTATTTAAATTTAAATCTTTATCTACGACATCATAAACAACAATACAATTTAAACTTATTTATTCTTAAATAGAACAACACAATCCAACACAATATAAATGAACCTTTCCAGGTGTGCTAATTCCGTGTTCCTTTTTGAAATAGTTCGCTACATTAGAAGCATTACTTTTGACCAAATCACGCAAACCCTAACGTCAAACGTATAATGCTGCCGGCGGCCGGCAACATACTAAAATTACTAAATACTTAATACTAACTCATTGGACGGTTTTGTTCCCCTCCCGCAACCAGCAAGTATTAAGTAGGGTCGCGCTTATAGCGGTCCGGCTATAGAGTTTACATATTATACAATACTAGCAGTTAGTCCGCGGCTCCGCACGCGTTTGTTAATACGCAGTAGGTAGTTATTTATATCCCGTAATTTTATTTTTACTCATGTTGTTGACAATTCGTACCGCGCTGTATCAATTGTGGAATAACATGTGTTTCCCGTGTACAATTTTCAACCGGAAAATTATTATAATATTCTACGATTTCTTATACATTATTAAAGATTCTTATAACCTCTAAAATATGGTATGATGTATGCTTCCCGTCTACAAAATTTGATCAGAATCGGTTGACAAGTGATGAAAATTAAATTTTTTGAACTTCTTTTTTTATTCCTAGAACTAATATTGACAATTCTTGTAGCCCATCAATTATATAACTACTTGTACTTCCCGTGTACAAAATTTCATCAAAATCAGTTTAGATTTAATGAAATTATACATTTTTGGAAATTCTTTTTTTACGTTTCCCAAAAGTGTTATTGAAAATTCTCATAGCTCATCATTCATCGACGGACGACGAGATGACTTATACTTCCCGTGTACCAAATTCCATCAAAATCGATCGTGCAGTTTTTAAGTTAAATCCGGACATACAAACAGGCAGATAGGCAGGCAACATTTTTTTAAAGAGCGTATTCGTGATCAGTGATCGTGATCAGTATAATTCATATAGTATGTCTATCGGGAAATTTAGACAAAAAATTAACTGTACGGACAGAACTACAGATTTATTAATATAGATAGGATTTAAAGCGATCGTACGGCCAAAAAACATGGTAACATAGATATTTACAAAAAGGAGCGACTCTTAAGTACAGCTGCCAGAACGCACCCGAGAATTGCTTGGTGATAAATTTTCAATTTTTTAATTAAAAAGTAGTAAAGTGAGCAATAGAAAATGTAATACCACTGTGCTATAGGTTTGTGATCATGTATTTCGCATGAGTTTAGAGTCAATAGTTCTCATACACATGGCCTTCGACCTGGCATCCGATCATGATGCCTATTTCGATAATTTATCATTAACAGTCAATAGGTACGAGTAAATTGGATATTTTAATATAGCGTTTTGAACATTGTATTTCAAGACAAATACTTTTATTTTCCAGTTAGCCAATATTGAGGCGTCAAAAAATGCTTTGCCATCATTGATCAAAAAACTTTACATGCTCGCTGGTCGTCTCTACACCCAATCTACTGTTGGTAAATATATTTACAGAATTAAAAACTTATGAAAGACTCAAAACTTTGTGATAGATAATTTAACTCATCTTTACGTGTTTTCTTATCAACACATGTTTTTAAACACTTAACAAAGCTTTTACTGATACAGTTGGTAATAAAAATGTCAGGTTTGTTACAGAGAATGTGTTTCACCTAACCAGTAGGTATGCTGGATAATGAGTAAAATGTTAAAACTCTAAATTCTAATTGTATAAAGATAGAAATTCAGAGAAAATATTTAGCAGTATGGTATAAAAATTCATCTTCTACCACCGTATCATCTTAAACCCTATAAAAAATATTTGGGGAATTTATTTGGGGAAATTGGGAAATTGAACAGAACGCGACGGAAATAATGCAGTTAATAGAAAGTTCATTATTTGGTATTTGTAGTTATAGTGGTTCGAAATAATATGTTAACTAAACATGAATTTGTTGTTTACAACAGTAAATCACAACAACATTAAATTTCTATAAATTAACAAATTTATTGAAATTTGATCGTCGAAAATGTAAATATTTTCGACATAGTATAAGTAATATAGCTAATAAAAATCACTTGTGTACTTGACTGTACCTCTTGACACGTACACGTAGTCACTGTATCTATACACGCTTTACGCACACATAAGATCTCGCGCAGAACTGAGTTGAACTGTTTATACCGCATTTTATGTTTTTAAATTATGTTATGTTACATAAAATATAAAAAAATGCATTCAATTTCTTATTTAAATAATTATTGTTAAAAATACTTTTCAAACGAATAAGTAATTTTAGTAAATAAATAATCTTATACCAGATCCACACGTTTTGCGAAAACTTCAAACCTTTACAAACGCTTGTTTAAAATAGGTAGGCTAATCCACACATCGTCAGTATCCACAAATTTGCGAACGTGTTAGTGTGCAATCAAGCTTCCTTGATTTGTGCATCAAATACCGACTTAGCACGGATCGGTGGCAAGCCAAGTCAAACCTTCACTAGCCAACCCAAACGCCCTGTCTGAATTTGTTAATGTTTACCGAGGTTTGGCAAGCGTGTGGTTACAGTCTTTATTAAAATTGGTAGTTGAATTTTTCTTTAGAAAAGTTGTCGTTATTTGCATGTAAGATTAAAAGTGTTAGAATTAGAACCTTTGCAAGGTTCGACTACGGAGGCACCACCGCCACACATATTTTTGTCGCAATGCAGCAATGGTCGCGCTGCTGTGCTCTGAAGGGTGTGGTAAGCAGCAAGCACCGACACACGAGGCACTTTTAACTCAGTCCTCAGGAGTAGCAACCTATTAACGATTGACCTCGGTCAGGCACTTTCAATGTTATAAATAGCTATTGGCTGCAGTGCTACAGATGGACTAATGTCTGTTTCAACGGAGCTTAATGATAAGGCAAACAAATTCATAACTAAGCAATTTCTCTTTTATCACTCACTAACTGAATAAACTTAATTTAAAATCACTTCACAACTATGTTTTAGGGGAATTGGTCACTTGACTCGTTTATTTACAATTTCGTTAAGTTCTGCTGAAATAGCTTGCTTTTGCTTTTTCATAGATCAAAAAATTTAGTGATGTGAGTTGGTAAAAGACTGAAAATTTAGCTATAATTCAAGGCTGCCCAAAACCTGGTCTGCCAAGGCATTTAAATTGGCCCGCTAAATGCTAACTATTATTAAAATATCTGTAACTAAAAAATATCTATTTAGATATGAATTTACATTGACAATAGCTGTAAAGAAGTATTTTTTTATTTCGGTGGTTAGCCAACTAACATGGATTCGAGACCCGCCTCTAAAATTAATTGAGCAGCCTTGCGGTAGATAATCCCTAATGATAGCGTGATGACTTACGAAATAATTATTTGTATCAATTTTTTCGTAGAGGGTGGGCGGCATCGGTTAGCGTTGCGATGCTGGCGGTTGGGAGCAGCACAACACTGGGCAAGTGTGGCGGCGGGAGCGGCGCGCACTTCTCACCGACTGCAGCCAGTCGTGCAGAGACGTATTGACTCCGCATTACGCGCTGCGAGTCGCCTCGCCGCGCACCTCGATGATTTACATCCAAACCAACATCTCCAGGTTCTTCTTTTTATTTAACGGCAACTGTGTTCTTCCACAATTATGCCAACGTCACGTGAATAGAATATTTTTCAAATCATTCTTATCTTCTAACATTGCTCTAACGGGATGGCTCGTAAAAACTATCCAATGAGTTTTTGTAGCACCTTAAAGTGCATGCATTATTATAATTCACTTCACTTGTGTACAACACGTAAAATACCGCCATGATTACATAATACAGGGGCAAAATGATTTGAAATACATACTACCACATGACAGATCGAAATCCCCCAAAACTTTCATCTTCCGGTTGAAACAAAAACATTTGCCGTCCAAATATTGTTATACAGGGTTATTGGTAATTCGACGTATTCCCGTTAGGAGGTAATAGGAGTGACTATTTGTGATAATTTTAACCACCATATGCATTATGCAAAAGTGAACCATTTTTGAGTTATCATGTTTTTTAGCTATTTTAAAATAAGTCAAAACTGTAACATAAAAAATTTATTGAAATAAAAGTATCAATTTAAATATAATTTTTTTCTTCTGATTTATAAAACGATTAAACATTTGTTACTTATCAATATTAAAACAACAATTATCGATCCAAATTTAAAAATGCGAGACGAAAAACGATATTATTTAATTTTTTTTTGTTATATTTCCACTAAAACCTCTTAAAAACAAAAACTTTATGAAACTTGGCTTGCAGATTACTTTAAAAACATAACCGTTTTTTTAGTTCTCCAACAATACATAACAACTAGGAACTTATTTCAAAGAAACTGAAAAAAAAAAAAATTATTACAAAGGATGCAGGTGGAAATTCGTATTTAAACTAAACTTAAGGACCATCTTTAAAATTTTCATGAAATTAATTAAAGACAGTACCCAAAGTAAAATTTAGAACCAGTAACAGTTTAGTAGTAATAACAATTAACAATTAATAATAAGTAACAATTAAGACATTTTGTAATTTAGCCTAATATAGAAATCAACCGGCGTTAAATCCGAACTCCTCGCAGGCCACGGAATGGGTTCTTCTCGCCCTATCAAACGATTAGGAAAATGGCTATCGAGCCATCGCTTAACATTGACACCAGAATATGCAGGACATCGGTCTTGCTGGTATATCATGTTTTGCCTTGTACCCAAAGGCACGTCTTCGAGGACGTCAAACATTTCATTTGACAAAAAAAATTCACAAGCTGCTGCATTTGGATTGCTCGGTAAAAAATGTGGTTCGATTAAATTGTCGTCAATTATTCTCATCCACACATTGACCGAAAAACGGCATTCCGTCCCTTTTGGTCTCTTTTTTAGGATTTTTGTGCACTTTCTCACTCCATGATGTTCATTGTGGTAGTTAGTAATCCCATCTTGATCGAATTTGAATTAGTCGGTCCATAGGATTTTTTTTAAAATAAAATTTAATAAATTTGATTAACTACAGTGTAAAAAAAAATGAATGTACATTATTGTAAAAAAAGCGTGGGGTGTATTCAAAGCGCTTTTTAAGATATTATATTATCGAAGTGATGATTCTTCTACTCATTATCTGTCAATAAAATGTTTATAATTATTGACACTATGCACCCCATGCTTTTTTTACAATAATGTACATTCATTTTTTTTTACACTGTACTTAATCAAATTTATTAAATTTTATTTTCTGTTTTTTAGTTGGATTTTTTATGAAAGCGTGTTTTTTTAGTTTTTTTAAACTATTATTTATTTTTAATTTTTTAGTTAAATTTTTTAACCTATAAATTATTTAGTTCGATTTGCTAACTATCAACCGCCCTTAATATGTACAAATGTGTTCCGATTGTATCTTGGTTAAGAACACATATTCAAAGATTTCTATGATGCCAATATAAACAGCGACTTTACAAACACATAAACACTTTACATAATATTATAATCATAGGAGCGAATCTGTTGGCGGCACTGAGAATGAGGATGAGTGTGAATTTTCACTCTGTGACTGATTGTAGATTTTATGGTTTATCTCGTAATCGAATCATTTCATTCAATGCTTCAGTGTTACATGGAGTTCTTCCTGTTAATTTTGAGCAATCAAGTTCTTCAATTCGTATACCGTCCAAGGATCTTCCACGACTAAGTGCCACATAAGCTTGTCCAGCAGCAAACAATCGCGGACCCAAATAAATGATTGCATGATCAACTGTACAACCTTGTATGCCCGAAAGAGTAAGTGTGGAACTGCACCCATGCGTAGTTCGCGCACTAGCTCTATCTCTCTTACTCGCATGCAAAGAATGCGGAAAGAAATTAATTAATCCTGGCGAATCTAATTAGGATAATCGGATGCTTTGATCGGATTATTGCATTGTCATCGACTTTTGACAAGTGTGCAAAGTTTGAATTAAATCTGATCATTCAAAGTAGGACAAAATCGAGCTCAAAGGGGTCGGTTACATACAGGTGAAGCTAATAAAAGCGTGTTAAAAAGACGCTTCTTGTTAATCCTCATTTAACATGAATCTACAGAAAGCAACTCTCCTTTGAAGGTCTTCTTAGTGATAACTTTCACAGGAGTATAATGGTAATGGTAGAATGGTAATAGAATGGGGAGGAATACGTCAAACGGACGACAAAAGGGTGTGTGCAGGGTTCCGTTGGCGGTCCATTATTTTGGAACATAATATTAGATACTCTGCTAAGTAGATTGCAAGAAAGTAACGTATATTGCCAAGCATTCGCAGATGACGTGATAATGATAATATCTGGATACTCCACCATAAAACTTCAAGAAGAAGCAAATAATGCCCTCGCACTGGTCCACGAATGGGGAATTAATAACAAACTTAAATTCGCACCGCATAAAACCAACGCTCTTATAATAACTAAAAAATTAAAATACGATGTGCCGGTAATGCAAATGGGGGGAATGACGATAGGAGTAGTTAAAGAAATTAAATTATTAGGTTTGACAATTGACAACAAATTGACATTTAATGGACATGTTGCTAGCGTGTGCAGGAAAGCTTTAAATATTTATAAGCAAATGATCAAAACTGTTAAGATCACATGGGGGTTAAACCCGGAAATAGTTAGATCCATATATGTTGCGGTTATAGAACCTATAATTTTGTACTCTGCAAGCATGAAGCAGCAAATAAACACAAAATCAGGAAACAACTGAACGCAGTGCAGAGGGGATTCGCACAAAAAATATGCAAAGCGTATAGAACCGTCTCGCTGAACGCAGCATTAACGCTGACCGGCTTGATACCCTTGGATCTGAGGGTCAGTGAGGCGGCACAAATATACGAGGCCAAGAGAGGTGTACCATTAGGAAACCTAATAGGAGATAGAGAGTTGGAACGGAGAACATGCTTCCTGAATGCTCCACACCCGGCGGAAGAAATAGACATCGAGATAGAGTCTAGCCTTACAAGTAACACGGACCCGACGGAAAGTAGTTCCCAAACTGAGCTGGGAACTACCATCTACACTGATGGTAGCAAGATTGAAGGGAAAGTGGGCGCTGCTTTATCTCGATGGGAAGGCGGAAGGGAAGTGGAATACAGGAAGTATAAACTGGAGCCCTTTTGCACATTATATCAAGCCGAGATGCTGGCGATAAGCAGAGCCATAGAGTTAGCAGACAAAGTGGGTGGAGCGAGGATACTCAGCGACTCTAGGTCAGCCCTGGAGACGCTGAGTGACCCAGAAACATATCACCCCTTAGCGTTTGCAGCCAGGCAAATTATTAGTCAAACCAAATCCAAGGGCAAAGAGATAAAATTGATATGGATCAAGGCACACGCTGGAGAGCCTGGGAATGAAAGGGTGGATAAGCTCGCCAAAGAGGCAGCGCTCCGCTCAAAAACACGGGCCCACTACGACAGATGTCCTGTGTCCTTCGTAAAGAAGAACATACGACAGAAAACAATTATTGATTGGGACGCTAGATATAAGGAAGAATCAACAGCCGAAAACACCAAAAACTTTTTCCCTTGTGCAACTGAATCCTATAAAGTTATCAGGAAATTAACTATAACACCGGAATTGACACAAATCCTAACAGGCCATGGTGCATTTGCAGAATACTTGTACAGATTTAAGGTTAAACCTAGCCCCAATTGCGTCTGTGACAACCAAACACATCAGACCGCAGTCCATGTGTTGGTTGAGTGCAACATATTTTATAGGGCAAGATTGGAATTTGAATTGGAAACCGGAATAAATATAAATACAAGGAATTTGAAAGAAATAATAAAAGAGAATAAAAGTAGTGAAGTCTTTATAAAATTTGTTACGGGAATTGTAAATAAACTAAAAATAATGAATAAATAACAAATTAATACTCACACAATATAGGCACACAGAATTTTGGTAGTGTCAAGGATTATAGTAAAACTTAAAATCCTAACAAGACAAAATATACATTGGTACTGCAACATAAACCAATACAAAGTCTCCGACCCATGTCGGAGGAAATAAAACTGGCGACTTCGTTTGAAAAAAAAAAAAAAAAAAAAATGGTAGAATCCTGCATTATGCACTGTAGACCACGCTTTCCATTGTGTTACAGAGAGTCGTGTGGTGACGGTGTTTGTCGAAATTGTTGGTTCAGTGATAAATTCTCGTAATTAACAACATGGACTGGGGGTCTTCCGGCATTAATTTGTCGTCTCTGAACACTACCAGTTTCTCGGATACGCCTATACACTCTATTAAAAACTGATACATGGGGTAACCGGCGATTAGGAAACCGACGCGAATAATCTTGATGAGCAGCTTCACTGTTACCGTTGCAAAAGCCGTAACATAACACAATATCGGCGTATTCTTCATTTGTGTAATTTTGAAACATACGCTGTTCATTTTGCTCAAACTCTTCCATATTTCAATTTCAATTAAAAATAAAAAGGTTATAATTTTAAAATAATCTGCAAGCCAATTTTCATAACGTTCTTTTTTGTTCTATAGGCATTTTAGTGGAAAAAAATATTGAAATAATATCGTTTTTCGTCTCGCATTTTTAAATTTTGACCGATAATTGTTGTTTTAATATTGGTAAATAACCAGTGTTTAATCGCTTTTATAAATTTACATAAATTTTTAAATTTAATTTTTTATAAATCAGAAGAAAAAATGAGATTGAAATTGTTTTTTTTTTTATAAATTTTTGATGTTGCGTTTCTAACACATTTTGAAAAAAAAAACTAAAAAAACATGATTACTCAAAAATGGTTCACTTTTGTATAATGCATATGGGGGTTAAATTTTCACAAATAGTCACCCCTATCACCTCCTAACGGGAATACGTCGAATTACCAATAACCATATTTATGATAATCAGTATTATATATTATATTAATTTATTTTAGGCTTGGTGCATTATTGCTTCAATAGCAATTCGAGCCCGTGCATTTGAGCTGTGTTCTAAAGCTTTCATCAAACTTGAAGCTATGGATGTGAGTAAACATATTAGATGCACTACTTTGCAAAAACAAAAAAAAAACGGGCACCTAAGGAAATTTACGTTCTGAGATCGAGTTCAGTTGATTAAATTAAATTTAGTTGTTTGACGTATTCTGTATGATCGTGTACACTAATATGCGTGAAGTGATTTCTGGTAATATTTTTCATTATTTTTTTATGAATTCCAAAAAACCGATGTACACGTCCAAACAATAAGAAGTGGCCAGCAATAAAGAGAAGAATATATTTTTTTAGATTTATTAATTAAATAAAAGTACAAATATAGGCACCTAATAACGAGTGTAAAGTACTCTTGCACAAATCATGGCTTGGATCCTTCTGGGCATGCTTTCCATGATATTTTTAATAACGCTTTGAGGAATGCGTTCCCACTTTTCTGCAATGACTCTTTTTAGCTCCCTGATGTTTTGTGGAGCAGGTTGCACTGATCTTACCCGTCGTTTTAGAACATTACAGACATGCTCAATTGGATTGAGGTCAGGACTTCGATCTAGCCAATCTAAACGACTGATCCTAACATCTTGCGTGTATGCTTCCACGTCGCTAGAAGGGCGAAGGCGAGCATGTCGTCCAAAAATGGAATCTTCCTCAAGAGCAGTCAATGCGGGCTGTACATGCGGAATCAGGGCTTCCGGTGTGCATTTAATGTTCCATTTTCTATGAAAACTATCTCCACTCCGTACGCTCCGTCGAATTAATTACTGCCCAAAACATAATGGAGCTTCCGCCATATGGAGTAATTTCTTCGAAGCACATTTCCGCATAACGTTCGCGTGGACTTCGCAGCACTCGCCGGCATCGATCTCCACACAAAAAGATTCTAGCTTCATCAGAAAACAAAATTTTATTCCAGTCCTCCAGAGTCCATGAAGCACAGTTTCGAGCAAACTGAAGTCGAGCAACACGGTGCTTACGGAGTAATTTAGGGCCCCGGGCCGGGCGGTAACTGCTGATATTTGCAGCCAAAAGCCTCCTCCTGACCGTCCACTAGCTAACTTCTACTCTTCTTACTTCATCAAGGTTCTTCTTTAGGTCCACACTTAATGCACGCCTTACGATTCCACAACGGCTGACTCACCAAAAAGCAGTCATCTTGTGTTTCTGTGCATCGTTCTCTTCCGAAACCTGGTCTTCTTTTGACCGAACCGGTCTTTTGATACCGTTGCCAAGTCCTCTGGGCAGTTGAATGACTCACACTTAGCTGCTGAGACACATACGTTATGCGAACAACTTTCTTCAAGTAGGGCTATAATTTTACTGGCCCTAAGCGTTAACAGTCATATCAGAAAATGGTTGTAAAAAGAAACATTAAATTGTTTATTTTCAGATAATATCCAATAAGTTTTAAAATTTTAATAATTGCAAAAATACAGTTTCAGCAATTCGTGGCATTAGCAATTTTACAATATTTTTTTTTTGTTAATTTAAAAATTTTAATTTGGAACTTAACCCGTCAAGGATCTATTCGGCCAAACAGTCGAATGTTTTTAATTTTCTGACGAAGAATATAACCTCATTCTTCTATCCGGCCAGTATTTTGTACAGGCGACCAGCCGCGGAGCTCGAACAGGCGCAACTAACGCGAGCGCATCGAAGAGGTCGCCAGTATGTAGTTCCCCACTCACGGCAACATCTCGCATAGACCGCGTTATTTGACAATTTGTGGGACCTACTTAGCTACTTAGAATAGTGAAAAAGTTATATTATATTATATATCTTGACAGAAATGGTAAGTTTTTCTTTGTAAATCCTATCAATATATGTTTATGTGTTTATATTCCTTTGAAATCGAAACTAGTTTTCCCGTAAATTACTTGAATCTGTTTTTGACAATGATATTTGTTTTTGATAATAAAAAGTGAAAAGTAAATATAAAATGTAAATTTCTGATCAAAATGTTGAGAAACTATGATGTACAGAAGTATCTTGTGTCATTTTACATCAATCAGAATTCTATTTATACAAACAAAAGATTTGTTTACATCATAAATAACCTAGTTTTGTTTTTGTTAGTAGAATGACGTAATACGTTGTGAAGAAAGATTGATGTACTTTGATGAGGTACTGTCGATAAAATTATCGATGTTTTAGATTGTACTCCTACAGGTTCGATATATTGTAATAATGAAGTTTAGAGTATTTATAAATATTCTTTTATTCATATCAATTTTAGTTTGCCTATATATTTATAAATAAATAAATAGAAATATATATAGGCGAAATAAAATTGACATGACCCAAAGAATATTTATAAATACTCTAAACTTCATTTATATACATATATATATTTTTTATAGGATTCCGAGATTGTGTTCAGCACAGATCCTAGCAGCTCGACCGATCCTATAGCATATGACGTGCTACCTGAAACCTTGATATACCGCTCGTCGAGTACGATGAAGCAGGTGTATTACATAATTTGTAAGTATTATATATATATATATATATATATCCGATCAAGGCGTGTATAGTCATGTAGTATAGTGTGTAGTATCATAGTGTATAGGGTATAGTATTTATTACAAGTCGACTTACATCAAAATTGACAACTGGGTTTTATAATTTATATGGTGAATAACTGAGTAAGCCGATAGACTTACTTATTATTGATACACCGCACTTGAAAATGTTATAATGGTCGCCCTGAATTTTATTTTTTTATTTTCATCTTAATTGTTTGAGTGAGAACCAGTCTTCCACTAAGCTTAGCGTATTACCATCTTAGGGCAGATCGTAACATAACACCAGGTGAGATTGTGGCCATAAGGCTAAACCTATAACGATAAAGAAATATAATTATTTTATTGTAGAACTCAAATGTCAGATCTTCCCACAACGCCTCCACACAATTCGGCCGGAACGGTAATAATTATTTAGTTTATGTTGCACACTTACAAGTATAGATTTGTCTTCAATACATGTTAATAAACTACAATTATTGTTATTTTTTAGAGTTTGAAGAAACCCTTACTAGAGGGCGGCGGAGAGTCACAAGAGCTAGACGAGGCGCCCTAGTTAAAACCGCTCTAGTTCAAGGTTGCCCTAAGGGCGCGTTATAATGCATCGAAATATACCCTGGGATTGTAACAACTCCATTATATACATTGATCATCACTCCTACAAAAGTGGGTTCGATGTCGATGTATCGACTTGAGCAGACACTAATTTTTGTATACCTGAAATATTCTACAACATAAAAAAAGGTCGGGTTCAGTCGAGAGGTCACGACCTGTACTCGAAGCATAGAACTATTCAAAGGAGCCCTTTGTATTTTAGTCGTCTAAGTATTAATATTATTATGGACTCGATACTGAATAATATTCTCTTTATAACTGTTTATGCATATATATACTCCTACTTTTCTAATAGATAATTTATTTTACTTTGAACACTTACTTTAATAAATACGTAGTATACTTAAATTGTAATCCCTAAATGAAACTTGCGTATAAATATATGTAGTTGTGAGTCTTTATAAATATATAGGAACTTTTATAGCAGACAACAATGATAATCAATAATAGGTGGCATATTATGCTATATTTTTAACAACTTTTATTTTTGCTGCCATGTAAGATAATAAGTAGCTTTAGTTATAGGTAAGCCGTTGATGTGCTAGAATAATCTATAATAATAAATTAGTTGTTCTCTATCAGTAGGTATATATAAATAAGTGTAAAACTATATTCAAATTCTGATAATAATAGCACAGTTTCAACTTCACTATCTTAATGATTTTCTGGCAAAGATGGCAATATTGCCAGTATTTCTGTTTCATGGATACTCTGAGACATTTATACGATATATATCGAACAAAAATTAATAAAATTGACTCCAGGAGAATATTTAGACTAATAAACATAAATTATGTATATATTTATAATAAGATCAGTCAATAAAGTTCAAGTAAGAATTAACAGGCCCACAAAATTAATTTATCTATTGAATATGTCAAGTGACCCTAGCCGTCATTGTTGGTGAATGCTATTTTTATTTATGTTTGGGTGATCATATTACAATTTATATACTTTTGTTGTTATAACAATTATAATTAATTCAATTTCACGAAGAATAAAATCGTAGAATAGACAAAATAATAGCTAATGCAAGTTCAAATTTTGGTCATATGACCCCTGCTGCCTTGCTAGTGATAAAGGATAGTAATAATTATGAATATACCATAAAAAATATTTAAAAAAAAATGTCCCATTCATTATCAAATGAGTGTGATCTGATTTTGTAGATGGGAAGCATACGACATTTCATAATTTATAGGCTATAAAATTTGCCAATAATACAAACAGGAATCGTAAAAAAATAGTTCTCAATCTATTTTGATAAAATTTTTTACACGAGGAGTATGTCATTTCTCAATTTTATTCCAATTGTGGGGTAGTTCCCAGTTTCCTAGGACCAACTTTTTTATGCAATAATTATAAAATGAATACTAGTGAAATAGAACTGAAATATCTTTGGAGAGATACAAACAATATGACAGTACAATGATTAAAAATATGGATATTATATGCAACGGTAACGTGTCGCGCTGCCGTGGATCGCCGCGGTGCCGCGTGATGAAAGCGTTTATTGGTCTTGTCCCAATCCTATACGAGGAAGCGATTCATTCGAAATTGTAAAGTGGGGTGGTACAATTTAGGTAGTACAAGCGATTATGTAATGTGTGTTGATACGCCACAAAATGTTTGAATTGTCAATAAAATGGTCAAAATGATTAGTATGTTTTTTTTATGTGTAAGACCTAGTATAGGTGTTTATTTTTTAATACGCAACATGTACTAGTTCTAAGTATTATATGGTTGAAAGGAAGTTCCAAAATGTACGAAAGACACTCTTATCATTCGCAATCTACGAATAAGGCGTCTCTGTTTATATCCAAAATACAGTCTATAGATATTTTTTTTATAATAATAAAAATACATTATAATAAAAGTTTGTATTTTATTCACTCCTCTAGCTATACAATATTATTACATATATACTTCAAACAATATTATCTAATACAATTTTATATTTTAAACTAGCTGTGCCCATGGTTTCGCTCACGTGGACTACAGAATGCTCGCGCGAATCTTACTCCCCTGCTCCCGACTATTTTGAAGACAAAAATGCTTATTTTGGGTGTTCCCTAGAAGATAGATGTATACTCTCCCGAACTTTTTTGTAGGTCTTTTTAGTGCCTATAACTATGTGGTACATTAATTTGCTATATCTCTTATAGTTTACTCAGCATAAGCCATTTGAGCGCCAGAATTGATTCATCATAACCAGTTTTTTTTATTTGTGCGGAACCCTAATTCTTTTTGTAAAATAAAGGTAGCCTAAGTTACTTCCTATAAATTCAGCTAACTACTAGTGAAAGTCCCATCGAAATCGGTCCAACCGTTTCGGATATATGAAAATATTCTCATGACTCAATATAATCCACTTCAATGTACAAAGAATTCAATTTTTTCTTCATCACGAGCCCCTACCTCATAGAGACAATTACTCGTAAATAAAACAAATTTATTTATTGTATGTAATAAATTAATTTTATCGTATTTATAATTTATCGACATTTATACGGAATAAACCCTTATCACTAATAAAAAATAAAATGTATAGATTCGTACTTTTCAATGTTCATCATACTTTTGCCACACGACGCCATTTTGAAAAGTAAATCTCTCTCACCGGGCCAGCTAAGTTTGTGGCACTCTACATAATTATTTTTATTTTATTACGAGTTCTCAAAAATTTTTTATGACAATATGCAATTTGGTAGTTTGATAACGTAATTTACAACATCCATGGATAATTTTATTAGAGTTCTCGTTTTAGCGCCCTCTATTGATTTTTCTGTACGAACTGGAAACGTAATTTGTCAATATTGATCATTCAAAATTATTTCCATAGTGTTTGTACAGAGGTCACTAAACGAAATAATTTAATTTACGAGACAAAAATAACCTAACAGTCACAGAACGTCATAACTGTTGTATAAAAAAGTTTTTATTTTGTGCCAAAATCAAGGTAATAAAGTTTATTCTTCCGTGGCAATAAACCTCTTTTGTGCCCTATATTTTTAGAATAAAACTTGTGATACCTGAAGTGTTAAGGAATCACGCCAGAATGCTTCAAATAACATGCCAATACATCGTCAAATTAATAAATCCTTTTTCTTGTAATTTTAATTGAAGTAGAAAAAAAATCTAAAGTGGCTGTTTTTTTTGCAAAAGGTTTTATTTATATTAATTTATAATATTGAGCACAGATTTAAGAAAAAGGCAGATGGAGCCTTCAGAACAACAAATGCGGGACATACATTTAGCTTTGTATCCTTGATAACCGGATAACGACACATGTGATCGTGTGAATAATGTTGCCAGGGCAGTTAAAATAAGTTTCATTGTTTTTTTACCACTCCAATACTGTAGTGGTAAAACCATCATAATCGTCAAACATCTGTATCTATACTTTAAATAAATAAATAATCTGTTTATTTCAACAACAAAAAAAAAAACATTTGTCTTATCTCTAAATCTTAAATAATAGCAAGATTTTACAACTAAGAAATTACTACGTAATTAAGTTGAACTACGTTATTTTCCTTTAAAAAGTATGCCTTAAGTATATTTTTAATTTGGCTTGTATTATTGTTTTCAAGCTTATCGACTATATCTTTTGGTAATCTATTTAATTCTAGTCAAGATGCATCTCTACACCCTCTCACTGTACTCGTTGTTACATTTTGGAATATCAAGGTTTGGAAAATACGTCAGAATAATAATAGTTAATAGATATATAGGTCACAGGTCTTTTTATCTTATTTAAATTCCACTCATAGCTGTTACTGTATTGAGTTACTATTGTTAAATCCAACTTATCGAACACGCTCAGAATTTTACTGTAATGAAACAGATTATGATAATTATCCTTGTTTTTATACTTAATCCTTAATGGAACACTGGTTTTCAATAACCTTATTTGTAAATTATATATATCCTTCTGGTATTTTTTGTATGTACGTCCTTAGCTAGCCAGTCCATAATGAATTACAGAATCCGATAATGACATAATACAGGAGCCTCAATGTATTGTAGAGAACTTTATGTTTGAGTATGCACAATTTTGAGTACATATCTATAAGTTTATAATATACCTGGTCAATTAAATTTATTGTATATTTTTAGTCCCAGGTATGTATATTCTTTCACCACGTCAAGCTGCAAAATTGTGCATGAGGTATTGTTTAAGTGCATGCACTTGTGCTCGTGAGCGACTATTTTAGGCTGGCAGTTTATTTTTTTACATTGTGAATGTATACATATTGTACACACACTTAAAATGAAGGGCCCTGAGGACTTTTACATACCAATTTTCAACTAAACTTATATCTGCTATCTTGATTTTTTCATTACCAATGAATATTTCGTGCTTCTCTTTATTTCTTTTGTTTTAACTTACTATACCTATCTATAATGCCTCCGATATCGTAAGTGTTTGATATTTTTGGCGGCCGTCTTGGATTTTAGATTTTTCCCTAGGACTCTAAATTGCTTAGGGTTATCCTATATCCCTTTCAGTGTTGCAGATCGTTATCAAAGAAACAAACTATTAAGTAACAAATTTTAATCTTCTTTTGGGTTCGTGATAGTTAGGATGTAAATAAAACGATCTTTCAACGCTATAATAATATACATATTATATTTTACTATAAATTCCAGGAAAATATCTCATTGTAACCTAGCAACATTTTTGTAATTTTGTTTTCAATACCAAAATACCAGACAAAATAATATCAAAATATGCTTTGTTATTGATGAAATAAAATTTCGTTTTCTTTTTCTTGTTTTTACGAAGAATTTTTACAATGCAAATTACACACAAGACGGCATATTTTGTAAATAATACAGTGCTTTAGTATTGCTGACATTGCATGTCATATCCTTTCAGAATTGACAGAATTTAATACTAATATGGGACATTTTCGTGTTCTGTAGGCTCCATCTGCCTTTTTCTTAAAACTGTGATATTGAGCATAAAGTTATAATTTTTTGCTTTACACACTGTGTACTTTTTTTGTAGAAGACAACTTTTGAAAATTTGGCGATCGAAGTATTCACCAGATGTAAGCCTAAAGATGCAAAGGTTAATAAAGTCAACTGTCCCAACTGTGATATCAGCGTACCCGAATGGTAAATTCGTTTTTTTTTAAACTAATGTTCATCTTTTAAATGATCACTGAGCATTTAAATGATAAGTTAGGGAGTCCGCTACAAACCATTTTTTTTTCTTAAAACTTACTATAAACTTCATTTAAATGTTTTGCTTTATTAAATAGTGCAATTTTGTTACAATTATGGTGTGAGCATTTATCTGTCGTACATTGTATACCAAATACAGGAAATTTATTTCCAAAATTTTCTTATTTTTTACTTCGTACAGAGTTACTTTTTCTGGTACTTAAAACTAGAGTATACCAAAACAATAAAATCAATCGTACTAATCTAAAATTAATCAAATTCATCGAACGCTTTGTACATTAATTTATTACGTAATTCCTAGAGTTTTACTGCAGCAACATGCCATAAAGAATATATCTTGTTGTTGGGTGTCAGGCATAAGTGTTCTTGATTGCGATCTCACTTATTGTTGTTATAGTTAATTTTTGTTATTTGATTTACATAACCGTCGACTGATTTAAATTATAATCGTATTATTGAATATATTTAGGTCTAAATAGAATCTACGATAATCGTAAAATCAACTTTCAATTTAAGTTACGCTATATCTCTAAAAAAATAATTATGTCATGTAACACTTCTTATGATGAACAAAGTACATGGTGGGCCAGAAAGGCGTACGATTTTAAAAACACTCTTGCGTTTGAACCTTATGAGCGGGGGCTGCGCGGGTGGTGGGGACGAGAAGCTCGGTTCTCGGAAATTTAGTCGCGATGGATCGCTTCACCGGAGCGCAGCGTGCATTTTGCGTTAAACATTATTATAAAAATGGCGATTCATGCGCTATTGTTCGACGTTTATTTCGGCGTGAGTTTGGATTACATGACGTAAATCAGTGTCCGAAGGAAAGTGTGATTCGATCGTGGGTCAGAAAGTTCGAAGCTACTGGTTCGACTCAAACGGAAGCCTGCGGGACGCCCAAGAGTCAACAAGAACGGAAGACACAATTGATTAAGTTAGTGCTTCAGTTCAACGTAATCCTGGTCTATCGGCTCGCAAGCGATCAGCAGAACTTGTGATGTCCAGAACATCTTTGCGTCGCATTTTGTTGAAAGATTTGAATTTGCACCCGTATAAAATTCAACTTGTGCAGGAATTACTGCCAAATGACCCAATTCTACGACGAGCTTTTGTTGAAACAATGTTGGAACGCCTTCAGAGTTTCAACAATACTCTGTTCTCCGACGAAGCCCATTTTCACTTAAATGGGCATGTCAATAAACAGAATTGCCGTTACTGGGCTGCAGAGAACCCACGTGCAAAACATCAAAAGCCTCTGCATTCGTCGAAAGTAACCGTTTGGGCGGCCATATCAGCACACGGAATTATCGGACCCTGTTTCTTTGAAAATCAACAAAGGTAATCTGTCACTGTAAATTCCGACCGATACATAGCCATATTAAGGGATTTTTTTCTTTCCGCAACTGCAACAATTTGAAGCCTATAATCGTGCGACGTGGTTTCAACAAGATGGTGCGACATGCCATACATCTAATGCTTCGTTGGCGGCCGTAAACGAGATGTTTACTTGGAAACTGATATCGCTCCGAGGTGACATTGCATGGTCGCCTAGAAGTCCGGATCTAACGATGTCTATTTTCATTGAAATAAAGATGTGTATGTGTATTGTATTTAAAAAAAAAACTTAATTCGCATATCTTTCTGGCTCACCTGTATATTATAGAACTTAATACTTATTCAAACTCTATGTACATACCTACTGTTTATTTATTATGTTATATGTATATTAATTATTACTGATGTGATAACATAAAGAAAAATTATATTTCATTAAATGACAATAATTACCTACAATGTAATTTTTTTCAATATTTTTTTTATACAGTAGGTAAGTAACGGGCGGTTCAGGTTATGTTATAAATTTTCAAATCGTACCTACATGACACAAATAAATATAAATCTAAAGCTTACATTATTATGTTTCATACTCAAAATGTATACGCTATATGTATAATAACCCTTATATCTTCTGTTCAATCTTGTTGTTGTGTATGAACAACTAGCTGTGCTCGCGGCTTCGCACGCTTTAACTATAGAATTTTTGTTTATAAAAATATCTTAATATATCTATACAAATATTATAAAGGGGAGAGATTTGATTTTTTGATTGTAATGCAGGTTAAACACAAACACTACTGGACCGATTTCAAAAATTCTTTCATCAATATAAAGCTACAGTATCAGCGAGCAACATAGGCTATATTATAATTTCAAAAAATAATTTAATTCTCATAAAAATTTCGAAAGTTTTACTCAAAGTATAAAAAATTACCTACCAGCGTGCGTTGGCTACGTTTCTCGTATAAAATTAATACGGGTGAAACCGGGGGGCACAGCTAGTTTTTTAATAAGGTCCAAGCATCTAAGGAGAAAAATAAAAATCACTATTTTATATTTGCAGGTTTTCAGCATGCGGCGCATGTGGTTTTCTGATAGGCGAATGTGCGGCCTCCGGGCGTGCGCTTACAGTAACGCAACTGCAACCTGCTCACGAACAAACGCAGTTGACATGCGGCTTGTGCCTCTCGTATGTACTACGTCAAGAGCTCGTGTTGCGACATTCATGCCCCATGTGCCATGCTGAACTAACACAATAATGATAAATAGACTTTATCATTGACAGTGACAATTGACGTAGTTCTAATAAAGGCGATATGCAATAATAAATGCAAACAAAATAAAATGTATGATTTGCCTTACCCAATGTCCAACGTGTTGACAGTTATATTAAGATAGAAGGGAATTTAGTAGGCTTGGTTGATAATACTGTATTCTTAGGCATCACACTTGATGCAAAATTACAATGGGGTCCTCACATTAAAACCTTGGCGCGTAAATTAAGGTCCGCTGCATACGCAGTGCGTAAGATCGCTACTGCAAGGCTGGTCTACTTCGCTTACTTCCACAGTATAAAGTCGTACAATATTTTGCTGTGGGGTTCAGCAGCTGAGGTAGATACCATATTTGTATTACAAAAACGGGCAGTTCGAGCAATTTATGATATGGGACTACAAGAATCATTGAGAAATAAGTTTCAAGAATTTACTATTTTAACTTTGCCCTCCCAATACATGGAAAATATAACGTATGGTCGGAAAAATGCAGATAATTTTGAACTTACAAATGTCAGGCACAATTTCGATACTATACTATTTCCATTTCTTTATTTTCTCGATGACAGTTTTAATTTGATAGTTGTAGTGTTGTGACCAAATAAGTAATGATATCGATTGCATATATTTATTACGGTTACGACGGTGACGATTCATCAGATTTTGATTAAAATAAATAAATAAAGATTACCTGTCGTTATAATTATTTCGATTAATTGTTGAGTACCTACCTATACCTACTTATTTTACAGCAGGTTCGAAGATTTTGAAGAAGTTGGCATTATCAATCAAGAATTAATACGTGTAACATCTTGTAATGAAATATAATATTGGTTAATAAATTTGTACAAAAGTATCCGGCGGTAGTTTAGTTTCTTACATTTTGTAAAAAATATTGGGTCTGTTATCGTGTTAAGTTTATCCATATAGCTCCATCCCAATCAGTTTCTCCGACTTTGGTATAACCTTGTACGTGTGTAAACGTCATATTTTTATAAAATAATGCATACATAATGTAAAAAAGACGCTCGTTCAAGTTTTCACAGGATAGATAGATAATGGAAATGGTATAGAAATCAATATAAAAGTCATTCCATCTTTTAGTTAGTAAAACAATTTTTTTTAGGTCATTGTTTTAAGTTTTTTAATAAACTTCCTAAGAACATAACCAATTTGCCGGATAATAAGTTCGAGAGTCATATTAGGCAAGTTTTATTGTTGAAAGGGTTATATCATAGGGTACATAATTATGTGAATGACGGTGATGTATGGATGTGATTCTCGTTTTATACATTTGATAATGATATCAACTATAATATAATTAATACTGCAAAAAATAAATAAAAAAAATGTTCAGTTCCGGTTCTTCTCGATGACTGGGATGTTTTTTCGGACCGGTGGCACTGTACTTGGCAGTGTTTTGACGTTCATAAGTGCCTTCTTAGGGCCTAAATTGAATAAAAGATATTTATGTTATGATTTACCTACATAATACACACTTAACTACACTACACTAATAACAATTGTGTCTAATCAGGTGAGACACTATCGATATTATAGTTTGTGATGATTATGTATCAAATTAGTAATGTAGAAGAATAGTATTTCTACCACCAATTATTGGTTTATAAGCTCTCTAGCCATTTCTAATACAGAAGTTGAAGTGACTTTATGCTGGACCCACTACCAGAAGTCATAATAAATACCCTGTTAATTTATTTTATAAAACAGGCGAATGAGATCCGTCACTTAATTTTTGTTAAATAATATTAAAACTTTCGCCTTTCGTTTTACAAAAATGCACAGGATTGGAAAAATCATCAATGCTTTTTTGATTTAGCAATTTATTTTGCCCACCTTTCATGATGGCATGTAAAGATTGATATTGCCGTATCTACTTATAAAATATCATTGCTTAATATATATAATAAGGAGACTTAATAGTGTGTATTAGAAGTCACTATTCTATAAAAAATAATCATGTATTACATCAGAGTGGGAAAATAAAAACCCATATTATTTACTTCATTTTTATTACTATTATTATATAAACAAAAATATGACCTTGAATGAAACTACAATGTAATTAACCATTCTGACTAGATGCCTCCACATTTCCAAGGAACACAGAGTTTTGCAAACACC
Organism: Saturnia japonica; assembly: GCA_033032175.1. Lineage (NCBI taxonomy): Eukaryota > Metazoa > Arthropoda > Insecta > Lepidoptera > Saturniidae > Saturnia > Saturnia japonica. The sequence goes on from CM065305.1 coordinate 12,035,384, forward strand.
TTTTATTTGTTGTTTTTTATTTTCTTATAATTAATCTTGAAGGTTCTTACAAAAAAAAAACAACTAAAATTCAAATTATAAGTGTATTTATGTGACAATGAAAATAATAATAATAAAGGTGTACTGTATCTGTTGTCTGTAAAAAGTATTAGGAGGGGTGGCAACTAGAGGTATATCAAAGAGTGTGTAGTATTCGTAATAATAGAAAATAGGAAACTTCAGTGTCTTGTCCAATTAGACAAGCAACTACAATGTTGTAATATACTTGTCAAGGTTCCTGTAGGATTGCACAATTATTTTTCTTAAAATGAAGTTTAAAAGTATTTTATATTTTTAAGGTATGTAAGTTTAAGGCCTAATTAAAATAAACAATTTTGTTTCTATGTATAAAATAATATTGATGATGAAATTGTTAATTAACATGCATAATATTGTGACAAACTTTACAAATTAGTTAAATTATTAACCTTTCTATCGACAATATTATAATATATGCATAAAACAGTAAAACAACTTTTCTTTCTATCTAATAATAACCTTTTCATATATAAGCTTTTTATTTTACCTTATTAAAACCAATTATACCCTCATTTTGGATTTTTAAATGTATATTTCTGATATTAAAACAATTATTGAACAAAATTATTTTTAGGCAAGTCCATTTTAGAAAATTGCAGGGTGTTGTCTATTATTTGGAACAATTCGGGTGGCTGTGGGATTCTTCCAGTTTCCAATTTAGACCAGAGTGGAATGTTGTTAAGAGATATTTCAAAGGCTCCAGATGAGACAAGCTGACCTTCAATCATGTTTGCCAAGAAGAACATCATCATGCATGCATATAGCTTATTTTCAAGGCACCAGCTCCACCAAGCAGGCTGAGGTTTGTTCAACCATGCAAAAATATTCACTCCACTGAGTATACACATAATAAGTAACATCTTGCCAAAGCCCTGAAACAACAAATCATTTTAACAAAATTGAGTAGTGTGGTATGAACTTAAGCAACTATTTGACATTTAATTGTATATTAGCAACATTAAATGAACACGCATATCTTGCTGATAATACTCGATGAGATACTTTAATTATATTTAACATCATTATTTATTGAATTACATAAATGTAATTTTCTAAATTATCCTTTTGGAATAACCTGTCTATAGATTACTGTAGCACACAAGTCATCTGTTGAGCAGGTTATACTGGTAAGTAGCTACAATCAGTTGGTTGCATAAAGTGATGCACATTTGGTTAGCCAATTTATTATTTAATTTGTTTTATTTTTAAACTACTTTATTTTTATGAATACTGACCACCAGCCCAACCCGAATGTTTAATTAATATTACCATTGTAGAGGCATGTTGTTTATATAATGAACTAGTGTGTGCATCTCTGTGCAAATTAAAATGATTTTGTTTTTCCGCATGAACAAAGTTTTCAAATCACACAGGTGTCAAATTTTATCAAAGACATTTTGGAAATATTATATCTTGTTTAATACAAAGTAGTACCCTGACTTACTTTGTTATCCCAGCAAAAGTTACATTACTTGTTATTGTGAATGTAACTATAGTCTGAAATGGGATTCAAGATCAAAAATGTAAACAAAGTAATACAAAATTCTCAATTAAGTTGAGATTCTTTGGATTTTGTGGAATTCCTCACAAATAAGCAAGGTTAGATCAAATTATAAGTGGTTTAGGTGAGTTTTTAATGTATACATGCAGGTATGCACAGACACACTAGTCTCAAGTCAGTGCAATTTGCATTTAAGAGCAAGTACTTTAGAATGCTACTATCTTCGGCCACATCATTACTTAACACCAAATGAGATTGTGTTCAAATACTAAACCTATGGAAGATAAAAAAGGGATAAAATCTATTTATTTTTGTTTGAAAGTTGTAATTTACTTAAACTTATAATTTTTCATTGATAGTCAATGATGTTTTTGTAATTATTATCTGGATGAGAGCCACACAAGATCGAGAGAATTGGCATAAGCGAGAAGAGGCCTATACAGCACTGGGTAAATGTGGGCTGAATTGATGGATATTATTGTCTTAATAAATAAGTCAATCTAACACATACTAATTAGGTTACTTACAATTAACCTAGACAGATGCATGTTTAAACCTGGAGGGTCATAGTTTGCACCAATTACCGAAATTTCAGGATACTTTTGCTGTATGATACCTGCATAATCTTCAAATACTTTTCTGTAGCCACAAGAATAACTGAAAAAATGGTGTATGTTTTATAACGAAGGTTTACAAATGAGGAAAATATCCTGATATTAGAAATTTGTTATAATAATCATGCATACCAGTAATAAATATTCATTATATGACCTACGCCTTGACCTATTTTAGTAATACTTTCAGCATCATTTTCACTCGCTCTTACATGATTATGTGGGGATAAAAGTAAGATAATTGCAATCAAGTAAGATAGACAAAAATTATTGAAGAAAGACATTTTCGCCGATCAAAATACTAGTGTTATTTTACAACAGACAAAGCACACACGTAACAGGTTATACAAGAAATCAGTTTTAATACACGTATTTATTAAAATTATTATAAAAATATGGACTATTTAGGTACCACTTATTGGGTAAATCATAAAGAAATATAGAGTAGCGGTAGGCATTGTACATCTAATAGTCTGTGGCCATAGACCAATAACCAGAGAGTCTGTGGCGGTAGGCGAATTTGAGCAGTGCTGCCAGTAAGGATATTAAAAAAAATCAAATTAAAAAAACAATTCATAATCAATTTTTTTTTTTTAAATCAATTTTTTTTATCGTTATTTTAATTCATAAAAATCGATAATTGAATAATCGATTTTTTTTCACTGTCTTTTTTTTTATTGATTTCATTTTTTTGTGAAAGTAGGTATTTAATAACCCTTTTGTACTTTTAAAACAGTGTTAAATTTACCAAAACTGCTATTTCTAAATTCTTTGCCCACAGAGATGTTGTAATTTGTGTTTAAATATTTGTATACTTAATTGTTGTTGATTTTATTACTGACTGATGATTATTACTGTGATAAACATTGATTATTTGATTAATAAAGTGATGATTTTGAATATTTCAGGCGTATAATTCAATTTCTTAAGAATTTATGAAAAAATCGATTATTTAAAACAATCAATTATTTTTTTAATTATTTTTTTTTTTAAATTTACATCCCTAGCTGCAAATGCCCGATAGAGAAAAATTACCAAGAACTGGTCAAAAATTAATATTTTGTCACAAAAGTAACGCATTTTCATAATTGTCGAAAAAAAGAATTTTTATCATTATCTAAGCATTAAATTAGTACTTACCTGCACTTCTTTACATAGTTTGATATTGAACAACATTAAAGAAACTATTAGTGTCAATTATTTTGTCTACACTCAGTACCTACTACCTACCTATTTATTTAACCCTCAGCTCAGTTAAACAAGATCACAATTAACTATGGTAGACAAGGTTTACAAACCTACAGACAAACTTACTGTTTGCAGTGACAGTGTATGGTTTGGGATATTCTATGTAAAAGACACTTGTTGCCCTTTACTTTTACCATGAGTGCAGGAGTAAGAGAGTGAGCTGTAAGACCAGATTAAAATTTAGGAATATACGAAAAAAACATGAAATATTTATTTATTTTAATAAGCTACCAAAAATACATACATTTCACTAAAACTAAAAATACAAAACATGCTTAAATTATAATCTAGGTGTTGCCTTAATTAAAGGTTGCTCTGACATGCTAAAAATAAGTATTTTAAATACGTTTAAATGTACCTACATAAAATCAAGAGAAATATACCGACTTATACACTAAAAATACCGTTTTACATAAAACCGAAAAGGTATTTGAACCCACTTTTCTAAATAGCGTTACTGAAAACTATACGATGTGTCTATACTAGCCATGGGCATTATCAGCTATTTCTGGCAACGGCTATCTAGCTGATATTTGGTTTCAATACCGATATTGATAGCCGTTGCCAAATATCGATACCAAAGAAAGTTTTTAACTGTCTAATACGCGCATCGTTTTCGTTTGTAATCGATAATGTAAATATGCTACCTGCCGCGCCGTATCAATTATGTCAGTCTAAACTACTAAGGTACCTACAGATTAGTACCTACTCGTATTACTCGATCTTCTTCTTCTTCTTATTATGGCGCCGCAAAAGCATTTGCCAGTGTCAATGTTTTTGAACCATCATAAAATTTTCCAATGTAAAAAATGGGGTTTTCAGTGTCGATGTTTTTAAGCCTTCGTAAAACTTTCCAGCGTCAATGTTTTCAAACCTTCGTAATATTATGTATTTTATACAAAGTGGCGACTAACAAGACAGTGGCTGCCTTGTTAGAACGACCTAGGGAGTTTTTGTGAGATCTCAAAATGCATGCTTTCCACTTTATATCTATAATCTACTTCACTTAAGCACAATAACCAAAGTATACCACGCAAAATGACACCAATATTACATAACATAGGAAAAAACCCCTAAGTTAATGAATTAAAAATAAAATCCACAACATGTCACTTTAAGGGCCCTCCAAAAAAATCCTACTTGATGTTATTCGACGTATAAGTGCACAGATAATAATGATTCTCTTTCGCATTAACGATTTCCCTTCATGCTTAGGACTTGTACAATTTTTTACAATAGATAAAAATTGTGGCGCATTTAAAAATCGCCTTTGAAACAAATCTACCTAATCTAACAAAATATTTACAATTTTTACTTTTTTATTTTGCATATTCTGTTTCATCTCTGAAACAAAATAAACAACACAACACGCAGTGACGCCACCTAACAAAAACTAAAACAATTTTACGTGTCATGAATATCGCAAACTTCGTAAAGTAATCACGACCTTATATCTATGGATACAAAGTTTAACAATATAACATTTCATAGGTCAAACTATAATGAATGGTATTCGTCGAAATGCGCTAGCAACGAGAAATAGCTGATCATTATAGTTTGATCTTCCAAACCTTATTACAGTTATGCCTTAGCGTTATAGAAATTAGGTCGTCTTTGGTTTATATTAATATTAGTAAAATTTTACTGGTTATTGAACCGCTAGCCAATATGCGCTCCTTCTTTGTTTTGCACGTAAGGAATCGCTTAGAAAGTGAGAGAAGGCATAATTATTTTGGTTATTATGGATATTATTGTTCGTTTGGTTATCAACATAGCGAAACGAGAATCGCTGAAAAAACCAGCTATTGTGATAATGTAAGTTGGTTGACAGCGTTGCGTCATTTTCAGTTGTTCGTACCTAGATATCTGATAACCGTTGTTAGCTATATCCATACCGATACGGTACGTTAGAGGCATGTCAACCGTTTTCAGTTACGTTTGGCTATAGCGGACACATGCTTAGCAAGAATAAAAATAAAGAAAAAACGCCTCTAATTAGGTATGATTACTTTAAGGAGGCACTCTTTAAGTTTATAGCACCGTGTGTAGAAGGTTATCAGAGTGGGCATTTCATATGCTGACAGATTTGTAATAAAGTAATTAAGTGGAGCTACATAAAAAAAGTAATAAAGCCATTGAAATTAGACATACGCAATTATGCACCACTCACAATTTTATTAAAACGGGCCTAATAACAATGCATGTATAGTGTATACTGTGTTCGTGTATAAAATGAATTATTTTATCACATTTTCTTGGATTTTAAATATAAACTACTACTACATTAAAAAAAGAGTTTTATTTCATCGATCAATGCTATGTTTGAACAAGTTACAACTGAGCTCTCATCGTTACTCTGAGCCATCATAGAATATTTTACGGATGCATTTCCAAATGGAACAGACAAATAGCTATTTTTTAAATTTGGAATCCTTTCTGTTTTTGCACCTAAACTTAACTAACTAGCTACTTTAACTATTTAAGCCCCAGTAACTTTCAGCTACACAATATAAATTAGAGATACGAGACAATTTAAAAGGAATCATTTTTTTCATAGTGCGGTTTTAAGTATCACACTTTCAAAATATGAATAATCGATTGCTTAAAAAAAGTATAAGTACGTAAAAGGTTATACTTCTTTGGTATAATAAAACTATAATAACTTCAAAATTGTATCCCACCAACAACAACATTTAATCTGTATTGTAATCAGTCAAATGCCTCGTTAGCCTAGTGGTCGTAATTGCGACTGCTATGAGCGAGGTTCTGGGTTCGAATCCCAGGTCGAGCAAAGTGTTATTGGGTTTTCCTATGAAATTCTCACTAGCAGCTCGAAGTTTGGTTTCATGTCCGATTAATTGCATTAGGCTCGCCCCCTATTACTTGGGACCTAAAAAAATACTCGGCGAACTGGGGGTGTACATTAGTACACCTCTGCCTAACCCTTGGGGGAATACAGGCGTGATGGTATGTATGTATGTAATCAGTCACATAATGTTCAAGGAACTCTCAGTTTTATTATCTATTAAGCGTGCCAAAAGTAATATAACTTTTACATATTCAATCGTCAAATTTCCCAACGGAGTTTTAATTCCTCAAAATTTGGGGAATTCCTCACATATTGACAACTCTGCTTTAGAGATATAAAACTGATTAATTGCTAGTAGACGTGGGTCGTTACATCATTTTCAAGAAACGTAACGTAACTAGTGACTTGGTATGCGTCACCTGTTTTAAAACTAGTGATTTATTCAGCTTCTGTGATTGTTTGCATAAATACCTCCACCAACTATACAGTTACGCACGAAACCAAAATAAATTAAATCACTAGGTACCAATATAAGTGTTTGTAATTATACAGTTAAATCAATAAATTAACTTCCCTTCATACTTTATGCAGGCTCAGGATTGACTGCATTAAATATAGGTATTTATCATTAATTGATTAGTGTTTAATATGAAACCATAATTCTAATAAAATTATAAATGCAGGCGTATTTAAAATTAATTTGATTGTATATACAATAATGATTGATATTTACAGTTTATTTACACGTTTGAATATATTTACAGTTTATTTGCACTGTTTCAACGTTTTCACTGTCATTTGTTTTTGCACTTTTATTTACTCTTAAAAAGTAATAATTACAAACGTAGAGTCTATACCACGGCACGTGCGCGTTGGATTACTTCGAATTTATTCGTGTCACCCGAACTCGCTTACTCGGCAATTTTCGTTCTGCCATCTTGTTCACTCGGCCGGCCGGTAGGCGTAAGCTAAATAAATGTAAAGCTGTACGCTTGACCGACCGATAGTCTCCTCTCACTCTCGCTCGCTCTTCTACTCACACCCAACAATCACAGTAACAGTAACGCATTTACAAATATCATTACTTTAATTTGACTCGAAACTAGTGATTCTGTTCCATGGCCACGTAGCTAGTTATTGTAACCAGTGACGTTATATAACGCCCACGTTTAATTGCTAGTCATTGGCACCATAGACAAATTGGCACCATGACAAATATAACCAAAGAATTAGTAAATCGTTTAATTGATTGTTGAATTAATAAGACTTATTAATAGTTGTTTTGGTGGGATTTTGAAGTGACATGTTGTGGTTTTTATTTTTAATTCATTTACTTATGTTTTGACCCTATATTATGTAATATATTGGTGGCATTTTGCGTGATAATAGTTTGGTTTTGCGCATAAGTGAAGTGGATTATATATATTAACAAGAGCGTGCATTCTGGGATCACACAAAAATTCCCTAGATCGTTCTAACAAGGCGGCCGCCATCTTGTTGCCACTTTGTGTATAATGTATATTACTACGAAAGCTTGAAAACATTAACGCTGGAAAATTTTACTAAGAATTCAAAACATTGACACTGAAAACCTCACTGTGTATAACGGAAAATGTTTTAAAGGCTTAAAAAAAATTACACTGGCTGGAGCTTTTGCGGCGCCAAAACAAGAAGAAAAAGAATAAGTATGTGGAACAGGTACTGTACTACCCAGAGATAACTACTACCTTTGTACATTACAGTGCTGCCATTTCAGTGCTTTGGGTGCTAGAAGTTTGGATACTTTTTAAAAAATCGGTTTTTTTTTTCACATCCATAATGGATAATGAACTCCCATTAATAGCAATTGACTCCTAGCAAAAAATCGGGCGCTTTATCGAAATGGTTGTTAAATTATACCATACATATTATTTTTTATAACCATTTCAAAACGAACGTTATTTCCAAAGAATGTTTATAAACTTCTAAACAAGTTTAAAAGTTATGTCACTTTCACATACTAATACAGGTATTGAAAGACTTTTTAGAACAATGAATATAGTGAAAACTAAATTACTTGATGCTCTCAATGCAGACAAGATTAATGTGATTTTGATTTAATTCAGATAAGAATGGGATTGACTTCTAAACAATCCACATCTTACAATCTCACAATCAATGACGTATTGTGGCAAATTGGAAGTAACGAAAAATATAGATTAGGGATAGCCCAATGTTATGTGGATATAACTAACCCACAGCCAGGTCCATCTGGGTCTGGGACAATCAAACAATATTTTTATTATAGGGTGGTGATAAAAGAGAGAAATACCAACTAAATCTTGGCTTTATTCAGCAAAGAATTATACATAGTTATATATTTGAATCATGACAATCAGATAGTCGTCAATGTGACACTTTACCATAGATATGTACAGTACATTCTCCCCTGGGTGTTCTTAGTTCTGTCTCACTCTAAAACGTAATCCTGAAGACGACGTGGTATTCTCCTTTCTCGTATCGAGCGACGAATTGATAAGTCAGGCTCGTTTAGTTCAGTTCCACTCTCAGGCTCTTGATTAAGCTGAGACTCTGAATCAGGTTCAGGATCATTTTCTACATAAGTTTCGGTGGGACAGGATGCCAATTGCCTGTTAGATACCGTGGTTTCTCGCCCATCTGGCAGACAAATATACGAATAATTAGGATTACCTTGAAGTAATTCTACTTCATCTACTAAAGGATCATATTTAGATGTCCTCACATTTCTTTTTAAAAGTACAGGACCAGGAGTCAGTAACCAGCTCGGGGTAGAGCTTCCAGTAGGTGAACGTCGAGAGTGTCGAAACATTCGCCCATGAGGTGTTTCATTAGTTGCCGTGCATAATAGTGATCGTATGGAGTGTAATGCCACAGGTAAAACCTGTTCCCAATCCATCGTAACCATTCCATTGGACAAAAGGCAGAGCTGTATCGTCCTCCATAGTGTCCCGTTTAGACGTTCAATTTGACCATTTCCTGCAGGATTGTAGGGTGTTGTCCTACTAGTAGAAACTCCATAATTATCTAGGAAATGTTTTAATTCATTTGACATGAACGCAGTGCCTCTGTCAGAATGTATATAGGCAGGAGCACCAAACATGAAGAACAGATCTTTTAGTGTTTTTATAACAGTTTGTGCAGAAAGATCTTTACAAACAAATACAAAAGGAAATCTAGAATATTCGTCAATTATTGTTAGTATGTATTTGTTTGATGTTTTAGATGGTATCGGCCCTTTGAAATCTATGTTTAATCGCTGAAAAGGTTCTGTTGCTTTAATTAATTTACCTCCAACTTTGGCAAATCTAGGCTTAATTTGTGAACAAACTGGATAAGTGGCATTCATGGATTTGACATTTTCAAGAGAATACGGAAGGTTTTTAGATCTTATCCAATGCATCATTCGAACAATTCCAGGATGACACAATAAGTTATGCAAAGTCTCGCAGTCTGTTAGGGTTAAGACTAGCAGATATTCTAGATAATGCATCAGCTGCAGTATTTTCCTTTCCTGGGCTGTACATAATATCATACTTATAACATGAGAGATCTATTCGCCACCTTTCAATCTTCTCATTCTTTATTTTACTCGAATGCTTTTGATTAAACATAAATGAAACAGACTGTTGGTCAGTAATTAATAAAAAATGTCTTCTTATTAAATAGTGTCGCCATTTTCTTAAAGATTCAACTATAGCGCATGCTTCCTTCTCAATGGCAGAATGTTTCTTTTCTGATTCATTTAATGACGTTGAAAAGAATGCGACAGGACGTCCATTTTGTGATAATGTTGCGGCGATAGAATGTTTAGATGCATCTGTTTCTACAGTTAAAGTATCTTCTTGATTTATTGCAAATAAAGTTGTTTTGGCTATTTCAGATTTCATTTTATTAAAGCATTCAACTGAATTGTGATCGAAAGGTAATCGAGATTGAATTAAGGGATGTATCTTTTCTGAAAAATTTGGTATCCATTTATAATAATGTGGAAACATTCCAAGGGCTCGTTTAAGAGAAGATGCGTCATTTGGAATAGGTAATTCCATCAAAGGTTTCAAACGATCTTCATCAGGTTTAATTGAATTGTTTTGAATAGTGTAACCTAATAGACTAATTCGTTCGCTTGAAAAAAGACACTTTTGTTTGTTCAATGTTAATTTGTATTTCTTAACAGCGTTAATGATTTTTTTTTAAATTCTGATCATGATCTTCTTTTGTTTTTCACAGACGGTAACATCATCTAAATAAGCGAAAGTGTCAACTAGTTTCTCAGTTTCGATAAAATATTGCAAAGCTCTTTGAAAAGCAGCAACACCATTCGTGACGCCGAAAGGTATTCGAGTAAACTGATACAAATTTGCACAAGCTTCATCGTTTTTTCCTTTATAAGAATAGGTACTTGATGGTACGCTGATTTCAAATCTATCTGACTAAAAAAATTATATTTGGAGACTTTAGAAATAATAGTGTTAATTTTTGGCAAGGGATATGCATCAAGTTCTGTATAACGATTAATAGTACGTGAATAATCAATAACTAAACGTTTCCGATGAGTATTCCCTCCTGTGATAAGAACTTGAGCGCGCCATGGAGAAATGCTTGGTTCAATAACGCCATCATCCAACAACTTTGTAATTTCTTCTTTTATAAACTTCTCATCAGCTTCAGAAAAATTTTTAGACTTAGTTGAAATCGGCTTTATATTCGGTGATAAATTACTAAAAATGGAAGCCGGTTGTATAGATGCTTGCATTACTTTGCATATACGTAGAGGTTCTCTATTTCCTCCGAGTCCCATTTCTATCGACTGATGATTTTGAAGTATATCGTGACCAATAATAATATCTGCGCATAAATTATTGACGACAAGGAGTGGATGATGTTTATAGATATGTTTATCAAGTTTGATATTTACGTGGCATAACCCATTTACGAAAGATACGTGATTCAATGAAGCCAGACTGATAGTTTGATTGATTATTTTCTTCTTTAGTTTCATAATCTGTACTAATTTTTCGTCAATGAAGCTGACCGAGCTTCCTGTATCTATAAGGGCGTCAGCACGTACATGATTTATAAAAATAGGGACAGTGGCCTTTTGAAGACTCGCTGGGGAAGCCGCTGAAATACCGACTATACCTGCTATATTGACTGAATTAGCATCATGGGTAATATAATTAAGGACTGGTTATGAGACCGACAAACCCTAGCAAAATGGCCTTTTTTAGAACAAAGTTGATAAATGCTGTTATAGGCAGGACATTTTGCTCTCTGATAAGGAGCATTCCCGCCGCAAAAGAAACAACGCCATTTACCAGGCTGAAACGAAGCTGCTGTAGAACTTGGTTCCGGTGACCTCAATGTAACCTCGAGATTCTTAGATTTAGTATTAATATTAGTATATTAAATTATAATATTAAATAAATTAAAATTAATTAATTAAGTATATTAAATTATTATATTATATTAGTATTGATTTTGTAGTATTAGATTTATTATTTTAGTATTATTAGATTTAGGTTCAAGAGCGTTTAGGTAAGATATAGGTGTTTCATAGGCTTGAGCATTATTTTCCTCTGATTTCAGAGTAAGAGCTTGATTTAATGCATTTTCCAAATTTAGGGTATTGTTTTCTAATAATCTTTGGCGAATTTTTTGCGAATAGATTCCGGAAATAAATGCATCACGAATAAACTCTTGTTTGTAGATTTCAGCCTCGACGTCTTGAAAGTTACAGTCAAGCGCTAGTTGTTTTAATACACGCACGTACTCCGATATAGACTCTTCCGTTTACTGTTTCCTTGTAGCTAGAACATGACGTGCGTAAATTTCATTTTTAGGCTTTACGTATATTTTATCAAGACATTCAATCGATTCTTTGTATGTTGTACACGAAATAATGAAAGAATATACGCACGGTGCTAAGTGATTAATTAAAAGTTTCAATTTTATCGTATCAGTAACTCCAGTACCTTCTTCAGCGATAAAATTTGTAAATGTAGATCTCCAATGTACCCATTTTAAATCCGCTGCCGTTGTACTCGGTTCGACGTCAAAACGTTCGGGACGAAGATATCGAGACATTGTATTTAAATCTAATTTATCTTCTTTTGTCATCATGTTAGTTAGTTATTTCTTTTGCTGAATAAATTGATAAAAGAGAGAAATACCAACTAAATCTTGGCTTTATTCAGCAAATAATTATACATAGTTATTTATTTGAATCATGACAATCAGATAGTCGTCAATGTGACACTTAACCGTAGATATGTACAGTACAGGTGGTAATGTGGAACGTATCTATTTAACTCCTAATTTAAATCCAGCGCTTTTTTAAATCATACCTTTTTAACGGAATCTAGCGCTTTTCTTGAAGTGATCTAGCGCCCAACACTCAAACGGAGCTGGCAGAAGTGCTACCTAGTATTTAGTAACAGGTATTTCAGTTACCAGAAAACAGTTCCAAATTGTTACTTATAAATATCGGTTATTTTTACCTGTTCCGATAATAATTTTAGTTATTTTAACTCTTTGCGATAAATAGTAAATACGCCTCACTCCAGCTTATTAGTTTCGTAGTTTTTATTTATGTTGTATTTATTGTAATCATAACTAAAACCAAATAATGTCCCACGGTCATTGTCATCATCACGAACACGATCATGGAAGTGCAGAAGAATCTGGTTTTCAATACAATCTCTTCGAGAAGATTGATAAAGATAACTTACAATGCCTGAATGAAGGGATTGAAGATTCAGGTAAAACAGTCTTTAAATCGTGGGAAAACCGATTGGATAGAAGTCAGGTAAATTATTTGGATTGTAGTTTTAAAATTTTTCACCCAATGAAGTGTAACAATATCGTATTTCAAGTTTATACCTGTATACTTTGAATGGAGGTACATTCAAAATTTATACAGGGTTATTGGTAATTCTACGTATTCCCATTGTTGGGTGACAGGGGCGACTATTTGTTATAATTTCAATCCCCATATACATTATGCAAAAGTGAACCATTTTGAAGTTATATGTTTTTAGTTTTTTTTCAAAATAAGTCAAAAAAACAACCAAAAAAAAATTTTTCAATAAATATCAATTTAAATTCAATTTTTTTTTAGTTTTCTTAGATCTCCAACAATGCATAACAAGTAGGAATTTATTTCAAAGAAACTGAAAAAAAAAATATCACAAAGGAAGCAGGCGGAGATTACTTATATCTAAACTTTTTAAGAGATACAATTCCATCACACGATTGTGTCGTAAATTTAACCATTTACGCAGCGAATGCAATGCAATACAAAAGAACTAAATTTAAAAAGAATTAAAATTTGCCTGTTTTTCTAACATTTTTCATTGATGCTCCACTTCTATTGATCATAGCATGAAACATCACAAAAATAACAATAATATAACAATATAGCCTTCATCAATAAATGGGCTATCCAACACCGAAACATTCTTTCCATTTGAACCATTAGTTCCCGAGATTAGCATGTTCAACCAAACAAACAAACTCTTCAGCTTTATAATATTAGTATAGATGTGATTGCAGGATTTTATTGTTATTTCAGTTGTATGGTAAAATATCAACTCTGATATTATGTAACAATACACTATTCATATTACATCAGATGAATGTAAGATATAAAATTATGCCATTACATTACAATGAAATCATATTTTTATATCAGTATGACGCTTCATTAAAATCACAGAGTATGACATAAAATCACTAATCATATCAGTTTTATGTCATGTGTATATTAAAAAGGCTGAGACCATATGCCTTGTGTGTGATGGTTGTGGTAAGGTAATGTGTTCACTGGGTTGGAACAAAGTCTGTTGAGTACAGTGGGTGATGGAGAGTTTCCAGCCATAACTCCTGTAGTTTTGAGATGGTCCCTTGTGCAGTGTATGCACAAGTGTAATTGTGAAAAAGAAAGGACTTAACTATCCACAAGCCTCAACTGTTTGGCAGCGAGTGTGTTTATAATAATTTGCAATTCTTAAGACTTTGCAAAAGTGTTATTGGGTCTTTCCTATGAATTCTCAGTAACAGCTTGGAGCTTGGTTTCGTGCCTGATTAATGGCAATAGGTTCGCCCCCTATTACATGGGACCTAAAAACATACTCCGCGAAATGTGGGTGTACAAATGTACACCTCCGCCTAACCCTTCGAGGAATACAGGAGTGATGGTATGATGGTAATTCTTAACAGTACACCTCTGCAGTAAAGTTTGGTTGCTGCCTATGTCCAACCCACCAGTACAACGGACGATTTTGATTATCATACACTATCTTACATAAATTACATAATTGTAGGCATTAAAAAGACCTACATCAAAGTCAAGGTGAGTATACGTCTATCTTCTTAGGAACACCCACAATAAGCATTTTTCTCTTTAAAATACCTGAGAGTGGGGGAACAAGATTCCCGCAGGCATTCTGTAGTCCACCTGAGTGAAGCCACGTGCGCAGCTAGTATTACACATAATTACAATACACTTTTTTTACAGTTTGTAGAGAGTGATGCAGATGAAGAATTGTTGTTTAATATACCCTTTACTGGAAATGTCAAAATTAAAGGTATAAAAATATCATCAGAAGATACAAGTGCACACCCTGCTAAATTAAGACTGTGAGTATAATTTTTTTATCCCTGATAATAAGTAGTTGGATATAAAATATGTACTTTATCTGAAATAAGGTCTTCATAGGCTCAGTTTTATTGCACTCCCCTCTTGAAGAACCCCATATGACAACTCCCATTAATATGTAGACTAGTAAACTAAATACTATATGTATACACAAAAGTACTTTATTTGTTAACTTTCCATAGTTAAACCGTTTAACATTTTAATAAAATATGTTGTTGAGATAGCTTGAACATTAGAAATAGACATAAACTACTTTTTATCCCAACAACTGATGCATAGGATCACCATATCTATAGACAAGGGTAAACCGTATCTAATGGAATGTTAACTAGATTCACACTTTCAAACTAATCCCTCAGCTTTGCATGGGTACAATTAACAAAGTGGTGTGTTTTGTTTTAAAAAATGCCTGATTTTTTTTTTTTTTTTTTTTATTATAATAAAATATGTATATAAATAGGTAAGTAAATTATGATGTATCAGGGCATAAATAATGTATGTGTATACATTTAGATACGTGTATTATAATTATAACACTAGTCAATAGTAGAGCTTTTGATATTTGAGTAGTCTAAGAAAAATCTATACTAATATTATAAAGCTGAAGAGTTTGTTTGTTTGTTTGGTTGATGGCGCTAATCTCAGGAACTACTAGGTCGAATGGAAAAAATATTTTAGTGTTGGATAGCACATTTATCGAGGAAGGCTAAAGGTTATATAACATCACGATACGACCAATAGGAGCAGAGCATAAATGAAAAATGTTGCAAAAACGAGGAAAATTCACATAGTTCTAAAAAGTCCGCAGTAGCATATATCTATCTTTTAAGATTTACTCAATATAACCTTTTTTTATGGTAATAAAATTTGTTATAAAATAATGCATAATTTGCGAAGATGTTTTTATAAACATGGTATTAATCCTTATCGAAATAAATACGTTATTCATCAGAAGTACATATTTAATTTTGGACAAAATTGCTTTTTACATCAATTCATTTCAATTAATATTTTAGGAGATATCACAGTTTTAAAATAACTCCGCAGCAAAATAATAATCAAGTGCCGCGCGTGCATTTTAGTCGGGCGGCACCTATAATTGTATTATATTTGTATTACTAGCTGTGCCCGCGGCTTCGCTCACGTGGACTAAAGAAAGCCCGCGCGAATCTTGCTCCCCCACTCCCGGCATTTTTAAAGACAAAAATGCTTATTGTGAGTGTTCCTTAGAAGATAGACGTATACTCTCCTTGACTTTTCTGTAGGTATTTTTAATGCCTATAATTATGTAGTACATTAATTTGCTATATCTCTTATGGTTTACTCAGCGTAAGACATATGCATTTAGTAAAAAACTGTTATTTTGACATTACAAATAGACACTTCAATTTTATTATATGTATAGATATTATTATACTGTGTCGTTTCTGCCTACGACCTAATCCCTCTCTCTCTTATGTGACACAGACGAAGTTGAACGGGTCAGCTAGTTTAATATAAATGACACGCCATCTATAACTGTAACAAGGTCACTAACAATACAAGATAACGGTAATCTTCCATAGGATATCATTGTGCCAACTACGTTCGCTTTAAATGCGTACATACGTGTGAACGTGTTTTTTTCCGTATCCCGTGTGAAAGAGTAGGCAAAGGTTTTTTATTATTTGGTGGTTTTTGTATAGACTATTAAAATATAATTTACAAATTGCAATATTTGAATCTTTTTTTTATATGAGTATAGTTAGATATAGTTATGAAAATAATGGTGTTCTGAAAGTATTAGAGTAGAGACTTATGAATTCCGAAAAGTTAATACAAGAAATAACTATATATTTTTGTTTTATAATGCACCTTTATACAAATAATGAAACAATACAGATTTTTTATTTTACAAAACATCTTTACACAAATAATCAAACAATAAAAAACTTGTAATTAACAAGGAGGCGCCTACTTTAGTGGCTATTGTATGGGAAAACAAAGAAGACAATTTCTTAGTTTCATAAAACATCTGTAGCAATGCTGTCGCTGTTTATTATGTCATATCTAAATATAATTTTTGTAAGGTCTGCTAAGTACTATTCTTGGTTTGCAGAAAATGTTTATTCTGTTTTTTCTTAATTGCATCTATAATGTATTGGGGATCCTTTATAGGAAGGTTCCTTTTGTGTCGGGCATCAACAATTTCAGGTAAAATACAGTCTTCGTAAAATTATATAAGTTTTTTTTTCATAACTTTTTCAAAGTAATGGCATATCTATATATGACTTCTGTTTTTAATTGTTGATGTTCATTACACCAGACTGTGAATAGACATTTTCTTGTTATATGTAATTGGCCTTGTACTTGTATATACCAGTTATGATTTTTATTGACAATATAATGACCATTCTTATTTTTAACCCAAAAGTTAACTTTTTTTTTCTTCGATGGCTTTATCAATACCTAGTTTATAAGCACTTTAAATTTTATTTTATCTCTACTATGGTATCATCGCCTATCAACCCATCAGGTATGGCTCCGAGATATGAGATTTCTTGGTCAATGAAAAGGCCACAGGAATTGATTATAATATTTTCTTGATCAGCTAATTGTTGGAGAGCTATACGTTCATTATGCCGCCTGTGTTTTATAGAATTGACGTGTTCTGTGTTTTTCATTTTATAATAATACGCTCAAAATTTGAAGCTGTCAGTAAAGATCGTCGCAATTCCAGCCATTCACTACAATTACTTTGAAGAATTGTCCTTCTCTCTATATCGTTTCTTTCATCGTCAGTCTTTTTTAAATTTTCCAAGAATTTAGTTTTTATTATTTTTAAATCAATTTCACGTAGATCAGCTTTGAGACTGTTTTCACCATAATGTTTGTTATTAAATAGGGGTTTCAGTGGTAAGCGTTTCTTTTATAATGATATTTTTTAAGAACTAATCTTTTCGCTTTTCTATCATCAAACTTTTTCATGCTTCCTTCAGAATTATTTCCTGTAACGGATTTGTACAAAGTGAAAATGGTTTCCTTATTATTAAAGGCTATTACTGATGCTGCACATCTTGTGTTATATCCACGGCGCGGTAGCGAAAAATTCACCCGATTACCTCCAACAAATTTGGCTACAATACTATGGAATGTCTCCACAACATTACTGTCAACGTTATATATGAGACTTCGAGAGTGACTGGCAAAGCTGCTCATAATCAGGCAAATACGTTGCCATAATGAACTACTATAGAAATCACTTGTTATGGATGATTCTTTTACTGGAAAATCACAATAATATTTCTTGCATTTGCTATGATCACCGAAAGCATGGCGATACATAAAAAAATAATTCTAAATAATAATGTTATATATGCATGTGCATCCTCTCTTATTGAATAATGATTTATTGCTTGCACTATGCCACATCTTATCGATAGAATTCTGTTTTTCGTTACTAACTTTCTATGTCTCATGGGATATTTTGTTTCCGTTTGTAAGATTTGAAGCTTGTTACATAAGTTGCGTAATAAATGGTTTCGGCATTAGATTTTTTCTACAGTTAAATCATCATAAGGACGAGCTTCCAAAATTTTGTGATATGTACTCGAATCACCATCAGATATTAATCTGGCATAATTAATGACATGTCGCTCTATAGATTTGTTAAATCCTTCCACTATTATTGTTGATTCCATTGAGGTCGAGGGCTCAATGAACTTTCTAAAACACTCATGTTTTTTGCAACTATCTGTTTTTTCTCCGCCTGTGTACAAATACTGCAATATTTATTTTTTATTCCAAGGTACAAAATCTTGTTTTTTTTTTTTTCAATTATGGCTGCTGCGCCAGACAAAGCTGAATATTTTTTTTTATAAGAACGTTTGCTCCAGCATCCATCTACCACCACATCAATAAGCGGTATACCATCTTTGGATATCCTTCCTTCGGAAATAGCCAATATTTTCTCTTCCTTGCCAGCCTTCGTCATACAATTATAAGCTTCAGATTCCTATTTGATTGCTACATATTCTTGCTTATTTAGAAAATGGGCATCCGTTATAATTGGCAGATTTATTGCAGATGCCAACTCAACTAACTGAGAATGTCCACAGCCTATTGCAATTGTTCCTGCAACTGCTGCATGATTTATATCAAAATTGCTTTGATAGTCACTATTTACAACAAAAAAACGTACATTACACATTCTGCATAGAAACTGAAATTTTGTTTGGAATCCAGTAAGTTTCTCTCCAATCAAATCTAGACATTGAAAATCACATCCCAGCATCCCATGTTTGGAAATTTCTTTCAATTGTTGAAAAAGATAACTAATGTTGACAATACGCCTGCCCACAAGTTCCTGTTTAGTTTCGTCTTCTGTTTGGTATTCCAGAAAAAACATCTGGTGTTTGGGCCGCATTTTGTCGCACCTAAAACAAAATTAATTAATTATTATCATTTTTTGGATAGTAAAGAACTGGGTCACAGCCGCCTTAAACAAAGAATAAAGTAAGCACATTTATAAGATGTTGAAATCAGACATAATAACAGACTCGAATATAATCCAATATATTGTAGTATTACTTATTTTTATAAAGTGAAATACCGCCGTATTTACTTGGGGTTATAAAATATAAATAACAATGCCTCTGACGGGTCTCGCTCTGCACTCGTTTGTAATTTTGCAAAGAGAGTTTGAGCAATAATAAAACAAAAATTAATTACCTGTTCACTAGAAGTTTCATTCTCTTCATTTACTATTGGTAACATCTCTGTGACGCCGTGACTTCATCTTAATACGTAACGATTATATGTTCCTCGGGTAGTAGTTTCTGGAGCGCGTAAGCTTTTTCTTAGTATCTCGTTCAGTAGAAAGGTTCACTTTGACGGTAGGAGTGAGTAATATCGCTGTTAAGCTTTGGCCCTACGGTTGTAAAAAAAGAAACAGGGCAAAGTTTACAAGAAATTTATTAATAAGAAAACAAAGGAAAAAAATTTCTACTCTAAGAATATACTGATTTTTGATACCAGATTAAAAAATACATACTTTCTGAATGTATGCATTTT
Source organism: Saturnia japonica (assembly GCA_033032175.1). Taxonomy (NCBI): domain Eukaryota; kingdom Metazoa; phylum Arthropoda; class Insecta; order Lepidoptera; family Saturniidae; genus Saturnia; species Saturnia japonica. The sequence goes on from CM065305.1 coordinate 12,055,363, forward strand.
ACGAGTGCGCAACGATTTTTTCGAATGTCTGTATTTGACACTAATAAATATAGTAAATAAGTATACATTTCATGTTTTCGATATATCATAACACGGTATTTAACGTTACAATTTGAATAAAATTTGCTCATCGTTTGTGGACTATGAGAAAGCCTTCGATTCGATTGACTGCAGTCTCTCTAGTGTTACCGAGTTGACTACCAGTACATCGAAGTGTTGAAGTGTTTGTATTAAAAAGCCACTATGTCAACAATCCGACTTCAGAATCAGACTTCAAAACCTATCCTGTTGCAGCGGGGAGACAGACAAGGAGACGTTATATCTTCTAAACTGTTCACCGTTGCACTGGAAGATATTTTCACGGTTCTGGACTGGGAAGGACTAGGTATCAATATAAATGTCGAGTACATCACTCACCTTCGGTTTGCTGATGACATAGTACTCTTGGCTGAGACCATGGAGGACCTCTGTAAAATGCTCAATGACCTCAGTAAAGCCTCTGAACGACTTAGTCTTAGAATGAAGATGGACATGACGAAGTCGACGTCATACTTCTATGTAGCACCAACTCCCGCAAAGATCAGACTATAAACGCTTGGAATTGTTGATAACTACGTTTATCTGGGACAAACTATCCAGTTGGGTGGATCAATTTCGAGAATGAGGTCAATCGTTAAACCCAACTCAGCTGGGCAGCATTTGGGAAGCTACGTAACATCCTATCGTCCAAGTACCGCAGTGTCTCAAGACGAAAGTCTTTGACCACTGTGTATTGCTAGTGATACATATGGTGATGAGATATGGTCGCAAACTATTGGCCTCATAAGGAAGCTCAAGATCACTCAAAGGGCAATGAAGAGGGCTATCCTTGGAGTTTCTTTACGTGTTCGAATCAGAAATGAGGACTTGATATAAGTTGCAGTGGGCGCGACACGTAGCTCGTAGAACTGATGGGCAATGGAGCTGAAGAGTTCTGGAGTGGCGGCCACGTACCGGAAGATACAGTATGGGCATACCCGCCACAAGGTAGTCCGACGACCTGGTAAAGGTTGCGGGAAATCGCTGGATGCAGGCAGCACAGTTTTGGCTATCTTTGGGGAAGGCCAATGTCCAGCATTGGACGTCTTTCGGCTGAAATGAGGATGATAGTAAACTTTAATTTCAACTGAATAACCATCAGCGATGCCAGTTTTGAAAATAACTCTAAGTTTGTTTGGAGCAGAGGTTTGGTTTTGTTAGGCCTAGTATTATTTATAATTCCCTAGATACATCATTCTGAAAAAACTGATGTTGGTATATTGTGTATATTTGTTGAGATCTAGCAACACTGGTTGTGACGAAGTTTTCACGGAGTGATAGGAACAATAATTGTATGAAAAATTATTAGAACCTAATGTTAAGTTATAATACTGCTTCAGATATATGTAATGAATGCAAATAAACCAAGATTAATTTATTAGTTTATAGTTACGGTAATAAAAAACTATAAGAAATATCTCGGAAGGTGCGAGCGGTCGACACGGCGTCTATGCAAGCGTTGCGTTGCCGAACTGGGTTGGGTGCGACCGATGCGCGAGCGGACGATGCTTACAATTAATATTTATTTAATTATCTTTTTACTTATTTTAATTATTTATTTTTATTCTGATATTAAACCACCTACATGTACTATTGCCATTTAATAATTACATTAGAATGATTACCTACAACCTTCAAATAGATTTCATCATCATCATCATCATTTCAGCCGCAGGACGTCCACTGCTGAACATAGGCCTCCCCCATAGATCTCCAGAGCGATCGATCTTGTGCGGCCTGCACCCAACGGCTCCCAGCGACCTTTATTATGTCGTCTTTCCATCTAGTGGGGGGCCGTCCTACGCTGCGCTTTCCGGTGCGTGGTCTCCACTCGAGAACCTTTCTGCCCCAACGGCCGTCAGTTCTCCGAACTATGTGCCCCGCCCACTGCCACTTCAATTTGCTAATCCTTTTGGCTATGTCGGTTACCTTAGTTTGTCTACGGATCTCCTCATTTCTGATTCGATCTCGTAGAGAAACACCAAGCATAGCCCTCTCCATAGCTCGCTGAGCGACCTTGAGCTTTCTTATGAGGCCCACAGTGAGCGACCACGTCTCTGTGCCGTATGTCATCACTGGCAACACACACTGGTCAAAGACTTTCGTCTTGAGGCACTGAGGTATTTTGGACGAGAAGACGTCGCGCAGTTTCCCGAACGCTGCCCAGCCGAGTTGGATTCGTCGACTGACCTCTTTTTCAAAGTTGGACCTACCTAACTGGACTGTTTGTCCCAGGTAGACATATTCTTCAACAACTACTAGACAAAAGTTCCCAACTGATAGTGGGGTGAGCACCACATGGATATTCGGTACATGATTTTCGTCTTGTCCATGTTCATTTTAAGGCCCACCTGTTGAGAAACTTTGTCGAGGCCATCGAGCATTGTGCCAAGATCTTCCAGCGATTCTGCCATGACTACGATGTCGTCAGCAAATCGAAGGTGAGTGATGTACTCGCCATTGACATTGGATGCCGAGTCCTTGTCATTCCAGGAGCTTGAAGGCGTCCTCTAGAGCGGCGGTAAACAGTTTCGGAGATATTACGTTTCCCTGTCTAACGCCTCTTCTCAAAGGAATTGCCTTCGTGCACTGCTCCTGTACTCGGACCGACATGGTGGCGTTGTTGTACAAGCACTTCAACACTTCGATATATAGATAGTCAATACGGCACCGCTGGAGAGACTGCAACACTGCCCAGGTTTCGACCGAATCAAAAGCTTTTTCGTAGTCCACGAACGCTAAGCATAAAGGCAGATTATACTCCTCAGTCTTCTGTATAATCTGCCGCAGCGTATAGATGTGGTCTACGGTGCTAAAGCCTTTTCGGAAACCGGCTTGTTCGGGAGGCTGGAAGTCATCAAACTTGTGCTCGAGACGATTCGTGATGACTCTCGAAAACAGCTTATAAACATGGCTCAGCAACGAGATGAACCGATAGTTCTTCAATAAGGTTTTATCACCTTTCTTGAAAAACAGGACCACCACGCTGCCGCCCCACGTTTCCGGCGTTTTACCCTCGAGTATAACGGAATTAACGAGCTTTTGCAGGACCTTAAGTACCAGTGTTCCACCCGCTTTAAGAAGCTCTAATGTAATTCCGTCATCACCCGACGCCTTGTTGTTCTTAAGCTGCTTAAGGGCCATCCTAATCTCGTACAGGGTGATGTTGGGGATATCTTCGGTATAGTGTCGGGTCAGCCCGGCTCTCGGATCTTTAGCCGGGCTGGTAACAGGCTTAGTTGACGAGGTATATAACTGCCCATAGAACCTTTCGATCTCCCTTATACCTCTGGCTTGGTGGACGCTACGCTGCTATCATCCATTTTCAGCTTCGTCAACTGGCTCTGCCCAACAGATGCATTTCTTGCGAACACTTTAGAGCCTTTATTCCGCTCTATCGTCTCTTTAATACTTTTGGTATTGTAAGACCGGACATCGCGTCGCAAGGATTTATGAATAGATCTATTGAGCTGCCTATAGGACTTAGCGTCATCGGAAGACTGCAGCGCCATACCACGCCGATCCGCCATGAGTTTTCGGGTTTGATCTGATATCTTTTGTGTCCTATTGCTACGGTGAGTTTTAAAGAACTTGGACCCAACCGCATGGACAGTTTCTACCAGCCTATTACTAATATTATCTACGGAGACGCAACTATCTAGGCAATCGAATTGGTTTTTCAATTCGAGTTGAAAGCTCTTGGGGTTTTGGAGTTAAGCATTAGAGGGTCGGAGCGTAGACTTCATCAGGCGAGACCTTTCTATTTTAATAGATTGATATTCAATGTGCTTCTAACCATTCGGTGATCACTGCCGGTTTTCACTCTGTGGATCACAGTGACATCATTGAATATTTGTCTCTTCGTGGTCATTTTTCGTGGAACCATCGGGGCTCATCCAGGTCCATTTCCTATGAGGTGGCTTCTGGAAGAAAGAGTTCATCATAGAGAGTCCCTTTTTCTCCATAAAATCGGCCAACCTCTGGCCCCTAGGGTTCCGTTGCCCATAACCAAATTGCCCCACTCCCAACTCTTCACCATCTCTTTTGCCCAGCTTTGCGTTAAAGTCTCCCATTACAACAGTGAAGTGGGTTTTCGAGGTATGTATGGCCCTACTAATGTCTTCATACAAAACCTCCACTTCATCATCAGGGTGTGCCGAGGTCGGTGCATAAACCTGTATGACCTTCAACGAATATCTTTTGGATATTCTGACTATCAGGTACGCTACCCTGCTCGACATACTGCATCGACGTTGTTCGATCGATGTTGTTAATGAGAGACTTCCGGACGATAAACCCGACACCACCTAGGGACTGTTTGTCGCCCTCCCTGTAATAGAACAAGTTACCGGATTTCATGATTATCGTGTCCTCACCCTCTCTTCGGACTTCTGATAATCCTATAAGATCCCAGTGTAACTTGTCTATTTCCTCTTCCAGCTCGACAATCTTCTTGTCAGTCCTCAAAGTGCGATTATTATATGTTGCCAGGGCCAGTTGTCGTGGGGGTCGGTAGCTGGAACTCTTCCGGGGATTCTTAGCACCACCTGCCCCGCCGTTACCATAGCCGCTACCGAAACTAGGAATAGCGGGGCCGCCGGGGACTGGGAGCCTGGTCGTTCTTGTCGTTTTCATAGGGGGGATTTGCCCATACTCGCCACGCTGGGCATGCGGGTTGGCGAGCGCAGATATTGCTTTTTGTTGTTTAAGTGGGGGATGCTGCTGCCCATCCCCTAGCTTTTTTTTTTTTGCTTTTTTTTCCCCTTAGTCGCCTCTTACGACATCCACGGGTAGAGATGGAGGGGTCAATTCTAAGCCGGAACCACCACGGCCACACCAGATTTCACATGTTGTTTAAATATTACACGAAAGTAATTTTTATTTCAATACCTAGTTTTTTCTACTTGGTCCAACATAATTTTAATATTCTCATCAATTGTTATTGTTAAAAAAATGTTTATTGTTAGTTTCTTAATTACATTGATCATAGTTAAAGTCTTTTCAAGGTGTATTAAAACTTGTAAATCATTGGCTAAGAATTTGTAATTATAAATTACAAGGTGCTAATTATTTAATAAATGGGAAACGCGGGCAGTGTTTTGCCCATACAGACGTATTCCCCTCTTTCATACCTGGATAACGGTACTAGAGCAAATATTTTTATACCCTAAAATCTATATCGTTAGGTATTTGATTTAGGTAGATATTAATAAAAATAACTCTTGTTTACTGAAATGAATCCTGCTATATTTCCATAATAGGTTCAAAAATAAACCAAATATGACATTTGACGAAGTGTCGTTACAACCTGATCAAGAATTTGAGCTTCAGAAGGACACTGATGGAACTCTAGAATATTGTCCTAAGTAAGTAATATTTTGCCTAGTAAATACTCTGATTCTAGTTATAGTCATTGAGTTAACTAAAAGTAGTATTTAAATTAAAAAATAATTAGGCAACGTAGATATTATAAATCTAACGCGCGATTAGATATCGCACGCCTAGATTGGCAATACATGTGTTAACATACTGCGAGTACATATTAGGCGTTTTGAAACGCGCGTTTCATAGAACAGTACATCCGTAGACACTCAAACTGGCGCTTGTAGTCAAGCGCACGTCAAATGCGCGCTCTCGAAATTGGTTTGAGCGCGCGTTGCGCGAGCGTCAGCTGCGCGCTTTATGATGTATGTACCGCCATTTTGATGTACATTCGAATGCGCGCTTCTGTGTAACAAAGATTGGAAAAAATGGAGTTCGAGCATTTTGATACATATTTCTTCATCGACGAAACACAAAAGCAACCATCTATTTGGGACATGGCAAGTCCTGATTATAAAAATAAAATATTAGAAAAATATAATTAGGAGATGGTAATAATATTTGAAAATTCTGAAGATAATTTAGAGAAAAACGTGTTTGGTGAGTAATTATTCATGTCTTTACTTACTTAGAGCCTGTGTACTTCTCCTACTAAGGCTAGTCGAACGCCCGTGCTGAGCGCGGTGTGTGTACACTACCAACGCGCGTTGAATGCACCGTCAAACGCCTAATGTATACTAGCGCATAAACTGTTCATTTTATGATCGCGTGTTAACGCGGCGCACGGAAAAATTTCTCTAGATGCCAGAATCGTGCATTGACGCTTCGACGCGCACTTTGAAAGATAGGTACGTTCGCCGTTTGCTGTTCAGTTGAGCCAGTTCATTTTTTCTGTGTCATTGTATATTGTAAATATATTGTGACACAGGCAACAGCAGGAGCAAGTGCGCGTGAGCAGTCGTCATCTGAACACATTCCAAATTCTATCGCGCGTTAACAGTGTGTTAATTAACGTACATCGGAAAGTAGCCTTATTGACTGTTTAATTTTAATAGTGTTTTACATATAATTTAATATTCACATATGAATACACGTAACTGCACCTATATAAAGGTTTTATTTTGTCAGAAATATAATTATGTTTATAGTAAAGCTAATTGTAACTCTAGTTTATTTTTTCAGAATAGTTACTTTCTCTTCAGTGACGCATTTAAGTATGCATTTTCCAACTAATTTTGGTGCAGACACAACAAAAATTTATTATATAGGTTTGAAAGGAGAATGGACACCTGGACACAGGCATGGTGTTACTATTTGTTCATACGAGGCCGTGCCTAACCTTGAAGACCATAAATTAAAACATTTGGACTCTGTATCAAGACCCATAGACTAGATGTAAGTAGTCGTACTAAATGTTAAGGTGAATTTCATCTGATAAGTAAAAACGATTTTTGTTATGTTTTACATTATGGCGGGTTAATTTTCATGTAATTAGCAGCTCCGCACGCGTGGGCTACATAATTTTTTTTTTAATATAAAAAGATGAAAATTAGTGTATATTTTTTATTATATTACTTTATTTGTTTTCTTCCTGAGTATGTATTCCCTTCTCGTCCTGACTCCATCTCTTCCTTTATAGTTCGAGATAACAAAAATAAATAATTTACATATTAAATATTACAAGATATTTTGTATGACAAAATTAAATACTGTGAAGATCACAATTTACTTACGATAAGCACATATAGAATTATTTATTTTAATAATGACTCATGTACGCATGCCCACGTAAACACGACTTAAGCGATGTAGCATGCAAACAATAATTTTGAATTAAATATAATATAAAATGCTATGATATCGCAGAGTTATTTTAATACTACACAATTATTATTTACTATACTATTTCCATTTCTTTATTTTCTCGATGACAGTTCTAATTTGATAGTTGTAGTGTTGTGACCAAATAAGTAATGTTGTCGATCGCATATGTTTATTATATTTTGAACAAACAGATTTTGATTAAAATATATAAATAAAGATTACCTGTCGTTATAATTATTTCGTTTCATTGTCGAGTACCTACCTATACCTACTTATTTTAAAACAGCTTCGAAAATTTTGAAGAAGTTGACATTATCAATCAAGAATTAATACGTGTAACATCTTGTAATTAAATATAATATTAGTCAATAAATTTGTACAAAAGTATCCGGGATTAGTTTAGTTTCATACATTTTGTAAAAAAAAACATCGGGTCTGTTATCGTGTTACATTTATCGATATAGCTCCATCCCTATCAGTTTCTCTGACTCTGGTATAACCTTTGTACGTGTGTAAACGTCATATTTTTATAAAATACTGCATACATGCATATGTTTTCACAGGAGCTGTCATAGAGAAAATAAAGAAATGGAAATGGTATAGGTTGGTACTTTATGTTTATGGAGTATATACAACAGACCCGCTGGCGGCAATTTTGGTTTGACGTTGTTTGACATTATCATTATACTTATTCCTTATGTATTTTAAGATATTGAAATACTGATAACATGATGCATAACCCGTAGTATTTCAATTTACTTATTTCATTTTTAGGATTCCGTACCTCAAAAGGAACCCTTATAGGACCACTTCGTTGTCCGCCTATCTGTCTGTCTGTCAAGACCTTTTCTCAGGAGTGCGTGGATGTATCAAGTTGAAAATAATATCAAATACTCAGGTCTGCAATCCCTTGAAGCTGTTAAAAAAATTAAACTTCTAAGTCAAAAGATACGGTTGTTTCCGTCACATATTTTAACACTTGCAAACTGAATAAAAACCTATAGGGTACTTCCAGTTGACTTAGAATCATGAAATTTGGCAAAAAGCAATGTCTTGTAGCACAAGTAAAGGACAAAATTCGAAAATCGTAAATTTGTAACTACATCACAAAAAAAACACCAGGCTTTGGTTTTATCGTGATATTTCGTTCACTCGAAAGCGTGGGCTTATTGTACGATTCGGAGCGGTAGCCGACGCGGTATAATGTCCAAACACGCTACCATGACGCTTCAAATAATTAACTCAAGGAAATATTGGAGTAGAAAATCCATCTTAAGCAACCGGGATTTCGATGTTTTTATAATATTTATGTCTTCAAACAATCAAGCAAATATACACATTAAAATTCTGTACTTATTATTACATAGCAAAAGTGGATTTAGATTTTTTTACATCTTACAATATCTTTTGTTTTGCTCTTTTTTGTGTGGATTTCATGTATACAGGTATTTTTTGGATTTTAATGAAAATTAATTTCGTTGATTTTTTTTGTTATACGAGTAACATTCTGGTACGGTAGGTACACGTATCCATAATGAAACACGTCTATTAAATATTAAATAACAGTTAAAAACATTACATTGTGCAAAAATAAGCGGGGTTTGTTTTGGTTGCAAGTTACGCACATACGAAATGATCTCGTATCCCTATCTCGTTCTAACGTAAGCGTATTTTTTTATCATTCTCCTTCGAGTTGCCGATTTATACATACTAAATCTATGATATGACGTACTTACATAGGTACTTACTGGCTATAAAATTACCCGTTAAATACTGTACAGGCAATAAAACTACTCTGTTGTTTTTTTATTATTTCTTTGTAAGATTTAAGGCGGCATACAAATGTTATAATTATTGTCTCACTACAAAAATATTTCTACGCTATATTTACACGCTCATTGGCACATTGTTACATTTTTTGGCGTAATTAAAGTTACCAATCGAGATCTTTTGTTATGCTGGAATATAGTTAGTGTGCACCTAACTAATTAAATCAATAATTAATTGGTAGAATGCAAAAAATAATAAACTAGTGGAAATTTTCACGAATTTTATTATACTTCATACAAAAGTAGCGACTTATTTACAAAGTTATGTACCTACTTAATAATCCGACTATCAATGAATGTCGGAGACTACTTTGTGGAGACTAGGTCTGTGCTTAGATGCTGGACTTTTTTGTACATTAACTACATTTATAATAAGATACTTGTTAATTAAGATTTTGTAAAAGGGCTCATAGAGTAAGACATAGGTACTGTAAGTAGAATATTGATAAAGGATTGGATTTAATCATCATTAATTTAATAGTCTCTGCACTATGTGCGTAAGTAAATATTTGGTATCCTATAAATATTATGCGGACGTGCTTTGTCTTAAATAAAATGTTCGACTGGCAGTGGTTTGAGTCCTTTATAGTAAATATAATATATAATGTTGATTGTAAATGTTTCTAATTACCTATTATTCCACAGTACACAGTAGTATTGAATGATTAATTAAAGGCAAACATTAATTTTATTAAAGTACTATATATCACATGGTGAAATTTATAATTGCTCATTGTCGGCGTCTTCCGCGGACTATGCGACCTCGACGGTATCCATTTTGACCTGGGTAGTATAGACGACGCGGCTGAGTCGGCCTACGCTGCACCGCCTTCGGTACGGAGCCTACATCCGCTCCGGGATAAGCAGCGCCAGGCCTCTGGCCTAACCACTGCCTCGTACATACAGCACATCTAAAAATATTGAAAATTTTAATTATTTAAATATATTGTGTTACTAGCACCCCGCCCCGGCTTCGTACAGGTAGCACAGCGTATATGGCTACATTTAAGAAATATAACTCTATTGGTTTACGCAGCGCACGCTAGTAATCCTTCTAATCGACATGATTTTTTCCGACATTTTCAACCATCATCGTCATATTGCAGCCAATTTACATAAATCCTTAATAACTTTGCTGCCGGGGATGGCAAATATACTATATTTACCTACATTTTTGTGCCGTAAGAGAGTCAAAGGGTCATTGAATTATACACCTAAACCTTCCTCATGAATCACTCGCGTCTATTGATAAAAACTGTATGAAAATTCGTTCGGTAGTTTTTGAGTTTATCGCGTTTAGACAGGCAGACAGACGCGCGGCAGGGGACTGTTTTATATTAACAGTATGATGAGTAATATTTATCTAGCTGTTCCCCACGGCTTCACTCGTGTTAATGTAATCCGACAAGTAACGCGCCGCCAACGCATCTGTGTGACATAGATAATTGTTCTTCCCGCAAGTACAAATTATTTTAATTTTTCATTATCTCCTAAACTATGTGTCAAAATAACATACTATAATGAGCAAAATGTAGCTTCATAAAATTATCTTTATGATGAAGTAAGTAACCATGTCTAAGAATAATGCTTTACTTTTCAACGAATCTTTGTCACAAAATAGCTTATTGGGGCTTATGTATAAGAGATAGGCATATGCTATAACTATTGCTAACTTTTTTAAATATACTAAGGATCAATTTTTTTTTAGTACATTGTATTTCCGTATCATTAACGATTACGCCAGCGCACGCGAATAAAGCAATTCGGGACGGCTTTGACTTCCAACTAACGTACCAAAAATCAATATTTAAGGCTAGCTGAAAGTTGTAGTCTAATGTTAGATAGCCTATACTATTCCTCGTAAGTCTGGCTATCATATACAAAAATAATTTTTCGAATCCGACTGATAGTTCCAGAGATTAGCGTTTTTAAACAAACAAACAAAAAATCTCTTCCGCTTTATTATATTAAGTATAGATGACCTGTAATAAAAATAAGACTACGCATTGTGGCTTACGAAAACAATGAAGACGCTTGGCAGGCTCGAGAGACGCCATTCGTTTTTGTTGTTTGTTTTGATATTATGAAGATTCTCAAAGCGAGAACAATGAATAGACCGATAGGAGTATACTATAGTAATTAAATGGAGCTACAGAAACAAAGTATTAAAACCAATTAAATTGTATAATTATGGCAATTAGGCATCCTTTGAACTTTCTTTAAAACGGACAAGGACAAACTTTAGATCAACCCCAGAGATGTACAGTTCAGCTGTAAAATGTTGCAAGTACTAGACTGTATAAATGTTAAGAGAATGAAAGGGAATAATATTACTCCTCTTATGTTTTATGTTTACCTTCATCTATTAAAATAAAATCATGCACAGTAAATAAATACCCATCTAGATAGTTACCTGCTGACTTTGGTCACTCGATCAGCTTTCAAAGTTTTTTGTTCGGGTTTCAGGAACATTTTGTTATCATCTATAGTTGATAACCAATATGATACAGCAGTAGCGAAGTAGTTGCAACGACCAAGACCGTTGCATTCAATAAATGGTCGGTTACGGAATTCTCGCAAACATGAACCAGGCGATATAAGACTTTGTCCTGAAGCATCCGCGCCAGCGGTGTGCTGTAAAATCAAAATTATAAATAGTCTGCACTCTACATAAAAATAAATAAAAAAACAAAATATTTTTTATTTTGTAGGTAGGTTAATTTTAGAAGATTTCTTTATTGTAATTTATAATGAATTTTCGTACCATTAAAAAGCTGTAACCGATCCAGAGTTCGTCCCAGCCGCTAGGGCAGGTGGGTACTATATTACTCTGGCTGTGTACAGCAATCGTTCGTGTTGGAGCTTCGCAAACTTGACATCTGTAATTATAGAACCTAACTTAATAAGAGTTTATCACGTAAAGTTTTGTAAGTTCTTCGATCATCAAGTGAATGATCTTTTATAAAATACAAGCGTCGCCCTTTGGCTCCGCAACTCGTTAATTACGCAGAAATTATTTTCGTCACATATATACCTACACACATTATTAAAAAAAAAAAACAATTTAAGATACAACGTAAAACAGGACCAAAAAACTATATTCTTAAGCTCCTGGAGGAGAGGTGTAAATGATTCTGCAATTTTCACGTGATAATAATAGGAAGCTCAATAGACGCATCCCCAAGTCATTGTAAGACTACGCACGCCAGTTTAATAGATCCTATCAAACAGGTATTAGAACAGAAAGGTTCCAAAGTTTTGTCAGGAAATTTAATTTTGTTTGTTGGACAAAGCCAGCTAACAAAGCTGAACACCGAGGACAGTAGGATTTTTACATTGAAACATGAACTTTTGACATGAGATCCACGGACGACAACGCAGAAGCCCGTTACAAATTTAACTAAAGATCCAAGATCTATATTAACGCGTATAGGACCCGACACTATACCGAAGATATACCGGAGTCAATGCGAGATTAGTATGACCCTCAAATATGTTTAAAACAACAAAGCTACCGGTGATGACAGAATCACAGCCGAACTTCTGAAGGCGGGTGGTAAACCAGTGCTTAGGGTCCCACAGACCCTGTTTAATTGTGTCATTCACGAAGGAAAAACGCCGCAAGCGTGGAACAGAAATTTAAAGGTTCTTTTCTTCAAAATAGGCCATGTTTACAAGAAGATGTTGAGAGTTATTACGAATCGTCTCACGCGCAGGTTTGATGATTTCCAACCTCCCTAACAAGCCGGTTTTCGAAAAGACTTCATTACCATAGACCACAATCGTACGTTACGGCAAGTTATACAGAAAACCGAAGAATACCTTTACTTAGCATTAGTGGGGTATAAGAAAACCTTGGATTTGATCGAAACTTGATCATCAATACATCGAAGTATTGACGAGTTTGTATGAAAACGCCAATTTTCCAGTCTGACTGTGGGATCAGACTTCGAAGCCTAATCTCCTTTTGCTGTGAGGAGTCACACAAGGAGGCGATATTTCTCAAAAAGTGTTCACCGCAGCACTGGAAGATGTCTTCAAGGTTCTGGAAAGGGAACGGTTACGCATCAATATAAACGGCGAGTAAATCACTCACCTACGCGACGGTTTGCCGACGACATAGTAATCATAGCTTAGACCATAGAGGACTTCAGTATAATGCTGGAACTTAGATTCTCCGAAGGAGTTGGTCAGAAAATGAACATGGACAAAACGAATATCATGTTGAACGTTCATGTAGTAGGTACCAATTTTTATATGGTTGTTATTTACTATATGTAACTGAGCAGCTTTCTGGAAGCTACGTAACGTCTTTTAGTCAAAGATGCGGTATCTTGTCTTAAGATACCGAAGAGTCTTTGACCTAGATATGTGTTTTGCCAGTCATAACATATGGTACTGAGACATGGTCACCAACGATAGGCCACATAAGAAAGCTCAACATCACTCAAAGGGAAATGGAACGTGTTATTCTCTGAGTATCTCTGCGCGATCGAATCAGAAATAAGGAGATCCGCAGTAGAATTAAAGCCACCGATATAGTTCTCAGAATTGCTAGACGTAAGTGACAGTAGGCGAAGCACATTGCTCGTAGAACGGATGATCGATGGGCCGAAGGAAGATGCTGCGTGGGGAAACTAGCGACAAAGTATACCTACAACTAGATGAAGGTTACGGTGACCCGTTGGGTGTAAGTAGCGCAGGATTGGTCTTTGTGACGACTTTTGGAGGAGGCAAAATAATTGTGTCTATCAGTGAAAGTCTTTCAACTGATGGGTGGTTGATGGTTGAAAACTAATAGATAATGTAATGTACTTCTTGTCTTTTTTACTGCTAGCTGTGCCCGTGGCTATGCTCACGTGGACTACAGAATGCCCGCGCGGATCTTGCTCGCCCGCCCCCGGCTATTTTAAAGACAAAAATGCTTATTGTGGGTGTTCTTTAGAAGATAGATGTATACTCTCCCGGACTTTTTTATAGGTCTTTTTAATGCCTACAATTATATACTACATTAATTTGCTATATCTCTTATGGTTTACTCAGCATTAGCCATTTTAAGTATTTGTGTTGTATTTTATTTGTGCGGAACCCTAATTCTTTTTCAAAAATAAAAGTAGCCTAAGTTACTCCCTATGCCATCAGTTATCTATCAGTGAAAGTCCCGTCAAAATCGGTCCAACCGTTTCGGAGATTACCCGGAACAAACAGACAGACAGACAGACAAAAATTTAAAAAATTGGTTTTTTGTTATACGTATCGTATATACTTTCATATGCATTTAGTAAAAAATTGTTAATTTGACATTACAAACAGACACTTTAATTTTATTAATTGATAGAAGAAGATTAAACGTCTTATAAAATAAAAGTAACTATAGTGCAAATGATAGTTTGATACATGCAAGCAATGCAAAAGTAATTATGCACAAATTAGTCTTGGTAATTACGGTACCTAATGTGAACAGTGGGTATGTACTTTTTTAAAATAGACATTATGAAAACAGTTAAAATATTTAAACGGTTTCTATAATAGTACCTACCTATTTTCTGACAAAGCACCTTTTCATTATTACTATTAACTGTCATATATATCTTTTTGAACCATCAACTAAGATAGCATTTTGTCTGCATGAGCGGTTTATCGATATTAGTTGCGTCCGTTGCACATAATAGTGGCGTCAAAACTCTTGTGTGAGTTTTTACAAGTGTGTTTGTTCATAATCATGTGAATGTGAGGAAAGTGGTGTGACAATTTGTAGCGACTTGTAAAATATTGATGAATGTTTATATTTTCATATACTTAGTCGTATTTTAATGGAAAACTATCTAAGGCTCTACAATATAAAAATGAATACCTACTAAAAGCCCTTGTCATTTCGACAATAATCAAACAAATTACTTCTCACCTATGCAGTGTGACACTACATGATTATGTGAATTGGGGGATTTGGCTTTCTTTTTCAGGTATTTCCAGTACATAAATTTTCAGTGCCGAAAGTAAAACATTATCTAAATTTATTATATTATCTCAAACAAAAAAAAAACCGTATCTTAGGTTATATTTTAGATACCTACGTTCTCATCGATTTAGCATACTTTCGTCACAATTTTGAAGAATGGGCCATACCTTACTGTTTTTTGTATCATATGAATGTCCCTTATAATAGATGTTTATAGCGAAATTTCGATAAAATACATTTGTATAATCATGTATATTGTATGATTTATCAATATAGTGCGACCTTAAATAAGAACTTAGTAAGTACCTATACAATCAAAGATTAGGTATTTAATTAACTATTTTGGATAGGCGAATAACTTTTTTTTTTTCAAAAATTAAGTGTTAATAATTATTGTCGTCATGTACCTAATAATTATTCTTTCACAATTATATATACATTATAGATACCTATAGCTACATGTTTTAAATAATTTATTATTACCTTGAAATATATGTGCCTACGTCTCTTGCTTGTATTGGAGTCATAGCCATGGGCATTGGTTC
Source organism: Saturnia japonica (assembly GCA_033032175.1). NCBI lineage: Eukaryota > Metazoa > Arthropoda > Insecta > Lepidoptera > Saturniidae > Saturnia > Saturnia japonica. Next base: position 12,070,920 of record CM065305.1, read on the forward strand.
TGGCGTCGACAACCAAAAACTATAGTCTTCTCTTTGAGCGAAATCACAAACGTTATTCAAATTACAGAACATGTATGGCATTGTTGAGAACTTGCGCAGGCAACTACCTGGAGCACCTGTTAAATAAATAAAAATTGTAGGCAGGTTCCTAAATATAAAAACCAAATGTAGGTAATTACGCAACTATTCTAAAGTTAATTTATATTTGCCGTCGTTTTTGCGTATTGTTATGATTTAGAATGTAGATTACATGGTTACGAAGTACCTAAGTCATGGGTGCACCAGATTTATTGCAGTTTGACACTATATTTTACTAGGTGCGAACGCTCCACACGAGTTGATTAGGTACGCAGTACTTAATTATTTTTATTTCCTAATTTTATTTTTAATCTTATTTTATGATTTTATAGCCTATCATTTTCGGAATGACATGTAGGTACTCCCTGTATCTAAAGTTTCAAATACGTCGAGAATAAATGATAAATGTTTTTTTTAGGATTTTAAAATCTTTATTGATAAGTTTTATCCATACTAATTTACTAATTAAATGCGAAAGTAACATTACGTTTTCACGCCTAAACCGCTCAACAAATTTCGATGGCTTTTGGTATAGATATAGATTATATGTTGGAGAAGGACATAGGATACTTTTTATCTCGGTAAAAAAAAATGTTTTTGTTCACGCAAATCATGGATTCAAATCGATGGATAGTAAATTTTTTTTTTCGATTTCTAAAAGTATTATTAGCAATTCATATAGCGTATCAATCGTCGAATGACATTTACTTCCCTTGTACAAAAAAATAAAAATCAGCGAAGCCACAAATAGATTAACCAAAAAAACCAAATACCTAATATTCGTGATCAGTGGTTTTATTAATAGATATATTATGTTATGATATTTGGGGGAAAAATACATGTACATTGTGTGCAATCTGTCTGTAGACAGAACTATAGATTTTCGGAGACAAATGTTCAAGATATAATTTTTGAAAAATAAAATAAAAAAACACTAGCTAGTAGGTATTTTGTGGACTAATGAAATGGAATTTGACGTTCAAAAAATTTTTGACTGTCCGTTTGTAAGTCTTTATTTAGCTCAAAAACTGTTTAACCGATTTTAATAAAATTCTATACACGGGTAGTATATTATGTATTTCCTCAAATGATAGGTAATCAAAATTACTAATAATACTTACAGACAAAATAATTAAAATATTATTCATTCTCAACAAATTTTAAAAATATTTATACAGAGTGTATAAAGTTATGCCGCAATAGTTCCATGATAGATGGGCTATAAATTTTATTAACAATACTTGTTGAAACCTTAAAAATTAAATAAAAACTAAAAAATATTCTCAACCAATTTCAATGAAATTTTGTATACAGAGAGTTATAATAGTATATCATTCCGAAATTGATAAGCCAAAAAGGTTATAAAATAAGCTTAAAAAAATACGAGTAAAAAAAACTAACGTATTTACTCTTAAACCTGTTTTGTACAATTAAAATCCTAAATATTACAACGTTCTCGCAAATCGCCGTTTCTGCTATATATAATACATATTTTATACTGCAAAACGATTTATTAAAAAAGGTTTTGTTTTGTCGATTTAAGTAGAACCGCCGCTAAGTCATAAATCACTTGAATAGTAATAAATTCAATATATTATTTACTTACCTAAATCTTGACCATGAGCTTTGCCATTAGCAACGATATGAATTAATGAAAATCCTTCCCACAGCGGTGATGTTCCTGTAGGACACTGTGGTATCAATCTCGTTTGCGAATGTATAGTGAAATAAAAACCACGTGATTTTGGTAGCGGTGGTGGTGGTGCGGGTGTACCTACACGACCTCTAGATCCTTGGAAGCCCTCGAGACCTCTTATTCCTTTACGACCTCGGATCCCCTGTAAGCCTTGAGCTCCTGGCAATCCGGTGAGTCCTACTGGACCTACGTCACCTCTTTCACCTTTTCTTCCGGGTATGCCATTAAGCCCAAACTTTCCTGGCATTCCAGCTTGTCCAGGTCGACCGTCAGGACCTGGTAAACCGGGTTCACCGCGTTCACCAGGTAGAATATCAGACGGTAGAAGGCCTTCACCTTTGTCACCTTTTATTCCTTTAGGTCCAGCTATTCCATAGAAACCTTCTTCACCCTCGGATCCTCTTTCCCCTTTGATTCCTTGAAAACCAATTGGACCTGTAAATCCATCCAAGCCAAACTCTCCAGTTTCTCCTCTTTCTCCCTTTAATCCTTCCAAGCCTGGCCAACCTTGTTCTCCCCGTGGACCCTTCGGACTTATAGCAATACCTGGCTCACCTAGGTCCCCGTTATATCCCTTTAATCCAGGAGCTCCTTCCATACCACGAGCTCCAGGTATACCCTGGAAACCCTGTCGCCCCGGTCGTCCATCATTTCCTATGTCACCTTTAGGACCTTGGAAAGTCAATCCTGGTTGACCAGGAGTACCTACAGGTCCATCAACACCATATTCACCAGGTGCGCCTTTTTGACCCATGGGGCCAGGCCAACCAGGAAGACCATCAATTCCTGGTTTACCTTGTTCACCTCTTTGAGCATTTTCACCATTAAGGCCAGGAAAACCTTGAGGACCCATGGAACCACGTATTCCTTTCCTTCCAGTGACTCCGTCATCTCCATACTCCCCTGGAAATCCTTGCTCTCCACGCTGTCCTTTTTCACCTTTTTTTCCAGGGAAACCAGGCACTCCGTATTCACCGACAGGACCAGGGAAGCCATCCATTCCGATGTCACCTATGTCACCTTTGGTTGCTGGTGTTAATGTACTAACGCCTATGTCTCCCATTTGACCCTTAATTCCTGTTAGCCCCCTTTCTCCTATTGGGCCTTGGAATCCTTGGTCGCCAGGAAGCCCAGGAGCTCCCATCCTGCCTGGTTCTCCATAATAACCCCTATTCCCTTTTACACCTTTTTCACCTCTACGGCCTGTAGGACCTTGTTTACCTTTTACACCGTCGAATCCATGTCTCCCAGGAAAACCAGGAGACCCTGGAGTTCCTGTATTCCCTAGTTCGCCAGATTGGCCGGGTGTACCACTTTCACCTATATTGCCTTTTGGTCCAGTAAAACCGACTCTTCCTGGATAGCCTATATTACCCTTTTCACCCTTATATCCTGCTGGTCCTTCTATGTTTAAACCTGGCATTCCTTGTTCACCTTTTTTACCTCTGGAACCAGGTAAACCGGGTCTTCCAAAAATACCATCAAGTCCATGATCTCCAAAGTCTCCTTTCATGCCCTCTGCACCATTTTCCCCTCTTAATCCTTGTGGTCCTGTAAAGCCTTTATCTCCCATTTCTCCTTTTAGACCTTGCCAACCCTCCAAACCAGGCATTCCTGGCTTACCTAGGTCACCTCTGAAACCTTTTGGACCTTGTGGCCCTATTAAACCAACGCGTCCAGGTTCTCCACTAAAACCTGGAGGTCCGGGCTCTCCGCGATCTCCGATTTGTCCAGTTGATCCAGGCCTTCCAATCATCCCGGGGAATCCAGGAAAACCAACAGGACCAGTTTCACCTGTCCATCCTCTAGGTCCAAGGCGTCCACCTTCTCCCTTCATTCCTTTAGGTCCTGTATCTCCTTGCAAGCCATTGTTTCCTTGTAAGCCAGGTTCACCAATTGGACCCATCTTTCCCGATAATCCAGGTCGACCAGGAAGTCCTGCAGCTCCTTGTATTTCAACACCGCTAAACCCTTTGCGGCCCTATGAAAATATAAATTATTTATTAACTTAATTTTATTTGAATTAACTTCAATTTGGTACATGCATGAAAGGCATGAAATTGGTGTTTCGGAATCGGCTATTCGAAGTTTAGATAATGATTCATCCATCTAATCTAATAAATTTTCCGAAGATATGCCAACTTGTTATGCTAGATTGGGTGTCTGAGAGATTCAGGATTGTTATTCGATAGAGTAACGTTTATTTCAGCTCAATAATATTAGGTCCTTACATATGAAATTAGCGTTATAGATGATAAAAGTAAAATGAAAAACATATTATGAAATTATACATTTAATCAATCGAAGTATGTACCATTATTGTCTATGCACTTTCGCCATTTTAAATGTAGTTTATTAATTCCAATCCATTTTTCATCACAAGTAACAATACGATCCAAAATTCCCTTGTTATTGTGACGGTTGAGTAATGTAATGCAAAACTCAATAGGTGTTTGTTGGCGTGCTTCAGTCAATTCATGCGGTACCCATTTCTCGAGCTTTTTCAGTTTTCCTCTTTGTTTCAAGTGAATATTTTTTTTATCACTCACACCGAAGCCTGCCGCTAACCCTGATGTGGTTTGCGAATGATCCGCTTCAACGATCACCTTTGATTCTTCATTTTCAACTAGGATCTCCGGCCGTCCACGGGGTTTGTTTCGTAGGTCAAAATTTCCAGAACGAAAACGTTGGAACCAAAAATCTACCGTGTTTTCTTTTACAGTAGCTTTCCCATACACATCATTAATCCTTCGAGCTGATTCTGCAGCGCTGATGCCACAATGGAACTTATATTCGTAAATAAGGCGATATTTTAAATTTTTTATTTTGTGAAAATAAAGACGTCAAAGAAAAATAAAATGGTGCGAAAACAAATGAATCACTAAATTCGAAACACAAATACACAAGCCTAAATTTGGAATAAATTTAAATTTGGAATTTCTAACCAGACGCCAAATATTTGAGATCAAAGTGACCAGTTCAACAAAAAGCCAATTTCATATGTAAGGACCTAATAATAGACAATTAATTAATTTATAATAATTATTATGTATCATTCCATTTTATTATTTTCGAGTAATTAGTATCTATCACATTAGTTGGAGCGATTGTAGGCGGTGCCCAACGTGGCCCATAATAACTGAACTTATAGCCGTTTTAGGTAACCTTATGTTAGTGTGTTTCTTATTTAACTCGTGAATGACATTATATAGGTTTCCTCCAATTTTGATCAAATAACACTTCGAACTGTTCAAAATATGGTACGGAAGAGTACCTACCTATATGTACCTACATCTGCACAGAACATAGGCAATAAGTTTAAGAACATATTCAATATTGAACACAGATAATAATCGATAGCTAGAATACAGAACACAGAACAGGCTCAGACTGTTTAGAGGACATCATAAAATAGTGGACTCATGATTTTCGAGATAGGTAGGAGCGGATTTGAACAGCTTCATGTAAAAATACGTTGTTAATCTGAATATTTTATCGAAATAAATTTTTGTGTAATACTTTAGGGTACTGTAGAAGGCGATATGTTAGATGAGATATATCAAAATAATGTTCTAAAGAATTGTAGTTCTTCATAATCAAAATGCCTAGAGAAACGTCCGCGATGGCATATGTATATTTTCTAAGGTTGACTCACAGTAACCATTTTTATGTTTAACATCCTTTTTCTCAAATTTGTGTTCAACATAATAATTTAAAATACTACATACATTATTTGTGAAGCTATATTCTCCAATTCAGTACCTATTAATCTTCGCGCATTATTTGTACCTATGAAGTTACATAACATATCACTAAGCCTGTATCCCCGAAGGGTTTGGCAGAGGTGTACATCCACAGTTCGCCGTGTATGTTTTAGGTCCCATGTAATAGGGGGCGAGCCTATTGCTATTGATCGGGTACAAAGCCAAACTCCAAGCTGCTAATGAGAATTTCATAGAATAACACAATAGCACTTTGCTCGACCTGAGAATTGAACCTAAGACCTCGAGCACAGCTGTCGCGTTTAGGACCACTAGGCTAATGAGGCAGTTATGAACTGTTAATATTAAAGCGATAACCTCTAAATCCGGTTTTTTACACATAAAATTGTACGAAGAACGAAGCTGGAGTGGCTCGCTAGTTTATATTTAAAACTAAGTCGCAAAATTTGTGCGTAAAAATATTATTTTATTTCTGTTTAAAAAACAAGATCTTAGGCTCTACAATATACTAGCGGGGTATCCGCAGCTCTGCACGCGTTTATTGCGCAGTAATTATTTACAACCCGTAATTTTATTTATACTCATATTATTGACAATTCATATAGTCAGTCTGTCAATTGATGAATGACATATTATAATACTTCCCGTGTACACATTATTTATTATACTTTTTTTTACTATGCCTAAATGTATTGTTGATGATTCTTATAGCCTATTAATTGCGGAATGATGTATGATTCTTGTGTACAAATTTTCATAAGACCGGTTTTTAAATTAAATCTGAACATACATACAACAGACAGAAAGAGAATTTATTTTTAAAGACATATGAGTGTTCTGTGTCCTTTATATGTCCATCGGGAAATTTGGAGAAAATATTACATGTACAAACATGACAATAGATATATTAATATAGATAAGATATAAGACTTACTCTTGGTCCAATTGGTCCGTCTGGACCTACATCTCCAGGTATACCAGTTTGCCCTTTTAATCCTATAACACCCGCACGTCCTGGGGATCCTGAGTATCCCTGTTCTCCAGCATCTCCTTGTTCTCCATCTACACCGGAATCACCTTTTTCACCAGGAATTACAGCTGTATCCATATCTCCACGAGTTCCTTTGTGACCTTTATTTCCTACATAACCGACTGGTCCAGACTGTCCTTGGCCACCTGGTTCTCCATAAGGACCGATATCACCTTTATCTCCAGGAAAGCCTTTCAAGCCTTTGGCTCCAGGTAACGTAATTCCTGGTATTCCTGGGTTTCCTCGAATACCAGGGAACCCGTCATATCCCATATCCCCACGCTGACCTTTTCTTCCAAGTATGCCTATTATAAAAACATGTGTTTGTTAACCTGAACGTCATTATATACAGACATATTAAACTAATGTAAACAATTTTCATCGAAGGTGAGATTTGTTCAAAATTTTTACCTTTTAATCCAGGAAAACCAGGTAGACCCTTGGCACCTTTAGCATTAATTCCATGAGCCACAGATTCACCCACTTCTCCACGTTGTCCTACTTCACCCGTATCACCAAATTCACCCCTAAAAATATTTATTGGTTACTAGACTTTCACATATTTGTTTTTATTTGACGAAAATTTTAATGGTCCAAAACGAACTGATGTATAAAGTTCTTTAATGTTCAGTCAAAATATCGATTTTTATTCTTATATTCATACGATCTCTGTTAAGTATGTCTGACATTAAGTAGTAAGTACCTAAGTGACCGTCCAACCAGAACTTTGAACCAAGAACCAAATTTATTCGGCTGATTTTGTATATTGTTTATTTTTTGTAACAACAAGTTTTTTATAGACTTTTAGGTTTGATTAAATGAATTAAGTGAAAACTATGGTTGTATCTATTGGTTGTAATACTTTAATTATGTGAAGAAATAATAGTATAAGAAATAGGAAAATGTCGTTTACTTGATTCCACTATCTCCCTTGTCACCACGCAGGAATGCGATGGGAATATCTGCCGATACACCAGGCCAACCAGGATATCCATCACGTCCTCTTGTTCCGTTGCGTCCCGGGTGTCCAGGCAAACCTAAATCGCCTTTTTTACCTTTAAGGCCCTTTATACCAAAATCGCCCACTAGTCCGGGCCATCCTGCATTTCCTGGTAGACCAACAAGTCCCATGAAACCTGATGAATAAAAAGTTTATGTACCGTTATAATAACCCAAAAGTAGTGTTTTTGAGATAAATACACTTTAGTGTTTTCCTACGTCGGAATAAGCTATTTGTAACTAAAACTATATTTGTATTTGCAACTGATTAATCAGATATATATTAGGTAGTTTAAGATTTTGGTTTTCAGCTAGGTAAAGAATCAGAAAATATATCAATGTTTCGTAACTTAGCTACCATTTTATGTTAGAAACGCAAATCTTTGAAAGTGTCGCATTCATACCATTATTTGTTTTACTGGGAGGCAAACAAAATCTTCTATTTATACGGTTTCTGAATAATTTGTGAGGTAAAACAAAGCGACGGACGATAAAGAGGTCTTCTGGCTAGTCACGTCACCCCACACGATTTCATACTTTACAACCGCCTCATCATAATATATTATGGTAAGTATCATTATCAATGATAAAATGTAACTTTTATACCTGAGTCTCCTGGTAAACCCGGCTCTGCTTTGGTTAGAGATTGGGGTGGTTCTATGAGGATCCCCTTGGATCCTTGTGGACCTTGCGGTCCCGCCATACCAGACTGGCCTTTATTGCCTTTCGGTCCCTTTGGTCCAGGTATACCTGACATACCGGCCATGCCTTTTTGACCACGTGGTCCTGGTAGTCCTTCGAACCCGGGGTAACCTTTTTGACCTGTGAATCCATCATCCCCTCTCTGTCCCATTGGCCCTGGTTGTCCTAAAATTTAATTTTTAAATCTATATTAATAATAAAGTGGTAGTGTTTATTGATTGTTTATTTGTTAAAACACGCTAATCTCTGGAACTACAGGGCGGATTCAAAAAGTTCTTTTTGTATATAATTTGCCACTCAGCTAGCCTTGAATAATATTAGCGTTTTTTTTTTTTTTTTATCTGAATTTTTTTTTTTTTTAGGGGCTTTTGTCCCTAAAGGCATGCCAGTCCCATTATAACCTATACAACCTTGAATAATATTAGCGTTAATAATAAAATTAGCGTTTTGTTGAACTGGCCACTTTGATCTCAAATATCTGGCGTTTGGTTAAGAATTCCCAATTCAAATTTATTTCAAATTTAGGCTTGTATATTTGTGTTTCGAATTTAATGATTCATTTGTTTTCGTACCATTTGATTTTTCTTTGACATCGTTCTTTTCACAAAATGGAAAACTTTAAATATTGCATTATTTACGAATATGAGTTTCACCGTGGCATCAGAGCTACAGAAACAGTTTGAAGGATTAATGATGAGTATGGGGAAGCTACTGTAATAGAAATCACGGTACGTTTTTGGTTCCAACGATTTTGTTCTGGAAATTTTGCCCTACGAAACAAACCCCGTGGACGGCCGAAGATCATAGTTGATAATTAAGAATTAAAGGTGATCGTAAAAGCGGACCCATCGCAAACCACGTCTGAGTTAGCGGCAGGCTTTGGTGTGTGTGATAAAATAATTTTAATTCACTTGAAACAAATTGGGAAAGTGAAAAAGCTCGAGAAATGGGTACCGCATGAATTGACTGAAGTGCACCAACAATCACTCAGTGCTTTGTTACATTACTCAACCGTCACAATAACGAGGGAATTTTGAATCGTATTGTTACTTGTGACGAAAAATGGATCCTTTATGACAATCGGAAATGTTCATCACAGTGGTTGAACCCAGGAAAACTGACCAAATTCTGTCCCGAGCGAAAGTTGACTCAGAAAAAGGTACTGATGAGTGTTTGGTGGATCAGTGTTGATGTCATTACAGCTTCTTAAGATCTGGCCAGACGATAACGGCAGATCTGTATTGCCAAATATTGCAAATCGTGATGGAAAAGCTAGCCGTTAAACAACCGAGACTAGTCAATCTCTCTAGCCCACTGCTGCTTCAGGACAACGCTAGACCCCATATTTCACGACAGATAATCGCTAAATTAGAGGAACTGCGGTTGGAATGTCTGCGACAACCACCATACTCCCCGGATCTTGATCCAACAGATTACCAATTTTTTCGGAATTTGGACAATTTCGTGCTAGGAAAAAAATTGAATTCCGATGAGGCTTTCCAAACCACCTTCAAAGATTTTATAGATAATCGCTTTCACAAATTTTTCAGCAATGGAATCAATGTACTACCTATAAAATACCGAAACTGCTTAGATAATATGGTACATACTCAGGGCCGGCCCATTCACATAGGCGAACTAGGCAACACCCTAGGGCGCCCATATTTAGGGGGCGGTAATTAGCAGCATCGAAATTTAAATAGTTTATTTACAACTTGAAAATACTTCGATATTTTACCCATTTTTCTACCAAATTTTTTTTTAGTTTGACAATACTGCTCGACAGCGACACCCACCCGCCTGCACCTGTATGTCCTGCGCAAATCGTGATCAAATCTTACAAAACTACTTTAAGGGCGACTTGCACAAAAAAAAAATCAGTTTTAGCCTAAGTTCCGTTTAGTTGAGTTAAAATTAATGTAACTGTCAATCTTAAATCTGATTTAAGGATTTGGTTTAATCCGCCCTAAATCTCGATCAACTAACCATAGAACAATATACTTTGAACGAGAGCATCTCACAATCCATTAACAATTAGCTAACACACATGGTGCGCTCTTGGACATTTACGAAGACCATATTCCGATGAGTTCGTCTGGAAATCAAAATCGAGTTCAGGCTCAGCCTATTGCCAAAAAAATCGTGAATTTCATGTTTATTGTTTCTCTTGTTGTATAGTACAATATTTTGTTCGAAAATACTAGCAAACTTCTACAATTCAAAGATTTGGATCTGAACGCTGCTTTAATACAAATGCTCTCCTAAAACAATTTCCCTCAACTTTGTAGAAGTGTTTGGGTTACGAAAAAATCCTGGTAGATTCAAGGGAAATTAAAAAGAAACCGAAGATAAGGCAGTTTAATTATAAAGCGGAAGACGAGCCAATACATGTTGAGGAAGATGAGTTAAAAATAAATATTTATTTTGCTGTGCGATAAAGGGTTTATTTACTCAGATAAACGATAAACAGAATGAGACTGATGCTAACTGCTATATTAGCTTCTCAAATTATGGAATGAACTACTTCCCATATACAAAATTTCATTGAAATAAGTTCAGAATTAATGAAAATCGAAATTTTAGGAACTTCTTTTTTAGATTCCTAATGACTTAAACTTCCCGTACACAAAATTTCATCAAAATCTGTCAAGTATAAAAAAAATATTCTTGTTTTCGATATTATATTTTTATCGACTTCTAAAAGTAATTTTGATCAATTTTTTCAAAATGTCATAAGAATTATGTAGTCGCGCCGTTTTTGAGTTAACAGATACAGATAGTCAGACAAATAATTAATAATTTCATATTTGTGATCGTATCGTTCATAAAGTATGCCTATCTGGAAATTTGTAAAAAAATAACTGTACAGACAGAACTACAGAATTACTAACATAGACTAGCGGTGTGCCCGCGGCTGCGCACGCGATTATTATTACGCAGTAGTTATTTACATCCCGTCATTTTGTTTTTACTTAAATAATTTACATTTTATACAGTATAACAATTGAGGAATGACATGTATTTTCAGTGTACAATTTTCATCAAAATCAGTTGAGACTTTTTTTTTATTATTTCCAAAAATCTCATTGACAATTTTTATAGCCTATTATTATTATTATCAGTTATTACATGTAATTCTTACTTATATCTAGTCTCTATTCGATCAAGTCAATATCTTTATTACATTTTAATATGATTTCAAAAATATACGTCATATTTTTATTTTTATATATAAATCTAAAGTAATTTCTATTATGTATACAATAAATTATATTTAGTAAAATTTTAACATAAGTAAAGTCAATTTCATACCGATTAACAAATATGTTAATAAGATAGTCGACTCAAGTATCGTAGCGGTCGACAATACAAATTTATAACGAAAGGAATAGTCATAAAATTTGTTGGAGATACAGAACTGGTAATAATATCTTTGCTTCTTTCAAAGTTACATAGAACGATAACTAGCGAAAGGCTAACCAGGGAATGGATTTGTAAATCCAGAATTCGGATACAGTGACGAGACTACGAGGTCTAGATACTAAGCCGCTTCTTAATACATAACTTTTATTTAATTTAACCTAAAATACGCTCAGAAAGCTCTGATACGTAGTAAAGTACGCGGTTATACCCGCGATGGAAAATTCCTTTCATATTAAATGATCTTTCGAATTCTTCCAAACTGCAGCAGTAGGTGTAGCCTTTATTGACGTCATGCCAACCTGGATTTATCAACCATCGGATCTTGTCGCAGATATCTTTACATAGGATATGTTCGTTCACTTCGGGGGGGAGACAGGCCTATCAATCATGGAATGACATACTTCCCGTGTACAAAATTTCGTGAAGATTACTGTACATTTATTCGTCAAATAATTTTTCAATATATTGTACAAACTAGCGGTGTTCCCGCGGCCCCGCACGTTAGTAGCAGTAGTTATTTACTTTCCGTAATTTTATTTTTACCTATATTGTTAACAATTCGTATATTGCCGTATCATTGAGGAATGGCGTGTATTTCCCGGTCGATTTCTAATGTATTATTAAAGATTGTTATAGCCTCTTTATTATGATATGATGTATGCTTCCCATCTACAAAATTCAATTAGAATCGGTTAAGAATTCATAAAAAAATTATCTATTAACTTATTTTACGATTTCTATATGTGATATTGATAATTCTTATAGTCCATCAATTATGTGATTAGTGTGATTACTTATACTTCTTGAGTACAAAATTTCATCAAAATCGGTTAAGGATCAATGGATTTTTTTTGCGATTCCTAATAATGTAATTGAACATTTTCATAGCCCATGCTTCATAGAATGATTTATACTTCCCGTGTACAAAATTTCATCAAGTACAGCCAAGAATTAACGAAAATATTTTTTTACGATTTCTAAAAGTAATATTGAAATTTCTCATACCCTATCAATTGGCCAATCACATTTAAGCATCCCGTGCACAAAATTTCATAAGAATCGGCCAAGACGTTTTTTAGTTAAATCGGAACATACAAACAAACAGACAGACAGACAAACAAAAAAAATATATAATGGCATATTCGTGATCAGTATTCTTCATAACTATTGTATGCTTATTGGGAATTTTTGGAAAAATATGAAATGGACAGACAGAACTACACATTTAATTAAATAGATTTTATCAAAATCGGTTAAGAATAAACGAAAATATTTTTATTGGATTTTTTACTATTTCTTAAATTTATATTGAAATTTCTTATAGCCTATCAATTGTCCAACGATCACATAAGCTTCCCGTGTAGAAAGTTTCATGAGAATCAGTCAAGCCATTTTTGAGTTAAATCTGAACATACAGACAAAATGTTTTCTATGCCATATTCGAGATCAGTTTCCTTCAAAATTCGGGAAATTCCTTCCTATCGGGAAATTTGAAATAAAATATTAATGTATTATATTAATCAATATAGATAACTTAACTTTAAGTATCATTGTTAAGTGTAGCGACATCTCTCGCCACAACTGGCGCATCTATCGAGCCACATACGACGCATCCTACATCGCGCTATAGAAATTAACGCAACAATTGAGTATATATACAAGAACCAGACTACAACCGTTGGGCAGTAGCACCCGTCTGGCCGGAGGATCCTCCCTTATCTATGGCGGATGAGGAACTTTACTACTCAGTTCCCTCACCTCCGCTAAATTAAGTTTAGTTAACAGTTTTTTGTGAGGCCGCCGTCGGTGGCTGCTGACGCCTAGCGCCGCCACTGTCTGGAAGACTGTATAAAGTTAGAAGAATCTCTTAGTCATGCAGACTCTAATTATTTTGATGCAACAGAGTTATGTAGGGAATTATAACCTATTGTAATTAGAATATCGGACAACACTATGTCACAAGAAGTTTTAAATTACATCTGTAAAAATGGCGTAGTAGAAACTCTCATAAAAGGGCGCTATTCCAGTCTTTCGCCTAAGGCGCCAGAAATGTTCGGGTCGGCACTTTACATATTTCGATTGATTATAATATGTATAATTTCATAATATTTTTTTCATTTTACTTTTTCCATATAAAACGACAATTCCATATGTAAGGACCTAATATATTATTAGGCATATTATATGAATCCTTACGATTGCAAATTCCTTTATCATTAAGACAATTTCAGTTTAAGGGGTAGAATTACATACCTTGTTTTAACTTAGTTATTGGTTTAGTAATACTTATAAAGTGTCTTAAATAAAAAAGGTATTAAGATACGTTTTGACGAAAATTGAATTTGTATCATCGTAAAACCAACTTTGCCTAAAGAACTAATAAACAAAATTAGCTGTCAATGTTAAAATATAACTTGGTGTGTATTAAATAACGAAGGACGAACGAACAAACGAGTTAATCGTTTTGTGAAGTACTAAAAAAATACATGGAAAATAAAATAACTAAAAAGAATGTAGAGACGCTGCACGCTAGCAACAGTAGTCGTGCTCTGTGGACAACCAGACAACGACGGGCTTGTAGGATGATTCTTGCTGGAGCCGCATCGCAACGTGGAGACCGTAATATATGATTAAGATTGTTCGAGGCAACCCACTGAGTCGGAACCCGACAAGAAGATTATTCTGGCTTGAGCTTGTCGGATTATGAGGATGGATGATCAAGAATAGTTACCATGTCACTTACGAACAGCGATAACATTAGACATGCGAGGTTTGGGGTGGCTATTTAGGGGAGGTTGGAGGCCACTGGGGGCAACCTCAAATAAACAGACATAATTCTCACTTGGGTTGTCGGACCGTGCACATCTTTACAGGCTTGCAGTTAACCCTGATTACATCTACATCCTGGTGTCTCTGATAATCTATCCTGATGTCTCTCTCTCTCTCCGACACATATATGTATTTGTTATTAAATATAAAATTATTATTATTATGTGCAATATAAATACTGTTTAACTAACTACACATACTGTAGGTATAAGTTGAAATTACGTGGATAAATATATTTTTAAGTAGTTGGCTACATCGGAAGCTGGTGGTAGGAACTCCACACTGCCTTAACGCAAAACCATTGCATTTGTACTCGCTAGGTTCATTTCGTGAGTATTTGGTTGTTAGTACCTGATCAGGGTCTTATGATGAAACCAGGAATTGATCATAGGAACTCCTCATTGCCTTAAAATAACACCACTGAATTCGTACTCGCTAGCTTCGTTTCGTAATTAGTTGGTTGTTAGTAAGTCCTCGATACCTTAACGCAAGAACATTGAGTTTGTACCTACTTTTTAGGGACAATCCAAAAAAAATCACCGTGATGGGTTTATGAGTCGGTCACAATCCTATCACCCAGCACATTTTCCTTTCATATTGTAAATTATTACCTTTAAGCCGATCACAGACATTATGATCTACCAGAAAACTCTCAGGTGTACCTGCACACTGCATAGGTAGACCGGAGTGTGTATTGAAAAAAACTGCGTATTTTTTTAGAACTACGCAGGCGACCAGTGTAAAATCGATAACTGAGAAACTTTTTTGATTGACAGTCGTAAACCTGTGCATGCGTACGTGCCTATACACGCTACGAAGTTCAACTCGCCTGTGCAGACACACCTGCACAGGTAAATCTCTCCAGTAGACCTTTGCCCGTATACCAGGCATACAAATAAAAAGAGTCAAAGCTCTTAATATATTCAGTCATTAGGAACTTGGTTCTGTCGAGTCACTAGTTCGTCTCGATAACCAAAACTGCGGACAGCAGATGACAACTCAAAGTGAAAACATTTTTTCGTCGCACGGAGCATACAGGTGTTTGAATAACTACAAAAACGCTAATAAGAAATATATAAATTAGCTAATTCCTTTCGCCTACAATATCCTGCTAATCGCTAATGCATTAAATACAGGAAATATCATACGGACGGGGTCGTAAGCACAACTAGTACCTAGATAATATAAAACCGTTCAACTTCTATACATAATTTGCCCCACTTTAAAGTAAAATGTTTAACTTTAACAAAACAACCCACGCGAGTGTAAAAGAATGCCTTTACGGACACTAGGCTAGCGAAGCCTTGCCGCAAATATGTCATCGGTCTCAAGCTGATACGATATCTAGACGTTTATATAACATAATATATTTGTTTTATCGAGATGGTTCACTATAATGTTCATAACAATGTTAGGCGGCGCTATGGTCGAGCCTTTTACTTATTTGAAAGACCAGAACAATGTGTGCTAGGCCGTCTAGTATATATTATACTACATCTATGGTCTACTATATATATAAAATGTAATGTTTTTATTTTAGACCAGGATCGAAGCCTTTAAAAATGGTAAAAAGTGAAAAAAATAATAGTAGGATGAAACCCATTAGAAAAGAAGGGGAATATGATAAAAATGAAACGAAAAATAAATTACGGGCGATCTGAGTTCGGGAAGTGGGAGGGGGTGAGTTTTTAAGGGTAAAAAATGGTTTATATCGATTTCCGGCAAAACTACAAGTCTTATTGAAAAAAATAAAATGGCAAAGTTGTAGGTAATAAAAAGATCTACAACTTTTATATTTACAATTTTTTTACATAACCTCAAAATTTATGTGAAAAATTCAAATAACCAAGTTTTTGGTTTTTTATTTTTATTTCATGAAAAAAAAAATTCTACGAAATTTGGTGAAAACATATCTTTTTATGTCCCAAATACACTGTAATTTATTTCATTTAAAATATTTATTTTTTCACCTTATTTTGACTTAATATCAAAAAAGCACTCTAATTTTCAATCGAAAATTCTAGCGTCAAAATATTAGCTTTTTTTTTTAAAAGTCGGTGTGCTTTTTGTTTGTTGAAATCTCTACTTTCTGATGGTTTAAAAAGATATATACATTACTATAGTAAATGTTCTCAGAAAATGCAAAAAATCGAAAAAAACTCGAATTCGATTTTTTAAAAAATCATTATCTACAATTTCATCAAAAAAATGATGAATTCATGAAAAAAATTAATCCTTTTATTTCCTATGTCTTGAACTACAGAATGTAGCTATTGCAGTCTCATCATTATATTGACTTTGACAAGTTCGATAAATAAAAGCTGAGGTTAAAGTTTCAAATTTTTTGTATTGGAAAAGGAGTTTCTAATGGGGTTCATCCTACTGTTATTTTTTTTTGGTTTATAATATTATCGACTCTGTTCTATTTATATAGGTAGGTATATGAGTTTGATAACCTCCAACATTGTTTGAAAGTTGGTACATCTAGATGTTTTTTAATAGAGATGGTTTTTACTCTGTTCTTGAACGTTATTACGATGCCACATAATTGTGGCATCTAGTAATGTATTAAATTAGGCATAAATATTTAAATAAAAAGAACAATAATACAAAAAGTCAAAATTAAACAATAATATCATTCATTTAAAAAAAGTTGGGGCCTGTATCTAAAATATCATAAAATAAGTACCTGACGGGCAGAACGGGCAGTCATCACCGCGTTCTCCTAGTAAACCGTCGAAACCAGGCTGACCAGGCTGGCCAGGTTCACCAACAATGCCCGGAGGCCCTGGTGGCCCATCTTCTCCAGGCGGTCCTGCTCCGTAAACACCCCTTCCTGGGTATCCAGGCGCTCCTATAAATCCTGGTTCACCTCGTTCTCCTCGAAGACCAGGTATACCATCTAGGCCTGGTGTACCTTCCTCACCGTCTGGTCCTCTAACGGTGGCTCCTTTAAACCCTTTAGGTCCCATTATTCCTTGTGCTCCTGGAAATCCTTGAGGTCCTTGCAGACCGGGTAACCCTTTGAAACCGTCATTTCCAGGTTCTCCTTTTGGTGAAATACCTGGAGCTCCCCTCCTACCCGGAAATCCTTTTGTCCCAGGCAAGCCAGGTAATCCCATTATACCAGGTAGACCTGGTGGACCATCAAACCCAGCTGGCCCTACAGTTCCTGGAAACCCTTCAGGGCCTTGTGGTCCGGCAGATCCAGGTAGTAAAGGTTCATTTAAAGTCTCATCAAAAATTCCTGGCACTCCAGGTGGTCCTTGTGGTCCAGGATTTCCAGATCTTCCGTCCTCTCCCATTGCTCCTGGTATTCCATCTTCACCATCGGGACCAGCATAGCCCGGTGCGCCTTTATCTCCTTTCGGGCCAGGTGGTCCATCTTGACCCCTATGTCCAGGTTTACCTCTTGGACCTTCATCACCTTGGTCTCCTTTGTAGCCTTGTGGACCGTTGATACCGTAAGACCCCTGTTGTAAAGAAAATATATATTTACAAACGTTCCTTTTTATTTTAAAAAGTATGGATTTAGCTATATTTTTTTATACTCACTATTTGACCTCTTGATCCGATATCTCCTTTAATTCCTTTAACACCTCGTTGACCAGCTAAACCTTTGTCTCCTTTTTCTCCTTTTGTTACAACACTTATGTTGTGATGAACTTGGTCAATAACGACCACCGGTGATCTACCTGGTGCACCTGTTTCTCCTTGATCTCCTTTTTCACCTGCTGGGCCTATGGTGTCATCACCAGTAGAACCTCTGTATCCTGATTCGCCTTTTACACCGATTGGACCCTGAAAGAGATCAACGCTAAGTTTAACTTACGAATTTTGTGTTTTCGTATACATATTTATAAAATTGTATTGTTAGAAAATAAGTCGAAATATGGTGTGAAAAAAATAGAATACGGGTAAATCACGGAAGAGTTTTTTGTTTGTTTGCTCAAAAACGCTAACCTAAACCCTCAGCTAACCTTAATTAATGATTTTTGTTAAGTAAGTCTGAAATGGAAGTTCCCGAACTGCTTTATCCGCGTGCGTTCAGGCGTAATGATAAATTTTACGTAAATACAAAATCTACAAAAATAGCTAATATCTAAAAAAGTTCGCGATAGCATTATATACCTATCTCTTCTTATACATAAGCCACAATAAGGTATTTTGGGACAAAAAATTGATGAGTATTAAAAAGTTATTCATGAACATTAAATTTTAGGCGTGGCATATTAATCCTTAAGAACAAAAGTTACTTCATCATAAAGAAAATTTTATGAAGACAAACTTTTCTTTTTAAAGCATGCTATTTGGACACATAGTTTAGAAGATAATGGATAATTAATAGTATATTACGCACCGAGGATGATGTCCTACTTTTCTCCCTGTGCGTTTACAATTTTTTTCTCCTCCGGGATGAAAAGTTAATATGTATAAAATTTATATATTTTATATATAAACACGCAGTTGCTAGGTTACCGGGAGATAAAGTAAAGTACGCGCATGCGCACATTTGCCATATGACCGGGAGAGAATCGGGTACTTTTCTCCCGCGTGACAGGGACTAAAAGTGAACTTTTCATCCCGGAGGAGAAAAAAATAATTTGTACTTACGGGAAGTGAGATCAATTACGATAGGCAAAACGGAAGCGGTGGTGGCGCAGTGCGGTTTTTGTCGGATAAAATTAACACGGATGAAACCATAGATGTAGTATAAATATACATCTATGGATGAAACTGTGGCGCACGGCTAGTTCTTTATAATTGCTTATTTCAAAAAATTGACTTTACAGATAACATATGCACAATGGTGAGTCTAAAGCTTACTTAATTATTATAAATAGAACGTTACTTTCCGTATCAGGACCAGATTTAGGGAAAAGCAACATGGGATCTTCAAAAATATTAATTTTAGAATTTATTTTGATGATAAAAAAATTATAATCGTGCTAACAAAGAACGAAGTTTATATTCTCGATGAACTTTCTTATAACATCTTAAAGTTTTTTCGTAAATCACATTTAAAATTATTCGGGGCCTCCACTTGTTCGTTGTTCCTTGGCTTCCCAACCTTTATACGGTATGATGGATTAGTCTAAACGAGACGTAGGTTTTAGCAACTCTCGTATTTGTTATACTTTTTTATATATTGATAAGTATACAGTAGGGCTGGCGGGAGACGTTAAGTTTACTAGTGCCACTGAGCACTAGTATGTACATATTATCAAAATTATTTTTAACGAAACAAAAAGAGAACATTTTAACTAGTTTTATATTGTTTTCTAGTAAAAGTAAGAATTTAATGTAAAAGAAGCTACAATTTAATTTTTCTTATTTATAAGTTTATTATGTAAATGGCTGAGCTCTATGTTATAAAAGACTAAAAAAAGTTTAAACAATATTCGTTATTTTTATAGATTCTGTACTGGAGTTGCAGTAAGAAAATACAAAGGAATAGATTTTGTATTATTCCCTTCTTTTCCTGGAATATCACATTAATAAGAAAAATCCACGCCAGCCTACACGTGCTTCATTCAACTGAATAATAGAAGGGAAAATAGCAATAGTGATAAGGAGTGGTAGTGGTATTTGTAGCGCGTCGCATTCCGTGATCAGCCATTGTGTACCCAGTTATCAAAAGCCTCACACAGTGGTATGCGTAGGCCGCGGTCGGCGCAACGTGATACGCCATGACAAAAGCGACATCACCAAATTCTGCCCTATAGCGGTCGCTGTTCTTCTTGAACTGTACTTTACTTAGCACTTACGCTCAACGGAAGTCTGGTCATACGCCGAGTTTGAATATCAAAATTTTACAAAATAAAATCAGCGCCAGTAGGTACAATAAGAACAGATTATTTCTTTTTTAACACTCATATTTATCATCTTTTTAAAATTCTATATTGATTTATTTAAAATGATATAAAAACAAAACGGAAATCTTTACCTGGTCACCTTCTTCTCCGCGCAGGCCACTGTCTCCTCTCCAACCTTGCGGTCCTACTGTACCAGGAGTGCCAAAATATCCGAAATCTCCTTGATCACCTTTTGCTCCCCTAGAATTGACACCTCCCTCTCCTGCTAACCCTTGGCTACCCTTTTCTCCGAAAGGGCCAGGTATACCTCTATCACCAGGAAACCCTATCCTACCAGGTGGGCCCACAGCTCCGTCTACACCACTGCATCCATCCAAACCGGCTAATCCTATTACACCTTCCAATCCTGATGGACCCTTAAATTAATGAAGACAAGATTATCTAAATTATAGAAATCATGGTAAGACATGTCTTGGGGGATTTTAAAAGATAACAATGCGAATAATTATTATACTGTATAGATTACCTAGAAATTAAATTTGTAATCGAAGAAAGATAGGACACAGAGAAACTGGAAATTTCGACTGGTGAAGTAACTTCATCCTACAGAGGATCGCAGCCAAATTATCTTGTGTTATGTTTCTGTGGTAAGTAGGGTTTCCAGAGCTCCCTGGTTCAAGGTTGGCAGCGCATTAGTGATACCTACCTATGGTGTTTTACAAGCGTCTATAAGCTAGAGGTCGATTATCTAAAGCTGGCACGTTCAACACATTTACAGATAGCGCTTGTGTAGTGTCTGTGAATAAGCGCGCGGCGTGACGTCACATCACGAAAAGTCTGCCCGTCTCTCTCTCGCGCGGCCTAGTTTATGAGTGTGAAGGCGACGGTTATTGTTTATCTTTTGCTATTGTTTATTTATACAGAGTGGTCTTTTTGGTTTCATCCGGTTAACGTCAAAAAAGCAAACGGGAGATTATCACAGTGATATGAATGCTAGTAATTATCAGAAGTGGATTAAAGAAAAACTTCTTCCAAATTTACCGCCACAGTCAGTTTTAGTAGTCGATAATGCATCGTACCATAACGTCGTATCGGATCCAGTGCCAATATCAAATTAAAAAAAAGTGACATGTTAGCTTGGTTAGACAAATATAATAGCAATAATGTAATAATCATAATATGTACATAACACTTTTTTTTTTTTATTTATCCACAATGCACCTAATTTTCCTAAAACTTAACTCTAGTCTACACTTAGACTAGAATCCCATTTTGAATCAAAATCAAAAATTAAAAATTAAAAAAAATTGAAAAAATTATTGATCATGCTGTATGGTAAAATTGCATTAGTGTGAGTACTGTGAACGTGCCAGCTTTAGTTAACTCTTAGCCGATTACTATCCGGCGGGCCCGCTTATTGGCCATTTTAGTTGCATAAAAAAGAAAATTTATATAATTCCAAGATAATACCTATGATTGTGATGATAATACCTCGTCTTATTTTGACGTGTCAGTATCTTTTTTAAATAATTTTTGTTTAATGAAATTACATGAATAATAAACTGGGTATATTGGATAATAAAGATTATTATATTAGTCAGTTGTATTTAATGTTATCATTAATATTATGATTATAAATCAGTATGTATAATTAAAGTTTAGTTACCTGTGAGCCCGGAAAACCTCTCGGGCCATACGGTCCATCCACGCCCTGTAAGAATTTTAAACATAAGAAATTTGTTTGGATTCACGAAAATATTAAAAAAATAAATTGTCCATACTCGTTCTCCTTTATCACCGCTATCACCACGATCGCCCCAGTCTCCAACTACTCCGACAACTCCCATTCGGCCTTCGGGGCCATCGTCACCATAATCCCCTTGGTAACCAGGTATGCCCGGGGGTCCAATGTCCCCTTGGTCGCCTTTCAAGCCAGTACAGTCACAAAGGGTTTCGTTACAAACTACCTGTAGGAAAAAAGTATATTTTGTTTTATTTACACTAAAACAATTTAAAGCAATATTATAATTAACAGTATGCATGCCATTATAGACTACATTATCTCTAACCAAATTAGGACACATAAGAACCAATTGTGATATTGAAAAAGGCCAGTACCACTTCTGAAATCCAGTATCGGGAATGTCCTATAGAATTAAATGACAGGCCTTCCGAGGCAACTCCAGAGGTCACTAATACAAAACCCAAAAGTTTTATAGGGAAAGAAACTGAGCAGGAAACAAGCTTTGACCACTACAGAGGAGGAGTGGTATGATGCAGTAGAAAAAACGGAGCCTCGACTAGATATTGCGGTGAGGATATTGTTAAGAAATATTCCACGAGTAGGTTATAATGAATTTGTATAAGTTTTCCAATATTTTCGAATTTTGCAATTGATTTTAAGGTCTATAGTTTTATTTTTATAATAGAGAAGGTACTTAAGTGATATATTTTTCATCACACTTGCACGTAAACTGTGTCATAATATGCAGGCTCTCTTATGTGTAACCCCCTAAATAAAACACGAAGGTCTTTCGTTTTGAATTAACGGTCGAGAACGCCATTAAAATGGCTTTTGCAATTGATGCAATTTTTTACAATTCATTTGGCTGTATGCGTCTTTGCGCTTTTTACGTTTCTATATTCTATTATCTATTAGCGACCCGCCCCAGCTTCGCACGGGTACAATTTACAAAGTGGTATATTTTATATTTAAAAAAGCGTGATTTAGAGTTTATCGCTTTAATATTGACAGTCTTAGCATCATAACTGCCTCATTAGCTTAGTGGTCCTAAACACGACTGCTATGCTCTAGGTTCTAGTTCGATTCTCAGGACGAGCAAAGTGCTATTGGGTTTTTCTATGAACCACAGCACCACACCACAGAGCCGTCATCGTTGCATAAACACAATTTGGCATATTTCCTAATTACTCCTATTAGTCGTTATTCCTAATTTAAAATATGTACATTATTAAAATGTGTAACGTTTCAATTGGGACTATCAATTGTATGTAATAACGGTCGTGCCTTATCGTCAGGACCTCTGACATACATACATACATGGTAAGCATGTGTGAGACCATTGCACTTCCTACTTTTTATTAGAGCGTGGAAATTAAGTTCTTTCGCATAGTTACTAGATGAAGTAAATCACAGTAGTGTATAACGTTGTTACCTTCAGTATTTTCTTCCTGTACGTAGGAGTATCATGGTAGTGGTGATGTTTAATATGGGGGTTATTCTGTTATGGTTACACACTGTCTTTTTTCACTGTTGAACCATTGCAATATTTTGTCATCCAAATTGATGAACTGACGTAGATTGTAAGATATTTGTGGAAAGCGTGTAACACATAACTTGTACAATAATATACATACGCTGTCGAGTATAACCTACTTACTATCCTTCTAATATTATAAATGTTAAAGTTTGTATATTTGGATGTTTGTTAGTCAATAACGTAAAAACGGCTGAACAGATTTAGATGAAATTTGGCACACGGGTACTTCATAACCAAGATTAACACATAGGATACTTTTTGTACCGGTAAATAACTTGGCTTTACGACTGTTATCAATATTTTTTTTGATATCCACGCAAGCGAAGTCGCGGGTACCAGGCCAGTAGTTGCAGAGATTACAAACAACCTACAAACATACAACACTCACAAACCTTACTTCTATATAATAGTTGCCAGCAGGTAGGTTCTTTACGTGTATATGTATAACATTTTGTTGACCGACGATGGCTCATATTTTTTTATACACGAAACAGATTAAAACGGTGTTCTTTATTAATTACAAGATTATATTAATTAAATTAGGTATATAAAAAAAATTATTTTCATAAATAAAATTATTGTTGCAATATTATCTATAGTAAAGTTTTTTTCCATTGCTTATTATATCTCCCAAAGTTACATCAGTTGGACTTTTTTAAATATTTTCTTGCATCGAAGAGAGCACACCTATTGTACCACTACTGCTAGCCGACTCGTAACTAGTTATTACTAGTATCGTAACCTTTTTTTTAGTTCGAAACTAAAACACGACTTCCGTGACTTTTGTCAACACCCGTATCAATGATCACGAGGCGGCTAATGTTCATTTGGATTGTTAATTTTATGTTTTTTTTCTCCAATTTAGTATACGATAAACGTAAATTATGAGTTTTTTTAAGTATTAATGAAAAAAGGGTTTTCATTACGATACATGTATTTTATCAGCAACTTTTGACATATCTACAAAGATATGAGCAATTTAAAGAATTCTGATCACTTGTTTATGTACGTGAATTTTATTATTAAGCCATTGTGGAATTAAAAAAGTATTGTGTGTACTTATGTACGCACGTAAGGAATTATACCTCTTTGGCGTAAAAAAAACTCCAAAATTTTTATCATGCGTGCCTACAACACGACAAAATTAGCCATCAATGATAGTAATTACTTTAAGATTACATAATAAAATTTAAATAATGCATATTTATACAAAGATAAATAATTGTTACACATTATTACTTTTTAATATGGTTTTTTAATTTTTATTTTAGGTCAGCAAATTGACGGCTCTACTCTGATGGTAAAAGCACAGTACAATCCAAATACAACACCGACCATCGAGATATCGACAATCCATCGCGTCGGCGCGGCGCTCCCAAGAACCGTGCGTACCGTCACAAAAATCCATAATTTTGTTGTTGATTGTAGTAAATTTTTCTGATACTTGATATGTATGGATCTGATCTAAATAGAAGACCATGAAATACGTCTTCATTCGTTGCGGACCTAGAGCACTTTCTAGCGTGATTTTCTGATATTTTTGTAATCTTTATTACGAGATTCTTGGGCATCCTCAGATAAATTATCAATAGGTAGAACAGCAAAATGTCTAATTATACTTTCCCCATGTATCTTATGTACAGAAGATAGCATATACACATATATTTTGTAACGTACAATTGAGCAGTAGCGCGAGTATATTCACGAATTTTTTCTGGATTTACAGCAATATCGGATGCCAAAGTCTGAAGAATAACATAGAACATTTTAATAAGATCCTCATCAACTCCTGTGATTTCTGAAGAACAATTGTAATAGTTCTTAAAAAACGTCGAGCTGTATTGCCGTCATTGCTGTTTCCACTTCCTTGCCGGGGTTTATCAACGTGCCATCCCAATCGGCTTCGAAATAAACTTTTTGCAAGTTTCTTCTTGTCTTCTTTAATTTTTGTATCTTCTGGAGTTCTCGCACTCCTCGATTTTGTACCATGGTCAATGAAAAATTCACATAATACTCGTCGAGGCACAACAAATTCACCCATTTTGTTGTATAAATACTTCGCAAATACTGTTTTTACCGAAGACTGAAGAATGTATGTCGAAGCACAATAAAATACTGGTAAATGACAATGTAAATCAATAATTTTTGTAGTTAACTTCCGTGAGAAAACTATTGTTATCAGCCATATTTATCACGTTCCTAACTACTATCTATGAAATCGGTTAGTAGTACTGATACGATGTGCATTAACAACTTTAACCATCATTTCCTCCTTTTTCCTTCGCCTAGCTCAGTAGACAAGTACATAAACTACATGGCATTTATTTAATTCACAGTGATAACAAATATTAATCACATCAAATCGAATGATAAAAAAAAACAATACATTACCCAGTATTCTCACCTTACCTAAACTTTAGTTAGTAATAGACAACATTATTTAACAATAAAAATATGTCAAAAATAATCTTCCTTCAGCCTTGTGCAGTCTATTGCTGGACGTAGGCCTCACCAAGTTTGTGCCACATATCCCGGTCCTTCACTTTCCTCATCCAGCCACTTCCGGCTACCTAACGTAGGTCGTCGGTTCATTAGGCTGAAGAGCACCGTACACTACGTTTACCGATTCATTTACCAATAAAAATAATCTAATTTTCCAAAAATCTTATGAATCAAATATTATAATAAATTTTTATATATTTTGCATTTTCCCCCTATCGAGCATTTTTCGTCTCAAGTTAAGAGGGGCAGATTCGGGCAAAAAATTTTTTTTGCCATGACTTTTATATGAGTATGTGATACTATCAAAACTACGACCTCGGCAGACATTGCTAACTGTCAAAGGTCTATTTAAAGTTTCTAATAAGCATAGGATATTAGATACTGGAAAAAAAATTGTGTACCTCTCCAGTTTTTATATAATGGTTTATTCAAATGTTTTTTAAATATAGTACTTAATAACCATTTTAAATATATATCACACTTACAGATTTGCATTCAAAATAATAAAAATATGACCATGTGAACTGGTGTAATTTTGTTCTACATAATTTCGAGTGTCAACTTGATAGTCAAGTTTTATTAGAAAAAAAATGCGAAATAATATATTTTAAATTTTATATAATATGTATTAGACATTCAGTTAGATATGTGCATTAACAAAATATTCAATATCGAAAATTCCCAAAACCTATTTTCGAGACGGTACGCACGATTCTGTCCCATAGTGCGCCGGCACGGTCGGAGACCCACTTCACTATCGGCCGTTTTCAATAACCAATCTATCCGTTGTTTCAGTTGCAAAAATCTATCCTTTTGTACTTACTTTCATTTTAATACTCTATTTATGGATAGTATTTCGTCTATATCCTATAGCTTAGATAGGATAATAGGGAAGCCGATACTTTTTACAGCCGTAACTCACACTTCCTTCCGTCACAAATGATGCTAGCCAGCACAGCACTCAATTTTACCCTCTAGGTACACTAAATAAGCCAAAAGAAGTAATCTTTAAAAAATAGTCGAATTTGGTATTTGTTAATTTATAAAAATATTTAGTTACCTATGTTATATGCTTAGGTATTTTGTTACTAACGTAAAAAGTTATCAAGGCTAAAATTCTTAATAGTAAGTACCCAACTATTAAATCAAGTAATTAGAGAATGCAAACATTTTGCATTTTATAGTAACAATACCGCATATCGCCATTTATATGCGCATACATAAATATTTTACTTAATGTATGAAGAGTATACACAAGCCAATTCGACTTCAGCGGCTCGTATTGCACGTTCAATTTATAAAACAGCAATAGAGAAGATCTCATTCTTTATTACTGTTACATAACAATAAAATTTATTAATGGCATTGGTGCTACAAAACTACTTTGGCGGACACAATTAGCTAACTGAAATGGATTTTGCAGAATTGTTTATTGTTGAAAGATGATGTCAGCTCTAGATTGCATCATCTCGGACCAAATGGAAGATACATACGTATAATAGTTATTCTATTCGGAATGGGAAGATCCGGTTTTAGGTTTTTTTATCTTTTTTTTTACCTCCGTTTGTTTAAACTTTGTAAAATTTCTATTTGATATACTTATTGAGATGTAATAGGTATGTTATATTAAATATTTTTTATAGGCTTAGGGTGTGACCACAATCTCTTTTCATGTTAAGTGATGATGTGGTCTAAGATGGTAAAACGCTAAGCCTAGGGGTACTGGTTCTCAGCTGCAGCTGCCGGAACACACACATAGTGATACATTTTAATTCAGATAAAAAATGAGTAAAAAGTGCTCTTACCTTACTATCCATGTAAAATTAAAACTTGCACTCGTGAATTTTTATAGTTATATTATTATATATGTATATACTTAATTATAACTGAAATATTTATATGATATGATGTAGAAGATTTAAGAATTAATATAATTAAGTACTTTAAATAAATAAGATGTTTTCTTTATATCAGTCCATTATTTTTCAATTTTTAATTATATTTAATACAATAATTCTTAAAACTGTCTGACGACACACAGGTCCAGAAAAATTAAATTTTGCACAGGAGTTCGTTATAATGAGTACTTACTAAGGATATAATATGAACAGTTATACTTCCCATTAAGGGGTTATTATATAAAGATTTCAAGTTCCTAAGATTTTGTCGATGGGAAATTCCATTAAGCACAGCACATATCTTGTATTATAGAAGTTGTCTTTCTTTTACTAAATTCAATTTTACATTAAATATGTTTTTTTTGCAAAAGACTGTAATTAACTTGAAATTTAGAGTTGAGACAGGCTTTTCACAGTAATTATAAAATCAATGTTATTATGATATTCGAAACAATATCAAAATTGGGATAAATGACATTGTTTTTAAATATGTAAGAAAATCCAAAAACCATAGAATTAAAACAATGTTGGTATGCCTAAAATATTTGATGAGTCCATTTAAAGTCATGAATTGTCCATCTAGAGTAGGGGTTTCTAATGGCAAACTGCTGCGGCCGGTCCGGATCCGGAACGATGTCCTATTTTGAGTGGACCTTCACAGAAACAACAGTAAACTCAATTTTAATTATGTCAGACTATGAAGGTAAAATAGAATTGAACCTGCACGAGGTAATTTTTTATTTAGTCCGTGCTTTATGAAATTTGCTAATATGAAAATAACAAGAAGAATAGAAATTATGCAATAAATTAACAAAGATAAACTTAAGTGAGACAAAGAAAATGTAGAAATGAAGAAGAAAGAAGAAAAAGTTTACGCGCCCCAGAAACAAACGTCCCAGGAACATGTAATATGTCGTCACGTATTAAGAATATCGATCGATCGAAAGTAGTGAATTTGAGGTAAGGCTGATAGCTTAACGTGAGTACCGAGACAATCACAGAGCATGAAACATGGTTAAATCACCGATGTTGAATATCAGAACACACATTTTTTCCGCTATTTTGCCCGGATGAAGTCGCGGGCACAGCTAGAACAAGACTCTAGAATACTTCTGAGTTAAAAAATTAAGAAAAAAATCTCAACTTCAAATATAAGTTCTAAAATAACAATATTATGAAAATAAAGCAGGGGAAACTTTATTCGATGTAATTTTAGAGTGTTAGTGAAAAATAAAATATGTTTGTTTGTAACGAAGCAACTAACAAATATATATAAATGACACAGCAGCTGAATTCAAATAAAAGTTTAATATATGTCATACTTTATCGATATAAACGTACCTACGTGGAGAATAAAATCGGGTGTTGTCTGAAACACTATCGCCATTTATTATGATGCCATTCGAAACGTATCAATTTACTGTTGCCATATTTGCTAAATTTGCATGAGGACGCAACGCTATGCAATAAAATCAACACTTGTCTTGTTCAATGTTGCACTTTTGAATGATCAATTTATTAGCGCTAAGTTATTACGCTGACTGTTGTGACTATTCGACTACCTACTCCGTGATTGTAT
This sequence comes from Saturnia japonica, assembly GCA_033032175.1. Classification (NCBI taxonomy): domain Eukaryota; kingdom Metazoa; phylum Arthropoda; class Insecta; order Lepidoptera; family Saturniidae; genus Saturnia; species Saturnia japonica. The sequence goes on from CM065305.1 coordinate 12,100,475, forward strand.
ATTCCAATTTTATGAGCTCCATTAATATTTTCAACTTTCGTGTATTAACAGATTCAACTAACTTCGAAGTTATTTAATTAAAGCTTAGTACTTTATGATTGGAAAATAATATAGGCATTAATAAATACCGATCCAAACTCGCACCGTCCGCGTTGGCTTTTCTCTAGACTAGAACCTACCTGTCACGTACGGCTAGGCTTGTGGAATGGGTTACCCAGCACGGTTTTCCTCCAGAGCTCTTCACGGGGCTACATGGTGGTGTTAGTAAAACATCAGTTTTTTGGAAAATCGATAGTAATCGATGGTTATTGTTCTCTATAATTCTATTGAAGAAGGTAAATTAACGATTTTAATTTTTCTTTCTGATAATAAAAATTAATATCTATGTTTTTTTAGAACTTTTTTCATAACAGTTTTAGCCATATGAGCCTTGAAGCCTCGGACGGCTTTTACAGCTTTACCGGGCTTGGGAATTTCTATGTATTTTTTCTGTTCTATTTTTCAGATGAAGTCCATTTTCATTCGTCAACAAGCAAAATTGCGGCATTTGGGCTTTTGAAAATCTAAGAGCGATTGTTGAGAAGCCTTTTCTTACTCAACGTGTTACTGTATGGTACGCTATGTGACCTGGAGAAGTAATTGGAACGTTTTTTTTTTTCGAAAATTCGGCTGGCAATACAGTTACGGTCTATGGAGTACACTATAGAGAGGTTTCAACAGGACGGTGCACCGCGCACACAGCCACCGAGACGATGAATTTATTGCAAATCAAATTTCCCGATCGCATAATTTCACGGAATTCAGCTGTTAAATGGCCAGCCCGAGCAAGTGATTTAGCATTACTGGTTTATTTTTTGTGGGGCTATGTTAAAGACAGAGTCTATACGGAGGCAACCGTATCGATTGCATCCCTAAAACTTAAAATCCGTGACGTGTTGAATGAAATAAACCAGCAATTTTGCGAAAAAACTTTAATGAAAGAATCGTGGTCGTGGTGCACATTTACCCGATTTCATTTTTCATTTATAATTGCCAAACCTTACTATTTCTAACACAATAAACATTTGAATAATTTTATCCCATTCTTTGTTTTATTTTGTTTTAAAAAACAAAGTTCTTGTTGAAAATCCCGTTATATCCTTTCTTACGTCCCAATTTTCTAATCTTATGCTACTTATCTAAAACTTAAGGTCTAAATACGACGGCTATACTCAAGTGATAGCACTTTGTATGCGTTTTATAAATATTTTGGCCTTTATTTATAATTACAATATTCAATACTATTGATCGGTGGGTAAAATAATAATGTAATTATATTTAGCTGCGATTTTCAAGCTTGCAAACAAGTTACATCCGTTTCCGGGCGGGATGCCTGGGCAGTTCTACTATAAAATTATATGTATACTGTACACACATGGTGCGCAGTACAGTAGTACTTCCGTTTGTTTACGTTAGTCGCCCGGCAATCTCCCTATATTAAGCTAAAAACCTTATTCGCGTAAACTTAATATTTTTAACAATACAGAGCGTAACGTTGTATTTTTGCATTAATTTAAATCAATTTCCATTAATAAATTGAAGACAATACGATTTTGCAAAATAAATTAAATATAAGTAATTTTCCAACTTTCAAATATATCGTGTTCCTCTAACATCTCTTTGACAGAAGAACTTTAAAGAACCGGCTTTGTGCCACTTGCCGCAGAATTTTCACATTGAGTTTTTATCTAGCCTCTCTAGGGGTCAGCAAAATAAGATAAAATATTATAATGACCTTTCATTTGTTTCATTTAACCTATTAATGTTATTTAAAACTTCAGCCGTTAAAAACCTTTTTATTTTAATTGCCATTTCACGATAGTAGTTATTCATCACGATGTAGAACAGGTCATTTAGATATATTATAGAAACAATGTACCAATTAAATTATTAATAATATTTAAATGGTTATATTTAGTAACTAATACGGCAAGGAAAATATGTTTAACTTAATATATTCGTTACAAAAGTAGGTTGGTGAGGCTTTTCCTAGTTTCAAATATGTGAATCGTACTTAAATGAAGGCAACTAACGATTACGGAATGGTGAGTCAATACTTGCAATTCAAGGAACAGGCTGGATAAACAATCATTTCAGTGTCCAAGGCGATAACGGCCATTCGCACATCCCGCTCTTCTCCCTTGTAACACCCACGGACACACTCGACCAACACGTGTTATATAATGTTTATGTTTACATAGACAGAGAATAATAATACACGAAACTTACAAATATACTTAATAATAGATTAGAAATAATTGAATTTGATTCTTTATTCCAATTAAACTGGTGAGGTTGTGGCATTACATGTCATAAAGTTGGGATAAAAATAGATTTTTAACCTTTGTTTGTAGTGCAGGTAGGTATCTACTTAGGAAAATCATCGCTTAACACTCTAACACAGTCTAGACTGACATAGATTCATGGGCATAAAAATTAATTAAGCGGTAAAATATTTTATATTGTACCGACAACTACATAGAAATAAAATAAATACATTACACATCTATACAATTGATAAATTGAATTGTCTGTATGTAATGTCAAAATAACAGCTTTTTACTAAATATATATTAAAGCATCTATGGTACCTGTAATAATAAAAAACAATTTTTAAAATGTTTGTTTGTTCCGAGTAATCTCCGAACCGATTGGACTGATTTTTACGGGACTTTCACTGGCAGCTAGCTGTTGTTATAAGGAGTCACTTAGGCTACTTTTATTTTTGAAAATAAAAACCGTGCAAATAAGAATAAAACGCATTTTTAACTTTAAAATAACCGGAGGGCGACCTTTATGGGGGGAAGCGGGGTACCACAATACCGAAATTCTGTAGTCTACACGAGTGGAGCCGCGGACTCAGTTAGTATTATATAAATATATTACACATACATAGTTTGACCTATTAAAATACGTTTTTTAAATATATGTTCAGACAGATGGTTTAACTTTTTAAAGAGATAATTGAAAATAAGAATTAATTGAAGTTACTGAAAACACTAATTTTTAACATTTTTATGACTATTCTGATGTTCATTAAAATCAATATTTGTATTGAAATTTTAGAAATAATAAACATATCTTCGCATCATATATTCAAAACCTATTATACTTGTTTACTTAAAAATAAACAACAATTTAACTGTCATAAAATAACATTTCATTGAACTTTTTCATACTCAAATACCTCTACTAGGTATATTTTCTGTACAATGGGTGCTAGAGATATTAACCAAAAATATCACAAAACCAAAATCTTTACAAATTTCATTTTGTCCACTGTTAATGAACGCGATTAACTCAAAAGCTAACGAACGGATGTTTATACGGTTTTCGACTAATTCATGAGGAAACTTTAGGTGTATAATTCATTAAAGATTGGTGTAAGTTGGCTGAAATATGACAATTATTGTAGAAGATGTCGGAAAGGGAGCTTTATTGACGTGTGCCGCGTAAACTAATTTATATGTATTACTTTGCTACCCGCGCGAAGCCGGGGCGCGGGTCGATAGTTAATCATAAATCATATTTCAAATCTTTTATATTTGTTTGAAATAGTTGATTGAATTAGATGAAACTTTGTGATTTAGAATAATAATCTTATTTATATTTATATGTTAATATTTTAATCTCTAGTACCATACGTTTGTACCTATGTATATATATATATATATTAATAACTCTATAGTTCTGTCTGTACAGTTAATTTTGTTGTCCAAATTTTCCAATAGTGAACTATACTGACACAAATATGCCCTTAAATTTTTTTCCTGTCCGTTTCTATGTCCGGATTTAAATCAAAAACGGCTGGAGGAATCCTTATGAAATTTTGTAAACAGGATGCTTATGTCAACGGGTATTGACTATGGTACGGGTATTGGGTTATGAGTTATGACCAACTGGTCAATCGACAATAATTTCAATATTGCTTTTAGAAATCGTAAAAAACTATTTTCGTTAATTATTGACTGATTTAAATGAAATTTTGTACACGGGAAGTATAAGTAAAATTATATATTTGATAAGTAAAAAATTGTCAAAATTACTTCAAGAAATCCAAAAAAAAAATGGCAAAATTTAATATTCATCAATTTTCAACCGATTCTGATAAAATTTTGTAGACGGTACATCATACTATATTTGAGAGGATATAAGAATCGTTAATAATGTATTAGAAATCATAGAATAGAATAATAATTTTCAACCGATTTTGATGAAAATTGTACACAGGAAATATATGCCGCTCCTCAATTGATACGGTATATGAATAGTCAACAAATAAGTAAAAATAAAATTACGGGATGTAAATAATTACTGTGTAGTAACAAACGCGTGTCGAGCCGCGGTCACACCACTAGTGTGTTAATATTTGATGAACGGTAAATTATAGTAAACACGTGTCGTCTGTAATAATTACACGTTACACATGTAGCAGGAGCAAATTGTAGGAGTCATAATCTATTCTTAATTTAATATAAATATGTCAAACATAAAAAAATGGCACGCTGTCTGGATTTACGAGCGTCCACCGGTATCTGGCGAACCCGCGGCCCCGTCGACTCGTAAACGTGTTCTCGACAGACGGGAACACGGGTTAAGTCGTTCGCCTATATCTGACATCAACAAATAATATTTATTAAAGAAATATTGATTCCCCAACTATCAAGGAGATAGATAATCTTTCATACAGACATGGGCCTGGGTAAAAAAGAGATTTAAAAATATGAAAACGGTGTAAATTAATAGCTAATGCATTATGAAACAGTCACTGAAAAAAAAGCGTATTTTTGCAATCTAAAAGCAGAGATTTAGGATATTTCGTAAAAGCGAAGTCATATAATAAACTTCAATTTTTAAATCATATTTCTACTAATAACATTCTGGGCCCAGAAATACCCGTCTCGTTTATATGTTACATTCTGAATAACAATAAAATAACAATTAGTAAAGTAATTAACTTATACAGTACTTCATCCAGGATGTGTGGGCACTTGATACCAATATAAAATAAATGACATAAAAATATTGAAAACCTTTATGCAAAAGCTATCAACCATTGTTCATAAAATGCCTCCTATTGAAGTAAAACATATTGCGTACCATCTCGTCAAGGGCGCGGGTGTTTTGTATATCTGTGTTAACTTTTAAATGGCCTTCCGTATGTATTATTATTATATATGTGTTATTTTTTTAGCTGTAAGATCACCATGTATCACTAAATAAAATAAATAAAGGATACTTTTTTAGTTATTTTTTTCGATCTGACCGATCTTACTATACTGTTAGCCATAAGGGCTCAGAAGCTTCAGACGGCTTTTAAAGTTTCACCGGGTTTACACATTTTTGTGAATGATTTTTGACGTGCAGACTAGAAACTAAATTTAAAAATTATTTTTACTTAGCAGAAATGATTTCAATCTATACAATTAATAAAATTGAAGTGTCTGTTTGTTATGTCAAAATAACAGTTTTTTACTAAATGCATATGAGAGTATATACGATACTTATAACAAAAAACCCATTTTTAAAATTTTTGTCTGTCTGTCTGTTTGTTCCGGGTAATCTCCGAAACGGTTGGACCGATTTTGACGAGACTTTCACTGATAGATAGCTGATAATATAGGGAGTAACTTACGTGACTTTTATTTTAGAAACATAATTAGGGTTCCGCAAAAAAAAACTGGTCATGGTGAATAAATTCGGGCTTGTGCTGAAATAAATGGCTTATGCTGAGTAAACCATAAGAGATATAGCAAATTAATTTAGTACATAATTATAGGTATTAAAAAGACCTACAAAAAAGTCCGGGAGAGTATATATCTATTTTCGAAGGAACACCCACAATAAGCATTTTTGTCTTTAAAATGACCGGAAGTGGGGGTGCAAGATTCGCACGGGCATTCTGTAGTTCACGTGAGCGAAGCAACGGGCACAGCTAGTATAAAATATAAACAGACATACAGGTATGCAAGAATATCATATTCCGACTTACATTTATTAACCTATATTTTAAAAACCTATTATAATATAATATACCAACCAATACCTTTATGTAAAGCTTACGACATTATGCAACTATGGCTAAATATAAACGAGTAATATACCTAGCTGTACATTCAACTAGCTTTTGTTACCGCACTGAAACTATTGACCTATTTCACTTTACTGGAAGTAAGCAATAACTTTCAGTGCAACGTTCGCGGCTATAAAATGTACCGCGAGTAACCGAACTGAGCCGCGGATGTAATGCAATGCGGTAGGTGCCTCAACCTCTAATTATTTTGGTATATTGTAAAGCTCATGTTGTATTGTAAGCTTGTGTCCAGCTCAATTAGGTCAAAAAAGAAAAAAATGTTATTGTACATTATCAATGTGACATGACGTGGAAAATGCTATGTATCCTCGGTACAACCCGAGCCTAAGAATGCTGCGTTCCTCAACTTCCCTAGTCAATCGCATCAAGTCAATTAATAATATTTATATAGGATCTTAAGAATTTAAGTAATAATAATCAGTCATTAGGTCTTTTTTTACAGTACCTAATCTAAGATATATAACTACTACTATAAGGTTGAATTTTTATTGAAAATACGTATTATTTTGTATATTTTAAGTTATTTTAAACTGAAATCGGGGTATAGTGTGTGTTTTCTTGCCAAAACAAAATAATATAAGTTATTTAATAAATCTACACTGTGAAGTACTAATACAAAATTTATTTCTTATAAAATGTGTCCATGATGATTGACTAACGTTGATATTATACAATATTTAGTCCATCCAGCTCCAGCTTTAAACTTTTTTACTAAGTGGCTCACAGTGCTGTTATTGATGTTATTTTATTGCACTGTTCAGTGTTCATTGTGAGTAGGTAATATTATATACTGTGTGACAAAGTGACGATATCAGCAATATGTTAAAATTGAGGAACATGGTCATACTTCCTTTAGAGTTCAATGTTCTGTACTGTTCTACGTCATGGCGATAAATGAACGACTAATGAATGAGCCCGTGCATTGACAGGGCGACTCACCCCGGAATAAAGTAACTAAACGTTATCCGAACACGCCGCGCCGGCAACACAACAAGATGTTTATTTATGTAACGTAAGCAAATGCTTCGCTTTACATATTTCATAAAATTAGACAAGTATATTTATGATGTTGCATCTATATTATATAAATTTTAATTTTCACTCACTACAGGATTCACATGTATAAATGCGTTATGTATCAATAAATAAAATACAATTGAAATGTCGAATGATAATTATTATAAAAGTGATAATACAACGATAATTTAAATTAGGTGTACTATATCTTACTTAATAAATTTATGTTGATAAAATAGTTTTTGTTTAATTAAACGTTTTGAAATAATACATCTTTTGCTTAATAAAAGTCAAAAGATTGCTTTTTCTTTGAATCAGTTATAATTCTTCACAAGCAGATAAATGGTTATCACAGCGTTAATTATTTTTTTAATTGTGCATGAAACTTGATATCAAATCGTGGGAGTTATAATTATTTCGGCAATAATTGCAAAAATTGTGTTATATACCTAACGACAAGTTGATAGCAGTTTCCTGTCGCGGTGATAAGGGAAGCTGCTGTTTATGCCGCGACCTCGTTTAAGAGAGCTTTGTCAATGGAAGCTGATTTTGACCCAATTTATAAGCATTTGATAGACGTCAGTGTTCGGAATTATGTTCACACATCTCAATGGCGATGAGTTATTTCCCGCGATTCGCGGAACTGATGACCGCATACGGGATATGAAAATGTGTTCATTTACCAGATATCTATCTTCTTATCAACATTTCATTATGTATGGAATATATACAATTTTAAGAATTAATTAATCATTATAATTGTTTTATATTTTATGTGTTACTACTGGGTAAATTATTCTTAGCTTTCTGAAACAAATACCGTTAAGTTACAGCAAAATTCTAAAAAATAAGTAGTAAACCTTTAAATAGTTATATAGTTGTGATAAATAATAGGTCCTTATATATTAATTTAGCGTTATATATGGAAAAAGTAAAACAAAAAAATAATTATGAATTTATACATTTAATCAATCGAAGTATGTACCATTATTATCTATACAGTTTCGCCATTTTATAGGTAGTTCATTGATTCCATTGCTGAAAAAATTGTGGGAGCGAGAATCAATAAAATCTTTGAAGGCGGTTTGGACAGCTTCATCGGAATTGAGTATTTCGAATAGTAAGAAATTGTCCAAATTCTGAAAAAAGTGGTAATCTGTTGGAGAAATGTCCGGGGAATATGGTGGGTTTCGGAGACATTCCAACCGCAGTTTCTCTAATTTAGCGACCGTCGGTCGTAAAGTATGGGGTCTAGCGTTGTTCTGAAGCAGCAGTGGGCTAGAGCGATAGACCAATATCGGTTGTTTAACGGCTAACTTTGCCAGCATGGTTTGCAATTGTTGACAATACAGATCTGCCGTTATCGTCTGGACAGATCTTACGAAGCTGTAGTGTATGACACCAGCACTGGTCCACCAAACACTCACCAATACCTTTTTCTGAGAAGTCTTGCGCTTGGGACAGGATTTGGCCGGTTCTCCTGGGTTCAACCACTGTGATCGTAAAGTATCCATTTTTCGTCACAAGTAACAATACGATTCAAAATTCCCTCATTATTGTGACGGTTGAGTAATGTAATGCAGAACTCAATAGGGGGTAGTTGGCGTGCTTCAGTCAATTCATGCGGTACCCATTTCTCGAGTTTTTTTACTGTTCCAATTTGTTTCAAGTAAATTGAAATTGTTTTTATCACTCACACCGAAGCCTGCCGCTAAATCTGACATGGTTTGCGATGGATCCGCTTCCAGGAACACCAAGAACAATTAGGGTCTCCGGCTGTCCACGGAGTTTGTTTCTTAGTTAAAAATTTCCAGAACGAAAACTGGAACCATAAACGTACCGTACTTTCTTTTACAGTAGCTTCCCCATACACATCATTAATCCTTCGAGCTGTTTCTACAGCGCTGATGCCACGGTAGAACTCATATTAGTAAAGAACTCGATATTTTAAGTATTCCATTTTGTGAAAAGAACGATTGCAAAGAAAAATCAATGGTGCAAAAACAAATGAATCACTAAATTCGAAACAAAAATACACAAGCCTAAATTTGCATTAATATTGAATTTGGAATTCCTAACCAAACGCCAGATATTTGTGGTCAAAGTGGCCAATTCAACAAAATTCCAATTTCATATGTGAAATGTGAAATGTGTAAAATGTGAGCCCGCAAAGTCATATACAATAAAATGTATATTGCGCAATATGCTTTGGATTACGATAGAGGTTTTTATGAACCATGACATCACGACGTTCTAGAATATATTTTGGATATGTCCAATTATTATATTGATATTATTATGAATTTATTTATCGTGCTGGGTAACAGATTGTTAAAACGAGACTACCTCAAACTAAAAAACGCAGTCATAAGAACTCGCAATGCTTATAAAATTCATGGTTTCTTAAAACTCCAATATTTTTTTATATAATTAAGATATTGTGATAATTTTTTTGATAAGGACCAAGTATCTGAGGAGTAAAATAAAAAAAAAATGATCAAAACCTATCCAGTAGTTTTTGCATAATACTTTTAATAATATATACGTAACAATATGTATAAAATTTAAAATTTGCATTAATATAATTAGTATTTAGATCGAATTGACTTATATTTAATTAATTAAAGGCTGCTGATGCTTTAAATTATTTTTGGTTTCTTTACTCTACAATGAATTATTTTACTGTAATCTTCTTAATTCCAAGACACACTTCGCGCATATACAAAATTCTATATTTAAATTTAACGACTTTTAATAGAAGAGAACAGATATTAATATTTAAAAAATTGTTGGTAATTTTGCAGAAGCTTTGTTAGTTAAAAAAAAACAACGTTTACATGTCATTGTACTGCATTTTACTGTAAAATAATAGCCGCGTTCCACGCAAGAAAACTATAGTTCAGTCCAAGAAAAACGGCAACCGCTCATGGACGAGAATCGGTCTAAAGAGGCCATGTATCATGCCGCTTACGATTACCTTAGCGAGCATTAGAAGGGCATAGATTGACATAAATCACAATGCTACAGTGATTAATGCGAAAATGTACTACGTTAAAGCGATCCAGTGCGATAGGTTTGAACACTAAAAGGATCAGATTTGAATATTATGTTTTCTTAATAGGCCGATCGTGTTGTTGGGTGGTAGGACACAACAATTGAGTCCGACTAGATCGCGACCGCAATAACCAGATGTAACATACGCCCACGCCATAGTGGTAGGCTTAGGCTTGTTGCGTTCTGGGATTAGCCGGTGTATATATGAAATTCCCACCCGACTGGGTCACGACCATATTGTACATTGTGATAAACCCGTTAAAGTAACTCTCTTTTCCGCGATTCAGTCGGGTATGAGCACACTGAAAATTTCCTGGTGCGTTCATTCATCCGCTCATTTGTGTCAAACTAAGCTATGGTTGTTTGTCAGTACTTGTTAAACATTATTTTTGAATTGCTACTGTTATTACTTGCACATAAAGCACAAAATCGTTGTACAATATTGTTCTTGAAATAAAGTCAAATTATTGTAACAACTTTATAAACTATGTGGGTCAGTTACTTTGAAATTGGATTTTTATTATAATCAGACATAACTCATTCGTCTGTTTATCGCTGGGTTACAATGGGTTAAAAAATAATTAGTTTAATTATTTTTTGATAAGATAATATTTTATTTTATTACATCAAGCGAGTGTCCGGTATCATTAACCATATAATCCTATTCGTATACTGAATTCAGGAAGTTATTATAATCAAGTTTTTGAAATGGATTAGAATACATCGTATTCAATGATGACAGCGGTTTTTGTTTACCGCCTTTACTAACAAATATTTTAGATGCCTACATCTTAAAGTCATTTTTAGGTCATGAGGCTATTAAATGATAACAAACTGTTGTTGCCAGTTGATATTACGTACCAAATAAAAACTTTATCATAAAAGAGTAAAGGTTAACGTAATATCAAATTATTTAAAAGTACAATTAAATGTTGTAAAAGAATAAGTGAAGTAATGTATGACTTATTTCTGAAGAACAAAGACTCCAATTCATTTGTTTCAAACGAAAATATAATTAAAAAATAAATATTCAGTTATAGGTCATGAAGAGGACTATGTATAAAAATATATTTTTAATCCAATCTCATATATCATTCTGGGTCTAGATAACAGATTATAATTAGTACACATACGCTATTACGAAAGCGCTATAAAGAATATTAAATATTATTTACATAGCTTAAATAGGATATTACGTATCTAGAAAATAGATTATCTTATAAAATACTATTTTTAGAAAATATAGAACGTCACTCATGTATTTTTTCAATGATCAAAGCTTGGTTAAACTCTCTGCTTATCATTGTGATTTTAATACTATACTACAATAGTTTAATTCATATTTTAATTATGAATTTATTGATTCTAATTTCACAATTGCACATTGCAATACCGGTAGAGTGGCAGCGCGGTAGAGAGAGCGCGCATTGGCTGCCTAGATGAGATCTAGGCGGCGCGGCGGCGTTCAACATTGGGCGGATAGGGGCTAAGGATAATAAATTCTTAAAAATCACTTACCTTTTATTTTAAATACTACAAGCAGAGCTTTTTGTACTTAAAAAAAATTATTTCATGATATTGTTTTGTTGAACAACTCGAACACCTTCACGTAATACGTGATTAGACTTTTTTTATTTTGGCTATCTGCCGATGTAGAGAATTTCGCCAATGTCAGTGATTAGACTTTAATAATTATTAACCACAGTTTGCTATTTATATACATTTGCTATTTACTAACTATGGACGGTTGAGATATAAGGAGGATTATTCATGTGTTACAAATAATTCTCCTAAAAATAATTAAATTAGAGTTACTGTACTAGGATATCATGCTTAAAGAAAACGCCAAAAGTTGTGACAGTCGAAAGTAAAATTTTGGAATTAATTTTTTGTATAATTACGATAAAAATATTTTTTAAATTGCTCTACGAATAATACTTTCAAGTACATAGCTCAATAATTTTTCAAAGTAAACCGATGAAGTTCAGATCACATCGTATTAAAGTAGGTACACGAGCGCCGTTCTGGTCACTTTCCGAAACGTTATTTAATGCATTTTGGTGTACGTTTTTGAGTTAAAAATGAGATCGTCCTTCTCATCTCTACCCTTTTTATTAACATTATAACTTTTAATTATATATAAATATACTTAAGTTGTAACAAATCCAAATAAGTTTTTTCTTCAGCATTCTACCATCGTGGTAGGTTTTTATTACTTAATAAATCTATATTAATATTGATTACATTTGACAATTTTTATTAAATTCTGACTTGGGCAGGTTAAAACGGTGGGTCTAAAAGACTGAAATTTTCTACAGGAGTTCCTTATAAAATGTATCTACATTTATCTACGCGTATCTAGACACGCAGTAAAAATATTATCTCAAAGAGGCTTAAATTTAGGGGTTGAAACGTAAGATGATTCCTGAAATGAGAGAGAAATTGTATCGAGCACACGCTTGGTATTATTATGATTTGAGTGTAATTAAACTACATTAATTATTAGATTAATTTAGATTGATTGATTTGTCATTATTAGAAATAAAAAGCATATAATATTTACATGTAATAAATCTGTTTGAAAGGAAAGAGATTCGTAAGAATAGGAAAAGGAGTGCTTTCTGTGTAACCTAGCAGGGGATAGATATATAAAATTATTTATTTTATGCATCAGTCGAGTTTAAAATCTAGCATAAATTTCGTAATTCATACTAAACACAGCATAAAGTGAAAGATGAACACTATATTTTAGTGTTTAGTTTCAATATTTTATTTTAAATGATCGGGTTTGAGGGTTGAAATTTTTCTAAAAACAAGATGACCGCGGTGTGTCTGTAGGTACCTATGCATACTTATTATTCTTGTAATCTAAGCAAACAACATATATTAATGTGTATTATGTAATTGTTTGGACATTTATAACCGACCTCTTCGTAAACCTATATACATATATCTAAATATATATAAGCGAAATACCACTCAACACGAATCTCCGAAACTATAAGTCCGATTGGCTTGAAATTTGGTATAGTTACTTCTCTTACGATGTAGATGCGCACTAATAACGGATTTAGGGAAATTCAACCTCTAAGAGTTTAATATAGGGGTTGAGAGTTTGTTTGGTGTGGGTTAAATCCATTGTCTTTTGACTTGAAATTTTGTACTTCGACTCTTTAAAAAAAATAATGAAACACGTAGGTACATCAACATTCCTCAAAATTCATCAGTAAAGGGTGTATAAATAGGGGTTGAAAGTTTGTTTGCGAAAAAGATTGAAATTCATAATAACACAACGAGGAATCGATTACTTTGAATTTTGCTTACTTTTAGCAATATACACATATTTGATAATAATTAAGATTTAACATAGGGGGAAATGCAGTTTATTCAAAATGTCAAAAAATCTTTATGTGGTTTATAAATTCAAAACAAGCATTACCTAATATAACTTATTCCTCCTGATATAAGTATATAATTAATAATAACACACTATAATATACATATTGCCCGGTAACACATAGATTACTTAGTGAATACTGATTTTGCCCGAAAATTGCTTTACTTACTTAAAAGTACATTTAAAAACTACAGAACTTGAATTCGATACAATTTGATTAATATATGAAGCAATTGAAATTTTTTGTTTTAGCCATTATCGTAGCAATAATAAATATAAGTTTGTATTTCAAATTTATACCAGTTTAATCTCCTCCAGCAAGTTGAGTTCTGTTTTAAGATTTCTTTAAAATAAAATATTAGGGGTTAAAGTATGAAACTGCCGAGTTTTAATGTCAATATTAAAAATTGGCAGTTTCATACTTTAACCCATAATATCTGGGCGAGCGATATGAGCTAAGCTAGGTATCTTAAAAAAAAAACCTCTCTATATAAACTTGTAAATTAAAACATGGTTCAAATATAAAATTTTATCCAAATCGTAAAAGCCGTTTCCGAGTAACCAATATAATTATTATTATCTCACTTAATACTATTAGATTATTGCTCAGAAATGTAGTTTTTAGGTATGACAACAGAACCACATGCGCTTGTCTCTGAAACCATAATTTTACGGTATTTAACTTTTTGACAATATTATAGTGCGAGTTGAAATTTTTGTTATTTTAAATAAAAAGATTTAAAGGGGGTTGCCGCTACTACCATGGATTAAATTACAACTCATGTTAAGAAATCAAAAAGTGTGGCTCTACTCCATAACTGTAGTTTCCTGTTTTGTCAAGAGTTTAGATCTAAATTAAAACGACATAACCGGATTTCATAGAAAGCGTTTGTGAGAATAGAGCTCTTAAGATCAGCAACATTCAGTTAAACACGTTCACTTTTATTATTTTAATAATTAATAATGTATATTGACTTTATAATAATTAGACATTTATCACAAATTGATCATCTGGTGACCATACTGTTTCTGAAAGTTGGCATTAATAACATGGGAGTAAGGCTAGTTTATTATACAATAATATTAATCATAATAGGTCGTAGTTCGCGCTACAACTAGACACCGTTGGCATACCTACTACCTATAATAAATCGGCTATCGAAACCACGCCGAAATCAGTGTACTCGAGTCAGTGTCATTCCAACAACACTGTCACGTTGACAAGCATTTTATTTTATTTAAAAATACAATAATAATGCCAGTAAGCGTAAAAACTAAAACCAATACAACAATAAATAATAAAGATTCTGGGATTACATGCTATTAGTAAGTATTAAATAATGTTATGGTTTCAACGTAAAATAACATGATCCAAAAAATATTAAATGGCGGCATTCAGTGTTATCATATATTTTACCAACTTCAAACCACAATGACGATCTTTCAGAAGTAAAAGAGGATCTATAAATCAATGCGTAACTTTGTTCGACAAACACCGCACCGCGGCCGGCCGCCTCCAACGCACCCATGTAGTCTATCATAATTATTGTTCTTCCCGCAAGTACAAATTATGTATTTTAATTTTTCATGATCTCTTAAACTATGTGTCCAAATAGTCATACTCTAAAGAGCAAAATTTAACTTCATAAAATTATTTTTATGATGAAGTAACTTTTGTTTGTAAGGATTAATATGCAATGTCTAAAAATAATGTTTATAAATAACATTTTAATTTTCAACAAATCTTTGTCATAAAATAACTTATTGTGTAACCTACCTTATGCATAAGATATAGGCATATGCTAACGTTGATTTTTTTTTAGAAATATTAAGGACAAATATTATTGTAGAACATTGTTTTCCGTATCATTAACGATTACGCCAGCGCACGCGGTTAAAGCAGTTCGGAAGGGCCTCGACTTCCGACTTACGTAACAAATATCAATATTTAATACTATCTGAGAGTTGTAGCCTAATCTTCTAAGCTATACTATTCTTCGAGAGTCTGGCTATTATAAACAAAAATAATTTACGAATCCAACTGGTAGTTCCAGAGATTAGTGTGACAAACATACAAACAATGAACAAAAATACTTTTCCGCTTTATTATATTAGTACAGATTAGTGTATCTCGTGAAATAAGGTACTGAACCGATTGTGAGGAACCTTTTTCGGTCGATTATATATTATTACAGCGGTTTCTTTATTAAAGTTTTACTATTACCGTATACTAGTTAACGCTTGTAACTTCGCTTACGAGGAAAGGATCGGATCAGGTTTTCAAAAATGTTTTTATTTTATTAATTTTCGGTAGGCTTGTTGGTTTTTGATGTATTTTATGTTATTTTTAAAGCTTCAAGCTACCATTACACAAATTTTCTAAAATTCTGTTCAAGGGATTAGCGTAGTCGTTCTTACTATTATTTTTATTATTTTATGTTTCCTGTGGATAATGTGAATTTGACCATTCGACTATATCATAGTACTAAAATGCTGTAGAATCCTATAGAGCATTCACGGCTCGCTCTTGGTCAGTTTGCTATTAATATTCAAATAAATTCATGTACAAGTAAATTGAATTTATATCGGCATAAAACTTCTTTATGTTTAAATATAGAACTAATAAACCTAATTAATTGTCAAGGTTAAAATATGACTTGATAGTTCCTATCAACTATTGTACTGTATATTTGTGCGTTGATTAGCTGTTATTGTCAAAGTAATACACTGCTGAATAAATTATTTGCCTTCTTACAAAAGTTGCGTGCTGTATTTCACTCTCAAAACATAATAATTCACGCACTGGTACACGTATAAATAAATGCAATATTCTTTATATTTTATTTTATTTCAACACAAGTCCCTGAACGTCACATTTGTAGGTACTTAATATAACTATGAGAGATTAAGGTTTTTTCTACGATAATATATCACAATTTATTACTTAAAATTTATGATTTTACAACAATCAGTTACATATGATAGCCTTTGTAACCAAGTAAGTACATTATCTAAAGTTTTTAGTTACACAACATACAGATATATCACATCACGAACAGTAAGTACCTAATCGAATTTTAAAGTTATATTCTTATTATTTACTCGAATTGGCACCAGGTTTCGTTCGCATGGTATTATCGGCGTTCAAAATAAATTAAACATTGCATCCATTTTATAATTAATTAAATTCAGTCACGCCGCACCAAGACAATCTTTTAAGTGGCGAAGAGTTTCTTCTATATTTATGGAATTTTAAGGAACGAAAATATTTATTTTACATAGGTACATCTAATAACATGAATTTGAAGAAGTTGAAGTTTTTATAACACTGACAGAATAACGTTGGCAGTACCAACACACGCTATAAATTTTATTGCTAAGTCTTTCGCAGTCCAGGCTCGACGGCTTTGGAATGCTCTACCCATTTTTGTGACACATACACAATCACTGAGCATATTTAAAAAAACAGTTAATGTTTATTATTATATTTGTTTGTTTAATATTACTTAATATGTATTTATATTATATTTCTATATTATTTATAGTTTATATTAATACTTTTATTTTCTTTAGCTAAAGTAGGCAGATAACGTTATATTAGGTCTTTAACTATGAAGTTGTCGATTTTTAATATTGACTAGAGTGAACATTGATATCTTTTATTTTACTAAAAATTCCTTTTATAATAAAAAAACTTTTATAATAGAGCTATGACATTTATTTTTAAAAATCAGTTGTTCACTTGTTTTTCCATCTTTCGATTATTCTTTGATATCACTGTTTCTGTGTTAATGGAAAAATCGAAATTGGCATTATTTTCTATTATGAGTTCCGTCATTACACCAATGCAGCACAGATGCCACGCAATATCAACGGCGTGTATGGACTAGGTACCACAAATGAACGCACGATACATTTTTGGTTTAATTGCTTCCGATTTGGAAATTTTGACATCAACAATGAGGCCTGTGGCCAACTGGAAACGAAAGTTGTTAACGATGAATGGAAAGTCGTAGTGGTAGCAGATTAAGATGATAGATTAGATGGAAAAAGCTAGGAAAATGGGTACTGTATGAACTAACTGAAAAACAACAACAAAATCGCATTGGAGCTTGTTTTAACATGTCGAATAGGCACACAAATGAGGGAATCCCGAATCGGATTGTTACTTTTTATGAAAAGTGTATCTTGTATGATAATCGAGAATGTCCACTGCTCTGGTTGAATACAGGGGAGGTAGCCAAACTAAGTCCTAAACGCAAAATGAGTTATAGAAGCTGCTTAAAAATGTATGGTGAACATGTGCTGGCATTGTTCATCATAACATCTTGAGATCTGCCCACATATCATGAAGAGTTGTACTGTGATGGATTGCAAATGATGATGGAAAAGCTCGCTGTCAAAGAACCAATACTTGTTACTAGTCGTGGAATAGTTCTTCACAATACTTAACGCTCGCACAACGGACCATCTCAAAACTACAGGAGTTATGACTGGAAGCTCTCTCCCATCCACCATACTCACCAGTCCTTGCTCCAACTGATTTCCGTTTACTTCCTATGTTATAGGGGAGAAATTTCATATCCGATGAAGCGGTTAAAAGCCCCTTTAAAGAGTTCATCTATTCCCGTCTCCAGGATTTCTATAGCAGAGACATCAGTGAACTTCAATTAAAATGGCAGAAGTGCATGGATAATGACTGCCAGCACTACGACTTAAATAAATACATTTCATTTAAAAAAAAACTTTGATCTTTGAACGGCAATTTCATGGGTAAAAAGACCTATTATTATGTTGTCCTCATTACACCCATACTAACACCGATTTTTTTTTTCCTAAAACATATCCATCCAAAGGTTACCCGGAGGAAATTGATGTTAGTAATAAGGCCACCCTTTGTACTTATCATATAATTTTAATGTTCGATTGGATCTGTAATGAACAGTATACAATAAAGTATAAATAAATAAGCCAGCGGTGGGAAAACGTGATACGGGAATTAAATTGCATTAGTACAGTTGTTAAAATAAGATGGGATCGTTATACCTTGCCGTATCATTTTATACCACTTTCTTCTACTCATAACAATAAAAGATATAAAATTACCGCATAACAAAAACGGTACAAACATTGTAACAAAAATTGATACCTTTCAAATATAATAAACTGTTCATTAACGTTTACTTTCATCATTAATTTATCACTCAGAAGAAAAAGATTCATGGTATATATTTATTTTTGGACTTATGTAGATTTTTTTTTAGTTTCAAAAGAATGTTACTACTTCATGTGGTATGAAAAAGTCAAGGTATAATTACCATGAACCGTTATGTGTCCTCTACATCTATAATGCGTCGTAGTTAAGAGTTTAATTTAGATTCAGTCTATAGTGTTATTGTTGATTATTGAATTATCAAAACTAAATTAATTATGTAAACATGGCATTACAGAAGCACTTACTACCCGGCATTATGATGTTGAAATTGTTGATATATTCACTAATTTGGGACGACTACGTGTTACAAAACAAAACCAAAATTCACAAGTAACGGTGGTATCATCATACAACCAAAAAACTCATTTAGGTACTCGACTGAAACATATCAAATAAAATCAATACTTACGAATCAGACTGTAGATTTCATTTTTATTCTTCTAGTAATATTAATAATAAATCTTATTATATTAAGTGAGCAATTCTTGTATATTATTATTATTTATTATATATGTAATTGGTTTCTCGAAAATGGCTCCAACGATTTCGATGAATCTTTGCATTTAGATAATGTTTTGCATTCCAGGTTTGCATAGATAGGTGTTTTCCTTTTTTGTTTATAAGACACCGAGCACAGCTCGGTCGCCCAGAAACGAGACAAACATCTTAGCATTCCATGGATTCATCGTGCTAGTGCCGGGTCCATCGTGTAGCAGACAGAGGTAACACGAGCAGTCCTCGGGACTTGCGACCTAGATGTAGGTTTAAGGAGCCCCCTTATGATGCACATCAGCACTCACCTTGACTGCCCGCGATACCATCTCTGCCAAGCCAGATTTGGTAAGATCCCGTTAATGCTGCTTTAGATACCCGTTCTAAAATAGAACTTACTGCAGTTCTCGACAGGTCGAGGACTTTTAACAAGTTATAGAGAGATTTCGCTGGAATACCTCTCGCTCCCACTTCCACCGCATAGACGTTCTTGGTTAACTCGTTACATAGATCGTAATATTTATTTATTTTTAATGCGTGGTCTTTAGGTATATTACTTTTCCACGGTACAGTAAGCTCTACAAGTACTATACGCTTGATTTCTCGAGAATAAAGAAATATGTCTGGTCTGAATGACGAAACAACCACATCCTCTGGGAATTTATAATGTTTTTCATATGTGTCCCCACTAAGATAGTCCAATCAGGTGCAGAACCTAGGATTGAGAAGGGTTTACTTTTAGCATTTGCTGTTGAGCCTTCTTTTATAAAGTTAATTTGTCTCCTGTTAATGATCAATCCTTTTTGAGGTCTAGCTACCGAAAGACTTACTACTTCACGTATGAACTGAAGTACTCTATCATGGCGACGTGAGTAGTGACCCCTATCAAGAAGCACCTTGCATCCTATTAATAAGTGCCTCGCTGTACATATTGCCTCACGACAAGTATAACAAGATTTTTCAGAGGCTTTCCCCCATCTTCAAATCAGGGTCATTTGGAAGGCATTAAGGTAAAATTTTAGTAGGTTAGGAGACTAGTCATATAACAAGGCGCGCCACTTTAGTGCTACTGGGATGCAGAACTCACCTAATACCTATATAATATTAAATATCATAGCGAAAAAACAAAGAAAAAGCTACATAATCTGAAATAGGTCCTAGCTGCTCATATATTAAATCCAGAGTTTCTTCGGTTATTATTAATCTATCGTGTTAATGTTTATCGTCCAAGGGACTAAGCGTGAAGATAATTAAATTAATTAATGAAACTTTAAATTAATTTATACTTCACATACACATAGACCACATTGAGTTAGTTTTTACATGCTTTTATTTACCTTGCTTCGTTCATAATATGTAAAGATATAACATCAAATTTCAAAATTTGCAAACCATTTTCAACCACTTCCTGGTAACCGATTGAGATAAAATTTGGCATATGTATTAAGTTCTATGACAATGTAATATTATGGTACCATGGAGCTGATCTGATGATGGATTCGTGGCGTAAGGACTTGAACTCCTTGATGGTAAATGGTAAGACCACCGAATTTGGAATAGTTTATTTTGTTGTTATGAGTACTTTCTATTACACGTGATGACGAAGGTCTGAAGATGGAGCCAGAAGATTACCATTAGAATTCCCTGAAGAAAACTGCAAAGATAGTTGAGTTTGGACTCGAAAGTTTTGTTTTCATGGGACCCTTCCATTACACATGATGAGGAGGACCTGAAAATGGAGCCGGACGATTGTCACGGGAATTTCCTGATAGAAACAGCAAAGATAGTCGGGGTTGAGCTCGTTTGGTTTCTGCTTATGAGTGTCTTTCATTACAAATGATGACAAGAGTCTGAAGAAGGAGCTAGACGATCATCACTGGAACTCCCTGATGGCAAATGGTAGGACAGTTGAATTTGGGCTAGTTTGTTTTGTTCTCATGAGTACCTTCCATTACACATGATGATATGTGTCTGAAGATGGAGACGGGATGAAGATGGAACTTCTTGATGGCAAATTATCTTAACCCTTTTTTCAATAAATATCAGTTCTATCGGACTGCTCTGTGCAGGTCTGGCCTGTAATTCATTTGGGTTGCATCGGGATGTTAGGGTTCCAAATCTACATCTTTTAGTAGCCAAGTTAGACAAGATAGCCCTCTTTGAGTTAAAATTAATTTGATTTGTCTTGACAAAAACTTAATCTCTAGATGGTGACCAAAGTCTATTGATGTAGGCGGTAAATCTTCAATTCATGGATGATGTGGCTGGGTTAGTTAGTAGTAGCGACCCGGCGCAACGGCCGGGGCCAGTGAGCGCCAGATGCTCATAATGCTAAAGAAGTATGACAGAAAAAATATCATTTTATTAATAATTAATAACAAAATAAAACAAATGATAAAAATCATAATAATTTTATGTTACAATTGATAAGGGAAATTGATAAGGGATTTAATGAAATCTCTATTTTTATCACCCCCCTCTGAAATATAGATTAATGGATGAATTATGATACTAAAAAGTATATAATCAAATTTTTTTTTTTTACAAATACATATAAGCTTTTATTTATAAATTATCAAATGATCAAAGATAACCCTTCTCCGGTAACTTTATTCATTTAAATTATTACGTAATTTTAGTTCGATAATTTATAAATAAAAGCTTGTTTTTTAAAAAGATTTTTATGTAAAATATGTTTGCTACTTTGTGACGCAACGCAACCTTAATCACAGAGCCCATGGTGGATTTCATGGGTCTAACTGAAAGAATAAAAAAAGACTGCGTAAGTTTCGTTAGTGATAAATTCGAAATTAAAAATTTATTTTTTGTTTTAACGTCAAATTTGTTTTTAACCCAAGCCGCAAACAGAGAGGGCCTTGTAAGATTAACATGTGTATCTAATTATCTGTATATCTTTCTGTGGTATCGTAACTCTGAAAAGGCTGAACCAATTTTAATTTAGTTTTTTTTCTGTTAGTAAAGTTACTTAATCGAGAATATTCTAGAGTTTAATTCAAGAAAATCTTTTCAGTTGTTTGAAGGTTATCAGCTCTTTTCTAGGTAATTAATATATTTGAGCACTTTCCATATTTCTAATAGAGTCGACTTATGGTATTCTATTACTTCAAAAGAACATGGTAACCTTGATCTCATACCGTAGCATCATATGGAATCTACCTAACTCCTCGCCAACTTACAGTAGAAATATAGTGTTTGGGTTCATTGGAATGGTCTCAATGAATAGGTTGTTTTCAAAACTGTTTTTAAATATTTTATATTTTGTAACAAATAGAAATATATAATCATAAGTTAATGTAAAGACATATTTAGGTCGTGGAAGGATACCTACTTGAGTGCATCAGGTTTATCTTATGACTGTCATCATATTTTTATCACTTTATGCCCTGTTCAGATGTGACGCGGGTTAGCGCACGCTATAGCGCATCACATATGAACGAAGGCGTCTAATATTCATATCATAATTTTTATGTATTGTTTTATAAGCGTCGAGCCGCGCGCTACCGCTCGGTCATGTGAGCAGATTGTGCAGGTATAGAAAACCTAGGCGCACGTTGTCAAAACGCGTAATTACGCGTGCGTTATCTGAATAGGATCCTATATGTTTGTATCACGCGTCGCATGAAAATTACTGGTTCGAATTTTCGCAGACTTTTTTTAATATGTAAAATTATCTGCCGTTGTCACGCTCTTTAACGATATGTGTTAATTCTACTACTTTTTACTACGTGATGTAGCTTAGAAACCCATATTATTACGTCAGGATTAAACAGCAACGATATCGAAGCAAATCTATGAAAATAACTATGTGAGCGCTGTCACTTGCTTTTTATGCTAAACCTTAACCATAATTTTTTTTTGTAAAAATAAAAAAAAGTAAACAGGATAAATGGTATTGAGTGATAAACCTAATAGAAGTAACGGAGAACAAGAGTTATTATATGCAAAAAGTTATTACATTTTATTTACAGATGAAATCAGTATGAACGTGCTACTAGAACTAATAAATTAAGGAAGTGATCAAGTGTTAACACTTATCATTTTCATCCAATAGGTAGAAGATACCTATTGCTACTGCATGTCGTAAGCTTTTATGATGTGACGTCATAGTTGCTGTGTTCAACTCAGTATCGAGTTCGAAACTCCACCGAAGATATAATATGATCCATTGAGTTTATACACTTATCAGAACATTTTACTGTACAAAGCTACCTACCTGAAATTTAATATGTATATTAATGTTTTGAGATAAACGGTAACTAGAAAATATAATATAAAATTAACCAACAGCTTTGTACAGTAAAATATTTTGATGTAGAAATAATATTGAAGTTAGCTGAATGTTTTTAATTCGACTATTGTTACCAAAAACAATGATGTTTGAAAATATCATAGATCAATCAGAATCAATATGTAGCAATGTCATATGTTCAAAGCGGTGATGGCTGAGAAGTAGCGCTTACAGAAGTCACGTCAGATGACAAGGGTTCGAATACTACAATAAGACTAAGGTTTCGATGAGGACCATATCATAAAACGATGATATGGAATTTCCTATCGATAAGTCAAAAACCTTTTTAAATCTTTATAGATTAAGTGTTTGATCACTATTACACCTTGATGCTAAGTAATGATGCGACCGAAAATGCAAACACGCTAAGCCTAGGGACACTGGCTCTCAATTGCATCTACCGGAATACACCTAAAGAACTTAGAAGCAGATTTGCAACGGCATAAGAAAATACCCTACCATCATGCTATGGTTTCATCAGGATGTTTTCCGTTACTGATAATTCGAGGCCATTGCCTACAATGAATTCTAATTCGAGCCCATGTCCATCTTCGCAGTATGCAAATACAATACTACTAAACCATCAATGCTTCAAAATGTTATCAGTGTATTCCAACAACGGCAGTTAAAAGTCAGTCTCAATTAAACGCAATATCTCTGAAGCTTTTTCATCAGTGTTACAGGACGCTATGAAATGGCTCGTTTGGGAGAAAAGAGCTAGTAAAATAAGTGGTGCTTACTTGCACCAACTCCATTTTGCAGATGAACTAATTCTTATTAAGTAAAATAACAATTTATCTAAAATGCATGATTACAAGACTTTCATCATGTGTCTCTTAAGGTTGTCCTAACAAATATAGCAAGTAACATGTCCATAACAAAGGGTATATTTAAAGTTCTGGATGACTTGCAATCAGTGTAATCAGTCTAATCTAATCAGTTATAATATATTGGGCACTGCTTATTTTTGGCGGAGAGCATCCTTATGTACAAGGAGATCAAAAGACACATTAAATTAGAATTGTCCACAGAGTAGAGATCAAGTCAGGGTGAAACTGTAAAAGCTGTCTGAGGCTTCAGGGCCCTTATGGCTATAGTTAGTTCGAAAAAAAAAGATTAGAGATCTGTGGAATGGTCCACCTTCGACAAACCTGATGACGTTTTCCGGGCTCGGAAAGTGAAATTCGGGAATATTTGGACAAGTATAGCAAAAAACAGGGATGAATGGAGTAATAGGGAGTAAGCTTATATTAGCATTTGGTCCAAAAAAGCAGTCCACAAAGATGGTTAATACCGAATCAATACAAATAAGAAAATTAATCCTTTCTTAAAAGAATCATTTTATGTAATATGTAATTTAATTTGATCGTCGATCTTAAAGTTGTTTTGACAGTATCAATATTATATTTCAATCAATAAAAGAAATGGTACGACAATTGATCGATTAGTGAATTTGAAGAAAGAAAAAGGAGCTTTGCTAGATTTAAGAAAAATTATGCTACATCCATTCTGCCTTTCTCAGTAAGGTCACGATGGCTCGTAAATACCCCTATGTATAGCTGTATACATATAATATCATATGGGCTATTTTTTAATATTATTTTATTTTATTTTGTAATTAAAGCTAACGAAGTTGCGTATGGTCGCTAGTATGTAAACCAAGCTTATTTACGATTACTGAATAGCATTCAATAAATGTTCTATAATGTGATTTTAACATTATTCCACATATTAGATATTTTACAATGTACATTATATCGTAAATGATTATTAATTTATTATTAATAAAAAGTTTTATTTTATTCTGTTTCCACATATTACTGGTCATCTGGACCTCGACGTACCTAGGTGCTACTAGTTTCTATATTCTTCAATATTATAGCTAATGTATTGCACATAATTGTGTATTTTGTTCGTTACGGTTCCTATGAAATTATTAATATTTATATCACAGTTGAAATAGATTAGTAACTATAATATTTCTTTTACATCAAACGTATAAATATTGTAATACTATTAGCCAAGTGAAATCGCTATATTATATATTTAGTGAAAATCAATGAAGATAATACATATATTAGGTATAGTTCTAGACGTTTTATAATCATAAAAATAGTACTTCTTGGTTTACTTTAAACTCAATTATTTTGTTATAATTATATATTGATTGTAGCTCGTCGTAGAACATTAAAAAATCTAACGTCTTAAAGCTTTCATCGTACGTTTCAAGAAATTAATTAATATTAAAGACTTTTTTTCTGATGTACTAATTATTTATCAAAACATACCGTTTCATAGGTATCGCGTTGATGTCTTTTAATTATATAACATTGTAATTGTAACTATTATATATTACATGATTTTTTTTATGGTATTTAAGGTACTTACTGCTGAAGCAGGAGTTGGATCCCACAGGAGAAGAAGAAGCGCGGCGGGCACGAGGTGGAGCGCGTTGAAACGCACACGCGCCGGGCCCGACATGGCTGTGCCGCACTACTGGATGCGCGCCCTCGCGACAAGCCTGGGCCGCAGGCGCAGCACCCGTCCTCTGCGGGGCGGGGGTTGCCAAACCACCGCCCGAGCTCTCCTCTGTCCTTTAGTATCCCGGCACAAACGGCGCGCGCGCACGGGATTCTGGCGCAGCGCGCTTCGTGCCATGGCAGCCTACGTATATTGGTAAGATTTTAATAAGTCTATTTAAAGTTTACCTATACTGAAATTAAAATTATTTAAATTGGTAAATGGTTCATAAATATTATTAAAACATATCGCCTAACTTTTCAATGTATAAATATTATTGATTAAATTAATATTTTTTAAATTATATAATATGCAACTATGTATTTCTAAATACAATTGTGAAATATTTAAACATTTTTTTTAGGTTGTTAGCTGCTCTGGTATCAATTTCGGGAGTTAATACAGTGAGTACAGTTTATGATAACATAAAATTTATTTTGCCTAATTAACAAAAAGTAAAAAATTTATTCATAGTGAAAGTGGTCGAAATTGTAAATAAGCAAAAAGCAGAATCGGGAATGCAAT
Organism: Saturnia japonica; assembly: GCA_033032175.1. Classification (NCBI taxonomy): domain Eukaryota; kingdom Metazoa; phylum Arthropoda; class Insecta; order Lepidoptera; family Saturniidae; genus Saturnia; species Saturnia japonica. The sequence continues at coordinate 12,127,137 of CM065305.1, forward strand.
TGGAGCGGTGAGGCCGCGGCGCAGCGGCCGGGCCACAGTTTGACTCGCCTGTCCGCTTATAAGAAAAAAAAAACGACTTGCAATTTCTTCAAACCGTAAATGGTGCAGATTTTTTGTTTGTAGAAAATTAATATAATTCTTAAATTACATAGGGTAATTGCGCCGTTTTCGACTATTCAATTTGATTTATATTTTCGATTATTCGTGGAGTTGTCGAATTCAAAATTCGAAAAGATCATTATCCTTACTTTGCCTGCAATAATAAAATATCGAAATAAAATATCATGCAATGAATTCCTAATATACTCTACTTTAATTTAATTTACAGTCATAGTTAATTTAGATCTTGTTTATTTGTGATTTTATTAAATAGCTCAAAATGTCATTTTCGCAAGTTTTCGACAGCCTGGTACACAGTTCTAGACCACTTAATAAAACAAGGAATACTGTGATTAAATGACATGGCTACAAATGGCGTACATTTTAAATGATATCATCGTACACACTTATAACGCAATCTATATTTTTTCAATACTATCTTCTACAACATCTACAGCAAGTTTTTTTTTTAGAATTAACTTCGTATATTTTCTTTAGAAGCTTTCTTGTTTATTTGAATAGTATCTGAACCTTTTTTCTAAAATAAAAAATGGTAACATAGGAAAAAAACATTAATAAAATTAGAAAGTCTCAAATTAGATTTATTTTGGGTGCGTAATTGTGTATCCAATTTTCTACCTCGATTTTTGTCACCTCAGTCATAATAATAAAGTGGACGAGTACTGGCCCAAAAAATGTTTACATATATCAAACTCAGAAATTATATTTATTACTTATATTATAATATGTATTACAATTTTATACAACTTTACTTAGGCCTATTTTCGACTACCTGGTCGAGAATTAGCGATCTGAATGAAACGGCAATCCTGTTTTCGCCCATTTTATTTCATAATTAAAATAATTAATTGACAATAAAGATGCTTTTTCTCATTTTTAGAATAATACTAAAACTTAATAGAAAACATCAAAAACTTCCCATGAATAATTGTGCACTATTTTTTTCAGAGATAACGACACGTTTGGTGACGTTGTCTCTGAAACCGCCGAAAGATGATTTTTTTTTTAAAGGTAGACGCATACAAGTTTATTTATATGTTTGTGTGTAAACTACTAATATATCAAAGTTACTAAGGAATTGCAGTTCATTGTTATAAATATCGCAGTGTTGCTGATTTCTTCATTATTTAAATAAAGTTCCGTCAAATGATCGAGATCTGGAGGTAGTCGGCGATCAGGCTTATCGACTCTATTTTTACATTAAAAAATTAACATTTTTAACAGTTATATTAATATATTTTCCATAAAATTAATAAAGTCAATATTTAATTAGGTTTTGCGTTTCACGTCGTGTTATTTATTCTTGAAAATAGGTACATACATGCATATAGAGCACGGGTAGAGGAGACCGACAAACTTTATCATTACTCGGATGTAATGCGTCGGCATTGCGCAAACCTACTATAGGTACTATCCTATATTTAGCTATATAAATCACTCATTATAAATAATAAGGGTTGATAAATAATCATGTTATGTTGTTAGAAAAAATATAATAGGTATAGGTATAATAGGAAAGAAAATGGGACGCTTAAATTATATTCTTTCAAATGTATATAAATACGTAAATCGCATTGTTATTATTGAGAAAATAAGAAGACTTTTATAATGATAGAATGTTTCTAGTGACCTAATTACTTACCTTATTTATTTTTTTACCTTATTTTGACTTAATATCGAAAAAGTACCCTAATTTTCAATCGAAAAATCTCACGTTTCTTTGCATTTTCTGAGAATATTTAACATAGTAATGTATATTTTTATACCATCAGAAAGTAAAGATTTCAACGAAAAAAGCTCACCGCTTTTATGAAAATGTTGATATTTTGACGTGAGAATTTTCGATTGAAAATTAGGGTGCTTTTTCGATATTAAGTCAAAATAAGATGAAAAAATAAATACTTTAAAATAAAGAAATTACATTGTATTTAGGACATAAAAAGGTAAGTCTTCATCAAATTTCGTGAAAAAATTGTTTTTGTTTAAAAAATAAAAATAAAAACCAAAAACTAAGTAATTTCAATTTTTCACAAAAATTTAGAGGTTATATGAATAGAGTGTAAATACAGGAGTTGTAGATCTTTTTATTACCTACAACTATGGCATTTAACTTTTTTCTATAGGGCTTATAGCTTTGACGGAAATCGAAATAAACCGTTTTTTACCCTTAAAACTCACCCACTTCCACTTCCCAACCTCAGATAGCCCATAAATTATTTTTCATTTCTTTTCGGTTATATTCTCTTCCTTTTCCAATGGGTTTCATCCTACTAATTTTTTTTTCACTTGTTACCATGTTCAAAGGCTTCAAGCCTTGGCCTATAGCGCGTTGACGACCTTGAAACCCCCTACCCCAAGGAGCTCTGGTAACCCTACTCACCGCAGGAACACAACACAAGGTTATTTAACCGCGACCTTCTGTATAGTGTAGGTATTCCACCAGTTGGGCTGTGCCCCAAGTAGTGAGAAATCTCCAAAGAAATTTCTCTGTGCCCTGTCTCACACAATTTCTTTTGTACATTATTGAAAGTTAATTTTAGTAACATAGCAAGTACTATACTACTTATATTTATAGAAATAACCTTATAAATAAGGATCGTAGTTTCTCTACAAAGAGCAGGTATGAATGCTTGATAACTACAATATAAAATTAACCATAATAACTTAGACGCTTGTACAAAGTTCATTATAATTTTCCAAGTAATGCATGTTTTGTTTAAATTTACATTAGATTTGTGCAATGGCGCAAATAGCGAGCGACAACGACTAGTTTAATATTACAAGAAAGAGCAGGCGTAGCATTGTATCGTATAACAAAAATTTTAAGATTGGTATATAAGTATCGTTTATTTGTCTGTTTTTATGTGTTTATTTCACATCACTATACTTAAGCGCATATTAGTTAAAATATATGTAAAAAGTTATTATTAAAGATATGGAAAAATCGATGACTTTATTAGTTTTTTTGTTGACAAATAAAAAATATAGGCCTTCCCTTAAAATAAACTTACCTTATCAACGTTGAAATATATATTTTTTAATATAAACTTATATATTAAATTCATAAAATTGAAGTGTCTGTTTGGAATGTCAAAATAACAGCTTTTTACCTAATGCATATGAAAGTATATACGAAACCTTTAGCAAAACACCCATTTCAAAAAAAAATTGTCTGTCCGTCTGTGTGTTTGTTCCGAGTAATCTCCGAAAAGGTTTGACCGTTTTGATGGGAATTTCACTGGTTGATAGCTGAATTGATAGGGAGTAACTTAGGCTACTATTATTTAACAAAAATAATAAGGGATTCGCACAAATAAAAAAAAAACTGGTCATGGTGAATCCATTCGGGCGCTTAAATGGCTTACACTGAGTAAACTATAAGAGATATAGCAATTCAATGTAGGAAACAATCGTAGATATTAAAAAGACCTACAGAAAAGTCTGGGAGAGTATACATCTATCTTCTAATGAACACCCACAATAAGTATTTTTGTCTTTAAAATAGCCGGAAGCGGGGGAGCAAGATTCGCGCGGGCATTCTGTGGTCCACGTGAGCGAAGCCACGGGCACAGCTAGTAATAAATATATTAACTATGTTATGTGTCTAATAGCTGAGAAATATTGGAGCAATTAAAGTCATCTTAGTGAAACAACAGTAAACAAAGGAATGTTAGTTCGCTAAGTTAGGATACTATTCTATGTAGTTACTACATTTCACACGGATCATTACCATTTACCTACATCAATACAAATTGATTGAATTGAATTCCGAGTACAACGTGTGTGGTAGAGTCCTGCTCTTAAATCAAGCGGTCGCGTATTAGATGTATGATCAAACATTTTGCATTTTGTGTAATGTAGCCGACTACTACTTCTGTCTCTTTGCATATAACATTTTATTATTATTATTAGTTATAAACTAACAGCCTTAGGCTGATGCGTGTATTCTATTTTGTATTGCTGAGTGCACTATTTAATTAGCCAAGTGTTTATCTAGTTGATTTTTAGAAGAGCACACAGAGGGGCACTTGTAATATGCTGCGACAGCTCATTCCATTCATCTAACACTTGGTTGGATAAAAAATGCTGACGTGCCTTGCTACTGGTTAATAGTCATAAAAATTTTAAACTGTGTCCTTTGAGGTGCACATTTTCTTTTTATAGGGGGGTTTCAATAAGAATCGGGTATATCTATATAGTTATAATAAAAGAGTAGAGTAGAAATCTGTACATTGAAGATATTTGAGAAAAAATAATACAGAAGCGTTTAGAATCATGGACAGAATACATTTCCATACTTTTGAAATTTTTGGCCGTCTCTCTATCGGTATGTTTGAATGCCAATCACGCAAAAACTCCTGGACCTAATTTAATTTAATTAAATTTAGTATGATTGTAACTTACAGTCTGAAGGTACATTTAAGATGCATTTTTACACGTATGAACATTGATATGGTCTATAAATTGCAATTAGATAATGTACATATAAAAAAGAATTTATGTATATGTAACTTTGCAATATATTAAAATCAATAAATGGAAACGCAAGTATTTTTATTTTCCAACATTATTCATAGATGGCACTGTACGGCTTGGTTTAAATTATCACGAAGTTGGTTCGATATTTATTGTCATACTTATGTATATTTTCTGTAAGCACGTATATTAATTTTTTTTAAATGTGCTGTTATTTTTTTTTAATATTTAAGATATATTTCAATATTTTAAATGTTTAAATGAGTAAGAATCTATCTATATCTAGATTTCTATGATACATTTCGTTGTTTGGTGTTTTTGCACAATTATGATTTTTGTTAAATTACACTAAACAGCCTTACTATAAAGCGTTATTATTCACTGGAAAATAACGATTTATAAAAATTAACTTAGTTATTAAATAAGCATAACTTTTCGTAAAGCATTGCAGAACTGAGTATTTTGTATAGGAACCTTTATGCATATAAATATGTATAAACATATATATACCAGCCTGCCTGTATTCTCAGAAGTGGTTAAGCATAGGTGTAATAATGTACACCCACAGTTGGCTGGGTACGGTTTTAGGCTACATGTAATAGGGGGTGAGCTTATTGCTGCTATTATTCTCCGAGCTGCTACTGAGAATTTCTAGAAAAACCCAATATCACTTTGCTCGACCAAGGAATAGACTAAACTTTAATGTCGGTTAATATTTTAAATGATTTTGGTTGGGTATTATCAAAGTTTATACGGGTCAAATACCGTAGGCTGAGATTGAGGTGAGGTGAGGTTTTTATTTAGTTCTTGTTTTCCATTCATAAGATATACCACATAGATGAAGTCCCGGGCACAGCTAGTTTAAAATAAAATAAAAACACATTAACTATATTATTACCTTTTTTGTAAATCTTAATCTTTAGTAAGATACTCTAAGATAATATACTCTTTACTCTATTTATTTATCATTCGAATGACCATTTCGGTTTCGTATGATAGCGTGAATACGAAAAGTCCAATTTACGATTACCTGAATGAGAAATGCAAGGGACTCTTGATTTCAAGATTCGGGGATGGGAACTGGCCTCCAAAATCATGTGATTTAACGCCCTATGATTATTTTTTGTATGGTTATATAAAATCATTGGTATAAGAGAACAAGCCACAAACTGTTGAAAATCTAATAATTAACATAACACGCGACATCAATGCAATAAACTTGTCTTTATATCAAAAAGTGATGGAAAATTGGAATTCCGTTATTCACGCTACCATTTTTTGCGTCAGTCCGAATTTAACGACTTGATCGATTTTTATGAAATTTTGTACACAGATATCTTTTGTGTTAATTGATAGACTATAAAAATTGTTCTAGAAATCTTAATTTATAATTTGCTTTAAAATATTTAATTTGTATTCATTGTCGACTGAATGTGATGAAATTTTGTACACGGTAAATATGTGTAATTCTTTCATTGTTGCTTTAGATATGTAATAAGAATTGTCATTAATATGATTACAAATCAAATTATGAGAGGAAAATAATTAAAAATAATCTTTAAGTGTAGAAAGATTCGTACGTATATTTTGATTTAAAATTCTTTTATTTCTCTTTTATGGTTCTTTGTCTAAACTTTTAAAGGAAAAACGTCTAGAGTGAATTTTTCTCTTGCTCTCTAATCACAGGACAGCTTAGCTCTACAATAAGTACTTTAAAATTTAAAAAAGGTAGAAAGAATAAAGGTTTACTTCATAACAATCATAATAATGTATCTTTATGTATTATATCTCAGATTAGAGTCATGAATGAAAGGATGATGGGTCAGCGGTTGTGCGCTCGGTCATCGCTTCGATAAACGTGGGTTCCGATTCTACTATAAGTTTGAAGGTCTGAACTCGCGGTGAAAGAAGACGCGGTGCCATTGCGCCGCGCCGCGCCGTCTCGTCGTGTAACTATGCCTATCATGAATGCAGGGTATTTTATAGCATCTGTCGGACTTTTAGGTTTTTAGACTTATTTTAGAGTATCGGTGCCCGCAGCTCCGCGCCCTTTTATTACGCTTTAATTATTTTCGTCTTATAATTTTATTTCTACTCATATTCTTATAACCCATCAACTTAGGAATGACATATATATACATCCCGTGTACAAAATTTCATCAAAATTGATCAAGAATGAATAAAAATTTAGTTTTTGCTTTTTTTCTTGATAAAAGTACTTAAATATTATTGACAATTATTATAGACCATCAATTGGGCAATGACATAAACTTTTCGAATTAAATCTGGGCATACGAATCAAACAGACAAAAAACTGGCATATTTATAATTAGTTATGTAGAATGTCTCTCAGGAAATTAGGAAAACAAATTACATGTAGTACAGACAGAATCAAAGATTTATTTATAAGAAATGGTAATTGGACACTACATGGTATCATTCGGTTTATATTATTTCCCTGTTATATTATGTACTTATGTAATACTTTAGTAGTTAAAACCTTGTCCCATAAAATTTTGGTTTGCAATGGCATCCCAAAAATAATCTTTATGTGATGTTGTTACGCCAGCCATTATATACCGCGACGAGTGTGAAGACGCGGCCGCAGTCGCGGCACACTGAATCGAGTCCCAAAGTAATGTTACAAAGTCTAAGTCTACAAGTCCAACTCAAGTGCCCTATACTCTACCACCCCGCAGCTGTAGGGCACGCTAAGATAACGTTACGGTTAAGTGCGATGGCCGACCCTAAGAGCACGTTCTTATAACGCTTAGGAAAGATTTTATAAATATTTCATCTAAATTATCAACTGATTTATAAAAAAATAAAATGTTTTTATAAAATTTATGGAAACAAATATAAATAGAATTCAATTTTCAAAGACATATCGATAGTACTACCTACTAGTTATATTTAGATCCTACTTACTATATTAGTTATTATGTATCTACTTAAAAATAAACTTAGAATCGGTACTAATATTATGACCTGGAATAACAGATAGAGTACTTTTTATCCCGGTAAAAATCATAGCTTAACCAGTGTTATCATACAAATATAATAAATGGAAAGTTTCTATGTTTGTTAATCAATCACGCAAATACGGCTAAACGGATTTAGATGAAGTTTGGCACGCAGATAGTCTATGACCTGTACTTTCAAAGGAATTTACTATTGTTGTTGTAAGAAACATTATAAATTATTATCTTGTGTCTTCCAAAAATTAAAAAACATCTAGGTATTTAAACTTTGTCGTGTAGCTAGGTTACTTTGAAACACTATCATAAACACTAAATTTCATACAAATCGTTAGAGCCATTTCCGAGAAACCAACTATCTATATATGAAGGTTTGGTATGTATACTTTCCGGAAGTAATCAATGGCTCGATCACAGCGCCACCTATCGGATCCTAACATAGCTATGAACCCATAAATTAATTATTACCTTAATATATATGTGTACTGAGTATTTGAAATGAAACTTGTCAACGTAATAATATTGTTGGTTTATCACAATTATCACAGACGCGAGTACGCTGATTCGGCGTAGTATTGATTGTCACATTTTTATAGTACGCCGACAGTATGTGGTTGAAGCGGCACCGAAACTAATCATTAGATAATCTATGTATGAACCAAACAAATTTAATATTACTGGTGGTGCCCCGCAACCGCGCATGCGTTTGTTACTACGCAGTAATTATTAACAACCCGTAATTTTATTTTTACTCATATTATTGACAATTCATTTAGTAGACATTGTATTTCCTGTGTACAATTTTCATCAAAAATATGTTGAAAATTATTATTATTTTTTACGATTTTAAAATGTTTTATTGAGATTCTTATAGCTTATCAATAATGCAATGAACGGAACCTCACGTTTACAAAATTTCATGGAAATTGGTTGAGTATTGATACAAATTTTATATTTATGTTTGTATAATTCTTTTTCTTGACGATATTTAAAAGTATCATTGACGACTGCTGTAGCCCATCAATTATGCAATGACGTATACTCCCCGTCTACAAAATTTCATAAACAACGGTAAAAAAAAATTAATTTTTGGTTTCTTTTTTTACGATTCCTAAAGGTGTTATTAAAAATTTATGGAATGGGAAGAATCCTTCCCGTGTACAAAATGTCAAGAGAATCGGATAAGCCGTTTTTAATTTAAATCCGGATATACAAAAATACAGACAAAAAAAAATTAAAGGCATATTCGTGATCAATATCGTTCATATGGTATATCTATCGAGAAATTGAGGAAAAATACTAAATGTACAGACAGAACTACAGATTTATTAATATAAATAAATAAGATAATATATAATTTAATATTGTAATTCACCTTTTTATAGTATCTACTTTATGTTTGACTAACAACCGCCCTGACTTCGTTCGCGTTAATACTAATACTTTAATACTAAAACTAATATTTTAATCCCCACTTTTCCACAGCTGAACGTATAGTGCTTATAAAAATGAACTTAAAATTATAAGTTTAATAACCGTTTAAAAAAATACCCAGAACAAGCAGACAGACAGAAAGACAATAATTTAAAAAAAAGTTTTTGTTATATGTATCTTATATATTTTCATATGCATTTACTAAAAAGCTGTTATTTTGACATTACGAACAGACCGTTAAATTTTATTAATTGTTTATATTATGAAGTGTACCTAATAACATCGGTTTCTTAAGACATAAAGAATATTTTGAAAATTCGTGTAGTCCGCCCCATTTTCTTAATTCTTGCTCTATATGTTTCTTTTTTTCCATTATTTTTAAAAAAAATTATTTATTGTATTTACTTGTATTACAGCAAGACGACGAATATCCAGAATGGAATGAGATAGGTTCCAGAAGATGGCCACCGTCCAGATGGGAGCAAGAACGGCCGCCTGAGCCACAGCGCCCTGACGTCAATACGTATGGGCTCTCGGGGCGACTTGACGTACCACCTGCGCCCAGACCACCGCCAAGTCGTGGCCTAAACTTTGCTGTATATGACCCGATTACAAGACAACGCACCGCTGCTGTGGATCGCAATTGCACAGCTACAGGTTGTTGCGTACCAAAATGTTTTGCAGAAAAGGGTAACAGGGTAAGAACATAAAATATCAAGTCTCTTATGCCTTTATTAGTAAACAGTCATAAACTGAAACATTCATATTTAATAGGGATTTCCTGGCAGCGTTGGACCTCCTGGTATCAGAGGTCTTCCCGGACATGAAGGTGCTGAAGGTCCGCAAGGACCCAAAGGACAGAAAGGGCAAATGGGACCACAAGGACCTCGAGGTCCAAAAGGTGACAGGGGAAAGCCTGGTGCTCAAGGATTCACAGGATTAGTAGGACAAGTAGGTCCTCAGGGTGAGCCTGGTATGCCTGGTATTCCTGGTCGAGATGGGTGTAATGGTACTGATGTAAGTAAATTCACTATTCTGTAAAATATGATAAAATACTTTTTGATTTTATCAAAACATCTTGGGTCTTATCAAAACTTGAGTAGGTTAGGTTTGACTTATATATACAACAAGTACAAACAAAAATAGTACCTATGTAGAAGAAAAAACACCGAGTTCTTCGCTTTCAAAAATATAGCTGACACATTCTCCAAAATTGTGGCGAAATTTGAAGTTTTTTTTTCAGTAATTTTATAGTAATGTTAACAGTCATCGTTATGTGAAATGGTGATATGGTTATGAGATCTAAGTTCTTCAAGATCCAACGTACTAATAGGACCAAAAATCTCTCTGACCCAACTCTTAAACTCATGAAGGAGAGGCGTGAACTCATTCTGCAATCTTCAGGTGATGTGTGTACGTATAAGAAGCTTAATAGGCGCATCTCCAAGTCATTGAAAGTTTTACGGCATGCCAATTAAATAGCGATCTTATCAAACGTATCCTATTTAATCCTATCAAAGGAAATAGAACGAAACAAAGATTCCAAAGTCTTAGCAAGAAATCTGTTTACTGTACGAAGCTGAAGACTGACGACAGCATGATCTTATCATTCTAACCTGAACTTTTGTCAGAGATCTACGGAGGTCAACGCAGACGCCCGTTACGAATCTAGCTAAAGATCCAAGATCTAGAATAACCCGTGTAGGACCCGACACTTTTCCGAAGACATACCGGAGCTTGTGCGATATTAGTATAGCCCTTATAGAGGTTAAAGACAACAAAGCTACTGGCGTTGACAGAATCACAGCCGAACTTCTCAAGGCAGGTGGTAATCCAGTACTTAAGATCCTTCAGACCCTGTTTATTAATTTACGAAGGAAAAACGCTGCAAGCATGGACCAGAAGAGTGAATGTTCTTTTCTTTAAAAAAGGCGATAATGCCCTGATGAAGTATTATAGGCCTCTTCAATCTTTACAAGACGGTGTGGAGAATTATTACGAACGGTCTCGTGCACAGTTTTGATGATTTCCAACCTCCCGAACAAGCCGGTTTCCGTAAAGACTTCAGTACTATACACCACCAACATTCGCTACGGCAAGTTATACAGAAGACAGAAAAGTGCCAAAATATGAAACTAATTTTAAAATATTTAAGCGGTTTCCATAACAGTAAATCTTTGCTAAAAAATAAAAAAATTAAATTAAATAAAGATTGCACAGAGTACATAATGTCCAATGAATGTGAACGATTCTCTGACAAAGCACTATTTAACTACGATTAACTATCATATCTTTTTGAATCATCAACTACAATGCACGAGCTATTTATCGATATTAGTTGCGTCCGTTAAATATAATAGTATTAAGTATAATATAACAGCTTTTATGCGAGTTTTTACAGGTGTGTTTGTTCATTATCACGTTAATGTGAAAAAAATTATATGACAATTTATAGCGACTTGTAAAATATTCATTCACATAATTTCAACATTTATATTCATATATTTAGTCTTATTTTAATGATAAACTATCTAAAACTTTACTATATAAAAATCAATACTAAAAGCACTCGTCATTTTGACAATAATCAAACAAATTACTACTCACCCATGCAGTGTGACACTACATGGTTATGTGAATTTGGGGTTTGACCTTTTTTTTTCAAGCATTTCAAGTATATATTTTTCAGTTTTTTCATTGCCGAAAGTAGAAGACTTTATATATATTATATATTTATACTATTTTACTTCTTTTTTTTTTTTTACTCTATCTCGAAAAAAAAATTGTTATCGTTGGTTACATTTTAGATACGTTCTCCTTGATATAATATGCTTTCGCCACAATTTTGGAGAATGAGCCAGTTCTGAAAATTAATATCTTATATATGGGTTACAGTTTCAATTTATTTTGAGAAAAATAATACATTAATTAAATTACATAATAAGAATACTTTATTAGACACCATAGGAAAACATTCATATTTTCAAAGTAATTTACAATTTTCATGTAGGTACATTTAGGCGGGTTTATTATGACTTACTTAGAACGATCTCTTCCAAACAAAGAATTGTAAGAATTTTTTATTTATAATAAAGTTGCCGAGGCAAATAATATCTACTTAATACTATAAGTAACAATATAATAACTATACAAGTAAAAACAAATATTAATATGTTGTTCTTATAATAACAATCAACTGCTAATTTAGGGTGAAGTTGGAGCTGAGGGTCCAAAAGGTTACCAAGGTCCACGTGGTTTACCTGGATCTAAGGGTGACAAGGGTGATAAAGGAGAACCCGCTCATATCGGGCGATACCCGAAAGGTCAAAAAGGTGAACCGGGAGCTGATGGAATGCAAGGCAAACCAGGTCCGGCAGGACCATCTGGACTACCAGGGCTGCAAGGAGCAAAAGGTTCTGTTGGGCCTATCGTAAGTAACTTGACGCAATTTCATTTGCTTTTTGTATTATAATACTTAATCTTTATCTATCTATCTATACTGGTTTGTTATAATTTTATTATAATAAACTCTAAAAATCTTAATATGTCGCATATCACATTATTATGTTTCGATTAGTTTAGTCAACAAGTGCAAATTTTTGTTCATTCTTAATAAAGCTCCTAAAAATATGAACGATGTATTCGGAATGAAGTCTAGAAAAATATATTTCAATGATTTTACAGAACTTAAAACAATTGCTAAGAAATTAAGATGAAAAATAAGGTATTTCTTTTTTCTGTAACAATTCAACAGCATTATTTAAGAAATAAAAAAAAAGATCCTTAAAGAAGAGGAAATTTCGAATAAAAAGTCCTAACTCCTGGAACCCTATCTCCGTTATTAACAATTTTAATTTAATGGGCGCACCGCTGCTTAAGAGAGTATACCACATTAACAATTTTTTTAATACTATTAAATATATATTTAAAAATTAGAAAAAAATATGCTTTCTTGGAAAAAATATTACATTGATTTTTCAAAAAGCTATGTAAATGATAACTGATATATTATATTTTTCCTACCTCTGCTTTATCAAGAATTAACACCAATTTGAACTAGTTGACTAAGATGTAGAAAAAGTTTTTTTGAACGACAATGATTTGATATCTTGAGAAATGAGCCATAATATGTCGAATTATCAAATTTTCCTATCACATAAAAAGGCATCTAAAACATCAAAAATCTTTTTTTTATTATGTCGGCATAAATAAGTTTTTTTGATGGACACGCAAATAATTGATAAATTTTTGTTTTAATTCATTCCATTTCCTGACAGGGATTACCAGGACCAAAAGGTGATAAAGGTACGAAAGGAACAAAGGGACAGTCAATACAAGGTGACAAGGGAGATAGGGGTGACAAAGGTGATAGAGGTCAAAGTTGCGTGACACCACCTTTAAATTGGGTGGATAATAAAGGAGCTGTTAAAGGTGTACAAGGTGATATGGGATCAAAGGGTGATAAAGGAGAACCGGGTCGTATGGGTGAAAAAGGTGACACTGGACCAATGGGTGAACCTGGTTTGTCAGGACAAATGGGAATTAAAGGCGAGAAGGGTATTAGAGGAAATCCTGGAGAACGGGTATGTAATCAATGAAATACAATATACATGTAGATAAGTAGGTACGTATTCAGTGATGTGAAATAGTGTATTCATAAATTTTATCTATTCCATTGTTAATGCTTTTTATATGAGCTGTAAAAGTGGTGTTAGCTTTAATTACTTAGAATAATTTTAATTGTATTGCTCGCATGCTTTCGATTAATTTGAATAACTTATAATGTGTATTAATATCTTATATTCAAATTCTTACAAGTTTTGTCAGTAATCTGCAGTTACATAAGAGTTAGGACATAATATGTTTTATATTTTTTATTTTCATTGTTCTTACAGGGCCGAGATGGTATGTATGGGACTGCAGGTCCAATGGGTCAGAAAGGAGATAGAGGTTATGACGGCTTACCTGGATTACCTGGGAAACCCGGTTTTGACGGTGCATCTGGTAGAGATGGATTACCTGGACCGAGAGGCTTGAAGGGTGTCCCAGGGCCTCCCGGTGGACTTTCAGGTTCCCGAGGGCCTCCAGGTCCTCCAGGGCCAAGAGGTTATCCTGGTGCATCAGGGCCTAAAGGTACTGATGGAAGTTCTGGTGAAAGAGGACAACCTGGACCAATGGGAGCGCCCGGAGGTCAAGGTGAACCTGGAACACCCGGAATTGAAGGTCCACCCGGACATAAAGGTGAAAAAGGAGAACCCGGACTTAATGGTCCTATGGGAAACATAGGTCCACGAGGATACGTTGGTTCTGTGGGACCACAAGGACCGAGAGGACCAAAGGGTGAAGACGGTCTTTCTATACCTGTAAGTATTGGAATTAATATCGTCATTTTTTTCATTTCCACCTGAGGTACACTTTAATTACTAATAATAATGAATTCCGATCATAGCTTGTTAATTTAAGTGTCAGACATACCTTGACCCCTAAAAGATGCCACAGATTATATAACAAATTCACTTTATATCGTTGAGCGAGCGTAGTATGTAATTAAATGTATATTTTATATATAATGCTGACTACAACTTTTATGACATAAACTCACCGTAAAAACATGAATGCAACATAGATTTTTTTTTAAATACTTTATTTTTAGGGTGAAAAAGGCAATAGTGGTCTACCTGGACTTTCTGGGGAGAAAGGAGATAAAGGACAAAGAGGCTACCAAGGACTTAGAGGTGTCCCAGGCAATTCTAGCTTAGGAACTCCTGGTAGTCCAGGGGAAATGGGCCCTACTGGAGAAAAAGGAGATAAAGGTAGTCCTGGTTTCGATGGCCTTCCGGGTACTCCAGGTGCCAAAGGAGACATCGGTGGACGATGCAACGAATGCTGGCCAGGTACTGCAGGACCAAAAGGAGAACGCGGATCAGATGGTGCTAGGGGTGCTCCTGGAGAGAGAGGACCACAAGGACCAATTGGTTTACCTGGCGAACGAGGTGCTGATGGACATGACGGTTTGCCAGGATCTGCTGGAGCACCAGTTAGTATGATATAATAATAAAAATAATTGCACTCAATGGAAAGTATAAATACCATAACAATATATCTTTGATACCACACTACCCAAACCCTAAATCGCAAGTTTTTACAACAAAAACATATTAACAATAATATATATTATATTGATATGTTTGTGTGTAATAAACGCCGTTTACAGCGATTACAGAACTTATTCGCAAATTCATTAATTCACTCATCATCAGTCTGTATCTGTCCACTGTTGAATGGACATAGTCACGCCACTGGACCCGATGTTCCGTTCTTCACATCTTGTTGAATCCAGCCACATTCACACACGAAAATAAAATTAGATCAAACACTCTTCATATTTCATAGGAATTCTTCATTCAATATTTCATTTATTGCGTTCTGTGAATTGAGCAACGCTGGCATCCGCATTATCTTTATTAATTTATATACTGTATCAAATTCTAGATTTTTACAGATATTTCTATAATGTTTGATATTATATATAATAATATAATAGGCTTGAAATATTAGATTTTGAGAAAAATAATAATTTTGTTCACGTTTTTATTATTTTTATACATTTAATGACATACCTTATCCCAAAGTTGGTTAGAATAATAGTTTAAATATAATTTTAGGGAGAACGTGGAGATGATGGTCCAACAGGTCCGCCTGGTGACAAAGGAGCTGATGCAAGTATACCATCAAATCTAGTAAAAGGACCTCCGGGTGCAAAGGGGCCTATGGGGCCACCAGGTTCGCCTGGTCCTAAAGGTGAAAGAGGGCGTGATGGAGTTAAAGGTGATCGTGGTCAAATTGGCATGCCTGGGCAAAAAGGTGATTCCGGTCAAATGGGTCCACCTGGAGTTGACGGAATTCCTGGAGATAATGGAATACCAGGTACTCCTGGACAAAAAGGACTTTCAATAAAAGGTGAAAAGGGTACACCAGGAAGTCTAGGTTTCAAAGGAGATAAAGGTTTTCCTGGACTCAAAGGTGTCAAAGGTGAATCTGGACAATGTCCTGCGAATTTAAAGGAACTTACAAGAGGTGACCCAGGACAAAACGGTGAACCAGGCCCCCCAGGACCTCAAGGTTAGTCAGAATCATATAAAAGAAATAGGGCGTAAAGTAAGCTAAAAGTTCAGAGCTGTAATTTTATGTGAAATAAAAACCATTATCCGTAGGATTTCATACAAAAAATTATAGTAACATAAGACAAATATGTTATGATGATGATGATGTATCGAAAACATGATTTGACTCATCTTACCATTAAAAAAGTCAATAGCATTATTTTGTGTAGTTACGATAAAGATGAAGCTTACAAAACCAGCTGCGATATGTTTTGTGGTGTGACAGGAACCATAGAGACCATTTTAGCACAAAATGGCTGTAACTGTGAACACCTCAAAATCTACATCTTATAACATAGATTTAATATACTATACATTCATGATCAATACTTATAAAAAAACAGTAAAGTGTCGAAATCTGTACATTATATATATTTAAAAAAAGAACTACGGGAGCGTTTAGAATGATGGACAGAACACATTATCTTGTCATAAAGTAATTTTCAATAGAAATAATCGAAAAATTGTGTATTTTTCATCATCACATTCATAGATGGCGCTATACGCTATATGTTAGTTTTATCACGCACTAAAATTATCATGAATTTCGTTTGATTTTTATTGTCACACTTAGGTATATTTTCTGTAAGGACGTGTATTAATAATTTAAGGCTGGTCATATTCATTTTGTAGATTTTAATATTGTTTTGATTTTTTTTTTGCAATCGAGATTGTTATATAATTAAACTAAACAGACATATTATAATGCTTCATTATTCACTAGATATTAACCGGTTAATAAAAATAAAATTATGAAATGAACTTAGCTTTTCCTAAAGTATTGTAAAACCTTAAATTTTATTATGAAGTTCTCAGCCCTTAAGACTTCTGGATAATATCGATTAATATTTCAAATAATTTTACTTGGATATTGGCCAAAGGGCTCTTCATTCATAATATTTTGTTTTATGGATTAAAATTAAAATGCCTGTAAAACGCGAAAGGGATTTTCTCAGTATTCCATTGCTTTAAAAAAGAGTGAGATCTGTTTTTAACAGGAAACTGAAGAATATCGTCAAGTGAGACTATCCGCAGTACAAGACATTAAGAAAAAGTTTACACGTCCCAGAAACCTATAGGGAACGACTTATTAGGTTACATTGACAGCGTAGATATATGGTAGAATGTCGATCGATCGAAAGTAGTGAATTTGAGGCAAGTCTAACACCTAAACGTGAGTACCACGGCGCGTCTCAGACATCCGAGATATTCACAAAGCATAAAACACAGTTAAATAGCCGATGTTAAATTTCAGAACTTCTTCCTTTTTTGTCATCGCTCTTTTTCATACATATCATTACACGCGGATAAAGTTGCAGGCACAGCTAGTGAAATATTAAAATAGAGAATTTTATTTTAATTGTAAATACACAATATTTCATAGCAACATTTCAACAAATTGTATTTACGAAATAAAAATATCATTTACGTTTTTATATTTAGGTTCGGTTAGGTTAGCCTAAAAATCGATGTCGCGATCCTTTAGAAAAATATGTCCAAATTTCTTATAGTTTCAGAGTTTCCCATACTGACCGTTCTCAGTTTTACAACCAGTACCTATATATTAGTTGTCATAGTACAGTTATCATTAATTTTATATAATTATTTTATAGGTGGCGAAGGAGAAAAAGGTGACAAAGGATATCCCGGTCGTACAGGAGAGAAAGGAGAAATGGGCTTGCCTGGACGACAAGGAGCAGTAGGACCAAGGGGTATACCTGGAGAGAGAGGAGAGAAAGGTGTTATAGGAGCCATAGGTTTTCCTGGTACACCAGGAGAAACCGGACAAAGAGGTTTTCCAGGAGTTCCAGGAATGAAGGGAGATAAAGGAGAATTAGGACCTTCTTTAATCGGGCCAAAAGGATCACCAGGATTTCCTGGACGCAAAGGACAACCAGGACCTAGGGGACTATCAGGTATACCCGGTGAGGACGGTCCTCCTGGACCATTAGGGTTACAAGGTGAAAAAGGTGATCAAGGATTAGTTGGTAGACCTGGACTTCCTGGTCCAACTGGTTTTAAAGGAGAACCTGGATTAGTTGGTCCGCCTGGTGTCCCTGGAATTGCAGGATTACCAGGAAGGGATGGATCTAAAGGCCAGCAAGGATTCCCAGGATTACCAGGAAAGCCAGGAGTCATTGGGTTACCAGGTCAAAAAGGTGAACCAGGAATGCAAGGTCCAGAAGGTCAAAAAGGATTCCCTGGTGGGCGAGGACGCCCCGGCGCTCCGGGTATTACAGGAATTAACGGTGTACCAGGTGAGAAAGGAGACAAAGGAGCAATTGGATATCAAGGAGCTTCAGGTGCACCTGGTCAACCTGGAGCCATAGGCTCTATGGGTTCACAAGGACTAAAAGGCGATCAAGGCTTTGATGGACCACCTGGATTGCCAGGCAGAATTGGTTTACCCGGTGAAAAAGGTGACAGGGGTTTCGAAGGCTCCATAGGTCTAAAAGGAGAACCAGGATCAGCATCTGATAAGGGCCAAAAAGGAGAAGCTGGTGTGCCAGGTCTAATGGGCATGGATGGTTTGCCGGGTAAGGATGGTGAAAAAGGTGACAAAGGAGACTCAGGTTTGCCTGGATATGGCTTACCTGGAGTTCCTGGGTTAAAAGGAGACATCGGAATGCCAGGACTAGATGGATCGCCCGGGTTATCAGGGCAAAAAGGAGATCGTGGATTCCCTGGTCTTACTGGACTGAAAGGTAACACTGGTATGCCTGGCGAACCAGGACGTCCCGGGGAACCAGGTTTGGATGGTGCTCCAGGACTGCAAGGTGAAATAGGACTACCCGGATTACAAGGAGAAAAAGGTGATAATGGAGACACAGGATTCCCTGGTAGAGATGGCCTTGACGGTCAAAAAGGTGATCAAGGTCCAATAGGTCCTGTAGGATTACCAGGACCCACAGGTTTTCTAGGTGCAAAAGGTGACCAAGGTCTTCCTGGCTTGTCTATAAACATAAAAGGAGATAAAGGAGAAGTTGGCCCACCGGGAATAACTGGAGCCCAAGGTCAAAAAGGTGAGAGAGGCTTAGAGGGAACTCAAGGATTCGAAGGAGAAAAAGGAGACCGTGGTTTTATGGGAGCCAAAGGCGAAACAGGACGTGTTGGCCTTACTGGGGAAAAAGGTAAATTTTCTAAGTTTCAAATATTTACGTAGTATAAATTACTTAAATACTTTTAGTTATACCGTCTTTGTATACAGCGGAACTGGACAAAGGCACTCTTTGTTGTTGTTGTTATAAAATAAGATACGTAACGTTTTTATAACATACGAATGACTGAGGTTAAGCTTGTTTTATTATATTCTTTATTGCACAAAAAAAAAAGTACAAATGGAGGACTTAATGCTAAAAAGCATTCTCTGCCAGTCTTCCAAGGGAGCAAGGGAAAGGTATATGCAAGGTGTGCATAATGTTAAGTAAAAAAAAAGTTACGTTAAGTTACGTAATCTTGTTACAAAATTTCTTTTATAATAGCTATCTGAACAGCATTTAAGTTGGTCCTTCGAATCAGATTTTGTTAAGAGACGATATGGTCTAAGTTATGCTAAATATTGAAATTGATCTAATTAGCGATAGATTTTCAGCATGAGGATGGTAGTTAGTAAAGAGAACATTAGATAATACCCTAAAACCATGCTATAGTTCCGTCATGATGGCTTCCGTCACCTAATAAAGCTTTAAGCGACGTGTGTTTTTATCCTAATAAAGTTTATTTATTTTTTAATATACATTTATATTATAATTATATATATTTATTAGAAGTAGTAATTTTTATTTATTTATAATTTCAGTGAAATTATCTAATGATAATATTAGAGATTTGCCGGGTACGATATACCTCATCCGTTTGTCTATGTATCTGTGTTGTTACCTGATGCGTATAATACATTCACACATATATAAGAACGCCTATTCGATGGCATAATACATATCTGCTCTTTTTATTTCTAGGTGACACGGGCCCAATGGGTCCATCTGGAATACCTGGGTTAACAATCGTTGGAGAAAAGGGACTTCCAGGAATTCCTGGTAAACATGGTCATCCGGGTAAACCTGGTGCACCTGGTGAAAAGGGAGATCAAGGTCTACCTGGACTTCCAGGACAAATAGGAGCGCCTGGAATACATGGAGCTCTAGGTCAAAAGGGACAAAAAGGAGATCAAGGTCGTGAAGGAGTTGCTGGTCAACCCGGTTTTGATGGTCCTCCAGGACTTCCAGGAGTACCTGGTATAGTTGGTGAAAAGGGTGACAAAGGTTCCCAAGGTCCAATGGGCTTTGGACTACCTGGAGAGAAGGGTGACCAGGGACCTACAGGTATACCAGGTATAATAGGCCAAAAAGGTGATAGAGGAGAACGTGGCTTAGACGGCAGACCAGGGTTGCAGGGTGCAATTGGTGTGACCGGTGAAAAAGGTGATCGAGGCTTTCCAGGAAGAAGCGGTCTAACTGGTGAACCAGGCTACAAGGGTGATAAAGGTGAACCTGCGGCAGTAGTTTATGGTCAAAAAGGAGAACCAGGGCCACGTGGTGCTCCTGGAATAGATGGGCTTCCAGGTTTAGATGGGGTGGCTGGCGCTCCAGGGTTGAATGGTGCTTCCGGAATGAAAGGAGATAGGGGCTTCCCGGGCCCACAGGGACAACCAGGTTCTCCGGGTCCACAAGGTCTTCAAGGCATACAGGGTGAACAAGGAGAAATCGGTATTACTGGAAGAACTGGTCCACCTGGCCCACCAGGTGCGCCATGCACTACTACAGACTACTTAACTGGTATATTATTAGTACGACACAGTCAAAGGGAAGTTGTACCACAATGTGAGCCAGGACACGTCAAATTATGGGATGGATATTCGCTGTTATACATCGATGGAAACGAAAAAGCACATAACCAAGACCTTGGATTTGCTGGATCATGTGTAAGGAAATTCAGTACCATGCCATTCCTTTTCTGTGACCTGAACGACGTGTGTAATTACGCCAGCCGTAACGACCGCAGTTACTGGTTATCGACCGGTCAACCAATCCCAATGATGCCTGTAGAAGGAAATGAAATAGTAAAATACATTTCGAGATGTGTTGTTTGCGAAGTGCCATCTAATGTTATAGCTGTCCACAGTCAGACATTAGACATTCCTGGTTGCCCCGTAGGATGGAGCGAATTGTGGATTGGTTACAGTTTTGTTATGGTGAGTTTACACTAATTATAGTAATTTTTATCATAATGGTAATTAACTTCTAATTAATCCCTACAACTCCCAAGTCCCAAGGCCGTAGCTGTCAAATTGCATTTGAAAGCTATTTAAACAAAAAAGGCGCGAAAATTTGGAATCAATGCCATATAAGGGAGACAGTGTTAAGTACTTTTAAATATATTTGTTCAATGGTTTCAAATGTTTATTTTACAATGCTTTCTAATTCATATGTTTCTCTTTATCAACAGCATACTGGTGCTGGAGGACAAGGCGGAGGACAAGCGTTAGCAAGCCCCGGTTCATGCTTAGAAGATTTCCGAGCGATACCATTTATTGAATGTAACGGTGAAGGTGGTACATGCCATCACTTTGCAAATAAACTAAGCTTCTGGCTTACCACCATTGAAGACAGTCAACAATTTGCTATGCCAGAGCGACAGACACTGAAATCTGGACGTCTCTTAGAACGTGTATCCAGATGTGCAGTTTGTATCAAAAACACTACATAGCGTAAATAAAATTATAAAGGTTCCCTAAAATGTTTCTTTGACATCTAATGCAATATTGTTTATAGTTTATTACGAAATCCTGGTAGACTAAGTAAGCAATGCGATATTCATACCTATTGTTTGGTACTAAATTACAGTCAAGTAACAAAAAATATTTTAGAATTCCCGGATGTCTACAATAAACCAAAGCTACATAAAGTTAAGGTTTTATTATTAAGTATAGTATAACACGCTGCAAAACTACTGAGCTAACAACATATTAAATAATAATTTTATGACACAGTTCCATCGCCAAAAAAAGGTAGACTTGCACGCCACTATAAACGGAGTGCGTAATATCTCAACATTTTAATACGTTTATGTAACTTTTGTAAGTATTTACTAGTCACAGGTTACTTACGCATTAAATATATACAGGTTTATACATCCATTAAATGTGATAAAACTTAGATTTGCTTATTGTATATACATATATTATAAATAATGATTTTAAATGTTTATAAATAAAGATGTGTAAAACACCCGCAACTCTTTATCTACTGAGTGCCAACATATATAGCATTATATAACAAATCTTGTAAATTAATTTAAAGTCAATTAACAACTATAGAAGTTGTTTATAAATTACATTACTTAGGTAGTGTATAATTTCATGTTACGTAAACACTGCCACTGTAGATAGTTTATTATAAAGATTAAGATTTGTCCTTAATAAAATAACTTTAAAAGTTACTTTGTATTTCTTTACTGGGTTTTAATATCTTAATTTTTATAGTTCCTATTTCATTTTATGAAATCAACTAAATATTAAGTACTCAATACACCCAGTAAACACATTTGGTATCCGAATGGCATCGAGCTACTTCATCAGTTCTGTACAAAATGACTAATGTAATATGCTGATGTATCAAGATGATATTACTGTGATGAACATTTGACATCAATTTAATATAAGAATGATGTGGAAAATTACTTAACTCTGACACCATTTTAATAAAAAATATTGCAATAAGGGCCGAAAACATCAATATTATTTCAATTGAATTTTCACGATACTGCTGAAGAAAGATGCTAAGGAGCTGAGTAACCATGATCAAATTCACATTTTCGCAGTTCACACTAAATTACTTAGTGTCAGTTACGACTGGTTCTATCTTTTTTCTTTAATCTTTTTTAAATACTGTACCTAAATATTGCATTTCTTTTCTTTTTTTTCCTATGTCGTTCAAAAGCACATTCATTTTTTATTGATGATCACATTTCCACTGCTATCAGTAAAATGAG
The DNA here is from genome assembly GCA_033032175.1 of Saturnia japonica. Classification (NCBI taxonomy): domain Eukaryota; kingdom Metazoa; phylum Arthropoda; class Insecta; order Lepidoptera; family Saturniidae; genus Saturnia; species Saturnia japonica. Next base: position 12,150,298 of record CM065305.1, read on the forward strand.
TACTGAAATTATTGGAGTGTCGTGGTGTGGCGTATTATTATTTTGCATTGTGCACGGTGCCGTAGACATAGGTAACACTGCTACAGGGTTCACAACCTGCGGCATCTATCATACCAGTGACGTGTAATGTATCGTATTTGAACCAGAACTATCGTACTCATGGATTTCCGCTCCCGATTACCTTCTTTTTTTTTTTAGCTCGTCGAGTAAACCTTAGCCTCGGTATGACCTTTTTTTAGTTCCCTTTTTACCGCCTTCCACCCAGAAAACGACATCTTTTTAGGAATTATTAGAATTATTAAATTTTCGCACGATAGTCATGTGCTATTTATTGTACATCGTACGAAGGCATGCTATTGTCGTATATATATAATACAAAATAAAAATCAAAAAAATCTTTATTCAACTTAGGCCCTAAGAAGGCACTCATGAACGTTAAACATTAGGTTCGGAAAACATCCTAGTCATCAAAGAAAAACCAGTAAGAAACTCGATTGGGTTTATCTTTTTTTTCCAACTTTTTAAGTGTTAATATAATAGGTACATTAATAATAATTTAGTGGAGGTACAGAGAGAAAGTCACTTCCAGATATTACTATCATTCATATAATGATCCACTCTAAAATAATGTTATGACAATAAAACCTGCTTGACATAGTACTTGAATTTGTTGTCCGGTAAATCAGTAATGTGTATCGGCATCTTATTATAAAACCTGAATCTATTACATAAATAAATTTTATTGGACCTACCATGTCTATGGTATGCTAGTATGCCAGGATCGTAGCAGGTGGAAGGACGTGGTCTCTGCCTACCCCGTTGCGATATAGGCGTGATTTATGTATGTATGTATGTACTATGTCTAAACACGGTACGACTAGGCCATACTATTCGAGTATTCGTCCTTGTTTACTATTCGAATAATACCAACACAAGTATTCGAATATTGAAAGATTTAAACGGAGATACGTGAGTGCTGTCCTCTACGTGTTGTATAAAAATGATTTAAATAATTCAGACATGGAAACTAACATTCATTAAGATTTCCTTGAGTAAACAGATGATGATGTTGATAACAGCCACGTTTAGAATAGCAATATGTCAAGTGGTTTCCCTATGTCTTTCAACAGTTACAATCGAAACATCCCAAGGAATATGAAGAATTGATAAAAAAAATTCGCAAAGTGATAAATAAAGACCTTGCTCACATGGTCACAAGATTTTTACAACTAAAAAAGCCTATTCAGAAAGCCCTTATAGCATTCAAATATATGACTATTTTTAACAATAAAGGGATATTACGGTTGTTGCAAAATTTAACAACTTCCCTTAACATTGTAAATGCCATTGTAGAAGAGCTTTGTGATCAAAGTGTAATTTTTTAACAGGAGAATCCACCTTAAAGTTCATAATCTACAAACTTTCAGAATATAACGATAATTTTACTAGCCATAAGAAATTAAGAAGACAAAGTATTTAGCAGACTACAAGAAAACACTGATGATGGTACAAAAATTAGAAAGAGTTTAAAAGTTAAACAGTTAAAACAAAAAGTACTCGAATCTTTAAAAGACGCCGCTGTTATATCTACAAGGAGCTTAATACAAAGTAGAGATTTTAAAACAACATTATAAGTGGAGATGACACAAATTGATAGGGGTGGACTTATAGCTATGCACCTGCTGCTATGCTTTCGACATAGCAAAAACGTTTGATAGGCTCTGGCACCGTGGTCTTCTATTGAAACTTCGGGCATATGGTCTTCCCGACTACCTTTGTACGTGGATCTCTAGCTTTCTACATGATCGCAGAATACTCGTCCTTATTGATGGACACAGTTCGAAGCTTTACTGCCAGTTGATGCAGCAATTCCACAAGTTTCTGTACTTTCGCCCACCCTGTTTCTTATGCATATCAATCATATGTTAGCCTCTTGTTACATTTGCTATGCAGATGGCAGCACCGTTCACGAGTGTCGTTGCAGTACGTCCACTTGCACTCAGGTTATAATGGAGAGGGTGCGAGCAGATCTTGTTAATGAGCTCAACCAATTCTTGGACCTCGTATTATCATAGGGTACGAGTAAATTGGTTGAGTTTAATGCCAAGAATAAACAGGATTGCATGTTCTCTGCAAAAAATCTATATTCTTGGGAGAAGGGATTAGAGTATGGCTCTTCATAATGTCTCACGTACAAAGCGAGATAGCCTCAGTATCCCAGGAATGGATTTAAATTGTAAAATAACAACACATTGGAACATTAACAAAGGAAGTATAATCTCTGCAACATCTACGAGACTGGGCATCCTGAACAGACTATGACACTTTTTCAGAAGCGGTTAACTGTACCTTCTTTACAAGGCTTAAATTTGGTTGTATATTTATTATTTATTTAATTATTTAATTCATAGACACACATAAAATATTAACAGATACACCAAAATATATTATATGCTACAATTACTAAATTGCTATTTTAAACTAGCCATTAATATTTTCGCAAGTTCTTTAAGTTTCGTCAGACTATCACTGAAAATATCACTTTCCTGAGACAGAAGATTCACTGTGCATATGCCCCTAAAATTGGAGCATTAGCTAATAAGTTAGTGCACGCTCGCGGCTCGCACAGCGCGCAGGTTTGTGTACTTCATATTCAGAGCGGCAAGAATATCAGGCTGATGTATTTTTTCTCGCAACACCTTAATTAACTACATAAGTAATGACACGTTTCTCCTTACCTCCAATCGATAATAGCCGATCATACCCAATATGAATAACGTCGAATACATCAAAGGATATACACGCTTTAGCGGAGGTGTGAGGAACAGAGAGTAAAGTTCCTCATCCGCCATAGAAAAGGGAGGACCCTCCGGCCAAACGGGTGCTATGTCTGGCGGGCAGCTGCCCCGACTGTTGTAGTCGGGTTCTTGTATATATACTCAACGATAGAGTTAATTTCTATAGCGCGATGTAGTATGTAGGATGCGTCTTATGTGGCTCGATAGATGTCGCTATGGTGTCGCTACGTAGTTGCGTCGATGCGTTGATGCGTCAGTTGTGGCGAGAGATGTCGCTACACACACCGTATTTCTTTATGTAGAGAAACCTAACAAATTTATTTTGTAGTTTCTCTAACATAACAACATACATATAATATTTGGCTTAGTAAGGGTTCCAAATTATTGAACTCGATTCTAAGCGACTGCGAACCAGACTATTATATAATACTTTCAATAGAGTAGTACTCTTTATATCGTTACGATAACATTCTCTTAATATGAGACCATAAAACAACACCAAGATCTCGCATCGCAAAGTTAAATTATTTATTTTATATGGGTATAGTAGTGGACTGCGCGCTCGGCTATACGTCATTATACTACACTTTTCCAAATGGCTCTCTATAGTACCTACTTCACAATCAGATATATTCTTAATAGGCAGGAAAATCTTAAGATCATCTGCGAAGGGCAAACATTGTGCAAAAAGTATAATGCTAGGAAGATCATTAATCAAAATTATAAATTGTAGGGGTCCTAGATTACTACATTGACTTATGCCAGAGTATGTACAATATGCGTTAGAAGTATAACCATCGTGTTCAACATAGTGTCTGCATTTTCTCAGGTAGCTTGAAAATAATATTAGCAAATGCGGTGTACAACCAATCCTAGCAATTTTTTTTAACAGCATAGCGTTCTCAACAGTATCAAAAGCTATCCTAAAATCGAAGTATGCCGCATCTAACTGACCTCCAACGTCAACAACTGGCGCCACGAGATTGACAAACGACATTAGATTACTGCCCGTACTACGTCCCGGTCGAAAACCGTGTTGACAATCCGTCAGTCGCTCGCGGATTTGTGCATAAAGATAACAATGTAAGATTGATTCAAAAACCTTAGCGAAGACCACCAGTATAGTAATTGGTCTGTAACCACTAATCTAAGAATCTGCACCTCTCTTAGGTACTGGAATAACGCGCGTAATTTTCCTTTCATCGGGAAAATAACAATTCTCTATACATAAATTTAAAATGTGCAATAATGGGTGTACATTACTGTGCGACAATCCCTAACTAAATAAGACGGTATCCTGCCGCGTCGGGACTAGAGGAAAACTTAGGCTTAAGACGTGTGAGCGCAGCCCTCACGTCCCGTAGTGTTAGCCGAGAGGCATGCACCCAGGCTGCGTCCGCACCATTCGCACCCATACGCTCTGCTTCCGGCGTGGCGGCTTCAGTCCGGGAACATCTATACTGTACACGGAATGAAAGTAGTCCGCAAATCGCAGTGCACATTCTTCATCCCTTAATATCTCACCTCGATCTACCAAGCGTTTAGCTTTAATTAGGTTCCAGAATTATTTTGGGCCTTTAAAAATATTCAAGTGTAGTTTATTTTAATAGGATTCAAATGCGAGCGAAATTTTAAACTTTACTTGAGCCCTATAGAAGGAGAACGTATCGCAGCGGCATTTTTGATCACAGATTATAGTTATTAGTTAGTTAGCTTTTTTGATTATTTAATTTGTACAATTTATGAAACTTCCACTTTTTTCTAATGTCAGAGATATTAAATCATGCCAGTACCATATCGGGTTATTATACTTCGGGGAACCAAATCTATTTTTCTTTATCGGTACACAATCGTTTATAATACCATTCATTAAAATATAAAAATGTTTTACAGCGTCATTTGAATCTATAAAATCGTGTAAAACTGTTCCCAATCAATACTTGCAACTGCATTATACAAAATTATAAGTCAGTTTTACCCATATTCCACTGAAACCATGTACTTATACCTGTTATCAGAGAGCACAAAACTCGACAAGTTATTGTTTGTTACTGATATTCGGTCATTTTACAATCCGAAACAGTTGTTAAGATCATATCCAATGTTTGATTATTAGTATTTAAAATAGTATTAATCTGACGAAACTCGCCGAAAGATAAAAAATATTCATAAATATTCCATATCTCAGTCGTACATCATCATATCATGTTAAAATCACCAATAACTATTACATTATTGTATTGAATACATACACTTTCTAATTAATAAAATAAATGCATGTATTTAGAAGTAGAACATTTTCGAGGTTTATAAACAACACAACTCAAAAATAAAAACTTATTTCCTAAAATATGTACTGTCACACATAGGGTAGGGTAGTGCAGGAGTGCACACTTTTATTTGTATATTCAATAAAAATAATAATATTCATTTTAGGGATGATATTCTTTTCTATTTATGAACTTAGGTTTAATACTAATACAAAGATAAAAAAATAGTCGACTTAAAACTAATACTTAGGGAACTATATGGAATTTAGTAAACATCCTGACTGCGCACTCTTGCACAACCCATGCGTACAAAAGTGTGCAGGATAGCTGTACAAGTGTACGCAGTGAGCACAAGAGTACGTATCACACGCATACATCACATTTGAAGTGACTGAATCCTAGATAGGTCGTACACTTCTCATGCCACCAATTTCTGCCAGAAATGCACTCTATAGAATCTTTAATGATTTCTTTCTTTTAAATCTCCTAACACCCTAGACATGCCCACACTTTATTATTTGATGCATTATTCTTTGGTTAAACTTTGGTTTTGCCAAACTTCTTTTTTGGTATAGGGTTTTGACTTTTCTTCGCAGCTTCTTCTTCAAGTGGCCTCTTATATTGTGAGCCAGTTAAAATTTCAGACTTCTTGTTTCTTTTACTATAGGTCTATAGGATTTTGGATATGGCGATAAATTAGTTACCTTAACAACACATGTTATTGATACATTCATTTCAAAACCACAGATTGTTCCTTTCTTTCGCAAAGTTTAGTTGCTTCTTCTAAAGTAGGTACCTACCTATTTCTATTAAAAGGAGCTAGCTCCTTTTCATGTTTCGTGTAGGAAAAAGGTCTTCAACAACCTGCTTATTTTATCACATAAGTTCTTTGCATCTTCTAGCATCTCATTTTGTATTGAAATCAACTCTCGATCACTGCCATTTTCAATGATTTGCGCTTCTTTTTGATAGTTCATGAAACTCAAGTCTTCTTCAGTTGATGTCCCATTCATTTCAATATTTTCAGTTTATAACGGCCTTCCGGTGACGCTGCTTACTAAAAAGTCGACATTAGAAAATATATTGTTATTAATAGACCATATCCATGTCACTTTGAATCTTTCAATGACATTGGCAAAAGCAGGCAAAAGTGTTCATAATTTCTTTAAACCGAATCATAAGCATTAAGCAGTGAAAATAATAAAAGCTAACTTAACTGAAAGAATTAGGTATCAAATAAAATATTGTGCAAAAGTGCGCGCGCACTCTTGCACAGTCCTCTTCAAAATTAATTGAAACCTCACTACAACGTCATCATATAAAAGGAAAGCGAAACTAATCCTGATAGCAGATAATTGCAGAACAACTTAACCCATCTATAGGGTTAAAAGCAACTTACCTCTTTTATATTTATCACACTCTTGTTTACAAAATCAGTAAATCGAGCGAGTCTGAAGCGGCTAATAGGTTGATTCTAACAGGACTCAAAATAAATTTTTAGTTTTTGTGCGTAGCCCTCGGACATTCTGGTAATATAACTTTACCGTAATGGTACTGGAATGGCTTTTGGTCGCTTTTCCTTGAGGGACGAAACCACCTCCATTCACTAAAGCGAGTGTTGATAGGCCAAACTTCCGCATTACAGAGCTTGTTAAAGAGTGATTCGAGAACTCTATAAACACGAAACCAATAATTAATCTAATATTATTTGGTTATAAGTGGCACGGTGGCACCTGGCATACATTATTTAATAATATTGTTCTTGAAATTTTGTGACAACATCGATCCTAAGCTTTTACCGATTGTGTTACTAAAACTAGTTTTTTTATACAGCACCGACATCAGCACCCCACGAACAGAGTACTATGACTATTATAACTGAGGGATATTGTAAAAAAATAATTCATTGATTGGTGTAGCAGGCTCAGGCACTGTATGAATCATTTCACAGGATATAGGCTGCTGCATGGAAACTGACCCCTCTGTTATATTAGATATCAGTGGCCGTGTGACATACAAGGATCTGGAGTGATCACAACCACTCAACACAATAACTGCTGAGTGGTTTAATCTTCTCCACGTTACCCGCAACCGACTCTATCAACTCACTGACATCATTTCTTCACTTAGCTGTTTTGTAAACTTTCATATTTGGAGGACAATTTTTTAATATTTAATTCCTTTATTTGTAACACAGTCTGTAGGCGTTGCATGTCATTATTGTATACATCCTGTCTTTCTAAAAAAATTAATTTTAAGTTTTCTAACTTTTCCTTTAATAATAGTTTTTCTCTAGTTAAAACAGCTAATGATTTATCTACTTTTCTACATTTAATTTTCCTATTACATTTTTTAGCTATTTCATTCACTCTAATGCATTTATAAATTTATAATGACTACACATGACTATGATCCAGTCATGGTCTACAACTGTATCAGTACAGTTTAAATTAGACTGTTGCTGAATATGTGGTGGGTGTAGTAGGACTGCTCTCTATTAACTCATTAAAAGAATCGTACGGCTGTGAATCCTGCTGTGCTACACCGCGCAAAAGCGCCAACTCAGTTTACTGCGCTTGATGTGTTATCCCACTTATTCCAAATGTGTTGACGCATAACGCACTTCAACGCAGTGAGCCGTCTACGAAATAACGCAGAGCCGCGCCACATCGCTGCACTTGAGTTGGTGCAAGGAATTTTACTAGGTTACCCATGTCTATTCAAATGTATGTGTACCGCCTTTATTATTACGTGGCGTGGCTTTTTTAAAGTATGTTTCCGTGTTATCTATTTAATAAAATGCAATTTAAGTTGCCACAAAAACTACCTGAACTTATCCAAAAGAAAGCCACCATCTTGATAAAGCAATATCTGAAGTTTGAACCACTAAAAATATAGTACGTAGACTTAAAAATTGTTTATCCGACAGCTTTATCAATTACATTTAAATAATTTGATATGTATTCTCAACTTTTTCATCTGGCAACCCTTCTATCTTTAAAATTTAGTAAGAAGTTAGGCTTAAAAAACTTGGATCATGTAGTACCTTTAAATAAAAAACAAAATATATTCTGTTTCAGCGATAATCTGTTCAGGTGTTGCCAGATGAAAAAGTTGAGAATACAGTGATGAGTGATATGGGATCATAAGTACAGTATTTTAATACTAATAATACCGTGCTTTTTACAGTGTGTATTGAAATAAAAGATCGTTTCACTTGATATAAAATTCACGTATTATTTATATCAGAATTGTACTATCACATGCATAATGCGATTTTTCGGATAATGCTTACTTGAAGTGATAACTTCATATGGGAGGGTAAACTACTTTGTAACGTAACGCGTTACGGCGCCACTCTGTCTGCCTTTCCTTTCTCTCACACATACGGCAGCAGTAGGCAGGCTCCTCTTCTCTCACTTTAACCCACAGCGCTGGCCGTATTTCGGACAGACGTTTCCCCCTCTCTCTACTCAGTGTTCTAATGTATATATTCAAGAATTTTAACTAAAGACAAAATATATTTAACAATCAATAAAATATTTTATTAATAAATGACCTTTCCTCACATTATCATATTAATATACATAAAGTTTCAGTAATAATGTGAGCTTTTCTCTAGTTCAACAATTTCAATATTAAATAGTTCAACTTATATTACTGGTCGCTGGGAGCCGTTGGATGTAGGCCGCACAAGATCGGTCGCTCTGGAGATCTATGGGGGAGGCCTATGTTCAGCAGTGGACGTCCTGCGGCTGAAATGATGATGATGATGATGATGGCTTCTGTCAAGCGTCCCGAGACGCAAACATTTTTTTTAAATATAACCATTTAGATAAACTTAATAACTATTTTTGCGGAATTTCCTTCTTTGAACGAAAGTTAGAAAGCACTTTATGCATCATGTACTAATTACATAAAAATGTTGTTGAACTTGTTCAGTAGTTCAGGCTACTGCAGTTGCTTAATGCATTTTGCAGTTTGGTGTTCGGTTTTTTTATAGGTCACTGAACTATAGAATTGATTGTTAAAGTTATAGATCATCAAATGTTTTAATCACTGTTCACTGCTAATAAGATAAAATTAAGACAATGTAAATAAAAATTATCTGACATAAATACTTAGGTAAGTTACTATTTATGTTTTAATTTTTGTAAATATATAGACAATAGTTATCTGATCGTACCTAAACACAAAAGAAAACCTGTACCTGTTATAATTAGGTTTTAAATTATGTAAAATAAAAATAGGTACCTTTATAATGTACTTACTAACTCAAATACATGTGTTTCATACTTGATCTGGCTTAGAACTGCTAATGTAGATAAATTTTATTTTTTGTTGTTTATGGATGGTTATTTAATTTTATAGTGTGTGTTACATTCGGTGATAATAAAACCAATACATTAGATTTTGTACTTTGGCACAAATATCTATATAAATTATATGACCATTTTCAATGTTACGTCTCTTGCAAACGAGCAATGTACGATGAAAATTAAAGGACTTATAAAATGGTTCTCAGGTGATTGTACAGACAACAAAAGTTGGACTGAAACAGAACATTACTTAAATATATCAGAACACGATATCTTATCGCATACGTGGAATACTCATCAAGACTAGTAGTGAAGTAGTGAACTAAATAGACTACTCGATTTAGTTCTGGTAAAATTCATTCATGTTGATGAAACAGTTCATCGAAACTCGTTCAGAAACACTTCACCTAAGCAAATCAGCAGTTTTAATTTCATTCAGTAAATCAGTACGCACTGATGATACCATTTTCATTCAGAGTTCGTAAGTTATGAGTTTAAATTGCACTACATCCGTTATGAATTGAGGACATATGACATGATTGAGGAGGATGATTTGATTAAGTAATTCATTCAAAATGGTTAGACTTTTTCTCATAGTCTCACAGAACAAAAATTGATTTCATTTAATGAGTATTTTTCACTATGCAGAGTAGCGGTACATTATTTTGGCACTTTCTACTAATGAAAGTTTTTTATATTTATTATCTGTTCACAGTAACTTTTCCTAAATAAATAAATTCAAGTAATAACAAACGATAAAAAAATCAAAACAATGAAATTAAATTATGAGTATGAACTTTAAACGATGCTTGTGAGGTTCTTTTTAGTATATATAATATAATAGTTGCTTATGCAGTTGAAAATAAAACCCTCTGTTATAATGAATGCAAACATTTACGAATATCTAAATAAAGACGTGAAAATAAAGATGAGAGAGAAAGCGATATAACCTAGTAGTGCGTGCGACTGAGATGTGGAATCAACTCAGTTTCGCTCAACGCCTTGCCGTAGTCACTTATTAAGCGAGTTGAAAGAGTCTAAAAAAATGTAAATATGCTTCGGGATCTTATTACAAAACCTGACACTATTACCTAAAAAACTTTTATTGGACGTACTTAGTCTAAAACACGGTACTACTAATTTATCTCTATTTCTAGTATTAAAATTGTGCTGATCTTTGACAAAATCTAACCTGACTAAGTTTTTATGAATATACATTAAGTTATCAAGAATTTATTGGGAGGGCAAAGTTAAGATGTTATATTCTTGAAATTTGTTCTTTAGTGATTCACGAGGCTTTGGGTTGTAAATTGCACGATTTTCCGGTTTTGTAATATAAATATGGTATCTACTTCAGCTGCTGAACCTCACAGCAAAATATTTTAAGACATTAAGCTATGGAAGTAAACAAAATAGACAAACCTAGCAGTGGCAATATCTGTTAACTGGCGACTCTTTCGTACTGCAAATGCATCAAAGCTTAATCTTCTCGCCAAGGTTTTAATGTGTGAACCCCGTTGTAATTTAGAATCAAGCGTAATACCCAAGAAAACAGTACTATCAAATAAGCCTACTAAATTCCCTTCTATCTTGATACTACTATCAACACGCCGGACATTGGGCAAGGCAAATCTCATACATTTGGTTTTGTTTGTATTTAGCAGTAAATTATTTAAAGCAAACCATTCATTCAGAGGTTTTAAACAAAAAAATATTGTTTAATTGCCTAAGCTCCGAATCTATTCTTTTCACTTTGAATATAAGTGAAGTGTCGTCCTCAAAAAGAACCGTGTCAGCGCAGTTTTCAACTATTAGCGGTAGATAGTTTATATAAACGAGAAACAGAAATGGTCCCAAAGTCGATCCCTGAGGGACGCCGATTCTTGCCAATGATCCAGAAGACATTGCGTGAATATTTATTATTATTATCCGTATGCTTATTGTATTACATAAATAAAACACTAATTAAATTTTCCTACGTATTGACAAATTACGGACTATCGTTAACGTCGAAATCTTTGGTATATTATATAAGTTACGTTAAAAAATATCACTTAAATTCATGTACTACAATTATTAATTTTTCTACTTTTTCTTTGTTTGATAAAATTCATTCAATCTCAGCTAGTTACAAGGAACTGAAAAATACGATAATATAATACGAAATACGAAGGGGTACCTGATACAAAAATTACGAATTAACCTATGAATATTACTAATATCCCTAAAACCAATGCCTAATAATATTGTAATTCTGCTCTCATTGCTTGTTCACTGTGTTACCAACACATGCATTTTTCATACGAAGCTCGACGTGTATAATGATGTCTTTACTATACATACCTAGCTGCACATACGATAAGCCAGCAGCCCGCGGTCGTTTCTATAAGAAAGTATCAAATCGCTTACTCGCAAGACGCGCGCCCCTATAACGGACAAAGAGAGAGGTACTTTGCGGTGCCTCGCCTCGCGGATCGTGAATCGTTGCCTATTATTTGACTAGTATTTGGTAACCTATTATTCTGTCTTCGTGTATCACAATATATTACTTCGTGACTCGTATTATAATATATTCGTTACACCTCTATCTGAAGCATTCATTCAACAAACGACACGCCACGACACACGGCTAGAATGACATAAAATTACAGTAAATAAATCGAAATTACAGTGCATCTGGGAACACTGCTTTGTTCGCTATTATCTACTTGTACATCTAATAGTCTGTGCTATTATCCGTTAGCCGCGGAAAATGAACTCCGATATTTAATTTAATAAAATCGATTTTTATTTTTATTCCTTCTTGTGTTATGTCCGATTCTTAATTGATTAATTTTCATTTCGAAAAATGTTTGAGTGGGCTTATAGTGGTGCAAATAAAGGCGTTCCTCGAAATGTTGGACCTGAATGCGCATATTTTTTGTCGGCCCAAAGAAAAATAATAGAAACGTTTATTGTGACCGGGATCTGTGTGTATGTATTGGTAAGTAATAAATGTAATAATTTAAAATGGTAATACAATGAATGAAATTCTTTTGAAACCCTCACGTTGTTATTATTGTAATTAATTATGAATAATCAATAAAATAAATTAGTTTCATCGATTGCATGAAATACATTTATTATTGTTTGCAGATAATAACTTATCCAAAATTGCACGTTCCTGCTGACACGAACTATTCAAAAAGTGACAGAGGTGGTAAAAGATTACTCGTTATTCTTTTAGCATTATTGTGGGGAATGGAGATTGGATTTAAATTTGCATCTCGCACAGTTATATATTTGTTGAATCCTTGTCACGTCACGACCTTAATACAAGTAAGTATACAACTACAATAATAATATATTGGTGTATAAAATGAAATGCTGGTATTTAATACTTACTTTTATACTTTTGACTTTCTTTTCTATTAAGTAGCATTTATATTTCCTTGAATTTATTTTCTCATGCTCATGGATAAATTAATTAATATCCATTATTATTTTATTATATCTATTATTATGTTTGGTTTTCATATTATTGTAAAAAAAAATTATTTTTTGAATAAGTAGCAGGATTGTGTGTAGCAACAATGTTCTTGTTCCAATATTATTAAATGTTTGCCAAAAGTGTAAAAATAATCCTAAACTATCACCATTTTTAACTTTACTTTTTTTACCATTTCTTTGCCATATGTATTAATATTTTAATATAGTAAGTAGTCTTATGTATGATACAATTTATTTTATTTATTTATTTATTTTATTTATTAAAACTTAAATTTACAACTTAAATTTTAACAATGGCTCCAAACTAGGCATGCCTGTGTCTTGGGAACCTTACATACGAGTTACCATATTATACTTACTCATAATAACATCTGAAATCATTACATTACACATTACTTATTCATTATACTACATATTATACCGTTATATAGTATGCAATACAGACACACATTTTATACTACATAAACATAATTATATACAACATACATATTATCATAAATAAAATAACACACAATATAAATGCAACAGCCAAAACCATCATGGAAAATTACTTACAGTTTTAGTAATCAGAGAAGAAGTAAAATGTAAAATTATTTTTGAATTGTAAGTACATCCTCAGTTGTGTTATATGTCAGGGTACTTAGCCAGCCAATAATTTTCCTTCTTGCTTCGTAAAGCAAACAGTCTCCAATTGAACATAGCTTCTGTACTTTATTGTAAATATAGGGGCCAATGAACGGGCCAAACCTTTGCGCAAAGGCCGTGCCCACCAAGGGAGCTCTCACACGGAATACACCACGTCCTGACATTTCACTGTATTCCGGTAAGACGGCTACCTTTCTATGTTCTCTAAGAGCAACTTGCAGTATAAACAATTGTCTCACACTAAGAAATCGGCTTTCTTTGTACAACTCTGTGGTTGGGTATCCATAAGGCTTCCGCAGCATGACTTTGATTACTGAGCGCTGGGCTCTTTCGACTACTATCATATTAGTTTTAGCAGCACTGCCCCAACTTGTGATGCAGTATAAAATCAAAGATTGACAAAGAGCAAAGTATATGGTTTTTAGGGTGGCAAGGCATGCTACAGAGCATAATTGCCTCATAACACCCACCACTCTTCTCAACCGCCGAGCCAGTACTTCTATATGATTCTTGAATGAAAGACGCTGGTCTATTTGAACACCTAGGTACTTTATAAGTGTATTTCTGCTTAATTTGTCACAATCACAAAAATCATTAAGTCTAGCACATGTGTGTATTCTGATGTCAGGTAGTGTAGGTGGTGCTGAAGCGAATGTCTTATGAAAATTTATGTAAGTTGTTTTTTTTGTATTAAGTGTAAGAAGATTACGCTGCAACCAGAAATATATCCTAGTCATGCCAATTTCTGTATACCTCTGAACTTCATTCCAAGATGTACCGTGAAAGATTATCGCAGTATCATCTGCGTAACAAAATATCTCAGCATTCATGATTTGAAGCTCATGGATGTCATTTAAATAAATAATAAATAATGTTGGTCCAAGTACACTACCCTGTGGCACCCCAAACGAAACACTCTGTAAGTCACTTGTAAGTTGTCCAATTTTAATACACTGCCTTCGTCCAGTAAGGTATGTTGCGAACCATTGCAAAGGGATGCCTCTTATTCCCATACACTCAAGTTTTCTTATCAATATAGGAATAGACACAGTATCAAAGGCCTTTGCCAGATCAAGAAATACACCGTTACAACACAGTCTCTTGTCTAGCTTCTTCGCTACAGTTGATGTTAGCAATAACACCGCGTCCTCCGTTGATTTACCCCGTCGAAAACCGAACTGTCTGTCAGATATTAATTTAAATTTTTCGATATATTGTATTAGTTGATAATTCACTATTTTTTCAAGTAATTTTGAAAATATCCCAAGCAAAGAAATCGGACGATAGTTATCGGGTACATCTTTAGCTCCACCCTTATGTATAGGACAAACAGCCGCTATCTTCCATGTTTCAGGAAATACACCAATAGCCAGACTGATATTAAAGATTATGGTGAGTGGTTGAATAATAGCATTTCGTATAGATTTAACTAAACTGTTAGTGTACCCATCTATCCCTGGTGCTTTACCATTTTGTAGGTTAATAATCAGTTTCTCTACTTCTACGTTGTCAGTTGGTCTCAGGAAGAAAGATTCAGAGGCTGTATTATTGATTTTAACTAAGTTTGTTAAGCTTTTTTCATCTGTATTTATATCATGAAGAATTCTAGTAGCAAGCTTACTTCCAACAGATGTAAAATGATCATTGCACATATTTAGTGATTGCTGACTTCCATTGGCATTTTTAAGGTTTAAGAGGTGCACAGGATCTTTGTTAATTTTATTAATACTGCAGATA
Source organism: Saturnia japonica (assembly GCA_033032175.1). Classification (NCBI taxonomy): domain Eukaryota; kingdom Metazoa; phylum Arthropoda; class Insecta; order Lepidoptera; family Saturniidae; genus Saturnia; species Saturnia japonica. The sequence goes on from CM065305.1 coordinate 12,165,556, forward strand.
TTTTTTATAGTTACCCAAAGCTTTTTAGGGTTATTTTTATTAGATTCAAGTTCTATATTTTTATATTCATTTTTTAGTTTCCGTAGAATATTATTACAAAATGTTCGATATCTACTGTATATAACTTGTGCAACTGTATTATCAGGATCGCTCCTTGCTCGTAAGTGTAATTTATCTCTATGCCTCATACAGCGTATTAACCCAGGAGTGATCCAAGGTTTAATATTATATTTGGTTTTACTTATGATTATTTTCTTTGTATATTTACTTATAGTATTCCCTAATATTTGCATAAACGTGTTAGTGGCTTCATTTACATTATTAGTATCTAAGATATCCCAATTTATGTCGATAATATCCTTACAAACAGCGTCAGTGTCTATTTTAATTTTTTCCCGTTTTTGATTCTTGGGCTTTGGACCATTTATATTTAATGCGACCATTACAATATCATGATCTGTTACATTAGAATTACATACTGCTCCAATTGATGTAAAATTCGATCTCACATAAATATGATCTAGGCAATTCGCACCTCTAGTTGGATTTGTAATTACCGGTATAAAACCGTATTCAGCCATAAAACATTGATATACCTGACTGTTTGCATTGCTTGAGTAGTTATTACTGTTTTCCATAATATTAATATTAACATCTCCAGTTATTAAAATTGTTTGGTTTTCTGTATAAGTATTTAGTTGTGTTTCTAGCGATAATAAAAAATTATCTACTGCGCAAAATGAGGGTGATCGATAAATACCAAATATAGTAATAAGATTTGGTATTTTAATAACTAAACAGTCTACTTCCGATATACAGGGTTCAATAACGCTAGGCCCCCATTTGTCACTTACATAAACCACAACACCACCATTTTGATTGGTATTTTGTTCAGTATTATATGAAGAATATCCACTTATTTGGGGTATTATAGTTGTATCATTAAGCCAACATTCTGTCAACACAATAACATTATAGTTTATATCTAAACGCTGTAGAGTAACAAAAAAGCTATCAAAATTTTTCCTGATACTTCTTATATTTATAGACAATACTTTAAAATCGTAATCTGTATTAAAAATTTCCTTACATTCTTCTGGTTCTTTAAAAGTTTGACATTTTATTTCTATTAAGTCTATTTCATTATTTATGTCATTTATAGCCATTTTTAAAGATAGATTTTATATGTATCAAGTGGTGTGAACATAAGGTTTAAATATACATTTATTATAATAACAAAATGATCATTGTTACTAGTTGCAAAAATATTAGTTAGTAAATAAAGTGTAAATATTATATTACCAGCACATAGTTGCCCTATATATGCATTTATAACATCAAACATATAATAATATTGCAAATACAGTAAGAACATATATATATACATATTACAGCTATCCCTGATAATCTTAATATATAGTATACCTAATATTGAACAAATCTCATTTATCATTTTTAATTTTACATAATCACATAAGAGAACTACAAATTTACTGTCTATACACATTCTAAAATACTCCATTAAATTGACTTTACCATCGTTTAAATTCCATGGTTGTATATGTATCATTATAGGAAAATATCTAAATGAGCATTGTACTTGCTGAACTAATAAACTCTGTAGACATAATAAAAACATACATATTATCATATAAATATTACAGCTACTTTTAATAATCTTAATATATAGTATACCTAAAATTAAACTAACCTCATTTACCATTTTTAATGTTAGATAATATCTTAAGATTGATATAAATTGATTGCTAATACACTTTTTAACACAGATCACAAAATTTACTTTACTATTAAATATATTCCATGGTTGTAAATGTTTCATTAAAAGAAAATAGTTAAACAAACATAGTACCTGCAGAATCAATAAACATTGTAAACACAATAAGAAAATACATATATACATATTACAGCCATTTCCAACAATCACTATATATAGTATACTCAATAATGAATGAATCCCATTTAATATTTTAAAATTTTTATAACTGCTTAAGGGACATACAAAGTGATTGATTATACACATTTTAACACAGATCATAAAATTGACTTTAATATTATTTATATTCCATAGTTGTATTTGTTTTATTATATGAAAGTAGTTAAATGAACATTGTAGTTGCAGAATTTTACAACAATAGTAATGATTATACAAGATACAATATAAGATAAATAATTGTGAGTCATGCTCAAGGTAACACAATATTTTTTTACAAGGACTATTCAAATTATTCCACCCTAACTGTGACATCATTTTTAATTTCAGCATCAAAGATACGCTCCAAATCGCGGTAGGAACTAACACATTGTGCTGCTTTACCCTCCCGTTGCCTGACATATATAATGCCATGTTTGCACCAACAAAACAAATATCCATACTGCTTAGCTTTAGCTCTCGTATCTCGAAATAACATTCTGTTCTCCTTAGTTAGTCTTTCATTGAAAAAGAGCTTAGTTGGTGCACCCGGAATGTCAAGGTCATTACTTGTTAGGTTACGCCGTACTTTAGACGCTTTCAGCAATTGTTCTCTCTTAGCTCGACGAACAAGGCGCAGTACCACAGGACGAGGCATATTATTCCCTGTATTCTGCAGTTTTAATGAGTGCCTGTGTGGACCTACTCTAGATATAAAATCAATATCGTTGTCTTCCAACTTGGCATCTAGTTTACTGGCAATAATCTGTACCATATGTTGTAGGTTTTCACTGCTATTCTCTGGTATTCCAAATATTTCTATGTCATTTTGCAGTTCATTTTGATTTTTAACCTTGATTTCATTCTTGAGTTGTATTATTTCCGCTTTAAGGTTGATGACTTCATTATCTCTTTTTTCCAGATTTTTAATTCGAATATTAACTGTTGCCATAGATGTCATAAATTCATCTAAGCGTTCGTGGCAGAATAAAAGCGACTTTGTTGCTTCTTCTAACTTTACTTTGAATGATTTTATTTCGGAGGTTAGGTACCGAATTTCATTGGTAAACTCCTTTAAGTCAGAATCCAGAAGCTGAGTCTCTGGTTTTCTCCGATAAGTAATATCTTGAGAATCACATCCAGAACCTGCAGTTGCTGGACTGTCATCACCTTCTTTTTTTTCTGCCTCACAACATTTAGGACATCTCCATGTTTTTTTATGAACGACAGGAATAGAAGATGAATCGATACACGATGCACAAAATTGGCTTTTACATGAATGTACAGTGCATTGGATAGTTGTTTGGTCTTTTGCAGTTCTTTTCAAACACCCGGCACACTTCATCATTACAAAGTGATTTTATGACAAATGAAAATGCTATTTACGTATGTCACAACCAAGCATCACGCAATTATTGTCCTTATAACTGTGGTAGTAACTACCAAATTCCCTTACTCATTAAGCAACCACTTCACATGTAATCTGTCAACAGTCAAAAACTACCCATACTGAATATTTGGCTTACGTATTTTAATGCACCTTACTACACTTCACAATTAAATAATTTCTAATCAGTGTTCACTTTTCATTATTTAGCATAAATATAATAAAAGTAATGCACAAAAACCACTTTTAACTTTATTTTTATCAGAGCAACGATTCAAGATGTTGTACAAGCAGTGTTGCCAACTCAACTCAATTAATAATTTAATTGAGTGTATTCACTCACCCAGTATGCACAAAGAGGATTCTTCTCGCAAGCCCTCTCCACATTTCCTGTACCATCACATCCTCGCAGAAGGAGTGTATTGGCATCCACACACTCGGAACTGAGAGATCCACTTCTACTACCCTGGCCAAATCGCAATGCTGTTCGCTCCACGCAGCACAATCCCCAAAAGTGAGCTGTGCCGTATTCTCCATAGCATCGCATTCATAGTATGTGGTGATGGATTCCCTGCAAGCGATCCGATACATGTACCAGCCAAAGTACCCATGCCCTGACAGTACCTGTACCAGACTAAATGTCAGGAGGCCCTACTCCCTAAAACACTAACTTTGAGGACTGGGTGGAGGGCATCTATAATGTTACGACCATAGCGCACATCTGCTAGGTTCTTTGCCCACGACAATAGTCTGAGCCCTCTGCCGAAAATTTAAGACCTTTGTAGGGAGCTCCCGAGTTCAGGAGGAGCTGACCAAGGGCAACTGCGGTCTGAGTCCATGAGAGTGAGCAAAGTGCCACCTTTTGTTCAGGACGAGGCCCAGATATTTACTACCTATCTCTATTCTGGCCTCAGATAGTAGCGGCCCACACCAAGGCCCCTGGAAAAGAAAGTCTTCAGATTTCTCAAGGTTCATTTCAGAGTTTATAAGTATATTTCAAGGCGCTAATCTCAAGAACTACATTTTATATAGCCCTTTTACCTAAGGGACCTACTTTGGTGGATAGCCCATAACATTCAATCAACAAATTAGTGTAATATCACAGGTACCTTATTCATATTCGAAATATGTGTAGCGTGGTTTTACTTTCGTAAACGTACATATTTTAAATTAAACTCCTACAAACATTGTAGAGTTTAAGTACGTACTGGCGGCAGTAGGCGCGACGTGGCGCGGTTTTTTTTTTTTTTTTCGAACTGACTACACTGTTAGTCTTAGGGGCCTTATCCAAAAACAGAGCCGCTGCGGCTTTTACAGCTTCACCGAACTTGGGCGAGGTTGTTTTCGGATTCTTGTATACATACTCAATTGTTCGGTTAATTGGTTAATTTCTATATCGCGATGTAGGATGTCAGCTGTGGCGGAGATGTCGCTATGTGTAGGATGCGTCAGTTGTGGCGAGAGATGTCGCTACATATGCATTAACATTTGGCTGTCTAAAAACTTGGTATAATAATATATTATGTGACTAGCTGTGCCCGCGGCTTCGCTCACGTGGCCTACAGAATGCCGTCGATCGGGTGCCCACATGAGAATCGTGCTATCCCTGCCCCCAGTTATTTTAATGACAAAGTGCTTATTGTGGGTGTTCCTTAGAAGATAGACATATTACACTCTCGCTGAATTTTTTGTAGGCTATTTTTGTACTACAATTTGATATATCTCATATATGGTTTCAATTCATTCACCATGACCAGTTCTTTTTTTTGCGCGGAACCTTAATTCTTTTTCTAAAATAAGCCTAAGTTACTCCTTATAACATCAGCTATCTACGAGTGAACTTTTAAAATTTGTTTTTTTTTTTTATAAGTTTCGTATATATTTTCATGTACTTACATTTAGTAAAAAGCTGTTATTTTGTCATTACAGACAGACATACCTATAGTTAAGTGACAAGTAGTATGTGGTATTTTATCTTATTATTTATTTTTCCAGTAGTACATTAATATCAATGCCGCGTTGTTACAGATTTACTTATTGGCGGCGGCTCCAAGCAAGACTGTAACTGTATTGTTTCGCATCCATTTGAATTTATTAAATGGGCCACTATTAGCATTTTTATTCCCGGAAACTGCTTCTAGAACGGTATTGTACAATATGTAGCACAAGTTAATGTAATGTCAATGTGCTTATTGACAGCTAATGTTTTTATCATTATAGATACTAGCAGAAGCTGCCTTATATTGGATTCAACATGGAATGATGTTCATAATACCTTATTATCTACTAAGAATTGGAGGTAAATCATATATGTGTAGGTATAATTCCGTGTATGTGTTATTTTTTTAACATTGTTAATTTTTTTTTTGTTTCAGGAGTATATAACATTGAGTCTTTGTGGGATTTCAATTGGTCGATATTTAGTTACTGTATCAACTTATTGTACCACTTTATCATATTACAAACAATCGCTATTGTGAGTATTTATTGTCTTGTTTTATAGTATTTATAACAAGTCAACAAAGTTTATTTGTTTGTTCACAGCCAGCGCAAGTAAATTTGAACCATATGCTGTGCCCAGCAATTTTGGATCCATTCGACGGACCATGGTACCGCATTGCAGCTCTGATACATCAAGCACTACTTTGTCCATTACTTTGTAAATTGTATTGTATTTTAGCTGAATTTTGCCTTACTAAATTCCCACCGACTAAAATAAAGCCTCGGATGAAAGATTACTTACAGGAAAACAAACTATTGACTCAGCCAGTTGCACACATGTATACTGATTAGTTTAAGCATAAGGTTGCAGATAATTTAATAAACATGGCTGTTTGTCCTTCCTGGAACGCCTATATAATAATGTTAATATTATTGAGTAGCCTAAATTGGTTAAGAATAACATAGTTAAAGCAGTGGCGTAGCTAGGGAGAACAGCGTGAGGTCAATCCGTACGGGGTACCACTCGTTTAGAGGTGACAAATGACACCTAAAACACGACCGTCAAAAAAATACATACACCATCATAATAATATAAGATCCGGCTACGAGATTACTACGTTCATCGAGTTTTTTATTCAAAATCAAATTTTTATTTATGAATGAGGGAATAAGTATACTTTTGCAGAGATGCCTATCAAAATGTGACTGTTAGTTGTGCCGCTGTAGTTTGGCGAAAAAATTTCATTCACTTGTTTTTAAAATAAATTGTGGTCCACTTTACAGCTATATATGTATAAAAACTGAACGTTTTGGTTGCTGTTGCGCACTTGACCGCAACCTCTTCGCAGGTATTATAGGTAACACCAAGTACCAACATACGGGTATTACTTTGTAACATGTATACGTTCATGAAGTTTATTCATTATCAAATTTATAGATAAAATTAAAGCTATTTTTCTGTGTACGATGGAATACATCTGCCTATAAAAAAGGTTACTAGCTTTTAATGATAGATTAGAGTGAAAGAGACCGCGCTATGTCACTCGTGAAGACGAAGAAGGCAAATGCCAGCAGTAGGGGGTTTTAAAAAGCCATTGGGCATGCGTCGATAGTTAGTGTTCTCGTAGTAATCTTACAGCCGTATCTCGTATTATAATATTTTTCAAATGTAGCAAATGTTTGCTTTGGTATGTGAACAGAAGCGAGTACATATAAAGAAAAAGCTTATAAAAATGCTCGTCCGGCTTGGAGGTCCTTGTATATTTTAGTTTTCTGGTGTGGGTCAGTTGCACTTATAACACTAAAACTGCCAACTGCCACCTATGCTAGCTACGTCATTGAGTTCAAGGCGTCCATTCGGTTTTGTTAGTTATAACAAAAAATAAGGAAATAATAAATAGTTTAATTAATTAACTTGATACGCTATATTATTACGAAAAGTAAATAAATTAAAGTCATGTTTTGTCTATACCTATTGTGTTGGTTTGATCTTTAAAATGTAAGTACCTACCTTATATTTTATTTATTAAAAACTTCATTTTATATTAAAAATGGAATGAGATTAGTGTGAAAACCAAAGCTGTGGTCTTCAAAATATTAATAATTTACAATGGAAAATTTGCTTTTCATTCAATTGTTGGTACATACGGCCATGGCCAAGCTACCCGAAACATTGCATTCTATCATTTATGCCTTTCATTGCATTGCCCACCCGACAATATTACCACCCTAGAAAAAACGCCAGTATTGAAGAAATATACATTTTTTATTATTTTTATCTTGAGATAGAAATTTAATAATAAATCAGGATGTTGAATCGAGCGTGTCATGACATTTTTGTTTGTCCTACTCATTGATGATTTCTAATTCAATTACCGACATTAAAAACTTTTATGTGGCTAATTCACTTGCCCCCCAGGAAAATTCGCTACTTAGTACGCCAACGTCTTTGTAGTACCTATAATTTCATGGGCATGAAATTTCCTCTTACCTAAATCCTCTATCCTAGTAAGTTCCTTTTAAAACCCTTTAAGAATTTAAAAAAATAATACATTATTGAATTTTAATTGGATATTTAAATCAAAGTATTGTTACCTATTATTATTTGTTAACTTGGACAATAACACATTAGGTAGGTATCTACTAATATATGTTGAAATATGTATATTTATACACGATATACATACAATTATTCCCCTGCAACAAAAGAATTTAATGTAATTGTGACACGAATTCGAAAACAAGAATTTATTTTAATATTAAGGCGCCATCTCCACGAGCGAATTTATCGCGTCGATAATACCGTCCTGCTGCTTTATTCTATATTTTCTATAATAACTCTCAAGAACGTGTCTCCACACGGTAATACTATGATGGCGCGGCGATGCAACGAGTGACATTGACGAAGGCAGCGCCAACGATTCACTGCGCGCTCACTTTGAGACGCGACCTATTCGCAGCGTACACGCCGCAAAACGTGACGCACTCTCGCATGGCATGTCTGGTTCTCGCTCTTTCCTGTCACCAAATTATGCTCTTTTCAACAAAAAAACTCGACGATAGCAGGACGGACTCGTGACGATACACTCGCTCGTGGAGGTGGCAGTGGTTAGATAGATCACTGAAAACTGCCGTTTTTAGACTACGGCGCGGCGGTGAGCGAAACTGAGTTGATTCGACATCTCAGTCACATGGACTACCAGGTATAGCTTTCTCTTTCATCTTTATTTCCACGTTTTTTTAGATGTTCAACAATTTTAGCATTTATTGTAACACAATGTAAATAAATATAACTATTACAACGTATATTGTAAAAAGAACAATTGAATCATCGTGTTAAAGTTCATAGGTACTCATTGTTTTAATCTTTTCAGTCGTTCGTTAATAATTGAATTTATTTGTATAGGAAAAGTTACTGTACTTTGTCAAATACTATAATAAATAATAAAAACTTCTAATAATAGTAAGTGCTAAAGTAATGTACCACTATCCTCCACACTGAAAAGTATTAAAGGAAATCGATTTTTGCTCTGTGACAAAAAGTCAAACCATTTTGAATGAGTTACTCAAATCCTCCTCCTCGGTCATATGCCCACTATGCCTTAGATAGTTACTTTAGAAGGTAGAAAAGACAAAAATTATGTAATTAACACTCAACGTTACATCACGTGATCAGATAAATCAATTTCATACATTCTTTCGATTTAATTAGCGTTAAGGATTGTAGAAAGGCAACCTGGCCACGCCCTGATGAGGAGGCTCAAAATTAAATAAATTAATTTTATATATTACCAATCGGTTTTCATACAAGTTTCATCAATAAAACTCGACAAATAATAATATGGAGCACCGCGTTTAAGACTAATGAGAAAGTTTCGTGCTATTAAGAACTACTTATATCATATGCCAGTTGAACTATAATGAGAGCAAACAAACACAAGAATTTAAATAAACTTTTACCACTCACTATATTCCACAGATTCCTACCAGAACTTGTTACATTTTTCAAATCAAATAAAACTTATTTAAACTAATATTTTAAAGCTGAAGAGTTTGTTTGTTTAAACACGCTAATCTCAGGAACTACTCGATCGAATGTAAAAAATGTTGTAGTATTCGATAGTTCATTTATCGAGGAAGGCTATATAACATTACGCCACGAACAATAGGAGCAGAGCATCAATGAAAAATGTTGCAAAAACGGAAGATATTTATTCCTTTTGAAAGCTTCCACTCCGTGCGCTGCGTTAACGGTTAAGGCTCGCGCACATTAAGGCGGGCCGCACCGCACCGCATTGGCGGATCGCTAGCTAGGCGTATTTTTGCGGCTGCTGTTATGCGTTGCGATGCGACCTACATCTGTGTGCGAAGGTAGGCGTAATGAGCAGACTTAATTCAGAATACTTTTCATAATATGTAATTCGAAAAATATTTAAAGAGTGTTAGAATTCAACAAACACCTCAATATTTTTGCAAATTTCGTGACACCATAATATACTATATTTGCCTTATCTTCTTTATTTTAAAGCAATGTTGGCTCAGTGGTAGTTTGTATATCGAAAAAAGTATTATTTCAGTGATCGACGCGAATTCAAATCTCTACAATAAGACTTAGTATTGGCTGCAGGAAAATATCGTGATGAAACCATAGCATAGTAGTACGGCATTTTCTAAAGTCCGCCTCTCTAACTGTCGCCTTTAAGTTGAAAGTATATCGCAAACACTTATAGGTATGTTCCGGCAGCTGGACTTGAGACCCAGTTTTACCACTAGGCTTAGGGTGTCACCAACTTGGGCCACATCGTCACTTAACCTCAGGAGAGATTATGGACATAACAGTAAATCTTCGTAAAACAGAAGATTGAATTAATACAACTCTTCGTCGGAACTATCAATTGCATTCGACTGGACACGGTCAATGACAAGAGCTGACTTGACTCAATTATTGCGTTACAGTGCGGCCCGGCGCGACTACTAATGTGCTTTAGCACAATTTTGCAATGCGACGCGCTGCGGCCGTAGTGTGCGCGAGCCTTTAAAGTTACAACCATCGTGTGTGACGAAATTGATTTTCTTAAAAAGTTCTACAAAAATTCCGCGATAGCATAAATCTATCTTTTAAGATTAACTCAGTAAAACCTTTTTTATGGTTATAAAATTTGTTCTAAAATAATTAATTATTTGCGAAGGTATTTTTATACACCCGGTGTTAATCCTTAACGAAATAAATACGTTACTAATCACAAGTATTTAATTTTGTACAAAATTGCCCTTTACACTAATTGATTTAATAGAACATGTCAGGAGGTATCACAGTTTTAAAATAACTCTGCAGCAAAATATTGATCAAGTGTGCCGCGAGTGCATTTTTATTATGCAGAATGATGTGGGAGGCGGTCGGCACCTATATTACGTTGCCTACGAGCCACTCTCTCTCTCTCTCTCTCTCTCTCTATATGACGCAGCCGAACTTGCGCGAGTCAGCTAGTACATCTAAACCAACTTCCATTATCAATCGGTGTTGAATTATATTGTAGCGGAAGTTGTTTCGACACGCCATCTGTGCATAGTTTTGCTAAAAAGAAATTATATCATAAAAGGGTTAGTTGGTTAGAATCATGTTAAAAACACTATCGTACAAGGAATAAAAGTGTAAAGATGTTGCCTGTTTCTCAAATACTAAGCATGTGGTTTTATGTTTCTTATATAGGTAAGTCCGAACTGCCAAAGGCATACAACAAGGGAGAACAGTTTTTGACGGGATCTTGAAGTGACGTGTTGTGGTTTTTATTTTTAATTCATTTACTTAGGTTTTTGACCCTATATTATGTAATATTGGTGACATTTTGCATGATATAGTTTGGTTTTTGTGCATAAGTGAGGTGGATTATAAACATAAGCTGAAAGCATTCACTCCGAGATCCCACAAAAACTTCCTAGGAAGTTCTAACAAGGGAGCCACCATCTTGTTAGGGTAATTAATCGTCATAACACATGACAATATAATTCACTCGATAATGGCATCATTAAAGATGACCGGTTGCCAAGTTAGGAAGATGAACAAGGGAGAAAAAATCTGAGCGATGCGGTATTAGTTATTCAGAACATCAGATAGGTCATCAGGCCAACAGGGGTAAATCATCGTCATGCGCTTAAATCTAGTCTAGATTTATTTTTATGAATTACAAAATCTTATAAATATTCTCAAACAAATATTTTGCACTATAATCTATTAGTATAGAATCTAGTGAAAGGCTGTACCTATAGGTATAAATAATATCTATTGCCATATGAAATAAACATATATATAAAATTCGTTAAAGATTTCTTTTTATTTGCGATAACATTTTTTTCCTAATAAAGACGCATTACTTAAACAGCTCAGTAATTTTAGGCGTTTTAAACTAGCTTACATAATTCAGAAGACTTTAATAATAGCAACACACAATGAAAATATTTCAAAATAACTGTCTACTGTAAGGCCTCATAAGTGATTATTCTGACTTAGAGGGATACAGTAAATAATCAATTTATGATAAACAATTTTTATTTAAAACTTAATTTTTTTATTTTAATAAAACAAACAATTCGTAAAATCATCTCGCTTTTTTCATGAATTACAAAATAATAAGGCAAGTGTGATTGGTAATGGAGATCCAATAAAGAAGTGAAAGGAAAAGGATATACTATCTCGCAGTCGGGTAAGAATTAAGTTTTACAACAGAATTAAAAAACAGAAATTATATTAATATTGTTTAATAAGTCTATAATATTTTCCCATAGGCACATAAGTAATGTGAGATGTGAATACATATGTACCTATTTCAAAAACATCAAAAAAATATTTAAAAATAACATTCGAGCAGATTGAGGTATTATTGTACCACATACTAGAGCAGCTATTACGAACAAAAATTGTGCTCCACTTGATACCGCGGGGCATTAATACTGAACTTATTGATGAAATGTAACTCCCTTGACTTTTACTTGTTTCTAGAGTTGTTTATGTGCTCATGAAGGCATATGGAACGTGTAATCGAAACAAGTTACTGGCATGCACAGACTGAGCGAGAGTGTATGCACTCGAACGCGTGTTTCAAACAATCTGGTTGAGATGTCGTCTCTAGTGCACGTAGTACTTAATACCTCAATGTTCGGGCGTGTGAAATTCTTCAGCACTATATTTTAAAGTTATAAATAAGATTACCTAATGTATAATTTAAAAATATTGCACATTAATAAAATGAATTAGTGAATAAATATTTCTAAAATATATTTAAATCACGAAAATTTCAATTACTGTATAATGTAATTTAAATATAAATAAAAGTAATTGATACTGTTGTAAAATGCATACACCTTTAAATTGGAATCTATGTATATAATAAAATTATGCTTTAAAATTGAAAAATCTGGGTTTGTTTACTTAAACTAAACAGAAAAAATATAGTGCAAGACAATGGCAAAAAAAAAAAACAAATTTAATAAATTTGACATGTCACCGGATAATTGTAGGTTAAACCATTAATTTTTAAACTCTAATAACTATCTTTAACTAAAAAGAGGTTCTATCCAAGCTATAGGATGTGGATACGAAATACTATCCATAAATAGGTTATTGAAAGGACAGTAAGTACAAAAGGATAGAATTACTTAGAACGGAAATAACGGATAGATAGGTTATTCAAAACGACCGTTAGTGAATATGACAGAGATTGTAAACTGTTGTAGGTTGTGATATTTTAGGTCAGACCTTATATGCTGACACGTCTGTGATAAGCGCATTAATAAAAATTATTCACAGACCGTTTGGTTTTGTGTCAATAGCAAATCACATAAAACAGTACAATTTGTATCGATAAATAAGCCGACACAAGCATCGCATATAACATCGGATAATCGCACGATACGTCACACATCTGTGTAGATTTAATGATTTTTTTCACATTTTATAAGTTTCAATTTTTTACTTATTTATCCGAAAAAAAAAACTCGGGTAATATGCATGATAGACCCGCGAGAGTTATACTCTTATTTATTTCAGGGCTCTGGTTACATACTTTCACACCTGCAATCAACGATATTTTATAATTAGATACGGCATTGACGCTCTTTACGTGGAATCGTGAATAAAGGTAATTGCCAACAATTCACTTAGTCGGACACAGTCTAACAACAAAGTTGCACGTTGTTATCATCAAAAACACTAATGTACCAATTACAATGCAACTGTGAGAAATAGGGTAGATATTTCATTTCATTCGTAAGTACACTAAATAAATACCAACTAAAACATTTACATATTAATTTTCTAAAATCCGATTGTTCAACTGTGAATCACCTTGATACCGGCATGAGCGAGAAGAAACTTGGATTTTGTGTAAGATGAAAAGGTAAGCTAGCAACGACCGTCAGACCATTAGCACAGTGCAAATTTAAACAGTTGGTATCTTACTTTATACCGTTTGACTTTACTAGGAAGTTGTTCTTTTCCTTGTGTTTAGATTACCTAAAGATAAATTGATAAGAAATAATAGCTTTCAAATATCAAAATACAAAGATGATTAGATGCCATCTTTCTTGTAAAGTTTGTAAAAAAATTTTTGATGTCTCTGATTAATATGTGATGAAGAAAAATATAACAATTTTAATAAAAATAATAGTAAAGTTGTCAATGTCGCTATTAATAAACCAAATAACTAATAAAAGTGGTATTGCGTCTGGCTTCAGAACTGTGGTCCTTTTGGGGTTGGTTGTACATAGCTATATACTACAGTAATTACTTAACATCACGTGAACCGCATGCCTGTTTATAATTACTTCATACAATAAAAAAACAAATACCCTAACGCCTCAATGAAGCTTTCATAAAAATGCCCAAGTTCAAACACTGTTTAGATATTTTATTGTGGATTGTTAGATTTGTTGTACATTTCTATTGGCTGACGCAGCGACAATTTCGAAAATAAATTTAACCTTTGTTGTCAACAGAGTTTCCACCTAATACGCTGTGATTTCCTATCCTTTTTGTTTCAACTACTCAAAATTATGTTCAAAGTTGCTTATAAAAATATTTTGCCGTTTTAAAATTGCTTTTAGTGAGAGTATAACGCATCTATATATAAAATATAATTGCCTGCAATACTAAAATAACACTCCTAAATGTAATCTTATAACTAAGAATTTAATAAATTAAATCACATATTGTTATTTGACTAGTAACATATAGGTTGATAATATCATATCAGCCATCAACAGGTAGCCCTAAGTACACCATAGATACTTCAGTGTTTCCATAAACTGCTGATACGGTTGGATATAGTCTTTTTCGAGGTAGTCCTGAAAGTAAATAAAATACACAATATGACTTGACTATCTAACTTCACATCTATATTACATTAGAGAGACAGAGAGAGCACAGAGAAATTTCGAGATTTTTTCTATTCGGAACAGTCTACAGAAAGAAGATCGCAGCCTAATCACCTTGTTTGTATTCCTGCGATGAGTAGGGTTAGGGGGTAGGGGGTTCAAGATTGGTAACGCGCTGGTGATACCTATGGTATTAAAAGCGTCCATAGTCCGCTTACCATTAGGTGGGCCATATGCTAGATTGCCACCTTTGTAGTATATAAAAAGCTAATTGTATTATTTATTGGACCTACATCTTTTTGAAGTTACGCTTGGCGCACAAATAATTAATTGATTACTGGTTCCCTTTCACTTGGTTTTTAAATTGACGCGTAGAGTTGGCATCCACATATATCTCTTCTAATAATTTTTCATTGAGTGTTATAAAATATTAAAATCACCTGTACTTAGTTGGCCTAATGTTGTTAATTTTCAATAAATTGATAATCTTACATAATTTATATGATAACCATTTTAAATCATAGACTCACGAGTTATCACAAGAATTTTACTAATTACCTCAGACTATTCATTGAAATGTATTTTACTTGTTTCCGGCATTACTGTCACCCCTTACACCCTTGAAGTAATTATTCAAGAATATACCATTATTATTGAAGTACATACAAGGAATTAATACTGTTGATGGTTAATAATGCTATTTTTAATTCTGTAAATTTTCCATAACAAGAAGATATCTTTTACGTGGCCACTTCTTTATATTTTATTAAAATTATTTGCGCATAGTATTATTACAATGTTTTGACGTAATAAAAAAAAAACTATATGGGGAAAAAATTGTGCTTTGTCTGTCAAAAAGTCAACTTGATTATACTAAATTGTTAGACTTATGTTAATAATATATTTACATAATAGCTGTGCCCGGGACTTCGTCCACGTTGTATGTTTCGTTATTAAAGACAGCAACTAAATAAAAACCTCACCTTACTTCAATCTCACCCTACGATATTTGACCCGTATAAGATCATTTTAAATGTTAACCGTCCTTTACGAAAAGCTAATTCTATTTAATAACTTTCTTTTTATAAACCGTCAATATCCAGTGAATAATTTATAATGCTTTACAGTATGTCTGTTTAGTGTATTCCAAGCCCGGTAAAGCTGTAAAAGCCATCAGCTGCTCTGTTTTTGGATAGTGCCCCTCAGGCTAACAGTAAGGTCAGATCGAAAAAAATAAATTAAAATCTTGATAGCGCGCAAACCCTAAACATCGACCTCTATCGTAGATAATTTAGATCGAATAGATATTATAGTGAGATTGAGATGAGGGGAGGTTTTGATTTAGTCGCTGTTTTGCATACTCGAAATATACCACGCGGGTGAAGTCGAGGGCACAGCTAGTTATTAATAAAAGTGCTTACAGAATATATACTTAAGTGTGACATAAATATCAAATTAATTTCATGATAATTTAAACCAAACCGTATAGCGCAATTTATGAATACTCCTGGAAAATAAAAAAACATATGTTTCCATTTATTGTTCTTTTTGAAAATATGTAAAGGAAAAATAATGTGGATTGGCCGTGGTGCCCACCTTGTCCTAAGAACTGCTTACTTAAAATTACTATTACACTAGACATAACCAATAAATATGTATATTGTAAGTAAGTAATCAAGATGGCATGCAACCACAGCTATCCTCTGAACATCACTATATCCATGTGTTAAATTTAAATATATAAGTTATATACTTATTAGATCATAAATAATAGAATAGTTAGTAGATAAGAATTTCGGATTATTTTCTTGTTTCTTACTTTTTAGAGAGCAATATTCCACAGTGGGGTTTTAGTCTTTAAACTTTTTTTTTAAATGTACAAAACCTAAACGCCCATTTAGTGTAAAAATGCATCCTAAAGGTACCTTCAGACGTAGATTCAGATGTAGCTTATAATCTACGGTCATACCAAATTTCATAAAATTCAGTCCAGTAGTTTTTGCGTGATTGGCGTTCAAACATACTGACAGACAGACAGACAAAAATGTCCAAAACTATCGAAATATGTTCTGTCCATGATTCTAAGCCCCCCACCCCCATTTATATTGATTTGAAATTAATCTTATCTTACCAAAAAGTATCGAAAAATAATTACCTCTAAATGCTACTCCCAAAAATTCATAATTTCTTTCAAATGATAATGTTCTGTTCTCGCAGTCTAGGATCACTCGTATACGTTCTCCCATCTGCAAAATTTAATTTAGTTTAGAAATACTTTATTGCATTTAATTTCAAATTTGTTATGCTTTAAAATATATTTCTACAGATATGATGTATGCCTTTCTAAAATGCAGCATTTGTCTTCCTGTACATTAGTATGTTTATTTATATCTTTAGAACGTCTTATGCACTAAACGTGCTTTTTTATACATACATGTTTTATCGCCATGACCTAGTGACGATAATATATACAATAATGAGTAGTGATTAAAGTCGAAGAAAAGTTTGCATATCTATCTCTTCAAATATGGAACAATAAATGAGCATATATCAAAATAATTAAACAATCATCTGTTGCCATTGTCCAGCTTTTTGAAATATTATTTTCTGCATATCAACTAGAACGTTACTGCTTTTTATTAAATTGTATATTAAGCATTACATCCACTATACAGAAAAGAAACAAAAAATATATAAATACTGTTATGTCCTTTTCGCTACAACAATATTTTATTAAACAGTGTGATCTAACTGTATGAAAAGTGAAGTGTCCCAATTCCAATACTTTACCAAAATATTGTTCTTTATTTGAGTGAACATGAGTATTGTGAAAATAAAAAATGTCTATTTCTAACCCAAGATCACAAATTCACTTTAAAAATACCCTTGGTGTCATCTCTTAATAATATATCTGAGAAATTAACTATTTTAACTAATCCTTTAAAAAGTTCCTTTCTAAAATTCCACTTTTTGTGACTATGATTTTGAAAAACACATTTTGTTTTTGTAAAAAAAAAACACATTTTAATAATAGCAACAATGCTAAAAATGCTGCTGCTTCAAATATATATTATTGCATATTAAGTATTTTTACCTGCAACTGCTTTTTGATCATGTTCTTGGATTAAACATCAAAAAGGATTAATTTAAAAAATGCATAACTATTTGTGCATGGTAAAGGATCATTATTTTACAGATCCGAAACAAAATTACCCTTAATCTCTACTGAAAAAATGAGGCAATACTGGAAAATGCTCAAAGGAAGTATTCATTCACTTTATGAAATAAAATTAATCCACCACATGAAAGATCAAGATCTTCACCAACAATTCTTTTACTCTTTATTTATTTCGTTCTTACTTATTTAAATAAATCTTACCTGATATTTAGGACAATTATTGAGAAGTGGATAATGTCCTTGGGTATCTCCACTGTGTAATAAATGATTATCAACCAAATTCCATCCCCAGCTATGTTCATCTGAACCCAAGAGTCCAACATAACCCTGACATTGTAATGGAGAATCCCTTGTTGATACACCAATTACAGCTACAGTACCAAGTGGCCCTTCCCATATTACTTCCCAGGAGTGACGGCCTCTATGAAATGCAATTTTTCCTCTACATGCATCAGTACTTTGAGCTACAGGATTTCTGTAAATTACATTTTTTTATAAAGAAGTAGTATATAGGAATATAGTACATCTTCTGTTAACGAGGTCACTGCAATTTCTAATCACATCAACTGCACTACACTACCTAAGGCTCAGGAAGAAAAAGAGGCACATCTAACTAAAACACAAACCAAAGAAATGTTGACAAATCTGTGGGCAAACATGTCTCTTTCAGTTCTGACCTGTGTAATTCAAGAATCAAAGGTAATAGGCGAATAAAAAAAAGGTTGGCCATCAAGAGGTCACCCAGCAGATGTGAAACATCTTAGTGAACTGTAAAACAACAAAAATGTTTGTGTCAGCTCCAACACACAACTGGAGTTTACTCCGTAAGTATGATTATCTTTGAAAATTCCATCAGCCAAAGAGGTGATTGGTTGACTGACTGACTGACCATATATCTGCGCTTGTACCTGATAAATAAATGCACTCGGTGATCCCAATACACGCGTCGCCCCGGCGGCCGGCCCGGCTATACCGGGCCCTGGCCTGCTTAGGAGACAGCTCAGTACACCCTTGCTGTCTCCTCCGTCCGCCGAACCTGTGCAATGGAGAGACGGGCCCTCACTCATGACTCATGCTGAGTGTGCTGCGCCGTATCCTCTGCAGCCCCGCCCTTAATGCCACGTAGTGGTGGGCTCCCTACTGGCAATCTTGTGCAGGTACCATCCGAATCAACCGTGTCCGGATAGTAACTGCACAAACCTAAACGTCAGGGAGCCCTGCTCCCTGTTGCACCACTCCCGGAGGACCGAGCGGACGGCGTCTATGGTATAACGTCCATAGCGCTTCCGCCAGTTCCTTCTCCCATCTCCTAAAAACGCCTTCGCGGACCTTCCGCCTATCTTGGTCCACTTCTGTGGGAGCTGGAGGCTCCCCTAACTCTCTCCTCGCCGCCGTGAATTTGTTCTGCACACGGCGGCGAGCACCTCCGCCTTCAGCTCCCAAGGCGGGGAGCCAACGAGCACACAGGCCGCCCCCGCAGACACCGATCGGTATCCGCGAATGACTCTCAGCGCTATAACACGCTAAGAGCACGTAGCAAGCGTCAGTTCGTGGCGCTGAGAGCATCCACCCAGATCGGTGCCCCGTAGACGGCCATGCTCCGCGCAACCCTTGCAAACAAACTGCGACAGCTTGCGTCTGGCCCACCCGTGTTCGGTAGAAGCCGACCGAGAGCAGCCACCTCTCCCATCCAATGTTAAACCAAAGCGTAGTCACCTCAACATCCAACAACGTTAAGTCCGACAACTGGTCTGACCTGCCGCATTAGATGTTTCACATTTAAAAAAAAATCATATATGCCTCTTATATCCGATTCTGAATATGAAAATAAATCTCAATTAGCAAACATCTTAAGATGCACCATTCTTTCTTTGGACAGCAGTATAGTTCTGAGATTAGTCACTAAACTAAAATAACTTTAAATCAGAAAACTGAAGATGCAGTAGCAGAACTCAACAATAATTTTCTATTCTGACAATATATACGATTAAAACAAGCTCAGCTTTAGATTACATGTGGTCGAGTTGAGATTCCAATTTTTTTTACAGTTAGATCACTTTATAATAAGGGTAAATATAAAATTTACGCTAAAGAGATAAATAGATATTGAGAAATATTTTTTTATTAATCTTATTTTTAGGTAAAGATTTTTGAAGATCATAATTTTTGTCTATAATTTTTTTTATTAGTTTTTGAATGATTATTGTGTTGTTTACATCAAATATTATGACTTTAACATTCTGTGCTGCTTTGTATTTTGAGTGAGATATTTCAATTTTTCTGTTGTGGTGATAAAATTGATTAGGTTAGGTTTATCTGTGATTATAATGTACTAGCCCAGTGAGTTGAAGCGAGCAGGCCACAACAGCGACCGGTGTGCCAGAAACAAATAATTATGTTGAAATTTCATATACAAATCCTAGACAAATAAACCCCAACATTTAAATAAATTGTTTATTATTTCCAAAAATCTATTCCATTCTACACTTTTTCCTACACGGGGGGATTACCTCTTACCCTTCTCCACCTTCACATCATCAAATTCAGTGGCAAGTAATCTAAAGTCCAACAAACTCCTCAAAAAGTAAACCAAAAAGAAACATGGTAATGCTTCGTTGATGTACTTTTCACTACTTTTCTCAGATTGACAAGGCCTATTAAGTACGAGAAATGTAATTAGCTGAAAAAAATCACACCTATGCAATGTAAATCCATTTTGTTTAATATATATATTCCTTGAACAATCTCGCGGATTCCACGCATGTAAAAAAGCTCGCAGTTTCGATTTGTATGTGCACACTGACGTCAATAAATCCGATTTTATCACCTCTTCCGCCAATCGTCTCATACATTGGAATCTCCAAACATCATTGTTTTCATCACTAAGGATTCTGTACCAGCTTTTACATACCACTAAACAATGTCGAAGGTCCCTTAAATTTAAATAGCAAAATATAGTTTCTAATACGTGATCAGGAACTATTTCTGCAATTACATAGCGTTTTGTTCGATAGAATTTGTTCATTCTACAATTTTTTGTTTTGTGTTATGCTATGTAGTGTACCCACTATGTACCTACGTATTTCTTTTTCACTATTTTGAAGGAAAACAAAAAGTAGGGATGATCGATATTCATCAATGTTATAGATATCGAAACATCGATGTTTTTTTACTGAAGCCAGGGCAGAGCTAAACAACAATTATTATGCTAGCGTCTCTAAAACATCAATGCTTTGAAGAATAAACATCGAAACATAAACTAATAATTGGTTTCCGCGTTGCTTCAACTACAAGCCGCGCTACCGTCAAGGAATAGTTCGTAGGATACGCCCAATTCATATCGTAGTGTGTAGTGACTATTTGTTTCGACACATAACAATCGAGCTTAAGTCCAATATAATACATTTTTGATATATTTTTTTAATGTCTTACTGCTTTTTATATTCAACTTCTTAGTATGTACTAAATTAAACAACGTCTATCACTTTACATGGAAATATGGGTCAGAATATTCAATTTTATTTCAATAGTGCCTAAGTCTCAACATCAGTGTAAATCAAATTAACTAAAGTTCAAACCGGCAAATCACAAACGTTTCTGTGCAGTGACATGGCTGCCATTGCTGTCTCTAGCTCATGATGTTTGAATCCTGCGCTCAAGTTTTTATATAATTATGGATGATAGATTAATTAGTGTTATGAGTTCAAAAATAGCAAAAAAGAAGCGTATTAAAAACACTAATGAAAAACGTAAGAAATCGCAGCATGATCTGTATGTATACCTTTGTAATCCGCTTTGTTTTGTAGCCAATAAATAACTATTTTTTATAAAGACAGGACTGGCTTTGTATATTAGTTCGCGTTCCGTTAATATTATGCTTATATTTAAAAATTATGAATTATGTTGGTAACTTCCAACGATATATTTTGTTTTCATATAACATTTTATAATTTTCTAAACGAAATTAGTCAAGATAATTATATTTTGTATACTTAATATAGGTAGTTTTGAAATCTATTAGGAGTAAACGCCCAAGAAACAAACTATAAGGAAGCAGGCTTTTTTAAAGCAGTATTTTCTTTGTTGCTCACTGCTTTTTGTAATAATATTAATAACCAAACGGGGTCGAATCAAAAGCATCTCATTTCGCAATGCCGCTACAGGAAAAACTCCATCAGAAAATCGTGGAAGAAATCGAAAACACCAAAATTCAATATCGAAAATTAAAAATTGACTAATATCAAAAAACCTACTTAAGCTTCATAACCGTTTTGGAGAAGCTTGGAGCTCGTAAGGATTTTGTATAATAAAATATATAAAAGTTTACAAAAATTCATGAATTTTTGACGTGACAACGTCTTATAATTCGATGGAGCCGACTGCACGCACGAAAAAACATGACTTATGCGGCGTTACCTCGCTATAAGGCGTTCCATTTAAGGCTTGAAGTGCAAGCGAGAGCGTGGAAAGAGCGACAAAGAGGCACAATCGGCCTCCGCGTTCGGCAGCGTTCGACATCTGTCTCTCTCCTACTTGAGTGAGCAATGCGATCGCGTTGACAGCTGCTATACAATAATATATTTACATGTTTTCGTCAAGTATTAAGTGCAGTGAAAAGTGAATGTGGTGTCAAATGTTTATAGCAACAATAATTGCAGCGAAAAAGGTAATGATTCTTTCGATATTAAATATATGTTCAGTGATATATTGTCGAATATTCGTGCTTTCATCATTAAAATAAATAGCATCGGTCCGCTAGTGCAGCAATTGTAGGTTATGTTATAATTGACAAAACTATTTGTATTTATGCGTACAAATAAATGTAATTTGATCAATTCAATTGTTATTTCCATTTACCTCCTTCTCTATATCCATACAAAATATCTATCAAACAAATAAAGTTAAAATTTTCTTTTGAAAAATGATACCATTCCATCAGTATGTTCTTATGACGTTGTCACGTTCAACTATCGTCAGTAAACCGACTTTACAGACAACCGATTTTTAATTTTTAAGTAATGCCTTTATTTTTGTCTTTTATAATTTCACTAGTAGGCATATAAACGATTTTCCAAATCTATAAAAATATATTGATATAGGTAATGTTTCATAAATATCCCTAGTGGAGAGATTTCAGTGATTAAATAAATTTGATTTCTTTAAGCATTTTGTTTTTATTATTATTACTTATTACCTACTTGAGTACATCCCTTTTTAGTATGTTATTTCAAACCAACCAAAGTCCGTTTGTGTTATTTCATAATTGCTAAAGTCCGATGACTGTTTTTTAAACTAACCTAAACCTTGATAGTAGCCATCAAACATGCCTAAGCCCGAAACATAAACCAATGTTTCGTAAATTCTTGGTAAACCAATAAAGTTTAGTAATACTACCATCTATTTTTGTTAAAATAATGAGTCGTAAAGCAATAACATCATTTTCTCTAAAGTAGTTTATATGTGACTTAGGCGTATTTGAAATGTATCGACACAATATTTTATGACTAAGATAGCTTGACGAAATACTCGATTTATGGGAAAAATATTTTATACAAACCAATGAACAAATAAATGTTAGTAGGTTTTACGAGGATACAAATTCAATCTCCTTTTACTACTACTTTTATTACTTTACTATTAATTACTACTTTTATTTGAATATCAAGAGCAAAACTGACCAAGATCGAACCGTGTGTGCGTTTTAGGATACCACAGCATTTTAATACTATGCTATATTGTCCAATGGCCAAAGTAACAGGATCCACATGAAACATGAAACAAGATAAGTAAGAGTAGTAATGACTACGCTAAGCCCATGAACCAAATTTTATAAAAATTTTACGGTGATAGCCTTTAAAAATGACATAATAGTAATAATGACTATGCTAAGCCTATGAAGTGAATTTTATTTAAAAAAATATGGTGCTAGCTTGAGCCTTTATAAATAACATATGGTAAGTCGGTAAGCGAAGTCTCAAGCGTTAACCGATATACTGTAATAATGAACTTTAATTTAAAAACGCTGAAATAATATTTAATCGGCCGAAAAAGTTTCATCAAAATCGATTCAGTAACTAGTTCACGAGAAACACATACACTAATGATATTTATTTATATATTAGAACAATGCATATTATAAACAATAGTTTTAGGTAATTTGACCTATATTACACAGGTACGCATTGATTATAAATCCTCCTTTAGTTCTTAAATATTGTCCTTTTGTTCTGAAGTTGGTTAAAATAAAATCGTCAATTAATAATGTATAAAAACTAGCTGACCTGCGCAACTTCGTCTGCGTCACATAAGAGAGAGAGAGAGAGCGTTGTAGGCGCCTATAATACAATTCTAAAAGAGCGGAAACTTTCTTTGTTTTATCTACGAACCATTTGATTAAAGTAGTTGACAATTATTTTGATGAGCAGTTATTTTAAAACCGTGATATCTCCTAAGATATCCATTGAATTCAAATGACGTAAAGGGTAATTTTGTTCAAAACTAAATACTTGTGATGAATAACGTATTTATATTGATAAGGATTAATACCATTATTGTGAATAAAAGACGTCCACAATATTTTTGCTTGCTAAATTAATAGCGCTTGCTTTATTCTTGTTTCTTACAAAGTTACAGTAGTTCGTAGTAACAATGTGGTTTCTTAATAACGTTCTTGACTGTAGTTTGCTTGTAGATTCGCTGCTTGCTGTTGCTGGTGTTGTGGTGTTTCTCGAACTGATCCCAGACTCGCTGCTTGCTGTTGTTGTAGTGTTTCTCGAACTGATCGCAGTACTGCCGCCCTCTCCGCTATATTTAACCTCGCCCTTTGCCTCGCAACCGGTAGTGCGATGGATTCCGTGCGGGGCGCCGCTCAGCCAATGAGCGCGCACGCTCTGTGTGCGCGCTCTCGGCAGTACCATGAGTCACCATGCCAGATGTTCCGAGTCTGGCATGGTTCATCCTTACAACTAGTGAAATTTATACATTTAAACTTACAACTAGCTATATTCTTATTCTAATCGTTTGAAAATACACATATTCAGTTCATATTATTATATCTATTCCTAGCACGTATTTGTAAACCTTATTCCTAACACGTATTATTTCATTTACTTGTTCATTTTATACTATTAGACTATCGTTATTCGCTCGCCCCGTTCGCTGTCCGCAACAACCATGTTTATAAAAACACCTTCGCAAATCATGCATTATTTTATAATAAATTTTATTACCATAAAAAAAGTTATATCAACATTAAAAGATACACATATACTATCAGACAATTTTTTGAGAACTTGTTTATGAGAAACAATTCCGTCACACATGATTGTTGCGTAATTTTAACCATTTATGCAGCGCATGCAATGGAAGCTCTCAAAAAGGATAACTTTTCCCGTTTTTGCAACATTTTTCATTGATGCTCCGCTACTATTGATCGTAGCAGATGTTATATAGCCTATAACCTTCCTAAATAAATGGTCTATTTAACACTAAAATAAATTTTCTATGGTAACTAGTAGTTCTTGAGATTATCGCGTTCAACCAACCAAAGAAACAAATTCTTCAGCTTATTAATATTAGATTGTAGTATAGTTTTTACATAGTTTCACTACGCATACTAGCATTATCTTTGAAGTAGTTAATATAATACGCTGCTTGTCAATGTGACAGTTTTGTCGACATGACACTGACTTGAGTGCGCCGATTTCGGTGTGACTATGATAATATACGCGTGACTTTATAGTACGCAGACTGTAACTAGTTGTAGCGTGAGTGACAACCAATAATTAATCTATGCATTGAACATTGATGTTTCCACATAATTGTCTTTTGTAAATGGAGTCTAAAGGTCCGAACATGGCGATCAGTAATCGTTGCATCGGTAATCGATGTTTTTTCCAATATCGCTCATCCCTATTGGAAAACAGTTTATTTAACTATTAAGGCCACTGGATACAAATTCTTTTAGCCTATCTTATTACTAGGCTTCTTAGTATACAAAGTACCTATTATTTAATAAATTATAACTTCAAAAGTACCAGTTCTAGAACAATAAATTGCAGTGTTCTTGAGACGTCCTAGAGCCCCTCTGGTCAAATCTTATGGCAAAAAAGTCATCAGGCCATTGTTGCCGAGGTTCCATCCAGCTAACCTAGTGGATGTGCTCTCTTAAATTCCACCCCTCTTCCTCTTGAGCTGGTCTAACATGAGTCATTCCTCAAGCATCTTCTTCAGATTATCACTGATATTATCTCCTAAAATAATTCTTAACCGTCCAACGTTGCCTCGTCATTTTCCTCTTTATTCTCCATACTTAATCAATATGGATTCAGTCGTAATACTGCAATGCCACTTTCAAAATCTACGTCCTAAAAAGCATGAAATTATACATTTGATAAATAAGTTCAAACCCGCCTCCTTTTCAGTCTCGGAAACATGGTTATTGCTTTGATCTCGCTTTGCGGTTCCAGGTTACTCGTGTATTCAAGATGACAAAGCAGATGGTTACGCAGGTTGTCAGTTATTTGTAAGGCATTCCTTAAATTTCTCTCATATTCCCCTCCCCGCACACCATCCTGCTATTAATATAGTAGCAGTTCGAGCTCTGTTCTTAGTCCATTGCTGTACAGTCTCTATACCTGCGATCTTGATCAGTTTGTTAAATCATATTGTTCAATCCTACAATATGCCGGTGACTTGGCACTATTAATATCAGTAAAAAATATCTCTGACCCATCTTCTTTTTTGAGCACTGCGATGAACTCTCTTGTTACCTGGTTAATAAACCATGGATTTCATTTGTCGATCTCTAAGTGGAATATTGTTATGTTCACTAAACGAAGAATTATTTCCATAGTGAGTGTTGAGATTGCAGATGAATAGATTCCTCAGACCAATAAAATAACATTTTTAGGAGTGTGGCTGGAATTTAGGATGTCTGGTTCTCAGCATTGTGATTATATTTCTTCTAAATACGAGGAAAACATCAATATTCTTCGGTCCCTTTCTGAAATATGGTGGAGGGCCACCCATTGACCCTAAAAATTCTTTATAATTATTTGCAGCCATCTTGATTATGGTTATTTTCTTTTAGATCCATATAACAAAGAGCTATTCAAAAACTCACAAAAATTAAATCCAAATGTTTACAAACCTTACCAGGAGTATATGAAATGCTCACTGATCAACATAGTGCAGGTGTAGTGTATAGAGCCTCCTCTGCACTTGCGTCGGCAAAGTGTTAAGGATAATTTTTTTATTTGAGCTTTCCCAAATCTCTCAGCATCCTCTTCTAGAGAATCTAAGAATCTTGTCGAATATTTTAGGTTATAGCTAAAATACCTACCTCTCTACCTGCTTCGTAGTTTTATCAAACTTTCCCACTTACCTATCTCAATCCTTCAATTTACATTCAAACTTCTCTTTTCTCTACCCTAAAGTAATAGTACTTAAAGAAAAGGTAGATTCATAATTTCCAAGCTGGCTGACTGTTTAAACTGATGCTTACATGATGTTAAAAACCTGTCCAGTCGGAGCAGGCATTTGGATCCCATAGTTTAAGACTATTTTAAGTTATAAATGTCCATTGGTTTCAACTATTTTCATTGGCGAATTTGTAGCTATCTTAGAAGCCATTAAATTCGTAATAACCCATAAATTAAATGAGTAGTGCAGTTTCAAAAGCCGCTAAAACAGGTTTTTCTCGAATTTGAGTTTGCGTATCGTAATTAACCGTTAATTTCTTCTTTTCTAAACAAACTTAACTAATAATTTAACTTCAAATGCTGTTCATGCAGACTTTTTTAATAGTGAGTTTTATAAATGACCTAAAAATAAAAAAGTAAACCTACTTTCGTTACAAAACACTAAAATGACGTTTGTATGTTTCAAAATCCTCCTAAACTAATGAACTAATGACAGCTCGCCATTTGGGCTAAAAGACATAACAAGCAATATGGCGAAAATTGTAATCGCGTGAGAATATCATTGTGGTTAATAATGACTTTTGGCACAAAATAATGGAAGAACTAATTATTTAGTAACTTTCATTGACAAATGAAGGACATTGAATGAATTTAGTAGTTAAAGTCAGTAGTTACAATTCCATTTAATTAACTCCTGGCCTAGTACCTCGGCCTAGCAAATCCTATTTGCTGCAAAACCCGCTAAAACATTAAAAGTTGCTTTCAAACGGCGCTAAAACCAAATGTTAATTTCAGACTCCTCTAAAAAAAAACTACTTTTTCTGATATTTTTGCATTCTAACGTATTTCTTTCCTGCAAAAGGATTTCTTGGGGTTGTCATATCATAATAATTAATTTCATGTGAAAAACCTTTCATTTAAGCCTCATATGAATTTATAATACGTTTTTTATAGTTCCTCAAAATTTCACAGAAAGTGAAACAAACGGTTAGTACTCGCACTTTAGAATACTTTCAGATATCCCCTCTTAATCATTGTCCAAATCAAAAATACCAGATGATGGTCGCATGGAACAAAGACTAGCAGACTTCCAGGAAAGTTAAGGGCAAATATTATGGTTGTATCCAGACAAATAAACCTTCATAACCTTGATTAACTGTGTACAGTGTATCATGACATGGATTAAGCTGTTACAATTTTAATGCGCAATATGTCACGAGCACGTCGAGGTCATCGGTGACGCGTACCTATAAGTTTTTACCCTACCAAAAATCGCTCAACGCGAATAAAGAAGCTTTAACTTCAAAAATTAGTTCCATAAATTTTCGCAATATCGCGAAGGGGTTTATATAAATACATAGCTGGGCATTAACTCGTTAATCCGTTAATCGTTAATTAACGAAGTTAACATTTTGATTAACGTATTAACTTTTAAATTAACTTTTAAAAATATTAACGGACATGTTAACTTTCGTTAATATGCAGATGTCCGTTAATCATTAATCCAATGCTGAATAGTTACCGCACGGCACCGACAAGGGCCGGGCGGCCGCGACGCGTGGCAACGAGTGAAACAAAAACGAAACTAGATATATTTTGCCGGCGCGTGCGAGCGAGAACGACAACTGCGAAGAGATTTGTTTCGTTTGATCACTTCATTACTTAGCGCCGGTGCTTAGAGTGACGAGAGTTTTGTTTGTTGTTATTATAAATTATTAACGTGAAGTGAAGTGACGATTATGTTCATGAAGGGGAATATGCACCTTATGCCCGACGATTAAATTGCTTATTTGAATTAAATAAGTATTATGTTTTGTTCTTAACCTGTTAACTTCCAGAACCTAAACCAACAAGTTTTATAACTTTAATGACGCAACGATATAAAGATGCAATTTTACACATATGAACGGATTAACGATTAACGTTAACTTGCGTTAATTCTTTCGAAATATAACGCTTTAACGTTTAACGAAGCTAACTTTTTCTTTATCGGATTAACGATTAACGAAGTTAACTATTTGATTAACGGTACCCGGATGTATAAATATTGGTTAGAATGTGCCTATTCGAAGATTTAAAAAATTCTAGGTACTAAGTAGTGCATAAAAGTCGTGTTATTATTAGTGGTCTACATAATAAAAGATACAGTTTTTTTGCCTGTATTCATTTCCATTTCTTATTGTCTACTGTCAACGGGTTGTCAAACGTCAATACTGTGGAGAGCAGAAGCAGAGATAATGATAAACAATGATAAATAACAAATGGAAAGTGTCAATCAGTATCAGTGTGACCGTTTTTAGTACTAAATTAGTATAATTAGGAGTCTGTGAAATTTATTGAGTTTCAATTAGTATAAAACCCAATTTTAGTATTTTTCGGTATAATTTAACACTTAACAGTACATTTTTGGTCTTTTTAAGAGTTAATAATATCTGGCAACAGTATACAATACCATTTAAAGAGACACTATTTTCAGAATTAAAATGTATTATCCCACAAATAGATATTTACGAAGGCTTTTCATCTCTGTTAAATGTTCTAGATAAGTTTCCGAACATAGATGATACTAACAAACAAGCTATTGAAGAATAATATCGTCAGACGTCAAATGAAGCACGATCAAGAAGTACAAAACCTTTTGTGTGCTTGTTGTTGTATATTTCTTCCTTGGTGGTGGTAGTAATACAGACAATAATGTAAAGCAGTTTTGGACCAACAGCAGTTTCGGGCCATGTTGAGCAATATTGTTGATACGAAAAAGGACCCAAAGTATAAAAATAACACTAATTTTATAAAGTGTATAATGTGTGTTCCCATTTCCAATGCACAATGTGAAAGAATTACCTTTATTAATTTAATTTTTTTAATAATACCTTGCATATTAGGTACACTTTAAGCAAGCTTTGGCTGAAGGTTGTACTTATTTGTAATATTTATTATAGCATCGATTTAGAATAAACAGTTTAAACATTTTTTTTTCATTTTATAACACCAAAAAGTAATTATAACACTGACACAACACCTCGACTGCTGAAGTGACGAAACAAGTCTTATAAAGCATATCGTACACTAAACTTTGTCTCGAAAAATAACTTAAAATATTGACCCTAACTTGTTAGTTGATTTTTAGTACAATTATATTTTTCATTTAGTATATTTTAGTACTGGCCAGATATTTTATTTATTTATTTATTTTAAGAAGTCTACAACTCTTAAATTCTAACTTACATACATAATTAAGTTGACATATTGGCTTAGCCAAAATGATTTCAATCGAATTACAATAAAGATATAACAATTTTATACCCCAACAAAATTATTAATTAAATATTATTTGCAGCAAAAAGAACGATGTGGTGCTTCTGGCGTGAATGGGTGTGTGTGTGTGTGTGTGTGTAATAATCACATATATTTATCAAACTCTGAATAAATCAATAGCTTTTCTTCTAAACGCTGCATTACTGTCAAAAAATATATACAAATTTTCAGCTTTAGCATTATATAACTGTGTACATCTTATCAACACTGAATTACGGGCATAATTGGTCTTGGTTGTACGAACGTGAAAGGTCTGGGGTTTACGGATATGTTTAGTTGTAGTCCTTAGACCAATTCGTTCCAACAAACATGAACAATCAATTTTATTGTTCATCAAATTATATAAAAACATCAGATCAGCTATCAAGCGTCTACGTTTCAGGGATAACATACTCAATTCCCGTAAGTTCTCATTTATATTCGCTGATAAAAGCATATCACGACGTCTCACCATCTTCAAAAATTTATTTTGAATGTTTTGAATTCTATGGCTATGTATGGTATAATAGGGAGTCCATATTTGAGATGCAAATTCTAAAATACTTCTTACATAAGCACAAGATAAAATTTGCATAGACGAATTATTTTTAAAATGTGTTGATAATCTAGTTATGAAGCTCAACATTTTATAAGATTTCTGAGTAATATATTCAAAGTGATCTACATATGATAATTTATGATCGAGATATACTCCCAGATCCCTAACGCATGTTACTCTGGAAACTATTGTATTAATAAGTCTATAATTATATTTAAGGACATTTTTTTTTACGCGTGTATATAATGCACTGGCATTTGGCCACATTAAGATCCAAAAGATTAAGTGAGCAGTATTCGTTCAACCTGTCTAAATCTAATTGCAAATTGTTACAATCATCAACAGTACATATTGGCATAAATATTTTAGTGTCATCAGCATACATAGAGAAATTTGCATATTGAAAGCAGAAACCATTGTCGCTCACGTATACGTTAAATAATAAGGGTCCAAGTTGAGAGCCCTGGGGTACACCCGATTCAATAAATAAGAATCTGGACAATTGCATCCCTATTTTAACTGCCTGAGACCGGTTATCAAGATATGATATTGACCAACGCAGTAGGTCTCCATGAATACCTATGGCTTCAAGTTTCTTTACAAGAACTGAGTGAGATAACCTATCGAAGCACTTTGCATAATCAGTATAAATAGTGTCAACTTGCATGCCATCATCCATAGCACCAATTACATAATCTGTGAAGCTAGCGAGATTCGTAACAACTGATCTTTTTTGCATGAAACCATGCTGATTGACGGGCATACAGTTTTTTAATAGAGGGTATAATTGAGTATGAATTATCAATTCAAAAAGCTTACTAAAGACTGGTAAAATTGACACAGGCCTATATGTTTCGATTTTCGTTCTTGAACCACCCTTGTGAATCGGAACGTCCAAGGCTTCCTTCCATTTCTGAGGAAAAACGCTTTCACTAAGTGATTTGTTAAAAATGATGCTTAAAGGTTGAGCTAAAATAGCTGCACATTTTTTCGCGAAGATAGGAGGAATACCATCGCTACCTGGGCCTTTACTACAGTCTAGTGAACGTAAGTATTTAAAAACCTCTTCCCTGGAAATTAATATTTTAGAAATACTAGCACAGTTAGGTGTGGATGAGCAAATTGCAGTCATTTGTATCACATGGTTTTCTATATACAGAACCAAAATATTCTAAAAAGGCCTCACATATCTCTCCTGTTTCAAAATAAGATTTACCCCCAAACGTTACCCTTTTCGGTATATTTTTACCACCTTTTAATTCTTTAGCATAGCGCCAAAAGGATTTTGGATTCTTAATAATAGACTTCTCGCAACTGATTAAATAATTTCGCCAACAATCAGCCTGAATTCGCTTTTGTCTTCGTCTGAGTACTACAAAAGTATCATAATCCCGCGGGTTTTTACTATGCTTCCACAACTTATGATATTTAAGTTTTTCATTAATTATTTTCACTAGACTTCTACTACACCATGGTGGATACTTATTAGATACCGTATTGAAAGAAGGTACGAAATCCTGAATAACCTTAGAGATCACAGAGTTCATAAAAGCTACTGCGTCATCCACACTGCGCTGAAATAATTCTTGATCCCAGTTAACACTCTCGAGTTCCCTTTATATAGCCTTATAATTCCCTTTGTCAAAAAGAATAATTTTTTTGGGTGACTCATGAACCGGTCTAATATGTAGCTCAGGTAGCATCAAGGTGATAGCAGGATGATGTGGCAAATCCTCTGATATCAATACGGATTCAGCGCGCGTGATTCCTGTATAAATATTGCTAAACACTAAATCTAAGAATTTACCGTTATTATTTGCAACATGATTAGATTGACCTAAATCAAATTCTGAAACCATATCATAAAACTGTTGACAAGAACCCTCAAGAGAGCCTATATAACTTAATGAATATCCGGGAGTACCCGACCAATGCAGCGAACCAAAATTAAAATCACCTATCAAAAGGAAATGATCCCCCGCATAATGACTAAGAATGTTGTTTATATAAAGACCAGCACTATCGAACACAGGATCCCGCGAAGAACGAGTGCCCGGAAGGTAGACACAAACCACATGTAAATCTAATTTAGCATTGATTGCTCATGCCGGCAGAATTTGTTAGTACATTACATAATTTTGAAAACGGTCACACCAAAGATTATACTACTCTCTACCGAGAGGGTCAAACTGATCAGTGTGGATCTGTGGATCAGTGTCAATAGCATAGAGTATAGTAAATATATACAATTTAAAGGGACGTCAATAGTACATAACAGAGGTAAGGTAAATAACTAGGATTTGTCTACTATCTCTTGAGTTAATGAGATTAGGTAGTAATAGTATCCTCTCAGTAGTCTGTGTTCGAGATCCATTATCTGGTTTGAACTGAAGGTGTGAATATAAAACTCTAAATAATTACACGATGCCAGGAATAGACCCCACGTTATCTGATGAAGACTATATAATCGCAAAAGCTAAAGATGCTCAAAGATGCAACATTCATTCTGCAAAAGCGTGGATGTTGACAGCCAAAACTTTATTTCCTACAAATTTTAAAATACAATTTGAAGCTTATGTAATGGAAAAACAGTCAGGAAATGTTTTAGAAGCAGCTGAATGTTTTAGCTCGTTAGTACTTTCACGCCAAAATTTACCAGCTCTTTTGCCTGAAATATCTGCTATTGCAAATGCTCTGAGGTCGCCTGAAGGTAGTTTTTTAAGTCAAATGTTTGATGCCATATGTCCTGACATACAGTTGACTATATTGAAAACGAGTGTTGAAAACAGTGATGATACCATTGAGCATTGTCGACTTTTAGTAATATTGCTCAAGAAATTTCCTCAATTGGGAGTAGACAGTCTAGTTAAAACTTTAATAAATGCAGAAAAGTTTTTTTGTGATAACCGTTATGCTAAACTATTAGTAGTGGAAACATTACCTCTGTTAAGTTCTTTAGAATCACCAAGATTATTGCAGCGGCTGTTGGTTAAAGCAATTGATTTTTATAATTCCTATGTTTATGATGAATCTGAGCATGACATAACTGACCCTTGGCAAAGGCTTTATGGCATTCATGATTTATTAGGTAGACAATTAAGTTGGGACCCATACCTGGTAACTTATAGCAATAGTTTGAATAAAGAAACGTATATTCAAAAACTAACATCGTTAAGAAACATTGAGGATTGTCGCCAATTGCTATATTGTGGTACTACATTTTTCTTAAGATCCCTTTATGAACAACAATCTTTAAAAGGTAATCATATTTTAGTGGAAGCATTGTCTGATCCTGAAATGCCACAATCAAAGAGGAAAAAAGGTGATGTAGAGGTTACAGGCATATCTGCACATCAATTCCAAGCTGCAGCAAACTGTTGGGAGTTGCTACATAATAATGAACTTATTTCAAGAGAGTTCTCTAAGTTAGCTAGTCAGTTACAAGCAAAGCCTTGGACTGAGGAATTTTCTGAAGAATTAGCTTTATACAGAGGTAGATATGAAGATGCAATGCCTCCTGCTACAGTAAATAACCTTACAGCATGTATAAAAAGAGTGTGCATAAATTACTGTCAGAAAAAATATTCAGTTTGTGTTGAAAACATTTTAGCCGCATTACCTCAGTTGCCTAACATTGAAGGTATGCAAGAGACAGAATTGATTGTTGGAGGCAAACATAGGCATTTACACTTTCTGCCAGTCACAAAAGTGGCGGTTATGCATTATTTTTCCACCTTACTAATAAGAATTTTACTCAGCACAGGTAATAATTCAGACTTAAATTATGGTCATATGCTAGTATTAATGCAACTTGGTTGGCCACAAGAAGAAGCATTGTTTATACACATACTAGATGTAATACGGCAGAAAGGTGTCTTTCATTATCATTTATTTTCTGCATATATAATTCACATAGATATACTAGAAGAAATAACTTTCATCTGGAATGAACAAGGTACCCATATTGCATTGGATATATTGCCTAGTTCTCAACATTTGGGTCAGAGAAGAATAGGAACACGTGGAGCTGATAAAGGAGTTAAAGAAGATTTTAAACAAGCCATGAAGGCACAAGTAGCTAGAAGTAATGAATCTATACTTAATCTAATTGTACAGTTTATTACATCAGAACGATCATACTTACTTCAGATTTAGAAGGTAAAATTCAATGTATTAGTAAGTTTTCACTATATGAATGTTTTTGGAACATGAGAACTTGAAAAATAAAATACTTACCATGTTTGTAACAGACTTGAACCAGTACAAATATCACCATCAATAATACTAATCTTTTATATTTTTATTTATAAATATGTATTATTCATATTATGTAAATATGGATGCAAAATAAATTTGTTTGTTACCTTTTAAACAAAGTTGTAATTGTTTAAATAATGTTTTTTCATAAATATACTTATGATTATTACATTAAAATAAGTCTTAATTTCTACTTGTGTTGATGACATTACCATACCAAGGAGAACCTTTCTTGTCTGGGACATGAATATTTAAGTTAAACTCCATAATTTGTTACATAGTGACTACAAACTAAGGCTGAAATCTATACAGCGTCTCAGTCTCATAGCTCAGACTTAAGTTTGAAATTCAAATTTATTATAATCACAAGCTTAGCATTATAGCTCAGCTCTGCCTAAGTAAAGTACAAGTCATCGCATTCAACGACTTACGGAAAACTTGCATATTATACGACAAAAAAAATTAGTATAGCATTAATAGTGACCTAACATTGATTTTATACACTTAAATTATCTGTATTGCTTGATTCTTATTGGCTACTACATAGAAATGACTGTTTCAGTACATACACGTTTTGCTATTCCTGTTGTTTACAGTTGTTTCTCGTCATTGTTTTCAAACTTTTAATCTTTTTATTTTATGTACGAATAATCTGTCTTTTTACTTTAAAGCAAGTTGAATATTATACAATTTAAATTATATTTTAAATGGCTTTTTAATTTCCTATAATTAATTCGTGATAAATTTATTTGAGTTCAATAGATTTTAGTCCCGTTGCAGTATCGTAACGTTAATTGAAAGTTACCAGACACTTCCTCAGCTAGAGTTAAGCTTAGTGTAACTCAACTATAAAGTCGAAAGCTAAGATCGCGCGGAGTAAATTGTTAGCGAATTTTGAGCTAAGCTAAGGTGAGCTCAGGTGTGTACCGACGACGTGTTCCTTCACGTTAAAAAAAAAAACTTAGTACGCTCTATAGATTTCAGCGTACGATAGCGTTATCATAACATAGTGAAAAATTTCTGTTACATATGTGCCAAAAAGTAATTACAAATTAGTTGTCTATTATTTGATATATATTTATACTATCAGTCCAGTACAGGGCTTTTTGAGTAACAGAAATGTTTGCTATTTAATAATTACTGATATCTATTTAAACATATATTTATTATTTGGGCATGTCATGAGAAGGCATAGAAGTAACTAGAAGAATGTTAAGTATGAAATTATACAGATATAAGATGACCATAAAAGGCATGGATGGAGAAATGATTTGTGTGAGAAATTATGTGTATAAAATGTGTGAATACTGGATGAAAGTTGATAGAGGAGAGTGGAAGAGGAAAACATGTGCCAACACTACTTAGGTGGGATAGGGTAAGAAGATCCAATGAGGTTAAAACTTTCATTAAAGTAGATTAAAAAATAAATTATTGAGTACCAGTTAATATCAAACACATTTATCAATTTATTTATTATCCACTACCTTCATATGTACCTATAGCTAACAACAAGTTACGTCGTGTGAAATGTAAACCTTTGATTGGAGAATTTTTAGTGGGAAATGATTGCAATAGAAATTTGTCTTCTTTTTGTACTGCATTATTAGTTCCTTCTTCTCCAGTTGCTTCGTCTGTCATGGCAGTAAAATCCCATAATTTGATGGTACAATCTAATGAACCTGAAAATATACCTAAAGTATGTATATTACAAAAAAAAACTTTATTTGTGTATTTATTTGTGATTTGTTATATTGTTTAGTTATTTGTGAAGATTACAATATAATTATGTATTTAGATATTTTACCTGTTGATAGGATCGTTCCATCTCGGCTAAATGCTAAACAATGTACTGGTGCTGTATGTTGAAGCGGTATTAAAGAAGCAGGGGAACCTGTAGATAAATCCCACACCATTACTTCACAACCACTGCCAGCTGAGGCAAGCCACCGTCCACAAATGGAAAACGCGAGTGCGTATATTGTAGACTGAAATTGTAAGAAACAAATTTATTTTATGCTTCTAATGTAATGCATCTGCGAGTTGTGAAAAATCGGTTTGGATTAAAGTGTGTTAAAATAGTATTTCAAACCGTAATAAACAATAAAAATAAGAGAGGGCATTCATTGTTGTCTATGGAAACAATGCAGGTACTTCAGAATGTTCCAGAACCATAATTCTCATTGTTTTTATTACCTACGTTATGAAGCAGGGAATAATAAGCAGGCTGAATAAAATAATTAAGATGAGGTACACAAACAAAGTAATAAAACGGTGTATTTTAACAAAGCAGTTAAGCAGCTCTCGATTTTTTTTTAAACGGATTGCACATGGCTTTTAACTTCAGTTTAATCTAATCGGAGCGAACAAGAAGCGACAACTGGAAACCATATACTACTGCGACCGAGTGTATAGTGTAATTTCTGAACAATATTGAAGTGTTATACATATGCAAGTACTTAAAGTGTTTAAGAATTAGTGGACACTGAATAGTGCTGAATTGTTCCATCGCAATACAATTTTAGTTACACAAGTGGTATCAATAATACCTACCTTATGTCCTGTCATGATACGAACTTGCGTTCCTGTCAAACAATCCCATAATCTTACTGTTCGATCGCTGGAACCCGATGCAATATAATTAGAGTTTGGATGAAACTGGACACACTGTAAATAATTATTTGACAAAAACTTCTGCAACATTCTCAACACAAAGAAAATATAATATTATAGATGGCTAGAGACTCATGTCAATCACAGGGAATGTATAGTTTTCACAGATTTAACCGCATTATTTCTAGAGTAAGTAGTAAAAGGTGGTTAAAGTTTGAGATGAATTTTCCTGTTAGGTGTGAGCTAGTGTGCACGATATTATATAAAGAGATATAACTATGTTCAAAAATAGTTATAAGAGTATCTTAGGGCAGTCAAATTACTTTTTAATGTGGTGGATAACTATTAAGTTTAGGCTTACATCAACATCCGAAAGGTGCCCTGAAAATATTCTCAGCGGTTGATGATGTTCCGTAGCCCAAAGACGCGCCGTGCGATCGTGCCCACTAGATGCGAAGTAGTGACCATGAGGAGACCAACGTACGTCCCATACGGGCCAAACATGCCCACGGTAAACTACGAGACAAGTCCAACACTGCAGTGACCATAGGCGTACTGGAATTATAATAAAAACAATATACAATATATGTAACTTGTTTCTAACATTTGATTTGTGATATTCTTGTCAACCGATTTTGAATATCACGAATAAAATTTTACCATAGAACATACTTGTAGAATCTTCAGAGCAGGAAAGAAGTAATATTTTGAATGGGTCAAAAGAAACTTTATACACTGGCCCCGAGTGACCATATAGAGTGCGACAAGTATCTCTGTCCTTTTCTTCCATCATCCTAACAAGAACATCACCTAAAAAAATGGAAAGTATACAAAATCATTAATAAAAATATATAAAAAAACGTTATTTTGTGAGTTGCTTCGAATTATATACATGAAATCATGAACCTTCTGCGTTAATAATAAAGACCTAGTATACAGAGATTTAAAAAAGGATTGCGTTAAATCTTATACGCAGGCAGCTTTTAAAACGCGTATTAAAAAGAGAATTAAAGTACGGCACCCGACCAGCACCGCCTCATCGCTCGATGTTCACTCGTTGCCGATGGGGAACGCTGAGCGGCGTGAGCTATCTTCATCGGGGTGTATGTGGTGTCACGCCGCCGCGTCGCCGCACCGCATCGTCACTGCGTTAAGATATTGCAAAGGGCACTTTTGTTCTGGTTATCCCCCTATGGGATATGGGACTAGACAAGAATATTTAGAAATAAGAAGTGTATGAATTTGTAATAAGATCGATAAATAATGAATATTTAGAGCAGGCCTGCAACAAAGCTTATTTATCGAATTGAAAAGATCTAATGACCTAGCCGTCATTGTTAGTAAATGCTATTTTAAATAAAAAAAAATTTGACTGACTATACTTTTAGCCCTGGAGCCTCTGACGGCTTTTACAGCTTCACTGGACTTGATCTTAATTTATGTTTGGATGATCATATTATTATGAAAGTGCTTTTTTTTTATAACAATTATATTTCATTAGAAGTTACGAGATACAAAATTGTAGAAATAAAAAGAGTTAAAATAATCAGCGATGCAAGTTTGAATTTGAGTCAAATGACCCAACCGCCTTTCTAGTGTTAAGTTCTCTATTAACATGACTGTACATGCACACCGTGAAAATTGAACTAGAAAATTAAACTAAACTGAATAATAGACATTTATTTCTGATTTTAATTAGTAAAAGTTATATGGTGGGTGTCAGTATATCTGTAAAAGAAGAGGAAGCCTCCTAATCTTCAAGAAGGCAGTATTATGCTGAGTTCCTCTGCCCCTTTACGGCCTCTAATCTAAATCTCCTATGCGCGCTATATAGGTTCCTTCTAGAAAACGATAGTTTGAAATGGCACAGACAAAACCGTTCACGTGGTCATTGTGAGGTTCCGCCCGTGAAATTACTCTCCCTAGAATTGCACCTTCAACTAACCCTTGTATTGTAGCGATTTTAAGCATACATAATAATTAATAATAGAAACATCCGTATTATATCTATGTTTTTTTTCGAATGAGTTGTGTTTGTATAATAACACTTACCTGCTTCTCTGTCAATATCTTGCAATTTTTCAGCAGACTTCATGCCGCGCAGCTTTGCAGGAGTTAATGTCCATACCTTAGGATAGTATATACATAAATTTAATAACTTTAACAGTGGTAAAACCTATGTGTTGCTGTATTGTTATCGCCACGCCTATTTCGGCAGCAAAACAGCATTATTCTCGCTGATGTGTTCTGGTCTGAAGAGCATGGGTATAGCTAAGGGGGGGGCAGGATGATCAACGCCCACTCTACAAAAGTCACATAGCGCTTTTATTCATTTCACCTTAGCAAAAAAAAAATGGCTCAAAGTGGCTGATCAGCTTGCTGGCTGCCCTCCTAGGAAAATTCGCTAGCTACGCTAATGTTGAAAGGTATTGATAGCAACAAGGATGGCACACAATCCTTCAAACTCATGTCCACGGAAAGAGCAACTTATCAGTGACTGATCTCTCAGTGAGGACTTCAGTCGTATTTCTAGTTGTTTATAAATAGTTACTATGGCATAGATTTTAAAGAAGTTTTATAATATACATAATGTACATTGTACCTTTACTGCAGAGTTGCCGAGTCCAACAGCTAATAAAGTGGAGTCATCACATATATCCGCGCAAATCGCTGTGTGCCCACTATTTAAGAGTGTGTAAAAGCATATGGATGGCAGACTGTCAGGTCCAAGCTGAACACGTTTTGACGCTTCTCGCAGAGCCTTTCCCTTCTCAACTTTATCAGTCTCTTTACTAAAAACCATTTTGTCTTTATTATCACTTATAGAACATAATATACCTTGACGTCTGTATCCCCGAAGGGTCAAGCACAGTTTGAAGGGTATGTTTTTAGGTCTCATGTAATAGGGGGCGAGCCTATTGCCATTAATTGGGCACAGAGCAATACTCCGAGCTGCTACTGAAAATTACATAGAAAAACCTAATAACACTGCTCAACCTGGGAATCGAACCGAGGTCCTCGAGCATAGTAGTCGCGCTTACGACCACTAGGCTAATGAGGCGGTAAACTAGGTATGTTACAATAAAAAAAATTGTGGACAACTTCTAGTTGTATCACTTTGATATTTGCATGTATAATTACGTAAAAGTGTCACTGTGTATGCAAGACATTATATAAAGAGGCATATCTGGTAACATTCTATACTTAAAATGTAAATTTATATGGAATATGAATGTAAAACATTCATGAGACAAAAGTCATAACATAAACATTAATGAAGGCAAAACATATCAAAAAACTTTCCTAGTCTTTTTGAGGCAAATATTACAAACCACACACATTCGATAGAGACAAATATTACGCTACCAAATCTAACTGGTGTAAAAGTGAGAACATAACCTTCACTGTTACTAGCTTGCCTTTTTTCATAACGTAACATATGAACGTGTTTACACTACTAATACAGGAGGTTTATATTTTTTAACAATTTTTATGGTACGCTATATGATATAAAATGAATTTATCTCTCTACTGAAAAAAATGTTACACAATAAATTATATTACTGAACTTAAATAAGTCAAAACAATAAATATAATTTTTAAAGAATTACTTACAGTTCTGGTAAAGGGATCCTATCATTAGGTGGGGCATTTGGGTCAGATTTTGGTTTTTTCATAAAAATATTATCCTTTTTAGCTTTCTTCTTCTTAGGCTTATCAGGAGTCTCTTCCACTTCTTCTTCATCTTCTACAGGTGCAGGAAGAATCTGAATATCAGGTTCCTTTAGTAGTCCATAATATACTTTGGCACGATTTTCTGTAGCATTGAAAATGTATTAAAATATTTAATTTATTTTTAGTTAAGTTTTATATTACTGGTACCTGCGACTTCGCTCACATAAAAATTCTTTTGATGTTCATGAACATTATGAATCATAAACTATGAGTATTTACTAGATTAAAAGTGGGCTATATTTTATTACTGCTTAGTCATTTTATAGGTCCTGAAAGTTATAATCCACCGAAAACTACATGAAATATCATCATTCGATAAAAAGACTGTACGATAAAGGTTGTTGTTGAAGATGTTGGAAACTTTCATGCAAGTGCCAATAACCACTGTATAAAGTATTAACTCAATCAGACGAACGATGCGCGAACGCATTTAAGACA
Organism: Saturnia japonica; assembly: GCA_033032175.1. Classification (NCBI taxonomy): domain Eukaryota; kingdom Metazoa; phylum Arthropoda; class Insecta; order Lepidoptera; family Saturniidae; genus Saturnia; species Saturnia japonica. The sequence continues at coordinate 12,207,679 of CM065305.1, forward strand.
AACACATAAACATTAATTTTTATATATCACCGTTGTAGAGGGAGAATTAGATAAGTAACAAATTCGAGATTTGTGAGAAAATCCTGATTTAGTGAATTACTTTTGGCCAAAAACGGCCGTAAATTTTTCGTAAAATAAAATTGATTCTCGGTGTTTTATGTGTTATATATACACTGATGCAATGTTTATCTTTGAGTCTATTTGAGATCTCGTTTCTTTCATTTATGTGAAAAAGTTAAAAAAAGAAGTCATCTAACGTTTTGAAATTAAGGTGCAGTTACCTGCTTTATTTTATAGAATATTTTTGAAACAAATTAAGGTATCAGAGAGTGGGGTAAGACCAAAAAATGTATACGTAAACTTTAAGATAAAGCAAAGCCAATTTCGATATATTATCGATAAAATAATCAAATTTTTCCTCTATAGACTTGGTAAAATGGCTAACAAACGAAACTAGGCAACTGTAAAACAGAGCTGAACTACCTATCTATGGATGAAAAATCAAAAAGCATAAGAGATATATTTGACATATGTAAGAAAATCAGATCAAACATGAGAAAGGATCGCCAAAGACACAGACTAGGATTACTAGAAAGGTGCATTCAAAAGACTGGAGGCATCAAAAAAGCAGTAAAAAAACTGAAGAAAAAAATAGATTGGATACCCAATATCGCATACAGAAACAGAAAATGGGAAACTAGACGCCCAGAAATCATCTTAATTTCTACTAAGTTTCTCCGTACTTGTATAAAAATATCAGTACAATAACAGATCTTACAGGTGGGGATGAAGTACCACAACTAATGCCTGCAGAGGTTGATAAATCAGTGAAAACTTAAAAGAAAGTCAGGCGCCTGGTTTAGGTGGAATTAGTAACGAATTTCTTATCAAAAACAAAGATCATCTTCTACCAATTCTTACCTATCTATTCAATGAAGTGTTTCAGAGCGAGATAATAGCTGAATCAGTGGACAACAACAACTTTAATACTGCTGTATAAGAAAAGGGACAAGAATAACATAACTACCGACCTATTAGCCTGATGTCAAATATTTATAAAGTTTTAGCCAAGATAATTTTAAACAGAATATCCAAGATACTAGACGAAAATCAACCGAGAGAGCAAGCGGGATTTAGGAGTAAATATTCAACTTTAGACTACACACACATTGTGAAACAACTACGAGGGCGGCACTGAAAATTTCGGGAATCAAGGAAGTGACACAACATTACTAATTAAAAATGTATTTATTGCTTTTCGAAGTATTCTCCGCGAAATTTGACACATTTTTCCATACGATGGAACCAATCATTGAAGCAACCATTCCATTCGGAAGTTGGGGTCTCCAAAATGGCCGTTTTGTAGGCGTCCACAGCTTCTTCAGGTGATGAAAATCTCTGTCCACGCAATTTATTCTTTATTTTAGGGAAAGTATAGAAATCATTAGGGCTTAGGTCGTGGCTGTACGGCGGATGGTCTAATAATTCTATGATTTCTTGCTCTAAAAACTTGCATTGTCGTGATGGAGGATGATGCGGCGGTTGCCGTTCTCTTTACGGAGTTCAGAAACGACCTGTGGCAAACAAATGCTAGCATACCATTCTGCATTAACCGTTCTTTTTCCCTCAAGAGGAATAGTCGTAACATGGTCGGTTTTGGAGACAAACGTGGCCATAATTTTTTTTTGCAACACTCCATGAACGAATAATTTTTATTGGCTTTAACTCATTTTCGAACACCCAAACTCGTGACTGGTTTTTTGTTTCGGGTTCGTACGTGTATATCCAGGATTCGTCACCTGATACGATGTTGTATACAGCATTTGAGGATCCTGCGTGGAATCTTTCGAGAGTTCTGACGCACCAAGTAACGCGAGCCGCTTTTTGCTCTTCACAGAGCGAATGCGGTATCCATCGGGAAAACAGCTTTTTTACACCTAATTGTTCATGCAAGATTATTTGTATTTGACTCATGCCAATGTCTAAAGTTGCCTGAATTTCGCGGTATGTCACATGTCGATCTTCCTCAATCAGCTTACGCACAGCATCAACGTTTTTTTGGGTGACTGCAGTTTTTGGACGACCTTGACGAGGATCATCACTGATCTTGACACGTCCACGTTGAAATTCAGCAAACCAGCGATAAATTGTGGTTTTGGATGGGGCTTCATCACCAAATGCAGTAATCATCCGGTCAACACACTGTTTTTGTGTTAAACCACTTCGAAAGTCATAATAAATCATCGCTCTTGAATTTTCTCGAGTCAATTTCATTTTCTCAACGACTAAACAAGTTTGACAAAACCTTGTGACAAGACAGAGAATCTTTTTTTAAATAAATAAATTGTATTCGATTTTTAAAACCAAGGAGTTTTCAATTAAAAAGATTTTAATATGACAGGAACAGTGGAAATATTCCATTCCCGATACTTTTAGTGCAGCCTATGTATTTGAAAAGGGCAAAGAATTTAATATAATATAATCTTCTACAGTTGTTTTGTGGATTACAGTAAGGCCTTCGATTCACTGGAACATGAGATCAGGCAAGCGCTTTAAAATCAGAGCATCGAAAATGTATACACCAGATTACTAAAAAACGTCAACAAAAATTGCAAAGTTAGAATCAAACTAGAAAAGGGAGGTCAGGAAATAATAATATAAAGAGGTGTACGCCAGGGAGACCCCATATCACTAAAACTTTTTTTAGCTGTCCTTGAGGAAGTTTTCCGCCACCTATTTTGAAAGGAACGCGGAGTGTCAATTAACGACGAAAGACTGTCGCAATTGAGATTCGCTGACAACTTGCTACTACTCTCGTCATTAAGTGAAGGATTGCAGGTGATGCCAAAAGATCTGACAAGAGAAAGTCCTAAAGTAGAATTAATCATGAATGCCCAAAAACTAAAGTTATGAGAAATGGGGAAAAATAACCTATTTACGTAAACAACAAAAAATTATACCCAAATGAATATATTTATCTGGGTCAAGTAATCTAAGCAACAGACCCAACTTCAAAAGAAATCGACAGACGAATAGAGCACGCGTAGAAACTGTATTTGAGTATGAAAGAGATTATGAAAAATAAAGAAATGAGTATAACTATCAAGAGAAAGTTGTTCGATACTTGCATATTACCTGTACTTAAATATGGTTGTAAAACCTGAGCATTCACTAGAATGTTTGGGAAATGATTATCAGACAGAGTAAAAACTACAACTATAAATAAACACACCAAGACAGGATATTACAATAACCATCAGAAAACTAAAATAGAAATGGGCAGGGCACATGGTTAGGAGTAAGGAGAAAAATGGCCAAAAACAATAATGTATTGGTTTACAAGTCATAACAAAAGGAAGCGTGGCAGGCCATCTTATAAGATGGGTGGATGAAATTACGGCTGTGGCAGGTGGCATATGGACAAGAGTGGTTAGCGAAAGATTTAAATAGTCATTGTTGGAGGAGGCTTTTGCAAAAAGAGGCAAATGAACAGGTTTGTCGAGGCAAAATAATTAGAAACAAATGCAAAAATAAAATTATATGTACTCTGTGAATAAAGGCTTTATTATTATCACCATTTCTAGTTGCTTCACCAAGGACTCCACCAGCAGTAGCTCTCACTTGAGCCTGAGTTCTCCCAGGGCCATCATGAACCTCAAGTTGTATATGATTATTTATAATATTTATTACCACAGTTGTACTCTTCTGCTCATGCAAAAATCGTTTTAGCTGTGATGATGCATCTCTAGACAGTTGGACTACAAACTTATTTGAACTGGAAATAATATACAAAAGCACATTAGTACTCTTGAACATAAAAAAGTGAATCAGTAGTATTATCACTGTATGTAAAGACTTGTACTGACTTCATATTAAAGACTTGAAAAAAATCATCAAAAAAAAACAATGTTTTAATTGAAATTGCAAAACTTTCTGAGTTTGAAACTAAAACTCAAGATCTTAAACAATCAATCAGTATTTATTATTTACTGTAAAATTTATAATTTCTATCACTTTCTTAAAAAAAATAGTACCAAAAACAATTATTTATAACTAGCTGGCTCAGCAGATGCTGTTCTGCCCTTTCTGGTAGTTAATCAATCATTATCTCAATAAAGCAAATATATTATGTGACTATGACGTACAGGTAGGTCACACTATTCAGAAGTTACATGATCACAAACATACACATACAAGACTTTTATATATGTCTAAAAATTATAAAACAGTTCCCATTGTAATAATACTATCCCAAATAATTTTAAGTCACCAGGAAAGGTTTTGATTAATTCACAATATTGTACTCTGTAAGCTGTATGAAGTTCTTGAAAATCATTATTTGTGAAAAGTTTACAAACAGGAATAATCATATTGCTTAACTGAGTTATATGGTCAAAACCATATTAAGTTAATTGTTGTTAGCTAATACATTTAATTGCTAACCTTTGAGAATGTTAGCAATCAATCAAGTTTTTTTTATTACCAGAAATTGTGAAATTTCAAAGTCAAAAACAATAAATGAGGCCAGGAGAACAAAAGTGACTCATCTGTTTTTTTTTCTATAAATGCACCTTTTAAAATATTCATAATCTAAAAATGTACTTTTAGAAAATCACAATGCTCAAAAGTTATTAATATTAAATTCATGCTGTCATCTATGTTAGTATCACATAAATAACTTTAATACCATTGAGGTTTTATAAAAATACATTCTTAGATTATGAATATGTAAATAGGTGAATTTAATAAAAAAAGCAGATAGGCCACTGTGGTTCTCATGGTCTAATGACCATTTAATTTTAGTAGAAATATCGTAAAAAGCAATAGCCCTAAGTCCCATGCAATACATGCTCTTGTCACTTTATCCTTGCAGCACTATGTTATACTAATTTTCTAGAGGTTAATCCTATAAACTAGGTATGTCAATATAGAAATGTTAAGGGTTATATGTATCAGAATCTATTAAAGTTTACAATTGTCAATGGTTGTAGGTATGGTTAGCATTAAGTTCATTAAAAATTATTCATAGTACATATGTTTAGAGTTTGTATTTTATCTATTCAAATAAATACCTGTATATTTCTGCTAATTCATTTCCTTTTATTTGGTCCTTGTGCTTTACAATGGAAAGTCGTTTCAAATCCTCTTGACAGTAGTCTTCTTGTTCTGGACTAAATTTCTCGAAAAAGTTGTTGGCATGTTCATTATGGTCATACAATATTAGAAGCAAGTACATATGTACAAACACAGGATAAAGTAGAGTTGATAATTCATGCTGAAGATAAAATTACAAATCATTAGTAATTTTATGGAATGTACATTTTGCTTCTTTGTGTGTTATAAATCTCTGATTTATAAGGCTAAAATTTATATTAAATGTATTGAGTTAAGACTTCAAATTTACAGTTAGATCACTCTTTAATTAGGCTAAATATAAAATTACACACTGCAGAAACAAAAAGTATTTAAGAAATTAATTTTAAAAAATTGAATGTTTTGTTAATATGACATTACAAAATATGTAATTTCTAAGTAGTTGTTATAAAGTTCACTTTGCAAGATAACTAAAGATGTTTCAACCTTACATGATACAGCTATTCTCTAGATTTCACACATTATTTTATAGGTACAAATTTTTTCTTTAAGTTTCTTGTTAGTTTTTGAAGGATTATTGTTTGAATAACAAATACGACCCTACTTTAACATTTTGTCCCCTTTTGAGTTTTATGAATCATTTTTCCATTGTGGTTTTAAAATTGGTTAGGTTCAACTGTGATCATAATTCACAAATAATAATTATACATTGAAAATTCATATGTAAGTCCTAGATTGACAAAACTATTTTTTTACCATAATTACTATTTATTTCCACACTTTTTTCTTTACATAGGGATTACCTCTCCCACTCCCCTTCACATTATTCAGTGGCATATAATCTAGGTCTCATCTCAAGTCTAGGTCCGTTTCCTTAATGTGGAGCCCTTGAGTCTAGCAGCCGCTTGCACAATACAAATGATACTGCACTTGCATTCAATAGGTACCAACAGACACCAATTTTGGTATATTTCACTGCATTGGCTTAACGCCATTGCTCTTCATGCTCTTGTCCCTATTCAGATTGAGGCAATATTAGAGGATAGTGTAAATGAGATTTGTTCAGAGAATGACAGTGAAACAAAACACTTGGATCAAGATGATTCGCAGAATGACACCGAAGATGAATTGGTTGATGGAGTTGCTAATAAAATAATAGCTTCGACAATGGAAAACATGCAGGTACTATCAACTCAACCATCTTCAAACATCAAAAAGCGATCTACTGTCATTTTCGGACTCGAGCATAGCAATACCGTTAAGTTGGACGAATAAACAATGCTGGTTTACAAGTAAGGGTCAAAATAGAGTAAAGAACCTCAGCTATAAATGTAATGCAAACATCAAGCAGACCCATTCGCATGTGTAAAGATATTTGTAAGCCTGCTTTATGCTTTCAATTAATTATTTATAATGTGATGAGAAAAAAGTTTGAAGATCTACACTCAAAAGACATGTCTCAACAAATATTCAAGAGTTGCTACCAATAACGCTTCTGAGAATTAGAACAAGGAACCGGTCATCAAAAAGAAAAGACATTGTGCATATTGATATAAAAAAATTTAAGTGTGAAAAGCCAATTTCCAGTGAACACAAAAGTAATTTATGTAATTGCTGTACCTAATTGTGATTTAGTTTTGTAGTATTTAGTAAAAAAAAATAAAAAGTAAAATATTTAACCTTTTGTAATACATCTAAAAAATGTGATTTAAGTCTCAAAACAAAGATAATTTTTAATTAAAGGAAGCCTTCCCTGTTTATACATGTTTATGTAAGAGACTTACAAAATGTATTTTTTTTAGATTAGACTATATTTCTCACAATATTTTTGGTTTTATTTATAGTAAGTAACCCTATACTAATTATTTAATTACCTTTTAACTGTTTAATAATTAATGTAATTATTCTAAAACGCTCCTTTTAAGTTCAGTACATCTTCAAGATGTGAGATTATCTTTAAAGTAGGTCAAAATATCATTATCTTTCTAGGGTTAAGCGCTTGTCCCCATGCCACAGGGAAGCTGTAAAAAGCCGCCTGAGGCTCCGGGCCCTTATGGCTAACAGTATAGTAAGTTCTACAAAAAAAAAAAAAAAAACTTTTATATCTGGATTTAATAGAGCCAGAGAATAAATAGGTCAGAACCTAACCTTGTATATGTCTAAAGAATTTTCGATGAATTTTTTCAAATTATCATAAGCAAATTCATAGCTGTAAGGATCACTTTCAGTGTGGTGAGATGTAAGTATGCTGGCTAATTCGACTTCTGGTAAATTAAAATTTTCAAAATCGACATCCCCTAAGCTTGCTTCCTTTCGCAATATATCTTCTGTTCCCTAAAATAATATAAGACAGCATTAGTAGGTAATACAATTTTATATTTCAGGCGTTCGACGACACTGTATTTGCAGTTCCACTTTACCTTTAGATTATATTTTCGTAAGAGTTGCAAAACTGCCAAAAGCGGAGTAGATTTTTCACTCATTTCGAAGAAACTTTACCCCCAATTAGTATAGAATAGAAAACCGGTTATGAATTAAATATAACAGATGTGGAAATAACAACTGATAACAACAATGAAAAATAAAAATATCAACTTCTAAAATTCTTCTTACTCTTGTTTTGAGGCCGCAAAAAGCCCTCGACACTTTTGCCACACAGCCAGTGTCAATGTTTTTAAAGGATATTCTGTAGAACGCCGCAATGTCTGTGGTAATCAGAGTGGTAAATTGGTAATATCTCTGGTGGTAATATTCATAATGGTGTTGCCATAGTTATTCTGTGTTCAGAACAGTGTCTCCTACGAAAAAATAGACACTCAGTTTGATAATTCTTAAAAAAAAAGGAGTTAACTGTTAAATTACATTAAATAATAAGTCTTTGTCAATAGTTAGCTTTTATTATCCATCTAATTGCACACCTGGTTTTTCTAAATCAAATTTATTTTATTTTAATATTTTAAGAAAACTTACAGCTAAAGTACTTATTTAAGTTACATGTATAAATTAATGAAGGCCATTTACAAGTTCTCACATATAATTATGTACTTATATAAATAAAAAAATAAAGTAGACAGAAAACACAAAAATTTTAACAAAAGAAATAAGAATTCAAAAGAGCTTTCAACTTCTGCACAGTTGTATCAAATATATCAACGTCTAAATCACTAACCAATTTATTCATACTGCTGCTTACTTGAATGAAATAGGAATTTTGTCTGTAGGTAGTTCTAACAATAGAACTATAAAGTATGTTAGGGTTTCTAAATGATGCTGCCGGTACACGTAGGTTAATTTTGCTCAGTATCTCAGAACAGTCAATTAGGCCATTGAGTATACTCAAAAGATATGATACATCAGCTATTTCTCTTCGTGTATACAGCGGTAGCATATGAAATTTTTTACAGCACGATGTGTAATCTGGTACAATTATTTCAGATTTAAGCTGTAGGAAACGAAGAAACCGCTTTTGTATTTTCTCAATGCGTGTGATATATATATTATAATTGGGGTTCCAGACTTGGGATGCGTATTCAAGATGGGTTCGAACAAAAGAACAATAAAGAATTTTAAAAGTTTTAACACAATTTAAATTCATTGGATAATCGAAATACAAACCCTAATGCTTTAGAAGCTTTTTTGACAACATTATCAATATGCTTATCAAATATTAGTTTGGAGTCAAAAATAACACCTAAATCTCTAACAGTATTAACTCGTGATAATTTAGTATTTTTAAGAAAGTAATTGTGCAGAATCGGATTGAGTTTACAGGTATATGTTATAACTTGACATTTCGTGACATTTAAATCTAATTTATTGAGAGTACAATAATTTTGTAACTTATCTAAATCATATTGAATACGAACTACATCGGAAACAGTTTTAACAGGACATATAATTTTAAGGTCATCAGCGTAGAGAAGAATTTTGCAAGTGGTAAAACAGGATGGTATATCATTAATAAAAATGTTAAAGAGCAGAGGACCCAATGAAGATTCCTGAGGAACTCCTGAAGGAATCTGCATCGGCGACGATGTATAGCCATTTAGAACTACAGTTTGGCATCTGTTCTTGACATAAGATGAAAACCACCTAAACAAATTACCCCGAATCCCTATATCTCTCAGTTTGCAAAGCAGGATTTCATTATCTATCCTGTCAAATGCTTTACTGAAATCAATATAAATTACATCTACCTGGGCAGGCTCTGACATGTAGTAAGTTATGTAATCACTAGACAGGATAAGATTTGATGTAGTAGATCTTACTTTTACAAAGCCATGTTGCCGATCGTTAAGGGAATGTTTAAGAGAAGGATAAAGTTGTTTGAAAACTACTTTTTCAAATACTTTAGAAAAAATGCAAAGTTTGGAGATGGGTCTGTAGTTATGACCAAGTCTTTAGAGCCATTCTTATGAACAGGCGTAATTAAGGCAGATTTACATATATCGGGCATTATTCCGTCTTTAAGAGAACGCTCATATAAAAGAGAAAGTGGGACAGAAATACTATTTGCACACTTAACTATTAAAATGGGAGGTATGTTATCAGGACCTGCAGAATTGTTAAGATCAAGAGTTTCAAGAATTTTTTGTATATCAGAACAGACAATTTCAATAGAACTTATATTTGAAGAAGACTCAAGAATGAATGTTGAACCGTCTGTAATAGGTGAAGAATTCTGTGTATTATGTAGAAAAGAAGAATGAAAATAGTCAGAAAACATGTTACATATGTTTTCTTTCAACACTTTAATGAGCGACGATTTATACCAAAGTGGGTATTTACTATTAGGCGTAACAGTTTTCGAGGGAATAAACTTGTTTCGTAAACTAGTCAAAGTAGAGTAGAAAAACGAAACAGATTCCTCTGTACATTTAGAGCTCAATTCATGGCGCCAATCTATTTCATTTATTCCTGCTGAAATTGAATCGAAGTCACGTGATACATAAATTTTACGTACGGACACAAAGGAAGAGCGTGGAGTTCAACAAAATCTGAATTTACAACTAAGGCTTTATGGTGCTGATCCTCTGGAACCAAAGGTTCAATACAACTTGTAACAGAGACATCACTATTAGAAAAAATTAAATCCAAGAATGTATTGTTTATGTTATTAAATGAATTGTATTGCTGTAAGTGGCATGTGGCAAGGCTATTAATGAAATTAGTTTGAACAACTCCCTGAGTATTAGAAGGATAAAACGATACACCATCATCCGCTAAGGACTAGGTTAAGTTCGGTAGGTTAAAGTCCCCTAAGATTAGTGTAAGTAATTTATAATTTCCATAAACCAGCATATTTTATGATCAGAGATTTCAATGCGTATTATTTTATGTGGGGATGTAATTCAAGTGATTCACGCGGCAGAGATATTCTTGATTCCTTTGACGATTGTAATTTGGTTCTGCTTATTGATGGCCAAGTTTCCACTATTGGTACTAACACATGGAGGCCGAATGCTCTGGACCTCTCTTTGGTAAGTCCATCGTTAGCATTGAATTGTGAATGGTGTGTTCATGACGATCCTTTATGTAGCTATTATTTGATAAAAATAACTGTTACATATTAAAAGAATCATTAACCAAAATATTGGCTTTATTCAGCTTAAAACGCAATTCAATATTCCGACATCTGTCATGTCATCGCTTTAAAGTAAACCTGTGGACCGGAATTTTAAACGGCAAAATTATTGGGCCTTTTGAGCTGCCTGAGAACTTGAATGGCACGAATTACCTACATTTTTTTACGAGAAAATTTGCCAACTTTATTAGAGGACGTGTACCACTAACAGATCGTCGCCACATGTGGTATCAACAAGATTGCCGCCTAGCGCATTACGCAGTGCAAGTAAGAGATTTCCTTGACCAGGAATATCCGGGAAGGTAGATTGGACGTACAGGCACTATCTCGTGGCCAGCCCGTTCCACAGATTTAAATACCCTGGATTTTTTTTATTGGGGCGTTCTCAAAGAAAAAGATTATTCAAAGCCCATTGACAGCGTAGCCGAACTGCGTGAACGAATTTCTCAAGCTGCTGAGAACATCAACTCTCGAGGATATACCCGATTAATAACTAGATCTTTTTTATTAAGATATAGGGCGTGTATTGAGGCTGATAGTAAACAATTTGAACATTTATTGTAATAAAAAATGTTATTTCCCTATCTAACTTTTATTCCAATAAACCTAAACTAAACTAGGTCAAGATTTTTCATTATTTTATTAATTTTACTTACTTTTGTTGACTTTGGTAAAAGTGGCGTCACTATCAGTCTCGGTCGCTCATGGCAAGCATGTCCACTATCCATCTTTAACATCAATAAAAAACATTTGAACTGAGTAAAATGGGTTAGCAAAAATCGGGTTACTCGAGGTTTTTATTTTTTTATGATTTTTTTTAGTATGAAACTAACAAGTATTGTACCATTTTACAATCCTGATTAAATGCGCCAACTTATTAATGTCACTTGCCAATGTACTTTAGTACATTTTTTTTTAAAGGAGGGTCTTTCAAAGTTGACAAATTTTGAAAATTTTAAACTCATAGTTTAACAAATAGTCTTAATTATAGAAAACTTGGGGCAGTTGTGTCATTATTTTTGACTGTGGTTCTAGAAATGTTATTTAGGGTTACGGTTCCAAAGTTTAAATGAACACAAATAATAAAAGTTAACCACAATAACCGAAAAATAGTTACAGTTTGACCAAATTTCTAGGTTTTTCTTAAATGCCCATAATTTCCAAACTGCATGGGATAGATTTTTTTTTCTCATGATGGTTACTATCAATCTTGTCCCCCCGTTTCGGCTTGACGTTGAGTTCTGGGACACCTGTATATTTAAAATCCACTTCACTTAGGCATATTAACCAAACTATATCACGCAAAACTCCACCAATATTTTTTGATATAGAGTCAAAAACCCAATTTAATGAATTAGAAATAGAAACCACAATATGCTACTTAAAGATCCCGCAAAAAAACTCAAATGCATATCAAATGAACCACTCGCATCGTTTATCAAGTACTGTGATATTATTTTGACAGCGATTGAAAAATCAGCTTTACAGAATATTACTAATAATTCACGTTCCGAAGTCTGATAAATTAAAAACCCAGGTGAATGCCTTCCTTGTTGGAATGAGAGATGTGCTTTAACTGATAAAGATAGTAAAGTGGCTTACTTACATTTCAAATGTAATCCATCACTTGAAAATTGTATAGAATTTATAACGATGCAAGCTTTAAAAAAAGAAATTATCAAACGATAAAAAAAATAATAGTTGGCAAAATTTCTGTTCAAAGTTAATTCTGTTTATAAAATTTGGCAAACTATGCGTAAATTCCATAAAACCTCATTCATCATCTTCTAAATCTAATAGACTTGTCGCTCCTTGGATTAATAATTTCTTGAGAAAATACACTCCTGATTTTATGGAAGTTCCTCTTTATTTACAACTAGCTGTGCGCGTGGCTTCGCTCACGTGAACTTATAGAATGCCCGCGCGAATCTTTTTCCCCGCTCCTGGCTATTTTAAAGACAAAAATGCTTTTTGTGGGTGTTCCTTCAAAGATAGACCTATATTTTCGCGGACTTTTTTGTAGATATTTTTATTGCCTATAGTTATGTTCTACATAAAATTGATATATCTCTTATGGTTTACTCAAAATAAGCCATTTAAGCACCCAAATTGATTCACCATACCAGTTTTTTTTAATTTGTGCAGAGCCCTAATTCTTTTTCTAAAATAAAAGTAGCTTATGTTACTCCCTTTATCATCAGCTATCTATCAGTGAAACTTCCGTCAAAATCGGTCCAACCGTTTCGGAGATTAACCGGAATAAACAGACAGACAGACAAAAATTTACAAAATGTGCTTTTTGTTATAGCTATCGTATATACTTTCATATGCATTTAGTAAAAAACTGTTATTTTTACATTACAAACAGACACTTCAATTTTATTAATTGTATAGATGTATGTTTAAACAATAACCGGAGTTTGATTTTACGGTCGGGTCTAAGTTATTTAAGATCTAACGCACAAACAGGACCAAAAAACTATGACTTAATTCTCAAACTCATAGAGGAGAGGCGTGAAATTATTCTGCAATCTTCAAGTGATGTGTGTAGTAAATAAATCCATCTCCAAGTTATTGAAAGGTGACGCACGCCAATTAAATAGCGATTCTTTGAAACATATCCTATCAAAGGTAATAAAATGAAACAAAGTGTTAGCAAGGAAACTGTTTATTGGAAAAACCGAGCTAAAAAAGCTGAAGACCGACGACAGAGACCTATGGACGTCAACGCAGAATCCCGTAACGAATCTAGCTAAAGATCCAAGATCTAGATTAACCCGTGTACGACCCGGCACTATACCGAAGACATACCGGAGCTTGTGTGTGATTAGTATGACCCTCAAAGAGGTTAAAAATATCAAGCTGCTGGCGATGACAGAATCACAGCTGAAATTCTGAAGGTAAACCAGTACTTAGGCTCTTCAGACCCGGTTTAATTCACGAAGTAAAAACGCTGCAAGCATGGATCACAAGTGTGAAGGTGCATTTCTTAAAATAAAAAAAAAGCGATAATGCCCTGCTGAAAGATTATAGGCAATTTCTAAGCCGTGCTTACAAGAAGGTGTGGAGAGTTATTACGAACGATGTCGTGTACAGGTTTAATTAATTCCAATCTCCCAAACAAGCCGGTTTCCGAAAAGACTTCAGTACCGTAGACCACCAACATACGCTACGACAAGTTGTACAGGAGACTGAAGAGTGCCTCTTTGCTTAACATTAGTGGACTATAAAAAACTTTCGATTCGGTCGAAACTTTGTAAGAAAACCAATATATCACCCTGACTGTGGGACCAGACTTTTAAAGTCCTACCATAAAGCAGTGAAGAGTCACACAAGGAGGCTATATTTCTCAAAAAGTGTTTAACGCGGTACTGGAAGATGTTTTCAAGGGTCTGGAAAGAGAAAGATTACGCATCAATATAAACGGCGAGTAAATCACACAGCTACAGTTTGCCGACGACATAGTAATCATAGCTTAGACGACAGAGGATTTCAGTCTAATGCTTGAACGTAGATTCTCCGAAAGAGTCGGTCATAAAATGAACATAGCTAAACCAAGGTCATGTCGAAAGTTTAACTTCCGTACAGTTGTTATTAACTATGTTTATCTAGGACAAACTGACCTGTTAGGTACGTCCAACTTCGAAACAGAGGTTAATCGTCGAATCCAAATTGGCTGGGCAGCTTTCTGGAAGCTATGTTACATCTTTTCGTCCAAGAAATGGTGTCTTGTTTATCTTTGACCTGTATGTGTTGCCAGTCGTGACATATGGTACTGAGACATGGTAGCTATCGATAGGCCTCATATAAAAACTCCTGATCGGTCAAAGAGAAATGGAGCGTGCTATTCTCAGAGTATCTCTGCGTGATCGAATCAGAAATAAGGAGATCCGTAGTAGAATCAAAGTCACCAATATGTGACGATTTCCGATGTGAGGATTACCTCAGATTAGCTAGACATATGTGGCAGTAGGTGAAGCATATTGCTCGTAGAACGGATGATCGATGGGCCGAAGATTTCTCAGGTAGCGATCAAATATCGGAAGATGCAGGGTGTGAAGACTCGCTACAAGGTCTACTCACAACCTGGTGAAGGTTGCGGGTACCTCTTGGATGTGAGTAGCGCAGAATCGATCGTTGTGATAACTTTTGGAGGAGACATAATATGGTCTACCAGTGAACGTATTTCAGCTGAATGGGTGGATGGAATATTTTATTAAACAACTAGATAATGTACTTTTGTCTTTTTTACTACCTATTAAAAATAAAGTAACTATAGTGCAAATGATAGTTTTCATACAGTAGAAGCAATTTTCACTTTACCTTAATCATCCTTACATCATCGTATGCACAAATTAGTCATGGTTATGTGATTTTATTGTTTTTTAATTATATCTAAATTATGAAAGATTATGAAAGACTTTGAACTCTATCTCTGAAAAAAAATCGGTGTCGTAGGTTAAATTTTTTACATATGGTCTCCTCGATGTAACATGCTTTCGCCACAATTTTGGAAAATGTGCCATAAACATGTCTACTGCAAAAGTAAATCTACCGAGACTGGTCTAGTCTGTGTTATAGACAGAGTGGAGAAGACATCGGATGTTAAGTAGATTGCACTATGTGCATTTCTTGACCAAGAACGTAGATGCGACGACCATTAGGTGGATTGATGCAACGCTCTCAACTCGTACGGTTAAACTGTCATTACATGGCATTAATCGTGAGTTGGTTACCGCAAGAGGCAGCAATGGGCATCTGTGGACATCTGGCAGGTAAGCGCTGGAGTTTTAGCCCTGAGCTGATCATGTGGCTCTACACCGCCGTGGTTAGATCTATAATAACTTAAGCTTATGTGCTCTGGTGTAGGAAGGCGAACCAGTCGACTGTTAGGGCCCATTTAGCTACATACAAAGAATGACGTTGTAATAGCTCAGGGATGATGAATAACACCACTTCCAAATTGATACTCATTTTATTACCACAACCGAGCCTATATTTATATAAAAATACCAAACAGTTTAACCAATCAGAAAGGTGCTTATAGCCTACATAAAAACGGAGCTGTCGAGCTGACGTTGGCTGCAAGCATCTCGCTCCCACTAGTTGCCAGCACATATCGCGGCCTGCTCGTACACTATAAAAGTACGAGAGGCGCCGGTCGTCATCTCAGTGCGCATTTAATTCGGACGGCTGATGCACGGCTGTATGTGGATCCCACAACGTCTATCTTAGCGCCGGGAGCCATGTCAACCACCCCTGGAGCGGCTCTGGAAACTGTGTTAAATCTCACGCCCCATAACCTAAACGTAGAGAAGGTGACGATGTTAACAATGCACAGGGCATATTCCCAGGGGATGGTGCACTGGTCATCCCTGTCTTTGATATCCCTACTGGAATCAGTGATAGAAACACAGGTTTTGGAAATGATATCAGACATTATGACTCCCAAAACTAGTTAAAAAAAAAATTATACTGTAGAGATCCCTCCACGGAACTCCTGGATTAATGTTAAGGTAAAGTTGAAACCAGGTAGTCTACTATGGTATACTGAAGAGTCCAAATCTGGACATAACGTAGACTGTGGAATATATGGGGAGCGATCCAAACGTAAGGATCACATTAGTCTTGGCTGTTTCATCTTTATCACCCAAGCCGAAGTGTACGGTATAATTGAGTGTGCCAATATTAATCTGCAATAGGCCTTTCTTAACCACACGATTACATTCAGTTGGATAGCCAGGCTGTTCTCTTGGCACTAGCTTCAGAATCGACAGAATCGAAGCTTGTGGTTTTGGCGTGTTCAATAATAATGCTAGTCAGTAGGGCTATAGCACATTTACTTTATAATAAAATAATACAAGTTTTAGTACATAACGTGACGTGAAACCAACCGTCTGAATTTCATATGTCTCTCTGATATGTCATCACCTAAGTACTTTTTAATATTAACGATTAGAAACAGCCAGTACAAAAATGGTGGCGAATGAGGCGCCACATGGTCAACTATATGGCAGTCCTGAACAGTCTGTGTAAAAATAATAGACTAATCCTGCGATGGGTCCCGAGGCATACAGGAGTTCTAGGCAACAAGCCTGCGGACGAGGTTGCAAGAGCTGGAGCTGCGGAAGAACAGACTGATCCTGAACCACTCTGTGGTGTCTCAAATAGCCTTGTTCGATTGACCTTAAGGAACCATTACAACCAAGAAATTTATAATGTTCTGGTACAATTTGACAGGATAAAATCATTCCAAAGAGCTTATTGGGGTGTTAAACCAGCGTAGAGCTGGAGAGGCTCTGATGCTCAGCAGGAATCAACTACTTACGAATCTTACTGAGGGCACTTACTAGACAAGCTGGTCAGGCATGGGAAACATGTTAATTTTGAAGTGAAAACTTCTTTAGTACTTACCGCACCGTTGTGCATAATACATAATCAAAACTTATAAAATACCTCAAGCGACTTTTTTATCTTCAACATAGTTGAATTTTTGTTTAGCAGTTTTAAAACATTAAATTAACATATACTTATGTATGTATTTTCAAATGTGAGTTAAAAAAAAATCGTTTTATTGGCCACTCTGACCTATATGTATTTAAAATTTACTAAAGAACGAGCTGTATCCGGGGATTCGATCATGTGAAATGTCGTTATTCGGGAACACGCGCGAATCTTGCTCCCCGCTCCCGGTTATTTTAAAGACAAAAATGCTTATTTTCGGTGTTCCTTAAAAGATAGACCATATACTCTCGCAGGCTGTTTTGTAGGTTTTTTTAATGTCTACAATTATGTGGTATTAATGTTCTATACAATATAATTTACTCAGCTTAAGCTATTCATTCAAGCGCCCGAATTGATTCACCATGGCCCGTTTTTTTACTTGCGCGGAAGGCTAATTCTTTTTCTAAATTAACTTACTCCTTTTAACAGCTATCAGCCAGTGATATTCCCGTCAAAATCGGACCATACCGTTCCAGTGATTACCCGGAAGAAACAGACAGACAAAAAATTTTGATATGGCTTTTTGTTATACGTTCCATACCTATATATTTTCATACGCATTTAGTAAAAAGCTATTATTTTGATATTACAAACAGATACTTCAATTTTATTAATTATATATACTATAGATAATGCATATGCAAATAATTTTATTCTTTGAGGTAAGAAAAGTATTTTTCTCAAACATGCATGGAAATATTGTTATTATTTTCAAAAAAAGAACACGCGAAGTATTGAATTTACGCACATGCCAAGAATGATAAAAGAGATCCAATCAAAGAGTATTTAATAACCCCAGCACGCCGTTTCATACAACATTGCTGGAGCCTTGTAATGTTCCAAATTCAAAAAACGCTCCTGCAATGGATTTGATTTTCTTTGTTCGTAATATCGATACTTCGCGGGTTTTTTTTTTTCGAAAATAATGACAATATTTCCATGCATGTTTGTGAAAAACACTATAAATGCCTCGACGGAAGTGACAATTCAAACTCATACTCAACCTGCAATTGCATATTTCACGGCTTTTGCAATAATGTACTATTAACAGTTATGATCGTTTTATTAATTTGTATCTATCCATTTTTTATACTTATTATGTTAGTTATGTGCCTATATGGTATATATTTTAATAGTTACTTTCTTAATAATAAGCTTACGTACCAGTAAGCCTAAAATGTTTATACAAACCTGTCTCGGACCCGGTGACGCTGTAAAGACTTTTAATTTCGACTGTTAAATGTAGTAAAAACTTAATATTACAATACAATTTTTTACATTTTTTATAGGTTGCCAATAGGTTGCCTATGGGTGGTTGATTGAGCAAATAAAAAAAAAATACAGTTATAGATTTAAATATAATGTAAATTTAATATAAGTACTACATCTCTGATTACAGTCATTTAACCAGTGAAATGGAACTTAATAGTCTATGACTTAATTATTAGATATCTTCAATACAAAGTGGCTTATCTGTGTTTGTATAACAATACAATATAATTATTGTAATACTAGATGTGCCCGCGGCTCCGCTCGCGTGAATGACAGAAGAACACGTAGTGCTTATAAAAATTCTTAAGACTTTAATAAGTTTTCATTGAATGAAGATATCGTGATACTTGTTTTTATGATAATGACCAGGTATCTAAGGAGTAAAACAACAAAAAATTCAAAATCATAATCTATCCAGTAGTCTTTGCGTGATGCGTGCAAAACTGCAAACCTCAATAACTTTATTTATATAGAAAATAAAGCTTTATAGAAAAATACAAATAACCTCCTAATTACAGGGCTCGCGGTGTAGTGGCATGAATCGAATATTTGAAGGTCTCCCGGATGAGGTTCCGAAGCCCCGTAAGTTTGCATACGTATGCAAAATATTAAAATAAAATAGGTAAGTTTTCCTAAAATCCATAGAGTTATTATTCTTTTGGGCTGAGCTAAAAGCAAATTTTATAAATAAATAATAAGTAAGATATAAATTGTTTTATTAAAATATCAAATTCAATAATGGATCTAACACAGAACACTACAGGTAGAGGTACATATACTTAATATAAATAATAACATATATCAAATCAAATCAAGCAATTTTATTAAATCCTAAAAGCAATCTTCATTGACTCCTTTTGTAATGAAATTTGTAAATATTTTAAAATAACTGTTTGTAACCCGTATAGACATGAAAAGTTGAAGAATAGTTTTTATTTTAGCTTAAGATATCAGATATGTATTGAAGGGATCTTTCTCTGCTCAAGAGAAATATACTAAAATATAGCTAGTACGAAAAATGGAGGAACCAATAAATAATTCCTCAAAGAAATAATAAACACATCTTAAGATTATTATGATTAGTCTAAGTTTCGGCTGTAGCAAAAGTACACTAAATAACTCGTGAAACACATTCAGTCTTAAGATCCGTCTATTATAACCAGCATTATATAATTAACAAGGTAAAACACCCACTTGTTAACGTTTCGGCAGGCTAAAATAAAACCATAGCCTAAACAGTCACATTACCGACGAGGTTACAATGTATTTTTCCCCTTTTAATATGGTTAATATCACATTGGCGAAGTTAACAGGCGGGTGTTGTCATCTCTACGACTAACTATTTACTAGGGCATTTACATAAATTTTCTGGTATAAATTTTTCTAACATATGATTGACATACTATGTAATATAATATTATGTCTAATGCAATATTAACGTGTCTAAAGGTTGTTACGTGGATTTTATTTTTTATTACAATTCTCACCAAGGTGAATATTGTATTAGGTACATAGATTAAGTATGACAGTTATTTATTTATTAAATCTTATAGTAGGTACTTAAATTTATATCTACGTAAAATAAAAAGCGGTACGTTCAATATAAATATTTTATAATTCAAATAAACAGTTATCTACTTACTTATTATATTGTTTTAATAAACTGAAGCCCACAAAAACAGCCGTAATTAGATACTGTATATATTTGACTGAGGTTAAATAAAAATGTATGTTTGTTTCTGGAAGTAAAGGTTTTTGAATAAACTTAACAATGTATAAAATATAAAACAAATCACTACTTTGTAGATATTATCAAAAAATGTATCGCTACGATCCACCAACTAACCAATGAATTCTATGTTACTCTAGATACGCTGTTCTCCTCTACTGAAAATTGGGCGCCCATAATAGTCACATACACGTTACACGGCAAGAGATATTTCCCATGTAATGACAATGTGAAAAAACTGCATTAAAATACAACAGCTTTCTTTTAATATCAGTTATAATTGTTGTTGAAATTTAAATTCACTCACGTCATATGTTTTGAAATTAATTTTAGATAGGTAATAAAAAAAAACATAGGTATTCATTAAAAGTAAACAGATAGAGGTACCTACCTATCTTAATTTTTCTATCTTGTTTACTGTTTACTGGAATAATTTCGGTGAATAGTCCATGATATATTTTAAGTCTTGTAGATACAGCATTGACGCTCTTTACATGGCATCGTGATTGAGGGGCAATTGCCCTCAGTTCACTTTCGACTTGATACCGGCGTGAGCGAGAACACAACTATTATCCTTTTCTGTCCACAGAGTTTCCGCCTTATGCTGTGATTTCCTATCCCTTTTGTTACAACACGCTGAGAACAATATTTGTACCGTTTTCAAAACGCGTCTATTTATAAAACGTCATTGCGAATTGTGTCGCCTAATATTTTACACAATCGTCCGTGCGGCAGCCGCTTCAACTTCAGCTTCAGCTTCAGCCAAGCCTTGTGGAAATTGTGTGAGATTTTTAGTACCTACAAAATTGCTTGTCTGGTAATTGATACATAGATATCATTGTCACAAGCAATAAAAATGACTAATTATATTTTTAGTAACTCGAATAATAAATTAAACTTTTTGAAATACACGCAGTATTCAAGTTGCACAATTTGATATTTTTAATGTATCGGTGGCGAAATTCGCTTATGACCAATATCTAATATTCGAACATACATCATAATATATATATCTACCTTAATGCCTTACCAAAAGCCTTTAAGGACCAAAATATTGTTGAAACTATACTTACAAATAAATAAATAAATGTTCAGACTAATTTATAGATAGGTATATTAGTTAAAGCTTGGAAGGGTGTAATCTAAATCTTTACAAAAACAGTTGCCCTTAGTCACACATCGGTCACATGATAATGAGACAATTTCAATCACTGTTAAAATAATAATTCAATAGTTATATTAAGTAACGATTGAACCACTTGAGTACTTAACCAAGACAATAGGTAGTACTTACTTTTGTACTGCTACTAAATTGTAAAGAACCTGCAGCCATAGATTAACCGCTAGCTACAACCAATAATTTATCTATGCCTGCAGTCGGCTTAATGTGATTAACATCTAGTTGCTGGACTATTTTACTAGCGTATTGTGTTGTGATTACTTTTATATTATATACGGTGCTTACTTATTTTTCGTTCTGTTCTATTGTTTTCAGTTATAATTTAAAATCAGTGTATTTTTTTTAACTTCATGTTATTGGAGCAGTCGTTTATGTATAAGTGCACTAATAAGAATAAATAAGGAGATTTGAAATCATACAAATTATTTAGTATTAACTTATTACATTATGCATACGTTGTGTTACATTGTGTTAATGTGGGTGTGAACGATTAATTTTCTTATAGACAACTGTGTTTGTAATTGATGTTATACATTTTTAATACTCGATTAGACATCTTGACTTGAACAATTGTGTGGATCATATATTCTTGGTGGAACTTCTTCGTACGGTGTGACGTGGGCCGAAGCGAATTCACGTGACACACGCTCCGCGGCGTTCATCACGCGAAGCAAGTTCAATCCTGCCAGTTTTTTGAGATCTTCTATACTCCAACCTTCTTCCATTAGTTCCGCGAATAGTAACGGATAAGAGGAGACATCTTCCAGTCCTTGGGGTGTGCTGTTTAGATAAACGTTTTATAAAACTTTTCAGACGTAAGAAATCTTATAAAACATAATACTTTTAGCCTATAAATGCCCTATTGCTAGGCAAAGGCTCTTCTCGAGGGAAGGCACAGGCTTAAATTACCACGACTGCCTAAGGCATATTGGCGATTCCAAACGTTGAAAAATCCTACAGTTCTGTTTTTTACCATATAGGTACAGTGGTACTACAAGAACATTTCTTAATCGTTCAGATTACCAATTTGAATTAGTAAATGTACGTGAATTCCGAACAATTCGATAGTATCTATATTATGCGGCTCGAAACTGGCGGACATCGAATCGATATACCACTCCACCATCATTAGTACTGATAAATTGTTAAATTAAGTGTAGAGCAAGTTAATAATGAAGTTAACGAAGCGGTGAACACTTATTATTATTATTCTGAACGGGGGCTGTGCAGGCTTATACAGTCATGAGTCACTGCGACCAATGAGATCTATTGTGATCGCCCCACACTGCTAAAGCTCTCCATCAAGTCCTATAGCTTTAATATACTGCAGGAGTTTTTTTGCATAGAGCAACTGAACCTCTTCTGGGAGCAGCACGTGCTTACCCAGAATCCGGTTACGTTTAGGTATTAATGGGTCACAATCACACAAGAGGTGCTTTGGAGTTTAAGCGGTGGACACTTACAAATTTATTCCGTCATAGCCAGCGCCGAGTCCTACGTAGTCGACACCGGCCATGTCTCTAATGTGGTTTATGTGCGCTAAAAGAAATACATTATAATTAAAACAAGTTTTTGGAAAATATATGTCTATAACAAAAAGCTTTTATAATTTTATAGCGTCGATTTTATGAAACATGAGGGTTTAGTAAATCAGCTCACCGATTGCGTCTTGAACCGTTGCAGTTTCTTTGCAAGTGAGAAACGAAGTGTAAAAATTGACCATAATGAGTCCTTTATTGGCAGCAAGTAATCTTAGTACATTATCTGGCACGTTACGTGTAACGTTGCAGAGAGCGCGAGCCGAAGAATGTGAGAAAAGGACAGGAGCTCGTGAGACAGCCAGTGCGTCGCGCATTGTCCGTTCCGATACATGTGACAAGTCCACCAACATACCCAGTCGGTTCATTTCCTTCACCACGATCTGTTTTGTAACAAGACAATTTTTAAGAAAAAAGAAATCCAGCTTCAATGATTTTGAAGAGTTCCCTAGTGTATCTTCGAAATGGGAGGTCCAATGCCAATGACATTGAAATATGACCATCCTTGAGGTACCCCCTATAAGTATAAAGAATCCTCAAAATCGGTTGTTAAATAAAGAAGTTATGGCTGAACAAAGTGAACATCCATATAAAAAAAACATTCGAATTGAGTAACCTCAGTATCTGTTTGGAGTCGGTTGAAAAAGTAATTATCTTATAATGACATGAATTTTTGGCGGGATATTAATCTGTCATGTGGTAGCCAATGATTAGTTTAGTTAGGTATTGTACACAAGCGAAGTTGGTGAAAAGTAATTAACTAGAAACAGGCATTTCGAGTTGCAACAAAATCTCCCTTGTCTGTTCTAATAAAGGGGTTCCCTTATCTATGGATACTAGGGATTATTATCTAGGTTTGCCAACTTTTTTGAGAAAAATAAAGAATAGCAAGGAAAAAAGTATTTTTCAAAATATTTTAAAATTCGAAATATATTTTCGGGTGATTTTATCACATGCTAACAATTTTTTGTTGTGCTTGAAAGTTTCAAGGTTAGATTTATAATCGAATTTTAGATAGAAATAAATAAATACCTTGGTTTAAAAAAAATGGATGATAAAAATTTAAAAAAATGATTCTCTCTTCTCGTCACTTCAAATTTATTAATGAAAAAACTCTGTCAGTAAATACTGAAGTGGCGGGAACTGAGAGTAATTAAGAAATATATATTTTATTTTACATTTATCAACAGTACTTTTCTATGAAAATTCTTTATCATTATTAGTAGATTTAATTTTGACCTAAACTATTATACTAAAATTACCAAATCTGTACAACAAAAATAACATATAAAGTCTTTCATATTCTTTCCCTTTTTTGCGTACTATATAACTGAATGTATTATTTATAGTTTTTGTCAATGACGTTTGCGTATGACTAGACTATATATAAAATGTCATTAGCAATAGGTATATTTATTATATGTATCTACATTTATTACAACGGGGATAATATAAAAGATAGGTAATAAAATAAGAATATAATAAATAAAATATAAATAGAATAGTTTGACAAATTTTTACAATTTATTTTTAATCAAACTATTATAATAATATAATCTCATGGAAATATTCGTTACTTATAAATTGTGGCAAAGAATTTCCGAAATTCATATTGAAGAATTCGAAGTATACTTTTGCGTGTAGGTCCAATATTTTAGAACATATAAAATACCGTCCGTATGATCTGAGTTCATTTCTAAAACAACGACGTTAACAACATTTGTAATAATAATCGCAATTGTTTGCTGATTTGTATAATATGACAAACAGATGTTAGAAATGCTTTTGAAGTTCCTGTAAAATTAATTGACGTGTTCCCGACTGTTTGTGGGTTGCGGACCAGACCATCAGCGAACAATTGTCGAAAACGACAAATTGTTCCAATTAGTTATATAGTGGTTTCTGTTGTTAACCTTTACCCACAATGACATTGTAGTCAACCCTTTATTGTTTTAGTTAGGTGTCAGTTGTAAATTCTTAAAGGTATACATTTAAAATTCCTTTTCTAACTGATAAAATTAATTAGTGGCACCTATAGTTTCTTTAATCAAATCATTTTTGAAGTTTGCTCCTTATGAATCGTCGATTTGAATATAAGAACCCCGGTATGGAAATTTTATGAGAAGTGAAATTTATATAAGAGTCGAATCTGATCAGGATATAAGATATTACATATATTTATATGAGTAATTTCAGAACATGCATTTTATTTATATCAAAATACGTAGAAATAAATAAGACAGTTTTCTCAATAGTACCTAAATGCTCAAGTGACGTACCTACATGTAATAATATTTTATGTCGCTACGTTATACGCTAGGAGTAGTCAGAACAAAAGAAGGCATTTCGAAAAGTATCGTTGCAAGTAGACAAAGGATCTGCCTTCATATGTAGGTAGTCAGAGTTCATCATACAAAGCAAAATATTGCGGTAGATGTTCGCAATTTCGTACGATGCTTATACATAGTTATAAACTGGAATAGTGTACTTTATATAAGCCATATGGTTTTCAGAACAACCGTTTCTCTCTTTGTATTCAATCAACAAACTTCTAGGTATATTATTTCTACTAACACGATTATTACCTATATTATACAATGCTGTTAAATTTTTATTCTAAATAGCTTAACTGCTTCTTCTAAAGTGGTTACAAAGTAATTACATATATCACTAAAAGTCAATATAGCTAAAATTAAATTTTAAAACAATAAGTTTACTTGTAGCAGGAAATTTATAACAATGATATTGTTTTGTGGTATGGCATTTTCTAATATCCGCTCATCTAGTTACCACCCTTTGAAAATCTGTCGCCAAGCGCTTAAACGTATGCTCCTGTAGCTGTACTTCAGAGCCAGTTCCCCTACTAGGCTTACCACATCGTCACTTAAAATCAGGTGACCACACGGGATAAAAAAGCAACAAGTGAAATTAATTACCTACAAAAAAACATATAATTTGTTGATAAATATTTACTTTTCCGAAAGGTGATAATCCACCTCGGTGAGAAGATTCGACTCGGTCGAGTGTAGAGCGGTCGGTCGTAGTCGTGGCGCACTCAGCCCATGGTGTGTCGCATGTTGATGTGAGTGTTAGATATCGTACTCCCACTTGGTATAGCGTTCGCAACACCCCGAGAGATCCCCCTATAGCATGTCCACCCTCGACGCCAATTAGTGAACAGAGGCGATGGTTAGCGTGAGCCGATACAATATCTGTTAAATGATGCATATAAAATGAACATTATTACTTTACAATAATAAGAAATAAAATATACTTAATTATATAATTTCGCAATTTATGTTTTGGGTAAAGGCTTGTTTTACTTAAGAAAAATAAAAGGAAACGAACTTCGAATTCATTTGAAAATGTTAATTAATTTCGTGAACAATGGGTTTTTCATGCAAATAATTTCGTTTAGTTAAACGATTTTGCATTTTTCTATTCAAAGGGTTTGTAAAAATTTTACGAAAGTAAACCGTATTTTTCAGTTTACGATATAATTTGACCAATTTTTTTATTTCAATAAAATTAATGAAACAGTCGGTTGTTCTATATTACTCAAATTTTTTGCATGTTTGTTATTAAAATGTAAACTTCTATAGCACTAAAACAAATACGCGTCGAAAATTACAATAATGCAAGGTTTTTTTATTGTATTTTATGATAATAACCTAACTATAAGTTTTAAGGTCTTCCAAAGCATAACATTCTTATAATATATATTATCACCACAAAAACTTTTAGGAAATTATATACGTGACGAATGGTAATTACTCACCTTCAGCAGAAGTACATAGAGTGAGCTGTGGATGATACTTGTCTGTGAGTCTCTGAATAAGATCTATTTGTTCAAAGGTTAGTTGAACAGCATCTCGATGTTGAGCATCGCAGGGCACGTACGCCGCCCAGAACTGATACGAAACATAATATTATATCTCTCAGATTGAAATAACTTAGACGATTGATTCGAAATATTCTTGAAATATGAATTACTACGGAACGAAATAATGTTCTTTATCATTTAAAATTAAGCGGACCCTGCGGGAACATAAAAAAGGTCAAAAATTTGAAGATCTCTCACAAAAGATAAAAAAAAATGGTTTTTTTTTTTGTGATTTTAATATAATTAATTATATGGCCCACGTGAAATAATCACAAAATATATTATAGCATAAAAAAGGCATAACAAAAAAATTAAGAACAATTTTCCAATTGTTAATAATGTTATTATATTTTTCTTATAATATTTCTAATATCAAAAAAGTTGTTTAATTATTTGTTCGTTTTGCCCCAATTCCATTGCTAATTTGAAAAAAATATTGTTAGCGAAATAATCTTAAAATATTTTCGAATATTTATCTTTAAATAATATTTATGATAATTTATAGTTTATTACAGTATATAATATAATGTGAGGAAATAAAGTAATTTTTACACACGTCCATATTTAGAGATCAATATTATTGGAACCACAGAATAAAATAAGACAAAGTACCACCTACCTACCTACTTGAAAAAATTCTCTGATTCAAATCCCGCGACATAGATAACGTAACTTACGTAAATTTTTTCTCGAATTTTTTTTCTATAGCGGGAAGTTTCCAACAAGAATCAATGAGGAAACTTCATTTTAGTTATACCATTCACTAGATAAAAAAATTAGAACGTGGTGAAATTTTTGTTCAATACTATTTAAATGAAAAATGAGAAATCAGGACGCACGCACTTTTAATATTAATAGCACAAATAACTGGATTCTTTATTTCGGTACACTCAACTGACATTTTGAGATCAATGGTAAAAATAATCGTTTGCTTACAGACTCTAATATATGTATAACTAGCTATAACCGCGGCTCCGCTCGCTACAGGCGTGAACTGTGCCGCCGCCGCGGCGCCGCGCCGGTTATTTCAAAGACAAAAATGCTTATTATAAGTGATCCTCAAGAGATAGACATAATATGCCTTTACTGAATTTTTTTTAAAGTTTTTTTAGATCTAAAATTACGTAGTACATTAATTTGATATATCTCTTATGGTCTACATAGCGTAAATCAATTAAACGCCCAGAAAGAGCCTTTTTCCGAATTGGTTCATCATTATCGTCAATTCGTATATTACTTTACCTGTATGGGATAAGTGGTTCTCGTGTGAAAAGAAAATAAACGGAAAGACACACAAACAGAGGTTGAGTTTTATAATATGTATAAGACGACTTATTTACAAAACATGTATATAATGTATGTAAATATGTATGTAATCTTTGTCCATCAATCACGCTTAAACGGCTGGATAGATTCTTATGCGATTTGACATAGAAGCCGATTATGTCGTGGAATAGGACATAAATACTTTTTAAAGTGTTTAAGTGAAACTTTTATTAGATCGTCTCAAAATTTTTGGTCTGTGTGTTGCATGTCGCGTGACGGTCGGCCGCGGAGTAGGGATAAAGTGAAAGGCGCTCGCTAGATCAGCCAAGGCCAATATGGCGGCGCCTATAGTTCGCAGCAACGGACCGTGTAGTGTATAGACTATTATTCATTTGTGAATTTTTAGTTAAATGTCTATAATTTGAAAAAAGTTTCACTTTTACCGTGGTTTCATAAAACCACACAATCAATTTTTTTATCGTTTTATCGGTCAGTGAAACGTGTGGGTGGGTAGTAGCTAGTATGTACTGAGGTATATATTAGATGGTATGAGACTTGTGGTGGAGGTACCTGTGCTGCGACCCTGCCTTGCTTTAATCTTGGCAAATCTGTGTGACTCCATGAACTTGTTGCCCACGGTGATATTGTTCTTAGATCTTCATCGAAACTGTACCAAATCAAATACATATGAAATAATGGTGTAGCTTAAAAAGACAAGCAGAAAATATACAAGAGACTTAAAAACTCATAACAGAATTGAATCTTGTATCAAAGTGGGCCGCAAACTACCTGGCATAATGCCAATCTATCTGGCGACATTAACCTGAGAACGAAAATATAATGTTCTTTGATTTGAGTTACGAGTGAAAAATCAAATCAGTATCGTCGCATATACTTACTCTATATATATAAGAAAAATAGGACAAGTAGCGAGTATAACTCGCGCCTTTAGGGTTCGGAACTGATTACATTACATAGTCCTACTAATATAATATTATAAACGCGAAATTTTGTGTGTATGGATGGATGTTTGTTACTCTTTCACGCAAAAACTATTACATGGATTTTAATGAAACTTTACAATAATATAGCTTATACATCACAATAACACATAGGCTATAATTTATAAAGATATTGTGTGAATTGTCCAAAATATAATGATGTGACAAGTAAGTAAGAAAAATGCGAGCTATTCTGGCGTGCGCTATAAAAACCGTGAGAGTTACACTTATATAATTAGCAATAGATATATTTATTTTAAATAATCCTACAAAAACGCCCGCCACAGCATATATTTATCTTTTATGTGTTAGCCATTATCGCCAAAATAGTCCTACTAATATTATAAACGTGAAAGTTTGTGTGGATGGATAAGCTACTTGAAGTACTAATTCTGCGTAGAAGAAATCGTGGGCGCCAGCTAGTTAAGTATAATTTTATACCTCAAGATGTTTTCGAGAAAAAGTGTTTTGACACACGGACCGACAGACGGATAGACGGACAACAAAGTGAATCCTATAAGGATTCCGTTTTTTTTCATTATGAGTTACGGAACCCTAAAAATGAATTTTGATATTTATATCATTGTACGAGATTGAGTCCAACATCGTTTGACCGATAACCATAAAAGTTGGTAGATCTAAATATTTTTCATGGAGTAGGTTTTTATGCTATCAATTTTAATATTAATGTGAACGAAGTCAGGGGACACAGGTAATCTAAATATATATAAAAGGAAACCGTGACTGAATGACTAATCTATCAACACATAGCGCAAACTAGTGAGCGAATTGAGTTGAAATTTGGCACATAGATAGCTATTTTGACTTAGGCATCCGCTAAGAATGATTTTTTAAATTTTTACCCCTAGAGGGATGTAATGGGAGTTCCAAATTTGTATGGATATTTTTCCATACGGGTGAAACCATGGGGCACAGCTCGTTAAACATAAAGATGTTAATAAAATATAAAAACTTACCTAAAATCTCTAATTTTGTTGTGTAAAAATTTTCTTATATTCCATGGTAAGTCATTGTGTCCGTCAATCAAGGGCGTATCGTGTAGTAGTCTTTCAGCGAGGCGTAGACGCTCGTGCAGAGGAGCACCCGGTGAAGCTCTCAGCGCTAGTGGTCCTGCGACACAGGCGGTGCCAGCCACCAGCACCAAGATTGCAACGCAGCACCAACGACGATGCCATATTGAGAAACCTATATAACAATTATTTAAATTAAAGTACTGTATCTATTGTGAATAAAAAGACGTCCACAATATTTTAATGTGTGCTAAATTAATAGCGCTTGTTTTAATCTTGTTTCTTACAAAGTTACAGTAGTTCGTAGTAACAATGTGGTTTCTTAATAACGTTCTTGACTGCAGTTTGCTTGTAGATTCGCTGCTTGCTGTTACTGGTGTTGTGGTGTTTCTCGAACCTCGCCCTTTGCCTCGCAACCGGTCGTGCGATGGATTCCGTGCGGGGCGTCGCTCAGCCAATGAGCGCGCACGCCCAGTGTGCGCGCTCTCCGCAGAGCGAGGCTAACCATGAGTCACCATGCCAGATGTTCCGAGTCTGGCATGGTTCATCCTTACAACTAGTGAAATTTATACATTTAAACTTACAACTAGCTATATTCTTATTCTAATCGTTTTAAAATACACATATTCACACATATTCAGTTCATATTATTATATCTATTCCTAACACGTATTATTTCATTTATTTGTTCATTCTATACTATTAGACTATCGTTATTCGCTCGCCCCGCTCGCTGTCCGCAACAGTATCTTACTGGTTGCGACTCCGTCAACGAAAATGCAATTATTATATAATAGCTGTGCCCGCAGCTGCGCACCCGAGTGAATCGTGCTACTCTTGCTCCCGGTTATTTTAAAGACAAAATAGATTTTTTTTAAACTGACTACACTGTTAGCCTAAAGGAGGCCCTACAACTGGTGCCGCTGATGGCTTTTACAGCTTTACCGTGGTTTGGGGGCGAGCACTTAAGGCACTTATCCGCGAAAGCGTGGGCTTCATGCACGCAAGGATGTCAAAGTAGCCGGATTTCGGCTTGGGCTGTTGCTGCGATTGCAAAGAAGTCGCGATCTGACTAATTATTTATCCACAGGAATTCGAGCTAAACTAACGCATACATACTTACGTAATAACGCTTACGTCAGCCTCCTGGGAGAAAGGAAGGAACATGTGTATATATATATGTATTTAGTGATCTGCAAATATGGTTGAAATTATTGAAAAAAACAAAAAAGGTCCCTAACAGAACCTATTGACCTGTGTGGTGTGCACGTATGTATGAACATATTGTGTGTAATGATGTGTATGTAGGTAGCTAGTGATTGCAAGTGCAGTGCCACTTGCCGCATGAGAGGGAGGACGTGATGGGTGTACGGGAGCTAAGTTAGCTGCCCGTCCCCTACAGAAGGAACGGAGGTTTCGCGGGTGTGGGCGCAGGCACGCTCTGTTTTGAGAGACGGTGGAGTAAATCTAGTTTATTGCTTCGATTTTATAGTCAGGATCGGTAAAGATGTTACGCGGCCGGCGCTTTATAAGGAGGGCTTTCGGTTCTGGGGTGTATGTCGTGGCGGCTTTCACTAATGGATTCGCGTGTTTCGACGCGGTGTCGAAGAACGATCTCGAGAGGAATTTAATGTAGGAATCAATCGTGGGAAGTTCCCATCTCTTCATTCATTTATTAGATTCATCAGATCTCTTTATGGAGATCTTTCTGTCTAACGTACCGAGGGGTGTTGTTTATTTTAAGTAAGAATCGGGTTTGGAGGATTTGGAATAGGTTAATGTTGACATGATGATGATGTTGATGTTGTGCGAATGTGGCGCAGGTATATGTCATGATAGGACGGATACATGTCTTGTATAGAGTAAGCTTGTGTCTCAGGGACATTTTGCTTATAGTCAGGGCTGTAGTCGACCTATGACCATTGCGGCTCTGTTCCTAACGGTACGGACATGAGAGAGATATTTAGTCTCGGTGGCCCTGGGGATCTTGTTTTTAAAGAGTTTGAAAGGTTTGATACCCTCGGGGATCTCTTTTTTGCTAGGGTTGAATATAATCGCAGCGCTCTTGGAGGGGTTGATGGCTATGCGCTATTTACGATACCATTCACCGGGAGTGCTAACGACACGTTGGACAGTGTGTCTGAGATGAAGTCTGTGCCTATTAGAAACTTAAATGACTGTTTCGTCAGCGTACATACCTACTTCGGCCTCGGAGGGACAAGTATAGGTTGAAAAGGCGTACGGGGTGGGGTGTGGAAAGTACACCTTCCTTCCACTCGGTAGCAGAAGGTGCAATTGCCGAGATAGTTGCGGATCATGTGAACTTATCTATCTAGGACTTGTAAATGGTATAGATTGTGGACAAGTCCGGCGTGCCAGACATTATCGAAACCCTTGGCGACGTCGAAGAAGACCGCAAGCGTACGGTATGGGTGATCTTTACCTTTCGCGAAGATATTCGTTATGTGCTTCATGAGGCGTTGCAATAGATGCTTACAAGAGTGTCACGCGTGGAACCCAAACTGTTGCGGTGGGTATAAATTTTTCTCAACTTTCACGGTCATGAGGCGGTTCAGAAAGAGCCGCTCATAGAGTTTTCCTATTGTATTTAAGAGACTGATCGGGCGGTAGCTATCGGAAAACGATGCTTGTTTGCCGGGTTTATGTATCTCTATGATTATGGTCGTTTTACATGCGGCTGGGAAATGGCAGTGGGCGATGATGATGATGATTGGAAGATGCAAACCAAGAGTGCTATGCGGTAATCGGGAAGAAGTTTGAGTACTTCATTCCTGATCCTGTCAGGACCGGGGGATTTTTTGAGCTTAAAGCCTTTGATGATGGAACACACTTCGTTAGGTGTGACCGGGCTTAAAATATCCGTGGGAGGGACTGAAATGATTTCCTGTACTGAAGTTTCGATTCATCACGGGCTCTCCAAACTTGCGGTGAGACACTCCACCTTGTCTTCGCTATCGAATGCGAGTGGAGGGGTTGGGGTGCGGTTACGAGAGGTTGCATTTGGGTGGAATATTGATTTTTATGATCTAGCTAGCTTCCAGTGTAGATAAGTTCCAGACCCTCTCTACGTGGTTATCCCATTTGTGACCTCTGTACTCTGCTATACGAGCTCTAACCGTTCTTTGTAGTGCGCTTAAACGTGCGCAGTTATTCCTAGACGGGAAGGAGTCGTGTGTGCGTGTCGTGACATTCTTTTCCATCATCAACGCTCGCAGGTTGATAGGGAGTACAAAGTGGCGTTCATTCGCCGCTCGGACATCTGACGTGGCCTCTTTGATGGCAACCTGGAGGTGGTCGATGAAGGAATCGATCGCTAAGTCGGCGTCTGCGACCGACTGCAGTACGTCTGGGATGCTATCTAGAATGGCTGAGGACGGCCTATTCGCGAAGAAATGTTTGAGTTTCGCGTTGGCAACCGCCTGTACAGAGGGGTGTCCTATTCGGAGGATGACCGGGTGGTGATCGGAGTCAAGTTCGCGTACAACTTCTATAAATTGTAACCGAGGCTCGGTACCTTTCAGTAGGGCCACATCAAGCACTATCGGACGACAGTTATCATGGAAGTGGGTAGGCTTTAAGACGTCAAAGTTCATCACATTGAATAACTGTTCGACTATTTTCTCGTTTGTGGAATCGCTCGAATTGTTAAGGTTGGCGTGACCACTGTTGAGATCGTCTGCTGTGATTACGGAGGGACCGAGTGAAAGGAGTGCCTCCAGATCGGACCGAAGGAGTCGTTTCGACGGCTGTAGATACGCGGATACGATTCAGTCATACCTATTCTACATGTAGAAACTTCCATATTGGTAAGTTCGGGAGGGTCAATTGGCATACAGTATATTGAAGCCTAAGGTCTGACTTGGCTAGTTTTCATATGCAAATTATATTACATCCTTCGCAAGTTCTAAAGGTGTAAGTAAGTTCTTATTTTATTCTTCCGAAAATTTGGCTTGCTGGGTAGAAACTAGCCATCAAACATAGGACCCTTCCCTGACTGTTTTAGTAGGTACTAGGTATTTATTAATAATTCGTATATTCGAACTTGCCAAGTCAGACCTTAGGCTTCAATATATTATCCTAAGTTATAAGAAGAACTTGTTATAAATAAATTTCAGGACTGATTATTGAACTTGGCACCTATTTAGATCATATTGCTTTTGTCGTTGAAGTCTACAACCAAGGCATACATCATAATACTGAACTTGGCTCTCATTTCACATTTATATTTTTGAATGGGATATCATTAAGTACTTTTTCTACATAAATTATAAGTAGATACTTATTCATAATAAAATTAATAGCAAATGGTTTTTGTTAATCTACTGCATTTTCCTACGTTTACGGGGTATAATTGTCTTTTTTGTGTTATTTTCTATATTTTCTTGTACCTTTGAAATGTACGAGTAAATTGCCCATTCAGTTTCCGGAAAAAAATAAGGGTGGTATTCCACTCGTTATATATTCACGTGAAGACCTTAAAATCAACATAAAGAGCGGCTGTCAAATCAAAATCTGTTAACGATTAATTTTTTTTTTTAATTGTTGGTATTTGTTTTTTCTACGTTCCATAAAAGTGTTATTGAAAATTCACTTAACCTATCACTCATACAATGACTTATACTTCCCTTGTACAAAATGTTATAAAATCGGCCAGGAATTAATGAAAATAGTTTTTTTTTAATACGATTTATAAAAGTAATATTGAAATTTCTTTTATGCACTCTATCAATTGACTGATGAGATAAGCATCCCATGTACAAAATTTCATAAGAATCAGTCAAGGTGTTTTTGAGTTAAATCCGTACATACAAACAGACAGACAGACAAACAAAAAATTGTTTAATGGCATATTCGTGATCAGTATCGTTCAAATAGTGTACCTATTGGGACATTTTGGAAAAAAATTCAAACAGGACTACTGATTTATTATAATATAGATATCAGACTCAGCGTAAGCCATTTAGGCGCGCGAATTGATTCACCATGACCAGTTTTTTTTTTATTTGCGCGGAATATTAGTTTTTTTTCTAAAATAAAAGTAGCCTAAGTTTCTCCTTATAACTTCAGCTATGATGAAACCCGTCAAAATCGATCCAACCCTTTCGCAGGTTACCCAGAACAAACCCACAGACAGAAAAACAAAAATCTTAAAAATTGGTTTTTTGTTATAGGTTAAATCTGTTATTTTGACATTACAAACAGATACTTCAATTTTATTAATTGTATAAACTAGATATACCCCACAGTTAAATTTATTCAGCAAACTCTCCATCGCGCCGCTTCATCGTCAAGGCATCCATGTAGCCCATAGGTTCCTAACGGGGCTCTACTGCCCCCTAGTGGGCTCTGGAGCTTTTCGTGGTAGCATGGCAGTAGCGGCTTCCAAGCCAAATGGGGGGAGGGGGCGTTATGACAGTCAAAAGGGGCGGTCGCGGCGTATCCTACCTAATTAAACATTTAATATGATTAAATATTTTGAAAATACCTCTGTTTTATTTTAGTATATCTAAAAAACAGTCCGCGTTAATATATGCCTATCTCATAAACATAAGCCATAATAAGGAATTTTGTGACAAAAGTTGAAAATTATAGTGATATTAAGAGCATAATAATTTATAGGCATCGCATATTAATTCTTACGAACAAAGATAATTTTATGAAGTTAAAATATTGCTCTCTATAACATGAACATAAAATTTTGAACACATAGTTAAGGAGATAATGAAAAATTTAAATAATTTGTACTTGCGGGAAGTTATATAATATTTATGCTTTAGGTGTAGTCTACACGGGTGCGTGCGTAGGCGGCGCGGTGGGTTTTTGTCGGATAAAATTAACACGAGTGAAATCGTGGAGTACAGCTAGTTTATAATATCATTGTTTATTATTTATTTTATCGTAGCACGACAAAGTGACTACACTGTACCTGATGAAGAGCACAGTGTTATCCAATAACAACGATGACCACCGTGGAATCTACAATCCTTCAACAATCTTCGCTGTCATGCTGGCCTGCTTAAATGTCTCTTCATATTATTTATATGATATGAATTATATATCTAAACAACTTATAAATCGAATTGGTATAAATTAAAAATCCTTTAGATTTAAGGAACCTTCGTATAATTTAAAACGATAACACAAAAACCAGTATTATGTCATTTAGATGAAGATTGCGTCTATTTGGAAAACCTGGATAATAAAAACAGAGGGATAATGCATGATAAGATATACTAATATGACACTTATGAAAGTCAAATGCTACTAGTTACTTGTACTTATTCTATATATTATAAGAGATTTTCTGAGATAAAAAGTAATATACATACGAGAAGAATTTCCCGTTGTGGTAGAGCTGTGGCTAGTAGTGGAGGTTGTTCCCGTGGGCAACCATTGTGGTGACTTACAAGCACTGCACACGGGTGCCGGTGTGCCGCCGCCTTGACCTCGCTCAGTCACGTCAGGAGCTGGCGCGGCACGTTTCTTTCCCTTTCATAAATACATTTCTATGAAGTGTCTATTACGTAAATATAAATCGAAAAGTATTTAATTCATTGATAATGCAACAAACTTCGTATGCCAAGTAAACAAGACAATTTTTAACAAAAAAGAAATCTAACTTCAATTATTTAAGAAGTTCCCCGGTGTACCTTCGAAGTTGAAAGTCCAGTGCGAGATATTCCCTTTCCCTTTCCAACGAAAAAATAATCATTCAAATCAAAATAAACAAAGAAGTTATGCCTGAACATCCATAGAAAAAATATACATTCGAATTATTTATTATTAATATTATAACCTCCTCCTTTTTTTTAAATCGAGTAAAAAACGCTTATACATATTATCAAATCTATATATTACAAAATGCCATTTAACGTGGTGTATTGGTAGTAAATCACACAATACCGTTTTAAACTTCTAAAGAAGTAAATTTTTATACTTACTTGTGAGTCATAAAAAATTGATGGGATTCTTGTTTCCTGATTCGATTCGCAAGTGCACCGTGCATGTATATTTCTCGGGTCGTTCGACATCATAACGTCAGTGTCTATGAATGTTTGAACTTCATCATCTATTAAATCACTCCGGGACGTTTCTTATTTCTACTGTATTTTCATTCCGTGGCCAGTTCTCTGCAAATTTTTCTCTTTTTCGCTCGCTTGGGAAATCATTATACGACATTTGCCTTTTCATACCTCTGCATTGACTTCGATTATCTAAAGTCGAGAACTTCATAGATTCTAAAAGTGGAGAATTTCTATTTATAAGATTATCACCATTTTCAAAACTTCGCATTTTTACCATTCTCGGAGTCGCCCGTTTATTTATATCTGTACTCACATTATAATCTCTAAGTCTGTCAAAACATTGATCCACGTTACTAGAAAAGTTTTCATATGTTGAATCCCTATTCTTATTATCAGCTTTAGTTTGAAATCCTGTTGCCGTAAAAATACTACTCTGGCTATTCATTTTTCTTTGTGATTTATCTGCAATTGACAGCATTGATAATTTCTTGAGAGAGCTTGAAGAACCCGATGTTATCTCAGATAGCTGAACCGCGTTTTGATGTTTCTTAGATATCGCGTCGCCTCCGATCTTTTTTAAATTTGAAAGTTTTCTTTTTATCTTTTGTACTAGATTATTTCTGGGATCATATGATATAAGTTGTTTGGAAATGTAATTAGAGACACCAGCAGGTTTATTCTTAGTATATTTTCTATCGAGGCTCCGGTGGTTACTTGTGGTAACAACGTTTCGTCCAGTGTCTCGCTTAATCCTCTCTAGATCGTAAATATTAAGTGTATGGCCCCGATGATCAGCAATGTCTCGATGATAATTCATGTAATTGTTTTTTTGAATGTTACAATTACAAACTAAGTCGAAATCATGTTTTGATATGTGGTCATTCAGACATTGTCGCTGTGCGGCCAGAGCAAGGCAAGCGTCACAATCAACACCTAGCAATAGTTCGAGACTTGTATTTCTAATAAAACCATCACTGAAAGTTCTCGATCGAAGGTGCGTGGATTGTTGTCCTAATTGAGAATCAAACTCTTGTTTTTGAGCGATCGTAGTCGTATCTCCAGAACTACTAGTTTCACCGTCGAACATTGTAGCCGCATCACGGTTAACTTGGATTACACGCGGCTGTCGGAACATCCGACTATCACTGCGGACTGAACTTCGTGACGGTGATGGCGAAGGCCGTTTGAAACTTTCGACTTGTATCATGTTTGATTTTTATTTTTTGACGGACTGAAATAAATTAATATTATTATTATTACTATGAATATTAAGATTATATTCAAATTCGGCATTAGTATTAAGTTGTAAGTATTAGCTTATAGGATATGATGCATTAGACAACGAATGCATAAGCGCGCCATTAAAACTAACGAAAGATCAAGATTAAATGGGGTTTTGTAAGTAGGAGCTCTAACTCTTTTGGGCTGCTAGTCGTTGATGAATTATGATGGATTTCCTTATGTAAAAAAGGGAAAAAGGGTATACGATGACAGGGAATAGATGTAATGGGCTGGCAGTTCCAATTTCGCTTCCTGAAAGGTAAAATAATGAATACCATGAGGCCTTTATTTAGAAGCAATTCAACATAAATCCTACAAAATCCCTCATCATAATGTTATGGATTAATCATGGTTTCAGGCTCATTGTAGTATTCGAACCTAGGTACTTTCATCGACGTGTTGTCCGGACACGTTGATACTGAGCCGCCATCATAACTTCCAATATAAAGGAATACTATTGTATTTTATAATTTACAACTGTTATGCAACCATGCTATATATTATATTATAATTTACTAGCTGAACCCGCGTGGTATTCGTGTATGAAAAACAGGAACTAAATCAAAACTTCCCCTCACCTCAATCTCACCTGACGGTATTTTACCGGTATAGCTTTGAAAATACCCAACTAAAATAATTTTAAATGTTAACCGTCCTTTACAAACAGCTAATTTTATTTATTAACTTTATTTTTATAAACGGTTTATATCCAGTGAATAGTAATGCTTTATAGTATGTCTGTTTAGTGTAATTTAATAAAAATCTTGATAACGCAACATGCCTATTTGCTATCGTAGAAAATTTAGATCAAATAAATATTTTTAATTATTTTAAACATTTAAAAATAACGTTAAACCTATCTATAAAATTTAAAAATAATAATAAAAGCACAGTCTTAAATTATATATAAAAAATATAACTGCTTACAAAAAAATATACTTAAGTGTGAATATCAAATTATGAATACTCCTGGAAAATTAAAAAAAAAACACGTTTCGATTTATTGCTCTTTTTTAAATTAACTATATAAAGATAAAATAACTTAGATTAATTTGGTATCTTTTCACTTTGTTTCACTAAATATTTAAAATATAATATGAAACTTCATACACATACTTTCTTTTATATATATATATATAGCCTAAATGCTCTTTATAGGCTATACAAATGTCCATACTTGTAAAAATACATCCTAAATGTACCTTCAGACTAAAAATTACAATCATACAAAAATTTCGTCAAATTCGGTCGAGTAGTTTTTACGTGACTGGCGTTCAAACATAAAGACAGAGACGGACGAAAATTTCAAAAACTATCGAAATGTGTTCTGTCCATGATTCTAAACACCCTAGTATTATTTTTCTCTAATATCTTCAATGTACAGATTTCGACTCTTTACTCTTTTATTATAAGTATAGATAGATAAGCTATGCATTTAATTTATTGACAGATACAAAGATAAAAGTAATGGATTCGCAGTTATCCGACCCCAGCAAAAAAGTGATCCCCAAGAGTATCAAACCTCTCGAACTTTAAAAGACAAGATCCCGTGGGCCACCGAGACTAAATATCTCGGTGTGACCCCCGATAAATAGCTCAACTTTGATTTGCATATCTGTATAGTTCGAAACAGGGCTGCCATGGTAGTGGGTCGACTGCACCCCCTGATAGTAAGCAAAATGTCCATGAGACTTAAGCTTACTCTATACAAGACGTATGTCCGCCTGATCATGACATATAACTACGCCACATTCGCACATGTATCAAAGATCAACATTAACAAATTCTAAATCCTCCAAACCAGATTCTTACGTAAAATTAATAAAGCCCCTTGGTACATTCGACAGGAAGACCTCCATAGAGATATGGAACTTCCCTCGGTCGAATCGTATATTAAATACCTTTCACAATCACACTTCCACACAGCGTCGAATCACTCGAATCCGTTGGTGAAATCCGCAGCGTCTTACACCCTAAAACCAAACGTCCCCCGCGAACAACGACGGCCGCGTAATATCTTTACCGATCCCTTGATAAAACGAGGAAATAAACACATACTATACTACCGTCTCTCTAAACAGAGCGTGCTCGCGCCCACACCCACGAAACCACCGTTCCCTCCGCAGGGGACGGGCGGCTAATTTCGCTCCCGTACACCCGTCACGTCCTGCCTCTCTTGCGGCAACTCAAGCCTAGGTCCGTTCCCTTCGTGTGGAACCCTTGAGTCATGCAGCCGCTCGCGTGATATATGTGACGTTGCACTTGCAATCACTAGCTACCCACAGAAATCATTACACACTGTAATACACACGTGCACACCACCAGGTACATAGGTTCTGTAAGGGACTTTTTTTTACAACATTTATTTTCGACCATGGTTAAAGAATACTAAATACATAATATACACTTTTTCCTTCCTTCCTCCTAGGTCCGGCCACTCTGGCATCTTTGCGCGCATGTTGCCCATCCTTTCGCGGCTGAGTGCTATAAGCGCTCGCCCCCAAGCCGGTGAAGCTGTCAAAGCCATCAGCGGCTCTATTTGTTTAGGGCCCCTAAAGCTAACAGTATAGTCAGTAAAAAAAATTCGTGGGGGCAAACACATATATCACTAATAATCAAATTTTATAATTAAATAGGACATGGAAATAGCTCACACATATGTGTAAGTCTAGTATATACAAGATAAACAATAAATTATAAAGTTTGCACACATAACAAAAATAATAATACTAATTAATACCAATACACGCACGCACACACACACATAAATGTTTTATTATGGTATCAGTAAGGTACCTATAATAAATAAGTGCAAAAAAGAAAAGGGAAAAAAAAACAGTTTGTATCATAACAGAAAGAGGTAATGGCGACGTAATAATCTTTTAAAAATGTGTATAGATCTCGCTTTTCTTATATCTACGGCTTGACCCTCAAATGTTTTATTGTAGAATTGAGTGCGGCAAGTGGGAAATTTAACTAATTTCTTATTAGCATGGGCGGCGTGGTAGGTCATTTCTGAATCCTAATATCTCGAATTTATCTTTAACATATGTACGATAGCGCACTGAGACTTTAAAGAATATTATAGAGAAAAGAAGGGATGTGACTATTTCGACGAAGCCGAATTGGAAGCCATCTGAGCTTTGAACGATATTCCATTAAATTATAATGCGGATGAAGCTTGGTAGCTACGAGCAACCGAGTAAATATTACGCTGTATTGTAATAACAGACAAATATTGTACACCTAATATGTTACGTAAAAATCACAACCCACAGTGGTACATATTGTAGTACTGGTGCTTATTCTTTACAATATAATGTAAAAGTTTAATTACTTTAAAACAATGTGAATATCGTGAATTACGTTATTTAAGAGGTAATATTAAAAGAAGAAAGTTAGCAGCGGAG
Source organism: Saturnia japonica (assembly GCA_033032175.1). Lineage (NCBI taxonomy): Eukaryota > Metazoa > Arthropoda > Insecta > Lepidoptera > Saturniidae > Saturnia > Saturnia japonica. The sequence goes on from CM065305.1 coordinate 12,249,498, forward strand.
TTAAAGGCAAGATACATTAGTATGTGAGAATGTGAAAACGAAATTAGGAATCTCAGATAGAGAGATTAGTCTGTTGATAGACGCTAAACAAACAACTCTGTATACATGGACGTATAAAAAAGGCGGACGGAGTTCCGTTAAAGACAAAAGTGAAACACAGAAATGAGGGACACGTAAGTCTGTGAGTGTTTTTAGAGTATTACCATGAGATGAAAGCTTTCCCATTTTTTAAAATAAATTTACACAAAAATTTTTGAACTCTCGGAGACTCCGATAGAGAGAGTGAACATCGCTCCGCTGTTGATAAAGTCTCACACATCAAAGGTTTTTTAACCCCCGACTAAAAAAAAGGTGTTATAAGTTTAACGTGTGTGACTGTGTCTCTCTGTGGCATCGTTGCTCACAAACGGCTGAACCGAGTTTGTTCTAGATTTTTTTGTTCTTAGCAATGTATAAGAAAATTTGTTCAGTCGTTTGAAGATTATTAGCCCTTTTCTAGTTGATAAATAGATGTAAGCATCTTCCACGGGTCTGATTGAGTCGAGATTTGGTATTCTGTTACTTCAATGATATTAGTAAATCTTGACCTGATGCTGCGGCGTCATCTGGAATATATAAGATACCTAACTCCTCAACGAGTTACAGTAAAGATATCGCATTTGAGCTCATTTAAATGGTCTCAATGAATAGGTTACTTATGTCATGTGTTTATTAAATTTTCAATTTACCTCGTATTGTGATAAACAAACAATTAGCACACAGAGGGATGTATAAAAGAAAGATTTTTTTATTTAGTCCAGAGGTAAAAAATGACACTAAAAAATAATCAATTGAAAAATATGTTAATTTATTAGTTATAATAATCAAGGGCAATTTATTATAATCCCTTATGTTGGGTTAACTTTTTATAAATTTGTCTTTAATTTTAAATTATGTAGACTCTGTAATTTTGTGATATGGTGAAAACGAATATTTAAATATTTTTCAGCAATATATTTAATAACATTTATCTCATAATAATTGTTTTCTCATATCATCTCATAAATGACAATATTTTTTTAGAAAACGTAAAAAAATGACAATTTTTTTCATATTTAACCGATTTCGATGAAATTATGTACACAGGCTATTAATATAAATGTAATTCTTCATATGATAGAATATATAAAATGTCAATAATATCAGTAAAAATATAATCACGGGATGAATATAATTACTGCGTAACAAACGCGTCCGGAGTCACGCGCCACCACTAGTCATATATAATACAGTGATGTGCTTTACGTCAATGGCCTTTTAACACATTATTTGGTATTTACGGCATAGGTGTAGAACAATTTTATAACTAATAATATTTGCACCAAAAAAAGTATATTGGTAAATTATCACAAAATTTAATTACCAATATTTTATTACATACCCCATGTGAATCACTTGAAATATTTGCTTTAGTAGGTAGTTTTTCTTGAACGTTTAGTGACTCGAACAAAAACTAAAGAATAAAAAACATACTTGGAGGTAAAATATGGGAGGTAAATAATTTTATTAAAAAAATTATTTCGCAATCGTTATTTTGTTTTTTCGTCCTAAAAAGACATTAGAGCCACTCATGGTCATGTGTTATACCTTTTCAGAATCCGTATGTAATACGCCAAAACTTGTAATACAGGGTCACTTTTCGGTAGAGTAGTTTTTTTTCACAGTGGGGTCCGAAGTAAATAAAAGTTATGATTTGAGAATTATTTTTTTCGTAAAACTTAATATGATCTACGACACACCCAATAAACTACCATAAATAGCATGTCTAACGCAAGTACTCATCAGTACCAATCTAGTGAAAATTATAAAAAAGATACGGGCTGCAGATTTTTTCGAATTTTAATAAGAATTTGTAAAAAAAGTCAATTTTCTCATAAAAACACAAAATAAATAACTCTGCAGGACCTCCCGTAGAACAATTTTTTTGCAGCTAATGACCCCATCTAACCCCTAGGTGCGTTTGATCCACGACTTTTTGACCACCCTGTATAAAACATTGAGCTCGAAATGATTACTGCAAATTCCACTAGATTTAGACGGATTCAAGTTGGTTTCTTTCTACATTGCTCTATTATTTGTATCCAATGTTCCTTCCATACTTCATTTGCTGAAGAAAATCGATAAAATATAAATATGCATTGTTTATAATAAACTAGGTGTTCCTCACGGTTTCACCCGTCTTAAGTTTATCCGACAAACACTGCGCCGCTAACGCACCCGTGTAGTCTATCATGATTGATTTTCCCGCAAGTACAAGTTATTTAGATTTTTCATTATCTCCTAAAATATGTGTCCAAATAACTTACTATAAAGAGAAAAAAAATATCATAACAAAATTGTCTTTATGATGAAATAGGTTTTCTTCGTAAGGATCAATATGCCATGTCTAAAAATAATGCTTAAAAATCACTTTTTAATTTTCAACTAATTTTCGTCACAAAATACATTATTGTGGCTTATATATAAGAGATAGGCATATGCTATCGTTGATTTTTTTAGATATACTAAGGAACAATATTTTTAAATAACATTGTATTTTCGTATCATTAACGATTACGTCGGCGCACGCGAATAAAGCAGTTTGGGAGGGCCTCGACATCCGACTTACATAACACAAATCTATATTTAAGGCTAGCTGAGAGTTATAGCCTCATGTTAGATAGCCTATACTATTCCCCGTCAGTTTGGCTATCATACAAGGTATCCAGAAAGGGTATCGGGTATTTGTTTTCGCGCCATATTCGAAACGGGGCGTCTAAAGGGTGCGGGGAGGGGTTCGTGGCGTCCACCATTTTGTGGAGTTTAAGTCACGATGGAACAGTACTCGGGGACGCATCGCGCATTTTGCGTACGAGCGTATTATCGTAATGGTGATTCAATAGTGACTGCTCAACGTCTCTATCGTGCGGAATATCGTACACGCCACGCGCCAAGTGACGATAGCATTAGGAAATGGATCAGGATGTTCGAGAATACAGGTGCGACAGTTAAAATTCAAAACTCTGGTCGTCCTCGTTCAGTTCGCGATGAAGAAACAATTGAAGAAGTTGAGGCGTCGGTTCGTCAAAATCCGTCTTTATCCATCCGAAAGCGAAGCCAAGCGTTGAACATCAAAAAATCGTCTTTACATTCGATTTTAAAGAAAGACTTACATCTAAAAGCCTATAAAATTCAATTGGTTCAAGAATTGAAGGATACGGACTATGCTAATCGACTGAATTTTGCGAACGAAATGCTGCAGCGATTTAACAACTTTAACAACACTGAACAGCAGTGACGAAGCAAATTTTCACCTGAATGGTCATGTTAATAAGCAGAATTGTCGGTACTGGGCAGTGGAGAATCCGAGACGAAAGCATGAACGACTCCTGCATAGCCCAAAGGTCGTTGTTTGGGCCGCTATGTCTGCTAAAGGCATAATTGGTCCTTATTTTCATGAAGATCAACGAGGCCGAGCAATTAATGTGAATAGTGACCGTTATTGCGATATGTTGCGAAATTTTTTGGTCCCAGAGTTGCAGGAGTTTGCAGGCTTCAACTCAAGAACGTGGTTCCAGCAAGATGGGGCCACTTGCCATACCTCAAATGACTCAATGGAAGTTGTTAACGAATTATTCCCTAATAAAGTCATTTCGCGAAGGGGTAACATCAACTGGCCTCCCAGAAGCCCCGACCTTAGCCCGCTTGACTATTTTGCATGGGGATACCTTAAAAGTAAGGTTTATCAAAACAATCCGACGAATCTAACCCAGTTAAAGCAAAACATCCGGTCAGAAATGGCAGCAATATCGATAGCTATGTGTCAACGTGTTATCGCCAATCTTCGTTTCAGTTTAGAAGAGTGCCAGCAACGTAACGGTCATCATTTGGATAACATCATCTTTTCCAAATAATTCTCCAATTCATATGCTAATAATAAACAATAAACTTTTTTATTGCATACAAATAATTTTTGTTTCATTGGACTTACAAATACCCGATACCCTTTCTGGACACCTTGTATAAAAAAAAATATATTTTCGAATGCGACTGGTAGTTCCAGAGAATAGCTTGTTTAAACAAACTAAAAAACTCTTCCGCTTTATTATAATCATTATAGTATAGATTAGGTAAATACAGTGTGATCTCACAAATTACTATTAAACTACCACACTTTCAGGGTAATTTGTATGTTTAATAATTGGCAACATTAATCGGTTTAATGTTTTAATTTCATCACAATAATTTTATGTAAAAACTAAAAAATCAGATATAAATTACAAACTTACAGGTGATTCTCTGACTTTTCTTTATTTATCCACTATAGTTCTGACAATTTTTAAGAACACAAGACGTCATTTTTAAATATTTATGTAATTAGTTTAAAAACATCACACGTGCGAGGTCCGGAAACGTAATGTCAGGTGATTGACTTACTATGAGTTATTCACTTTTATCTTGGTCAACATTCGGTCCACCTTTTTTACGTCCATGTTTGTATAGTATTTTATTCACGGTAGTGGACAACAGAACTAATAGTGCAAACTTATTTAAGAAATTATTTGTGTTGTAATAAACTAACTTTAACAGATTGGTACAAAACAAATTAATACTAAATATCTGGGCGAACCGAGCTGTGCTCGGTGTCTTATATAAAAAAAAGAAAAACACCTATCTAGGTAAACTTGAAATGTAAAACATTATATAAATGCAAAGTTTCGTCGAAATCGTTGGAGCCGTTTCCCAGAAACCAATTACATATAAATATATATATTAGAATTGCTCACTTAATATATTATAATAAGAGTGCAAATATATGTAAAAAGTTTTACTGTCGATACGACATTAAAGACGGAATTTTGACTTTGCACATTATCTATCTATGTGTACTTATTTTAATAAGAAGATATAATAAAAACTAGGTAGTTTTGAACTGATTTATATAAATGCAATTACACCGCGGTGACCCAGATAAAATTCCAGGTCTATTAGGTAGTGCATAATAACAGAATTTAGTTTCTGGATAATCATGGTTTTTAACTAATCACTCACGAGTACAATAAAGTTCTTGGTTTGGGTTCCAAAATTATCTATCTACGTTATAATTGAACAAAATCTATAAACATATAAAATAATCTTACAACAGCCTATTAAGCTTTACTAGCTGTGTTCGCGACTTCGTCTACGTGGTCTATTTCGTGAATGAATATCAGCAACTAAATAAAAACCTCACATCACCTCAATCTCATTTTATGGTATTTGACCATATAAGCTTTGATAATACCCAAATTAAATAATTTTAAATGTTAACCGATGTCACAGTTTAACAATCATACAGATATTATCCAAAAATATAAAGACAGTACTGCTATGCTCGAGGTCCTGGGTTCGATTCCCAGGTCGAGCAAAGTATTATTGGATTTTTCTATGAAATTTTCAATAGCATCTCCGAGTTTGGATTTGTGCCCGATTAATGGCTATAGGCTCGCCCCCCATTTCATGGGACCTAAAACCATACACGACGAAATGTGGATGTACATTATTACACCTCTGCCTAACCCTTGGGCGGATACAGTCGTGATCGTATTTATCATCATTATATATATTAACACGTAAGAAGAAAACTTCGGACTCCATTTTAAGTGTATTGCGTAAATGTAACTGTAAAACACAATTGAAACTTCTCATTGATTTCCTTAAAACATTTTTACCTACTTATTACTTTATTATTAACTACAATTTTGGTAAAATATTAAGTTAATTATCAACACTGAAAATAGAATAACCACTAATTATAATGTTTAATTGGTAAAAAAGGCATAATAAATAATTGAAAATATCCTGAAAGTGTTTACATATACCTGCAACACTAAAATATTCCACATTAATACCGAAAATAAATCCAAGATTTCTGAATGTATAATATGTTTTATTTAATTAAACAGTTATCAATCATCGGTCAATTAACCGTTTTGATTAACTTTAATATTTACTTCACAGGATACAAATTCGTTTTCTATATAAATAAGCTCAAGAAGGTATCAGTGAACACCGTTCCATTAACAGAATAATGGAAACATCTACAAGAGGAAAATAAAATGTGGGAAAAGCTATTCCAGTTACCTAGGTGGTCATTTGTAAGCGGCCGAGAAAAATGCTCACTCGCCCAGAAAAAATAATCGAGAGAGCGATGTGACGTACTCACAGGATGTAGGTACCCATCTATCTGCCCTCGATGTCTGTAGCTTCCGAGTTGTTAAACGATCTTTCTTAAATAACAAGTATACACTTCATAATAATGCTTAAAATTGGAACTGTATACCAATTACTAGCAGTCGCCGACGACTCCGTTCGTGTTAATTACAATATAAAAATAAACATAATAATAATAAAATATATATATGACACTCAGGGCAAACATAGCTTTTTTTTAAGTTTTTTGTAGAAACAGTCAGTAGTTCCAGATATTACCCCAAACAAACATACAAAACTTTACCTCTTTATAAAGAGTTTATTTTATAACAAGTTATATAATTGACGAATCTAACGCTTGACTTAAAAAAACTTTTTCTTTTTATTTTGTTCCCAGACGTCGTACTTAAATATTAAATAGCCTATGTCACTCCCACAATTAAGACGAATCTAACGACACTTCGTTTATGTACTAAAATCCATCAAACTGTTTAGGATACAGAGCATGCCAAAAAAATTGAAACATAACACTCCTTCTTCGCAGTCTACCCGACTATATATATACATACTAGCGACCCGCCCCAGCTTCGCACCGGTACAATTTACAAAATGGTGTATATTTATGTTTAAAAAAATCCTAATTTAGAGTTTATCGGTTTAATATTGATAGATCATAACTTTATAACTGCTTCTAGCCTAGTGGTCCTAAACGTGACTGTGATACTCGAGGGCCTAGGTTTGATTCCCAGGTCAAGCCAAGTGTTATTGGGTTTTTCTGTGGAATTATTAGTACAGGCTCGGAGTTTGGCTTTGTGCCCGATTAATGGCAATAGGCTCGCCCCCTATTACATGGGACCTGAAACATACCCGGTGAACTGTGGGTGAACACCTCTGCCTAACACTTCGGGGATACAGACGTAATGATATGCTATAATTATAACTTCAAATTTACGAATAGTGCGCTTAGCTTGCGACGCGCATTTTTTGACTACTTGATTACAAATAATTGAATTTTCTCTACTATACAAAAACCTAATTGAAATGTATTGTATATATAAATAAACCTTTCGTAAAAAATCCGTTGTGTAGTTTAAAAGATCTAAGCGTACATAGGGGACAGACAGCAGGAAGTGACATTACTTTATACTATGTATAGAAGAAGAGTAAATAGTCGAAATCTGTACATTGAAGATATTTGAGCAAAAATAATACGGAAATACAATCGTGAACATAACACATTTCGATAGTTTTTAATTATTTTTTTGTCTGTCTGTCTATCGGTATGTTTGAACGCCAATCACGCAAAAACTACTGGAGTGAATTTAATTAAATCTGGTATAGTTGTAGTTTATAATCTGAAGGTACATTTAGAATGCATTTTATTTACACGTATGGATATTTGTAAGGTAATAAATTGAGTTTAGGTCATGTAATTTTGTAATTTATTTAGTGAAAACAAAGTGAAAAGATACCAAATTATTTTATCTTATCAATATTAAAAAATGGAATAAATGGAAACGTATGTAACGTGTTTAATCGTTTAAATAAATCAGAAGAAAAAATTACATTTAAATTGATAATTTTTTTAAATAAATTTTTGATGTTGCATTTTTTACTTATTTTGGAGAAAGCTAAAAAAGTTGATAACTCAAAAATGGTTAACTTTAGCATAATGTATAAGGGGTTAAAATTATCGCAAATAGTCACCCCTGTCACCTCATAACAGGAATACGTCGAATTACCAATAACCCCTGTATATAAACGAAGTTACGAAGAACGAAGTTACAGGCGCCAAATTCAATTAAAATTAAAAAAATATTTTTTCCTTTAAAATTGTAGGCAGATTTATTGTTGCGTAGAGGTATAACATGCCTCTTCTTGAATTGCACCGACAGTATTTCTATGGAACGATAAAATGCCACTGGACGCAAAAGTAGATATTAAATTTAATGTTCAATCTCGAAACCTTAACATCTGTAACCTCAACAAAAAATAAAATGACACGATATTATAATTTAATATTTTTTATGCATTTCTTGAAGTATGCTGAACACTTCATTTTAAAATTAATCAAAAATATTTTGTACAGGTAATTACCGATAAAAAAATTACATAGCTACAACAAATTCACATGAAGAGAGTTCTTACAGAGTGTAAACTGCTTTGGTAATAAAATTCAGGCTATCATTATACAAATGAAATTGAAGTAATTGTTAACACCTTACTTTGATCAATTTTTATAATAAAAGTAAACTAATTCGTTACTATGGCGAAGACTTTTCCTATTTAGCATTCCCAAAATTCACATAAAATTTAAGTTTATTTTTAATCTAGGTACTAATTTACTGTACAATACTTACACAAGTCGCAAACAATTCAGAAAATCACAAAGTTGTAAAGAAAATTAATTGTTCGACATGTTCTTGCCATGATATTTTAATATGACATTAATTTCATCTTTTGAACACAATGAGAGCCATACTAATGGCATGCTTTTAACGTAGCTAGAGGCGAGCTTGCCGCCACAGCTGAAAGGTTACATTAACGTGTAAGCTCGCGAGCCTTGTCCCGGGAACAGACGCGTTCGTTACGTGTTGTAAAGCTACGAGGCAAGGGCGCTACGATTGGCAAAAGGCAGCGAAGCGAGCGACGACGGGAAGCGCATGGGTCGCACTGACTCCGTTCACCGTTCCTAGCGAATAATCCATACCCGAGAGACGGAGAGGCTGTATTTACCGGACCGAAGGGCGGTCGGGCGAGTCAGCTCCGGCTGCTCTCTACACCGGGCGGACGCGGCGCTCATGGCTACGTTGCATGTTACGCGGGCTACGCTTTTTAAGTTTTAACACGGCACATATAAAGTTAGGTATGTTTAAATACTGATTATTTATCTTAAGAGTCGAATCGAAGAGAATCTTAAGACAGGTCTTTTTAAGAAGAAATCTTAATCAATATTTAAAAAAAAGTTCGTTGATTTGGTATTTGTGTAGATGCTTGATTAAATATATTGTGAGTTTTATGAACATGGATAGCTGTATGTTCCAATTTTTTTTTAAATATATAAAAATATGAATTAATTAAATAAATTATGAATTATACAGTAATAGTTTTAATTTTGTTTTACTTCCTAACAAATCCCAAAATAGGTATTTTATGTTTCTAAATACATTTAGAAAAAATAAAATAACATATTATGTGTTCATGTACTAGGGACATTCATACTATCAAATTTAATATCGCCAATCGTCTGTTACTTGCCATTATTTAGAACAACGTGAAAAAGTTGCGTTTCCACGGTATCTCGCTTCCAAAGATACAGATTTTTTTTTCAGCGGTCTCTTTTTAAGTGATGTTAATCTTCGACTATTTCTGTTAATGCTGGTGTGAAAGTAAAATGTTATAAAAATATTTCTCCTGGCTTAGACAGGGTAAGCTAAAATATAATTTACTATCAACTAATTATAGGTATGCATTTTGCGGTTGTATATTGTGCCCCACGTCACCAGTAGTACAACTCCCCGTCATTCATTCTTAGTCGGTACTAAACATACCATTTAGATTATACGATGTTTTCTTAGCAATTCAATTTGATTCTTGCAATCATAGCAATGAATTGTAATTGAAATGTAAAGAGAAATTGCAAGTGCGGGGAAAATATTTTGGAATTTAAAAGATACTAGATTGTTCTAGGTATATAAATTAAGAAAATTATTATGGATTGCTGCTTACTAACGAGTATCAGACGAGGAAATAAACACATCGCGTGAAAAACAAAATAAAGTCCTGTCGGCGGATCTAGTATAAAGAGGACTATCACTACCGGATAGATAATTTAAAAATACCTCGTATCTCTTTTAGAAACCAAACAAAAGTAACTGAAGCCCTTAGCTACTCACTACAACTAAGTGGCGGAGGACAGGGCATGTTGCCAGAATGAGTGATGAACGATAGACGAACCGACACTACACGGTCTGGTTCAACAAGTGCTAGAAAGAGAGAAAAACGCGATGGGGAAATGACATAAAAAACTAGTAGAGAAGAAATGGCTGTTGGAAACCAAAGATAGAAAACATCGCTGGATTAGCCTGGAAGAGATCTTCACGTTAAGCTTTACAAGTTTTATGTTGCATGAGATTACTTATTACGTTACATTATATTTATAGTAGGTAGTATTTTTTTTATTTCCATTATTTGACATTATATCTTTACTAACTGGCTCCACAGATATTGTTCTGCTCTATACGTACAGTAGTCAACGAGCACACCGCCGCGCCTTATAGTGTTCAGGGTTAGCACAAAAATCTTCTCCAATAAAACCACTTAGATTTACCTACTTTATTTGTGATTTAACTATACCTATAGTTACATATAGGCTACCATATTAATTAACTGAATGCCTATACTTCTTAAAATTATTTTGTAATGCAAAGAATACAATGACTTTTATTTTAAAATAAAATAAATTAGATTTACTGGAGCGCGTTTTTTTGTATGTTGTTGTCTCTAGTCTCTACTATACGATAACAATAAATAACATTCACGTGACTGGTTTATTAGTTGCTGCATTACACTAGGTGGCTCAGCTTTACACCTAACGAAACTAGCGATTTAGACCGCATATTTGTTTTTAGGGATTTTGAAGCACAACACACAAAAATGTACTATACAAAAAAGAATGAAATATAAATTTCACGCTCAGTTACTTCGTTCCGATCGCAGCTATCAGTGCCGAGTCCTGTTTGTTTATTGACCATATCCTTTTTGTCCAAATGGCTTTTGAGAATGATTTAATGCTTGCGCACTCGGATCTCGGTCCGATTCGGAGCATTTTTATTCATAGCCGCATACAATAATACCTCTCTTGCAAAGTTTACTTTATAATGGATTACTTTCTGTAGTTATAAACCGAATAGTTTTCGCTTATTTCGAACACAATAAATTAAAACTATTTTTATTTATTTATAAGTAGCATGGCAAAGTGATGGAACTGTGGCTGACGGTAAGCACAGTACAATCCCAGAAACAGTAGCGACCAACGAGATATCAATTAATATCCATCGCCACTCGTCGGCGTTGTGCCGAACTGCGTAAATAGAAACTGGATATGCAGGATATGCACCGGCTGGTCCGAAATGCGACGCACATATAACAATCTATGACGGGTTATTCACCATTTGTATAGCGGTCGCGACCCAGCTATGCTGTACAGCCCTAACATCTTGCTATCGACATTTCCTCGTTCGCTACGCAGCTCGGTGCACCATTTGCAGGTGAGGTTGGTTCGGGTATCTTAAGTCTTAAAGGGCTCCACTGACTTACAGTTTACCTGCTGCCTTTCTTCTGATCAGTCGGCCTTCCGTCCAAGGTAAATATAGTCGACTCATTAAGCGATTCTTGCCAGCCGACAATGGTCGAATATCGGCTCTGTTAATTGTCTATGTCCACGCACTGGCAGGCGGCTATCGGAAGGCGATAATCGGCAGTCGGTGCAGCAGCAAATGTTATTACGTAAATAACTATGTGCAATTTAATATGTGCATACAATTTTGGCTGTGTATATGAAAACGACATTCGGCTAAATATTCTGTCCAATATAATAGATAGAGGTATAATAAAAAGCTCAAGCTTAAACAATAATTACAAAAATGGCTAAAATGCAGATCAGAATTCGCTTCCTATCAACATCCAACTAGCCAACTCTCGGGATTCCTTCAAGTATTCGCTACGTAGGTTTTACATGGAGCAATTGAATATTGCCTACATTTTTTTTTTTAAATAAATATTTTGCACACCTTGCATATTACCTTTCTCTTGCTCCTCTGGAAGACTGGCAGAGAATGCTTTTTGGCATTAAGTCCTCCATTAGTACTTTTTTGTGCCATAAAGAATATAATAATAATAAAAATAAATAATAGGTAGCTTATGCTATATTTTTCTAACTGCGTTTTTATGTAATAAGTATAACGAGTATCTTTACAAGCTAACTGCAAGTGTGTGTTTTATTTGGCCTTGTGGTTATGGACTGTCCGGCCGATACCTGTCGACTGAGACTTGTGGTCACACACTCACAGTTCGCTTATGCCGTCAGTCCAAAACCTTAATAGAAACTGTAAGTGTGTGATTCGACAGGCTAATATCTGCCGGTCAAGCGTTAGTGAGTAAGGCCCTTAAGAAGTTATTCGAATACACCTTTACACCCAAGTTATAAATAAGTATAAATGAATGATCTATATTACCTATTGTATATAATATCTACATATGTATATACTTATATAGGTGGTATCCGCGACTTCGCCTGCGTATTTTTGGATATACACAAACTAATCTCGGAACACGACAAAGCAAAAAAATCATAGAAGAGCTTATCACTAAGTGTATGGTGGTTGCAATCCCTACCATCCCACTGTATACTGCATATACACCAACTGATCTCGGAACATAATAAACCAAAAAATCATAGATGGGTTTATCACTATGTGTATTGTGGTCGCGATCCCTACCATCCCGCTATATTACTGCTTATGCACCGGCTAATTTCGGAACACGATAAACCAAAAGAAAATCATAAATGTGTTTACCACTACGTGTATGTGCTATCGTAATTATATGCCAATATGAATCCAACCTATTAACCGTCCCAATACCTACAGGCTTTAGGGAAGATTATGTGAAAAATGTGAAACCCCTTTTATTTATTACCAAAAGTATAAATATAAATTTTCCTATCCCTAATTTGAGACACGATGGGTTCTTCATACGACCTTTCAATTTTTATTTTCGTGACATAAGATACTCTATGTCCTGTTCTAAGGTCTAATGTATCTTTATACCAAATTTTTACTTGAAATTTTATACAACTTTTCATCCCCTATTTTCAAGTTTTATTTTTACGACAAAATTTAGCTTTTGTCCTTCTCATTGTCTGTCTGTTGTCATTTTTATGCCAAAATTCATGAAAATTGGTTTGATGGGTTCTTCGTACAAACTTTCATCCCCTACATTATAGCTTAAAGTTTTATTTTTTTGCGACAAAAAGTAGTTTTTGTCCTTCTCCAAGCTCCAATATTTTTTTAAAATCAAAATTTATTAAAATTAGTTTTCATGAATTCTTCTTACAAACTGTTTCCTCCCTTAAAGTTTTATTTTCGTGCCAAAATTAGCCTATATCCTTCCTTATCCAAGGTCCAATCTACCTGTATACCAATATTTAGCAAAATTGGTTCAACGGTTTAGACGTGAAAACGTAACAGACAGAGTAACTTTAGAATTTTTTATACTAGTATGGATATCATATAAATAAGTACAAAGGAATGAAATCTGTTTTATATTGTTTGATGAGAAACGGCACTGTATTATCTCTGTCTACCTAATTCGTGATACATGAGTAGGTACATCAACATTTTCCGAAAAAAAAACAACGTTCAATAATTCCCTTTATTTTCATTTTCAACAGAGTAAAGACAGTGCCTTTCTAATCCAAATTTACGCGTTGACTTTTTAAGATCCTTCATTGAATTTCATCTAATGTATTCACACATAAAATATTTACTGATTTGGTAAAAGCACTTCGGCACAACATAGAATACGTTTCTTTAAGTGTTTTCAAGAGTGATCAAATATAAAAAGATTTTTGATAAAGAAGTAACGGAATTTAGTAAAGGCATTAGAATTAGTTATGGCTAAATTTTTTAAATTTAAGTTTGCTAATGTTTTTCTTTTGATATTTCACTGGGTGATTATAAGTAAGACATTGCCCATTAATAATGACAATGATCTAGAATGGATGTCCTCCTCAATTTGTCTTTGTTATCGTTTTTGTCATTGTTAGTCCCTATCTCTATACTGGCTTGCAAATATCTGGTGGTGTTGATTGCACTAGCTACTCCAGAAACTAAATATGGCGCGCCGATGCTTGTAGTTATGAAGGAGTTTTTAATTTTTAAATATCGACATAAAATATATATACCACCTCGCTAAAGCCATTGTTTCATTTATCTTCAGTAAGTCGTGCCTCGTGTTCGTGAGATTTGTATAGGTGTCTTACTTTTTATTCGTCACTCCTAGACATTAAAACAAGATACTTTAAACAATAAAATATATGTACATTTTATATATTTTATTATTTTACTATAATCTAAAACAGGAATCACCAAATGGTGAACCGCAGTCCGCATCCGGACCGTCGATTTATTTTGTGCGGACCAGAGTAAAGCCATATATTAAATAAAAAATAGTATGAAAATCGAAGAAAATATCAGAAAACATGCACGTAATAATTTTATATTTGGCGGCAATTTGTCGTCTCTGTTATAACTAGATGTGTACTATGCAAGAAGTGATCAAACTAGAAATGTTAAAGTAACGTCAAACTATCACAGAATCATCGTAGATTTAAACTGTTTCTTGGCGAAATTAATGCGCCATAAAACAATTTACTGCTGCAAAACAATGTGAGATGGTTAAGCAAAGGCTGAGTTTAAACAAAATAAATGAAATTTTAAGTTGGAAAACATTCATTTGTATGTACCACTAGTTAAATGTCAGTAATTGATAATACCACTAATTAAGTTCTCTAAACAAAAAGTATATGTGACTACTATAACTTGCTTAGCATACATTTTTAACAATATCAACGACCTGAACGTTAAACTTCAAGAGAAAGAATAACTTGTATTGGAATACTATGTCGAAGTAACAAATGTTTCACGAAAAGTTGACAACCTGAATAACTCCAAATAATCGAAGAAAGCTTTAAGCCACACTGCGACAGTATTTCATATTTTCAAACCACACCACGACTGTGTTATATTTTCAAAATGGACCTTCAATAAAACTAATTGGTGATATCCGATGATCGGAACCGGGGTCTGACAGCGCAAGTTGTTTATGTTTTTTTCTCTCTATGTAACTTCGCGGTCGACAGCTATCAGCTGTCACTTAATTTTTCGAGAAGTTATGTTTTTTT
The DNA here is from genome assembly GCA_033032175.1 of Saturnia japonica. NCBI lineage: Eukaryota > Metazoa > Arthropoda > Insecta > Lepidoptera > Saturniidae > Saturnia > Saturnia japonica. The sequence goes on from CM065305.1 coordinate 12,264,673, forward strand.
ATTAAATCGCGATAATATTTGACATTGCCGTGTTTAATTATTGTCAGTTGATTATATACGCGTTTGTTGGGCTATGGGACGAGATATATTCTCCCTATATTACGGCCGATCTTGTTTATCTTGAAAATCAGTTTTCCAGTTGAAGACGCGCGTACCTCCCTTTGATAACATCACGAAAACTTATTGTAATTGTTTGTTTGAAGTGTTGAGACATGGATATTGATTGATACATACGTTATATTAGAACTTATGCTATGTTATATTGTGTAAACTTGAATTCTTGCCCTGAGACGAGTTGGTGTGAGAAGTCAGTGGATTAAGACATGACCTTGACCCCTTCCCATCTTTCCCTTGACTGATACCGATGAATCGTGGAGCTTCTCCTGTCAGCGTATACACCGACAGTGGTGAGTAATTTGAATTATCATAATTTATCAGCCCTGCGAAACCTGCAGGCCATATATGTGTCATACCACACTCCATCGAGGATTCAGATGACATGTCTTCCACCGCACTTAAATATTAATCTTTGAACACCTGATGGAGATCAAACACAGCACCAGATCTAAAAGCATTATTAAATAACTAATAAAGATGACCCGTGAGAATATTTTGCACATTAAGAATGTTAACAATGTAACAGCTGTCATGTTAGTTAAACAGGCAGTTAATAGACAGCGTCCTGAATATATTTTTATTAACATCAACATCAACAATATAAACTTTTCTATTTGTCTATAGCTCGGAAAATATTCTTTAAAATTATGTTTTAATAATTAATTTATATAAAGAATTAACGGGAAAAAAATACTTTTTAGAAAATAATATTAATGATGATTTTTTTGCATTATAATATCATAATATTAAGGATCTAATATATCTAAGTAGAACGTTTAATAATCAAACAACATATAAACAAAATATAAACAAATAACTATATAGGTACTTACCGTTAAAGCCCGTAAATACTATGACTTTATTACGGTACAGAAAAACACTCGGTATAGGCACCTTGATATTTATTAATAATTTATAAGCGCATGTTTCGGTTCCGCTAACGTATGAAAAAACTATATGAAAAGGTACCTCTATTTCGCGATCACAAACAGACACTTTAATTTTTTTATGTCTATAGTTTTTCCCTCTATGTAACCTCGCGCTCTACGGTCTGTCACTTCTATCAATGTGCTCTTCGCCGCGCCGCCCGTTTTGATTTGTTTGAGAGGTAATGCGTTTTGACCGGCTCGCGATATAATTTGTCCATTACCTACGTGCGTGTTTGGGCCACGGGACGAGATATTTCCCGTATAGCGGCCACTTGCTTGTCTTGAATGTCAATGTGCCGGTTTGAGTTGCGCGTAGGCCGTGACAATTAAGATAAAACCTCTTGTAATTGTTGTTTTGGACTGTGTTTGGCCCACGGGATACGGTCATTTGTTGTATTTTGATATTGAATAAACTTGTAATCTCGCCACGAGACAAATTGGTGTGAGAAGCTGGTGGACGATGACTTGACTCGACTTTGCTTCCTATCCCTTGACTGTTATTGGTGGATTGTAGAGTTTCTCCCGCCACCGTAGATACCGACAGTGGTGAGTTTATTTGTGTTACTATAAAGTGTTATAAACTTACCAGCTCTGCGAAACGCTGGCTATCCGTTATGTCAACCAACTCTATTGAGGGTTCGGATGGTCAAAGCTTCCACTGTGAGTAATCGTTTATTCTTGAGCCCTCGATAGAGGACAAAACAGATAATAGAAAAAGTTTAGACTAACAGTAGATCAAGAAACAGCCAAAACAAATAAAACTTTGAAATTTGTATAATATTAGGTCCTTACATATGAAATTGGTATTTTGTACGGGAGGAATATAAAGTCAATTTTTTATTTGTAAAATATTTTAAATTAATCAATGTATGCACCGTTGTTATCTATGCACTTTTGCAACCTAATAGATAGTTCATTGATCCCTTTACTAAAAAAAACCATGGGGGCGAGAATCAATAAACTCTTTGAAGGCGGTTTGGACTGCCGCATCGGAGTTGAATTTTTTTCCTTGTAAGAAGTTATCCAAATTCCGGAAAAAATGGTAATCTGTTGGAGCAAGGTCTAGGGAGTACGGTGGATGTCGCAGACATTCCAATTGTAGCTCATCTAACTTAGTGGTTGTTTGTTGTGCAGTGTGTGGTCTTGCGTTGTCGTGAAGCAGCAGTGATCTAGAGCGATTGACCAATCTCGGTTGTTTAACAGCTAGTTCTTCCTTCATGGTTTGCAGTTGCTGACAATAGATATCTGCCGTAATCGTTTGGCCACATTTTAGAAAGCTGTAGTGAACGACACCGGCGCTAGTCCACCAAACACTCACAAGTAACTTTTTCTGAGTCAATTTTCGTTTAAGGCAGGATTTGGTTGGGTCTCCAGGGTTCAGCCATTGCGACGAGCGCTTCCGATTATCGTACAGTCTCCACTTTTCATCACAAGTAATGATTCGATTTAAAATCGCTTCATTATTGAGTCGCTTGAGCAAAGTAATACAGCAGTCGACGCGTGTTTGCAAGTTCGATTCACTCAATTCATGAGGTACCCATCGTTAAAGTTTTTTTACTTTCCCGATTTGCTTCAAGTGGATTAATACAGTTTTATAACTTACCCCGAATCCTGCAGTTATCTCTGAAGTGCTTTGTGATGGATCCGCTTCCACAATAGCCTTTAATTCTTCATTTTCCACTTTGGTCTCCGGCCGTCCACGAGGTTGGTTCTGAAGGACGAAATTTCCCGAACGAAAACGTTGAAACCAAAAACGTACCTTGCTATCTTTTCAACACCTGCGCCGTACATTAATCCTTCGATCTGTTTCTGCAGCACTGGTACCACGGTAGAACTCGTACTCGATAATACCGATATTTCATGTTTTCCATTGTGCGGTAATAAGCGACGCCAAAGAAAAAAATAATGAGAAAAAACAAATGAATGACTGTTTTCAAAACTCAAATGTACCAGCTAAATGAATTTATAAATTTGAATTTGGAATTCTTAAGTAAAGAGGAGATATTTCAGATTAAAGTGGTCAGTACGATAAAACTCTAATTTCATATGTAAGGACCTAATAGGTTACTTTTATAAGGTAGGTCGGGGTTCATACTTAGAGAAAATTTCGTAAACAAACTCTTAATTACTTACCCTTATTTAACTACTCTTAAACAGGTGAAAATATTATGAATTAACAATATAAAGAATATACAATATTTCGCTTATAAATATAATATATAACACAGGCCGTTAAAAAAAAACAGTACCTTCTTATCTTTTTTATCACAAACAATGAAAAAGATATTTGAGTACATTAAAAAAGTTCTTATTTTTAGGTTTTCGCTAGAACTACATTGACTGATATAAATATGTATCTATTGTGTTCACTGTAAGTGTCAAAAATCTGTATTCTCGAATATCGTGTTGCTGAGTACAGTGAGTACATACAATACAATCTCTGCGAAACATAAAGAACAGACAGAGAGGCGCAAGTATATATTCGAACTTAATCCACTATAAGCCTACCTAAAAGTAAGTTTGCTATGAGAATATTGTATAAGTACTGCGCTTAAATCTTAAGCTGCTTATACGAAAGTGTATGCTTTATAATATATCCGCACCTCCGCTCAAATAGTGTCATAAGTCAAAAAAAATATAAGCGAGAAAAAGAGGTTTTAATACGACTGGATACTTTATTTCAATTATATGCTACCTTTGAGGTTATGGGTCTATTGTGAATAAAAGGACGTTCACAATATTTAATGCTTGCTAAATTAATAGCGCTTGTTTTATTCTTGTTTCTTACAAAGTTACAGTAGTTCGTAGTAACAATGTGGTTTCTTAATAACGTTCTTGACTGTAGTTTGCTTGTAGATTCGCTGCTTGCTGTTGCTGGTGTTGTGGTATTTCTCGAACTGATCGCAGACTCGTTGCTTGCTGTTGTTGTAGTGTTTCTCGAACTGATCGCAGATTCGCTGCTTGCTGTTGTTGTAGTGTTTCTCGAACTGATCGCCGATTCGCTGCTTGCTGTTGTTGTAATGTTGTGGTGTTTCTCGAACTGATCGCAGTACTGCCGCCCTCTCCGCTATATTTAACCTAGCTCTTTGCCTCGCAACCGGTAGTGCGATGGATTCCGTGCGGGGCGTCGCTCAGCCAATGAGCGCGCACGCCCTGTGTGCGCGCTCTCGGCAGTACCATGAGTCACCATGCCAGATGTTCCGAGTCTGGCATGGTTCATCCTTACAACTAGTGAAATTTATACATTTAAACTTACAACTAGCTATATTCTTATTCTAATCGTTTTAAAATACACATATTCACACATATTCAGTTCATATTATTATATCTATTCCTAACACGTATTTATAAACCTTATTCCTAACACGTATTATTTTATTTACTTGTTCATTTTATACTATTAGACTATCGTTATTCGCTCGCCCCGCTCGCTGTCCGCAACAGTTCTCCCCCCGGCGTAGCCTGCGCAGCCTCACTCTCCTCTCAGGACGGCGAGCTTCGTCGTCGGGCGCCGGAACACACCGCTCCTCGTCTTCACGTCGGCGCTCCGCACTCCTCCATCTGGTCCGGTGTAGGTTCTCGTGATGATTCCGCGCGGCCAGGTGTTGCGCGGCAAGGCGGAGTCGACAACCACGACCAAGTCCCCGACGTTCAGAGGGCGCGTGCTGTTGGCTGAGTTCCCGCGTGGCACCAATGTAGGGAGGTACTCCTTAACCCAGCGCCGCCAGAAATGATTGGCGAGCGCCTGGGTTGCTCGCCAGGTACGCCGGTCCGCCGTGTCGCAGGTCCCCGTCGTAGGCATACCCGTCGAACTCCCAAGCAGAAAATGGTTGGGAGTGATCGCCTCTGGGTCCCGCGGGTCGATGCTCACGTGCGTTAGAGGCCGCGCGTTAATCGAATGCTTGGCCTCCGCGAGCACGGTTTGGAGCACCTCTTCTTTAGGCGCACGCTCGTTCAAAGTGGCGGCGAGCGCGGTTTTTACCGACCGCACTAGCCGCTCCCATGCACCTCCCTGGTTAGGCGCGCCGGGCGGGATGTAGCGCCACTCGATGCTGTGCCGTAGCCCCTCCCCCCGTAGCGCAGGTGCCCATTCGGCGTAGGCGGCGCGTAGCTCGGTGTCCGCCCCACGGAAGTTGGTCGCGTTATCGCTGTAGTGGCTGAGTAAGCCGAGCGGGTCATAGATTGACATAACCGCACTCAGAGCTTCTCGCTTTGTAGGTGCCCGCTTGCGTGCGCGTACATCGGCTGGTACCCGATGCATGGACGTGTTAAACCCTAGTTAATCCGTAGCTGCCTTCCAGTATAGGCCCAGGATCTTTTCTTGTTCATGCCCGCCAAGTTGTGCGGGCGATCGTGCGCGTAGCTCGTCCGATGTTCCACTGAGTACGCTCGCTCGGTTGCTGCTCCATCCGCGTAACGTAAAGCCGGCTACTGCGTGGACTTCTTGTATTTCCCTTATAGTGTGGATAGCTGTTTCTTCATCGTCGTAGCTATCCACCAGGTCGTCCATGTAGTGGCTCTGCGTTATTGCCTTGAACACGTCTGGATGCGTTCGTGCATGCTTTTCAGCGTTGCGGTCGCGTACACTGTGTGCTATGAACGGTGAGCTTGCTGCGCCGAATATCAACGATCTCATTTTATATTTCTGTGGCGGCTTGTTCCGGTCGTTGCCTCGCCACAGAAATTGTTGTGCCGGCTGATCCGCTTCGCGTATTCGTATTCTCAGAAACATTTCCTCTATATCAGCAGTGACGGCGACGGGCTTCTCTCTGAACCGGAATAAAATCCCCTGCAGCGGTCGTAGCAGGTCCGGTCCCTCTAATAACTCGTCGTTTAAACTCGTAGTTCCACTGCGTGCTGCGGCATCGAATACTACTCGTAGCTTGCCGGGTTTGTTCGGGTTGAATACAGCGAAGTGAGGTAAAAACCAGCTGATGTTGCTAGTCTGTTCGTGTCCCTCGCAGCGTACGGCGTAGCCCTTCTTAAACAAGTTTTTGATCTGACTTGTATACGCCGCCGCAAACTCTGTGGAACGATCCATTTTCTTTTCTATCGAGTGAAGTCGTCGTAGCGCCATATTGTAGCTATTAGATAGTACTACGTCGTCGCGGTGCCACGGGAGACCTACTTCGTAGCCTTCACTGCGTTGTTGGATCGTTCCGTCGAGTATTCGCGTCGCGCGCTTGTCGGCGTCGCTGATTCTCGGTTCGCGGGCTACGCCGAGCGCGTCTATTTTGAAGTGCCGTTCTACGAGCTCGTGTAGGCTTTCGTTCCGGATCTCGCTGCCAGTGTTGCGTTCAGGTGCGTATATGTGTAGCAGGGCTTCGCTGTGGCCGATGATCACGTGTGGTGCGGTTCCGTGCACCACCCAACCCAGTTGAGTTTTCGACGCCGCCGGCTGGTTCGGTTTGCCGACACGTAGCTCTCTGGATACGATCATCTCCCAGTGGTCCGTACCTATCAATATACGCTGCCTCGCCTTCTCATAGCACACCTGCTTCACTTTCAAATTGCGCAAGTGAGCGTGTTGGAGTGTGCTTAGGGACACTGTTTGTTCGCGCAGTCGGAGTCCTTTTATCGTTCGAGCTCGGAACTCGTGCTTCTTGTTGCCGCCCGGTTCGTACAACTTCGCTTGTACAATTTGGCTATTCGTGTACTCTTTGCCCATATTGACGCCTTGTAGTTGCAGTGGATGTGACGGTCCATGCGCTCCGATGTCCTTGGCCAAGTCCTCGTCGATTAGTGATATAGTCGAGCCCTCGTCCAACAGAGCGTACGTGTTCACCGCTCCTTTGGGGCCCGATATAGTCACCGGACAGATTTTTAGTATAATCTGTCTCGGTTCTATAGTTGTTGCGACAGCCATTACCGTCTCGCTCGTTGACGGTGTCACGTTGTTCTGAGTTTGCTCTTCGCTATTGCTTGGTGTGTCGTTGTGAAGCGACGAGTGATGCGGACGACGACAGGAGTTAATACCGCACGGCTTTCCTTTGCAGTACACACGACGATGGCGTTTGTCAATACATTTGAAACAGACGCCTTTGCTCTTCACTAGCTCCCACCGTTGCTCGACGTTCAGTGCCTTGTATTGCGGGCACCGAGACAACGGATGGGGCTTATCGTAGCTAGGACACAGATGTTCGGTTTCTGTGTCCACCGTAGCAAAGACGTTCTGTCTCTTTCTGGCGGCGACTTGCGGTGTGGCAGGCTTCAATACTTCGCGTCTAGAGGTCGCTGTCGAAGCGGTGGCGGGCGTATATGTGTGTTTTAAAGCACGGCTCGCTTCACGCATTAGGAAGCGTGATAATACAACGACCTCTGGATCCGTTGTTCCCTCGTTCTCTTCTGCATAGTCGCACCACCGGGACTTCAGGTGTGGGCTAAGTTTTTCTAACACTTCCCGAGCCAGCATCGGGTTGTACAGGTAGCTCCGCTTGTCGAGATTTAGTAAAACACAGACTATGTTTTGTAGTTTTACTGCGAACGCGTTCAGTTCGCTTGCGGTAGCTCCCGGTCGTGGTAATTTCCGCATATCATCCAGCGCCTTGTCTATAATTACTTCCGGCCTGCCAAAACATTGTTCCAGTGTCCGCATGATTTCATCTGGATTGTTCGCGGTGTGTAGTAGCGCTGCCACTGCGTCGCGGGCGTCCCCACGCAGGCTGTTACGTAGGCGCACTATGTTTTCTATCGGCGAGAAACGATACAGCTGCGTGGAGTCCCTCATAGCTGCTTTGAATGGCAGCCACTCGTTGATCGCTCCAGTGAATACAGGTAAGTCGGCGGCTTGGCGTGGCGGTGGATGAGTATGCGTCATCTTTTCTAGTATCGCGGCGAGCTGTTTAATATCACTGCTCGATTGCGACGGTGATTGCGAACGGGCACGTCGTTCAGGCCTGCGTTCGTCTTGTTGCCGCGCGTCGTTACGGGTACACGGTAATTGCTCCCCCCGTGTAGCTTCGGGCTGTGAGCGGAGCCAGTCATCCACTCGGTGAATACGTTCATCTGGCTCCTCGTTCGTTTGCTCACGTACGTCCTCTGCTTCATCCCGTATCGACGTTAACTCCACGGCGAGGCGTTTCTTTATTAATTCCGCCTCCATACGGAGTTCTTCACGGTGAATTGCGGCTAGTTTCTCTTCCGCTTGTAGCTCAGCGAGGCGTGATCGCATAGTCGCACTCGTCGTCGATCTGTGTGAGCGTGGCGGGGAAACGTGGCCTGTTCTGACGTCAGTGCGAGTAACAGGTACAGAGGGTGTTCCCTCCGGTCGGAGTGTGCCCTCAGCCCTATGTGTGTCTGGCGATAGCGGCGATTCTTCGAATACTCGGACTGTGTTATTTCTGTTTTGTGATTCCATTGCGTCTCCCTGGCTTCTCGTAACAACCATTGATCTGGGTACGCCGTTCGTGGATACAGATGTCTTGATAACACGTCGTTTCTTCTTCAAGCGTTGTTGTAGATCGGCGAAATGTTGTGTTCTTTTTCTTCCGATCCGGCTTCCGAAGGACCAGATAATATTGTGAATAAAAGACGTTCACAATATTTTTGCTTGGTGATTCGCTGCTTGCTGTTGTTGTAGTGTTGTGGTGTTTCTCGAACTGATCGCAGTACTGCCTTTTTTTTTTTTTTTTTTTTTTTTTTTTTTTTTTTTTTTTTTTTTTTTTTTTTTTTTTTTTTTTTTTTTTTTTTTTTTTAGAACTGACTACACTGTTAGCCTTAGGGGCACTATCGTCAAACAGAGCCGCTGCGGCTTTTACAGCTTCACCGGACTTGTGCAGTACTGCCGCCCTCTCCGCTATATTTAACCTCGCCCTTTGCCTCGCAACCGGTACTGCGATGGATTCCGTGCGGAGCGTCGCTCAGCCAATGAGCGCGCACGCCCTGTGTGCGCGCTCTCGGCAGTACCATGAGTCACCATGCCAGATGTTCCGAGTCTGGCATGGTTCATCCTTACAACTAGTGAAATTTATACATTTAAACTTACAACTAGCTATATTCTTATTCTAATCGTTTTAAAATACACATATTCACACATATTCAGTTCATATTATTATATCTATTCCTAACACGTATTTATAAACCTTATTCCTAACACGTATTATTTTATTTACTTGTTCATTTTATACTATTAGACTATCGTTATTCGCTCGCCCCGCTCGCTGTCCGCAACAGGGTCATATATTATGACTCAGTTGGTAGCGTATTCAAACACCGCGTCGATCGACATGAGTTCGAATCCCTGCAATGAGCCTGAGTTTTAGATGAAGGAAAACATCGTGATTAAACCATAGCAAGGTGGTAGGGTTTTTTCTAATGTCCGCCTGACTAGCTACCACCCTCAATTTGAAAATCTATCATCAAACACCAATAGGTGTGTTCCAGCAGCTGCACTTGAGAACCAGTCTTCCACTAGGCTTGACTATATCGTTACTTAAGATCATGTCAGATTGTGGCCACAATGCTAAACCTATAACGATAAAAAAAAAATCATCATTGATATGTAAATGACACCACTGTCCATGGGCGGTATTACAGAAAACCCGTTAACAGTCGCAGAGAAAAAGAAAAGAGAAATTTGTCATTGAACATAACCAATCCTTCCACCGCATATATACACGTACCATCACGCCTGTATTCCCCGAAAGGTTAGGCAGAGGTGTACACTAATGTACACCCACAGTTCGCCGAGTATGTTTTTAGGTCCCATGTAATAGGCGGCAAGCCTATTGCCATTAATCGGGCACAAAGCCAAACTCCGAGCTGCTACTGAGAATTTCATAGGAGAAACCCAATACCACTTTGCTCGACCTGGGATTCGAACCTAGGACCTCAATCATAGCAGTCGCGCTTACGACCACTAGGCTAACGAGGCAGTTGCAAGAGTAACCGCATATATACATAGGGAACAAATATATAATACATTGAGTTCAATGTCTAAAAAAAAACTGAGATGTGGGCATTCTCTATGAAAAAATGCTCGTTTTCCCTACCCCCACATTCCAGAACGTCTCGTTAACAAATTTCTAGGTATCGATAATCGCAGTGACCTTAACTCCAATAATACATCCAATCACACGTCGGGAATGTCATCTTCACCACATCTCGGAGCCCTGAACAGGGTGCGACGTTTTATCACATCCGAACGGGAACTTGAAAGGGATACTGTTAGCACTTTTAGAATAAATTCACAAAATACCTTCTTAATACCAAAATACTTCGCAACCCTGGACAGGTTGCAGAGACGCTCTGTCCGCATTGTAAATGACGCAGATATTACTAAGTTCATTGAGCCGTTTCAATTCCGCAGAGTCACATGGCGAGTGTTTTGAAGAGCTGTTCAACCTAATTATCGCTTCTTCTTTCATAACAGAACCACACGCCCTGGGCTCCGGAGCCATAGCTTTACGGGAACCTCCATCTCGGCACGAACAAAAAGTTCTCATCGTGTACTTTGAAGCGGTGACTACTACTACGGTCTCCAGAGCTTCTTGCGGAAAGGGGGGTTCAAAGAGATGTAGGACATAGAAAACTCTTTGGAAATTTCTCTCTGCTTGGGGCAGCCTGAGTGGTGGTATTCCTCCACAGTACACTTTATAGAGAAATTCAACAGGTTGTTTTCAATTAACTTATCACATGTAGGTACTGTCTGTCATTCATAAATCGACAAAAACCACTTTAAACAATATTTAGAACAACTACCTTGCTCAAGTCGTTACATGACACTGTTTGGTTGACCATTACTTTAAGTTAACATTATAATGACACTTGCTCAACTAGGAACAAATAACAAACGGTATAGACTCAGACACTTTCTGAGATAAAATTTTGAAGTATTGTGAATATAAAAGTACAATAAAAGTGATTTTTAATTTTTTTGGGTGTTTGAGCGGACGTGCGATATTGTCTCTATCTACTTTTACTCCCATGCTGTTCTATAACAACTCTTACATCTAATAATAACAACATGTATTGCCCTTTCTTTTGATTTACTTTATATTTATTACAATGTTATCGTCAATAAAATAAGAAAGGTGAGAAAGAAAGTTTCAGACATCTTCCCTTTTCAAATAGAAAAACTATTTTAGTAAAACATTATTTCTTAAAACATCAGTCAACCCATAGACAAGAAAAGTTTTTCGAATTTTTCATTCATATTATACACTTTATGAACAAAAAATCTATCTTAAGAAAAAATGTAACTTTAATACTATATATAAATATTTTACACTCTACACTACACACACACACACACACACTTCTACACTAGCTGTAATAAAAGTATTGCCATGTTCAGTGTTAGACATGCTGACCGACTTCTATACTAAATTAAAATATAATACGTAGACTTCGATAAATAATTAATAGATTTAATAAAGTATATAATAATGACAGACCTATATAAAAATGTCGTATCTTTTTAATTATGTGATTATTCTTAGTTTTTCCTTAAATTATAATGTAGGTAGGTAGCTAGCTACTAACGAAGTATTACCTAAAATAAATTCCGTTGAGGTTTATTTTTGGTAGAACGACATAAGTACTACGTTTATTTTTATAGTCTTTCCAAACAATGTAAGTTGAGCATTTTGTTTCCGAGGGTCGCGAAAACATTCATTTAACAGAGAACTTTTTATGGTTCCGTCAGAAAGAAAATAACCTTCACTAATAGAAATTCCTTCGAATACTGTAAATGGAAAGACGTGCTGAGAAAAGACTGCTATCTGACTGGACTCATAATATTTTCTCGGGTTTGGACTCGGCTTTTACAGAAAATCTACCTACCGGGGTTTACGTACGATATTATTATTTGGGAGATACAAAACATTGTGTGGTTTTGGGTAGGCATAACATAAAATGTATTATAAACAAGATATTTGAAGTGGGCGGCTAAGCTCATAAAGTGAGTTAGGCAAAATGCAAATAAGGGAAAACTTGCTTCATAATATGAAACATTTAGAAGCTCGGTTTTCTGCATTATGTTGATTAAAATTTCTGAAATAACATTTGATGTTTCATAATTTAATAGAGTAAGTGGTAGAATTTTTACAAGGTTCGTCTGCTGGGGCACCGCTGACACACCTATTCTACCGCTATTGCCGCAAAGCAGTATTGTCAAAATTCATACCACTATTATAGGTATACGAGGTGTTCCAACTCGGTCCTCAGAAGTAGTAACGTATAGGAGTACCGCCTTATGACTACGTTGCTTTTGAGGTACATTGCACATAACTATCCTATTTTTTATCAACTCCAGCGAATATTTACCATAAGGTGGGCTGGAAAAACACTTTAGTAAGAGTGGTGAGCACAGAGAAATTTCTTTGGAGATTTCTCTCTACTTGGCACAGCACGATTGGTGGAATACCTCCACCCTACAGATCGCGGCTAAATAACCTTGTGTTGTGTTCCTGTGGTGAGTAGGGTTTCCAGAGCTCCTGGGGAATGGTGGTTCAGGGTCGGCACTAGTGCAGTGCTAGTGCGCTAGCTAATTAATGTAGTAAATAATTGTAGAAATTAAAAAGACCTACAACAAAGTTAGCGAGAGTATGCATCTATCTTCTAAGGAACACCCACAATAAGCATTTTTGCCTTTAAAATAGCCGAGAGCGAAGGTCTAAGATTCGCGCGGGCGCTCTCTAGTCCACGTGAGCGAAGCCGCGGGCATAGCTAGTAAAAGAATAAATATGATTTTCATATCCGTAATTTGTGAAATGATGGGTTCTCCATAATATGAACTTTAATCCCATATTTCATCCCTGCAAGTTTTATTTTCCCGACAACAGGTAGCCTATGTCCTTCTCCAAGGTTTAATCTATTTCTATACTGAAATTCATTGAAATCCGTTGTGCGGCTTAAGCGTGAAAACGTAAAAATATTTCGCATTAATAATATTAGTATGAATAATACATTTTCTTATTCATAGATACTTACTTACTAGCCACTAGTTAAGATTCTATAAAATACTTTATGTGTAGTCAATTTACTCATATGAAATCTATAATACGAACTGATCTAATAGTACGTAAAAATAAATAAAGCATTTCTATGGAAAAATAATCTTATTTGTTGACATCTAGTATACTCGGGAGAAAAATAAATTTACTCTTGTGGATATTGAGAGAGCCCACTCACCGGCGGCGTGGCGCGGCGCGGTGATGTCTTATTGAATGCAGATCTCTGACTTCATACACACATATTTATTTTCCTGTTGGCAGTTTCTTCGATATCGGATTTCAAAAGGATGTGGCTTCTCGCTTTTCTAAGATACATAAATCTACCGATGTGATACACGTCGAGTGTAAATCTTAGGTGGCTTTTAGAATCCAGGAAGTGTTATGTCTCCATAAGTGTAAATATTAATCTTTATATATATATAATCATAAAAAAACAGCACGAAAACTTCCCACGAGACGTCCATTGTTGCAAACAGAACAAGAGTAACATATAATCTTCAAAAATATTAAAAAAAATAACTACACATAGGTGGCCAATGGCCAACCTACAACTGCAGTAACTCATGAAAATGTCATAAAGGTAGAGTGGCTATAGCGGGAGAATAGACTCATTACACATCGAGAGATTCCGCCTGAACTGAAGATTAGCAATCCACGCAATGGGTGTTTAAAGAAGACGAGTTGCTCACAAAAGTTATTCACAGTCGGAGCGTTAATAAAAAAATAATAGCGGTTGATAGCGAAAATTGAACACTGAAGAAAAGGCATTCGAAGATTTTCGACAGCTATTTTTCGACCACCCGCAACATACATTTTTTTAATGTTTCGAAAGCTGGTTCACCCGAATGCATGAGTGCATCGGGGTTGGATGGGAATATTTTGAATAGCTATAAATAAACTTTATTCATACTCTAACTATTTTTCATTGCACTGACTATTTTTGGAACAGCACACGTATATAAAAGGATAACTAACTGACTGAGAGACATATCAACGTACAGCCCAAACTACCCTCTAAGAATGTGAAAAAGGGGATGAAAGTTTTAATGAAAACATCAGTTATTTTTGAAGATAGATCTATGATAATTGGTATTTAGCAATTCAATTACAAAGTAAAAAGGATGGGACATAACTCAACTATGACGCGATCGAAGGGGCGGAAAAAGCGCTAGTCATCTTATTAAAATATAATTAAAATTAATATTATTTGATATTGGAGCAAATTAATAAAAATATTACTTTTATGAGAATTTGGTTTGCATTGTCGGACTGCTTGTGTGGAGATCTGCAAGGATAAAAAATAATGGCACTGCAGTCTTTCTTTATTCAATTTAGAGATAGTGAGATTAAAAATAGATTAGATAGACTGGGTTCATTTTATTCTAAAATATTTATTAGTTTGAGAATATATTAACTGTCATTCTTAAGGTGGGAGTTAATACGATAGCTGTTCATGTTAGTTGATGATTTCCAATGATTTAGTATTTATCGACCTAGAAATGTTGCGTTTTAACTAAAATACATTGATATACAATTTGTTGTTAACTTATATAGAATATTTTTTACGTACGTAACTAAATGAGAAAGTCTTCGATATATCTATGTCCTTATATATATATATATATATAATGTAATTCGTTTCTCGGAAACGGCTCTACCGATTTGTATGAAATTTTGTATCCAGATAGTGTTTTACTTTACAAGTTTACCTACATAGATGGAACACGGACGCTACAGATTTTTACTGTTAGGTTAGTAGTTTTTTTATGATGTGTATAATATTTATAAACACTTCAACATAGTAGGTTACTGATAATATATCAAACATACATTAAGGCAAATTTTCCTCGTTATATTGTTCGCTTCGTTTTTAATACTTACATAATCTCAACTCCAAAGAAAATATTTTCATTCAATTACACAATTTGCGCACGATCCATTATTTTCAACAAGAAATTTTGTAATAGAGAAGTGAGCCAGACGGATATACGCCCGCCCGTGTTATTAAAGTACACCTACCTACCTACGTAAGTATATGTATATACGAAAGACTTAAGTGTCTAGGTATATTAGAAGATCGTAAATCATCCCGGAAGTGTCAAACGGAACTTTCATTACGGTAATAATTTTTGTAATGATAATGAAAGAGATTCCAGCAGAGCTGTTCGGTAAATATGTTTTAATTAAATAGAGTGTTTTTTATTATAATATGAGGTTTATTCTCTGCGGTTTATCTGCTAAATATGTCGGTAAAACCATCTTTTAATTACGTAGACGAAGCTGACATATGAAAATATAGATACACTAGCATAGCACTAGCTGTGTGCCCGCGGCTCCGCACGCGTTTCACATTACTCATAATGACAATTCATACAGCCTGTCAATTTTAATTAGTTGAGGATTATCAAAATTGTTCTTTTTTACATATTTTTGAAACTATTGTTGACGATTCTTATACCCTATAATATGACTTGACATAAGACATTTATATATTTATATATTTATTTTATATATTTGACATAAGAATCGGTCTAGCAGTTTTTGAATTAAATCCGGACATACAAACAGAAAGACAGAGCTACAGATTCATTAATATAGATTAAATGAATAAAATCCGTGTAGTCTTTTTTTGCGTTTGGCGCACACACGGTGATTTCTTTATTATTTTAATGAATTAATATGTTATCCTACAAACATTGTTAAATTTTTTTAGCCACGATGAAAAATATCATAACTTTTATTTTAAGATTAAAAATAACTTTACCTTTTTTATTCTTTTGTGATATCACACGTTAAAAGATTCTCAATTGACTTTATGTCACGTAACATCATATCCTTCCTAGCGCTAAGGCGCGGCGATGCCCCTTTAAAGCTCAGGGAGCTGAGTGATGCAGAGCCCAAGTCATGGTGAAGCTGTAAAAGCCATTATTGCTAACAGTATAGTAAGTTTAAAAAAAATGCAGTGCATTCTACTTGTAGTTTTGTATTGTCTCGTTAGGCTGCCAGGTTGCTTGGTTAATATTTAAGGTCATTTTAGATTGAGCCCGTTTATTTATTTAAATAAAAGTTCTTGTTCAGATATAGTCAGTATTATATTCAACTCAATTACAAGTTACATAATTATAATATTAAATATCAAACATTCTTATATGCGTCTACTTAGACGTCTACCGAACTGTCTTGCGTTATTGTGGAACGGTAAAACGATGAGTGACACTTGACACCTACCCATCCATAACGTGCACTATATAAATGTGTGTGTTCCTACAGTCATTAAGTAAAGTGTAAAGCAATAAACTGTTTGTTTAATATTTATCTATGATTAATTTATCGAGCAAATCCAGACCATAATTGAACAGTTTTTACACTTTATATATTTGACGTTTGGCCTGATGTTAAGTGATGGTCTTCAAATGCAGACAAATCTTCAACTTGAGAGTGGTAGCTAGCTAGGCGGGCATTAGGAAATGCCCTACCACCATGCTATGGTATCATCATGATGTTTTCCTTCACCGAAAATTCAGGTTCATTGCAGGGATTCGAACTCATGTCGATCGACACGGAGTCCGTACATGCTACCACTGAGTTTTCATTGCTTCGAACCTAAATAAATGCGATTGCCACAGAAGAGATTTGTGGCGATAACTTTATGGCGTCAGATTTCCATCTCAGTAGTTGTTAAATAAATTCAAATCTGTAATAGTTTCTAGTAATAAAAATGTCTCTTATATGTATAGTAAGGTCTAACGATACCTAGAAAATATGAAGCATCTTCTGAAATAACCATAAGATGTTGGACGTCGATCATTGATTTATAGTAAGATAGAGACTAAGAAAACTTTCGTTTCCCGCATTATTCATCGCTACATCCTCGTAAACTCAACATAAGGTACCACAGGAAATCGGAATCTATGTTTCACTTGGGTAAACTTTGCTACAATACTTATAAAAATCTAGAATATTTGTTATAAGTAATCGTTACTAACATTACATCGGTGTTGTTATATGTATGCATTTTTTAAACTTTATAACACAATCTCACTTGACGTTATATGACAATATGGACAAAGATGGTAACTGTTGAAGATGGACTAGACTTTAGAGGAGTACTGCCTTTCAGGTGCAGCTGCCAAAACACTCCGATAAGTTCTTGGAGATTGATTTTTAATTTTCAAATTTCAAGTTATTGATTGTAGCTAGCCAGGCTATGGTTTCATTATGGAATTTTTTCCGAAAGCGCGGGTTTAATGTCTATTGACGAGGTGACTGAACATTACCCCACTGAGGCTGGAGGCATCGCATGGCCTCGCTTTACAAATGACAGAATGTTTCTATATATAGTAATTTATAGTAACATTTATTTCTGGAGTTTATGATATAAATACAATTATTTACACAATACATTAAATAAATGTAAATATAAACTTAAAATAGTGTTATTATACCTACTAAGGCTTCTCTCATAATTAAATTAAATATTTTTGATTATGTACAAGTATGTAATCAAATAAATATAACGTTTTTTTTATGTTTTACTTCTACTCCTTTTCATTTAATTTACAGATCAAAATTAAGGTATTAAAAAGAGTACCTAATTTTTAATTAAACTCAAAGAGATAGATAGTAAAAATAATTCAAGATTAAAGTTCGTCGTCGATTCTTCTTTTCGTGAGATTGATGTAAGATCGTCCGTTCGGACCATGATAACCTATTCTGGCAGCGGCTGCCATACATTTTTCTTCCGTAATCGGCACAACATCTATTCTTGCTAAAGCGTAAGCAGTCAGATCCTCGCAGCACATCATACCCAGGTAAGGGTCAATAAGCTTCATTCGAACATCTGCTAACTTTATTAATGGCTCTCGATGTGGTCGTACTGGAATAAATGTTGCTTTTTTAAATAATAATTTTTGTATAATCGTTGACTATGTTTACCAATTATTATATTAATTTCGAAAATGTAAAAAATATCTCGATAGTTTTAATGCGTTCAAATGACATATTTGTTACGATTATTTAATGATATTGTCTATACAGCACAATATAACTTGCGATTACAGCTTATAATGAAAAATCAGTAATATATGGCAACTACATAACTAGTTAGTGAGTTACTTTCTTTAAAGTATTAATTAGTGCTCCAGCATGACGATGCCAATTATATATGGGTCCTTGTTTCTCGGCAGTAAGTTGTAATATGTTGTTTCTTGATTGATCAAATGCAATCTAGTGTAGGGGTGGCCAAACAATCGGTCGCAATCGACCTGTCGATCGGGAGAGTATTTCAAGTCGATCGCTGGAATTTCCGAAAAGTACAAAATACTTTAAAAAAGTTGCGACGGTTAACTATATTCAAATCACATAATATTTAAAATGAAGTAGGTATTCTTACAGATAATTTCCGATTTTCAAAACTGTTTAAAGCATCTGATCCTAAATTTTATAAACATTGTGTGATTTTGCTATTATACAAGAAAGAAAAAGAAGTATGTAGTTGGTTGGCAGTCGATCACTTGCTATCTAAATATTTTGTGGTCGATAGCCGACGCCCCAAGTTTGAACAGCCTTTAGTAGGTATAAAATATGAATAATATTTTTTTGAAAATTAAACGCCAAATTATTCCTTTTGTGAAGGTTTCAAACAAATATTTTTAAAGAAATTTTGCATTCTAACTACACTGTGCAAATAAGACGAGAGCAAAGGTCATTAGGAGATAAATGTCATAAATAAGAAAAAAATGGGTTCAAAATGAGACCTGTTTATTACCATTTCGAGTCAAGTTGGTTGGGAAAATTTATGAACGGAAATGGCGGCAGAGAGAGCATGTCAACGGGCGAAATATAATATAGACGTACCTTTTTTGCGTTGTTCTTGTTTGATGACTGCACGAAAAGCGCCCGGCGTACCTGCGTCTAGCAGTAGGACTTCAACTCCGATACGAGGCTGCATTATTAGTACTGCTTTTTGCCACTCAAAATGCAGGTCAGGTTCTATTGACTCCACTACTTCTTTAAATTTCACTAATTTCTTCAAAATTATGAGAAATAAGTCTTAGGTATAATTCAATTCACTTTTGTTACAATATTTAGACTTCGTTAATTTATATTTTACGTAAGACCCCTTTAATTTTATTCAAAGTATACATAAAGGCAATGTTTATAGAGATGATTTTGGTTGATTAAAAACCGACCAAGTGCAAGTTGGACTCGCGCACCGAGGATTCCGTAATTCATTCTTACATTCACAAACATGATTAGATAACATTGGCATGCACAGAGTTTTGCAAATAAAAAAACTCAAAATAGAGTTTTATCATTCGGCATTGATTTAAAAAAAAATTATGTGTGCAATTCACACGTGGTAGAAGTGAAACCTTCACATCTATGTTTTTTTCAATTCAGAACATGATCAAATACACACTAATTCAAAGTTTATAAAAATGTATATACATGTACTCACAATCATTATTCACTATATCATTTTCAATTAATGAACATTTGAAATATCTATGGTAACATAGCACAATATCAATCAGTAACAGAATGTCATAAGTGTTGTCTAAAAAGTTTTCCTTTCGTGCCTTTTTGGTGAGGTAATAATTTACTTACTTACTTATTAAAGTTACTTCATCATCAAGACAATTTTATGAAGATAAACTTTGCCTTTTACAGCATGTTATTTGAACGCATAATTTGAGAGATAATGGAAAATTAAATAATACAACACTCAGCTCGGGTCTATGTTTATTATAGTTGAAGTAGCACGAACGAGAGTGTGACATGCCGCATCTGCCCGTCCTTTAATAGTCTTTAATGAAAAGGCATTATAAAATATCAATCAGTTAATTTTTTTAAACTGTATTTTTAAATTAATATTATATTAAACCACAGGGGACAGCTATAATGTAATAAAATTATTATGTTTGAACTAAATATTTTACAATAAAATGCAAAATGTCAACGTCACACTTAGTTCCCAGGCGGTCATCCTTTCACACACTAATCGCACCCGACGTTGCTTAACTTCGGTGGTCAGACGAGAACCGGTGTTTTCAGCGTGGTATGGACGTTGGTGAACATTTATCATGGTAACATAGTATATTTTGCCTTATATATGTTTATGGCGTCACTAGGAATATAATTATACTATTTTTATAATAATTTAATTAAAGCGGAAGAGTGTTTTTGTTTGATGGTTGTTTCTTTGATTAAATACACTAATCTCTGGAACTACAAATCGTATACGAAAAATTTATTTTCACAAGAAAATATTACAAAAAGTATTGCCTAGTGTAAAGTATTATGAATAAAATTATAAGTCAGTGATTTATATTAAATTATACGCGGGTGAAACCGCGGGGCCCAGTAGGTTTGATATAAATATGACTATTTTAAAATATGCTTTTAATGAAAACAATTTGGATCTATACTCACAGGTTTGTATCAAATAATGCAACATAAGGAAATAAACTTTATCACTTTAATAAACGAATTTATCGAACAAAATCTAAATACGTTTGTAAAGAAACAATATTAATTTATCTCTCGATGTAATTTAAGATTTTTAAATAATATTACATGTCCGTATAAATGCTTAAGAATTGTCTGCTAAACTGGGTTTAATATGGTATTAAATAGTATTTTAATTTCAAGTATTTGTTAAATACTATGGTTACAAATAAATTATTATTAAATTACTAATTTCATCCTCTCACCAATAGATAATTACAAATAATTAGGAATAACTAGTAGGGGTAGGCAAAAAATAATAATATCGACGTTTATCGTATCGGTGTTTTTAAATAGTATCGAGCAAATAATTTAGATAAATCGCCATTTGTACAGAAGTTGACTCAAACTTATATTTTTTTTTAGCTTGCACTCGGAAGATATGATTTATGATTTTTTTAAACATGAAAAAAACAAAACAAAACGTATTCCGCAATCCGCTCGCCAACCGCGCTGCACCGCCTCAAAGTTTCCATCACCCAAACAGTATATATACACAATTAATTTTTGTACACAGCTCATAGACAAAATTCATATGCTATTGTTTATATTACATTTTATGAAGATAGTAACGGGATTTTTAAAAATAAACCCTGCGCGAAGAGCTTGCATGTAGTATTTACTAACATTAAATACGAAACCAAAGTTGCATGCAACTGGCGTTCAAAATATAACAAAATTGTTATGAATTCGATACCGTAAAATAAATATCGATATATCATGGTTAAAAATATCGACGTTATATATTGATAATTTTATCAGAAAATATCGTTACTTCGTTATACCGATATTTTTACTCACTCTTATCAATTACAGACGACCACCACTACTCATTAATAGATGGCGTTATGCAGTTTTTGAAAATACTCGACAGGTGGAGCTGATTTATAATTTAAGTGTTTTTTTTACGAAAAACTAATCTGGACAAACTTAACTTTGCCGTTAAAAAAACTGTTATTCTCATAAATTGATATATGATGCGGTCAGTTTACAAACTGCAAATAACATATACATACATATTACATATAAGTCTTTACCTATGAAATTGCTGTTTTGTATGAAAAAATTTAAACGAATTTTTTTCATGTATTTTTTATTTGTATTAATCGAAGTAATCACCCATGCAATCAATGCATCTTTGCCAGCGCAGTGGCAGTTTATTGATGCCCTTCTTAAAGAAATCAGCTGGACGGGAGGCAACAAATTCTTCAAAGGCATTTTATACTGCCTCTCGTGTATTGAATTTTTTTCCCGCCAAGGAGTTATCCAAATTCTGGAAAAAGTAGTAGTCTGTAGGCGCATGGTCTGGTGAGTAGGGCGGATGACGGAGAACTTCCAACCCCAGTTCTTGCAACTTGGAGACCGTCTGCTATGCAGTATGAGGTCGCGCGTTGTCGTGCAGGAGCAGCGGAGACGAGCGATTGACCAATGCTGGTTGGAGATGTGCCAGCTTCTCCATAATTGCGTTCAGTTCTTCACAGTACACATCTGCAGTAATGCTCATCCCGTTTGGTAAGAAGCTGTGATGAATCACACCGACGCTAGACCACCAAACAGTGACCATCACTTTTCTAGGGGTACGTTTTCATTTAGGGCATTGTTTAGGTGCTGGACCAGGATCCAACCAACTTGCTGAGCGCTTGCGGTTATCAAACAGAATCCATTATTCATCGCAGGTAACAATGCGGTTCAAAATTCCTCCATTTATGTCTCTGTTGAGCAGTGCAAGGCACGTCTCGACGCGTACTTCGCGCTGGCGATCATTGTGTTCGTGGGGCACCCATTTGTCAAGCTTTTTTACCTTGCCAATTTGACGCAAATGGACCAATATTGTTTTGACGCTAACGTCGAAAGCTGCTGCTAATTCAGCCGTAGATTGTGTATCATAAGCTTCCACAATCGCCTTTAATTCGTCATTGTCGACCAAAGTCTTCGGACGACCGCGAGGTTCATTTTTCAGGTCGAAATTCCCAGAACGGAAGCGAGCAAACCAATAACAGGTGGTGTGTTGGTTTGTAGTGTTAGCTCCGTAAACGTCGTTGATGTTGCGTGCCGCTTGTGCCGCGTTGCCGCCACAATGGTACTCATATTCCATAATTACTCGATTTTTTAACGTATCCATGATGACAAAAAAGATTGAAATGCGATGAAAATGTAACACTAATCAATAAACAAATGACTACTTTTGGAAAAAGAATTCCACGTTTTAAAAATAAAATTAATTTGAAATTAGAATTCTTAGCCAAACAAAAATTATTTTGATTTGAAATGGCCAGTACTGCAGAACGGCAATTTCATAGGCAAAGTCCTATTATTTTTAAATGATGTGACTACAAAATTTACAGTTTTTGAATTTTTTCCTTTACTTGTGCCACAAGACACTGCTTTTTGACAAATTTCATGATTCTAGGTTAACTGGCAGCACCCTATAGGTTTTTATTCCCTTTGAAACTGTTAAAAAATGCGACATAAATAGTCGTATCTTTTGATTGTGTTGATTTAGAAGTTTGATTTTTTCACAGCTTCAAGAGATTGCAGACCTGAGTTTTTGATATTAATCGCTAATCTCTGGAAATACCATTCAGTTAAAAAAAAATCATTTGTGAATTTTATAGCCTATTTTATTGAAGAAGGTTTTAGGTTATATACCTTCACGCTACGACCCTAAGGAAGCGGAGCAGTAACTATAAACATCAAGCAATCTGGTAAGCTGTAGGCAAGTATCAGAAGTGAAAAAAAAACGATAAACAACACGGGTGTATTAGCAGCGGTGCGGCGGCGTGGTGGAGAGTTGGTCAAATAAATTTACACGCATGTAACCGTAGGGTAAAGCTAGTTATCGATTATAATATTTCGAATATATTTTATTGACAGAGTAACAATAGCGTTCAACTGTTTGGTGTAGATAATTCTCTCTCGCGTTCGATAGCGATGACAAGGCGGAGTGTCTCGCCGCAAGCTTGGAGAGCCAGTGCTTTCCAAACTGTGACAATATAGACGCCTCACACGTCAACAGAATCGAATTCTCAGTACAGGAACTCAGTTCGGTCTCGTCCCCCCCCCCTCCACGGATACTCTAACGCCGGTCACGTCTGACGAAGTCTGTTCAATCATCAAGGACCTTAAGCTCAAAAAATCTCCCGGTCCTGAGAGGATCAGGAATGAAGTACTCAAACATCTTCCCGATCACCTCATAGCACTCTTGGTTTGCATATTTAATGTAAACATGGCACACTGCCATTTCCCAGCCGCCTGGAATACGGCCATAGACATAGGGATACATAAACCCGGCAAACTAGCGTCGCTCCTGATAGCTATCGCCTGATTAGTCTCTTGAATACCTTAGGTAAAATCTATGCGTCCTTCTGAACTGTCTCAAGAGCGTGATAGACGACAAAAATCTATACTCACCGGATTACAATTCGGGTTCTGCGATCGACACTCTACGCACTTATACGCACCAAGTGCAACGCCTCACGGAGCACATAGTAACTAATTTCGCGAAAGATAAACCGTATCGTACGCTTGCGGTCTTCTTCGATATCGCGAAGGCCTTCGATAAGGTCTGGCACGCCGGACAGGTATACAAGCTACACCACCACTTACCAGTTCCAGATAGATTAGTTCATATCATCCGCGACTAACTCACCGATCGCACCTTCCGCTACCGAGTGGAAGGTGTACTTTCCACACCCCACCCCGTACGCTCGGTCATCCCGCAAGGCTCCATTCTGGCGCCTTGCCTGTTCAACCTGTACGTCAGTGACCTACCCCGTCCCTCCGAGGTCCGATTCAGTCATTTACGCTTCTAATAGGCGTAGACTTCATCTCAGACACACCGTCCAACGTGCCGTTACCACTCTCGGTAAATGGTATCGTAAATGGCGCATAGCCATCAACCCTTCCAAGAGCGCTGCGATTATATTCAACCCTAGCAAAAAAGAGATCCCAGAGAGTATCAAACCTTTCAAACTCTTTGAAAACAAGATCCCCAGGGCCACCGAGACTAAATATCTCTCTCATGTCCGTACCGTTAGGAAAAGAGCCGCAATGGTCATAGGTCGACTACAGCCCTGACTATAAGCAAAATGTCCCTGAGACACAAGCTTACTCTATACAAAACGTGTGTCCACCCGATTAAGACATATAGTTGCGCCGTATTCGCACATGTGTCATAATCCAATATTCATACATTCAAAGTCCTCCATACGCGATTCTTACGTAAAATCAACAAAGCCTCTTGGTACGTTCGACAGCAAGATCTCCATAGAGAGATGCAACTTCCCTCGGTCGAATCATACTTCAAATACCTCTCGAGATCTTACTTCGACGCCGCGTCGAACCACGCGAATCCGCTGATCAAAGCCGCCACGACCTACGATACACCCCCAAACGCCACTCGCTTACAGCACCGGCCGCGTAACATCTTCACAGACCCCGTTGACAAAATCGAGGGAAAAAACGCCTATTACTCGACCGCCTCTCCAAACAGAGCGTGCCAGCGCCCACGCCCGCGTAACCACCGGTCTCTCCGCTGAGGACGAGCGGTCAATTTCGCTCCCGCAAAACCCTCACGTACACCCTATCTAGCGGCAGCTCAAGTCTAGGTCCGTTCCTCGTTGTGAAGCCATTGAGTCTGGCAGCCGCCCGTGCGATACAAGTGAAACTGTCCGTGCATCACTTAGCTACCCACATACAATATTACATACATATGACATACATATGTGCACACCACATAGATACTGTAAGGAATCTTTTTTTTCTTTTTTTACGCTAGATAATCTAGAAATTTTCTTCAGATCACTAAATACACATACACATGTTCCCTCCTTTCCTCCCAGGAGGCGGGGAACATGTTTATATGTGTATGTTAGTTTAGCTCGAATTTTACGGATAGGGAGTTAGTCATATCGCTACTTAGTTTCAATCGAGGCAACAGCCCAAGCCGAGGTCCGGCCACTTTGGCACCCTTACGCGTATGTTGCCCACGCATTCGTGGCTAAGTGCCTTAAGCGCTCGCCCCCAAGCCCGGTAAAGCTGTAAAAGCCATCAGCGGCTCTGTTTTTAGATAGGACCACTAAGGCTAATAGTAAGGTCACTTCTAAAAAAAAGTGTAGATGATGTTGGAGTTGGAAGTTAGTCTTTAGGTACATACGAAGCCATTTTTACTTACATTTTTCGATGCCAAAGTAAATATAATAGGATTGAGTTCAGTAGTATTTGCCCAAAAGTAAAATATTTTCCACGTTGTATCAATAACTGCATATGGATTAAAACGGGCATTACGTTCGAATTCCTCACAGGTTGTGGTGTTGAACGAATCGCGGGCCTGCACACCAGACAACGCTACTGCGCCGAACAATACAATTTCAAATATCCACATACAGGTAAACATTATGCTGTTGCCTTTCGGTTACTAATTTCAGTGTTTACAATCACATACCTCTTTATATGGCAAGATTTTGGTCAAAGAATCGTTAATCACAGAGGCGAGATACGAAATTCAGAATTATTCCGAACTTTATAAAAAACTTCTAAATGTCTCTTAGTTCGGGGTGACTACTGGGCAAAGGCCTCCTCCAACCATTTCCATTGTTGCCTGTATTGTGCATCTCTTCTCCTGTTTAGTCCTGCTTTCAATTTTATTTCGTGTTCCCAACGTGTACGCTGTCTTCGTGGTATTCTTTTACCACCCCTTGGGTACAATTCTGTGAATCTCCTACTCCACTTATTGGCTATATCCTGGCCATTTCCACTTCTGTTGATCGATTCGTTTGAGTATTTCATCGAGCTTTGTTATTTTCCTTAGGTTTGTGTATCTAATCTTATCCTAGCGTTTCTAACCAGTTTTACCCCTCTCGATTGTTCTCTGTGTTACGTTAAGTTTTTCTCTCAATGCCTTAGTGAGGATCCAGGGGCCTTAACCCAGTTGTCTTTATAGAATCGTTAACGCTAACAAAAACGAAAAAAATTATGGACTTTACATATCTAATTACGTGATTTAACGTTGAGATAAGTATGTGAGTTCTATACATTTTTTCGTTTTCCATTAGTGTTAACGATTGTAGAAAGGCGACTAGGCTTTGCCCCCAGGTTCAGTATCAAGACGCTAGACGCAAGAGGTTTTTTTAGGTCCATAGCAGAATTATATTTCATTGTATTTAAAAACTTCAATTCATCTTTGTGCGCGTCCCAAGTGTGTGTGAGCTAGTAGTACACATGCAAATTTTCTTTATATCATTTGTATGACCGTGACGCGCATAGATAAATACAGTATACTGGAGAGTGACGCGCCAATCAACACGTGTTCTTATCGCTTTGTTCTACGGGTACTGTCGGTAATAAAAATGTCTGGTTCGTCTAGGAGGAAATGTTTCACCTAACCATTGGTGATTTTATAATGTGTCGTATCACAATTATCAAAAAAATATGACGCTAAATTCTAATTAAAAAAAAAAGAAGATATTAGTCAATGGGTAGCAGAGAAAGCACAGAGCAATATGGTATAAAAATTCTTCGTCTAACCTAGTGGTTCTAAACCCTATAGAAAATATTTGCTGAATTGAAAAATATTTATTGCTTTACATAACATTTCATTATTTGGATCTTCTAGTGGTAGTGGTACGGAATAATATGCTCAATAAACATGCATTTATCTAATTGAGCTGTTGATTTATTTTAATTTTGAAAAAATAAAATATAAAAATTTTCGATATAAAATAACTAATAGAATTCTTTTGTGTACTTGACAGTATTTCTTGACACGCACATGTAGCCACCGTATCTATACATGTTTTTCGCACACATAAGGCAGCGCGCTTAAACGAATTGAACTGTCTATACCTCTACTTAAATTGTATTTACTATACTTTTAATAATTGTCTAATATAAAAAAAACGATATTTCTAAAATACCAAGACCCTTATTTCTTAAAATCAAATATATTAATTACGTCGTAGATCGTGTTCAAGATAATATTTGTCTAAAGTTAGGATGCATCTAGCACATTACGTCTAGCTGTCTAGACTATATAATATAAAATTAAACATAAAAGAAACAACATCAGTCAGTGAAAATTGTGGTTTTTGGTTAAATTTGTAATTAACAGAACCGGTATTTTTGGGTCTTCATCTTTATTAACTACAGGTATTAATGTGGATTATCCGGAGAATACCGCTTGTCATTAGGTGTAAGAGAAGGGATGATTAGGGTGCTTATGTACTAATTTCTTTTCGATTCATATTCGTGTTTCCGCCCTTTTAATATCTTATATACAAAAATCTCGTATGACGATGTTTGTGGTCGCACTCCTCTGAGACGGCTGAACCGATTTTTTTTTTTTAATGTAAATTTGGTAGGTATAAGAATAAGTTGTAAAGTATATTTCATACCGCTAGGTGATTAGGGTTTCCTTATCCAGAATTTTTTCTTCTATTTTACGGGTGAAACCGTGGGGCACAGCTAGTTCTATATAATATTATAATAGGTATCTAACTTCATCCGCATTTTTATATTAATTCTTAATATGTATATCACATAAAATCAATTGTTTTCATTCATACTATGACAGCAAAATAAAACTGCATTTATGTGTTAAATTCACGTACAGTAAAAAGCGAATCGGAATTCGTCACAGCTGACTGGATCATGACCACCATCGACACCTGCCATAGAGGCATGTTCAGTCGATGTAGGTATATTCATCCAGCTATCAAGCGAGGTGTTAGGCACTTTGAATAAATACCTACTACTACGAAGGCTTGAAAGCATTGACGCTGGCAAGTGCTCTTTGCGGTGCCAAAACAAAACGAAGAAGAAGAAGAGGTGGTAGATATCTGTATCCGAAAAGGTTGCGACCACTATACACATGGTGATAAACCCGCTATATTGACTCTCTATTGTTTTTTCGTGTTTCGAGATCAGCCGGAGCTGCCGAGAAGCTTGCAGGCTGGCATGACAGCTCGGTCGTCGTTGTTTTTGGATTGCACTGTGGTTACCAACAGGCACAGAGGAACACACTTTACCGTACCACTATAAAAGTCAGTAAATGTAATTATTCAAACACTAAGCCCTTTCATTATAGCATTTATAATTTGTATTTATTTTATATATTATGGCTCACTAACATAACATAGCATTAAACATTGTTAATATAATCTATATATTAATACGTGAAGCAAAAGCTTTCAGTACCTTTTTAAGCGTATTGCATGCACGGAAGACTGTGAGTTTTGGCATGGTTAAAGTTTATATGGAGGAGTACAGAAAGCTAAAATTTATTTACAATATCTGTTACTAATGTATTAAATAAAATAAATTAATACTGCGAATCCTAACCTGACTAGTGCCATTGAACTTAGACCCACCAAAATATTGTCATTGTCACTCAACGAAAAATAACAGCAAGTGATGTAGATAATACGAATTGTTTATGAATACTGTAAATGTCAAACAGAAAATAGTCTACGATCAAAGAGTCGCTGGTCGAATTTCGACATTAGGGTGCTCGCTATTATAATTAAATTGCTGTTATGTTTAAAGGTGAACATGCCATGCTCAGACCACACTTATGTACAATAATAGTTTACCTAAGTATATCTAAAATAACAAAAAATAAATATAAAGATTTGACCTAAATAACAATATTAAGAAAAGATAATGTGATAATAGTAATATTAAAAATTGAAACGAAAACAGGGTAACATATTAAAACTGTACTTTACAGATAGATGACTGATATTCTAACAATAACACGTCGTGATAACGCCAAATAAAACTTAATCTTTGTTTTTGTAAATATAATATTTATAATTTGCATCATCAGATGTTTCGAGTTTTAATTAAATACTCTATGATTCGAAGTTAAGTACATCTTCAAAATGTTTGTGTTTGTCGCTTATAAACTTGACATAATTTCTGTTATACATGTATGTGTAATGTAGATTACCAAGGACTAACAATGTCACCGTTAAATTTATGGAACCATTCGCTATTACGAAGATTCATGATGTTTGTATTTAGTGCTTATTTGGTATATACAGTATATTATGTAATTTGAATATACATTTAACTATTTTATGTAGGTACCTACTTATGATTAGTCCTCAATTCCTGCTTGACCCTGTTTCCTTACTGTTTATACTGATAACGATTAATGGTATTATATATGGTATATAGAGTGATATTAGGAACTATATACATTTTTGTAATTAACCCCGGCCCCGACGCAACGCAAACAGAAGTTTGTATGTCTGTCTGTGGTATCGTAGCCGTGTAGCTCTCAATAGCCCCGCCCCACAAACCCGTGTGATCGGTTTCAATGTGGGATCAAACTGAGTCTTATCTTTTCATTTAAAAAGTATAAAAAACAATCGGTTTTGATAAGTGGCTTTGTCGTCAGTATTCTTAGCTATGATTCAAGTAACTCTGTTCAGCCGTTTTATGATTATCAGATCTTTTCTAGTTGGTGAATTGTTGTGAGCATCTTGGAGTATCATTGTATCATTGGAACGGTCTCAATGAATAGTTTTTTTGCGTCGGGGACTTTTTAATTATCAATGTACTGTTGGCTTCGTACAAGACTTATTAAAAAGGTATCTGGTTTGAATTATATTATAGCAGAAGTTATTTCGGCACGTCAGCTGTACATAGTTTTTCTAAACAAAGATTATAATATAAAAGGATTAGTTGAATCATGTTAGAAACAGTATTGTACAAGGAACAAAAGTGTAAAAGTGTTACGCTGTTTCTCTCATACTAAGCCTGTGGCTAAATGGTTCATACAGTACCTACCTTGTATTAATTATTCTGAAATGTTCACTAACAATAATATATTTTATTAATTTAAGTACTTATGGTGAAAGTAATATTCCTTTAACATATTTTTATATTATTTTGTTGTACTAAGGTGTCGCAAAAAATAGTAATACAGAATACAGTACCTACATAGCTGCTGTAGCCAGTATCTGCAACAAGCGCAGCGCTTTGGGAATAACTATATACGTACACTCCAATCATCATAGCAAATAATATATTCGTTCGACTCTACGTTGCAGGTAGAGCCTATGTACTCTCTACGTGGGTTTTTGCCGAGCTTTCTCAATATTTAATTTCGTTGTTTAAATAAAGAGATTGGATTGAAGACTAAATAAAATACGACCGGAAATAGAGTTTGCCATTTAATCATGAACGACTAACCGCTTGAATTAAATATAGGTAATGCAAATTGTTTAGGTCATATTATTATATTTCAAGTTTGAAAAATAGAACGTGCCAGATCTATCTGTTGTGGGAACCACAGGCAATTTTAACCGATCAGTAACAATAAATCAAGATTTATTAATATGTCTAGTTTCTATGATCTTCATACTAAAATTATCTTTGCTATTCTATAGGAAACAACAGGAATTATGCATACTAAAGCAGCTATATGTAGTGAAGTGTTATCAAATTTGCAAATATGAGAATCGGCCTCCTGTCTGTGCAGTCTTTCGCGATAATATAAATCCCAAAACCATGAAATGTAACAAAAATGCTAAGTCTTGCAAAGCAGTTCTTTCACTACAAAAATTTGTGAGATCTCATGTACCTAAAACCAAATCAGTTATTTTAGTTGGTGTCTATGGAAGAACCTATTCAACAACTTTGTTATAAATTGTTATCTAATCAATTACCTATCAACGTTTATAGTGACCGTCTAAATATATTAGACACCTTAATTTGTATAATAATTATATTGACTTGACAATTTAACGACAACATATCCTACTAATTAAAATACTTTATTCTTAGGTGAACTGTTTAGATTTACTAAAGTAATAGAAATAGTAGATTTATTCTTTTTTAACTATGGTGCCGTGTGTATAATAATCAAATTTTACTACTATAAAAACATGCTCTTTAGTTTCGGCCGAACTATAAGGAGGTTGCTCGGCTCATATTAAACACATATTGTATCAGAGGCTTTAGGTAACTAGGCGGATGATAGACGTAATTGACTTGCACGAGACAGACAGCTTTTGTGATTTGGCAATTGAGTAGAAGCGATTTTATAAAGTATATTTTTGTTTATATAACATTTTATGCATTAATTTTACGCGAAACACGCACTACGAGTTGTCACTTCCAGCCACCGGATTCATGTAGGCTCAAAGCAGGAATCACCGTCCCAGGCAAAATCAGCACAACAGCATGAATTTTGCCAGAGAGATATGGAAGTAGATAGGTTATTTAATATAACTGATTATAATATACAGTTAAAAGGTTTCTTCATTGTCTTAAACAACTTTTTTAATGTATTTGGTAATATTTGACCAATTAATAAAAATAAAAATATTTTTCTCTTTAGGATCTCCGACTGGAATGTAGCCCAGTTTATCGTACAAGGTGTCCAGAAAGGGTATCGGGTATTTGTAAGTTCAATGAAACAAAAATTATTTGTATGCAATAAAAAAGTTTATTGTTTGTTATTAGCATATGAATTGGAGAATTATTTGGAAAAGATGATGTTATCCAAATGATGACCGTTACGTTGCTGGCACTCTTCTAAACGGAAACGAAGATTGGCGATAACACGTTGACACATAGCTATCGATATTGCTGCCATTTCTGACCTGATGTTTTGCTTTAACTGGGTTAGATTCGTCGGATTGTTTTGATAAACCTTACTTTTAAGGTATCCCCATGCAAAATAGTCAAGCGGGCTAAGGTCGGGGCTTCTGGGAGGCCAGTTGATGTTACCCCTTCGCGAAATGACTTTATTAGGGAATAATTCGTTAACAACTTCCATTGAGTCATTTGAGGTATGGCAAGTGGCCCCATCTTGCTGGAACCACGTTCTTGAGTTGAAATCTGCAAACTCCTGCAACTCTGGGACCAAAAAAATTCGCAACATATCGCAATAACGGTCACTATTCGCATTAATTGCTCGGCCTCGTTGATCTTCATGAAAATAAGGACCAATTATGCCTTTAGCAGACATAACGGCCCAAACAACGACCTTTGGGCTATGCAGGGGTCGTTCATGCTTTCGTCTCGGATTCTCCACTGCCCAGTACCGACAATTCTGCTTATTAACATGACCATTCAGGTGAAAATTTGCTTCGTCACTGAACAGTATGTTGTTAAAGTTGTTAAATCGCTGCAGCATATCGTTCGCAAAATTCAGTCGATTAGCATAGTCCGTATCCTTCAATTCTTGAACCAATTGAATTTTATAGGCTTTTAGATGTAAGTCTTTCTTTAAAATCGAATGTAAAGACGATTTTTTGATGTTCAACGCTTGGCTTCGCTTTCGGATGGATAAAGACGGATTTTGACGAACCGACGCCTCAACTTCTTTAATTGTTTCTTCATCGCGAACTGAACGAGGACGACCAGAGTTTTGCGCGGCGCACGCTGTGGTGCCATTCTGGCAAACACCACGACCGTAGTCTTGGCCTAGTAGGCCTTGTCGCAAATACATTTAGACTTCACAGGTCCAATTTTTAGGAAAACTTGCCTGGTTGTAGTTGATGCAATGTCCAAATGTATCGAAGTGTTTAACGTTGGCAGTACTGCAGCGAGTAGTACGTTAGAAAAATTAAACGAGTTTTGTAGTAGGTAGGGCCTACCCAGACAAATAATAGGTAAACCATAACGGTCCACCTTTTACTAGGAAATAATTCGAAAAATTCGCTCAGACTCGTCGGATAGAACACATAAACAACTCCATAGCTGAAAATGCTGTTAAACTATTAAAACAGATTTCAATAAGACAGTGTTTGAAAAGAATACATGTTATAGCATCGGAATTCGGAACATACATCTACAGGCGAGTGCCCAACCGTCTATATGTTAGGTAGGTGATTAAGAACGCGATTAGATATCATTAAGCCTAATAGGGAGTTATAGTTAAAACAAGCACAGCGGCGACAAGTACTCGACGCAGGGGGCGCGGAGAGAAGAGTAGATGCTGGGGAAGATATTTGGTAGGTATCGCCAATATCTCAAAGGGGAGAAATGGCTTCGAGGTAGAATGGAAACTCGCAGTTGATCGTATAATTATAAGGTAACCGATGAGCAAGGTAATCAAGTATACCGTCTTATCGATTAGATAAAGCGGAGAACTAGGAACTCATTAACTTGCCAAATATACATATGGAAAGCGAACGAGAGCGGGACCGAGTGGAGGGAGCATAGTCGGAGCGGGCGAAAGAGAATGATAGTCCGCTGCCAGATTTAGACTAAAGCTCCGAAGCTCAGGATCCAATCTGTACGCCAGAATCCTGTGAACCTCTTCAATATAACCTGTCCACTCCGATACCTGTACGTCTTCCCAAAACAATTGATAAATATCGTTCTATTGGAAAATGTAGGGTGAATACACCAAATTATAAGGAATAAGAGACATGAAATATTATGACTATAAGAAATGAAGATTTTAGATTGTAAGGTTAATTAAATGTGGAGAGTTATAAGTAGTGTATTATTGTATAAGTGGGTACATATAAATACAATGAACGGTTATGTTGTGTTACGGGAACTCTTCAGTATGAAATGAATCCCAACAAAAACATAAATGTAAAAAAGGTGCCAAGTTCGGTAGAAACAACGTTCAGTGTAGTCGTTGTCACCGATAAAAGAACTGAGATCTAATGGGTGTCATGTTTCCATAGCTGTTTTTTTAATTATAGCTATAGGAATGTTCCTTCCCTAATTTAACAATAATTTAATTTCTAAAATAAAAGTAGCTTAAGTTACTCCATATAACATCAGCCATATGCCAGTGAAAATCCCATTAAAAATCAGTACAACTGTTTCAGAGATTACCCGAAAAAAATGAGACAGACATTAAAAAAAATGATTTTTATTATAGGTACCTATATACTTTTATATTCATATGTATTTAGTAAAAAGCTGTTTTGCCATTACAAACAGACTCTTCAATTTTATTAATTGTATGGAAGATACAGCAGCCATTTTTACAGTACCTACAAACTTTAAGTAGGTTATTTTACATCTATATTATTGCATCATAGACTTTGTGTAGTACTAAGCGCTGACAGCTTGCCAGAACTGATCCCGTAGACATAATAATATTTATATGGATCTCCATATTGTTACGCCTATACATTGTATCATTTTTTTAAAAGTGTAGCTATTTCTATTTGTCGATGTCGTTGGCCGGTGAATGACCGATAACGGTGTAACATCGACAGCAGACAGTAAGCGACTATGTATTACGTAGGTGTATTTATGTTTAGCTCATTACATATGTAACGCATTAGATTTTGTTTTAAATTTAAAATTATACTGACAATATTTCTTAGTATGTAGTAATAGAAAAATCTATACATATAAAATGCTTTGACCTGAATGACTGACTGACGGATCAACGCATAGTCTAAACCGCTGATCGTAGAGACCTGAAACTTAGAGGGTGTGTTCTTTGTATGATGTAGGCATCCAATAAGACAGGATCTTCCGAAATTATACCCCTAAGGGGGTGAAAAAGCAGGGTTAAGTTTGAATGGGACAACGTGATTCCTTTGTCCAATATACTTCAAATTTTGCATAAACCTTTTTTAACAAAATTCACGGAAGACATGTTTAGTATTTTATTGAAAATAAATAACGGGGTTAAAAAGGAGTAGAAAGTTTTTTTGGCGGTGATTTGCTTCGAAGTTGATATCAATACTCCTTAGTGCTTTTGATTTAAATTAAATTTTATTTTACACATGTTTGAACACACTTCTAGGACACGGCCTCATAGATACCCGTGAAAATCGGTCTAACCGTTTCTGAGATTACCCGGAACAAAAGACAGGCAGACAGATAAAAAAATTAAAATTTGTTTTTTTGTTAGAGGTACAGTATATACTTTCATATACATTCAGTAAGAAGCTTTTATTTTGATATTACAAACAAACACTTCAATTTTATTAAGAGTATAGATTGCACGTGAAAATGACGGCCGCAGCACTGCACCTGACTATAATACAATAAGTAATGCAATTCAAAAAGAACGGTGACCACCAGGAACTGTCATGCCAGCCTGCAAGCCTGCAAGCAAGCTTGTGTGGTGTGTGCAATATCAATTGAGTCTCACAATAATCCCGATAGTTGTAAAGTTGTAAAACGATTCTTCTCATTAAATTGTAACAAGTTATGCTATAGGTACCTACTTTTGGAACTATATTTCACCCGTGTTAATTTTATCAGACAAACACCGCGCCGCAAACGCACCCGTGTAGCCTATCATAATTGTTTTTCCCGCAAGTACATATATATATATATATATATATGTGTCGGAGTTTGCAGGTTCTGACAACTCTGTATTCTATTCTATTTTCTCCCAACACTCCCTCTTACTTAAATCCGCATTTTCAGTTTTTATGCTCTAATCATGACCTTAACCTTCGCTCTTCTAATAATCTTATTCTTTGCTGTTCTGTCCATACTTCCGGTCTAGTACATTCATCTTTCTATATCCAATCTATTCTCCTATGGAATGCGCTTCCTTATGAGATCAGGATGTCATCTAATCTTTTCAGTTTTCAAGTCAAGGTACGTCGGCTTTACCAGTGTCATTTAGCAGAATTATCTGGTTAATTCTGTATTTAGTACTTAATGTTGACTAATTATACTTTTATTTATTGTATTGATATTTATGTATGATGTTGTTTTGTGTATGTATTGTATATGTGTAGTATATAAGTATTATATATGTAGTATATTGGAGTTGATATTTTATTTATATATTGTGATATTAAATAGGTTAAACATAATTTCATAAAAACCTTACCTTTTACACCTACCATCATTTATCTCTGCATCACCTAATGGTTGACTGGCAGAGAATGCCTTAGGCATTAAGTCCGCCATTGTGTATTTAACGCATAATGTGTAAATAAATAAATAAATATATAGATAGCATATCGGGGACTTTTTTTAGATATACTAAGGGCCATAGAATGGCCAAAATTTTTGTAGAACATTGTATTTACTGTACTAACGTAACAACACGCGCTTAAAACAGTTCAGGAAGGCTTACAATTACAACTTACTTGACAAAAACAATATTTAAGGCTAGCGGAGAGTTGTTGTGAGCCGATACAGATAACGAATATGCCATTAAAAAAATTGTCGGTCTGTCTGTTTATATGTCCGGATTTAACTCAAAAAGGCTCGACCACTTCTTATTAAACTTTGTACACGGGATGCTTATGTCATCGGTCAATTGATAGGGTACAATAAATTTCAATATTGCTTTTTTAGTTAATGTAACTATGTAGTTAAGTACACCCAAACTCAATCTTTAGCTTTCTTCATAACATAATCTATTATAAGTGTATTATATAAAAATTGAGGTTCCGTAGTTTGTGTTCGCAAAACTCGAATAGTATATAACGGATTGACTTCAAATTTTTACACAAAGTTGCGTTTTCTGTATAAAAGTGTTTTATTATCCCGAAGTTTTCCAGGGAGCGGGAAATTCCAACCGTTTCGCGACGTTTCAATAAAAACAATTATATCTGACAAATGATTGTGTATCATGTTTTTATTTGCACAAATTATTAATATTCCCTACCATCATATTAATATATGTCAAATACTTAGGATATTAAATTGAATTATGTTTTTTCTTGATGAATCTACGTTCACTAGAATACTTTTATTAACTTCCCGAATAATTAATAACAGACTGGGCTACATCGAAGTCTGGCCATAATTAGTTAGTTTTCAGTAAAAAACGCGATTTATTGTTTTGAAGTAAATAACTATGTATCTTATTTTTATTTCTAATAAGTTCTTGGGTACTTATGCGATAATAGAAATAATGATTATATATTGTAAATTTGACCTCGCACGAAATGAGATAGCGTTTGTACAAACAATTTCTATCTAAGGTCATGTCATGATTGTCTTGAACCACGATACAGTATTACTTTCACCATTCTGCTCCTTTCAGTAATTATTCGTTGGATGCAGTTAGGGCACCCAGGAATCTAACAGTTATATCTATATATGTTATTTGCTTTTATCCTTTGCGATCCTATTTCCTATGTCACTCATTCGATCGTGATGAAAATTTAGTGAGATATTTTTTTTAAATCTTTATTTTCTTTGAAGGTTTGTTAAAAGAGAACACGCCACATTCATCTATTCAATAGGTACATAAAAAAATGATAAAGACAAGTATGATAGGTATACAATCAATTTATTGCTTTTTCACCAACATCTAAATACCAATTTATAAATAAATTAACCAATATTTCGTTACATACACCTACATTATTATTTTTCTGAAATATTTGTTGCCTTTGAGACTCGTTACGGATAAATTCCATGAACACAGGGTTTCTTAACCTAGGAACCATGGACACTCGAGAAGGTCCGTGGCATGAGTGCTGGGGTTTCATGACAGTTAAGAGAATGATAAATACTACACGTAATCGATCTAGAATATATGTAGGTCCATTCTCGGTTCAGCGTTCGCTCGTGATCGCTACGCGGCAGTGGAGCAGCATGTCGGGATTCTCAGTATTAGTGTCCATTAAGACCAAAAATCGTAACCGATTAGACGTGAAAGTCTAGGTGTAGTAAAGTAAATGCAATATGAGTTGTCTAAGACAATTCCTTAATATAACGTGCTGATTGAAATGAAGTAGCAACAACCATCTCACTAATGTCCATCACGTAATACATCCTTACTATCACTGTTGTAATAAATAAAAAATGTTGTCTACTTATTTTGCCTTATTAACAAGTTCTTTTAAAAAAAAAATTTGGAAGGTGTGCGCCTTATTTTTAAAATGATGCTAGTGGTTCGTTACTAGTAGTACTAAAAGGTTAAGAAACTCTGAATTAACATTATGATAAACATCTTATAAATCACTAAATCACTATTGTACGAACACCAGTGAAGATTTCTGAATTAGTAGAATTATTGTACATTAAGTAGGCGTTGCGTGAGTCGTTTCATTTCACAGGAACGAAGTCGCGGGCTAAAGCTACTGTGTAAGAATTATATAAAAGATATAGGGCATAAAAAAATTATATAGATACGTGTCGATATATTATAAGTAGTTATTATAAACGCCTGTTGAATATAATTGCTTTCATATAATTTAGTCAGGAATTATTTTAATTATTCTCCTTTTATGATTAAAGAGGTAAAATACACGTTAATGTTAATATATTATGTCGTTTTTTCCATGACTAAATTATTTTCAGTTTTTACTTGTCTTGTATATGATTTTTCACTGATTGTTTTTTTTTTCCTACTACCATGACATTATATCGATGGTCACATTTCACTTCATCGGTGGTCATATTGAAAATTTGAGAACTTATAATGTTTATAATACTTTGATAGCCTCTTGCTTTATCGCTATTTAATTTTTTTATTACAGTGGGCGCTCACTACTGGTAAGTACATTGCTCCGTGTTGATAACTCTATTAATATCTATCTGGTGTCTGAAAATCTGCCTCGCGAGCCAATCAGCTCTGGGCGACATGCCCACTGAGTCTTTTCAAATTCTTAATGTAATAAAAATAGTATGTAAACAATTTTGTGTATCTAAAACACCGTGGAAACTAACTTTGAATATTACTAGAAACAAATAAATGTACTGCTAAATAGTTAGTCTGGTAAGGGCTTTGCAGAGATTCTTCATGCACAATAAATAGAGACCATTTACCAATTTACATTCTGTTTTTACGAGCTCCAATCATAGAGTTTTTATAACAATATAGTATATAACAATGATTAACGAAATAAAATAAAAGTAAATATTTAAACAACAATGTATCTATCAGATAAAATTATAGTATTTTTCCACCTACATAAAATATATATAGTATAGGAGATTATCTAAAATCGAGTACGTAATAAATATAATAATTATTATTTATACAATAATTAGATCTGAACACATCTTGAAATTTTATTTGACTAATGTTTATTTGACTGTTTATTATTGTATCCACCAAATTATATATACATATATACGCGAAGTATTCTAAACAATTATTTACAATGAATACATTGGAAAGTTTGAGACTTAGGTACCTATAGTATATAAAATAATCTTTTAAATAATTGGTAGTACTGGGTACTATCGCAGGCTTATCGTTATTAAGAAATGACCTTTAGATCGTACCGTTCTAGATTCATAGAAAATTCAATAATATTTAATGATTAGCAAATATTAACTCAAGATAATATGGCTTTCTGCTTAAATATTCATTTATGATAATAAGTTTTCTTATAGTAGTCAGTAACAGAGTTTAGTATTCAGTCTTCATTAAATCAGTCAACTGCGTGTTTCATCGGTTGCAGTCTTCAACAAGTCATTCAACTGTGTGTGTTTATACTCTACGTTAGTGATTATTTTTATTTTATTTTATCCGTCTGGTTAGTGTGCAATGTACCACTGTGCAGGTCACAGTAGATAAAGATGATACGCCTTTGCTTTCGGTAGTACTTGTTTGCGCGTCGTCTGATTTGAATGTTTTTATAATTGTCGTAAATATTCTGTTTTCGATGTTTGATTTGAATATTAGCTTTGCTATCTTATAGAGTATTTTTTTGTAATCTTCAAGGTAAGTCAATTGTTTTTATAGCGTCTACTATAAAAAAGTGTAATAATAATAATAACAATAACAAATGTTTATTTCAAAATAACTATTGCTAGATTTACAAAAGTTGATTACTACTACTTATAACTTCTCAACTATCTTCCCTAAATTGGTACTGGTAGTTAGTTACCAGGGCCTTATATTGATAACAATTGTATTTTATTTGATTTAAATCAATTTTCTATTGATTTTGCAACGAAATCAATGCTATAAC
This sequence comes from Saturnia japonica, assembly GCA_033032175.1. Taxonomy (NCBI): domain Eukaryota; kingdom Metazoa; phylum Arthropoda; class Insecta; order Lepidoptera; family Saturniidae; genus Saturnia; species Saturnia japonica. Next base: position 12,305,020 of record CM065305.1, read on the forward strand.
TATTAAGAGTTTAAGTATGTAGGTACACTGCTCTATTAAAAAAGTAGATTTCTTTTGAACGTAATCTTTGAATGATATCGATTTAAATAAATCGAAAATTAAATTTATTATGTACTTTTTCACTAATTCGCATTGTTCTATCATGAATTCATGATGCCCACACAATCGTTATATAGGGGCCGACATCCGGGTCACCTAAATTCTTTTATATTATATTTACCATGATCAATCAATAGTATGTCACGCGTATAAATATTTAAACCAAAATATATTTTTTTGAAGAATCGCCCAAAAATTGTGTTTAAATAAGTCTTGAAATACCTAGGCTCGTGATATTTTTTACCTCTACAGAGTAAACACTAAAAAGACACTAGTAATTAAAGTAATATGAGGCGAATGGTAAATTGATAATGATTTTGTATAATGACAAGAAAGGTATAAAATAATAAGCACAATTTTATAAAAGCTTTTGATTATTTATATGGTCAAGTTGTTCGTAAAATAAAATTAAGGGTGGAATAAAAAAAAAATTATATGACCGATTACAAAGTAATGACCTGCAAGCAACAGTTTGTGCATGCATGCCAGTGTCTAATTAGTTACCGTGCTGTTGCCACGGTAGACAACTGTCGGAGTTATTGCCACCGATGCATAACCATACATTCGATCGGGAAATTGCTAAGTAAAAGCTTCGGAGCTCTTGAAGTATTTACTTTTAAGGGCGGTTCTCTCGTTTCGTGTAAATCACATGTCCATCAAAAAATAAACAAAACTACGTAATCCAATAACACCAAATGTATTTTTTTTATTTTAGATAACTTCCAACTTCCATAGATATATTTGCCGTACAAAACATATTATGTGATTGATTATTAAGTATCTAAAAAATAAAGAAAATATGCTTCAAAATCATTAACAGTACCGGTCCGGGCACGAATTGTGGGAATTATAAATTAATAACAAATTACTTTGATACTTTCTTATCTCCTGTTGTTTTGATATCTTTAAAGTATGTATTAGGAACAAATTTATGAAATTAACAAATATCTTACGCTTGTACCTTAGATTCAAATTGAAACAAAAAATTTGTCAGCGAAAAAAAAACTCATTACTGTAAATTCAACATGAAATAACAAAATCAGTCTGTAGATTTACCTAGTGAAGTTTGCCACCCCTTTTCTTGCACGCATGATCCTCACTTTATCGGCCAGTGAACAGAGAACCGGGCAAAAGCTTGCAGATATTTATAAAAAATAATAAAGAAGACGAGATTTTAGCCTTTGCTACGTTTATTTTCTCATTACCAGTCGTACTATTTTGAGGTGGTAATGATTATAGAATTATGGTAATGACAATATTTTGTTGCTATGTTTTGAGGTAAAAATTTTTTGTAGCATACTGATATTGCCCGTTTTCGATGCTGCGTTTTGATCTAAAACACCGATAACCGCATTTCTTATTATCAATTTAAATAAAAAGCTGATTTGATATAGATTTTTTATTTAATTCTTCTATAGCAGTGTCACCTTTTCATTACCATTTTCTATTCTTCATTACCGTGCTTTATAAGAAATTTAGTATGTGCATATCTTTGCCAATTTTGCGCATAATTTAGTAGAATTTTATTTATTATGTTTATTTTTCATGTTGTTTTTCATAGGAAAATAAAATCACTAAATTCGAACGAAACGAGAGAACTACCCTTAAAAAATCGAACAATCTAAAGCAACGAGAAACGACTTATCAAATTAATTCTAGTAGTTAGGTCCAACTTTGGTTGGATGTATTATAAAAATAATTTTATCTAAGAAGCTCGAAGACAGATTAATCCTTTATGGAGCCTGTAGCAAACATACATTATAAGAAGGCTTTTTTTTGGTTTGGCAATTTTCTTCGCAAAGGAATAATGTATAGTGTAAGGGCATTCGGGACTGAAACAAAACAACAGAGTTTCTCGACTGATCATACGGAAGCCTGTGAAAAAGTGATACAACTATCGACAAGGAACTTGAAAATGAAATTCGTAAAGAAGCGTCATTTTGGAAACTGTTTCTTCAAAGATTATTCGATGTCATATTTACCCTAGCAAAGAGTTCTTTTTTTACGAAGAATCTGGAGTACGATGAATCTGGATTACGACAAATCTGGAGGACATCAAATTCGGAAACCGACGAAAATTTTTTTTTTTTTTTTTTAGAACTGGACTACACTTTTAGCATTAGGGGCCCTATCCAAAAACAGAGCCGCTGCGACTTTTACAGCTTCACCGGACTTGGGGCCGACGAATACGGAACAAACGATTTTAAATAGTTTACTTGGGGCCCTAGTTTATTTTTTGCCCCAGGGCCTTTAGTTACCTAGCTACGCCACTGGATAGGATTGGCTTGTTGTTTTTGGGACCAAATCATAAATTAAATAAAGGAAAAAAGGAGCTATCCTCCAAAGTGTACTTGTAGACGAACTACAATGCAAAATGCTGATATGTATTATAAAAAAATGCTATGGATGGACGATAAAAGTTCTCTCATACTTTATCCACAAATACAATAGCAAGCGCCACTAGAGAGATTTATTATTTAACTTTGAAGAGTGAATAAGTCTAAGCTTAATCAATTAATAAACAAGGAATAATAGTTATATTAATTAGTAAGTGTTTAAATCTGTAGTTCTAAATTATCGTATTTATTTTTCTTTTAAACTATTTTGATATAATTCATTTTATATTAATTATCTGACTTCAAGAAAGAAAGTTCCATTATTCCCTATTGTGTTTGTATAAGTGCGATTTCCTCAGAAAATACGCGACCTATTTATATGACTCTTTGGGGTACATAATCTATACACTTTTAACAAAGTTTCATATAACTATGATTTTTATGAACATACTTAGGTATACATATAATAATTTGTTTAATGTAGACTTTTAATGAATTCAGTTTGTAAAAAAACTTTTTGTCTCATTATTTACACTTGCATTATAATGCAAGAGATGATTGATCTAGTTACAGCTAAACTAAAACCTAAACGATGTCCTCAGGAATAATAGTTGAAGTCTAAGGAAAGACAGAAATCAACGATAGTCATATCTATCTACACTAAAAAAATACTTACACTACTAGGTAAAAAGTAGCTACCTACTTAGTAGGTAAGTAGCAACTAGATCAAGCATCTCCAGTATTGCTCTGGTTTTTCTCGATCTGTTTTCCTTTTAAGTACTGTAAACAGAAATACAGATATTATACTGCAACATAAAAATACGTAGTATTAAGTAAAACTGAATATTACGAGTATAAAGATAATATGTATTAATTAATATGAGGTAAGAGAAACTGTTAATTTCATCACTCTATTATAAAACTCCAGACGAAAATTCGATGTTAATAAAAATAAAATTGGTTAAGCAGTACTAAAACTTCTCGTTGCTCATTAGTTAGTAATTACATTTTCTGCAAAATGATATCAACGTTGGAAAGTTTAGTATTCGTATAATAAAAAATAAATGTTGAAGACTTAATGTCATTGCACTTTTACGGCAGGGCCATTTATCACACTATATCAACAACTAACTTGTAAAATGGTTCAGGTATCACGGACGTCACGAATGTTAGAGTTGATTAAAAATGTTCGTTCGTAAAATTGTTCAAAAAAATTACAGATCTTTATTTTCATCACTCATCATTCTCCCTACTTATTAAAAGTTATTTTTATAGATCGTCATTTGTGAAGGTCTACTTTACAACACAAATAGTTAACCTTGGTAACTCGTAAACAAATATATTAAAATCGGTATCATAATAAAACATTCAACCTACGTATAAACTAAATTATCTCATGGAATTTTTTTACCAATAAGATACATTATGATACAAACGTTCTGGTTTATATCTATATCTCAATCAAATATCTCAGCATTTGTTTGGACAGTCACACGACAGTCAGTACGACATGCAACAGTTGTAGGTAAGTAAGTACACCTGTATGGTACTTATATAGGTGATGTGAAGATTCTCGAATTACTGTTGACATTCAACACAATTAACACTTCCTAAATTATAAAACGCCTCCACTCATGTCACGAATAGCTATCCGGATACCTACCTACCAAGAAATTTTTTTAAGGTATTTTCTAAACTACCAGGGAGCTCGGCTAAATTACGCCTGACCTGGGCCTTAATTAAGCGAATTAATGTGTCGCTGAAACTTTAGTGTGCAAATATCCAGCCTACTTCATTTAAGCATTTGATTTAAAAATTGTAATATATATTATAAATTATTATAGACGTACTGCGTAACTACGATAAGTACACGCGATAACAATCCATATGACCTCCCTTTCGACTCTGTGTCACATACCTACTGATAGGTGCCAGGTCAAAGAGATTTATCATTTACTCGAAATTGCAGCTCCGAACAGTTGGTTTATTAACAATAAGAATAAATTTATTTACATGAATGTTTTCTAACGAACATGTCAAAATAGGTTGAGTTTAATGTTAGCATAATTATTATATTTAGTTAGGTAACGTAAATAACAATATTATATTCTGATAGAAAATGGAAACGTATTTAGTACAGTACATTCACAATGTAAATACCACTGGCTGCGAAAAGCTCTCCGCGATACAGATGACAATGGAACACACTGCTAGAAGAGTTGCAATCGTTTCCTCAGTTATATTAAGTAATTAAAATAATTTACCAAATAATACAAAAGCTTCTCAAAAACTTAAAGTTTTCAATCATGATAATTAAACTATAGACATCACACTAAATTAAAAATATATATATTATTATTGTAATTAGGTATATAAATATACCTAGTCATAATCTTATATTTTCTACAATCGTGTTTTGTGGTTTAAATCCTTAAGAGTCCCATAAATATTACGGAATTCTGTTAATACAAAAGTGAAGTACAGCAATGGCGGACACGTAAGTGTGTGAGAGTTTCTAGAGCATTGCCATGGGAACAAAATTCATTCACATTCGGTCATATTTCAGTCGGCGCACAGAGGGATGTATAAAAGAAAGGTCTCTTTCTTTCAATTTTTTACAATGAAAAATAAATTTAATGATAATTTCATTTGTCAACTAGCTGTGCCCCCCAAGTCCAGTGAAGCTGTAAAAGCCGCAGCGGCTTTAGGGCCCCTAAGGCTAACAGCGTAGTCACTAGTCAGATCTAAAAAAAAAAAGTTATGCCCGTAGCTCCTCTCGTGTGAACTACAGAATTATTTAGATAAGGACCAAATAACTAAGGAGTAAAAAAATATCATCAAAGTCTATGCACTAGTTTTGGCGTGATGCACGCATACTAGCCCTCCATCATTTTATTTTCATAGATTATGATTTGTTAGAATTCCTTATGTTAACAACATAAGGAATAACTTTTAAGGATAGTAGCTTGTTATATACCTGTCTTTTACTTTTTACTTTATACATTTATACTTCCATGATAATACGCATATAAATATTTTTGAGACAGTTGCGGAATAGACTGCTTTCCATTCTAAAAACAACTTTTTAAATTTATAATTATCAAAAGAAGTACTAGCATTTCATGAAACCACTATGGGGCGTGGAATATTTAAATAAGCTAGTAAGTAACACAACTAATACACTTGTGTTAGTAGTAGGTTCATTTTAGAATTCTCGATGAATCTTCACATAGATTGTTGTACAACGTCAATACAACTGATATAGGTCCCTACTCCGAGCTACTGTTTATTTATAACAATTACAAGTAGTTTCGTTAAGGATAAGAACGAGACACGGTATAGGTTAGTTCTATATTAAACGAAGAGAAAATATAGTAGATATACTACAAAACTATCATTTCTATTTTAATGATATAAAAATAGATTTCATTATCAGTAATTTCTAAGGTACCTAATACTTGCCATTTCATAAATTATGCATAATATTCAAAACTGCATTAGGTACCTATGTACTTATCAATAAAAACGTGTGATCACTGTTCAGTTCAAAGCCACTAGATTTATGGCGTCAAACTTACTATTTTGAAACTATGTTATCAGCCCTTATCTACGCTATATTGAGTGCAAGTTATAACAGCAATATATTACTTTTATTTTTTTCAGAATACACTAGACATTTAGAGAGGTATATCGAGCGATGACTCCTACGAACGGTGAAGGCGTGGAGTGTCCCAGAGTGGTGGTGTTAGACGGTGGCTTCTCTAGTCAGCTGTCGTGTCACGTGGGGCATGTGATCGATGGTGACCCGCTCTGGAGTGCGCGCTTCCTTCACACACATCCAGATGATGTCGTAAATACTCACCTTGATTTTCTAAGAGGTAATTTTTAGATGTCTTATTGTTAGTTTAAATGTTTTGAAACATAACAAAACCCGCCGTTGGCAGCTACACGTACTCCATTTTATCGTAACTAGCTGGCCCCGTAGACGTTGTTCTGCCCTTTCCATTATTCAATAAATCGAGCACGGTGCTATCTATTGCGTTCAGGTATAGCATAAAAACTTCTTGGTGACTTTCACCGGTCAAACGGTGTTGGAGATTATCAATCTAACATAGCAATATCCATTTATATATTATACTAGCTGTGCCCCACGATTTCACTCGTGTTAATTTTATACGACAAACATTGCCAACGCACCAGTGTAGGCAATTTTTTATACTTTATGTAAAACTAACAACATTATTAAGAGGAATTAATTCATTTTTCAAATTATAATATTGCCTATGTTACTCGCTGACACTATAGCTTTATATTGGCGAAAGAATTTTTAAACCCGGTCCAGTAGTTTTTGAGTTGATCCATTACAAACAAAAAATCAAATCTTTCCTCTTTATAATATGTATTGATATAGATACCAACTATGAGATCTGCTGTAAAGCTTCAAAAACGTTATAATATAATAATTATGTAATATGTAAGTACTAGCAAAAGTAAAATATATAAGTATACCGGAAGAGTTTTGTGAATTACATGTTAGGTCGGTTTTAGCGCTTCATTTTCATGCTTCTGACAGTGAGAGTGTGACCTCGTCCCGTGTCATCGTCCTCTGAAAGCCCTTTTCTTTGCCACAAAACGGAACATTTCTTTTCAAAAGGAAAAGCTGAAAAGTGTCTACAAGCAAATAACTCCCTGGAGGGAAAAGCCTACTGCCTAGCTTTACTGCCTCTAGTATAACTATATATGCAAAGTATGAAAACATATACCTACCTATAAAACATATTCAGTAGGTACTTTCAGGAAATTTTTCAGAGTTTTTGAAGAGATGGCATTTAAAGACTTAAATTACGGACATTATTTCCGATACATTTATACAGAGAACAACTGTGAGAACACCTCTTAATTTTTTACTCGATTACGGTGAAGCCAAAAGAGGGTTATGATTTCAGCAGGCTATGTAATTATTATGAATGTAAGTTCATCTGTTCCCGCATACCTTCTAAACTAGCTATGATAATTTTAAATATGTGGTATCGTCAGAAGCGTCTTTTTCGTCTGATGGCTATGTGATGATTGTGATATCACACTGAATTCAATATGGCATTCTCTAGAGAACATAAAGTTCTGTATTATAATAAAACTGTAATGTGCCGTTTTGGGTGTCAAATGAAAGTAATTAATCAGCACATTTCAAAAATATAGGTCGTACTTTTCAGAACGCGGTTACGTAGTCGAGTTTTACGTTTTAAACTTATCCGGTTTCATATTTGTATTTACGTATTCATATTAAATTTTACATGTCAAGTCAAGTAAAGGACGTGAGTTGTCCCGGTATGGTTATTATGATTAACGATATATCAAGATCCGGAATGATATCCATGTTGTTCTCTCGTCTAGTAACTGCTTTACATTAAGTCAGGCGGCCGCAGCAAGGCGCGGGCGGGAACGGGCGAGTACCTAACAGGTGTGATAAGGCCCAGCATGCACTTGCGGTTACCGCACACGAATTCTCGCGACGAAATTTTGCGATAGTATAGACATAAATTCAAGCGCAAGTATTTTTCATTTATAACCAAACCTATGTTTTTAAAAACTTAAACCCTGCGCTTAGAAACTGCACAACCGTAACGGTAAGTGCTTTCGGAAACTAAAATCGGCGCGTTGCTGTATAGAAACTAGAGCTCCAAATATACCTACAATATTGTTACCATTAATCACCTTGTCTGTCTAATACCCTTCCATTCGCAAGCCTTGTGCCGCCGTCTATTTATTACATAATTATTTTCTTCGACAGAGAACGTTTCCTTTTCGCGACCCCGCTTCCTCTGTGTTGACCCAGTACCAGTTGAACTCGTGTTACATTACTAAGTTTTAATAACATTAAATTGTTTATGCCTCTTAGCCGCACCCTGCTCACCGTTAACAATAGTAACAAACTAGAAGTTTGTTAATATTTATGCAGTTAGTTTCGTGATGTGAACTCTATCGCGTATAGAGAGAGGTAGGCGTACAATTAAATATAGACTAAGTAACTTCTCCAATACAATAACCTTCATATTCTATTCCGTTATGTATACAATGCTTGCTCAGTGGCAGCGTTTACGGACACCACGTCGATCGACGTGAGTTCGAATCCCTGCAATGAGCTTTCGGTGAAGGAAAACATCGCGATGATTTCATAGCATTGATGTAGGGTATTTTCATAGGACAGCCTCGCTAGCTAACATCCTCAAGTTGAAAATCTATAGCCAAGCAACTTTAGATCTGTTCCGGCAATTACACTTGAGAGCCAGTCCCACAGTCTTAGCGTATTAAGCTCTCGAGCCGTGTAGCTACATCAGGTGAATTTGTAGCCAAACGCTAAAACTATAAGAATATATATTTTTAAATTTTGTTCAGTATAATATTGACAGTGATTTGAGAAATACAAAAGCATTTTTTTTATCGTTTGTAGCGGGATCGGATTTAATAATAACAAATACTTATCAAGCTTCCGTCGAGGGATTTGTCGAACATCTTGGTGTTACTCGAGAAGAGAGTTACGAGCTTATAATACGTGCTGTCGAACTTGCGAAACGAGCACGCTCTCTTTACTTAGAAGAGTATCAGGAATATGTGCAAAATGGTAATTACGTTTAATGTATACTACATTTAGATTTAAAAAAAATTCAGTGAAAGAAAATCTATCTACAATAAGTAATTTTCATAAATTTCATTTTTGAACCGATTTCCACTTGTAGCATAAGAAAATAAATTTAGAATGTTAAGAAACTTTTGATATTCTGTTAAAGAAAATAATATGCATTCCAAGGATATTAAGTTTTTTAAGAATAATTTCATGGTAAAAGTGTATAAAAAATATATTATATACAAAATTTTGAATCAGGTTCAAATGGCCTGATTTATGAATTCCCTAGTAATTTAATTAATGTAAGCAATATTAATAAAACGACTTAGAAGTAATTGACTATAAACCTAAATCAATACCCACGTTAAATTTAAAAAAAATATTGTAAAAACAGACATTAGCGTTATTATGATATTTAATATATTTATACAGTATATTAAACAATAAAATATTATATAAATTCAAGTAACTTATATCTACGTATACGTAACTAGAGGTAGGTACCATCCAATAATGATCGATCTTTAAATTAAAATTGAACAATTTTCAAATTATATTAAGATTCAGTTATAGGAATAATATTCGAACAATGTTTTATTATTTTGACTGAAAAGGAAAGATTCTTGGGCTCTCTCCAGCAAGGGTAGGGTGCAGGCACGCATTAATTACTCTGTGCAAGGGTTGAAGGGTATTATGTGGCGACAACACAATAACATAGTTTCCGGAAAATGAATTACGTGTAACATAATTTAACATTGTTATTTTTATTACTTATTAGGTAAAATACAATAAAAAATAAATTTCAGGTTTTCTAAAATTTTCAATATTTTCGGGTTTTCGGTGGAAACTTTACTCGGACTATTATTATTAAAATTAACAATAATATTTATTATTATTATTAAAAGAAGAATTAGTCAAATATGTTCAGCCTTTTTCATGTGATGTGCTTACCAACGAACATCATTTCATTTTTATATGAATAGATAACATCTTTAAGTAACAAATTCAAGTTATAATAATATTTAGTATCATATTAACAACTTAAAGATATTATAATTAAATTAAATTGAAAACTAAAAGTAGATTCTGTCAGAAGGAAACGTACCCAGAAGGCTGGACGCATTGCCTCGTATGGCAATGGTCGCTCGCTGACCAAAGTATTGACCTCTATCCTCGACCTTCTAGTCGCGAGATGCACTATATAGACCAGTCTGCTCGCGATTTCTTTGAAAAGGCTGCGTGTAAGTACTCGGATCCCACCGTCCTAGGACTTCGACTCCAAACGGCACATTTAAGATATAACGGCTCATGATTACTTTAATATAGTTGCTTTTACTATTAATACAGATCGGATTCCATTAGTTGTTGGGTCAGTTGGTCCTTATGGAGCCCATCTACATGATGGTTCAGAGTACGACGGCAGCTATGCTGATACTACAACAGTGCAGGTAAGCCTCATATTAATTTTCCTATGAGCACCTCTTAATATTTATGATGCTGTAAAATGTATCAGCAGCAACCTAATTAATTTTCTGTGTTCATAATATTTGGAGATTGAGTTGCATTAGTAAAAGAATAGAGGTGAATTTTAATTATTATAATAAAACACATTAACAAACAAACAATGTAGGTATGAGTTTTTTGAATTTCTTTTTTTCGATCTGACCATACTGTTAGGCTAGAACCTAATGCCTACTAACAATAATCTATACTAATAATATAATAAAGCGAAAAGTTTTTTTGTTTGTTTGTTTAAACACGCTAATATCTGGAACTACCAGTCGGATTCGAAAAATTCTTTTTTTATATGATAGCCAGGTTCCATATATCATTAGGCTACAATTCCCAGCTAGCCTTAAATATTGATTAATGTTACATAAGTCGGAAGTCGAAACTCTCGCGAACTGTATTATCCGCGTGCGCTGGCTTCATGCTTAATGATACGTAAATACAATGATCTAAAAAATTTTGCCCATTAGTGTATCTAAAAAAAGTCAGCGATAGCATATATCTGTTTCTTATACATAAGCCAAAATAGGATTTTTTGCACAATATATTTTGTTGAAGGTTACAAATTAATTTTTGAACATTATTTTTAAGCATGGCTAATACTTACGAAGACAAGGACAAATTAATGAATATTAACTTTGTCTTTATAGCATGTTATTTGAACGCATAGTTTGAGAGATAATGCAAAATTAAAATAATTTAACAATCGGCTGCCTATAGTAATAGTAACGCGAAGCAGCCGTGCGATGTTGCCGCGACGTGACCATCTGGCCGCCCGATAAAAATACTGTCGATACTGTGAAGTTATTATAAATAATCAAACAGTGATTTCTTCTAAATTATATGCGGGTGAAACCGCGGGGCACAGCTAGTAAATATTATATAGAAGTTGTTGAATTATAGAAAATTGGCAAACAAATGAATTTATATTATTAATTATTTTATTAACACAGATACCACAATTTTATACATAGGTGCCAGCAAACGCCTGCACTCCGGTCGCGTTAATTAGGTACCTACCTACTTTTGATTTCATAATTGTATTTGTTGTACGAAATTGGGATAAGCTTCAACACGTGTTAGATTTAAAGAACAATTTGAACTATAATGTGTGTATAACGACAATCAAATGTCGGTATGTCATAGGTCCCGCGTCCCGGTATTTCAGAGCAAGACTCATATAATGAATGCTAGGTTTCGATTTACTTTAACATTGACGGGGTCAATTTGAATGTAATAACAATATAGTTATTAGGCACATTTACAATAAATTTTTCTCTATAGGTTTATGATCGCAATATTAGAGACTTGAACGTGTAGCCACTGAAAGCATCGTATAGAACATAAAGAGGCCCATAAATTTGCCTACAAATTAAAATTAACATCGTCAATATGAAAAGCTCTTGTTCATTTTTCTTGTTTTTTGTTTTCTACAACGACAGCATTCGACTGGGATGGACAGTTAATTAACGAAGCATAGAATAAATGGTTCATTCAAAAGGTTTATGGAACATTCATGAAGTTACACTTCTGGAATGCTTTGTAATGAATTCAGTAAAATAATTAACAGATGATACCTACTGTATGTAGGTCCTGTATATGCAGGGGTTTTTCGAGAACTAACTACACACTGCGAAAATTAAAAAGGGCGTTGTATCTTTGTTGTCTTTGACAAAATTGAGAAAGAAAATTTTTTAAATAAGTATACGCAATGATATTACACCCCTTTTTACCCGTCTGCGAAAAAAGAAGAGTTATGTTTTTTAGCATACGAACCTATCTTTATGTCTTATTTTTAGCACGCTCTGTGCCTTAAACGGATTAATTAATTTTAGCATACGAGATGTCGTTAGATTCATCTTAATTATTGAACTCTGTATAATATTTAAGTAAGTACTACGTCTGGGAAAAATAGAAGGATGTTTTCTTTAGTCAAGTGTTTTTTGTTGCTGTCGGGTTTTTTGTTTCCTTTTTAATAATTTAGCTTATTACATAAAATATAATTGAATATATGCATGAGGAAAAATTTCACATAAGACCATTTAATTCAAAACTAAGCAAAGCTTGTATTATGGTATACACTGCAGATATACACGCATATATAAATATTATAACACCTACAATATCTATACCTACACGCAAATATATCTATTAGACACAACATTATGAATTTTGCTCATAACATAGAATTCGGTTATATACAGGGATCGAACTCGCAACCTCTCGACTCAATAGTAAAATCCACTAATGCGCCACGAGGCCCTTCAATTTTCAAAGGTAATTCACCCCAGTAACAATGCCAGTAGTGAGACCATAGAAGCTGGTATTAATATTTATTTTGTGTACTTATTATTTATTTCATTATAGACAATGCGCGAATGGCATCGTCCACGAATCCAGGCATTAGTAGAAGCAGGCGTGGACATGTTGGCTTTGGAGACAATACCATGTCAAGAAGAAGCCGAGATGCTCTGCGATCTCCTACGGGAGTTCCCAGGGATGAAAGCATGGCTTGCGTTTAGTTGTAAGGTAAGAAAATATACTTTTATGATAAAGCCAGTGCAAGCCTTGTAGGCTAGGAGTAAGGTTTTCTATGATAATAAAATAATAAGTAACTATATATCTGTGAATTCCACACATATATTACTTTTATGCTGTAGACGCGGTCCCCATAGCATTTACTACTTTTGCTATTTGGCTAATGCTTACTCAATTACAAAGAATGCGCCCATACCAACGTACGTAGGTACCTAAGTCCACAAATATTATGCATAATATATTAATATTACGATTTTCCACAGTCTCATGTCTTATATTAAATTGAAATCATAAACTACATTTGTTCACATATTAGATACCTATCTGTTATTCGGCATGGATACAAATACTGCTATAGTTATAATATATCTTACGTCGACCCTTAACATATCCTAATAAAACCGAATAGGTACCAACAAACCAACAATGTTAACTAACTTAAGGTATTAAAAAAAAAAAATTATTAATAGATTCGATTATTAGACAAACGGGGTTACAAGAATAATAATAACCGCTATGTTTAGCACTAAAACAGTAGGTACTTATAATTCGTTCACCTATTATTTCATAGTCTGAATTACAGAGAGATACGTGTTCTGCATGTTTTTTTATAACATTCTTTAATTAAAACTTAACTGAAAGTTTTATATAATTACCTACACATACATTTTATGTATTCTTTACTTATTAACTAAGTACCTGTTGGGTACTTACCACTTCCCTTCTGCGTGAGGGGGGGGGGGGGTGTGACGTTTCCCCGGTTTGGACGGGCGTTTTGTTGCGCCGGATGCCCGTCTCGTAGACACCGTACGGATGCCAGTGGGCGGCGTGATGTTAGTAGTGAGGGGTCCGGGGGGTGCAATAATGCACGACCGCTTGAGGTGCCGGGTCTTCAATATAAAAGTCGATATCTTGACTATAGATTGTTCGCAGGACGACCAAAGCTTTCTTCTCGTTGTTACTTGTCGCTTGTACTTGTAGACTCGTTGAATTGCACCGTGCCCAATACGGCCCTTCTTCGAGCTTAAGTGGTTCGAGGAATGACCGTAAAGAGAGCCCCGTTTTATTCCGTGTTTATTTCGTGTTTTAACTTTACTTTTCGCTTTGGTTGTCCTGTTAAACTCTTTATATTTCCCTCGTTATATATTTTATGTACACATGTCATATATCAAAATGTTCCTCTTTGAATCATCTATCCATTACATATTCACTTATAATATACATTACGTATACATTCCGTACATAAGCCAAAAACAATGTAATTTACGGGCGACATCACTATTTTCCGCTCGAAAAATCTCTATAATATTCGATATACTTACTCTATTGGCTTACTCTATATGTTAATCTATTCTATGTTAGTTATATTTTCACATATGTGACACACAATACATAATCGTTTATATACATCTTAACATATAACATGCAACTTGTAATGTAGCGTATTCGCTTACATTTTTCTATAATATTGTCAGTATTAATCTATTTTATCGTAACACATAGTATATAACACGTAAATACAATAATAACACATATTAACCTAACCTAAGACACGAAAACAACCGTTCTGTCGCCAACAGTACCTATCTACGTGCCTATAAATGCTCTGCCAAGTTGAAGGTTAACTTTCATATCTTAAGTGATACATAGGAACATATTGTTTAAAAGTAGGTACATATAAGAAAATAGATGAATGTACCTACATTAAATATATCAGGGACCAAAATAGAATAATTACCTACAATAATAATGATAAATGACAGAATGCATTAATAACTGTTGTTTGGAACAATAATTTGGAATTTTGATCTATTTGTTTGTTTGAAAACTACTAAATGAATTAAAGTGTATTCTAAAGATTAATTTAGCTCATACTTCGATTAATACATACGACGATAAATTTAATTTAAACGATTAGGTATGTATAGTCTAGAGATTATATAAAACGCTCTCGTTAGACTTATTGTTGTCTTTGCCTAGTTATGGCAAAATACTAAACAGAAAATATAACAGTTTTTTATGTTCTTACAGAATAACCAAAGCATAGCTCACGGGGAAAGTTTCCAAAAAGTAGCAAAGAAGTGTTGGGAGTCGAATCCGGAGCAATTGGTAGCAGTCGGAGTTAACTGTTGCGCTCCGTCCTTTATTTCAAATTTACTGAAAAACATTAACGACGACAGGCCTCATGACCCTATACCACTAATTGTCTACCCTAATTCTGGAGAAAAATACAATCCTCAAATAGGGTAAGATGTTATAATTTTTATTTGTCTGTCGCAAGTTTTTGTGCATTTTTAGTTTAATTAACAATAATCATGTAATATAAAAATAACAACGCAAATAAAAAAAAATTAAATGTAGTCTCAAAATAAATTGTAGATTGTATGGATAATATTTAGTTTTACCTATCTACTTAGTTACTTACTATCATTTATAAAGAGGTAAAGATTTTTAATATTTTTGTAGGAGGTAATCTCCGAGACTTCTGATCCGATTTTAAAAATTCTATCACTGATAGAAAGCTGTGTTCGGGCTGATGGTTTTTTTTTTTGTTATAAATTTTAACATTGAAATTAAACGTATACGAAGTCTAGGGCAATGTGTATTACAGGTACCCTAATTACAGCAGAATGGGTAGATACCAAAAGAGTTTTCGAAAATCTATACAAATAATAAAATTCAAGTGTCTGTTTGTAATGACAAAATAACAGTTTTTTTACTAAATGTATATGAAGTTATATACGGAACTTATAATAAACAAAACATGTCTGTTTGTTCCGGCTAATCTCTAAAACGGTTGGATGGATTTTGACGGGATTTTCACTGATAAGATAGCTTATGTTATAAGAAGTAACTTAGGCTACTTTTATTTTAGAAAAAGAATTAGTGTTCCGCGTAAATAAAATTTAACACGAGTGAAAGTCGGAAATAAAACAAAAGCAGATCTTGTGTTGTGTCCATAGATTTATTAATACATATTTGTGTTCATTAATTAAAAGTTTAGATGTACATAGAGGTTTCATACTTGAATTATTTACTACTGGATTGCTAAAAATCTATACTTATTTAAATATAACATTTTTTTTAAATTTTTTTTTGGACAGGTGGATAGACCGCGATAAGTGCGAGCCTGTGGAAATATTTATCCAAGACTGGCTGGATCTGGGTGTGCGGTATGTCGGCGGCTGCTGTCGCACTTACGCAGCTGACGTAACTCGCATCCGCAACCAAGTGCACTGTTGGCGAGATAAATATAGTTTTCGACTCCAAAATAATATTTTACAGTGACGAGCTGAAGCTGTAGGGCAAATTAGGTCTAACATTTTTTGTAAAAGACTGTATAGATTTGACATATATAGATAATAATTTAAGCATACGTTAACTATGTACTTTATAGGAACACGTGCCATTTTCTTTTATGTTATTAATTTTTTACTCATATAATTACTATGTCGCTCATAATATTTACTTGCCAAAGAAATCAATGGGTTCGGTAATTAAACTTTAATCTGCCAAAGAATGAAACTATTAAAACTGAATACTATCTATATTTAATCATAATGTAAGAGATAAGTTATTAATAGTAAATACATTTAAAAAATAAAATGTGTGTAAGTAGGTAGGCAGGTACACTCATTAATTTTAAACATCCCTCATGGTCACATCAAATATGTAGAGGTATAGTATAATATGTAGAAATATATACATTAGGTGCTATTATTATGTCTATAACAGTACACAAATTTAAATTATTGTGTACTTATTTTAATATATTAAGACCTACCTACCTACTATAAATTGATTACATGCAACTGTAAAACTATATAACAATTCGGCATGCAATAAAGCTGCTATATTAACTAGCTTGAAAAATATAATTGATAATTATATACATGTAGGCATACAGGTATACATGATAATAGCAACAAAGCAAAATAATTAAGTATGACATTTTTCATTTTTTTATAATATATTGGTTCCTAATTTTAGACAAAATTATAAAGAGCTAATTTTACTTAAATTAATGTCAACAATTATTATGTACATACCCTATACAAAAATTTTAACAATTACAAAAATAAATAAGTATCTAATGAAATTTATGTGTATTATAATTGTCAATAAATAGCACACCTACCTTACTTGAATGAAACTTAATTGTATATGCAATAATAATTAAAATTGAAACGTACTCTAGTATTGTAGTGTTAATAAGATATGAAATCAAACTCTGTCTGTCAACATGTTGGTATACAATTCATAATAAATAGATAGTTTGTGCTCATTTATCGTTTTATTGGTAGGGATCATAAAAAATCTGATCAGCCCCCAGGATTTTCCACGACATTCTCCACTCAAACGTTCGTGCCAAGTTGTAGCTGAGAAATTTAATAATTTGTGGCATTTAAAAAAGAACAACTTTTATTAATATTATTTTTAAAACTTGAAAATATCATTCACATACATTTGAACCTCTTTATTTTTATTTACACACATCAACACCGTTTAAGGGATATTTCGGATTTTGTCAATTTACTCACAATTTGATATAAATAAACATACAAAATGCATAAGTGTATATTTTTATAAAACCCATTTATCAAATTAGACACCACAATAAAACAATATTTAATTGTGTAAATAAAGTTTTATTTAAACAAGGACGAAAAGTGAAATAATGGCTTCTAAAACTAATGATGAATGTGTTTTTCATTAAAAAGTGAAAAATAAAGCGAAATTATTCCGTTTTTCGCAATTATACGTAAAAGCAGTAGTCAGTAAAACCACCCATGACGTTAGCAGCGGCCCTGCAAACGGTTTTTCATGCTTTGAATCCACATATCAAAATGTTACTGCGGGATATTGTCCCAGGTCCTGCTAAGATGCCAAAAAAGTTGCTCTTCAGTCACAATGTTTGCAGGATAATTTTTCAAAGTACTTCTTTGGAGTACGTATTACACGCGCTCTATAGGGTTTAGGTCTTGTGATTGCGCGGGTCAGTCTAAGACCAATACGTCGTGCTCCTGCAACCGGCTGGTCACCACTCGCGCTTTATGCGGACAGGCGTTGTCGTGCATGAGCGTGAATTCTTGGCCCATTTGTAGTCGATGGGGGTAGACTATTAGTACTAGCACCTGGATACAGTATTTTCCAGCGGTCATGATGTTTCTGATCCAAACGAGGTCTGTTCTTCCACCAAAACATAATTGTCCCACCGCGGTATGGATGGACTTCCTGAGGGTGTTGCAGACGGCTTTCACGACCAGGAACTAGCCACACGCATACTATTCGTGAATCGGCATGGAAACCGAATCGGGATTCATCGGTAAAGAGCACTACAGACCACTGGTTATCCCAGAGCAAATGTTTACGAGCCCACTGTAGTATTCGTCCACAATTGAGAGCAACACACCCTTGGTCAATTTTCCTCGACGTTTTTCCTAGATAGCCTCCTTTAATTTTTCTAGTATCGTTGTGTAGTATTCCTCGGTTATGGTCCTTCCCTTTTCTTTGTAATCAATCAGTATTATCCCCTCACAATCGCAAAACACAATAGCCATCAACTTTCCAGCCGACTCCGGCACTTTGAATTTCTTTGGCGGTGGTATCCCCTTTTTATGCCATTGCATGGACTCAGGCGCAAAGTGATGAACCCATGTTTCATCTCCGGTAACAATCCGCTCCAAAAGCTGTTCAGGTTCGTCTCAACACAACTCCAAAAATTGTTTTGACGCATCGAAGTGCTACTGTTTCTGAAGCGGCGTGAACATTCCGGTACCCATCATGCACTGACTTTTGTCATACCCGTCAAACCAGGTGGTCATGAAGGATTCGCAAAATGGTGGTATCTGATAGTCCAACTAACGCAGACAACCGTTTTTTCTTCAAACGGGTTCTTTTTCCCACTTATTCGACGATGTCTGCTGTGGTGACCTCAACTGGCCTTCCTGAGCGGGGATCGTCTTCAATCGACTCCCGACCATGATTAAAAAGACCATGCCACTTGTAAATCATTGATTTACTAGGGCACTATTCCCCATAAACGGTTTTCATTTCATTCAAAATGGTCTGAGCGTTCTTTCCTTGCTTGGCAAGGAATTTTATCACAGCACGGTGTTCAATTTTCTCCATAGTTTCAGTTTTCTTCTGGATTGACATGTTTAGCAGGCGAGTGTTCGTAAATGAATGATGCAATAGGGCTGAAACACAATTTATAGACCAATGATAAGTCACCAATTAGTATGACACTAAACAAGCGCCCCTATCTCCACTCCATCCCCTCCAATCCACGAACTTTTGGACCTCCTAGAGTATCTCTTAGCAGTGTTTTTGTCGTTATAGAAACACGCGATTGCCCTGTGCAACGAATAAACGTTTTCACTTTGAGTTGTCATCTGTTGTGTACGGTTTTGGTTATCGAGACGAACTAGTGACTCGACAGAACCAAGTTCCTAATGACTGAACGTTTTTATTTTTATGCTTGCTATACACGCTACGATCTGCCGGAGAGGTTTACATGTGCAGGTGTGCCTGTATAAGCACGTACGGATGGACAGGCTTACCTACCATTGTCACTCAAAAAAGTTTATTATCGATTTTATATTGGTCGCCTATCGTAATAAAACTATGCAGTATATTCCAATACACACCTGAGAGGTCTCTGGTAGACCATAGTGTGTGATCGGCTTAAAGGTTAAACTGCAATTTCGAATGAAAAATTAATTGTAAAAAAATTATAATTAAGATGATGTACTGGTATCTGACTGGATCGCGACTACCATACACCAGCCATAGTGGCACACTTAAATGGATACCTATACATCTTGTATGTCGCACTCCGCGACCACCCTTACACATAGAATTAAACCCGTCACAGTGATTTTCTTTTGGATTGTCGCTATCGAGTACAAATTCAATGTTCTTGCGTTAGGGAATTGAAGAGTTCCTGTAACCAGTTCGTTGCTTATCTTGAGAACCTGGCTATTAAGAACCAACTATTCATCGAAATGAACGTAACGTATCTTTATCCACGTAATTTCAACCCATACAGTATATGTAGTTGAATAGTATTTATATTGCTCGTAATAATTATTATAATTTTAATAATAATATTGTTATAATTTTAATAACCGTCAGAGGAAACTTCAATGAATTTATAACAGCAACACTTACAAGAAATTACGTCTTCAATTTTATGCAATAATTTTATTTGTATTACATATGTAATATAACCTTCTTATTCCTATTTTTTTTAGGAAGTAGTTTTTGCAAAGTATACCGACATAAAAAGCCATTTTAAGTTAAAAATAATACATACGAATATCAAATATTAAATAATCATTGGGAATCAATGACGTCATCATCCATATTATGTCATTTTGTAACAGTGACAAATTTGACTACTGACGCAAGAGTCTATCGTTCTTATTCCCCGAATAGTGACATCACATTTTTTAATAGGGGAAAAAAAAAAATTTTCGTCAAGCTAGTTCAGTCTTATAAATAATATAGTCGGCAGATAGTTGAAACGTTTATTCAACCACCACAATGTATTTACTACACAATCGTAAGTTAGGCTAATTATATAAAATAATCAGAAACACGACAGTCATTTTAAAAGAGATCAAACGCCGCGCTAGCTAGAGCTCTTTTCCTTATTCTCTGTCAAATTCAAGAATAGAACTAACAACCTATGCATATACAACCTACATAGAGTAATCATTGTACCTACACGAGAGACGTATATCACGGCGTCAGGAAGTACTAAGGCCGGGTTGTCTTACTATACAATTACTTTTTCCAGATTTGTATTATTTTAGGCATTTTATCTATAGACCAATATTACTCAATAGTTTACTTTAAGTTTTAAACATACAGTCTGAAGTAACTCCCGGATTATAATTGCGAGAGCAAAAATACGTCTTAGGTACTCTATGGTGCGCTAAATGTACTGACAGCGGTTTTGAGTGAACAATTTATTTTTCATATCTATGAAAAATACTCCTTTGAAACGCCGGATTAGGAATCTACAGATGTATATAATCAAAGCGGATACGTCACATCAACTGTAACTATAATTGAACAAGTTCGTGCGCAACCGTCCCATGTGAGAGAAGTCGCCAGGGGCAAGGTTGCAGGATATTACCGTCACTACAGTATACTAAAGTACACAGAATGTTGTCTCGGTAGTATTCTTGTAATAATTACCTAAACCCGCTCGGCAGATAAACACGCACCGCACTAGGGATGCCTTTGGACTATATTTCTTGGGTAACTTACCTACGTATTTGATAATGCTATATTAAAATGTCATTATTATTTTTTTACCAAAATTTACGTAAGTAAAACTTACAAATTAATTAAATTATTTCTAATGGGTTTTATTTCTAGTTTCAAGTGATTGTGAGGTAGTAAGAAGAGAAAGTACATTAAAAAAAAAAAAACATAATTTTTCCTTACTTTAATAAATCAAAACCAATTTTAAATTCTAGGAAGTAAGTAATATAATATTTCGTCATTAGTTATAAATTGCATAATCGAGACTTTTATGTACTGAAGTTTACCTAGATTTCGTTTCAGCCGTTTGTATGAAAAGGTAATACGGTTTACCTCAGTGTACTGGGACTTGCGCGCCTACGTCACGCAATTGCACGCGCTTCCCTTCCCCACTACATTACACGCCCCCGTTGTCGTCTATTGTACCTCGCCCTGCCAACGACTTTACGGAAACAAGACGGTAGGCCACGAACATGTACGACTCGCGGCTGAGTGCCCTAAGCGCTCGCCCCCAAGTCCGGTGAAGCTGTAAAAGCCGCAGCGGCTCTGTTTTTGGATAGGGCCCCTAAGGCCAACAGTGTAGTCAGTTCAAAAAAAAAAAAAAAAACATGTATGACTATAGTTTAAAAAAAGCCAATTCTTTTAATATATGTAATAAATTAAATATTGTATTCTTATAATATAGCCACAAAACTGTTTCAAGTGAAATAAAAAAAAATTAAATAAAATGACTTTAAAGTACCTATACAATATTTTTCGGTGAATTAATCCTTTATCTACAGCAACAAACAACTGCAATGTACAAATAAACGGTTTTTATTACGAAATCCTATGTGATATTTTATAGATATTATTGTTACTATAAAAAGTTCGTAGAAGAATGCTTAGAATATGAGAATCTTAAAAAATTATTGGAATATTTTTAAGGCAGCTGCTACCTACCTATTGTGAATAAAAGACGTCCACAATATTTTAATGTGTGCTAAATTAATAGCGCTTGTTTTATTCTTGTTTCTTACAAAGTTACAGTAGTTCGTAGTAACAATGTGGTTTCTTAATAACGTTCTTGACTGTAGTTTGCTTGTAGATTCGCTGCTTGCTGTTGCTGGTGTTGTGGTGTTTCTCGAACTGATCGCAGTACTGCCGCCCTCTCCGCTATATTTAACCTCGCCCTTTGCCTCGCAACCGGTAGTGCGATGGATTCCGTGCGGGGCGTCGCTCAGCCAATAAGCGCGCACGCCCTGTGTGCGCGCTCTCGGCAGTACCATGAGTCACCATGCCAGATGTTCCGAGTCTGGCATGGTTCATCCTTACAACTAGTGAAATTTATACATTTAAACTTACAACTAGCTATATTCTTATTCTAATCGTTTTAAAATACACATATTCACACATATTCAGTTCATATTATTATATCTATTCCTAACACGTATTTATAATCCTTATTCCTAACACGTATTATTTCATTTATTTGTTCATTCTATACTATTACACTATCGTTATTCACTCGCCCCGCTCGCTGTCCGCAACAGTTCTCCCCCCGGCGTAGCCTGCGCAGCCTCACTCTCCTCTCAGGACGGCGAGCTTCGTCGTCGGGCGCCGGAACACACCGCTCCTCGTCTTCACGTCGGCGCTCCGCACTCCTCCATCTGGTCCGGTGTAGGTTCTCGTGACGATTCCGCGCGGCCAGGTGTTGCGCGGCAAGGCGGAGTCGACAACCACGACCAAGTCCCCGACGTTCAGAGGGCGCGTGCTGTCGGCTGAGTTCCCGCGTGGCACCAGTGTAGGGAGGTACTCCTTAACCCAGCGCCGCCAGAAATGATCAGCGAGCGCCTGGATTGCTCGCCAGGTACGCCGGTCCGCCGTGTCGCAGGTCCCCGTCGTAGGCATACCCGTCGAACTCCCAAGCAGAAAATGGTTGGGAGTGATCGCCTCTGGGTCCCGCGGGTCGACGCTCACGTGCGTTAGAGGCCGCGCGTTAATCGAATGCTCGGCCTCCGCGAGCACGGTTTGGAGCACCTCTTCTTTAGGCGCACGCTCGTTCAAAGTGGCGGCGAGCGCGGTTTTTACCGACCGCACTAGCCGCTCCCATGCACCTCCCTGGTTAGGCGCGCCGGGCGGGATGTAGCGCCACTCGACGCTGTGCCGTTGCCCCTCCCCCCGTAGCGCAGGTGCCCATTCGGCGTAGGCGGCGCGTAGCTCGGTGTCCGCCCCACGGAAGTTGGTCGCGTTATCGCTGTGGCTGAGTAAGCCGAGCGGGTCATAGATTGACATAACCGCTTCTCGCTTTGTAGGTGCCCGCTTGCGTGCGCGTACATCGTCTGGTACCCGATGCATGGACGTGTTAAACCCTAGTTCATCCGTAGCTGCATTCCAGTATAGGCCCAGGATCTTTTCTTGTTCATGCCCGCCAAGTTGTGCGGGCGATCGTGCGCGTAGCTCATCCGGTGTTCCACTGAGTACGCTCGCTCGGTTGCTGCTCCATCCGCGTAACGTAAAGCCGGCTACTGCGTGGACTTCTTGTATTTCCCTTATAGTGTGGATAGCTGTTTCTTCATCGTCGTAGCTATCCACCAGGTCGTCCATGTAGTGGCTCTGCGTTATTGCCTTGAACGCGTCTGGATGCGTTCGTGCATGCTTTTCAGCGTTGCGGTCGCGTACACTGTGTGCTATGAACGGTGAGCTTGCTGCGCCGAATATCAACGATCTCATTTTATATTTCTGTGGCGGCTTGTTCCGGTCGTTGCCTCGCCACAGAAATTGTTGTGCCGGCTGGTCCGCTTCGCGTATTCGTATTCTCAGAAACATTTCCTCTATATCAGCAGTGACGGCGACGGGCTTCTCTCTGAACCGGAATAAAATCCCCTGCAGCGATCGTAGCAGGTCCGGTCCCTCTAATAACTCGTCGTTTAAACTCGTAGTTCCACTGCGTGCCGCGGCATAGAATACTACTCGTAGCTTGCCGGGTTTGTTCGGGTTGAATACAGCGAAGTGAGGTAAAAACCAGCTGATGTTGCTAGTCTGTTCGTGTTCCTCGCAGCGTACGGCGTAGCCCTTCTTAAACAAGTTTTTGATCTGACTTGTATACGCCGCCGCAAACTCTGTGGAACGATCCATTTTCTTTTCTATCGAGTGAAGTCGTCGTAGCGCCATATTGTAGCTATTTGGTAGTACTACGTCGTCGCGGCGCCACGGTAGACCTACTTCGTAGCCTTCACTGCGTTGTTGGATCGTTCCGTCGAGTATTCCCGTCGCGCGCTTGTCGGCGTCGCTGATTCTCGGTTCGCGGGCTACGCCGAGCGCGTCTATTTTGAAGTGCCGTTCTACGAGCTCGTGTAGACTTTCGTTCCGGATCTCGCTGCCAGTGTTGCGTTCAGGTGCGTATATGTGTAGCAGGGCTTCGCTGTGGCCGATGATCACGTGTGGTGCGGTTCCGTGCACCACCCAACCCAGTTGAGTTTTCGACGCCGCCGGCTGGTTCGGTTTGCCGACGCGTAGCTCTCTGGATACGATCATCTCCCAGTGGTCCGTACCTATCAATATACGCGGCCTCGCCTTCTCATAGCACACCTGCTTCACTTTCAAATTGCGCAAGTGAGCGTGTTGGAGTGTGCTTAGAGACACTGTTTGTTCGCGCAGTCGGAGTCCTTTTATCGTTCGAGCTCGGAACTCGTGCTTCTTGTTGCCGTCCGGTTCGTACAACTTCGCTTGTACAATTTGGCTATTCGTGTACTCTTTGCCCATATTGACGCCTTGTAGTTGCAGTAGATGTGACGGTCCATGCGCTCCGATGTCCTTGGCCAAGCCCTCGTCGATTAGCGATATAGTCGAGCCCTCATCCAACAGAGCGTACGTGTTCACCGCTCCTTTGGGGCCCGATATAGTCACCGGACAGATTTTTAGTATAATCTGTCTCGGTTCTATAGTTGTTGCGACAGCCATTACCGTCTCGCTCGTTGACGGTGTCCCGTTGTTCTGAGTTAGCTCTTCGCTATCGCTTGGTCTGTCGTTGTGAAGCGACGAGTGATGCGGACGACGACAGGAGTTAATACCGCACGGCTTTCCTTTGCAGTACACACGAAGATGGCGTTTGTCAATACATTTGAAACAGACGCCTTTGCTCTTCACTAGCTCCCACCGTTGCTCGACGTTCAGTGCCTTGTATTGCGGGCACCGAGACAACGGATGGGGCTTATCGCAGCTAGGACACAGATGTTCGGTTTCTGTGTCCACCGTAGCAAAGACGTTCTGTCTCTTTCTGGCGGCGACTTGCGGTGCGGCAGGCTTCAATACTTCGCGTCTAGAGGTCGCTGTCGAAGCGGTGGCGGGTGCATATGTGTGTTTTAACGCACGGCTCGCTTCACGCATTAGGAAGCGTGATAATACAACGACCTCTGGATCCGTTGTTCCCTCGCTCTCTTCCGCATAGTCGCACCACCGGGACTTCAGGTGTGGGCTAAGTTTTTCTAATACTTCCCGAGCCAGCATCGGGTTGTACAGGTAGCTCCGCTTGTCGAGATTTAGTAAAACACAGACTATGTTTTGTAGATTTACTGCGAACGCGTTCAGTTCGCTTGCGGTAGCTCCCGGTCGTGGTAATTTCCGCATATCATCCAGCGCCTTGTCTATAATTACTTCCGGCCTGCCAAAACATTGTTCCAGTGTCTGCATGATTTCATCAGGATTGTTCGCGGTGTGTAGTAGCGCTGCCACTGCGTCGCAGGCGTCCCCACGCAGGCTGTTACGTAGGCGTGCTATGTTTTCTATCGGCGAGAAACGATACAGCTGCGTGGAGTCCCTCATAGCTGCTTTGAATGGCAGCCACTCGTTGATCGCTCCAGTAAATACAGGTAAGTCGGCGGCTTGGCGTGGCGGTGGATAAGTATGCGTCATCTTTCTAGTATCGCGGCGAGCTGTTTAATATCACTGCTCGATTGCGACGGTGATTGCGAACGGGCACGTCGTTCAGGCCTGCGTTCGTCTTGTTGCCGCGCGTCGTTACGGGTACACGGTAATTGCTCCCCCCGTGTAGCTTCGGGCTGTGAGCGGAGCCAGTCATCCACTCGGTGAATACGTTCATCTGGCTCCTCGTTCGTTTGCTCACGTACGTCCTCTGCTTCATCCCGTATCGACGTTAACTCCACGGCGAGGCGCTTCTTTATTAATTCCGCCTCCATACGGAGTTCTTCACGGCGAATTGCGGCTAGTTTCTCTTCCGCTTGTAGCTCGGCGAGGCGTGATCGCATAGTCGCACTCGTCGTCGATCTGTGTGAGCGTGGCGGGGAAACGTGGCCTGTTCTGACGTCAGTGCGAGTAACAGGTACAGAGGGTGTTCCCTCCGGTCGGGGTGTGCCCTCAGCCCTCTGTGTGTCTGGCGATAGCGGCGATTCTTCGAATACTCGGACTGTGTTATTTCTGTTTTGTGATTCCATTGCGCCTCCCTGGCTTCTCGTAACAACCATTGATCTGGGTACGCCGTTCGTGGATACAGATGTCTTGATAACACGTCGTTTCTTCTTCAAGCGTTGTTGTAGATCGGCGAAATGTTCTGTTCTTTTTTCTTCCGATCCGGCTTCCGAAGGACCAGATAATATTGTGAATAAAAGACGTCCACAATATTTTAATGTGTGCTAAATTAATAGCGCTTGTTTTATTCTTGTTTCTTACAAAGTTACAGTAGTTCGTAGTAACAATGTGGTTTCTTAATAACGTTCTTGACTGTAGTTTGCTTGTAGATTCGCTGCTTGCTGTTGCTGGTGTTGTGGTGTTTCTCGAACTGATCGCAGTACTGCCGCCCTCTCCGCTATATTTAACCTCGCCCTTTGCCTCGCAACCGGTAGTGCGATGGATTCCGTGCGGGGCGTCGCTCAGCCAATAAGCGCGCACGCCCTGTGTGCGCGCTCTCGGCAGTACCATGAGTCACCATGCCAGATGTTCCGAGTCTGGCATGGTTCATCCTTACAACTAGTGAAATTTATACATTTAAACTTACAACTAGCTATATTCTTATTCTAATCGTTTTAAAATACACATATTCACACATATTCAGTTCATATTATTATATCTATTCCTAACACGTATTTATAAACCTTATTCCTAACACGTATTATTTCATTTATTTGTTCATTCTATACTATTACACTATCGTTATTCACTCGCCCCGCTCGCTGTCCGCAACACTACCTCTGGCACGCTTTTGTATTACAATAGGATGTCAGGTGATAACTTCAATGTTATTTATAGCGACCTACCAACTAAAATAAATTTCGTATAAAAAATAAGTGTTTTTATCACATCAATAATGATTAGTAGCCCTTTACTCGTCACACCTATGTTTGAGTAATGGCGATTCGAGTGGATGAGCACTCACTGAACTGAACTCACTGTCACAACTATACAAAGCTTGAAATAGTTTATTGAATAGGGGTTTCGTATACTTTGTGTATAAATTATAAGTACAATATATTGCTCTTTCAAACATGCTTTATGAAGTACAGGTCACTATTATTTTTATGTTATTTGCTAGGTATGTACATTTTATAATAACCTCTGATTTAAGTAAATAGAACAGATTTATGGGTTTGTAAATAAAATAATATTTAGTATAATACTTTCAATTAACATTTACTTTCTTTAGCATCAATAAATATGTTTTTGGATTGTAAGGCAGCAATAGCAATGGTCCGGTCATGTTTTTCTTCGTTCAGCTGTAGCTGTAAATGTTTTACATCTAACTTCAACGCCTTTAGTTCATTTTGTAGCCTCATTATCATAGTCCACAAACTTGGAGAGCCGTTGCCAGATGTAGAATGTATAGGCAATGATGGAGATCTTACAAGTGCTTCTATTGAAGGATTTTCGTCGTCACACTCTGAAAAAAAGTCCTTCTTATCAGATACTAAATACTACACAAATAAATATGTTTGTTGTACTTTGTACCCACCTTAAAAAAATTGTGTTGAAATTAATATCGGTAGGTACCTAGTTGATATGTGCTAAAGAAAAGTATTAGAGAAGAGCATACTATATGTTTATTTTATACAAATTATTAACAAAAACAATATCAGAAAGTATACACGAGAACAATACAAACTAACAGTGTAAAATGCATTTATAAATAAATAGGAAATAAATAATATGCCAAGTACCATGCTCGATCTACATAATAGCAAATTTAAAGTTAATAAAACTCCAACTTAACACTGGTTATTTAAACTATTTAACAATACCATTTGATATTACATGTATTATGACCAAAACCTGCGGTTAGAAATTATGTATAATCATTTTGCCTGTAGAATGTATAGGTGCTGAATGGTCAATCTGTGTACAAAAGGTAAAAAAAAAAAAACATTATCAATAGGTATACAATTTCACAATAAACTTATTTTTACAAATTATTATTAATGCAATATATAAATCATATATTTATAAAATATGTAAGTATAAAAATATATACCTAAAACGTTACATAAAACACAGATATTGGTACCATTAATATGAATAAATATTTGTATTTTACTTCACTGAAATAAAAATTATCCGCGCTAACGACTAGGTATTTCATTATTATTCTCTCCTATTTATATTTCATTAAAATTGAACATCACATCGCATAGGCATATTTGGTATAAAAGAATAAAATTTTAGCAATGATTTTTTTTTAACTACACCTAAAATATTTCAAATTGGCAATATGAGTAAGGTAGCTGAGCTGACCAATGTTAGTCCCAGTGCCTTGTAAGGCCCACTGTTCAAAAGTTCTAAAGCGTTATTTCCATACGAAAATTCATATATATATGAGTAGTATGTACGTCTAAAGAAAACAGCAAATTGTAGAAAAAACTAGAGAGCCCACGTAAAATGTTTTTAAAAATGTGAATTTTGCAAGACATTATTTTTAAAAACTACCTACGGAGCTAGTCTGTTTGAAATATTAGGATTTATTTACAGACATTCTTTCCTGCATACATTTTTGATGAAGACTTTATTAGATGTAATAAATATAGCTCTTCATTAATTTATTTTTAGTATAGTGTACCTGGACTTTGTTATTAAAAAAAAAAGCAAAGCTGGACTTATGGGTCAGATAGAAAACCCTTTCTAGGTAGTTCAAAGATTTGAAATCAAGATTGTCAAAGAGATTTATTTATTATACTGAGAACGCTGAGTAAACCCATCAGAAGACAAAGTCCAATGAAAAACATCTTCGTAGAGTACTGAGTAATTACTTTAACGTTAGGACATGAAAATGATATCATCAGAAAAGTAACTCACTTGACAGAAATTGTAATGCCAATCACCTCCAAGTTACTATGTCTTAGATGTAGTCTTTTGCTAAAAGCATCATATCTCTAATAAGTTTAATGCAGATACATTTTGGCCGAAATATATTGAGAGACATTCTTTGCTCGTAGATCATAAGGTCAAAATAAGAATTAAGGAAGTACTTTAAAGTATGTGTATCAACTGTGGTATTAATTACTATTGTGATTATTACAAGTCTGAATAATATTTTCCTTCAAAGTTAAGTTAATAAATTAACCCTCAAAAATAATTATGTATTTTATTTAGGTATTTTAATTTCAGTGAACCTCATATAGGTCAGGTACCTTAGTTGTAGCTCTAACTTTTGTTTTAATCTTTCGAAATAATTATCTAACTTTACAGAATTCTATTAATTTTGAAATAAAAGGCATGTATATATATGTACATAACTTTTAATACATATTTACAATAAGAATGGAAGTTCATGCACATTGTCCTCATAAACAAAATTTTGTTTACAGGTCGATTAAAAAGAATATTCTTTTATCGTCGTTAAAATAAAAACAAAGATATGATATTCTTTCTCCTGTAAGTATATAAAAACTATTATAAGATAACAATATACAACATAAACATAATAATAATATAAGAAAATATTATTATTTCTCAATGGAACTTAACGAAAAAAAAGACGAGTGTATTTTTTTTTTGTGTTTTACATAAACTTCAGGATGTCTTGACAATAAGAATAGAATTTAAAGTCAAGAAATGTGTGCGAATAATATCTACCTATAATGCAATTAAATATCAACACTTAGAAGTTGGCCATTGTGTTATTATATAATAAATAAAATGGAATTTCATAGGTAATAAAAGAAATTTAATAAAAATAAAAATGAACTTTTATCTAAATATTTACTTGATAAGGTTATTTGAAGGACATTTCTAATTGACTGCTCATATTTCCCCATGCTACGTGCTGCCAACAACAAATCAATAGTTGCATGTCAATGATCTCGGAGCGTTATCGGACAAGCACACAATATAAAGTACGACTAGCTCATTCTACATAAATAAAAGTTAATAACTTAATGAAAATTTTATGTTTGTTAACTGAAACATCGCTACACGAACAGACGTCTGACAGAAATCATGGAGTTGCACATTCATATATGATTCCCATTTCCCGATATAAACAATTTAATTTGTATTAGTTTTAGTGACTAGAGTTTAGCATCAAGTTACTATATGGCCGATAAAAAATAAACCATCCACTAGTAGGTACAGTAGGTAAGTAGGCTCTTATTTTACATTTTAAAAGAGAACTAGCACTTTGTTCAGCCTAAGAACATCTATAACCAATAGTGGCTTTAGTAGATTAGGTACATACGAAAACAACCGGTGAAATTAAACTCTTTATATGGACCTGATTTTTTAATTATTTTATGTGTCTATTATATTTTGTATCATAGAAAAACCATTAAGAGTGGTAAAGCTATCCACATTACATTATAAAAACAAGTGAAACATATGACTATGTATAAACAAACTTCTATTTTAGCATAGTTATTTCCATAAAGGGAACAGTTCATGTACGGATATCACTAAAAACGTTCCTAATAATTATTTCGTTTGGGAACTTACTAAATTCATTACTTAAAAATCTGTGCTTTAATTATTTTTATCAATGACTCGGATTTATGTTTATGTACGCGGTAACGACATCGTAAAGCATATTAGTTGTAAATGGTAATGGAGAAAAGTCTCATTAAACGAAATTGCCGTCGAGTCGTAGTTTATGAAAAATATAGGTGGTAGGTAAGTACGAAATTAATTTTCGCTATAAAAGAAGTTATATATGTTCAGCACAGATTTGATCTGTGATGTTCAGTTCACCTTTCAGACAGATATAATATATTTAATTAAATATTAAAAGATACACAGTGCAGGGAGCAATCGTGTTTAATATTACATGAGGTAGGTACTGCGACGCCAGAACGCTTCCCGCTGCGCTTACCTGCCACAAAACCAATATAACACGAGGAATGTTATTCTCTATTAGCTGTACCGACATTTACCGACACACCTATAATTCCTTTGCAAGTATTACTAGTTAATACCTGTAGGAAATATCAGTATTGTATTAAATAACAGGTTTGCACTAATTGGATAGTTATCTTAACTAGTGGTCACCCAATGAACGAAATTCGACCAGCGACTTTTTAATCATAGACTATTTTTTATTTTGACATTTGCACTATGAACCTAAACAATGAATATTAAATCATTTGCTGTCACTTTTCATTGAGTGACAATGTCAATATTTTGGGGGGTCTAAGTTCAATGGCACCAGTCGGTTTAGGATTCGCAGTATTAACTTATTTTATTTATATTAAATAGGTATATACCTATTAGTATCAGATATTATAGATAAATTATAGCTTTATGCACTTCTTCTCCATATAAACTTTAACCATACCAAATGTCAGTCTTCCGTGCACGCAATAAACTTAAAAAGGGATATAAAGTTTTTCCTTCATGTATTAATATAATGATGATGATATATCGATAGTGATAATAATCTTACAAAATTAATGCCCTCAGGATTGATATCTCATTTACTGCCATGAAATTTTCTCTAATTTGATACGTTATTTCTTTACTTTCGAAATATCGCATTTGATTGAAGATAGGACCTACTACGTTAGGTTTAAAAAGTCATTTTGTTTGAAGTTGAGACAGAGGACGAAATAAAAATGTTTTATCAGCTGAATTCTATCGGGTACGGGATATCTTTACCAGTATATTTACCACTAGCTATGCTCCATAGTTTCACCCGTGTTAATTTTATACGACAAACATCGCCATAGCACCCGTGTAGGCAATTTTTTATACTTTGTGTAAAACTATCGACATTTTTATGAGGAATAAATTCATTTTTCAAATTATAATATAGCCTATGTTACTCGCTGATACTGTAGCTTTATATAGGTGAAACAACTTTTAAAATCGGTCCAGTAGTTTTTCAGTTTATCCATTACAAACAAAAAATCAAATCTTTCCTCTTTATAATGTTATATATGTGGTATAGAAAACACTGGTCTGTCATGCTTATTTTTTAATGGTCTACTTTCTTTTCTTTCAATTTCCACTCAGGTGGTAATGTTTTATATAATAACTATAGGTAAATCATTAAAAAAACTCTTTGTTCTTAGTTATTATTATTTTTAAACTGGATGGGTATATTATTTATGTATGCAGGTTAGAAATTATCCTTCTTTGAATAGTTCACGTCACACTGTTATGTGACGGAACTATAACATCGAGTGTGACTATCTTCACTACGATACAAGAGGTTTATACAAGGAACTTCATAATGTAGACTTTTTGGTACAATGTGCGCGCATCGTAAAAATTCACTGTCATAATGTTTTTATAACGCGCTCATACAAGGAAAACTTCAATAAAATATCCTATTTTCTATTAATTTACAATTTTTAACAAAAAAGAAAACCAATTTCAATGATTTCAGGAGTTCCCTGGTTAGTATCTTTGAAGTCGAACGTCCAAGGCCCATGAAATTACAACGATCCAAAACTGTTTTGATTTATATGGCGAAATTATAATTACAGAGACTACACATTATTTTCAGTTGAGTCAATACAAATATTAAACCGTTTTTCATTTTTTGTGTAGAAGCCATATAAGATGCCTGCTATTTTTAACTAGTACCTAAGCGTACTCGTGTAGGTAGGTACACTAAATTTTTTATTGTATCAGTAGATTGTTTTCGTTACACCAGTTCAATATGTTTAAGTAGGTACGAGGTGATAAATTGTATATTAAGAATCCAGCAATTATTGACCAATTAAGTAGTTTTTAAATTATCTGTAATTACTCATTACAATCAACGCTCACCAACTGTGAAATTTGTAAAATATTCTGGATGTGACTTTATTTTTGTAAAGTACCTAATACTGACGACACCCTGATATAATAATTATAATACAAATAAATAATTATAATTTATATATTAATAACTATACCATAACACCAAGTTCATATCGTTTAAGGCAATCCATGCATAGTGGTTCTCTGTTCCATTTAATAATCTTCGTAATAATTAAAATACACAAGCAATTATAATAACAATAATTTTAATAACTAAATAATACTGCAAACATGCTTTATATAAAGTCTATGTTAACATAGATAACACACTTAATTAGGCGTAAAATTAAGCTTTAAAAAAATGGCACTAGCAACATTAAAAACAAAACTTACAAATTTTTTTTAATTACCACCTTACTTATAAATAAAATTTCATATCTCCATATGTTAATAAAAAGCCGGAAAATGGAAATACTAAACAAAGGAAACAGTTTTTAATTATTATATTAAATGTTTTCATCAATACATGTTAAAGCTGCCGGCTTTGGAAATGGAATAGGGATTTCGAGTAAGATAACTATTTAATTAAACAGGACACAAGGTATACACTGTATACAGAGTGATCAGAAAGACATGCTGAGATAGGTTGTATTGTCTTAACAGTTTAAATTGAGCACCAAGAAATAAAACTACTTATGTCAATCGAAATGGTGAGATTTGGTGAGCTGTTTCACGAAGGTGCCACAACACCACGTAGAAGAGCGTGTCGACCTAGTGGTTACAACGGGCGTCGGAGCGGGTATGGCCGGTCGCAGAGATGCCGCCAGACTGGGATGAGATCCACTCCGTCTCTCCCGTCCGCACATCAGCCGTTGAGTTCGGTCCTCCGAACACTCCCATAAGTTCGGATTAGAACGGTTCATTTCAAATTTTCGATCGGACAATAACCTTCTTGTTTCTGGAGCTCGGTAAAGATACGTATCCGCCGCCGAGGAACTTTTGTTACGCTTCACTTTTGAAGATTTGTTATAGCCAGTATAGTCAGGTGTGTTGTTTTGCTGAACGGTCGGCAATTTAGTAAAATTATAGTGAGGTATGTTAGTAGCGGGTGCGTGATATTGTACTTTACCGAGAGATAAGTGGCCGCAGTCCACTGCAGGTGCGATATAAAGGCAGCCGCATGTAACAAAACAGAAAGATTCAGACTACTGTCCCAGCCGTTCCTTTCAGTTGTTTCATTTGTACGCACATAAGCTGGCTTGCTAATTCAAGATCAAGATGAGATTCTCCAGAAACACTTATTTGTTAGTAATGGTGCATTTTGCAAGTTATAGGTACAAAATATGTGTTTGGTTACAAATGCATAATTTTAGTAAGCGCATAAGAGTGAAGCTGTACATTTATGAAACCATACTTTGTTATAATTAAACCAACATATATGTTGTTGTATCAATAGTGACTTTATCCGAACAAAATACCAACAATCTCAATTAGGTAAATATATAAAAGCAATTTTATCATAATATTACTAAGACTAGCTACTTTGTACTGAAGAAAACGGAATATATTATGTAGAATGAATAAAATTTCACTAATATATAATAACATAACTCATTTTATAGTGAAAAGTTCAGATCTACGAATAAATACTACTATATAATTTACATATAGGAGCGATTACCAAGGCATGCTTAGTTTTCATGCATTTAGAGACATGTGCCTATTATATAAATATCGATAAATAAATAGTATATTATGAGTATAATATTGAGTATCATATTAGATATACACGAGGTGATTGTTCTAATCGATTAATACATAAACAAGCAATATTGAAGATTTTTCAAACGCTACGTTTTATATGACTAGAGAATTATTTGGTTTCGTGTATAAACTTTCTTTTCATTCTAAGAACCAACTAATAATGCGGTTTCTTGACTTCACATGTCTCCTCCTTGTCGACTCGAATATCTCCAGTGGTATATTGGGTACTGCATAATAAATACAGCTGTGTTAGTGAATACTTACACCTACCAACATTTAAAAAGATATTTGAATATAATTTGTCTTGTATCTTTTTTTATTAAAAATCATATTGAAAGTCTTGTCCTATTATAGTTTTATGAAAAAAAATATATTTTTAATTTGTTTCGTTCTCTTTTTTTTATCGTTGTATTACCTATCTAAACGATATTAGAACCTAATTAGTATTCGATATCTGCTCTAAAACATGTGATAAATGATAGGACGTCACAATATATGAATTAAATATTAACATTACTGATAAGTGTCAAATTACAGTAGAACCCTGTTACTCCAGCACTTTACTATATATCCGCAAGTTTAGTAATAATTCAAGCAAAAGAAAACAAACCGATAACCTGACGAACTTGTTGTTTACGGACTCTAAGATAATGAAAAGCCCTAGTCTCAATTTAATTTAATTTTAATTCATTTTTAGTATAGGCAGTGACTTTAAAATTTTATAAATTATTTCTATAGATATTTCTGAACTTATAAAACAGGAATTGGTTTATGGTTTTGTATTAACAACCCCTTTTTTATTTTATTAGCAGAAATAATATGTACTGGTTTCGTGTGGTAGTTACAAACGGTATGGCTTAGTAACATTTTTTTAATACTACAAAGGTGGCAAACAAGCATATGGCTCGCCTGGTGGTAAGAGGTTACCGTAGCCTATGGACGCTTGTATTGCCATAGGTATCAGTAGCGCGTTGCCAACCTTGGACCCTCCTACCCCAAGGAGTTCTGGAAACCCTGGATACCGCAGGAACACAACACAAGGTTATTATAGCCGCGATCTTCTGTAGGGTAGAGGTATTCCACCAGTCGTGCTGCCCCAACTAGAGAGAAATCTCTAAACAAATGTCTCAGTGCCCTACCTCTCTTTGAACCCCGACCCCCAAGTGTATATAATTTTATCAAAATCGTTTGAAATTTATAAAGCCTATCATTAGTTATGGAATAACTTACGCTTCTCGTCTACAAAATTTATCAGAAAGAAACAGACAAACATACAAAAACCTTTCTATGGGCATAATCGTGATCAGTGTCCTTCATATAGTATGCCTAGGCATTGGGAAATAAAATTAAAAAATACAAGTACAGACTACTGTCTGTACTTACATGTAGTAGTACATGTAATGTAAATGTAATACATGTAGTATGTAGTACTCTACATATGTATTAATATCGCGGCGCGACACGCGGCATCGTACGCGTTTGTTACGCAGTAATTATTTTCATTCATAAATTTTATTTTTACGCATATTATTGACAATTCATATAACCTATAAAAACTACCTCATTAGCCTAGTGGTTGTAAGCGCGAATGCTATTATCGAGGCCCTGGGTTCGATTCCCAGGTTGAGTAAAGTTTTATTGGGTTTTCCTATGAAATTCTCAGTAGCAGCTAAAAGTTTGTCTTTGTACCCGATTAATGGCAACAGGCTTACCCCCTTTTACATGGGACCTAAAAACATAACCGGCGAACTATGGATGTACATTCGTACATATTTGCCTAAACCTTAGGGGATACAGGCGTGGTGGTATGTCAATGTTTAATGCTTAAAGTCTATGTATGGTGTTCAAAACCACATTCCTAAAGTTGACTACTCCCGGATTCTAGGACCTACCTACATTGGTTCTTGATTAACAAGGTTTTACTATTATTATTATGAGCGTTGAAAGTGTACGTTATTTATGTTGTAGATTATCAACCGAACTTACAGTATTTCAGCATAATGCATATAGTCTGACATAGTCTATGTATGGTGTTCAAAACAATATTCCAAATGTTACCTACTCCCGGATTCTAGGACTTAACTATATTAGTGCTTGATTAACAAGGTTTTACTATATTATGAGCGTTGGAAGTGTGTGTTATTTATGTTAGATATTCATCTGAACTTACAGCATTTCTGCATAATGCATAATAATATTGCCTCACATAATCTATGCATGGTTTTCAAAACAATATTCCAAATGCAAGGTTTTACTATATTATGAGCATTGGAAGTGTGTGTTATTTATGTTAGATATTCATCTGAACTTACAGCATTTCTGCATAATGCATAATAATATTGCCTCACATAATCTATGCATGGTTTTCAAAACAATATTCCAAATGCAAGGTTTTACTATATTATGAGCATTGGAAGTGTGTGTTATTTATGTTAGATATTCATCTGAACTTACAGCATTTCTGCATAATGCATAATAATATTGCCTCACATAATCTATGCATGGTTTTCAAAACAATATTCCAAATGCAAGGTTTTACTATATTATGAGCATTGGAAGTGTGTGTTATTTATGTTAGATATTCATCTGAACTTACAGCATTTCTGCATAATGCATAATAATATTGCCTCACATAATCTATGCATGGTTTTCAAAACAATATTCCAAATGCAAGGTTTTACTATATTATGAGCATTGGAAGTGTGTGTTATTTATGTTAGATATTCATCTGAACTTACAGCATTTCTGCATAATGCATAATAATATTGCCTCACATAATCTATGCATGGTTTTCAAAACAATATTCCAAATGCAAGGTTTTACTATATTATGAGCGTTGGAAGTGTGTGTTATTTATGTTAGATATTCATCTGAACTTACAGCATTTCTGCATAATGCATAATAATATTGCCTCACATAATCTATGCATGGTTTTCAAAACAATATTCCAAATGCAAGGTTTTACTATATTATGAGCATTGGAAGTGTGTGTTATTTATGTTAGATATTCATCTGAACTTACAGCATTTCTGCATAATGCATAATAATATTGCCTCACATAATCTATGTATGGTGTTCAAAACAATATTCCAAAAGTTGCCTACTCCCGGATTCTAGGTCCTATCTACATCGGTGCTGGATTAACAAGGATTTACTATATTATTATGAGCGTTAAAAGTGTGCGTTATTTATGTTGTAGATACTCACCCGAACTTACAGCATTTCTGCACCGCGCCGATGTACAGTACGCTTCAATCACTTTAAGGATGAGGGCATCTTCCTCGTATGAGTTCGATTTTCGTTGATGCGGTGCGTATGGGTGCGTGGGTCCTATATTTTCATCAGAACCAACCGTAAATGATTGTGGTCTGAGAGGCGGTGCAGGTCGTAAACATGTTATACTCCATGCTAAAACAATATAATAATCTACAGTTATTATCATTATAAAGTTCACGATATTGTTTGTTTGAACACGCTAATTTCTGTAACTACCAGTCAGAATTGAAAAAATAATTTTGAATTATATAACCGAATTTATTAAAAAAGGTTACATGCTATATAACTGTCCATGAATGTCAAACAATGTGGAAAGCTGTAGGCAAGTACGGGATGTGACAACAACCATAGGCTACATGGCCACCTAGGCGCGGCGGTGCGGTGGATAGTTAGTTGAATAAATTGAACATGGTTGGTATTAGAGATGCGCCGAGTACCTCGGTTTTGTTTACAGGTATTGGTATTGAGCGCGAAAATTGTTTAAACCAGAACTGGGCCAGGAAATTTATTATCACGAGATAAAAGTCCATTTAATTTTTGGGCAAAAATAAAACAAGATTCGCACACTTTGCATATTTAGCAAAAGTGTTTTATGTGCACCTGCAAGCACTGTATGCAGCGAGCGCTATTTTCAGAAGCGGGTAACTTACACAAAGAGAAAAGGAACAGACTGCTTACCAGATATAGCAGAGTGTTTGGTTTTTTTAGATCATAACTTGCGATTACTAATGTACCAATATATTTTTTTTAAGTTGGGTGTTTGTATTACCTTATTTATACTAATAAAGTCTGACTATTTAATTAAATATGCTCGCTTTATTTACATGGTTTAACTGACCGTGCCCAATATTGTCAGTTCTTTTTGAGTACCTCAGCAGTCAATCTTGAGTTATTCGGTCTATAACGAGTACCACAAAAATGACCAAGTAGCCGAGTACCGATTAATAAACGAATACTCGGCGCATCTCTAGTTAGTACACATATTTCTAACCAAACTATACTGATATCGAGATAACTTATTAAAATCGTTTATTATATCCTCAAAGTAAAATGATTTCATGTGTTGCCGCCAGTTTGTGTTTTTAAAATAGTGATTTCAACAATCGGTACTATTGTTGGTAAAAAAGTACGAGATATTAAACATATTCACTTTTTCTGAAAAAATATTGAACTCTCCAAATCTGAGGGTCGAATAAGATAATAAATAAAAATTCTCAATTGCGTATTTAAAATCTTACGATTGAAATAATTATAACGTAAAATATACTGTGGCAAAACACTACAAAAATAAATGTGGCAATATTATTATCAAGTTTGACATTAGTGAGTGTCAATTTACTCTGTGGAATTTAAAAACGCAGTAAGTATACAAACAGTTAACAATAATTATAACGTACCTTTATTGCTGTAGTTTAAACTAGAGCTGTCAATAAAGTCCACTGATGAGAATTTTTTCCCAATGGGGCTTTTATTTGATTTGACGGGTGATTGGTCGAGAGAGTCACAGGAGTTTAGCATCCAACGAGCCGACTGATTTTTTTGTTTATTTTTTTGTGTTTGCTGTGTGTGTTGAGTATAGCTTTGATGATTGTTGAAAGAGTGTGATCTTTTATGGTTAGATAAACCAGTTGACAAATCAGAGTTATTACTGTCGCTCACGGCCATCTGCAAAGAGGTATCACACTTATAAAACCGTCTTAATAAAATCTTATATTTACCAAAGGCTCTAATAACTTCCGTGAAATTAAATAAATCAAAGCGATATATTGCCGTTTTATACAGTTTCCTGTGATCAATTTCTTATAACAATAACAACATTTTAGCTATTTATAATTTGTTCAAGTATATTCATTATGCAATAGGGTATTTGACTGTATTAAAAATATGGTCCTTGTTGGTGTCTTTCTAAATGGTTTATTTTTTAAATTATCTCTATTAAAACACTAAAAAATATTGTATTATTCATTAAATAAAATACATCCTTTTTTAACTTCGGTCATTTGATCACAAGCACTCCATGATTAGATGAATCTCTAATTAAGTCACTTGCAAGTATATAGTAATAGTGTAAAGAGAAAATTCGGTTGAACACTGTGCTTTTTTTAATCAGTCGTTAGCAACGACTATTTTTATTTTAAATAATAACGGAGACCAATTTTTATTCATTAATGCAGACGATAGTTGCCTAAATTTAAGGCAATTATCATTGGATACATTGAAAAACACTTAATGTTAGCATTATGATGAATTTTAGATGAGTTTCCGAAAATATCCAAATGTCCTATTAATAATAATAGAATGTGTAATCATTATAACAATAATTCGAATAGAAATTATAACTGCAGAGTTTATAATAGCAAAATTTTTTGCAGATTGACAACCTTCATTTCATCAATTAATTCCCTGATTTTATGTTTACTCACTGGAGTGCGTGTATTTATTTATTATCGTAAATTTGAAATAAAAAATATTTACATAAAACTTGATAATTTAAATAACACTTATATTTAATTATCAAAAATATTAACCACCCAGCATTGAATGGGGTTTCTTGACAATAAAAAAAGTGTATATTTTACATACATATTCAAGTTTCTACAAATTCATGGGAAGAACAGTTGATCAAGCCTCACCATGCATAATGTTTTGTATTTTTAATTTGTTAGTACAATTATTATAATATTATGGATGTCTACTTGCAGTGATTGATTGACTGTTAGTAAGATGAATAAACACAGGCAAGGATGATCAAGTAAAGCACTGTAACTCTGGGGTAACTCTAATAGCAGCATTAATCTAAAGGTTACAAAACTCCAAGGCAGTATTACTTCAAACCAGTGATACAAAACAGTCTTTCTTTACAAAATAATTATCCTTGCCTGAGTCGGTGACCACGGTAATCGGTAATTTCGCTTTCATCCACCAGTGCGCGTATAAATCTGAACGATACACCACAAAACCAGTATCAGCTTCTGTTAGACCCTTCTGCGTTTTAGACATATCTTCGCTTCGAGATCTTGTTTTACGTAATTGCACATAATTGCCTTGGTCTTTTAAATCTTTATCCACTAAGTCTCGATTACGTGGAGTATTTGTTCGAGATTCTCTTTTCATAGTTGCTTCTTCAAGGTTTTCCCTGTATATACGCATATGATAGTGCCTACTTGGTTTACTACGTTCAGCTATATTTAATGTACTCCATTGGCACGGCATTAGGTGACGGACATTCTTAGGGATTTCTAAATGTGTACTAGGTTTCCTGTATATCCTCGGTGGCGGTTTCGGTTTTATTTTAATTTCTGGAACATAACATTCAATGTTTCTCCTGATAGATGTTCGTTTTATTTGTGCTGTGGATAACGGTGGATTTACTGTAAATGTGGATTTGAGGTGAGTGTTCGACGAATCTAACACATCAAGACTATTTTCTGAGGTTACACTGGTAACGCAAGACGTTCTCGCCGTGGACCCAAAAGGTGAAGTACACCTGCACTGATCTTCAAAAGTCTCTGCTTCTATTTCTGACAGGGTTAAATTCTTGCGGCGTTTATCAAATGTTCCGTGCGATAAATTAATGAGAGAATCTTTTAGGGTACCAGAGGTTTTTTCTTGACTATCTGAGTCATTGCCAACATTACCCGAACTTGAATATTCTTGCATATCTGGTGATGCCAGGTTACAACTGCCTACAACACCGGAATCCGACGATCTAGGGCTTGGACATAGAGATCGATTGCAACATTCACATTTTCGTTGAGCTCTATCATTCTCCGACTGAGAACTCATTCTTTGAATTCGTGTACCATCGTTCTTTGCTGTTTCTGTCTCGACCATCGATCTAGACATCGAACGTCTGATTCTTTTATCAGAATTGAGTGAATGTTTGCGGAAAGGTATATCTGTATTGAGATTTACATTAATTACTTTCATGTTCTCATTGTCATCGTTTCGGAACATTGGTGGCGGATCAATAATGATCGAATCAATACTATTTTGATCATACTTTTTCGGAGACGGGGGATCTAAATCTTGCACTACATCGAAAGGCAATGTTTCGTCGTTTTCTATTTCTTCGCGACAATAATTTTCTTCATTTGATTTCCATAATTTTGGTAAAGAGTAATTTCTCGTAGTGTTCGGAAAACTCCTTCTAGTTGGCAAAAAATCTGTGCCACCACTACCCAATGTTTCGATTCTGTATATTTTGGTCAATATTCACCAAATCTTCGCAGGCCATATAAGGCCTCACTTCGAGACTAGAAGTTTCAATACTTTCGGAATGTGAAAGAAATGATTTTTGGTTGGCTAACCTGCGCGACATATTTTGTAATTGTTTCTCATTGCTCTTAACTATATTTGGATTATACATTTCAATATTACTTGAAATACCTTGAAATAAATCTCGTGTACAATCTCCTGTAATAGCTAGATGCGATGGAGGTTGCGATTCATCAAAATGCATATCTGAAGTATTATCAAAATAACGAACATACCCAAAATTACTATCCCAACTGTTGCAAGACGATGATATTGTTCTAGAGCTATCAACGGCATTTTGCCTTAGAATTTTAGAACAGTTAGCCATTTCAGCGTAAGTGGAACTGGAACTTGTGTAAGATTCAGTGGAATTCGTATCTTTATCACTTTCATCACTATCAGAATATTCCGTTTCAACGCCAATCGTACCATCATTTTCGATTCTTAATCTAATATGATTTTTGTGCCTTCGCATCACCGGCAGACCAGTTAGTTCGAAAGCTTTCGCCCAGGTTCTTTCATGAAGCAATTTACGGAGCATTTGTTTGGTTATAACTTTTTTCTTAACGAGCTTTGCGAAGTATTTAGTCAATGAATAGTAAGGTGACGCAGAAGGGTAACTGGCTGGTGGCAGAGTAACATGATAAAGACTTCTTCTGCTAGAGTTGATGCTAGACAATGCCCCTTCGGAAGGAGACCGGGTCAGCTATATAAAATATTACAAGATATCTTAAGTATTAAATAAATCGTGAACTTATAAATAACATAATAATATTTACGATTATATTACCACGAATGTATGTATATATTCCAATACATCATGTATATTTATAGTAACAAACTATATTTTCATTGCATATAATAATTGAATACTTACATGCGGCAATGATTGTGGCTGTCCTGGTTCGTGGGAAGGACTGCTAGTGTTCGAGTGTTTCTGCAGCAAGCTCACCCAATTATCAGCTTCAGCTCTAGTTTGGCAAACTGCTAATATAGTGTCTATCATCGGACCGCTAATTTCAAATGCATTTTTACATATATCAGTGTCCTCTAGCTTGCAAACAGTAATTCCAGTTAACGGCAAACAACCCTAGAATTTTTTTTATTTTAAAAGAAAATAATTCTAAATACCGTATTACTACTAATCGATTTATTTTTAATGAAATAAAGAATTGTATAATTTTATTTTGTAACTAATAATATCTCAGTATACATTTATTTACAAGAAACAATTTTCATTATCAATGTGCAAGGTCAAATTATAATATTAATAATCTCGTTTTTTTTAATTA
Source organism: Saturnia japonica (assembly GCA_033032175.1). Lineage (NCBI taxonomy): Eukaryota > Metazoa > Arthropoda > Insecta > Lepidoptera > Saturniidae > Saturnia > Saturnia japonica. Next base: position 12,349,152 of record CM065305.1, read on the forward strand.
AACACGAATAAAAGTCTAAAGGAATGATTAATTTAACACACAAAGGGTTTAAAAATATTTGTAGCACAATTAACATTTTATTTTCTCTATAATAACATATTAGAGAAAGTTTTCCTTGGGAAGAAACCTTTGCTCAGCATTGGGAAAAATATAAAATACTAGCAATTTCTTCAGCCATTCTTAAGAATTATGTCTTAGAATAGATTCAAATATTTACGTTAACATATTCGATCTAAAAACGCAATACTTACAAAGTAAATAAATACAAACCAAATTAAAAAAAAAAAACATTTTATCACTTTAAACGTAACATGTAATTTATTGCTGATACAAGAAAAAAATTAATTGAATAATATATAATAATATTATATATTTATCAATGATGCTAAGTAAGTATTATGGAATATTTTTATTAATCAGTGTAAGTTAAGCACCGTGATCACCTGATCTTAAGTAACGATGTGATCCTAGATGTTAGCATGCTAAGCCTGGTTTTTTTTTTTTTTTTTAGAACTGACTACACTGTTAGACTTATGGGCCCTAAAGCCGCTGCAACTTTTACAGCTTCACCGGACTTGGGGGCGAGCGCAGAGGGCACTCAGCCGCGAAAGTTATAAGGACGACTCGCACGAGGGCGCCAGAGTGGCCGGACCTCGGCTCGGGCGGTCGTCGCGTACGCAAATAAGTCGCGAACTAACTGAATCCCTACACCTACGATTCGAGCTAACTCAATTATACACATAGGCACGTTCCCTTCCTCCTGGGAGGAAGGAAGGGACCATGCGTATGTGTATTCAGTAATCAGAAATGTTTTCTACACTAACTAGCGCTAACTAACTAGTGTAAAAAAAGAAAAAAAAAGGTCCCTCACAGAACCTATGTACCTGTGTGGTGTGCACGTGTGTATGTTCATACGTGTGTAATGTTGTATGTGGGTAACTAAGTGCTGCACGTATAGTGTCACTTGTATCGCGCGGGCGGTTGCCTGACCCAAGGGCTTCGCGCCGAGGAAACGGACCTAGGCTTGGGTCACCCGCCAAAGAGGGTGAACGTATGGAGTGTGCGGGAGCGAATTTGACCGCCCGCCCTCTGCGGAGAGAACAGTGGATACGCGGGCGTGGGCGCTGTCACGCTCTATTTGGAGAGACGAATCGATAGAGTTTATTGTACATACGGGTAAATAAAACTTTTTGCGCGGCCGGCGTTTATGCCGGGTGGTCACGTGTTTTCTAAGCCTGGTGGGAGGCTGGCCCTTAACTGCAGTTGCCGGAAAACACCACAGATTTTCAACTTTACATTACACTTCATCTTTTCAATGTATTTTCATTTGTAATTATAATCACTATTTAAGATTTATTGCTTATTAAATAACAACATAATAGTGCTCTTATGAATTCCGAGGTTTTATACTATTGAGTAAAGTGTGGTAAAATATCATCATTTTTTGAAAATGTGTATAATTTACAAATTCATGTTAGATAATATATTAATGCTATGGAAATTAGTGGCATGGGCATTTTTTCTCATTTCAAACAAATGATAAACAATTTAAGATACACAATAGCTGTTATATCTCAACAACATTAATTCAGTGGTTAAAATATTCCACATTTCTCAACATTGAAAAGCCCACGAGAAATATAACTAACTTACCTCATACACAAATGCAGACACTCTCTTGCTTACTGACAATAACAATAGAGCTGATGGAAATAACACAAGATAACGATCTTGATGCGATGGTCCTACGGCGACACTTCCCATATGCAGTACGTCACCGAGGGTTGAGAGTTCGCCACCGGGCCAACCGCGTACTTCGCCTGTCACAACTTGAAGTTCTAGCTCTTTCTGGCGACGTAAGGCAGCACAACCACTCTGAAATATATTACAATTAATCTCACATCTATATAAATAAAATGCTAGAGGATGGCCGCTGTTGGATAGATTTTGATTTAAAAAAAGTTGTATTACGCCTTAGATATTTGCTCCTTATCTAAAAAAAATATTATCACGCTACCTTAATAGTTAACGCGTGCGGAGCCGCGGACACAGTTAGTTATTACATAAATAATTCGTTATTTTAGAATGTAATTAAGCCACAGGAATTTTTTAATATAAAAATATTGTCTTGTTAAGTCATGCACATTTTTCGACTAATTATTGAATATTTCAAGAAATGTTTTATTGTAATTCTTACAGCAATGTCCTTGTAGACGACAGAAGCGCGATGGGTGTCACCTCTATCCGGATGGGCTTCGTGAACATGTCTCGCTAATTCTTGAAGCATAGCTGGATATTTGCCAAGCCGACGAAATGGTTTAGACAATCCTGCAGTTAATACAAGAACTCCTGGGCAAACAGCACCCGCATTTTCCATCCATGTATTTAACTGTTCTCTGGAAAATTGTATAAATTTAATAAAACAATGTTAACAAACACATTATCACCTACCTACAATCAAATGAAACATAATTAAGTTTTATAAACCGACTTCAAAAAGGAAAGTAGGTTCTCAATTAGAAAACCGACTTAAAGGGAAAGAAGGTCCTCAATTAGAAAACCGACTTAAAAGGAAAGGAGGTTCTCAATTAGAAAACCGACTTAAAAGGAAAGGAGGTTCTCAATTAGAAAACCTACTTAAAAGGAAAGGAGGTTCTCAATTAGAATGTATTTTTTATGGATGTTCAGCCAAAAATTCTTTGTTTATGAAGCGATTGAGATGATTCTTTTTTTGTCAGAAAGGGGATACCTCATGGGTGGTCCCATTTTCTTTTCATTGGCATTGGACATAATAGACTTCGAAGATATACAAAGGAATTCCTCAAAATCATTAAAGTTGATTTATTTTTTGTTAAAAATTGTCTATTTTATGATATAAATTATTCCGTTGATGTTTTCCAAATTTATTTTCTCATGGCATTCATTGAAAAAAAGTCTACTTGATTTTGATTATCTTAATTATAGCATTTGGTGTGACTTTTGGCAAAGACCTCCTCCATTTATTGTCATTAGACTTCATTTGTTACCATGTTTTCTGAAAATGAAAGTGTAGCTGCTACCAAGCTAAATATTATCAATCACAAATACGATCTCATCCTTGCGTTAAGCACATGCGAACCTACCGCATTGAGGAATCGCTCCACAGGATGCCACCCGGAATACTAGCGCCGATACTTCGTCTTCACAATAGCGCAACATTAATAACGCAATAAATAACGAAAGGGATCGGCCGAGAACAATACCCCAAGCGGACACTCCTCGGCACCATGGCGCTCGACCCGCTACCGCATCTGTTGGGCTACGACATCTATTGTCCACACTGCATTGACCACACGCAAGCAAGGAACAAGGGACCGGATTCTCCCACTCTGACAGACACATATGTTCGGAACATTTTAGTAACAAAATACACTTTATATTCAACCTTCTAATTGTATGTTTCATTTATACAAACTACCTAATCTTAGAGTGGCACAGTAGACCCTAAAAATGTTTATATGGTTTTTCTGTGTTGAATGATCTTGGTTGTACTATCCACCCGTGACCAAAACACTTGGAAAAATACTATTTTCTGTTACAGCAAGCTTAATAAAATATGTTAAACAACTGCTTACTTGTATTTATCAAGAATGCAAACAGCTTTAGGGTGACCAGAGCAATAAGCTTGGTGAACAGTTTTGATTTTTGGAGCCCACTGTAAAAATAGCCCTCCCACTCTCTGATCAGGACCAGTTTTAGTTGCGCAATCTTCCAGCAATGTGAGGAATTGTTCATGGGTTTGTAGTACCTCATTTATGTTTCCTGTCAACTGCTTAAATTCATCTTTACTTAGCCTAGAATTTGAAAATAAAACACAGGTTTTTTTAATCAAGTAAAATTACCTTAGAAATCATACTACAATTGAGCAGACCGAAACCATAGAAGAAATCAAGATTTTTATATAGAGTTTAATTAGTGTTTAATCACAGTCTCATCTAACGTTACATGATAATGTACTCAAAGGCATTATTAACGTGCAAAGCGCAAAAAGGGCAAATTTCTGAATACAATAGACTACCTCACTCATATCAAATTTGGGCAATAAATAAGTATTTTCTGTAGTATTTAACTTAAGAAACCAATAATTATCGATTTCTGATGTTAAAAGTGTAAGATGACATATTTACAATTTAAAAATGTTTTTTTTCTCTGAAAACACTGTCGACCGTCACTGTCGAATTCGTAACATTATAGGACTCCGATGTCGGTCATGTCGAATCATAAACAAGGGAAATTTGTTATTAACATTTATTGCAAAAAGTATTGAGAATGTTTGCTAAATGTCAAATGTTTGTTTTAGACCCATATAAAGTAATGGGTTTTTTAGATTGAGTAGTTAATGAGTATGCAGTACATTAGATTAAAAGTTATTGAACGTCAAATTTTAATTTTCATATTATTATTAATATTATCAAGGCTTTTTATTAATATTATCGAGTAAATTATTATATTATTAAACATTTGTTGTTAAATATTGTATTTATGATTAAAATAAGCAAACACAATACTTGTAATTTTCACGTATTATGAAATGAATCACTTACGCCATCAATCATAGTATTTGTGTACTCAAACATTTTGACTCTTAAAAATATTCATAAATCACTTAACCTATTTGTTATATTGATTTAACAATCAGACATATCAATCACAATATAATTAATCATAAATAAAATATTAACAACAAATATTGAATAATGTAATAATTTACTCGATAACATTAATAAAAAGCCTTGATAATATTAATAATAATATGAAAATTAAACTTTGATGTTGAATAACTTTTAAACCAAGAGTAATGGAAAAATTATAAGAGACCTTTTTTGTAGAGCATTAAATTCTCTATGAAAATATGTATGATTTATAATTTTTAATTCATTCATACCCAAGTTATAAAATTATTAACAACAAAAGAAATTTTTCCTTTGTTATTTCCTTAGGAAACTTAGATTGGAATGCTTTGATTGAATATTAAGAGCTCAAATTTTCAGGAATTTTTTTTATATATTTGGAAGCATTTGAGCCCCTGGGAGCAAAGAAATTTGAAAATAACCTTATTAAGGACCACGCTATAGTACATCTGATGTTAAGTGGCCACTGCAGCATATAGCTAAAACTATCCTCAATAAGAAATACAGTCTTAATTAAACCTTTGGTTCCTTACATCACAAAAATATATGTAAAATTGACATATATGCCATCCCTGGTAGCAGAGTTATTAACTAAAGGCAGTCAATAATAATATGTTGTTACTACTGAGGATATACTTGGAAAGCCTCATGTGCAAAGTATGTTGCAAACCACATCCTTCTAACCAGAATACAGAATACATTTGTATGCTGCTTCTTTTTGGCCGAAATAGGTGGGCTGTAGTTCTTCCACAGTTCAATGTTGAACTTTTTTTTACTCTTTAAAGTTTCATAAGTTAATATAAAAGTGTATTTTAAAATAGTTATAGTTGTTGTTAAACTTACATATCACTTTTCTCCAAAGGTTGTAAGAAATTGGTGACAAGCCCCTGCATCTCAGCTACATGGGCCTTTTCAGAATCAATTATATCTTTCAGAACTACATTTCTAAAGGCCTGAATCTCTGATGGAGCTCTTATTGGAGATGTTGTTATGGATCCAGATGCATCTATTAAAATTATTATTATTATTATTACTACACAAATGAGAAAATTTAATTAAGCCATCACCAGCTCCATTTCCATAACATCTCAACACCAGCAATTTATACTATGCTAACTTGAAAATATTGATTTTACACCAGAAGTATTTACCATAATTTATATCAGCCAATATAAAAATTACCTTTATAAATGAATGTAATTGTTGTAGTGCCATATTTAATTTATAGCTTCATTTTTTATGAGAATTTGAATATAATTTCTTTTATACTAAAAATTAGACAAAAATGGAATTGGTGGTGTCAATTTTGAACTATCTGTTAGTACTACTTTTAATTATAACCATTATTGAGGTATTCGATTTCATGAGTTATTTAATAATAAAAATATGTGTGTTACTGACACCCACATAACCCAAATGACATAATGATTTTATCTAAAGGGAAAGAAGTTTAGAATTATAAATAATAAGCTATGAATCAATTAAAAGAAAATTTTAGGTGTTGTAATTAATATGTAGCCTTTTATGAGACAAATAACTTATTTAATACTGCCCATCATCTGCCGATACTTCTTGCATCTTTTGGGTAGAAGATGGATACCCTGTCGGAAGAACGCTTAGTCCTTCCAGGCAATCCATGAATCAATCCAATTTTTAGAACCATAAAGAAGTAACATTCTGCTCTGTCAAGCCATGAGCCATCAAACGGAACAGTGGCTATTCTGAAGGGGCAATATTTGGAGAATACAGCAGGTGGGTTAGGACTTCCCATTTCTATGTTTGTAAATATGTTTTCACTGGTTTTGATTCACAGTTCAAAAACACCTTTCAATATCCCTGTGTTTTCCATTCCTTTTCAATAATTCCCTAAGCTTTAAGGCATTTTCCTATAGTGGATAAACTAATGTAGACATCTCTTCAAGAGTTTGAAATGCGTTTTCTTTAAGTAATTTCTCCAGCTCTTCAAATAAACTTATAATCATCTTTAAACTTTTTAGGCTGGCCAGATTGTTCCTTGTATTTTAAGGCAAAATTACCACTCTTAAAATGTGCAAACGACTTCTGACACATTTGCTCAGTTACAGCTTGTTCACTATAAACGTCCTCTAAAATTTTATGACACTGCAGCATTTTTGTCCATATTAAAATAAAATATTAAATACACCACCAAAATCACTTTATTTGGCACATTTCGAAATATTTAAATAATTACAACTTATTATTAATGATTGAAAAATGAGATGACAGAAAAATAATACCTAATAGCAGCAATTTTATGACACTATAAATTAATTCCAACACCTTATAAGAACAACATATCATTGCTTTAAGTTCTAACACTGTAGAAGTTACATTTTTAATGAAATACTGAACATAATATCATTCTATAGGGAATTGAAAGATGCAGCATTATACTTATAATATTATAGTTTAGCCTCACCTTTACATTCAGTAACATAGTTGCTAGGAAACCATCCTGTAGTTTCGCCCAGAGTTCCTTCCCACCAACCTCCTTCTTCTTTTTGGGTAACAGTGATAATATCACCTTTTTTGAAGCATAACTCATCATTGTTCTTTCCTTTGAAAGAATATATTGCCTTCACCAAACAATTTTCCATAGACATTTTAAATTATTTTAGCACCATTAAATTTTTTTATAGAAACCTCTTTTTTTGAATTACTTGAAATCTATAAGAAAATTTTAAAAATTCTATTAAAATAACATATATATAATCAATAATCGTAAAATCAATTCTTTTAAAAGCCAGTGAGATATGATAACAAAATTTGCCTTTTAGAATATAATTTCCAAATTATTTTAGAAATACCTCCAAGAAAGGCATAACAGGATGACGAGTGTCCCGAGATCATTTATGTATTCTACTAAGAAATTAAGATGTACAAAAGTAAAATTAATTGTCTCTTTGTTGCGTTATAATATATTTTATGTATATAATTATGGTTCTTAGCACAAATTTAGAAAAACACGTACAAAAATAATAAATAGAAACCAATTCCATGGACTTCCAAAAATAAATATTTCACAGACCTAGGGTTACCATGTTACCAACAGTTACCAATTACCAAAGTATTATTACCATTTTAATTTTTAATAGAATTAATAACAGCTGTCTATGTACTCTGTTAAGTTATTAATTTTTACCAAAAACCTAAGAGCCACTTGTTCGTGAGAACATTCCGCAATGTGCAGAAGTCGCGTAAAATAAAAAAATTAAACTTATTTTTTAATTAGTCAATCATCTAAAAAACGAATCCGATAAATTAATTTATATCATTTTATTCATGTTTTTATACGACGCGTTCCTTTACTTCTCTTTATCAGGCATTAAAAAAAGTACCTCTAGTTGTATAAAATTTAATTGTAATTAATAATTCAAAGTAATTTAATTTTTTTAAGCATTTAAAAAAAGTTTGCCAAGTTAGGAAGAAGAAGAGTTTTTGGCGGGATCTTGAAGTGATATGTTATAGTTTTTATTTTAATCCATTAGCATATGTACATTTTTGGGCCTAAAATAAGTAACATTGGTGGTGGTTTGCATGATATAGTTTGTTTAAGCATAAGTGAAGTGGATTAAAAATATAAACGGGAAGCATACATTTTGGGGCACTGCAAAAACTCTCTAGAAAGTTCTAATAAGAGAGCCAATATCTGCATAGCGTATTATATATCGTCAAAAAACAGGACACTATATTTACTTGATAATGGCAGTAATGGTCTTCAATAAAGAAGACTAGTTGCCAAGTTAGGAAGAAAATGAAGATAATAAAAAATCAATTTTTATTTCGACTGGACTAGTGGTGAGGTGGTGACTGCTGGGCGATATTGAATGATTTACAGAATTGTGAGTTTAGAGATGGGATTCTACCCAGTAAAGTCATGGTATAGTAAGACAACCCGTCCCTAGTACTTCCAGACGCCGTGATATCTCCCTTCTAGGTACTATGATTACTTTATGTAGGTTGTTAGTTCTATTCTTGAATTTGACAGAGAATAAAAAGAAGAGCTCTAGGTAGCGCGTCGTTTGATGTCTTTTAAAAAAATAACTGTCGTGTTTTCTGATTATTTTATATAATAGCCTAACTTACGAATGTATAATACATTGTGGTGGTTGAATAAACGTTTCAACTATCTGCCGACTATATTATTTATAATACTGAGCTAGCTTGGCGAAAATGGTTTAATGCCAATCGGGTAAAAACGATGTATTTACCCGAGTAAATGTTCAAACCAAAGGTTTTTCCATTTCCCTTATATTAATCCCACAATATGTCTGATTTTTGCTTACTTTAAATTTCCACAGTATAATAAAAATATGTCATTATAACAAAGATATCAAAATAATGTTTTAACAATAACTATACCATTAACAATAAGATGGAGCTGTACATGATTCGTTACACCTCTATCGACTACAGACAGGACCGCTATGGGCATATTTGTCTATGGTTATAGGTATTACTGGGTATTACTGGCTATTACCCTTTGACATTGTGTTCTCCGCAAGGAGTTTGGTTTATATGTTCTGTGGGTATTAGTATTCGTGCACTCGGCAGAACTGATTCTGACTTCTGACTAGGGAAATCCCCTTAGAAAATCCATCAATATTTTTTCAATGCGATACATCGAGTTTATGCATTAATATTTTCCGATGCATCAGTTACAAACATCGAAGTTTTCTCAAAATCGAGAATTTTTTCTAACATTGCATCACAAAGCTGTAGTCAGCCCCCTGATACTCCATAGTACTCCATACAAACAAACCAAATGTTTAAATTGTTTATTACTCCTACAACAGCACTTTTCTTGTCCGCACCGCGCCTGTTGTGTGTTAAAGAATGTTCAAGGAATCTGTGGCGCCTCATTCGCCACTATTTTTGTACTGGCTGTTTCTAATCGTTAATATTAAAAATACTTCGGTAATGACATATGAAAGAGATATAAAAAGAATTCAGACTGTTGTTTTCACGTCACGTTATGTACTAAAACCTGTATTATTTTATTAAAAAGTAAATGTGCTATAGTCCTACTGACTAGCATTATTATTGAACCCGCCAAAAATCTATGTAACTAAGAGATGAATAAACGACATTTTATGCAAACCTTAGCTAATTCAGTTGTTGTTCATTAAAAAACATTGAAATCCTGCTATCATACATTGTCTATAATATAAAAGGCGTAAAATAAAAAATTATGATGAATAAAATACACATTATTCGTAATAACGTTTAGTTGTGTCGGTGTTGTTGCAATACTTTGACCTCACGATAGCGCCAAAATGTGTTTAAAGTGTCCAAATACGATTTTTTCTTTTCTAACTAAAATAGAAGTTTTTTTCCCGACATATTTTTTACGATTATGTAACGATATAAGGCGTCAATTAAAAATATTTGTAAAAATCATGTATTTACCCTATTATTCGAGATCAACTGAAATAGTAATAAATAGGTATAATCATTACCTCTACTTTTGATTAGATTTTTATGAAAATACATCGACTCATCGAGTACATCAACTGTTTTTCAAAGCATCGGATCGATTTGTTGCATCGTATTATAAAAATCGACTAAATTCGATGCATTGATTTATATCGAATATTCCTACTTCTGATTGATTCTGAATAATTGACAATAAAATAGCTGGCCCACAGTATAAGCCGATATTAGTATTCTCAGTACTAAATTAGTATAATTAGGAGTCTGCAATTTATTCAGGTTCATTTTAGTATAAAATCTAATGTTGGTATTTTTAGGTACAATTTAACACGTAACAGTAAATTTTTAGTCTTTTTTAGGATTACTATCAGGCAACAGTATAAGCTACTTTTAAAGAGCCAATATTTCAAAACTAAAATTTATTGGCCCACAAATAGCTATTTACGAAAGCCTTTCATCTCTGATAAATGTTATAGATAAGTTTCCGAACATGGATGACACTGCCAATTAAGCTATTGAAGAAGAATATCGTTAAATGAAGTACGATCAAGAAGTACAAAACATTTTGTGTGGTGGTAGTAATACAGATAATAATGTAGAGCCAGTTTGGGCCATGTTGAGCAATATTGTTGATACGAAAAAGGACCTAAAGTATAAAATTATCACTAATTTTATAAAGTGCTTAATGTGTGTTCCCATTTCCAATGCATAATGTGAAATAAATTTTTCGCAAGTTATAATCATTATCATTAAGGTTAAATACTCAGTCTTAGATCAGCCTTAGCTTAGCTAAAACTTCGCTAAGAATTTACTCAGCGCAATCTTAGCTTTCGAATTTATAGTCGTTTTGGAAGTGTCTGGTAACTGTCAATTAACGTTTCGATACCGCATCTGGACTGTTAAATTTCTTCAACTTAAACAAATAAATTAATCACGAATTAAGTATAGAAAATGAAAAAGCTATTTAAAATATAATTTTAAAGGTCACTATTATGCTATACTATTTTTTTAGTGGTGTAATACCCAAGTTTTCGTAAGTCGTCAAATTCGATGTCTTGAACTGTCTTGAACTTTACTCAGGCAGAGCTGAGCTAATGCTAGGGCTGAGCTAGGGGTGGACGATATACATCGAAGTTTTAAAAATACTCGATGTACAGTAACGATGCATCGAATCGAACCAATGTATTGTTAAGTTTTAAACATCGAGTATACATCGATGTTTTTTTTTTCGATACATCGAAAAGGCAAACAATCAAACCTACCCCTCTCTCTACGGTTAATAACTATTTTTTTGTCTTTTTCAATTACATTATTTAGCACTCGCAAGGTGTTTCGTCAAAAAGTGGTATCACTAGAATAAACTTATACAAAGCGTACCGACGCGCTGGAATAGTACTTACTACATGGTACAAAGATTTTTAGAATTGCGGAGTGTCATAAATTATATTCTTTTTCGACACGCCACCGCACCCCCAATGCACAGTAGTTCAGAAATATCCATTGCTTCATCCGTCCTCCTAATAATGCGGCCTTTGGAGGTAGTCACAAAATAAATTTCTGCAGATAAATATTGCACAACCAGCAAAATTATACCTTTAGTCCGCTGCATATTTTCCAAAATTACTTCAGCAGGTGTCGCAGGAGAACCTGTGGCATGAGAAGTGCAAAAACTGACTCTGCAAGAAATTACGAAAAGAATGGGTTTCATTGAACATGTAACCCATCTTGCTATATAAAACATTTTAGACCCACTTTAAAAAAAAAAAAACACTTTAACGATGCAATAGCTTGTAGCAATGCTGTATCGAAAATCAAAGATTTAATGAAGATACATTTGTGTCAAATTGAAGAAATCGAGTCAGACTCGGATAAGTCTGATAAAAGTGAAGAGACATTTTCATTATGGAGTGATCATTACAAACTGGTACATCGCAATTGGAAGAGTAATAAATCTGAAGATAGCTTGTCGGATGAACTTTAGTTTATCTGACAATCCTCTAGAAATTTGGAAAGATGACAAAATACAGTTTCCAATATTGCATAAATTTGCCTTTAAATATCTAACAATGGTGGGCACATCAGTGCCATCAGAGAGACTGTTTTCGCAAGCTGCGCAGGTAATGACTCAACAAAGGAATAGATTAAAGGGTAAAAGATTGGGCAAAATTTTGTGTTTACAAAGTATAGATAAAAATTATTGGGATATATATTAAAAATAAATGTAAAGGTAATAAAGTTATTTTAATAGATGCTTGCTTTTTATTTCTAAACCACATACATTTTTAACTTATATAAAAACAATCGATGTATAGAAAATATCGATGTATATTTTGATACATAGATCCAACAATCCAATCCAATGCATTCAATCGAAAAAAACATCGATGTTTTTTTTTTAATGTCCATCACTAGGCTGAGCTAAGACTGAGTACGCTCTATAGATTTCAACCTAAGACCACATATAAAATAGGTTTTTATCTATGAACATTCCTTGCATATTACACGTTAAGCAAGCTTTGACTGAAAGTTGTACTTCTTTTGGCCCCTCACCAGATATGTTTAATATTGTAATAAAATTAGTAATAATGATTATAGTGTCGATTTAGAATAAACATTTTCAACATTACAATGGTTTTAATTTTTATTTTAAAACACCAAAAAGTAGTTATAACTCTGACGTAACAGCTGAACTGCTGAAGGGACGAAATAAGTCTTTTATAACATATAGTACACTAAACGTTGTCTCGAACAATAACTTAACATAGTGACCCTAACATATTATTTGATTTTTTCTAGTATTATATTTTTGATTTAGAATATTTTAGTACTGGCCAGACATTTTGTTAATAAGTTACATAATTTTTAAACGGTCACACTGCTGCACCAAGGAACTCTATGTTTAGTCTGTGCAAGGAACATTAATACTTGCCAGAGATGTTGGATACGGATACCACATAACACAGAACAATATACTCTACTTATACATCTAATAGTCTGTGATATAACTCTATAACGAGAGGCCGATCAAAGACTACAATAAAAGGCCGACACCCTCTGGTTATTGGTCTATGGCCGACACTGCCGATAGGATATGGAGTATGTGTTTTAGTCACTATTTGTTTTGCACTAGCTTTGTGATTTTTGCCTACCTGCCTTGTGCTGATCTGTCTGTATACACGTAAAATAAATGTCAGTTACACCATGTAAGTGAAAGAAGTATCAGTAGGTAAACCAGCTGAGGATTCATTTTTAAGGGCCCAAAACAATTTGGGAATTTTACAATAAAATAGCTGGCCCACAGTATAGCCGATATTAGTATTCTCAGTACTAAATTAGTATAATTAGGAGTCTGCAATTTATTCAGGTTCATTTTAGTATAAAATCTAATGTTGGTATTTTTAGGTACAATTTAACACGTAACAGTAAATTTTTAGTCATTTTTAGGATTACTACCAGGCAACAGTATAAGCTACTTTTAAAGAGCCAATATTTCAAAACTAAAATTTATTGGCCCACAAATAGCTATTTACGAAAGCCTTTCATCTCTGATGTTATAGATAAGTTTCCGAACATAGATGACACTGCCAATTAAGCTATTGAAGAAGAATATCGTTAAATGAAGTACGATCAAGAAGTACAAAACATTTTGTGTGGTGGTAGTAATACAGATAATAATGTAGAGCCAGTTTGGGCCATGTTGAGCAATATTGTTGATACGAAAAAGGACCTAAAGTATAAAATTATCACTAATTTTATAAAGTGCTTAATGTGTGTTCCCATTTCCAATGCATAATGTGAAATAAATTTTTCGCAAGTTATAATCATTATCATTAAGGTTAAATACTCAGTCTTAGCTCAGCCTTAGCTTAGCTAAAACTTCGCTAAGAATTTACTCAGCGCAATCTTAGCTTTCGAATTTATAGTCGTTTTGGAAGTGTCTGGTAACTGTCAATTAACGTTTCGATACCGCATCTGGACTGTTAAATTTCTTCAACTTAAACAAATAAATTAATCACGAATTAAGTATAGAAAATGAAAAAGCTATTTAAAATATAATTTTAAAGGTCACTATTAAGCTATACTATTTTTTTTGTGGTGTAATACCCAAGTTTTCGTAAGTCGTCAAATTCGATGTCTTGAACTGTCTTGAACTTTACTCAGGCAGAGCTGAGCTAATGCTAGGGCTGAGCTAGGGGTGGACGATATACATCGAAGTTTTAAAAATACTCGATGTACAGTAACGATGCATCGAATCAAACCAATGTATTGTTAAGTTTTAAACATCGAGTATACATCGATGTTTTTTTTCGATACATCGAAAAGGCAAACAATCAAACCTACCCCTCTCTCTACGGTTAATAACTATTTTTTTGTCTTTTTCAATTACATTATTTAGCACTCGCAAGGTGTTTCGTCAAAAAGTGGTATCACTAGAATAAACTTATACAAAGCGTACCGACGCGCTGGAATAGTACTTACTACATGGTACAAAGATTTTTAGAATTGCGGAGTGTCATAAATTATATTCTTTTTCGACACGCCACCGCACCCCCAATGCACAGTAGTTCAGAAATATCCATTGCTTCATCCGTCCTCCTAATAATGCGGCCTTTGGAGGTAGTCACAAAATAAATTTCTGCAGATAAATATTGCACAACCAGCAAAATTATACCTTTAGTCCGCTGCATATTTTCCAAAATTACTTCAGCAGGTGTCGCAGGAGAACCTGTGGCATGAGAAGTGCAAAAACTGACTCTGCAAGAAATTACGAAAAGAATGGGTTTCATTGAACATGTAACCCATCTTGCTATATAAAACATTTTAGACCCACTTTAAAAAAAAAAAACACTTTAACGATGCAATAGCTTGTAGCAATGCTGTATCGAAAATCAAAGATTTAATGAAGATACATTTGTGTCAAATTGAAGAAATCGAGTCAGACTCGGATAAGTCTGATAAAAGTGAAGAGACATTTTCATTATGGAGTGATCATTACAAACTGGTACATCGCAATTGGAAGAGTAATAAATCTGAAGATAGCTTGTCGGATGAACTTTAGTTTATCTGACAATCCTCTAGAAATTTGGAAAGATTACAAAATACAGTTTCCAATATTGCATAAATTTGCCTTTAAATATCTAACAATGGTGGTCACATCAGTGCCATCAGAGAGACTATTTTCGCAAGCTGCGCAGGTAATGACTCAACAAAGGAATAGATTAAAGGGTAAAAGATTGGGCAAAATTTTGTTTTTACAAAGTATAGATAAAAATTATTGGGATATATATTAAAAATAAATGTAAAGGTAATAAAGGTATTTTAATAGATGCTTGCTTCTTATTTCTAAACCACATACATTTTTAACTTATAGAAAAACAATCGATGTATAGAAAATATCGATGTATATTTTGATACATAGATCCAACAATCCAATCCAATGCATTCAATCGAAAAAAACATCGATGTTTTTTTTTTAATGTCCATCACTAGGCTGAGCTAAGACTGAGTACGCTCTATAGATTTCAACCTAAGACCACATATAAAATAGGTTTTTATCTACGAACATTCCTTGCATATTACACGTTAAGCAAGCTTTGACTGAAAGTTGTACTTCTTTTGGCCCCTCACCAGATATGTTTAATATTGTAATAAAATTAGTAATAATGATTATAGTGTCGATTTAGAATAAACATTTTCAACATTACAATGTTTTTAATTTTTATTTTATAACACCAAAAAGTAGTTATAACTCTGACGTAACAGCTGAACTGCTGAAGGGACGAAATAAGTCTTGTATAACATATAGTACACTAAACGTTGTCTCGAACAATAACTTAACATAATGACCCTAACATATTATTTGATTTTTTCTAGTATTATATTTTTGATTTAGAATATTTTAGTACTGGCCAGACATTTTGTTAATAAGTTACATAATTTTTAAACGGTCACACTGCTGCACCAAGGAACTCTATGTTTAGTCTGTGCAAGGAACATTACTATAGACCTTGAACTTCAAAGATACACCAGAAAACTTCTCAAAACCATTGAAGTTGCTTTTCTTTTTTACCCAACTGCGATAAGCAGGGTTATTGCTAAAATAGTCTTGTAATAATGTATTACTAACTGATTAATACTTGCCTTTCAGAGATAAATAACAATTGCAGTTGCCTTTATAGTCTCAGGGTTACCAGCTTAGGGCATTTTTAAGGGCCCAAAACAATTTAGGGATATTTTTAGGGGCATAAATTGTATTTCATGCGTCATTAATTTGACTGACCAAAACCAGTAAAAAAAGGAAAACGTCCGCGGTACTATCTTTTGTTATTTGTCTATGGATACTATACTATACCAAAGACAAATAAGAATTAATACTAAACGAGTTGTTAGTCTGTGGTCAAAGTCAAGTTTTCAATTTTCTGGTCAAGCTGTCGCATGCCATAGACCAATAACCAGAGGAAGGTCGCATGCCATCTCGTGGCAGCACGGGACACCACATAACACGTTCAAAAATCAATATTTTTATTTTATTAGAAATCAGTGTGGTTATGTGCGAACTACTTATATTATGAATTCGTATATTAATTAAAATTTAAATTGCCTATGAGATAGGTATTAGATAGTGAAATAAAACGAGAACACAATACAGGAGTTTTTTGTGGCTTTTGAATATTGCTTGATTATTTAATCTTAATCTTAGGGCTATTTTTTTTAAGAGTTGGCAACCCTTAAAAGTTCTCAATAGAGATAAATGTTCTCAAGCCATGAGAGCTCTAGCCTAGATAGTAGGCTCTCTTTTAGACCTCACACCCGTAGAGTTAGGAACAGGGCCGCTTGGGTCCTGGGCCGTTTACATCCTCTGTTGTGTTCGGTGAGCAAAATGTCTACGAGACATAAACTCACGCCCTACAAGATGTGCATCCGACCGATTTTGACATATAGTTGCGCAGCGTTCGCACATATGTCCGAGTCGAATTTGAAACGGTTACAGATCATACAGAATAGGTTTCTTTATCGTCTCACCGGGTCCCCTAGGTATATTCGAAGCGAAGATCTCCATAGAGATATGGATCTTCCTTCGATTCATGCCTACGTTAGACAGCTCTCTCGATCATATTTCGACACCGCATCGAATCACGCGAACCTGCTAATTAAAGCAGCAGCTACTTATGTCGCGGAACCCACGACCACCTGGCATAAACGCCGGACGCGTAATATTTTTACCGACCCGAACGATCGCATCGAAAATGCAAATAAATATTACTCATCCGTCTCTCCAAACAAAGCGTGTCAGCGCCCACGCCCGCGTAACCACCGTTCTCTCCGCAGAGGATGGGCGGTAAATTTCGCACCCCCCGTCCATCCTCTCCAGCGGTAACCCAAGCCTAGGCCCGTTTCCTCGGCGTGAAGCTCTTGGGTCAGGCAACCGCCCGCGCGATACAAGTGACACTATACGTGCATCACTTAGCTACCTACATACAACATTACACACGTATGAACACACACGTGCACACCACATAGGTAGGTACATAGGTTTTGTGAGGGACCTTTTCTTTTTCTTTTTTTGCGCTAGTTAGTGTAGAAAACATTTGCGTTTACTAAATGCACATACGCATGTTTCCTTCCTTCCTCCCAGGAGGAAGGGAACGTGCCTATGAGTATATTTTAGTTAGCTCGAATCGTAGGTGTAGGGATTCGATTAGATCGCGACGACCGCCCGAGCCGAGTTCCGGACCCTTTGGCACCCTCGTGCGAGTCGTCCTAATAACTTTCGCGACTGAGTGCCCTCTGCGCTCGCCCCCAAGTCCGGTGAAGCTGTAAAAGCCGCAGCGGCTTTAGGGCCCATAAGGTTAAAAGTATAGTAAAAAAAAAGAGCTCTAGCCCAAAGAGTACCATATTACTCTACTCCTTAGAGTAGACTCTACTTTAAGTTGGTACCAGTAAAGTACTCTCTTACGAGCATAGATAAATAAAGTATACTGGAGCTTACGGCCATAGACAAATCTTACGACACTTATCTCTTACGAGGCTCTGGCCTGTGGCCAGTGGATAGTTGGATACGGATACCACATATCACAGAACAATATACTCTACTTAAACATCTAATAGTCTGTGATATAACTCTATAACGAGAGGCCGATCAAAGACTACAATAAAAGGCCGACACCCTCTGGTTATTGGTCTATGGCCGACACTGCCGATAGGATATGGAGTATGTGTTTTGTCACTATTTGTTTTGCACTGCTTTGTGATTTTTGCCTACCTGCCTTGTGCTGATCTGTCTGTATACACGTAAAATAAATGTACTTCATTACACCATGTAAGTGAAAGAAGTATAGTAGGTAAACATGAGGATTCATTTTGAGTTTCACCTAATCAAATGAAATAAACAAGGAAAGCGAAGTAAAATAATTTCAAGTCTTTTAAATGAAGGTAGATTGAAGATATGGATAAGTCACTTGAAGAGAATTTATTTGAAGCCATCCGTAACAATGACCAAGTGTCAATTACACAGTTAATATCCCAAGGTAATTAAATCCATATTATATAGACTAATACTGATATACTATTAATATAATAAAGCGGAAGAGTTTGTTTTCATTGTTTGTTTAAACACGCTAATCTCTAGAACTACCCATCGGATTTGAAAAACTCTTGTATATGATAGCCAAATTCACAAGGAATTGTATAGACTATCTACCATTAGGCTACAACTATCAGCTAGTCTTAAATAATGATTTTTGTTAAGTAAGTCGGAGGTGTTCCCGAAATTCTTTATCCGCAAGCTAATGATATGTAAATATGTTTTACAAAAATATTGGCCGTAATTATATCTAAAAAAAAGTCAGTGATAGCATATGCCTATCTCTTATACATAAGCCACAATAAGGAACTTTGTGACAAAGAGTTGTTGAAAATTAAAAAGTGATTTATAAGCATTATTTTTAGACATGGCATATTAATCCTTAGGAACAAAAGTTACTTCATAATAAAGACAATTTTATGAAGTTAAATTTTGCTTTTTATTATATGTTATTTGGAAACATAGTTTAGCAGATAATGAAAAATTTAAATAATTTGTACTTGCGGGAAAAACAATTATGATAGACTACACGGGAGCATTAGCGGAGCGGTGTTTGTCAGATAAAATTAACACAGGTCAAACAGTGAGGCACAACTAGTACATTATAAGTACTTTATGTGAGTAAGTGTAATCAATCCAAAGATTTTACTTGTAAGTCGAAATTACAATGAAAGGAGTGAAGACTTTTTTAACTCAACAGTTATGTATTATTAGAAGCTGTTTTTATTTATTTTAATATAAAGTTTATATTTATTATTTGTACCATATTTGCTTTTTATTCATATAATAATTTCATTCATAAATAGCATAAAATTTAATTAATGTAACTTCTAATAATAATATATTATTATTATACTAGCTGTGCCTGTGGCTTCACTCATGTGAACTACAGAATGCCATCCATCGGGCACACGCTCCTGCTCCCCAGTTATTTTAAAAACAAAAATGCTTATTGTAGGTATTCCTTAAAAGATGCTCTCACTGACTTTTGTAGGTCTTTTTAAGGTCTACAATTATGTAGTATATTAATTTGCTGAGTGTAAGCCATTTAAGCACCTGAATTGATTTATCATAACCAACTTTTTTTATTTTTGTGGAACCTTAATGTTTTTCTAAAATAAAACTAGCCTACGTTACTCCCTATAACATCAGCTATCTACCAGTGAAAGTCCCGTCAAAATCAGACCAACCATTTCAGAGATTACCCGGAACAGATAGACGGACAACATTTTTTAAAAATTGGTTTTTTGTTATAGGTTTTGCATATACTTCCATATGCATTTATTAAAAAAGCTGTTATTTTTACACAAGAAACAGACACTTCAATTTTATTAATTGTATTGATAGAATACTATTTAATTTAAATCTATTTAAATTAATCATTATCTCCAGGGGCTAATCCAGATAAAACAACTAGTCATGGAAAAACATGTTTAGGTGAAGCTGCAAACTTAGGAAATGTAGAAACATTAAAAATACTTATAACTGCAAGTAAATCACCAAGTATCAAAAACATAACATCCTACATGAATACGCGAAGAAGAACAGTTAAATGCCACAAACGAAAGTTGAAACATGATGAACAAAATGGAGACATTGTAGCCAAATGTAAAAATGTCAATGAGAAGAAATTCAAAGATTGCATGGGCAATTATGAAAACTTAGGAAAAAGAGAAGATTGCACTAACCCACGCAAAAACCAGGGTCATTTTGTATTCATACACAGTGATGGTTCAAGTAGCGATGAAAGTAGAATTGCAAGCTTAAAGTCTCCTCTTAGTCCATCATCATTGACATCTTCACCTCAGGCAGACTTGGAATGGGACGAGGAAATAGGAAATGTTGCCCCTAGTACAAGTGAAGATGAAACGTGGACTGCTCTGTATAAGTATGTGTTAACTTATATTTATAAAAAAATATATATCCTTTTAGATTCTAAATTTTAGAAGGTCCCACTTATCATAGCCAAAAAAGATGAGTTGATGTTGGTAAAGGTTAATTTAGACAGTCTGCGATATAGCCTTGTTACCGTTCACTGTCACCCCATGCCAAAGAGTATGTATACCTTCATACTGCAACATGGCTTTCTTCAACTCTTGCGGCGGTCCATGATATTGCCGATTAGCATGCACCGGCGCACCATGGGAAGAAACGTGTCCAGAGTAACGTGAACATGTATGGGGAACTCAGGCGCATCCTTCATTGGTGTGCTGCATATCTGCAGCGAGTCAGTAACTTCAATGGTGCAGTTCCAGCTGTGGAGCATGGTGGTCTAACATCCTATGAGTTAACACAGTTGAGCATTAAGGCAATAAGCAATCTAAGTGGGCAAACCCAGTGGCATGCCCGCTGGATCTTGAACCTAACTGGCTTCCCGCAAAAAAAGTGGAGCCGTGCTGCCACAACTGAAATGATTCCTGGCCTACTACTGTTTTCTGCGGCATTATGCGGGCGGCTTACCCTCGCGTTAAAAATCCGCCAGTCATGCCAAAGGCATAATGTGTAGGGTGTTTTATTTGTCCAAGTTAACGAAAATAGACTGTATGTTGTCTTTCCTCCTCACCTTGTTGAATTAATTTATTTAACAGTATCGAATTCGTTATCTAGTTAGTATTATTATAACTGTAGGCTGAAAATGCGACCCAGTGTCTGCATCTCGACTTATGAACTATTCCTACATTTATGCATTACTGTATAATAAAATGTATTATACTATATAAAAAATTAATTACTTTTTGTTACATGTGGTGTAACCTACTGGTTTATGCCCAAAAAGTGCTCACAAAATTATTTTTTCCAGCATCCTTCTTCTTTTAATAGAATAATAATAATCTGACTGTATCTTGCATTAGCTTGTTGTAATAGTTTTGATGTACAATACTGGAACCCTACATAGGTAACAGTTCTGTGATAATACTTCTTTTTTTTTTTTGTTGTAAATAATAACTTTTACATTATGTAAGTAGAAATTGTATATAAATAAAAGCAAGTATTTCTTTTACAGGTGGTATGCAGCAATATTGGAAAGTACAGGAGCAGCTATTGCATCCGCATCAGCAGTTACTTATGGTATAGACCAACAGGATACATTTATGAGAACAGCACTACATTATGCTGCAGAACAGGGACACCTTGGAATTGTGAAGCTTTTGGTTGATGCTGGTATTTTATCAACATTTTATAGTAGTTTGTGAGAGACATGGTATCCATACTTATATATACATTTATGTTTTAGGTTGTAAACTGGATATTAATTCTGGTGATGGTATGACTGCCCTTCATGTAGCAGTTGCTAAAAACCATATAGAAATAGTTAGATTACTTCTTGAAGCTGGTAGTAATGTGAACTATAAGACTCATGAGAAGATGACACCACTACATTTTGCTGCATCAAGAGGCTATTTAGATTTGGTTAGTAACATGACTTATAGTACAGTGGGGACTTCTGGCTATCCAACCCCCTTTAATCTCGGAGCTTCTTCCAACATGACAATTACTTCACTTTCACTCACACTCAAATGTATCAGAATTTATATAATTTTGTTAACACAAATAAAAATATAAAAATGCATTCAAATTGTAGGTAAGAATTTTACTTAAAAATGGTGCCTACTTAGAAGCGAGAGACACTAATGAAAGAACTGCTTTGTATTTGGCTGCAGGAAGAGGGCATACTGATGTAGTTAAATATCTTATTTCCAATGGCGCTAATGTTAATGGAGAAGAAATACATGGTACAAACATTAGTAACACAAGTGGTATTATAATAAAACTATTTATGTTTATGTACAAATTATTTTTTGTTCTAGGATATACACCATTGTGTGAAGCTGTGTGGCAAAAATATTCATCTGTTGTAGAAATATTATTAGCCTCTGGTGCCCGCATAACACATTCCCATAGACTGTTACATAGTGCAATAAGACAACACCAGGTATGTAGTTTTTTTTTAAATATTCAAATAACTGATAATACATTCCCAAGACAAGTCAACGACGGTCAAGTGGTATGCACGTCTTTCGTTTCAGACACGGATTGCAAAAAAAAGTACAACTGTATAAAGCATGAAGTTAATATTATGATCATTTATATCCTCTCCTGATTCCTACTTTTCGGGGGGCTTCCCTTCAGGTTGTTGACAACCTTGAGCTCCTTGGTGTCCAACTAACATCTGATCTCAACTTAGGGCGATCGATCGTTGATAAAGGCGAGAACAGCTGCCAAGAAATTGGGGATCCTCTTCAGGGTTGGGCGGTATTTCACACCGAACCAGCTTCTAAGCTTGTATCAAGCATAGGTACGCTCTTGTGTGGAATATTGCTGTCACCTATGGGATGGATCAGCCAAATATCAGTTGGCCGCTCTCGATTCCATTGAGCGCCGAGCACGTCGACTTGTTGGCGATGAAACACTGACGAAGGCGAAATTGCTCAGTCTAGAGCATCGTCGTAAGGTAGCTTGCCTCTCAGTATTTTACAGGTTGCACTTTGGAGAGTGTGCACAGGAGTTGCACGATTTAATTCCTCAACTAGACGCCGTGAGGGATTCCACCCTTATGTCGTGGAAATTCCCCTGATTCGCACGAAGCGTTATGCTTCGTCGTTCATTATGCGAACGGCAAAGGAGTGGAATTCACTCCCGTCCTCTGTTTTCCCATCCACCTATAACTTGGGAGTCTTCAAGCGAAGAGTGAATAGGTATTTAATAGGTAAGCGCGATACATCGTCGGTGTCATCTTTACTTTCCATCAGGCAAGATTGAGGCCAAGCGCATTCCTGTATTGCATATGTAGCGACATCTCTTGCCACAACTGACGCATTCTACACATAGCGACATCTCCGCCACAACTGACATCCTACATATACAAGAACCCGGCAAACTGTTGGGCAGCTGCCCGTCAGACATAACACCCGTCTGGTCGGAGGATCCTCCCTTTTCTATGGCGGATGAGGAATTTTACTCTCTGTTCCTCGTGTCCGCTAAAGTGGTGACCCCGAGCATAAACGTCAGCGCAAACTTCTTCGCAAAAAAAGCAACGTCATCGTGACGTCATCATTACTTCCTCAAGCTTTCAAGCAGCGAGTCATACAGCCGGCCAGCATCCACGGCTACTACGGGTATCCTGACCACCAGCATGCAGCGCATTCCTGATAATCACCCACAGCCTTCTCAGCGATCTTGGCATAGCACACTGCACTTCGGCCGGTCAGCAAGCAGCTTTCATTATTGACCACTACCACTAATGTAAGATTCGGTAATCGGTTTTTAGAATTACTTTTTTATTTGAAAAAGATAAATGTGTGTGGGTTGGACCCCATCAGGAAATAAGTTACTAAAAATAAAATATTATTTAAGTCCAATTCATAAAGAAACATATCGATGTAAGTTTTAGATATATGTACTATACAAAGTAACTGATAAAATATTGAATTACTGAACGCGCACCTATTTCGCGAGACCATCCCTCAGGGGGATGGTCTCGCTAAATAGGAACCCGACTAAAGTGCAATGTTTTACAATTTGACGGCCGCCAGAGGAAAGGAAATACACCTGCCACACACAATGATCATCTGCACAAATCTCGTTACTCGCACACAAACACAAACACACACACTCGCGCGCGCGCGCGCGCGTATATAATGGAATGAGAGAGAGAGAGAGAAATTCGCTTGGATAGAGCTTTTTCATTACGTGGCGATTTCTACAAGTCAACTCTATCCGCTTGCTTGCTCCGTTGGCATAGTTGAGTAATAAAGTGTAACTTATTTTTAGGAAGAAATTGTTAAAATGCTTTCGAGTTGTCGTGGAGGAATAAATCTACATGACGATTATGGTGATACACCATTGTTGTTAGCAGCTCGATTGTTACAACCTACTATTGCTAGGCTGTTATTACAGAAAGGTAAACACCCTATGGCAGTGTTATAATTTTATTCTGTATTATTACGATTTGTAACTTGGTTGTTACTTATAATCAATACTTATATTATTATCTTACATCTTATACAATTAATAAAATTGAAATGTCTGTTTGTAATATCAAAATAACAGTTTTTTTACTAAATGCATATGAAAGTATATACAATACATATATCAAGAGACCAGTTTTTAATTTTTTTGTCTTTCTGTCTCTGTCTGTTTGTTCCGGGTAATCTCCGAAACGGTTGGACCGCTTTTGACGGGACTTTCACTGATAGATAGCTGGTGTTATAGGGAGTAACTTAGGCTACTTTTATTTTAGAAAAATAATTGAGGTACCGCACAAATAAATAAAAAACTGGTCATGGTGAATCATATCGGGCGCTTAAATGGCTTACGCTGAGTAAAACATAAGAGATATAGCAAACTAATGTACTACAAGATTGTAGGCATTAAAAAAATGTCAGGAAGAGTATACGTCTATCTTTTTAGGAACGCCCACAATAGGCATTTTTGTGTTTAAAATAGTCGTCAGCGGGGAACAAGATTAGCGCGGGCATTCTGTAGTCCTCGTGAGCGAAGCCACGGGCACAGCTACTAATATAATAATAAAGTAGAAGAGTTTTTTTGTTTGTTTTGGTAATATTTGAAATTTAATATTTCGAACTATCAGTTGGGTTCGAAAAATTCTTTTTGTATAAAAGCTAGACAAATTAATGAGAAATAGTATACACTATCTAGCATTGGGCCACATATATCAGCTAGCCTTGAGTATTAATTTTTGTTAAGTAACTCGGAAGTGAAAGGGCTCCCGAACTGCTTTATCCACGTGCGCTGTTGTAATGGTAAATGCTACCTAAATACAATGTTCTACAAAAATATTGATCCTATATCTAAGTACAATCTGCGATACCATATGCTTATCTCTTATAAGTATAATACATAAGCCACAATAAGGTTTTTTGTGACAAAAATTTGTTGAAAATTAAAAAATGATTTATATCTTACTGCTACTGATAATAGATATAATCTTTTGCGCATAGTTTTTAGGCATGGCATATTAATCCTTACGACAAAAGTTAAAGTAACTTTTTACGAAGATAAACTTTGCCCTTTATAGCATGTTATTTGGACTCGTAGTTTAGGTTTAGGAGATAAAGGAAAATTAAAATAATTTAACACTTGGCTCGGGTGTCTTACTATATGTACTCAGGCAGTGGCGCGAATCAGCTGTGACTCATAACACTGGCCACCCGACGAGACCCGAGCAAAAATTTTTTTTTTATTTTATAGCCTACTAGGAAAACCGGCCCATGCGCTTCTGTGGCTCAGAAATATTTTTTTTTGTTGAACTTTAGAATCGCTACCTCCAAATTTGATGCTGTGAAGGGGTGTTTTAGAGCTAATCCCCCTGTGAAGGAAAAAATGCAGATACAAATAGTTATTGAGAAATTTTTTTTTTTTTCAATTTTTACGTTATGTCTATCTAGGAATTGTATGTGAATTTTCAACGAACAATTAATTATTTGTCCCTGGCATTTGCCGGCTGTTGCCGCGGCCAGCTCGCTACATTCGCTCCGCTCGTGCGTTATGATCGCAGTTCAAATTGAACCTATACTATTTCCATTTCTTTGTTTTATTGATGACAGCTCCCGGTGAAAACTTGAACGAGCGTCTTTTTTACATTATGTATGCATTATTTTATAAAATATGACGTTTACATACGTACAAGGTTATACCAGAGTCGGAGAAACTGATAGGGATGAAGTTATATCGATAAACGTAACACGATAACAGACCCAATATTTTTTTACAAAATGTAAGAACCTAATCTACTGCCGGATACTTTTATACAAATTTATTAAATAATATTATATTTCATTACAAGATGTTACACGTATTAATTCTTGATTGATAATGCCAACCAATTTTATCACCACAACGGAAAATATCTCACTAATAACAAAAAACGGCACAAAATGTTAAAGTAGTTCGTATTTGACGTAAACAACACTAATCATTCAAAAACTAACAAAATAATGAATAGAAAAAAATTACGATCTCCGAAAATTTTTGCCTATCTTTCAAAACTGAACTTTATGACAGCTACTTAGAATTGACATTTGTATTGTCAGATTTATAATAAATATGATTCTAAAATAGTATATTACGCACCGAGGGAGAAAAGTAGGACATTCACGCCCGCGCGTATGGTTGTCACCCGAGCCGAAGGTGCGTTTACAATTTTTTTCTCCTCCGGGATGAAAAGTTTATATATTTTATATATAAACACGCAGTTGCTAGGTTACCGGGAGATAAAGTATCGAGAGAATCGGGTACTTTTCTCCCGCGTGACAGGGACTAAAAGTGAACTTTTCATCCCTGAGGAGAAAATATTTAATTTCTCAAAAACTATGTATTTCCGCAGTATAAAATTTTATATTTAGAATAATTATAGAGTGATCTAACTAAAAAAAAAATTAGAGGCTGAACTCGACGGCAGCGATTGAAAGCCCAGCCAAAATTTTGTTTCCGAAGGCTACCAAACTTCACAGGATCGCCCACTGGGCTAATATGAAGATTGTCTGACAATTTCTTCAAAATTGCTTCAACCGTTTTGGAGTCTATAGGGAACATACATACTAACATCCATTTTCATATAATTGAGGAAGGGTGTTAATTATAGGCTATATTTTAATGATGATTGTTTGATAAATATGATTACTACTTGTATTTATTTATTGGTTTTCAGGTGCAAATGTTAACTCATATAACACTATTACGGGTGCAAATGCACTACATATTGCTATAGAAAATGCTGACACACCACAGGACTTTGAAAAATTGTTGCAATGTTTACTAGATTACAAGATCGATATGAATGCTACTGCACTGACGGGTGACACAGCTTTGAATAGAGCGTTGCTATTGCAAAGGTGATAATTTTTACGTTAATAAAAATAAGTAGAAATAAAGTAGTTTCCTTTTTTTTAAATAAATTAATTTGTTTTTGAGAATTTTATGGGTCTTGTAGTGCTTTTTTCATGATGTAACAACATTTTTTTTTCTCATGTTCGTACATAATTTTTTGTAGTGATTTATGTAATAAAATTGGTTATTGTGTTTGTTTGTACTATATATCATACCATAGTATACCATAGGTATCACTGGCGCTTTGTCGGCCTTGAACCTACTTACCCCAAAGCGCTCTGAAAACCCTACTCACTGCAGGTCAATTTTTGCTGCAATCTTCTGTAGGGTGGAGGTATTCCACCAGTCGGACTGACACAAGTAGAGAGAAATCTCCAAAGAAATTTGTGTGTGACTGACCTCTCCTTATCTTAGAAGTATAAAGATGTAAGCTAAAATAAGCAAAATCTATAAACCAACTGCTGTATGCGCGACCCTCCTGATGGTTTTGAGGGACGGCGGGTGTGCACGGATATATACGGTATTGAGATAATACTCTTATATCTTAAGATCAATATTTAAATATATATTAAATATTGACTGCTGCCGACAACGGCCGGCTATAATAGACTAGCTTTTTAGTCGGTCTTGTTCTCTTCTCGCGTTCCGCAGCCCATAAGGCGAGTTGCTCTTATGGCGCCACAGCGCGGTGGGTCAGCCTATAAATCCCTTATGCTTCTAAAGTACTAAACAATTTAACCTTAATAATAAAATAATCCTATTTTTTATTTCCAGAGATGATGCGGCTGTTTTATTAATTCGATATGGGGCTGATGTAAACGCTTGTGATTTATACTCTTGTGGCTTAGACAATTTATCAATTGCAAGTAGGCGAGGTAGCAATGTTCTCACGCGCATGCTTATAAAAGCAGGGCATTATGTAACAATTCCAGACACTAATAAACCTATTGCTATGCTAAGTACTACAGAGAATTGGTTGTATCAAGCATGTAAGCAACCTTTACGTCTATCTGACCTTTGTAGAATTAAGATTCGCTTTCAGAATCAAAATTGGATACTTTATTCCTATGTATCGTCATTACCTTTACCAAATAGTTTAAAGCAGTTTATTATGATGGAAGATGAAGGTTACTAGTGAATTGATTAGCATATAATTGCATTATATGATAAACCATAACTACTCGCATAAGATAAGTTATAATAAAATAATACCTCTTTCCGAGGGAAGGTATGGAGCCCTATCACCCAGCCCACGACGTATTGGCGATTATAAATATCGAGAAATCCACGGTACTATGTTTTTTCCACGCAGTGGTACTATAAGAACATTTCGCTTATTTCCTTGCTCAAAAATTTTGTGCTGAATTTGAATTAATCATGGTTTCCAATTAACTGCTCTTTAGCCATTGATTCCATAAAGATAACTAGCTTAAACTAAGTCTATCCCATCGTGTTTTTTTTAATACATTTGTGACTGTTCGACAACTATCTATTCAATAAGTAGTTCAATAAGCTGCCACTACATGGCACCTTTACTAAATTAGTAAATGTATATATATATATTCTGTTTTTACTACTGAACAAAATAAATCGTACGTATTATCAATATACATAATTCAAAATTTATTAAAATTAATATGAGTAAGGTACCAAAGAAATTTATATGAAACCTTTTTTAATTCTACAGAAATAAAAACTTCGATAATTTTTGTTGGTCTGTCAGTCGGATATATCGGAATCTACTTCATATAGTGCCTACTGTCTGTTTTTGTAAAATCAGACGTCAAATGACTATCGAATAGATAATCCATTTTGGTTAGTTAGTTTGAACCAAGTTTGACTGAAGTTTATTGTATGATGGCGTCTTCAGAGATGCAATTTGATTAGTTATTGAACCGATAGCGCTATAGAACAGATGAACTACAGTTAAAAGTATCTCAGAAACCGCCGGGCATTAAAGGTTACATAAGAAAACGAACTGTTTTATAAGAATAAACAAAAGAGTTCCTTTGATTATCATATATTTATTAAATCACAAATAACTTGTACAAAGTTGTATGTATGTTAAGTGAAAATATAGTTGATTCTATAATATATAGGTACATCTATATAACATTTAATTTTAATAAAATCCTTAATAGAGAATGTTATCAGTTTCAAAATTGAATATCAGTTTTAGAAGACAATCCTTTTCTTATAGAACTAGGTATTTACTGAATATTATTTTTATTAATAAAGTGAACAGTCCCAACTAATACTAGAGTACCTAGTAATTTGATAAAATATTACAATATGATATGACTATGATTAATTTTTAACATCTAAATGACATTGAGCTCCATCTATTTATTTAATTGGATAACAACAATGAATGAACAAACTGATTCTTGTTATTATGTATTACAAATTGTGCTTAAGATGATGGAGTTCATTTTGTTACAGTTATTTAAGTAAAATGAAAAATACATACTGTACTATCCATTCTAGTATATAATATGTTATAAACAGTTTATATTATAGAGAATAAACATAGTTAAAATATAATACAACTTGTTATTATTTTTCTATCTGTATTGAATATTTAAATATAACATACCGTTATACAAGGTGTAATAGACATAGGTAACTCAGCAAAATTCCTTGCGCCAACTCAATAACTCAAGCGCAGTCTGCTGCGTCGGCGCATCGAGTAACTCAAATTTGCGCCACGACGCAGCAAAATGGTATCTACGCGAGGCAAGCGAAATGAAATGAATTAGTCCGCCGACCAGCGCAGCAACAAGGCTTTGTGACGCAGCCAGTACGCTGCGCTATGCACTAGCATACTTGAAATAAGTGTATTAACGCACTCGGCGCTGTGAACTGAATTGGTGCAATTACTCGGCGTAGCGCAGTGTTACCCATGTCTAGGCTGTAACATTTAAATGGGTCAGTAAGGGGAACTGAAACCAAGAGACAGAGAAAATGTTCTAAAGAAGCTTGGCATAGATTTCAAAACACCTTAAAAGCGAGCTGGGAATCGATTGCTTTAAAATGATCTCTACTATGGTTGTTATTAGATTTTCAACGATAGGTATCTAGCTGGTTTTGTAAACTTTATATTTAAGGTAACACCACAAGAAATAATCAAGTGGGGTTAAATATGATGAACTCGCTTTATACCAATCCACTTTTGTTGGAAGTTAATAAGCCCAGTTGTGATTCGACTATTGCAGTAAAGACGACGTCAAGTTACATTTCGTTTTACTGGGTTAGAATTCTGCATAATAGTTTTTGTTCTGTAAAATTAGTGATGGACGCTTGAACAACATGTACATCGAAATATTAGAAGATCTATTACAATTCCTACGTGAAATATTGGGTGAAAACATAGTACGAGTGTATTTTCAACAAGATAGGGCACCGACACACAATAGCCTAATCACAACGGACTTCTTGAATTATAACTTCTAAAAACTCACCACTTGAAACTACAAAACACACAAGCGTTACCAGGTAGGTAAAGAGTTGATTACTTTTGTATTCAAGAAAATGGCTCTTATTTTTGAACATTTCAAAAATTAAAAAAATAATTCATCTTTTTCTTTTAGACACAGGGATTCCTAGCCACATTTATTCCTTACAACATACACTATCAACCATTATCGTAATAAAATGACAACCTTTTTTAAAACTTAAAATAGATTAGGTTCGATTCCCGGACTCGTGTATAAGTTGTTTGGAAATCCATAAATGCAGTTTTTCTTACATTTAGATCGATTTAATAGTTCTTTAAAACATATTTGTTTATCTCATATAGTTTCATCTTTATCTCTTCAGAGTTCACCTCACTGACCCATTGAAATGTTTACACCCTGTACCTATTTAAAAAAAAAGTAAAAACTGCCTTTTTGAGGTGAATATATCGAGATGCCAAATTCTAATAGCCTATAAAACCGTCTACTTTTTGTAAAATGTTTTTAGATAGTACATCTATACTTAAGCATTTCCACGCCTGCCGTGGGACTTATAAATGCAAGAAAAACATTGCTTTGTAAATAGTAATATTTAAGATCTTAAGCTTGTAGAGAATTTTCAGAATGCAAAGTATGTATTTAAAAAATTATAGAAATCTTTGAATAATAGTAGTACATCTATACTAGTCGAATATAAGTATAGATATGGAAGCTAGTAGTGGGTTTTCACTTAGCAGTAATAGTGGGTTACTAACATAGATTTAGTATAGTATAAATAGATCGGCAATAAGTTGAATAAGACGAGTCCAAAAACGGAATACACTCTAGTGTGCGTATTATTTTGTTGATTTTCTTTGATATGCGAATTACATCCAGTCGTATTACACGTAACCACAATTTAACACGCATATTAAACATTAAATTACACTTTAAAACCTTTGATTTTGAATAAAATAAGTGGAATTTGTTTTGATAACGATTTGCGTAAGCCAATGCCGGCCGGTAGAACGTTATGAAAATGGTCTCGTATCTCTTTCTAACACAAACGTATACTATGCTCTTTCTTTTTCAAGTTTCTGATCTACATATATAATAAATCTAAGATTACTTCGGTATATTATTAACATCTACAAGTCCACACTGATCACAGATAACAAGCACACAGTGAAGAATACCTAACATATCTTGTGGTCATTTTTATATCATTGCTTTTAAAGTTTAATGACATACTGTTATAATTATTACCATTTTCTAGGCCAGCATAGCGACAATGACTCGATAGAATCCGTCTATCGGCCTGTTGCCATCGTTTTAGGTGTAACTTACTATCCATCAGGGGCGAATCAGCCATTTTGCTGAGCAGGTAATAATACATTGAATAGTCCGTTAACAGGAAATTATATACAATACATTCTATAGGTAAAGGCTACTTCCCAAGGAAACACATGTAATTAATCGCCAACATATCTTTGTACGACCCATGTGATAGTAGGGTGAATAATTGGACTGTGGAATTTATTTTCAAATGTGGTGTGCTAAACTTTTCGTTTCCATTGTATTAGTACAAAAGTACTATTGCACATTTTACGAGTGCCTAAAATACTAGACTATTAGGATAAGAGTATCTAATACTAAAATATGTTGGTGTGATTCATATGAAAAAGTGCACACAAAGAGAATGTAAACATTCAATAAATAAAAGAAAATTAATAACTATAGAACAAATTAAAAACAACAATTATATAATTTAAAGCAATTTACTATAAATGTAAAGAAAACACTCATATACGAGCGCTTTTCTTAAGTTTTTGTTTCTTCTGCGTTATCTATGGAAAGTTACTAGATGTCAAAAGTGACGTCGAACGGGACGTCATATATTTTTTGAAACAAAATGATGTTTGTGTACAGAAAACTCTCCTTTAAATAATTTATATTGCATAACTGTTAGAGTATAAAAATATATGATATAAAGACTTTAAATGTTGTTTCCTGTGTTTACAGGTGAGTGAATCTTTTGTAAAAGAGAAAATGTAATTGGTTAATTGTTTTGAATGTTGTTTATATAATAAACCCTGTGTTTACAGATTAACGCAATTACGTCTTTGTTTCATTTAATAAATTAATATCATTATAAAACAACATTTTCTGCATATATTTCACGAAACATGGAAAAGTTGAGATTTGATTTTTCTGTGAAATCAACAGCAGACGGAAAATCAAACATCATATGCATAACCTCAATAGCTACACCTGATGGACAGCTTTT
The DNA here is from genome assembly GCA_033032175.1 of Saturnia japonica. NCBI lineage: Eukaryota > Metazoa > Arthropoda > Insecta > Lepidoptera > Saturniidae > Saturnia > Saturnia japonica. The sequence continues at coordinate 12,382,431 of CM065305.1, forward strand.
TGGAATACCAGCAGAATATCAACCTGCAAATCTACATCAAGAAATTACAAATACTTCAAACTATGCCAAGGTTAGAAATTCATTAAATAAAAGACATCAAACAAGGAAAATATGGATAACCTTGACAGACAGTATATCGAAAATATATTTGGATGAAGAACAAAACTTACAGTTTAATGATTTTTACCTAGAAGAAATTTTGGATAAAATAAATAATGATGTATCTATACCTAGTGGTTCAAATCAAACGTTGGAAGAAATGTTAAAAAAATTGCTTGAAAATAAACAAACAAAATCTGAAACTCAAAATTTAGGGAATATTGCAAAGAATTTTATGATTGACAAATTCACTGGCAGAAACTCTAATGCTTACCAGTGGATTATGGGTTTTAATAAAGAATGTGAACGTTTTCAAATAAACGAAGACAAAAATAAAATTGAAATATTAAAATTTTTTTTGGAATATTCCAGTTTAGATTGGTACACATCTATGCTGATGAAACTTACAGTGGAATCAGAATGGAACAGATGGGAGAAAAATTTCTGTGAGACGTTTGCAAATAAAGGATGGTCACCCATTAGATATGCTCTTGCCTTTAAATATCAAACGGGTTCATTACTTGAATATGGTTTAAAAAAAGAAAAATTGTTACTAGAAGTAAGAAAATCAATTGACACTGGGACACTTATAGATCTTATAGCATTTGGTTTACCTAATTATGTAGCTGATAAAATTGACAGAGAGTCTTTAAAAGGAACGGAAGATCTCTACAATGAAATAGGAAAATTGGAACATCTTGTTGGAAACAATAAATATGAAAAAATAAAATTATATATTCTGACACTAAATCCAAAAAAAATGAAGAAAAAAAACCATGCCAAATTTGTATTATTGAAAAAAAAGTGAAACGATACCATGCTGAGGAAAATTGCTGGTTTAGAGGGACAAATCAAAAAGCAGTTGTGAAATCTGTAAATAACTCTGAATTAGAAATTGAACTCAATGAAAGGAATCCAAAAAACTAGAAGTGCCACCATTAATAGAAATAAAGTTATTGTTAAATGATACTTTAAATGTCTCAGGAATTTATGATTCCGGTTCAAATGTATCATTAATTAATTCAAGATTATTGAAGATACAGCCAAAAGAAAATAGAAGAGATATACAAATGGTAAACTTGAAAACTATTAATGGTGAGAAGAAAACAAAAGGTATGGTAACACTAAAAATAAAAATCTACAATATTGAAAGAATTATGGATATTTTTGTAGTAGATAATGAAAATTTTAATTACGACTTTCTAATTGGTTTGGATTGTATCAAACATTTCAAATTAATGCAAAATGAAGAATTGAAGATCACACAATGTAACAATCCAGAAGAAAAAGAGGAAAATTCAAATGAAGGGATTATGAAAAATAAAAACTATTCAAAACGTGATATTTCTAATTTAATAAATATTAAAATTCCTGATGTACTAGGTAAAATAAAAAAAGAAGATTTTTTTTTAAACTCTGAGGTACTAAAACATGAAAATAAACACATAAACAAATGTGAAATAAATTTTAATGAATGTATCAACTCAGATGGATTTGAAATATTAGTAAATCATCTAGATATATATCAACAATCAGAAATTGATAAGTTGATAGATAAATACAAACCAGTTTTTGCTAAAGATAAATATGACATCGGAACTGTGCGAGATTATGAAGCTCATATTGATTTGATGGTAGATAAATACTGTTATAAACGTCCGTACAGATGCACAACTGAAGATAGAAGAGAAATAGAAAATCAAATATCAAAACTATTAGAGAAGAGTTTGATCGAAGAGTCTTATAGCCCATTTGCTGCTCCAGTAACTCTAGCATATAAAAAAGAAGATGAAAAGAAAACAAGATTATGTATAGATTTCAGAGAATTGAACAAAATTGTCGTCCCTCAATCACAACCATTTCCGTTGATTGAGGATTTAATGGTAAAAACTGTAAACTGTAAATATTTTTCTACTTTTGACATTAATTCAGCATTTTGGTCAATACCTTTGAAAATTGAAGATAGATACAAAACTGCATTTGTTACACAAGAAGGCCATTTTCAATGGACGTGTCTTCCATTTGGATTAAAGACTGCTCCAGCCATATTTCAAAGAATATTGAGCAATATCATAAGAAAATACAAACTCTCTAATTTTGCAGTAAATTTCATAGATGACATTTTAATTTTTTCGAAATCTTTTAAAGAACATATACAACATTTATCAAGACTACTGGAGGCAATAATAACAGAAGGCTTAAGACTAAAATTTTCTAAATGTACTTTTGCAAATAATTACGCCAAATATTTAGGTCACATAATAGAAAACAATTCAATCAGACCTCTAAAAGATTATTTGACCGCCGTCAGAAATTTTCCAGTTCCAGAAACAAGAAAAAATATACGTCAATTCCTAGGAAAAATAAATTTTCATCATAAATTTGTTCCACACAGTGCTATTATCCTGGATCCGTTACACAATTTATTACGGAAAGATGTGAAATTCATATGGTCTGCAGAATGTCAGGAATCATTTGATAAAATAAAAGCATTGCTATGTTCAGAACCAATTCTGAATATATTTGACCCTGAACTACCAATAATTATTTATACGGATGCTAGTATCAAAGGAGTGGGAGCAGTATTGAAACAAAAAGATAAAAACGAGGACAGTAAGCCAGTAGCTTATTTTTCAAAAAAATTAACCGAACCTCAAAAAAAGAAAAAGGCGATATATCTAGAATGTCTAGCAATAAAAGAAGCTGTGAAATATTGGCAGCACTGGCTTATGGGTAAAGAATTTGTTGTATACTCGGATCATAAACCATTAGAAAATATGAATATCAAGGCTAGAACTGACGAAGAATTAGGGGATTTGACTTATTATTTATCCCAATATAATTTTAAAATAAAATACAACCCGGGAAAATTAAACCAAGAAGCAGACTGTTTAAGCAGAAACCCAGTTCTAGAACCTTATGATAATACTGATGACTTTTTGAAAGTAGTAAATTTAATTAATCTAGAAGATATAAAAAATGACCAACACATAAATCGAGACCTAGGAAATGGAAAATTTTTATTAGAAAATAATATTTACTGCAAAAAAAATAAAAGAAAAAGAAAAATTATATTATCAGAAGAACTTAGCAAAACTTTAATAAAAGATGTTCACAATACTTACTGCCACATAGGGAGAACCCAGATGACAAATAAAATTACACCATTCTACACAGCAAAGAATATCATTGCAAACATTAAACAAATCTGTGATAATTGTGAAATTTGTATAAAAAATAAATCAAGGAGGAAGACAAAATATGGCTTAATGTCACATTTAGGTCCAGCAACACGCCCATTTGAAATTATATCTATTGATACCATTGGAGGCTTTGGAGGATCACGGTCAACAAAAAAATACTTACATCTACTGGTTGATCATTTCACAAGATATGCTTATATTTTAACATCAAGAAATCAAAGCTCCACTGAGTTTATTAAACTATTAAAAAATGTGACACAAAGTTATAATATTGATATGGTATTAACGGACCAATACCCTGGCATAAATTCCAAAGAATTTAAAGGATTTCTGAAGAAAGAAAACATAAAAATGGTTTTCACTGCTGTAGATGCACCATTTTCAAACGGGCTTAACGAAAGGCTAAATCAAACTTTAGTGAATAAAATAAGATGTAAAATAAATGAATGTGATAAAAAAATAGCATGGACTACTATTGCACATAAATGTGTAGAAAAATATAATGAAACAGAACACACAGTCACGAGGTTTCCTCCAAAATACCTTTTGGAAGGCGAGAATGTGAATATTCTACCACTTGAATTGAAATCAAGATGTACAAGAGAAGAACTGAAAAGAGATAGGAAACTAGCTCTTGAAAACACAATAAAATCTCATAATTATAATAAAAAAATATTCGACCTGCATAGGGAAGAATATAAGTTCAAAGTGGGAGACAGAGTCTATGTAGAAAACGGAAATCGACTAAATAGGAAGAAAATGGATGAACTCAGGATTGGTCCATACAAGGTTCTGAGGAAAATTTCCAATTCAATTTATGAAGTTGATATAGGGCACAAGAAAACGGAATCAAACCTCTATCACATTACAAAATTAACTCCAGTGTTTCTTAATAAGTGAACAATTACATACAGTGTTGCTTGTAATTGTTTCTTTCTGAGGGGGGGGGAGATGTAAAGAAAACACTCATATACGAGCGCTTTTCTTAAGTTTTTGTTTCTTCTGCGTTATCTATGGAAAGTTACTAGATGTCAAAAGTGACGTCGAACGGGACGTCATATATTTTTTGAAACAAAATGATGTTTGTGTACAGAAAACTCTCCTTTAAATAATTTATATTGCATAACTGTTAGAGTATAAAAATATATGATATAAAGACTTTAAATGTTGTTTCCTGTGTTTACAGGTGAGTGAATCTTTTGTAAAAGAGAAAATGTAATTGGTTAATTGTTTTGAATGTTGTTTATATAATAAACCCTGTGTTTACAGATTAACGCAATTACGTCTTTGTTTCATTTAATAAATTAATATCATTATATAAATATAAAAACGTTCATACCAGTGACCGGGGTAACTTAGCTATTGTGCAAAAGTTTTTTACATAAACTTTTTTATATATACTAAAAACATTATGTCTATATTAATAAGTCTGTAGTTCTGTCGGTATAGTTAAATTTTTGTTCAAATTTCCCGATAAGCATACTATATGAACAACACTGATCACGATTATAACATTAAAAAATTGTCAGTCTGTTTGTATGTCCGGATTTAACTCAAAACGGCTAAACCAATTCTTTTGAAATTTTGTACAGGGGATGCTTATGTCATCAGTCAATTGATAGAGTATAGAAATTTTAATATTATTATTAGAAATCATAAAAAATATATTTTCGTTATTTCTTGACCAATTGTGATGAAATTTTGTACATGGGAAATATAATGTCTGGGAAGACAGTTATGGTCATGGGAATGAATGATGTGGGCTATGAAAATTTTCAATAACACTTTTAGGAATCATAGAAAAAAGAATTTCCAAAAATTCTGAATTTCATTAATTCTTAACCGACTTTGATTGATCTTGATCAAATTGATTAGATGGGCTTTACGTGATGAAAATAATTACTGAGTAATAACAAACGAGTGCAGAGCCGTGGGCGCACCCTAGTATACCACGGTACATGATAATAGATAAAAATTTGAATAATTTTCTTACTTGTTAACCCATGGTTTTTTTTTTAAATATAAACCATAGGTCAAGTACTGTTTTATAGCATACTTTATCTGCATATTGACAACCATTTTCTGTATAAATTAGTAGAAAAAACATAACATACATATACGAAAATCCTTCTGTGATTGGTTAATTACAGCCTGATATACTATTGATTTTTTGGACATAGTTATTGTGTAATTAAAAAGCCTCTGAAATATAGTTGAAGTTACCCAGGCCAAAAAATTAGTAATGAAAACAAATAAACCTTTAGGAATCATTGCAATGACTTAAAAGTGCCAGCAGATAAAACTATGATATGCTTAAGAATATATTGTAAATACACATAATACATAAATTTACAATTTGTTCACAAAGATACATTTTAAGTAGACAGTTGAACACTTACTCATTTGCCTTTATTATCTTTTATATTTCTAAGTTTTGGACAAGCATCCACCAATATATTGGCTAGGTCTATGTGTTTATTTTCAATGGCCTTATGAAGAGCAGTTTCACCATCCGTATCTTGTTTCTCAACTGTAGCTCCTGATTGTATCAGAAACATTGTTGTTGATATTTTGCCTGTAAAATTAAAAAAAGATTAAAAATTGATATTTTGGTTGCAATAGAAATATCAAAATTTCATGCTAATATTGTCTTCCAATTCCAGATTAGAAAGGTTGGACGTTATTCAAAATTACATTTTCAAATGACTCAATTTACTGAACAATTAATATAATTAATAGCATTTTAATTCAACATAAATTTATTGAAAGATTAACAAATAGTAATGAATTATAATTAATTTGAACAGTTTTCTCATTGTGTTTCAAGCTAGTATTTTTCCATAATCACACCTGATGTGAACTGACAATGTCATTGGTGATATTAAGAAATTAAAACTAGAAACAAGAATGGCTTTGGCGCTCTCAGGTGCAGATGTCATAAGTCATTTAGGAACATAGAAATCACATATTTCAAATTCATTACTGCTCAGTTTTTTAATGACAGTTTAGTAGTTAATTTGATTATCTAAAGGCCTTACATTTATATTGTTATATAGTTGCAATTAACTTGTGTGTCATTAGATGTACTGAACTTATATTAATGTTTATTACTCTATCAGAGAATGATCTCAGAATATTGTTGGTTCGGGCAGATGGCTATAAACTTTACTATAGTAGAGTGCTTACAAAAGCTTGCCGCATTAATTACTTTAAACAAAATAGTACACTTATTGCAATCAAAATTAATTTACCTGCTGCAGCAGCTTTATGCAGAGGTGTTGCTTTGCCTGCTTTTGTTTCAGCATTAATTTGTGCTCCATTTTGAAGTAAAATCTTGCAAATATCTGTGTGACCTTTACGTGCTGCATAGTGCAAAGCAGTGTAACCAGAATTATCTGGAGCATTCACAGCTTCTTCTGCACATTTAGCTTTATTAATCAAGTGCTCTACTCTCTCTTTGTCCCCAAAGTAAGCTAGATAGATAAATATTAAAAATTGCATCATTGTATAATTTTGTGCAATAATTTCTTTTGGAATAAATAATTCACATAGATATCATTAGGCAGAAATTATTTTCTGTTTAAACTATAATGTGTTTAATTAGATGATCACTTACCTGCATACCAAATGCCTTTTTCCCAGTCCATTTCAGACAAAGTCTGACATACCGAAGTGGTTGCACTGTTTATTGTGCATTTGTGATCACAATTTCTATGGTCCATATTTAAAATTAATAAGTTTCTTAAAACTAAAATATGCAATGTTGAAATAAGTGTTGGTTTTAAATATCACGTTGGAGGGTCCAAGTTATTTCTGCTTCTCCAGTGCTTGAAACTATTTTATATCCAAGTTGACTTAAAGAGTTTATAGCATCAATAACATTCGCTTTAATGGAAAGACCATTAACAACAACTCCAGATCCTGGAAACTTTTTTGTAAGAGCTCTTATTTCTTCTTGTCCTAGTCCAAATATTGAACAGTCATTGGCATGTAAAGATCCTTTAATTGCAATATAAACAACTCCTTCATCTTCACTTAATGGCATATTAACCAAGTTTGTTGTTGTCAGATTTGGACTTCCTTTTGTGTCCATAGTATGAAAACGATTCTCAAGCTACAGAAAATAATTTACTTGGATGCTTTAAACTTCGTCGTCTTTATTTGCCTGTTGATAGTTGCCCAAGTGCATAGCCTCTTTGCTAAAGTTAGTTATGTTGTCTTGTTCAACAATTATAGATGGTTCTGGTTCTGAAAATTCTTTTCTCATAGTCCACATATACTCATTATAGTCTTGTTTCACAGCTGTCGAACTTGATGCTACAACTTTATATCCTAATACCTGCAATGTCAAATTTATTAACATTGTAATTCACATTGTTATTATAAACATTATTATATAACTTTTCTTACTTCGAGAGCACTGAGGATAACACAAGGATGTTGCAAATATACGATCGTGGAATCATCACAATATCCTCCGCATGCAAATCGTTTAAGCTGTTCTATATCCCCAGCTAAAGAAGAAAAATATTTTTATTGTTATGCGTAGTTTTAAGAGAAGGTAGCAAAAACAATGAGAAATTATTAATATTCGTAACTATGTTTATCTTATCACCGCTCCCTGTTCTTCACTTTAGCTACCTACTTTATATAAAATTGTCAACATCTACCTTTCAGGCCAGACACCAGTACGCGCCAAGGATTCTTATGCCCATATGATGCTAGATTTCCTCTAATCAGAATGTATGGCATTGATTACGGATAATGTTAGTGCACTTATTTTAAGAAATAAGTACCAACGATGAAAAAAATATCAAAATACGTACCGTATTTACGTAGGTACCATAGACCAATAATGGTAGGCATGCCAAGTAATCTTCATACAAAAAATAATAACGCTACGTAATGTCAATTGACACACTAGAGTTCGTCGTCTCTATCTCTTTGTCATCTATCCTTGTCGTTGAAAATTGAATTGTCTGAAATCAGTAACAGAGTAAATGCGTTCATTTCAAACTTTTGTACAAGTATAATTTTGTTAATTAAAAGTTTACAGGGTTTACTTTGTAGTGAAAATAGAGTGAATTGTGTTAATTTTTAACATAAAACTTATTGTTTGTAAACATGTCGGATAAGTGCTGCGTTTACAACTGCATCAGCTCTAAGCCTGTAGTTTATCTTCACGATTTTCCAAGAAGTGAGAAAAGATTTCAAACATGGTTAAAATCTATAAATGATCCTGCTTTAGTGAAACTTAATAAGAGCGAGATCATATCACGACGAAGAGTTTGCCGAAAACATTTTGAAGCCAAGTTTATTCGACAAAAACTGGCTAAAGGAATTCGGTTTGTTCTGACTCCTGATGCATATCCTTCTTTATTTTATGAACAGGAAATCGAAAGTGGCATACCGAATAGAAACGAAATCGGTAAGTTCACAATATAATTGTTTAAAGTTAGGTTATGTTGATATTTATATTGTAATAGTGCTGCGACATAATAGAGAATTACTGTGACTATCGATAATGAAAATTTATTAATTTATTTACTATTTTCATAAATGGAAATGGACCATGTTTAAAAGTATAACAGAAGCAGAATTATTGTTAATAAAGTATCTTCTGTACATGATAGTTTATTTTACGAAGGTCATGTGGTATATATTGTGTAAGTTTATGTTGTTTTTTGTTGGTCTCTCGATGTTATTGAAAGGATTTTTTTATGAATGCCATAATATTCTAGTTTTAATAGTTATAAAAAAAGTTAATTTTAATTTGTGCTCAATTACAAACACTCCCTTTTTATTTTATTTTCGACAGTTGTAATGGTGGATCATATAATAGAGGAAAACCACTGCGATATGCTGTTAAAATGGATAGCGTTTATCATCAGTTTTGGAGAGAAGCATTGAAAACTTTGTGTACAACAAAGTTTTTAAGAGATGGCACTCCTTATTCAGTGCCATCAGTCATAAATTGTAAAACTACGATAAGAAGTTTCCAGAATATTTGGACTTTTTTAAGTACTAAAGGCATTTATCGTTTTTATGCTCGCAATTTTAATCAAGATCCTGTTGAAATTTTTTTTGGTAGTATAAGAGCACATAATTACAGAAATATAAATCCAAGCTGTAATACATTTACAAATTCATTTAAATCTTTGTTTTTATCCGATGTTGTCAGTGATCATTCACAAAATTTTAATTGCGAGGAAGATGTCACAGTTCCCTGAAATTTATATTGTCTTTTTAATAAACATACCACTGTAGACTCCGATATCAATATCAAAGAAATTTTCAATGCTAAAAGGCAAAACAGCTTACCAGATACAAATCCTAATTTAACAAAGTCAAACGCCATAAAAGAAAATATTAAAACAAATGCTAAGTCATTTACTGCGGGATATGTAACAAGAAAGATATTTAAAAAACACGTCAAATGTAAAATGTCACGTTTATGGCTTTAACAATAAAAATACAAATTCATAATTGGACCACAGGTATGAATAGAATACTTAAAGGAATCGATATCCATAGCTTATCAAATACTTTACCTTATATGCAAAAAATGGCGTTAGAGAAACTCAAAAAAAGATACAAACGTAAGATTAAATAATAATCAAAAACAATTAATTTTTATACTGTAAAATTAAATGATGTAAATAAAATAATTTCTACTTAACGGAAAATCGCACCTGACAACCACTATACTATTTAGTTTATAGGGGTATTTCAGGAGATCGTTATGTAGTTATGTGATTAAGAGACGTTTCATGTATTTAAGTTATATTTTTTTAATACTCCTTAATTATAGTCGATTAATGGTTATCGTGAAGTACTATACAATCGTCGCTAGTGTTATTTTCAAGTCATGTTTTTTGTTAATTTTATGTTGTGATTTATGTGTTTATATAACATTAAATATTACTATAAAAATAGCTGATTATTATTTCGCTTATAGCTGGTATATATTTCCTGACAAAAATTCAAATATTTTAGTGTAACTTAACTTTTAAACAGAGTCTGGCCGTGCTATAACATTGCAGCAATAAAAACTGGGCAATTATACACTTGGACACGGTGAAAAAAAATTTTAAGTGTAAAGATTATCTTTTTGTATTATAAAATTTGTTACTGTGCAAGTTTCGTAAATATGTCAAATTTTTATTGCTCAGAGATATTATAGTCAGATTCATTTCTTTTATCGATAAATATTTATTTATGTGACCCTATCTCTACATCCGTTTAATAATGTTGCTAGTTTATAAAACAGGCCGGAAGTATATTATCGAATGGTATCATTTAAAAATGGCGTTGGCTAGTGTATCAGTCCTGCCCCCCGTACCTCATTCCTAACGTTATACCCCTCGCCGTCGAGTTTCCCGTCTATACTTTTACATCTAATAGTCTGTGATGGTAGGTAGTCTAGGTACTAGGCAAATTAGGGATGGCGATCAAAGAATCTTAGACTGATACCGAATAATAGAAAATTGATTTTTTGGGCAAAAAAAATCGAGTTTTTAATTAATAATAGCACTGAATCGATATTTCAACCTAGTAAATTAACTTAATTTATAATATCCATAAAACTATTTATTTACCCAAATACATGTGAAAAAACACCAATTTTCACTTATTAATTAAACACTCACGAGATGGCTGTATTAGCTGTGTGCTCTGTTTCCTTCCCCTCTACAATGGATAAAAAAATGTGTGTGTGTACCAGAGTACACAGGTAAGAAGTGATACTTCTTTACGACATATCATTTTTCTACTATTTGCAACTTCACGAAAATGGGGTAGTTATGGCTTAAGCCTTAAGAAAAACAATTTTTCCGTATTAAATTAAAGCTATTTTATTATTATAGACATGCGTACAATTAATGAGTAATTTATTTTATCATTGTTCTTATTATAATATCATTGCTATTTATTTATTGTATTATATTTACAAGTTATGAATAAATAATTGGAATTATCTTTTCAAAGTAATACAATTATATGATGACAGTTAATCTTGTAGAAATGCAACGATTTTATAAAATTAAAAATTAATAAATAAATCATTAAAAACGAATAATTAAAAAAGATGTACGTATACATATTTTTATTTTCTAATCGTATTTTGTTTTATTTTTAAATTATTATTTAATTTATATTTTTTATTGTTTTTAGAATTAATAATGTTCACTAGATTTACAGTCATATTTATTAATACTTGCTAATTTTAACAGATTTATATACATTCACTGATACTTACAATCAAAAAGTGAGGTTAACCTCAAAGAAATATTAAAATCATCCTCATACGTGTTGAATTTATAAAACGAAATATATAATCACTCTCACTTTTCTTGTAAATTCACTTAAATTTGAATAAGTCTTTTTATTTTATCACTTTCAAATTAATATATTGTTATTCTTATTTCAAACCAAACTTCAAAAGTAATATATTGTTGTTATTATTATAATATATTGCATTATATTCTTTACGTCACTATAATAAACTTTGATAAAAAAAGCAACATAGGCGCGTAACCGAAAAACGTGACGATTGCTACAAAAATTTTTCCCATACGTCGATAAAGAAGTTTCACTTCAAAAGAAATAAACGCATCTTACGTTTCTAATAACTTATAGGTGGTGATTATTACGATAACGAGTAATGTAATGCTTTATTCCTACGCAACGAATAAAAAATTATTATAGACAGTTATTATGCTGTCGATTATCTATCTGTTGTTCGTTGACAATGACAATTGTCGGCCAGTGTTATCGCAACGTGTGTACCAGTAAGCAATAAGCAACCATCAATAGATGTGTAAGGGAGAGAACTTCACTTGATCCACATTCCAAGTTAGGATACGAATAATGAATGTTCCGAATTTACGATTATAATCCTTGAGTGCTCGGGGTAAACTTCACTTTTATTTGTCATTCTCTATGGAGCTATTTACCAATTATAATAAGATATATAGCAAAAAAATACCCAACAGCAGAATAAAGTTAATAATAATAAATTTGTGAAATGAGAGTTGTGTTTCTCTATACATTTAATAAATTCTCTTTCTCTTTACCTTTGTCTTTTTATAATTTTAGTATGGTTTTAAAAACCGAAAAGCGAGTCGAAAGAAAATCAATTTTTGAGATATCAATCATATAGACCCTGATTTTTTTGTAAATCTATTTATCATGCTTCAATTCGAATCGATCTAAAAATCAATTCATATTGGAATAAATCGGCATCCCTAAGGCAACGTATAATATTAATTTTTAATGGCAACGTTTGTTTAAACACAATTCCACCAATGTCACGGTTATAAAACCATAAACGAAAGAGATTTATCGTAAACTATGACCTGTTTATTAATTTAAAATAGGGTTACCAACTTAGGGCTTTTAGTCCTAAATTGTTTTGGGGTATAAATTGTATTCATGTGTCATTAATTACATTTTGACTTAATTTGAATAAAGAATTAATACTAAACGAGTCAAGTGAAGTTTTCAAGCTTCTGGTCAAGTTGGGGCACGCCATCTCGCGGGTGCGATAGATTGGACGATCAAATAACCTCTTTAGAAGCCCCTCTGCAGGGGGGGGGGGCATTTCCCGGTTCGGACGGGCGATTTTATTTAGCCGGATGCCTGTCTCGTAGACAGTAGACACTAGACACCGTACGGATGCCAGTAGGGCGAGACGTTGGTGAGGGGCCCGGCGGGTGCAATAATGCACTGCCGCTTGAGATGCCGGGTCTTCGAATAAAACTCAATCTTTTTGTACTTGAGGCGTTTCGCAGGACGACCAATCTTGTTTTTCTTCCTTATGTCGCTGTGTACCCGATGACTCGAACCGTGCCCGACACTTTTTTTTACAACTGTCTATACTGTTAGCCTTAGGGGCCCTGAAGCCGCTGTGGCTTTTATAGCTTCACCGAACTTATGTGATGTCGTAGATTTTCCATATAAACTTATTCTATGAATCTTATCTATTCTATCGTTATTCGAATCATAAACACGTGACACATAATAAGTAAGCACATATCATACACAATACATGAAACATAATACATAATGTAGTTGCTAACATTCTTTCTGTAAATCTATTCTATTTGTCTTTTTTATTTTACTTATGTATTCTTATAAACAAACACACGACATATAACACATGACACATAATAATACACAATTCAGTCGCCAACTGTAGGACTCTCCAATAAACTATATTTATCTATGAGTAGGACGGGGAATACAAAGAGGTAAAACATTATAAAGGGAGAATCTATTCCTAGTACCTACAGTAAAAAAATATGTGATCAGAAGAACCTTTCTTCAAACCGCATTTTTAAATGCTATATTATACTATTTCCATTTCTTTATTTTCTCGATGATATTTCTAATTTGATAGTTGTAGTGTTGTGACCAAATAAGTAATAACCATCGAATAACAGTGACGATTTATAAGATTTTGATTAAAATAAATAAATAAAGATTCCGTGTCGTTATAATTATTTCGTTTCATTGTCGAGTACCTACCTATACCTACTTATTTTACAACAGCTTCGAAAATTTTGAAGAAATTGGCATTATCAATCAAGAATTAATACGTGTAACATCTTGTTATGAAATATAATATTAGTTAATAAATTTGTACAAAAGTATCCGGCAGTAGTTTAGTTTCTTACATTTTGTAAAAAAATATCGGTTCTGTTATCGTGTTACGTTTATAGATATAGCTTCATCCCTATCAGTTTCTCCGACTCTGGTATAACCTTGTACGTGGGGAGTTTTTGGCGGGATCTTGAAGTGAAATGTTGTGGTTGTTATTTTTAATTCATTTACTTAGATTTTTGAACCTATATTATGTAATATTGGTGGCGTTTTGCGTGATATAGTTTGGTTTTGTGCATAAGTGAGGTGGATTATAAATATAAGCTGAAAGCATTCATTCCGAAACCCCACAAAAATTTTCTAGAAAGTTCTAACAAGGGAGCCACCATCTTGTTAGGATACTGAATCGTCATAACACTTATTAACAATATAATTCACTCGATAATGGCAGTAATGGTCTTCATTAAAGAGGACCGGTTGCCATGTTATGAAGAAGAAGAAGAAGAACCTTGTACGTGTGTAAACGTCATATTTTATAAAATAATGCAAACATAATGTAAAAAAGACGCTCGTTCAAGTCTTCAACCGGGAGCTGTCATCAAAAAAACAAAGAAATGGAAATGTTATAAAGATAAGTAATTTTAATAGTAATAAAGAGCTGAATTGACTTGCGCATTGTGAGCACGAGCGGTATGATACGTGTCGAAATCAACATTCTGTGTCTTCACTACAACGATACACGTATGTTAAATAATGTTATTGGTACCTATATTTTTAACTAAATAACTAACTCGGCTTTGCTTGCTTGGGCTACAGTATTAGTCAGGGTTGTTGTGGTAGTAGGCTAGTAGATAGCTATCAAAACTTATGGCGGTCGGCTTGCGCCCTCTGGGAGTCTGTACCCGAGTGCCTCGCACCCCTTGCACCCCCGGGTAAAGGCGGCCCTGGCTATAACAATTGTCAATATTACTTCTAGATATTGTGAAAAATTTCATCAATTTTCAACCGATTCTGATGAAGTTTTCTAAACGGGAAACATACATCATACCATAATAATTGAGAGGATATAAGAATCGTCAATAATACATTAGAAATCGTAGAATAGAATAATAAATTTTAACCAATTTTGATGAAAATTATACATGGGAAATACACGTAATTCCTCGATTGATACGGCATAGAAATTGTTAACAATATGAATAAAAGTATAATTACGAGATTTAAATAGCTACTGCGTAGTAACAACCTCGTGTAAAGCTGCGGGTACACTGATTGTTGGTTCATAAAAACAAACCCTTATATTATAATTAATATATAAAACAAAACGTTAAGTACCTACCAATAAAAAATAGTACTCTAACATGAAAATATTTCACTTTATTCATAAATCAACCGTACGTAAAAAACTGACTTCAAAGTTATGTAACGATAAGATTCACTTTTATATCAGACATACGTAATAAATTGATTATGTTTAATGCGAAATCCTGCTTTTATTACATTTCAACGGCGCGTAATAATGTGACTGGTCAGTTATGTGAAGGTTATGATATTCAGTATGACAGTTGTACGTAACGAAAGTACTCTGATTTTACGTAACAGTATGATATTAATGCTACATCAGATGAAAGTAACATAAAAATAATAACCCTGTTAAAATTCGTATGTTATATACTACATCATTATGATGTTACATTAGTGTCACTGAATATAACATAACTTTGTAAACACTGATGACGGCAATTTTATGTGATATATAAATAATCCGCTGTAACCCACATATACCTTTTTTGTGACTTCAAAGTAAGGTAACGTGTTTATGAGTAGACATTGTTTTGTTGTTGTATAATCACAAGGTGCAGAAATATACGTTAATCTAAGCTTGATTGCATTTGATTTGTTTAAAAAAACATAATTTGCTTATTTAGGTATTTTTATTTAAGACTAGTATTTAAGACACAAGGACGTAGTCTAGAACCATAGCGAGAAAATCGAATAATACTTAAATACTTCAAATTCAGTCAACGGGGACACGAGTGCGTTTCAGTAAAATCATCTGCTTCGGCTGGCCGGTGGCGGCAAAATAATCGAAGGGCTACTTGTACTACCTTGGTAGTAGAGTTCGCATCTTACCGTGATAAATGTTATTGTATAAGATTTAACCATATTTTAAAGGAGAAACATGTTGAGAAGAGAGGAGAAGCTTAATAATTTTAATAATACGTAAATACGTCTCAATAATTTTTGTTGCTCACAAAAACGCATAAGGGCTCTAACTACGCACAGCTTTTGGAATGTTTTAAAGGGATTATTTCAAGATAAACGTAATTAAGTAATCGGTCGATTATATTGCCAAGCGCCAACTTATAGTTGACGCTCTGTAGTTGCATCTGTAGGTAAAGTAGATATACCTTAGGGTTCGCTAAGAGGGGTGCGAGTCAGGAACCTCCGCGTGGTGCATCCCGGGCAACGTCGGCCGCTTCTCGGCCGACGGCTAATACCTGACGAGGGGGGGGGGGCCTCGTCTGTCATCCCTCTGAATATCAGAGGGGGCCAACAGACGTGGTGTTGGTGGGCCTGATGTGCATTTACACTGCCATCAGGCATGTAAGTGGAGTATATCTTACCTCACTTACAACCGCCGTTTTCGTAATCCCATCGGAGTGTCGTGGTCATGTCTCGCGGCTTTGTATGGGACCGAGGGTCTTGGCTTAATCGCCCGGACCACGAGGAAGAAAACCTCTATAAAAAATTACCCCAATCCTAAGCGGCGGCGCACCGCGAGACGATGCATGGCTGATGGGTTGAGTCTTTAGTGCGACCCCCGTCGGAGAACCGGCCAACTCTCTGACGGGTTACGCTAGGCTTACCCAGGTACAGGGGGCACTGCCTGGGTGGACCGTTTATTCCCCCATACTCGTGGGATCAACAATGAGCGGAAATTATCAAAACAAAAACCTTAGTATAAGTCTTAGTTTTAAGGGAAAAGAGGATGGTAGCAAACGGGCCGATTTGCCGCCCAGTGATGGGCAGGAGGTAGGAAACGTTTTGTACCTAGATGACGTTATCGGTGAGATTTCAAAAATCTCGTCCATGTCATCCGGCGAGGCTGCTAGGGTGGACCTTTCCTCATCTGAGGAGGAGATTGAGGTGCCCCTGGACAACATGGAAGGGGACGCCTTGTTAACGATTAATAAAGGGGGCGCTACGTTGCAGCGTAAGCGATCTATCGGGGATCGGGGTGTTGACTCGGACTCAGAAAGAGAGGTCTCAGTTGCCGCGAAGGTAAACACTGCCAGGAGGGGTAAGGGTCGCTCAGGGGCGTCGGGTCGCATTGTGGGTGGAACCGAAAGTTCCTCTGACCGGGCCCTCGGCAGCCATACGTACAAAAAGGCTGCTAAGCCTGCGGGCGAGGTGGTCAACATGGTGGCACTTGACACGGAGAAGTTGAGAGAAGTAGCAGGCAAAGGAGTGCAGGACATACTACAGGTATGTAGAAAGTCCGGGAACTTAAAAGGGACCTGTATCAAGGAACTGAAGGGGGCTGCTAAGAGTCTGATGGAGGTGGTGGAGACTCTCCTCGATCGTTCGGTCAACGAGGAAACTGCCCGATTACAGCGGGAGGCCAACAACCTACGTCGGCAAGTGGAATGCTTGAAGGAAGAGGTTGCTGCATGGAGGCGTGAGGCCAACGCAAATAAGCAGGTGCCTCCTGTCCAGTCAGCCAGGAGTGCCGGAAAGCCATGGCAGACATGGAGATGCGGCTTCAGAAGTCAGTGATACACTCAGTGCTAGCTGCGGTGATAGTCACCCTGCAGCCGGAAGCAGTGGCGAGGGGGATCGACTACAGGGCGGCCCTACTTAGGCGCTCGGGAGGTGGTCCAGCTGGCCGGACTCGGCATAGATGAGATTAAGGTTCGGGAGACAGCTACTGGCTCCAGGATAATAGAGCTTCCTGGTGCCAGTGGCTCTGAAAAAGCGGATGGTCTGGCACTGAAGCTGACAGAGGCGATGGCAGGTGTCGCTACAGTGACCAGGCCGATTAAGAGGGCAGACGTTAGGCTCGTCGGCATAGATGAGACCGTGAGCAAGGAGGAGCTGGTAGTGGTAGTGGCGGCAAAAAGTGGCTGCGAGGCGTCACAAATTAGGGCCGGCGAGATTCGCCTAAATGCCTGGAGTGGTGGCGTCGCGCACCTGTCGCTCCCTCTCGTTGCTGCCAGGAAATTAGTGGAGGTCGGCCGTCTCCTCATCGGGTGGTGTGTGGTCTGAGTCCATCCACTGGAGGAAAAACCGTTACGTTGTTTTAGGTGTATGGGCTTGGGTCACACTCGCCCGATGTGTGAGGCTATGGAGGATCGTAGCGCCCTATGCTACAGGTGCGGGGGGTCGGGCCATGCGGCGGCAGAATGTGCAGCAGTGAAGCTACACTGCGCTGTATGTGTCGCCGCTGGCACACCAGCGGATCATTACATGGGGGGGGCCAGTTGTAAGCCCCCCTCATCCAAGAGGTGGCCCCCCAGGGCTATTGTGAATAGGCCAAGGCCGGAGGTAGTTGGTACGGCTCGTTAATGGATCAGAGCCGTACTGACTACCTTCAGGCGAATCTGAACCACTCCGCCACTGCACAAGACCTATTTGTGCAATCAGTGGCGGAGTGGAGCATCAACGTCGCGGTGGCTGCGGAGCCGTGCTGTGTCCCTGCCCAACCTTATTGTCAGGGTTCGTGGCGGCCGCCTGGGGGGGGGGGTATGGGGTTGTAGGAGTTTATTTCTCCCCAAACCGGCCCCTGAGGGAGTTCGAGGAGTTTCTCGACTCCCTGGGGCCGGTGCTTAGGCGGCTGTCACCGCTCCTCATTGTCCTGCTTGGCGACCTTAACACCAAATCGCGGGCATGGGGAGCGGTGGCCACGGACCCTCGAGGGGCAGTGGTGGAGGAGTGGGCAGTCCAGGCTGGGCTGTCCCTCCTCAATCGAGAGGCTGTGCACACGTGCGTGCGACATAACGGAGGGTCCGTGGTGGATGTTTCCTTCGCCACGCCGTCTGTCGCACGCCGTGTGCAGGATTGGAGGGTGCTGGAGGAGGTGGAGACCTTCTCAAGACCACCGGTATATCCGGGGATGGAGTTCCGGGCCGGCTGTTGAGTGTGGCGCTGGACCACATGGGGGGAGAGCTTCGGGAGCTGTTCATCGTTGTTTGTCGGCTGGACGGTTCCCAAAGCTCTGAAAGGTGGGGTGACTCTGCCTTCTGGCGAAGGAGGGTCGCCACCCGGACTGCCCGTCCTCATACCGGCCCCTTGTGTTGCTGGACGACACGGGTAAAATGCTGGAGCGTATACTGGCGTCTCGTGTCGTCCGGCACTTGGAGGAAGTTGGGCCGGTACTTTCGGACCGGCTGTTCGGCTTCCGGAGAGGGCGTTCAACGCTGGACGCCCTCTCCATCCTGAAGGAGTGGTCTGCGGAGGGGACCGAGGGGGGAGGTAGGTTGTTGGCGGTGTCGATCGACATCGCCAACGCCTTCAACAGTCTGCCGCATGGTGTTATACGGGAGGCGCTCCGGTTTTTCGAAGTGCCCTCGTACCTGCGGCGGCTGTTGGGGGACTACCTCCAGGGCAGGGAGGTCGCCTTCATGGACGGTAGGGGGGTTGTGGTTCAGCGGCACATTATGTGTGGTGTTCCACAGGGGTCGGTTCTGGGGCCGCTCCTGTGGAACATGGGCTACGACTTGGTGCTCCGCGTAGCACTCCCTTCGGGGATTTGCGTGCTATGCTACGCGGACGACACCCTAGTCGTAGCCCAGGGGGGAACTTTTTCGGAGGTGGCGCGCCTGGCCACAGAGGGTGCTGCCCTCGTGGTCGGGCGCATTAAGTCTTTGGGTCTCAGAGTGGTGGCCGAGAAGACCGAGGCCCTTCTTTTTCATGGGCCTCGGTGTGGGCCGCCCCCTGGGGCCCACACATATGTGGAGGGTGAAAGGGTCCGGGTTTTTTTTTTTTTTTTTTGTCCCCATGTGCCTCTAACATAATCAGAGATCTTTTCTACAGTATAAATAATTTTTGACAGTCTCAATTTCTTATTTTTTCTATACTTCTACTTATCCTCTAGTTCCCCATTCCTATACTTCTCCCTTTATTTATTTTCGCATTCTTTATTAAATTCTTACCACTAAATACAACAATCTTACAATACATAACAGAGTATAGTTAGAATCCATATCTATTCAAATATTCGACTTATATAAGTGTGTATAAATTTTTATTATTATTATTATCTAGGACAATACAGCAAGTCAATAAAGTCAATAGTAAAATAGTCAAAATAGTCAAAAATAAAATAAATAAAATGAAATAAAACAAAACACTGACAAACAACTATTAAGTCCAAATTCTTTTTTACAATATGCAATCATTCTTACTTATTCCTCCTCTTTGCCGCATTTACCACTTTTTCCAGAAATTCCATGAATTTAGTTCGTGCGTCATCCTCCGCCATCCAAACTGATATCGTGCCGAGGTCCATCCTACAGCCTAGCCTTTGTTCGAGGTCATACCTGGACGAGCCGAAACGTGGACAATCTATAATTAGGTGAAAGATTGTCTCGGCAATATCCGGGTCGCATTCACACGCGGGACTGTCCCTTATCTTGAAGCGGTGCAGGTACGCAGCGAATCCTCCGTGGCCTGTGATTGCCTGGACATGGGCGGGTAACAGTTTGGCCTTCCTCACCACACGGTGTGCATCAGCCACACTAGGGAAGAAGGCCCGCGTCACCTCGCCCGTGTCAGAGGACTCATAGCGTACCTGCCACTTAAGGACAGTCTCCTCTCGTATTATCTTCTTTGCATAAGACACCGGATACCGATCGTAGTCAGCCACCGATTTTTTGTGGGCAGCAGAAGGGTCCGGGTTGGGGCCCAGATGAAATATCTGGGTCTCATCCTGGACGGACGTTGGCGGTTCGAGTCCCACTTTAAGGGGCTTGAACCGCGGATAGTGGGAGCGGCGGAGGCTCTCGGGCGGCTTCTCCCGAACTCGGGCCGGGCGCGAGCTGTCGCCGTTTGTTCGCGGTGGTGGTGAGGAGCATGGCCGTCTACGGGGCACCGATCTGGGTGGATGCTCTCAGCGCCACGAACCGACGCGTGCTGCGTGCTACGCAGCGTATCGTGGCGCTGAGAGTCATTCGGGGTACCGATCGGTGTCCGCGGGGGCCGCCTGTGTCCTTGCCGGCTCCCCGCCGTGGGAGTTGGAGGCGGAGGTGCTCGCCGCCGTGTACAGATTCACAGCGACGAGGAGAGAGGCAGGAGAGCCTCCAGCACCCACAGAGGTCGAGCGAATAAGGCGGGAGGTCAAGGAAGGAGTCTTGAGGAGGTGGGAGGAGGACCTGGTGGGCGCGCGCTATGGGCGTTATACCATAGACGCCGTCCGCCCGGTCCTCCGGGAGTGGTGCGATAGGGAGCGTGGCTCCATGAGCTTCAGACTTGTGCAGGTACTGTCCGGACATGGTTGCTTCGGACGGTACCTGCACAAGATAGCCAGAAGGGAGCCCAACACTACGTGCCACGAGTGCAGGGCTGTAGAGGACACGGCGCAGCACACTCTCTCTGAGGCGGTTCATCCGCCAACTCCCGCCACCCTAGCTGAACCAGAGGAGATGGGTCGGGGGGCCCGTCTCCTCATTGCACAGGTTCGGCGGACGGAGGAGACGGCTATCGTGTACTTAGCTGTCTTCTAATTAGGCCGGGGCCCGGTTAGCCGGGCCGGCCGCCGGGGCGGCGCGGCTGTATGCCAGCGCAGTGCTCGCGTCGCCCCAGTATGGCGGCGGATGGTACATCGTGGAGTTTTAGTGAGTAGGAGTCTCACATAACCACTCGTCCCTCCCGGGCGAGTGTGTACCCATGATGGGGTTTCTCTCCTCGTTAAAAAAAAAAAAAAAAGGGTTCGTTAAGAGTATTTTATATCTAAAAATCAAAGTACTGGGTAGGTATTGTTACCAACTATTAACGTACCTAGGTAGTAAAAATGTACATGTATACACATATATATTTTAGTTTAGATCCATCCAATTTCTACGGATAGGGAATTAGCCAGTTTGCGAATTAATTATGACTACGGAAACAGCCCAAACCGAGGTTCGGTCACTTTGGCACCCTTGAGCATGTTTCACGTTTTCGCGGATAAGTGCCTTAAGCGCTCGCCCCCAAGCCATGATGAAGCTGTAAAACGCGTCTGAGCCTCCAGAGCCCTCATGGCTAACAGTATATATAGTCAAAAAAAAATTTTTCTCGTACAAAAATAAAGTAAATCACATTTATTATATTACTCGGATGTTTGTGTTTATACGGCATCCCTTACATGTAAATATTCGGTTTTATTTTGTTAATTATAAATATACATAATGTATATACATATATAAGTAATATAATCCACAACGTGTTAATTGTTCTCAAATTGCCGCTAAGAAGCCTTAAGGACCTTTAATTTACCTTATTATTCTAACTTTTGTCTCAATTTCTCCAGAAGAGTAAATAAAGTATTAAATTAGTGATGCGAAGTAGCGTGTAAAGTATAGTGAAGTCTTTCGTCGTCATCTGTAATTGCAGTCGAATGGAATATACGAGAACGAAACCTGAGCTTTTATTATAATAAGTGTAATTATGGGCGTATAGTGTAAACCACAGAACTAGGTGAATACATTTTTTAAATACATATATATTTTATAAACACTTCAATTACAACAATGAGCAATAATTGTTATGAATATTATGAAAATCTAAGAACCTGTATGAATTATTTCCAAAAGATTATTATAATTTATGGTTATCTTTAATTTTGTATATGTACGTACCATCCTATTAAATTATAGGAGCCTTAAAAGTTATTGTACATAAGTGAAATGAATTTGAAATAATAGCATGGACCTTAAATTTCCTTTCAAAGTTCGCCACAACTTACTATATTGTATATTGACCACATTAAACATATATAAGGGCATATACATTGAAGAAAGTAAGAACTGGAGATCATCATAAAATATCATGCAAATAAGATGTCACTGTTACTGGTTGGACATAAATACGTAAATTATATTACATAACGGTATTTAAAATTAACGTGCATTGGATGTTAGTGTTCCCGCGATCCTTGAATGTAGCTCTTGGATTCGCTGAAAACTCGCTGTCGTGTGACATACGTGCATCTGATTGGCCCTTTGTTATATTATTTATCTGGAAGATAATCTTATTTATCTTATTTAATATCTACTTTATATTATTCATCATAAGTTCATTTGATTTACCTTATTATTGTTTTGGTGTACCTATTCTTTTATTTCCAGGATACCAATTAATGATAGGTTTATGTATTGATGCGTTTAGATAATTTATAACTTGATAATTTTGGTTTAATAACAGCTTTGTTAATATTTTAGGTTCGTATTGTTTACATTGCAATATTATGACAATCTCTGTCATTGATAATTCTTTGATAGTAATAGAGCATACGCAGTTAGGAGTTTCTCAGGTATAGACAAATATTCTATCCAGGTTCTAGTTTAGCAAAATAAATCTATGATTAGATTTATTTTGAATTTTTAAAATAAGAAAAGTCTAGTAAGATGAAATTTTGAATTCAAACGGAAATAGAAAATTAGAACAGAGAGTATGACAGATTTTTCATGATCGATCTGATCATGTGATTCATGGTACGGCAGACCTTTGAATCGTAGTAACGTTTATATAATAATTATCATGTGTTTTGATAAAAACCAAAGAATTGTATTGCAGACCTTTTGATATAGTTGATACGTTAATATTCCAGGAACTTATACCTGGATTAATATATAAATTACTGATATATATATTTTTGTTTCGCCATATCGAGAGCTGAACGGATTCCGACGTTCCACTTGATGCAGCGACGTCTTCACTTGTACTGAGCTTGTTCATACGGCTCACACCACGTTGTCCGCTGAGGGCGAGCCTCGTGATTCAACCTTGTTTGGCCTACCTACTCAACACGGAGAGATCCTAGGCAAGGTTCTCTACGCTGAGCTGTCGGAGCAAGAAGAACGTCTCGGTTATGGACATTAAAATTGTTACTAATAATTGGTAAAACCCATATTATCTGAAAATTGTAAGGTATGCTGGAAAATTATACGTAACTATCCTAAATTATAAAACTTTCATTCATTTTACCTACGTTTAGTTTATTCTCTATCTCTCTTCTTACCTAAATTAAATTTTAATCATAATACCTTATACAGGTTGGCCAAAAAGTCGTGGATCAAACGCAAATAGGGGTTAGATGGGGCCATCAGCTGCAAAAAATTGTTCTACGGAAGCTTGCACCCTTTGTTACGAATGATCGTCCTCGAAAGATATCAAAGTCACGCATAGCTATGTGTAATACCTTTTTAGAATCCCTATTAAATCGCCAAAACTTGTAATACAGGGTCACTTTTCAATAGAGTTTTTTTTTTCACAGTGGGGTCCGAAGTAAATAAAAAGTTATGATTTGAGAATTATTTTTTTCGTAAAACTTAATACAGTGTCAACTCTTTATAACGTTATCCTTTATGCTTTTTTGCTTTGTGCTTTTCTTTGTGTGATTCCCGGCCGGGTAAAGAATATTGAGTTCTGAAGAAGTTGTGGTTTTGTGCTGGAAAGAACGTTTAGCCGAAGAATAGCAGAGCAGAAGTATTCTGGTTTGCTGGATTCAAAGGTTAGTGGGCATACTTAGCGTTCAATGTACCTAAATCTTATTTTTGAAACCATATTCTAGACTGGGTCAAGGGATGTCAATACAAATAGAATTTAAATTTATTATACTTCATAAGTACAAAAAAAAAACTTATTAGGTATATACACGGAGAAAAAGAAGTTTCGAAAAATTAACAAAAATTACAATATTTTAGTGCTATACAGTAATACTCCGACGTCTGTATATGAAAAAATACTTACTTACTTTGTAAAGTATACTTTTGTGAATACAAATTTTTTAAATATACCAATAGCGTTTCAATTTTACAATTAAAATTTAGTAACGTTGATCAAATTAGTAACATTGATCAAATTTTTTTTGTTATTAATTATCACTATAATTTTTACGAATCACTCGTAAAATCGAATCGTAGCTGAACGAGTTAATAGACTGCTTATACATTTGCTCGTGAATCTGGTTATCATATACCTATCAATAGAATTTTTCTAAAGTCGGTAGTTCCAGAGATTAGTATGTTTAAACAAACAAACAGACTCTTCCACTTTATTATATAATAAATGTATAAAATTATAATAAAGTGTAGATAGTATTTTATAGTATATGTATAGAAAGAACTTTATCATTAAGAACTTGATCAGATAGATATTCTATTTATCTCTCTGTAAATTATGTGATTTTTCATAAAAGTGGACATGTTAAATAACATACTAAATTAAGTATGTAACTGTAACTAGTCGAAAAGTTGTGTGGATCTAGAAAACAATATTTTTATGAAAAAGTTAATTTCTTTCTACAAAAATAAACAATAACTCATAACGATACAATAGGTATTAAAAACATTGGTGATTTCCAATTTTTTTTTTCTTTAGTGGCTATTATAGGCTAATTTATAATATTTGACATAAAAGTAAACTAAATAACTGGATTCCAAGATTTACTATGTAATTAAATTAGATATAATATCTATAAATCCAGTCAATGCTTAATCACTGCCTTGTTTACGTCTTCTCGATACTGCGAAAGTACTATTTACGAGTGGCTTAAATTATTTCACTTCAATTTGTATACATTTTCTTGGTTATTTGGATTACTTGTTGATTAGTTGTTTTTATAAAATAGATTTGGCTAACGATGCAGAGTCATGACTCGAGGTAATTTAAGAAAGTAATTTTAAACTTTCTTAAATATAAAGTATTTCAAGTCAATATATTCAAACATAAAAGGCATTTGTACTGATTCTATTAGGTATAGATATACTTAATTGAATCAGTATAAATGCTTTTTATATTTTGAGAATGAAAGGATATATTTTATTAGTTTAGTACTTGACGGACACATTGGATACCAAGCTGTAACTACATCATGTTATACACACATGAAAAAAGTCTAAGCAACATGCGTGATATTACAAATTTTTCCATTTATATTAATTAATTTCTAAATATTTACTCAAACAAAGTGCCTAAGTAAGTAAACTTTTTTGTTATTGATGACATATTGGCTGGTTGTAAAAAAAAATTTGATTATGTTTTGTTTTTTCATAAAATTCAAATGACTGCGAATTTGTTTCAATTTAAGTGCGTTTTAATTGCTACGTTTAGCCTTGATTTTATAATTTTACCAACCATTTAAATAAAGTTAGCGACAAAATTGAATTGTTAGATATTCTTTACATCATGAAGCGACTTCATTTGATGGCAGATGAAATGCAAAGAGCTGTAGGGATGTTGCAAGCGGGAAGTAATCAATCTCAGGTATCTCGACATTTTGGCATTCATAGAAGTGTTATTTGTCGTCTTTGGCAGCGCTACAATAATACAGGAGAACCCGCTGAACAGCATCCAGGCCGTAAAAGGAGTACAACCACTCGACAAGACCGGTACATATAACTGACTGCAAGACGCCAGCCGATGTTAACCGCTCGAGAGATAAGTTTGAGGCTACAAATTTCAAGTGGTGTTGATGTAAGTCCTCAAACTGTGCGAAATCGACTGCATGAGTACGGCCTACGAGCTCGACGCCCAATCTGGTGCCCACCGGATACGTCACGGAAATCGCGCTCGTCGATATGAATGGTGTAGAGAACGCATAACATGGACCCAGGAACAATGGGATAAAATTATGTTTTCCGATGAGTCGCGATTCGGGTTTAAGCCTGATACAAGAAGGGTGCGAGTGTATCGTCGGCCCGGAAATACTGAAAGGCTCAGGTGCGTTCAGGAAGTTCATCCATACAGCGGCTCAACAGTTATGTTATGGGCGGGTATTATGAAGAACAGGCGAACTGAGCTCGTTTTTGTAAATGGAAACATGAATGCTGAAAATTACATTGAGGATATTCTCAGACCTTATGTCTACCCGTTTCCACAAACCTTTGGCTCCGATTTTAGGTTAATGCATGACAATGCGCGTTCACATACAGCTCGGCGAACCAGTGAATACTTTGCAACGGAGAACATCCGGGTATTGCCCTGGCCTGCACAATCGCCAGATTTCAACCCCATCGAGCACGCATGGGACATGCTCCAGAGACGTGTTTTGAAGGACTTGGACGGAGCGACAACAACCCAACAGCTGAAGGATTTGCTACAATTCCATTGGGAGCGAATACCGCAAGATGACGTAAACAGTCTCATTAATTCAATGAATAATCGTTGCCGACAAGTTCTGAATAGCAGAAGAGCCCATACTTTGTATTAAATTGTTCTATTCTTTCACAATAAATACATTTTCTTTAGAAATTTCATTTTGTAACAAAAAAGTTTAGTTTCTTATGTATCTTAGTTTCTACAGTATATTCTAATATTGTTCATTTCTGTTATTAAAAGAATTTATAAAGACAACAGCTGTTATTTTTACATCATAGAACCCAAAAGATATTATTTTAAAAATAAAATACAACGTTATAATGTGAAGAACCATCCTAAAATTTAAATTAGTACATGTTGCTTAGACTTTTTGATGAGTGTATTATGATCAAAGACGAACGCTACCAATGTATAATATATCTGTAACTTGAGTATATTCTGTCAAAGAATTAATCTGTGCAACCTCTCTGTGTAATAAACTATTCAATACAAGACAATGTTGATTAAACCTAAAAAAAATGTTTGTTTCTTTGAGATTAATACTTCCACTAAAATAAAACAGCCAACCGATAATAAAACATCAAACCAACGCGACGGCAAAATTTGTTAGCCCTTGAAATTCTTGACGTCTGTGTGGAAATAAGCTTTCTTCCGCTTATCTATATATTATTACGTGAAGCAAAAGCTTTCGGTACCTTTTTAAGCGTATTGCGTGCACGGAAGACTGTGAGATTTGGTATGGTTAAAGTTTATATGAAGGAGTGCAGAAAGCTAAAATTGATTATATCTGTTACTAATATATTAAATGAAATAAATTAATACTGCGAATCCTAACCCGACCAGTGCCATTGAACTTAGACCGCCCAAAATATTGACATTGTCACTCAACGAAAAGTGACAGCAAGTGATGTGGATAATACTACTTAGTTGTTTATGAATACTGTAAATGTCAAACAGAAAGTAGTCTATGATCAAAAAGTTGTTGGTCGAATTTCGACCTTAGGGCGATCGCTAGTGTACAAGAAATAGGCATATGCTATCGTCAACTTTTTAGAGATACTATAAGGACCAATATTTTTATAGACAATTGTATTTATGTATCGTTAACAATTACGCCAGCTCACGCGGATAAAGCTCTTCTGGGCCATGCACTTCCGACTTACTTAACAAATTTAAGGCTAGCTGAGAGTTGTAGCCTAATGTTAGATAGTCTATACTATTTCTTGTGAGTCTGGCTATCATGTACAAAAAGATATTTTCGAATCGGAGTGGTATTTCCAGAGATTAGCGTGTTTAAACAAACAATCAAACAAGCAAACAAACAAACAAACTTTTCCGCTTTATTATATTAATACAGATTAAATAAACATTGCCTTTCATATAGGATTGCCAAACCGTAAAATTTCGTAATGAACCACTGAGCATTCTGGATAATATCGATTAATATCTAAAATAATTTTAATTGGGCTATTTTAGATTAATTGCTTTATGAATTGGATTTCATTTAATTTTTCTGCTGAAGTACTGATTTTTACCTTCACACTGTATTGCCTTGTAATGATTTGCATTTGGGTAAAATGCCTGATAGAAAGTGGATGAGTATTTTTCAGTATTCTATTGTCCGAAAAAGAGTAAGTGCTAGTCATTCTTAAGAACCTGGGAAATACCATCAGGCGAAACTCGTTGCTGAACGAGATACTCAGAACAAGTTTTACGACCTAGAAACCCGAGCGACGTATTAGGTTTAATTTACAATGTAGACTTATCGCTGAATGTCGATTGATCGAATGCAGTGAGGAGCGTGAGACTGCTAGTCGCAAGTATCAAGCTGTATCTCGGGAATCAGAAACATTCACGGAATGTGACTGACTGCTGATTGTGGGAATTTCGCGCTGAGTTTCAGGAATCAGATACATTGCAATGAATGAATGAATGAATTTCAATACACCTATAAATCAGTGATTTTTTTAAATTACCGTTTTTTATTTACGAAATTCCGTGCGGAAGTTGTCGCGGTCATAGCGTTTTAATATATAAGATTAGTATTCTATACCTGTCTAGGTAAATATGTAGAATGTAAGAAAATGTTACGCACCATAGAATTATATAGGCTTTTTATAAGAAGGATGACGGCTTTTTTACATTCAAGAAATACGAACTGAATCCGATATACCTTTCTTAGCGTTTGCTTTTATGTACATGAAAAGTAAGTATAGTGTTTGAATCCCTGAAGTTATTATTTACAGTACATTTTTATGTAAAAAGCAGACGCCTATAGTTAACCTTAAGATAACCAACAAATTTTCTTTAATTATGTGCTTTAAGTAAGAATGTATCAAAATGAAAGTTTTATTTTTGAAAATCTGATGAATTTTTACATAAATATAATAATATGTGGATGAATAATATCTTTGATGATGATAAGTCGCAGTACCTTCTAAAGTTCAGTAAGATGCTTTGTCGGATAAACCATGGTATTTGCTGTTTTTCACCTACGCTACGGCCGAATCAATCAATGCTGTCGTAACAGGGAGGAACAAAAAGGAAACATCAATCTGATAGCAATTTATTTTCTTTCGATACGTTTAGCGTAGTTGAAATTGTCTGCTTTCAACGCTTGTATGAAAGAGGTGCGCTTTCATTCCCTTTTCTCATTCAGTAGTCGCTAACGTTGCCTCGGGTTCGGTCGCAGTGCTTTCGCCCACGCCGCGCTGTCGAGCCGTCTGAATTCCGTGTTCGCTGCCCGCCCAACTCGAGCTGATGGATTATCCACGCATTAATAACTTCCGGAATAAAATTTGAATTCAGTTACTGAAAAACATTTTCAGATAAAAATAAATTTACATATTAATCTTTTGTGGTACATAAAAATCAACTATTTGAAAGATTTTAAAAAAGGTAAGCATTTGATTATGTCCTTATAATTGAAATTACAACTAATTACTGTTATTCATTATTAATTATAATATTTCATAACTGTTACATAATTGTTGCATCAATGTTACAAGTAAATTTTTACATTTGTTTTATTTGACTTTGATTTTATACCAGTTATATTAATAGTTTTACGACTTTAACTAATATTTAAGTATATCATAATTTCAAGGATCAACGACGTACTTTTTTTTGCTTCTCTATACAAACTTATTTG
This sequence comes from Saturnia japonica, assembly GCA_033032175.1. Classification (NCBI taxonomy): domain Eukaryota; kingdom Metazoa; phylum Arthropoda; class Insecta; order Lepidoptera; family Saturniidae; genus Saturnia; species Saturnia japonica. The sequence goes on from CM065305.1 coordinate 12,412,785, forward strand.
TGGTGTTACGTGGTACACCTACTCGGATTCTGTTCAACTCTTGTTTGTATAAAACTGGGTATAGACGAAGGTTAACCAACAAGAACGCTTTTAATTTATGTCAAAATAAGTTTCATACAGGCTCTGTATTACTTGTGAGTAAAATAAATTATAATTTATATAACATCATATTTCTCGACACATAAAATATTAATTACGATTGTCCTTAACAATTTTTTAACCTGTTTTGACATAAATTAGGTTGTTAGACATTGTTCTAGAAATATATTAAAGGGTATTTCTTATTTTTACTTTGTAATGGTAGTTGTTGTTATGGTCTATTGTTATTGTGTGAATGATTTTTATCATCATTTGATTTGGTAAGGTAGATTAGATTGCATTCACAGTGTTTAAGCAAAATTTTCTTTCTTTAATCATATCAATTTAAACTAGCCAGTGATTAGGTATACAGTTTACTACCGGAGTGCCCGCGGCTCCGCACGCATTTTTTACAAAGCATTTTTTATTTTTACATATACTGTTGACAATTCACACAGTTGGTATATGAATTGATAAATGACACTTTCCGTGTACAAAATCTCATCCAAATCGGTTGAGAACTACTTTAGCGATTCCTAAATGTATTATTGACGATTCTTATAGCCTATCAATTATGGAATGATGTATGCTTCCCGTCTACAAAATTAGATCACAATCGGTTGAGAATTGATGAAAATTTTATTTATTGAAATTGTTTCTTATTACGATTTATAAAAATGTTATTGATAATTGTTATAATCCATCAGTCATAGAATTACTTTCACTTCCCGTGTACAACATTTCATCAAAATCGGTTAAAAATGTTTTTTTTTTTTACGATTGGTAAAATTAATAGTGAAACTTCTTATAGCCTATCAATTGACCAACTGCATAAGCTCCCCGAATACAAAATTTAATGAGAATTAGTTTTATAAGTTAAATCCGGACATACAAACAGACAGACAGACACAACAAAATTTAATGGCATATTCGTGATCAGTGTCCTTCATATAGTAGGTATGTCTATTATATCTATATAAAAAAACATACATGTACAGACAGGACTACAGATTAATTAATATACATTAGTTCGGAACCTACGAATGTGTTCAGTTTTATTTTGAGTTTTTTTCCTGACAGTGAGTAGATTCTGTTTTCTGGTGCTTAAAATATACCTACCTTTGAATCCGCATTATTTGCAACTAAGTACGACTCGTAGGTAGTACGCGAAAAACGTAGCATTACCGTAGTAGGAGTCTGGTTTCGTGAACAGGAAGGACGCGGACTTGTTCAGGTTCTGCTTGTATTTTAGATGGTCACTCAACATTTTATTTTAATTTATTCACACTACTTAGAGATCGGAACAGGAATTTAAATTTCCCTTTTCAACTTCTATAAATGAAACTACGGAAAGGTTCGATTAAATGCTGACATAAAATGTTATATGTGGATCGCATTTACTTACTAACGTGTCCTAATGTTCGTTATTTTTTACTGAATTAATCGTAAATCCCAAAATAATATCTATTTCGGTACATAGTTACGAAGTTTATGCTTAATTTTATGCCTAGATAAAACAGATTTGATTTTTATTTTCGAATTCAAAAACTAACTTTGCTGGAAAGTAAATTATATATATTTTATAAATGTCATTGTATATATTATAAATATTTGTATATTTGTGCGTGCGTTTCATGATAAACAATTTAATATTTTACCTAAAAGTAATTCAATTCTATTATTTACTTTTCCAGTAAATTATAAAAGTCATAGTATGTAAAACATGTCATTACAATGTTGCTTTTTCTTTGCATAGAATTTCTGATTTCGGTCTTAAGCCGTCAATCCGGTCGTGAGAGCTTCCGATTGTTTTATTATGGAATAGTGTGTTCCCTATTCACAAACATATGAATACTTCAGACATATTAAATAACTGGTTGTGCCCTTATCTCCGCACAAGTAACTACTGAATGATTGTTTATGAAGATATAGCGATATTTTTTTTACATAAGGATCAAAGATTAAAACTATAAAAATGCGTGAGTGTCGTGGTTCACTCGGTTGGAACGAAGCGTACCCTTGGCACAGCCAATACGCGCTATGGATAACCATCTACAGACTCTACACTATACAAAGGGTCGTGACGGAAAATTCTTAATTTTTTTTTGCCTAGCCCCCATCCGTCATGTCTATACCGTGCGTTATGGAACTTCGATCCCAAAAATATGATCAAAAACTATACAATAGTTTCTGCGTGATGCGCACGACGGCAAAATTCTATCATTTTATTTATATAAACATTATAGTCCCAACCCGTTAATCAGGTTTCTATGAATTTCTGAGAATATATTAATGACTGTGTCTTCTAACAGTTTGCATGATGACATGCAAAGGTATGTAACAAAACTAAAGAGACATTTAAATTATTTTTCAACACATTTGCTTTAAAAAATGCATTTACGGAGCCTGTATACATTGTTCAAAAGTAAAAAATTACGCACCATACAATGGAACGTGCGGTAAAATAGGTACTCTCACCTGAGTACCTGTTTTACCGCATACTCCGTTAAATAGCGCCGTGCGTATACTTCACTGATTTTTTTTTTAAATTCCATTTTATCTCAATGGAAGAATTAAAACAAAAATGTAAATATTTAGATTATACTAGAGATCGCGCATTTAATTTTACAGAACCTCCGAAAGTTAGTTCTCAATTACTCGCACCCGACCTAGCTTATAAAGCCAGTAGAAGTAAACAAACATCAATTAACGAAATTAAACCTAATAAACAAAAAAAAATCTATAATCGTAATAATAAATACACGTATAACGACAAATACAATAATAAGAATAGTAACAAAATTGTCAACAACTTAAATGTTCCCGCTGTAATATGTTCGGTCATAAAATTGCATATTACAAAAACACATACTGCTATGGTTGCGCGCAGAGAAATGTTAAAAAACCGGATTGCAAGAGTTGTAATAAATAAAAAAAAAACATTTATTAATTCAAAAAACTAATTAGGCCAAACCGTAGGTGTACTTTTGTTAACTCAAACTTTCGTCCTGAAATTCAGTTAGCACTTTCTTTACAAGATATAAGTAAACAAACCAGCCATAAGCTATAAAGTTAATAAGCAATTTAAGAAAATGACACCTATAAAGTGCACGCAATGAATTTAGAAATCCAAAACGAGTGGTTAGCCATTGCTGAGTTCTACCTTGTTATATGACTGGCCTCCTGCCCTACTAAAATTTTACCTTAATGCCTACCAAATGACCCTCCCAGACCAGAGTAACTTAGTAAGATGGGGGAAAGCCTCTGAAAAATCTTGCTATAATTGAGATGAGGCAATAGGTACGGACAGGCACTTATTAGTAGGATGCAAGGTGCTTCTTGATAGGGGTCACTACTCACGTCGCCATGATAGAGTACTTCAGTTCATACGTGAAGCAGTAAGTTTTTCGGTAGCTAGAGCTTAAAAAGGTTTGACGATTAATAGGAGACGAAATAACTTTATAAAATAAGGCTCAACAGTAAATGCTAAAAGTAAACCCTTCTCAATCCTAGGTTCTGCACCTGATTGGACTATCTTAGTGGACACATGAAAAACATTATAAAATTCCAGCGGCTGTGGTTGTTTCGTCATTCAGACCAGACGTATTTCTTTATTCCCGAGAAATCAAGCGTACAGTACTTGTAGAGCTTACTGTACCGTGGGAAAGTAATATACCTAAAGACCACGCAATAAAAATGAATAAATATTACGATCTATGTAACGAGTTAACCAAGAACGGCTATGCGGTTAACTTATATGCGGTGGAAGTGGGAGCGAGAGGTATTCCAGCGAAATATCTCTATAACTTGTTAAAAGTCCTCGACCTGTCGAGAACTGCAGTAAGTTCTATTTTAGAACGGGTATCTAAAGCAGCATTAACAGTCTCTTACCAAATCTGGCTTGGCAGGGAGGGTATTGCGGGCAGTCAAGGTGAGCGCTGATGTGCATCATAAGGGGGTCCCTTAAACTACACCTGGGTCACAAGTCCCGGGGGCTGCTCGTGTTCCCTCTGTCTGCTACACGATGGACCCGGCACTCGCACTGTGAATCCATGTAATGCTAAAATGATTGTCTCTCTCTAAACCAACTTTAAAATTAGGACAAGATCTCTCCCATCATTCGTGGGTCACGATGAGCTGGTTTAGATGTAGGAAATTAAAACGGAATTTTAATAAAACAAGCATTTATAGGTAGGTAGTGCACTCAGAAATGTCTTTGGACATTATCGCTACTTGGGGCCGGGCAATTCGACTCGTGCAATACCTCCTTCCACCTTCCTAGAGAAGATCGCAGCCAAATAGCCTGTGTTGTGTTCCTGCGGTGAGTAGGGTTTCCAAAGCTCCTTGGGGTAGGGGATTTAAGGTCGGAAGCGAGCTAGTGATATTTATGGTATTACAAGCGTCGATAGGCTACGGTAGCCGCTCACCCTCAAACGGGCCACATGCTTGTTTGTCACCTTACTTGTATAAAAAAAGTTTTTTGAAACAAAATTACTTTTTACGAATTAGGTCCCTAATATAAGATAAGTTTTTCAGTAAATTATTATGTGATAGGTTCAATACTAAACTAATACTTATATATCAATTGATACTGTTCTCGATTTCATATATTAATGTAAAAATGATAAAAAATAATTTCATTTTATAAGATTAGTAGGTACTTTACTAAAAATGTATTAAACTAAGTAGTCTATAAAAATTGCTTCATATTCCCGATTATTTTAATGGTCCAGTTAAAATTGCTACATCACCAAATAAAACTAAATTTCTTAGTGAGTAAAGTTTAACAAGGGAAACTGATTCAGAAATATTTTATTTGATGATATGATCAATAAAAAATCGCATGGGCAACAAAAAACTTTTCGTTGTATAGTTTTTTTTACAGATAAGCTTTTATGTTTATTTGTCGAAATCTTTTTTCTTTATACAACTAACGTGGCAAAAAAGCATACGGTAAGGACCGTTTGATGGTAAGCGGTTACCGTAGCCTACGGACGCTTGTAATAACTGTAAAAAAAATACATATACAGACAGAGCAAATTACAATGACGTTTTATAAATTTTTTTGGAAAATTATAATGTAAGTAGCAAAAGACATGTTATTTACCTTTTGCCATCCGTAGCCAATCACTGATAGGTTGCTATTCCTGAAGAATTGATTGAAAAGTCTCGTATGGCAGCGAGCATCCAATATAATCATCTGACTAAAATATGTTCTGGTCTGCAGTAGCGCGAGCTCTGGTACTTTGCATCAGAAATGATCGTTACCAGTAGTATTGTCGTTGTCGAAGCATTAACTTAGAAAACTTTAAAATTTCTTCAAATTCGGTTAACAATTTTTATCTTTACTTAATTTCAATTTTTATACGATTTCTAAAAGTATTATTGTTCAATATTTATAGCCTATAACTTGAGAACTGACACATACTTCCCGTTTAAAAAATTTCATGAAAATCGATGAAGTCATTTTTCAATTAAATCCGTACATATAAATTATCAATGGTCTTTGCAGGGCTTTTTCTAATACCTGCCTACCAACCTCAAGTTGAAAATCTGTCGACAAACGCATATTGTTAGGTGTGTTCAAGCAGCTGCTCTTGAAAACCAGTCCTTCCACTAGAGTCAGCGTGTTACCATCTTAGACCACATCGTCACTTAACATCTGGTGATATTATCGCCAAACGCTAAACTTATTACGAATAAAAAAGTGTTTATTTATTAATATAGGAAGATAACTGAACAATTTAACGCTAAATCTAATGTTATACTGATAGTTTAGGTGCGTTAGTGTTCAATATATTATGTACGTGTACTGATCAATTTGTCGGAAAATGAGATTAGTCTGTATCACGTCACGTCATTACTCGTAAGTACCTGTTATTGTAACCAGTGTTACAATATGTGGCAGGCTACTGCCGTATAGGCAGGATTGCCTTTCTATTTTGAACTTGGGCAGATCCTTTTAACGTTTTATTTTGGCAGTTTTTGGCAGTGCGCTTATGAAATTATTTTTACTTAAAAACAGTATTATATTTCAAACATGTTACCCTGGGAATCAAAAAGACTTCATTTTAAAGGAATTGCATTCAGTGGACTTAAATTCATCGAGAAGAATAAAAGAAATCGGAAAAGTAGCGAGTAGAACTCGCATCCTGAGGATTTCGAACTGATTACATTACTTGCCGTACGTACATTATTGTACAGACCTTTACATAAATATTGATTATATACTATCCTTATATATTTATCTCAGTCTCTCCGTCTGTCTGTTAGTGCACTTATAACTCAAAAACCGCACGGTGAATATTTTTATTATTGAAGTGAAACTTCTTTATCGACGTATGGGAGAAATTTTTGTAGCAATCGTCACGTTTTTCGGTTACGCGCCATGTTGCTTTTTTTATCAAAGTTTAGTATAGTGACGTAAAGAATATAATGTAATATATTATAATAATAACAACAATATATTAGTTTTGAAGTTTGGTTTAAAATAAGAATAACAATATATTAATTTGAAAGTGATAAAATAAAAAGACTTATTCAAATTTAAGTGAATTTACAAAAAAAGTGACAGTGATTATATATTTCGTTTTATAAATTCAACACGTATGAGCATGATTTTAATATTTATTTGAGGTTAACCTCACTTTTTGATTGTAAGTATCAGTGAATGTATATAAATCTGTTAAAATTAGCAAGTATTAATAAATATGACTGTAAATCTAGTGAACATTACTAATTCTAAAAACAATAAAAAATATAAATTAAATAATAATTTAAAAATAAAACAAAACACGATTAGAAAATAAACATATGTATACGTACATCTTTTTTAATTATTCGTTTTTAATGATTTATTTATTAATTTTTAATTTTATAAAATCGTTGCATTTCTACAAGATTAACTGTCATCATATAATTGTATTACTTTGTAAAAGATAATTCCAATTATTTATTCATAACTTGTAAATATAATACAATAAATAAATAGCAATGATATTATAATAAGAACAATGATAAAATAAATTACTCATTAATTGTATGCATGTCTATAATAATAAAATAGCTTTAATTTAATACGGAAAAAATTGTTTTTCTTAAGGCTTAAGCCTTATCTACCCCATTTTCGTGAAGTTGCAAATAGTAGAAAAATGATATGTCGTAAAGAAGTTTCACTTCTTACCTGTGTACTCTGGTACACACACACATTTTTATTTTATAAATGTTTTTACTAAAACGGTTTTAGGTTATTTTTTGTAACGTTTTGCAACAGAACATAAAGATTTACCTATTTTTAGACTTTTTTTTTTATGAAGAGCTGTATCTTTTTTACGCGTCGGTTTTGTTACGGCTTTAGAGACTCACTCTCAGACTGTATAGAGTTCTCTTGTTTCGACCTTATTAGAAATTAGAAGTTTAAAACGAAGAGAAGGGACAAGAGGTCATACCGGCCCGAATGGGGACAGGATCCATTAGTTTCTTCGTGGATATAAAAGATAACCTAGATGCTGCGTTTTGTAAAAGCATGTAAAACAAAAATCATTACGTGACTTTCTGTTTTAAAACAGCATGTGACTAGAAATAAATTCATAAAGAACATGACTGTATACACGTGAGAATCATCAGTAAGTTCTTGGTCCGATAATATTCCCATTAATGAGCTTTAAGATAGCGATGTAGTTTTAGGTTTTTTTGTATATATAATAAAAAAGCCGTGCTACTCTTGATCCAAATCCTTTATTGTTAGAAAAACAAAAGAAAGCGACCTTTTATATATTAAAATCAATGTAATCTACATTTATAACTTAATGGGCTTTCATGTATTTGGGTAAGGCCGTGATTTTGGATTTATGTAACTTAAAAGTGTGTGACAGGATAACTTAAAAGTATTAAAAAGTGATATAAGGCCTTATTCAGCATTATGAAGAAACCAAAGTTAACAACAAATAGTTTAGATCTTATAAATAAAAGAAACCAATAGTAAAAGTTAAGGTTTGTTTTATTTATTAGATTGATAAACAAAATTGGCATTATTTTGGCATTTTCTTTAGTATGATTGGCAGGATTGGCAGGATTTGGCAAATTTTTAAGCAAAGCGTGGCAGGATCGCTTATTTTTCATGGTCACCCTAATTATAACCCAATAAAGGTATACGGCAACAGTTCGTTGTGGGTGATTCCTTCAATTAGTTATATTAAATTCGGGGCAACTATTGGAATACGGGGAAGCTCTACAATAACACATAAGTTATTATCTAATTATTTAACACAGGTTGTTTATTTGATTTAAATTAATTATTAATTTTGAAATATTATGCTTAGTACTTATTTCTATCAATGCTCTGTAGGGGAAGCGGCGATATCGATCGCTGAACTTTAGCCTGTTGAGATACCGGAGCGGAGCTGTCACAACAAGACGCGATGTGCGGATGATGCGAATTAGTCTAACAAAATGGAAAATATTTCTTCATAACATTCTTTTATCGTAACATAACACTATGCCAAATGGTAAGCACAGTACAATCTAAAAACGACGGCGACCACTGACAGATATGCAATCTATCACCGGTCGTCGTTGTCAAGCAGGTCTGTAAGTAGCTGGATATACATTGGCTGATCTTGGAAAGAGACAATCCGAAATAGAAACACTGTAACACGCTTATCACTTATGCATGATGGTTGCGACCCACTCGGGTAAAGATAAACTGTTGGAACACATCTCTTAGTGTTTGGCGACAGATTTTCAACTTGAGGGTGCTCACTAGCCAATCGGGTATTAGAAAGATCCCTATCATCATGCTATGGTTTCATTACGATGTTTTCCTTCACCGAAAGCTCAGGCTCATCTTGGCTTCATCTGAACAAGGTTGAAGAAAATGCAAAATGATTATTGTATCCTATCACCCAGCTACGTCTGATATTGATAATGATATTTCTTATAATATTATATTCATATTCAATTCTCATATTTATTATTTCCAAAAGGTGAAACAACAATGATAGAATATTTGTGTCTTTCATCAATAGTTGTACCGAAAAATATCGGTTCAATGTTTGTGGGTGCATGCTTTAGGATGTACAAAGTATTTGTTCCGTATTCGACTACATCCAAAACTTAAGTTTATGAAGTTTTCAGCTAAACTTGAGATTAAATATATAATAACAAACCTGAACACTCACACACACACACACATGAAATATAGAGATACAGACATGCGTTAATATAATATTCATTTACTGTTAACATTGTCAGGTGTTAGTAGTTCAAAAATAATAAGTACTTTTCACGTAGGCTCAACAGCACTTCAAAGCAACACAGTGTCAAGTTTACTGCGGTACAAATCTTGATTATTCCATTGTTATATACTCGTTGACCGTTTGGCTAGCATTGTCAGGAATTAGGAATATTGAAAAAAAAAGTTGTAATGTTGGTTCAAGAATACCAAATTTGCACTTTGTAAGGCCTTTATTCGCAACGACGTTGCGTAGCTTTCATGTTATGTTATACATTAAACATAGAAAAATTTCTGCTTTTCTGCTCATATTATAGTCCTAGATTTCCAAATGTCTGAAGAATGCAGTTTCGTCATTTTAGTATGTTGGAACGAGGTATTAAAACTCAATTTTCCTGTTGTTAAGACATTGGTTTTTTCTTGGTTTTCAGTCTTTAACCCTTAGGGTACAAATAGACATGCTAGTAAGTAGCACGAAAGCATGCAATTATTGAGCAATTGCTACCTAGTGGCATGTGTGTTGAAACCATCGCTAGTGTTAAATCGGCCTAGCCGTCTTTGGTCCTCAATATGTGAGACCAAGGAGCCCTAACAGACTTTAACTCTCTGTTTTGTTCTGGACACATTCCATCAATGCGTGATGCATATCTTGAAGTTTATCGTATTGTTCACAAGGCGAATTACTTTTTTCCATCAGAGAGCAACAATTATACAGGTTCATGTGCCCGGATCCGAGACATAGTTGTATGCAAGTTAAAAATGTATTAAAGACTAACTGTAGATAATGGTACGAAACTAGAGAATATAATTTTATACCGTAAAATTTATATCTACCACTACCGTGTCCCTATGTTTTAATTTTTTTCATTAATAAATTATTATAAAAACTAGAAGCCTTTTAAAATGACAAAAATTGCCCTTTTTAACCATAATGTTCAGACGTCCAGAACACGGATTTGACGTTTACAAAAAGAAAAACATACAGACATAACCAAAGTCCTTCTTATATTATTCTTGAAAAAAATATTAAAATCGGCTCAGTTTTGGAGGAGGAAACAGGGGAATATGAAACTATGATTTTGTCGTATAATCAATCTGAACTGCAATTGTCACTCTCGCACTCTGTTCATTGAATTTCCGGGTACAGCGCCACAGTCATAGATTTTAGAAATACCCTATTCTTGAAATGTTTCTTAGACCGCGTATCCTCTTAACCGTCCTTTACGAAAAGCTAATTTTATTTAATAATTTTATTTTTATAAAACGTTAATATGCAGTGAATAACAATGCTTTATAGTATGTTTGCTTACAGAAAATATCAAATTAATTACATGATAATTTAAACCAAGATATACTGCGTCATCTATGAATACTCCTGGAAAATAAAAACACATTTCGAATTATTGTTTTTTTTTTTTGAAAATCATGTGAAGATAAAATAATTTGGATTAATTTGGTATCTTTTCGATTTGTTTCACTAAATATTTAAGATATATTACAAATTTATTACATGTACATACATTCTTTTTTATATGTACATAGCCTAAACAAAATTTATAGACCATACCGATGTTTATACATATAAAAATGCATCCTAAATGTATTTTTCAGACTATAAAATACAATCATACCGAATTAAATTTAATTCGGTATAATAGTTTTTGAATAATTTGCGTTCAAACATACCGATAGACAGATAACAATTTCAAACAACTATCGAAATGTGGTGTTCTGTCCATGATTCTAAACCCCCTGTTTTATTTTTCTTAAATATCTTCAATGTAGGTACAGATATCGGATCTTTACTCTTTTATTATAAGTATAAATTATCTTGAATTAATTTTGAAAGACGAATAAGCTTAAGATCAATATTTGAATTATAATCTTGTTTACGATGTTTGTGTGTATGTTTTGTATTTCCTAGTATGGATTTAACTTGTAATCAGTGAATTTGAATGATAAAAGATTGTGGTCTTTGATTTAAAAAGCCCATATATTTGCCGCTTTTCATGATAAGGTATGCAGATGTTATTTTTCAGATTTCATGAGTTTAGTGTATAATTCCATTAAGCTTTGCGATGTTGTTTTGAAATTATCGTTACATAACTTTACACATTAGAAGTTTCGTTTGCGTTAAACGTGGAAACTACGTTGGTAGCAAATTATTTTTAAACTTTTAATTCGGTTTCACATAGGCTAATAAGAGAGATTACTCTAAAATATGTTACCGAAATGTGTTACGTACACAAAACACACCATATAATAAAGCCAACAAAGTAAAAAATACATTATGTTTATAAATGAATTATCAAATTGTTAATGTTAGGAGCTCGAACTTATCAGGATTGTTTTTTGTTCATTTGTAAGGGTGTGTTTAAATTTAAAATTAACCAACCTAGACTTTTTGCAAGTATTACTAATTTATCAGAAAAAAAGTACTTAGTTCAATTTCAGTCTGAGGTTTACAAATAATGTAACCGATTTTTCGGCGTATACTTACTTGAGATTCCTCTAGTAGATAACCAGGTGAGCAGTAGAACATACCCTAATACAGTGTTGTGAAATCATTAATTTTTTTTGAAATTTCAACAAAAAAGTCAGCTCATGGAATCCTAATCCAAATAATTTTTTAAAACTATCATTGTTATGCTCACTAATATTATAATCCATAGGTAGCTCCCTCTGTCTGACTGTTTGTTACCTTTTCACGAATAAACTTCTGAACCGATCGCAACTGAATTTGCCATAGAGGTAGCCTGGAACGTGAAGAAGGACATAGTATGAGAAACTCGTAGAAGAAGTCGCAGGAAATAGCTAATTATTAATATATGTTACGCATATACTAGTATGTACATACTAGTATACGCGTATTTAAAATTATTTTAGTTAATCGGTGTTGTAGACCGTGTAAAAACTCACAAATTATCTTCCACACGAGCGACTGTCCGGCTGCAGACAATTCAAATTAATGGTTTGTACATTATAAACGAGAAGTTATTTTTGTTTCACATTAAAACGGTTTATAGGATTTTTTTTCCGCTACGATACGCATGTTAATGAGTTTTCAGGGATCCGCAAGAGATAAATGTAAACATGGTTATTTTTTTCTTTTAGAATATAGATTTTTGTTAGCTTGAGAGGGAAAGATTTAACGTTTTAAGAAAAGATAGGTGAATATTGCTTCTGTTAGTCCTAGAGAACTAATATCTATACCATTATTATAAAGTTCAGGAGTCTGAGTTTGTGGCGGGTTCTCAAACAGTAAAGTAGTGGTTTTTATTTTCTATTCATAAATTTGTGTAGTTTGAGCCTTTAATTGTGTAATGCGGTGGAATTTTGCATAATAACGCTTGGGTATTGTGCACAATTGAAAATAATAACATAGACACTGAGAGACTGAGATGCCACAAAAACTCCCTAGAAAGTCTTAACAAGGTAGCCACCATCTTGCTAGAATATTAAAATTGTCATAGGACAGGACTAAATCTCTGTGGCCTATATTCCAGTAATGGTTGCCTGTAATAACCATTGCAGTAATGGTCTTCAATATAGAGGACTAGTGGCCAAGTTAGGAAGAAGAAGAAGACGAGTTTATTTCTTTGAACGTGCTAATCTCTGGAAGTAACAGTTAGATTTAGTTAGTTAGAATTAATTAGGTCGTTTATTGAAGAAGGTTATAGGCTATATGGCGAATAGCATCACCCTAGGCCCCTTTGAAAGTACTCCACTATATTAGTGGCAATTACTCCAATTACCATACAAAGTATTGGTCAAAATAAAAAGAATTAAACGCTAATGAAACTCAGGATGAAACTAGTGAAATGATAATTAAAGTAATTAATTAATAAATTAAATAAAGAAAGTAAATTAATTATTTACTGTCGTAAAGTACAACAATACTTTATTTGACAGATATTTGTTCGATAAAACATAAATATTATATCGGAGATGTTTGCAATATTTTGAAATTGCAAAATCACCTTACATTTTCCGGGATGTGTAAATTTCTTTCCTTAATATAATAAAGTAACATTGTTTACAAAGTAAAATAATCGTTTTCATAGAATATCTACAGTGGAACTAATTAAAAGTTTATTTTCTGTACGATGTAGGTTTTGGCTGTTGGCGTGTTCTTTATCACGATTAATCTGTTTACATAATATTGTGTATGTACATACGTAAACGATCGTCCAGCAAATACCCTATAGTGTTGAATAATTTGTTATCGTATGCTTATTATACCAAAGAACTAGCTCTTCTTTCGATAATGTCTGTTTTTCAGTAGCGTGTAGAAGACGATTTATTAAAATGTTGTGGTTGCACATAACACAATAGTCCGTGTAATTAATACAATAATGTGAACCATAGTTTTATATTGAATATACTTTTGAACGCTTTTATCAGTAACCGCTGAAACTATTGCATTAAAAAGCGATTAACGTAATATTATTTTTTCAATAAGCTACGATTTAGTAAAATTTTGAAATCCATTTATGTAAGTTTCAGGTAGCTATAGCTCCAAAATCTGTAATTTTCCTTGTGTCAGTTTAGTATTCGGATAAAAAGAAAAAAAATTGAGCAAAGCTTGTCACCGATAGAAAATGTCTTTAAAAAAATAAACTCGCTAGTTCCGTATTATTTTTATTGTCCTAACGATAAGCGCTTGTTTATACAATTTTATCTTTTTTATTCTAAGTTATATTGGGTATATGCATATATCTAGTATGACTATCGAATCTAAATCACAATATCACGTATGAAGTTGAAGATGTCTTATTAAATTCTTTTTCTTCTTCCTAACTTGACAACCAGTCTTTTTTATTGATGATCATTACTACCATTATCGAGTAAATATAGAGTGTCCTGTCCTATGATGACTTCAGTATTCTGACAAGATTGTGGCTCCCTTGTAAGAACTATCTAGGGAGCATATCAAAATTCATGGTAGGTAGATGTTATTATTTCAATCCACTTCACTTGTGCATAATATTAGATAATGCAATGCCTTTTACTATGCAAAATGCGGCCTGTATTACACAATATAGAGTCAAACAACATATTTAAGAATTCATAGAGTTGATATTATGAAAGAGCCTTTATATTAACCCTCGCCGAATAAAATAGTAAAGTGATGTTACCTAAAAAAAAACTATTTTTGATTTTAAAAATCTTAAAATTCAAACATGCAACTTAAATTTGTTCTTTTTATAAACATTATATAATAATACTAGCTGTGCCCGTGACTTGTAATTTCGTGTATGAATAACAACGATATACAAGATATGTAGGTGTTCTGAAATTTAACATCGGCGATTTAACAGTGTTTCATGCTTTGTGAATGTTAGCTGTCAGCTTCGCCTCACATACCCTACTTTCGATCGATATTCTGCCATATGTCTATGCTGTGAATTTAACCTAATAATACGTACATATTCTTAGGTATTCATTTCTGGGGCGCGTAAACTTTTTGTTGGTGCCATCTCGTTAAGCAGAAAGACTCAGTTTGAAGATAAGAGTGGGTGATATCGCTTTTTCGATATCGGATAAAAAAACAACTAAATCTGTATTGTTTTAGATATTTTCTCCCTAGCATGCGGTGTAGGAATTTGGATAGGTATTTTGCCGGCCACTCACCTCGGGCATGCTGATGTTGATTTTCGTGGCTTCTATGTACTGCAAATAACGCACTGTTGAAGCACTATGGAACCCCGGGATTTGTGAAGTCCTCGCTTAACTATTATTTGATTTATACTTTTAATTTGCGACGGAGATGCAATAGTTTTATGCGCTCTGTTAGGCGACACGTTTTGTCTTTTTCTGTTTTTTCAACTGTCACTCGTCGCACGTGAGTTTTTGGTTTTGTTTGTAGATGGCGCTAATTGTGGCCGAGGTAGGAAAAGTTATGAAGGAATATATGCATGCTCTAACAGAATCTATGCATTTGAAGGATGCGCATCGATTTTTTCAAATCTCGGTCTTTGAGAGTAATTATTAATATAGTAAAAACGTAACTATACTTTTAATGTTTTCGATATTATGATATAATATAATAATACATTTTATAAAGTTACAACTTCAATAAAATATCGACATCAAAGAACTTTCCTTCACTTATACTTTTAAAAGTTTACATTATTTCTAGGTATTCCAATTAATTAATTACATATGATATAAGGTATTATAGAGGTAATTTCCTAATAAATATTTCACAATATTATGAAGATTGATATACGTTAGTGATTTCATCGGCGTTTATTAATTTTATTTTTATAATTTATCTAAATTTGTATGGAATATCCAGAGAATATTGCAGGCGTAGGTATTTCAAAACTATCAATCTTTATGTCACCTATAAATATTCCATTAAACACTTGGTCAAAACTTCGTACTTCAAGACCAAAGGTCAACCAACCTGCGCTAAATCAAATGAGTCGGGCATAAACATTAATATTTTAAACTTAAGGTAGAGTTTTGAAACTTTGTTCTTAATTAAAAATTCATATTATTATTAAATTCCTACCAAAACGTTAAGAAAAATATTCACACAATTTTTTTTATAGCTTACAGGATGAGGTTGACAATTTTATGTATGGATTATGCCTATTTAACTTTCATACCATCACGCGTCCTGCCGATCGTACGTTTCACTTACTCTGCTATAGGTATATATGTATATATATATCTAGGTATATATAATTCATATCACCCACTCCTACTTGACGGTATTCTCCAGTTTCCTTTGAACGAACGGATCTCACTCTTTTCTAGACTAATGGTATACTGAGAAAATCGCGTTCACTTTCTGTCAGGCATTTAATTTAATGTTAATCCAAACCATAACACCATGAATTAAAAGCTCTTGGAGTAACAGCCAAGTAAAATTATTTAAAACATTAACTGATATTATCCAGACGACATAATATGGGCCGAGTAGTTCAATAAAAATTATTTTGGTATAATATAAATAAATAATAAATAGCTTATAGTTGTACAAATTTAAAAACAATATTAAAACTACAAAATGAATGAGATCAGCATAAATTTGTAAATAAAAGCACTTGCAAAAAAAAACCTAAGTGTAACAATGAAAGTGAAACCAAATTTGTGATAGTTTTAATGCATGATAAAACTAAAATAAAACGTGTAGCACCATCTATGAATAGCCAATGAAAAATTCATACTTATTTGTTTATTATTTCTATAATAAATTATGTTAAAATAATTTGGATTAATTTCGTATATTTTCACTGTATACTTAAAATATATTACAATATTACTTATATATACATTACTTTTTATATGTATATAAACGTATTTTATACGTGTAAAAATAGATCCTAAATGTACCTTCAGGCTATAAACTACAACCATATCATAATTCATTAAATTCAGTCCAGTTGTTTTTGCGTGATAGGCGTTCAAACATACCGACAGACAGACAGACAAAAGTTTCAAAAACTATTGAAATGTATTCTGTTCAGAATGTTGAACCTCCCATATTATGTTTTCTTAAATATCTTCAATGTACAGATTTCGAATTTACTCTTTTATTAAAGGAAGTATAGATTAAATTTAGAATCTCGAAAGATTACCCTCATCAAACAGTATTAATCTTTCGCATTTAGTATAAATCTTTTACCATATTTCTATTCGCGCGAAATATTGATTTAACATTCTCAATAACACAACTTATAGATTATTTAATGATAAGATTATTATGGTAATATGTTGCTCTTAGCAACGAAAAAATATGAGAAATCCTTTAACAACAGATTGCTGATTACTTAATGATTTATTATTGAAAACGTATGTTACCAAAACCCTGGCTACGGAGATTTTTACAATTAAAATTGTAGCTAAACTTTTATTGTGATAAATGCATTTACTATCTTTTTGTGAAAATTAGGTAAGAGTTATGCCAATTGCTGGTCATTGGCTACAAATAATCAGTTGATATAAACAATATACATTTCATATCACTTATTTAAGCTTGAGATATTAAAAAAGATGTTTTTTAATTGTTCTGAAAAACTGGGATCATTGCGATATAATTTTATTCAGTGCGCAGAAGTTGCACTTCAAAGGAAGTGTTACCACAATACGTTATTTGTCTAGAACATTCTATGTGCTATTGCCATTGTGCTCTGCATTATATTTGTTTGTGCACGTCACGATTACGGTAAGAAATTGAGTTTTGAAGAAAACAAGTTTAATCGCAAATTTTATTAATTTCGTTTTCGTTTAAGGGAAGTTCTCTCGTTTCGTGCATTTCATATGCCCATCAAATCGTAAAACGTAATCCAATAACACCGAATATTTTTATTTTGTTTTAGGCAACTTGCATAGGTATATTTGCCTTGCTACATAATACAAAACAAATTATATGTATGACTAATAAGTATGTAAAAAATAAAGAAACCGTGCCTTGAAACAAATTTACTATGTCCATATGTTGGGTCATTTTGCGTATAACGTAGTAGAATTCCAATTATTATTTTCATTTCTCTTCTAGCTTTTCATCAGTAAGAAAATATTTCCAAATTTCCCGCAAATTCTTTAAATAAAAAGAAGAAAAAGTAGATTCACGGATAATTTGAACGTGATCCCTCATGTACAAGTGCCTAAAACTTTGTAACAACAATGAACCACTTGAAAATGGTTTAATGGTTTTTTTTCTTTGGAGTTCAGTAGCCAACGACGACACCGACCAAAATGTTTATTTTGTTTGTATATCGCTGCACTGATTTTTCTTAAGGGTTTTAAAATATTAGATATCCCTTTTGCTTGCTTCCACACCATAACCATGGTATCAGTTTGCCGTTGAACGTATTATTTGTTTTTTGTATGATATAATAATGTGTTCTGATCAACATCATCATCATCATCATCAGCAGGCAGTATTGAAAAACCATAAAAAGCAAAGGAACTTGTCTAGGTACCTTCATTGATATTAAGGGAGCTTTTGACAAAACAAATTTTACTAGCATTATAACATCACTACACCGACATGATGCGGACAAAAACGTTATAGCCTGGATAGGAAACATGCTCAATAAAAGGGTTGTTAAAACCACCGGACAAAGTGGTGGAGCATTAGTAACAAAAGGTTGTCCTATGTATTATCTCCGCTGCTGTGGAATATGGTGGTCAACGACCTAATCTCCTCCTTGAACAACAGTTCTTTTAAAAAAATAGTTTATGCAGATGACATAACCATGGTCATTAAGGTAAATTTGCAAATACTGTATGCGATGAGCACTACGAGTGGTAGAACAATGGTGTAACGAATATAAGTTAACTTTTAATCTTCTGAAAATAGAAATAGTGATGTTAACAAATAAGCGAAAGCTCAAGCAATTATAAAATGCCTCATTTGTTTAATTGCGAACTGAAACTAAAGTCTGAGGTAAAATAATACCTTGGCATGGTATTTGACAGCAAAATTAGTTGGAATACACACGTAGAAAACAAAATCAACAGAGCGAGCATAGCGTTTTGTTAATGACGCAGGATGATAGGCAAAATATGGGGCCTAACGCTGAGCTTTACATAGCGGTTAATCGATCAATGGTAAGCTACGGGGCACTGGTGTGGTAGCCTAGAACCAGGCTCACAATAATAATTACTAAACTGAGACGATTTCAAAAAGAGGCATGCATGCTAATCACAGGATGCATGGAACCACTATTACTCTTGAGACCATTCTAAACCTACTCCCCCTATACTTCATAATACAACAAGAAGCAACAGCATCAGCAGTTCGTCTTAAGTCTTTAAATTTATGGAATGGTACGGTGTACCAATAAACTTGTTTTCGATAATAAATATAAAATACAACAGCATGAGGAATTGAATGAGAGCCTTAATGTGAATGAACTTAGAATCATCACAGATGTCTCCAAAACGTCTGCAGGAACAGGTACCTGTGACTTCTCAGAAGACCTGAATATCCACATCTTTATGGTGCTGGGAGCTCATAATACTGTCTTTCAAGCAATCTCAAGGAAGGTAACGAACCAGCTAATTCACATTCTATCCGATAGTATGGCTGCATTACTAGCTCTTAAAAGTAAGACCATTAATTCAAGCCTAATTTATGAGTATCATTAAGCACTCACTCAGGTATGTATACACAATAGCACAACTATTCAATGAAAGTCAAGGATGAGACGGCTTAGAGACATGGAATGGATTAGCCTGATGGATTGCAGATAGGCGAAGGAATTACTTCCTTCTGCCAATCCCAAAAGCTCTAAGGCCATTTTACGCTTGACCAGATGCCAAATACGGATGGTCACCGGAGCCTTAACAGGACATGCATATTACAACAAACATATTTTTAATTTAGTTGTCAGTGAAGGCCCCTTTTGCCGAGTGTACATGGAAAAGGGAGAGCCAGCCAGTCATGTGCTCTTGGAGTGCAAAGAGCTGGCTCAATATCGGGCCAAACACCTTGGTTACACCGAGAACCCTCTCGGAAGTCTTTAAAAACATCGGGTGACTGGTAGACTTCCTAGAGAAACTGGGCTGGTATGGCTGGGCTAAAGTCACCCACCGCCACTCAAAATAGGCACATGTAGTTGCGGAAACTTAGCCCGTGTAAACCTGATACCTGATGTGTTCACGGTACACGGTAATACCCATGTCAGCACAAATTCATTGCTTATACTATAATTTTGATATATTAAAAAGCTTTGTCATCATCCTTCGATGTTGATCTTGATCTCAAATTCCTATTTGTAATGAAACGAAGCTCGAAAATGTATTAGACTAGAGAAGGCAGAATTTGACGACTGAATTTGAAACTTTGCTTTACAGGGATCGTTTTGGGTTTTATTTCAATGTTAACGAACTGGCATAAGTGATGCTATATTTTCAAGAACCTGAATTCATGAACTCATGTTGAACAGCATTTGTACCACGAAGCTTTGATTATATAGATATTAACAAGAATTAACGTAACTTTTTAAATTTGAACTTTCGTGGATTTTTTTAAAGATTTTCATACAACATGAATGTCGAGAATCTCTAATATTTTCCGTATGAACTTTTAGAAAAAGATAATTAAGCTCAATTTTATAGCATAATCAAGCACAATACATTAAATTGATTTAGGTACACACGTTTTCTGCCAAAGATATACGAGCACCGTGCAGTTTTAATTTATGAATGAAACCTAATTTTAGTATAAACGTTTCGTTGTTATATATTCGTTATTATTTTCTATGTGGAAAATGAAATCTATTAAACGAATTATTTGACAGGTTTCACTTCACACGCGTCCATTTTGTTTTGGCAATAATTTGTTCGGTTATTGTTTACCTCCACCTAAAAGCGAGTAAATGATTAATCTTTTGCTTTGCTCATTGTAATCTATAGGTAATATTATGACTGGAGCCAAATGTTTTTACTTGAAATTCCTTGATTTACACAGACAAATTCATGTGCGTCTGAATTTTTTGCTTTAATATAAATTTTATATACGGTCTATTTATATAATACTAGTTGTCAAATGAGTCGGGCATAAACATTATTATTTTAAACTTAAGGTAGAGTTTTGAAACTTTGTTCTTAATTAAAAATTCATATTATTATTAAATTCCTACCAA
The DNA here is from genome assembly GCA_033032175.1 of Saturnia japonica. Lineage (NCBI taxonomy): Eukaryota > Metazoa > Arthropoda > Insecta > Lepidoptera > Saturniidae > Saturnia > Saturnia japonica. The sequence goes on from CM065305.1 coordinate 12,433,704, forward strand.
AACGTTAAGAAAAATATTCACACAATTTTTTTTATAGCTTACAGGATGAGGTTGACAATTTTATGTATGGATTATGCCTATTTAACTTTCATACCATCACGCGTCCTGCCGATCGTACGTTTCACTTACTCTGCTATAGGTATATATGTATATATATATCTAGGTATATATAATTCATATCACCCACTCCTACTTGACGGTATTCTCCAGTTTCCTTTGAACGAACGGATCTCACTCTTTTCTAGACTAATGGTATACTGAGAAAATCGCGTTCACTTTCTGTCAGGCATTTAATTTAATGTTAATCCAAATCATAACACCATGAATTAAAAGCTCTTGGAGTAATAGCCAAGTAAAATTATTTAAAACATTAACTGATATTATCCAGACGACATAATATGGGCCGAGTAGTTCAATAAAAATTATTTGGTATAATATAAATAAATAATAAATAGCTTATAGTTGTACAAATTTAAAAACAATATTAAAACTACAAAATGAATGAGATCAGCATAAATTTGTAAATAAAAGCACTTGCAAAAAAAAAACCTATGTGTAACAATGAAAGTGAAACCAAATTTGTGATAGTTTTAATGCATGATAAAACTAAAATAAAACGTGTAGCACCATCTATGAATAGCCAATGAAAAATTCATACTTATTTGTTTATTATTTCTATGATAAATTATGTTAAAATAATTTGGATTAATTTCGTATATTTTCACTGTATACTTAAAATATATTACAATATTACTTATATATACATTACTTTTTATATGTATATAAACGTATTTTATACGTGTAAAAATAGATCATAAATGTACCTTCAGGCTATAAACTACAACCATATCATAATTCATTAAATTCAGTCCAGTTGTTTTTGCGTGATAGGCGTTCAAACATACCGACAGACAGACAGACAAAAGTTTCAAAAACTATTGAAATGTATTCTGTTCAGAATGTTGAACCTCCCATATTATGTTTTCTTAAATATCTTCAATGTACAGATTTCGAATTTACTCTTTTATTATAGGAAGTATAGATTAAATTTAGAATCTCGAAAGATTACCCTCATCAAACAGTATTAATCTTTCGCATTTAGTATAAATCTTTTACCATATTTCTATTCGCGCGAAATATTGATTTAACATTCTCAATAACACAACTTATAGATTATTTAATGATAAGATTATTATGGTAATATGTTGCTCTTAGCAACGAAAAAATATGAGAAATCCTTTAACAACAGATTGCTGATTACTTAATGATTTATTATTGAAAACGTATGTTACCAAAACCCTGGCTACGGAGATTTTTACAATTAAAATTGTAGCTAAACTTTTATTGTGATAAATGCACTTACTATCTTTTTGTGAAAATTAGGTAAGAGTTATGCCAATTGCTGGTCATTGGCTACAAATAATCAGTTGATATAAACAATATACATTTCATATCACTTATTTAAGCTTGAGATATTAAAAAATATGTTTTTTAATTGTTCTGAAAAACTGGGATCATTGCGATATAATTTTATTCAGTGCGCAGAAGTTGCACTTCAAAGGAAGTGTTACCACAATACGTTATTTGTCTAGAACATTCTATGTGCTATTGCCATTGTGCTCTGCATTCTATTTGTTTGTGCACGTCACGATTACAGTAAGAAATTGAGTTTTGAAGAAAACAAGTTTAATCGCAAATTTTATTAATTTCGTTTTCGTTTAAGGGAAGTTCTCTCGTTTCGTGCATTTCATATGCCCATCAAATCGTAAAACGTAAACCAATAACACCGAATATTTTTATTTTGTTTTAGGCAACTTGCATAGGTATATTTGCCTTGCTACATAATACAAAACAAATTATGTGTATGACTAATAAGTATGTAAAAAATAAAGAAACCGTGCCTTGAAACAAATTTACTATGTCCATATGTTTGGTAATTTTGCGTATAACGTAGTAGAATTCCAATTATTATTTTCATTTCTCGTCTAGCTTTTCATCAGTAAGAAAATATTTCCAAATTTCCCGCAAATTCTTTAAATAAAAAGAAGAAAAAGTAGATTCACGGATAATTTGAACGTGATCCCTCATGTACAAGTGCCTAAAACTTTGTAACAACAATGAACCACTTGAAAATGGTTTAATGGTTTTTTTTCTTTGGAGTCCAGTAGCCAACGACGACACCGACCAAAATGTTTATTTTGTTAGTATATCGCTGCACTGATTTTTCTTAAGGGTTTTAAAATATTAGATATCCCTTTTGCTTGCTTCCACACCATAACCATGGTATCAGTTTGCCGTTGAACGTATTATTTGTTTTTTGTATGATATAATAATGTGTTCTGATCAACATCATCATCATCATCATCAGCAGGCAGTATTGAAAAACCATAAAAAGCAAAGGAACTTGTCTAGGTACCTTCATTGATATTAAGGGAGCTTTTGACAAAACAAATTTTACTAGCATTATAACATCAGTACACCGACATGATGCGGACAAAAACGTTATAGCCTGGATAGGAAACATGCTCAATAAAAGGGTTGTTAAAACCACCGGACAAAGTGGTGGAGCATTAGTAACAAAAGGTTGTCCTATGTATTATCTCCGCTGCTGTGGAATATGGTGGTCAACGACCTAATCTCCTCCTTGAACAACAGTTCTTTTAAAAAAATAGTTTATGCAGATGACATAACCATGGTCATTAAGGTAAATTTGCAAATACTGTATGCGATGAGCACTACGAGTGGTAGAACAATGGTGTAACGAATATAAGTTAACTTTTAATCTTCTGAAAATAGAAATAGTGATGTTAACAAATAAGCGAAAGCTCAAGCAATTATAAAATGCCTCATTTGTTTAATTGCGAACTGAAACTAAAGTCTGAGGTAAAATAATACCTTGGCATGGTATTTGACAGCAAAATTAGTTGGAATACACACGTAGAAAACAAAATCAACAGAGCGAGCATAGCGTTTTGTTAATGACGCAGGATGATAGGCAAAATATGGGGCCTAACGCTGAGCTTTACATAGCGGTTAATCGATCAATGGTAAGCTACGGGGCACTGGTGTGGTAGCCTAGAACCAGGCTCACAATAATAATTACTAAACTGAGACGATTTCAAAAAGAGGCATGCATGCTAATCACAGGATGCATGGAACCACTATTACTCTTGAGACCATTCTAAACCTACTCCCCCTATACTTCATAATACAACAAGAAGCAACAGCATCAGCAGTTCGTCTTAAGTCTTTAAATTTATGGAATGGTACGGTGTACCAATAAACTTGTTTTCGATAATAAATATAAAATACAACAGCATGAGGAATTGAATGAGAGCCTTAATGTGAATGAACTTAGAATCATCACAGATGGCTCCAAAACGTCTGCAGGAACAGGTACCTGTGACTTCTCAGAAGACCTGAATATCCACATCTTTATGGTGCTGGGAGCTCATAATACTGTCTTTCAAGCAATCTCAAGGAAGGTAACGAACCAGCTAATTCACATTCTATCCGATAGTATGGCTGCATTACTAGCTCTTAAAAGTAAGACCATTAATTGAAACCTAATTTATGAGTATCATTAAGCACTCACTCAGGTATGTATACACAATAGCACAACTATTCAATGAAAGTCAAGGATGAGACGGCTTAGAGACATGGAATGGATTAGCCTGATGGATTGCAGATAGGCGAAGGAATTACTTCCTTCTGCCAATCCCAAAAGCTCTAAGGCCATTTTACGCTTGACCAGATGCCAAATACGGATGGTCACCGGAGCCTTAACAGGACATGCATATTACAACAAACATATTTTTAATTTAGTTGTCAGTGAAGGCCCCTTTTGCCGAGTGTACATGGAAAAGGGAGAGCCAGCCAGTCATGTGCTCTTGGAGTGCAAAGAGCTGGCTCAATATCGGGCCAAACACCTTGGTTACACCGAGAACCCTCTCGGAAGTCTTTAAAAACATCGGGTGACTGGTAGACTTCCTAGAGAAACTGGGCTGGTATGGCTGGGCTAAAGTCACCCACCGCCACTCAAAATAGGCACATGTAGTTGCGGAAACTTAGCCCGTGTAAACCTGATACCTGATGTGTTCACGGTACACGGTAATACCCATGTCAGCACAAATTCATTGCTTACACTATAATTTTGATATATTAAAAAGCTTTGTCATCATCCTTCGATGTTGATCTTGATCTCAAATTCCTATTTGTAATGAAACGAAGCTCGAAAATGTATTAGACTAGAGAAGGCAGAATTTGACGACTGAATTTGAAACTTTGCTTTACAGGGATCGTTTTGAGTTTTATTTCAATGTTAACGAACTGGCATAAGTGATGCTATATTTTCAAGAACCTGAATTCATGAACTCATGTTGAACAGCATTTGTACCACGAAGCTTTGATTATATAGATATTAACAAGAATTAACGTAACTTTTTAAATTTGAACTTTCGTGGATTTTTTTAAAGATTTTCATACAACATGAATGTCGAGAATCTCTAATATTTTCCGTATGAACTTTTAGAAAAAGATAATTAAGCTCAATTTTATAGCATAATCAAGCACAATACATTAAATTGATTTAGGTACACACGTTTTCTGCCAAAGATATACGAGCACCGTGCAGTTTTAATTTATGAATGAAACCTAATTTTAGTATAAACGTTTCGTTGTTATATATTCGTTATTATTTTCTATGTGGAAAATGAAATCTATTAAACGAATTATTTGACAGGTTTCACTTCACACGCGTCCATTTTGTTTTGGCAATAATTTGTTCGGTTATTGTTTACCTCCACCTAAAAGCGAGTAAATGATTAATCTTTTGCTTTGCACATTGTAATCTATAGGTAATATTATGACTGGAGCCAAATGTTTTTACTTGAAATTCCTTGATTTACACAGACAAATTCATGTGCGTCTGAATTTTTTGCTTTAATATAAATTTTATATACGGTCTATTTATATAATACTAGTTGAGCCCCACGGTTTCATCCATGTTAGATATGATTTCTCCACAGAAATTTTGAAATCTCGTTAAATCCCTTTAGGGCTTAAATTTTCAAAAATCCGTTTTTTGTGGATCCCTACAACATTATAACTATCTCTGCGTCACATTTCAGCTCAACCCGATCAGTGGTTTGAGGTATGAGTTGATACATCAGTCAGTCAGGCACGGTTTCATAAAACTCAGAATTACAATTTATACTAGTGGGTATCCTCGACTTCGGCTGCGTATTATTGAATATACACAGACTGATATCGGAACACGACAAACCAAAACAAAATCATAGATGGGTTTGTCACTAAGTGTATGGTGATCGCGATCCTTAATACTCCGCTATATTACTGCTTACATCGGCTAATTTCGGAATACGACAAACCAAAAATATCATAGATGGGTTTTTAACTATGTGTATGATGGTCGCGATCCCTACTACACCTCTCGTTATGATTGACTGTCTTAACATTCATTTTCAATATGTATAATATTATATTTATCTTTAGTTCTTTTATTATAGTCTCAGTATTTATATATTTGTCATATATCTTACAAAATTTCGAAAAAAAAAATGGTGTTTAGTTGGAACAAGGACTGGTGGGTATAGTGGGTGACAGAAAGCTTCCAGTCATAACTCCTGTAGTTTGAGATGGTCCGTTGTGTGAGCGTTGTCGTGACGAACGAGTGGGCTAGAGCAATTAACAAATATTGGTTGGCTTGTCCATCATCATTTGTAATTCTTCACAGTATACCTTTTCTCAGTAATTGTTGGGCCAGATCTCAAGATGTTGTTATTAATAATGCCGTTACAGGTCCACAATAAACTGACAAGCAGCTTCTTTTGAATCAATTTGGCTGACATCCCTGTATCCAACCAGTGTTAGGGACGTTATCGATTATCACACAGTATTCATTTTTCATAAAAAGTTAAAATCCGATTAGAATCCCCTTATTCGTGTGCCTATTCAACAAGTTAAAGCAAGCTTCGACTTGATTTTATTGTTGTTGTTCATTGAGTTCATACGGTACCCATTTCCCTAACTTTTTTATCTTTTCAATTTGACGTAAACGAAGCAGTATCGTTTTATTACGTACGTTGAAGGCTGCTACTAATTCCGTCGTGGTTTGAGATGAAGCTGCTACCACTATGGATTTTAATTCACCGCTATAGACTTTCGTTTTCAGTTGGCCACGGGACTCATTGTTGTGATCGAAATTTCCAAAAAGGAAGTGATTCAACTAAGAACGTATCATGCGTTCACTTGCGCTACCTAGTCCATACACGGCATTGATATTGAATGCTGTCTGTGATGTGTTGGTACCACGACGGAACTCGTATTCGAAAATAATACGAATTTCGATTTTTCCATGGTCACAGAAAAAGTCATATCAAAGAAAAATCGAAAGACGGGAAATCAAATTGAATGTAAAAATGATTTTTAAAAAGAAATGTCATAGCTATATTATAAAATTAATATTATGACTTTCCAATTTAAAGTAGAATTAAAGATATCAATATTCACACTAGTCAATATTAAAAATCTGCAATTTCATGGTTTAACCATTTTATTTAATAATCACCAGGTTTAATTTTATTTATTTTATAATTCATAGTAAATTCGTTTTAAATATTTGAAACGTGATAAATATTTTAAAATTAATTTACTGCGAATTATAAAAACGAAGAGCTACATAATATTTTAACAAGACAAATTTGCACGCTAGCCAAGTTGCCTTTCTGCAATCGTTAATACTAAGAATAAACGAAAAATACATATAGAATTGACATCTCAACGTTAAATCAAACGATCAGGTTAGTCAATTTCATATATTTTGAGTTTATTTTAATGTAATATGAAAATTTATTATTTATAATACATATGTACTTTGACTACGTACCAAATTTTATGTATTTAACTTAAAAATTAATGGACTTATGAATTTTTTTCACTTGCTCCGGGTTTATTGTATAAGGGATTCCTGTCACAAATTAAACGTACTGTCCTGATTTCACATTTTTGATATTTCAGTAGTATCGGCGTTGATATCTAGTCAGTCAGAACATATTCTTTCATGCTAGCAATGCCACGCGGCTCCGCACGCATTTATGAAGTAATTTTTCATCTCGTATTTTTATTTATACTCATATTTTATTATTTCTAAAAGTGTTATTGACAATCCTTGTATCCTATCAATTTATGAATGATATAAATTTCCGTACACGATATTTCATTAAAAGCGGTCAAGCTGTTTTTGAGTTAAATCCAGACATAAAAACAAAAGAGACAAAAAATGGTTTCATGTCATGGAATAGGAAATAGAAAAAAAAATGAACTACTACAATTAAACTGAACTAATTACTAAATTACATATTTATTTATTAAGATATATACTTATTTATCTTAATAAATACATACTTAATATAATTTTGGCACATGGGTTTTATTTAGTTTTAATTAATCCAGCACAAGACAATAAACATGTTTTAGTCGTAAAATCATTCTCAATATTAATATAACGATACTTGCGAATAGTTAGTAATAATTGTTATTACCACTTGTCTTATTCTTACGAGCATTTCTTATAGCCTGCACATAAAAAAATGTGATAATCTATTATTTATTTAGCCAAGTAATAGAAAAAAGCTATATTACTACTTCTCGCCAATAGACTAATTTCTAAATACATGTATCTCTTTCGGTGTTTTAAAAAAAGAAGAAAACACCTATGCAGATAAAGGTTGAATGTAAAACATTATATAAATAGGTACTAAACATCCAAATCGTTGGAGTCATTTCCGAGAAACCAATAACATATAATAGGTCTTTACCTATGAAATTGCCGTTCTGCAGTACTGGCCATTTCAAATCAAAATAATTTTTGTTTGGCTAAGAATTCTAATTTCAAATTAATTTTATTTTAAAAACATGGAATTCTTTTTCCAGAAGTAGTCATTTGTTTATTGATTAGTGTTACATTTTCATCGCATTTCTATCTTTTTTGTCATCATGGATACGTTAAAAATTCGAGTAATTATGGAATATGAGTACCGTCGTGGCATCAACGCGGCACAAGCGGCACGCAACATCAACGACGTTTACGGAGCTAACACTACAAACCAACGCACCACCTGTTATTGGTTTGCTCGCTTCCGTTCTGGGAATTTCGACCTGAAAAATGAACCTAGCGGTCGTCCGAAGACTTTGGTCGACAATGACGAATTAAAGGCGATTGTGGAAGCTGATAATACACAATCTACGGCTGAATTAGCAGCAGCTTTCGACGTTAGCGTCAAAACAATATTGGTCCATTAGCGTCAATTTGGCAAGGTAAAAAAGCTTGACAAATGGGTGCCCCACGAACTCAATGATCGCCAGCGTGAAGTACGCGTCGAGACGTGCATTGCACTGCTCAACAGACACACAAATGAAGGAATTTTGAACCGCATTGTTACCTGCGATGAAAAATGGATTCTGTTTGATAACCGCAAGCGCTCAGCAAGTTGGTTGGATCCTGGTTCAGCACCTAAACAATGCGCTAAACGAAAACTTACCCCTAGAAAAGTGATGGTCACTGTTTGGTGGTCTAGCGCCGGTGTGGTTCATCACAGCTTCTTACCAAACGGGGTGAACATTACTGCAGATGTGTACTGTGAAGAATTGAACACAATGATGGAGAAGCTGGCACATCTCCAACCAGCATTGGTCAATCGTTCGTCTCCGTTGCTCCTGCACGACAACGCGCGACCTCATACTGCACAGCAGACGGTCTCCGAGTTGCAAGAACTGGGGTTGGAAGTTCTCCGTCATCCGCCATACTCACCAGACCTTGCCCCTACAGACTACTACTTTTTCCAGAATTTTGATAACTCCTTGGCGGGAAAAAAATTCAATACCCGAAAGGCAGTACAAAATGCCTTTGCAGAATTTGTTGCCTCCCGTCCAGCTGATTTCTATAAGAAGGGCATCAATAAACTGCCACTGCGTTGGCAAAGATGCATTGATTTTATGGGTGATTACTTCGATTAATACAAATAAAAAATACATGAAAAAAATTCTTTAAATTTTTTCATACAAAACGGCAATTTCATAGGTAAAGCCCTAATATATACAAGACTTGCTCAATAACAATATTATTATTAGATATACCGAACTGCGTTACTTAATTCACATAATGCTAATACATAACAAAATGTAACAATTTGTTTTGTTTATACAACAAAATTTGAAGCCTTCTTTCTTAAATTCTCGCTTGAGTTTATCTTTTGAAAAAAGACTTGAAACATAAATATAACCTTTATAATTTTGTTTATAAAGAAAAAAACTTATGTTCTACCTAAAAACAGAGAAAAAACAGAAATTATGTGAGATTTAATCAAAAACTTAAATAAATTCTGAATTTTTCAAGTTTCAGTGTTACTTGTCGTAAAATCCCAAACAAGCTAAAGTTCTTTCACGTCGTTGCAGATGTAGTTTTTAATATTTACTAAAACAGTGTTAGATAATAAATAACTATAATAGAACACTTGATAGCACCTATTGTATCCACTACAAATGTGTATTATGCCGAACGTGACCTGTACCGAAAATTATCACCGATTCATATTAAGAGGTCAAAACTTCCATTAAAATAGTCGAACTTCCCTCTATAGGATTTGGACAAATGTGTTCAATAACTTCAATAAGTTGTGTCATAAGTTTATCGCGGTGATATTATCGTCCTGACACTTCATTCTATAACAACTCTATGAACGTGTCTCGTGAAACGTGGCGCACTATTACCCTACTAAACTATTGACACTTCTGATTCCCCTCTTGCCTGTCACCGTATTAAGCACTTTTCCACAACACAACTGTACAACGAATTGTTGCGGAATCGCGGTAATCAGTCTCAACTCGTGACGATACGCAGGTGGAAGAATAATCGTCTAGTGGGAGATCACCCGACGATAGCAGCACGGACTAACTATCTATATGACGAAATTCATTATCTCAGTACCATGACTCATCGTGACTGAGGATACAAATATTTCTTTGGAAAATTCTCTCTAATTCTGGCAGCCAGACTTGTGAAATACCTCCACTATACAAAAGATCGTAGCCAAATAACCTTGTGTTGCGTACCTGCGATGAGTAGGGTTTCTAAAGCTTCTTGAGGAAGTGGAGTATAAGGATGGTAATCCGCTAGTACTACCACTGGTGTTACAAGCGTTCATAGGCTACGGTAACCGCTTACCATCAGGCGGACCGTACGCTTGTTTACCAGTTTAGTAGTGTAAAAAATGTACTTAGATAAAGCGATAATATCGAAGCGATTTTCCTTTCGAATATCATTACCAGTAACAATATCGATTACATATTTTTTTTAATTTACAGCCCGACCCAGCGATATATTTTTGTTTCCGTTGCGAAATCAATCTGTTTACAGACTATTACCACTTTTGTACTATTTCTATATTTTATCGGAGACCCGGCCCCGTAAGGATATTTATTGGTGGTATGTAAGAGGTGTGTACCGTACCACCTTTAATCATAAATAATTTGGCATAATATTCTATCTGTACTGTGTTTGAAGCAAAGTAATTAATTATATTCTTATTTGTTAACTTTATAGCATTAGAAGTGGTTGGAGTTAAGCTCTTGAAGTCAACTATTCAATCATTTATAATTGATGAGACTGTTTTAATCACTTTAAAATTAAATCTTACTTTATTTTAACTTTGTAACTAAAAGTGATCCAAACAATATTAAGTAATCGGTTTAATAATCTACACAGAAAATTACGTTTACTTTCTTTTCTTTCACTCAGTAGTCGTTTTTAACGCCTTTGTATTTTTTTTTAGTTTTGTTATGGATCAAGGCTGCCCAAACTCAGGCCCGCGGGCCATTAAGATGCCCGTTCAAGGTATTTATATTTTTCCCGTCAACTGTTTTTAACTGATTTCCAAGTCCGGTGAAGCTGTAAAAGCCATCAGAGGCTCCAGGACCCCTAAGGCTAACAGTATAGTAAGTTCTAAAAAAAAAACTGACTTCAACAAAAGATGGGAGGTTATTCAATCCCTTTTTTTAAAATGTTCAGCCATAACTTTTTTGTTAGTGAAACGACTTAGATGATATTTTTTCGTTGGAAAGGGGATTCCTCAAGGGTAGTCCCATTTTAATTTCATTGGACTGGACCATCAGTTTTGAAGATACACCTGGGAACTTCACAAAATCTTTGAAGTTGGTTTTCTTTTTTGTTAAAAATTTCCTTGTGTTAAACTATCTTTGACTGAAAACTTTATTCATTTTAATTTTAATAGACACCTATTTTATACCTGAATCTATCATGATTATAAACAAGTGTTATTCACTAGGTGGCCCGCCAACTAACATAGTTTCTTAATTATGACTCATCTACAAAATTAATTTGGCAGCCTTTTAATAGATGAATTTTTATGTAAATCTAAGAACTACACTTCATTTTAGATACGAGGCGGGAGTTTTATTTGGTTAGTGTTGTTAATTTGAATATAATTATAAGCTTTCAATATTTTCCCCCATATACTGTAATTTTGGCAGCATATACATGATATAGTTTAAATATTTTGAACAATTCAATGTGGTGTAATAGAAAACTCAAACTTCGAGTTGATTTAAAATTTGCCTACAAAGTTGTGGATTACAATATAATTTACTACAACGCGATTTTACCATGTTGAATAAATTGACAATAGTTTAGACCTTAAAGAAGATAAAACCCAAAGCTAAACAAACTAAACAAAACCAAATATTATCGAATTCGAATTACAAAATACTTCCTCGAAAACAAAACAGTGATACCGGACGTTCGTGAATGCTTCTGCGACGGCAGTAGTAGAAAGAAAATTCAACAAAAGACGGGTTACCTAATTCGAATGTATATTTTTTTTATGGAAGTTCAGCCACAACTTCTTTATTTATGAACCGATTTAGGTGATTATTTTGTCGTTGGAAAGGGTGTTCTCATTTTAATTTCATTGGCATTGGACCTTCAACTTCGAAGATACACCGAGGAACTCTTCAAAATAATTGAAGTTGGGTTTCTGTTTGATAAAAATTGTGTCATAAGAGATTTCAGTTGAATTTTTACTTCTTACTTTTTACCGAATTATTTTATGAACTTTTCATTATTTTGTGAATAAAATCATCTTTTTTTCATATCATATCATAATTTTTTACTTTTCATTACCTGTCTCCAGTTCCGGGATTATATCGGGATCCCGGGATTATCATTCGAATCCTTTCGTCATTGGCCAATTGATAGGCTATAAGAGTTTTCGATATTGCTTTTTAAAAAACGTACAAAAAGGGATTTCAAAATAAAATTGTTTACTCTTGACCGATTTTGATAAAATTTTGTATACAGGAAGCGTAAGATATTTCATGAATGATGGGCTATGAGAATTTTCAATAACGCTTTTAGAAATCGTAAAAAAAGGAAGGCCCTAAGAAGGCACTTATGAACGTCAAAGCACTACTACCGGTTTGGAAAATATCCCGAACATCGAGAAGAACCGGTAATAAACTCGATCGGGTTTATCTTTTTTTGTTAATGTACAAATGTTAATATAACAGGTACAATAATAATAATTTAGTGGATGCACAGAGAGGGAGTCACTTCCAGACATCACTATCATTCACTTAATGATCCACCTAAAAATAACCTTTTGACAGTAAAGCCCGCTTGACATGGACCTTAAACTTGTTGTCCGGCAAATTAGTATTGTGCTTCGGAATCTTGTTACCTAACACTATTACCTAAAAAAAAATTATTAGTCTTACTAAGTCTAACAATCGAATCCTCGCCTCGAACGTTCTTTTTTAATCTTTACTTCGGACTTCATTTAGTACTGAGGTAACTTAATTCGAAAGTTTATAATATTTAAGTCTTAGTATTAATATATATTTATTAATTAAATTCTTTTATTTGCTGAACATAGAATAACTTTTTTGTTTATAAACCAATTTGGATTATTCTTTTTTTTGTTGGATAGCGGATATCTCAAGGGCGGTGCCATTTTAATTTCATTGGCATTGAATCTTCAACTTCGAAGATATACAAGGGAACTCTTCAAAACCATAGAGTTTATGTATAGTCTATGTATCGTGGCTATACAGTGTGTAGTGTATAGTCTACGTGATGACTGTTATTATTATTCATGTAAATAGCTGTTTCTTTGTATATTATTATAATATATTTTTATAAATCATTGTAAATAAAGGTGTTAAGATAATTTTGTAAAGTAGTTTTTTTTTTATCATTGAACTTGAAATTAATATTTTATAATAAGGAACTTCGGTCCTATATGTTAGCCCACGACACCACACGGTTTTTTTTACGGACATACATTAAGTTATTGAAGATGTGTTGGGAGTGCAAAGTTAAAATACTAAATTCCTGGAACTTGTTCTTTAGTGATTCGCTGGGTCTCATATTGTAAATTGTTCGAACTGCTCGCTTTTGTAATATAAATATGGTATCTACCTCAGTTGCTGAACCCTACAGCAAAATATCGTAAGACATTAAGCTATGAATAATCGAATGAATAATCGCTAATTTCAGGAACGACTAGTTCAAATGGACAAAATAATGTTAATGTTGGATAGCCTATTTATCGACAAGGCTAAATAACATCACGCTACCAACAATAGGAACGGAGCATCAATAAAAATGTTGCAAAAACGGGAGAAATTGATTCCTTTTGAGAACTTCCATTAGGTGAGGCAGGCGAAGTTGCACGGGTCAGCTATTGCTTATATACATCTGAATACTTCTGTTTGAGGACATAGTGGGAACTATTTGATGTACAATGAAAAAAAAATCAAAAAGCATACTGTATTACTATAGAATATACTTTGACATTTGAAATTCCTTTTTTTTTCAATTATATTTTTTTCTTTTCAGTGCAGAAATAATAGTTGTTTTACGATGTTGTATAAAATTTCAAGCGAATGCGCACCCAGTGGGTTACTACTCGTAATAAATAAAATAAAAGTGAATTGAAATTCATAGGCTCCACGAATTCGTAATGTCGCCGTAATGACGATACACGATTTTCATTTCATTTTACGTATGTCCCACGTTGTACATAGTATATATATATATATATATATATGTAATTGGTTTCTCGGAAACGGCTCCAATGATTTGGATGAAACTTTGCATTTAGATAATGTTTTACATTCCAAATTTACTTATATATGTGTTTTTTGTTTTATAAGACAGCCCAGATATTTGTCTATTAAATCGCAGTTAACTTTAACAAAAATTATACATTCCTTGGATTGTAAGTATTACTTTTTATGTACCTATGATACAACATTTTTATTCGAAAGGAAAACTTGTTATCCTGCACTTATTTTACAACAACATGGCATGATATAGTTTATTGTGTGTAGTACAGAATAGCCGCAATAAGGAACTACACTATTACAAAATAAATCTCTTGTGTCCCTGGCAAAATTCGTATACTGGTACAGGAATTTTGGCAGAAAACGTAGATGGGGTTTTTGCCGTAAGTAGCTTCCATTCTTCTTGCCTTCACTCGCATGAGCGCGACCTTTTCATTTTATAGTGCCTTTGATCAGAACAAACGAAGAGTAAAATTTATTATTTCGAAAAACGTTATCCACCCTGTCCAAAGTGTGGTTGTTAGTTTATTTACCCATAGATCAAGGTAAATTATAGTTAAACTAATATATTCCAATGAGATTATTTCTGTTTCATGAATCAAACGTATTAAATGAAAAATACTCTAACAAGCTGGGTCCTACCGATTTCACCCGTGATAAATTTATTATACCGATTCTCCTGTCAAACGTTGTTCTCACTTTCCATACTTAACAACAATTTGCCAGTTTGTCAGATTTCTTGAGGTACATGGTTACTGCTCCTCTCGTTAGGGTCGTAGCGTGGAAATATATAGCCTATAACCGTCCTCAATAAACATGCTATAAAATGCAAAAATATTTTTTCTCAATTCTGACTGAACTAGCAGTACCAGATCAGCGTGTTCAAACAAAAAAGAAATCACTTGAGATTTAAAATATTATGGTATATACATATACAATATACGTATCACCAATGCTCGGAAGTCAAAATTACGTTAGCTGTGTAGCATGGAGCATCAGATAACATGTCTTTATTGCTATCTGACGCATGCTTGTAAACAGATGGAGTCAAAATTAGCAGGAATAAAATTATTTCGGTTTTACTCTTATTTCATATAATAATATAGACCTGAGGTTCCCAAAGTATTTTTAACGCACCTCCCTAACCTACTGCCTAGAATGATAATGACCGCACACCTTCGGTCCAGCAAGCGATAGCAAGTAAACTCGCCACGCAACTGTTATATTAAAAAAAAACTTTATTTTAAACCAGTCATTTTATACTAACCGTATTATGCTCATAAACACAGGAAACTAATTGCAAGGTAAAAAATCCTAAACCAACAATTGCAGGGAGGCATATCTAATGATAAAGCACATAATACTGTACAGTAGGCAAAAATAATGTAAATTGTGTAATGAAATGATTTTATCATAATATTAATACGTGAGAAGAAAACTTCGGACACTGTAACAGCTTAAGGTAGGATAATGGTGTTTGGTATGTATTTTGGACTTACGGAATTGAATGCACCGTCACTAAATGAGCACTCACTTTCTTCATTTAATATTGTTAATTTTTCTATCTTTTTTATTGAATTGACCGGAGCACTCGCGAGGCCATTTATTGTTCTGTAGATTTTTTAACCACCTTCCCGTCGATGATTGATTGTTTCTCTCACGCTAGAGGGCGCGAGTGAGTCTTGTGTTGCGCGGTCCCGCGTGGCGCTGTCCGCGGCTCACTGACGGGAGATTTTAATGTCGAAGGTAAAGAATTAAGCTTTTTTTTTTTTTTTTTTTTTTTTTTTTTTTTTTTTTTTTTTTTTTTTTTTTTTTTTTTTTTTTTAGAACTGACTACACTGTTAGCCTTAGGGCCCTAAAGCCGCTGCGGCTTTTACAGCTTCACCGGACTTGGGGGCGAGCGCAGAGGGCACTCAGCCACGAAAGTTTTTTGGACGACTCGCACGAGGGTGCCAAAGTGGCCGGACCTCGGCTCGGGCGGTCGTCGCGTTCGCAAATAGGTCGCGATCTATTCGAATCCCTACACCTACGATTCGAGCTAACTAAATATACACATAGGCACGTTCCCTTCCTCCTGGGAGGAAGGAAGGAACCGTGCGTATGTGTATTCAATAATCGGAATGTTTCTACACTAACTAGCGCTAACTAACTAGCGTAAAAAAAGAAAAAAAAAGGTCCCTCACAGAACCTATGTACCTGTGTGGTGTGCACGTGTGTATGTTCATACGTGTGTAGTGTTGTATGTAGGTAGCTAAGTGATGCACGTACAGTGTCACTTGTATCGCGCGGGCGGTTGCCTGACCCAAGGGTTTCACACCGAGGAACGGACCTAGGCTTGGGTTACCGCTAGAGAGGGTGGACGTGACGGGTGTGCTGGAGCGAAATTGACCGCCCGCCCTCTGCGGAGAGAACGGTGGTTTCGCGGGCGTGGGCGCTGGCACGCTCTGTTTGGAGAGACGGATGTGTAATATTTATTCGAATTTTCGATGTGATCGTCGGGATCAATAAAAATATTGCGCGGCCGGCGTTTGCATCGGATGTCCGTGGGTGCCGGAACATAAGTGGCGGCTGTTTTTATTAACGGATTCGCGTGGTTCGACGCGGTGTCGAAATACGAACGGGAGAGCTGTTTAACGTAGGCATGTATCGAAGGAAGCTCCATATCTCTATGGAGATCTACGCTTCGAACATACCACGGGGCCCCGGTGAGACGATAGAGGAACCTATTCTGTATCGATTGTAACCGTTTGAAACTCGACTCGGACATATGTGCGAACACGGCGCAACTGTATGTCAAAATTGGTCGAATACACGTCTTGTAGAGCGTGAGCTTATGTCGCGTGGACATTTTACTCACCGAACACAACAGAGGATGCAACCGGCCCAGGACCCACGCGGCCCTGTTCCTAACCTTACGGATGTGGGGTCTAAAAGAGAGCCTACTATCTAGGGTTACCCCTAGATATTTGGTCTCTCTTACATACGGAATCGGATTATCGTAGAGCTTAACAGGTTTAAGCTTCCACGGTATCTGTGACGAATCCGCATCGAAGAGCATCGCGGCGCTCTTCGAGGGATTAACGGCTATACGCCACTCGTTAAACCACTTCCCGAGAGTGGTCACGGAGCGTTGGACTTTGTGTCTGAGGTGGGATCTATTCCTATCTGAGGCATATAAGACTGTATCGTCAGCGTATAGCCCTACCTCGACCTCCGGGAGTCGAGGTAGGTCACTGACGTACAGGTTAAATAGGCTAGGAGCCAGGATCGAACCTTGGGGAACGCCTGAGCGTATTGGACGGGGCGTGGACAATTCACCTTCCACTCTATAGCGAAAGGTGCGATCTGTTAGATAGTCGCGAATTATTTTAATTAGCCTATCGGGGACTTCAAAGTGATACAACTTGTAGATCAATCCCTCGTGCCAGACCTTATCGAAGGCCTTGGCAACGTCGAAAAAGACCGCAAGTGTACGGCGGGGTTTATATAATTCAGCAAAATTAAATGCAACGTGCTCCGTGAGGCGGTGCACTTGATGAGTGCAAGAATATCTAGCACGGAAACCGAATTGCTCAGGCGGATAGAGGTCTTTCTCCTCTATTACTGACTTGAGACGGTTCAGAAGGATCCGCTCGTACATTTTCCCTAAAGTATTTAGGAGACTGATCGGGCGATAGCTGTCGGGAAGCGACGCGCTCTTGCCGGGCTTACGGATACCTATGACTATGGCCTTTTTCCAGGCGGCTGGAAAATGGCAGTGGGCTATGGCTACATTGAAGATGCAGACCAAAAGAGCTATGAGGCGATCGGGAAGAAGTCTAAGTACTTCATTCCTGATCCCGTCGGGACCTGGTGCTTTTCTAAGCTTAAGGCTTTTTATAATGGAAAGAACCTCCTCAGACGTGACTGGGGACAGGGAGTCTGTCGCGGGGAGCTTATCCAGCTCCCGCACGCATCCATCGATACCCTCGACCCGGTCGGTATTTGCATCGACACTGTTCGGAGAGCACTGGCTCTCCAAACAAGTGGCGAGGCACTCCGCCTTGTCGCTGCTATCGAAGGCGAGCGGTATACCGGGACCCCTCTCGAGGGGGGGCATAAGATAAGAAGCCTCTATTTTGAGGCTGTGAGCTAATTTCCAGTAAGCCAGATGCGACGGCCTTAGCCCTTCGACGAGGGCGTCCCATCTGTGACTTCTGAGTTCTAATATACGGGCTCTAACCGATCTTTGAAGTGCGCGTAAACGTGCGCGGTTTTCCTCGGTCGGATAGTGGTCGTGCGCACGAGTCGCCGCGTTCTTTTCCGTCAACAACGCCCGCACGTCGGCAGGGAGTACGAAGCGGCGATCGCTCGCCTCTTCGACCTCTCTCGAGGCCTCTCCGATGCCGGCCTGCAGGTGGTCGACCAGGGAATCGATCGCGAGATCTACGTCCGCAACGGACCCCAATACGTCCGGGATCCTATCTAAGTTGGACGAGGACGGCCTGTCCGCAAGATAATGTTTTAGCTTGGCATAGTCAACCACTTGGACCGAAGGAGGGCTAGAGTCGTCTGGTTGACCTAGCTGCATGATGACCGGACGGTGGTCGGAGTCGAGCTCGTGTACGACCCGAATGAGTCGTAACCGAAGCGCGATACCTTTAATGAGAGCTACATCAAGCACTGTCGGCATACAGTTGTCTTGAAAGTGGGTGGGAGTGGGTGGCGCTATGACATCAAAGTTTAGCACGTTCGTTAGCTCTTCGAGTTTAACCCCATTACTGGAGTCTCTCCAATTGCCAAACGAAGTGTGTCCACAATTGAGGTCACCCGCTATAATGACCGATTCACCGAGCGAAAGTAGCTTTTCTAGGTCAGACCTGAGAGGCTCTTTCCTCGGCGAGAGATAAACTGAGACTAACGTTATGGACGGGTGGTCGGTCATTCCTAGTCTACACACGGATACTTCCATATTGGTAAGTATCGGAGGATCTACCGGCGTACAATATAACGATCGTTTGTAATAAATGAGAGTGCCGCCCCCGCGGCCGGCCCGGTCATTTCTTACAATATTGTAGTTCGCGATTTTTGGATCACGTTTAGCACGCTTTAAGAGCGTCTCCTGCACTAAAAGAACATCTACTTGGTGATCTTTAAGAAAGGTCGCGACGAGATCACGCTGCGGAAGTAGGCTTCGCGCGTTAAAAAATGAAAGATTTAACGCTTTCGGTTTAAACTTAGCCATTGAAAGGCCCTAATTTTTATTACTACTCGCCTCGCGATCGAGACGTTGTAGTGTCTCTACGAGGCGGGGGAACGCGCAAGCGGTCTTGATGAGACCGAAGCGCTCCAAATGGTCATTGTATTCGATGAGCTCGCGGATATCGTGCTCGCGGGTGAGCAGTATCATTAGGTCGTTACTATTGACGACAGTGTTAGCGGGCGCGCGGGGCGCAGGAGCGCGGGGCGCGGGAATATCCATAGCCATAAGGGGCTGTGGATTGGGGCGGCGGGGGCCCCATGCGTTCTGCGATGAACGCACGGGTTGCGGTTGCACCACGCAGGGTGCGGAGGGGCCGGCGGCGGCCGGGAGCTGGCGCGGGACCGGCAGCGCGGGAAATTCCCCTGACGCCAGCAGGGGTTGCGCTTTGATGGCTGAGGCGGGGGGCGCCGCCTGGGGGGCCGCCTGCCTCTGTGTACGTGGCCGCGTGGTACGCGGGGCCTTGGGGCAACCGCGATAATTCGCGGGATGCCCCTCCTCCCCGCATAACACGCAGCTCGGGGGGACGACGGAGTCACGCTCGCGCGTGCACTCCCGTGTGGGTGGTCCTCTCGGCACTTTACGCACCGCGGACGAGAATGACAGTTACGGGCAGCGTGCCCAAAGAATTAAGCTTGTTCAGACACCTTTTTAAGCGTATTGCGTGCACGGAAGTCTGTGAGATTTGGCATGATTATAAAGTTTATACCTATGGAGAAGGAGTGCAGAAAGCTAAAATTTATCTATACTATCTGTTATTAATATACTATATTAAATAATTTAATACTGCGAATCCTAACGGGACCAGCGCCATTGAACGTAGACCCAGGTTCATACTGCAAACGTCAAACAGGAAATTGTCTATATTATTATTAAAAAGTCGCTGGTCCAATTTCGATCATAGGGCGACCGCTAGTATACATAATAGGCTCACACGAATAAGATATTTGCTACATGACTGTAGTACACTCGATGGGAAGTACTTACATTAAATAACGGTTAGATATTACTAAAAGACAATTAACCTTCGTTACTCAATACTGTTGATTGATTGTCCGTTAATTCTAATAGATTCAAAATAAAACGCTTGTCTTCAAATTCAGGGGCCGCTGAAGGCTAGGTAGAACTCTTTAGGCGTTCGTGGTTACTAGTGGTAACCAGTGGTTACAATGGTCAAATACAACGACAAATTCTTTGATTCTAATTTTACATGATTTTCATGTTTAGACCCAAACCCGTTTGAAATCATTAATTTTTTATTTTAAATAGAAATCTTTTCATGTCTGTTAGATATCACAGACAGAAAAAAATTAAAGCTCAAAAAGATGTTAAAATCTCCCACCTAAATGGTTTGATCATCGACTTCATCCTTATGGGGAGGACTAAAGTAAAATTACTGTATACATTTCAATTTATTTACCATCTCATTCGAAGAGAACCAAGAGGATAGCATTATTGAATTGACCGGAGCACTCGCGAGGCCATTTATTGTTCTGTAGATTTTTTAACCACCTTCCCGTCGATGATTGATTGTTTCTCTCACGCTAGAGGGCGCGAGTGAGTCTTGTGTTGCGCGGTCCCGCGTGGCGCTGTCCGCGGCTCACTGACGGGAGATTTTAATGTCGAAGGTAAAGAATTAAGCTTTTTTTTTTTTTTTTTTTTTTTTTTTTTTTTTTTTTTTTTTTTTTTTTTTTTTTTTTTTTTTTTAGAACTGACTACACTGTTAGCCTTAGGGCCCTAAAGCCGCTGCGGCTTTTACAGCTTCACCGGACTTGGGGCGAGCGCAGAGGGCACTCAGCCACGAAAGTTTTTTGGACGACTCGCACGAGGGTGCCAAAGTGGCCGGACCTCGGCTCGGGCGGTCGTCGCGTTCGCAAATAGGTCGCGATCTATTCGAATCCCTACACCTACGATTCGAGCTAACTAAATATACACATAGGCACGTTCCCTTCCTCCTGGGAGGAAGGAAGGAACCGTGCGTATGTGTATTCAATAATCGGAATGTTTCTACACTAACTAGCGCTAACTAACTAGCGTAAAAAAAGAAAAAAAAAGGTCCCTCACAGAACCTATGTACCTGTGTGGTGTGCACGTGTGTATGTTCATACGTGTGTAGTGTTGTATGTAGGTAGCTAAGTGATGCACGTACAGTGTCACTTGTATCGCGCGGGCGGTTGCCTGACCCAAGGGTTTCACACCGAGGAACGGACCTAGGCTTGGGTTACCGCTAGAGAGGGTGGACGTGACGGGTGTGCTGGAGCGAAATTGACCGCCCGCCCTCTGCGGAGAGAACGGTGGTTTCGCGGGCGTGGGCGCTGGCACGCTCTGTTTGGAGAGACGGATGTGTAATATTTATTCGAATTTTCGATGTGATCGTCGGGATCAATAAAAATATTGCGCGGCCGGCGTTTGCATCGGATGTCCGTGGGTGCCGGAACATAAGTGGCGGCTGTTTTTATTAACGGATTCGCGTGGTTCGACGCGGTGTCGAAATACGAACGGGAGAGCTGTTTAACGTAGGCATGTATCGAAGGAAGCTCCATATCTCTATGGAGATCTACGCTTCGAACATACCACGGGGCCCCGGTGAGACGATAGAGGAACCTATTCTGTATCGATTGTAACCGTTTGAAACTCGACTCGGACATATGTGCGAACACGGCGCAACTGTATGTCAAAATTGGTCGAATACACGTCTTGTAGAGCGTGAGCTTATGTCGCGTGGACATTTTACTCACCGAACACAACAGAGGATGCAACCGGCCCAGGACCCACGCGGCCCTGTTCCTAACCTTACGGATGTGGGGTCTAAAAGAGAGCCTACTATCTAGGGTTACCCCTAGATATTTGGTCTCTCTTACATACGGAATCGGATTATCGTAGAGCTTAACAGGTTTAAGCTTCCACGGTATCTGTGACGAATCCGCATCGAAGAGCATCGCGGCGCTCTTCGAGGGATTAACGGCTATACGCCACTCGTTAAACCACTTCCCGAGAGTGGTCACGGAGCGTTGGACTTTGTGTCTGAGGTGGGATCTATTCCTATCTGAGGCATATAAGACTGTATCGTCAGCGTATAGCCCTACCTCGACCTCCGGGAGTCGAGGTAGGTCACTGACGTACAGGTTAAATAGGCTAGGAGCCAGGATCGAACCTTGGGGAACGCCTGAGCGTATTGGACGGGGCGTGGACAATTCACCTTCCACTCTATAGCGAAAGGTGCGATCTGTTAGATAGTCGCGAATTATTTTAATTAGCCTATCGGGGACTTCAAAGTGATACAACTTGTAGATCAATCCCTCGTGCCAGACCTTATCGAAGGCCTTGGCAACGTCGAAAAAGACCGCAAGTGTACGGCGGGGTTTATATAATTCAGCAAAATTAAATGCAACGTGCTCCGTGAGGCGGTGCACTTGATGAGTGCAAGAATATCTAGCACGGAAACCGAATTGCTCAGGCGGATAGAGGTCTTTCTCCTCTATTACTGACTTGAGACGGTTCAGAAGGATCCGCTCGTACATTTTCCCTAAAGTATTTAGGAGACTGATCGGGCGATAGCTGTCGGGAAGCGACGCGCTCTTGCCGGGCTTACGGATACCTATGACTATGGCCTTTTTCCAGGCGGCTGGAAAATGGCAGTGGGCTATGGCTACATTGAAGATGCAGACCAAAAGAGCTATGAGGCGATCGGGAAGAAGTCTAAGTACTTCATTCCTGATCCCGTCGGGACCTGGTGCTTTTCTAAGCTTAAGGCTTTTTATAATGGAAAGAACCTCCTCAGACGTGACTGGGGACAGGGAGTCTGTCGCGGGGAGCTTATCCAGCTCCCGCACGCATCCATCGATACCCTCGACCCGGTCGGTATTTGCATCGACACTGTTCGGAGAGCACTGGCTCTCCAAACAAGTGGCGAGGCACTCCGCCTTGTCGCTGCTATCGAAGGCGAGCGGTATACCGGGACCCCTCTCGAGGGGGGGCATAAGATAAGAAGCCTCTATTTTGAGGCTGTGAGCTAATTTCCAGTAAGCCAGATGCGACGGCCTTAGCCCTTCGACGAGGGCGTCCCATCTGTGACTTCTGAGTTCTAATATACGGGCTCTAACCGATCTTTGAAGTGCGCGTAAACGTGCGCGGTTTTCCTCGGTCGGATAGTGGTCGTGCGCACGAGTCGCCGCGTTCTTTTCCGTCAACAACGCCCGCACGTCGGCAGGGAGTACGAAGCGGCGATCGCTCGCCTCTTCGACCTCTCTCGAGGCCTCTCCGATGCCGGCCTGCAGGTGGTCGACCAGGGAATCGATCGCGAGATCTACGTCCGCAACGGACCCCAATACGTCCGGGATCCTATCTAAGTTGGACGAGGACGGCCTGTCCGCAAGATAATGTTTTAGCTTGGCATAGTCAACCACTTGGACCGAAGGAGGGCTAGAGTCGTCTGGTTGACCTAGCTGCATGATGACCGGACGGTGGTCGGAGTCGAGCTCGTGTACGACCCGAATGAGTCGTAACCGAAGCGCGATACCTTTAATGAGAGCTACATCAAGCACTGTCGGCATACAGTTGTCTTGAAAGTGGGTGGGAGTGGGTGGCGCTATGACATCAAAGTTTAGCACGTTCGTTAGCTCTTCGAGTTTAACCCCATTACTGGAGTCTCTCCAATTGCCAAACGAAGTGTGTCCACAATTGAGGTCACCCGCTATAATGACCGATTCACCGAGCGAAAGTAGCTTTTCTAGGTCAGACCTGAGAGGCTCTTTCCTCGGCGAGAGATAAACTGAGACTAACGTTATGGACGGGTGGTCGGTCATTCCTAGTCTACACACGGATACTTCCATATTGGTAAGTATCGGAGGATCTACCGGCGTACAATATAACGATCGTTTGTAATAAATGAGAGTGCCGCCCCCGCGGCCGGCCCGGTCATTTCTTACAATATTGTAGTTCGCGATTTTTGGATCACGTTTAGCACGCTTTAAGAGCGTCTCCTGCACTAAAAGAACATCTACTTGGTGATCTTTAAGAAAGGTCGCGACGAGATCACGCTGCGGAAGTAGGCTTCGCGCGTTAAAAAATGAAAGATTTAACGCTTTCGGTTTAAACTTAGCCATTGAAAGGCCCTAATTTTTATTACTACTCGCCTCGCGATCGAGACGTTGTAGTGTCTCTACGAGGCGGGGGAACGCGCAAGCGGTCTTGATGAGACCGAAGCGCTCCAAATGGTCATTGTATTCGATGAGCTCGCGGATATCGTGCTCGCGGGTGAGCAGTATCATTAGGTCGTTACTATTGACGACAGTGTTAGCGGGCGCGCGGGGCGCAGGAGCGCGGGGCGCGGGAATATCCATAGCCATAAGGGGCTGTGGATTGGGGCGGCGGGGGCCCCATGCGTTCTGCGATGAACGCACGGGTTGCGGTTGCACCACGCAGGGTGCGGAGGGGCCGGCGGCGGCCGGGAGCTGGCGCGGGACCGGCAGCGCGGGAAATTCCCCTGACGCCAGCAGGGGTTGCGCTTTGATGGCTGAGGCGGGGGGCGCCGCCTGGGGGGCCGCCTGCCTCTGTGTACGTGGCCGCGTGGTACGCGGGGCCTTGGGGCAACCGCGATAATTCGCGGGATGCCCCTCCTCCCCGCATAACACGCAGCTCGGGGGGACGACGGAGTCACGCTCGCGCGTGCACTCCCGTGTGGGGTGGTCCTCTCGGCACTTTACGCACCGCGGACGAGAATGACAGTTACGGGCAGCGTGCCCAAAGAATTAAGCTTGTTCAGACACCTTTTTAAGCGTATTGCGTGCACGGAAGTCTGTGAGATTTGGCATGATTATAAAGTTTATACCTATGGAGAAGGAGTGCAGAAAGCTAAAATTTATCTATACTATCTGTTATTAATATACTATATTAAATAATTTAATACTGCGAATCCTAACGGGACCAGCGCCATTGAACGTAGACCCAGGTTCATACTGCAAACGTCAAACAGGAAATTGTCTATATTATTATTAAAAAGTCGCTGGTCCAATTTCGATCATAGGGCGACCGCTAGTATACATAATAGGCTCACACGAATAAGATATTTGCTACATGACTGTAGTACACTCGATGGGAAGTACTTACATTAAATAACGGTTAGATATTACTAAAAGACAATTAACCTTCGTTACTCAATACTGTTGATTGATTGTCCGTTAATTCTAATAGATTCAAAATAAAACGCTTGTCTTCAAATTCAGGGGCCGCTGAAGGCTAGGTAGAACTCTTTAGGCGTTCGTGGTTACTAGTGGTAACCAGTGGTTACAATGGTCAAATACAACGACAAATTCTTTGATTCTAATTTTACATGATTTTCATGTTTAGACCCAAACCCGTTTGAAATCATTAATTTTTTATTTTAAATAGAAATCTTTTCATGTCTGTTAGATATCACAGACAGAAAAAAATTAAAGCTCAAAAAGATGTTAAAATCTCCCACCTAAATGGTTTGATCATCGACTTCATCCTTATGGGGAGGACTAAAGTAAAATTACTGTATACATTTCAATTTATTTACCATCTCATTCGAAGAGAACCAAGAGGATAGCATTATAAGTACCAAAGTACTTTTTACTTAACGAGACTACCAAACAAAGTAACTTTGAAGCGAGCTTTTTTAATACGTAGGTAATTAACAATTTTTATCTTCCGTATTACAGAACAGCCTTTATTTAAGCTTTTACCCACCGTATAAATAAGATAGGTAGGTACCTATCTTAGGTATCTATTTACTAATAACAGGTAGGTCTTGTTATTAGCAAATTGAATTTTCTTGTAAATGTTTTATGTAATTAAGAAATAATATTTTTTTAAATATTTTAAGGTTGTGGTTAATGATTTTCCATTATCATCAGACATTGATTAATTTAATAAATAAGTTATAAAAATAAAGCAATTAAATAATACAAGCCATTGTATTTGTTTCCCAATAATTATTTAATTGTTTTATTTACTGATGGCAACAACTCTGGCTAAATCTCAGCACCGACATCTGACATACAAGTTTACCTAGTTTAGGTGGTAGTGAACATCTTATTGTAAAACTAGCTGTGCCCGCAACTGTGCTCGTGTGGAATACAGAATGCTGTCAATCGGGAACTCGTGAGAATCGTGCTACCCTGCTCCCGGTTATTTTAAAGACAAAAATGCATATTGTGGGTGATCCTTAGGAAATAGACATATGCTCTTACTGACTTTTTGTAGGTATTTTTAATGTCTACAATTATGTAGTACCTACATTAATTTGATATATCACTTGGTTTACTTAGCGTAAGCCATTTATTTAAGCGCCCGAATTGATTCACCAAGACCAGTTTTTTTTAATTTGCTGGGACACTAATTATTTTTATAAAATAAAAGTAGCATAGGTTACTCTTTATAACATCAGCTAATTGCCTGTGAAAGTCCCTTCAAATCGGGCCAACCGTTTCGGAGATTACGAGGAACAAACACAACCAAAAATTAAAAGAAATAATGTTTTTTTTTTCTTGTTATAAGTACCTACTATATATAATTTCATAAGCATTTAATAACTTTGCTCCTGTGGAGGGCATATGCCAATTTTTTCCATAGACTTGTGTGACCTTAAGAGCCAAAGGGTTAATAGTAAAAAGCTGTTATTTTAACATTACAAACAGACACTCCAATTTTATTTGTTTGACACAACAACTTGTCACTTTGTTAATCCAATTTTTTTTACTGTAACTTTTTAATTTTTGTAATTTATGGCGAATAAAAATTATTATTATTATTAATTATTTTAATTTACATACTAATAACTTATTGTATTGCTTTAACGCGCTGTATTCAAATACTTTCATCATCAGTAATCGATGTCAGATTTTCTGATGTAGAAATCCATCCAAAAATAATTCACAGTCCAATCATGCGTTCAATAACACGTTTTAATTATCGTACGTCGTACAACCCACACCAAAGATAATTTTTTATTAGTTCTCTCGCCTGAAATATTTCGTAAATATATTTTTATCGTGTCATATATAAACGTTTATTGGTTTACAAACGGGTTCACCGAAGTAACAATTGCATGGATATAAAAATTGTCGAAAATCTAGCAATCATATAATATTTTATTTCATAAACTGTACTCGGATAAAGTCTTTATGTGTTTATGGAAAATCTTGTTAAATACCTACTTATAACTGTTCCTGGGCAAATGGTAAAAATTTATTTGGTAAATTTTTATTTTAAGTCTTTTTACATACATATCTTGTACACTAGGTACACCTGGACTCTTCTTCACGCAAATGTAGAAACAAAAATTTCCGCAACCAAAAACCGCTTGTAATGTGTGTTTTTTACAGTTTATCTTCTTCATTTTTTGTTATTTCAACTTTCCTAAAAGGAAGTTAGTATAAGCCGAATGTTTATCTAAGTATGCAAAGTGTTTGATCAAAACTCTCAAAATCAATATGCCGATAAACCATCTTATTGTTTGAACGAGTATGCTAACATTTATGTTTAGTTCTATGCTTAATATTGATACATAAAACAAAACCATGGTTATTACGCAGTAGGTATTCCTCGTGGGAACTGATCTATATTAATAAATCTGTAGCGACATCTCTCGCCACAACTGACGCATCCTACATCGCGATATAGAAATTAACCGAACAATTGAGTATATATACAAGAACCCGACAACAACCGTTGGGCAGCTGCCCGCCAGATATTAACACCCGTCTGGTCCGAGGATCCTTCCTTTTCTATGGCGGATGAAGAACTTTACTCTCTGTTCCTCACTTTCGCTAAAAATCTGTAGTTCTGTCTGTACAGTAAATTTATCGACCAAATTTCCTGATTTCATACTATATGAATTATACTGATCATGAATATGCTATTAAAGAATGTTTGTATGTCTGTCTGTTTGAATGTCCGTGTTTAACTCAAAAACGACTTGACTGATTTCCTATGAAATTTTGTATTGAATTTTCAATATTAC
Source organism: Saturnia japonica (assembly GCA_033032175.1). NCBI lineage: Eukaryota > Metazoa > Arthropoda > Insecta > Lepidoptera > Saturniidae > Saturnia > Saturnia japonica. The sequence continues at coordinate 12,462,089 of CM065305.1, forward strand.
TTCTAGAAATCTTAAAAAAGGAGAATTTCCAAAAATAAATATTTTCGGTAATTCTTAACCGATTTTGTACACGAGAAGTATCAGCCATTATATGAATGATGGGCTATGAGAATTTTCAATAAAACTTTTAGGATTCGTAAAAATACAAAAAATTAAAATTTCATATCTTCTTAACCAATTTTCATGAAACTGTACACAGGAAGTACATATAAGTCATTCCATAATTGATAAGCATAAGGGATTGTCAAAATATTTTTAAAATAAAAAAGGAAAACACAAAATTTAATTTGTAACGCATTGTAAATTGTTAGGCTAGAAAAATCGTTAAAAATAATATCAGAAATATGTGAAAAAAAAAGAAAATTAATAATTCCTCAACCAATTATGATGAAAATTGTCCACAGGAAGTACATGGCATTTTTCAATTGATAGATTATTTAAATTGTCAATAATATGATTAAAAATAAAATTAGGGGATGTAAATAATTACTACGTAGTAACAAACGCACGGAGCCGCGAGCACACCACTAGTAATATAAATTTAACATTAAAAAATCCAAATCTGTTTTTTTTTTTTAATAGGTATTGATTTTAATGATTAATCTGTAATAATGGATAGGTTTCTCATAAAAAAGAAACTGTATAGTTAATGATAATAATTATCATACACCTTTAAATATTAAATATCCGACCGACCGAGGTGCGCTCGATGTTTTAAAGAGAAAGAAAAGATAAATACCTATCTAGGTCAACTTCAAATGTACATTTTTTTTTAAGTACATAGTTTCATACTAATGGTTGGAGCCGTTTCCAAGAAACCAATTACATATACATATAGATACATATACAAGAATTGCTCAATTAATAGTAATAGATAGATAAATTAGATTATCTAGTGAATCTTTGCTCGGTGTCTTCTTAGAAAATGAAACATTATCTAAATACAACTTTTCATTTACCTAAATTCTTAGACCTGTTTCAGAGAAACCAATTAAACATAATTACATTACTATACATTTACTTACATTTTAACTTGTTCTGTGTCTGATTTCGGCTGTTAAATGTTGGTACGAATCAAAAAAATTTACTCCACGACAAAATAATCCATTTATGGTAATTTACGTTTAAAGTTACTTTACATTTTCATAGAATTCAAAACAAATTTCTCACAAAAAATAGGACGAGCTGAAAAAGATAACAATAATAGGACGAGTTGTTGTGTTTTGTCAAAGGTTGTAATTCAAAAAGTATAAAAGAAGTGCTATAATTTAAATTTATATTAAGTATTCTGATATTTATGAAAGAATATATTTCTTTTATGAGAGAAAACTATTCTACTGTAAACAAAATTGTATCACCAGACTGCTGTAAGGTTTGTACGTGCTGGCGACATCTGTTTAATAAACGTAGTAGTACAGAAGCTCTCATCTGAAAATCTTGTAACTAAAGTTAAGGATCAGAGCTGTAAAATATAGAAAACTTTAGCGGTAGAATATAAAGAAAAAATATTCTTGGATCATCCATTCTGTATGTTATATCAAATATGACAGTTAAATTATTAATGTACTCTTGTCCTAACTTTGCAACTAGTATTCTTTACTAAGGAGCATTACTGCCTTTATCAAGTGATTATAGAGTGTCCTTAGTTTTATCATGATTTCAGTATTCTAACAAAATGGTGGCTCCATTGTTTGAACTTTTTAGGGAGTTTTTGTGACATCTCAGAATTTATGAACTATGATATTATTTCCAATCCACTTCACTAGTGCACAATAACCAAGCTTTATTATGCAAATACCACCTGTATTACATAATATAGGGCCAATAAACACAAATTTATGAATAAAAACAAAAACAACATCAAAACAGTCTAAGAAATCGCCAAAAACTCAAATGTACCCATAATATTTGTTTCATAAAAAATCCTGATAAAATGTTTATAATTTTTTGCAAATATTTCTTGTTACAGGTAATGGACAGCGTGCTACGTAAATCTATAAAGAATGAGCCATGATAGACTCCACATTCGGAAACATGTATGATAGTAAGCAATTTATAGCCGCGGATGTTAAACAAAACTGTGTTTGGGAATGTGTTAATGGATCGAGTTCTAGTACTGAGTTGGGTGATGCTGTTAACATATCGAAAGTTAACGACAGTGTGCTGTACTCTTTCGATGATGATGACTATATATTTGACAGGACCGACGTTAGAGCAATTTTTATTACATTATACACGATCGTCTTTTGTTGCTGTTTCTTTGGTAAGTGTTAAATTGTTTATTTTTAACATATAAGATACGAGTTTCAATGATTGGATTGGGTTATAAAAAAATCTTATTGTAGTTAATATCAAACCACACTCCAAACTAATACATAGTTAAATGATTGGTCTTTGCTGCGTTCCAACCAACGCAGATTCATTATTAATCTAAGATTAAACATATAAATGTTGGAAAAAAAACTTTCAATTCTAGCAAATTATTTTCAAATATAATTGAGTTATATACATTACACTTCTGGACTTGTTTCTTAATTCAATGTCCTTTATTATCATATCTGAATGGAATGAAGATAATAATTGTATAAACAAGCCCATTATACATAGAATTTGATTTAATTTTTTATATTACGTGTATTTATACACAACATTATTTAACATTATACTAAGGTATTTTTATTTACGTAGGTAGTCATGGGTAATTGTCTATGCATTTGAACAATTTTAGCCGTTATAACTTAAATATATTCATATTATTTAAAATGTTATAAACCTATATAATATAAAATGAATTTAATTACACTTTAAACATGATTAAAACATAAGTGTACACGTACAGGAAGTACAATTTAGAAAAGATTACTTTTTACACTTGTCTAGGCGTATAACCATTATATGTTATAATTTTATTTTAAGTTGCAGATTTTGTCTACAAACTTAGACTGAAATATTTAAAACTATTACTGTTACAATGTGTCAAGTTCAAAGTAAACTTATAAAAAGAAAGTAGATTACGTATTAAAAAGAACTCGACTGCAAAAACACTTTATACGAATCTGACACATCATAGTATATTAAAATTCATTAGTTTGTTTAGGCTACAGATACGACCAACCAAAGAAATAGACATATGTATATATAGGTACATACATATACTCGATACATAGGTACATATATTTGAAATACTTTACCCTTCCTTTTAGCAAGTCGTATATAAAATGTGGATCAATTTATTATTGAAATAAATTAATAAGACCTATATTTACATAGATACGGTGCATAAATGACAAAATAGAACTTATCTATTTTATAATTTATGCACCGTAACTATCTAAATAAAGTACCTACTTTATAAATTATGTAATACTTAGTTACTTGCTACTTAGTATAAATGAAAATAACTACATACTCAGTTTATCTACATGTATGGTACTGTTTATTATGAAGAGGTAAAGTTTCAGTACGTTTATAGGGGAATTACTGCGGGCCGAGCCAAGTTGCCTTTCTACAGTCGTTAACGCTAATATAAAAATGTATTCAATCCTTAATTATAAATATTTCACCAAATCTGGCTCATCTATGCATCAAAAAAAAAAATCAATGCATGATGAAAAATAGTAAAATAGTTCCATTGTTTAAATCAGGTTGTAGAAGTAATCTTAGTAATAATTATAGGCCAATTTCCGTACTTCCTTCGATTAGTAAGATTTTCGAGAAAATTATGCTTAAGCAGTTAAAACACGGGATATTGGATGGTCGACAGTTTAGATTCACGAAATCAAAATCCACCACTGACGCTGGTGCAACGCTACTAAATCATATATTTGGGGCATGGGAAGAGTCGCAGGATGCAATCGGTGTATTCTGCGATCTCTCAAAAGCCTTCGACTGCGTTGATCACACCACGCGGATACTTAAACTAAAACATTATGGTGTTTTTGGCCCTTCTCTCGACTTTCTAATTTCTTATTTAACAGACCACATTCTAAAAGTAAGTGTAAATGGGGCAACGTCTTTTGGATCATTGGCCAAAATCGGCGTCCCTCAGGGATCGATTTTGGGACTATTTATGTTTCTGGTTTATATAAACGATCTACCGCTAGTAGTTGTAACGGCGCTGACATGGTTCTTTTTGTACAGGATACTTCACTTATATTCAAACTGAAAATAATTGATTCGGAGCTTAGGCAATTAAACAATATTTTAGTTACAATCTCTTAATGGTTTGCTTTAAATGATTTACTGCTAAATGCAAACGCAACCAAATGTATGAGATTTGCTTTGCCCAATGTCCGGCGTGTTGATAGTAGTGTCAAGATAGAAGGGAATTTAGTAGGCTTAGTTGATAGTACCGTTTTCTTGGGTATTACGCTTGATTCTAAATAACAATGGGGTCCGCACATTAAAACCTTGGCGGGAAGATTAAGCTCTGCTGCATTATCAGTACGTAAAATTTGCTAGTTAACAGATATTGCCATCGCTAGGTTAGTCTACTTCACTTACTTCCATAGTTTAATGTCTTACGGTATTTTGCTCTGGGGTTCAGCAGCTGAGGTAGATACCATATTTATATTACAAAAGCGGGCAGTTCGAGCAATTTACAACCTAAAACCTCGTGAATCACTAAAGAACAAATTTCAGGAATAATAATATTTTAACTTTGCCCTCCCAATACATCCTTGATAACTTAATGTATATTCGTAAAAATTTAATCAGGTTAGATTTTGTCAAACATCAGCATAATGTTAATACTAGAAATAGAGATAAATTAGTCGTACCGTGTTTTAGACTAAGTAGGTTCAATAAAAGTTTTTTAGGTAATAGTGTCAGGTTTTATAATAACATCCCGTAGCATATTACTGATTTACCGGACAACAAGTTTAAGAACCATGTCAAGCAAGTTTTACTGTCAAAAGGTTATTATGTGAATGATAGTGATGTCTGGAAGTGACTCCCTCTCTGTGCATCCACTAAATTATTATTGTACCTGATATATTAACATTTGTACAGTTGACAAAAAAAAGATAAACCCCATCCAGTTTCTTACCGGTTCTTCTCGATTTTTGGGACATTTTGCGAACCGGCAGTAATGATTTGACGTTCATAAGTGCATTCTTAGGGCCTAAATTGAATAAAGATTATTTTGACTTTGATTTTATGGAATTGATATAATATCTCATTACATCGTTTTAACATTGAGGTATGCTAATTACATACAGATTTTCGTTTTATATTAGCCTTAACGGCTGTAGAAAGGTAACATATCTAGGGCCCCAGATCCGAATTCCGATTCTAAAAATTATTTCACTGTTAAAAAACTACGTCTAAGCTAATAGTTATACAAACATAAAAAAGTACTTGTGCAAAATAAACCATAGTTTATTGTGTACAAGTATATTTTTATGTTTTACTCGCTGACCTCGCAGATGTTGTTCTACCCTTCCCAATAGTCAATAACTCGACCACAGCGCCACCTATAGCCATTTTTTCCCTGATAACTTTTCCATAGCCATAAACAAATAAAAAAAGGATTTCGCATATCCATCTGAATCGTGAGTTATAATATGGTCTTGAGATCATACAAAATCTAATTAAAAAGATCGTCCAGTTTGCAGTTTTTCTTGCCATATAAACATAATTCGGACTAAAACAAAATATAGTCAAATCTGTCCAACCGTTAATTCAGTGATGCAACGAACAAGACTTACCATGCTATGGATTCCTTATGATGTTTTTTTTTCATCGATGGGAGCGGTGTACTAGAAAGCTAACCTTTAGATTTCATCTCTATAAAATGTTACCTAAAGAGTAAGTAAGTAGTAGTAAGTAAGTAAGCAAAATTTAGATTTCATTACATCATTATTATAGGAAATTAAAAAAACTGGGAAGTAGGTATATATTTCACCCAAATATAAGCTTAGATAAAAAGAGCGAATGATTGAGGTTTATGAAGTTCATATTTATCTATATTTAATAGATTAGATTTAGCTTATCATTTTATTGTCTGATTGAAAGGATTGAATAAATAATGCAGATCAGTGTCCAAGTAATTTCCTGCAATGTACATTCCATATGAAATCAAGCAATCGGTATAAATTCTAACAGAATAAACAACGTACAACCGAAACTACTAAAGCTAAAAATATGAAGTTTGAACAAAACACTTTTTTTATAATAGTAGGGATAGGAATGTATTTTGATATTTTACTATTTACTAAAGGACGTAAAAAGCTGGCTTTAGGCTCTCTGTTTTAGAAAAATGAGATACTGATTCATTACTTTCTAGAAGTCAAGCATAAGAGGGAAGGAATAATAAGTGTTTAGAGTTCATATTATGCAAAGCTTTAATTTTTTAAACTCGAGATTTGGTATGATTAAATGAATCCATTATTAGATGGAATATAAGTGAACTTTTTTACAAGAGCCTCTTACATTTCGTTGTTATATGTAGGTATATAAACTGGTGTATATGACAGCAAATAAAATAAATGAAAATAGCTTTTTGTAAAATCAACCCCGTATAAGGGTATGAGAAAAGTATATAATATATTGTATGGATATAGGAAACCTTTGAAATTTATGTTGTAGCTCGCTGTTAGAGATAAATAAATACACATTACCCAGAAAAGCTTTTTCAGTTGTGAAAAAAGTTAGTGAAAGTATGTAGACCTGTAAAAGGGTCCCATATAGATATTTCGTTGGATATTATTTAAGACCTTGGTATAAGAATTTTCTTGGTCTCCTAGGAATATTATTAGATATTTATACACTCATACAAAAATGTCATGCTAGTGATGCTATATAAATAAATAAATTAAGTAAATCTATCTTATACAAAAACATACCATCATACCTGTATCCCCGAAGGGTTAAAGCAGAGGTACCAATGTACACCCACAGTTCGCCGTGTAGGTATTTTTAGGTCCCATGTTATATAATAGGGGGTAAGCCTATTGCCATTAATCGGGCACAAAGCCAAACTCCGAGTTGCCACTGAGAATTTCATAGATAAAACCCAATAACGCGTTGCTCGATCTGGGAATCGAACGCAGGACTTCGATCATAGCAGTCGAGCTTACGACCACTAGGCTAATGGGGCAGTTAATGTCTATTAGAATAAGTCTATCTATACAATTAATAAAATTAAATATCTTTTTTAAATGCATATGAAAGTATATACGATATTTAAACCAAAAAAACAAATTTTTAAAATTTTTGTCCGTCTGTCTGTTTGATCTGGGTAATCTCCGAAACGGTTGAAGCGATTTTGACGAGACTTTCACTAGTAGATAACTGATGTTATAAGGAGTAATTTAGACTACTTTTATTTTAGAAAAATAATTACTATTAGCGCAAATAAAAAAAACAGGTTATGGTGAATCAATCCGGACACTTCATGGCTTGCTTACGCTGAGTAAGAGATAAGTATATATGGATATAGATATAGTAAGTAACCATAAGAGATATATCAAATTAATTTCGTACATAATTGTAGATATTAAAACACATACAAAAACTCAGCGAGCGTATCTTCTAAGGAACACCCAGAATAAGCATTTTTGTCTTTAAAATAACCGGGAGCGGGAGAGCAAGATTCGCGACCGATGACATTCTGTAGTCCATGTGAGCGAAGCTGCGGGCACAGCTAGTTTATTCTAAATATGGAGAGCTGGTAAATAATATTCTTTCAAGTCTTTAAACTCATTACAATAACAATTCTAGCAAATTTTCATTAAAATAATGGAATTCATTTTTTTATATTCACACTGGAAAAGCTCTTATAAAACTTTGACAAAGTTTTTTTTATGAAGTCTAGTTTTCGTCTTCAGAATAATCGAACGTGACAAGTAAACGTTAGAATAAGACGTTCAAGTAGAGAGAAAAGTAGGACAATTCATATAAAAATAGTTTATAAGGGCGGAAGGTCATCTTGAATGAGTAAAAGATCTTGCATAAAACTATTCAAATAGTATCTTATAGTATAGTTTACATTGACACAAATTAATTAGGTATTTATCCATACAAAAATTATATCAGTTATAAATAAAAGTATATAAACAGTTTAATAACGCTATGTTAGTCTCTTAATATGATAAAGATATTCGGTCGTATGTAGCACGAGCAAAGAGAACACAAGAATACTTACTTATACGTTACATTATCGTTATATTATTAATACGTGAAGAAAAATGTTGTATCCCTTTTTAAGCGTATTGCGTGCCCGGAAGACTGTGAGCGCGTCAGCTCGTCCGTGCACCCACGCCGGACTGAGCGGCGCGGCAAGAAAAGAGGAGAGTTCACCGCCCTCAGCGTCATAATACGCGAGGCCTAGTTACGGAGGCACGCCCGTCGTAGCGGGCGTAGAAGATTGCTACCGAGAGAGGGCATAACCCAGAAGCGGTTCCCCCGCACAACTACATGTGCATGAAGAAAGTTCGTCGGAAGACTGAATTTATATGGAGATGGAGATGAAGTGCAGAAAGCTAAAATTTATCTATAATATATGTTACTAATATATTAAATTAATACTGCGACCCCTAACCCGAGCAGTGCCATCGAACTTAGACCCCCCAAAATATTGACATTGTCACTCAATGAAAAGTGACAGCAACTGATATAATGTTAATTGTTTATGTTCATACTGCAAATGTCAAATAGAAAATAGTCTATGATTAAAAAGTCGCTGGTCGCATTTCGAACATTGGGCGACCGCTAGTATTAATTACTTTATGAATTGTTATTCAAAAATATTATTCAACAAATCACAATCACAATTGGAATACCAATATGACCAAGCCACAACTCAAAAGTTTATTTACTGCTTTGTCATTGGTCAGAATCTATTCAAAATGTATTTATTGTGCAGGTTTTTTATGCTACAAGCACATCTAGAGTATTTTCAGGGTTTTAAAAATACTTTCATGTACATAAACTATGTATACGTATTAAAAAATGAGAAAAAAATAGAACTTTTAGCCACAGGTTCCAAAAACAATATTATGCTCATTGTAACGATTGTATCCAAGTTCACTTTATGAGACGTGAAAATCATAAACAGCTGATATTTTATAATTTTAAAATATCTTAATCTTAAAGTTAAAATTAATTTATTTTAAAATATGTATAGGAATTACCATAAACGAAGTATGTCCCAATAGTATCTGACCTGTACCCATCACTTCGAGCCAAAACGTCCGAATAACCTCTATGAAGTACGAGCGTAGCAAGTGACTCTTCACGAAGTCATCAGTTACCATGGAAACCGAAGAGATTTGTTATTTCAAGCGCAGCGTGTCTTTACGTACATTGACGATTTCATGTTCATCGGATTTTGTTATCGTTGATAATGAAGAAGATTGGAACAACGAATTTGCATAAAGTTTTGCTCCAAACTCGGAAACAGTTATGTAGATACCATTGAAATGATGTAGGGGGCCCTTGAAGATGCTTGTATAGGCAAAACTCAAATAAAGGAGAGGTACAAACGATTAAAAAACGGTCGCACGAGTGTTTGGTCGAACGGCGATTGGCTTCTCTACCATAATAACGCGCCAGCGCATTAATTGAACCTCATACAACAGTTTATAGCGAAACACAATATTAAACAACTCTGTCAACCTCCGTACAGTCCTAACATAGCGCCTGCGACTTTTGGCTGGTTCCAAAATTAAAATTGCCGCTCAAATGACACCATTTTGACGACAGCGAGACGGTTGAAACGAATGCGACGCGTGCACTCATGGTCTTTCTGAAAACCGATTACCAGAACTGCATCAGGATGTGAAAAACCGATAGGAGCGTCTTGTTCAGTCGAAGGGCGACTACTTTGAAGGATGACATGAGCCGTATACTTTTAGAATGAATGATTTGGACTTAAAATTAAATACGAAAACTTTTCAACAGACTTGTCATTCAAATAATTGATTTTAATCTTTTAAGTTTACTCGGTATTAATACATAAGAGTATAAATCAAACCCTGTAAAGTAGAATTAAGTTTTAATGAGATGAATTCTTGCTCAAGTTCCAACTTATAATCCAATACGATTTGTTGTTATATCGGATGGTATCTTCAAAATTTCTTTTGTAGAGTATTCCAACATTCTGTTTGCTCTTTTACTTTCATGGGTTTTAAAAAAATTCTGAAATAGATATAAGTTGGGTTTTTTACTTATAGGTATGAAATTCTTCATTCATTTAATAAAATGAATCTTATAGTGGCCAACCGAAATTCGATTTCGGCTAAAAACAGGCCGAAACTTCAGCCTTGCCGAAACTAACGATTATGTATTTGGCTTTACATTCGTCTTACTTCATGCGCGTAAAACTTAGCGCCGCTGGTGGCTTTCAATGGCTTTTATTCGGTTCGCTTCCGAAGACTACAAATAGTACAGTGTCTATACGGTTTAGATCACTAAAATTTTATTATCCACTGGCTATGACCCGCGGTATCACTCGAGATTAAATTTAAAATTACTCAGAAAATGTATAGTAGGCACATCGGCGTAAACAATTACAAACTAAAGATTAATCGTCGTACCTAATTATATCTTGCAGATTATGTTTTTAATATATAGGTAATACATAATATTACAAGTTGGTGTTATTTCAAGTAGTTTACTCGGTGGAACTTGCTTACTTTATACATGGTTCTACCGGTTCCAGTGTTCGTAAAAACCACCACATAAAACGAACTATTAAACTGATTCAGGACATTTTTTTTTAAATAAACAATAAAAATTTCAAATTGACATGTAATGTATCGTATTGTATTGTATCGAAGCTTTTGGGTTTTATTATTATTATCAGTAGTACGAAAAATAATTTTAGTTTAAGTTCTGTATTCGTATCGATATCCAATATGAATAACATCGTAACGCAGTTAACAATGGTTTTGAGTAGACGTGATGTTTTAGAAAAAACAATCAACTTTATTATTTTTATATTTTACAATATGATTTAAATGTAATTTCAATGACATCTATTTTTAAATCTTTATTGACTTAAAATTTGTAACTCGAAACCAATTCATTAATTAATTGTTGATGATACATATATCTACACGAGCGCTTTTGCCGCGGCATTACTCGCGTCATAGTTGAGTTGCCTCATTATATGTTTTCATGTCCCATTCTAACTGAATTGCTAAATACCTTCTTATTTTCATAGATCTATTTTCAAAAATGACGGATTTTCATACAAGCTCTCATCCTCCTTTTCACCATTTTAGGGGTTGAATTTCCAAAAATCCTACCTTAATGCTCACCTACAGTGTAAAAGGAACCCGCATGCAAATTTTCACGGTTTTGGCCCCAGTGGTTTGGGTTGCGCGTTGATATGTCACTCTGTCAGTTTAATACTTTCACACATATATTATAGATGAAATGAAATATCATTTATTTAAAATACAATCCGAAGTCGAACTTATTAGTCATAAAGACTGTAAAACTGGAACATAGATGTTTTTTTCTATATTTTCGTATAGTTGTATTTTAACTGTAATTAAAGTTACGATGTTATTCATATTGGTTGTGTCGATATTTGAATGATGTAAGGAAGTATAGTCTTATTATTAAACATTTTAATATACCAATATAATTATATGAGGATTTAATATAAGTATCATAAAGGAAGGCCACTTTATATTATTACTTTATTACGAATAGTGTACGGTGTCCGTAAGTTATAATATTAAATTTCGCCTACAATAGTATCCTTCAAGTTATTATTTATTGTGATCGCCATCACAGTCTAGTGGTCAACTTTGTATCTCCAGTCCAACAGTCAATTAGAATGTTATGTATGGGTTAATATCAAGTAAAGTACAACTTGTCTATAATCCAAATGAAATACTCTATACTGATATTATAAAGCTCCAGAGATTGTTTTGTTTTTTTTTAAAGGGTTAATATCTGTAGTAAGTAGTTTGATTTTTAAAATTCTTTTTTAAATTAGTTTGTTCTTTTACTGAGTAATGCTATATAACATTACGTTACGAATCTAAGGAGCGGAACAGTGATCATACACATAATCTAAACTGGCAAGCAGTAAGTACGGGAAGTGAAAAGGAGTGCTGCACTAGCAGCGGTTCTGGCGTCGTCGTGGAGAGTTGGTCGAATAAATTTAACAAGGGTGTAATCGTGGGGCACCGCGGCGCTGCTACTATATTATGGATATTAGATAATATCATTATGTATTGTTATTAATATCTGCATCAATATTAATACTCTTTGCAGGGTTCCGTAACTAATAATTAAAAAAAAAACGGAATCCATAGGATCATTTTGGCTGATCACTGGCTGGCTGGCTGTCTGTCTGCGTGCCACGACACTTTCTCTCGAAAAAAACTTGAGCTGTGAAGTTGAAATTAATATCATATACCGAGGCTAATTTATGGCTTCATGCTGCTGTAAAAAAAGAATTCTAGGTTAACGAATTAATTAGATATGGCACTTCATAGTTAAAATAACGCTCATGAACCGATTATCAAAACCTATAGAGTACTTTCTGCGAGCACAAAGGAGAGGTTTCTTTTCAGGCAGTCTTGAAATTTTGTAGAGGTCTTTCAATAAAAGTTTAAGAATAAATCCAAAAATAAGGAATTTCCAATTCCGTGTGAAAGCACACACACTGTAACACAAATTTATTAAGTTCTATTTTTTCTCGAAAAGGACTTGACGTATATAGTTGAAATTAATACCGAATACTAAAATCTATGACATCCAACAACTATCAACTACTAATACTATCATGTTTCTAGGTTAACACAATAAAAAGTTACATCCCTTTATAATAAAAGTTTAAAAGTCGCACTCAGTGATCAATCATCAAAACATATAGGATACTTTTTGCACGCCTACAGTATTGGAATTTGGCACAAATGGAAGTCTTTTAATAAAGATAATGAATACAATCGAAAATAATGAATTTTAAATACTGTGTGATATTCAATGAACCAAAACTATATCACTTTTAATTCTTTTCTCTCGTTAATTGTTTCAGATATAAAGTTGGAATTCATATTAAATATCAAAACCTATGATGATGATCTCACACTGCACTAACAAAAAAAAAGATTCTAGGTTAACTTAATAAAGAGATAGTCATTCATACTAACTCCGTGACCAATTATCAAACCATACAGCGTACTTCCAAGCTACATACAATTTTAAAAGCCCTCGTACAAGTTACGCATTTATTAAGTACACAATAATCCGGGTCGCCATTTTGAGCATAAAATTCATTTATTGTTATTTCCGGTATATTTTAATATAACATAATATATTGTTTTAATTTCATTAAAACATTAAATTACTTATCATGGTTTAAATATTAAAGTTAGTTTTAGTGTATAAAATGTATTGGACTTTTTTTTTAGATCTTTCTAATTTACACAGATGCCTAGTATACTGTATAAGAAGATTGCTTTATCACCTGTTTGTATTGTGTTCCTAGTGTCCAATGTTTAAAGGTTTTGGCAGCGTATTCGAAGAAAGCGTGCTGGTAGTGACTTTTTTCCGAGTTGATTTCATATTATCATTACTTGTTTTTCCTTATGTTTTGTTACATAACGATCCAAAACATAGCCTTAACCTGTTTAGTAAAAACATATTTAAAATGATAAAAAATATTCACCGAAATCTGTTAATTCGTTTTATGTTATAAGCGCACTAACAGACAAATGTATAAACATTGTTTATGTAAAAGACAGAACAATAATGTACGTAAGTAATCATTTCTGAACCCTCAGGGTGCGAGTTCTATTCGCTACTTGTCCAATTGTTTGTATTATTAAATATTTACTTGTGTATATAATTATGCAAATAAATATAATGAAAGAAAAGCTTAGTAAATTTTTAATAAAAAAAGATAAAGATAAAAAGCACATCGTTTCTGGGTAAAAAACAAACAACTGAATAAAAGATTTACATCTTTTTACATACTAATTTCGAATTTAAAGAACCATTTTATCGTGCAGCATCATGGCGTTATGTTAACATTTTGTTTTATCTGGTAGCTATACTAATAAATTAAATTGCAGTGTCTGTTTGTAATGTCAAAATAGCAGCAGAAGCTTTTTACTAAATGTTTGTTTGTTCAGGCTTATCTCCGAAACGTTTGGATAGATTTTGACGGGTATTTTACATATTTCAAGTAACATAGACTACTTCTAATTCGGAAAAAGAGTTAGGTTCCGCGTAAATAAAATAATAAACATAAAATAACCGGTGGGCGACCGTCGTGGTTGGAAGCGGTACAACGGCAATATTATCCTAGAAGCTAGCACAAATAGATGTAATCCACGCAGCTGCCACACTTGGGCACGGATGTCGATTCGTGGGCTGGGCTTGATCGAGAGGGAAACTTTCTTACTAAGTTTCTTACATGAAGATTATTTCAGTGGGATATGTAGGTTGAAGCAGAAATATAAAGAGCTTGTCAGGCTCAGCGTAATAGCAAACTACAAGTTTTTTCTAATACATCTAGCCTAAGCGGCTACCGTAGGAAAAGATCGCTTGTAATACCATAGGTATCCACTAGAACGTTCCTGACTTTGAACACCTCTTCTTCAAGGAGCTGAGCTATGAAAACCCTAGTCACCGCAGGTACACAACACAAGGTTATTTAGCTACGATCAGGGTGGAGGTACAAGACCCGTCAGACTGCCTCAAGTTGGGGAGAAATCTGTAAGCTATAAAGAATCTACTTTTATCTCGCAGTTCAAAGGAGCAAAATAGTTTTGAAGCAAAGATGGCTCAGTGTAAGATATCGCGTCGATCAACGAGAGTTCGAAACCCTGTAATAAGCCTGAGGTTTCGGCGAAGGAAAGCATTGTGATAAAACCATAGCATGGTGGTAAGGCATTATAGCTGATGCCCGCCTGAGCCAGCTATCGCCCTCAAGTTGAAAATCTGTCGCTAAGCACCTATAAGTGTAGTGTGACTGCTGCACTTGAGATCCAGTCCTTCCACCTGGCTTAGTGTGTTACCATCATGGGCCAAATCACTTAACATCCAGTAAGATTGTGCCTAAACGTTAAACAAATAAAGAATTTAAAGAATTGATTGATTGAATTGACCGTAATAAATGGTTATGCGTGTTTCGGCCATCTAAACCTTCCTCTGATTCATGTTGACTCTTCCAAAGCTAGCGGTCTCCCGTACAACAAATGTAAGCTGTGGTTAGAAGGAGAATGGGCGTCGGCGTTTTATGGTGTATTATTTGCACTTAACCCTTGTATCCCTAAGTCTAGTTGTGGTGAATACGTCCCATTTATTTTTTTGTTCAGCAGTGTATATTACCTATTACTTACTGCAGTGTTGTAAATATGAAAAAGAAACAATCAGATGTAAAGCTTCATGATATATAAAAACGAAACAAGAAACTATAACATCTAATGCTAATCAATCATAATAACGCAAAAAAATGTATCTGTGATAGGTACTTACCAAGATATTTCGATAAAATTGTTTCAATATTTAAATATTTTTATTTTAAAAATTGTCTCCATATTATTATTTATATATTATCTGCAATGGTTATCTACACTTTTGAAGTAATCGAATAAGCATCGTTTCTGTTGTTTCAAGGGCAAAAAACATTGAAATAAATCAGTTTTTACATAAACGAACCTTTTAGATCAATTTGTGGATTTAAGATGCTATTCTACATTGAAAAAGTTAAAAAAAAAATTGTTTCAAAATTTTACGAAAACGTTATCATAGAGAAAAAATATAATTTAGATTAAAACCGCCTATTTCGAATGGTTAATATGAAGTTTATGAGTTCTTATTTCCTCTAATTATAGCTTTCATATGGCTCTATTAATGCAAATCTGAATTTCTGTTTTTTTTTTTTCTATTTATTCAAAAACCAAAATAAAGATTTGAAACTTGCCGGATCAATGTATCTTAATAGTACCAATATATCCCCAAATGAAGATTCAGATATCCTTCTTGGGCCGGTCCATTATGCTTATCGCCCTATGGCTCTTCTTAATTTTGTACACTTTTTACCAGTTCATGCAACAGTATACAAGTACAATGTACGGCATCTTAAGGCAGGTAAACATAAATTATGTATCTAATAATAATAATTTAAAACCATTTTAAATTTTCCACTAAATATTTTTTTGTTCCAGGAAATCTTCTGGTGATACTCGTGGTAACTTTGTCAAGACGACTTCGTTCAATAACAAATTTCTTTTTGGCGAATCTAGCCGTGGCAGATTTATGTGTCGGAGTGTTTTGTGTCTTCCAAAACTTAACTATATATCTTATACCAAGGTGAGTGAATGTAATCATCACGTAAAGAGAATGTTGAATATCGCTTACCTATTTTTAGCTATTTAAAGATTTATATATACAATAAATATGAAATAAAATAATTATTAATTGTACATACATTATTGTACATAGATATGTAAAATATTAATTGTATCATTTTACCAATGCACGAAGAGATTGGTGAGTAAAAAAAATAGGTACTGTGGTAATAATTTTTTGTAGGTACTATAAACTATATACAATCTGTATTTAATTAGTAGCATCCATTCACTTATGTCAACATAAGTTCGAAAAATGCATAAAAGACAAGATGTTTGCGAGTGAAATTTTCTCGTTGTATCTCCATTTAATAAGTAAACAAGAACATGTCATCGGAAATAACTAGTGGAAATAACCAATACATTGTGTTAGAGTTAGCGTGGTTATTAAGTCTGTACAATTTCTGAGAAAGAGGCGTTTCCCTTTAATGAAATATTTAGAGTCTGTTATAATAATTGTACTTACTGTAACACTAGATGTGTAATCGTGACAATTGACAAAGTTGAATAAAATAAATACATACTACTCATTGCTGCCTTCACGATTATCTGTGTACCTAGTTAAGTTAGATTGAAGACTCCGGCCAATAACTCAAAGTAATTTTGCATAAATTCTATGCATTGCATATAATTACCTAACATGTAAATTATAGTCAATCTCTAAAGATCTGATGAGTATAAACTTCACGTAACAGAAATGAGAATGGGTCTTGGGTAGAATTACTCTTAAGAATAAAGTAAGAAATGAGCACATTCGGGGAACATTAAAGCTATAAAAATCCACGATTGCAAAAAACCGCATGGTATAGTCAATTAGTTATGAAAGCGTCGTGAAGTAAACATAACAAGATCTGTTATGGAAATAAGAGACCCTAAAAGAGCTCGTCGAAGGGATCCCGTCCCGTTCATATTCCCATTGATGGGAACCAACCACCTGGATGAGAAACGGTTAGAATAGATATGAAGATGCGACGTTGAGATAACAGGCAGAAATAACACAATTACGCCGTAAAGCTCAACCAAAGAAATTATAGAAAGTAAACTCTGCATTTATTATAATCAGAGCCGAAATAATTTTATTTCATTATTTACTAGCTGTGCATCGCGGTTTCACCCGCGTATAATTAAAAAATAAAAAATAATTTAGATTTATTAAAGTTTAAATTGAAATTGTCTTAATGATGAAGGAACTTTCTTTCGTAAGGATTAATATGCTATGCATAATAATAATGCTAATAAATCCTTCTTTTATTTGTTAATAAATTTTTGGCACAAAATGCCTGATTGTGGCTTATACATTTATAAGATATAGCAGAATTTTTGGTTTTACTATGGACCAATATCGTTAAGAACATTTTAACTACGCAGTAGTTATTTATATTCAGTAATTTTATTTTTATCATATTATATAGTGGCAATTCATATGCCGTATCAATTGAGGAGTGGCATGCATTTCCTGTGTACAATTTTCATCAAAACCGGTTGAAAATTATTATTAGATTCTTATACTTATTTATTATTAGATTAGAGCCTCTCAATAATTATAGTAGATATATGCTTCTCGTCTACAAAATTTGTAAAGAATCGTTTGAGAATTAATAAAAATAAAATTTCCAGATGTTGACAATTCTTATAGCCCATTAATTATCTAAATACTTATACTTCCCGTGTACAAAATTTCATCAAAAACGGTTAAGAATTTTGAAATTTTAAATTTTTGGAATTAATTTTTTTAACTATTCCTTATAGCGTTATTGAAAATTCTCATAACTTATTATTCATGGGTTGACTCATACTTTCCGTGTACAAAATTTCGTAAGAATCGGTCAAGCCGTTTAATCCGGACTTACAGACGAACAGACAGACAAAAAAAAATTAATAGCATATTCTTGATGAGTATCGTTCATATACTTAGTATGCCTATCGGGAAATTTTGAAAAAATATTAAAAGTACAGACAGAATCACAGATTTATTAATATATATTAGTATAGATCAATGTTCAGTAAGTATTTAAGATACATTATGAAAATGTTTTTTTATTTAATCGCGCTCACTATAATCACAGCCACATACATATAGTTGCTTGGCAAATTTTTTTCAGCTTGAAGGTAGCTAGACAGTTAAGCACTGATATATGCCCTATGTAGAATAACTATTGAGAAGGGAGGATCCTCCGACCAGACGGGTGTTATGCCTGGCGGGCAGCTGCCCAACGGTTGTAGTCGGGTTCTTGTATATATACTTAATTGAAGAGTTAATTTCTATAGTGCGATGTAGGATGCGTCGTATGTGTCTCGATAGATGTCGCTGTGTGTCGCTATGTAGATGTTGCTACATCACTCCCCTCCGAGACCGGAGGTCGATAGCAGGTTGAGTCGCCCATACATCTTGTGATGCTTGCCGGGCCAGTGGAATGTTCCAGTGAGTAGGAACCAGATGCCGCATAGTTCACGGTGAGTCGGAACTGTCTGCGGTGATGCCCCCAGTGAGTCGGGGTGATGCTGCAAGAATGCTCCAGTGAGTCGGAGTGTTGCAGTGCTGCGTAGTGACTGGCTGCTACGTCGACCAGGAGAGAAGTGCGTCTCTGCTTGCTGACCGGCCGAAGTGCAGTGTGCTGTGCCAAGGTCGCTGAGAAGGCTGTGGGTGATGACCAGGAATGCGCGTCCGCTGCATGCTGGTAGTCAGGATACCCGAAGTAGCCGTGGATGCTGGCTGGCTGTATGACTCGCTGCTCAAAAACTTGTGGAAGTGATGATGACGTCACGATGTAGCTGTGCGAAGAAGGTTGCGCTGACGTTCATGCTCGGGGTCACCAGTGTGGAAGAACTATAGTAAAGGGAGGATCCTCCGACCAGACGGGTGTTATGTCTGGCGGGCAGCTGCCCAACGGTTGTAGTCGGGTTCTTGTATATATACTCAATTGAAGAGTTAATTTCTATAGTGCGATGTAGGATGCGTCGTATGTGGCTCGATAGATGTCGCTGTGTGTCGCTATGTAGATGTCGCTACACCCTACATACTTGCTTCATTCATTCAGTCATTCATTGTTTCATTGTGAGGTATTTCTTTACTGAAATCTCAGGCTTAACGTAAAATTTAATAAACCAACACCGCTCGGCCATTAGCGTCTAGGATGTGAACGTGCTGTACTGAATAATCTTGTCAACTGACTTTGTAACTTGCAATTAATTATCTGGTCATGTTTATTAAATACTAACTGTGTCTGCGGCTCCGCTAGCGTGGACTACAGAATGTCGATATTGTGATGACCCTGTTTCCATCTCTGAAGTCACCCGACGGTTATTTTAAAGATAAAGATGGTTTTTTTCGAGAAATACTAATCCTTTTTGAAATAAAAGTACCTTAAGTTACTCCTTATAACATCGGCTATCTGCCAGTGAAAGTCCCATCAAAATCGGCCCAACCATTTCGGCTATTAGCCGGAACAAACAGACAGACCGACAAAAATAAAAAATAAATGTTTTTTTTTATATATAGGTACCTTACTAACTGTGCCCGTGGATTCACTCACGTGGACTACAGAATGCCCGCGCGAATCTTGCTTCCCCGCTCCCGGCTATTTTAAAGACAAAAATGCTTATTGTGGATGGTTCTTGGAACATATTATAGATATATAATTTCCCGGACTTTTTTGTAGATCTTTTTAATGCCTATAATTATGTAGTACATTAATTTGCTATATCTCTTATGGTTCACTCAGCATAAGCCATTTAAGCGCCCGAATTGATTCACCATGACAAGTTTTTTTTATTTGTGCGGAACCTTAATTTTTTTTCTAAAATAAAAGTAGTCTAAGTTACTCTCTATATCATCAGCTATCTAACAGTGAAAGTGCCGTCAAAATTGGTCCAATCGTTTCGGAGATTATGTGGAACAAACAGACAGATAGACAAACAAACATTTTAAAAATGAGCTTTTTGTTATAGGTGTCGTTTAAACTTTCATATGCACTTAGTAAAAAACTGTTATTTAGACATTACAAACAGACATTTCAATTTTATGAATTGTATAGATATACTTTTATATGCGTTTATAAAAAAAAAACTGTTATATTGACATTACAAATAGACACTTTAATTTTATGAATTTCAAATAGATTTCAATTTATGCATACAAACAGTCGGGTAAAGCGAATGCGAAACCTATAAAACTAAATGTAGGAGTCAACAAATCAAGATTACGATTTAATAGTTAGATTCATGTATTTCTAAGTTCGTTTGTTGAATATCTACTTAAAGCACAAATGTGAACTGTAGGTACTTATCTACCTTTTTTTTGTCTTCCGTTTATATTTAGACAATATTTATTAGCGTATGGGTATTTCTATATATAGATGTGATATTTTAAAAGTAAGTTTCTTTGTATTGACTCGTCAAAACTACAGTTTCGCACAGCACATAAAAATTTATGTAGAGTTTCATCTCCAAGAAAAATTACACGCATATATTTGAAGATCCCGAAACACTCGAACAACTCGTATCGAATCCTGTCGTTACTTATACCGTGTACACCAGATTCATATTTCATCGGTCTAGTCTCTTCGACCACTATGAGTTTACGAACGATATGAAAGTTTTTCAGCTCTTAGTAGAGTTCGAAGTGGAAAACAATATAAATAACAGCAAATATTATGTACTTACAACATATCTATATTAATCAATCTTTAGTTCTTTCTGTGTACGAGTTACCATCGTACATTGCATCATGTGCCTGCGTCGAAATTGGGTGAATAATTAATCAATATAATCAGTGTTAATTTTGCACTGAAAGCGGTCGGTTATTTATTTGCCATTTCTTGATCGCCCGTTTATCAGTTTATTAACATTTTACTATAATATTGCAGTCTGTACATTCAATATTTTTCAAAAATTTCCCTATAGACATACTATTTATAAACGACACTGAACACGAATATGCCGTTAAAATATTTTTTATCTATCTGTTTGTATGTCCGGATTTAACTCAAAAACGGCTTTACCGATTTTTATGTGTTTTTGTACACGGGATGTTTATATCATTGGTCAATTGATAGGGTATACGAAATTTCAATAAGTTTTAATTAAAAAATAAATATTTTATAAATTATTTTATGTTTTTAATTGTTTTTATAAATAAAAAAAATATTTTTGTTAATTCTTGCCTGATTTTGATGAAATTTTATACATGGATAAGTCATTCCTTGAAATCCCTGTATTATTACTTATAAGAACTGTAAATAATGAAACATCATGATATGATCATGAAATCATTGGAAAAGTAATTACATATAAGAACAGTATTTATCAATCATTATCACAAATTGGTAGTAGTTACTAGTCTTTGCTGCAACAATACATCATTTATTATTTATTATATATCAGTTATTTATCACGAACAGACCGAAACTCGTCCGCGACTGTAGCACTTTGATGAATGAGTTATTTATGTAAAAATATATACCGTTTCTATCTGTTAAGACCTTAGGGTGCTTTATCTTGATCCTCACATATTAAACACATAAGTCACACAAAGAAACTCTTGAGGAATGTCAATTAATTGTGAAAAGCAAAGATACTAATTATTAATTATTATTCAATTTTCAGGGATGGTGATACAGCATTTTCATTTGCTTACCTTGCCTTTTTTATGCTGAAAATGGAAGCAGTTATAACAAATATTATATCGTTTCTACCTTGTTTTCCAAATGTATAATTTTTCAAAAAATTTATTTAACTATATTTCATATATGATCTTCTTAAGTAATTCAAAGCTGTAAATTATTTAACTAATATAGGTATATTTAAGGAAAAGTGCAGTTTATTCGTTTTGTGATTCAAGTATCGTGGTTATATATAATGAAGCTCAAGAGCGTAAGTCATAATAACTAGTTCTGATTTACGGACGTATGCTTTATAATAATACAAGAGTATTCTTCGTAGCTGTGACGATGTCTTGTTGCTTATTTATTATTACAGCAAAGTTTAAGGCATCAAAACGTTGTTTTAAAAATTTATCTCTGTCGAACCGCGACCTATGACCCACTTCCAAATTATGCGTTTTGTAAGAGCAAAACAATAGTAGAAATGACTAAATATTGGCTCAAAATATGAAAACGTTACGTACCAGCCAGAATGTAGCAAGTATAATCTGAATTATGGGATAGACTTAAAAAAAAAATATATCATTAATTACATCATGCAAAGCCAAACTTAAAACACAATTAGTTAATAACTTTGCTTGTAGTTGTTAGTGATTTTTTAAATGTTAATTTATTTTCATTTAGGTATTATGTACTTTGATGTTACTAAATTCCAAACTATTAGCGGAGGAATACGTGTTAAATTGTATATGAAAATCACTTATATTCTTCGTACTTTTAGATGAAACCAAACCTTTTTCTGCGAGATATCTAATACTACAATTTGGCACCGAATCACATACAACGCATGACTTTTACCTTTATTGCGTTTTTGATAGTCGGCGGCATGCATGATACTTGATGTTTTCTTGTGCAGATATTGTGGTAGTTAATTATCGACTTTGAACGAACGCGATTTCGTTTAGATTTGTAGAGGTGATAACTCCTCACTGATGATTTAATTCTCTAAAGACTTTTTATAATTGACATGTTCACAGTAAGTATAATTTTCTATAGTACTCTTTCGCGTAATCAAGTTGCAATAAATCACAGAGTACCTACGCAATAAAATAATTAAATGATGGCAGCCGTGCATTTGTCCGTTAAAGAATCGAATTTTGATTGGCTGAGCAAGTTCTGCGTTCGGAAAAATTTGTATAATGTAAGCATCGTACAACTTGTATACAAGTGCATTTTTTTAACAAAGTATGTATAATACTAATCTTTATAGGGTAAACATTATGTGTATTAAACAAAAAACCATGCATAGAAAATGTCCTTTTAAGGTTCGAGTAAAGTTTATGTATTTAAACTTAGTTGGAGTTTTAAGCTACCAAATTATTTATGTGGGCTAAGTATGAACATACAAAGTAGAGAAGAGTGAAACTTTGAGGTGGCATGTGTGATTGATTACCGAGTAAATGAGTTTCACTACGCCTCAAATCTACACTGCTTCACATATTTAATGACGAGAACATTGTAATATGGTAAATGGTTTGGTACATGGTACAATAGGCATAGGAAAATAAAAATTCGCGGGGTTAAAAAAAAATGTAGATTGCGGTGCGGACCAGATTTAATGCGCGTGAATATTTTGTACAATATGTCGCTCAACGCATTACGAAATAAATTCAGGCGGACTAAAGGGGCAGGGGGGAGTAAGTGCACAGTACGTATTTTACGCCGCGCCGTATAACAGGCAAATCAAGATTTCAGTTCTGTGTCGACTTGACTGAAAATTGCATATAGAACTGATAAATGCAGTGAGTGTTACTCCGGTCTTTTGCATGCGAGTAATGTTCGTACATTGTTCAAATGTTTTACGCGTGTAAGGGCCGTCAGAAAATATGTGATAATTATTCGCATACTCAGTGAAAATGCAATGTTATTCGTATACTACTCATTTGCGCTTCCTTTATATACTTATAGGATTCGTTGGAGACTATGAAAATGACTACGACTATAATAAAACATTGACACAGCTGGAAAAGCGCGAATGCAGTCAATACTTCTGAATACGTTTGTCATCCCACATTTGTAGGTTTGCATATTTGAACGAATAATGTGAGGTGCCATTTAAAACTCAGAATATAAACAGCGAAAATTATTATCAAGGAGCGAGCTTTCGCAGTGTGGTCTTAGCTTTAGAAAATAATGAATCGAATACATAAGTCTATTATATCTATATTAATAAATCTGTAGTTCTGTCTGTACATTTATATTTTTCCTAAATTTCCCGATAGACATACTATATGAACGATAATGATCACGAATATGCCATTGAATTTTTTTTGTCTGTCTGTCTTTCTCTTTGTGTATGTGTCGTGTATGCCCGGATTTATCTCAAAAACGGTTCGACCGATTTTTATGAAGTTTTTTATACAGGTGGTTGTGCCATTGGTCAATTGATAGGGAAAAGAACTCCTAAAAATATATTTTCGTTAATTCTTAACCGATTTTGATGAAATTTTGTACACGGAAAGTATAAGCTATTCCATGAATGTTGGGCTATGAGAATTTTTAATATCATTTTCAGAAATCGAAAAAAAAGTAATTTCCTAAAATTTAAATATTTATTTATTCGTAACCGATGTTGATTAATTTTGTGTACGCTAAGTATAAATCATTCCATAATTAATAGGCTATAAAGATTGTCAAAAATATTTGATAACAGTAAAATAATAATAATAAATTTATATTAATTCTCAACAACTTTTGAAACAATTTCGTAGATGGGATGGATACGTGATTTCATAATTCATAGAGGCTATACGAATCGTCAACATTAGTTTTAGAAATATATTACAATTTTCATAATTCTTCACCAATTTTAATGAAAATTGTACCCGAGAAGTACACGTATCATCCTCAATTGATACGGCATATGAATTGTCAATAATATTAGATAAAATAAAATTACGGGATGAAAAAAAAATACTGCGTAATAGCAAACGCGTGCAGAACCGCGGGCACACCGTTACTTATATATTATATTTATACATTAAACAATAACTCTTTAGTTATTACTTATTATCTGTTATATTTTTTATATCACGCTAATATGATAAATGTTTTAACAATTATTCAAAAGTAACGTACATAACAATATGTACTTTATATATAAATACGTTAATTTAGCTAAAAACAATTATTTGTCTGGAATTTTTACCGAAAAAAAGATGGAAACGAATTACAATGGACAAAGCAAAACATGCGGGTAAAATAGATAACTTTGATAGTACTTTTACAAAGATCACCATAAAGTGTTTAGGATAAACAGAGAAAATACGATTACTGTATTTAACAATAACAAAATAATTGAAAAGTAGTCTATTTAATATTATTTTAAACAGTAAAATTTATAACGTGTAACGGTAAAGCGGACTTAATTTTAATAGTGACTATTTAGTGGCGAGACGTCGCGTCGCGCTGTGTCAACTTTATCAGTACAAGATGCCTGTCTCTTTGATTAACTTCTCTTTGCCTCGTGACAAGAGAATAAGCTCATCTGTCAACCGAGAGGCCACACCATTACACAAAGCCGATCTTTGAGATAGACTAGAGTTAAACACTGACCTAGTAAACGTTGACAAAGATTGTCTACATTCAGCATTGCATGATGTTGTTATTATAATAAGACTAACGTAGGCATCAATTTACTTAATATGTTTAGAATAAGTTTTCATAAATTTGCGCAAATAACACCATATTTTTAAAACAATTTGATATATTACTACAGTGTTAAAAATTAAACGATGCTATTATTTCATTCTAAACATAAATAAATTAATACCTACGTTATATATACATATATACATGTCCCTACCTCCTATGAGGAAGGGAGAAACATGTGTATATGTATGTATTTAGTGATCTATCAATTTTTGTCTACACTAATTAGTATAAAAAAGAAAAAATGGTTCCTGTGCACGAGTGCACTTTCACCAACTGATTCACGTGATTCAACGTGGTTTCAAATTACGATCTCTAAACACACTTAATGCACGATTCGATCAAAGGAAGTTCCATATCTTTATGGAGATCTTCCTGTCGAACTTACCGAAGGGCATCATTTATTTTACGTAAGAATCGGGTTTGGAACGCGTGAAGGTTAAGTTTAGACATATATGCGAATGCGGCGCAGCTATATAGCTGAAATCGGAGAGCTATATATCGGATGATCGGCCACACATCTTATATAATGTGAATACTTACTGGACATAGCAATGGCTGAAAGCGGCGCTCGACCATGACGGCCCTCGCTCATAGCGACCTTGTTCCGCACTATATGGACATGTGAGTCGAATTTGAGTTTGATGTCGAGTGTGATACTGAGATATTTAGTGTCGGTGGTCCCAGGGAATTTTGTAACTAGAGAGTTCGAGAGGATTTATACTCTCGGGGAACTGTTCTTTGCCTATTTCCGAGTTGAAGCCTGTTCCTAAGTGAGGCGTAGATGAATGTATCGTCAGCGTATAGACATACTTCAACCTCGGCTGGACAGGGTAGGTCACTGACTTACAGATTGAAAAGACAAGGCACCGAAATGGAGCCTTGAGGGACACCTAAGCGTATAGGGTAGGGTGTGGAGAGTTCACCTTCCACTCGTTAGCGGAAGGTGCGGTCGTTGAGGTTATCGCGTATGATGTGTACTAATATATCTGGGACTTCTTACATTACTACTATCACACAGGAGAACGATACCTAATACGAACAATAGTTATTAATATTAGAACAATAGCAATATTTAAAACTGAATGTATAATCAACATATTTAATTAGACAAAATACATTCCGCTTAGTGCATAACCTAGGATATTAAACGATGTTATGTTGTGATTTTATTATTATCGAGTTTTAAATTTTAATTGATTCAATGAACTTTAGTTGGGTGTTTGGTGACTTCCTGTGCAAAATGTATCAATTCGTACACTCACTGAGCTACACGGCGTCTATATTCATACTGGTTGTGATATGCACCGAGAGATACTTCGCTATTATACACCCCATTACATGCAAGCAGATCCTGACTTCGACGAGACTCAGAGTAAGTACTTAAATTCTAAAATCTCGATAGTTTATAGCCTTTTCTGATCAGTGTTTCTCTTAACGTTCCCTAAATATTCTTTATCTCAAGATTTACAGAGAAGCTTGAATACGTATTACTGATATTCATACATGTATTTAACTATAATTATCATGTATGTAGGTATAGCTTTAGTTTGAACATGTTCCATAAAGTTAGATTAATTAATTAGCACATGAGTTTTCATATAACTCTGTAACTACCTATGTCACTTTTGGATGAAATGAGTTTTGGAATATTTTAAGCGTAATAATGTTATTTATTTACTTTGTTAATTTTACCAAAAAATTTAACATTACATAAAATAAGATATAAGGGACTTTATTCATTTTAAAATACCTTGAAAAATATATGTCAATGAACAATCAAAATGAATTAAATATAAATTCTATTTATCAAGTAGTTATTGTCTTGAAAAAAAAAATGTCATAAAAAATTAGTGCAATTTATTAATTGACGTCATTTAACAAATGCTTATGTATTTGAGAACAGTGTTATAAAACCTTTACATACAAACAATTTAATAGTCAGTCAAACTTGAAAGTAAGAATGTTAAGAAAAGGCATATTGAGAAAAAACAAAATGAAGTAAGAAATTACTTAGAAGCGGAAAGGTAATTAAACTTAAGTAAATACCAATTCCTTTTTTTTAATTATACTTTTTTGGCGCATTTACTACAGGATAAATTTGAGAGTTGCACGCTCGTTTCGTGACGGAAGTGCGACATGATGAAGTTAGCCACCACTGACAATCACAAAAAATAGTATTTATTTGTAGACTTTAAATTATTTTTTACACTATTAAAAATAAAGGTCAGAAAAATCAATTTACATTATAATCATTAATAACTTCACCATGCTGTTGGTACACGGCATAGTTTTTTTAAAGTTATTTTATTGTATTAGGCCAAAAAAGTAGGTATAACTTTTTACATGTATGTTTTAAGGTTATTCATTAACCGCATATTAAATTAAATTGATTGGTGTGTTCATAAGTACGGAAGTGTTGGTCATCTATTCACAATATAGTGAAATTTTCCTTACGTTTCAAAGGGTAACCAAATCAAATTAGGGTTATTCGAGCGGTTAGTTGTGGATGGAGTTCACAGTACAAACAACGCTCGAGAGAGCAATGCGAGAGAGCGATCCTTTTAGAAACACTTTCACGAAATCTGTTAAATCTTATTTATACACAGCCGCATTATATAACATATCTAGGTATTCTATAAACGTGAATTTTCCAGACACTACTACACACAGTTGTAATTGTTATTGCTAATGTTAACATTTTATATAATTTTCTCCTTTCCACTGATTCAATAATGCGACTCGTTAGAGACATACCTATAAATTTTATGCCTGGTATAAGTACCAGTACGCTATTACTGTTGGTTTAGTGATATTCAATTTATTAAAAATAGTGTTTTCCCATAAAGTTTATTACCTTTGCTATTTGAACAAAACTATTCAACAATTTATATGTACAATGAATCAAAGACAAAAATATATTATGCAATGTAGGCCAAAAATATATTATGCAATGTAGGCCAAAAATATATTATGCAATGTAGGCCAAAAATATATTATGCAATGTAGGCCTTAAAAAGGACCCATAAGAATGTCAACAATCTACCACCGGTTCGGATAACATTCTAGTCATCGAGAAGAGTCGGCAAGAAATTTGATCGAGCTTATCAACATTTTTCTATTGTTTTTTTTTTAACATTGTAAATAACAAGTGTTTATGTTTTTATGTAGTTATTACCATTTTAGTGGATGTATAGTAAGACAGGAAATCACTTCCAGACATCAACTTCATTCGCGTAATAAAATAATCCACCTTTCGACAATTAAATAAAACCCATTTATCCGAAAGATCGGAAATGTATTAGAAAGTTTATTGTAGATAATTTTCATCTGATCATCCTTTCAAGTATATTCATAAGAACTTTCATTAATTACAACCCAAATATGATATACGTAGTCTTCGTCATGTTTCATGAATGGCTATTAATAATAATGTTTGAAGTTCATCACGTCTTTATTGAATTGTTTTTCTTAACAAGGAGCATGTTGTTTCTAAATTTATAAAAATAAGCTGTGAGAATTTATTAAATAACGACTTATTAATAGGCATTTGCATTATCGTACAATCAACGATATCGGGATGTATTTTTAACTGCAATATAGATTTTTAAGTCGTGGTCGGTGAACAAAATTAGCAAAAGCCGATCACTCGCCCTGCTATTGTGTATCATCTTAAGGAACACGCGTATGATCTTTTTTTTAAAGACTTGATGTTTTTGTATATATGTACTAGCTGTACCCCACGGTTTTGCCCGCATATAATTTAAAAGAAATCACCGACTGATAACCCATAATACTTCACTATAATCAATATTTCCAGTAACATTTTCTTGTGGTATTAAAATATATTAGTTTTTATCGCACCCAGTTCTACCGAGCCGAGTATTGAATTAATTTATTTACGTATTACTAATCACTACACCAGCGTACGCGGATAAAACAGTTCGGGAATGCTTTACCTACCGACTTACTTAACAAAAAGCAATATTTAAGGTTAGCTGAGAGGTGTAGCTTAAGTCCTATTCTTCACGAATCTGGCTATCATATATGACGGAGCAGGTACGCTGTATGGGCGTATTTCAATACCATGACACAGTATTCAGCGCGAACCTTTGTACTAGGGCGGCGTATGAACCAGGGCGGCCCCTGATCTAGGACGACACGAACTAGGGCGATACATCAATTAGGGCGGCACGTCAACTAAGGGTGGCCCTTGAACCATTACATCAGGTTCATTTTGATAGACTGATCTCAATAATAAGTGCATACAGCGCATCCGCACTGTACGACGTTCTCTAATAAAATGTGTGGCATCACTTTTTTTTTAGACCTGACTACACTGTTGGCCTTAGGGGCCCTGAAGCCGCTGCGGCTTTTACAGCTTCACCGTACTTGGGCCGAAGGCATCACGCCGTTTCTCCATTTTATAGCACAAGCGCGAACGGGAAGTTGTAGGCGGGGGTAGATTTAAAACATTACAAACATTGTCATTAAGCGGAATTTGTGTTATTGTGATCATAGATGGCCCTTTTACTCCGCCATATATAAAAAGCAATTTTTGAATCTGAATAGTTCCGGAGATTAACGTGTTTAAACAAAATCTCTTCCATTTTATCATTATCTTAAAAAAATATTATGTAATATGGTATAGAATGATATATATACCTCGATCGCCCAGATAGATTTCAATACGGAATTAAAGGTTAGAAGTGTCAAATAAATATCGAGCACAATCTGTCTCCAAGGCATGGCAGTGACAGTGACACTGAGCGACAGCGATACTTCACGTGCAACTCGACGTCACTGCGCGCGGCGCGGCGCGGTGCCGCGGCTTGGCGGTGTAAACACGGTGACTATAGGTCTAAAGACTGATTAAAGAGGTTATTTCACCTTCCAATCTACCCAAACCCATTCTCGGGGGAGGGTGGGTGCGTGGGAGTTTGGCCGCAGGATCGAGCGTCGCTATTGGCTCGATTCCACGGCCGTACCCCCCCAAAAATCGGATAGGATCAACCTGCCATGTAATAACCGCTTATCCAATGTCGACTGTCATTGTGTATGTATTTTAACATAAAGAAACAAAAATTTTTATAGTAGCTCAGCACATTGACGGCAATGTATCTGATGGTAAGCAAAGTAAATACAACATCGTCGACCACCGATAGATCGGCAATCCATCCTTAGTCGTCGATGTCTTGCAGAGATATTTATATCTCTTCAAGTTACCCTTATAGGACCCGATGTCGTAAGAAGCAAGGAATACACTAGCCGGCAATTTTTTCCACCGTTTCACGGTACGGCAAATACAAGACATAAGATAAAGAGAACAAATCATACTAATAGTTCCTTCACAAAACAATCGATAATAATATGAGATTGCGTTGTAAATGGTGGAAAGCAAGCGGAAGTATACAACGCACACAGATTCTGTGCATCGGTTTATGCCGACAATATGCACTTTCAAATACATCCTGCACCTTATAGCTTTAAAGCTACGTATAATATTAGGAACTAAATTTTAATAGTATGAGTTATGAATAGTGTATTCATTTTCAAATATTCAAATTATAACTTATTTGAACCTATGCGACTTAACATCAATTTGACGGTGATTCCCTTCTCTTTCTTAAAATAAAAATGAGATTAGTTCACAGTGTTTACTCAAATTAGAAAATTGTATTTTATTCGTTAAAACTACTAGATTTAATTTATTTAATCTTTTAAGTATAATTGGAAAAAATAGTGACAGTATTCACATACACACATTAACACAGTCTAGGGATATTTCGGATTTTTTCAATTTACTCAATTTTTTTTATAAATAACATACAACTTGTATATATTTTTATAAGACCCATTAGCTTCTTATAGACCCATCAGATTTTTTGGTTAAATAAAAAATTAATTTAAATAAAAACAAAAAGTAAAATAATGATAAAATTAACGATGAATGTGTTTTTCAAGAAAAAGTAAAAAATAAAGCAAATTTATTCCGTTTTTTGCAATTATTCGTAAAATCAGTAGTCAGTAAAACCAACCATGACATTAACAACGATCCTGCAACGCGGCAACGGTTTTTCATGTTTTGAATCCAGTTATTAAATTCTTGCTGCGAGATATGTCCCAGGTCCAAAAAAGTTGTTCTTCAATCGCAATATTTACAGGAAAATTCTTCAAAGCCCTTCTTTAGAGCATGTCACACGAGTGATCTTTGGGATTTAGATCTGGAGATTGCGCGGGCCAGTCTAAGACCGTTACGTCCTGTTCCTGCAGCCAGCTGGTCACCACTCGTGCTGTATGAGGACGGGCGTTGTCGGGCATGAACGTGAGTTCTTGGATTAGTTGTAGTTGATAGGGGTAGACAATAGACAAAAATAAATAAAATAGATGTAGAAAAATACCGTAACTAAGTTTTAGTTACGGTATTTTTCTGTGGTCGTGGTGTTTCTGATCCAAACTAGGTCTGTTCTTCCACCAATACGAATTCCCGCCCTAACCATAATTATCCCACCGTGGTATGGACGGAATTCCTGAGGCCCTCACAACCAGGAACGCGCCATACGCGTACTCTTAGTGAAGCTGGATGGAAATCAAATCGGGACTCATCGGTAAACATTACCACAGATTACTGATTATCTTCCCAGAGTTCACGAGTTCACTGCAATCTTCGTCCACGATTTCCTCGGCGTAGTGCTGAAATATGAAGCTGTCTACGAGCATGAAGGTTAGCTTCATGCAGTCTTTTCCTCACAGTTTGGTTACTCACAAGTAACTGGTGCTCTTACTGGAGCCTTTGAACCAACTGCATGGTTGTAACATTTGGCTGTCTTCTCGCGGTAACTTGCGAAATTCGGTCTTGTCGTTGGATGGTTATCCGCTTCCCGCCTGGGTATTTTTCAGCCACTTCACCAGTAGCACGATAACGTGACCATAATATTAATATCACGTTTTGTTTTGTTCCAATCTCCTCTGCAATAATCCGTTAAGTAGCCCCCAGCTTGGAGCATGCCTACTGCCCTGAAAATTTCCTCTCCTGTTAAATGGCGCCACTGCATGATGATGTGTACAGTGGCATAAATGCGAAATGAACTACTACTACCTTTTTAAAAACTTCAATTTGATACCAAAAATTAACAAAAACTATGGTAGGTAAATTAAAACCTTCGAATTTTGCTAAAGTTATGTCGTGTAAATCTTTTGTTTTTAATTAATTTTTTCAAATTCAAATTTTGAATTATCCAAAAAGGCCTAAAAAATAAGCTTTCTTCAAAATCTTTTAAAACGGGCCATTATTTTTTGTGTTTAAGAACTTTATACAAAATATCCTTAGACTGTGTTGATGTGGCTACCTTTTAAAACTTCTAAATTATTTAATGGATTCCATGAATTTAAAAGCTTTTAAAATCTCAAAATGAATGTGAGAAGACTCAATTTATTAGGAATAGTCAATTTTAGTCTGATAAAAGGTAAACTCTGTAAAATAAATAAATTAACCCAATTATTGAGTTTCGATATAGGTATCACAATAGATTTTAACGAGATTTTTAAATCATGAAATGTCAAGAACAAAGTGTTAATTAAAATATACTATTAACAGAAGTAAGTAGTTTAAAAGAAAACCTAAAAACACGCTATTATCACGCACTAAAAATTTAAAACACCTCCCCAGACCTTCGTTATCATGCACAATCTCTTGGACTTTTCAAAACAAATCATTTGAGTCTAAAAACTCATGGGGTTTGCTAGTAGCCACTGAAGAGTTCTACTATCCACCTCCTGGCTCCATCATCAGATTAGCTCCAAGATACCAAATTATGGTTAGTCATTCGAACTACATAAACATACAAAGTTCATTTCGATACGACAATCAGATGTAGGTTAAAATTGACTTCTAAGATTTGATTACATTGTTTGTTAGTTAGTTACAAGTGAAGTTAATAAAAGTGTGTTAACAAAAAAAAACTTTTCTTCTGAATCGATTAAATCCATGCTTGAAATATTGCATGTCCAATTTGTTTTGCAGATGGTGATTTTAGGTGTGTGGATAACAAGTGCGGCGTACAGTGCCCCCAAATTCATATGGGTAGAGACGATAACAAACGACTTGGGCGACGGTCACATGGAAACAATATGTATACCACACCGCAGAAAGTATAACTCAGAACTGTTTGACATGGTAAATTTCGGCCTGCTCTATGTCACTCCTCTATGTGTTATGACGGTAAGCAATATGACACATATATATTCTTAATAGCTGTGCCCCGCTACTTCGCCCACTTAGTATATTTTGTGTATGAAAAATAGCAACTACATATTAATAAAAACCTCACCTCGTCTCAATCTCACCATACGGTATTTGACCCGTTTAAGCTTTCATAATACTTAACTAAAATAATTTTAAATGTCAATCCATATCACAGTTTAACAATCATACCGATATTATCTAAAATACATAAAGACTGACGGCTATGCTCCTGGGTTCGATTCCCAGGTCGAGCAAAGTGTTATTGGGTTTTTTTATGAAATTCTCAGTAGCAGCTCGGAAATTGGCTTTGTGCCCTATTAATTGCAATAAGTTCTCCCACTATTACTTACATGGGACCAAAAATATACCCGGCGAACTTTGGGTAGGTATACATTAGTACACCTCTGCCTAACCCTTCGAGAAATAATGCATAAAGGCATACAAAATTGTTCAGTTTTGCAATCCTTTACGAAAAGCGAAGTTTATTTAATAACTTTATTTTTATAAACCATTATTTTTCTGTGTACCTACGTTTTTTACTATAGAGTTTGTAGTATGCCCGGTTAGTGTAATTTAATATCAATCTTGGTAGCCAAAAATACCAAACAACGACATGTATTGTAGAAATGTAGATAGAATAGATTTTGTTACTAATTTAAATATTTAAAAATATCCTTCATATTTATCTAAAATATTTTAATATAATAATATACGTGCTTTCAGAAAATATACTTAAGTGTGACAATAAATATCCAACCAATTTTGTGATAATTTAAACCAAGCCTCACAGTGCTTTCTATGAATACTGTTGGAAAAGAAAAAGCAGTCATGAGGACTGCCGACAGAAGTGAAAACTTAAAACTATAAACATACAGTTGTTATTTTTGGATATCCAAATTAATTGTTTCATCTTAAATTGAAACTTGTGAATCAAAACTGTTTCACACAACAAATCTGTTCACGTTAGTAAAATAACTTCTAAATGACTATAAAATACGCAATGCATAGTAATTGTAGGTATTTAAAAAAACTATGTTCTTAATTATTTGGTTATATTGCTACAGACTCCGTTTATCGTTAACACGTCACGTGACCATGTCGATGACGACTTACACTAATTTACTCCTTATCCAAACCTTCACATAGCAGTTTTCACTTCAAAAAAAACCTATATTTCCATTGATTGATTTTATTGAAAATGTTGTAAAGATAAAATAATTTAGATTAATTTGGTATTCTTTCACTTTATTTCAGTAAATATACTCAATACATTACATAGTTACGTTTTTTATAAAAATCGGTCAAGCCGTTTATTAGTTATTTTCGGATATACAGACAAACTTACAGTTATTTTTTAAATTTCATATTAGTGATCACATTTTGTAATAGATAATTATGTAACAAAAAATTTTGAAAAAAGTTTCATGTACAGAAAGAGCTATAGATATATCCTTATAGATCAAACTATCAGATCACTTGTACATATAATAGTCTGTGATCAGATCATTCATTTTTTTAATGTGAGAATATTATTTTAATAGAATTGTCATTAATGTATTTGTACTATTTTATTAAAGATTAAGTGAGGTCAACCTTTTTTGAATAAAATCGGATTGAGTTTTCAAACATGTGTGAAAGTAAAATGTAATCTAAATCAAAAGCACTAAGGAGTATTGATAACAACTTCGAAGCAAATCACCGCCAAAATAACTTTCTACCCATTTTTAACCCCGTTGGGGGATGAATTTCAATAAAATACGAATCACGTCTTCCATCAATTCTGTTAAAAAAGGTTTATACCAAATTTGAAGTAGATTGGACCAAGGAATCACGTTGTCCCATACAAATTTTGCCCCCCATTTTCACCCTCTTAAGGGTACAATTTCAGAAAATCCTTTCTTATCGGATGCCTACGTCATACAAAGAACACACTCTCCAAGTTTCAGCTTTCTACGATCAGTGGTTTAGGCTGTGCATTGATCCGTCAGTCAGTCTTTCATAACAAAACATTTTATATGTATAGATACTGTACAAGTATTATTTTTTTCGAATTTCTTGATAGTTGGAAGGACACAATTGGACATTAAAAAATGATGCATGTTTATTTAACTGGATTTTATTTAAAATACCAAGATAATATATTCCTTTCCAAATTGATCTAGATAAGTGTTTATTTTTTGTAAGACGCCGACCTATGCTCGGTCACCCAAATTATATGTATGTAAAATATAACTTAACTTTTTTAGCAATGCGTGATTCCAATTACTATACAAAGCTTCATAAAAGTCATTTGATTTGTGATACATGAAACGGTCAAAATTCGTTTCACTTCAGTTTTAATAACTCAAATTTAAATATAAACTAAAGAGGAAATAAATATTTAAGGAATCTTATATTACCTTTGACAAGAGGAAAGACGACTTAATTAAATCTTGTTACTTGTAAGTTAATTCTAAGGATAACATATTTTAAGATATATATTAAAGGACATGATAATATGGTCTTATATATAAAAATCTTGTGTGCATCTGTTAGTGATCGTGAAACTTTTGGCTGAATGAGCTCACATTGACATAATACATACTGTGCACGACGATCGACATAGGCCAGATAGAATAATTGAAATATGTAAATAAATGTATAAACATGAACGTAGAATATAAGTAAATGGATAAATAACTGTTAAAAAATAAATCGAAGCGAAGCGAATCGCGCTCCCCCATTACTCAAAGCTCCATTCTAATGCCCTGTTTTTTCAGTCTATATGTAAGTGACCTACCTCGTCCTCCCAAGGTCCAAGTTGATTTATACACTGACGATACAGTCATCCACGCCTCACTTAGGAACAGGCTTCAACTCAGACACACCGTCCAACGCGCCGTTACCACTTTCGGTGAATGGTACTATAAATGGCGCATAGCCTTCAACCCCGTAAAGAGCGACGCGATCTTCTTTAAACCGGGCAAAAAAGAGCTTCCTGAGAGCGTCAAACCTCTCGAACTCTTTAGTGATAGAATCCCCCGGGCCACCGAGACTAAATATCTCAGTGTCACCCTCGACAGTAAACTCACTTTTGACTCACATGTCCGTATAGTTCGCAACAAGGCCGCAATGGTCGTGGGTCTACTACAGCCTCTGGTAGTAAGCAACATGTCCCTGAGATATAAGCTTACACTATAGTAGATATGTGTCCGCCCGATCATGACATATAGCTGCGCCACATTCGCACATATTATGTCCAAATACAACATTAACATATTCCAAATACTAACCCGTTTCATACGCAAAATAAACGAGGCCCCTTGGTACGTTCAACAGGAAGATCTCTTTATAAATATGGAACTACCCTCGGTCGAATCATACATTAAATTCCTCTCGAGATCGTACTTCGACATCGTGACGAATCATGCGAACCCGTTGGTAAAAGCCGCCGCGACTTACTTCCAGTCCCAAACGCCCTCGGCATAGAACGCCGGCCTTGTAACATCTTTACCGATCCCGATGACAAAATCGAGGCAAAAAACGCGTATTCTCCGTTCCGTATCCGTTTCTCAAAACAGCGTGTAAGCGCCCACGCACCGCGCCCATACCCCGCGTCTGCGAAACTACCGTTCCCTCTATAGGGGACGGGCGGCTAATTTCGCTCCCGCTCACCTGTCACGTACCGTCAACTCAAGCCTAGGTCCGTTCCCTCGGTGTGGAGCCCCTGAGTCTTACAGCCGCTCGTGCGATACATGTGACACTGCACTTGCAATCACTAGCAACCCACATACATCATTACACACAGTATGTTAATACATACTTGCACACCACACAGGTACATAGGTTCTGTAAGGGACCAATTTTTTCTTCTTTTACGCTAGTTATTGTAAACCATATTTACAGATTCCTAAATACATATACACATGTTCCTTCCTTACACCCAGGAGGCAGGAACATGTATACGTTAGTATATGTTACTTTAGCTAGAATTTTCTATGGATAGGGAATTAGATCACGATTTTTTTGCCATCGCGGCAACAGGCTAAGCCTGTGGTGCTGCGTTCGAGCACAGGACAAGACCGAAAAACAACGTCTGCAGAGCCAGTTGGTATTTTATATATTGCAAGATATTTTTATGGTACTAGGTAATATTTAAATAATTAAACGATATTAAATATAACTATATTTGTTATGTATTGTTTGATATTTTTATTTTAATAAACTAGGACTTCTTTTGCTTGCAAATACATAATTCATGAGCTATTTAATAACCTGTATAACGGTAACGGTTAATTATACAAGAAGATAATTTAATAAATTCTTTCAATAAATATTCATAGACCTGAGAATAATTTAATAAAACATAAATCTCTTAGAATATTAACATTTAATAATGTAACATGGGTATACTTGAAAATTAAAGTAAGTACCTGGCTTCTAGCGCTTTTAGACATGTTCGTATGTATAAAAACTACACTACGAAGTACATTTTTCAAGAATGTTTTTGAGTCTAATTTTGAACATTGAAGTATGAGTTGTTCTATTACTCTGCCTGCGCGCTGAAATCTTACCATTTAAAATATAGGCAACCTATGGGGATGACACACTTTTAACAAGTCAACCTAATCCTATTGGATAGGGTATAAAATGACCTTTCATTCCTAATAAAATTTAATTAAATAACTGATGAGTGCATATTAACAAAGCCCGTTTACCTTTTTATACCTTTTTTTTTTTTTTTTTTTTTTGTTAACGCGGAGTGGAAAACCCGTCATGGGTACACACTCGAATTGGGGGGTCGAGTGGTTATGTGAGAGTCCTACTCACTAAAAAACTCCGCGGTGTACAGCCGCCCCATAATGGGGCGACGCGGGTACTGCGCTGGCATTCTGCCGCGCCGCCCCGGGGGCCGGCCCGGCTAACCGGGCCCCGGCCTAATTAGGAGACAGCTATGTACACCCGATAGCCGTCTCCTCCTCCTGCCGAACCAGTGCAATGAGGAGACGGGCCCCCCCCGTCCCGTCTCCTCTGGTTCGGCTAGGTACCTTTTTATACCTGGCAACTTCATTGTTGGGCTGAAGGGAAAGTAGGTATCTTACATTTTTCCAATTCCTCGTGTAATTTTCTCCCAACTAATGCTCGATTTTCATCAATGGCTATTCAGGAAAGATAATCAAAAAAAGTTAATTATAGTTAATATTATTTAATAGTATTTTCCCGGGATTTAGCTACGCGACCAATGGGTAATGAGCAATTTAACGATGTCCATGTTAACTAATATATAGTAATTGTCATCATCAACTAACCGATGAGGGTATATATTTCATATAACGTATCTTAGACTATGTGAAATCCTTACTTCATAGCTTCATTGCTAGCTTTTATCACATTCAAAGAATTATAGTTCAGTTAGTAACTAATTACTGTTGTTTGGTTGTAGTTAAAAGCACTTGATATAGGCTAACTTCGTGTAAGCGAAATTTAATTGTACATGAATATGGATACATTACATCGTATATATTATGTTACATCAAAGGAAATGAGTACACAAATATATTTAAGTACCTAGGCAGTTTTGATATGGCAACTAAGCACAGCCAATTTACTGTGTATTGACACAAATAAAATGAACTCATATCGTTATCATTTCATTTTATATGGATATATAAAGAGATTGCCTGAGGAATTTTGTATCTATGTAGTCTAATAATTGGTTAATCAAAGATGTAGAAACGAGTACCTATATAACATAACTGCGAAGTTTAAATGACCCACATAGATGAAAAATGCCTATGCTTACGAAAAGGTTAAAAATGGAGTCTACGAATGTTACTTTTCAAAATTATTTTCTAAAGGTGTATAGGTTACGAAGAATATATTGAGTAATTAATAATTTATAGTTTTTGCAAAACTTCTCATTAGGAACGTTAATACTATACAATGAAACCTGTGCACTGGCTTGAATTTATAAAAATATTTTACTTATAGTTTGCTAAAGTAATTTCTACTTAAATATGTTGGTCTATCGAAATATTAAACAGCCATCAAAACCATTTTTTTTAAATATTTAAGGTAAATCTATAAATAAAAAGTAAGTATGTATATTACGGGCACTTTTGTATGAAATGAAACTATTCACAAAATTAGAAAACAGTGTGTAAGAACAGCGGTATATTTGTTTACTTTAAATGTAAATTTAAAAACTACATAAATATAATGTACGAACGATTTTGATAGTTTTAAATTAGTGTAGGTACATAACTGTACATATGAGTATAGAGAAATCTCTGATAATTTCTCTCTACTCGGGGCAGCCCCACTGGTGACCTACAGAAAATCGCATCCAAATAACCTTGTATTGTCTTAATGCGGTGAGTTGGGTGGCAAAGCAATAGTTCTATACCTCTGGTGTTACAAACAGCCATAGACTACAAACCACTTGAGTAGGTACCATCAGTACCTTGATTGCCACCTTACTTTTATAAAAAAATATTATTATAAGATCTAACGATCTTCAGTGATTGATAAGATAATGAAATCTTATGATATTCTTCATTATGCCTTGATATTACGGTAATTTCTCGATACACTCATGCTTGAGCTTCGCAGTAAAGCTATTTCGCCGCGCCGCGCCGCCCGCAATCCCGACCCCTTAATAACATATTTTACAAGAGAAAAGCGATAGCAGATATGGCTTAATATCAGCTTCAAAATGGCATATTTAGATTATGTTTCGTAGATTATAGCTGTTACATGTATTTTCTTTGGTTTATTAGTCAATCTTACACTGTCTTGGCCCCCTAAGTACTTACCAACTAATTTAAGATGTTTGTACAGTTGTCGATCACAGCCAGTAACAAATCGATTTTCATGTCTTATGGGTGCTTCACACCCTCTATTTACTTTCCAAGTGTGTTGGAGTCCCCGATCACCCAAAAATTCGGCGACCCTACGTGCATTAATTATCTCATTAAGTTAAAAGTTTACCTACACATTTCCAAGAGTATAGTCATACCATGTATATATACATTTTTTTATATTCAATAATTACAACTCCGTTCGAATAATCCACGTAAAAACACCCAACTCAGAAAGTCTTCTTAAAGTTATAACGACTACGTTTTATTCTGCGTCATCTTTACTATGAATAGAAACATAATTTGAGGCAAAAAGGTAAAATAAAATATAACGATATCAATGGATTCGTAAAATTGGGATCTGAGAATAACTAATAATTGCACAGAGATAAACGTTTTAATTAACGTTCGTGAATAGAATATTCAACCATCCAAGTTTGTCTACTTAATCTTTTTAAATTTAATGTAAAAAACTATAGTAATATAGTGACCTTTCTAATGTCAATCTTAATTAAGTAATATTATCTTCTAAGCTTAATATAGCTGAGTATTATAAAGTTTATATTAAGTTTTTTATTACTTACTTATATACTTTCTACCTTACTTTCATATTTATTTTTAGTTATTATCCATAATTTTATCTAATATGTATTTTGATTGACATACATAATTAGTAGGACTATACATCAAATAAATACATATTTACTGGACCACTAGGATTTTAGTCGCTTATTTTATGTATCAATTTAAGTGTTTGTGTTATTTTGGTTTCAATATATGTTTTACACTGATCTACATGCGTATCATAAAGAAATCTTAATTTTGTTTAATAAGTAAATAAAGTAACTAAATATGCATATTAAGATTTTTATTTGACAACAGTGATATTTTATAAGTAGTCTAGATGACCCGCCCAACTTCGTTTACGTCATACATGAGAGAGAGAGAAAGAGAGTGGGTCGTAGCCACTGTAATATATTATATGTACCGCCCGCCTCTCACATTATGTCTGCACAATAAAATTGTGCTCGCCATACTTGATCATTATTTTGCTGCCGAGTTATTTTAAAACTGTGATATCTCCTAAGATATTCATTTAAATCAATTACTGTAAATGGCAATTTTGTTTAAAATTAAATACTTGTGATGAATAACGTATTTATTTCGATAAGAATTAACATCATGTATATAAAAACATCTTCGCAAATAATTCATTATTTTAGAACAATTTTAACAATTAGAATTGCCACAGTTCACTTTCGACTCAATACGGGCGTGAGCGAGAAGAGACTTTAATCCTTTTTTGACAACTGAGTTTCAACCTTACGCTGTTATTTCCTATCTCTTCTGTTTTAACATGCTGATAACTGATAATTATTTCAAATTGAAAAATTTTGCAAACTGCCTCGATAGCCTAGTGGTCATAAGCGCGACTGCTATAATCGAGGTCCTGGCTTCCATTCCCAGGGCAAGCAAAGTTTTATTGGGTTTTCCCTATGAAATTCTCAGTAGCAGCTCTGAATTTGGCTTTGTGCACGATCAATGGCAATAGGCTCGCCCCCTATTACATGGGCCCTAAAAAACATACATAGCGAAATGTGGGTGTACATTAGTACACCTCTGCCTAACCCTTCGGGGAATATAGGCGTGATGGTGTGTTATGTTATGTTTTAGTGAGAGTATAACGAGTCTATTTATAAAACGTCATTAGTCGACAACATATTTTTGATGTGAAACATCTAATGTGGCGGGTCAGAACAGTTGTTGTACCCAATGTTGGCGTGGCGACGCTTTTTCCGCCTCGTTTTTCGAGTTCGTTTTTTAATAGACAAACTGGATCATTTCAAAGTTTCATGTAAAAACATGGATATATTAAAAGCAGTTGGTAGGGATCGCGACCATCATATTAATAAAATAAACAACTTCACAGTGATTTTCTTTCAGTTTGTCGTGTTTCCTGTGTATTTATTTATCAAGTGTACACAGGTACATATAGAGTCAGTCAGTCAGCTAAATGCCTATTCAAAAACAATCGTACTTAAAGAGTAAACTCCAGTCGTACGTCGTCGGTTCCGACACACAAATAAACTTTTTTTAAATATTTACTTAGGTGTTTCACATCTACTGGGCGTCCCGTGCCAACCAACTTATTTTAAATTTGTTTCGACGTAAAACAGAATAATGTTGACGTGCCCCGTATTTATGTCACTCATCTATTCAAACTTCGGTAAAAACCCTATAATTGAGTATAGTTATAACAGTAAAGAGGAACATTATTTGTATTAATTAGCTTGAACACGCTAATGTAATTATCGTCGCTACGTTGTTTTGCTATTAACCATATAAGGCGTGTATTTAATTGTGTAATGTAATTTTAATAAATTCACGACATATAAACAAATTTTTGTGGTAATAACTTCTTTAGCATAATTGTGATTTCAAATTCGATGAAACAAAAAGCGACAGTAAAAAAGAGACAATCATATAGGTACATCTATAGGATTTAGCCTGCGAGAGAATGAGATGGACTACATTATACAGTATTTCCTAGTATCTCGGTCTTCTCTCTTTGTATGCGTTTTACTACGTGTATTTGCGTCTGCGTATTACGAAGCCTTGGCAAAATGCGTCGTAGCCAGCGTGGTGCATTGTTCACGCGTATCGTTTATGTTAGCAAGATAAGATATTAGTATCTTTATGTTTTCTGAACATTCACCAATTATAATATTAAAATTTCTTTACAACAGGTTTTGTATACAAGAATCGCAGTTGGATTGTGGCAGAGTTCTCACGCTTTACAGAATCTCGGTAGAGTTCAGTGCTGTGCGACTCAGTTCCCACGTTCTGAGAAGTCTAATAATGCTGAAAACGAGTCGCAAAGAAAATTTATAGGCACTAAAGAAGACAAGGTTCGATTATTTTTTCTTTCTTATGTACCGTCGAATTTTATATAATAAATGTGTTATTAGAACTAAATCGAATGAAGGGTTAGCACATGTTGCGAGGTTTAATAATATACTTAGTTTAAAAACGTGGATACAAATCTGTCACGGTTATGTCTTAAAATACTAGGCTACATATAATATATTTATACTAATTAGAAATTACATAGCTTCTTCAGGATAATAAGTACAACAATTTTATTACTCACGACCACAAACTTGTTATCGTAAAGTGCTTGTAAAGTAGGATAACAAAATTGCGAGTATGCGTCCTTTCCTTCTAGGATCAACTTTTATAAAATTATTTAAGG
This sequence comes from Saturnia japonica, assembly GCA_033032175.1. Taxonomy (NCBI): domain Eukaryota; kingdom Metazoa; phylum Arthropoda; class Insecta; order Lepidoptera; family Saturniidae; genus Saturnia; species Saturnia japonica. The sequence goes on from CM065305.1 coordinate 12,506,059, forward strand.
GTCTTTACTAGCATTATTCTCAACTTATGAATATTCAACAATATTGAAAGTGGGTTAGCACATTGTTTTACTGATCTGTGGTTAGCACCCAGCGTTACTGTACATTATAGATTTGAAAATGATACAAATAAAATTTTTATATTTTTTTAGTCTTAGAAAATAAAACATGTGTGAAACAAGTAATCATTTAAATAAAATGCTTGAGGTTTGCTGTTGTGTGCGCAACACGTAAAAAATAACTGGATGGATATTAATCAAATTTATTGGGATGCTCCTTAGATACTTGGTACTTAAAAAAAAACAAGATATTTTCATTCAATGAAAAGTTATTAAAGGTTTAAGATTAAGAAATTACGGTTTTTAAAAGCACTACGTGGTCTTCTATCGCGCACACAAGCGGAGAACCTACGCAGTCTTTATTAACCTAACATTCCTTTAAGTTTATACTTGTATGTTCATAGATTCGATCACGTATAACAGTTGTGGAAGTTAGATAGAGTCGCAGCAAGTACCACAAAGTTTGTAGACGTTTACTAATTTAGTCTCTGTATCTTTAAGGTCATAAACTTCTGTGTATGATAGCAAGTTATTGATGTTAATGTTTTATGTCTTTATTTATATTATAGTATAAAAAAGGATGAAGTCTTGCGTAAATCGATCCACGTAAGATTTGTTGATATCGTACAACAAATTCATATTACCTCATACTTTAATAAAAGCATCACTATATTTTTTTCGTACTCGAACTGATATTATTTATCAATACGATAAACTAGTTCGAACATTTAGTTCGAGAATAAGAAATGAAGATTATTTTAGAAGTCAGTGTAACAAAAGTAAAGCAAAATTGTTTTTTTTTTTAAATCCAAATGCTATAAAATGAAACTATTCTTTTGCAGATTTTCTTTGTACCTACTTCTTTTGAAATTTGTATACAATAATTTATCAAAATTTGTTTAAACTTTTTGAAGTACTATTTTAATAATATTCAAAAAATATTAGTAACATTAAATCTCATAAACTTCAGCATCTTTATTACCATAATATTTCAAACCATACGTTATATATAATAACATAATATGTAAATGATAAACATACATTTTATTTTAAACATCAAATACATTTCATAATATGTAAATGATAAAATATCTGTAAACAGAATGATGTGTCTACAAAAGCAGCAAAAGCTCCAAAGAGCACTCGCAACCAAGAATCTCGCGACTGCCATCACTTGAGTCACCTTTCGCGGAACGTACTGCGAGCGCGGCGAGGCGTCGTGCGTATGCTGATTGTTGTCGTCCTCACCTTTGCCATTTGTAACCTACCATTCCACGCCCGCAAGATGTGGCAGTACTGGTCGAGTGGCTATGAAGGCACCAGTGATTTTAGCACGTTGCTAACACCCTTGACATTTCTTATCACTTACTTCAACTCTGGCATCAATCCTCTGCTCTATGCTTTCCTCTCAAAAAACTTTAGAAAAGGCATGAAGGAACTTTTATTTTGCCATTGTCGCGGAAACAGAAAGAGCGAAAATTTGATAGTATTGAACCCAGTCGGCGGTGGAGCGCTGCGACGTAGTTCTACTCGGTCCACCCGAGCTAACTGCAGCACAGTAACCATGGCACCCAATGGGGACTCATGAGACTTGCGACGTCGACGATTCCTCTATAAACTAGAAAATATAGATATTTCCTGATTAACGGAGAGTACGGACGAGGTAACCGATAGCAGCGGCCTATATACTATATCTACAATATCCAAACGTGATTTATACGACTAAGGACCGCCGCGCCGCGCCGCGTCGCCGGTAGCTTTATAATGAAACAGGAAATGTAAGGCAAGGAACTTTTGACTTAGATTATTTCTGCCTATGATATCAATTTGAGGCCATAAATGTGACTATAGTGATCTCATGAGCTTAATGTAGTTAATATTAAAAATGTTTATTGATGGATATTTAAATTTGAGGTGAGCGACTTGGTGCAAAATATTTAGATGAGTAAAATGGTTGATTTCCCAAGTTGTACAAATATTATAAATCATGAGCAGCTAAGTCGTAAATCTCTAAATAGCGGCGCGGGAGTTCAATCTAGAATTTACCTACGTATCTTTTCAAGAAATTAGTGAATCTATATTTTAGTCATATTCATTGATCATATTAGGGTAAGAATATTTTTCAAATGCGTATTAAACTGTATTTAACTATAATATAATGTGTATTATAATGTTATAGTACGTAGTCCCAAATAATATCCAAATTTTTAAACTATTTTCTTGTTTGTAGTCACGAATGCAGTGGATAGCGTTTAACGAAATTATTGGTATCCACAAAGAGATTTTTTTTTGTGTCTTTTAGAATTAGAAATTGTACTTTTCAATAATAACTGTCACTTGTCAAATCAAACGAGTATGCTTTCTATAATTTATGATTTCACACAGATATATTAAAATGTTCGTTGTTATAAAAATTACAAGTTTTTGGATTACAAGTAGTAAATAATCATTATTATTACAGTTCTGTAAAATGTATATGTTCGTAAAACATAGATTTAGGTAGACATATTTCATGTAGTAGAATTAATGTATTATCTAAGTAATAAGTATTGTTTGTAGTAGAGACTTCGTAATCGTTACAAAGTACAAACTTAAAATAAAATAGGTAAGTAACTAAGCGACCTGAGGTTTGTAGGCATTAAATGTATATCTATCACAAACTTTGATGTCAAAATATTTGTAAATTACGCTGGAGAAGTATAGTTTTTAAATGTACATTTATACTTAAAGTAATATTAAAAGAATAACATATTATAGCTATAACATGAATCAGATTTAAAAAAATTTGGTGCCACATTTACCCAGCAGAAAATACAAACAAACCACTTCTGAATTGTGCACCATTCATAGTTGTTTTAGGTACATTTATTATAAAAAAATATCAACGTATTGTAAGTTAATTTTTCCACTATTACATATCTCTCGGTTATTTTTATGCTCTAAAACTAAACAAAATTTGTATACAAGAATTTTACTTATACATTTGCTTCTTAAAAAAACTTTAATGTTATTTAAAATGCACAGTACATCCGATTTTGATGTCTTATGATGGTACATTGTATATACTCGTAATGATTCAGTTCGGTGGTATTTCGGGCCCTAAGTATATTTTAAATGATTAATCGTAGATGTGGAATTTATATTGTTTGACCTACACGTATTTATGATGTATAATATGAATAATTATTAAATCAATTTCTTATCTAACTATGAACCTGAATTTTATATTGCAGATTACTTACTCTACAGTTACTTGGTCTGCACACTTTCCATTTACATAAGTTTTACTTTTTTAAATTTATTAACATATAAACAATATGCATTTAGATCTTATTAAAAAATACTATATTAAAAAAATACGAAATTAAGAATTCCAGCCTGATTTGGGCAAAATGTATACGGAATGTTATTTTATTACTCTTACACTCCAATCAGCATCTATTACAATATATAATTATCTATGTATTATACATATTTTTTTAACTTATGAAGTTATCTTGTTATCTAAAGATAAAACGAATAAATACAAACATAAGGTCAAATCGAAAATAAATAAACAAAATGTTCAACTCTGTTTTATATTTGTGTGAAAAAAGTGAAAAGTAATTTCTAAGTTTAATCAGCTTTATATTATGTAGTTAAGTTTCTACCATTAATTTTTAATTCAACTACTTATATGTATTCTACACCAAATAATGTTTGTTTTATGGTCCTTATATTTAAAGCGTGCTTCCTAAACAGGTTTGTGACATTTTTTATAAATTATATACTTAATATAGTATAACGTAACAAAAGATGTTTAAAAATGTCGATACAATATATTTACAGCAAAGTTGTGTAATTTAAATTATTGTAAATTATAATTTATTATCACGTGATACCATATATGTGTATATTTATGATTGTTTTATGTTGTATGTTTTCAATAGTAATACATATCTATTTTAGTAAAATAGTGTTTTATTGTTTTAAAAAAGGAAAAATGACTATAACAACTGATGGTAAGGTACAGTCCACAATGGCGACAGTCGGTGACACGAATTTCGTCGACAGTCTTTGATGTTATGCCCGCCTGCTGAAATGCCTTTTGCACACCTCGTTTCAAAGACCCAAGGGAGGGAACATGTTGGCTGGGAGAGTGTTTCACACCTACACGATACGGCAAACAAAAGAATTTGCGAAATTCTTACTTTTTCTAAATCCCAGTATTTGTGTAGGTACCTACTACTTAATTATATCTTTGTTGCTATACATATGTCAAATTTTTTTTACTAAAGTTTATTCATACGTCGCTTAAATGAACGTATCTACCTTATGTTCATAAGTTATGGCGCTACTGGTTTTATTGAAATATTTATATTTAGAGTAGAACACAATATTACTCGGAAAACTTTTAAGAGGAGAATGACATGAGAGTTTTTATATGACAACTAAGCATAGCTGGTAATGTGGTAATTAAAAAACCTCACTATTACCTATCTTTAAATGCACACATAATTCTTTAAGTAGTATTACCTAATTTTAATTTTTCTAATATGTTGAAAGTGACCACAGTTGTTTTAAAAGTGACAAGCCAACATGAATGGTTGAGATGAAAAAAAGTGTTTCTTTATAAATGGAATGTTATGATTGAAAAGGTAAATTATATTGTAACGTTTTAAGAAAATAAATACAAATTTTATTCCACTAGTTGATACATTTCTGAATGTTGATAACAAAGTAAAAGGTCTCATAGCGATAAGGCCAAAGAGTAGGTACATTTTAGTTTGTCTTAATAATTGTTTAATATCACACTTCAAAAATCATAATGAAATCTATTAAAGGGTATTAAAAAAGTATAGGTACTTACACATAGATAATACTTCTAATTTTAATACTCTAGGTACTGTGTTTGGAATTTGCTTAAATTTTCTTGCAAGAACCAGTTAGTTATGACCATGCTTTAGGAGAATAAACATTAAGATATAAACATGCTTCGTGGCGCAGTGAAAGTTACTATTGTGTCGAGAGGTCGCGGGTTCGATCCCCTTATACGACTGACATTTCTGTGTTGAGCATATTGTCGTAGGTCTGGTTTTTTTTTTTAACTGACTACACTGTTAGCCTTAGGGGCCCTATCCAAAAACAGAGCCGCTGCGGCTTTTACAGCTTCACCGAACTTGGGGGCGAGCGCTTAGGGCACTCAGCCACGAAAGTTTGTGACGACCCGCACGAGGGTGCCAGAGTGGCCGAACCTCGGCTCGGGCGGTCGTCGCGAATGCGAAAAGGTCGCGATCTATCTAATTCCCTAATCTTAAGAAAATTCGAGCTAACTAACATATACTCATATGCACGTCCCCCTCCTCCTGGGAGGAAGGAGGGGACCATGCGTATGTGTATTTAGTAATCGGAACGTAGGTCTGGGTGTTATTTATCTTTATATGTATGTATATCAGCTGTATAATTACCATAATACAAGCTTTGCTTAGTTTGCAATTAAATGATTGTGTGTGATATTGTGTCGCCATAAATATATACACATTTCAAAATTACGAAAATTATTTTGTGTTGTAAACAAACAATAAAAACCATGTTAATTATTCATGTTTATAATTAATTACTTGGTTCAGGCAAAGAGCCGCACTGGTGAAGTAAATCCACTGATATATTAAAGAATAATAAACCTTATCGACATTTATCCAGCCGTAATAAAGAGCAGTTATAATATAATATAATGCATAATATAAATGCAGTAGAAATGAAAGCGCTAACAGGTATGTTAGGAGTGAAATTGAATGACAGGATAAGAAGTAGTGTGATAAGAGAGCTTTGTGGTGTGAAAGAAGATATAGTCACACGGATTGAGAAAGGGATGCTTAGGTGGTTTGGGCATGTTGAGAGGATGAATGAAAGAAGAATGACTCAACAAATTTATGATGAAAGTGTGAAAGGAATCGTTGGAAGAGGAAGGCCTAGACGAACATTTATCGATCAAATCGGAGACGTTTTGAAAAAGGTCAGGTCAAGAGTACTCTAAACCGACGAGCATGCATGAAAAGGTTAATGAATGTTGAAGAAGCGAAAGAGGTATGCCAGGATCGTAGCAAGTGGAAGGACGTGGTCTCTGCCTACCCCGTTGGGAAATAGGCTTGATTTATGTATGTATAATAAAGAGAATTCACCTACACTTTATAATTAATAACCCTAGCTTTCGCACATTACACCACAGCTCTCTAGGGCGACGCTGGTAAATAATGTAAATTAAGAGGTTGTGAAAAACGACAGTGAAACCCATAAATGATTCATAAAAAAGAAAACTGAAGTGTAACAGTATAGTCCCAATAAAATACTGGTTTTCAATTTGCACTCATTTTGAAGAGACAATACATACATGTGCTTGCTAAATGTTAAAAACCGTTTAAAATTGTCCCGCTATTATTTGATCTCACTTTTTTCATTAATATGAGAGACTTCTCATGAAAGATTTAATTTATATGAAAGGTATTGAAGCAGTCCGAGTGGTGAAATACCCCCACCATACAGAAGATCGCAGCCAAATGACCTTGTTCTGTGTTCATGTCCTGAGTAGGGTTTAAGGTCAACAATGCGCTAGTGATAAGTATGTACGGTAGGTATTTCAAGCGTCAGCCTAGCCGTACGCTTGTTTGCCAGCTTATTTGTATAAAAAGTTATTTAACAATTAATTGACCATTAGATTTCCCATACCAAATATAGTAACAAATTGTTTTGGAAATTACTTGACGAACTTACATTCTTACAGCTATAATTAAAGGAACTGCCATAGAACTTGGTACCTGTTAGATATCAGCTCGTATCGGTGACAACGACTAACCCGAACGTCGGTTCTACAGAATTTGGCCCCTTTTTCACATTATGTTTCTATTGGGATATCATTACTTTTTGAAAAGCTGCATAACGACATCTATTAGTGAGCGCATGGAGACGTCGCTGCTAGCTGCAATTGATGCTCATTCTGAGTATTATAATACAATAATGATAATATCAACCTGTAAGTGTCCCACTGCTGAGAAAAGGTCTCTTCCCAAGGGAAGGTACGGCTAAATCATCACGCCAGCCCACGACGTATTGGCGATTTCAAATACCAAGAAATCAAGAAATCTTAATTTTTTACTAGTATTTTTCCGTCTTTTGTATCACATATAACATAACAGTTTTATGATATTATTTAGTAAAAAAACGTACTTTTATGAAGTTTTTTGATTCTTTCTTTTGTTTCCTTTGTTTATACTTAATGGGCTAAAATACTTTGATGCCAAATTTCAAGTCTCAAATGGTCTAAGTTTTTAAGGAGTGAGTCAGTTACTACGCTTGCGCGATAAGTTGAGATTCGCCTGGAATGCAACCATCAGCCCGCTACCCCTGTAACTTCCCCTTAAGCTACCATGTTGTACTGTAGGCAACGCCATTTTTTAAAATATCTTTGTATCGTACTGGCTTACGTCACGCAACGACGACGCTCTCTGATTTTATACCGATACTGTCTCGTTAATCGTTATTAGAGTTACTGCTATATTTTATTGTAATTTTTTGTGTTAAGTTTATTGTTATAATGATGGGTAAAACTTTACATAGTAAAGAGAAATCTCGTGTTAAAAGTGTTGGACTTTTTTAAAAATGAAAAAAGAAAACAAACAGTTGTGTTTACCTGTTGATCAGGCAGTAAAAAGTAAAAAGTTGTTCCGAGTACAATAGTCACTACATTAAAGAAAATAGCAGAGACGAAGTCGCGGGTAGAAACTTGTGATATTTTTTGTGCACAGTACAACCATGCGTCTGTGGCGTTACAGCCCCCATGTCACAACTTATTGCGCACGGGTAGTAGTTATCAAAATGCTACTTTTCAGACCCTAATAACTCGCGAATTATAGGTTCCTCAGCGATTTATTCGTGAAATTTGGGATTGTATATAATGTTCAAAGGAGGTTTATTAAATATACAAAATTTGAAGTGTGTAGGTCGAATAGTTTTTGTCGAATGTAGCTCGAGATGGTTCGTATAAATATACGCACTGACCGGTGTGACGCCCATTTCTTTTCCGAACTTGGTTGACGACACACCGCCATGTAATCAAAGACTACCATATCTTAAGCATAACAAATCATATAAAATTATTCGAAGAAATATTAAGATGCAAAATAATAATAATAGGTTTGTATTTATTTGACCTCACACATTGCTAAATTAACTTAATCTAATACAATTAACAATCAATCGTCAAAAATTGCAAAATAAGAAAAAAATGTGAGGTCTGGAGTCTGACCTGAACTACAAATCTCCAGACCCTCGTTCTCTTGATTACAAGCTATTTACAAGTAATTACATTAAAATAAAAATAAATACATAAGTAAATATGAGCCATAGTCAATACATAGGTACTAAAGTATTGCCAAATATAGCAGAAAAATGAATTACCCAATATATACAATAACAATTAAGAATATGAGCTATTGGTTAAATCTGTTTGCATTAATTCAAACTGTGAGAGATAGAGATGTTGCTGACATTTTTAAGAAACAATAGATAATAGATTCTCCGTACTGTGGTATACAAGTGAAAGTAACCATTTATAAACAATGCGTTTAGCTCTTTGTGTATTATGAGCATATATTTGAAGGATAAGGGCTTATTTGATTATATATATGCGGACCTAAAAATCAATAGAATTTATGAGAAAATTGTAGATGGAGTGCAATCGTCTCACATACATGGTGTTTACGTCTTTTATTATGCTGCAGATTAGGTATTAGGTATTCGTTTAATATACGAATAACGATAGTTTTTAAAATAAAAAGTTGTCTCACGGTAAGCACGTTACATTCACTATAAAGTTCATCTATAGCAAATAAATATAAACGGAAGAGACCAACTCACTTTTAGAACAGCTATTTGAGCATGTTCCAATTTTAAAAAGGTAGTTTTGGAAGCCCCACCCCATAAGTGATGCAATACCTTAAAAGCGATTGACAAATCGCATAGTATACAGATTTTATGAACACTAAGTCCCTAATGTGGCGCAAATTTTTAAATACGAACATAAGTTTACGAATTTTAGAAGTCTAAAATTCTAAATGAACCTGAAAATGAGGGTATTGTCAATTATTATACCAAGACGTTTAACAGTATTAACTCTTATCAAACGATCACAGGATCAAAAGGAATTACCTTGAAAGAAGCAAGAGTGAGCTGTCATTGAGAGATGAAGATAAGGAGGGTTTTGATAATTTAATGGAGAAAAAACTATATAATTAGTTTTAGTAATATTAGGAGTTAATAAATTAGAGTTTAACCATTGCATCATAGAGTTTAATCCACTTTGAAAATGTGAGAAAACCTCCGTCACAGACTCACCCGAAAAAACCAGAACTGTGTCATCCGAAAATGTTATTATTTTACCATGTGGCAGATAAAGATTACATAAGTCATTGATGTAGATGAGAAAGAGAGTATGCCCGAGAACAAATCCTTGAGGCACACCATAACTAATAGGCAAACTAAACTAAATAACTTGTCACTATGGACAAAGCTCAAGATAAGAATGTGTTTGATTTGATATTCACCATACAAAAAGTTTCTTCGGGTAGATAGTACTAACTTCACATATAAATATGTAACTACTGCTTTTGACTATAGATGGCCGTTTTGAAACATTAATAATTCAGACGTGAAATGTGCGGTTAGCCATATCAATGAAATCCAGTACAAAAGGCGTAAACAGAGTCCAAATTAACGAGCAGGGGTCAACAGTCATGTAGTATCAATATCCGAAATCCAAAGTCAGGTTAAAAACATAGATCACAATCGCAATGCACTCAATTTGTTCTTTTTCAAGTCAAAACTACTTTGTTCAGCATTGAGCATTGACATGAGTTTGCCGGAGTTGTGCAGGTGCAGTCTAGCGATTCTTTAAATGACGATTGTATTTGATTTAGATTAGATTTTTATAGTTTCGAGTTTTGAAAGACGTAAATGCCGAGTAATGTGGTAAATAAGTACACTAATAATTATAACCCTTTATGGGTTTTGTCACATGGCGCTGTTTTTTGTTAGTAAAAACGTGAAAAGATTTGTTTGCGGGACCATATCATATAGTTAAACCATAATATACAAGATGAAATAAACGAACGGGACATGGAGGAAAAGTATATTAAATATTGAAGATATCAAATTTTACTCAAAACAAACATTCTTTAATTTTTTTAAATAATAATAACTGCAATCACAGATTTTCTTAAAAAGCTTACTCGTACCAGTAATCAAACCAACTAAAAATATAACAATTTACATGCACTATGTTATTGCATCAATCAATACAATCTATGATAGGGATAATATCTCTCGAAAAAACATTGTATCTTATAACTAAAGGAGATATAAATTAAAGTTATTATTTTCGTACATTCTAATAAATTGACTGATAAGTTGCTGGAAATCAGATTCGTTATCTTGTATGCACAAATTATGACTGCATTGTACACGAGTATGGCTGGTAACTAAGTAACTCATCAGCAGCAACACTCAAAGTATGTCAACATATTTAACTCAAAAGTGGAGTTGTCTAAATTTACTCGCTGTGGACGTTGTACGCATCTCTTGAGACTTCAACGTTTATCAAATCTTACAGAGGTAGTGTATAGAGACATTTATTTGAAGATTTCTCTCTCCTATGGTCGAATACCCTCCACCTTACAGAAGACCGCAGTTAAATTATTACGCATTAGCAACGCGCTAGTGATACCATAGTATTGTAAGTATTCATAGGCTACGGTAACTGCTTACCATCAAGCAGACCGTATGCTTGTTGGCCACCTTTGTTGTTTAGAAAATAACAGGCAGTATTTGTCTATCCGGATACCTCTTACTAATAATTTGAGATTTTGTGATTTTAAAAGCAAACATCTAAGTCATGAAATTATTCCTCATAATATGTCACTATGAATCAGTATTATGAAATAGCAGTATGATATCCAGAATCACGAGAAATAGCATAGACTATCGCACATTAGGCTACAACTCTCAGCTAGCCTTAAATATTGATTTTTGTTAAGTCGGAGGTAGAATCTCACCCGAACTGCTTTATCCGTGTGCGCTGGCGTAATGGTTAATGATACGTAAATACAATGTTCTACAAAAATATCTAAAATATGCCCGTGAAAGCATATGCTTATCTCTTATACTTAAGCCGCAATAAGCTATTTTGTGAAAAACAATAGTTACAAATTAAAAAGTTATTTCTGAACTTTATTTATAGGCAAGGCATATTAATCCTTACTAACAAAAGTTACTTCATCGTAAAGATAATTTTATGAAGTTAAATTTTGCTCTTTATAGGATGTTATTTGGACACATATTTTAGAATGTAATGAAAAATTAAAATATTGTTTACTTGCTGGAAGAACAATTAAGATAGGCTACATGCTACACGGGTGCGTGCGTTGGCGGCGCGGTATCTGTCTTATCAAACTGACATTGGTGAAACCGTGGCGCACAGATAAATTATTAATATAAACGAAATTTCATGAGCGGACAAAAGTTAAAACGACCATCATAGCGTGCCGCTATTATACATGTGTTTTATAATTACAAAATACTCCTAATTCCTAACGTAACATTAAAAACAAAACTTTTAATTAAAAGTTATCAACTGCACGTTATAAATTGATAAGGGAAAATTATATTTAAACTCCTTAGCAAATAATTATAATTCGATATTAATCCCAAACTGAGACTTTTAATTATCTTTTTAATTGTCTATAAATCACTGTATTTACAACATATCCGTAGAAGCTTATGCAGCGGCCACGTTATAATCGGATTATCGGACAGGCTTTACAAAGTTAACAAACAACATTTTTAAACAAACATGCCTTCATTACAAAGGCTTTGCCTGCAAAACTAGTTAAACGTTGTTGGTGAAAATGTATTTTCCAAAAACCTATTTTATAGTTCCTATATTAAATTAGGTATTTATCATCTTTAGCACCAAACGTTGTTCTAATAGTCAACTTTTTCTATAAAATATATGCAAATTAGTTTTTGTTTATCCAAATAAAAATGTATTATATTTTTTCACTAGCTACCTACATTTTGATGAAAATTGTTTTGTCCTTCACGGAAACAACATACGTGTTTAATATTACCTACTTGTGAAGTTATTTATATACGTGTTTAATTGTGGGCTATCATCCGTATAAAATATGAATGGTGTTTCATTACTTGACACATATAACCAAACTAGCGGTGTGCCCGCGGCTCCGCACGCGTTTATAGTTCTGCAGTAGCTATTTTCCTCCCGTAATTTCTAAATTTGTTGACAATTCGTATGCTACCGAATCAATTGAGGAATGGCGTGTATTTCCCATGTACAGTTTTCATCAAAATAGGTTTAACATTATTATTCCATTCTACGACTTCTAATGTATTATTAAAGATTCATATAGCCTCCCATATTATATGTATGCTTCCTGTCTACAAAATGCGTTCAGAAACATTTGAGAATTCATGAAAATAAATTTTTAAACTTTTTTTACGATATCTAGAAGTAATATTGACAATTCTTATAGCCCATCAATTAATTACTTATAGTTCTTGAGTTCAAAATTTCATGAAATTGGTTAAGACAAAAAAAAAATGTAATGGCATATTCGCCATCAGTATCGTTCATATAGTATGCCTTTCAGAAATGTACAGATAGAACTACAGATGTATTAAAATAGTTTTTATCAAAATCGGTTAACATTAAACAAAAAAAAAAAATTACTGGATTTTTTTACTATTTCTAAAATTATCATTGAAATTTCTTATAGCCTATCAATTAACCAAAGATCACATAGGCTACCCTTGTAGAAAGTTTCATGAGAATTAGTCAAGCCATTTTTGAGTTAAATCTGAACATACAGACAAAAAAATTGTTATGCTATATTCGACATCATTTTCCTTTATATAAGTAGGTTTATCGAGAAATTTCAGAAAAAATATTACATGTATTAATTAATATAGACAACTTAACTTTAAATATCATTGTTTAGTTAAAAGGTTTTTTGCGAGGCCCCCACAGGTTCGAGGCTGTCGCCTAGCGCCACCACTGTTACTGCATATACACCTACCGTAGCCGTAACTCGATAAACCAAAAAAATAATCATAGATGGGTTTATCACTATGTGTATTGTGGTCACAATCCCTATCACCCCGCTATATTACTGAATATGCACCAGCTGATTTCGGAACACGACAAACTAAAAGAAAACCATAGATGGGTATAATATAGTGTGTATGGTATTGTCATTATATGCCAATGTGAATCCAACGCATTAACCATCCCAATAAAACTTCAAAAATAATTAAATTCATCCCTTATTGTACAGACCTGCAGCAAGGTTTTTGGAAAAACCTGAAACCACTTTTATTTCTTTCTTAACAAAAGCATAAATATGAATTTCATATACCTAATCTGAGACATGATGGGTTCTTCATACAAACTTTCATTCCAGTTTTATTTTCACCAAATGTGGAATAACACAATGAAATAATTCACTTGTAGCAAAACTGTATAATTCAGATAATTTACAATAGATATATCGCTTACAATATAAATATAAACTCCCGCGAGCCGCGGTCTACAGAACACGTCACTTTTCAATAAAACAGTAATTATGCCGTACTGCGTAGTTAAACACTTTAAAAACACTTCAGCCAATCTTAAAAAGAATACTAGACTATCATCTCATAGGTAAGTATTAGAAATACAATACATACATTTCATAAATAACAATTTCAATAAATCAACAACCAGTTTCCGTGGCAATCGACGTTCCTTATTCCTTTGTTCATGTAAAAACTATCATCCCCTATTTTATACCCTTACAAGTTTTATTTTTGCTACAAAAAGTACCCTATGTCCTTTTCCCAAAGTCCAATCTATCTCTATACCAAAATTCATCATAATTGGTTCAGCGGTTTAGGCGTGAAAATCTAACAGACAGACAGAGTTACTTTCGCATTTATATATTAGTATGGATAACTCTACGTATTAGGACGGGAAAAAAGTGTTTTCGCATATCATAGGTATAAACTTGTTATAAAATTTCTTTGGCTGTACTATTTGTATCTCGCTGGTTTTGTTAACATTAAAAATAAAAAAGTTGTTTCCCGCTATTTTTCATTTGTTTTTCTTTCTGTAAAAATGAGTGAATCTAATGAAGAAATTCGATACATTTTAAAATATTATTACAAAAAAGGCAAAAATGCAACTCAAGCAGCGGATTAATTTGTGATGTTTATGGACCTAATGCAGTATCAGAAAGAGTAACACAAAGTTGGTTCAAACGTTTTAAGTCCGGAAATTTTGATGTTATAGATGCACCTTGCTCTGGTCGCCTTGTTACGAATAAAATGGACGCCATTTTTGAAAAAGTGGAGCAAGATCGGCATATCAGTAGTTACGATGTAGCTAAAGAACTGGAAATTGGAAACTGGGTGCTACACGAGCTCACTGAAAGAAACCTAATGAATCGTGTACTCATTTGCGATTCATTATTGAGACGTAATGAAACCGAGCCGTTTTGAAGAGATTGATAACTGGCTTTGAAAAGTGGATCACGTACGACAAGAACATGCGAAAAAGGTCGGCCAGGCTTCACAGACTGTGGCTAAACTGGACTAATTCGAAATAAGGTGATACTGTGTATATGGCGGGACTGGAACCGGCAAAACCATCGATTCAGATCTCTACTGCCAACAACTGATGAGATTAAAGGAAGCAGTTGAGAGAAAGCGGCCGGAATTTATCAACAGGAAGGGTATTGTCTTTCATCACGATAACGCTAGACCACACATATATTTAGCCACTCAGCAAAAATTAAGAGAGTTTGGCTGGGAGGTGTTAGTGCATTCACCATATAGCCCTGACCTTGCACCTTCAGATTTTCACCTGTTTCGGTCTCTTCAGAATTCTTTAGGTTCTGTAAGGTTAACATCAAGAGAGAACTGCAAAAACTATTTGTCGCGTTTTTTTTATAAGTCCCAAAGTTTCTACAGCAACGCGATATGTCTCTACCTACAAAACGGCAGAAAGTCATCAGAACAAAACGGCACATATATAGGTACTGTAAATAAATGAAAATAAACTTTGAAAAAAATGTCTTGAGTTTTCATATAAGATTGCGAAGAAACTTTTTCCTACCTATTATATACACATCTATACATATAATAAAAGAGTAAAGAGTGGAAATCTGTAAAATGAAGATATTTGAGAAAAAATAATACTGGGGATACTTTAGAATTATGTACAGAAACATATCGATAGTTTTTTAAATTTTTGTCTGTCTGTCCGTATGTTTGAACGCCGGTCACGCAAAGACAACTTGACGGAATTTGGTATGATTGTAGTTTACATTTAGGATGCATTTTTACACATATGGTCATTGGTATGGTCTATAATTTGCGTTTAGGTTATGTATGTACATATAAAAATGAATGTATGTGTACTATGTACTATAACTCTGTGATATATTTAAAACATTTAATGAAATAAAGTGAAAAGATAGCACATTATTTTATTTTTATCTTATTTTCAGTAGGTAAAATCAATAAATGGAAACAGTATTTTTTTCCAACAGCATTTTTCTTGAATTCTTAAACTTCGTGATTAATATCTTCGCATATATATTTTTTTCATTTATTTGCTTTGTTTTCCTTATCCGACATAATAAATCATCGGACAAATAAGGATTACCTACAAATACACATGGTAAGTATTCATATTGCTGAGATTTTTCTATACACTAAATTTTTTATGCAATATTAACAAAAAAAGTGAGAATATGAATATGAGGACACCATTTAACACACGGCCATTTAATTCCAAACTAAGCAAAGCTTGTAATATGGTAACTAAACAGCTGATATAGATACATTTATAGATATTTAACACCCAGACACACACAACTCTTATTTATGCTCATCACGCAAAGTCAGTCATGGGCTCTCGGCTCAATAGTAGCGTTTATTACCACAGCGCCGCGAGGCCTGTAACTTAAGTAAGTAAGTAACTTCTTTATGGGTTTCACGTCTTAGACTTTCATCAATCTTTTAATGGATAGATTCAATTTATAATATTGTTCCCACTAATGTACTAAATAAATGTATTTTCTGGATAGCGACTTTTAGGTATTTGCCATTTCTATTTGATATATTTATTTCAATAGTTCATGTTAAAGACCTTAGTGCTTTAAAATTAATAATAATTTATGATATAAGCAAAAAGCCTTTAATATCCAACTAATCTCTGTTGTAAAACAGAACCCAAAGAGACTTGCTTTCGGACTCGTTAACATTATCACTTTTTAAGTTTTGTTATTATTTTAATACCGTAATAATAATTATTAAAAAGTTTTTACGAAATGAATTGCAAAACAATATTATTTCCACAATATTTTCATTGTCTCCATTATAGTGGAAGTACAGACGGAAATAATTATAATTTATCACTGTTCTATATATTATGACCGTAACGACTTTACTTATAAAAATCTGTCAAATTTAAGCATCGATTAAAGTATCTTTTTTCTTATTTATTCCATATAGTTGGATAAAAACTGAGCTATAAATAAGTATTGCTTATATTTTTTCCACGTTTATAAGTAAGGCGATTAAAGTTTGGCGCGCCCTTAAATTGATTGTACGGTAGACTGGGAAAATTATTTCAGAACTTTATTATAAAGCATAACATATTTTAGATTTAGAATTATCAAGATTGTTTTTTTTTACATATTTCCGAAACTATTATTGACGATTCTTACAGCCTTATAGATTATGATCAAAAGTGGTTGAGAATTAATATAAATTAAATTTTCTTTTACAATTATATATTTTTGATAATCCCTATAGCCTAGAAATAAAAATGATTTTGATAATCTCTATAGCCTGTCAATTATGGAATGACTTATACTTCCCGTGTACAAAATTTGATTAAAATCGGTTAAGTTATTATTGACATTTTCAATTTTAGGATTTTTTTTACGATTCCTAAAAGTGTTATTGAAAATTCTCATAGTCCATCATTCATGAAATGACATATACTTCCCGTATACAAAATTTCATCAAAATCGGTCGTAAATTAACGAAAATGGTTACTTCTGGTGAAAAAAAAAATACGATTTCTAAAGGTATCTATTGACCTATCAATAGACCGATGACAATTAAGCATCCCATGTACAAAATTTCATGAAATCGGTGAAGTCAATTTTGAGTTAAATCCGGACTAACAAACAGACAGGTAGACAGACTAAATTTTTTTAATGGCATATTCGTGATCATTATCATTCAAATAGTCTGCCTATCGGGAAATTTTGGAAAAATATTAAAAGTACAGCCAGGACTACAGATTTATTAATATGCATAAGGCGTAGTGTTGTTACTATGGAGAATGGAGATATCTTGGTATAACTATCCAGTTTACTCTTGAGCAGAAAATAAATTATATATTCGCGCTACAAATTTCGTCAAAACTCGATATTATGACACCTATGTCCGTTCCAAATTAATCCCTTCGAATTTGTGACTAGAAATATTGTTCCAGACGACTAGTCTAGTAGAATTCGTATAACTCACTGCCTAAATCTACAAGGTGTTATACTTTTTTGGGAGCTACATTAAACGTAGAACATAAAACCGACTGGCCGGAATGTGAGAAGTTTCTAGCTACATCTCATATACTCCAGCCAGTACACGTTACCTGCATCCTAATCAACAATAAAAAAGAAAATGAGGAAAATACTGTAGGTAGATACTTATTTCTCGCAGTCTTAATTATGTGAATTACTCAGCAACGCACCTTTAACAATTATGGTATTGTCAGTGGTAATTAGATGGACCGTACGTTTGTTTCCCACTATCGAGGTATAAAAATGTTTAAAAAACTTACCTAGTTCCTGAAACCACTAAGTATAAAAAGAAAAAGCGTGTGGAGGACGTGTCCAACATTTGTTTTGGTACTTAAAATGGTAAAATAGTACTTAATACCTACTGAGCTCAGGCACACTAGTTTTTCCTATTATATTGACAGAATCAATCCTTAGAGTGATTACAACACTAGAGGGGCAAATCCTACCGTTACAAATTACTTGCTCTTATTATCTTGTACTGTAGAAGAAAAAAATTAAGATTTTTAATAAGTACCAATATTCAAAATCAAATAAAATATAGGTAAAAAAGATATTATCAGCTGGTATAATAGTATGTAAAATAAATGCTGGTGCATTTAATGTATTCTAAAATGTTTATAAGTGATTTAAAAAAAAACTCAAATTTTACTTAAATTTAACCACAGTTTTATTCTTTAATACCATCTAATTAAATAAATAATTTTCCATATATTCCTTAGAAGAAAAATGAAGAAATGAAATGAAAATTCCAGCTTTTTGCCTACCGATAAAAATTATATTGTATCAGGAGCTTTATTTGAAACCTCATATCTATTTCATGTCAAGTTTCATGTCCTTCGCCTCAGTAGTTACGGCTGTCCTTTGATAAGTCATCAGTCATTGGTTTATCGGTTTATAATACTCAAGAGTCAGTACATAGTGACAAACATACATACATATGTATAAAAAATAATGAAGTGAACCTTGTTCATACTTTGTATTTGCAGCATATTTAAGCACTGAACGGTTTTTTATTATTCCATTCTAAGATTCATTTTCAAATCAGCAAAATACGGACCATTGTATGATGAATATGGTTGTTATTTCTGTATCTGACTTTGACTGATATTTATATTATTTTATCAGGTGTTTTGCTTATCATAGTTCTAGGTACTAAATATATTTAGTGCGGAATCAAAGATTCGTGTGAGAAATTTCCATTTGAATGTCTGAATAATAATGTTAGTTTAGCATAAAGGAATTTAACTGGGTTTAGTGTTTCAATTATATTTGCATGACGGTGTATATATTTCATGCATGCTAAATGTTGTTAGTCAAGCTTGGTTTACTGAATGATCGATCCAGAATTTTATATTATCCTTGCCAGTCAATTGCCGAGATTTATTTGATGAGTTGAGTATGTTAATGTCATATCAATGCTAATTAAATAATTTTACTATACCTCTAAAAGTTGTGTAGTATTTTCGAGTTAAGATATACCTATGTATTTTCATTTATTAATTAAATCTTATGTGAAAACAATAGTAAATGTAATGCTATTGCTATGTAAGATGTTTTGCAAGGAGAACATCCATCATGGTTACCCGCTCGTCGTTGAAGGAAAGCAGGTACAGCAGGATGATGAGAAATTTTTGTTCAATAAAACACCTAAATCGTCTCCCGTACCCAGCTTACCAAACGTCGCTCTCTCAAGAAGGCCCCCTACTAAGGGGCCCATAAACCGTACCCTCAGTCCTCTGGGATAATTTTTTATGAGATTATTCATGAGGTTTTTATGAGGATATTTATTGTGAATGTAATCGAAGTCTATAATAATACAAATTTAATAAATCTTATTAATGTTTTTATTAAACACTTCAAAGTCATTTTAAAACCAAATTTAACGTGTTTAATTAAAAGATGTATACAAACATTTTCATTTCCATTTAAAAAAAAATATTTAAGGCAACTAGGAAACTATACAGTACAACTCAATTTACCTCTAAGAAGGATCAGATTTTTTTTCATATCATAACAAGTAATCACGATAATTAAAATTTACGAAATAAAAATATTTTATAAATTTTACTATATCATATGTAGATAATTAAATATGTATATTAATGATAGTTTATGAAATAAATAACAAAATATTTGTTATAAAATTATAGCCAGTATTTTTAACATTGTAAAATAATCACAACTACAGTCAGTTCCCAAATTATGAGAGTAACAATAAATTGAATATGATCTCCAAAGTGACGCACGAGACGCGCGAGAATATTACTAACTCATCGAGATTGGCCTACAACTTTCATCCGAATCACTGAATCTTACATTTAATAACAGCTATATCAAATGAAAATAACTATTCATGAAAATATTTTTACAAAAATTAACTACTTCTTAATTCCTTTGTTTCTGACTGGCCCTAAAATCTAGCAGCTGACTACATCTATTATTAAAGTAAGTCTAAGTATTTTAATTAAAAGTAACAAGCTAA
The DNA here is from genome assembly GCA_033032175.1 of Saturnia japonica. Classification (NCBI taxonomy): domain Eukaryota; kingdom Metazoa; phylum Arthropoda; class Insecta; order Lepidoptera; family Saturniidae; genus Saturnia; species Saturnia japonica. Next base: position 12,526,279 of record CM065305.1, read on the forward strand.
ATTATTAAAAAGGAAACAAAAACACGACTGCAACAATAACACTTGTGTACACTTTATTTTTGCTTTTAATTTTATTTCCTGACCGCGTAATTAAGTATTATATAGCCTATGTTACCCCTAAGTCCCACAATGAAGACGAATGTAACGACACCTCGTATGCTAAAATCCATCAAACCGTTTAGGTTACAGAGCGTGTTAAAAAAGATAGACATACATACGCTCAAAAAACATAACCCTCCTTTTCGCAGTCGGGTAAAAAGATGCGGGTTCTATTTTCTCAAAGGTCAATAAATTTATAGTTCGTTATTTTGGAGTTGTGTTATATTTCTCACAAAAAGTAGAGCTTTCAGCAAACCACAGTTGACTTGGATGGCAGGTAATCGGTGGTGTATTCAGCCGTGTAATTAATAACGAAAATTCAGTTTAATGGCATGTAGCTTACGAGTATCAAAAGCAACAATTTATTTCGGAGATCAATACACTATTTCTATGCAGTCAAATGAAACACATCGCTAATAACTGCCATCAAATATTTTAAAGCTAGAAAAGTTATTTAAATTTTTAGAGAGAGAGTATTCATTAAAATATAATCGTATTAAGTTCGCGATTTTTAACATTGCGAGCCTTTGATATAATATTAAGTATATGTTTATACTTAATCTTTAAGTATCTTTAATTATAACATACTGTAATTGGAATAATATTTATAAAACCAAGCTATATCATAAAATGACAACTAATGTATCTACAGGCTGTCCCGTAAGAAATGGACCAACGCTATGATGGTGATAGAGATGACATGATCTAATAGAAACACTAAAATTTATTGTCATAGGCCTAGTAGTTTTAAAGTTATGAATTTTTTTAATGTTATGTTTAAATTCTCTTTCTATGAACACAATATTTAAATTTTAAATAAAATTTTAAAAAATTCTAATTATTTTGTTTAAGGGATTTAAGAAAGAAAACACGTATCTCTTTATAATTCTATGAATTTAATTACTTTGTAATTAAAACTTTTTTTGTTTATCATTCAATATTACGGACTATTTTTTCGACGGCAATTAAAATAAAACAAATGTAACATTATTGATGAAAAAGTATTTATTGCGGCTCATTTTATTACAATAAATGCTCAAAATGCCTTCTTCTAACTCTTACGCACAACCAACATCTTCTAATAAAATTTCTTTATAGACTTCTTAGAGCCCGCGTATTATTGTTTATAGTTTCAGCCACATAGTTCACTTATTGTCTTAACAAACCTTCGTTTGTATTATTACTCTCATAGACGGCTTCTTTAAAATAACCCATAGGAAATAATCCAAAGGGTTTTTAGGTCAGGCGAGCGTGGTGGCCAAGCTATAGCACCTCCGCGTCCAATCCATCGATTAGGGTACGACTAGATAGTCAGTTACTTGTCATGAATAGTGGGCAGGTGCACCATCGTGCTGTAACCACATCCTCTAGCGTAGTTCTTGCGGTATGTCTTCTAATAAATTGCTAAGATTATTTCTTAAAAACTGTAAATAATGAGCACCATTGAGCCTTGGTGGGAGTTCAAATGGACCTATGACTCTACCATCCAAGATTCCTAATTTTTTTTCTAAAATAAAAGTAGCCTAATTTACTTCCTGTATCATCAGCTATTTATCAGTAAAGGTCCCGTCAAAATCGGTCCACCCGTTTCGGAGATTACCCGGAACAAACAGACAGACAGACACTTCAATTTTATTAACTGTATAGACTAATAAATTCTAATCTAATAAACAACGAATTTTATTCCAATATTATAGCAATCATTGCTTCAACGTTCCTTCATTTTGGTAAAAAGTGTAAGGCGATATTATATAAATTTTGTAAGGAAAACTATTTAGAGGCTTAATTTCGACCGACGACGGGGACGGCTTTCTATCCACTTTTCTCGGAGATTTAATGCTTTAGTTTAACTCTGTCCTCTAATGTCGTTAGAGAAACTGTATCTGTGGTGAACAGCTTATGTCTGATCGAAACAAAACAAAGGATTTCCGTTTGTATATTGACATTTAAAAATTATAAAAACAAAGATTTACAAGAACAAATAATAACAAAGATAAAGATTCAGGTCACTCAAAGATAATCCCTACTACCGCAGAATGTACCTACAATGTTTTCACAGAAATCCCTTTGTTATATCTATCTTTGATTTAATCAGATCCATTGGGTTGCTATCTAATTCCATTTAAATATCTTGACTGACCGCTTCAAAAAGGGTTTTCGTGGAATCTTTAAGAAGATTACCCTTTTGAGACCATTGTCCCTTTCCAGTCAGCATTTACTTGAGATCGTGTTTGTTAGGTGTATCCTACTAACAAGGAGATCCATTGGTGTTCGTAGAACGTAAGAGAAACCCTATAAACATTATATTATACATCGCATACACCTACAGAATACATTGGATCCTGCACACGCGCCAATCGTACTACCCCCGCTCCCGGTTAGATAAAAATCTTTATAGTGGTTGATCATTAGAAGATATGCATATGCTTTCACTGATTTTTTTTAGGTCTTTTGATATTTACAATTATGTACTACATTATTTTCCGAAATAAATTTACTCTAAATTGCACTTTACAAAATCAGCTATCTGCCATTGAAAGTCCCGTCAAAATCGTTTTAACTATTTCGCAGATTACCGAGAACAAACCAACAGACAGACAGGCAAAATTTTTTGTTATAAGTAATGTATATACTTTTATTTATATTTAGTAAAAAGCTCTTATTTCGAGATTAAAAAAGGGACACACCAATTTTATTAACTGTATAAATAATATACCTTACGATTAAAAACATACTACTTATTATAATTTTGTTTGTTTTTCTGGTTTAGATCACTGCTCACTGTTAAAGATGCCTATAAATAATTCATTCACATTTTTATATACATAGACCTATATCACCTATACTGTGACCATGTGTCAAAAAATAATAATATTGCTATATAAATACAAGTTTTAATCAAGATATCCAGTTGAGTTTCCAGAAAACAGTCGATTAATTTGTAATCATTTTACTTTGTATTCGAGCCGTTTCATTTCTAAGAGATTACAGTCGTGTTGTGAGCACTCTAGATAAAGAAAAACTTCTTCAATAGGAATTTCTTTTACTGCGATCTTTATTTAAAGTGAAACGATTACACAAAGTACTTACGCAGTATCATAATAAAAGTTAAAGAATTTATTTTCATAGGAAATGTGCTGCTGGATATTATACGTCGGTTTTATCGAAAAATCACGTCCTTGGTTCGACAGTATTTTTATATAATCTTATCGATATTTTCTTCTGTAAACGATAATGATTTCTTTTCTGTTTCACCCGTATTCATGACGTAATATCCCCTTTTCATTTTATAAAATAAATCCTATAAATTAAAATTTCGTTATTTTCAATATAATTTTTCGATTCTAGTAATAGTTCTATTGGTCGAAATGAAAACTAGCAAAAACTAATCTAAACTTCAAACTTCTAGCAAAATTTATTTTTCACAGGAATCTTCGATACAAATAGAAACTGACAACTTTAATCGTGACTTTTAATTCGATTTTTTTCAATCAATTCAATTTGAAGTGATATTATATAGTAAAATGTTCGGGAATTTTCATATCAAAATTGTAAACATAAAGTTGAAAGTTGTTTATTTTACTCGTACAGCAATATAAATATTTTCGATACCAATTACATTTTTTTTATGTCTCATATAGATTTAATATATAACATAACATTCCATCACGCCTGTATTCCCTGAAGGGTTAGGCAGAGGTGTACATTAGTACACCAACAGTTCGCCGGGTATGTTTTTAAGTCCCATGCATTTTTTTTTTTTTTTTTTTTTAGAACTGACTACACTGTTAGCCTTAGGGGCCCTATCGTCAAACAGAGCCGCTGCGGCTTTTACAGCTTCACCGGACTTGGGGGCGAGCGCTTAGGGCACTCAGCCGCGAAAGTTTGTGACGACCCGCACGAGGGTGCCAGAGTGGCCGAACCTCGGCTCGGGCGGTCGTCGCGAATGCGAAAAAGTCGCGATCTAACTAATTCCCTAATCTTATGAGAATTCGAGCTAACTAATATATACTCATATGCACGTTCCCCTCCTCCTGGGAGGAAGGAGTGGACCATGCGTATGTGTATTTAATAATCGGAATGGTTTTTCTACACTAACTAGCGCAATAGTCTAACTAGCGCAAAAAAATAAAAAAAAAGGTCCCTTACAGAACCTATGTACCTGTGTGGTGTGCACGTGTGTGTGTTCATACGTGTGTAATGTTGTGTGTGGGTAACTAAGTGTTGCACGTATAGTGTCACTTTGTATCGCGCGGGCGGCTGCCTGACCCAAGGGCTTCACACCGAGGAACGGACCTAGGCTTGGGTTGCCGCTAGAGAGGGTGGACGTGACGGGTGTGCGGGAGCGAAGTTGACCGCCCGTCCTCTGCGGAGAGAACGGTGGTTACGCGGGCGTGGGCGGTGGCACGCTCTGTTTGGAGAGACGGTGTCGGCGTAGAACGCGTTAGCTTTTTCGGTTTGGTCGGGCGGGTCAGTGAATATATTACGCGGCCAGCGTTTTCTCCGGCAGGCGTTGGGGTCGGGAACATAAGAAGCTGCCGCTTTTATTAAGGGGTTCGCGTGGGTCGACGCGGTGTCGAAATACGAGCGAGAAAGGTGTTTGGCGTATGCATGTATCGAGGGAAGGTCCATATCTCTATGGAGATCCTCCATACGAACAAACCAGGGGGCACCGGTAAGGCGGTGAAGAAACTTGTTCTGGATGGCTTGTAAGCGTTCCCAGTTATAACTTGGCATATGTGCGAACGCAACGCAGCTATATGTCATGATCGGACGGATACACATCTTGTAGAGCGTAAGCTTGTGTCTCGTGGACATTTTGCTTGCAGCACATAACAGAGGATGTAGTCGGGCGAGGAGTCCCATGCAATAGAGGACGAGCTTATAATAACCATTAATAGAAAACAAAGCCAAACTCCGAGCTGTTACCCATCTAAACCCAATAACATTTTGCTCGATCTGGGATTCGAATCCAGGACCTCGAGCATAGCATAGCATTTAATATACGTTAATACTAAATCTAAATTTATGGGCATGTAGGGAGTTACCACCTGGTGAAACTAAACGACTGTGTCGAAATGTGTCGATTTGGTCGAGTGCAATGTAAAAACAAATACAAATAGTTTATAATAATATTATTTTTAATTTATTTAATGTTATTTAACTGGTTATTCTAAGTAGAAGAATGTTTTTTAACTTCCATTCGAAGGAATCAAAAATTAAGACACTTCAAGTACAAAAACACATTGGTATTAATTTCGGCTCTAAAATACATAGATTTATCGATACACGTCAATATCCAAAGAAACTTTTTATTTGAAATAAAAAATATATTGTATTTTCTTTCTTAGAATATTTTTTTTTTTTTTTTTTTTTGGAACTGACTACACTGTTAGCCTTAGGGGCCCTAAAGCCGCTGCGGCTTTTACAGCTTCACCGGACTTGGGGGCGAGCGCAGAGGGCACTCAGCCGCGAAAGTTTTGTGGACGACTCGCACGAGGGTGCCAAAGTGGCCGGACCTCGGCTCGGGCGGTCGTCGCGTTCGCAAATAGGTCGCGATCTATTCGAATCCCTACACCTACGATTCGAGCTAACTAAATATACACATAGGCACGTTCCCTTTCTCCTGGGAGGAAGGAAGGAACCGTGCGTATGTGTATTCAGTAATCGGAATGTTTCTACACTAACTAGCGCTAACTAACTAGCGTAAAAAAGAAAAAAAAAAAGGTCCCTCACAGAACCTATGTACCTGTGTGGTGTGCACGTGTGTATGTTCATACGTGTGTAGTGTTGTATGTAGGTAGCTAAGTGATGCACGTACAGTGTCACTTGTATCGCGCGGGCGGTTGCCTGACCCAAGGGTTTCACACCGAGGAACGGACCTAGGCTTGGGTTACCGCTAGAGAGGGTGGACGTGACGGGTGTGCTGGAGCGAAATTGACCGCCCGCCCTCTGCGGAGAGAACGGTGGTTACGCGGGCGTGGGCGCTGGCACGCTCTGTTTGGAGAGACGGATGTGTAATATTTATTCGAATTTTCGATGTGATCGTCGGGGTCAATAAAAATATTGCGCGGCCGGCGTTTGCACCGGATGTCCGTGGGTGCCGGAACATAAGTGGCGGCTGTTTTTATTAACGGATTCGCGTGGTTCGACGCGGTGTCGAAATACGAACGGGAGAGCTGTTTAACGTAGGCATGTATCGAAGGAAGCTCCATATCTCTATGGAGATCTACGCTTCGAACATACCACGGGGCCCCGGTGAGACGATAGAGGAACCTATTCTGTATCGATTGTAACCGTTTGAAACTCGACTCGGACATATGTGCGAACACGGCGCAACTGTATGTCAAAATTGGTCGAATACACGTCTTGTAGAGCGTGAGCTTATGTCGCGTGGACATTTTACTCACCGAACACAACAGAGGATGCAACCGGCCCAGGACCCACGCGGCCCTGTTCCTAACCTTACGGATGTGGGGTCTAAAGGAGAGCCTACTATCTAGGGTTACCCCTAGATATTTGGTCTCTCTTACATACGGAATCGGATTATCGTAGAGCTTAACAGGTTTAAGCTTCCACGGTATCTGTGACGAATCCGCATCGAAGAGCATCGCGACGCTCTTCGAGGGATTAACGGCTATACGCCACTCGTTAAACCACTTCCCGAGAGTGGTCACGGAGCGTTGGACTTTATGTCTGAGGTGGGATCTATTCCTATCTGAGGCATATAAGACTGTATCGTCAGCGTATAGCCCTACCTCGACCTCCGGGAGTCGAGGTAGGTCACTGACGTACAGGTTAAATAGGCTAGGAGCCAGGATCGAACCTTGGGGAACGCCTGAGCGTATTGGACGGGGCGTGGACAATTCACCTTCCACTCTATAGCGGAAGGTGCGATCTGTTAAATAGTCGCGAATTATTTTAATTAGCCTATCGGGGACTTCAAAGCGGTACAACTTGTAAATCAATCCCTCGTGCCAAACCTTATCAAAGGCCTTGGCCACGTCGAAAAAGACCGCAAGTGTACGGCGGGGTTTATAAAGTTCAGCAAAATTAAATGCAACGTGCTCCGTGAGGCGGTGCACTTGATGAGTGCAAGAATATCTAGCACGGAAACCGAATTGCTCAGGCGGATAGAGGTCTTTCTCCTCTATTATTGGCTTGAGACGGTTCAGAAGGATCCGCTCGTAAATTTTCCCTAACGTATTTAGGAGACTGATCGGGCGATAGCTGTCGGGAAGCGACGCGCTCTTGCCGGGCTTACGGATACCTATGACTATTGCCTTTTTCCAGGCGGCTGGAAAATGGCAGTGGACTATGGCTACATTGAAGATGCAGACCAATAGAGCTATGAGGCGATCAGGAAGAAGCCTAAGTACTTCATTCCTGATCCCGTCGGGACCTGGTGCTTTTCTGAGCTTAAGGCTTTTTATAATGGAAAGAACCTCCTCAGACGTGACTGGGGACAGGGAGGCTGTCGCGGGGAGCTTATCCAGCTCCCGCACGCATCCATCGATACCCTCGACCCGGTCGGTATTTGCATCGACACTGTTCGGAGAGCACTGGCTCTCCAAACAAGTGGCGAGGCACTCCGCCTTGTCGCTGCTATCGAAGGCGAGCGGTATACCAGGACCCCTCTCGAGGGGGGGCATAAGATAAGAAGCCTCTATTTTGAGGCTGCGAGCTAGTTTCCAGTAAGCCAGATGCGACGGCCTTAGCCCTTCGACGAGGGCGTCCCATCTGTGACTCCTGAGTTCTAATATGCGGGCTCTAACCGCTCTCTGAAGCGCGCGTAAGCGTGCGCGGTTTTCCTCGGTCGGATAGTGGTCGTGCGCACGAGTCGCCGCGTTCTTTTCCGTCAACAACGCCCGCACGTCGGCAGGGAGTACGAAGCGGCGATCGCTCGCCTCTTCGACCTCTCTCGAGGCCTCTCCGATGCCGACCTGCAGGTGGTCGACCAGGGAATCGATCGCGAGATCTACATCCGCAACGGACCCCAATACGTCCGGGATCCTATCTAAGCTGGACGAGGACGGCCTGTCCGCAAGATAATGTTTTAGCTTGGCATAGTCAACCACTTGGACCGAAGGAGGGCTAGAGTCGTCTGGTTGACCTAGCTGCATGATGACCGGACGGTGGTCGGAGTCGAGCTTGTGTACGACCCGAATGAGTCGTAACCGAAGCGCGATACCTTTAATGAGAGCTACATCAAGCACTGTCGGCATACAGTTGTCTTGAAAGTGGGTGGGAGTGGGTGGCGCTATGACATCAAAGTTTAGCACGTTCGTTAGCTCTTCGAGTTTAACCCCATTACTGGAGTCTCTCCAATTGCCAAACGAAGTGTGTCCACAATTGAGGTCACCCGCTATAATGACCGATTCACCGAGCGAAAGTAGCTTTTCTAGGTCAGACCTAAGAGGCTCTTTCCTCGGCGAGAGATAAACTGAAACTAACATTATGGACGGGTGGTCGGTCATTCCTAGTCTACACACGGATACTTCCATATTGGTAAGTATCGGAGGATCTACCGGCGTACAATATAACGATCGTTTGTAATAAATGAGAGTGCCGCCCCCGCGGCCGGCCCGGTCATTTCTTACAATATTGTAGTTCGCGATTTTCGGATCACGTTTAGCACGCTTTAAGAGCGTCTCCTGCACTAAAAGAACATCTACTTGGTGATCTTTAAGAAAGGTCGCGACGAGATCACGCTGCGGTAGTAGGCTTCGCGCGTTAAAAAAGGAAAGATTTAACGCTTTCGGCTTAAACTTTGCCATTGAAAGGCCCTAAGTTATTATTACACGCCTCACGGTCGAGACGTTGTAGTGTCTCTGAGAGGCGGGGGAACGCGCAAGCGGTCTTGATGAGACCGAAGCGCTCTAGATGGTCATTGTAGTCAATGAGCTCGCGGATATCGTGCTCGCGAAGGAGCAGTATCATTAAGTCGTTACTATTAACGACAACGTTAGCGGGCGCGCGGGGCACGGGAATATCCATAGCCATAAGGGGCTGTGAATTGGGGCGACGGGGGCCCCATGCGTTCTGCGATGAACGCACGGGTTGCGGTTGCACCGCGCGGGGTGCGGAGAGGCCGGCGGCGGCCGGGGACTGGCGCGGGACCGGCAGCGCGGGAAATTCCCCTGACGCCAGCGGGGGTTGCGCTTTGATGGCTGAGGCGGGGGGCGCCGCCCGGGGGGCCGCCTGCCTCTGCGTGCGTGGCCGCGTGGTGCGCGGGGCCTTGGGGCAACCGCGATAATTCGCGGGATGCCCCTCCTCCCCGCATAACACGCAGCTCGGGGGGACGACGGAGTCACGCTCGCGCGTGCACTCCCGTGTGGGGTGGTCCTCTCGGCACTTTACGCACCGCGGACGAGAATGACAGTTACGGGCAGCGTGCCCGTACAGCTGGCAGTTGTGGCACTGCGCAGGCTGGTGGTTTTTGTATGGGGGCTCCACGTTAATCCCGGAGAGCCCGCACACCGTCTCTAGCTGGAAGATGGCCTTTCCCTCGGGGGAAAGGTCCAATATGGCCACTACCATTTGTAGTGGCTGCTTATCTTTACTGTACATCCGAATATTTTTACTTTAATTGCGTTCCATTTATACCGACGTACGTTTCTTTTGTACATAATGAAAACTACAAATTCAAAGCACTACGGAATTCCAATTACTGAAATAAAACGAACTTTTGAAGCATGAATATCGAACTTGTTCATTACTCTCGAACGCTGTTAAGCATCAATCTAGTTTCGAGTAGATAAACCACAACGGTAAGATAAATATGCTCAAGTGGATTTCCATCCGATCCTCGCCCTCTCGTAATAATAGGTAATACAAAAGAAAATTCTTAACGTCAACTGGGTGATCGGAATAATTATTCTCTTTTATATAAAGGCTGATTTATATATATCCAATAGCTGGCGTTAATCCTCGGAGCCAGTAACCGACGTGCCAGCGCAGCACTGGCCAGACAAAACGCGTTTAAACGAGTCCAACTCAGTTGTCGGCTTTTATTTGAATGTCCACACTTTCATGTTACTAGAAATGAATTCGAAACAAATACAGCTGTTAAAAAAGAAATGTGTAAAGAAAGTTTATATGCAACTGCCATAGGTATGGTATAGATTCTAGTAATAACTAGAGGAGCTATTATTTTATTATTAATAAACCTTTCTATAGTCATTCCTCCCCGTTGTAACGCTAAATCGCGCATTTGATTATTTCTGTATCAGTAATTTCGATTGTAGCACAAACATTCTTATCTATAGGTACATAAAATAAAACAGTAAAGAGTCAAAATCTGTACATTAAAGATATTTAAGAAAAAATACTACGAGCTTAGAATCATGTATCAAAAATACATATACACAGTTTTTAAATTTATGTTTGTCTGTTAGTTTGTACGCCGATTAATACTTAGTTTGTGCACAATCAGAAACTGCTAAACTGAATTTAATGAAATTTGGTATGATTGTAGTTTATAATCTGGAGGTACATTTCGGTACATTGTCTATAAATTGCGTTTAGGTTATGTATATAGTTATAAACAAGGAATGTATGCATATATATAATACTGTAATTTATTTTAAACTAGCTGTGCCCGTGGCTTCGCTCACGTGGATTACATAATGCCTGCGCGAATCTTGCTCCCCCGCTCCCGGCTATGTTAAAGACAAAAATGCTTATTGTTTGTGTTCCTTAGAAGATAGACGTATACTCGCCCAAATTTTTTTGTAGGTCTTTTTAATGTCTACAATTAGTTAGTACATTAATTTGCTATATCTCTTAAGGTTTACTCAGCGTAAGCCATTTAAGAGCCAGAATTGATTCACTATGCCAGTTTTTATTTATTTGTGCGGAACCCTAATTCCTTTTCTAAAATAAAAGTAGCCTTAGTTACTCCCTATAAATTCAGCTATCTACCAGTAAAGTCCTGTCAAAATCGGTCTAACCGTTTCGGAGATTTCCCCAGAACAAACAGACAGACAGACAAAAATTTTAAAAACGGGTGTTTTGTTATATTTATCGTATATACTTTCATATGCATTTAGTAAAAGGCATGTCAAATGTCATTTTGAAATTTCAAACAGACACTTCAATTTTATTAATTGTATAGATATATAGTGAAATGAAATGAAATTAATCCAAATTATTTTATCTTCGCGTAATTTTCAATAGAATTTTTTTTTTACTCTAAGATATATGTCGTTGTTTGGTATTACCAATTTGAATTAGTAAATTTACGCGAATTTCTAAAAAACCGTTGGTACATGCCGGGGTTCAAAGATGCGGAGATCGAATCAATATTCCGCCTGTCTAAACCACTCGACCACCACGACAGGCAGTATTGTATTGTAATTTGTATTTGGGTAAAACAACTAGTACAAAGTCAAAGGGATTTCCTCAGTATTCCATTCATTGCCCTCAAAAATAGTGAGATCCGTTCATTCACAGGAAACTAGAGAATATTGTCAAGTGAGTCTAGCTGCTGAACGAGGTAGTAAGAAAAAATTTGGCGCCCCAGAAACCTGTAGGGAACAACGTATTAGGTTGAATTCACAGCTTGTAGACATATGGCAGAATTTCGATCGATCGAATATACTGAAGAGAGTGAGAAACGCCTGACTGCTAACCTTGAGTATCTACCATGCTGCGTCTCAGGAATCCAAGACATTTACAAATCACGAAACACTGTTAAATCGCTGATAATGAATTTCAATACCTACAGATCTGCTTTTTTTATGTCGTTGTATTTTAAACACGAAATTTCACGCGGACGAAGTTGTAGGCACAGTAGGCACAGTAGGCACAGCTAGTTTCCTATAAAGTTTCATATTCCCCAAGTTTTTGAGTCTATAGACTATTTTTTTTTTTTGTTCTGATTACACTGTTGGCCTTAGGGGCCCTATCCAAAAACAGTGCCGCTGCGGCTTTTACAGCATCACCGGACTTGGGGGCGAGCGCTTAGGGCACTCAGCCGCGAAAGTTTTTGACGACCCGCACGAGGGTGCCAGAGTGGCCGAACCTCAGCTCGGGCGATCGTCGCGAATGCGTAAAGGTCGCGATCTATCTAATTTCCTAATCCTAAGAAAATTCGAGCTAACTAACATATACTCATATGCACGTTCCTCTCCTCCTGGGAGGAAGGAGGGAACCATGCGTATGTGTATTTAGTGATCGGAATGGTTGTCTATAGACTACTGTTGACGATGTATGATGTATTTAGACGTATCCGTGACGCTGGCACGGTGTATGCGGACGGGACGACACGCGCGGAAGCCACTGGCTTCAAAAGTAGCCGTGGGCTCTATTTCCTACCAGCACTGGCGGTCACTGCTGGACTGCCACAAAAAATCCACTACCTTATCAGCGTATGCCAGATATTAGCGACGCTGACGCCAGCGACTGGATTCGTTTAATTCAACTTTACCTTAGGTTTCAGAATCCAGTTTAACGGCATTAATTAATAAAAACTTTTAAATGAGGCGCGCGGAACTTCAATAATAATTTTTGTTAACCAACAAAAGATTAATTACAGTTAACTAATTTCACTGAATATTAAATTCGATTTATCGTGTTTATTAAAATAAAACTTTTTAACACACGCTGTAAACAAGACAATAGGGATATAGGTCTCATTCTGTCATGTGGCTAAAAGCTTTAACATTTCATATTGTAAGTTGTTACTACGTAGTTACATTTCACTTAAGTTACTTCCGCTTACAATACTCGTTTGGAAGAAGTTGATAACAGCCCCTTAATATTCAAGGCGTTTTCCAAACATTAAAAGGTTTACTGGTCAGAGTGTGGATAAATAGATTAAAGTATGTGCCAACGCTTTCACTGACTTTAGGAATAAAAATGTTTTACTATTGTCACTCGAAAAAGGGCATTTTATTCATTGATATTGATAATACTGAATAAAACACTCTTTTACTCGCAAGAGAATAAAAACTTTTTCAATTTAGAACAGACACAATTTATATAAATTACTACCTGACCCGCTCAACTTCATCTGCGTTATATAAGAGAGAGAGAGAGAGAGGCTCGTAGGCAACGTATTAAAGGTGCTACCCACCTCCCACATCATTCTGCATAATAAAATTGCGCTCGCGGTACTTGATCATTATTTTGTTGCCGAGTTAATTTAAAACTGTGATATCTCCTGAGATATTCATATAAATCAATTACTGTAAAGAGCAATTTTGTACAATATTAAATACTTGTGATTAATAACGTATTTATTTCGATAAGGATTAACACCATGTATATAAAAACACATTCACAAATAATATATTATTTTAGAACAAACCTTATCACCGTAAAAAACGTTATATTGAGTAAATCTTAAAAGATGGCCATATGCTGTCGCAAACTATTTTTTGAACTTTTTCAAAAAACAGTGGGCAATTGCCCACAGTTCACATTCGACTCAATACCGGCAAGAGCGAGAAGAGACTTAAATCCTTTTTTGGCAACTGAGTTTCAACCTTACGCTGTTATTTACTATCTCTTTTGTTTCAACATGCTGATAACAAAATATGTAACATTTTCAAATTGCAAAATTTTGCAAACTGCCTCGATAGCCTAGTGGTCGTAAGCGCGACTGCTATGTTCGAGGTCTTTGCTTCGATTCCCAGGTCGAGCATGGTTTCATTTGGTTTTTCCTATGAAATTCTCAGTAGCAGCTCGGAATTTGGCTTTGTGCCGGTTCAATGGCAATAGGGTCGCCCCTTATACCTAAAAAACATACACAGATATACTCTATCGCGGACTTTTCTTAGAACTTTTTAAGAGAAACAATTCCGTCACACACGATTGTTGCGTAACTTTTAACCATTCACGCAGCGCACGCCGTGGAAGTTCTCAAAAGGAATAAATTTCCTCTGGTTTTGCAACATTTTTCATTGATGCTGCGCTCCTATTGGTCGTAGCATGATGTTATTTAACCTTTAGCCTTCCTCGATAAGTGGGCTATCCAACGCTAAAGCATTATTTCCATTAGAACCAGCAGTAGTTCTTGAGATTAGCGCGTTCAACCAAACAAACAAACTCTTTAGCTTTATAATACTACTATAGATGTATAAAAAAATTGCATGTATACGTGATAGAAGTGAAACTTCTTGAAATAAAAATCAGTAATGGGTTTATTACTATGTGTGTAGTGGTCGCGATCTTTATAATATTTATGTGAACTTTTTTTTCTTTCGCTGATGGCTTTTACAGCTTTACCGGGCTTGGGGATGAGTGCTTAAGGCACTCAGCCGCGAATCAGTAATGTGTTTATCACTATGTGTATGGTGGTTGCGATCCTTACCACCCCGCTTTATTACTCTATACCATATCCAACTTCTTTTCCGTGTAAGGAAATGACTTTAAACCTGATGTGTCCTTGAAATTTCACTCTCAATTAATCATCGTCTAAGAATTTTCTCGTGAAAAAAATTTTAATCTCGGTCCTCGTATCCCTCGCTCAGCTCATGATTCTCCTTTAGAATACCTCGATTCTCTCAGGATCCAACTCACTCCCTCGAATTAAATTCCCTCTTTTTCACTTTTGTAATGTACTATTGTTTATATTTTCCAACTATATATAATATCAAAATAAGCGTTTAATATTTTTCTTTTTTATGAGTATTAACAACTGCTTTAGTTAACGCTACGATGAGTTAAATAATTAATCATTTTGGTTAGACAAGGTTTTAGTTAAATACCAAATTATCTGATTTCTGATTTTAGTGCATCAATAAGACTTTTTTTGTCCAAACATTATAACTCTATGATTTATTTATTGAAAATGTTCTTACCACAATTTTATTAACTTATTTTCATATATGCATTTTTTTTTCACAAAAATTATTTTTTAACAATGATTATAATAGTACGTAAGTCCAGTAACATTTTATAGGTAGACGCGTCATACGCCAACATCAGTGCACTGAAAACAGCGTAAGTAACTATACAAACAAACTATAAATAATGTTTTCAGGAAGGAAATAATATGAAAGACATTATATGTTATTTTTGTTATTAGAACGAAATTAATATTTGAATTATTATTATTATTTGTATTTATTATTTGAATTGAGTTGTATTTATGTGCAACCGTGATACTGGATAATACACAACTAGGAGAATTACCTGATTATTACCTTTATTAATATTGCTAAAATAGAGCGCAGGTACACAAGACGCATCTACACGTATAAAACTAAGTGTACGTCGGGATAATTTAACAAAACAGTTATGGTCAAATGATTTATAATGTGAGGTGATATAGGTAGTCATTTAATTTATATCAGCAATATTGCAAATCGTTTTTACATTAGCAGAAACAACCAAATCCTGATAAAGTCTAATTGTAGGTATGTACTATAGAAAAATATAGCAGCAAAATTTTAAACACTCAGGTTATATTTATTGTAATAAATCCCGAAAGGCAATTAATTGATATAACAATGTTATTCATTGAATTACTAAGTACTGAAAAAACTGCGTATTTTTGTGTTATATTGCAATGATCATGATCATGAATTGATGAATAATGCCTATTCTTCTTCTTCTTATTGTTTTGGCACAACAAAAAAAAAACAGTTTTAAAGTTTTTAAGTCTTAGCAGTATCTTCTTATGTTTAAAGTGGAATCTAACAAGATGGTTTAACCCTTGCTAGAACTATCTAGATAGTTTTTGTGACTTGTGACATCTCAAAATGCATGTTTCCAGTCAATATTTTGACAAAAACTTCGAATAATACCTATTGGCAACGCTTCAAACGGATAGTGAAGGGTTACCACTATTGTCACACATTTTGAGACTTATCAGAATGGTAAAATTAAAAAGATTTACCTAATATTACACAAATACAGAGAAAGAGAGATCGGGCACAGAAAAATTTCTTTGGAGATTTTTTTATACTTGGGGTAGTCCGACTGGTGGAATACCTCCACCCTACAGAAGATCACAGCCAAATAACCTAGTGCTGTGTTCCTGCGGGGAGTAGGGTTTCCAGAGCTCATTGGGGTAGGAAGGTTCAAGGACCCAACGCGCTAGTGATACTTACGATATTACAAGTATCCATAGGCTACGGTAGCCGCTTACCATCAGGCGGGCCGTATACTTGTTTGCAACCTTTGCAGTATAAAAAAAAGTTTATACAAAATAACTAAGTATAAAAAGGGAAAATTTAAAAAGAAAATCATTTTTAATGAGAGTAAGTAATCCAATAAATCACATGATTAGAATATAAATATAGCAAAAATATTAACACAGTGATATCCGATTAAAGCATGAGCTTATAGGAATTATTATAGCACCAACAAACGCAGTCAACGCCCGGTGAAAGGCAATCAGTTTCATCAATGTTGCCACGCGTTTACACAGAAACGTAAAAAATTGACTCTTTCTGTTCAACGTCTCTGTGATCAATGAGATACAAAAACAAAGATTTATTTTAAATTAATATTTTTTTAACATCTTTTAGCGCTACCTTTATCCAACATTACAAATACATTATCTATCTATCTATATCTATACATAGTATAAAGTGAAGTCGCTTCCCGCTGTCTGTCCCTATTTACGCTTAGATCTTATAAACTACGCAACGGTAAAAACCGGTAAAATTTTCACTAGCATTTAGCACTAGATTTTTTTACGGAAGGTTTATTATGTACAATTTAAGTTTTTGTATAGTACAAAAAAAAAATTATTTGTAATCAAAGCGCCAAAAAATTATTTTCGGGCGCTTACATGGCTTACGCTGGCTAAACCTTATGAGAAACATCAACATTATTTTTCTAATAAATTGTAGTTCTTTAAATAGCCTATAGAAAAGTCCGCTAAAGCATATATCTATTTCCTAAGGTTGACTTACAGTAACCAAATTTATTTTCAACATAATAATTAAAAATATTACCTGATTTGCGAAGCTATTTTCTCAAATTCAGTGTTTTAATTCAGACATTTAACGTAGACCGCCCTTTACAATTTTCCATTTAAATGAATATCGTAGAAGATATCACGAATTCAAAATTACGGGCGATCTAAGAAATCCCTCTCACCAAAAGCGATCGCGGTCGGTCGGTCGGCTATGATGAATTGCACGTCGCAAGCTAAGCGCACTGTTCGTAAATATGAAGTTACACATAATTCGCGGAGTATGTTTTATGTGTCATGTAATAGGGGGCGAACCTATTGCCATTAATCGGGCACAAAGCTAAACTCCGAGCAGCTACTGAAAATTTCATTGAAAACCCCAATAACACTAACGCGACCTAGGACCTCGAGCATAGTAGTCGCGCTTAGGACCACTAGACTAATATGGCAGTTATCTGCTATAAATATTACAGTGATAATAAAAATAGAGGTGCTCGATCCTGTGGCCAAAGCCCCCCCCCCCCGCCTTCCACCGGAAATCGGGTGCGATAGATTGGACGGTGAAATAAGCACTTTACAAGGGCCGGCCGGCCTCTTCTACCAACACATTATATTAAATAACGTACTATATAATATTAATATCTCGAAGAATCGTCGATATAATTATGAAATACGAACTAACGACTTAGTATTCGTACTATTGACGCGCACCCTATTGGCTGGGCGCGATAGCAACATGGTCAAATGAACACACGCACTTTATATACAGGAAACGAATTAGTGTTATGTTATATATCCTATATTATGTTTTATAGATGTTTTAGACAAATAGAGACTGTGAAAGTTCGACTGTGGTAACACCACCGTCACACATGTTATTTGTATCGCATAGCAGTAGTGCGCACTCTACCAGAAGTGTTTTCACGTTCATAAGTGTCTTCTTGAGACCTAAAATAAATACAATCTTTTTGATTTTCACTGTGTTTCGGTCTGAAGGTTGTGGTCGGTAGCACACTGGTACACGAAGCGCTTCAACGAATTCCTCTGATCATGCTGGACTATGATTATCTTTTTTGAATTTGATTAAAGATAAATAGCTAAAGGGTTGCAATGAATAGTTGAACGATATGCCAGTTTCGTTTGCTATAATTTTTACAGTTTAAAGGTACCTATTAAAGTGTTTAGTTCTAGGTAACTAAATTATAGATAACCTACTAATTCATTATCGGCCATTTTCAATAACATATCTGAGATCACTATTCCCGATTAGTACATATTTGTACTATGTAATAACTATATTTAACTTAAAAGAGGTATCGGCTTCGCTATTAGGATATCGTTGGTGATAGTGCAATATGTTCTATGTCAAAGGACTCAGTCTCAATATAATTCATTACAAAATGTTATATTTCTTATCATTTTCATATTACTTCCACATTCAGAACTGATTTGGCTAAAATTATATAAATTTTAATATCGATATTTATATCATAGTGTTATAACACTATAATATGCTGTCATACAACTTATCAAATCGTTAAAATGAAGTTTTATCTTTTTCCTGCAAAATAATTTCATTATGATAAAACCCGTTTTGCAGTATCACCGACAATATGGATATATGTAGATACGAAATCCTATTCATAAATAGGTAATTGAGACGAAAGTAAGTGCAAAAGTAAATATTTAGTAACTGAAACAACGGATAGATAGGTTATTGAAATTTCTTGTTACTCTAAATAATTATTTGTTTACGTTTGATTTTGAAACTTCAAAAGTCAATAAAATAAACAGAATCTCAACTATTTTAATGACGTCTACATTAAACTAAGCTAATACATATAAAATGAAATGAAAAAAGTTACGTTTGCTCTGCGGCTACCGCGAAAGAAGTGTTTGCTTATTACTGCTCGACCGCATTCTGAATGTATACCTCGTAGATTTGTTCGTAAAACTTATGGGCACGAGCTTAGTACAGACCGTATATAATAGAGTTATATAGTTTGAAGCCTGCTATGTACGCATACATGTGATACTCATTTATTTCTTTTCACAGAGTGTCCTGTGATTATTTCAGTCTTCTAAGAAAAAAAGAGTCTCACATTTTGTTAAAACTTTCTAGGAAGTTTCTGTGACACCTCAGATTTCATGGTCCAAGTTATTATTTCATTATATATAAGCCACTTATATTACTTAATATAGCTATAGCTAAGCATATAAGAATGGTAAATAAATGAATAACCAGGGCTAGAAGCGAAACTCATTTGAATTAGCGCAAAAGCCGACAAATAAATACACATACCATTTCCATTTCTTTATTTTCTCGATGACAACTCCTGTGAGAATTTGAACGAGCGCCTTTTTTACATTATGTATACATTATTTTATAAAATATGACATTTACACACGTACAAGGTTATAACCAGAGTCAGAGAAAATGATAGGGATGGAGCTAAATCGATAAACGTAACACAATAACAGACCCGATACTTTTTACAAAATGTAACAAACTAAACTACTGACGGATACTTTTGTACAAATTTATTAATCAATATTATATTTCATTACAAGATATTATACGTATTAATTCTTGATTGTTAATGCCAACTGGTTCAAAATTTTCGAAGCTGTTGTAAAATAAGTAGTATAGGTAGGCACTCGACAATGAAACGAAATAATTATAACGACAGGTAATCTTTATTTATTTATTTTAATCAAAATCTGATGAATCGTCACTGTCACTCGATGGTTATTACTTATTTGATCACAACACTACAACTATCACATTAGAACTGTCATAGAGAAAATAAAGTAATGGAAATAGTATAGAGCACCCCTCACCCCGCAAGAACGTTCGTAACGCATAGGGTTTTCACAACTAAATAATATAATTATTAGAATAAAAAGCCATTTAAATATTGATATGAGAAAAGGTACCTACTATAACACATAAAACTATCTGTGCCCGTGGCTTCCCTCACGTGTAGTACAGAATGCACGCACGAATCTTGCTCCTCCGCTCCCGGCTATTTTAAAGATAAAAATGCTTATTGTGGGTGTTCCTTAGAAGATAGATATATACTCTCCCGGACTTTTTTGTAGGTTTTTTTAATGCCTATAGTTGTGTAGTACATTAATATGCTATACCTCATGGTTTACTCAGCGTCAGCCATTTAAGCACCCAAATTGATTCACCATGACCAGATTTTTTTTATTTGTGCGGAACCCTTATTCTTTTACTAAAAGAAAAGTAGCCTAAGTTATTCCCTATATCATCAGCTACCTATCAGTGTAAATCCCGTCAAAATCGGTCCAACCGTTTCAGAGATTACCCGGAACAAACAGACACACAGACAAAAATTTTAAACATGGGCTTTTTGTTATGGGTATCATGTATACTTTCATAAGCATTTAGTAAAAAACTGTCATTTTGACATTACAAACAGACACTTCAATTTTATTAATTGTATAGATTTGTGATAAATATGGCTCAAACTTACGAACAAGCCCAGAAGCAATATAATAAATAAATAAGACGGAAGGCAAATTAAACTAGGAAGTTAAAAAAATGATTTAATTAAAGAATTTAAATTTAAGAAGTAAATAGAAAAGAAAGTCTCTAAGGGGTGGAGATAAGTGTCCTAACTACCAGGCTTTGATTTCAATTGCAAGATGTCTGCCCCTAAACTGGAACCCTTATCAGGGTGTTAAAACAATTTGTAATTGCTGAGAAATGTTTATTAATAAACTATTTCTCTCGCTGATTCGCAATCAGATGTTCGCTGTGTGAGATCTCATTTGAAAAAGAAGCCGGTTACCTACTCGTGACCTTTCTCAAAGGTCCGAGCTGTGTCCGTTTGTTTAAAAAAACTTATATTATAAATGTATAATAATACGTAAATATTCCTCTAAAATGTAGACATATATTATGATCTCCAACCCGTGCGAAGCTGGGAAAGGTTGCTAATTATTATAAATTGTGTACTCACGACTATTGTGAACTGAAGTTTACCTATATTTTGTTTCGGCCGTTTGTATGAAGACTTAATACTGCTAGTACTTTAGTGTACTGTGACTGCACGCCTACTTGACGCAATTTCACGTGTTTCGTTTCTCCGCTATATTACCCGCCCCCGTTATCATTTTTAGTACCTCGTCCCCGCCGACGTCAGTCAGAAACATAGGCGGTCGCGCACGATCTTGTACGACTATAGTGTATATTTCTATAACTCCTAATTTTTATAACTATCTACATGTATGGAATACCTTTTCAACTTTTCTTTTTTGCGTTCGATTTGACCAATCAAGAACATTTGGCAGTATTCCAGTGTCTTATTTCCATAAAAGTGATAATTCGTATTGATTGTGAAACAATTGTTAGGTCGCTGCTAGCAACTTATTTATTCTCCAAGCCACTAACGGAATTAAGTCATAGAAAAATGGTGGTAAATTGGCAACCCTGTGTGGATAGTTTACTTTTTCTAGACAAATTATAAAGCAACTCGAAGTTCATGTTATGTGCAACTATTATGAAAATTACAAGTGCACAATAACGAAACATAAAATTACACATAAAATATATAATAATTCATAGTATTAAAAATAAAATCACGATATGATCAAAGATTAAACTACCGTGTACAGTTTACAAAGAAGATCAATCAAGTTTCCGCCAAAACTCGTTACAGAAAATTTTTACTTTTAACTTGTCTTAAAAGAAATGAACTAACTTTCAACAGCTAAGAAGTAAATATTTTCCATCTGTATTAAACTTTTTTAATCACAAAAAAGAAAAAATTCTATGAATAAGTTTTATTTTCATTTGAAACATTAAATAACAACAAAATCAAGAACAATTATGATGTTTATTTTTAATGATGATTTCAATTGAATTATTTACTCGCCTTCTGTATTTTACTTCTACCTAAGAACTTATTTTATTAGCCATTCAAGTTTTGACTGTTATGACATATTATCTTATCTTCCTTTATATTACAGTACTAGCTTTGCCCGCGATTTCGTCCGCGTGATATAGTTCGTGTATGAAAAACAAAAACTAAATAAAAACTTCACTTCACCTTACGGTACTTGAACGGTATAAGTTTTGAGAATATCCAACTAAAATCATTTTAAATGTTAACCGTCCTATATGAAAAGCTAATTTTATTTAATAACATTATTTTTGTAAGCCGTTAAAATGCTTTAAAGTGTAATTTAATAAAAATCTTAATAACACCAAACAACGACATATATCGTAGAAAATTTAGATCGAATATATATTTTTAATTATCTCACAATAAAAAGGGCGACTGCCAAGAAATGAAGGTACATCGATAAGTTATTCTTGTCGAGCCGATTTGCAAATATCACAGCCAAAAACCACTCAATTGTTGAATAGTTATTAACTTATATTAAAGTTACTTTACTGCCTATGTGCTCTGCCAGATAGCAAATGTTTACTTGTCAATAATATCCCAACAAAAACATGCTGAACAATACGAACCAAGTCTCGATTGAGATGATTTATCTATAAAAAGTCGTGAAATCTCATAAGGTGGGGGGTAAAAACCACTCCGATTATTAAATACACATACGCATGGTCCACTCCTTCCTCCCAGGAGGAGGGGAACGTGCATATGAGTATATGTTAGTTAGTTCGAATTCTCGTAGGATTAGGGAATTAGTTAGATCGCGACCTTTTCGCATTCGCGACGACCGCCCGAGCCGAGGTTCGGCCACTCTGGCACCCTCGTGCGGGTCGTCACAAACTTTCGCGGCTGAGTGCCCTAAGCGCTCGCCCCCAAGTCCGGTGAAGCTGTAAAAGCCGCAGCGGCTCTGTTTTTGGAAGAAAAAAACACATAAGGTGGGGCAGCGGCGCTAGACAAAATGTAGACGTCTGCGACGTCCGCATTGGAAGGTTCTTTAATTTCCCAGTGAGAAAAAACACTATAAATATAATAGAATGGCACTGATACTAATTGCTAATGCTTATTGCTAATCAAAGATTGATTATCTCCCCCTTTAGCTCGATGTGCATTATTTACAGCCGGCTACTGTACTACTCACGCGTACGGAAATATATACGAACTAGGGTTGTTGCTGATGTAGGTTTTTCACACATCAGCGGATGCTGATTTTAATTATTGACTTAAAAAATTTAGAATAATGTACTGATCCCTATGAATTTACTATTAAAAGTTACTTATTTCTTATACTATTCAATAAAAGACATTGTTACAACCTGTTACAACCCGATTAAAAGGATACAGAAAATCTTGTTCCCGAAATATCTCGAAGTTTCTCAGGACATCGAAATAAATCTTCTTCGCGTCAATCAACGGCATTTTTAATACCCACGGGTGTAACAATATATAATAATTTTGGACATATTATATTAACAATAAAAATATCCAAATTTTTAGCAATAAATAATAAAATTCCAATATATTTAATCATATTAGAATTTTATTAGTTGTAAGTTGTATTTTCAAAACAAGAATTGAGCCGCCTTTTCTACCTGAAGTCTGTTTCTAAATTTATCCTAGCACTGCTGAATAGCGTTCGCTAGGTGCGAACCAAATGTGCTAGGCCAGCGGTGTTACCAAAAATCTTTGAGCCAGCCTGAAAAGTTCCTTATATCTGTCTGTCTCTCTTATATCCATTAATTTTTTACCAACCAAGTGGGGTTTTTTAAACAATAAGCTTTTCCTCTTTACAATAATTTTTTTTTTAAATTGTGTTTTTCTCATCGTCTCGGAGGGTGCCATTTTTATCACTATGTAAATAAACTTTCAAACTGTCGATTCTCACGGTACTGTGTTTTGTTTTACTATTAAATACAAAAATCAAAGGTCAGAGAAGCTATGATTGGTCAAAAGTGGCAAGGTCGTTCTGTAAAGGTGGTAAGTGGTCCTTTGACCGTGTTGCAACTTGAACATTAGAACACAATATCAGTATCGATCAATGTGGAGGATTCGGATGCTGATGTTGATATCAAAATGATACTGATTATCCGCGGATGCTGATCCTCATATTATATTATATTGATATTATTTTATATGCTGATATTCGCAACAACCATAATACTAACTAGCGGTGTGCCCGCGGCTCCGCATGAGTTTGATATGACGCAGTAGATATTTGCATTTATTTTTATACATATTATTGATAGTTCATATAGCTTATTAATTGAGAAACGCCATACCATGTATTTCCCGTGTACAATTTTCATCAAAATTAAGGACTTATCAAAAATGGTATTTTTAACATATTTTTGAATCTTTTGGGGACGATTGTTATAGCCATTCAATTACGAAATCACGAATGCATTCCGTTTACGAAATATTGTTAAAAGCGGATGATAATTTCATTTTTTTTTTAATTTAATAATTTTTATCAATTATGGAATTACCTAAACTTTCCGTATAAAAAATGTCATCAAAATCGGTGAAGAATAAACAAAAAAAATGTTGATTTTCTTTTTGTACGGTTTTGAAAGATCTTATACCCTATCAATTTACGAATGTCATAAGCATTCCGTGTACAAAATTTCATAAGAATCAAAAAATTTAAAGGTAGGTATATACGTCATCACTGTCCTATAAATAGTGTGTATTTCGGGAAATTTGGAAAAAAAAATCATTTACAGATATGTCTACAGATTTATTAATATAGATCGGCTATAAAAATTGTCAATAATAGTTTTTGAATTTAATATTTTGTGCCACACTTTAGTATATTTTCTGTAAGGCTAGACTTGTAAAGTACTTAAATTACTAAATATTCCAAATAAAGCATGTTTGTTTGGATTTTTGTCATTGCTCGTAGGACGGATGGCCGATGGGACCGAAGAATTCTCGAGTGACGCCCACGAACCGGAAGACGCAGTGTAGGCACACACAACAAGGTGAACCGACGACGACCTGGATGCAAAGAGCGCAGGATCGCTCATTATGGCTATTATTGGAGAGGTCTATGTCCAGCAGTGGACGTCTTTCGGCTGAGATGATGGTTATAAGTCACTCGATCGGATCGAAGCAAAATTGACAGGGAAGTATTTTATGTCATAGAGCAGGACATAAATTAAGATTTTATATTACTAAACAAAAAAAAACTAAACTTAATTTACGTCCAGCGAACAAGCTGGTAAACATAGCCTATAAACAGGTGGATTTTTGATATCAGTAAGTGTAGGTACCCTAACCTAGCTATATGAAAACTTTCTGAGGAGACTGTCCTTAATTTTTTGTGATATATTCACTTGTGCCAATCGATCCTTTTTCATAAAGGGATCACCAAACACTATGGGACCAACTAAGGTTAGAGTACTAAAAATGTCAGAAATCGCAAAAAAAACTTTTCCCGTACATTTCGTAGGAAATCATCGTGGGTTCGATAACCTTTTGCAAGAAAAGAGATTCGCAACTTATTTTTACCCTTAATTAATCTTTTTATTATGGATAGTCTGGGAGCTACAAAGAAGACTGGACAAAAATAAGGAAAAAATAATATGGAAAGAAACCATGTCATTATTTTATTAACTTAATAAAAATAAAAATCTACATTGTTGCTTCTGACGTCTGACATTCTTAGCCAAAAATGACCTCAAATTCAGAAAGTTTAATCCTACTAAAAGCTTATTATTTAAGTACCAAAAACACGTCAGATGCTTTGGAGTGGTATAATATCACATACCCAATGCGACTAGTGCCAATAAAACTTTTAAAGAAACGTTCTTTTCAAAGTTAATAAAATAATTACCTATGTTCGTTAGCACTTTCAAAAAAAAACTATAAATGCAAGTCAAAATGTCTTAAAAAATTAAGGACAATCTCCTCAGAATGTTTTCGTGTATCTACAACGGTTAGAGATTTAGTAGCTAAAACCTACCCTTAGTGCCCCATCTCAAAAATCCACAAACAAGTAAAAATAAACACAAATAAGTAAAGTAATCTTCAAAAAAGAGAGCGCTCAAAATCCATGCAGGAGTTGGCATTTATTTTCCCACGTACGTACTGCCTATATAGTACTACCACTACTATGGCATGCGTATGTGAGAATGTAATGCTGTCTTCAATATTAAATGCGCTACCAGTACCAGATGCATACGTATGGACGAATTGCTGAAATCTGATCTCAGGAGGGTCACATGTGTTCTAAGGTATTAATCTTAAATGAGAGACCTCTTTGAACTTATTTGGCTTTCATCTTATACCGTATTGACGAAAATACGTCTTCTTAATTAAGAGATAAACATCTATAATAATATAATATATATTTATGAAAGATTTAGCCTAATCTGTCATCCTTCTTTGGAGTATTGATTATTATTAGATTGTTATATTAGGTCTAAGTAATCAGTTTCTACATATATTTATCGTATTTACCTTGTATTTATTGTATTATTCTCTTTATTTCCAGGACATCAAGTTAGGTTTTTAAATCGTTATTCTGCGATCCTTTTAGTTTAATATAGAATGTTCTATGTAATTTTTATCATATTTCATTAAAATACAATGTTTGTTTACATTTTAGGATTGCCAAACATTTCAAATAAATAGTTTTGTTTCGAGGGAGCGTTTAAAATAAAACTAGTGAATACGTGTTGCCGATTTGGAGGCACTCACTATAATGAATTAACATAATTCTTAAAACTATCGACAGCCCATCAACATCTGGCTAGACGATGACGTCAGCGTGTACCTAAGCATTCTTAACTGGTTCAAGCATTTTTAACTGGTTCAGGTTTATTGATGCTGAAGGGTGAGCGTTCATAACTACATACTATGATAGTTTTAGAACATGCGCAGTTAGGAAAATAATATATATGTTTTTCTATAACAAGGTTTTATGTAAATTAATAAAGCCTTGAGATACATAGTTCGATTTTTGATACATAATATATTTCTGAATTTTAAAAGAATTAAAAATAAAGAATTGAGTATATAGAATGAGTAGGTATTTGAAAATTATGTAGAAAAGAACGACACTGTACGATAGACCTCGTAGTCGTAGAGATTGTTTATTTTGTAAAATATTGTAAAATAGTAAAAGTTCTAAAAGACTCCGGTTGAGATTAAAATTAATATGGGTAAAATACCCTATGTTAAAACGACAAATACCTACTGAAGATTGGAATAATCCTATCGGAGAAGTATCACCTGAACTTTATAATTATAATACAAATAAAATAATTTTCCTATTTCATGTGAGGAATCTTGATGGCCGAGATTTTCGGTGCTGCGCCGTCTGCTTAAGCGGTATATCCTGGTACGGTCTATACTGAGCTAAATGCTAGAGGCGACGATTCTTGCTGCGAGTTTGCTTGAGCTGATCAACCAACACTGTGAGATCCTGGTTCGTGGTCTCAACACGGAGCTGCCTGTACTGAAATCCTGTCTAGTTTGGATGTCTAGTATCGTGTGGTGAACATTTGGATTGTTGGCACTCTATTATCAGAACTAATTTTAATTACGGTATTGTAAACCTGTATATATTAATCTTAATATAATGTCTTATATTAAGGGAGCTATTCTTGTATATATATATATGTAATTGGTTTCTCGGAAATGGCTCCAACGATTTCGAAGAAACTTTGCATTTAGATAATGTTTTACATTCCAAGTTTACCTAGATAGGTGTTTTTCTTTCTTGTTTGTAAGACACCAAGCACGGCTCGGTCGTCCAGATATTTTTTATAAACCAAGTTGTGAGATGTCCTGGAATTATACTTCTATCTAATTATCTGATTTCTCAATCAAATGCCCTTCTCGGCTTATCTTTTTCAAAATTATATTTTTTTTAATTGTCTAATACGACAAGATGTCTTATCAAGGTTATAGTTAGGTATTATTTAGGTATATTATTAAAATTATAATCAAAATCAAGTTCGTCAAACAGAAGATATATGTTTAATATCAGTCGTATTATATTTATTTTTGGCGTAAATGAGGCTTGGGAACATTTAATTTCCGTTTTGTTTGTTAAAATAAACTTTGCATCAAGTTGCTGGACCTTTTATACTTTAAGTACAATAAATTATACAAACGTATTTTATAATTTGTGATATTTACAACTTGAGTTCTCTGAATTTTATTACCTCTTTTTTCTAATATATACGTAAATTCTTTTTTACTTAATTTCCTTTTATTGTATCGTAATTTAGTGGTAATATTTCCAGCACTACGAGATTTTTTATCGCTTTGCTTATAAGGCATAGTCTCTCAAACCTATTTCACCCACCATCCACTTTACGAATAAAGAATTGTCTACCATCACCCAATTTCATTTTATTTACCATCTATGTCACATCTTAAAAACGCCTAAATAAAGCAAGAAAAGGTTAGGTATATGGAGTGAAATTAATTCTGTACAAGTACTTGTGGGTATTTCATTTAAGATTGAAATCCAGGGCTTCTAATTTTACACAACTGCGGAACAACGTATTAGATAGAAAAACATGAATACTCGCATTTTTTTGTATCTAACGCTCTCGTGGAGGCGTCTAGATGTTCTCTGGCCTTTTCTGAATGTTCAAGCCCACACCAAGTCTTCAGCTTCGCTTAGATTATCACTTTGTACCATACATTATTCGACACGGACGCGCTATAAATTTAACTGTAATTACATCAATAAGTATTTGCGTTGTAAGAAGAGGAAAGAGAAAAGCAAATTTTGGGTTCATCTAAACATAAGTAAACGATTATTTATTGAAAGGACAACAGTAACTTAATTTTCTTTTGTTATTTTTTTCCAAGGTGTATTCAAAAAGCGCTCGTACGAATGTAGGCAGACTATGTGTGTATGTGTAGTAAGTAATTAATTCTCGCGAATATAGAATTAATAATAAAGCAGCATATAGAACTAGGACAGTTAAATAATCCGTAATAAAGCCTATAACCCCAAAATAGACACGTTATGTAGTAGACATATTAGTTCTATTTGAGTGTAGAGTTAAACGTAGGTTGTTCGGGCTTTTTCACGCCGCACCGCGTACTACGGCTTAAACTGTAGACGTCCTCTAGATACCACACGCGAATATTTATACTTATCTTATAGACGCAGGTGGTCTATCTAACAATTCATTTCGTATTACCTGGGAAAATCTTCGATCGATATGCCCTTATTAAATAAACCAAATTATTACAAAATTTCATGTGCGACTACTTCTTAAAAACATTGCTTTTTGTCAACTTATCATTGTGAAAGTTAATCTTAGCTAATTTAATCAAAACTTTTTTCTTTATAACTAATTTAATTCAATAATACTGAGATCTTGTGTGAAATGTTCAAAAGATTATTGCAAGCTCTCAAGTTTTGCGCCATTGCTTTCAACAAAAAGCTTTTGCTTCATTTATCTCTAACCTTATAATAAAAGAGTAAAGAGTTAAAATCTGTACAATGAAGATATTTGAGAAAAAATAATACGAGGGGCTTTAGAAACATGGACAGAACACATTTCAATAGTTTTTGAAAATTTTTGTCTGTCCATCTGTCTGTCTGTCGATATGTTTGAACGCCAACCACGCAAAAACTACTTAACTGAATTTAATGAAATTTTGTATGATTGTAGCTTATATTCTGAAGGTAGGTACATTTAGGAGGCATTTTTACACGTATGGACATTTGTACGGTCTATAAATTGCGTTTAGGTTATGTGCATATAAAAAGGAATGTATGAATATGTAACTGGTAGTTTCCCTTCTTGGTTTTGGCGCAAAGACACTACCAATTTAGGAAAACAAAAAATCGCTAATCCTGATTATCGTAGTAAGGATAACGGGTCTAACCGTTTGAAATATTGAATTGTCATCGGTCCTTTATAAGTATGCCAAATTTTCATTGCAAAATCATGTTCAAAATTCCCGTTAAATACATACCTACATACGAAGCTAATAAAAGCGTTTTAAAAAAAGGTAACTTGGTAAACTGTTGTTATAATATTAATTGTATTACGAGTCCTTAATTATACAAGCCTTAGTAGATTGTCTTCTTAGCGTATAAACGTATTATCTCCCAAGTTTGTAAGAAGGCAAAACCTTCTTAAATTATTTGCGTTCTAATTAAAAAAAAAAAACATTGTGACATTTGAGTTTTCATTTATTATAAAGTTAAGTAATAACTGTAAAACTTTCTAAACTATAAAGTATATTTAATATCACATATACATATACATATACATAACTATAATTTGAGGAATGACATATACTTCAAGTGTACAAAATTTCTTTAATTAAAACCGTTCCAGCCATTTTAGAGTTAAATACAGATAGACTAGACACACAAAATTCATATATAGTATGTCAAGTTCAAGATCAGTTGCCTATAAATATCATAGTACCTATCTAGCACAAAATACAGAAAAATATCAGGTACCTACAGATAGTACTAAAGGGTTATTAATATAGATATTTTAATACTTTTGAGAGTAAGGATTTCAAAGGACGCTTTTTTGTGATTATCCTGATAGATAATATCCAGAAACGCTAAAGATGTATCATCTCTGTAGATTTACTGGCGTATTTCTCTAGTGAAAATGAATCAATAAAATTTCAGCATAGAATCGGTGTACATGGTGATTTGCGCGTTAATTTTTTTTAGTGGTGAAACTGTGGCATGTATAGAACCTAGAGGATGTACTTTTAGCAAAGAATAATAATACTACAAAATAAATATAACGTTGAAAGTTTACAAGTAATGTCTCTGAAGCCGGTTGCTATATTGATACATTTTAACAGTTGTCTTACGAAAGCGTTCAATCCTATTTGGTAGTCCCTAGTAATTGTTATTGATCTTTGAACCCTAGCGACCTTGCCATTCTCAAATAATTCTGAGTAATAATTTCAATGTTAACAATTTGAGATGGTTTTCATTTAATTAGCTTATTATTACAAAAACTGAAAATTAACTTAGGTGCGAAAAACAATATACAGTACAATAGCTTACATTGTTTTCATCACTATTAGGTAAGTCCTGCTATTTTCTTAATCAAATTAACACTATACAAACAAGTTTTTTTTTAACCTAACCTAACTTAATGGATAGGTGGATAAGATACTACTTAACAATCAATAAATCTACCGACTCATAGGTATTCAAAATAGATATAATATTATTTGTGTTATATATTAAATTTTGTCTGTTGACACTAAAAAAGCTTTTTTAAAATAAGTTAATTTGAAAAAGATGTCTGAATCTATAAAACTACATTATTATTAAGAGCAAAGTTCATTATTTCTACTTAACCATTTGAAGGTAAGTCTCTGAGTACAGCTACATAATAATTATGCTGTAACATTTACCAGGCAAGACCCAGGCATTAATGGGTTTTAATATTTTTTTAGATTTAGAGGTATTTTTAATAAATTTTCTTTAAAACCTACCCTTTTATCGGACTTCAAAAAAGGACGAGGTTCTCAATTCGATTGTATTTTTTTATGGATGTTCAGGCATAAATTCTTTCAATATGAACCGATTGAGATGGTTCTTTTTTCGTTGGATAGGAAATACTTTAAGAGAGGTCCCATTTTAATTTCATTACCACTGTACATTTGACCTTGGAGATACACCAGGAAATTCGTTAAAAATTGTTAGTATTAATTTTCATTAATAGACTGAACCAGGATTTTAGGGGAAGAAAAATTTGAAAAGTTGCACGTAAAATGAGACAATTTCAGAAAACCAGGAAGTAATTACTGTTGTAAATGAGTCACGAGCGTTATAATCGGGGACCATATAACATCCCACTTCAAGCCCTAAGTCGTACCAAGTGATACTAAATCCAATCCAAAATGAATTTAATTTATTATAATTATGCAGGCGCACTATAAAACATTTCTGATACGACTAAGTATTATTTTTGGTTGTCGACTAAAAAGGGCTGACATGAATTTTGTTATAGTAGTAATTCAGTGTAACTGTTAAATATATATCCTCATTATATCATCATCTTTTCTAGAAATATTTGAAACATCATTGATTTCCTCTTCTGCCTACTCTTATCCCACATAAGTAAGGTCGACACAGTACTATTTCCTCTCCCACTCTCTTCTATCAATTGTAATTTAAGTATTCACACCTTTTGTACAAATATAATTCCTCAAACAAGCTATCCATAACTTCTTCGGTCTTTCTCTACTCCTATATCCGTCCACTTTCACACAACATTCTTTTAGTTATACGACTTTCATGACATGAAACATGCCCATTGAAACTTCATTGATAAATGTTCATTAAAATAGTAATCCATACTAATATTATAAATACGAAAGTAACTCTTTCTGTTTGTTACGTTTTCACACCTAAACCGCTGAACCAATCTTGTTGAATTTTGGTATAGAGATATATTGGACCTTGGGAAAGGCATAGGGTACTTTTTGTAGCGAAAATAAAACTTTAAGTATAAAAAATAGGAGATGAAAGTATGTAAGACGGAAATATCAGCTTCCATGATGTTATACTTAATTAGAAATATATTGTACTTCTAATAATTACCTATTAAATGATAGTCGAGTATTCTTTTTAAGATTGGCTGAAGTGTTTTTAAACTGTTTAACTACGTAGTACGGCATAATTACTGTTTTATTCATGACACTGTCAAACCGCGGCTCGCGGAAGTTTATACATTCTAAGCGATATACCTATTGTAAATTATCAGGATTAAACAGTTTTGCTACAAGTGACTTATTTCATTGTTTTATTCTACATGTGGTGAAAATAAAACTTGGGTGAAAGTTTGTATGAAGAACCCATTCATAGTTATGCTTTTGGTAAGAAAGGAATAAAAGGGGTTTCGTGTTTTTCAAAAAACCTTTCTGTAGGCCGGTACAATTTTAATTATTTTTGAAGTTTTATTGAGACGGTTGGTTAATGTGTTGGATACATATTGGTATATATTATTGATAATAACATACAAACTGTAATAATCCCATCTATAATTTTTTTTTTAGTTTGTCGTGTTCCGAAATCAGCCGGTGCATATGCAGTAGGTAATATAGCGGGATGGTATGGACTACGACCACAATACACATAGTAATAAATCCATCTATGATTTTCTTTTTCTTTTTTTTTGGTATTATGTAAATATAGCTATTTATATTAATAGATCTGTAGTCCTGTCTGTACTTTTAATATTTTTCCAAAATTTCCCGATACGCATATTATATAAACGATACTGATCACGAATATGCCATTAAATTTTTTTGTCCGTCAGTCTGTCTGTTTGTATGTCCGGATTTAACTCAAAAACGGCTTAACCGATTCTTATGAAATTTTGTACACGGGATGCTTATATCATCGGTCAGTTGATACCCTGAAGAAATTTCAATATTGCTTTTAGACAATGTAAATATATATATATATATATTTTCGTTAATTCAATTATGTACACGGGAAGTATAAGTCATTCCATGAATGATAAGTAATGAGAATTTTCAATAACACTTTTGGGAACCACAAAAAAATGAATTTTAAAAAATTTAAAATTTCATTAATTCTTAACCGGGTTTGATGAAATTTGAATTGTCAATAATACTTTTAGATTTAAAAAAAAGGTAATTCAAAAAGTTTAATTTTCATCAATTCTCAACCGATTCTGATCAAATTTTGTAGACGGGGAAACATACATCATACTATAATTGAGAGGCTATAAAAGTGTACATTTGAATAATAGTTTACAACCGATTTTGATGAAAACTGTACACGGGAAATACATGCTCCTCAATTGATATGGCATATGAATTATCAACAATATGAGTAAAAGCAAAGGTATTTAAATAATTATTGCGTAGTAACATACGCGTGCGGAGCCGCTGGCACGCCGCTAGTACTCTTATATTTCTGCAAGCAGCGTGTCATATAAATAATGTTAGATTATTTGGTTGCGTGTGAGTCGAGTCCAGCAAGCACTCAGTTGTAACGAATATAAAACCTCTCCCCAGTGAACCACTTACCATAACACAAGCAGTAATTAGCAAATAGCACGAATCACTAAACAACAAGTTCCAGGAATTCAATATCTTAACTTTGCCCTCCCAATGCATTCTTGATAAGTCAATGTATATTCGTCAAAACTTTGACAAGCTACAATTTGTCAAAGACCACTGCACAGTTTTAACACTAGAAATAGACATACATTTTTTGTACCGTATTTTAGACGTAGTAAGACTAAAAAAAACAAATGTTTTTTGGTAATAGTTTTAGGTTCTATAATAAGATCCCGAAGCACATTATTTAAATGCCAGTCTATGACTGCAAGGGCAATGTTAAGCAGATTTTACCGTCAAAATGATATTATAGGGTGGATCATTATGTGAATAATAGTGATTTCTGGAAGTGACTCACAAAATTATTAATATTTGTTATTATTATAGTATTATATTAGATATTATTATTGTATTATACTAATACTATTGTACAGTTGGAATAAAAGATAAATTTCGATCGAGTTTCTTATCAGTTATTCTCGATGACCGGGATGTTATCCGAACCAATAGTAGAGTTTTGTCGTTCATAAGTGCCTTTTTAGGGCCTAAATTGAATAAAGAATTTTTTGATTTGATTTAATTGGCAAGTGAATATAAAACGTTCGAAGTGAAATCATTTTTGAATGATTTTACATGCAACCTTACTGTTGCATATATACTCCTTACTGAGGAGGCGGCTGCTTTTTTTCCTCTGCCCGTACCTGGCTATACCCATGAACTGAAAGCAAACATGTAAAACTGGGAGTCGGTTGGACTTATATCGAGAGGTGGATTAATATAGGTTGCTGACGATAATGATGAACAACGACAGCCGCCGAGATTCCAAAATTCATCGTAATCAATCAAAATCAATCAATCAAATTCATCAATTTTATCGTGTCGTCTTATCGTTATTGAATCCTTGCTCTACACCTTGTTGTATAGTGTAAACGCCAGGAACTAACATGAACATATTGAGGGTCTATCGCATCAAGGTTATTCATTAGAGCCTAAAGTACCTAGTTTAGATATATCGTGTTGGCAAAGTAGCTTTAGTTGTATGATTTTCATCAGGCGTTCACTAGTAAATTTAGTTTGTAATTTACCTTGGTATTCACACAGCCTTATCTGCAACAAAAATTGACTTACATGTTACTCTTTTTAAATTAATGACAACAGGTTGTTTTTGTTAGTGTTATAGCGCTAGGTAATGTTTATTGTAAGATCACATCACACAGGTAAGTTTTGGAATTACTTTTAATAGTATTCAAATACGATTATTCTGTTCGAATTCTGTCGTTACTATTTTTCATTCTGAATGAGTGAATGTGAATTATTTCCTATATAGGGTTCACTAAGACCTCCTAGCAACATACTAAGCGGAAAAGCGAAAGAACTCATACTTATTAATAATATGAAAGTAAAAAAACGAATCATTTGATGTATTCGAAGACTATCAACCAATGCTCAAATAAAAACTGATAAACTTTTCTAAGCATTTACACAAAATTGAACAAAATAACAGATATAAACTATTTAATAACAGTAGACCGTTTGTTGTTAACACCAATAGGAGTGTTCCGGCAGCTGCACTTGAGAACTAGTCTTCCTCTAGGCTTAGCGTGTAACTATCTTGGGCCACATCGTCACTTAAGATCAGGTGAGATTGTGCACACAACGCTAAACTTATAAAGATAAAAATGGTACTTTACTAAAAAAAATTTTTTATTATACTTGAAAAGATTATAATTAACGACGAGCGTGCATAAAAAGATTAATGAAGGTTGAAGAAACGAAAGATGTATACCAGGATCACAGTAGGTGGAAAGACGTGGTCTCTGCCTACCCCGTAGGAAAATAGGCGTGATTTATGTATACTTGGTACATTCGATAAAAAGGAAATCAGCAAAAACAACGTAACCTTTTAAATGACATTTAACTGTTTGTTTGATAAACAAAAACCGAACGTAGATACAAAACAAGAAAATTTTTACCAAAAAAAAACTATGCCATAATTTTCAAGAATGCCCTTGTGTGTCTTCGAAGTTGAAGGTCCAATGCCAAAAAATAGGAACACTCTTATCGCCTATCCAACAAGAAAAAAGAATCATCCAAATCGGTTCATAAAAAAAGTAGACATGGCTGAACATTCATAAAAAAATATACATTCGAATTGAGTCTTTTGTTGAAGTCGGATAATAAACGTGAGTTTGAAATATTTTAAATTCCCATTGCTTGACGAATCAACAATGCAGCGAGATATAGTGAGAAAAGTGGTCGGTGGTCGCTGTGTAGTGTGTAGATTGTAGGTACCAGCATTTTAAATATATGTTTAGTTCTTTAGTTGATAACCGCGGTCCGTGCGTGCTGCTCGTGCTCGTGTGTCGACGCCAGACGCTATTAGGAGGACAAACAACACGCGCACTGCACTTTGTTATCACTAAAGTACAGTGTAACCTGTTAGAATCACTTTTTCGAATCCGAATACGACGAACTTTCGTTTTATTGCGAGTGAAGTTAAAAAAACTGAAAGATCAAAACCAGAAACAAACGAACCTAATATAAGAACAAGTGATTACATTGGCTCAAGGTATACACTTTAACCATCACTTATTATTTTACATATTATCTAAATAAATAATGTATTTTGTGTCGAGCTAACTGCATTTAAATAAATGTATCCGTTGAGCTTCATTTAAAGTTTAATTTCATTAGTGCAGCCATTTTTAATGTCTAGTTTTTGTATGAACGTTTTTAGAAACCGTCCGTGTGAACGAGTATTTACATTAGACTATTAAAATGACAACGGTTTTTGTGAATATAAAAAATATGGGAAGTATCAAGTAGGTAAGTGTTGGCGCCTCACACCGGCCAGCCGGCGGCGGCTGCGGCCGTGCGCGAGCACAGACCTCGAAATACCCTCAATTTTGTCATAAAGGATGTAATAATTAATGTTTGGAAATATATATCAGTACCATTAATCAAATCCAATAAATAATTGAAACGTTATTTAAAACAGAACCATGTTATGAATCTTATAACCTTAATAACCATATAGGTATGTTCGACGAATGATTATGATTTACGGTGATAAATTTCTTCATAATAATTATAATTATAAAAGTAAGATTTTTCGAATTTGAATAAATATTCCTATTTACTATCACATCGGTCATTAACTTTTCGTTTTTCTAATGGGTGTTATGTGGTAGGTAACCTACTATAGTATACCTAAAATTTATGGTTAGGATAAAGACAACTTGAAATAGTTACTATGTATCGTCGGTAGGTTGGTATATATGTACATACACTATTATATTCTAAATAAAATATATTTAATACCGCTTCAATAATAAGCGATATGAGATTACTTTTCTAAAATGAAGCTGTTTAGTGCTCACGATGGCCGTAACAAATTCAAGAGCACGATTGTTTGGTTCACGCGCAGCTCGCAGGATTCTGATCATATATGTTTACTAGGTTATACTTAAATATACACTACATATGAAGAGCAAAACAAAAATTTCCGACAAAATTTGGTGAAAATTATACCTACGACATTATAATAAATTAGCAACCACCCGCGACTTCGTACGCTTCAATTGCAAAATAAAACTTAATAACAATAAATCAACCTGTACCTAACTGTTAACCTGAAGCTAACTTTCTATGAGAGAAAAATATTTAAAAATCGGAGATTACCTTCTACAAAAACATTAACAAATTTTACCTCTTTATGATATTAGTATAGGTAGTTAGATAATATTTTATGAGTATGTAGTTTGAAAATAAAATGGATTATAAATACCTAAAAAGTTTTAAAAACAATACTATTTGAACTATTAGCTATTTTAGTGTAAGTTAACAACCTACTACAAACTTTATGATACGTCGAAGCGTTTAGAGCATAATTTTTTTGACTTTTGTTAAAATTTGTTAACAGCTTATCAAATAATTTCAGTTAGGAATATATCATAAATATAGAATATTACCTAACATAAGATAGATAAGTTACTCATGTTGATTGAAATGGTACTTAATGTACGCTAGTTCGAAAAAGGTGATTAATCTATCGGTAAAGTCTATCGTGTCCTTTTTTTTACGTTTCACATTAATGCAATTTAAATATGTATATGTTTTAAACTTTATTTTGTATTTTTTTACAATTATTCAGATTTTTGAATTGATCGCAAAACAAAAGTAGATTATCTTAGTGAATCTAATTCGTTTACTATTTGCTAGATTTATATCAATACTAGTTTAACAGAGTATTGCAAATAGTACGGAAATTAGTATACGAAAAATTGTGGAATTAATTTTTAATAAAAACTTCTTGCACAATTTAGACATATCTTTGGTAATATCCAGCGTGGTTTTTTTCCAAGTAAATCTAATACAACTAATTTGACCAATTTTGTTTCTGATGTTTCTGAAGCTTTATATTCTCAGAAAGAAGTTCATGCAATTTACACGGACTTTAGTAAATCGTTTGACTTTGTTAATCACGATTGCGTGATTGATAAACTACTAGCATTAGGAATTCACGGATCATTGTTGAGATGGTGTGAATCCCCTAGCTCAGGAATCGTTCTCAACTTGTAATGTTTCGTGGTGTTAGTTCCCACACATGTACAGTTCCCTCTGGAGTTCCACAAGGATCACTTCCTGGGTCCACTTCTGTTTCTTCTGCTTATTAATGATTTTTCAAACATTATTTAATCAAATTTTAAGCTTTATGCAGATGATTTAAAACTTTATCGCACAATAGACTACCTATCCAATTCACATGTACACTTCATAATTGGATAAAGACAACATCTTTGAATGGTGTACAACTAATCACATGCAAATAAATTTAGACAAATGCTTTCTTATTAAATTTACTAAGAAAAAATACCAGTTAATGTAAGTTACACAAATAATAAAACTACTTTGACGGAACACAATTCGTGATCAGGGGGTTACTATGGATAGTGCGCTATTATTTCAACCACATATAAATAATATTATACAAAATTCATCTCGTGTAATAAAATAGAACAAGAACTAAAAAAAACGATTCTTGTACTTTCTTTCTTTCGCCTACAAAAAATGCCGTACGTAAAACTCTTAGCACAGACGTTTCACGTATCATAAAATGAAATCATTTCAGACGCATAGAAAGGTGGCAGATATAATATTTATATGTAACCTTACCCCAAAGAGCTCTGGAAACCATACTCACCGCAGGGGGAGGTATTCGACTAGTCGGACTGCCGCAAGTAGAGAAATCTCCAAACAAATTGTTGTGTGCCCGACTTACCTCTCTTTAAAATCATAAACTTCAAAAAAGGTTATCAATTTAAATGTATATTTTATAATGGATGTTCAGCCGTAACTTATTTATTTATGAACCGATTTAGGTGATTATTTTGTCGTTGGAAAGGGGATACCTCAAGGTTGGTCTCATTTTAATTTAATTGGCATTGGACCTTCTACTTCGAAGATATACCAGAGAACTCTTCAAAACATTAAAGGTGGTTTTGTTTTTTTGTTAAAAATTGTCTTGATATATTAAAAAAACTAACTGTGTCCGCGACTGCGTTCACCTGAACTACAAAATAACGTCAATCGGGCACACGCGCGAATCTTGCTGCCCTGCTCGCAGTTATTTTAAAGACAAAAATGCTTATCGTGTTTCTTAGAAGATAGGTGTATGTTCTCCCTAACTTTTTTGTAGGTCCTTTTAATGTCTACAATTATGTAGTACATTATTTTGTTATATCTCTTATGGTTTACTCAACGTAAGCCATTACAGCGCTCGAATTGATTCACCATGACCAGTTTTTCTATTTTCGCGGTACCCTAATTCTTTATCTAAAATAATAGTAGCTTAAATTACTCCTTATAATATCAGCTATCTACCAGTGAAAGTCCTGTCAAAATCGGTCCAATTGTTTTGGAAATTACCCGGAACAAACAGACAGACAGAAAAAATTTAAAAGAAAATGTTTTTTGATATACTTATCGTATATAATTTCATATGCATTTAGATAAAAGCTGTTACTTTGACATTACAAACAGACACTTCAATTTTATTAATTGTATAGATTAGTCTGTATTAACTCGACTAGCGCCCTCGGAGTGTACAATTACAATTATAAAATGAGTATTATTCATTATTATTTACTTAGAACTTGATAAGAAGTACTTTACAAATAGGTATGCAGAAATAAGACTTTAATTTATTGATAATTGGAATCATTTTCTTTTTGAAGTTATAATGGCACTTGTTTTATTTTTGTACCAATAATGTACCTACTCCACATAACTGATTTCGATCACGACAAAAAATAACTGTGTTTTAGCCATTACGTTTTATTACTTTGAGTTAGAAGACGAAATTTTCCATTACTATGGCAGTTCAGTACCTACTTGATATAAATTTTAACTAAATACTCCCAGGCCGTTCCTGGGAAAAAGGGTAAAGGCTCCTGACGGTAACAAAGCGATCTTTTTACAGTTCCATTTACGTAATTCTGCGATACAGATATCAAAAAAGAGAATAATAACTCATCACTTCTTTTAACTAAGGCTTACACTTACATTAATAATAATAAAAAATATACTTATAATATTTGTTCAAATGACGTCTATACTTTTTGGACGTTTAAATAAAAGCAAAACTATAGTTATACTATAAAAATACTATTATAAGCAATTATTGTTCCATCAAACTCACACTGGAAACAAGAGGTCACGTATGATACAACGTATGATATCTAGAGTTTATGAATCCCCAGACAGACACGTAAAGTTTTCTTATTTCATCAGGCTGTAAGAAACTACACACATTTCAAAGCTTATTTAGGTACTTATCTATTGCAGTACGCAGTGATAATGCTAAGGGATTTATTAAATGTCTTCTGATATAACGTTATTTTTTTTAAATGAAAACTTCTTTGAAACTCGATTAAAAGAAGTATTACGAAGTCTTGGGAAAAGGCTTCATAGCAAGCGTGGAATATTGTTCAAGTGTATCGTTTATGTGAATATTTTCATGTTTTTTGAAGGTTTCACTTCTACCGCGTGTGAATTGCATGATTTTTAACAAAAAAATATTATTAATGCTTTAGAATGCCACCAATAAACTCAGCGACGCGATTTAAAAGTCTCTGAAAACAAGTATTCTTAGAAAGAGTAATTTTTATACTTATTTCTAAAAACTGTTATAAATTGAATATATAACGCTGTGACGCCCTTTGATAAAATGATCTTGTTCATTTTGTTAACAATAAATCGAGATTTTAACAGTCAGTTCACGTTTCGACGCGACTATCTCATTTATTCAGTTGACAATACGAGAACAATTCATAAAATCAGATGAAATTCTACTACTACGTGAAATTATGACGATATATTTTTTGTTTGGTCCCTTCCTTTTTTTGCTTTCGCCGAGAGCGTTATTTATTTATATGAAGTAAAAATTCTTTCATTTACGTAATAATTATAAACAATGCATAAAATATTTGAAAACTACACATTATTATTATTATCAAAGGACTATCGTGTAAGGAACATTAGTAAATACCTATCGTATATCTGATAAAGTAGATTATTTGTATATGTAGGGTATTTAGTTTTCACTTCTGCAGACTTTACAAAATATACCTATTATTTCCTCATTAATAAAAATCATTTGCATTTTAATACTTATTTTAGATGAAATCCACGTATCTCTCAATTTAACGAAACGAAAATATGGTTCGACTGTAATTACCATATAGTTAGGCACCATATCCACGAGCAAGTGTATCGCCACGAGTCCGTCCTGCTATCGTCGGGTGATCTCTACGAGACGACACAGTTGTTTTATTGAAAAGAGCTCAGTTCGGTAACAGGTATGAGCGGAATTGAGGAGTGACACGCGCCGGACGGGGATTAGTGGAGACGAGAGCGCTTCAAGTTTTGCGGCGAGCGCGCTGCGAGTTGGTTGCGTCTCGTAGCGGGCACTCAGCGAGTCGTTGCCACGGCGCGGCACGGCGGTATTTTCCTCGTCAGTGTCACTCGTCGCATCGCTGCGATAGTATCGCTATGTGGAGGCACGTTCATAGAGTTGTTATTGAATGAAGTGGCAGGACAATATTATCACCGCGGAGGAGGCGCCTAAATATACAAAATAAGCGGTCAGTTTACACAACAAAAAAAAAACAACAATCAAACAACTCTTCCGCTTTATTATATTATAATATAAAATTAATATAGCATAGATTATAATGAGCCTGAATTTTTGATAAATATAAATATCGCTTCTAGGCGATAGCGTATAGTAGTAGGGCAGTTTAACGTATCATAAATCCAAGCCTGTATAGAAACTTCAATCCCGCAAGCCTGAGAGATTAAAAACATGAATTCTGCGGAATTTGAAAGATTCTAGATAGTACTAATAAATTCTACATCATTTAACCGAAATGTCAACCTCAGATTTTAAATTAAATTTAGATTCTCTTTATCAACTACACAGACACTCGTTATGAAAAAAAAACCTAAAACCTGTCACTAAATAAATACTCTAATAATTATGTAAATCAAACAATAACGTAGATTTCACGAAAGCAAAGCACATAATACGATGTTTGATTTGTTTGACGTAATGTTCTATAAACCGCTAGAGTTATTCCCTGGCCCGATCCTCTCAGATAGGTAATTCCCCTGCCATTTAACGTTACCCACGTTCGGATACAAGCACCGACATATATTTTTAACAAATATTTTTAATCAATCTCGCAGAATTCACATAGCCCGCAGGTGTAGTCCCGTATTTTTGTTTCCGCGAAATGGACAGTTCATCAAATAAGCGATTTTATATCTTTTGCAAAATATTTATAATCATTTATGTGATGACGTTGTATGATTTTCATTTGAAACTGGTTATTTGTAGATACGCACTGTTTACATTATGTTACCAAAGTTTTGACTGAAATGTATTATTACAAAATAAGTCGTTCTAGTTTATTATGTACTCAAAAAGCTATTGACAAAGTTGTGTAAATGTCGTCATTGTTTTTTTTCATTGCCAGTGGCAGATTCCAAACATTGAAAATTTTTGAAACAAAACGTATCGGTATAATGTAAAATCTGTTTGGTGAAATTTAAAAACAGTGAATGCGAACTTACTTCTTCGAATCTGGCACGCATGTTTTGATAAACGCGTGGAGCGCCTGAGAGATTATTTTTTTATAAGTATATTTTCTCTTAATTACATCTGAGCCAGAGTTTACGGTTTTAGGAATTGGATATAATAATGTAATTAAACATAAAAATTAAAAAATCAGCATTAGATTTTAACAATTCATAATAATTGCAAATAATTTGAAACTAGTGTCAACATTGTAGGTATGTCTGTTACATATATGAGCATTATTATTCTTTGAAACGAGATAAATGTTTTACGATTCTATTGTTCACTTTGATAACCTCAGGTAACTGGCATAAATAACAATGACCATGTATGCAAAATTACCATTCTTACTTAAATAAGCTATCATCATCTGTTTTACAAAAAGAAGGCCACGCGCCACGGTGAGTCCGTTAAGATTGAAAATCTTAACGCTTTTTAAGTTTATATAGAGAAATATATATTATTGTATCTACAGAGACTAGATATAAAACAAGAATAAGGTATAAAACCTGTAGTTGTAACGTTTTACTGGAGTGAAAATTTTACATTAATTAATTCATTTTTTTTTTTCATTTCATAATTTTTATTTTATAAAAGCTATGAATTCCATTACAAGTTAAGTACTTTAAAAGGTTTTCCTTTCAAATACGCAGGAGAGCCATCTGCAAGTCTGACCTCTTCACACTTAAAATAATTGAAGAAAAATGTTTGTTACAGATGTTTTTAAAAAGATTTTTAGAAATACCTAAAAATATCAGAACTAATGAACGTTAAATAAACATCTGTCTTTTAAATAAAAAAATGGAAAATAATGAGATTAGAAATCGATTTCTAATTCTATACTGACACGAGACTATGTTTTACACAATAAGCTCTTAGCAGCACAAAGGCTAAACACAAGAAGTGTTACAAGTTACAATATGTATATTTGCTTACATGCGTATATCTCATTAAATATCCATTCGTTAGAATAATTATTCATCACTTTGTGAAAAATGCAAGGTTATAGGTATGTATAATGTAAGTCAAGGACTGATAACAGTTCCGTTTTAATGAGTAACAGTCATCGTGCGTAGATATCGCATCGTATGAACTTCCGTTTACGATCAGCAACAACTCCTGCGCATTCTACGTAAACAATCATCCCATAGAGCGAGACCAAATACACGAATAATTATTAAGGACTACCTACAAAAATAGTTTGATATACAGAATGAATTGTTAAGGTAAAATTCAGATCAAATACAAAATAATAATACATGTATAAAATTTACAAAAGATAAAAAGTTCATGAAATTTAAAAGCCTAAATTAAAAAGGTTTTAAAAGAATTTCTTATTTAACTTTATAATACATACTTATATTTATAAGAAATACCTATATACATTAGCTAATATTCATTACAAGTAACTTAATATTTCAGTAGTAAATAATGAAATTAATCTGTAAATTGCTAAAATTGGTATAAATATCCAAATTTAATGCCCATAAATTTTACATAAAACGACTGAGCATGGTGTAAGATACACTTACCTAAATAATATTTTAAACGAAAGTTCCTGAAACTATTTTTATACAACTAAAGTATTAAACAAACATACTGCCCATCTGATTTTAAGCGGCTACCGAAGCCTATGGACCTTTTAATACCATAAGTATTACTAGCGCGTTGTTAATTTTGCACCCCCGTACCCCAGG
Source organism: Saturnia japonica (assembly GCA_033032175.1). Classification (NCBI taxonomy): domain Eukaryota; kingdom Metazoa; phylum Arthropoda; class Insecta; order Lepidoptera; family Saturniidae; genus Saturnia; species Saturnia japonica. The sequence continues at coordinate 12,571,069 of CM065305.1, forward strand.
AGCTCTGGAAATCCTACGCACCGTAGTGACACAAGGTTATTAGGCTGCGATCTTCTTGTACGTTGGAGGTATTCTACCAGTTAGACTGCCCCAAGTAGAGAGAAATCTCCAAAGATATTTCTCTGTGCCCTATCTCACTTCTTAACTACTCCTGTAACTTCCTACTGAAAATCATTCAGGCCGCTGGTGAAACGGCGCCGTTTAATAAAAAAAGCTAGACTGTTAATTGAAATTCTAGCTACTTGGCTACGAAAGATACATTGTATGAACATAAACAGAATTTTTTATAATATATTTCTCAGTATTTTTAATTAACTAACTATTTAATATGCAAAATTTCAGTTAGTGCAGAACGCGCAATCACAAAAATCGTGAAGAGATCTTTGAACATCAACGTTGCCTTTAATAATGTATAAAGTTTATATGTCTGTAAAAGGTAATCTCTGGAACTCTATTGATCTGATTCCAAAAATTATTATCTTAGCATTAAAAGTTATCTTAACATCAAATCAAATTTTCTTGTCTTCAACTTAAAAACTGCGGAATTCCCAAAACAATACCACCAAAAAACAGAAATCCCAAACTCTAAACCCTTTTTTCATAGAGCGTAAACACAAATTAAAACGTTACCTTTAGAGCTAACGATTCTTCTTAAACAATTTTACACTCTTTACCTCATAAAAGTAAAATATATCTTCTACATCTACCAAATGTAATTATTATTATTATTATCTCGCTAACATTCCTACTTTAATCAAAAGAATAGCAAGAACACAATTTACAATAACTAAGATGTTTCACGCTATATTATTCGTGGCTCTTGTATATTTAGTACCTACCTAACCTTACAATCGAAACTAGTTGCTATGCAAAAATATGGATATTTAGAAATACAATGAGCAACTATATGATACTGATAAAATCTCACCAGATGAATGAGTAACAAAAATATTTTTGGCGTTTATAATAGGTTATTTTTCAACTTTTAATACTTAACACGCATCTAATTGTAAATAATTATTTGTTATGTAATAAATTCTGGCACTGGTAAATAAGGATCACTTAAAATATAACTGCTTAAACGATAAAAATATTATTTTCCGTCCAATTTCTTGATATTCATTCATCCAATTCAATCCAATTACTTTCGATATTGGATATCAACATCACGCTTTACTTCACAATAAAGCCAATCTTGCAAATTTCCTACCATATGCCACAATATTTATCAGATACAACTAGACTTGAAATTTGAAGCGCTCTTGAAGAATTTGACACAGAACAAAATACACTATTAGAATCTGTCAAACTTATTAAACCAAAGTTTAAAATACATCAGTAACTACTATTCCGAAACTAAATGGTCGCTTTAATTTTTAGAGTAAGAAAGAGAGGTAGGGTAAAGAGAAATTTCTTATTTTTTAAAAGTAGCACGGTAAATTGACGCTACTGTCCCTGATGGTAAGCACAGTACCTAACACAACGGCGACTGCCAAGAGATCGTAATCCAACGACGGTCGCCGCCGTCATGCCAGCCTGCATTCATTTAACTGGATATGCACAGGTTGATCCCGAAACGTGACACGCAAAAGCGAGTCACTATGACGGACTTTTCACCACAAACATGGTGGTCGCGACTCAGCCGGGTGCACCTCTGGCATTACAAGCATCCATAGGATACGGTAACCGTTTACCATCAGGTGAGCCGTACGCTTGTTTACCACCTTAGTTGTATAAAAAATAATAGTAATCAGGTTTCTGAATAACAAAAAAGAACCTTTGTCCACATAGATCTTTAGTCTTTCCTTGCAATAACACTTAGTTAGAAAATAATCCAGATTTGTAAAGTTGATAATATCATACACTCATCAAAAAAGTCTAAGCAACATGTACTAATTTAAATTTTAGGATGGTTCTTCACATTATAACGTTGTATTTTATTTTTAAAATAATATCTTTAGGGTTCTATGATGTAAAAATAACAGCTGTTGTCTTTATAAGTTCTTTTAATAACAGAAATGAACAATATTAGAATATACTGTAGAAACTAAGATACATAAGAAACTAAACTTTTTTCTTACAAAATGAAATTTTAAAGAAAATGTATTTATTGTGAAAGAATAGGACAATTTAATACAAAGTATGGGCTCCTCTGCTATTCAGAACTTGTTGGCAACGATTATTCATTGAATTAATGAGACTGTTTATGTCATCTTGCGGTATTCGCTCCCAATGGAATTGTAGCAAATCCTTCAGCTGTTGGGTTGTTGTCACTCCGTCCAAGTCCTTCAAAACACGTCTCTGGAGCATGTCCCATGCGTGCTCGATGGGGTTGAGATCTGGCGATTGTGCAGGCCAGGGCAATACCCGGATGTTCTCCGTTGCAAAGTATTCACTGGTTTGCCGAGCTGTATGTGAACGCGCATTGTCATGCATTAACCTAAAATCGGAGCCAAAGGTTTGTGCAAATGGGTAGACATAAGGTCTGAGAATATCCTCAATGTAATTTTCAGCATTCATGTTTCCATTTACAAAAACGAGCTCAGTTCGCCTGTTCTTCATAATACCCGCCCATAACATAACTGTTGAGCCGTTGTATGGATGAACTTCCTGAAAGCACCTGAGCCTTTCAGTATTTCCGGGCCGACGACGATCGGAAAACATAATTTTATCCCATTGTTCCTGGGTCCATGTTATGCGTTCTCTACACCATTCATATCGACGAGCGCGCTTTCCGTGACGTATCCGGTGGGCACCTAATTGGGCGTCGAGCTCGTAGGCCGTACTCATGCAGTCGATTTCGCACAGTTTGAGGACTTACATCAACACCACTTGAAATTTGTAGCCTCAAACTTATCTCTCGAGCGGTTAACATCGGCTGGCGTCTTGCAGTCAGTTGTATGTACCGGTCTTGCCGAGTGGTTGTACTCCTTTTACGGCCTGGATGCTGTTCAGCGTGTTCTCCTGTATTATTGTAGCGCTGCCAAAGACGACAAATAACACTTCTATGAATGCCAAAATGTCGAGATACCTGAGATTGATTACTTCCCGCTTGCAACATCCCTACAGCTCTTTGCATTTCATCTGCCATCAAATGACGTCGCTTCATGACGTAAAGAATATCTAACAATTCAATTTTGTCGCTAACTTTATTTAAATGGTTGGTAAAATTATAAAATCAAGACTAAACGTAGCAATTAAAACGCACTTAAATTCAAACAAATTCGCAGTCATTTGAATTTCATGAAAAAACAAAACATAATCAAATTTTTTTTTTACAACCAGCCAGTATGTCATCAATAACAAAAAAGTTTACTTACCTACGCACTTTGTTTGAGTAAATATTTAGAAATTAATTAATATAAATGGAAAAATTTGTAATATCACGCATGTTGCTTAGACTTTTTTGATGTGTGTATTAATGTTGACAAAAAATGCTTATTTCTTCTTTATACCTTACATAAAAAAGCTAGGTATGGGCCTCAGACAACTTTTTTTCTGACCTAGTGTAGATTTTGCAATTCAAATTTGATTGGTTACATTATGCGATGAATGTAAAGAAAACTTCACAAATGAACGCCAAACTCCTAGCATAATATTTTCGTAGTACCGTAATAACTATAAAGAGGGAGAATTATAGATTTTGCGATGTAAATAATGGTCAGTATGTCGCCAGTTTTCGTAACGATAAAACTTACTTTCAGAAAGAAAACGTGCATGCTAGTATTATAGTAGATACCAATTTCACAAGCTCTAAAATACGACTAAATCAAGTTCAAAATTAATGGGCCTTAGGGAATAGAGCGTACGACATTCATTGTCTTAATCAGACACTATTACTGCTAGACTGCGCAGTTAATTTGTAATAATATATTATTCTCGATTTAACAATGTTACAGTCATTAAGTAATTTAACATCAACTAATAATTATTGTTTGATTAGGTATGTATATTATAGTATCACCGTCACATGTTTCTGCACTTTACTGAAACTATAATAATAATGACTAGAAAATGGGACACACATATGTATTTTTATGTGTAAACTGTATGGCCTATTTCTTAAATAAAAATAATAAATATGAAGGCAAAAATGCCACGGAAATATTTAGATTTAAGTAATGTTTTTCACGTATAAGAGTAGATTATACACATAAAAATTGTACATACTTTGAAAATCGTATGTAACCATATAATACATTTTTAACCAAATAGACATTGGTTCGGCAAAAAACTCATTTAAGAACTTATGATAATTGATATAATTCAAGAGCTACAGTGACTACTAGGAAAAGAAATGAAGAAATGATGAATTAATGATAGCTCAGTGGTAGCGAGTACGGACACTTCGTCGATCGACGTGAGCCTGAGCTTTCGGGGAAGAAAAATATCGTTATGAAAACATAGCGGTGGTAGGGCATTTTCTAACACACTTAATTTGAAAAACTGTCGCCAAACACCTATAGGTGTGTTCCGGCAACTGCACTTGAGATTCAGTTTCCTCACTAGACTTAACCTAGTATGACCTTTAATCTATAAACGATTTAACATAATCTTCGGCACTCACCCTCGACATACTGTCATTATCGATTTGCAAGTACCACTTCAAAGGCCTGTATGTTGTTGGTTGGCAACACAGCTAATCCAGAAATTATATTATATATGCATAAATCTGTAGTTCTGTCTGTACAGTTTTTTATTTCCAAATTTCCTGATAGAATCACTACTATATGAAAGATAGTGAGCACAATAAGCCATTAATTTTTTTTTGTCTGTCTGTCTGTTTGTATGTCCGTATTTAACTAAAAAACAGCTAAACCGATTCTTATAAAATTTTAAACACACGGCTATGTCATAATATTCAATTGATAAGGTATAAGAAATGTCAATGTTACTTTTAGAAATAGTAAAAACAAAACAAAAGTTTAAAATTCCATTAATCCATAACGGATTTTGATGAAATTTTGTACACAAGAAGTATTTGTAATTATATAATTGATGGGCTATAACAATTGTCAATATTATTTCTAGAAACTGTAAAAAAAAAGCTTACAATACTAAATTTTCATTAATTCTCAACCGATTCTGATCAAATTTTATAGATGGGAAGCATACATCGTACCACAATTTATTATGATTATACTTATGTTTTGTCTGTATATGTTTTCCGTACTCTATGGTAATAAAATCTCTGTGGTTTCTGGTTTCTGACAATAACATAAGATGTAATGTGTTCAGTGTGGTGTTTTAATAAAAGTACATATTCTTATTACAAGTAAATATAAAAAGTAGCTTCTCAAGACAATTAAGAGCCTATAAGAATCGTTAATAATACATTAGAAATAGTAGAACAGAATAATAATTTTCAACCAGTTTTAATGAGATTGTACACGGGAAATACGTTTATTTGAACAAATGAAATTGTCAACAATATGAGTTAAAATAAAACTACGGGTGTAAATAACTACTGCGTAGTAACAAATGCGTGCGGAGCCACGGGCACACAAAAAGGCTTTCTCACCATGATTGCGGTCTAACTCAATATATGAACGTAATGAACGTTACCATTTCGCAATGTTTATTACTAATTTGTTGTAATTACATATTAATCCACGCACATGTAACACGCAACACTACTCATTGATGTTAATCCGGTTGAGTAATTACGTTATTAACCATCATAATATATTGGAAACGCATTAATTTTCACTTATTAATGACTAACATTTATTAATATTTAATAAATCGTTACAATAAAGACTCACTGTTTCAATGCGTGGCCGACTTAGTCGATTGTCTTTTATGTATGTTTTATTTTACGATTATTTAATGTTCTATAATAAACATATAGGTGACTGATGCTTCTAATGTATCCTCAAAGATATGATGAAAGTGTTTTTAGTGATTCAAGTGCTAGTGAAGACGAAATTCCTTTCATCAGTTCATATGCGCTAACAAAGCAGGTTGGTATTAAAAAAAACTATATACATAGTTATAATTTACTTTGCTTATAAATATAACAACTAAAGAATTATTAACAAATTTAATGTAAAGACATTACATCCTTTACTTTACTTTACTGGACTTACATCCAGTGTTTTCACAGTGTTACATAAAACTGTCTCAATTAATACTGGAAATTGAAATAAAATTAAGTTATCTGAATAAATAAATAACATCACGCTAAATTGAGTTGATTGAAATTAATTAGAGTTGAAATGTATCAGAATATCCACTACATTTCATAGTAATTTCTTCAAACGATATCTATACAAATGAATAAAATGGAAAAGTCTTTTTGTAATGTCAAAATAACACTTTTTGTAACTATAAAAAAAATTACACAAAAGTTTTTGAACTCTGGGAGACCTGAAGAAAGAGAACATTACTTCGCTGTAGGTAAACTCTCGCTCATCAAAGGATTTTATCATAATAAATTTTCTATGCGCGCCCATATTTCAGTCGGCGCTATTTAAAAGGATTTTTAAAGGATAGATCTTTTTCTAGAGAAACTCATCTAATTTTATGTGGTAAAAACGAATATTGCAACGCGCGGTGCTGTGCATCGACACAGGCGCAAGTCTATCTGCACCCCTTTCCACGCATCCTTGACCAAGTGACTACGCATCGTGACAATCAGTCCGCCGGCCACCGCCCTTTATTCATTATACTTAATAATATTATAATTTATTAGGTAAATAAATTGTTACAACAAATTACTATCAATCTACCACAGTTCCGAGTTTATTTGTATGATTAATTCTTGGCAACACTGGCCGGTTTTGTGTTATAAAATTACATCACAATAATTTTACGTAAAAATCAAGAAGTAAATTGAATATATTACAAGTTTACTTGTGTAATGTGACTCACTGTTTTTTTTTTTTAATGAAACTTCTACGTTTCCAACGTCTCTTTACTGTACATGACGGCATTTTTAAATATTTGACTAAAACGTCAAAACCAATACTCGGGCGAGGTCTGGGACGATAATGTCGGGTGACTGACTTACTATGGTGTGAATGTGTACGTACGTACTCGTACGTTTAAGCGAACTGTCCTACTATGAGTGATTCATTTCTATCTTAGTAAACATTACGTCCCCCTTTGTATACGTCCCTAACGGCACGAACAACTTTGTTAAAATTTTGTCTGTTGGATTTTGTTTGTCGGTTGAATCGATTTTGACGAGATTTTCACTGGCAGCTAGCTGATGCTATAAGGAGTAACTTCGGCAACTTTTATTATATAGATATAATTAGGTTTCAACGAAAATAAAATAATAATTATCCTTTTTATTTTTAAAATAACTGGCGGGGGAACGCCGTGGGTTGAAGCGGGGCCACCACAATACCGACGGCACTCTGTAGTCATAAATAATGTAAAATAATCAAAACATATTAATCGATACTGGAGATAATATAATTACCATGAAAGATATTTTTACACAGACTACACTAAGGATGTTACGAATGTTCGCATTCGCATTCGTTAGATATGCGAAAAATTCGCATCATTTTAAATATAGGCTTCATTCAACACTCGCATTGTCAACAAGCGATATGATAAGCGAGCGATGCGCAGTGGTCCCGAGTCCTCAAGCGATGAAGCCTCTCCGATATACAATCTGGACCCGAAGACACGCTGCTGTGGGAATCAAAGCTAAATTAAAAGAATATTTGAAAGAAAAACGAGCCTCTCTCGGAGAAACCCTTCTGAACTGTCTGAGCTACTATTATTATAGCAGTCGGCCATATACTTATATATGAGTCACTGAAAAATCACCTCAAGGGCAAAACAGCCAAGTAAAATATAATTAACTATCCGCTTTTAAAATGTGATCACAAATAATTATACATTTAATTTGATTGTAATTAAAGCCATTTTATGCCTTTTCTGAGTATTCACATGACTAGACGGAAACTATCACACACCCACTAGATGTAAATCATACGTAAACTATATAATACGATAACTCAAATGTGATCCGATCTGTGTGTGTTATTAGTTATGATATAATATATTATACAAATACCAATAAATACAAAAGTATATAACTTTGATATTCAATAACTAATATACTTTATATTTGAATTATTTTATATTTGCGCATATACATTATTCTTGCATAAATATTTTAATGAATATTTAGTAATTATGAGTAAGTAGTCTGTGCTCTTTTGTAATAATTTTAAGATTAATAATATAATCATTTCTTTATTTTTTATTATTAGGGTTCCGTACCTCAAAAGGAAAAAGGAACCCATATAGGATCACTTCGTTGTCCGTCTGTCTGTCTGTCAAGACCGTTTTCTCAGGAGCGCCTGTAGGTGTATAGAGTTGAAATTAACATGAAATACTCAGGTCTACAAATCCCCTGGAGCTGTGGAAAAATGAAACATCTAAGTCAACAAAATCAAAATGTACGGCTGTTTGTGCCGCATACTTTAACACTCGTAAAGGAAATAAAAACCTATAGGGTACTTCCACTTGACTTAGAATCGTGAAATTTTCCAAGAAGCAATATCTTATAGCACAAGTAAAGATTACAAACTTATTTGCGGTTGGTAAATTGACCGCGGTATATATCGATGTATCGTGACAATAGTTTCCCAACGGCAAAGTTAAGTTTGTTCCTCAATATAGTTTTTATCTTTTCGTTGGAATAGTTCGGTGCTTTCTACAGTATTGTTACCTAATAATTATTTTGGTGAATGTAGCTGTTGAGTTTGATTAAAACACTTGAATTAGCAGTGAACTGTATTTATTTTCAATAAAGGAAACTGACACGCGAATCACGGACCATAGTCTGATTCTATACTAAATTATCGAGCCGTGTTGTTGAACAATTTGGCAAAATACTTAAACCATTTAAATACCTACAACTATTACATTACCTATCTACTATATACTTAGAACTATCATTTACCTACTACAGGTCTTTAAATTATACAATAATAATTATTATTATTACATGTTAATAACAATAATAATGACACAAAAAACAATGACTCATCCGAGTTACGTTATGTAGTTTTTACGTAAGACCATTTACTTAAGAAGACTCCAAATAGCCTTCGTATTAGAGAATATTTACCGTACGAATAAAACACAAATAAAAAAACTATTTATTGTAACCAACATGGCAGTATATAAGACATATTCACTTTCACTACATAAATCTTAGTTCCTAACAAGTAAATGGCCATACAAATTCGTTATAAAATAGGTAATCTATACACTGTCATCAAAAAACACGTAACTTTAATCACTAAGTCATTCTAACACGTATGAATCTCCTAAGCACATTACTAACAGTACATAGATACACGAATTAAGACTAAACCATTTATAAACCATATAACTACAAAATACAGGTGTGTATTATATAACAAGACGTTGTTTATAAGATATTGTAAATAATCTACCATAAAACACGAAATAAAGGACATTGATTTGTTATACGTAAAAAATGCAAAGATGACAACTTAGGCTCGCAACTTTAAACGTTAAATTTCTTAAACATCTTGCTGTCAGGCGATATCTACTCATTTGTCCTCAACAGTGGCTGTACAATTACTGAACCCCGGTGCGCGAGTCTGACTTGCACTTGGCCGATTTTTAAGGTTCTGTATACCATTAAATTTAAAATCCTTTAATCATACTTTGTTTTCATAAAAAAACATCTTGTCATAGATATTCATAAAACATAAATAATTTTTCGCAAAAATCAAATTTAAATGAAGTGTAAAAAAAAATTAAAAACCATAATATTTCCTATTTAAATATTTACATTAACCTGGGAATTGTACATAAAACTGTGTATTTTTTGTTCAGATATTTATTGATTCCGTGCAACTTTTATAGACTTTTCGTGTAACAATCACTACACGTACGTACACGTACGTAGCATGAGTATTACAATTATGTAACCCTTATGTACATCTGTGGGTAAGACTTAGATTAGAATATGAATACACGCGTAAGTGTAGTACCTAACAATAATAGTAATACAAACAGTAATGAAACTCGACAGAGAATTCATCCTCGCACTTTGGAGCCTAAATGGTACTACTATACTGGCCTAAATACTATAGTAAACATTAAATTACGAAAATAATTAGATACTGCGTAATAAACGCGTATGGAGCCACGGGGCAACGTTAGTCTATTAATGAAGTTCATGTTATTGTTAAAACACAGATGAAACGGAAAAGCGTTTTACTATACTTGGAAACCTTGTTCATTTTTCACTCATTATACTTCGTTCACTATAGTTTTTAGCAACTTTTAGGGTGACAATAATTACAGGACGGTACAACATTAGAACGGTTTTGACGACTGTTGATCGGAAATCGCTTCTTGACGATCGGCTTTATTTTAGGACTACACAGTACTTACAAATTATTTTAAAGACTCATCGCTTACCTCCATAAATAGAATTTAAATTGCTTCACTAAGCACTGTACACAGGAAAATATACAGTCTGATGGTGTCGACCCGATAAGTTTCTCTGTATGCTCACGGTCGCTCCTCCACATTACCATATATATTTAACAAAGTTCCAATCTCTCTTTTTGTCATGTAGATACTTGCTCTTATTGTTTCCTTTATTCATCGGATACCGTACGATTTATACATCATTACAATAGGCTACGTGAAACAAACGTGAAATTATTGAAACAAACTCAAGACATTATATTCATACCGTTTTAACTTCGTTAAGAATGTAACATACAGATTTTGAATTACAAAAAAAAACCTATACGATAATGCTGTGTATAATTTTTGTAGGATATTAAAATTACAGGTTCACGACTGTGAACCCCCAAAAACCGCTTCTGAAGGATAAAAGATTCTTTCTTTAAATAATAAATAATACAGTTACAAAGCTGTTAAATAATTAATGTGATGGATGAGCTTGTTTTTTGATGCTATTGAGTCGACTTTAGAAGAAATTTTCGTCAACTTAAATTTGGATTCAGCATTAGGTCATTTCTGGATTTCTCGTTTTTACATACCCAAGTGTAAAAATTCACTTTCACATAAGTTGTGACAAAGAATACAAAATTCTGTATTTGCGTGTTTTATTTTTATCCCGATGCTCAATAATTTATTAATCAAGCGTCATGCACGTGCGAGCAAACCAGTCAACCGCTCTAACATAAATATTGTCGCGAACCTCGAGTCCTGGAGATCTAGAGGTTCGCACACCCCACTTTGAGAAACTCTTAAAAGTGTCAGAGCCACTACTTGAATTATTAGAGGATCTCTTAGCTAGATAAACAAAAAGTAACCCTTTTTCTTTTCATGTGTTTGTTGTCGATTAAGTATATGGATAATTATATTATACTTATTATTATTATAAATAATAATTATTAATGAAATCAAAATCAATAATTAAATTAACATGTCTCTCTCATACATACAATATCTACATCTAGGTACTAAAGCAGTCTAAATATTTATGTAGATTTTTCTCAGTTCTGCAACAGCTGGTCTATCTGCACTGCAGCATTCTCGGACGCTCATTCAGACAAACCTATATATTATTATAGAACTTTCCTAGATCACAATACCCGTGCCGTATACATCTCTCATATTACTCACATAGGCCGCACGTCACAGTAAAGTTAAATTATTGATCGAATATATATATAGGATAACTGACTGACTAAAACCTTCAAAATTTGCATGCTGGTGCCTTTTTACACTGTAGGTTCGAAAGAAGAAAGGATTTTTTGAAATTCAACCTCTACAGTGGTGGTGAAAAATGGTATAAAAGTTTGTATGAAAATCCGTCATATTTGAAAATAGATTTATAAAAATTGGTATTTAGCAATTCATTTGGAAAGTTTTGTCAAATTCAATACCTAAAGGTGTACTAACTCAACATTGACGCGAGCGAAGCCGCGGGCAAAGCCCTAGTGAATATATAAAATAAGAATGCCAAATGTATGAAAAATAAAAATATCTACATATTGTTATTACTTTTAATGAACGAAAAGAAAGGTTTGACGCTAAATCTCTTGTCACATTAATTAGTCTATATTTAAATTTATTTTATTCTAAATATAAATTATTTTAATATCGTAGACAAACATAAATTACTCGATCATAATTACATTTATTTATATATTTTAGTATGAACGCAAACATTGCTGATATTATTATTTACTGCTTTCAGAGTTTCTGCAAACACATTGTAAAGCTTTTATCGATAGCTTTGTGTACGATGATAAACTCACTGTTATAATCATGGGCAGATAAACATTCACGCCCGTCATTAGTTATTCGAGTGGCTCTCTTATCGGTGTATAAATACCTGACTAGCGTTACAACGGGGCAAAACCCTTGGCCCATTAACGGCTCTCGTAGTACTGCATTCCTAAAGACGGCTTTACCTCGACATCTACATAGCAAACAAATATTGATGCACTTGATGAAAACTCGGCAACTTTTATAATTCATGACTTTTATGTATTGACATAATATTAACTCATTGCGTTTATGTATATTGTACACGATTGTATATCTTAATGAAATGCGAATTAAATATGTAATGAACTGAAAAGAGTGTTGTCGAGAAATAATTTCATGTATAAGGAATCTCAACTAAGAAAACGGTCACCAAATCGTGTTTAACAAAACAAAAAAATAATAATAAAGGAAAATGAAAATAACCCTTAGGCAAGGTAGTCATAACTCCTGTGACAGGTGGGAAAATCCTATACTTGGACATTGGGTAATAACTACATGCCACTGTGGTGTTCCACAAATAATTAGTTTTTTGTTTTCCTGGTAGATGTAAGTACTAACACTAGTTTCTAAGTTGTGTGTAAACTAAACAAATGGAGTTTTGTCTGAAACAAAAGATTTTTATTTATTTATTTTGTAGACCTATAATGTTTTTTGTAGGCCGTTGCGGCCAACAGGAAGCCGGCAACTATGAGATTATTGTCTCTCGGTTACCAACTGCTAATTTTATTCTTAAACTTTTTGCGATGATCAGGCACAGTGTAATAATTTTAACGGGATAGTAGATATATAAAATGGCTTCATGAAAATTTTCAATTGAGAAGCACATGGGCTTAATGTAGATCTTGTTATTTCGTATTATGAGGGTATTTTCGAATTCGATTAATCTTTCGCGCGCCATGTAACTACGAGATTTTGTTTTAAAGTTCGGTATATTATTAAAGAAATGATACGTTAATTTAAATCTCAGTTGGAGCTCTATTATTAATAATATAGTAATTTTGACACGGCACTCGATGTTTTTTGCCAGTACTAATTACACGTTTAAAACTGCGATCACTACTAGGTAATCGTAGGCCCGTTACTGCGTCATTTCTAACCTAATATTATAAAATATAAAAATATGGCCCACTGAATTTCATATTAAGGTATAATTTTTCTGGCCCTTTATAAGTTTTACTAAAAAACAATGAATTATGCTTTAACCTTTTGTATAGCTCATCACCCACGCCTAGGAATTTAACAAACAAGATTCTAAATAATTTATTATTGTTAAGTGGTTCTCAAAAGTTTTCAGAAAACGATTAAAACTTTGTTTCGTCCATTACATTACAGCGAAATAAATTTATACCAAATCTTATATACAATTAATAAAATTGAAGTGTCTATTTGTAATGTCAAAATAACAGTTTTTACTAAATGCATATGAAAGTATATACGATACCTATAACAAAAAAATCATTTTTTTTTGTCTGTCTATTTGTTCCGGGTAATCTCCGAAACAGTTGGACCGATTTTGACGGGACTTTCACTGGTAGATAGCTGATATTGTAAGGAGTAACTTAGGCTCTATTATTTTAGATATAGAATTAGGGTTCCGTGCAAATAGAAAAACTGGTCATGGTAAACTAATTCGGGCGCTTTAATGGCTTACGCTGAGTAAACCATAATAGAAATATCAAATTAACGTACTACATAATTATAGACATTAAAAAGAGCTACAAAAAAGTCACCGAGAATATATACCTATCTTCTAAGGAACACCCACAATAAGCATTTTTGTCTTTAAAATAGCCAGGAGCTAAGATTCGCGCGGGCAATCTGTAGTCCACGTGAGCGAAGCCGCGGACTCAGCTAGTTATATATAAAATTATTTTAATTACTTAGGGGCTTATTAATCAGCTTCCAAATTTAACGATTTATGTATTTTCCATTATTGAGTAAATAATATGATTTTAAACGTCGGTAAGGCTAGTTGAGCAGTTTTTTACTTCATCGTTCATAGCTCCTCAATGGTAAGTCAAAATTGCTTGTTATTGATGAGTAAGTAATGTATGTATTCCTTTCAAAAAGTCTAAATAATTATAAAAATTGTGAAACAAAAAGTAATTTTGTTTTGAAGACTAAATAAAAACTACAATCACCAAAAACTCAACATAAATTTTAATATTTGGAAAGGACTGTCTTTTTATTTTAAATCGGACTTTAACACTTATGTGATGATCAATAAAGCTAAAATAAATGAAGATATTAATGAGTTGCTTTCCTCACTTGAATGAAGTTTGTTTTTTAACATTTCTATTTCCTTTTTTAGTAAACTTCTTTGACTTTTTTATTTTTTAGTGGTTTTATTTTGTTCCTATTCCAATGGGTTTTTCCTGGAGTATCTGTAAGAATAGCAGCTTTCCTCTTGCTTTCGATAGTTGTGCTCACCTTTCTTGGACCTGCCTTTGGGTACCCTTGAACGCTGTCTGGGGCAACTGCCTGCGATGGATCGAACTGTTCATTTCTTTGTTGTTTGTACCGGGTTCGGGTTTCACGTTGGCTGGTGGAGGTAGGAGCTGTATACTGCGGTCCACTGTACTCTGATCCAGCAATTAACTACCGGAAAAGGCAGAACAATGTATTGCCGGGCCAGCTAATAAATTGATAAAATTCGCCTTTATTTTAATTAGTCTTTTTCACAGGAATTTCTGGATTTCATTTACGTTAACATAACAATAGGTTGTAAATAATTTGGACTGACAAATTTTACCGCAATGAAATTATTTGCACACTCTTAGATCCATATAGGGATTATAATAGTTTACTATACATTTTTGACAAGATTACCAACTCCCATATAATTTGTTGGCTCATATTCCAACTTACATTTTAAGTTTATTTTTGTTTATCTAAAATACGTAAAAGTTTACTTAGTACCAATACTTGTACGACGTCTCCTGACAATATTACCTACTTTATTGAAAAAACTTTTATCTTTTTATAGATAGAGTACTCTTTATAAATGAAATTAAACAGCGTGACTACGAAAGAAAAGTAGTATGGTGTTAATATTTTTCAATAAATTTGTTGAAATTATCAAAACAAAAACCTGAAAAATAGTTTGATTAATATTTTATATTTATATTATTATTATATTTATAGAAATAATAATTTAAATAGAAGAAACGTGATTAGTATTTTTCTTAATCGATTAACTGCCTGAAGTAGATACAAATATTAACATCCATATTTGTAATCCTGTATGTTTTGTAAACGGGTAGCATGCGTCATTCCATAATTGAGACAGGCTATGGACCCTACAAGTATTTTCAATAATATCAGTAAAAATTAAATTACAATTATTAAACTTATTACTGTGTAATAGCTGAGCCTCGGTGCACCGCTAGATTATTATATTTATCTGTGTTATTGAGTGAAGTATTTATCATCATATTAATACGTGAAGCAAAAACTTTGTATCCATTTTTAAGCGTATTACGTGCACGGAAGACTGTGGGACTTGACATGGTTAAAGTTTATATGGAGGAGTGCAGAAAGCTAAAATTTATCTGTAATATCTGTTACTAATATATTCAATTAAATAAATTAATACTGCGAATCCTAACCCGACCAGGGCCATTGAACTTAGATCCCCCAAAATATTGACATTATCACTCAATGAAAAGTGGCAAGCAAGTGATATAATATTCATTGTTTAGGTTCATACTGCAAATGTCAAATAGAAAATAGTCTATGATTAAAAAGTCGCAGGTCGAATTTCGAGCATTGGACGACCGCTAGTATATTTAAACCAGCAACTACAAAAGTCATAGTTTCTTTTTGAGATATTTTAAATTACTCTTGAATAATTATGACAATTTGCAATTTGCTAAGATTACTTACTAGGCGGTGCTTCATTCAAGGCCTACGAGTTTTAACATTATACTTTGTCTAATTTAGGATGATAATTTTGACAGCTCACGCCCATGAAGTTTCGTATTTACTCCTGGTAAAATGTACTACAAATAATGTCGTACATCATTGATAGGTACCGCCCACTTAATGAAGAGCCACACATAATTAACAACCTCAGATTATCGAAAATCGGTTCTGAAATAAAATAAATCAAACAAATATATATTTTTTTATTTAAGTAACTATTTTTTTGTTGTAAATATTAAAGTTCTTTATCTATTCTCTCTACCTTATCTGTAGTGCAATTATCCTTTTGTAAAATAAAACTATTACTTACGTAATGAATGGAGAAGGGACAGTCCTATTAGTAGTGAATCTAGCGATAATGATGAACATGATTCCTTGTTTCATTTCACCCTAACGACCCTATGGCAACAATGATTTCGAAACGCGCGTATTCCACGTTGAGTAGGCATACTGATCGAATAAATAGGCTTTCGTAGTCATATTAATAAATTATTAATTTATTAGAAAAATATAATTTGTTTTGTATTATAATCTGACCATACAGCATAACCATGCAATTAACGATTCCAAGTTCTATGAGAATAATATCGATTGTCGAATAGGTTCAATTATCGATTATATACACTAGAGCATCCTTACTGTGAACTGTCAAAATTATCAGCCTTTTGACAAAACACGTTAATGACTCCCCTTTTATTTATTTAATTATTTCAGGAAATTTACAGCTCTTAAATTCTAACATACATAATTAAGTTGACATATTGGCTTAGCCAAAATGATTTAAAAGTATAACAAGTATGGTAAGTATTACAATAAAAATATAACAGTCGTTATACTACATCGAAATTATTAATTAATATTATTTGCATCAAAAAGAACGATGTAGTGCTTCTGGTGTAATTCTGTGTGTGTGTTTGCGTTAATATTTGTACTAATTACACATATTTATCAAATTCTGAATAATGTCAACAGCTTTTCCATTAAACGCTGCATTACTATAAAAAAATATGTCTAAATTTTCAGCTTTCGCATTATATGAATGTGTACACCTTATCAATACTGAATGACGGGCATAATAAAATTGGTCTTGGTTGTACGTACGTGAAAGGTCGGTTTACGAATATGTTTAGTTGTAGTCCTTAGACCAATTCGTTCTAACAAACATGAACAATCGATTTTATTGTTCATCAATTATATAAAAACATCAAATCAGCTACCAAGCGTTTATGTATTATTATTATTATTCAAAAAGGCTTATGCAGTCCTGTATCACTGCGACCAATGAGATCTATTGTGATCGCCCCACACTGCTAAAGCTCCTAGTCAAGTCTTATAGCTTTAATATACTGCAGGAATTTTTTGGCAGAGAGCGTTTATGTAAAAAACATACCCAACTCCTGTAAGTTCTCAATTATATCCGCCGATAAAAGCATATCACGACGTCTCAGCATCTTCAAACATTTATTTTGAATGTTATCAATTCTATGGCTATGTATGTTATAATAGGGAGTTCATATTTGAGATGAAAATTCTAAAACACTTCTTACATAAGCACAAAATATAACTTTAATAGACGAATTATTTTTAAAAGGAATTGATAATCTACATAGGAAGCCAAAAATTTTATAAGATTTCTAAGTAATGTATTCGTAGTTATCTACTTTATGATAGTTTATGTTCGAGATATACTCCCAGATCCCTAACGCATGTTACTCTGGAAACTGTTGTATTAGTGTGTTTGTAATCATATTTAAGGGCTTTTTTTGCGCGTGTTTGTAATGCACTGGTATTTGGCCACATTGAGATCCAAAAGATCAAGTGAGCCGTATTCGCACAACCTGTTTAAATCTAATTACAATTTGTTACAGTCATCGACAGTACATATCTGTATAAATATTTTAGTGTCATCAGCATACATAGAAAAATTTGCACATTGAAAGCAGGAACCAATATCGTTTACATATACGTTAAATAATAGGGGTCCAAGATGAGAGCCTTGGGGTACACCCGATGCAATAAATAGGAATCTGGACAATTGCAGCCCTATTTTAACTGCCTGAGATCGGTTATCAAAATATCATATTAACCAACACAATAGATCACAATGAATACCTATGGTTTTCAAGTTTCTTTATAAGAACTGAGTGAGATAAGCGATCGAAGCACTTTGCAGAATCGGTATAAATAGTGCTTTTTTGCATTAAACTATGCTGATTGACGGGCATACAGTTTTCTTAATAGATGGTATATTTGATTATGAACCATCAATTCAAAAAGTTTACTAAAGACTGGTAGAATTGACACAGGCCTATATGTTTCGATTTTAGTTCTTGAACGACCCTTGTGAATAGGAACGACCAAGGCTTCCTTCCTTTTCTGAGGAAAAATGTTTTCACTAAGTGATTTATTAAAAATGATGCTTAAAGGTTGAGCTAAAATAGCCGCACATTTTTTCGCGAAGATATGAGGAACACCATCGCTACCTGGGTCATTACTACAGTCTAGTAGTAGTATTTAAAAACCTCCTCCCTGGATATTATATTATTTTAGAAATACTAGCATAGTTTGATGTGGAGATGAACATATTGCCGGTCATTTTTATCACGTGATTTTCTATATAAAGAACCAAAGTATTCTAAAAAGGCCTCGCATATCTCTCCTGTTTTAAAATAAGATTTACCCTTAAACGTTACCCTTTTCGGTATATTTTTACCGCCTTTTAATTCTTTAACATAACGCCAAAAAGATTTTGGATTACTACTAATAATAATATACTTTTCACATCTGATTAAATAGTTAGTTAGTTAATTTGAATTCGTTTTTGTTTTCGTCTGAGTTCTACAAAAGTATCATAATCGCGCGGATTTTTACTATGCTTCCACAACTTTATTTAAAATTTCTACTGTACCATGGTGGATAATTATTAGATACCATATTGAAACTAGGTACGAAATCTTGAATAACCTTAGAGATCACAGAATTCATAAAAGAATAGAATAAATTCAAGTAAAATAACGGCGGTGTAATATTATTGCATGCAGCATAGCCTAAAATTAATTATAATTATTATATTTATAATTGATCCTGAATCATCTAAGTATGTATAGGAAATTATACATGATCCTACTAATATAATAAATATTAAATTGTGTATGTTTGGATGTTTGTTACTCAATCTCGCAAAATTGGTTGAACGGATTTGAATGAAATTTAGCACACGGATAGTCTATGACCTGGAATAACACATAAGATACTTTTATCCCGGTAAAAGTCATAATTTAATCAGTGTTATCTTACAAATATAATAAATAAATGAAGAGTTTGTGTTTGTTACTTCATGACGCGAAAACGGCTGAACGGATTTAAATAACATTTAACAGACGGATAGTCTATAACCTGGATTGACATATAAAATACATTTCGTTCCGGTTAATGTTATAGGTTTACCACTGTTATCAATTCATGTCTAAGCCTAAGCCTAAACCTAACATTATTCCGTTGTGGTAAAATTGGTTAGATTGTTTGAACTGTGATCATAAGGCATGAGCCGACAAAACGAAGCGAGCGGGCCGTTACAGCGGTCGGCGAGTGCAAGAAACGAATAATTATTCGTTGAAAATGCATATAATCTCTCAGACACACAAAACAACAAAATTGAAAAAAAAAAAAAAAATTCAAACTTTTTTCCACGCTTATACACACACACACACATATGTAGGATATGGAGATTAACCCTTACCCTCCTCCTTGCTTTCACATCATCAAATTCAGTGGCATGTTATCAAACGCCCAATCTCTTAGTTTTTGAACGATTATTTTATTGTTTACGTCAACTGAGCCTAAACATAAGCCTAAGCCTATCTCTAATCCTAATCACAATCCCAAACCTGAACCCAAACCCAAACCTATACCTAAACCTTAACCCAAACCTAAACCCATACCTAAATCCAAACCTAAACGCAAACCTAAACCTAAACGCAAACCCAAACCCAATCCTAAACCTAAACCTAAGCCCAAATCTAAATCAAAACCTGCATAAGGCACGCCAACTGGTTTGTCGATTTTTTGATAATAATATACCTACCTATTGTAAATTATCTGGATTATACAGTTTTGCTACGAGTGAATTCTTTCATTGTGTTTATTCCACATGTGGTGACCCCGACTTGATATGAATACGTAACCTTCTGACTTTTTGAAAAACTTCAAACCAATTGTAATGAATGTAGGTAAAGAGATACATTGGACCACGGAGAAGGACAGCTTAAGGCTACCTTATGTAAACTTGATGACAGGAATGATTGAATGAAATAGGTGATGAAATTTCTTATGAAGAACCCATATTGTCTCAAATTAATGAGGTAAAAATTCATATTTATGCTTTTGGTAAGAAATAAAAGGGGTTCCACTTTTTCAAAAAACCTTCTCGCAAGCCCGTGATTCTAAATACGAATAAATAAATTAAGAGCCTAGCTCGTGATTTTAAATTTACCCAATAATACGCGGACGAAGTCGCGGGTACCAGCTAGGTATTTTTAAATTTCAGCAAAATTATTATGTTAATGTACAGCCACAGATTCGTTATAGTTATGTTATATGTATAGATGGAGAACAGTATGGTTAAAAGATTTAGCTAGTTCATCAAGAATATACTTTGGAGTGAGTAGCTTATTTACGTAAACAAGCCTAAGGAGTTCCCCACCTTCAACGTTGTTTCTTCATCCTCAAAACCTTGGTTATGGAGGCATTCCAAAATTTCGCTCTTTTTATTTGCTGTGTTATGTAGTTTATCCCTTTGCACATAATGGTATGACGGTTTCTGTAATATTTTAATTATGATTAACTATGTATTTTATATATTTTAATACATTCAGGATAATGATATTATGTTTATCGATTATGCACAAATAGTCAACCCCTGAGCTTCATAACTAGACTAGAATTTTGCTAACAGACATCTGTTGAAGTTTTTGGCGGGATCTTGAAGTGACATGTTGTCGTTTTTGACCCTATAATATGTAATATTGGTGGCGTTTTGCGTGATATAGTTTAGTTTTTGTGCATAAGTGAAGTGGATTATAAATATAAGCTAAAAGCATTCATTCTGAGATCCCACAAAATCTTCCTAGAAAGTTCTAACAAGGGAGCCACCACCTTGTTAGGATACTAAATCGTCATAACACATGACACTATAATTCACTCGCTAATGGCAGTAATGGTCTTCATTAAAGAGGACCAGTTGCCAAGTTAGGAAGAAGAAGAAGAAGATATCTGTTACAATTCTTCAAAGACTACATAGCCTTGAAGCGACGTCAAAAATTGTTTTATTTTCTAACATTTATCTTAGTTTTATTATCGTATTGTTACGATCTGAGTAAAAATATAAAAAGTTCAGTATTCTCGGAATTTCTAGACTCAGCTAGAACGTACTCGAAACATCGAGTATGAAGTCGTAGGTGTTATAATTTATGGATGTAAACCTTGATTTTCTTGTGTTTATCACTTTTCTTAGGTTTATTAAATTAAACATTCAAATTTTATTATACTTTTGTATTTCACAACATTCACAAGCACAGTACAATCAGACATCTTATATCGGAAGGTACATTATTCTATCAGCATTTTAAGGCAAGTATAAAACCATATTATTCAACAGAAGGTACCAAAAACACTATAGTTTACTCACAGATACATAGCTTACTGCATCATCTAAAAACAATAGACTAAAAAAAAATTCCCCTTCTAAGCTATTATGTAAAGTTCGAGACATTTTTACTGATTTGCAAAAGGGCCATATAGAGAGATCTGTAAGTACGACTGAAGTATACTAGTAGAGTACGAATACATATTTACGCAAACTATAACGGCATTTTCTTTACCAACAGACGTAACAGTATTATATTAATGTACTTGATGTATCCGCGACTCCAACCATGCCAGACGATACGGATAGACAAAAATTTCAAAAAGTGTCGAAATATTTTCTGCCTATTATTCTAAACACCTCGATGGTATTTTTTCTTAAATACATTTATTGTACAAACTGAGACTTATATATTTTATAAATTTTAATGTAAGTCATACTTGTAACTACAAAAATAAATGTCTTTGAATTAAACAATCGAAGAACACTCCGATACAATGTTATGTCGTTGACAATGAAATGTTCTATTTGTCATAGGACAAAAGCGACATTTTACAAAGTATTGCTCACTACAGTGTAAGAGAAACCCGTATACAAATTTCCACGGTCCTAGCCCCAGCGGTTTAGGCTCTGCCTTGATGAATCAGTCAGTCAATCAGGACGAGTAAGTTATATTACGGATGGATTAATTTTCCTTCAATATTTTTTTTTAATTTAGTTATTTCATTTTGTTATAGTTTTTATGTTTTCTTACATATTTTAGGAGGTAAAAGGTTTACTTGTAAGGGAAAAATTAAAGTGAATCTATTATATATTATACCAACCACTTTTTGGTGGTTATGATTTATTTTATTCCCTCACCAAAGCGATCATTCCCTCATGATTGTTTCTTTTTTCATTAGGTACTTTGATTAAAATTAAGTAAAGTTTGAGACCACCTAGTCAATAGAGGTAAGGCATTCGTGTACCTACTACACACGAAACACACATATAATAAAAATCGTCAATAATATTAATTTTTAGTATTTTTATTTTGAAAGGTCATTTTTGCATTTGCGTGAAGACTAATAATTTACGATTTATTTTTCCTTACTAGTGTTAGCAAGACACTTACATTGTAAGACCAATGAACACGTAACATTAACATCTGCTGTACTGTACGAGCAATATTTTATCTCTTTATGGATATATCTTTCCATTTTTAACATCGATAGAATTGGACAAAAAATTGTATGAAGTGAAAAATGACTGCTATTATCCATGGTGACAAGACTGATGTTCTAAAGAAGGATGCAATATGTTATAATAGAGTAAATTTTCAAATTAATTTTATTACTTACTAGCTGTGCACACGGCCTCGCTCGCGTGGAATACAGAATGCACAGGCGCGAATCGTGCTTCCGGTTATTTTTAAACACAAAAATGCTTATTGTGGGTGATCCTTAGAAGATAGATATATGATCTCGCTGACGTTTATGTACGTTTTTTAAGATCTATAATTATGTACCGCATTAGTTTGATATATTTCTTATGGTTTACTCAGCGTAAGCCATTTAAGCGCTCCAAAATTCTTGCTTTTCCGAATAGATTTTTATTTGCGCGGAACCCTAATTATTTTTTCTAAAATGAACGTAGCCTAAGATATTCTTTATAACATCAACTATCTGCCAGTGAGAATCCCGTCAAAATCGGTTCAACCGTTTCGGAAATTAGCCGGAACAGACAGACAGATAAAAATTTTGAAAATTTGTTACTTGTTATAATTATCATTTATACTTTTGACTGCCTCGTTAGCCTTTCGTAACATCGTCGACGTAACATGTGAAATAAAATATCTAGCTAAAAAATCTAGTAAGTATCTAGTAACTCAAGCAAGCCCTACTAAAAATATCGATTTTACCATTGGTATAAGACCTACTTTTATTCATATTGGAGCTTCATACACGTAGTAAAAAACCTACCATATTGACTGGAATCAACCCTTCGCGGTTTGAGAGCATTAAGTACGAAGTCAATTAGCGTTTATCAGGTAGATAGTTTATTTTGTCATTGGTATTCACTGACCGAAATTACAGCCAGAAAAGAACAACAAATAAATGTAGCAACATTTACAAAAGTAGGCTAAGTTTTTTAAAATGGTTTAACTAATTGAGTATTCTAGAAGCATGAAACTTATCAGTAACATTGAGTCGTGGAATTAACATTACAAACGCGGTGCGGTGTACTCACGGTCATCACAGATTCGAATGCGTTAAACCGATATTCCTGGCTCGCATTGTTAAATAGAATTCACAATACGTTCTCGCTTTTCTGCCGAGGTCAGTGCCTTTACTTTCCATAATTTTGTAGATGCAGTCATGCAGTCAGGAGCGGAATACTGTCAAAGGTCCTGGCGGTGAAAGTAAATGAGACCCTCGGTAGGTACTGTTGCCAGATGACCAACTCGCTTCTCCGAGTACGGAGACTCCAAATCCATACTGCCTCTTATGGGAGCCAGACCAGAATCCGAAGTAGTAGTGTGGACAGCTTCCCTCCACCCTCTCCCACTTAATCGGTCACTGAATGCAGTAACAAACATAAGTCAAATACTTAGTGCCGATGTTTTTGAAACCCCAAATAAATAAATAATAAAATTAACAATAAAAGTAGGTAAATAACATTTAATTACTAACGTATTACTTTCGCATTAAAATAATATGTTATAAATTAACTGAATAGGTAGGTAACTAGTTTACAATTATATTTTTTCTAATTTTTTACCCGACTGCGAAACAGGAGGGTTATTGATTTTCAGCCATATGTATGTCTATTTCTTTGGCACGCTATTTAGACGAAACGGCTTCATGTATTTTAGCATAATATATGAGGTATCGTTAGATTCGTCTTAATTGTAGGAGGTGACATAGGATATATAACTCCGACGTGATGTCTGGTAATCAAATAAAAAGTAATAATAGGAAAATATATTTTCTAGTCAAGTGTTTTTTTTTGTTGCATTCGGGTTTTAGTTCCCTTTTTTAAATAACAGCCTGTTTATATTTTTTTCCACTTTGACAGCCTTACAAACTTACATCTTAATACTGAGGAAATTTGTATTAAACAAAAACATTATATAATATGTAAATACCTAAATAAATACATACATAAATGTATGTATGTTGTACCTAAAGGAGCAGGAACAGGTGACATTCCACCGTTATTTGAGAATTGCGTTGATCAAATAGCACACGCAATTAGTTGTATTGTAATAATATGAAGTAGCAAACAAACATACGGTCCATTTGATGGTAAGTGGTTATTGAAGCCAACCTCAAAAAAGATCGTAGTCCTGACTGAGGTCTGTCAATAATATGTTACTATTCCTGAAGTATTTACTCGTACCACTCTGTACTATTGAAAGAAAACATCGTTAGGCACTTTCCATACAACACGATTTCCGCATTTCGGTGATATGGTTCCGGATTTTTAATATGTGCCGGAATTATGCCTGACAATATCCTTAGCTATATATGCAGTACATTTTGTATTATTCATACAAGACGAGCATTTGAATAGTAATTATTCGTAAAACAACATTTATTTTTTCCATAATGAATGTACGCAAATGCAAAACGTAACAATTTGGCGCGCAATCTAGCACGACCGTCTCGCGTCTTTGCCGTATGCATATTACGTTATATTTACATATTATGTGAGTATAACGACATAATAATAATATACTCTCGTTGGGATGGGACCTTGTAGTGCTATCTCATTATCGACTCTCTTAATTTAATCCTAAAAAGGATAGGATACAACTGGACTGATATATTCGATAAAATAAAGTCCCTAATACAAAAGTCATGCAGACTGTTAAAGCACGCGGGCTCCTCAATGGAATCGCATCCATTTATGTTTTCGGTTGTTCGCAGCACATTGTTACATAAAAATATCTATCTACCTTACAGTGCCATTACGGTAAACGTCAGAATATTAAAACGTAATAGTACGACCATTTCAACAATTTTATTTTAGTAAATAGTTTATCTAGTAATACTACCGAAGTACCGTAAGTACCGGGATATACTTCCAGGTCGAATTAGGAAAGTAAAATGACAAAATATTTACTATGAATTTCCACAAACTAACGCCTAAATCAATCAAATATTGTATTTTTTGTTTAATGCAATTTAATTAATTTTTATTATGGGACTTTGCCCTATGGGAAGCATAGGATAAACTATAATCCGAAAACAATAGCGACCATCGAGAGATCAGTAATTCGTCGACTGTCGCCGTTGTCAACGGCTGGAAATACACTGATCCTATAACGTGACAAGTAAAAAGAGAGTCACTGTGACGGATTTATCACCATCTGGTAGCGACCCGGTCGGGTACAGAACCCTACCTCCCTCGCATAGTAAACGCAATTATTACCGCACTTCCAAGTTTATGTTGAGTATAAAATATAAACATAGTTTGGACACAATATTAACACTAATGTATATTTAAAAAATTCATAACCTTGAAAAAGATATGACAAGAATCATAATATAAACTATTTTTGTTAACAAACTCGATTATTAACAAGGAAACTAAAAACCCTACTGCAACAAAAACAGTATATTACGCACCGAGGGAGAAAAGTAGGACATTCACGCTCGCGCGTATGGTTGTCACCCTCGCCTTCGGCTCGGGTGACAATCGCGGGTGGGGATGTCCTGCTTTTCTCCATAGGTGCGTAATATACTATTTTTTTCTCCTCCTGGATGAAAAGTTTATATAAAAGTTTATATATTTTATATATAAACACGCAGTTGCTAGGTTACCGGGAGATAAAGTAAAGTACGCGCATGCGCACATTTACCATCTCACCGGGAGAGAATCGGGTACTTTTCTCCCGCGTGACAGGGACTAAAAGTGAACTTTTCATCTCGGAGGGGAAAAACATATTTTTATATTTTTGCTTTTTATTTGATTCTCAGGCGTCTTACTTAAATATTATATAGCTTATGCCACTCTCACAATTAAGACGAATCCAACGGCCGTATGCTAAAATCCATCTAGCTGTTTAGGCTATAGTTTATGCCAAAGGCCAAAGAAATATATATACATACATATATATATACACATACATGTAGGGGGCTCGTCAATTATAGACTCACTTTGGTTATACTTTATAATCCTTTTATTTTATATGAAACACCTTATTAGTAACATTACACAACGTCGTTCGTCTTAATTATTACGTCTTAAAATGAATCGTATCGTCTTGCAGAGTGAACTCTGACCGATTGAATGACTTATCGAATCAATATGTTCCGTTTAACAATCTTAGAATCTTATAAAAGTTCACAAACTTAATCCTACATACATACTTACGCTTGAAAGACATATCCCTCCTTTTTCGCAGTCGGGTAAAAAGTATATGTATATTCAATTTATTCGGTACATCCTCGTGTTAACCCTGAAAAGATTGCGGTATAACAAATATTGCAAGAGCAAATCTATAAAGCGACAAGAAGTAGGTAGTCAGAGATAACAACGATACTGAATATTTATACAACAAATACCGGTATTAATTTTCTGTTTATTTTACTGTACATCTCTGATGACTTCGCCAGTTTTATAGGAGAGGCAAATTTTATTGATATGTTTTAAATTTATATCTACCAATCAAAAAATTCTCCAAAAATAACATTTATTTCTCCAGGACTCGGTACAATTCAAACAAACGGCACCCACCGAGATATCGCAGTCCATCGGCGGTCGCACCTGTCATACCTACTGTTTTTTTTTTTTTTTAAATCTAATCATAGATTTATTTTGCTAAACTAGAACCTGGATAGAATATTTGTCTATACCTGAGAAACTCGTAATTGCGCATGCTCTATTACTATCAAAGAATTATCAATGACAGAGATTGTCATAATATTGCAATGTAAACAATACGAACCTAAAATATTAACAAAGCTGTTATTAAACCAAAATTATCAAGTTATAAATTATCTAAACGCATCAATACATAAACCTATCATTAATTGGTATCCTGGAAATAAAAGAATAGGTACACCAAAACAATAATAAGGTAAATCAAATGAACTTATGATGAATAATATAAAGTAGATATTAAATAAGATTTTCTTCCAGATAAATAATATAACATTTCAATTAATTATCAAATAAATTTGATTTGATAATTAAATTTCATTAAAATGATATTCCTAAAAATTCAAAAACACACTTTATCTAGTGTTGGTATATGTTTTACATATATATATTTTTTGGAATATCATTTGGTTAGCTGCTTACTTTATAAATTTGAGATAAATAAACATCAATATAAAACATTTCCCTTTTATAAAAATTTCTTTTTAGGTCTTATATTATTAAGTATATGTGTATATGGGGATAGTATATTTTATTTTATTTATAGTATATTATATAATATTAATCATATGTACTATTATCTTTATTATATTTCTTGGCTGTTGTCCAAGATATTTACAGCCTTTTAAAGGCTGAGATTATTTTCGGCATTTGTGCCGGTATTATTATGCAGCGTCTAAAGCTGTGTTACTTATGCAGCGGTTATGCTGTTACTTATGCAGCGTTTATGCTGATTTTATGCAGCAATTATTACTGATATTGAGTGAGGTGGAATTATATTTATATATCCTTATTTATATATTGGGGTTTATTCGACTAAATATTAGTCTTATATATAATGGAGCGGCTGTCTACTCCTTAAATAAGCCATAGAACAAAATCAATATTTATTTATTGTTAAAGAGCGGGTGATGACTCTTCATAACAAAAGCCAACATTCGAGTGGTAGGCAAGCTCGTAAAATATACCATTCTGCCTTAATGATGAGCAACTTCTGGAGTGGGAGCCATTGACTGTGAGCCCCAACCCCTACGGTGTGCCTGGTGATGACATGTTTGAGGTATGTATGGAACTTTGTTAGGATTTGATAGGGTGAGGTATGTTTGCTAGTATGTTAAAGATGTATGTAATTGTGAAGCTAGCTCTCTATATTATAAAGTATATATTATCAAAATTTTTCCTTCAATTGAAAAATTTTACGGGGTCAAAGGGGAAATGTTATATTATTTATCTGGAAGATAATCTTATTTAATATCTACTTTATATTATTCATCATAAGTTCATTTGATTTACCTTATTATTGTTTTGGTGTACCTATTCTTTTATTTCCAGGATACCAATTAATGATAGGTTTATGTATTGATGCGTTTAGATAATTTATAACTTGATAATTTTGGTTTAATAACAGCTTTGTTAATATTTTAGGTTCGTATTGTTTACATTGCAATATTATGACAATCTCTGTCATTGATAATTCTTTGATAGTAATAGAGCATGCGCAATTACGAGTTTCTCAGGTATAGACGAATATTCTATCCAGGTTCTAGTTTAGCAAAATAAATCTATGATTAGATTTATTTTTAATTTTTAAAATAAGAAAAGTCTAGTAAGATGAAATTTTGAATTCAAACGAAAACAAAAGAGAAAAGTAGAACAGAGAGTATGACAGATTCTTCAGGATGGATCTGATCATGTTTGATTCATTGGACTGCAGACCTTTGAATCGAAGTAACGTTTATATCATAATTATCATGTGTTTTGATAAAAACCAAATTATTGTACAACAAACCTGGGAGTCGAAAAGACAGTTTATTTTATAACATATTTATATAGAAAAGTTATTTTAATTGTTATAATTTATAATTTTAATATTAATATGGGTGAAATACCCTTTGCCAAAACGACAAATACCTACTGAACATTGAAAGAACACTACCGGGAAAGTATCACCTGGATTTTGTATTTATAATACAAATAATAACTTTTCCTTTTACATATGAGGAAATCTCAATAGATAAGATATTTGGTGCTGCGTCGTCTGCTTGAGCAGTGTATCCTGATACGGCCTACACCGTGCTGACTTCTATTCTAGATCCTAGGCAAGGATCTCTACGCTGAGCTGTCGGAGCAAGAAGAACGTCTCGGTTACCGACATTAAAATTGTGTATTAATAATTTGTAAAACCCATATTGTTTGA
The DNA here is from genome assembly GCA_033032175.1 of Saturnia japonica. Classification (NCBI taxonomy): domain Eukaryota; kingdom Metazoa; phylum Arthropoda; class Insecta; order Lepidoptera; family Saturniidae; genus Saturnia; species Saturnia japonica. Next base: position 12,600,963 of record CM065305.1, read on the forward strand.
AAATTGTAAGGTATGCTGGAAAATTATACATATCTATCCTAAATCAAATTATAATCATAACACTACCTACATAAATATCACTTCACGTTACGCTTAAAGGACTCAATGTCGTAAGAAGGAGGCCGGAGATGGCTCCACAGTTTTACGATACGACAAAGATAAGACATAGAGAACTTTTTAGTTCGTGCCGAGATGGAGATTATCGTAAAAATGTGACTCCGAAGCCCATTGCGTGTGCTCCTGTTGTGGAAAGGACGGGAATTAGATTGAACAGCTCATCAGAACACTGACCATGATACAAACCACGCACAACTAGTTATTTTTTGTTCCTGCGCAGCTGAAGCGGCTCACATCTAGAACTAGAACTGTAGTGCTGGCAGAATATATGCTTGGATCCGAATTTAAATACTTTGGATGTATTTTGTTTGTTTTTTTTATTTGGATATTTCCAATATATAAGCCGACCACGGCTAACCCCTGAACATCACTATATCAATATGTTAAATTTAAATATTTTAGAGAGCAATATTCCGTAGTCGGGTTTTAGTTTTAAAACTTATTTTTTATTGAAATTATTTTGGGGTTTTGTTTTAGCGAGAAAGTGTGTGTGTGTGTGTGTGTGTGTGTGTGTGCGTGTGTGTGTGTGAAATTACTCGTTGGCTTAGCCAGGATTTTAGTCAGGACCCGGGCTTAGGCAAAGGAAAGCTAATTTAAAAATTTTGAATCGTTTGGTACGTGAATGAACAGAGAGGGCGGATGGTCCCACTACCTAACCTCTGGCCGGAGTGTAAAGGCAGAGAGGACAGCCTCCAACTCTTACAAGACTCACTTAACTGGATTTATAAACTTTTATTATAGCCTAAGCGAACATCAGAGACGTGATTTTATAAATTATATTATAGAAATTTATCGAGTTAATGCAAGCAAAGCCGCAGGCATGAGCTAATAAAATATATATTTATTTTTTAAAATGTGCTAATTAAACCCTTTCATTTGATATCCAACACAGCACAATTCAAAAATATTTACAAAAGAATGCAGGGCTTCATGTTCCCTAGAGGACGTCATATTGATTTCAGTGTGACGTTACATAGCCCATAACCTGCGGACAATCAAGAAGCTTCTAACAACATCTCATTTTTCAAATTATGTAAGGTGGTTTAGCAAATTATATTATACGCACTTATCGAGTTAATGCAAGCAAACCCGCGGGCAACAACTAGTAATATATAATACTTTTAAAATGTACTAATTAAACCCTTTCATTTGATACCCAACACGATATCATTCAAAAATATTTATTTAAATGCAAGACTTCATGTTTCCTAGGGGGCGTCATACTGATTTCAGTGTGAAATTATATATCCTATAACCAGCGGACAATCAAGACGCTTGTAACGATATCTCATTTATCAAATTATGTTACGCGGATTAGAAGAAAATCACGTACAGATGAACATACATACATACATAACGGTGAAAATCATAACCCACCTTTTCGCTTCTCCGTAGTCGGGTAAAAATATCTAGTACCGTGGTGGCGAAAAGATTGGCTAACAAGTTAAGTTGGAATCGTGACAGGCTTTCCAGGGTGCACCAAATGTATACGGATATTGTCACTGCGAAAGCTCTTTTTATGCACAACTATGTTTTTAATAATATGCTTATACATTTTTAAAGGAAATTAATATCAAATAGTCTAGATTTGAGAGATTTTCAGGAATGTAGTACAATTAAACAGAAAGAAATATATAGTACATATTTGTTTGAAGAAACGTTTCGTAAATGTACCATACGATTTATGCACTTGTAAATCTCGGATAAAAATACCTTTGACAACAAGCAAATCGGTACAAAAGTTTGTTTATAAAAGCCAACTACAGGCAACTAACACACAATGTTATTATTCATATTATGTTCTTTCAAAATAAAAACATGCATTTCATAAGTAAATTCAAATGTTTCTTTTCATTATAATTTTTTGTTAGTTCACTGTATTTTTTATGAATTAATAAATTGTAATCTATGAAGTAATATTGCATATATTTAATTATTTATAGTACTTTATTCATATTAACTTGTCTATCACAAATAAAAAGCTTTTTTATCTCTATTTAATTTTGGGAATTTGGGACCAAAAAGAACCTGTCAATCCTTTGATAAACATAGCATTTTTACAGTTATCATATTGCACTAATATCAAACTTCAAAATAATCTTGAATGCTTTACTTTTTGGTGTGACTAAGATTTTATGAAAGTCACCTTAATGGATGGAGGTTAAACTGATTTATAATGGTTTTTCTTTGAAGGTTGTTCCGATCACATTCTGTCAACAAGTGTTGCACATCTTCAATTAGTTCACATGTTTCGCAAATTAATAAATTTACTGTTTTCATAAAGAAAGCAGGCATATTATGTCCAAAATATAATCTGCGAGCAGTAACAACGAGTAACGTATTTAAAACCACTATAAGCAAAACATGGTATACGACTTATACGAGGGCGGCACTGATAATTTCGGGAATCAAGGAAGTGTCACAACATTACTATTTAAAAATGTATTTATTGCTTTTCGAAGTATTCTCCGCGTAATTTGACACATTTTTCCATACGATGGAACCAATCATTGAAGCAACCATTCCATTCGGAAGTTGGGTTCTCCAAAATGGCCGTTTTGTAGGCGTCCACAGCTTCTTCAGGTGATGAAAATCTCTGTCCACGCAATTTATTCTTTATTTTAGGGAAAGTATAGAAATCATTAGGGCTTAGGTCGGGGCTGTACGGCGGATGGTCTAATAATTCTATGTTTTCTTGCTCTAAAAACTCTTTTGTTCTGTGCGCGGTGTGAGAACTCGCATTGTCGTGATGGATGATGCTCATTGCTGACTCATGCCAACGTCTAAAGTTGCCTGAATTTTGCGGTATGTCACATGTCGATCTTCCTCAATCAGCTTACGCAGAGCATCAACGTTTTCTTGGGTGACTGCAGTTTTTGGACGACCTTGACGAGGATCATCACTGAGCTTGACACGTCCACGTTGAAATTCAGCAAACCAGCGATAAATTGTGGTTTTGGATGGGGCTTCATCACCAAATGAAGAAATCATCCGGTCAACACACTGTTTTTGTGTTAAACCACTTCGAAAGTCATAATAAGTCATCGCTCTTGAATTTTCTCGAGTCAATTCCATTTTCTCAACGACTAAACAAGTTTGACAAAACCTTGTGACAAGACCGAGAATCTTTTTTTAAATAAATAAATTGTATTCGATTTTTAAAACCAAGGAGTTTTCAATTAAAAAGATTTTAATATGACAGGAACAGTGGAAATATTCCATTCCCGATACTTTTAGTGCAGCCTATGTATGAGGGGGTTCACTTTGTTTAACACCAAATATATTTAACTTCAAAATATTCTTTCCAATTCAAATTACATTGAATTTAAATTTTGATAACATTTTTATATGATCCGATTTATTGATAATATTTGATCCATTTGAAATAGCCTGTCTTGCTAAACGAATATAAAGCTATGATTTCGCTTTATCGTGTGTAATTTAGTTTTATTGTTTGAAATTTAAATTTTTTGTTATAAACTTATTTTATTAGGTAATGATATATAATTTATTTAAAAAGCAATAAGATACTCATATTATAATAGGTCCTTACATATGAAATTAGCGTTATAAATGGGAAAAGTAAAATGTTTTTTTAAAATAGAATTATACATTTAATCAATCGAAGTATGTAGCATTGCTGAAAAAATTGTGGGAGCGAGCATTAATAAAATCTTTGAAGGCGGTTGGGGCAGCCTCATCGGAATAGATTTTTATCCGAAAAAAGTAGTGATCTGTTGGAGTAAGGTCTGGCGAGTATGGTGAGTGTCGGAGACATTCCAAGTTTCCAAGCGCAGGTCTTCTAATTTACTGACCGTCTGTCGTGATGTATGAGGTCTAGCGTTGTCCTGAAGCAGCAGTGGGCTAGAGAGATTGAAAAGTTTCGGTTGTTTAAAGGCTGGCTTTTCCATCATGGTTTGCAATTGTTCATTAAGGTCGGCCGTTAAGGTCTGGCCAGATCTTAGGAAGCTGTAGCTGTAACACCAGGATTAGTCACCTGTACCTTTTTCTGAATCAACTTTCGCTTGGAACAGGATTTAGCCGGTTCTCCTGGGTTCAACCACTGTAATGAGCATTTTCGATTATCGTAAAGGATTCATTTTTCTTCACAAGTAACAATAAGATTCAAAATTCCCTCGTTATTGTGATAATTGAGTAACGTAACGCAGCACTCAATGAGTGTTTGTTGGTATGCTTCCGTAATTCATGCGGTTCCCCTTTCTCGAGCTTTTTCACTGTTCTAATTTGTTTCAAGTTAATTAAAATTGTTTTATCACTTACACCGAAGCCTGCCGCTAACTCTAACGTGGTTTTGCGATGGATCCGCTTCAACGATCATTTTTAATTCTTCATTATCAACAAGGGTCTCCTGCCGTTCACGGAGTTTATTTCGTAGGTTAAAATTTCCAGAGCGAAAACGTTGGAACTAAAAACGTACCGTGTTTTCTTTTAGTAGGTTCGCCATACACATCATTAATCCTTCGAGCTGTTTTTGCAGCGCTGATGCCACGATGAAACTCATATTCGTAAATAGCGCAACATTTCATGTTTTCCATTCTGTGAAAAGAACGATGTCAAAAAAAAAGTTAAATGGTGCGAAAACAAATGAATTATTAAATTCGAAACACAAATAAACGAGCCTAAAATTGAAATATATTTGAATTTGAAAGTTCTAACCAAACGCCAGATACATATTTGAGATCAAAGTGGCCAGTTTAACAAAACGCTATTTTCATATTTAAGCATGTACAATGAATATACAATCGATTATAAAATAAATTAAATTAATTTTTCTTTTGAGATTTTAATGAGCTTTTAAAACGTTACGATAAGCTTTAACAGGGCCATAAACTATGATTTAAAAATAACCAGATTTACTAGAAACATTTTTGTGATTAGATCTCATACTGGCATCAAAAAAGTTTACTTTTAATATTTCACACAAAATGTAATTTAATTATAATATTATTAGTGAATAGTAAATCTCTTTCAAATCGTAGTACATGTTACATCAATGTTTCAAGTAGATTGTTTGTAACATAACGAAATTACTTTGAAGAAGGAATCTCAATAGTTTAATATTGTTTAATTAATTATAATGAATAAGACATACTTTTATTTTCACATAATTTATAGCTTACGCGTATAAATGGTATAATACTTTAGTGAATAAGTACATTTAAAAAATAAGTATAGATACACGCACAGCAGCTGACACAACACAAAACACAATTCACACCTTGGATATTAAAATTGTTATGTCTACTGATACAGACATTAGACAAATAAGCAAACACTCCATTTTTCTTAAACTAAGTCGTTGAACTTATGTAAGACAGTAAAAAACCTTACGTGTTATGACAGTTTTGAATATAACTTCAACTAAGCTTAACTTTTGATGCTTTAAGAATTTTTTATACCATGTTAGAGGCAAACAAGCATGCGGCCCGCTTATAACGCCATATAGCAGCATCACCGCCGTATACCTATTTGTACAGCAAAGCAGCACTCATTACGCTGTTAGAACCCGAAGGATGTCTGGTAAGCAATACGCACTGGCACACGAGCCATTACAACTCACTCCTCAGAAATAGTAACTTATTATGAATAACCCCAGCACTGCGATTCGTTTTAAAGAAGCATCCGGTTTGCCTGATGGTAGGCAGCTACCGTAGCCTATGGACGCTTGTAACACCATAGATATCACTAGCGCATTGCCGACCTTGAAACCCCCGGCCCTAGGAGCTCTGAAAACCTTACTCATCGAAAGAGCACAACACAAGTTTATTTGGCTGCGATCTTCAACAATACCTCCAGTATTCCACCAGTCAATCTTCAAAGAAATTAATATATACCTTTATCTCTCTTGAGGTTGTTTATAGTTTTTAGAAGCAATGATGGCTCAGCAGTAGCGTGTACGGATATCTCGTCGATTTACATGAGTTCGAATCACTGTAATTAGTTTTCGGTTTAAAAAAACATCGTGATGAAACCATAGCATGGTAATAATCCATTTTCATATGCCCGTCTGGCTATCTACTACTCTCAACTTGAAAATCTATCGCCAAGCACCTACTCCTATAGGTACTCAAATGTTCTGGCAACTGCACTTAACAGCCATTCCTCCAACAACTTAGCGTGTTAATATGTTAGGCCACATCATCACTTAAGGTCAGGTGACCACCAAATGTTAAATGTTAAAAACATAAATAATTTAAAAACATAGTTATATAGGCAGCAGGAAGAAATGATGATTTGAAAACTTTCAAGTCACTTACGTTAGGCAATCCTATTGAGCAATAATACTAATTCAAATGCTGCCTCTACCGTAAAGTTTAATTTTATTACTGTAAAGCAAGAGTTAAGTAATTACGAATAAATTTAATGAATCATTATACCGGTCATGTTGGTCAAGTTTTATCTTTTTTATCACCAATCATCGTCGTTTATGTAGGTATATCTTTGCGGGATGGACAGAAATCATGTTTTTAAATGCATGAAATAGAAAATAGGTCAATATTTAAAATGCCGCTAATGGCTTTTACAGCTTTACCGGGCTTGGGGGCAAGCGATTAAGGCACTCAGCCGCGAAAGCGTGGGCAACATACGCGCAAGGGTGCCAAAGTGGCCGGACCTCGGCTTGGGCTGTTGCCGCGATTACAACTAAGTCGCGATCTGACTAATTCCCTATCCGTAAAATTCGAGCTAAACTAACATATACATATATACATGTTCCCCGCCTCCTGGGAGGAAGGCAGGGAACATGTGTGTGTGTATTTTAGTGATCTGAAATATACTTGTACCAGTGTACCTACCTATATGGTATATCAAAATGCGTCGCTTAGTAAACATTGAACATATTTATACAAACGTCATAACAACAAAGTAATCCTATAAGAGTTCCGTTTTTTTTTTAAATTATTAGTTACTGAACCCTAAAAAGCAACTATTTTAACACGTATTTGAATTTAAGAAAGATTCTGTTTTCTATTTTACAGATAGGGCAATCAACGGGTACAACATGGCAATTAGATGGCACGAAAAATCAAGGGAGCAACAATATAGCCATACATGTCACTCCACCAGATGGCGAAGAAGATGACGAATTTATGCCAACGTTGCGGGTGCGACGGAAGTTAAGCTCACCCTTGTGCTCACTGCCTGGTATCCCAGATGGCTTGCCTGGTAAGACTGTGGATGATAATTAAGTTAAATATATTATTTGCAAGAACTGCAATTTTAATTTAGGTATATCTCTTTTATTTACACGCTGTCGGTTTAATGACTGTGGTGGTAGGTTAACCATATTACAGTCCAAAAATAGCGCTGACTGGTGAGAGATAAATCTTCCTCATGACAGTTCATAAACCTAGCGCGGCCTAAAACGCAAAGAAACACTTGAATTATAATTCGTATTTCTGCAACCTGAATCAACAATCTAATGTATATTTTTTTTTGTATAGATTTGCGAAGTTCACCTCCTCGCTCGACATCTCCACTGGACCGGACAAAACGTCGTTTCAGTACCATGGTGTCGAGCGCGGCTGCTGTAGCTGTCTCCCGGCGATTGTCCGCCACTATCGGATGGTGTCTCGCCACACCGACTCAAGTTAAACCTCAAATAGTGCGCCAAGGACGAGCACTTTGTTTACAATATATTAGAACTCAAATAAGTAGATCAACTTTATGTCCGAACAAGGTAAATCATACTATTGTGTTACCTCCTTTAAAATTGTTTAATTAAATGTTAAACCAACTTTAGACGTTAGCGAATAAGATTCCGATAACATTTAAGTAAAGTTGACGGCATTTGTTACAATGTCATTTCTATTTAATTCTGACATGTGTTTTATTTTCATCCGACTTACAAAAAAGAAAGAACTTTCCCAATTCGAATGTTTTTTTATGGATGTTCAGCCATCACTTCTTTGTTTATGATCCTATTTGGATGATTATTTTTTTTGTTTGATAGGGCTACCTCAAAGGTGGTTTCATTTTAATATCATTAGTATTGGACCTTCAACTTCGAAAATACACCAGGGCACTCTTCAAAATCATGGAAATTGGTTTTCTTTTTAGTTGAAAATTATATTGTAATGAAGTGTTTTCCTGCATTTAACGAAACTACTCAACGATGATTAGACTCCTTTTCATGGATAGTGGAATCATAGATGTTGTATTATATAGATCGGCAATGGGTTGATTTGGGCGAGCCGAAAATTAAAATACATTAGTGTGCGTGTAATAGTGCTGCACCATTTACTGACTCGGCCTTAATGTCGATATCGATACAGATATTGGTGTATTCATGTCGCCTACTTCAAAAACATTCAATTTATAATACTACAAATTCATATAATACTAGCAGTGCCCCGCGGTTCCGCACGCGTGTTATCAACTATCCCTAGAGCCTGAACATAATTTTATCAGAAACGGTTGAGAATTCATTAGATATAATAGTATGTAAAAAAAAAATACCGGGAAAAGATCAATATTACACAAAATGTTGGTTATTCACCCAAATTTATTTTTTCACCTTTAAAGTAAGATCATTCAGAAACGATACACTTACGCCAACTAATAATCCAATCATCAAAATATTTTTAAACGCTTTTTCCGGAGTTGAATTTAGTTCTCGTCGCGAATTCTCCTATAAATTTTCTACCGTATGAAAACGGGTGCCACGTAGTGGTAATTTAAGTTTACGAAAAATAAAGAAGTCGGCTGGAGCCATATCTGGTGAATAAGGTGGTTGCTCGATCGCAATTGTTAAGTTTTTGGTCAAAAATTCGTTCACAACAATGGCCTTAAAATCCAAGAATTTTCTTTCCACAAAATCTGGACTTTTTCGTCGAATTTGCTATCTTAATCGCCGCATAACGCTCAAATAATATATTTTATTTACAGTTTGACCTTCCGGTAAGAATTCCGAACAACACCGCGATAGTTAAAGAAAACAGTCAACAGGACTTTGACTTTTAGTAGACTTTGGTGTGGTTTTTTCGGTTTCGTTTCAGTTGAAAGGCGCCACTACGAAGCTTGTTGGCTAGTTTGCATGTCAAACCCACGTCTTGTCATCAGTAACAATACGTTTCATGAATATTGGGTCGGAATTAACTCGTTCTAGCATGTCCTCAGCGATTCTTATGCGATTGGGTTTTTGGAGAAACTTCAGGTCTTTTGGGACATTTTCTTTTTGCTTCATACCGAAGTGATTATTTAAAATGATACGGATCGACTCGTTGAGGACACAGAAAGTTCAGTGGTTATGTCTCTCAAACTTGAAGGAGGATTTTCAGTCACTATTTCCTTCACTTTTGCGATGCTAACTTCAGTTGAAGACGTTAACGTCCTACCAAGGCAAGGCAAATCTTCCAGCATATCTAAACCGCTTTTGAACGCTTTGTACCTCTTCTAAGCACGTGTTTTTGATAAAGTTGATTCACTCTAAACCTTCTGTAACATTTTCAGTGTCTCCGAACACGAAATTCCATTGGCGAAGCAAAATTTAAGAGAAATCTTTGTTCGATGTTTTTGTTCATTATGAAATTCGCAGTACACACTAAATATGATCTTACTAAAAACAGCACTGTATTTAGTTTTATCTAAATGATAGATGCAACTCAAACTCCGCGCCAAAATGAAAAATAGATGTGCCACTAGAACAAAAAAAAAAAAATTAGTGACCATAAACATATGATCTATTCTCGATACTTTTTTGACTGAACGTATATTTTTAAGAATAATAAAAGTATTATTAACATTATTTATTGCCCATCATTGATGGAATGACTTATACTTCCCACGTACAAAATTTCATCAAAATCGATTTTTTTTTTTTGTTTTCATAAGTAGTATTAAAATTGTTGAATCCTATTATTCATTTAACGAATGAAAAAAAAAGTTACATGCACAAAAAGAACTACAGATTTGGAAAAACTCTCTAAAAACAGTACAAGGATTAAAATTAAAATAAAAAAAACATTCAAGTCTAGTCAGTACCCACTTTCATTACATTAATTAAATCTTAAAGTGTTTATTAATTTGGTTTTTTTTTCTAGTATTCATATTTCAGACCTACATTATAATATCTTTTTATTTTACTATATTATATACTGTACATGAAATTTTTCAAACTTCTCGATAGATGTTCTATATAAAACATATAAGTATACTCAGGAAATCACGTACATATTTGTAAAAATCGTAAAAAAATTGCTTTACTGTATATCCAGATTTCACTCAAAACGGCTTGACAGATTCTTATTATACGATTTTGTACTCGGGAAGCTTATGTCATTGGTCAATTGATAGGCTATATGAATTTTCAATAATATTTTTGGAAATCATGAACTATAAGTAATAATAATAATTAAAACATGAAGAAATTAGATAGATGCGTGAGGAGCTGCGGGTATTGCTAGTATTTAAAATCTATGGATTTGAGCGATGCCAATTTGGATGAAAGTGTAATAATGCAATCATGTAAAACACATATAACTAAATAATATAAAAAGTTCAAATTATTACCCATATAACATGGCTATTGTTAAAAATCATTTTATACTAAAATAAACGATATTAATAATAAAATAACAAACTGGCATTAACAATGTAGGTACAGAACCAGAACGCAGCTTCACTCGTTTTACGTATCTATGAGAAAAATATTCTTTTTCAAAATGCTTGCTGCAAATCTTTGAATATCTTTGAATATAAAATGAATGAATATATGATAATGAATAAATTGATTATAATAGTTGAATATTTTAAGGAAATCTAAAAAATGACAAAGATTAAAACCTGTTTTGTAGGAATACGCACAAACTCCTTTCGATAGACTGTTATCAACATATTATGTCGATATCTTTGAAATTCAGATTAAAATTCGCAAATATTCTCGTATTTGATAACATTTTATTTTGAATTCATATATTTTCGGAGAATTAATGTAATTTAATACGATATTTTTTCAATTTATTTATGAATAGAACTTTAATTTACTGTAATACGTCTAAAAAACACTAAATTATCTTGTAAAACCTTATATTTTACGAAAATAAGCGATATTTATTTTCGTGACGATTGACAATGGGCTCTGCGGTCCTTAGCTTTCAGGAACTCTGCATGTGTCCCTATCTCGCTCTGACATATGCCTTACTATGCGTAGACTATGCTATTTCTCTGTCGTATAACCAATCTATATTATACTACATCTATGAGTGAAATAGTATGGTACTTGTAATTTACACAGAACTCCATAAATTAAGAAGAGATGTTTATAAATAAACATGTTAAATAATATAAAGTTATACCTCATTTTAGGACTAGGTAATTACAATCAGAACATTTATTTGAACAAAAAGTGTAGTTTCTAAAACTGAAAAGTCATAATAAAAAACAGGACAGATTTTTTAAATTCAAAAACGTGTAAACTTAATCTTGCTACAGACAGCTAGTTTTAACAGTTCATCTTAACTTTTTCAACTTTAAACTTTTATCGACAAGTTAGCGGTTTTTTGTCTATCTTCCGACCTAGTATTTCTTCTTAACCAACTCACTTTGACTTCTGTTCGATAGCAAATAGTTAAGAAACGTCTTCAAAGAATGATAGAGACTGAATGCGGCGAAGAAGCTATATGCAATATTGAGGCGGGTGTGCTGGCAGCGCTTCGAACGCTTTGTGCGGCTTTGGAAAAAAAGCGACCTGATGCATTCCGATATGTAGCAAGGCAAGCCACCAGAGCACCATCGACTATGCTTCGATCGGATACTGCTTTGGCAGAACTAGCCCTTGCTCTTGCTCGACGCATTACCAAGGAGAACATTACCTGGTCTAAGGTAATTATAATCCGCTTATACCTTAATAATGGGTACCGTAAACTGCCTGGAAACTAATGTTATCAGACCCCGGTCTCGTGGTATTCTAAAACTATGTTGTTATTTTAAGATAAATTATACGTTACATTTTAACCGTTTCACATATATTCCCTTATTTTCAACTTTTGATTGGGTTACTTACTAACAACCTTTAAAAGTATGTTCCTTGTGTGTTTCTGAGTTCATTCTATTTGATTGGTTCCATTCAACGGCGTCGCCAGCCAAAGGCGGGGGGGGGGGGGGGGGGGGCAAGCTGATACATGAAGAATGGGAAAGTATGAATTGTAGGGGTACAGTCAAAAGCAAGCGAAGCTGCACTGGTAGCGCGAGTCTTACCTCTACTGCGATTGTAATAAAGTGCAATGTACAATTGGCAAAATTGGTACAAATACTATTGACTGTACAATAAAAATAACTTGTAAACAAAGTTATTAAATTTATAAGAATAAAAATATTTTGCGACAAAGTATATGGTTATTTTAATAAAAAGAATTTGAAGGTAATGAAATGTTTCATTGACGATTACAAGCTTTTAAAGAAAGTCCGTGGTAGAGACCTTTTTTTAATCAAGTTAACTACATAAACACAATATTCGGAGGGTTTTCTATGGTTCTCAACTACTTTATTAAGAAAACTTCTAAGTTTTCATGAATAGGTATATTTTCTGTGCACACTCATCACGGCCAGACCATTGAATCGATTTTCCCCCGTAGTGCTTCTTAACCAGGTGTTTTTTTTTACAACAAATATGGCAAACGTACATACGGTCCGCCTAATGGTAAGCGGCTATCATAGCATATTTATGCTTGTAATACCATAACTAACTCGTTGTCAATCTTGAACCCCCTGACCCAATGAGCTCTGGAAACCCTACTCCTCGCAGGAAACCAACAAGGGTTATTTGGCTGCGATCTTCTGTAGGGTGGAGGTATTCCACCAGTCGGACTGCCCCAAGTATAGAAAAATCTCCAAAGAAATTTTTTTGTGCCCTACCTCTCTTATCATATATATTTAGTCTCCTGAGGCTGCTAAATGATCTCTTTAGCGTACGTAGGTACGTTGTGCTACGTAGCCTCGTATCAGCCCACTTTAATAATGGAATATAGCAACGCGGACGGAATTCTTGAAATGGAATAAATTTAATTAGGGCTAACTCGAAATAAGGGTAATAACTGTGTGTATGATGGGACTGCAAGAGCATTGGTCATTTATGAGCTTTTACCGCCCAGCCAAACCATCGGTTCGGATCTCTACTGGCAACAACTATATGTATGCTATATGCTATATGTAATCTTTAAAGTGCGAGGCCTCTTGGATCGCGAGACCCTTGTCGCGTTGGCGATGTCTCTCATAGCCCACGGCTTATGCCTCGTCTTCTTAAAATGTTTTTCTTCATTTTAATTTTATATAATACTAGCTGTACTTTATCCGACAAACACCGCACCACCAATGAAGCCGTGTAGCTTCCCAAGTACAAATTATTTTAATTTATCATTATCTCTTAAACTATGTGTCTTAATAACATGCCTTATAGGACCGAATTAAAATTGTTTTTACGATGAAACTAGCGGTCTGCTCGTGGCTCCGCACATGTTTGTTATTGTGCAGTAGTTATTTACATCCCGTAATTTTATTTTTACATATATTGTTGACAATTCATATGCCAATGATTGAAGATTGGCGTGTATTTCCCGTGTACAATGTTCATCAAAAACGGTTGAAAATTATTATTCTATTCTACGATTTTTAATGCATTATTAACGATTCTTATAGTATCTCAGTTATGGTATGATGTATGCTTCCCGTCTACAAAATTTGATATGAATTGGTTGAGAATTGATAAAAATATAATTGTTGAACTTCTTTTTTTTATAATAAATAATACCCTATCAATTGACCAACAACTTGAATCCCGTGTAAAAAATTTCACAAGTATCGGTCAAGCCGATCAAGGTTGAGTTAAAATCGGAAATACAAACAGAGAAACATAGAGACACAAAATTTTAAATGGCATATTAGTGGTCAGTGTCGTTCATATAGTATGTCAATCGGAAAATTTTGGAAAAATATTTAAAGTACAGACAGCTTTCAGTGTGTGAGTAATGATTCTTACATTTTGACATTTGCAGATAAATTATTTTTATTTATTTTTTCCTTCTCAAACTATTAAGCTATACTACACTAAGTTATTTAACATTCAAACGATTTAATAGCAACTTAATTTTTTAATTTAGCAATATGAGGTTAAGTTTAATAACATGATTTTTGATTGCTGTTGGAGCAAGGTGTTATGCTTCCTCTACCTCTCCGCCTCCTCTTTCGCAAACATGACTTGCTCGCAAAACGAAGAGACGGAGTTCCCCTCGCTCTCGCTGTCGACCATAGACAGAACCACGGCCGGGAGCGAGAGATCAGTGCTGATTGTCGCTGCACAGCGAGTTCCATGCGGGACAGACGGCTAGTGTGTGCTGCGCAGGATCTTCTGCGCAGCCACAATAATGGCACCCAAGAGCGATCTCCCGGCCTATGCGACACAGGTAACTCCCGAAATAGCCCTGTCCCGAGAGTACCTGTACCACCTGAGGGTGCCATGTCGCCTCCGGAGCCATCTAGCCAGAATTAGTCTGATGACTTCCACGGTCGCCACGCCTGAGCTAGGGTGGCTAAGTCGCAAGTCCCACACTTCCACCACGGGATTTTGCAATTCGTAAACTTACGTCGCAATCTCCCGCGGCGTTGGTCTTTCGCCCCGCCTCAGCGCCTCCTCGCGCCATTTGAATACAGCGCATTCCAATAGGGAGGCTGCTTCGAACAAGACCGTACGGTACCCTCAGACAGCTCTGACGGCCATCGCTCTCTGCGGTTTGCGCAGGAACGCAAGATGACGGGCCGTCAGGCTGTCCACCCACACTGAAGCCTCGTATAGGGCCATCGACCGTACGGCTCCAAGATAGAGCTTCCGGCAAGCGGAACCGGGCCCTGCGAGGTTTGGCAACAGCCGAGCAAAAGCGCCTGCTGTGCCCATGAATCGGGGGGTCAGCTGCCGGAAGCGTTCCACGAAGCTCCATCGGCTATCGAGTACAATGCCCAGGGACCTCATCGTCGACCCTATGCCGATGGTGACGCCTCCCACTACGATCTGGGACCCTTGAGGTGGTGCATTCCAAGGCCCATGAAAACACAGGGCCTCGGATTTACCTAGACCCACCTCTAGTCCCAGACGCCTATGATTATAGCCACGCTGTAATTTAAAATATTTTAAAATATAATGTATTTTTACATGTATCTAACTAATGTTACCTAAGGTATGTTACAAAGGTTTCATATACACTTTTATGTGAAGAGTTCGATGACCAATAGTGGACCGAAAAAATAGGCAAAAAATAATGATATTTGCTGCGAGTTTAATTTATAACTACTTTAATGAAGAGTTTGATTTCAGATAGCAGCAGTATATTGTATATGTGGAGCTCTAGCACGTGAAGCCGCCGAGGCTGCTGACGAGGAGCCCGCGTTAGAACTAGTAGCTGCACCAGCGGCAGCCATCGCTGATCTCCTGCATGAAGAATCAGGCTCTTGGATAGCTTCGAATGGAGGATGGGTACGCAATAAACAATACGTACTTTTAGACAGACCTTGTGGTGTAGTGGTAGTCTTAATATTGAGCCAAGAAGTCGCGGGTTCGTTGCTCGCTCATGACTTAATTTTGAACGAATAGCTGCAGGCCGTCAGTTCTGTCTGGGTGTTAAGTATCTACATATAATTAAATGTACCTATAATATTTCAATTGTTTAGTTACTTTAACATAAACTTTGTTTAGTTTATAATTAAATGTATCTCTAATTCATTTATATTTTATTATATTCAGTTATCTGTTTTTATAAATTTAACTGTAACATTGGTACTTATTATACTTATTTTTTTTACATTTTTGAGAATGTTTCAGATTAGGTATTATGAAATAAGTAAGGCATTTATTCTGTCAGGTAATTATATATTTAAAAGTACGTTACAACACAACAAATATCTTCCCTTGTATGTATTCGATATGCTCGGTTGATTCATTGTTGTACATAAAAATCCAAAAACTATAGTGACCGGCGATATTAATGACTATGTGTATATCAGTCGACAGTTATTTAGATCTTGCCGGGCAACGAAAACCACAGTAAATATATGTAGGTACATACTCCAAAAGCGATGCACGAAAGTTATGAATGCGATGGTGTGATGGAGTCATTAAAATTGTCAGTGTTAATTTATTTAAGTGACGATATGGCCTAAGATAGAAAACACGATGGCCTATGGGAGGGCTGGTTCTCAAGTATTATTGCTGGAACACACCCATAGCTTTATTTGAGCAAATAAGTATGTATGTTTTTTGGTATAAAAAGTATGTCACATAACTAAGTCGTTAGATATTAGTAGAAACATGAAAGGAAGTAGATATTTTCTTAAGTAGTGATCAACTTTTTTAGAGCGTGTTTATTTTTTTATTAAAGTAGGTATTGTATTTATTTTCAGAACGGCCTCATAGAACGATTGCGTGCTAGTGAACGCGATCACCGATCCGAAAAGAATCTTCGTGTGTTTGTATCCTTCTTCGTGCTGGCTTGTTTAACCCTCTTCGTTTTCCGATGGGTCATACAAGCCCATCCTGCCTATAACGAATAAATTTTATATACCTACATGTAACATAAAGCCAACGAACAATTAAACTAATTTATTTCATTAAACGTAATAAATTAATTATATTCCAAATAATATTTACGCTTTATATTATAAGTTTTACATTATTATTGTTATTATTTCTTCAATAATCCCGTATCAGTTGTATTTTATTAACTGTGAACCAAACTTGTAAGGTATAGTTGCCATTTAAAAAAAATGCGATATTAAAATTATTACATATTAAGAAATAAATAGACTGGAAAAAATTATTTGTAATGCTCCTTTATTATTAAAAATAAACAAAACCGCGTTAGTTTTGTAACAAACTCTATAAAGTTAGCTCTAACAAAAAAGTATAAATTCTAGAAATTTAGAACTGACAATAATGTTAGCCATATGGGCCCTGAAGCCTCAGACGGCTTTTACAGCTTCACTTTGTTCTATTTTTGACCTCCTTATTGTTCTCTCCCGGAGGACAGGACTGGATCGGGATCACAATAACTAGTAAGCACTTTTAATGAATTTATACCAATATTATTAAAAACTTAATTTGGTGCATCTTATCCATTTTTCTCCCTTTTTGTCTTGGGAAATGCTTTTATGAGAAAGATCATGATCACTACCTTCTTCGTCAGTAGAAACGACCATTTGGACATTATCAGATGTTTCCTCATCAGAAGATTATTTAATTTATCGTTTGTTTTTTTTTTGTTTGTGTTGTTTCCTCTTTCTTTTTCTCGGGACTTTAAATATTTATACTGCCTTTTATGACCTAGTTCTTTCATTCGTACCGCTTCAACAACTTTTATCTTTATGTACGGACAGCTTTCTTTTTGTAAACTAAAAATAATAAATAAATAAATATACAAACGGTATCTATAGAAAATAAACTTAAAAGATTATCTAATTTTTTTCGGGGATGATTTAAGATTTTGTTGTTGATTACATTAAACAACCATTAAACAAAAACATTTCAAATACAAAATCAGTTTTTTTAAATGAAGGTTGATGTATTAGCGATTACACTACTGGATTGGTATATCTATTAATTTAAATAAAATTGTAAAACTTATTTTGGAAACATTACTCACACGCGGTCACACAATATATTTCTAAAGTATTTTTATTTGGTTGTCAAGTACACATAGCTAAGTTGTTCTGAAGGCTCCAGTCTCCATCTGCCTTTTCGTTTGGTTTAATCGTTTTTCATCACGTAAATAACGTTTATTGTGAAGTTATAGTTTTAACAAACCAAACATCCCAATGTTTCATGAAATATGAAAATATTTCAATAAGAATTTACCTATGAATATATATGAAGAATTATTTTCTTACTTCAAAATCTTGTAGTAGGAGCGCCGCGCTGTTTCTAATGTCAAAAGTTTATGGAATTATTTGAAAAGGAAAAAGTGTAAGGGTTACGAAATTTGGTGACTGTACCTTATACCTAAAACATTACCTATTAAATTTAGGCCCTGAGAAGGTAGAACACAATTGCGAACGGGGAAGCTATCGATCTATCACTGGTTCGGAAAACTTGTCAGCCCAAGCTTCACATTAGTTTTGTTTTTGTAAATTGTTTATATAGCTACATATAACATTGTACAATTTGTACATAATGCTTACTTATAATTTATTATTTTATTTTAAATAATTATTAAAATGTGAAATGCTATACTGTCTCTAAGCATTAATTATAAAAAGGAATCATATAACATCACTACTATTCACATATCGATCCATCTTAAAATATTGTTTTTTTTTAGTGAAAACTTTGTTAAATCTCAAAAATATTTATAATTAAGTAGCAATTATAATAAAATAATAAATATTTACGTTTATAAAATATACCAAAGTTTTGTATACCTAACTCTTAATCTGCGAGTATTGTACCAATTGTAGTAAAAATGTAGTATTCATTAATTTTGTAAGTAGGTTGCTTTTATTACAATAACGTACAAGCAAAAGTTAAAATATAATAAAATAAAATAGATGAATTAATCAATGGTATTTTAGATAAACAAAACATGTTTTTATTATAAGAAAACAATTATTTATGTGAATATAAGAATCACTACTTACATAATTACATAAATAAATATTCGAGTCAAAACCTTTTCAAAAATATGAAATAGTGTTTTTTTTATTTGTTTGTTTTATTTTTCTGTAAAATATTTACAAGCTTGACGGAACTGCCGGAACTAGTCACTTACATTATGAATATAAAAAAAATTAATTACGACATTTGAAATTGGAACTCTGGCTTTAAAATGTACATAGTATGTTTCATCTAATTATATCACTTGTTTTTACATTTTGGCGCCATTTTATTTAATGCGTGTCTACGTTAATAATAGATGAAACTCGTGAACTGGTCGTAGTATGATTCACTACGATTTCAAGTGTAGTTTGACGCCTCATCAGAATGTGGCTCGCCTTAAAACTGCTTTTAGTAATGAAGAACCATGTAAGTCGACTGTTTATAGCTGGTTTGCAGAATGCCAACGCGGTCGTGGTGATGGTCGTCCATCTACCGCTGTGAACAACGACATCATTGATGCTGTACGCTGTATGATCGAAACAGACGGGCATGTGATTTACCGTGACATTCGGGTATCCTTTGGCATAAGCATGATACAATCAATCCTACAAAAACATTTGGGTGTGAAAAAACTGTTCCCGATGGATCCCTCACAATTTAACGGAGCCTCAAAAAACAGACCGCGTCACTTGGTGCAATGCCATGCTTTCCAGATTTAACGATGGGACGTCATATTTGGTGTGGGACACATGGATGAGAAACGATACATCCGAAAATAACACCAGAAGTTTTGAGAAGGTTGATGAAAAAAGAGCTCAAATTTGCATTGACGCTGGAGGCCATCATTTGAAGGACGTCATATTCAAAACCTAATAGTAATAATTTTTCTGGTCTATTTACATGCCTTTTATTGTAAAAAATGTTAAGAATTTAAAAGGAAGAAAGCCAAAACGTTTTCACCTGAACGATTAAATAAATTCGCAAATGAAGTTCCTGGACGCAAACATTCACTTGAATAATTATTATAACCAATAAATTATTTCTTACTCTTTTAACTTTGATCTTTTATTTAGTGGGTTCAACCCCAATGCGTGAGATCAGATCAAAAAAGTGTATGGAACTGCACACAACTAGGTATTAAAACACACTCTTGTTTTAATACCCCTCATTATGCAACAGTTTCATAAACTACTTATAATACTTAAGTCGTGCTACAATTTACTCTATCATGAATATAATAAAAACTATTTCAGCATGTTCTAAAAGGTTACTTGCTGCTCGCTGCATGCTGATTTTCTTCGACTACGTAACTTTCCTCTTATCGTGCTGCCGTATATAACTACATCAAATTGAAATTATCTCCAATATAGCCAAAATGGGGCACCACTTGTGTCTTTTAAGTTATCTAAAATGTAGGTAGTAATAAGCAACATAAGTACTGTCTCTATTCTCATGGATACAAAAACGATCTCTCTTAGTTTTATAAATTCGTTTTAATTTCACAAACCAAACTAAAAATAAAATACTTATTCAATTTAGGGTCTAAGAAGGCACATATGAACGATATTGTACTAACGGTTCGGAAAGTATCCCTGTCATCGAGAAGAGCCGGCAAGAAAATCGACCAGGCTTTTATATTTTTAACTCGTTAATTATTGTTTACAATTAATAATTATATTTAGTGAATGTACAGAGTGGGGGTAATTTCCAACTTTTGTCAGTAATACTTGGTTGAAATGCTCCTTGAACTGATTGCCCAGTAATCGCTAATGTGCAGAGGGGATCTTATTACTTAACCTAACACTATTACCTAAAAACAGGTTGCACGTTTTTTACCAATGAATACATCAGTAAATCTGTATTAGTTCTATCAAATACTTTGTTCATTTTAAAGCAAATTAACTATCAAATAGATCAGCTGAAAACTTGCGAATTTACAAAGTTTTACCCCTCTGTGACGGTTTGTTCACTGAAATGTAACGAGCATAATTTTAACTTAGTTTATACTTATAGCTACCATAATGTCGTATTTATGTTAATAGTTGATTCTTGTTGTTACGATTACGAATAAATTTAAATTAAGCCACAGTTTTCATGCTAAAAAGAAAATTATTTTCATACCTAACTACTTAATATATGAATATAGTATTAAAACCTTATGACTACTTACAATAGTAGTAATTAATAGCATATTATGTTAATTACCTACCTGTACATTGATTTATTTTATTGTTGAGGCTATTGTCTTTTATTCCTCTATAAAAGACGTTGTTCTAACTTTGGCAGCGACATCTATCGCGTTCAGGCAGGCATAAACCCTTTTTCAACTTTCATTGTGATCGGTCAAACGATTTTTAACAAGCCTTTTATTGATTACTTACTGTCTATACAATTAATAAAATAGAAGTGTCTGTTTGTGATGTCAAAATAACGGATTTTTAATAAATGCATATGAAAGTATTTAGGATACCTATAATAATCAACCATTTTCGAAAGTTTTGTCTGTCTGTTTTTCCGGGTAATCTCCGAAACGGTTGGCCCGATTCTGACGGGGGTTTTCACTGTCCGTTATCTGATGTTATAATGAGTACCTTAGGCCACTTTAATTTCTTTTTAATTAAGGTTCCGCAAAAATTTAATAACTGGTCATGGTGCATAAATTCGGACGCTTAAATGGCTTACGCTAAATGAACCATAAGATATATAGCAAATTAATGTACGAAATAAATGTAGATCTTAAAAAGACCTACAAAAAAGTTACTCAGAGCATATGTCTATCTTCTAAGGATTACCCACAATAAGCATTTTTGTCTTTAAAATAACCAGGAGCGAGGGTAGCAGGATTCGCGCGTGTGCCCGATCGACGGTATTATCTGTAGTCCACGCAAGCGGAGCCGCGGGCACAGCTTGTTTTATATATATTTGTAAGCCAATTTATGAGAATAGTTGCGCACACTATGTAGATTGATCATGGCCAGTGGACCGGGAATTCAGTCCCTCAGGGAGGCCATGATCGAACGCTTGAACTTATACTTAAAGGCGGAACCCGATTGGGGCGATGCCAGCCTGGTCAAGTTTAATGCCACTAAGACTCAGGGATGTCTATTCTTCGCTACGCTGATTCCCTTTCAACTGGCTTCTACTTTTAGAGATGTATCCGTTCCGATAACCATCTAGAACTTCTAGGTACTACGTTGTCTTCAACCCTCAATTTTGGCTCCTATATTGAGTAAAAAGATAAAGTACTGATGGCTCACTGATAGCGTGTACGGACACGGGCACAGCTGGTACAAAATAAACGAAGATACAAGCTTTGATTATATAAACGTCTAGATTCCTAGTCGGGTGTTTCAAATAAGTAATATATTTTTCATAAATATGACAAATAAACACTTCATTTTTATTTTTTTTAGATCTGACTACACTGTTGGCCTTAGGGGCCCTAAAGCCGCTGCGGCTTTTACAGCTTCACCGGAATTGGTAAACACTTTACTTTTAAATCTGTTTATAGACGTATTTTTGCTTTCGCAATCATAATTAACAATGGCGTTTTGTGTACTTAATTAAACTTTGCAAAAACCACTTCCTAAAAAATGATAAGGATAAGAAGATTACATTCCATAAGTAAGTACTTATTGTGATTTCAAATTTAAAAGTCACATAAATTCATTTATCCATTTATTTTTTCATAAATGTGAAGAAGACATTTGTTATCAGTGTTGCAGTTATATTGCATTGACATTCCCTCTGACGGTTGTTAAAATGATAACAATATAATATAAATGGTCTGAGGAACTCCTCAATACCTTACCGCAAGAACATCGAGTTTGTACTCGTTAGGTTCGTCTCAATGAGTAATTCGTTGGTAGTACCTGATCAGGGTCTCATGATGGAGCCAGGAACTGATCACCTTACCGCAAGAACATTGAGCTTGTACTCGTTGGGTTCGTAATAGATAATCTCAGTACCTACCTGTTCTTTCAACCTACTATAGACTGTAAATTTGACGCTGCGGCTAGGGAGTCAGAGGCATTCACAGAGTATGAGGAAAGGGTGAATGAACTGCAGCTAACTTGTGAGTAGCAACAAAACCATTCACAGACCAAGAGGCATGATTAATTCACCGAGATTAAATTTCAATAAAACTACATATCTCGGACTTTTTAAAATTGCCTATTGGTCTTCATACACGAAATATCATGCGAACGGGGTCGCGGGCACATCTAGAAGATAATATAAAACCGATCAATCTCTATGCACAAAGTCCTCCACTTTTAAAGTGGGTTTACATTTTAATGTTATGTTATTATATTAAGTGAGCAATTCTTGTATATTTAAATGTAATTGGTTTTCGGAAACGGCTCCAACGATTTGGATGAAACTTTGCATTTAGATAATGTTTTACATTCCAAGTTTACCTAGACAGGTGTTTTTCTTTTTTTGACTATAAGACACCGAGCGCAGCTCGGTCGCCCAGATATTGACTTCTTTGTCTTTTTTCTTCTTTTTTTTAGAACTGACTATACTGTTAGCCTTAGGGTCCCTGGAGCCTTTGACGGCTTTTACAGCTTCACCGGACTTTGGAGCGAGCGCTTAGGGTACTCAGCCGTGAAAGTTTTTGGACAACTCGCGCACAAGGGTGCGAAAGTAGCCGGACTTCGGCTTGGGCGGTTGTGGTGAATGCAAATAAGTTGCTATCTGACTAATTAATTCCCTATCCGTTAAAATGAGCTAACTAACATATACTTATATGCATGTTCCCCTCCTCCTGGGAGGGAGGAAGTAAACATGCGTATGTGTATTTAGTGATCGGAAAAGTTTTTCTACAATTACTAGCGCATGACTAAATATCGCAAAAAAAAAAAGAAAAAAAAGGTTCCTTACAGAAGCTATGTACCCGTGAGGTGTGCACGTATGTAACATAAGTGCGTAAAGTTTGTATGTGGGTAGCTAAGGTTTGCACGTATAGTGTCAATTGTATCACGCGGGCGGCTACCAGACCCAAGGACTTCACACCGAACTACTTTGTCTACACTCAGTACTTATTTATACCACATTGCTTGCAGTGACAGTGAATAGTTTAGGTTTTATAGTGTTGATCTGCCTTCCTTTGCCCTTCCCTTTTTCCGTGAGTACGGTAATGAGAGAGTGAGTTTTAAGACCAGATAAATTTTTACGAAAATACCGACGCCACCTCGAAAATACTGAAATATATCGACTTATACAGGATAATAATTACACCAATAAAAATATAGTTTTTCATAAAACCGAAGAAAAGTCCGTTATTTGATGCCAATTTTCTAAAGAACGTTGCTGAAAACTAGACGTTGTGTCTAGACGGATACGTCAAGTGGAATAAGCACAAAGAAAAAACATCTATATTTTACCTACAATTTTTTTTTGGAAATTCCTGAAATATCGAAAGAATCTCAGGTAATAAGTGGAGTAGGTAAATAAAAATTACTTGATTTGATACTAAAGAAGTTCATACACAAAAATAAGTAGTTTATGTAGGTACCTAACTACCTATACATACAACTTTACCGTATTCATCGAGGCTTGAGACAAAATGTAAACAAAGAACTTCTAGAACTTTAGATCGATTCTGAATATTCTTTCACTAACATTAAGCTAAATTTTCCCTGAGTAGGTACTATTAAATAAAACTTGCGTTTATTACATTTAATATTATAAGTAATGTAAACGAAGTTGCGGGCTGTTTGCTAGTATAAACAACATGTAGGTAATAGAAAAAGAGAACTGCCAACAGAAGTGAAAACTTAAAATTATAAACATATTTCCTAAACTTCAAATGATAGAATTAATAATAATAATAATAATAATAATAGATGTAACTATTATTAATATTAATAGTAGAATTAAGAAAATACAAATATAATTTGAAATACTAACTTTGTAAAAAATATTTGGTTAACTTATGAAAATATTTTTTGATAATCGCTAACTCGTCACGTGACCATGTCGATGACGACTTACATGAATTTACTCCCTATTCAAACCTTCCTATAAAAGTTTTCACTTCAAATTATTTATAAAAACATACGTTAAAAAACAAATCGCTTCTTTTTACTTTTGTAGTTAAACAATTAACTTTAATATTTATTACTATATTCTTAACTACTATTTTATTTATTCAACTGCACATGGCTGGATAATATCGACTATGAATTTTTAGTAAGTACTTTATAACTTACAACTAATTGAACTATGAACGTGGAATAAATTGTTCATGTTTAGTTAAGTGTACCTATTGTAATTATTTATATTAACACCCATTTTATAACAATATGTGAATTTTAAGGCATAGAAACAGTGTACAAGAGATGGCTTGAAAACACGGTAGATCTACTACAATTACAATGCGTTTGGTAACACAGCATACCCTATACTGTATATTGTTTTATAATATGTTATAAAGTTATAATATTTGTTGGCTATATTATTTAAGTACCACATAGATACACTTCGACGAATTTAATTTTATATACACTTGAAACTAATCAAACAATCGTTAATATTGCTATTAAATAATTACCAATAACGATTGAACTTCTCAATAAAAATCAATCTCATCGTGTTTTCTACTCAATTATTGCAGGTATAGGTTATTTTTACAAATTGAAAACATAAATTAATCATATTTATATTCAGATTTTTTGTACTAAGTATGATTCGATTTAAATAATTACCATAAACCAAACACCACCTAATTACTACTAAATTTACTTACCTGATCGTGATCACATATTATGCATCATTCAATCTAAAGTAGGGTTTTCCCCGAAAGCTTTCAGTCCATCGGAAAGAAAAGTAGTAGCTACTGTGATACTGTGAGGAGACAAAAGTAGGTATATCGAGTTAGTGCAAAATTATCGATACCCACCCATGCCGGTAAGTTACCTGTTACTGTGTATTTTATTGACCTATAGTTCATACAAGTTGAATTGTATTGCTAGCTTACTCATTGTTTTTCATTTCAGTCGCAAGGATAGAGACCCTACTCGTGAAGACCGCCTTTGCAGTTGCCATTTCGCTGATGAAAATGATCTTATTCCATCAATTTTTGCACACAGTAGTAACAAGAGATTCGACTTTTTGTATCCTAAGGAACAGAAAAGGTACCTATATACAGTATTTATTATTATGTATACAATCATTCCTAAAGTATGGCTTGATAAAATAGTTCTTATTTTAGCAACCCATACTGCAGAGAGACCTCATTGTTCTGACTGAAAGGCTGTGGTTTGTCTTACCTAATCATATAAACCATAAATCAAATATGAAGTATGTATGCCTGTAGCTTAACCTTATAATATATCTTATTTAATTTAATAACATGCAATCATTTTTATATCAGGCCTATAGAAAACCAGACGACTGAAGATGTTGCAGTTGAACTGGAAACTTTAACCATGGATGTATCATCCAACCAGCCAACATTATGCCAAGAAAAAGAAAGTACTGATGTTTTGACTACTGCAGAGAATTATTTCTTACAAAAAGAGAACCAGAAATTGAAGGAAGTGCTTGCCAAAGGTGAATGCAGGCTGTCTTTCGAGAATATCAAGGCAGTTGATTTGTTAGTGTTTCAGTATACGGGATTGCCTATAGCTGCTCATTTCCATGTCTTAGTGGATCTCATAAGTAGATTTGAAATTAATTATTTCATGGGTTGGAAGGTGGAAATAATTAATATTGATGATCAATTATTATGCACATTAATGAAACTTAGACTCAATTTACAATATTTTGATTTAGGATATCGATTTAAGATCAGTGACACTACTGTTCAAAACATATTTATAACATTTCTCAATGTTTTACATGAGATATTATTTATAGGAATGATGGAAACAATTCCCAGAAGAGAAAAAAATAGTTTCTTTATACCATCATGTTTTGCACCATTTCCAAATATAAAAATTGTACTTGATTGCACAGAAATTGAGGTAGCTATTCCATCTTCAATGAAGGAACAAAAAGCAGTGTTTTCACACTATAAACAGAGGCATACATTTAAAGTGTTGATAGGAATAGCTCCTAATGCAACCATCACATATGTCAGTGGTCTGTTCCCTGGATCTTCATCTGACAAGGTCATCACCAAAGACAGTGGTATCCTGTCACACATGGTGGCAGGTGATCTAATTTTATGTGACAAAGGATTCCTCATATCTGACCTTTGTGCACCACTTGGTGTGAATGTTAACATTCCACCATTCCTGACCACCACACAGTTTTCAAAAGAGCAAATACTTGCAACTCGTCAAATTGCAAGGGCTAGAATCCATGTGGAGAGGGCAATATCAAGATTGAAATCGTTTAGAATTCTCGATTTTATAACACCCAACATAAGAATGTATGCCTGTAAAATCATGCAGACATGTGCAGCTCTGGTTAATATGCAGTATTCTTTATTAAAAGAAAATGAACAATGTTTTTCTATTGAAGATCCTGAAAATCTTAATTTGGACATGCCTTTTAATCCCGAGAATATAGGTCTTTTTCTTACAAGTTTACTCTTGGCTACTTAATAAATATATTGTTTGATTACTATATTCAGCATTTCACTTTGTTAGGAATACTGATGGAAGCTAAAGGTCCACTTCATTCCATAAAATAAGTAGTAAATAAATGACTAGTATGTTTAATTGTACAACTGTAATTATTAATACTTCTAAACTCTTAGTACCATAAGTTCTACAATAGTGTCAAAGATAGATTTAAGGTAGGCAAAATAGTGTTATTTTTAAAACATGTGTTATGTGTAGTATCAAAGAAATACAATAATCTATGCTAGCTAGCTTTTCAGTTGTAATCTATTCAATAAATATTGTTTATTATATTATAGAGGAATGTAACATCATAACAAATAAAAACTAAAAATTCATTACTGTTTTAATATTTACATATCACACATCGCCCTAATATTATAAATGTGAAAGTTTGGAAGTATGTATGCTTGTTACTCCTTCACATTAAAATACTAAACCAGTTTGGATCAAATTATGTAAGTATATAGCTTATATCCTTGAACATCACTGGCTATTTTATACTATCCCAAAATAATACAGTACCTTAAGGGTATCACAGATAACCAATAAACCAACAATTATACAGGTAGAGCTGCAGGCGAAGTCTAGTATAAAATAAAAATGACAATTGTTAAGTTTTTTTTATTGTGCAAAGAAACTTAAGACTTTAATCTATCAATAAATTGTTCTTGATAAAATTTCAGCAAGATAATTATATTCACTTCCCAATTTGGGTCTCTTTCCACTGGCAAAATGATTGTTTCCTTTGTAGTCCAAACTATGAAATAGCATATGGATCTATTTAAAATTGCCAACTGACCCTGTATTTGGTGGTAATATGTGTGATTTATTTTTAATTTTCCATCTGCATCAAAGCAGTATTTCATATCTTGTTGAATTTCTTCTGCAGTGCTCATTCGGTGTTTAAATGGACATTTCACCTCCACAATAGCATCATCTCCAACTACACCATCTGGTGATGCTCCTAAAGCACCTGAGGTGTGAAGCCAAAGCCCAGTAGGAGACACCTTCTTCTGTGTTGCCTCCTCAAACAGTTTTATAGCATTTTCTTCATGGTTTACCCCCCACTGGATGCTTTTGATACCAGCCAGATTCTTTTTCCTAGTAAAGTGGAAAACAATGATGGAGGGAACCTAAAACAAAACAGACAAAATCATTTGAGTTTGTGTATGATTTAATTGCAAACACTCAGTATAACAATGGAAAAATTGTGCAAATAGGTACCTGTCTCGTTGAACAGCAGCAATCACAATCCCGAAATTGCTAGCAGTAATGCGACCTAGCCTCATTTCATGCCACAAAGGATTGTGTCTTTGACCAGTAGTGATCTGTGCAATGGCCAAAATATCATCTTGGGTAACCATGATGTTAAGCATAATATCTTCCTTACTGCTGTATAAGGTTATAATCTGCTGCATAGACTTCCATTGGACTTCTTGACGAGTGGGTTCATCTAGAAAAAGCCAATAAAATCCTGAAAACCTAAAACAAATAAATCTGTTAAATTACATTCTTTTAATCACAAAGAACAGCAACTGAACATTCATTAAGTAGCGCATTGTACCTGTTTAGGGACTTCAGTTTACTTTTGAAAAAGATCTTGTCTGCCTCATTAACTGGTCTGTTGATTGCTTGGTATTCCCTAGCCGGGTACATCTCACTTATTGGCTCCTGCACCTCAGCTACTGTGGTTGGCGTTTTCCAGGAACAAACATTATCTGTTTTACTTATATTTTTATTCGCGTGAATTAGCAAGGCAGCTATGTGGTGACATTGGTACAAACCCCGTGGGCAGTTACATCTCATGAGGGTTATATCACAATTACTTCCAAAGTTAACCTAAAAAATTATTTAACACAGTAAGTACAGAGATATCACCAGCCGATTTTAAACTACAATAAAAACAATACACTTGGTACAGTATATACCTCAACGGAATACTTCTTATTTTTCATCGATGCGTATACTTCTCCTTTTAGAATACCTAAAGAACCATCGTAGATAACTTTTGATACTTGGCCACTATCAAAACTCTTCACCTTTTTTAAACACAGAAATTTCTTCTTTAAATTGTTCCACAATTGCAGACAAGCTAACGATTGAAGACATTGTAAATTATGGCTTTATTTGAGGTTTTTTACTTGAAATAAGGTAAAAACAAAAATAAAAAGTCCCTAGTCCCTTGCCGAAGAAGTTTGTTTTTACCCAAATGTCAAAATCCGCCATTTTGTGACGTCATACTTCTGCGATCTATACTCGCCTGATGATCAAAGTAATACTGTTTAATTCGTTTAAGCACATAGTAGATTATTAGATACTCTGGTCTGTGGTGCTTATGGATTACTTTGCTCTATGGCATATGGTCATGGACAAGATCATAATCATAGAGTACTATCCGTAAGTAGAATAATAAAATTAATAAATGGATGACAAAAATTAGAAGATTTAGAAGTACTGAATTATTGAAGAGACGTAATATTATTTACAAGTATCTGCGTCTAAACATCAGTGTATTATCACAATTCGTGTAAGTTTTTATATTCATAAATAATATCCTTTGACATAGTATCTATTATTAGTATAAAAATAAAATACAAACCTACTCAATGTGATGTGGTTTTTAGTTATGGGAGAGAAAGAGAAGGTTGTCAATGTCAATATTTTAGATTCTTTTTCCATGAATAAAAATTATTTTCTATTCATTTATGTATCTAAATAGTTTTATGCAATTAAATTTTACTTCGATTATTAGGTAAACCGTTTGGTTTTTTAAAAATGCATTACAAAATGTGGTTAAAACAAAATGTTTTTTTTATGAAAAGACTTGTACCAATGTATCTACTTTTTACTACTTACCTACCTTTTTACCTACTATTTACTAAATTATTATTTCAGGTGTATTTGAGAATAACCATGTTTTACTCCGAAAACAAATGAACGAACAGTG
Source organism: Saturnia japonica (assembly GCA_033032175.1). Classification (NCBI taxonomy): domain Eukaryota; kingdom Metazoa; phylum Arthropoda; class Insecta; order Lepidoptera; family Saturniidae; genus Saturnia; species Saturnia japonica. Next base: position 12,631,195 of record CM065305.1, read on the forward strand.
ATTTAATTTATTCTTACTGCTTCGTATATTTTTGGAGTAGTTTTCGTAACTGCAATGATGAAGAGTACCTTACCTAAAGATAAATCGGGCAAAATGAGAATCAGAGCATTTCCTGTAAGTTATACAAATACTATTTATATATATATAAACATCTTTTGTTTCTTTTATATATAGACTTTCATATGGTACAATCATTTTTCATTTACAATATCACATCAAACTCATTCGAAGGTTTACATTGACTTTGAGCTTATTCTTAATATTGAACTTAATCCAAATTAATAATAGCTTAATGAGTCTAAATTTTAAAGTTTTTACTGTTGTACTATTTTTAGTATTTTGCAGTAGCTCTAATTGAAGATTTAAATATTTTGGTTATACTTATAAAATCATACTTAATGAAATCAGACAACTGGAAAAGGAGGCCAGTTTTCTTTTATACCCAATATTTAGTTATCCAATGTTAAAATTTTAAAATTATATTAATTTATACAGTTATGCAGTTACTGTAATCAAGCATTTATACTTGTGTTTAAATGAACTGTACATTTACTAATGAAATAGTTTACATATCACAGCACCTTACAGTTAGAATGCTGCTACAGGGCAATAAATCATAGAATATAGAATAAAATTGGTGGCATTTCTTACACTAACAAATTCTAGTAAAGAGTATTAAAAGTAGAGTATGATGTCTGTTTACTTTTATAATATTACATATATTGAAAAGAAATTAGTTTGCTGTGGTACAGTAATATAACATAAATTTATATTACATATTTGTCATAATATAGAGAATTTTTCTTATTGTGTATGTAAAAGTGTTTGTTATTTATATAATTATCTGTTACTTGATACCTACTTTTTCACACTTGAATAGTGTTTGTAGTATGACTTGAATAAAACATTGTGGAATCCAAACAAATACACATGCAAAATTTAGGTCAGCTATGCATAGGGGTGACTAAATACGTATGAAAGTATATACAAAACTTATAACAAAAAACCAAGGATTTTAAAAAGACCTACAAAAAGTCTGGAAGAGCATGTGTCTATTTTCTGAGGATCACCCACAACAAGCATTTTTGTTTTTAAAATAACTGGGAGTGGAGGTAGCTCAGTGAATTTGCCTGATTGAAGCCATTCTGTAGTCCACATGAGCACAGCAGTGGGCACAGCTACTTGCTAATTATAAATTGCCATATTGAAATGAAAAAAAAAGAACAAAGTAGAATATATTATTATTAATAAACTAAAGTTTCATGCAAGAAATAAATAAAACAGTAGCAGAGACAACAGTTAATATAATATTTAAAAAATTATGCATACATTTGCAGTTATATAGACACAGTTATAATTGCTCTTATTGTCAAGGATTTTGTATACTGCCATGTATGAGCTAGGAACTATTTTGTATTATCAGTGAATTCACTGATTTAATTATTAATAAATTCCATGAATGACTGCATCTGTTCACTTTGTAATAAAAACTAAATGTTGGCAATAACACAAGTGTATCAATTTTTAAATTTAGAACCTAATCAGACCTAATTCTAAAAATTCCATATGTCATATATTTTTGACAAGAGTGAGAAATTGTTCAAAAGATAAATATAGAATTTTTACACAGTATTGTTATCAAATGTTTTGGCTTTATTCTTTAGTATTTATACAATGTTTGTTTGATAGTAAATTTAATTAAAAAATCATCATGACTAGAAAATTTCAAGTGTGGAACTATTCTGAACCAAGTTACCAAATGTATCCAGATACTTGGGTCAGTATTATAAGACAATCAGTGTTATACATTCATAGTGACTTTATACATAGTTTTTTGCATCAGAATAGTAGCAGGAAATGTAAAATATAATATATTTGTACTACTGTAATAAAGTATAGAAATGTATTTTATGGTTTTCTTTATGTTCAGTATATCTGTTAAACTATGTCAAATAAATAGATAAAGCTTACTTGGCAATGGATACACATACACATTGTTTTTACATTTTTGGAATTTATAAAATGTTACTGAATGTTAATTCATAAACTTTTATAATTATATACTACACTATAATATGTAATTTATATATTTTAGTTATCTTGGACAAATGAAGTGAATTATACACAATAACAATGAAGGTGATTTCTAGTTGCTACAAAATTGTTGTTGTTACCACTTTTAATACAACTTACATTTTAATAGACCATGTTGAATGTCCTTGGGTCTTGCATAGTGCTTTAAACAAAGTTATGATTTTCTTTTTATAACATATAACATTAACCAAAGGGAGAGTCCCTCGTAGGCACTCTTTTGGTAACTTCAACGTTATAATTACATTCAGATAAAATCTGTTATTACTTAAATACTTCTCCATGGGTCACAGTGGCTACAACAACGTCTCTACAGACACATTTCTATACATAGGAACATTTCTCATCACACAGATGACTATGGACTCGAAGTATGTGGAGAGCATATGGAGCTTATTAAAGAGTGCAATCCAAGAAATTCAAAAGAAAAACAATTCAGGGTTATCCTTTGAAGAATTGTATCGCAATGCCTATACTATGGTTCTGCACAAGTATGGAGAGAGACTGTATACAGGTCTTAAAGAAGTTGTAACTCAACACCTGGAGACCAAGGTATTTACTATATATATTCTGCATTAAATTTTAATTTTGTGACTAAAGCAGTTTAATTTCATAGGTTCGTGAAGATGTACTTCATTCACTACACAATGGATTTCTGCAGACTCTAAACAGTGCTTGGACTGACCATCAGACTAGTATGGTTATGATCCGTGATATTCTCATGTACATGGATCGAGTTTATGTACAACAAAATGAAGTAGACAATGTTTATAACCTCGGGCTTATTATATTTAGAGATCAGGTCAGTATTAAATATATTTTAGTTGAAACTTAGTAGTTCCCATAATTCAGGGGCATTAAAGGTCGCGTCCACTAGCCTCGCCGAGTTGAGTCGAATCGAATCCCAGATATTCTCTTCCTATACATTTACTATGTAACTGCGTCCATTAGCGACGCGCCGAGTCACGCCGAATCGAATCGCACGCACGTATTGCTCGACAGGCGAATTTCTTCTCCCATGCGCTTCGATTCGACTCGGCGCTTCTCAAATCGACGCGGGGTAGTGGATGCGCGCCGACGTGTTTTTTACATGGTTGACCACTTTTACTTGTTTTCTACTTTTTTAGCAGATTTTGGTATAGGACAAAATCCCTAACTAGAAATTTGCAATATTATTTATTATATTCAACATTATTAAAAATAAAATAAAAATCCAAAATGATGATATGACTATACTTAGACAAATACTTTTAAGTACTTGTTTATGTTGCTTAAAGTAAATTAAAAATAGTGAAGGTTATATCAATTTTATTTATCAAACTGTTGTAACAACAGTGGTTATCAATGTGTGACAGAGTCATAATAGCATTTTCAATTAGATGTTAGTAGAATTCAACTAAATTTTTGGTAGAATCTCGTAAAAGAAAAGTGGTCTCACTACTTTTATTTCTATTTTATGTATTTATCTTTTAAAAATGAATGAAGAACTGTTGATATGACTTCTTCAAAACTATATAGATTTTCGAACTGATATCATAAAAAAAAAACAACCCACTTTGGATAAAGAGTTGTGATGAATGAATAATTCAATTTGATTCATCTGATATGGACACACAAGAATAAATGTGACTTGACTCACTTTGATTCTGCTGTAGTAGACGCAAGGTTTTAAACCTAAAAGTAGTCCACTTTTGACCAAACATACCATTGACACTTTTACTCATTTAAAATAAAGTAGTCTTGGAATTAATATTATTAAATTAATAGACTGGGGCCACAAAGAAAACGGGTTGATAACAAAAATCTCAATAACTTTCAAATTATTGGAGCCAACTTTATGAAATAAAGACTGTATTATAGACAATCATAAAGTGATTAAATGAACCTCATAACATTTCAAGGTTATGAAGTTTATTTTGAAAAAAGTAAGTTAAGTAAAAATGACAATTTTTCAGTAAATTTCTAAAAATGTAGTACGGTATCAAATATGAAAATTTTACACATTTTAATATTTTGTATTGCCACCACAAGCTCTTAATACAGCTGTCATATGGTTTGGCATGCTTTCCACCAGATTTCTGAGCCGATACTGAGGAATACACTCCCAGTCCTCTATGAGTGCTTCTATCAGTTCACGAAGCGTGATTGGAAGGGAATGTCGCTGGCGTACACATCGTCCCAGTTCGTCCCAGGCATGCTCAATGGGGTTCAAGTCTGGGCTACGTGCTGGCTACTCCTTGCGTGTAATAGCGACATCTTCAAAGTAGACAAACACTATCCTAGCTGTATGGGTACGAGCGTTATCTTGCATAAAGATGGCGTTCTCGCCCATATTTCCTAAAAATGGGCCATCATACTCATTTAAAATTTCATTCACGCATCTTTCTGCAGTTAAAGTGCCATCTTCTATCACCACTAGCTTGGTACAGCTTTTAGAAGAAATTGCAGTCCACATGTTTATGGAGCCTCCACCGTATGGCACTTTCTCTTCAATGCAAGCTTGGTTATAGCTGTAGACTCTTTGCCTCCCATTGTGCATGCATAGCATGAACCTCGACTCGTCCGAAAACATTACTCTTGGCCAGTCATCCAGAGTACAATTAATTTGTTCTCTAGCATATAACTCCGCCTTGAATTTAAATGCTACCTTTCGAGTTTTGGATCATTTGCTGGTCTAAATAGCTTTAAGTTTGCTTCAGCAAGACGCCGCCTCACTGTACACATGCTCGGATTGCTCCCTCTAGCACGTAAAAAATGCGTTATGACTTCAACATCCTTTTGAAATCAATTTCTCAACGTTGTTGATACCATATATCGATCCTTCCGTGCTGTTGTGCACCTTGTTCATTTGTTGCTGGACTGCGAATATTAGATCCAGTCTCTTCAATGCGCTGGAGCACTCTTTGAACGGATGATAGCGACACCCCGACAGTTCTCGCTGTATAACGCTAACTGCGCCCCTCTTCAAGCATTGTCAGAATTCTAGTACACTCTTCAGGGGTTACTGGCATGTTTTAATTAAACTTCATCAGAATAATGAGTTTCTGCACGAGAAATGCCATATTTATATGATAGAACAGACAAAAGTTTCATGTTTCCAAATATTTTTATTCAAATTTTTAAAATATTTTTTTTTTATTTATGGTTTTTAATACAATCGCTAAAGTAAATAAAAAGTTTTACTTCTTTCTATATTTGCAATGAAATAAACTTTAATTTAGTTTTTATTTTAAATGGATTGCTCAAATATTTTAATAGTTATCATCGCATTTTTTATAATGACCCGCTTTCTTTGCGGCCCAGTGTATTACATCAAATAACGTCTTTCAATAATATTTCTCTTTTATGGAACCAGTCACTGATATTTGCTTTATTCATAAAATGTCACCAAAATACAATATTTTTTATATGGCCTTCTTGCATATCACTGACAGTGGTGTCTTTGCTTTTACACTCCTCAGTTAGAAAAAGCATAATAATTTATTAGTATTATTATGCTTGCTGTGTGAAATCCTGAATTTATGTAGATAGGTAAAAAACTGCAAGTTTTACAAGGTGCCTTAATGAGATGCTATATATTCAAACACTTCTTTCTTACTTTAATAATATCGGCCTGTTTCTTACTGCTGGGCAAACGCCTCTTTCTGAGGGAAGGCATGTGCTTAATCTCCACGCCATCTTATGAAGTATTAATCTAGTAGTCCTAAGTGCGATTTTTTATGCTTGAGGTCCGGGTTCGATTCCCAGGTTGAGCAAAGTGTTATTGGGTTTTTCTATGAAATTATCAGTAGTATCTTATAGTTTGGCTTTGTGCATGATTAATGGCAATGGACTCATGCCCTATTAAATGGGACCTAAAAACATACCCGGTGAACTGTGAGTTTACATTAGTACACCTCTGCCTAACCCTTCGGGGATACAGGCATTATGGTATGTTATGTTAAATACCGAAAAATCATCTTTTCTATATTTTTCCCACATACAGTTGTACTAAAAGAACATTTCTCAAGCATTCAGGTTTCCTCACGATATTCTCCTTCATCATCAGCAAATAGTTATCCAATTTGGATCCAGTATTTAATTCCGAAACAATCCAGAGTTCGAACATCAAATGTATATTCCGCCAGTCTAAACCACTCTACCACCACGACTTTTATTACATTTTTTTAAATTGTATAATAGATCCAGGTTGAACTTACCTTTTATTTGTTAGGTATATGGTATTCTACTTTAATAATCTATACAATTTATAAAATTAAAGTGACTGTTTGTAATGTCAAAATAACAGCTTTTTACGGAATGCATATGAAAATATGTACAATAACTATAACAAAAAACCCATTTCTAAAATTTTTGTGTCTGTTCCGGGTAATCCCCGAAAAGGTTGGCCCGATTTTGTCGGGACTTTGACTACTGGCAGATAGTTGATATTATAAAGAGTAACTTAGGCTACATTTATTTTAGAAAAAGAATTAACCTTCCGCCCATATAAATAAAAACTGGTCATGGTGAATCAATTTGGACACTTGAATGTCTTACGCTGATTAAATCTTGAGAGATATATCAAATTAATATACTACATAATTGTAGACGTTAAAAAGAACTACAAAAAAGTGGGTGAGAGTAAATGTCTAACTTCTAAAGAACACCCTCAATAAGCATTTTTGTCTTCAAAATAACCGGGAGCGGGAGAGCAAGTTTCGTGTGTGTGCCCAGTGAGCGAAGCCGCGGGCATAGCTAGCTACTTCATAAAAAAGATATAGAAATTAGCTAGAGAGTTATCCTGAGCTTATTTTCTAAAATTTTAATCATATTATTTTTATTCATCTTAGGTGGTCCGTTATGGATGTATCCGAGACCATTTGCGCCAGACCTTGTTGGAGTTAGTAGCACGTGAACGCAGAGGTGAAGTCGTTGACCGACTTGCGATCCGCAACGCTTGCCAAATGCTTATGGTGCTTGGTATTAACTCGCGAGCTGTATATGAAGAGGACTTTGAAAAACCATTTTTGCACCAGTCTTCCGAGTTTTACAGTGTAAGAAATGCACTATAATTTCACTACTTTTAAATTGTATTGTTTCTTTTATATTAAATATTTTTATATTTGATGTGTGTAAGTAAGTAGCCACAGTACTTAATTTCAGTTGCTAAATATTTCTATTGTAATGAGTAAAATGTTTTCAATGCAGATGGAGTCTCAAAAGTTTCTAGCTGAGAACAGTGCAGCGGTGTACATAAACCGCGTGGAAGCTCGCATAGCCGAGGAAGCGGAACGCGCGCGACATTATCTCGACGAGTCAACAGAACCCAGGATCGTGGCAGTTCTCGAGCACGAACTAATAGAACGGCACATGAAAACTATAGTAGAAGTAATAATACAATACGAATATTCCTAACACTACAAATTTAAAAAATCCGCTTTCCTTTACTGAATTTGTCTCTGCCAAATTCCATTAGGATTCTGCTAAATTTCATTAGTTTTATTATTAGTAAAAGTATATACTTATGACTGTTTACTTTATTGTACAGAAGATTACATAAATCAGTCAATAATGATATTATCATTTCGATGATAGTTTTAATTTTGGCAAATATAAAACAGTTTACACTTGTAAATTCGTAAAAAAAAACATAATAATGGTCCATCAGAATAAATAGCAGTTCTAAAACAAGATTTTAGAACTGCTGAGAACTAGTTTAGAAAGATTTTAATCAAGCTCATAATATAGTTTTTTTTATCGTTAATAGGTTAAGTGTCATGGCTACAATTTCATCTGATGTTAAGTGACAATTTGACCCAAAATGCCCACATGCCAAGTCTAGTGGGGAAACTGGCTCTCAAGTGTAGCTCCAGAACACATCTATAGGTACTTGGTGACAAATTTTAAATTTGAAGGTTGTAGCTAGCTAGAAAATACACTAAGTACATGCAATGTTTCATCACGATGTTTTCCTTCACCGAAAGCTCGGACTCATTAAGAGATTCAAACTAAAGTTGATAGACATGTTATTGCGCCACTGCGCTATCATTATTTAATAGGCAATCGGACTGTAATCAAAAATAACGCATGACTTCATTCGTGTGTAAGGGAACGTTGCCCAATTGGTGCACTGAGCTGACATCAGCTATTGATTCCTTAAAAAATTCTGCCTTTGTTTAGTACTGTTTCTATGTAGACGTCACGCGCTCTGTGGTATTGTTTGCGCTACAATTTAAAAAAGTATACCTTTAAGAACATATAATGCGTTATTTGTGTGAAAAAATATTTTTTCTAGCTTCAAAAATCTAATGTTTAATAATTACTGCTTTTTGAAAAGTTGCCCGGTTGCATATTGCATTGTTGTTTGTTTACACTAGATGGAGAATTCAGGCGTGGTTCACATGCTGACGCACACGCGCACTACGGAGCTGGCGTGCGTGTACAAGCTGTTGTCTCGCGTCACGGACGGACTGCGCACGGTAGCGGACGCTGTCTCCGCACACCTACGCGAGCAAGGCCGTGCGCTCGTCACCGACACGCATCACAACACCAACGCCATTGCATACGTACAGGTACGTACACTACGTCAGTTATTGTCCGGCAACAGCCCAAGACGAGGTTCCGCCACTTTGACACGCTTTCGCGGCTGGGTGGAATCAGCACTCGCGTCCAAGCTCGGTGAACCTGTAAAAGACGTCTGAGGCTCGAGTTTTCTTGGGTTTGGTTTATATAGCTAACAGTGTAGTCATATCTAAAAAAACCTACATCAGTTATGTGATCATTAAAAAAAAGGAAAAGTAACAGAAGGAAGCTTCTATTTTTTTCTAGTATATTTGTATGTGAGCGATTATTACAGAAACTACCGGACTTATATTTATCATTCCTTGGTTAAAGTTATCTATAGAATTATGGGAAGTTTTTAGTTATTAAATTTTCAAGTAGGTAACATTCTTATACATAATATAATATTTGTCATTGTGTCATTATAATACCAGTAAATGGCCAACTACTTTCCCTGAGGGATGACATGGTATTAACGTACTACCTTTATACTTTTATGTTTTAGAATAGAATTAAATATGATCGATTTTTCACACTAATTTACTCTATAAATAATATAGCAATATAATGTTGTCTATTTACATAAAAATTATTGTAATTCAGAATCAATATGTTAAATTGTAATATTTTTCAGAATTTACTGGATCTTAAGGACAGATTTGATCATTTCCTTCAAAACTCATTTAACAACGACAAGTTATTTAAGCACATGATAGCATCTGATTTTGAATATTTTCTTAATTTAAACAACAAATCTCCCGAGTTCTTGTCTTTGTTCATCGATGGAAAATTGAAGAAAGGAGAAAAGGGGGTAAGTAACTAAAATCTTTTTATCTTAATTTTTTCACTCAAGAAATTTGTATCTATGAGGATATATATGTATTAGGAGGAAGATGTGATTACTCATTTTTAATGCAGAAAAACTAAAGTTTGAAAAACATTGTAAAACTAATTATAGACTAGAACTGTGAAGAAATTTTTGTAAATGTTAAATGTTTCTGTAGTTAGTGGAAGATGTAGAAAATCATAGCACATGTACTCCGGAGTGTATCTTCTGAAACGTAGTATCCGAATCAAAGCCTTGAAATGAATGTTTGAAATCATGCTGAAATTTACTCATTTTGATATTTAATTATTAGTTATTATAATCTTGCTGTGCCCGCGGCTTCGCTCACGTGGACTACAAAATGGGCCATCGATCGGGCAAAGGCGCGAATCTAGCTTCCCGCTCCCGGTTAAAAAATGCTTATTGTGGATGGTCCTTAGAAGATAGACATATATACTCTCGATGACTTTTTGTAGGTCCTTTTAATGTCTACAATTATATACTACATTATATTGATATATCTCTAATGGTTTACTCGGCATAGGCCATTTAAGCATCAGAATTAATTCACCATGTCCAGTTTTTTTTTGCGCGGAAATCAATTTTTTTTTTCTAAAATGAAAATAGCTTAAGTTACTCCTTATAACATCAGCTATTTGCCAGTGAAAGTCTGCTCAACCGTTTCGGAGATTAACCGGAACAAACAGACAGACAAATAAATTAAAATTGGGACTTTTGATATAGGTGTTTTATATAATTTATGTACTTTTACTTCATGTGCATTTATTAGAAAGCTTTTATTTTGACATTACAAACAGACACTTCAATTTTATTAATTGTATTTATAGAGTATAGGTGTAGAGCTACTTGTATATGGTTTTTATATTATGCCTAAATGTACATCTTAAATATGTTACATGTTTTTAGATGAGTGAACAGGAAATTGAGGCAGTCTTAGATAAAACGATGGTGCTGTTTAGATTTCTGCAAGAGAAGGATGTTTTTGAGAGATATTACAAACAACATTTGGCCAAACGTTTACTACTCAACAAGTCTGTGTCTGATGACAGTGAGAAGAATATGATCTCAAAACTGAAGGTAAATAAATATTCAAAGCAATCAACGCAAAAAAAAAAAGTTTTATGTTGAAATTGGAAGATCTACATATTATTTTTAGTATGACATGCATATAAAAAAATCGATGTTAGAACTTTTACCAAAGCTGTTAACTCTAAACTCAATTTGCAACTTTATGTAATAATGAAATACTGTCATCATCTCTGTATGTCAGTATCTAAAAGTAATTGTATAAAATGTTTTTCGAATCTTGCATAATAGGTTACTTGTTCAGTTTACTGTTATATTACCTTGACTTTAATACACACATCAAAAAAGTCTAAGCAACATGCGTGATATTACAAATTTTTCCATTTATATTAATTAATTTCTAAATATTTACTCAAACAAAGTGCGTAGGTAAGTAAAATATTTGTTATTGATGACATACTGGCTGGTTGTAAAAAAAAATTTGATTATGTTTTGTTTTTTCATAAAATTCAAATGACTGCGAATTTGTTTGAATTTAAGTGCATTTTAATTGCTACGTTTAGTCTTGATTTTATAATTTTACCAACCATTTAAATAAAGTTAGAGACAAAATTGAATTGTTAGATATTCTTTACGTCATGAAGCGACGTCATTTGATGGCAGATGAAATGCAAAGAGCTGTAGGGATGTTGCAAGCGGGAAGTAATCAATCTCAGGTATCTCGACATTTTGGCATTCATAGAAGTGTTATTTGTCGTCTTTGGCAGCGCTACAATAATACAGGAGAACCCGTTGAACAGCATCCAGGCCGTAAAAGGAGTACAACCACTCGGCAAGACCGGTACATACAACTGACTGCAAGACGCCAGCCGATGTTAACCGCTCGAGAGATAAGTTTGAGGCTACAAATTTCAAGTGGTGTTGATGTAAGTCCTCAAACTGTGCGAAATCGACTGCATGAGTACGGCCTACGAGCTCGACGCCCAATCAGGTGCCCACCGATACGTCACGGGAATCGCGCTCGTCGATATGAATGGTGTAGAGAACGCATAACATGGACCCAGGAACAATGGGATAAAATTATGTTTTCCGATGAGTCGCGATTCGGGTTTAAGCCTGATACAAGAAGGGTGCGAGTGTATCGTCGGCCCGGAAATACTGAAAGGCTCAGGTGCGTTCAGGAAGTTCATCCATACAGCGGCTCAACAGTTATGTTATGGGGGGGTATTATGAAGAACAGGCTAACTGAGCTCGTTTTTGTAAATGGAAACATGAATGCTGAAAATGACATTGAGGATATTCTCAGACCATATGTCTACCCATTTGCACAAACCTTTGGCTCCGATTTTAGGTTAATGCATGACAATGCGCGTTCACATACAGCTCGGCGAACCAGTGAATACTTTGCAACGGAGAACATCCGGGTATTGCCCTGGCCTGCACAATCGCCAGATCTCAACCCCATCGAGCACGCATGGGACATGCTCCAGAGACGTGTTTTGAAGGACTTGGACGGAGCGACAACAACCCAACAGCTGAAGGATTTGCTACAATTCCATTGGGAGCGAATACCGCAAGATGACATAAACAGTCTCATTAATTCAATGAATAATCGTTGCCGACAAGTTCTGAATAGCAGAGGAGCCCATACTTTGTATTAAATTGTTCTATTCTTTCACAATAAATACATTTTCTTTAGAAATTTCATTTTGTAAGAAAAAAGTTTAGTTTCTTATGTATCCTAGTTTCTACAGTATATTCTAATATTGTTCATTTCTGTTATTAAAAGAACTTATAAAGACAACAGCTGTTATTTTTACATCATGGAACCCTAAAGATATTATTTAAAAAATAAAATACAACGTTATAATGTGAAGAACCATCCTAAAATTTAAATTAGTACATGTTGCTTAGACTTTTTTGATGAGTGTATTTTAGAATTGGACAATCTAAAAATGTTGTATTTATGTACAAAGTTTCCAGGTCTCAAATACTGAATAATCAAGTATAAAAATATATGACCCACACTTGTAGCTAGAAACTTTTATATGTTTTTTTCCAAAAAAAAAAACACTGGAAGAAAGAAATTTTCAAATTTGGAAAATGTGGTAGTTTATATTTAACAGTTATTTTAGTAAACAGTATGATACTTTCTTGCTATGAATGAATAATATAATTTTTGATACATTTATATTTATGGTTCTTATATTTTTATTTTTAATTAATTATACATTAAAGCTTAAATGGTAATGAGAGTTTAATCACTTTTTATGTTGTATTAATGGAAAAAATTATTCATAGGTTTTATTTTCAACATATAAAGTGTTTAAAACAATTTTTCAAAAGTTGTCAACTCCCGAATTGTTCTTAACTCATAAGTCGTTTTAACCCTTCCCAGAAAGAAGGTTCACTGAAAGATGTGGAACCGCGAGATTTTCACTGTATTATCGGTGACGTGTCGCAAGTCGAGAATTCGATCAGTGATCAGTGATCCCTCTGACATCCCTCTATTCTCCTGTCCGTCCACACATTCCTGCAAAATTCTTTACCAAATAACAATAGACAATATAGTGAGTTTCCTGCATATTATAATAAACTTGTACTTAGTGCCTAAAGAATAATCATGCTTAAAGTCTTTTGATTTGTTTTTTTTCGTTTTCATTACTTTGATTAGTCCAAATATGTATTTATAATAAGGAAAAAGTAAAGAATTTTGCAGTGAATACTAATAAGACTTTAAGCAAGGTTCTGTTATAAATATATATTAATAGTTATAAAATATCGGTTTCTTTTTACATTGATGTATCAGTAAATAAATAAAATTAAACATTTTAATATTTATCTACAAATTCAAAATATAACACCAATAATGAGCTTGACATTTGTAATTACAGACTGAGTGTGGTTGTCAGTTCACATCCAAACTGGAAGGCATGTTTAAGGATATGACCGTCTCTAATACAATAATGGAAGAATTTAAAGAACATGTACTATCATCTGGGGTAACTTTTCTGAATATATTTTTTATATTATATTTAGTTTTTTTTAGTAGTATGGCAAAACGACTGATGGTAAACACAGTAAAATCCAGAAACAACAGCAATCATTGTAAGATCGGTAATTTATGGGCAGGTCTTCGGTATCATGCCAACCTGCATCTGGATATACACTGACTGGTCACGAAACACGACTAACAAAAAGAGACTTTCTGAGACGTGTTTATTACCATATTCATGGTAGTTGCAAACTGCTCTTGTATCAATTAACTACTTTTTGTCAATAGTAATAAAAATATCAGTGAGAAATGCTTATAATGTAATTATGCAATTTAATTTGTTGTTATTTTGACAAAAATATTCAAATTTAAGTGTTTATGTACTATATAGCCTATAGTTGTTTTCACTTTCCTTGCCAGATAGCTCGATGTCCGTAGTTACTGCTCCGCTTCCTTAGGGTCGTAGCGTAAAAATATATAATCAATAACCTTCTTCAATAAAATAGGCTATAAAATGAAAAAATATTTTTATTTTTATTTGTTTTATAGTTCTAAATATTAGCGCGTTCAAACATGCAGTATCTTGAGCTTAAGAATGTTTGTATAGATATGCTTAGTTTTTAAGAGAGTACAGGTATGTAATGTTGTTATTTCACAGAGCAATTTATACGGCGTAGATCTGTCGGTGCGTGTGCTGACGACTGGGTTCTGGCCGACGCAGAGCGCGACTCCCAAGTGCAATATACCGTCCGCTCCACGAAGCGCATTTGAAGTTTTCAAAAGGTAAACTCACTATACTTACTGGCTACTAATGTACGTGAATTTCTCCTTTGTACTCATTTCAAACATCGGCTTAAAATAAATGTTGAAAAAACAGCAATGATCCCAAAAATATTAAAAAATACAACAAGAAGTTTAAAGAATATGAACACTGATATGCTGTTAAGTAATATTGACGTAACAGCTATAGTCATACAAGTTCGTGCTCAACCGTCCTATGTTATAGACGTTGGCGGGGACGAGGTAGCACGATACTACACTACATATTACAGTAAAGTAAAGAGTACGTTATCTCGGAATGTTCTTGAAATAATTACCTGCAGCCGCTCGGTAGATGAACACGCACTAGAACTGCCCTCTGATTGTTTCTTGGGTTACCTACTTAGTTAGTATTGGATAATGAAATTGTCATAATTATTATTAGTAGTTTTAAGTTATTATATAATTAATTCTACTTGGGTTTTATTTCTAGTTTCAAAAGCGATTGTGAGTTAGTAAGAAAAGAATTTCTATTTAAAAAATCAATATTAAGTTTTTTTGTTTAAAGTTTAATAAATCAAAAACAATTTTAAATTGTAGGATTTAGGTTATAATATTTCGTCATTAGTTTATAAATTGCGTACTCGTGACTATTATGTATTACCTAGATGTTTACCTAGATTTCGTTTCGCCCGTTTGTATGAAGACGTAATACTGTTTACTTTAGTGTACTGTGGCATGCGTGCTACGTCACGCAATTGCACGCGCTTTCCTTCCCCGCTACGTTACCCGCCATCGTTATCGTCTGTAGTACCTCGTCCCCACCAACGTCTGTTGGAAACATGGGACGATCGCGCACGAACTTGTACGACTATAGTCTCCATTAGGATTAGTCTATTTGAATGACACACACACACCATGTCTTGGTTTTAAGTCGAAAATTGTGTTAGTTACAGATTTATGTTGCCTTGCCTATAGGATGCTTATCTACATACTCTAAATTTAGCTACTAAAATTAGTTGATATGCCAATAGTGTTATTTAAAAAAAATGCTGCTCTTCATAGTACAAGCACAGCAATATGACGTCGTACTTTTTATTATAATTTTTTTCATACTGACTATACTGTTACCTTTAAAAGGTTGCCTTGTCCACTGAAGCAGATCTGTGCAAATTTGGACCAGTAGAAATTGCACCTCTAAGCAAGTTTGACGTATAGAGTTGCATCACTAGATTTTTATGCAATTCTATTGGTCGACATTTGCATAGCTCCACTCCGCTCTGCTTCAGTGGACAGGCAGCCTAAGGGTCCTGGACCTATTAGAGGACTAGACAGCTTCTCACTGGGCTTGGATATGTGACGGTACTGTCCCTGATGGTAAGCACAGTACAATCCAAAACAATGTCAACCACCAAGAGATCAGCAATCCATTGGCTGTTGTTGCTGGCCTGCAAGCCTCTTGGCAGCTGGATGTAAAGTGGCTGACATCTAAACGCGACAAGCTATAAAAGAGAGTCGCTGTGGCAGGTTTATCACCTTGTGCAATGTGACTGGTGGGCATAACCCAATTGGGTACCCATCCAATAATATAACTATATGCATATGATATGTCGCGTTCAGCTTTTACTTGGCGAAGCACTCGGGACGGCAGTTGTCGCTACAGCCGCAGCTGGGCAGTGCGGACCTGCACGCGACGTTCCGCGGCGGCACCGGCTTGTCACCGCCGCGCTCCCCGCCGCCCCAGCACTCGCACCCGCCCCCGGCCCCGCCCGCCGTGCAACCCCGTCGCCACATCATACAGGTCTCCACCTTCCAGATGTGCGTGCTGCTGCTCTTCAATAACCGCGACCGGCTCACTTATGAGGTGAGTGCTGTGTAACGTGTTACACCCACGGGTAATAAAATGCCGTTTGTTTTGATGAAAATAATTTATTAGTACTCAACAGACATACTACTACTCAGGTATTCTCAGTCGCAGACACAGTCCAGATAAATCCTCTTTACAGCACTTTGTGATTCACTGCGCTTTATACACTATGAATGTAGTTCTCTCGTAGATTTCTTTCATCGCTTGGTTGTCCAAAACAGAACTGTCCTTGCTTGGAACATGGCTCGATAGTTATCCATATAAAATGAGCGGCCGAAATGACTGAAGTGGTCTTGATCTATTGTTAGCATTCCAACATATTTTAATAGAAAGGGAAGTGTGCTATTTTGAGACAATATTTGGATACGCAATCGATTACGATGCTTTTAATGTGTGCGTGATCCGTAATGCCTATTCCTAATTATAAATACATACTCGATATTTGTAGTAGACTCTAGACTTTTCCAGGTATTTCGAGAATCGTGATGTTTTCTCAGATTGTTTATTCAGATCGTAACTATATCATGCGTTGTTTCGTATTATCTATGCATGTATTTTATAAAGCACTGAACATGAAATCAATGGCATATTCTTATTTTATTATTCCAGGAAATAATAAATGAAACTGATGTTCCTGAGAAGGATCTCGTCCGCGCTCTGCAATCGCTCGCAATGGGTAAACCGACACAGAGAGTACTCATCAAACATCCCAAAACTAAAGATATAGAGCAATCTCACCAATTTTATGTAAATGATGCCTTCACATCTAAGTTGCATAGGTCAGTTACTTTAAATATTTGAATTAATGTAATTCCGGTTTTTACTACCTTGGTGGCTTAATTCAAAAAATAATTATGATTTTGCTTACTTAATTATTATTTGAGTAATCAATAAAAATATTTTTCGTTCGCAGAGTTAAGATCCAGACAGTGGCGGCTAAAGGGGAATCGGAACCAGAGCGGCGTGAAACACGAAACAAAGTCGATGAAGACCGAAAGCACGAAATAGAAGCTGCTATAGTACGCATCATGAAAGCTAGGAAGAAAATGGCGGTAAGTGTTTCTTATTCGAATGTTAAAGAATGTTATTTAATTATTTTATTTTTATAATATGCAATGATACGTTGATACGTCCCGCGTCTGATCAGACGCGACGCTGGTTGAATGGCATGTAGCGGCGTCTACCATCAGGACGATGATTCTCCCTTCTCCAAACGCACCATTAGAGTGTTTCACATCAAAAACACCAATAATTTGTTGTTTTGAAATGTTTTCACAGCACACCCTGCTCGTGGCGGAGGTGACCGAGCAGCTCCGCGCCCGTTTCCTTCCTTCGCCTGTCGTCATCAAGAAACGTATCGAGGGACTTATCGAGAGAGAATACCTCGCTCGTACACCGGACGACCGCAAAGTCTACACTTACGTCGCATAGGTTCGTAGCAGCGTAGTATATATAGCTCGACTCGAAAACCTTCTGATTCCGTCTCGGCGTTCATCTCAATCGGTTTATACCCATTCAAATAGAATTACCATATTTATGAACATTATGAAGTGCATTTTCAGTTTGTATAAAAATATTGTAAATACTATTTAGCTGCATCTTTACTCATATTACGTTCTTTGTGTGTGCTTATAATGCAGATTTCGAATTAAACACTTTTTGGTAATGTGTTATGTTTTAATTAAATTATACCCGACGATTGTTGAAATCTCGCTTTATTAAGGTGGATGAAGAGAAATACTCTCATATTATAAAAATTATTTCTTTAGTCTCTAAATTGGTTTTGTTTACAGACCAACACGAGACTCGAGATCAATAATACCTTGAAGGGGATGCCAAGTTTGAAGTAATAGAAGTAACAAAAATATTTTAAATTAATTCAAAATAAAATTATTAGTTATTATGGAAAAGTTATTTTATTTGCAAAATATTAAACTTAATATTACAAAATATAAAAATATGTTAAACCTAAACTTTTTATTTGGATTAGAATTATTTGAAGGATACGAGAAGAAAAAATCTTTAGGTATGTTAACATTCAAACGTGGACTTCCTGCATATTTCAATATAGGGCGCCTAGAAACATTCACAAAGTTAATATCAGTAGTCACAATGGTTGAGATTTCTTCTAAAGCAGTGAAGCTGATATTCCTTGTCGAGATTGTGACTTTTGATGATAAAATTGTGTTATTTTCTTCATTATTCACATTCCTGAAAGTAAACGTCAGAGAAATCTTGGAAATTACATTATAACAATATAAACTAGTGCCATCTTTTCCGTAAACTGATTCTTTGTCCACAACATCTGAATGCAAGTGAATCCAATCTTCGTCTTTAACATTATAAGGATTACCATAAGGTGAAATAACTATTTTGTCATTCAAGCGAAACAATTCGCTTATATTACCTTGAATATGTTTACATACATTTACGTTCTTATAAGGTAAACTATGATTATGAAAATATCGACATTTAGTTCTTTTGTTTATACCAAACTGTATAAAATGTTGTTTAGAATTTGGCAACACACACTGACCGTTTACATTAATAGGAACTGATAAATATTTTTCCTTGGATATTTTACTTTGAAAAAAATCGTTTGTGTGATTGCCTTCACTAAAAGATACCACTAACATCAAACCCGTCTTATATCCTGGACTACCGCTAAATTCTAATACCTGTTCGTCTGTTTTATTTCCTAATAAAAATTTTACATTTATTCTTTGCGTCATAAACATTAAAGCAGTTGAGATATTTCGAATATGTAATATAACAGACACATTTGCTATTTTAGAATCATAGTAGTAAAACTTATAATCCACAGTTAATGCAATATTTGTACAAGTATGCTCATTACATAATGGGTCATGTTTTTTTTTGTTATAAAATACACAATCCGTAGCATCACATACAAAAATAGTCCAATTTGTGCAAAGTAGATTGGTACAGTTCTGGAAAAAAAATTTGTTTATTTATTATCATTAGATAGTAAAAATATAACAAGTAGGTATATGATAATAATAATACCAAAGTAGTACTGTTAGCTGTCACGTTCGTAGCACTTATAATGGTAGAGTCTTGGACAGTCTTTAAAATCCGAAACATTTCCAGGCTTCTATATTTGACAATACAATTAATCACTTCATCTTTCAAAAATATAATGGGCTTTCTACCAGCACAATATTTATTTACAGTAGGAGTTGGCATGTCTGTAGAAATGATTAACATTAAATTATGTATTGTATTTTTCTTTTTGTAATCTCGTCCTATTATTACCTTATGTATAAACAAAATATTCGGATAGAGGCGGCTGCGATTTCACACGATCCACCTCTCTTCCCATTAACGCGTCGATTGATATAGCAATAGTATCGCAGAACGGTGAGTGGAGTTATGATAATTAGTATATATAGGTACGTAGTCGCTGTAATTAAAGTCTGTTGAACGAATTTAGATTTCCCACAATGTCCTTTGCAAGATTATTAAAAGACTTGATGGCTGATTCCTTGTTTTAATAATTCTAAAAGATTGAATGATGAAACCCGAAGGATTTCGTAGAGTATTAAATGATCCAATCTCTTCGAATCAAATCTGGGGCAGTCCCGAAGCAGATGTTCAAAAGTTTGCAAAGATGTATGTATTATCGCAAGGGCAGGTATTGCTATCAATGATTTTAATGCTATTGAGAAAGTGTTTACAATACCTACCCATGTCCCATTACAATTTGACCCTAATCAATGTACACAATTTTGTAATATCCTCCAATTTACCCTGAGGGGAGTTTTCATACCTAGCCTACCAAACTCGATGATGCACGACGCGGATTCTAAGTTTAACAGGAAGAAAGCGTAGGCAGGCGCAGAATGTAGTGCTGCAGCATGTTTTGTTGCGACAGCAACAGCCTCGTTTCCGGCCGTGTCGGCATGGCTTCTAATCCAGGACATGTCAAATATGTAAGGGGAGTTCGTGTGTGTTTTGGAAACTAACGGGTGGATGTTGCTCCGACCACACAGCGCTTCTATGGCCGTCTAAGAATCATAGAATAAGGTGAGGTGTAAATGAGGGTGATTGATCATAGTTAGCCAAAGAATCTACCATCAGTGTAGATATTGAGAGTCGTCTGGGAATGATTGAAAGGTGTATTTTTACAATTTGAAGGATTGTAATTTTAATTATTTTATTGTTATTGTAATCCACAATTCTATTATATTAAAGTGCATCATATAAGAATTGATACATAGATACATTTAGATAGATACGGGTGAAAAATTATCTACGATCTACTTTAGGTCAAGAAAAGCTAAACGTCTTAGCTCTTTTATGCATGGAGTCCGAACTAATAAACAAGATTTCATATGACGATATGCTTAATTGATGATTTTGCGTATTTAAAATCTCGCAAAAAGGTAGGTAATGTAAAACTTTCATAACTTAATTGATTTCATTGCCATCATAAAACTGATTGTTAACATATAATTTAATAGGGATATTGTTCGTATTGTTTTTAATTATTTATTTTATAAGAACTGGCTATACTGTGAGCCTTAGGGCCCTGGAGCCTCTGACGCACAGAACATTTACTACCGGGGGCTCTGACGGCTTTTACAGCTTCAGCGGACTTATATTGTTTTTAAAATGAAAGTGCAATAAAAATATTTAACAACGTTTATCGAATGTAGGTACGTTATTTTGTGTAGGTAAGCTGTTTTCATATTGTGTAAATAGTTTTAAGGCATATCTTATCCCAATTTATAAGTAGTACATGATTGAACTTTTCTTAGCTCAGAAATATACCCAAATACTATTTCTTGTGTAAACTTTACGAAATCGTGAGTTACAAGAATAATCTAAGAACTAACACAACGATACCCTATTTCATAATTGTTTAACGGGAAAATCTGATGTAATGATGACGATAGAGCACAAATAATAAAACTGCAATTTTATTGACAAATAAAATGTAATTAATGTGATTGTAAACTAGAGTATTGAATTGCAGAGGTTAGTAGGGGCAGCAAAAATTGAATAGCCTACCGCCGGCATAAGGACTGACTTAGATGCTTCTAAATTTGAGTTTCCTCTCGTTTCCCTATAGATCCGGGGTTGATGGTACAATATGGAAAAAATCTTTAACGAGCAAAAAACCCGTCATGTGCAAATTTTGACTTACATTTAGAATATAGCATACTAAGAATATCTAACTCACTGAGTGACATATCAACGCACAACCCAAACCACTAGGGCTAGAACCGTGAAAATTTGCATGCTAGTGCCTTTTACACTGTAGGTGAGCACTAAGGAAGGATTTTTGGAAATTCAACCTCTACAGTGGTGAAAAAGGGGAAGAAAGTTTGTATGAAAATCCGCCATTTTTTAAGATCTATGAAAATTGGTATTTAGCAATACATCATTAATTAAAGTTTTTGTTAGTGAAATAAAAGAAATGACTGAAGTTAGCAAATATTGTCGATTACAAAAACTTGCCATAGTAGGCTATAACAACCTTCTACCTACTTAGCTTTAATCTAATCTAATTAGCTAAAATCTACTACTATTTCTATGATTCTGTTTTTTTGACACTAGATGGTAATGGATACAGAAAACAAAGGTATGAAAAATGTTAATACGATTCTAGTTCCAATAATCAATTAGTAAAGTTTTTATTAGGTAACTACTACAGTAGCGAGTTTAATGCCCAAGGTATTTATTTTCTTCGAGATAACCCGCATTATTTTGAAAAAAAAAATACCGTACAAATGATGCTTCCATTAAAACAAAAAAAAATATATATATCCATGTTAGCTACTAACCCATGCGATTAATTGATGTATTCTGAAGTAGCCAAACAGGATCTCCAATTTTATACTGCATTATCGAGAAGTCTTTCATATATTTGGGATTTTGTCTTTGCTGCCATTTTAAGTATTGATCATCTGCAGCTATATCATCATACTAAAATTAATTTATAATATTAAATTAGCTGTACTTCATGTATGTTTATCGATTAAATTTAATAATTACAGGTACATACATCATGTTTAATAATATTTCTTGTGTTCAGGCAAATTAGTCTTTACAATACAAAACATGTTGTCCAAAATGATTTCACGCCTTTTACCGCTAAGCAGTAAATGTGACAAACAAAAATCACCAATTTCATTTGATTTTGTTTGATCGTGAGAATTCATACAGTTAAACATTTTTTTAAGTGAGTTATCGCAATCTGAATCGCAACAACAGTTGATATCACAAACCTCGTACTGTAATAAAAATTGCAAACACTGTTAATTATTACTTATGTGAAAATAACGTACCTAATCATAATTTAACTCACCAATAAATTACAGTTACAATCGAAATTATAATATTTTGTTGATGGGGTCTTATCTGATTGATTCGTTTCATTTTTATTGACAAATAATGTCACCTCGGTGACATCAAACCCAATGCTCGTGTATTCAGAATCGGTTGTAAAAACATCTTCCGTAATAGAGGTATTTTCATACAAAAATATGTCGACAATTGTGCTTGTTGTATCGCTACTAGGCTGCTGCTTATCAGACAATGATGTGTTTCTATAAATCTTCTTATCGACATCATTTTTGTTCACATCATTGTTTTTTGGTGAATGGTAATACAGTGCATGTGGCACAAATCGCAAATCTTTTATTATATTAGTGAGTCGTGGCTTCGGGCTAGTTAAATTGAGGTCGACACCCTTATTTTCATTATCTTGTAGATAATCCATAACACTAAATTGAATGAATATTGACAAAAGGGTGAAACTAAAGTATGTTAGAACCTTCATGTTTTCACTTATACTCTACACCAAACTGACTAAAATTCCTTAATATTAAATTTATTTGTAAATTAATACATCCCTTGGACTGAGTGTTTAGTTTAAACCTGTAAAAGAATGTAATATTTGAGAACTATATGTAGGTACCTACCTCCCTACTACCAAATAATCAGATTTTTGATATCCTTTAAATTTAAACTTTAGTAGCCTTAGCGAAATAATTCAAATATATATTAACTCTTACCGTACTTAGGACCACCAATACCTATGTATTCCTGTTGTCTATAAACTTTTTCAATATCTACATCTTACACATAAAGGTTTTTGATTAATGTTTACCTATCCAAAATTATCAATTATTGTCATAAATTACTAATTATACGTTGGGTTATGAAAAATGTAATATCTATATCTATCTAGAGATCTGTGGTCTTACCTATCAGTACCTAAATTAATAATATCTGTTTGTATAATTTGAGGAGATCCGCCAAGAAAATATTGACGAATTCTATCAGTCAATGTATTTGCCACAGGAGTCCAACAAGGCACTTTTATGTTGTGGTGTCCTGGGACAGCAGGCAGACAGCAATAACCATATCCTACAATCCAAGATCGTCCAATTGTATCTAAACAGCTCACTTGCAAATTTAATTTTGGCCAACCTAAAATGGTAAACATACTTTCGTGAAAGACCTAGTGACTGAGTGGGTAAGATCGAAGGTAGGGGAGAGAAGGGTAATGGGGTCAGCGGGTAATGGTAGTCAGTACAATAATTTTTTTTTATTTTTTTTATTTTATTTTAATATTTTAAGAAAACTTACAGCTAAGTACTTATTTAAGTTACATGTATAAATTAATGAAGGCCATTTACAAGTTCTCACATATAATTATGTACTTATATATAAAAAAAAAAAAAAGTAGACGGAAGAACACAAAAATATTAACAAAAGAAATAAGAATTCAAAAGAGCTTTCAACTTCTGCACAGTTGTATTAAATATATCAATGTCTAAATCACTAACTAATTTATTCATACTGCTGCTTACTCGAATGAAATAGGAATTTTGTCTGTAGGTAGTTCTAACTATAGGACTATAAAGTATGTTAGGGTTTCTAAAAGATGCTGCCGGTACACGTAGGTTAATTTTGCTCAGTATCTCCGAACAGTCAACTAGGCCATTGAGTATACACAAAAGATAAGAAAACTAAAGGCGTTAACAAGTGTATATGGAGCAAAATGATCGGCCATACTACACCGTGCTCTTGCCTCATCACCGGTTTAATTAGCACGTGACGTTTGGACGAAAAGTATGCATTGTTGATTGCCGCGATTTCATTGTAATTTTTCTTGTGTAGGACATAAGAGGTCAGATATTTATTTCGATCTTTTTTTTTAAATATAATATTTTATTTATAAATTGGCTTATTTTCACAAAAATTGTATAAGATATGTCCCATAACTTTCATTAAAATTTTTAAACATTGTTCTTTAAAGAAATCTGTGGTTGATTTTTAACAATATTATCTAATAATCCTGCACAGAAACAAAGTTTCAATACTATTTTTTTTTAATATTGATAGAAGGTACCTTCCCGTATTAGTGTATATCTATGATACCAGCTGTCGCTTTGTCCCACTACCAATTTTAGTAAAATAATGTAAGATTTAATTTATTTCGTAATTTTTTTATACTAATGTTTTTTTTTCGAAAGTATGGTAGTTAAATATTTACCCTTAAATTACAGAAACAGTTTTATACGAAAAATATTCTTGACAAGGACAAATTATCTAAAGTGGAAAATTAATTTCAGATATCTCAACTTTAACAAAATACTCATAATAAGACTACCATTTATGAATAGTTTTTATGATTAGGAACACTACCAATGCTTTTGAAACGTCTTGTATGTTTGATTCGTCCATTTTGACAGCGACCGAGTGAACTTTATTAGGCAACTTATCAGCGGTCTGATTTTAATTTTCCGCAACCGAAACCACTATCGAAATTAGAAGGTAATTTTTTGTAAATTATTTTAATAACTTTTTACTATTCTAGTGGACCCAATTGATATTAAACTTGTTGGTTTGATTTGTAAATACAAAATGATAAAAACTAAATTGAAAAGAGCCTAAAGCTTTAATTAAAACACAGGTTACGTAGAAATGTAACTAAAAAGTATCGGAATGGAAATCAAGTAGAATGGATATATACATTGTATAAAATAGATATTTAATAAAATATATATTAATAACATAATATCATTCTAAATTTCTATTATATAAAATTTATACTTATTATATATATATATATATATTGTTACTTATAAGATAGAATTTAATATCACATCTAATTTTTCTTGTTAATCTACCATAGTTTTAAGAATTCTATTCCGTTAAAGGAACAGTCCATTCTGTGACTGTTTAGAGCAAAGCGCATTAGAATTGAATTTATTTAATTTAAGTGTGTATTAATTTGTTTAATATAATTTAAAAAGAGTTAGCATGTTGTAACTTAATGAAGGAAAAAATAAATATAAAAAAATTGTTCCTTCTTTGTCCAAGGTGTAACGAACGTTCTGTAATACGTTAATTATTTATGTTTGCTACAGTTGATTTAACTTTTATCTATTTTGTATCCAAGTTTAAAATACGTTGTATTGATTATACCTATAACTTTTGATAAAGTCCACTGTATTTTCCTATTCTTACAACCGAAAACTATTTACGTTATGGAATGAAAAAGATTTTGTTCCCCAGATGTTATACATAAGTTAGAAAATGACCCATTTATGTAAACTACTAAACGACCTTGTTGTGAAACAATTTTAGTGAAATATTTAACGATTTATTTATTTTGATTATTTTTTGTATATTGTCAATTTTGGGGTAATTGGAGTCGGTTGACTTCTAATGAATATAAAAAGAAAGTATTTGGATAGAAATTGAAAGTTGATTGGTAAATAATTAGTTATAGTAATAAAAATGCGTTCTGTAATAAGCCTCAGATAAATTACCCCTTTTCCCCTATTATAATGCAATGTCTGCAGATACAAATCTGTCCAAATCTATATTAAACTAAAAAGTGTTTGTTTGCCTATATGCTTTCCTAAACTATTGATCCGATTGCGATGAATCTGGCGAGTTGTAGTGCGCACGCCCGTGCAGAATTTCTGAATTAGTTTAACCGTTGTACAACAGGTGACGCGCGAGTCGTTTCAACTTATTGCATTAAAATGAAGACAACGTCAACGAAGTCGCGAAATGCTTGCTATATGTAGAACATAAAATCTAACAATCTCAACTATTAACTTCGAGAAATACTCTTATAGTTTCCTATATACCTACACGTAGGTTTTTATAATTATATAGCTACAACTAGTTGTCCTCGCAGATTTTGTTGTTTTTTCCAAAGTCAATAACTCGACCACGGCGTTACCTATCCCTATTTACCCCGGGACCATAACGAATAAATTAAAATAAGAATTACGTATATCCATCGTTCGCATCGTGAGTTATGGTCCTAAGTTAAAAAAATAACTATAGAAAATAAATCTGTTTTCCGAAAATTTCCTTAAAACTTTTCTTTCCCTAAAAACCTTATTGGGACTATTAGTTACATTAAAGTGACCAAATTGGTCCAGCCGTTCTCAAGTGGTGCGCTTACCAACGAACAGCAGGGCCTAAGAAGAACAATGGTAGTAACAGAAAAAAATTGATATAATATATATTACCATGAATCCCTTTAGTTATATAGAGAGCATCAAGTGGTTGTGCCCATATTACAGACCCATTATAATCTGCTTTACCAGTTACTGTCTGACCTTCAGGATAACCTGATATTAAAGTCCAGTTTGGTCCTAAAACAAAGAAGATTATACTATTGACATAAATGATATCCCAGAAACCAGAGATTCAAATAGGTAGTTCCTACACCTACAACCATGGAAATGTTTAAGAAACGCAAATACCGTGTTTATTATCATTTCTAGAGTAACATAACGGATTAAAGTTCTTAAATTCATAGACATTTTTTACTATATACCTAATTCAGTTTCAGTTATGAGATGCAATGAGGAGTAAATACTGTCAAACAAGTCTTCCGAGTCTTGCAAGCGAGCGAGAAATCGTTTCCTAAGTCAATAAAAATGCATTAACGCGGCAAAGATGCTGGTACCTAAACACTAGTTATATTAATAAGCATGCAAGATGAAATTACTGGTAACAATAAAAAGTCTTTCTTGGATTTTACGTAAAATAATAATATGAGATTTATTGAGCACGTTCCTATCAATATCTATCTTTACATACCACTTTGTTTTATGTGCATGACTACGAGAGGTACGTGAACTGCAATGACTATATAAAATTATAATAAATGTTTCCATGAGATGTAAGTATTACTCTTACCAGCTTGAAATGAAAATCTACAAAATAGGGAAAATTTCTCTTCAAAGTCTGTCGTATTTAAAACTTGTCCCAAAATTTGCAACTCAGCCATGGAATAAAATATTTAATAATATATTTGTAGCATTATTATCTATAGCAAACATATTAAATAAATTCCATTACAAGCAAAATAATTATTATCAGAAAGGCCGGTTTACAGAGTACAGAATAAAGAAATTAACCACAAGACGATTTACTGTTGTTATTGTGCATATGGTAACCATGGAAACGAATATTACAGATTATACACTAATTTAATAACCATTGAGGTTCTCGTTGCTAATGGAAGTTTTGGATTGGGCCTATTTTTATATTAAAACTGATTTACATTATTTATTAAATCAATGTTAAAATTAGATATGATATTCGGGTCTTAACAAGGCAAACGGCTTTCATTCAAAAATGAACGAACGCTTGGTTGTGAAATTCGAGTATCCTATTGATGTTTTGCTAGGAAACTAGGAGTATAGATACAGGTCAAAGGTTCGGCAACGCGCATGTGACACTTCTTTCTTCTTCTATAATCGTCCATGGGCTGTAGTGATCGCTTATCATCAGGCGTGCCTACCGTAAGACGTTTGCCACTATATAATAGTGATGTGACTATAGTAATCTCTTTCATATCGTCATTCACTCTATAATAACCAACAAAACAGAACGATTTGAAGCAATGATGGCTCAGTTGGTAGCGTGTACAGACTCCGCGTTGATCAACTTTACTTCGAGTCCCTGCAATGAGTCTGAGCATCCGGTGAAGGAAAACATCGTAATGAAACCATAGCATGGTGGTAGGGCATTTTCTAATGCCCGTTGGCTAACTACCCTTAAGTTGAAAACCTGTCGCCAAAGAACAATATTATAGGTGTGTTGCGGGAGCTGCACCTGAGAGCCAGTCTTCCACTAGGCTTAGCGTGCTAACATCTTGGGCCACATTGTCGCTTAAGATCAGGTCATAAAAATAAAAAACACCATACCTACATATTTTACCTTTTAAAAGCAAAGGTCATAGCATCCTAAGTACAGTGATAATTAGTTAGTTGTACCGTTCTTTAAAAATAGTGCAATCCATGTAGTGAATTTTAATATCGTTATGTAGATGCAGTGAGTTATCAATTTATCAAAATAAAGCAGTTGATATTACAAAAAATTTAAAAACGAATTTTCGTTTTTGTATTTGAGATTTAAAAACAGACAAACAATTTTATGTACCTATAATGTAATCAAAATACATACTCTAAATATCATTATATTAACTTTTTTATAGTAAGTAGCACAGTAATGTAACGGTTCTATGTCCGATGGTCAACCACCACGAGAATGACAATGCATCGACGGTCGCTGTTATCATGCCACCTTGCAAGCCTCTGGACTAGGTAGATATTCCCGAAACGCGACAGATTAAAAGAGAATCTCAATTTATGATGATGGGTTACACCTCCCTACCACCCTCCTAATAACCACTAATCTTATTTTAATATAACAATTCACCGTTTGAGTTAGAATGAGCTCGTGAAAGTATACGCACAAATACAGAGTGAAGCTGAAGCACTTTGGCTAATTTATGTATTCATTTCAGGTTCTAAAATGAAGGTATATTTATAAATCAATACAGAAACTATTATACAAAATCAAACGTTTAATTATCATTGTAACAATTCAAGTAATTTTAATATCACATCACAAGTAAGGCTGCCATCCAGGGAAAAGCCGGCACAAATTGGCAGGATCCGTAGCTGTTTGAAGTAGTCGTGCAACTTGTCCGGCAACTGCAACGCCGCCAGCCAATCCACCTTCTGTACCACTCAGCTTACTGCTTACTGTTAGTAATGCTCGCTTAGCGAGACCACTATCACTACTCATGGTACCTGTCACGATAATTTAAACATTAAATCATATTTGTAGAAAAAAAACACGTGAATTTAGAAGCTTTGTTCATAGAGACAATAATTTATTTTAAATTTCATATTGTTACGACCGCTGGAAAAATCTATGACCGCGTTGTTTCGCGGTAGGTGATGATGCGGGAAAATTTATTTTCTACATTTAGGTTAGGCATGATCGTTTTTAATAAGTTTTATCGAATCATCGGATTTTGAGCTTGAAAACTTGGATGTTTTTTTTACAACGATATTAGGAAGAAAAACATTGAAAATAGATATTTTCTTTTTAATATCTATATAATAAATAACAACATTTGTGTGTTGTAAATGGAGTCTGTGGATCTGTGCTTAAGCAAAGTATTAATGGAAACACATGTTTTTCAAAACAAGATTGTGAACACTAAAACAAAAAACAATGGTTGTCAATACGATAACTCGTCCGTGATTTAGGTCTACTATCAAACCGTAAAGAAATATATGAATTTGCATCAAAATATCAACAAACCACCACTTCATCATGCCCACGAGGCACTGTACCTTTCTATCAGTTTATCTATACACAACTCGTCTAAAAATAAGCCTGGAATTTAAAACTGGAACACAATTTAATTTAGCAACCTAAGAGAAACCCGACAATTGTACCGGCAAGTTCAATAACTTATAAAGGAATAAATATTTCTGCTTCCATAAATAAGCATTGATTTTTGACTACATTTGTAACAATATTCAATAAAATCAACTAATATCTGTTGTCATTCAATCACGGGATGCGTAATTTTACGTTTCAAAGAAATCTATGAATTATTCTTTGAAATAGGTTACGGAACAGAATGATTGTTCCGAAACCTGAATCTAATACGTAGTGCATTCAAAGATATGGATAATTTACATCCGCAAAAAAAAAGTTACTATTGAAGAGTTACAAAGATGTTATGGACATTTACAATCCTTATTTGTATTCCTGGTGTTTGTTCCGAGTTGGGGAGCAGTTGTTAAAGTCCACGTGTACAACGGATCACAGAGTAGTACTTCCAATATCGTCAGTAAAATTTCGTGGTTGTCGTGAAGTAGCTGCATAGTTTTCTCGCAAGATCTAAAATGAGATATAAACTTAGCGACACATTTTTCTAAGTACCTATATTTATGATACACGTTAAACGAATTAGGATAGTTTTGGATACGACGTATACTCCTTCAAACATCTTGAACGTAACATATAAGGTCGTTTCATAAAACTAAATAATACATTGACTTAAATTTAAGGATTAACAACGTTTAAAAATTGCCACTCATTCATTCCTCTACATTATAAAAGATAAAAAGCGATCGATCCATGAATTCCATGATGAATTGTCGTAGGATTACCATTTTTTTAACAGAGAATAATAATTTTTTGCTGTTACACTACTTTGTACAATAAAAGACGTAAAAAGTAAGTAGGTACCACCACCTCGTAAAAATTGAGAAATGGGAATTTTTTTCTTCGTGCATGTTTTTCCATAACCAAAATTACCTACTCTTCCAAGTTGTGTTTGCCTTTAACGAGCAAGCAAATTTACTACAAACAATTTATATTTTATCGTGCAACAGTCAGACAAAAGAAATTAATAATAAATCTGGGGTAATACAAAAAAGTTTCAGTTACCTTCTAAATATACCTTCAACACCACTAGATCCAAAACCAGCAACTATATCCTGCGTCAAACGAAACGGCACCGTCTCAGGCGTCAGTAAAGTTTTACCTTGGTCAAACGCAATTCCTAAAAAAATATCAAAATCCTTAACGAGCATGAATAAAATTAATATAATATAGATAACAAACATAAAAATCTACATAAATATTTAGAAGAATTACAGTTTATAAACTTTTTTATTCTTATTCAAAACTCCAGGATAATCTATTTTTTTAAATAAATAATAGCACGGGAAAGTGACGGCATTGTACTTGATGGTAAGTACAGTACAATCCAAAAATAACGCCGACCACCGATAGATCATCATTTTGGGCCTGCACGGCTTTGGGCAACTCGATATACACCAGTGGCTGATACCGAAACGTGACAGAGTCACTATGACTGGTTTATCATCAGTCGGATACAGGTACTAACACCACGCTTGGCTTAAATGGCTTAAAATATATAAACTCCCGCGAGCCGCGGTTGACAGCGTCATAAAATAAAACAGTAATAATTATGCCGTACTGCGTAGTTAACCAGTTTAAAAACACTTCAGTCAATCTTAAAAAGAATACTGGACTATCATTTAATAGGTAATTATTAGAAATACAATACATTTCTTTTTAAGTATAACAATGTCAATACATCAACAAACTAGATTGACAGCGATGTCATTTCATAATTACTGCACATGTGCTTATAAAAATCAACAAACTGGTTGATATGGCAGCCGATATCATATCACCATTATCGCGCATGCGCATTTTGTGTTCCCATATTTTATTCATAAAACTTTCATGCCCCATTTTCTACCCTTACATTTTTAATTTCGACACTAAAAGTACCCTATGTCGTTTCCCAAGGTCCAATCTATCTCTATACCAAAATTCATCAAAATTGGTTCAGCTGTCTAGGCGTGAAAACGTAACAGACAGACAGACACGACAGACTTACTATCGTATTTATAATATTGGTATAGATAGATTATCGAGTCCTACCACCCAGAAATTTCGTAAGGTTATTATAATATTTATAAAACGGATTTTACCAAAATCAATGTGTACAACTTCACCCGTCCTCTTGTCAATCAATATATTGTGCACATGCCTATCGCCTAACCCCAGGATATATCCAACCATAGACGTAGTAGCAACACTGCAATAATTATATAAATATCAATTTAAGCACATAAAAATCATAACGAAAAAAATTGTTTTGTTCAATACCTTTTCGTATAAGCCAATCGTCTCTCATACCACGACACAGGATTGAGATAATGTTCTGTAAAGAAATAATGAAATACCGGTTTCAAATGTGTCAGTATCGTCAAGAAAACGCTTAATTTTTCCTTGTTACTTTTTCTTCTTTCATGACATTCAGTGATTTTCTTTCGAGCGGCTATACAAGAGATGTCCTAAAAGATTTAAAAAATACTGAAGGGAAAACTCTCATTTACAACTAACTAAAGATGCCTGCGACACGAGATAACGAAGGGGCTCCATATCATTTCTTATTAATAAATAATTTTTGAATTGGCACATGAAGGTGTACTGCGAATAAATGGTAAGACATTGTAACAAAACTATGAAGTTACTTGCTTATTAAGCTAACGTGCTAAGTTATTAATCACATAACATCGTGTGTGACTACTCAAATAAGAATACTTCTACCGCGCCTAAATACGAGTACTTACAAGTATACGTAACCATTTTTTTAACCGAACTACATAAAAAATCATTGGATATGTTACATAGTTAGAAATAAGTTCACAAAGAGGTGTTGAGAGGAACAGAGAACCAGTAATACCGGAATTATTTTTATATTATTTCAGCAAAACGAGTGCACCACTGCTTCTGATAGTAAGTACAGTAAATGAATAAATATCTGACATAGAGAAACGATTAAATGCGAGTGCATTAGGGCCTGCAAATGCTACTACAGAAGCCTCCAGTTAATTAATCATATTACGCACAGCTCAAAGTATCCTCCTAGTGTAAATTTGTTCACGCTTTAGTTATATTTTTAAAATATGATAGGAATTCTAATTACCTGTGGACGGTAACGTGCATGGGCGCCAGAATTTCCTACTCCGATCAAGTAAGTGCCTAGAGGTATCGTACCAACGCACCATTCTAGCACACCCGATTGACGGGACATGGGAACAACCTATAAAAAAAAAATGTGAAGTCATACACTACATTTAGTGAATTTAGCTTGATACTTGACAAGTATGTAGAATTACCCTGTAAGTTCGAATCCGAAGTTTGTTTCTACTAGTAACAGGATTCTTCTCAAGAAGATTGTTAACAATGTTAAATACTTGCTGCATTACAGCGTCTTGCCGTAAGTCATCTTCTCCCTTAAAAGATAAAATGTCAAGAAACGTACAATACAATTAATATAATTTCGATAAAAATGTGAATCATACAGCCGGCTACACCGTATGTATAAAATTGCACGAGCAGCACCAAGCACATGATAAAAATAAGTTTTCTTAAAAAAGGAGACGTGGGTACCCATATTACGTATAATAAGGGTCTTCCAATTAAAGGTTTCATTTAGATATGTGTAAAGAAACGAGTATTTTTAAGCGAAATCATCGAATGTTTATTTAATTATAAAGTGGAGAGTATGCATTTAATAATATAAAACCATATCAGTCAAATGGACGCTAATTCCATCTTTGAGGCCTTGAATCAATTGTGGGCAATTGGCATAGACCTTATCTTCTCGTAGCCCCAAAGAAAAAAGTCTAAAGGTGTTAAATCACAAGATCTCGATGGCCAATTGTGATCGCCTCTTCGAGAAATCACACAGTCAGGAAATCTTTTCACACATGAGAGCGATGGTATCGTTGCTTAAGTGGAACGTAGCGCCGTCTTGTTGAAAATAAACTTCGTCCACATCAGTACCTTCCAATCCCGGCCATACAAAATCATTAATCATCATTCGATAACGCAATCGATTCACCGTACTAGTTGCTCCAGCCTCATTTTCGAAAAAGTAAGGTCCAATGACCCCACCAACCCAAAAACCGCACCAAACAGTCACACGTTGAGGATGGAGAAGCTTTTCAAAAATAATTCTTGGGTCTTCCGAGCCACAAATGCGACAATTCTGCTTGTTAACGTAGTCTCCAAAGTGAATATGAACTATGAATATGGGTGAAGATGATTCTTCGATCAACCCAATCAACAAAGACACGACGTTGTTGACGATCGGTAGGCGTGAGTTCTTGTGTTAACTGAACTTTAAAGCCTTGAGATCTAAGTCTTTATACATAATACGTTGCAATTTCGTTTGTGGAATGCCCAATTCCAAAGATTGACGACAAATAGACAAACCTGGGTTTTCCTCAACACTATAGGCAACAACATGAATATTCTCATTGTTCTTGAGCGCAACAGCTCAAATTTTTCCACCAGTTTCACAATTGCTGGTCGAGAAGGTGTTCCACGACAACCCAAAAACGTATTAGTTTTTCGAAGAGTTGTTGAAACGCTTGTTCCATTTTTATTAATGGCGTAGTTTTTACTTGTCATTTGTCAAATAGTTACAGATTAACTCATGACAACTGTTAAAATGGCAAGCTATTAAAAATGAAACCTCTTATTGGAAGACCCCATACAATGTATATCTGTCTTTCTCCTTCTCTCTACGTATCATTCTTTTCTATCACGTAACGAAATGTGCCGAAACGTGACTACTCCTTGAAATTTTATTCTCAATTCCTGTCCAATCATTGAATCGCCGGCTAAGAAGTTTCACTTCAAAAATATAAGATTTGTACTAAAATGGCGTGGCGCACAATTCAAGTATATGACAATATTATCAGTTCATATCCATTCTCGAGAATAAGACGACCTTTACCAGCTGTGAGTTTGCTACTTACACCCCAGATAGCTCTACAAAAATATTTATTACTGTGGTAATGAATAAACACAAAACAATAATATGTCAAATTATGTAATAGTCCAATTTAGGTACAAATAAAAAGACAACTGATAAATTAATGAAAGTAAGAATCCTCTTTCATCGTTAACTAAATATTGTCGTATTCAAATATCTTTGCGATTAACAATACAGAACAATACAAATTTAACATTATTGCTAAATCAACAAATACTCGTATGTACATACAGTAGGTAATTCAAAATCTACACATACATTAACTGTATAACACGAAAAAATGATAAGAGACACTTTTATAAATTATTTGTTTTAGAGCTTTAAACAAAATTCAATAATAAAAAACATATAAAGAATAATAAAACTTAGGGGTAAAACGAAGTCCGTGATTTTATTTCAAAAAGTATATATTTTATGAGTCCAACTCAAATATGTCGATGCCCTAATTAGATTTTATGAACTTTGTTAATAAAAGTTACTTATATACATCACTTATATTTATTATAATAAGTATATGGATATTTTAAATAATATAATTTGTACCTTAATTAAAAGAATTCGTTTCTTGCCAGCCGTATCAGTACAGGTTATTTTCTTTGGACAATTTATACCTCCAACAAGTTCAAAATAATTCTCGAAACTATACAGACCTGTAAGTAGTATTTACATGATATATGTTCCAGTACAAAATGTATGTAACGTCCATTGAAATTATTTTCAATGTTCATATTATAATAAATCTATTTCCCTTTGTTTCCCCAATTAATGTACTATATATTGGTATATCTAAGTGAATATAGTTCAGGAAGAATTAATAGAAAGCGAACACTAACTATTCATAAATATGTTATTACCGATTTGCCGGACAATAAGTTCAGAAATAATGTAAAGGAAAGATTTTTGTCGAAAGAGTATTATAAATTTACGATGAATATTTTCCGAACCAGTGGTAGTGTTTTGTATTTTTAATTTTGATTTTTTTTCTCGCTCATCAATACTGTAAATGAAACTGTCACTATAATTTTTATTTTTAGGTGAAGTTTTATTGAAACTAACTTTTAACTTTAATTTTAACTAACTAACTAGGATTAGGTTAATAAGAATCAGGTAGGTATTAAATTTAGGTAGGTCAATAAAAATAGTATACTGACCGGGCAAATTAGGATATTTGTTGTCTTTGCTGATGGGTAAAGTAACTGTAGGTACACATATGGCATCCAAATTATTCAATTTATGTATTAGCTCGGCTCTCGGTATGTTTTGTTTCGAGTCTTTAATCGTCGGTTTATAGTTCGCCAAACTGATGATAGCTATCAATAAAATAACTTATAATAACGCTGTTTATTCAAATATATTTATCAATAATACTACAGTCAAAGTTCATGGAATAACTACTTACTTCTAGTTTCATATTGTCTGGAACTAATGCACTCCCTAATTACGTTTTTCGCAAGAGCGAAAAGATAGATGAAACCACTAAATTTATACTTCGAAATGGCAAATTCATATATTACATAATCATATAAACATAATCGGAATCTGCCATTTCAAAGTAGATATTTTGCTCTTGCGAAATACGTAATTAGGAGGCAAAGGGAATGCCCATTTTTGGCCCACAATGAACAAGAATTTACATTTACTGAAGAAAAACCTTGTAATTTAGTTTTTTGGTAATGTTCGTTTACCTTAAAAAGACGATCATTATGTACCTGTTTATGTTTTCGGTGCTATTTTTATATTTAAGTTTTAAGGTAATTGTAATTTAAAAAGTGGTAGGTACTTACTTGATAATAAATAAAAACTGATTTATCATAAAAACCCCAATTTTTTTCTAAACCAACTCCTTAGGTAATTCAATAGGAAAATTGTATATTATTATTATGTCCATACATTTTTATATGTGTTCACCTAGGGCCAAAATTTCAATGAAAAGTGGAAATTCCCCTTTGTGTTAGTGGACGCCCACGAAATAAATCATGAATGTAAATGAAGTAACTAATAGGCCATACTTGTAATATAATTAAATAATATATTTACCAATGTTTAACAAATATTATTAAGTTACTAGATTGATTTGTTGCAATGTGGTTGCAATACATTGCTTTGAAAAGATATAAGAAAACCCATTTCTGTCGAAAAGTAGCAGTGCTATAATTACTGTGTTCTGGTCAAAAGGTTTTCTGACTGGCGACAAGACTGCTGTCCTACTTGAACTTGATTATAAGTAGTAAGAGGCTGCAGTGACTACTTAACATCAGATACACTGAAGGCTTGTTTGCTACTACATAGCAACAACAAAGTATACGAGCAGTGGTGAGCAGTTATATGTCGAGTCGATTAGAGAGGGTGACTTGTTATGTTATAACACGATTTTTATTGAATATTTTAAGGTTAAGGTATTTCAGTACATTGGGGCAACATACATTACAAACAGGGTAACGTTAACCACTTTGCTTAATCGTCTATAGCCCCGGGGCACAAGGCTTCTTGGGGCAACAAATTAATCTTTTCAAGAAAAAAGCTTGCTCTGAATGAAATAGAAAATAATATATGTATGGCATATCTTTGGAAGAAGGGCGCATTATTATTAGTCCCCTCACGGGCGCTGAATATCTTCGGATTTGCCACATTAAATAATAGTAAAATAATGTTTTCGAAAAAAAAATTTCAGACTATGATAAAACTCACCATTACACATTTTGTCCATTTGCGATATAATGAGACTTAAATCCTTGTTCTGTTTTTCTATATCTTGTATGAGAGCATCAGCGGCTATGACACGAGGCTCTTGAATACGAGCTTTTGTTGGGCCGCCTCCCACTGTACTGCTGGCATTCATTATCACTTTATCTTTATCAGAATTTTTAAAACTAAATAATATGGGTAGCGTGTGGTGCGGGTGTTCTACTGCACATCTTTCTGAAAAAGTTTTTTTTTTAATATATAATGCGGACAGGTAATAATCTAGATTTAAAAACCTTCCACTGACAATGTAAACCTTTTTTTATACAACAAAGATGGCAAACAAGAATATGGACGATTTTGAACCCCCTATACCCCAAGGATCTTTAGAAACCGTACTCACCACAGGAACACTAGACAAAGTTATTTGGGTGCGATATCCTATGGTGAAGGTAGTCCGGCGACGACTCGTAGAGCAAAATTTCTAAAAAAAACTCTCTTCTAAATTCTTTTTCTTCTTAAAATGGTTCGACTTTCACTCCTATATCAATAGAATTAGTCATGTCGATAAACTACATTGAAATATTTTTCAATAATTCACTGTCACAATTAATAAGAATGATTCTCAAAAAAATCATATTTGAGTGGTAGTATAAAGAATATTTATACTTAATCTTCATTGATAGCGAGTGCCCGATACTCCAAGTCAAAACACTTTATAAGAGCCGGTAAGAAACTCGATCAATTTATTAGTGTAATTATTAATTAATAATTATACTTTCTTCACACTTGCACGTAAACTGTGCCACAATATGCAGGCATCTTGGGTGTAACTGTGATGTTTACTCAAACATGCACCGCGGTTGTTTTATGACGCAAACATTATTTCGAAGGTACTGAGAAGTATGTAGTTGCTTCGAGATATTTCTGGAACAGGATTTTCTCTCTTTTTAACCGGGTTGTAACAAGTCGTGACAATATCATTACGTTATTACAAACCTTATAATAAACCTTATGACAGTAAAACAGTCTGTGATGCATAATTATTTAAAAAAATATTTGAACTGGAGGCTATATAAAAACTTACTTATTATTTCCTTCAAATTCGTCAGAAATGAACTGGTCTGGGTGGTGAGGTGGGGTGCTAGTTGGGGCAGCACAGTTATAAATTTCCTGGATGGAATCGAGCTCAATGAATCTGCGTAGTTGTTACCCTGCTCATCTTCAAATTCAAATTCAGGGTTGTCAAGCCATAAAGATATAACTCTAAACACTGATAAGTTGTTTTCCTCACCGTGCTTTAGTGATAGTAAATAGTATCTGGAATTATATAAGAAACATTTTTTAATATATAATATCCATTATCCAGAGCTCTGAATATTTAATATTCATAAACATTGTGGTTTTGCATTTCGGCATGATTACTTTTCTAATACTGCTAATCAGCAGACTTTGGTTTCATTTACAACCAAACCAGACCAAAATAAAAACAAAAAAATAGAGACATATGAACTCAATGTAGACTATTGGTCTGATCCTTATTGATATGGTAGACAAGCACGAGCAAGTCAACTTTCGTTCTTAGAAAAATGATGATAAAGTTATCATTTTCAAGAACTTTTTCCCAAGTTATCTCCTTTAGGCGCGTTATGAAAAAATTATGAGTGATATTTTACGATATGCACAAAAATTCCAACAAAAATTTTTGTTGCTTCGTCAACCTCTTGTTTTATTGTGGTATAGATAGCACGCACGATGTTATGAATCAAACAACTCTCACCCCGCCAACGTCTGTCGCGCCAAACTTATCGTCCTATGTATTGAATTCGCTTTATCAGTTTTACAGTAATTACCTCATAGCCAACTGCAAAAAGGATTCCTTTTCTGCCTTGGTACTAGTAATTTCTGCCTCTTCCAGTTCTCTGAATCGATCATTTATATGTAAAGCTTTCCTTTCATCTCTGGAAAATATAGAGTTGTGTTGGTATTTTAAGAAGTACAATAATTCTGACTAATACTTGTAAAAGTGTAGACAATGTCAATCACACCTCACCTCGATAGATTTTGTTGAGTCGATCTTAGTGAAGATGTTGTACCTCTCAAACTTTCTAAACATTTCACTTTGTTTTCAAATATCGTTGAGTTCATATAAAGAACCACCTGTTAACAAACAATCAAGACTATATAACCGTTTTTTTTTTGTCTTCAATTCGATTGTTTGTACAACAACAACAAAAACAAGAATTTGTATATCTACAGATAAAGAAACACATTAACATAATACAAAAAAATAACTAAGCCTAACAATTTTGGGGACATATCGAGCAGTCAAAAGAGTATACTAATCGTCGTTCAGTTAGTAGCTCGGAGCAGGTGTCGCTGGCGTGACACAGTAGAGGCGGATCTGCATCAGCTTCCAAGCTGACAATAGACAAGAAACTGAGCGGGATCGGGACAAGTGGCGTGCTCTCCTTAGATAGTTAAAATTACTTCAGAAATTTTATTTTTCAACCGATTTTATTTGTACATAAATGTATGAAGTCATCTATGACGTTCGGACTATAATGTACGTTATTTTCAGAGCGTATATAAATAAAGCCTTTGCACCGGTGTGTATATATAAGCATATAGCACACAGATACATAATTGTCAAAAATATACACAAGTTTACCTGTTTATATTCACTATCAGCGAATTTTGCGATATCATAATAAACTTTCATTCTTGTCTCGGCGTGATCATTGTCCTTTAAGACATCCAGACTTTTCAATAAGTATTTATTTATTATATCTCTAGCGTTTTCATGTTTCGACTCGGCCATCCATAAACCGTATTGCCTAAAAAATTACACATCTAACTTATAATATTAAAAAGCTCAAGAAATTGTTTTTCTTTTGTTTGTTTGAACGCGCTGAACTCCAAAACTATCGATCACATTTGAAAAGTATTTTAAATTTTAAGTCTACTTATTGAAGAAGGTTTATAGGCTATTTAACTTCACTCTACGACCCTGAGAAGTGGAGCAGTATCGATGAACGTCAAGCAATCTGGCAAATTGTGGGAAAATACGGGAAGTGAACGGGTGCGTTGGGCGAGATGGTCGAATAAATTTAACGCGGGTGAAACTGTGGGGACACATCTAAACATTAAAAAAATTGTGATTGTAGTTTTCAGCTTAAAGTACCTACCAGAATAAAGCATTTCTTATGATTACCATATTACTGGCTATATTATTTTAATAATAAATAGTGTCTACAATTATAAGGCAGCATATATCGAATTAAAGCTGTACAAGTTAACTTAAGTTAACCTCGATCAGCCTAATATTTCGATTATAAACACATACATGTACGAGACATCTATATAAAAAAAAGTAACTTGAATTTGTATAATTTCTAAAGATAATAGAAAAAAGTTATATACCTCGAAGCCATTGCTCTCATAGTAAAGTTTGAGGATTCATGGTTTACTAAATTTCTAAGGAGAGAAAGTGCTATATCTTTGTGACCTTTAGCCCATGATATTTCACTCTCAACAAAGACAATTTCTTCTAAAGGTTTCGATTCCTTCATCAGAGCCAAAAGACGCTGAACCATGTGTATTCTATTATTGGATAATCCTAACCCTGCAAATGAAACCATTTTTAAACGAATAATGTTATACAAAAAAAAACAATAAAAAAAAAAACAAATAAACACTCACTGGCGTATTGTATTTGAAGGGAACGAATTTCGTTATTAAATTCTTTAAACGAATTTGATGCGTGTTCAAGCAACAGGATACGTTGGGATATCAAAGCCTCGAGGTGTTTGAAATCATTGTATGGTGGTAAATTTCCTATATGCCAGCTGTTAAGAACAGTTTTTATGGATGATTTACTAGATCTAACATAAAAATAATCTTCAATATCCACAAATAAACGCAGCTTGCTAACGACTGTGTAGACACTTTGGCAATTCTCCATATTAAGATTTTGACAAAGTTTATACGTTGCTCGTTTAGCACTATTCATGAGTTCAATCATTTTGTTTTCAGAATTTGTGTTTATTTGAGCATTGAGGCAGTCCTTAAGACAAGCATAGCGTAAAGCTTTTAACAATGAATGAGGATTAGTGTCTGTTTTTTCAAACTTTTCCTCTAAAGCTCTAACATCTACAAATCCGCTCCAATCACCTGCAATAATAAAAAATCATTATATTTTAATGATAATAAAACCGGACTTACCTAAAAGGAACCGTAATACCATGGCATATGAGTTGTAGCTTATTGTTTCACATATAAGTAAATAGAAGAAATGAGGCCACGAGAACCAGAGTGGCCTATCTACTTTCTTCGATAAATTTCACTAAAAGAGGCGCACCGGTACGCCCGAACAATAAGCTACGCCAACGATAACAGTACCGAGCGGGCCGCACAAGGAGAA
This sequence comes from Saturnia japonica, assembly GCA_033032175.1. Taxonomy (NCBI): domain Eukaryota; kingdom Metazoa; phylum Arthropoda; class Insecta; order Lepidoptera; family Saturniidae; genus Saturnia; species Saturnia japonica. Next base: position 12,673,137 of record CM065305.1, read on the forward strand.
CACAAGACGACGCCCAATTAACCCTAGGACTCGGTACTATAACGGCGACGATACGCACTACGGTAAGCAGAGAGCTGCAAACCAGTGTGCCCGAGTCGCAACTCACTACGTCCGACCAACTCTGTTCAAAATCGAACCTACCAAGCGTGAGGAGAGCGAAACACAATGACACACACGCAGTGAGGTGCCTACACGGAGGCGTGGCGCTGGCGTAGCTACGGAGAACGAAGTGGACTGGATCGCTGGCGGGTGAAAGATTTCTTGAAGACAAACAACACACGAACACCAAAATCAAGTCGATGTATTCTTCACAGAAGCAGGATTGCCGCTTTACAATAACTTCTTAATACTATCGAAGATCCAGTGCTTTGGAGGTATGTTGACACAGAGCTTCTTGAAAGACTTCAGAGTTAGTCTTTTTTCTTCATTAGCGTTTGACACTCTGCAACGCTATATTAATAGGTGTGTTGGAGTGCGACGGTATGATGGCGTCTATTCCTCTTTCGCTCTGACATTCCCTTATTTGGTAACAACAAGCGGGCATTACATTTTTTGGGGCGAATATTTTATTATTGTTATTACTTTTCCTACGAAACACTATTGCTATCCTTATCTACATTATTATTATTACATACAAAATTTACCTAATTTGCCAATATCTTATTAGATTCCTATTAAATCATCACGAAACCTATTCTAATCTATTTAGCACACTAATATCTAACTGAATAACCACAATATAATATTAAGGAACAGTAAACGGTGAAAATATCAAACACTAAACAATACAACGTAAAATAGCCTATAAATACGTTATGTACGAACTACTAACATTATAAATACGATAGAAACGTAATATAAGCTACACTGTTCTTATATATTCCAATATATTACACATAACTTGTATAAATCAAAGGTAACTTCGTAAATATCAGCTGGGTACATTATTACGCTATTCTCGCGAAATTATAAGTTATATTAATTTTTATTTACTCACACTACGTACCTAAACTCATCTTTAAACTAGAAACCCCAAATCAACGACTAATCAAATGTTAATACTTATTCTTTAAGCCTTGCAACTTGTACCTACACCTAAATATCATTATTATCTCCTAAACTATCAAGCCTAGACCTATGCGTCGCTATCATTACCTATATTCATAATCTAAAAATATGCTTTTAAAAAACCACAAGGGCCTAGAAAGTTATTTACGTGATACTAACATAGATAGATGGCAGCCTGAATTTAATAACTTTAGACTATTGCGGTTTTGTAAAAGCACATTTTTAGATAATGAATATGTTAATAGGAAAATTTATCGAGACAAGCAGATAGGCTACTCTGGTTCTCGTGGCCTCAAATATAAATTGTGTATACAAGAGTAAAGCGATAGCAGAAATCGTATAATATTGGCTTCAAAATCGAAATTCAAATTATATTTGGTACATCATGGCTCGTATAAAGGTAATAGTAGAAATCTACTATTTCGAAACCGAGATCTTATGATTTCTACAATAGCTTTGCTCTTACGAAATACGTAATTAGGAGCGGGTCTTTCAACGCGTTTGAAAAAGGCATTTCTACAGGTCGGCATGAGGGCGACGAATACCGATGGAATTTGTCACTATAGGTCGTCGTTGTTTCAGGACTTCACCGTACTTTCCATCAAATACTGTGAAGTCACTTTGCCGGGCTACTTACAAAAAAAACAGCTCCAGTCTTGTATGACACATTTAGATAAACAGATTTCAACCATAGGTATGTAACATGTTTTGGAACGGTTCAAATCGTAGTTATAAAAGCAAAAATATAATGAAAATGTAGACAAACTAGCTCAGCCGGCAAATGAGACCGTCGAGAGGTCTCTCGGTATTCATCATCGTTAATGCCAACCTGTAAATGCCACGGCGAAACCATACAGCCCATAAAAATAGCAGATTTAAATTAAGCACTAAACATTGCAAATAAAAAAAATAGACATAAACCTACTACTAGTAAACCTACCTAAAAAGGATAGGCATTCGTATCTTGTATCATCAAAAGTTTCGTTTTCTGGCAGAGTCTTTATATATTGCAGTGCGAGATGATACATTCCAGATTTATGAAGTGATCTGATAACTCCACAGTTCAGGTCGTAGTTCATTTGTTTACTACAGGAGAGCGCTATATCATGTAAGAGCAAAGCGTCAGTGAATTGGCCTGTGTTTATAAGATGTTTACGTTTTTCATCTTCAAGAGTCAAGTGAGCCGTTCCACATCCATCTATTGCATCCATTTCACCAATAGAAACATAACACTGAAAATAAATAGGAAATTTTGTATGCTCCCGCCGTATCTGTGACTATTAGGCACTAATTGGCTTTGTCACATCTTTTTACACTTCCTTTTTGATTTTTATTTTGGATAATAAGAAAATTATTGAGATAATAATTATATATGAATATTGTACCTAATGAAAATAGTATACTATTTTATAGCTTATTTCATGGTTTTTTATGTTTTTGAAGGCAACAGACATTATTGTTATGATGACGTCATTGCCGGCATAAATATTTTTTAGTTGAGCTTATTCTTAAAAAAGGAACAGTTAATATTATCTGCCGATTGTAATACCCTGTGCTTGTGATCATACCACAGTGTGTATACCAACGTTGCCAAATGGTAACATTTTTTATAACTTTGGACCCTCTCGTGTAGCATGTAAGTAATTTTTGTAATAGCGCGATTTTCGCGTAACTTTTGAGTATATAAACTTTTTAATATTAAACTAAATGTAATATTTTTCCATTAAAATATGCTCACAAGCGGCGACGTTATTACAAAATCTCCTAAAAATAGTTAATAGTGGCGAATATGTATCAACAAGTTTCTACTGTTTTGATAAAACAGCAACTAATTGTATAATAACTTTGGTAGGAAATATGTAACTTCTCAGAAAAAGAAACGTAAACTTTTGATTCAATTGTCATGACAACACTGGTATATCTTTAGACAAACCCAGCATCATTTTACAAACGACAGTTCACACAGATAATTTATAATACCAAGGCGTTTTTTAATGCTAGTGATGACGTCATGAAAGTCAAATAAATGGCATAGAACTTTCTTCAAAATTATCTTTAATATTTCAATATTATTATTCTTTTAAATTATACGATTAAAGTAGAATGCAATTACTCGAAATGAATTTGATTTAGGTCTTATTAAAAAAAATTAAGTAGCATAATTTCTGAAAGTACATATTTTATTCCACCAGGGGTGAAACGTATCGTTTAAGTTTATTACATTTGTCAAATAAATAAAAAAAAAAAAACGAACGGTTGGGATGACGTGTTTTGAATGTTAGGAAATATAATTTTATCAACATGGTCATCAATACATCTTTAAGTTATGTATTTCAAGTATAAGTAACATAAAAAAAGAATTAGTGAAATCGGTTCAGCTGTTCTCAAATGATGCACTTACCAGAACAGAATTTCATTTTTATTTATGTAACCTATATTAATAAATCTGTTCTGTCTGTACAGTTAATTCCTTATCGAAATTTCCTGATATAATCGAATACTATATGAACGATACTAATCTATCTTTCTATCTATTTGTATGTCCAGATTTAACTCAATAACGGTTTGACCGATTCATAACAGATTTTGAACACGAGATGCTTATATGATTGGTGAATTGATAAGATATTTCAATATTACTATTAGAAATCGTAAAAAAAAAAAAAAAATTTTCGTTAATTCTTGACCGATTTTGATGAAATTTTGTACACGGGAAGTATAAGTAATTACATTATTGATGGGCTATAACAATTGCCAGTATTACTTCTAGAAATCGTAAAAAAAGACGTTTAAAAAATCAAAATTTCATCAATTATTATCAACCAATTCTGATCAAATTTTGTAGAAAGAAAGCATATACATCATACCATACTTAAGAGGCTATAAGAATCGTTAATAATACATTAGAAATCCTACAATAGAATAATAATGTTCAACCGATTTTGATGAAAATTATACACGAGAAATACATGTCATTCCTCAATTGATACGGCATATGAATTTTCCACAATATGATCAAAAATAAAATTACGGGAAGTAAATTACTACTGCGTCGTAACAAACACGTGCAAAGCCGCGGGCACACCGCTAGTAGGTTATAATTCTGTAGGGTATTATACCTTTCTAAATATTTGTTGTAAATTTTCACCTCCATTTAAATTCGTAGTGCATTCGGGCGAAGGTGGCACACCATTATTTTGCGAAACCGCCCACAATTCACCGTAGAAGATTGCAGGTAAATTTTGACCGGCAACTGTTGCAGCCCATGCGACTTTATCATATTGGAGTTTTAAATAATTTAAAGACTCGATCGCGCAATTTGGTCTGCTGTAGCATATAAAATAATGTTAATTCACATAAAATAACTTTTAAATTTTCAGGCTATAAAATCAATTTAAGAAAGACCTACTAATAAAAGTTTGTATTAAAATATGAAGTCTAATTGTTTTCTGCAGCACCTACATAATCAATAACTAAAAATTCTCAATATATGTTTTATTCATTATTATTAATTAAATGAAAAACTTGAGGTCTTGTAATTTGCGCTTTACACAAATTTGAAAATTAATATTACTTAAACAAGCTTACCGAGACTTATAATAATTCCTTTGCAGCCTTACAAAGTCAACTATATTGAGCATATATTGAACGACAGCCTTTTGGTAATGATTCAAACATGACGGTTTCTTGACGATGTTCTGGCTGTCATTAACATCATTTTCTATATTATTGAAAGTTATATCCCATACATAGTTAAAAAATATATTAATCTGTTCACCCACTACTTGAATTTGTCGTTCACTTGAACAGTAAATTAATAAGCCCACAAGAGCCGGTAGAATATTTTCACATATCTTTACCTAAAAAGTTTTAAAATATATTACTATAATTTAGTACCAGAAATATATTTTACTTCGGCAATATTCATTTGCACGGAAAAGAGTAAAAAATCTCTGATCACAAACGATTGTAAGCCAATGCATTAACTACTGTGAACCAATTAGCGAACTCCCATAATTAACTAATGGCAATATGGATATCACACTCCCAAACAACTGACTCATAATTTAAAACAATATTTTCGCGCGTATAAAACAAAATGATATCTGTACATTATAGATAACTATTTATCATCATCAACATTTTTTCATCTAAAGGGATGATCTCCATTAAGATAATAGAAGCAAATTCCACAATATTTGGTAAGTCACTAAATACCATAAGCAAGAAGAAAACAAAATTCTAAAGAGTGTAAAAGTCCCATGTTTAATTAATAGGGGAAAATTATATAGCTAATGTATAAAGTATATAGGTAAGGGTTTTCCAAAGAACGTTAAGGTGAATTTACTAAATAATAAAACGTATTTTATATAATAAATGTTAATGCAAGCGTTCAATTTTGTAAATCTCAATTTAGAAAATGTTATAGGTACCTTCGACGTACAAACTTGTTGTATGTTTATAACACAATCTGTTCCCCATTCAATTAGCTCTACTATAGAAGATGTAACTTGTTTTAACCAATCGTCGCATTTATTTTCTTTACCGTTAGGTAATCGATCTATTATTAATGCACTCAAAAATATTCCCTTAGCATATGTAGAATGGTAACTTTTAAAAGCCTTATCGTTTAGTTTAATATCAAGAGGCATAGTGTTAACGAGAGGAGATAGTGATTTTATGATATGTTTTTCGAGTTCTTCCATACCTGTAACATCAACAATAATATAATTAACAGATAATATAAGCGAATAAAGCTTTTCAATGGATGAAACTTGTCAAAAGGGGAAAGCCGGAAGCATTTCCAAACAATTTGGGGGCACGGCAGTACCTCCCTCCGCTAAGTCGAGTAAACTGGCTATATTGCCAATATACCTAATAATTAAACCTTATAGTTTACGAATTATCACTAGTCTAAGTTCTTTAATTATGTCACCGACACACTCACCAATCATCAAAATTCTAAGGTACTACTAGCAGTCTTACAAACTTCAAATTTTAATTTTAGTTAGCGTTTAGCCTATAAAGGAAAAAATTAAAAATCCCAATTTTCGAAGATCTCTGACCCTGACGTGATACCCAAGTGCCCAGTTAAACTATTAGAGATATCGAAATACCGCCTTATCAAAATTATATATCTAATAATTTTATTAGCGTTTCCTGATGACATAAAAATAGAAGGTCTGCAGTACCTGATGTGGAACCTTAAGACTAAAATCTATATAGCGCACTCAGACTACGCTCAGACTTTTCTCAGCCTTAAGTTCCGAAATTAAAATATATAGTCGTAAGCTTAGCATTTGCTCAGCTTTGTCTGAGTAAAGTTCAAGTCATCGAATTCGACGACTTACAGAAAACATAGGTATTATACGTGTAAATCGTTCAGGGTACAAATACAAGATCGCGCTAATTAAAATCAACGAGCGTGCGTCTGCGACCGTAACGCAAAAAAAATGCCCCGCGCACCGCGCCTTCGATAGCTCAGCACCCCCTACGCTCGCGGATCCCCCCTTGCGTTTACCCCTCCCCTGTCACATATATGACGCATAACTAACAATACGAATAAAAAAATTGTATGGCATAATAATGACGTAACAGTGAATTTATATACTTCTTAAATTATTTGTATTGCTTGATTCTCATTGTCTTATTATATACATAGAAAATAGTGTTTTCTATTACGTACTAAGTTTGTACATGTTTTGTCATTCTTGACATTTGCAGTTGTTTGTTTAATTCAACAAAACTATTTCAAGTGAATCGATGTTACAAATACAAATTGCGTTAGAAATTAGAATGATCATGTTCATATCCAAAGATTATACTTACATGTTGATAAACTTAAAAAACATTTTGTTATTGGTTTCAAAAATGGACGAATTACCTGTCATTTTTACTTTAAAGTTAATTGAATATAATATATTTTGAATAACTTTTTAAATAGATTATACATAATTCGTGTTTAATTTATTTGTATGAGTTGAAGAAATTTTAGTCCCGATGCGGTATCGAAACGTTAATTGACAGTTAAAGCTAAACATAAGCTTAGCGTAACTCGACTATAAATTCGAAACTTAAGATTGTGCTGAGTAAATAAATAAATAATAATAATATATATGTCAATAAATAATATAAGGTAAATATTATACAAACATACCTAAAACGTCAATATTTTCAAAATATTTTAAAACTGTGTTCAATGTTTTTACGGTTTTGTTTGTGATCTTCGGATCTTTATCAAAAAGGTTCTCTGTAAGCGACTTCACACAAGTTACAGCAAAACATAATTTTGGATTAAAATTAACTACATCACGAGTTTCGTTTGGTGGTACTGTGACTAATGATTTTAAGTCGTATGTTTCTAATTCAGAAAGGCAGTTACTTGCTTCTATGATGATCTGAAAGATAAAATATTAAGTATAATACATTAAAATAAACTCAAAAAAATTTAATATTGTACATAACATAATAAATGTTATATCCAAATAATTAAAAATAGGTTTGTCATCGTAAAATATAATTTAATGTTTGGAAATATAGCTGTAATTAACCGCCAGCATTTATTACTGAGTAAACGAATATAAAGAGTAATATATAGAGAAAATATAAACTCAAGAACTACTGGACCGATTTTAAAAATTATTTCACCAATATAAAGGTACAGTATCAGCGAATAACATAGGCTATATTACAATTTCAAAAATTAATTTATTCCTCATAAAAATGTCGATAGTTTTACACAAAGTATTATATAAAAAATTGCCTACACGGGTGCTATGGCGATACTTGTCGTATAAAATTAACACGGGTGAAAGCGTGGGGCACAGTTAGTCAGTCAATAAACGTACATTATTAATAATATATAATACCTTATTATCAGAAGTTGATGTAATAACAATAGTTAATGAATGAATAATTTGATGTATAATACTTGTTCCACAATCTTCAGAGAAAATAGTCTGATCTAAGTTATTACACATAACTCGTACATAATGCTTGTTTGTTTTCAAAAAATGTCGCATATTCAATAGAGTTTCATAACTGAAATAAATTATAATTATTGTTTACAAATCAATCGATACATACATAACTATACAATTAATCAAATTGAAGTGTCTGTTTGTAATGTAAAAATAACAGTTTTTTTCTAAATGAATATGAAAGTATATACGATACCTATAACAAAACACTAATGTTTTCAATTTTTGTCTGTCTGTTTGTTCCGGATAATCTCCGAAACGGTTGAACCGATTTTACGGGACTTTCACTGGCAGAAAGCTGATAATAATGTAATTAAATGAATGAAAGCAAATTAATGTACTACTTTTGTAGATATAAAAAAGTCAGGAAGAGCATGTCTATATTCTAAGGATCACCCACAATAAGCAGTTTTATCTTTAAAATAACCGGGAGCAGGGGCAATACGATTTGCGCGTTTACCCGATCTACGTCATTCTGTAGTCTACACGAACGAAATCGCGGGCACAGCAAGTGTTAACATAAAAATAAAAATTTGAAGACTCGTAATCTAAAATTGGAGTAATAGTTTTAAAAAAGTGATGAACTTCAACAGTCCTAAGTATATTAAGTACTACTTATCATATACATATAAGTACATATTTAGAGGATCGCAATAAAAAGGGGCAAAATAAAGTAAAGCAAATTAAACAATATATGCTTTTAAAATTCGTTGAATAGAATCAATCATAAGAATCCCAGTTTATCCCAAACATGTTCTAAAGGATTTAGGTTTGGCGAGCGCGCTGACCACACTAAACTTGGATTCCGACCTCAGTAATATACTCCGATGCTATCGCCGCAGCGTGAGGACGAGCATTATCGTGCAATAAAAGAAAATTACCCTCCATGAATTGGGTAAAAGGCATCACAATCTGCTCTAAAATGTCTGGTACGTATTTTGACGCAGTCAGGGACCGTTTCCTACGATGTGTTGCACCGGCTCCTACGCAAATACCGCCCCATACCATTATTGACCTTCCACCATAAGGCTCTCTTCCAACAATGTTACACTTAGCGTATCTTTCTCCGGGTCGTCTCCATACTTTGACCCTTACATCATCTGACTTAAGACTGAATCTGGATTCATCCGTAAAGAGTTCTTTTCCGCAAGCGTCATCATCCCAATTTCCGTGCGAACAAGAAAAGTTTAACCAAGCTACTCGGTGACTTGCGATGAGCAAAGGGTCCCTAGCGGGTAATTACGCACCTATAGTAGCCACATTAAGTCTTCTAATCGTTTTGATGCTCACTTGTTAAGCTTCCTGCAGCTTGTTTCGTACCTTGGAAGAAGTCGAAGTGCGGTTTCTGAGGACACTGCTTACAATAAATCTTGTCCTTGTCTTTTACGTCTTGTATATTCTCGTCTGCCGGTATTGTTTTACATTGCAAAAAATTACAGACAATTACAAAATTACACTTGTAATGTTTGAGCCATTTCATTGCAAGTGTAACAATTTTCAATTAAAGTTACAGCTTTAGACACCTGAGCAACGCTGAGATCCGGTAATACGATCACGTAAAATGAGTGACTAGTCCGGTCTCTTCCAAACCATTATGAAATAGTCGCGCGACCGAGTCGCAGATTTGGTATTACGTACGCGGTCGCAGTTCAGTTTATGCTCTGTTTCTAATTTGTTGCCCTCAACGAAATCTTCATAGAAACTAGCGACATGGTTACCGACTGCAATCACCAAGTTTTTTGTTGTTTTTTTTTTGTTCATTATAATTCATGTCAATTGTTTTCTTGCACAATATTTTGCCAAATTCATGTGTATAGAATATATTTACAATTATCATACAATCGTCAAAAATAGCTTTATTGAAAGCTTTAAAATATTTTTTATGTTTTATTCAAATGTGTTATTTATATGTTTTGTGACAAAAATAAAGTAAATATGGTGTTATAACGTGTATGGTCGCCATTGTTAAAAATATGGAATATTGTGAAAACTTAATTGTATTTGTTTTGCTCTTTTTAGTATAGAAATAAATAAGGTCTCCAACAATCAATTCAAGGAATTGTTGGACTAACTTGTTCACGCACCGTGCCCTGGTTCAGGGTGATTACAAAATGATATTTATAATGTAATATAATTGTAACAATTTTAAAATATTATTATAATCATTTACACGAAGTAGAAATTGAATATTACCTACTTAGTAACTACAATTTGTCTGTATTCTGTTTGACAGTTCAAATTCCACAATAGTCGCCGTCGCTGCGGCTACGTAGTAAGAAGTTTGGAGCTTTTGTAGTGTTTAGCATTCTTAGTATCTCAGTTAGTAGGTTGGAGCAGCACAGTCGGAAACTCGATAAGTACCTTTCACTCAATAATGTCAATGTTTTGTAAAAAAAATATAAAAATTATTAAATTAGTTACAAACAACAAAAACCTGCAGAAACAACAAGAACCTATGTATCAAATAAATCAACAGATAGGTAGCCAGAAAAACAAATGAAAATCGTAAGTAAAATTCTATTCAAAATCTTTTTTCAAATTACATAATACTAGTATTTATGGCCAGTATGAAATAAGAAAATATTTTCTATTATGCTGTTTTTATTGCGTTCCTCTAAATATGTCCATAAGTGTATTTGAAATCTATTATCATAGGCGTAGCCAGGAACAGGAAGGGCAGCGCCCCAGCAAGGTATTGGGAAGCGTTCGACCGGATTGCTCCCAAAAGAGTAAATAATTTTGGCAAGGTAGTATAAAAACAATAATTTAACATAACTTCCTTTGCCTGTTTTTTTTTTTTGCATGGCTATGTCCTTATCTATTTTATCCATAAAATTTCCTACACGATAGATTTATTTTAATACATACCTGGGACAAATCATAGCTAATTTCAATGTTCTCAGTTTCTCCAGAAATGTAGACATCGAAGAACAGATTTCGTGAACAATTAAATTTTGTGACAAAGAACTAATAAAGTCAATAACATCCTCATTAGTTTTCAAGTAATTCTTTATGTTTAATACAAGAAAATTTAGTAGTTCTTTGCATTCGATCAAGTACTTTTCTTCTCTTTTCATTATCAAAGTAGAAAGTAAACGCGACAAGGGCTTCTGAACTATAGTCGATGCTAATTTTGGCAATAACATATCAAGAAGTAGTTTTAGGCCTTTTGCTAATATGGAAAACTCTTCTTTGTTAAAGCATTCTTTAATAGTGTGTTCAAAACTATAACAAATAAAATTCCAGACAAATGCGTCTGTAGAATATCCTAAAGGAATATTTTCTATAAAAGTGATGTAAGCATGTACTGCTGATGCAATAAGCTCCAAAACGTTTTCATTAATGACATTTTCCCACATGTGAAATAATACTAAGTATATTTCTAAAGGTTGATTTTCACATAAATATAGTATAATATTTCCATCTGTAAAATCCTATAAGATTACAAATTTCAATTAATAATGAAATCTAAATTAATTGTTAAAGCTGATTTATACGTATGACAGTTGCTGGCGCCCGTTTTGCTGGCATGCTGGCGCTGGCAAGGTAATGGCAACTTATGAACACTTTTTCTTAACCGTCAGACACTGGCATGCCGCGCTAGAACAAAATAGAATCGCAACTATTTTTCGTGCCGGTGACTTCCATTCGCGTTGCGTCGCGTCGCCTGCATTCTCCGTGCCAGCATTGTGGACACGTGTAAACGGGTCGGAGACAGTCGCTGGCGCACTTGCTAGTGTTTACGCGTTTGTATTTTCTTCGATCATTATTATCATTAAAATATTTTTGTGTTATTAATTTTTATCTAAACAAAATTATCTGCGGTAACTCTTAACGCAAACCTGTACTCAGAGGAATCGTCAAAGTTGTTTCAACAGCAAGATGAACCTTATCGCTTATCCATCTTCTCACCCTAGTGGGTTTTCCGTTACTATTTCTTCCTCCAGCATATTAATCAACTCCTCTAGTAAAAAGCTCAGAAATTTTCCTTTACACGTTTCTTTTTAAATAACCTCATTTGTCCCAAATTCATTTTTACTTACATAAACTTGTGATTATCACAAGAAATTCTCACGACTAAACTGGACTCGTATATACGCGCTCTGGCAGTCGTCTCTGGCGCCAGCTACTGGATACATATAAATCAACCTTCAATTACAAAAAAATTATTTACTCACCCCCATATAATTCAAAATTCCCAAATATACTTTTTTTGGGTAATAGAAAGTCCTGATATCTTTTGAAAAATTGATTTGTAAACACACTTTGGTTTCATCTTGATCACGTAAATGCATCGTAGTCAACAATAACAATTTACTTATGTTTTCTACAAAAAGATGTGTCCATTTTTCACTGGTTAAGCTATGGCCAATCAGTTGAAATATTTGCTTTGCATGTTCTGTATACTTTTTAAAGTCATTAGGAGATTCCGATGATACAAAGTTAATCTTATATTTTTCTACGGCCAAATAGGGTAAACAAAGTGCTATGATGTTAGGAAAACAAACCTGAAAGAATTTCTATAATTACTGAATTATAATAATCATAATACGATACAATAATAAAGACAGATCTTTAACCTCTAGTATATTCTCCAACGATTCGTTAATGTATAAATCTTGGGAGAAGTTTATATCTATTAGATTTCCCTTTTTGCGCCATAACATGTATGATGATATCACCCAGTTTTTGTGTTTCTTAGCAAAATTATCCAAACTATCATAGCCGAATAAATAAAATGGTAAATCTTCAAAGTTATAATTGTTTGTAAACCAGAAATGCAAGAAACACAAAATGTTACGATCTAAATAAGATTCAATATCATTTACATTAATGATAGTGACAACTTTATTCAAAACTTTTTTAATTAATTGTTGATTAAATGATTTTTCCTTTTGCAAATATATGATTCTATGCACAATCTTCTGTATTATTGATTTTTTTGTTTCAGCAATTGCCAGGAACAGATGTAGCGCTGTTGAAGTTCTGTTAGCTAATTCATCTTTTAATAAAAATTCTTGTCTGTTTGAAACCTAAAACATTTAATTACATATAGTGAATATTATTATTTAATAGAAGTATGATATACGAGTGTAGATTATAAACATACATTTATTAAAAATAAATCATTTATACTCATGTAAAGTGCATCAATGTCTTCTTCAGAAAAAGAATTTAACATAGAACTCAGCAAGTAACAGCAATAAAGCCTAATACCATGAACATCCCCTTTTGTTTTCTCTATGAGAGATTTTTCAAATAAATTTTCAATATCATCGCTATATTTACGACTTAATGTCGAAATTTTTGCTCCACACTCGTAAATTAATGCAGCAACGTTTGGAGGATAGAACAATTTCTCACAACGCTGATAGTAGCTCTTTATCATTATGTAACAGTTTTGCTTCGTCGTACTATCTTGTAGCCAAATAAAATCTAGCAATTTTATTAGAATTTTGAGCATTCCATACGATGCAATAGAGTCTCTGTATAGAAATCTACACATATGTGCCATAAGAGTAAACGTCAAACCTGTGAAATCAGATAATAAATTAAGAACTACCTACATTACTCATTCATTAATCATTATACATGAATTACTTAATCAAAAAATAGAAACTTCATAAATAAAATTACCTAAAGGTGGTTGCTCCACATTAGCACTATTTAGAATCTCTATACATTGAAGAGCACAATTTATATCAAAAGTAAAGTTGTAAGTTTTTGGATCAAGAATCAAATCTAATAATTCAGGCCGATAATTACTCAATTTAATACAAAACGCAGCTAGTGTGTAAATGCAATTGTGTTTTAAAGTAACCGCACCAACTACCTCGTCATCTTCATCACAGAGAACATCTTGGTCATCCATCTTTATTTCAGTATATATTATATTATTAAGACAATGGAAAAAATTATCATCAATAGACATACGGATTTCAGTGCTTAGTAAAGGGCTGAAATCAGACTCCAAGAGATCTCTTATTAATTGTAAATACTTTATTTTAACCTCATTTTGCGAATTATTTGTTAAAATAGATTGCAATGTTAGAAACATTTCTTTCAGTGCAGTTTTTAACAAACCAAATAATATAGTTTCTTCAACTTTTTGAATCGTGCTGAAATGATGGTTAATTGTTATATCTAAATATGATATTATAATTTCTGTGAATTTCATGAATGTTAACAGTTCAACATCATTATCTTTGAGCCTCTCCAAGTTCTTCTGTAAATATAATGTATAATGTTGCTGTATATGCTTCTCTATCACAATATTTATTTCAATGTGCTCAGGCTTATGTTCCTGTATAGATGCAGGCCTTAGATTAATATTTTCAAATTCACTGAATAAAATGCAATCTTCAACAGAATTGAATAAGGTGTCATACAAATTTTTATCACCAGAAGTTTCAAATTCTAACATATAATTCATGTTTTCAACTCCCAACAGTCGCGATGTTAATGCTTGTATTTGTTTTCTACTAACAGACTTAATATCGCCTTGGATAAACCAATTAAAACATTTTATTCTTATATCTTCGTTATTGCATTTAATAAAGAATTTTAGAAACAGAACACATAGTGTCTTTATACTAAAGTCACTTACAGGCATCTCACAATCTAAGTACAATTTAATCAAAGGTTTTATATTTTGATAATCCTGTGCGGTATTTTTTAACAAATATTGCATAATCATATGTACCACTTTATGACTGGAATTCAAGGAAGTAGAATTCCTGGAAAAAAAATACTTGTATTAGCTGCGTATAACTTAGCAAACGTGAATAATCTAAAATAATCAAATGAAAACTGGATTCTGCAAGTGTGTAGGAAAAATGTACAGAAACACTAACACGAAGTGATTTCAGTGATTTGAGCGGTGACAATCCTTCGTGGATGCCAAACCTTAATTAATACAAATGATTAATAAAAATATTACCTCACAGATGAATTCCACAATGAGATTAGTACGTTATTATCATGTATTTTTGTCTTTGTTTGTGACGTAAAATGCATTAATACCAATAATGCTAGATCTTCCAAATTATCCCAATCCAAATTACTGTTGTTTTTTGTTATCATCGCCTCAATAACATTCACAACCTTTGAATAATCATAGTCGGAGACATAATAAGAATAATCTTTCATAAACACTTTTACGATTCCCAACCTTAAAAACAATACACATAGTAGGTATTTATTAGTCTTTTGACGGCAGTATTTTAAACTTTTATTTCACAAAATCCGTATTATTAGATGATATCTTATTAAGAAGGAATTACGGGAGGCGCGGCATTTGCTCTATACAAAGGTATTTCTGCATTTTATCGCTAGATAATAGCGCTAGAGCCAATATTTTTTTATTATCATCTACCATAGCTATTTTGATTTTTCTCCATAAATTATATTATAAGAATTGGAATTTACCAGCTATAACTCCGTTATCAGATATCTAGCAAACAAATTTAACGACTACAAAAAAAGCATAGTATTTACTATAAGCATAGTCATAGTTCTTATATTGTTCTTGAAAAAAGTGTACTGAAATCGTTCCCGTTATACAGGTGGAAACGGGGCAAGGCTAAATTATAATTTCGTCTATTTTATACATATATTTGCAATTATGTAGACCACTGGAGACCACGTGCATTTTAAGTGGTGATTTTTTTAAATCTGGAATAATATTTATTTGTTAGTTTAAGTTGTGCTGAAAACGAAATGGCGATTTTGGCCGTGGCTTTGTGGTCGGTATGGCGTCGCGATGCTCAGCGCATTGTAAGATAAACAATGATGTTGTAGTTATTTTTTTAAAGCTAATACTTTAGTTTCATCCTTTCTGCGCGTCATTAGACGCTTTGTTTTAAACTGGCGCGATTTGGTTGAAAAATTGGGATTTTGATTTACTTGCCAGACGATGCTAATACCGACAAATAGGTGCCAGACTAACTTTATAATATATGTTAAAGTTTATATTAACATTTTGTAAAGTAGTTAATTTTAAAAAATAACTTAAAACATTATTTTTTTACAATTTAAAAGGTTTGCCATACTAATTTGCGACCGGTTATAACCTGTCAGAACTGTTTTAAAGTAGGTACTTATCCTAGGAGATTCCTGCCAGGAAGCAGGTCCATGTATATATTAGTTTAGCTCGAATTTTCTACGGACAGGGAATTAATCAGATCGCGACCTCATTGCAATCGAGGCGAACAGCCCAAGCCGAGGCCCGGCCACTTTGGCACCCTTGCGCGCACGTTGCCTACGCTTTTGCGACTAAGTGCCTTAAGCGCTCGCCTCCAAGCCACGGTGAATCTGTAAAAGCCGTCAGAGGCTCTAGTTTCTAGGGCCCCTAAGGCTAACAGTATAGCCTGTCAGAAAAACAAAGTGCCAATATCGCCGTTTAATTTTCAGCACAACGTAAACTAGAATAATTTCTATACCAGGTTTTAAAAAATGACTTTCCAAATATGCATGTGATTTCCAGGGCCTATAAGTTGCAGTTGTCATTTTCACGCTCCATTCAATCGTTCGGGCACATCGCAATAGCAACAGATTTCTGATAAAACCTATTCTTCAAATGTCTTTTCGACCATGTTTTCTCTTAATAAACTCATTTAAGAGTAGATTTCGACACCAGTAATTTACACTATGCTAACTTGAATTTTAGGCAATTTCCGTTTTACCAAATTTCTTATCGTTTGGGTCATAAATTAGTACAAAATAAATTATATACAAATTGTAATAAATAAGGAAGTTACAGATTAAAAACAAAACTAAGTGAATGCAATTTTTGCAATCAGCTGATGTACATTACGCTAACGATGAGTAGACGCGTTTATAAGGGAGCACACGGGATGCTTGTTTCGGTGGCGAACAGCCGTTAATCCCTCGAAGAGCGCCGCGATGCTCTTCGATGCGGATTCCTCACGGTTGCCATGGAAGCTCAAACCTCTTGAACTCTACGGTAATCCGATCCCCTTTGTGAGAGAGACCAAATATCTAGGCGTAACCCTAGATAGTAGGCTCTCTTTTAGACCCCACACCCGTAGAGTTAGGGTCAGGGCCGCTTGGGTCCTGGGCCGTTTACATCCTCTGTTATGTTCGGTGAGCAAAATGTCTACGAGACATAAGCTCACGCTCTACAAGATGTGCATCCGTCCGATTATGACATATAGTTGCGCAGCGTTCGCACATATGTCCGAATCGAATTTTAAACGGTTACAAATCATACAGAATAGGTTTCTATATCGTCTCATCGGGGCCCCTAGGTATATTCGAAGCGAAGATCTCCTTAATAATATGGATCTTCCTTCGATTCATGCCTACATTAGACAACTCTCTCGCTCGTATTTCGACACCGCATCGAATCACGCGAATCCGTAAATTAAAGCAGCTGCTACTTATGTCGCGGAACCCACGACCACCCGGCATAAACGCCGGCCGCGTAACATTTTTACCGACCCGGACGATCGCGTCGAAAATGCAAATAAATATTATACTTCCGTCTCTCCAAACAGAGCGTGTCAGCGCCCACGCCCGCGTAACCACCGTTCTCTCCGCAAAGGACGGGCGGTCAATTTTGCTCCCGCACACCCACCACGTCCACCCTCTCCAGCGGTAACCCAACCCTAGGTCCGTTTCTTCGGCGTGATGCCCTTGGGTCGGGCAACCGCCCGCGCGATACAAGTGACACTATACGTGCAACACTTAGCTACCCACATACAACATTACACACGTATGAACACACACACGTGCACACCAAACAGGTACATGGGTTTTGTGAGTGACCTTTTTTTTTGCGCAAGTTAGTGTAGAAAACATTTCCGATTACTACATGCACATACGCATGGTTCCTTCCTTACTCCCAGGAGGAAGGGAATGTACCTATGAGTATATATTAGTTAGCTCGAATCGTAGGAGTAAGGATTCGTTTAGATCGCGACTTATTTACGACGACCGCCCGAGCCGAGGTCCGGCCACTTTGGCACCCTCGCGCGAGTCGTCCCAATAACACTTTCGCGGCTGAGTGCCCTCTACGCTTGCCCCCAAGTCCGGTGAAGCTGTAAAATCCGCAGCGGCTTTAGGGCCCCTAAGGCTAAAAGTTACTCAGATCTAAAAAAAAAATGCTTGTTTCTTGTTTCTTTACATTCGTCTAAAACATACTTATAACCGGGTGTGGCACGGTAACTGTTAAAAAAAAATTAGCTTCTTATTACCGTTATGTTACTGTTTGTAGTATTTATATAATTTCCTTTATGAGTTAGTAAAGAAAATAATCATATTTTTGACAGACATTTTTTGAGCTACACACATCAAAAAAGTCTAAGCAACATGCGTGATATTACAAATTTTTCCATTTATATTAATTAATTTCTAAATATTTACTCAAACAAAATGCGTAGGTAAGTAAACTTTTTTGTTATTGATGACATACTGGCTGGTTGTAAAAAAAAATTTGATTATGTTTTGTTTTTTCATAAAATTCAAATGACTGCGAATTTGTTTGAATTTAAGTGCGTTTTAATTGCTACGTTTAGTCTTGATTTTATAATTTTACCAACCATTTAAATAAAGTTAGAGACAAAATTGAATTGTTAGATATTCTTTACGTCATGAAGCGACGTCATTTGATGGCAGATGAAATGCAAAGAGCTGTAGGGATGTTGCAAGCGGGAAGTGATCAACCTCAGGTATCTCGACATTTTGGCATTCATAGAAGTGTTATTTGTCGTCTTTGGCAGCGCTACAATAATACAGGAGAACCCGCTGAACAGCATCCAGGCCGTAAAAGGAGTACAACCACTTGGCAAGACCAGTACATACAACTGACTGCAAGACGCCAGCCGATGTTAACCGCTCGAGAGATAAGTTTGAGGCTACAAATTTCAAGTGGTGTTGATGTAAGTCCTCAAACTGTGCGAAATCAACTGCATGAGTACGGCCTACGAGCTCGACGCGCAATCAGGTGCCCACCGATACGTCACGGGAATCGCGCTCGTCGATATGAATGGTGTAGAGAACGCATAACATGGACCCAGGAACAATGGGATAAAATTATGTTTTCCGATGAGTCGCGATTCGGGTTTAAGCCTTGATACAAGAAGGGTGCGAGTGTATCGTCGGCCCGGAAATACTGAAAGGCTCAGGTGCGTTCAGGAAGTTCATCCATACAGCGGCTCAACAGTTATGTTATGGGCGGGTATTATGAAGAACAGGCGAACTGAGCTCGTTTTTGTAAATGGAAACATGAATGCTGAAAATTACATTGAGGATATTCTCAGACCTTATGTCTACCCATTTGCACAAACCTTTGGCTCCGATTTTAGGTTAATGCATGACAATGCGCGTTCACATACAGCTCGGCGAACCAGTGAATACTTTGCAACGGAGAACATCCGGGTATTGCCCTAGCCTGCACAATCGCCAGATCTCAACCCCATCGACCACGCATGGGACATGCTCCAGAGACTTGTTTTGAAGGACTTGGACGGAGCGACAACAACCCAACAGCTGAAGGATTTGCTACAATTCCATTGGGAGCGAATACCGCAAGATGACATAAACAGTCTCATTAATTCAATGAATAATCGTTGCCGACAAGTTCTGAATAGCAGAGGAGCCCATACTTTGTATTAAATTGTTCTATTCTTTCACAATCAATACATTTTCTTTAGAAATTTCATTTTGTAAGAAAAAAGTTTAGTTTCTTATGTATCTTAGTTTCTACAGTATATTCTAATATTGTTCATTTCTGTTATTAAAAGAACTTATAAAGACAACAGTTGTTATTTTTACATCATAGAACCCTAAAGATATTATTTTAAAAATAAAATACGTTATAATGTGAAGAACCATCCTAAAATTTAAATTAGTACATGTTGCTTAGACTTTTTTGATGAGTGTATTTTGCCGTTCAATAACGTTAATTTTAAAATTTTGACATTCGAAGATATATATAATACGCTAAATATTGATATGGCGTAGTTTATTTTATATTACTTTATCGACTTTTTACGTTTTAACACAGCTACAATGACATTTTTTCTTTCAAATGCCTGTGGTGAAAAAATTGACTTTTCCGAGTTAGCGTAGTTAAATTGCTGGTGTCGATTTGAATACCAGCTATGTAGGGCCGGATTTAGGAGAAGTTAAAAAGGGACTTAAGCTCCGGTCCACCACACGAGTAGGGCGCCTCCAATATAATGAGTAGCTGAATTAAAAAAAAAAGTTGACAAAGAAAAAATATCACAGCGGTAGAAAATTTACATCTATTCAACACATGCATTGAAAATACATTATACCATGGCATGTGGTTCTGTTGAAGTTCATCTATAAGGTCACCGAAAATCTTGATCTTGTTGTTGGTTAACTTTTGCCTCTTAGTAGAACTTTCTTGGTCATATTCATTCGTATCCAGTTGATTAAATGTCTGGAATTTCATATAACTATTAGAGGTGGGCGATTATGATTGATTTACATAATCGAGAAATTCGTTGATGAATATGATTTAATTGAGATATGTACTTATTACTAATGTTGATTGGTAAGCTGAAAAAAGGTCATTCAGTCCCAGTCTTAAACGAAGTTCTTTGAAGAACATGCAATACGTATACCGAAAAACCAAAAAATAAAAGCTCTTTTGGTCGTAATACTTAATAACACTGTCAAATTAGTAACTCCTCATATTAGGTCTAGAAAATCTGAAGGTGCAAAGTCAGGGCTATATGGTGGATGCACTAACACCTCCAAGCCAAACTATCTTCATTTTTGCTGAGTGACTAAAGATGTGTGTGGTCTAGCGTTATCGTGATGAAAGACCACACCCTTCCTGTTGATCAATTCACAACTGCTTCCTTTAATCTCATCATTTGTTGGCAGTAGAGATCCATATCGATGGTTTTGCCGGGAGGTGGTAAAAGCTCATAACGAACAATCCCCTTCCATATCTACCATACACACAGCATCACCTTATTTCGAGTTAGTCCAGTCTGTGAAGCCTGGCCAACCTTAGACCACGACCTTTTTCGCACGTTCTTGTAGTAAGTGATCCACTTTTTATCGCTAGTTATCAATCTCTTCAAAAATGGCTCGATTTCATTACGTCTCAATAATGAATCGCAAATGAGTACACGGTTCGTTAGGTTTCTTTCAGTGAGCTCGTGTGGCACCCACATATCGAGCTTTTTGGTATAGCCAGCTTTCTTCAAATGGGTTAAAACGGTTTTGTGATCAATTTCCAGTTCTTCAACTACATCGTAACTACTGATATGCCGATCTTGCTCCACTTTTTCAAAAATGGCGTCCATGTTATTCGTAACAAGGCAACCAGAGCGAGGTGCATCTTTAACATCAAAATTTCCGGACTGAAAACGTTTGAACAAACTTTGTGCTACTCTTACTGACACTGCATGAGGTCCACAAACATCACAAATTTTTTTCGCTGCTTGAGTTGCATTTTTGCCTTTTTTGTAATAATATTTTAAAATGTATCGAATTTCTTCATTAGATTCACTCATTTTTACAGAAAGAAAAACAAATGAAAAATAGCGGGAACCAACTTTTTTTTTTAATGTTACCTTTTTAATATTACCAAAACCAGCCAGATACAAATAATATAGCCAAAGAAATTTTATAACAAGTTTATATCTACGTTATGCGAAAACACTTTTTCCCCGACCTAATATTTTGACACATGTTTGAAAACTCAATCCGATTTTATTCAAAAAAGGTTGAACTCAGTTAAAAACATAAGCAAATACTCTTTAAAATTGGAATGTCTCGAAAGTTACCGTACTATATTAGTACCTCATTTGAAGGCTTCTAATCTTAAAGAGGTTATGCACTTTTAGGACACGGCCTCATAGGGACGTAGAGTTCGAAATTTGAAATGGTAAGGACTAGAACATCCATATTAATATTACAAATGCAAAAGTAATTCTTTCTGTCTGTCTGTTACGTTTTCACGCTTAAACCGCTGAACAAATTTTGATGAATTTTGGTATAGAGATAGATTGCACATTGGGAGAGGACATAGGGTACTTTTGTAGGGAAAATAAAACTTTAAGGGTACAAAAATAGGGGATGAAAGTTTCTAAGAACAAATTATGGGAACACCATATGCGAATGGGCGATAATGGTTAAATGACGTCGGCTGTCATACCAACCAGTTTGCTGATAGTCAATCTGGTTTGTTGATTAATTGATATTGTTATACTTAATAAGAAATATATTGTATTTCTAATAATTACCCATTAAATGATAGTCCAGTATTCTTTTTAAGATTGGCTGAAGTGTTTTTAAACTGTTTAACTACTGTTTTATTGTATGACGCTATTAAGCCGCGGCTCGCGGGAGTTTATACATTCTAAGCGAAATACCTATTGTAAATTATCTGGATTATAGAGTTTTGCTACAAGTAAAAAATTTCATTGTGTTATTTCACAAGTGGTGAAAATAAAACTTGGGTGAAAGTTTGTATGAAGAACCCATTCATATTTATGCTTTTGGTAAGAAAGGAATAAAAGGGGTTTCACGATTTTCAAAAAACCTTCCCGTAGGCCGGTACAATAAGGTATGATTATAATTATTTTTGAAGTTTTATTGGGACGGTTAATGTGTTGGATTCATATTGGCATACTAGCGATGCCCGTGGCTTCGCTGACGTAGGCTATAGAATGCCCGCTTGAATTTTGCTCCCCCGCTCCCGGCTATTTTAAAGACAAAAATGCTTATTGTGATTGTTCCTTAGAAAATAGATGTATACACTCCCGGACTTTTTGTAGGCCTTTTTAATGCCTATAATTATGTACAACATTAATTTGCCATATCTCATATGGTTTACTCAGAATAAGCCATATAAGCGCCCGAATTGATTCATGACCAGTTTAATTTATTTGTGCGGGAACCCTAATTCTTGTTCTAAAATATAAGTATCCTAAGTTACTCCCTATATCATCAGCTGGCACTCTGGCCGCTCTGGAACCCTCGTGCGAGTCGTCCAAAACTTTCGCGGCTGAGTGCCCTCCGCGCTCGCCCCCAAGTTCAGTGAAGTTGTAAAAGCCGCAGCAGCTTAAGAGCCCCTTAGGCTAACAGCGTAGTCAGTTAACAAAAAAAAAAGTGAGTCTCTTTTAGTTTGTCGCGTTCCGTCGATCGAATATCGATTTCTCGGTGGTGACCGTTGTACTTATTGTACTGTGCTTATCATCAGGCACAGTGCCATCACTATACCGTGCTAATTAAAAAATAAAACTTATTGTCGGATGCACCGCTGTAATTTCGACAAATAACTGATACTCCTAATAATTAAAATTAAAAATACGTAATACCTGAAAATACACAGAAGCGGTGAAGTAGTAAAAACTACTGCTTTGTTTTCCATTTGCATTAACATTTTGTCTACATACTTTCTGTAAGGAAGTAACTTCCATGTATATTATTTCCAACATTCCATATAGATGTTTATTCCAAATATCCCAGTCGCACGCTAAGCTACCTTCTTGGCTTCTTAATCTACCTCTTGGATGATGTAATACCACACTTGCATGTAACAATGTAAATATTAAAGACTGCAAACGATTTCACAAGTTATTTTTACACATTAAGTATACTGAATATATTACATAACAGTTACAATATGATTGAAATTCTATTTTACATTAAAAGCGCAATTTCGTACTAAAAAATAGGTACAAAAAAAGTTTAATTAGTTTTTAAATGTGAGAGTTCTCTGGGTAATGACAATGACAACACAGTAATAAAAAAGAAGAGAAACTACAGTTTAAGCCGTATATATTTACAGGATTAACATCAAAATTTTGTTAACTTTTGAACAGTTGAATCGTGTCTATATCCCTTTTCGATTCAACGTAATCTTTGGGACAACCTGTAAATTTCATTCATTAAATATTTTATAATGCAGTATCTATCTTGGTAAACTTGGAATGTAAAACATTATCTAAATGCAAAGTTTCATCAAAATCTTTGGAGCCGTTTCCGAGAAACCAATTACATAAACAGTGAAAACCGTTTATGACGACATCGTTTAGAACAACATACCGGTTATATTGACCCAGAACAAAGGTCCCGGCTGAATACTATTTGACCGCCTTATCAAAAACATTGGTTTTTCCGACATACCTCATAAAACGACTACATTAATCTAATATTGTCAGAGAATTAAATCTGTTAGAACGACCAGCTAAGCTGTTGGTCAATGGCTATTAAAATCGCAAAAGTAAACAAATAAGTGTAGAGTGTAGGGTGTTTTGTAATTCTTAGAAACAAAAAAAAAGGAAAACTGAAGAACAATTTACAGTGCCAACTTTGAATGATGGTCTCAATGCTGTTAGCGTATTAAAAAAAATGTTCTTTTTAATGAACATTTCTACATCCAGGGCAATTATGACGATACGCTAATTAAAATCCAAGGTGAATTACAAAATATCAATGCACGACAAAAGTGTTCCAAACAGACTAAAATTACAGATGTCATGCATACAAAAAATACAATGTAGTTCTTTTATATTATACGTCTTATGTGAAATAAACAAAATGTAGTTTAATTTTATACATGAATATATTTTTCCAATACTTACCTATGGATTTATATGTACTTCCACAATAAACATTCAATAATACCACTTCATAAAAAATAGGACTTCGTATATCGAAAACATCACCGGTTGTTACGACTAACGGTTTTTACGACTAAATATGAGTAGTCCCCTCGATGTCGTTATAACAAATTTTGACTGCATATGTATATATAATTATTTTTTTTTTTTTTTTTTTTTAGAACTGACTACACTGTTAGCCTTAGGGGCCCTAAAGCCGCTGCGGCTTTTACAGCTTCACCGGACTTGGGGGCGAGCGCAGAGGGCACTCAGCCGCGAAAGTTTTGTGGACGACTCGCACGAGGGTGCCAAAGTGGCCGGACCTCGGCTCGGGCGGTCGTCGCGTTCGCAAATAGGTCGCGATCTATTCGAATCCCTACACCTACGATTCGAGCTAACTAAATATACACATAGGCACGTTCCCTTCCTCCTGGGAGGAAGGAAGGAACCGTGCGTATGTGTATTCAATAATCGGAATGTTTCTACACTAACTAGCGCTAACTAACTAGCGTAAAAAAAGAAAAAAAAAGGTCCCTCACAGAACCTATGTACCTGTGTGGTGTGCACGTGTGTATGTTCATACATGTGTAGTGTTGTATGTAGGTAGCTAAGTGATGCACGTACAGTGTCACTTGTATCGCGCGGGCGGTTGCCTGACCCAAGGGTTTCACACCGAGGAACGGACCTAGGCTTGGGTTACCGCTAGAGAGGGTGGACGTGACGGGTGTGCTGGAGCGAAATTGACCGCCCGCCCTCTGCGGAGAGAACGGTGGTTACGCGGGCGTGGGCGCTGGCACGCTCTGTTTGGAGAGACGGATGTGTAATATTTATTCGAATTTTCGATGTGATCGTCGGGATCAATAAAAATATTGCGCGGCCGGCGTTTGCACCTGATGTCCGTGGGTGCCGGAACATAAGTGGCGGCTGTTTTTATTAACGGATTCGCGTGATTCGACGCGGTGTCGAAATACGAACGGGAGAGCTGTTTAACGTAGGCATGTATCGAAGGAAGCTCCATATCTCTATGGAGATCTACGCTTCGAACATACCACGGGGCCCCGGTGAGACGATAGAGGAACCTATTCTGTATCGATTGTAACCGTTTGAAACTCGACTCGGACATATGTGCGAACACGGCGCAACTGTATGTCAAAATTGGTCGAATACACGTCTTGTAGAGCGTGAGCTTATGTCGCGTGGACATTTTACTCACCGAACACAACAGAGGATGCAACCGGCCCAGGACCCACGCGGCCCTGTTCCTAACCTTACGGATGTGGGGTCTAAAAGAGAGCCTACTATCTAGGGTTACCCCTAGATATTTGGTCTCTCTTACATACGGAATCGGATTATCGTAGAGCTTAACAGGTTTAAGCTTCCACGGTATCTGTGACGAATCCGCATCGAAGAGCATCGCGGCGCTCTTCGAGGGATTAACGGCTATACGCCACTCGTTAAACCACTTCCCGAGAGTGGTCACGGAGCGTTGGACTTTGTGTCTGAGGTGGGATCTATTCCTATCTGAGGCATATAAGACTGTATCGTCAGCGTATAGCCCTACCTCGACCTCCGGGAGTCGAGGTAGGTCACTGACGTACAGGTTAAATAGGCTAGGAGCCAGGATCGAACCTTGGGGAACGCCTGAGCGTATTGGACGGGGGGTGGACAATTCACCTTCCACTCTATAGCGAAAGGTGCGATCTGTTAGATAGTCGCGAATTATTTTAATTAGCCTATCGGGGACTTCAAAGTGATACAACTTGTAGATCAATCCCTCGTGCCAGACCTTATCGAAGGCCTTGGCAACGTCGAAAAAGACCGCAAGTGTACGGCGGGGTTTATATAATTCAGCAAAATTAAATGCAACGTGCTCCGTGAGGCGGTGCACTTGATGAGTGCAAGAATATCTAGCACGGAAACCGAATTGCTCAGGCGGATAGAGGTCTTTCTCCTCTATTACTGACTTGAGACGGTTCAGAAGGATCCGCTCGTACATTTTCCCTAAAGCATTTAGGAGACTGATCGGGCGATAGCTGTCGGGAAGCGACGCGCTCTTGCCGGGCTTACGGATACCTATGACTATGGCCTTTTTCCAGGCGGCTGGAAAATGGCAGTGGGCTATGGCTACATTGAAGATGCAGACCAAAAGAGCTATGAGGCGATCGGGAAGAAGTCTAAGTACTTCATTCCTGATCACGTCGGGACCTGGTGCTTTTCTAAGCTTAAGGCTTTTTATAATGGAAAGAACCTCCTCAGACGTGACTGGGGACAGGGAGTCTGTCGCGGGGAGCTTATCCAGCTCCCGCACGCATCCATCGATACCCTCGACCCGGTCGGTATTTGCATCGACACTGTTCGGAGAGCACTGGCTCTCCAAACAAGTGGCGAGGCACTCCGCCTTGTCGCTGCTATCGAAGGCGAGCGGTATACCGGGACCCCTCTCGAGGGGGGGCATAAGATAAGAAGCCTCTATTTTGAGGCTGTGAGCTAATTTCCAGTAAGCCAGATGCGACGGCCTTAGCCCTTCGACGAGGGCGTCCCATCTGTGACTTCTGAGTTCTAATATACGGGCTCTAACCGATCTTTGAAGTGCGCGTAAACGTGCGCGGTTTTCCTCGGTCGGATAGTGGTCGTGCGCACGAGTCGCCGCGTTCTTTTCCGTCAACAACGCCCGCACGTCGGCAGGGAGTACGAAGCGGCGATCGCTCGCCTCTTCGACCTCTCTCGAGGCCTCTCCGATGCCGGCCTGCAGGTGGTCGACCAGGGAATCGATCGCGAGATCTACGTCCGCAACGGACCCCAATACGTCCGGGATCCTATCTAAGCTGGACGAGGACGGCCTGTCCGCAAGATAATGTTTTAGCTTGGCATAGTCAACCACTTGGACCGAAGGAGGGCTAGAGTCGTCTGGTTGACCTAGCTGCATGATGACCGGACGGTGGTCGGAGTCGAGCTCGTGTACGACCCGAATGAGTCGTAACCGAAGCGCGATACCTTTAATGAGAGCTACATCAAGCACTGTCGGCATACAGTTGTCTTGAAAGTGGGTGGGAGTGGGTGGCGCTATGACATCAAAGTTTAGCACGTTCGTTAGCTCTTCGAGTTTAACCCCATTACTGGAGTCTCTCCAATTGCCAAACGAAGTGTGTCCACAATTGAGGTCACCCGCTATAATGACCGATTCACCGAGCGAAAGTAGCTTTTCTAGGTCAGACCTGAGAGGCTCTTTCCTCGGCGAGAGATAAACTGAGACTAACGTTATGGACGGGTGGTCGGTCATTCCTAGTCTACACACGGATACTTCCATATTGGTAAGTATCGGAGGATCTACCGGCGTACAATATAACGATCGTTTGTAATAAATGAGAGTGCCGCCCCCGCGGCCGGCCCGGTCATTTCTTACAATATTGTAGTTCGCGATTTTTGGATCACGTTTAGCACGCTTTAAGAGCGTCTCCTGCACTAAAAGAACATCTACTTGGTGATCTTTAAGAAAGGTCGCGACGAGATCACGCTGCGGATATAGGTTCCGTGCGTTAAAAAACGAAAGATTTAACGCTTTCGGTTTAAACTTTGCCATTGAAAGGCCCTAAGTTATTATTACACGCCTCACGGTCGAGACGTTGTAGTGTCTCTGAAAGGCGGGGGAACGCGCAAGCGGTCTTGATGAGACCGAAGCGCTCCAGATGGTCATTGTAGTCAATGAGCTCGCGGATATCGTGCTCGCGAAGGAGCAGTATCATTAAGTCGTTACTATTAACGACAGCGTTAGCGGGCGCGCGGGGCTCAGGCGCGCGGGGCGCGGGAATATCCATAGCCATAAGGGGCTGTGGATTGGGGCGACGGGGGCCCCATGCGTTCTGCGATGAACGCACGGGTTGCGGTTGCACCGCGCGGGGTGCGGAGAGGCCGGCGGTGGCCGGGGACTGGCGCGGGACCGGCAGCGCGGGAAATTCCCCTGACGCCAGCGGGGGTTGCGCTTTGATGGCTGAGGTGGGGGGCGCCGCCTGCCTCTGCGTGCGTGGCCGCGTGGTACGCGGGGCCTTGGGGCAACCGCGATAATTCGCGGGATGCCCCTCCTCCCCGCATAACACGCAGCTCGGGGGGACGACGGAGTCACGCTCGCGCGTGCACTCCCGTGTGGGGTGGTCCTCTCGGCACTTTACGCACCGCGGACGAGAATGACAGTTACGGGCAGCGTGCCCGTACAGCTGGCAGTTGTGGCACTGCGCAGGCTGGTGGTTTTTGTGTGGGGGCTCCACGTTAATCCCGGAGAGCCCGCACACCGTCTCTAGCTGGAAGATGGCCTTTCCCTCGGGGGAAAGGTCCAATATGGCCACTACCATTTGTAGTGGCCGCTTATCTTTACTGTACATCCGGTGTACTTCCCGGATGGGATAACTTTGCTCCTTGAGCGAGGAGCACACCTCCGACGGGTCGAGCTCCACCGGAATGCGGCGGATGACCACTCGGAGGACGCGCTCCTCCGCGAGCGAATACGTATAAAATTGCAGACCTTTCTGCCGGAGGAGGGTGGTTAGTTTACGGTGAGTTTCCGAAGAACTCACCGAAATAGAAATCCCGTTGACTATGTTTCTAGCCTTGTGGTAGTCGAGTTTGAGTCTGCGCATCTCATTGCAGACTCCCATCCAGGCTGCCTTGTCCCGGATTATGATTGGAGGTGGGGCACGCTCTTTTTTCCCGCCGGCGGGCGCGGGGAGCTGGGAGGACGCGGGGGCGGCGGCGCCCCTGACTACTGCCTTAGCTATTACCTTAGGCGCCGGTTGAGCAGTCGGACTGCAACGCGCCGTTCGCTTACGCGACGCCACGACGGTGAAGCCGTCGTTCTCGGTATCCATCTCCGGAGATGGATCCGGATTCGCGGGCGAGTCTTGTTCGACCGGAAGGGCCGAAAACGAATTTTTCGTCTTTAACGCGGTTTCCGTGGATCGCGCGGGACGGACGTACGGACTATTTTTGGTAAACCTAGATTGTGACCGCGAATTTCGCGGCCCTCGCCTGACGGAGGCGGGGCTTGACCCGCGCGATTGGCTAGTCGGGACAGGGGGCGTGGCCGTAGGCGCGGCCATGGCCCCGGATGACGCGGCGGAAAGGCGCGTAACGCTGCGCGCGGGACGTTTGGGCGCGACGCCGACTGGCGCGGCGCCAGTGGATGTAACGGTCGCGGCCGTGACGTCATCGGCCGCCTTGCTACCTGAAGCGGCCGCCTCGCTACCTGAAACGGCCTCATGACGGGTCGCGGTCGCAGCGGTGCGACGCACGCAGGCGTTCTCAGGTAGATTACGGTATTCCTCGTCTAGAGAGGGACACCGTAATACGACGAAATTTTGATAGCGCTGGTATTGAAACTCCAGCGCTTTCATCCTGGCTTGCAACTTGCCTATGCAAGTGGCCAGGTCGGCAACGTTATTTGCCATGGCGGCAGAAGAGGGAGGACAGTGGGACATTTTTATTTAATTTTAAATTTAAAGGCCTCCCTGCCTTAGGGGCAGGGGGGTGCGCCAAAATATTTAAAAGACTATCGGAGTCGGCAAGAGGCCTGTTGTCAAGGTGCAATGACACACAGGAAGGACCTATCAACCCTAAGGAGCCCTAACAAGCCCGGGGCCGAGGACGCAGACCGGTAATTAAACCGGGCTAGGCCCAAACAGGTTCCCGGGGATGGAGTGTGCAGGATCGGAAGGTTTGGCAGGAGACACCTGGGGCAAGACTATGCGATAACCGCAAAGGCCTAGATTCCCAGGCCCGTCCGAGTCTGGCTGTTTGCCTCTGAAGGAGACAACCAGCGGGCTGCTCGGGTCACGCCCCACTTGCCTTCGTTGGCACCGTCAGGTATCCAGCAAGTGACCACAAAACCGTGGATTTACAAAAAAAAAAAAAAAAAACAAGCAAGTCGCACCGAAAAGTGCGGTTTACCACGCGAGCGTTAGACACCAGTTGGTTTACGTCGTAATTGCAACAATATATTTGAAATAAATTCCAAATATAAGATCGCAACAATTAAGTCACGTGATGGTCAAAATTGAAAACGGAGCGACACGTCCGTTCGCAACAGTGACCAAATCGGAACTCTGTATATATAAAAGAATTGCTCACTTAATATAATAATAAGATATAGTCCGATCAGTATAAGTTGGTGGTGAATATTTGAGGAACTAAAGCGGCAATCTTGCATTGTCACTGCAAATTGACTCAGAATATTATAAATTTTAACAGAATATTCTTGTGTTTAAATTTTGTATCGAACTTAATTGAATTTTAGAGTCAATCATGGTAGTAAAGTCTCAATAGTGAACACAGGTTATGTGTACAGTGGCGCACTGCTGCGCCAACTTATACTGGTTTACTGTAAGTTTTTCTGTTGGTTGTTTAGCTGAGGATATGCATTTTAAAGAAATCAATAACATTACATACCTTTTTCTTTTGATCTTGGTTTTGATCATAAAGTTTTAATACTAATGACAAAATTGATTCAACAAAATGACACATCGACAAACGGTATTCTGAAGACAACTGTAAAAAAATAATGTTCATACCTCAGATTAATAATTATCAACCATTATTAGCCTTTCAAATATATTTTTGTTTAGAATTTAGAGTTAGAGTTTAGGCGCCGTGAACAACATATTAATTATTTTAATGTAAAAGTCTAATTAACTAACTAGATTGTTTGAAGAAATTGTAAACGAAAACATTTACAGCCTAGGCTTTCTTTAACAACACCGCTTTAAGTAACTTTTACCATTGTTTAATTAGGTACAATAACATTAATATCGGTAGAAACTGCACTTTTTGTTTCTTTGATCTGTCTAAATTAAGTGTAGGGTATCCTGCCGATTAGTAACTTACTATCCGGCAAAATCATGCAAAAATATCAGATAGCCTGTGAAACGGATTGGATGATTTCTTTAATTTTCAGTAGTTCTTTATGGTAAAACGAAATTTATATTTAAAAAATCTTTAATGTGACTTTAATTTTCATTCCGCCTTTCTAATAGGTCTTTACCTGTGAAATTGCCGTTCTGCAGTACAGGCCATTTCAAATCAAAATAATTTTTGTTTGGCTAAAATTCTAATTTCAAATTAATTTTATTTTAAAAACATGGAATTTTTTGTCCAAAAGTAGTCATTTGTTTATTGATTCCTGTTACATTTTCATCACATTTCAATCTTTTTTGTCATCATGGATACGTTAAAAATTCAAGTAATTATGGAATATGAGTACCGTCGTGGCAGCAACGCGGCACAAGCGGCACGCAACATCAACGACGTTTACGGAGCTAACACTACAAACCAATGCACCACCTGTTATTTGTTTGCTCGCTTCCGTTCTGGGAATTTCGACCTGAAAAATGAACCTCGTGGTCGTCCGAAGACGCCCGCGTAACCACCGTTCTCTCCGCAGAGGACGGGCGGTCAACTTCGCTCCCGCACACCCGTCACGTCCACCCTCTCTAGCGGCAACCCAAGCATAGGTCCGTTCCTCGGTGTGAAGCCCTTGGGTCAGGCAGCCGCCCGCGCGATACAAATGACACTATACGTGCAAGACTTAGCTACCCACATACAACATTACACACGTATGAACACACACACGTGCACACCACACAGGTACATAGGTTCTGTAAGGGACCTTTTTTTTCTTTTTTTGCGCTAGTTAGACTAATGCGCTAGTTAGTGTAGAAAACCCATTCCGATTACTAAATACACATACGCATGGTTCCCTCCTTCCTCCCAGGAGGAGGGGAACGTGCATATGAGTATATGTTAGTTAGCTCGAATTTTCTTAAGATTAGGGAATTAGATAGATCGCGACCTTTTAGCATTCGCGGTGACCGCCCGAGCCGAGGTTCGGCCTCTCTGGCACCTTCGAGCGGGTCGTCATAAACTTTCGCAGCTGAGTGCCCTAAGCGCTCGCCCCCAAGTCCGGTGAAGCTGTAAAAGCCGCAGCGGCTCTGTTTTTGGATAAGGCCCCTAAGGCTAACAGTTTAGTCAATTCAAAAAAAAAATCGTCCGAAGACTTTGGTCGACAATGACGAATTAAAGGCAATTGTGGAAGCTGATGATACACAATCTACGGCTGAATTAGCAGCAGCTTTCGACGTTAGAATCAAAACAATATTGGTCCATTTGCGTCAAATTGGCAAGGTAAAAAAGCTTGACAAATGGGTGCCCCACGAACTCAATGATCGCCAGCGCGAAGTACGCGTCGAGACGTGCCTTGCACTGCTCAACAGACACACAAATGAAGGAATTCTGAACCGCATTGTTACCTGCGATGAAAAATGGATTCTGTTTGATAACCGTAAGTGCTCAGCAGGTTGGTTGGATCCTGGTTCAGCACCAAAACAATGCCCTAAACGAAAACTTACCCCTAGAAAAGTGATGGTCACTGTTTGGTGGTCTAGCGCCGGTGTGATTCATCACAGCTTCTTACCAAACGGGGTGAGCATTACTGCAGATGTGTATTGTGAAGAACTGAACACAATGATGGAGAAGCTGGCACATCTCCAACCAGCATATCCACCCTACTCACCAGACCTTGCGCCTACAGACTACTACTTTTTCCAGAATTTGGATAACTCCTTGGCGGGAAAAAAAATTCAATACTCGAGAGGCAGTACAAAATGCCTTTGAAGAATTTGTTGCCTCCCGTCCAGCTGATTTCTTTAAGAAGGGTATCAATAAACTACCACTGCGTTGGCAAAGATGCATTGATTGCATGGGTGATTACTTCGATTAAAATACAAATAAAAAATACATGAAAAAAATTCGTTTAAATTTATTCATTCATACAAAACGGCAATTTCATAGGTAAAGACCTAATATGTAAATGAAACATATAAAACAAATTACCGTTTCTAATAGTGATATTATAATTTCTACTATTACTTCTTGTCCTTTTTTATCATATGGTACTTCAAGGAAAAGCTTCATGAATTTTGATAATGAATCTCTCAGTGGAATAACAAACTGACAGTTATTTCTTCCACTATTTACAACAAGTAACAAAAGCCGTAGCTTTGTAAAATAATCTAATTTAAAGTAATGTTTTGTACAAGCTAAAATGCTTACATCCAGCAAATCTGAAATATAAGTTTATGTTTCGTACAAATTTAATGTAACAAAAACTGCGATATAATTTTATGTGTAACAGTACAGTTTTCATCAGTTGACCACCAGCCGCAAGCCTTTGCAAAGGGTTCCAAAAGGTCCGATGTTAGGCCAGTGCTAGTACTGTAAATTAAATCTCCATTATATAAACTCATACACAATGATCAGAGTCTATAGACTACTACTCACAATCTTGAAAATTTCATTTGCTATTCGTTTTTCTAATAATTTTACTACCATTTCAAATTGTTAATAAATATATTAAAATACATAAATAATATATATAAATCCTAAGGATAGAGTTATTCGTAAAATTTGGAATTCTAGGTAGGCAAATGCGCCAACTCAGTTTACTGCGCCGGGTGTGTTAACACCCTTATTCTAAATGTCTTGGCGCACAGCGCATTCAGTGCAGCGAGCCGGCTAAGGGACAGCGTCGTTCCCCATCGCTCGCGTCGGTCAGCTGACTCATTCAATTCTCTAACTCTTTTGCCTCACGTACTATTTTGCTGCGCCCCGCGCCATGGCGCAAATTTGTGTTAACTCAATGCGCCGGCGCAGTAAGCTGCGCTTGAGTTATTGAGTTGGCGCAAGGAATTTAACTGAGTTACCCATGGCTAATTCTATTCTAGGTGTTCAAGGTTGATTTATTAAACGTTCAAAATTTTTAGGTACAATAGTCAAAAACTTATGAAGGGATCGAAAGTAGCTCGAAATGGTTCGTGTATATACATACTGGCCGGTGTCGCCCTTTTCGATCTTGGCTGACACACTACCGTGTGTTTAGATAGAGAAAATAAAAACCGATGCAATTAATACAAAATAAAGGTAAAGAGACAAAGATAGACTTATTGCTTTAATCTATACTAACATAATAAAGCGAAAAAGTTTTCTTTTGTTTGTTTGTTTGTTTGTTTAAACACGCTAATCTCTGGAACTACCAGTAGGATTTCAATTTTTTTTTTGTTTATGATAGCTATGTTAGTCTATCTAGCATTAAGCTACACCTCTTAGCTAGCCTTTGATTGGGTTTTGTTAAGTCAGAACACGAAGCGCTCCCTAACTGCTTTATCCGTGAGCGCTGCCACAATAGTTATTGGTTATATTTGTTCTTAGTAATATTGGTGTAATTCTTAGTAGTGTTGGTAATATTGATTCTTAGTATATCTAAAAAAAGTAGGTATTTTGTATTTTGTAACAAAATTTTATTAAAAATAAAGTGACTTATGAGCATTATTTTATCCTTACGAACGAGTTACTTCATCATTAGGACAATTTTATGAATATAAACTTTGCACTTTAAACTTAACTTTACAGGAGTTATTTGAACGAATAATTTGAGATATAATAGAAAAATAAAATAATTTTACACTCGGCGTGTTATATGACGCATAATTCTAGCCGCCCGATAAAATTATTGTCTTTGTCTTTGTCTATACTGAAGTATTACAAATCATCAATCAGTGATTTCACTTAAATTACATACGGGTAAATCGCGCGTTACAGCTATTATAGAAATATATAAAAAATGCTAAAATGTCTTTATATTATGGATATCGAACCTTCTTTTCATTGCTATTATTTAATTTTGCAAATACAACTTAAATTACTTTAAACAAAAGCGCCTCTATGCATTGACTTATATATTACCTGAATTACCACTTTTTAAATCAATGCTGAAAGGTAATTTCGAATATCTGTAAATTGATATGAATATTTTGGGTAAGTTAATAGCTTTTAAAAGTTTTCTCCATGCCCTGTCTAAAAACTCTGTGCACCCGATTTTATCTAATTATGCTTCGATGAATAATACAATTATGTTTGTGAATGTAGCTGTACAATTACGGAACCCTAGGTGAGCGAGTACAACCAGCACTTGGCCGGTTTATTTTTTTATTTAATTTAATTGCGTATGCTTACAAAATGTGTAAGACTTTTTCAACTTATAAAGTCATTTAGTGTTTTAAATTATATAATTTGTGCTGTTTTTCATTTGTTATTTAAGGTTCTACAAAATAAAAGGGTTTTTATTTATAGGTAGGTATTATGAGTTTAGAAAGCGTTGTATTATTACACAATACGAAGTTATCAATGATTATACGTTGGCTTACTTGTAAATTTTACAGGTATAAATAATTATGCAATATCTGAGCGACCGAGCTGCGCTGCTTGGTAAATTTGGAATGCAAAACATTATCTAAATGCAAAGTTTCATCGAAATCGTTGGAGCCGTTTTCGAGAAACCAATTACATATATATATACAAGAATTGCTCACTTAGTATAATAAGATATAATTATAATACATTAAAAAAAAGTTATTTACCCTCCCATGTAGACGGTGTTATACGCTGAAAGTAATGTTCACAAGGTAGAACATATTTGTACAGTAAACTTAAATATGCATCTCCAATAGCTTTTGCAAGGCGATTATCTCTCAAAATATTTAAACATGCTTCGGTTATTTTCTCACATTTTATATAGGCCCGACCTAAAATTAATGTCACAATATTAGGTATCTGGGAATAGTGTTCGAATCCAATTATGGTATTTGTTTCGATTCATAGACAACTATTTCTTCAACATGAATATTCACTCAATAAAATATAGTATTCTTATTTTAAACTTATTTAGGTAGGTAGTTAGGTACACATAATATCATGGTGTATAATAGAGTCAGCCATTCTAAGGCCTTTTATCTTTGCAGGACCTTTCAATAGTAAATCTAATCTTATTAATCTGTCCATCCAAACAATATTAGAACAGACAATACACGCAAATGGCCTGAACCTTTTCAGGGAAAGGTAAGTCATGATAAATATAAAAATACCATCAAATAACAGCCTTTTATTTATGTAAATTAAATGCAATTAAAAGATTCTTCAAAGATAGTTTTTACAACATAATCACTGAGCTTAGTACACACATAAGGCTTTCTTGCTAAAGGATTTACAAAATAAAAAATGTTTATACTATATCTAAAGTAATAAAATGTCACATACCTTTGTTTGAACCAGCAACACATAAATGGAGAAGGGATGTGCAAAGAGGCTCTATAACAGATTGAAATGTTTTGGATGTTTCATATTTTTCAAGTTCCTGTAAAATATATGAAAATAAATTGAATTTATATTGGTTTTTATGCTAATAATGTATCTCTATCTAATCACATTAAATTTAAAGATTAAGCAATAGGGGAAGTCACTTCGAGCAAGAACTTTAATTAGGCTAAATTACAAAATGTCTAATTTGTTAACCGTTATTACTACTAAACTGTTTCTGGTTCTAAATTTTATTTTAAATTTGTACTTATTTTTTGTTTTATTTACATTTAATTGGTATTGTCTTTAATTAATTTTATGGAAATTTTAAAGAACGACCTGAAGTTTAGTCCGAATACGAATTTCCGCCTGCTTCCTTTGTGATCAATTTTTTTCAGTTTCTTTGAAATAAGTTCCTAGTTGTTATGCATTGGAGAGCTAAGAAAACGATTATGTTTTTAAAATGATCTGCAAGCCAAGTTTCATATCGTTTTTTTTTTGTTTTTAAGGAATTTTAGTGGAAAAAATCTCAATAAAATATTAAAACAATATCGTTTTTCGTCTCGCATTTTATTTTGAAATCTGGACCAACAATTGTTGTTTTAATATTGATAAATAACCAGTGTTTAATCGTTTTTATAAATAAGAAGAAAAAATGATATTTAAATTGATACCTTTTATTTTAAATACATTTTTGATGTTGCATGTTTGACTTATTTTGAAAAAAGCTAAAAAAACACGATAACTAAAAAATGGTTCACTTTTGCATAATGCATATGGGGACTAAAATTATCGCAAATAGTCACCCCTTATCACCTCCTAACGGGAATACGACGAATTGCAAATAACCCTGTATATGTAATTATTGGTTTCTCGGAAACGACTCGAACGATTTCGATGAAACTTTGCATTTAGATAATGTTTTGCATTCCAAGTTTACCTAGATAGGCGTTTTTGTTTTTTTTTGTTCACAAGACACCGAGCGTAGCTCGGTCGCCCAGATATTTTTATATAATTAGCCTAACTTACGAATGTGTAATTAATATTATGGTGGTTGAATAAACGTTTCAACTATCTGCCGACTATATTATTTATAAGTCTGAGCTAGCTTGACGAAAATGTTGGATTTTTTTACACTTTGAGAATAATTTAAGAGAAAATATTGTTT
Source organism: Saturnia japonica (assembly GCA_033032175.1). Taxonomy (NCBI): domain Eukaryota; kingdom Metazoa; phylum Arthropoda; class Insecta; order Lepidoptera; family Saturniidae; genus Saturnia; species Saturnia japonica. The sequence goes on from CM065305.1 coordinate 12,711,137, forward strand.
CCTTCAGAAATTGGTGTTTTTCTTTGAAGCTGGTTACTGGCGACATTGCCGATTAATATCCTAGTATGTTGTATTATGTAATAATTTACCACGTAGTAATATATTTATAAAGATCCAACGTATACTTGTGTTGGAATAATAAATATAGTTCGGAATGATAGAGAAATAAAGTGTGAGCGGGCCAGTTCGAAAAAAAAATGTAGTTAGAAAAAAGAACCAAACATCAGTTCAAGCTCACAAAAGGGTCTACAAGCAACAGACAGCGAACGTTAAAATTTGTATTTAGGAACATATTTTGTACTACGAGAACAAAAAAATATTATAATATAAGAATCGATTTACAACCCTCTCTATTATTTATTCACAATATTAACTAAACGCGATATCTAATATAATATGCAGTTTTATTTAAATCCACAAACAATTGCCGCGTAATTCATGTACAATGAAAAAAATTGTGACGTCTTTAAATGCTATTACTAAATTTTAAGTAGTTTTTAAAAAGTCTTTTTGGACCCAACATTTCAATGTTTATAGTTTTTAGGGGTAAAAGATTTGGCTTTTGGAGACATTGTCATAAGAGTTGGCAATAGCCTGAACTATATGAGACATAAGATGATTATTTACATAATTGAGATAAGCGATTATGAATGATGACTTTACTAATGTTGGTTGGTAGGCTGGAAAAAAGGGCCTTCAGTCGTAAAATAAGTTGTTTAAAGGAACACTAGCTGTACCCCACGATTTCACCCGTGTTAATTTTATCCGAAAAACACCTCGCCGCCAACGCACCCATGTAGTCTTATCAAAATTGTTCTTCTCGCAAGTACAAATTATTTTAATTTTTCATGATCTCCTAAACGGTGTCCAAGTAGCATACTCTAAAGAGAAAATTTAACTTCATAAAATTGTCTATGATGAAGTAACTTTTGTTTATAAGAATAAATATGTCATGTCTAAAAATAATGCTTATAAATCACTTTTTAATTTACAACAAATTATGTCACAAAATACCTTACTGTGGCTTATGTATAAGAGATAGGCATATGCTATCGCTAAATCTTTTTATATATACTAAGGATCAATAATATTGTAGAACATTATATTTCCGTATCATTAATGATTACGCCAGCGCACGCAGTTAAAGTAGATCAGGAGGGCCTCGACCAAGAGTAAAAATTCCAAATTCAAATTTATAAATTCATTTAGCTAGTACATTTGAGTTTTGAAAACAGTCATTCATTTGTTTTTTCCTCATTATTTATTTCTTTGGCGTCGCCTATAATTTGCGCGGTACAATGGAAAACATGAAATATCGGTATATTTACGAGTACGAGTTCTACCGTGGCACCAGTGCTGTAGAAACAGCTCGAATGATTAATGATGTGTATGGCGCTGGTGTCGCAAAGAAAGCACGGTACGTTTTTGGCTTCAACACCTTTGTTCTGGAAATTTCGACCTTCAGAACCAACCCCGTGGACGGCCGGAGACCAAAGTAGAAAATGAAGAATTAAAGGCTATTGTGGAAGCGGATCCATCACAAAGCACTTCAGAGATAGCTGCCGGCTTTGGGGTAAGTGATAAAACTGTATTAATCCAGTTGAAGCAAATCGGGAAAGTAAAAAAACTTGAACAATGGGTACCTCATGAAATGAGAGAATCGAACTTGCAAACAAGCTTTGACTGCTGTGTTACTTTGCTCAACCGACACAAAGTTAGATGAATACAATTGGAATGTCTACGACATCCACCATACTCCCCGGACCTTGCTCCAACAGATTACCATTTTTTCTGGAATTTGGACAACTTCTTACAAGGAAAAAATTCAACTCCGATGTGGCAGTCCAAACTGCCTTCAAAGAGTTTATTAATTCTCGCCCCCATGGTTTTTTTAGTAAAGGGATCAATGAACTACGTATGAGATGACAAAAGTGCATAGATAACAAAGGTGCGTACTTTGATTAATTAAATATAATAAAACAAAAAAAAAATTGACTTTATATTCCTCCCGTACAAAACGCCAATTTCATATGTAAGGACCTAATATTTGATGTCAATAAAATAATCTCCCAAAAAGATCAGAAAACAATTTTGTGATAAGTTACACCTGAAAAGTATAAAATATTAAGTCATTATGAACTGAACTGAGACCTTGATTAACTTTTGAAATAGTAAATTTATCATAACAAGATAAAAAAACCTTTATATAGTGTTTTATTACCTACAAAAACCTGTACGAGTCTAGTCATGTAGTATTCATTGTGAACGATCTGTTGATGAGCTATAAAATGCCAGAGTTAAAAATACCATGTAAATCAAATGGGAAATGAAAGATTGTGATGATGCACCTCTTAAATTTTAATATTATGAGCTCAAATTTTCACAGTACTCTGATTTCATCATTCTGAACAATATTATCCACAAAATTTTGAAAGAAGAACTTATTTGTTTGTCACAGTCTAATATACAATGATGTGTTTGTAAATAGTAACAGTTTAACTAAAAAAGAATATCTAACCTTAATAATGTAGTCATTGATATCATCAAAAACATCATCCCATTTATAGCCTCTTTTCTTCATAGAATTTTCAGTCAATAATGAAGGCACAGCATTTCTAATTAGAAAAGATTTCAATGCATCAGCATTTTTTTTACGTTCTGCCTGTCTTGCAGATCTTAAACCATCACTAATTTCTCTGAGAGAATCCTGTAGTGACATTTTAAAATATCCTCATCTCACTTTTATTGAAATGGGACAAATAATAAAAGAAGTTGATTGGCCAGTAGAAAACTTGTCCATTTAACTAAGATGACAATTTAAAATCAGCGACTAAGTAGAAAAATCTAAAACAAAACAAGTACACACTGTTTATATCAAGAAACTCAATCTACCATAACAATTTTTGGGGTGTAAGGGGTGTTCAATTAATTATTTAGAACTGAGATACCCAAGCCAACCACACCTGCACTTACATGTTACAATCTCTTGATAGTTGCCATTGTGTTTGGTTTGTACTGTGCTTATCATCAGTGAAAGCATCTTCAATTTGGAGTGCTAGTATTAAAAATCATACTAATATTAATATGTCAAAATTGCTTATTTTTTGCTATAAAGATCAAGAAGAAATAAAGTGATCATATCAGCAATTTCTGTGAATAAAGAAGATTGTGTACTGCAATTCCAATCAAGCTGAAACTGCTGTAAGTGGAAGTCATTGTGTATTTGTACTTTGTACTTCATTGATCTTTTATGGGAATAAAGATTAATGCTTTGGATGATAAATACATTACCCATGGATATAAAATTATAAATAGGATACCTACTGAAATGAGAGGATTGTGAGCTATGTACTTAATAAATTATTAAAGAATATTTGGAAAGCTATGAACTGATCATACATTGCTAATCTTGATAACCAGAAACTTGGAGTAAAAGTTGAATTTTACATTAAAAAGAAGAATGAAGGGTCTTAAATTCTCTTTTCTTATCATTTTTTGCTAAATCTACTGGTTCAAAACTTATTTGTGGTAAAATATTGGGTTGGAGTTAGATTTAGAATTGTTTGGCAAGTATTAGGGGTTGTAATCGATAAAGATTAGATTCCTGATAAAGGTACCACTCTCATTACAAGGTAATTCACCATTTTCGAGGAAATTCACCATTTTCGAGGAAATTAATAAAAACAATTCTAACCACAAAACCTAAAAAATATTAGTTGCAAATACAAAAACTGTGAAATGAAAAGCAAAATTACTATTTGGTATTCTTATTCTGTCATTCTACTAACATTCCATAAAATAAAAATCCCTGAAAACCCAAACACAAACACCTTCATAGACTGAACTAAGTTCACAAATATTTTGATGGTTCCAATAATTAAAAAATAGTGAAAAATGAATTTTACACTGAATTTCGTTTATAAATACAAAATACTATAAATAATATTCTTTTAATAAAAAGGATACTATAGTTTTACCATTTAAAAGTAAATAGGTAACATGAAGTAACCGAAGGGAGCTCAGTGGCAAGAGTTTTAGGTTTCTTGCAATGAGGAAAATACCGAGCAAGTGAAGCAAACGTGCATAATTAGACATGTGTAAGTACTGCGAGTCATGTATTACGCGTAATATGTCACGACCGCGTACTATAACAGTACCTATAACCCAACAAAATTTAGCATGTCACATAACTCTAAACATGACGTTCCATAGCAAGAGGCTAAAGGATAGGTCCGTCGCGTTCTAAGTACTGTACGTAGGTACTGAAGTGTACTGTAATGTTTAAAATATTTCGAGTTATCGTTGTTATCGAATTATAACATTAATATAACTTATAATCGCCTACCACTATTAGAAATATTTCATAATCACTTAATGGTTAAGTTTGAAGGAAAATCAACTTTTTCAATAAAGCAGAATGAAGCTTGCGTTTTCATAATGCCGTGTCGTCACTCGTACAAGTAAACTCTATACAAATAGGTAATAATAAAAGGTCTATTTATGACATCAGAACATTCAGTACAATAGCACATACGTGATTGTTAGCGGGCTATATGTATGCCTAAGCTTAATGCGTTATTTTAGACGGGTCATGTTTAGAGTACTGAGTACTGCTCTAATGCCATATTACGCAACACGAAATGTCATGCCATATGGCATTACTTCATAGAGTACTGTTTTGCGCATGTCTAGTGCATATACTGAGAGTAGTTACTGAACAGATTTTAATATAAATTAATAATACTCCTAGCGAAGAGGTATTGCATACACTAAAGTAATACATCGGGTATTGTAATATCCTAATCACATGTAATCATTTGAAGTTACAGACATAGACCATTAACCAGAGGAAGTTACAGATTACTATGCAGTGTTGCCAAGTCAAGGAAACAAGAAGTGGCCAACGACTTTTATGAAGTTGATAGAATGTTAAAAATTTCGTACCCTAAAAAGTGGCTAAGAGTGGCGAAAAATTTGGCTTGTAAACAAAAACAAGTTTTTGGCGTGTTCAATAATAACGCTAGTCAGTAGGGCTTTAGCACATGTACTTTATAATATTATAATACAAGTTTTTAGTACAAAACGTGTCGTGAAACCAACCGTCTGATTTTCATCTGTCTCTCTGATATGTCATCACTTCAGTACTTTTTAATATTAATGATTAGAAACAACCAGTACAAAAATAGTGGCGAATGAGGCGCCACATCACCCCCCTAAGGAGAGCATTGCGTTAATCATCAAAAATTTTGAATTTAACTCGTCTGCCTGATCGTGTGGTATATGGCTGAGGTTGACATGTAGGAACAGCGACAGGCAGTGGGACAGCAGTCGATTGCAGAGGAGACGTGGGTACAGCCACAGTCGGTGTGATAGTTGTAGGTTGCAGGTAAGACATTGGCGACAACTGAGGTATCCTCGGTGTTGTAGAAACAGAACTTGAATCTGATTCCTCAATGAAAGCCGGTTTCACGCGGTCTACGCTTACAACCACATGTTTCCCTTTGTAGTCAATAGTTAGGGTCTTTCCATCACTTGCCCTCTGAATGACCTGGTATGGACCAGAATAGGGAGGCTGCAAAGGACGCCGGACTGCGTCATCCCGCAAGAACACATGAGAACACGTATTTAAATCTTTGAAAATAAAAGAACCGGTCTTCGTATGACGTGACGCTGGTACTGGTCGAATTTTCGACATATGTTGACGTAGTTTCACAACAAAATCAAACACTTCTCCAGAAGTACCCACTCCAGGAAAATCAGCTAGCAACTCAACAGGAAGCCGAAGAGTTTCTCCATAAAGCATTTCTGCACAAGTAGCTTTAATATCTTCTTTAAAAGCTGAACGCATTCCCAAAAGTACAAATGGAAGAGCTTTTGTCCAAGAACTCCCATGACACATTAATGATGCTTTAAGTTGACGATGGATGCGTTCAATAATTCCGTTCGCTGCTGGGTGGTAAGCTATAGTTCTATTTCTTTTAGTGGCGAAACTGCACATAAGTCTTCGAAAAAGGTCGGATTCAAATTGTGTACCGCGGTCGGTCGTAATAATAGAGGGAACACCAAATCGTGGTATCCATTCTCTCGTGAAAGTATCCGCTACTTCCTCGGCGGTGGTGGTGCGCATCGGTCAAACTTCTGGCCATCTGGTGACCCTATCAATGGCTGTGAGACAATAGCGGTAGTCGTCACAGATAGGTAAGGGTCCTATTATATCTATATGGACGTGAAGAAAACGACCAGATGGTGTGTCAAAAGTTCCAACTGGCTTATAAAAGACAATTGGTTCAGTTGAGATGGAGGTAATTTATCTCTCCGTTGTACAAAAGCATACAACAGTGGCTTATGATCAGTAAAAATCGTACAATGCTGAATCTCCAAAATATGTCGAAAGTGCTGTACACTTTCGTACACCGCTAAAAGTTCCCTGTAATAGGCCGGCCATTGAGACTGTTTTGGGGTAAGCTTCTTACTGAAGAAAGCAAGCGGGACCCATTCTCCCTTACTTCGCTGCTGCAAGCAAGAACCAATGTGAACGCTAGAGGCATCGGTAAAAAGGCCTAGTTCAGCACCGTATATTGGATGTTGAAGAAGCGTGGCATCACTAAGGCTCCTTTTGCAGGCTTCAAACTGTTCCCGCAGCTTAAGTGTCCAGGGGTATGGTTTAGCACCCTTGCTGTGCGTGGAAACAAGAACTTCAATCAATGGCGCTTGAAACTGTGCAGCTTTGGGTATGAAACGGCGATAAAGATTTATCATTCCCAAAAACTTCCTCATCCCTTGCACGGTTTCAGGTGGAGGGAAATCTAGGAGATTTTGGACACGATCCTTAGGAGGACTTGTACCTTCAGCATTGATCAGGTAACCTAGAAATTTTACTTCGCTAACACCAAGAATACACTTAGACGGATTGAGAACAACACCATATTCTTGAAAACGCTTAAAAAGGGTGCGTAAATGTCTTGCATGACTGGCTTCGTCTGGAGAAAAGACGAGTACATCATCTATGTAAGGAAAACAAAAATCGAGACCCCGTGTGACCTCATCGATAAAGCGCTGGAACGTTTGGCCAGCATTGCGAAGACCAAAGGTCATGAAGGGAAATTCGAAGAGGCCAAACGGACTAACAATGGCGGTCTTCAAAATATCCTCATCAAAAACGGGAATCTGATGGTATGCTTTTACCAGGTCACACGTACTAAACACGGTAGCACCAGCGAGACTATTAGCAAAGTCATGAATGTGACGAACAGGGTATCGGTCAGGTACTGTTCTGGCGTTCAAAGCGCGATAATCGCCACATGGACGCCAGGTGTTATCTTTTTTGGTGGTCATATGTAACGGAGATGACCAAGCACTTTTAGATGGTCGGGCTGTTCCGCAACGCACCATGGCTTCAAACTCCTGCTTGGCTGCATGGAGTTTCTGAGGAGCCAACCGACGGGGCCAGCATGAAACCGGGGGTCCGTCAGTGGTTTTTATAAAATGCACCGTGTTGTGCTTTACAATCCTGGGCACACCAGAAGGTCGATTTATCTCTGGAAACTCTGCTAAAATAGTAGCAAAACTTGAACTACCAGAAAACACAGCTTTGACACTATCTTGTTTGGATTGTGCAATTGAAGCACAGACCGACAACTTGGTAAGGCCGTCAATTAGACACTTGTGTCGGCAATCTGGTAATAAGTTATAAAAACTAAGAAAATCAGAGCCTATTATAGCTGTACTAACATCTGCGATGACAAAATTCCAATCAAAAATCCTTCTTAAACCTAGATCTAAACGAAGTTGAATGCAACCATAAGTTTTAATTGAACTACCATTGGCAGCACCAAGATGGTAGTCATCTGGTTGCACATGATTTCTTAAATATTTTTTAGGAAAACAACATAAGTCTGAGCCGGTGTCAATTAAATACTGCCGCTTGGAAACCCGATCAGTAACAAATAAACGGCGGCCGGGAGATAAACAATCAGTTGCCGCCTCTACTAATTGTTGATCCGGTTTTCCGGAGGAATCCAATTGCATGGTTTGGTACACTTAGTTGCTTTAGTGTTGAATTTTTGGTGATACCAACAAATCTTATTCTGCACAGAGTTAGCCCTACGCCACCGCTGTTTTTCTATAGATCGGCTACGAGAACGACTACGCAAGCGAGTTGAGAGACTAGCAACTTGTTGAGTAAGCTCATCAAGTCTTCGTTCCATTGTTTCATTGAAAGAAGAGCTGGACGATGTCGGAGCTGAACAAACCATTACATTATAATTATATGTTTCTAAAATTTTATCTGCTATATCGGTCATCTTGTCAATTGGCAGATCAGCATGTGATGCCAAAATAGCCTGAACATGTTGTGGGAGACGGCGCAACCATAACTGACGAAGAAAGTTTTCATCTAAAGGTGATGATCCTGTCAGAGAACGGAGATGTCTCCAAAACTGTGAAGGTTTTCGGTCACCAATTTCTTCACCATCTAATAATTTACGCATACGTGTCTCCTCAGATACCGATAATCGTTTAATCAACTCATGCTTAAGCTTACTGTACCGTTGTCCAGTAGGTGGAGGATTAATCACAACATCTTCAATTTCTTGAGCATATTTTTCATCAAGATGAGCGACTATATAGTTAAATTTAGTGGAATCAGTGGTTATACCTGCTATATCGAATTGAGCCTCCGCTACAGCAAACTAATACTCAGGTCGATGAGGCCAAAATGGAGGTATTTTCGCTGAAATTTTAAAAATTTGAGATTCATTATCCCTGGAAAGGCGCGCTTGTAAAATAGCATTCTCCTCTTTCAGCTTATCAATTTCCACTTTAAACTTCTCATCAGCCATATCCCGTGATTAAACCAAAATGACCAAAAATATAAAAAGTTTCTCGTGGGGGAGAATGTGACACCTCAACCACTTTACAGAAAAAAAATATAAAAGAAAGAGAAAAAAATAATTAATATTAGACACAAAAATTAAGCTATTATGTCTTATTCTATTTGTAACAATGTTAAATACAAAATACAGTATTTAATTTAAAATTGAACGACCTATTAAAATATTAATTTAAAAATGACAATTCCAAAATTGTCGTATACAAATGGAAACGCACTCCCTTAAAATTATAGTTATTGATGACATGGAAACCATTATACAGTCATGACAAAATATATTTTTTTTTGATTAAACTGACGTTCAATATTATTTATAAAAACATATTAATTGGTAGTACACAGAATTATTAAGGAGATTAAAAATAAGGTTAAAAATTGTTGATATGCACTCTCAGAATATTGGAAACACGCACCAATGCACTTACACTGCACTATGATTTACCAAAGCGATGCCAGATGGAGGCCTGTCCTCCGCAAATTTGGCCGCTGTTGTCATGGCCAGCCCTTGACAATTAGTTGCGATTGTGACAGTTCGACAATATATATTATTTTGAATATAATTGTCGTTATTGTGTTCGAGCATCGGTCACAAACGTCGGTGGTCACCAGTTTGGCGTGTTCAATAATAACGCTAGTCAGTAGGGCTTTAGCACATGTACTTTATAATATTATAATACAAGTTTTTAGTACAAAACGTGTCGTGAAACCAACCGTCTGATTTTCATCTGTCTCTCTGATATGTCATCACTTAAGTACTTTTTAATATTAATGATTAGAAACAACCAGTACAAAAATAGTGGCGAATGAGGCGCCACAAGTTCATCGCTTAAAAACGTTTTATTTATTGATTATACGTTTATTCAACATAACACTCATAAGACGTTGATGGTTCTGATTTTTTTAAAACAAGGAAAGCAGTTTATAAATAATCTCTTTTTCTTAGTGAACAATAAAGTGCATGTAAACTTATCTTATTTCTATGCCTACTTTTTCTTTACTGCTCTCAGGATGCAAATTTTAATAATCTTTCTCCTCTCAGCATTTGAGATAGAGGAATAGAGCCGTCAGAGGCAAATCATGAAATACTGATTCTCCACGGGCATTGTAGATGTGTGTAAGTGTGTATAAATGTTTAGCCATTAGATAATATTTGCTATTTTTGGCTAAATCAATGTTACATTGCCAAAATGGCCAACTTGGCAACACTGTTACTATGCATTTTAATTGTTAAACTCCTAATTCCTAGGCATAGAGTAAAGGTCCGTCCTAGGCATAGAGTCCTAGGATTCTTACTCCTTAGCCATGAGGGGTTTAAAAGCAAAGACGCTTCAGTCACAAAACCCAAGTCCGGTGAAGCTGTACAAGCCGCAGCGGCTTTAGGGCCCCTAAGGCTAACAGTGTAGTCAGTTAAAAAAAAAAAAAAAAAAAAAAAAATGTCACAAAACACTTAAATTGAGATATTTATGATTTTCTGCTATGACGTAGGAAATTATTTAATAGCAAGATTTTGGTATAGATTTGTTAATTAGAACTTATTATTGAAACAACATAGCCTTAAATATAAAGAAATACAATAAATTGTATAAAAATTCATAAATAGTTTTGGACTAAGGTGTCTTTGCATTTTAACATTGGATCGAAGCATGTTTGATTCTCATATCTTTGGATCGAAGCGAATTTGCATCTCACTGTTTTATTTGTCAACTGTCAAAAAATGACATTGACGTAGGGTACTGACTGCAAATTAACACAAGTTTTGGCAAAAATATGATATATTTAATTATAAAATTGTCTTGGGCATGATTTGGATAGAGTTATCCAGATTTTTTTGTGGTAACCTGTCACATTGTTGAATAGCGACTTGCCTGATATCTGACTGGATCTACAGAGGTGTCGGCCGATTCCAAAAAGCCCGCTTAAGAGCATCTTGTGTGTGCTCGATGGAGTTTAAATCAGACGAGTCGGCAGACCAATCTAAATGAGCGATGTTGTATTCATGAAGAACCGCGTTAACACATCCAACTCAATCTGCCAGTGCGTTATCATTTTAAACATGAATTGGTGCCCTTAATTGTTCTGAACGCCCACCCTGACGATTCCATCGATAACAGCTGTTTTGTACTTTCTAGTCATATAATTTTGATATGGGATTAAAGGCGTTCTAGCGCCAACCATAGCTCCACCGCAACAAAAAGACGGACTTGTTGAACGGTTTCGCTGGCAGTTCTTTGCCTTTTCCGAGTCTCTAGGCTTTCTTCAGACACGGCGATGTCGGTTAACCAAGTGTGTGCTGATCCGTATTTTGTTAACGAAAAGGCATTTTCAATAAATATTTTCTTTCACATCTTCAACTTGAACTGCCTGGACTTTTGTAATCTGAGTCGCTGTCGTTGTCGTTCATTCAAATATGCTCACCAAAATTATTGATAAAAAGTAAAAATAAATGAAAGGAATAATATGCAAAAGAAAATGTTAATAGTAAATTATTGTAGAATGCTTCTGCAGACCGTAGCATAACGAACAAAATGCTAGTGAATTATTTGTATCTTACTGCCTTTTTCCATGTTTGCCGCCATTGGTGTTAATATTTGAAACGTTTTCTAGCTTGTCCTGCACAAGCAGGTTGAATATTTTCCTCCATTACACTCAAAATTAACCAGAAAACACATAAATATCAGACACTACCAACAGTCGAATTCCAAAGAAAAGTTACAAATTCGCCATCTTAGAAATTTTGAAATGGCGGCTTCTGATTGGTTGACTGTGACAGAAGCGAATTTGCTCCTAACAAATTTTGGATCGAAGCAGTTTTGCATTTGAACGTTACTTTTAAAGTACATTTTGTCTTGGATCAAGGTGGATTTGCTTTTTCATGTTTTTAATATAGTGTTGCTGCTTTCGAATACTACAATCTGGACAAAACAAATAATTTTGGACAGAAGCGGTTTTGCTTTTAAACCCCTCAAATATATAATATTATTCCTAGTACGAAATGGTAGTAAACTTTCTATAAAAACTAGGCATGTTAAAAATCAAATAATAATCAATAAATTTACAATATAATCGACTTTTAAATAAATCAATATTTTTTTCACATTAAATTTTCTTGTTGATAGCTCTAACGTAATATTTTTTTGTGACATTAGGTATTCATCACCCATCCTTCCAAACTTGGTAACTAGTCCTCTTTATTGAAAACCGATACTGCCATTATCAAGTGCCACTAGCTGTGCCCCAGGGGTTCACCCGTGTTAATTTTATCCGACAATCACCGTGCCACCAACATACTCGTGAAGTCTATCATAATTATTGTTCTTCTCGCAAGTACAAATTATTTTAATTTTTCATTATTTCCTAAATTATTTGTCCAAATAGCATACTCTAAGAAGCAAAATTTTACTTCATAAAATTATCTTAGTGATGAAGTAACTTTCATTCGTAAAAATTAATATTCCGTGCCCAAAAATAATGATGATAAATTATTTTTAATTTTCATCAAATCTTTGTCACAAAATACCTTATTGTGGCTTGAAAAGTATGTATTAAGGTATATGTTATCGCTGACATTTTTTTTAATATAGGTACTATGGACATTATAACGATTACGCCAGCGCGCGCAGGTAAAGCAGTTCGGGAGGGCCTCGAATTCCGACTTACGTAACAAAAATCAATATTTAGGGCTAAATGAGAGATGTAGCTTAATTTTAAATAGCCTATATTATTCCTCGAGAGTCTGGCCATCATGTACAAATCATCAAACATAATACATACAAAATCATATAAAAAATATCGAATCCGACATATAGTTCCAGCGATTAGCAACAACCAAACGAATAAACAAAAAACTTTACCGCTTTAATAAATTAGTATAGATAATCAGTGGCCGGCGACTGCCGACGGCCTCGCGCCCAACACAAATTTTTACTCTTTGCACAGACTACTGAGAGGATACTACGTAGTTATTTTACTCTTTGCTCTCGGGGGCGGCTCGCAAAAAAGCATAACTAAACTTAAAAATGTTATTTAAAGTTTAGTCATCCATATTAATTTGAACTATATAGAATAATACATGAAACATTTTTTTGAAATTGCTCAATAAACATACTCTAATGTGATGGGAACTGATCACGAATTTGGCACTAAGTTTTTTCAAAAAATATTTTCGTTTATTCTTTATCAATTTTGATGAAATTTTGTATAAGGGAAGTATAAGTCATTCCGTAATTGATAAGCTATAAGAGTTGTCAAAAACAGTACACTGGATGTACAGCCCTGACAAAAGACGCTACCCAATGATCGTAGCCATCCTAGATAGGTCCCCAGATGGCCAAGCTATATTCAATGTCTCTACAGTATGCGGCCTCTCGGGCATCTCGGTCGAAAGCCCGCACTAAAACCGCCTTCCCACGCAATGTATAATTGTCAGTTATACGGGCTCTCCGCCTATAATTATCATCTCCGTCCCAGGTGCGTCAAGTGTCTGGACGACCACCCCACTAGGGATTGTCCGCGCAAGCGAGTCATTCCCGGTGAGCTGAGCTGCGTTCTCTGCGGCTAAGAGGGTCACCCGGCGAACCATCGCGGTTGCCCTAAAGACCCGCGCCCTACACGCCCCTGCCACAAGAAAGAGCCTCTCCCTCAGAAAGTGCCTCACGCCCCCGCCCCTCACCCCAACCCCAGCCTCTGATCTAACCCGAGGCCTTCCCGAGGCTCCCGAGCGCCTCTCACGCTCCGATGACTGCCACCCCCGCGCCCCGTGTGCCCCATCATCCCGTGCGAAGTCCTCGGGCCCCGTGAGCCCCCCCCCCGCACCAAACCCCAGTCCCTTATGGATCTGGCCACTAGACCACATCCCCTTATGGCTGTCCAAACCCTCGTCTCGCTTGCTCCACTTTCAGAAGCTGCCCAAACCTCACCTGACACCTCAATACCCAACTCACTTAACTGCTTATTTAATTGTTAATTTCTCGCTTAAACGTAAATCACCTTTTGTGATATAGAGAAAGTAATGTAGATTTAAGCTAATAATAAAAGAGATCACATATAGAGGGGAAGACTGCACTAAATAGATAGATTAACAACTTTTATTTTATTTTATTCGAAAACTACCAAAATCTACCAAACACATTATCACTACCAAAACCAAGTCCGAAAAGACTTAAATCTACCAAAAAACATGCAGAAAACTACCACATGTGGTTACACTGCTCTGATGACTACTGGACTACTGATGAGCCAGGGTCTTCAGACCTAAACCTAAACCTGCTTATTATTTTAAATTTTTGTTTATTTCTAGTAAAGGCAGCTTTAAGAACTAGAGATAAGTGTTCAGCATATAAAAGTATTATCGTACACACACAAAAATCTTATTTTGTTTAAAAATTTGTAAAATATAAAAACAGATAATCTTACCAGACAAACAGAAACAAATTGCTCTATGGGAGTCACATTTGTTTTTTTTCGTGCGTTCTTCTCTGTTCTATTGATTTTGTTGGCGACAGAACAGTTGTTTTTCGTGTCTTAGGTTAGGGTATTATGTGATATTACTGTGTTTACGTGTTATATACTATGTGTTACGATAAAATAGATTAATACTGACAATATTATAGAAAAATGTAAGCGAATACGCTACATTACAAGTTGCATGTTATATATTAAGATGTATATATACGATTATGTATTGTGTGTCATATATGTGAAAATATAACTAATATAGAATAGATTAATGCACAGAGTAAGTATATCGAATATTATAGAGATTTTACGAGCGGAAAATAGTAATGCCGCCTGTAAATTACATTGTTTTTGGCTTATGTAAGGAATATATACGTAATGTATATTATAAGTGAATATGTAATGGATAGGTAATTCAAAGAGGAACATTTTGATATATGACATGTGTACATAAGATATATAATGAGAGAAATATAAAGAGATTAACAGGGCAACCAAAGCGAAAACTAAAGTAAAAACACGAAATAAACACGGAATAAAACGGGGCTCTCTTTACGGTCATTCCTCGAACTACTTAAGCTCGAAGAGGGGCCGTATTGGGCACGGTGCAATTCAACGAATCTACAAGTACAAGCAACAAGTAACAACGAGAAGAAAGCTTTGGTCGTCCTGCGAACAATCTACAGTCAAGATATCGACTTTTATTGAAGACCCGGCACCTCAAGCGGTCGTGCATTATTGCACCCCCCGGACCACCTCACTACTAACATCACGCCGCCCACTGGCATCCGTACGGTGCAACAAAACGCCCGTCCAAACCGGGGAAACGTCACCCCCCCCCCCCTCCCTCACGCAGAGGGGAAGTGACGCGTACCCAACAGATTTACTATCAGAAGGAAAATGGTAATTTTCCAAATAGAACAGAGCTGTTATGTGGCTTAGAGAGGAACAAAAATATAACTAGGTACATTGGCATAATTTATAAAGTACATACTAAATACAAAAGACAATTTTCTGCCACGAAATTATCTGCCTTAAAATTACAAAACACATGCGCGTTCACACACTAACACACGCACGCGTAATTTTCTGTTTTTGGATCTCGGGATAATCGGAAAAATTGTAATTCGCATCGTAATGTTGTGTGTGAAAAACGTAAAAAGTTCTCTCTTTCTGATCTATTTGTTATTACATAACGCTTGCTTATTCGCACGTTGCAGTTGCAGTAACGACGGCCGACTATTGCCATTGATAACAATAATAAAGGATAATCGACAGTATATTATAGTCTTCAATAATTTGTTAAATATTGCATAGGAATAATGTAAACTGGTCCTCTCAAAAATAAAACGACGAGATCGATTTTAAACATACTTTGTATTGAAAACATATTTTTTTCTGTCTGACTATACTGTTGTTAGCCTTAGGGGCCCTAACCTAGAGCTAGGGACGATTTGATACTACTGAGTACCTACTCATCAGAGATAAAGTACTCATATAAATCGAACCTTTTCATTCGATACTGAGTACTAGTATCAAATGAAAACAGTAGTATCAAATCAATTGGCGTCACGATATCGCCCCTGCACTGTACAAGTATCGAAACTTTGAAGTGGTATCGAATGCGGTTTTGATACTTTGATTCTATACGTGAATGAGGACGATATCGATTCATAACCAAGCAAGCTGGGCAAGCACAAGCAAAAATTGATAAAGTACCCACAAGTATCGAAACTTTGAAGTGGTATCGAATGCGGTTTCGATACCTGAATTATGACGATATCGATTCATCTCTAAACAGGGCAAGCACAAACAAAAATTGATTAAGTACTCACACGTATCTAAACTTTAAAGTGGTATCGAATGAGGTTTCGATGCTTTGATTCGATAACTGAATGAGAGGATATTAATTCATCCCTAAACAGGGCAAGCACAAGCAAAAGTTATTTAAGAACTCACAAGTTTAGTATTGAAACTTTGTAGTGGTATCGAATGAAGATTCGATACCAGAATAAGGACGATATCGATTCATCCCTAAGCAGGGCAAGGACAAGCAAAAAAAAGATATATCGAAAGTATCGAAACTTTGAACTTAAATTACCACTTCTTAGCACCCGTTTTCATTCGACAGAAGACCTATCGGAGAATTCGCGACAAGAACTAAACTCAATTCCGGAAAAAGCGTTTAAAAAATGTTTTGATGATTGTATTATTCGTTGGCGTCAGTGTATCGTTTCTGGAGGAACATCGTTGAAGTCGATAAAATAAATTTAGATAGCGTATTATTGATTTTTTCCCGGTACTTTTTTTACAGAGCAGTACATATAAAGGGGAATGTGTGTGTATGTAACTCTGTCCTCTCGCTCTTATTTCGACACCGCGTCGAACCACGCTAATCCCTTAATAAAAGCGGCAGCTTCGTATGTTCCCAACCCCAACGCCTGCCGGAGAAAACGCCGGCCGCGTAATATATTCACTGACCCGCTCGACCAAACCGAAACAGCTAACGCGTTCTACGCCACCGTCTCTCCAAACAGAGCGTGCCACCGCCCACGCCCGCGTAACCACCGTTCTCTCCGCAGAGGACGGGCGGTTAATTTCGCTCCCGCACACCCGTCACGTCCACCCTCTCTAGCGGCTACCCAAGCCTAGGTCCGTTCCTCGGTGTGAAACCCTTGGGTCAGGCAGCCGCCCGCGCGATACAAAGTGACACTATACGTGCAACACTTAGCTACCCACATACAACATTACACACGTATGACCACACACACGTGCACACCACACAGGCACATAGGTTCTGTAATGGACCTTTTTTTTTCTTTTTTTGCGCTAGTTAGACTAATGCGCTAGTTAGTGTAGAAAAACCATTCGGATTATTAAATACACATACGCATGGTCCACTCCTTCCTCCCAGGAGGAGGGGAACGTGCATATGAGTATATGTTAGTTAGTTCGAATTCTCGTAGGATTAGGGAATTAGTTAGATCGCGACCTTTTCCCATTCGCGACGACCGCCCGAGCCGAGGTTCGGCCACTCTGGCACCCTCGTGCGGGTCGTCACAAACTTTCGCGGCTGAGTGCCCTAAGCGCTCGCCCCCAAGTCCGGTGAAGCTGTAAAAGCCGCAGCGGCTCTGTTTTAGGATAGGGCCCCTAAGGCTAACAGTGTAGTCAGTTCATAAAAATAAAATAAAAAATGTAACTCTGTCGGTGTGAAGTCCTTGGTCCTGGCAGCCGCCCGCGCGATACAAGTGACACTATACGTGCAACCATGAAGCAACATGGGCCACCGGCGCAGCGCGCGGCGGACCGAGTTGCTCTACACGTGCAACACGTAGCTACCCACATATAACATTACAAAAGTTATGAACACACCACACAGGTATATGGGTTCTGTAAGGAACCTTTTTTTCTTTTTTTTTGCGCTAGTTAGTGTAGAAATACTTTTAAATCACTAAATACACATACACATGGTTCCTTCCTTCTTCCCAGGAGAAACGGAACATGTCTATGCGTATATATTCGTTAGCTCGAATTGTAGGAGTAGGGAATTAGCTAGATCGCGACCGCGCCTAAGCCAAGGTAACTTATTTTACTCAGTTGAATATTTGTTTACTTTTATGTTTCAACAAGAAAGGATGGACAGTCAGCCATAGATAATACACTAATTGCAGTCAGCTTTGAGCTACGAAGCAAGTTGGTTGTGCTAATAAAATAAAGTGGTGTTATAATGAAAATACTTTGAAGTTTAATTAAGAAAAGTCTAACACTAGTCAGATCTAAAAAAAAAGTGACTGAATATATTGAAAATATTTACTGAAATAAAGTGAAAAGATACCAAATTAATCTTAACTTTAACTTTGTCTTTACATAATTTTCAGTAAAATCAATAAATGGAAACGTTAGTATTTTTATTTTCCAACAGTATTAATAGACGGCGTTGTAGGGGAAATTGATTTCATAGTAATTATAGTCACTTTATTATAATTGTCACAGTTATGTATATTTTCTGTAAGCAAGTTTAATAATTTGGTTGGTGTTTTTGCGCATTTAAGATTTCTAGATTTTATTAATTTAAATTTAAATTAGAATTATTTTAAAGCATTATTATTCATTGGAAAATAACGGTTTATAAACAAAGTTACTAAATAAACTTAGCTTTTCGTAAAGGATTGCAAAACTGAACATTTTTGTATGTCTCTAGGTATTTTATTTGTCAGATTTTGTGCAATTACAAATGAGTTTCGCTAGTACATAGTTATTGTTTATACTTTCCTTAGGTAAGGGGGTTCAAAGTCGGCAACGTGCTAGTGATACCTATGGTATTACAAGCGTTCATAGGCTACGGTAACCGCTTACCACCAGGCGGGCTGTATACTTGCTTGCCACATTAGTTGTATAAAAAAAGAACGCTGCATAGTTTTTATAATTCGTCTTTATAATTGGTTTTCATTGTCTTTTAATTTTGTACCTATCATATTAGTAACTTTCTATTTTATTTTTGATTATACGTTTTGTGTGCTATTAGATATCCAATACAACAGTAAACAATAACTACAATTTATGATATCTATTTAAGACTATTAATATTTTTATTCGACAAGTACAGTGTTTCGAGCACTGGCGTACAATAACCTTATTGAGTCACAATATCCGATTCCACGACGAGAACCTGTCACAATGATATAAGGATCACCAGCACGCAATATTCTTTTTGCTTTGCAATAATCTAATGCAGCGTGAATTCTTGCGTCTACTTCAGACATCCAACTACCCCTTGCCACTTCAAAATAATGCATTGCGCGCACTCCACGATAAAAACGCAACTGTCTAGCTGTATGACAAGCTCTGGTAACAGCTATTATTGGGCAAGTAGGTCTTATATGGGAAAGAATTTTAGCAGTTCTACCAGAATTTGTTAGACATATTATGACAACAGCACATGAACGCATTGCGAGTTCCACAGCGCTTATACATACTGCTTTAGTAGGGTCTTCTAAAGTACTTTGCATTAGTTCTAAATTTCCATAAACACGAGGTTGCCATGTTATGCGTTCTGCGTGTCTACAGATAACGGCAGCAGCAGCTAAACAGTGTTCGGCCATACGTACTGCGTCGTATGAAGGTGCAAATTTCCTCAAAGGCGAATCATAATGTAATTCTAGAGAAAGAACATCTGCGCCATCAAGAACAAGATTAGCAATATCTGTAACGCAAAGTGTTGGTATCTGTTCATTGATGACAGCTTTACATAAACAAGGTTTTCCAATTTCATTGCATTTAGCAAATAAATTTTTTTGAGCTATAAATATTTTCTCAATTGGTAAATCTGTGCTTAAAACGCAACGGTCTAAATAAATGCCATCAGCCACCGTTAACAAATCATCTATATTGTCAAATCCTAACAGAGTATCTACACATGCAAATACTAAAATATGTTTGCCTTTTTCAGATAAAAGGTCTTTTACTTGTCGGACATCATTTGCAAATTGAGAATTGGGAACTAACACACCATCTACATCCGCCGCAACAGCCCAAGCTATCTGTTCTTCCATATGTTCAAATGGTTGATGTGAAGAATCACTATATGAATTAGAGTCTTTATCTCCTTGTCCGTCATTATAATTTTCAATTTCTCGAGGAATTTGAGAAATGTGCACAGCCATTTTAGACGTAATTGTTCCTCCAGCTGCTACTGAACATTCAACGGAATCATCACCGACTTTTGAGACAATTAATTTAATTTTGCCTGGAGTTAAGCTATCCATAAATATAACATCACCTGGTTGCAAATCTGTAAGGTGATCATAACCAATATATAAACAATCTGCTGTTCCATTTTCGCGCCAACTAGCGTCCGTAGTTAATCGTATGGTTTCATTTAGAATAATTTCAACATTGGATCTAGGTCCATTTTTCAAATCGCCTGTGATGATATCTGGCCCCCGTACATCTACTATCAGTGCTAGTGGATATACGTATTCGAGTTCAGCACTGTAATTGTAAACAGCCTGTCGTATACTTTGAATTATTTGTGCACATGCATCGGGTTCTAGATCACGCATGTTTAATCGTGCTACAGTCATACCTGATGCAATGAGACGTTGTATGGTTGCAGGATCTCGGTTGTTTATGCCAATATCACACATAAGTCCTGTCTGCAGTTCCTCACAAGGGTTTTCATGTATAGTTAAATTGCAATGATGTTTCAGAAGACTTGGCTGCTGCGAGGCAGATTTTGGTTTCCGACTAGGTGCTGCTTCTAAAGGAATATGCCAGGGCAACGCCATTATTGTAAATTTATTCAAAAAAATCAAATGCCAAACTCTGAGAGTCAGAGATTACATTTTCTGTATGGCACATTTGTTTTTTTTTATTTGGCCATCAATAATATCATTATTAAAGAGTATGTAGGCAATTACTTCAATCATTAATTGAATAGTTAGAAGGATAAAAATTTGAAGCGTAAGCATAATATTAACCAAGTAAACACGCACAAAATACTTACGGACTACGTATACTTGCAATAAAATTAAATGTCAGTCAGTCAAAAGAATTTGTTATAGCAATTTATTACTTAAGTTGGTTTGTGTTGTTACTATTTTTATGTGAAACATCTAATGTTGCGGGTCAGACCGATTGTTGGACGCAATATGGGCGGATGTTGGCGTGGCGACGCTTTAGTCCAGCATTGGCGGTGTGGAGCCGAATTGGTTTTATTTAATAGACGGACTGGATCATTTCCAAGTTTCATGTTAAAACATGGATACAATAAACGAGGTTGGTAGGGATCGCAACCATCATACACATTATAACATCTTCTTTTGGTTTGTCGTGTTTAGGTATCACCCGGTGTATTTATTTATCCTGTACAGGCCGTACGGCTGTAGATACCAAAGCAAGTACAGGTGCAGATGTATGTACAGGTACAGGTACAGTCAGTCAGTTAACCAAACACTTCTTTGCATATTGCATAATTATTCAAAGACAATTGTACTTAAAGAGAGGCTCAGCTTTAGATTACATGCCGTCGAGTTGACTCCAAATTTTTTTTTACAGTTAGATCACTTTTTAATTAGGCAAAATATAAAATTTCACACTGCGGAAGTAAATACTTTTTAATCGCAATTTTTGTAAATCTGACCATAAAAATTTCAGTTGTAAATAGTTGGCATAAAGCTCACTTTTGAAGAAGGACAGGTAAAAATTTTTGGAAGATCGTAATTTTTTTCTGTGTCAGAGAATCGTGTCAATGAGATTATTTTAAAAGAAGAAAACATGTGTCGTAGCAACGAGATAATAGTTTTCGGAAGTACTGAAAAATACGTGGAAAATAAAATAACTGAAAAGAATGTAAAGAAGCCACGCGCTAGCAACAGTAATCGTGCTCTGAGGCCCACGAGCTGTATAAGTAGATAACGATGGGCTTCAAGGATGATTCTTGCTGGAGCTACATCTCAACGTGAATATCTTTAATATTGGATCAAGATTATTCGAGGCAACCCACTGAGTCGGAATCCGATGAGAAGATCATTCTGACTGGAGCTTGTCAGATTATGAGGATGATCAAGATTAGTTACCAGTTCACTTACGGACAGCGATAACATTACACATACGAGGCTTGGGGTAGCTTTTTAGGGGAGGTTGGAAGCCACTGGGGGCAACCCCAAATAAACAGACATCATTCTTACATGGGTTCTCGGACCGTGTACATACTTAACCCTGATTACGCCCACAAGATCTGTAATTCCGTAATGAAGATATCAAGGCAAATCCTGGAGTGTCCGATAGTCTATCTGATGTCTGTCTATTTGACATATGCATTATTTTTTGTTTTTGAACGATTATTGTGTGGTTTACGTCAAGTATGGCCAACTTTAACGTTTTGTACCGTTTTGTGTTTTGAGTGAGATATTTTCATTTTTCCATTGTGGTGCTAAAATTAGTTACTTAGGTTAAGTTCGAACAGAGATCTTCACAAATAAATAATTATCCGTTGAAAATTCTACACAAGTCCTAGACAAACATAACCTCAGAATTGTAAAAAAATATTTCTTAAAAACTATTTGCTTCCTTCACAAGGTGATGCACCTCTTGTTAAAGGAGGATTATACCAAACCTTTAACAAACTAGAACTCTGTTATAAAGAACCAGTTTAAATATAGAACTGTGAAGATTGAGAATTCAGTGTGTGAAAAAGTGTCAATAAACTGAAATTGAAAAAAAAATGTGATAATAAAAGACTCTTAAATTTGTGTAAACCTCCAGTTATAATATCTGCTTAACCTAAGTGCTTCCAACTATAATACCTCTCACCCTACCCCACCTTTTCACATTCTCAAATTCAGGGGCATGCAATCTAAAGTCGAACCAAGAGTAGACTCCAGTCGTGCGTCGGAGCTGACACACACACAAACTTTTTTTTCACTAGGATGTTTCACGTCTTCTGGGTGTCCCGGACGGCTAACTTTTTTCTACTTTTGAGTTTTATTTTATTGGATTACTTATCATCGATATATGAAATGTTTTCGTAACTGGCACGTTTCTGTGAGGCATTTTGTCTTTTTTTTTATTAGCACTTACCTAACTTTTTCGGAAAAATAAATCGTTAGAAATAGATAAGTCTGAAATATCTTGAGACCCGAGCCGAAATAGGCCCTGCAACCCAGGTTGCTCCTAGAGCTGGATAAGCCAGGATAGGGTTTGAAACAAATGTTTTGTATTTTCTAATGCTTAACTAACTACTACCCTCAAGCTGTAAATCTGTCACCAAACACCTGTAAACGTGTTTCAAGAGCTGCACTTGAGAGCCATTCTTTCCACTACCCACTGAACACGTTACTATACTTTGACGTCACACACTAGGCATACGTGGATTACAGCATTTTTATATACCTAGCCATGACAATGATATTATAAGTAAAGACGTAGATACGTTATATGAGCTTCTTTCATGGCACATTGAAACTATGCTAGTTATGCTACACTTCAGTGTCACGCGGGCGTCAAAGGAAGTGTGTTGTGACGGTTTTTTAATCAAATGCGCAAATCAGCTAAAATTGCCAAAGTGTTTTATGCGATACTATATAAATTATACCAACAAGCAAAACTACTAAAACTCAAGGTATCACTATATAATTCATAAGTCTTAGTATTGCCATTTACATGATTAATTTAATCTATACTAATATTATAAAGCTGAAGAGTTTGTTTGGTTCAACGTGCTAATCTCAGAAACTACTGGTTCGATTGGAAAAATTATTATCAGTGTTGGATAGCCCATTTATCGAGGAAGGCTATATAACATCACGATACAAGCAATAGTAGCGGAGCACCAAACGTAAATGTATTAGAAGAGCTTAAGACTACTTCGATAAAAAGATTAGTAATGCCTCTACTAAAACTGTTACCGATTTAAAGTCTATGGTGTCATTAGAAATAAAAAGTGTAAGGACTACAATCGAGGAGTTAAAGACCAGCGTTTCTTTTGTTAGCTCCGAATATGATGATTTCGCTAAAATTTTTAATGAGAAGATCAAGATAGCTGATAAGTTAAAGACAGAAAATCAATTATTAGTTTATTACGGTCAGAATTGGTTTCCGTAAATTCCAAATTGGCCCATATTGAACAGCAGTCAAGATCAAGCAATTTGAAGTTACAGTGTGTGCCAGAACACAAGAATGAGAATATTCTAACTATCATCAATCACTTGGCAATAACGGTTTCACATGACATAAGGGAATGTGATATAATGGATTTTCAAAGAGTTCCTAAACAAAACCAAGAGTCCAGTAGGCCAAAATCCATTATTGTAAAATTTAAAAATCCTCGTCTACGAGATGGTGTATTGGCATCGGTGAAAAGACACAATATAGAGCTCAGCCAGAAAACAAATTAAATTCCAGTCATCTAGACGTCACAGGACCAAGGCAACCAGTTTATGCAGTGGAACATTTATCACCAGCAAATAAAAAACTTCATGCTGCTACTAGAGTACTGGCTAAGGTAAAGAAATATGAGTTTGTCTGGATTCGCGTCGGATGTATTTTTGTTCGGAAAAATATTAATTCAAAATCTTTAATAGTAACAACTGAAGTTTTAAAATCATTGTAAATGTAATATTATTTAGTTTAATATCCTTACGCAATGTTACTATGTTTTAAGCAACAAAATTCAATCTATCAATTTATTATCAAAATGTTCGCGGTCTCAGGACCAAAACAGAAGAGTTTAATCTTAATGTCCTAAATAACGATTATGACATAATAGTTTTAACGGAATCATGGTTAAATAATACAATCTTTGACTACAACGTATTTGATATTAGATTTCTTTTCGCAATATATAAAAGTTTCTAAAGCTACGCCTATGACAAAATTAGATTCACATCACCCCGCCTTGAAATTTCATTACTCGTGTTTCAAAATGCACGTTTTCTTAGACTTAAACCAATTCTGTCTCTTAATTTTAATAAATGTAATTATGAATTGGTCAATAAAGAGTTAGAATATATAAATTAGTTGGATCTCTAGAATGCTACTGAGAATATTAATTTAAAAGTGGAAGTTTTTTATAGCAAACTAAGTGAAATTATAAATAAGTATACACCATATTCTAGAAAGATTAATCTTCGATACTCAATATGGTTTCATTGATAAAATGTTTAAAGGAAAAAGCAAAATATCATAATAAATTTAAAAAGTACGGCAACTTGATGGATAAGCTCACATTTGAAATTTTTCGAGATAGAAGCGAAACTATGATTAAAGATTGTTTGAAGACTTTTAAAAGTACAGCCGCTAGAACTCTGCGTACTAACCCTAAATACATCTGGGCTTATATAAATGCTCTAAAATCTAATAGTAATCCTTTACTTAATAAAATGGTTCTTGGATAGCGAACAGCAAATGGAGGTCAAGAGATCTGCAACATGTTCTCTGATCATTTTAATGCTGTATATAAAACCATAGATAATTCTAATACCTCCCAGAGTAATTTGGATAGTTTTTGCAGCACTTTGTAACTTAATAATATTGTTTTAGATGAGTTTGAGGTAGACTTAGCTATATCTAACCTGGATATTAATAAGGAAGCAGGACCAGATGGCATTCCACCGATGTTCTTAAAGAAATGTGCTAAAACTTTATTGTATCCTTTGTTAACTATTTATAATGAGTCTTTGAGACTTGGATGTTTCTCGAAACAATGGAAAATAGCTCGTATTTGCCCTATACTTAAAAATGGCGATCCTTGTGATGTATCTTATTATCGTCCGGTATCAATTCTTTAAATTTTCGGTAAAGTGTTAGAATCTCTAGTGGTTAAAAAGTTTACTGGCATGTTAAACAGATGCTTCACCCTGCATAGCATGGCTTTTTGCCTAAAAAGTCAACGACCTCTAATTTATTATGCTTTAATAGTGATATCGCAATGTCTTTGGACAAAGGTAAAAGAAGTACATGCAATTTACACAGATTTTAGCAAATCGTTTGATCTTATTAACCATGACTTATTATTGGCTAAAATGCTGAAGATGGGTATTCATGGTTCTCTACTACGCTGGTGTGAATCATATTTACAAAACCACTCACAACTGGTAATGGTACAAGGCTGTGCATCACATACGACCACTCTACCATCGGGAGTACCACAAGGGTCACACATGGGTCCCTTACTCTTCTTAATTTTTGTTAATGATCTGTCTAAATAAATTACCTGCAAATTCCTTATGTATGCTGATGATTTGAAACTTTACCAAGTTATAGACTTTTTGCAAGACATTGAAATATTACAAACACAGATTAACGAAGTTTCAAATTGATGCAAGCAAAATAATATGCTTCTAAATTCCAAAAAATGCTATTTTATGAAATTTTCCAGAAAGAGATTTCCTATCCCAGCAATTTATTATATTGAAAAGGTTCCATTAAATGAAGTATCTAGCATGCGTGACTTGGGAGTGTTTGTCGATAATCAGCTAAGTTTTCGTTTTCACATTGACGAGATAATTCGTAAAGCTTTTCGATTATCAGGTTTTATCTCAAGACAGCTCAGATCTTTTGGAGATCCAAAGGTTTACTATAACCGTATACGTCTCCATAATACGTAGCATTTTGGAATATGGAAGTCAAGTTTGGAATCCTTGTTATGATGTACATCTCAAATAGAATTGAGTGCGTGCAAAAGCGATTCGTTTATTATTCAGCTTATTTTGAGAATAAATGTAAATTTTTAAAATCTTATGAGTCTAGACTTACATATTTAAAAATGCAAGCGTTATGTGTTAGACGGAAGGCAGCAGATATTGCTTTGCTGTACAAATTGATCCACGGTTTGGTTGACTGCGAGAATGTACTTAATCAAATTAATTTTGTTGTACCACGTCCGGGCAGTCGCTTAACTAACAGGAAAACTTTCATGACTCCTCATTGCAGGACAAATGTAGGACAACACTCTTCGTTGTATCGAATGTTTACTGGATATAACAGTATAAGGCACCTTATTGATACTTTTTCTTAATCATTGCCTTCACAAAAATTAAGCTTAAGTCGTGTTTTGAAGCATAAATTGCTCCATGTTTTTGTAATTAAATGTAATTTGTTTTTTTCTGTTTGCAAGCTGTGTTCACTTTTTTAAGGCACACACCATATTGTTTGTTTTTTTTTTTTACTATCGGAAATAT
This sequence comes from Saturnia japonica, assembly GCA_033032175.1. Classification (NCBI taxonomy): domain Eukaryota; kingdom Metazoa; phylum Arthropoda; class Insecta; order Lepidoptera; family Saturniidae; genus Saturnia; species Saturnia japonica. The sequence goes on from CM065305.1 coordinate 12,738,161, forward strand.
GTGTAATTTTTACTGGTGTGAAGTCTGGCTTGTGAACCAAATAATAATAAAAAAAAAATGATAGTCAGAATGCTGCCCCGCATGGTTCGGTTGCGCAGCAGATTATTCAAAGCGTCGATTACGAACCCACCAAAATTAAACGCTCAGAATGATAGTCTCTACCATCCTTCCCGATCTGCGGATAGGGAGACTGGACGACGTCGTAAGCAGCCTTAGTACTCGCATGTTCCGAGGAGTGGACATGTCGGCACATGTAAACCCGAAGAACATCGCGCCGCTGCACACCAGACCTCCAGATGCACCACTTCCTCGCCACAATTACTTACGTTACAAACAACAGCACAACAAAAATAAATCTACACAGTAAATTCACAAAATTTCAAATAAATTCACAACATTCACTCGTTCAATTTACGCTATTAATTATATGAAATCTCTCTTTTTTTAACACTCCATGTTCGTGCATCAGATTTGAAATTACTCTAAATAGTCTGCGGTGGTGGTTGCATGGTGGTTGCAAAGAATAATTTAATCTTTTTTAATAATCGCAACGTAAAAACAAAACATGAATTCAAATTCAATTGAAAATCTTTAACTAAACCACAACTAATATTACTCCGTTGACAGACAGTAAACACGTCAGACCCCTTCACAGTATCAAATTCCTTAATCACGGGTCTCGAAGGCGTTTATAATGGTTTTTGAAAAATTTGGATGTATGGGGGTGTTTCGAACCATGATACAGCCTTTAGCACGATCTTTTTTACTAGGGCGCCGGATGAACCAGGGCGGTCCCTGATCTAGAGCGGCACATGATTTAGGGCGGCACATCATCTAGGGCGACGCGTCATCTAGGGCGGCCCTTGAACCATTACGATTGGTTCATTTTGATTGACTGATCCCAATAATATGAACATACAGCGCATTCGCACTTTACAACATTCTCTAATCATAAAACACGTGCACCTACGTTTATTACCCAACTAATGAATTAATATAATAACATGGAAGGGTTGTTTGTGAATCTTTTTGAAATATAATTAAAAATATAGATTTAGGTGGCAGATTTTTTTTTTTATCTTTGGGCACATTTTAGGACAGTATATATATATTAATTTACAATTTCATAGTATTCAATAAAAAAATCTATTTCAAATAAATAAATAAAATAAGCTAAGTTTCAGTCTCGTCTTCGTCAACATCATCATCCGACTCGTTATTACTACTATTACAGTCAGAATTTACTTCGGGTATAGTGGAGACATCAATGAATTCGATTTCACGCTCATCAGAAACAAGCAAATCTTTGACTTCGCTGAATTAAAACTTTTTCACTTTCTTGTTCATCTTCCGACGAATGCTTCTTAGTATAGGATCCGAAGATAAAAGAAGGTTGTGTAAAATATCTTTATTTGTTGCGACTATCACTTCACTTTCGTGTGTGTTCCGACCTGAATTTCCTAAAATCCTTATTCCGGGCCTCTGATGCATCTTCAGATAGGAATCCAATAGGAACTATGGAAAAATGTTCCACTATTCAGGTTCATGGATGAGAAACTTGTGGACGCTTGAGGGCATATAGTACCATGGATACAACTCCATGTAGAAGTTTGATGTCGCATTGCAGTACTCCCTAAACTTGCTTATTTTGATTTGCTGTCCTGAAAAAATACATTGCAGTATAACTGCAATACTTCTAATCAGTTTGACATTTAGACCTGTGATACGGGCTGTTGTTTCCGTATCAGCAAAAATTCTCCTAGCAGCATTGTCGGTATTAGTGTTGCCACTTGACCACACGTGCCCGGTGCATATAGTACCAAAGCAACCTGACGCATCTGGTATTGTAACGTGGAGACTTGTTATTGACTTCAGAAGACTGAATACCAGGATTATTGAAGAGAAATACCCTTTACCGAATATCCATGACATACTTGACAGACTTTACTACCCTTGATTTAGCTAGTGTTTACCACCAATTACTATAGATGTACCCTAACGATATCGAAAAATCAGTGTTCTCAACGGCACGCGGGCAGTATGAATTTAGATATTTAGAATTTAGAATACCATTTGATCTAAAAAATGCCCCTAGTTCATTTCAAAGGTTAATGGATCACATCTCTTAAGAGGAATTGAAAATGTTTTCACATACATATTATTTAAATGACTTCACCGTGATTTCTACGTCACTACAAGAACACGCTGAGAAAGTAAAACAGGGATTTGAAAGGTTTAAAACCCACGATTTAAAAATGAAACTCGATAAGTCTCGATTTTTACAAAAACAGGTTGAATTTCTAGGACACGTACTATCGGACCATGGACTAAAACCGAATAAGAACAAAATTAATGCTGTATTTGACTATCCTTTACCGTATTACTCACAAAGACGTAAAATCCTTTTTAGGCCTCATTGGATACTATAGAAAACTCATAAAGACTGCAAAACTAACTAAACCTCTGACACTTTGAATTAGTACATTCACCGGAATTTTACTAGCAATTGTATGGGCTATAAAATACTTTCGACCTTATTTGTATGGACAGAAATTTACTTATGGGGAGGAACAGGGTGTAAAGTTCCTCATCAATCATTGAAAAGGGAGGATCCTCCAACCAGTCGGGTGTTATGTCTGGCTGGCTGCTACCCAATGGTTGTTGTCGGGTTCTTGTACATATTTCAATTGTTGGGTTAATTTTAATATCGCGATGTAGGATGCGTCATATGTGGCGAGATAGATATCGCTACATCTTCGAGACCGGAGGTCGATAGCAGGTTGAGTCATCCATACATTTTGCGATGCTTGCCGGGCCAGTGGAATGTTCCTGTGAGTTGGAACCAGATGCCGCATAGTTCACGGTGAGACGGAACTGTCTGTTACTTGGAAACGATGAGTATACCTACCTAAACGAGGAATGCTCGCTGATTTATGACAATCTATTTAACTATAAAACGCTGGAGATAAGAACATTTCAAGATGCAGAAGACTGCACATAATAAACGCACACTGTGAAAACAGTTTGTTCAGAATTGGCTACTGAATCGATTCCAGTTATTTTTAATATAGGTAATGTTTTGTCCTAAAAAAACTCAAAAAGAAGTAAATTAATCAACCCTCGTCGAACAGTCTAAACAATCGAAAATGAAACATAAATCCAAACAAAAAGGCTTTATTCCAATGTAATTGGAAACGAAAAATGTTATTTAACAAATATATTTAAGAATGAACTTTATACAAGGCAAATAAAGTTTTTTACAACAATAAAATTACTTAAAATAAATAAAGGCTCAGCGAACGATGTCAATTGTCATCAGCTGATGCGACCGGCGTGGCGCCGGCGTGTTCGCGGTCGTCGCGGCGTGATCAAAGTTATACAAAAAAAACAAGCTAGTCAATCTTGAATCTAGTTAAACCACATGCGTCGCGTCGACCTTATCAGTGAGAGTGTGTTTTTGGAAATATTTTGATAACTATCGGGCGCGATGTCTTTTCAATATACTAACATTCAATACACCGAAACGGTGTGAACTTTGGTACAGTGTGGAGGATGGTATCTGCATAGACCACAGGACTATGTTAGCCGCAACTCAGCGGTCTCAACACCACGGTTCTTTCAACCGAACACGGCCATCGAACGGGAAGACAACTTATGCACACGTACTCATCTTCAGAACGAAATACTCAATTATTATGACGAGAATCCCCATAGCAGTACCCGAGAAGCAGCAACACATTTTGACGTCAGTCGCATGTACGTATGGCGAACGCTTCGTGGTGAGGGTAAATATCCATTTCACCTGAGACGCTGTCAGGAGTTGACTCCACGTGATTACGTACTAAGGTTAGAGTTCAGCCGGTGGTTATTGGAAAATTGGCAGCGAAACATTATGTGGACCAACAAAAGTTATTTAACATTATTTACACGTAGTGGTGGCCTTCCAAAAAGTGAAAAGTGATACTAGTGTTTTAAGTACACTAAGACAACAATTACGCAAACGGGCAATAAAGTGCATTGAATAAGGTGGTGGACATTTTGAAAAGGTTTTGAAGAGAGGTCGCCGTATGAGTGAAAATGAATTAGTAGACTCAAGGCTTCAGTAGACTGTAAGTAAGTACTAAGCTATGTACTACATTCTTCAATTATTAAAAAAATTACGGGTTGCACTCCGGGAGTGCCGACAGAATTGAAGACTTAGATAATGGGTTATGAATTGTATTTTATTAATTATTAGAAACTTTAAAACATATTTAATATTATTTTATGAAAGACGCGTTCCCGGTCTGATATATGTACATGCATATATGCACACACTACAGCTGCATCTTGTAACGGTGTCGTGAGTCCAGAGATTTTATCTCATCTAAAAATTTGAGAGTTGAGTTGAGAGTTCTATAGGAGAGTTAGAAATTAGGTTGTAGGGCGTTGTAAAATGTATGTAGCCAAGTTTGCGGGAGCGATGTATTAAAAAAAAACTAATACAAACTTTTCACTTATCTAATTTCAGATTTAATGAAATATAATTATGATTTAATTAATAATTACATGAGCGTACGAACAGATCGAGATGCCCAGCACGACTGGTTTACTTACTAAAATTTATTTCTAAACTTGACTATTGTTCCCACGAGTTACGAGCGATACCGGGTCTTCAGTGTTTAGTGCACTTCTTGATTGCACAAGGTTTGTAACTGATCGTGTACATCCGCTTCTGAACCGATGGAACTGTCGGTTGTACCGGAGAGTCGGGGTTCGGTACATCCCCACTCCTAAAATCGGCCGTATAGTCATAACGGCCATTGTTAATTTGATTACGCTCGCGTAAATTCGACCGCTGGGAGCAAAAAAAAGGAATTCTTTACGCCGTGCGTGCTAACAAACCCACTGAAGTGCCTGGGATTATACTTAAGCATTCCACAACCTTCACGCAGACCACCAACGAGCAGCTGGACGTTCCAGAAGAACGGTAAGTGGATTTGCGTTGTTAGTTGCAGACCTTTTGCCAACTTAGGGTACACTGAACACTGTAAGGGGTGTGTGGTCATCAAATATTGGTCCTTCGAAAAAACCAGCTCAAAGTTGATTACAATCATCAACACAGGGAATCAGAATGCTTACACGGCATTTACGTGGGAACGTGTTGTTATGGTTTGTCCCGATGACTGCATAACAATATTGATGTCATGGAATGCGTATATGTCTTTTATAACAACACTATCAAGTCTGCTATCAGAATCTATCCTAATTTTTTTAGGTAATCCTAGTGTAGAGAAATCCTGAATCAATTGCATCTGCTACATCAATACTACTGGAAGCATTTGTGGCGGCAAGCCAGTTTTTCTCAATGGAGAGAGGTGGCAACACCGGACGGACGAGGTGTCAAAAGAAAAGGATTAACTATAACCTCTTCTATATTGGTGATCCTGACGAAAAAAACACACAGGAACTACAAGATAGTGTTATATAAAACACAAGGAGTACATAGCATGTTAGTACATAATAATTAGTTACTTTAATTACATAGACATAATAAAAAATGAATGAGAAATGTCATAAAGTTTTGTAAATGAAAACTTATAATTATGAATACCTACATACTTAAAATGTCTATTATAATTTAAATAAAATGAAGAGAGAATGAACACTAGATGGGGATTCATCTGGTTGGAGGATCCTCCCTTTGTCCCACATACTGGTGGTACCTCGAGCGTGAACGTCTGCGCAGCCTTTACAAAGCTACGTCATCGTGACGTCATCATCACTTCCTCAAGCTTACGAGCAACGGTCATACAGCCAGCCAGCATCCATGGCTACTACGGGTATCCTGACCACCAGCATGCAGCGGACTCGCATTTCTGGTCATCACTTACAGCCTTCTCAGCGACCTTGGCACAGCACACTGCACTTCGGCCGGTCAGCAAACAGAGACGCACATTTCTCCTGGTCGACGCAGTAGCCAGCCACTAAGCAGCACTGCACCACTCCGACTCATTGGAGCATTATTGCATCATCACCGCAGACAGTTCCAACTCACCGTGAACTATGCGGCATCTGGTTCCAACTCACTGGAACATTCCACTGGCCCAGCAAGCATCGCAGAATGTAAGGATGACTCAACTTGCTATCGATCTCCGGTCTCGGAGAGGAGTGATGTAGCGACATCTATCTCGCCACATATGACGTATCCTACATTGTGATATTAAAATTAACCCAACAATTGAAATATATACAAGAACCCGACAACAACCGTTGGGCAGCAGCCCGCCAGACATAACATCCGTCTGGTCGGAGGATCCTCCCTTTTCAATGGTTGATGAGGAACTTTACACCCTGTTCCTCCCCATAAGTAAATTTCTGTCGATACAATAGGGTCGAAAGTATTTTATAGCCCATACAATTATTAGTTAAGTTCCAGTGAATGTACTAATTCGCGATTCTCTCTTCAATGTGTCAGTTGGTTTAGTTATTTAGTTAGTTTAGTTAATTTTGCAAAGTCTTTTATGAATTTTCTATAGTATCCAATGAGGCCTAAAAAGGATTTTACGTCTTTGTGAGTATACGGTAAGGGATAGTCAAATACAGCTTTAATTTTGTCCTTATTCGGTTTTAGTCCTTGGTCCGTTAGTTCGTGTCCTAGGAACTCAATCTGTTTTTGTAAAAATCGAGACTTATCGAGTTTTATTTTTAAATTGTGGGTTTTAAATCTTTCAAATACTTGTTTTACTTTCTCACCGTGTTCTTGTAGTGACGTAAAAAACACGGTGAAGTCATTTAAATAATATGTGAAAACATTTTCAATTCCTCTTAAGATGTGATCCATTAACCTTTGAAATGAACTAGGGGCATTTTTAGAACAAATGGCATTCTCAAAATTCATACTGCCCGCGTTCCGTTGTGAATGCTGATTTTTCGATATCGTTAGGGTACATCTATAGTAATTGGTGGTAACCACTAGCTTAATCAAGGGTAGTAAAGTACTGCGCCGGTCCTAGTCTGTCAAGTATGTCATGGATATTCGGTAAAGGGTCATCATCATCATCATCATTATAGCCGCAGGACGTCCACTGCTGAACATAGGCCTCCCCCATAGATCTCCAGAGCGACCGATCTTGTGCGGCCTGCACCCAACGGCTCCCAGCGACCTTTATTAGGTCGTCTTTCCATCTAGTGGGGGGCCGTCCTAAGCTGCGCTTTCCGGTGCGTGGTCTCCACTCGAGAACCTTTCTGCCCCAACGGCCGTCAGTTCTCCGAACTATGTGCCCCGCCCACTGCCACTTAAACTTGGTAATCCTTTTGGCTATGTCGGTGACCTTAGTTTGTCTACGGATCTCCTCATTTCTGATTCGATCTAGTAGAGAAACACCAAGCATAGCCCTCTCCATAGCTCGCTGAGCGACCTTGAGCTTTCTTATGAGGCCCACAGTGAGCGACCACGTCTCTGTGCCGTATGTCATCACTGGCAACACACATTGGTCAAAGACTTTCGTCTTGACGCACTGAGGTATTTTGGACGAGAAGACGTCGCGCAATTTCCCGAACGCTGCCAAACCGAGTTGGATTCGTCGACTGACCTCTTTTTCAAAGTTGGACCTACCTAACTGGACTGTTTGTCCCAGGTAGACATATTCGTCAACAACTTCTAAACAAGAGTTACCAACTGATACTGGGGTGGGCACCACATGGACATTCGACATGATTTTCGTCTTGTCCATGTTCATTTTAAGGCCCACCTGTTGAGAAACTTTGTCGAGGCCATCGAGCATTTTGTGCCAAGATCTTCCAGCGATTGTGCCATGACTACGATGTCGTCAGCAAATCGAAGGTGAGTGATGTACTCGCCATTGACATTGATGTCGAGTCCTTGCCATTCCAGGAGCTTGAAGGCGTCCTCTAGGGCGGCGGTAAACAGTTTCGGAGATATTACGTCTCCCTGTCCTAACGCCTCTCCTCAAAGGAATTGCCTTCGTGCACTGCTCCTGTACTCGGACCGACATGGTGACGTTGTTGTACAAGCACTTCAACACTTCGATATATCGATAGTCAATACGGCACCGCTGGAGAGACCGCAACACTACCCAGGTTTCGACCGAATCAAAGGCTTTTTCGTAGTCCACGAACGCTAAGCATAAAGGCAGATTATACTCCTCAGTCTTCTGTATAATCTGCCGCAGCGTATAGATGTGGTCTATACATATATATAAGGGTATTTTTCTTCAATAATCCTGTCATTCAGTCTTCTGAAGACAATAACAATTCTCCACGTTACAATACCAGATGCGTCAGGTTGCTTTGGTACTATATGCACCGGGCACGAGTGGTCAAGCAGGGCAGTGGCAACACTATTATCGGCAATGCTGCTAGGAGATTTTTTGCTGATACGGAAACAACAGCCCGTATCACAGCTCTAAATGTTAAACTGATTAGAAGTATTTCAATTTATACTGCAATGTATTTCTTCAGGACAGCAAATCAAAATAAGCAAGTTTAGGGAGTACTGCAATGCGACATCAAACTTCTACGTGGAGTTGTATCCATGGTACTATATGCCCTCAAGCGTCCACAAGCTTCTCTATCCATGGACCTGAAATAGTGGAACATTTTTCCATAGTTCCTATTGGATTCCTATCTGAAGATGCATCAGAGGCCAGGAATAAGGAATTTAGGAAATTCAGGTCGGAACACACACGAAAGTGTAGTGACATCGCAACAAGTGAAGATATTTTACACAACCTTCTTTTATCTTCGGATCCTATACTAAGAAGCAATCGTCGGAAGATGAATAAGAAAGTGAAAAAGTTTTTATTCAGCGAAGTCTAAGATTTGCTTGTTTCTGATGAGCATGAAATCGAAATCATTGATGGCTCCACTATACCCGAATAAATTCTGACTGTAATAGTAGTAATGACGAGTCGGATGATGATGTTGACGAAGACGAGTCTGAAACTTAGCTTATTTTATTTATTTATTTGAATTAGATTTTTTTATTGAATACTATGAAATTGTAAATTAATATACAGGTGTCCGGTAATGAATGGTTAACCTTGAAATGGCTTATAGCAGAACTTATGGCCGTTCAGAAAAATATGCGAAACAAAATATATCCTAGGTAGTGTAATAAGATATGATTTTTTTAAATAAAAAACTACAAATTTTTAACTTGTTTTACTTTCTTGTACACTGCGACCACAAATGACTGAATTCTATCGGTTTTTTGTTGATCTATTATTATAAGCTAACTATGACAATTGATAAGTAGTAAATAGTTTGACTAGCTATGGTACTATAAAAAAAAAACTTGAATTAATTTTTCTGTGAGAAATTTGCTAAAATATTTTCTTTTACAAAGTTTAAGCTTCTTGGGTATAAAAAATTTATAAAAACATGAGTATGGTGAATAAAAGACGTCCACAATATTTTAATGTGTGCTAAATTAATAGCGCTTGTTTTATTCTTGTTTCTTACAAAGTTACAGTATTCGTAGTAACAATGTGGTTTCTTAATAACGTTCTTGACTGTAGTTTGCTTGTAGATTCGCTGCTTGCTGTTGCTGGTGTTGTGGTGTTTCTCGAACTGATCGCAGATTCGCCGCCCTCTCCGCTATATTTAACCTCGCCCTTTGCCTCGCAACCGGTAGTGCGATGGATTCCGTGCGGGGCGTCGCTCAGCCAATGAGCGCGCACGCCCTGTGTGCGCGCTCTCGGCAGTACCATGAGTCACCATGCCAGATGTTCCGAGTCTGGCATGGTTCATCCTTACAACTAGTGAAATTTATACATTTAAACTTACAACTAGCTATATTCTTATTCTAATCGTTTTAAAATACACATATTCACACATATTCAGTTCTTATTATTATATCTATTCCTAACACGTATTTGTAAACCTTATTCCTAACACGTATTATTTCATTTACTTGTTCATTCTATACTATTAGACTATCGTTATTCGCTCGCCCCGCTCGCTGTCCGCAACAGTTCTCCCCCCGGCGTAGCCTGCGCAGCCTCACTCTCCTCTCAGGACGGCGAGCTTCGTCGTCGGGCGCCGGAACACACCGCTCCTCGTCTTCACGTCGGCGCTCCGCACTCCTCCATCTGGTCCGGTGTAGGTTCTCGTGACGATTCCGCGCGGCCAGGTTTTGTGCGGCAAGGCGGAGTCGACAACCACGACCAAGTCCCCAACGTTCAGAGGGCGCGTGCTGTCGGCTGAGTTCCCGCGTGGCACCAGTGTAGGGAGGTACTCCTTAACCCAGCGCCGCCAGAAATGATCGGCGAGCGCCTGGGTTGCTCGCCAGCTACGCCGGTCCGCCGTGTCGCAGGTCCCCGTCGTAGGCATACCCGTCGAACTCCCAAGCAGAAAATGGTTGGGAGTGATCGCCTCTGGGTCCCGCGGGTCGACGCTCACGTGCGTTAGAGGCCGCGCGTTAATCGAATGCTCGGCCTCCGCGAGCACGGTTAGGAGCACCTCTTCTTTAGGCGCACGCTCGTTAAAAGTGGCGGCGAGCGCGGTTTTTACCGACCGCACTAGCCACTTCCATGCACCTCCCTGGTTAGGCGCGCCGGGCGGGATGTAACGCCACTCGACGCTGTGCCGTAGCCCCTCCCCCCGTAGCGCAGGTGCCCATTCGGCGTAGGCGGCGCGTAGCTCGGTGTCCGCCCCACGGAAGTTGATCGCGTTATCGCTGTACATCAGTGCGGGCCAACCTCTTCTCGCTGCCATCCGTCGTAGTGCCATTATCGCCGAGTCGGTAGACAGCGATCCCACGATCTCTAGGTGAATCGCCCTTGTCGTTAGACAAGTGAACAAGGCGATCCACCTCTTTTCTTTTCGCCGTCCTATAGTTACTTGCATCGGTCCGCAGTAATCCACCCCGCAGTTCTTAAACGGTCGATGAAACGGGTCAAGGCGCGCGGCCGGTAAGTCTCCGGTCGCCGGCGCGCGAGGCACGGCTTTGCGTACCCGGCACATCGCACATTCCCGCTCCACGCTACGCACTGCGGGTCGTAGTTTCAAAATCCAGTATCGCTGTCGCAGGTCGTTTATTACGCGCTCGCGGTTTCCGTGTGCCGCGGCGCGATGTTGCTTGGCGATAAGTTTTCTGACGATAGTGTGTTTCCCATCCAGTATGACTGGACGTTTCACACTTGTCGGCACGTTCGCGGCTCCGATCCGTCCACGCATACGCAGCGTGCCGTCCTCATCAAGCTCTGGATCTAGTTTATAGAGACGACTTGATCGTGGTATCGTTTTCCCTCGCTTTAACTTGTTGATGTCTTCACCGAAGCTTTCCAGTTGTGCTTGCCGTAGTAACATACTCTCCGCGCGTTCTAGGTGTCGCTTTTCGACACGCGACGCCTGGCGTCGACATATGTCTGCGAACGCGAACATCGTAGCGACCGTTCTCACTAGTCGTACATAAGATGAGAACCGCGTCGCATCCGGTAATGCGTCGGGCTGCGATTGCTCGACTGTATGGTTCACGGTAACTTCCTCAGAGTGGCCCCAATGGTTCTGTGGGCCACTCGTTCTCTTTGCACCTCAGGAAGCTCGGTCCCGTGAACCACCGTTCGTCTGCAGTAATCGCTGCGTTCGATGTTCTTGTCGCGTCGTCGGCTACGTTACAATACGTCGGTAGCCATCTCCATTGTTCTGCTTCGGTGAGCTCAGCTATTTCACTTAGACGGTGCGAGACATAGGGTGTATATCTGCGCTTGTCGTTCCGTATCCAGTGCACGACAGTTGTTGAATCGGTCCAGTATACTGTGCGGGCGATATCTATGCGATGTTCACGACTTATAGTGTCGCTCAGGCGTGCTCCGATTACGGCGGCTTGTATTCGAGACGCGGTATTGTTTGTACGCGTCTCGGGGCTACTTTAGATTTTGCAGCTACAGGTGCTACGTCGATGTAGCCGTCACCGTATATCGTTCGCCAATACGCCGTCGTCGCATATGCTTGTTCACTCGCGTCGCACAGTATATGCAATTCTGTTATCCCCGTCGGTGCCAAACTGTAGTATCGCGGCAAGCGCAGGTTTGCTACATGTTCTAACTGTTGTAGCCAGTCGTCGAATGAACTTGCGTCCTCTTCGGGTATCTCGTCGTCTCAGCCGATCTGTAAGCGCCACAGGTTCTGCAGGAATATTTTCACGCGTATCGTGTAGTGGCTGAGTAAGCCGAGCGGGTCATAGATTGACATAACCGCACTCAGAGCTTCTCGCTTTGTAGGTGCCCGCTTGCGTGCGCGTACATCGGCTGGTACCCGATGCATGGACGTGTTAAACCCTAGTTCATCCGTAGCTGCATTCCAGTATAGGCCCAGGATCTTTTCTTGTTCATGCCCGCCAAGTTGTGCGGGCGATCGTGCGCGTAGCTCGTCCGGTGTTCCACTGAGTACGCTCGCTCGGTTGCTGCTCCATCCGCGTAACGTAAAGCCGGCTACTGCGTGGACTTCTTGTATTTCCCTTATAGTTTGGATAGCTGTTTCTTCATCGTCGTAGCTATCCACCAGGTCGTCCATGTAGTGGCTCTGCGTTATTGCCTTGAACGCGTCTGGATGCGTTCGTGCATGCTTTTCAGCGTTGCGGTCGCGTACACTGTGTGCTATGAACGGTGAGCTTGCTGCGCCGAATATCAACGATCTTATTTCTGTGGCGGCTTGTTCCGGTCGTAGCCTCGCCACAGAAATTGTTGTGCCTGCTGGTCCGCTTCGCGTATTCGTATTCTCAGAAACATTTCCTCTATATCAGCAGTGACGGCGACGGGCTTCTCTCTGAACCGGAATAAAATCCCCTGCAGCGATCGTAGCAGGTCCGGTCCCTCTAATAACTCGTCGTTTAAACTCGTAGTTCCACTGCGTGCCGCGGCATCGAATACTACTCGTAGCTTGCCGGGTTTGTTCGGGTTGAATACAGCGAAGCGAGGTAAAAACCAGCTGATGTTGCTAGTCTGTTCGTGTCCCTCGCAGCGTACGGCGTAGCCCTTTTTAAACAAGTTTTTGATCTGACTTGTATACGCCGCCGCAAACTCTGTGGAAAGATCCATTTTCTTTTCTATCGAGTGAAGTCGTCGTAGCGCCATATTGTAGCTATTAGGTAGTACTACGTCGTCGCGGCGCCACGGTAGACCTACTTCGTAGCCTTCACTGCGTTGTTGGATCGTTCCGTCGAGTATTCGTGTCGCGCGCTTGTCGGCGTCGCTGATTCTCGGTTCGCGGGCTACGCCGATTGGAAGTAAGATATGCTTGTTTCTATACCGAAATCAAATTTGATGGCTCCACTATACCCGAATAAATTCTGACTGTAATAGTAGTAATGACGAGTCGGATGATGATGTTGACGAAGACGAGTCTGAAACTTAGCTTATTTTATTTATTTATTTGAATTAGATTTTTTTTATTGAATACTATGAAATTGTAAATTAATATACAGGTGTCCGGTAATGAATGGTTAACCTTGAAATGGCTTATAGAAGAACTTATGGTCGTTCAGAAAAATATGCGAAAAAAAATATATCCTAGGTAGTATAATAAGATATGATTTTTTTAAAATAAAAAACTACAAATTTTTAACTTGTTTTACATTCTTGTACACTGCGACCACAAATGACTGAATTCTATCGGTTTTTTGTTTGATCTATTATTATAAGCTAACTATGACAATTGATAAGTAGTAAATAGTTTGACTAGCTATGGTACTATAAAAAAAAAACTTGAATTAATTTTTCTGTGAGAAATTTGCTAAAATATTTTCTTTTACAAAGTTTAAGCTTCTTGGGTATAAAAAATTTATAAAAACATGAGTGACCAATAATTTTAAAATAATGTCGGTTTTGAGTAGATTTCATAATGGTATAATTCATTATTATATCTTATGTAAATAGTGGATTATTGCTATTATTGTTGAAAACGAGCAAATTTCATGACTATTGCTAAACTATTTACTAGACTATTTAATCAAAACTTATTTATTTATTTAATCAAAACTATTTACTGCTTATTGATTGGCATAGTTAGCGTATAATAATAGATCAACAAAAAACCGATAGAATTCAGTCATTTGTGGTCGCAGTGTACAAGAATGTAAAACAAGGTAAAAATTTGTAGTTTTTTATTAAAAAATATCATATATTAGGATACTACCTAGGATATATTTTGTTTCGCATTTTTTTTCTGAACGGCCATAAATTCTGCTTTAAGTCATTTCAAGGTTATACATTAATTACCGGACAGCCTGTATATATTGTCCTAAAATGTGCCGAAAGAGAAAAAATAATTCTGCCACATAAATCTATATTTTTAATTATATCTCAAAAAGTGTCAGAAACAACCCTTCCATGGTACTATTCATTAGTCGGGTAATAAGCGTAGGTGCACGTGTTTTATGACCGTTCCTGTGCTTATTTAAGTTAACAACGTGTTTTGTCATGCTGTCTGAGTAAGTTTTGGTTAATTATAGTTTATGACCGCTTATTTTTAATTTTTTATGGGTGGCTAGTATAAACATCTACTCTATCAGCTTTTTCAAAATATATCTTATATTTTTTTACTAGCTGCGCCGGTGGCTTCGCTCACGTGGACTACAGAATGCCCGAGCGAATCTTGATTTCCCGCTCCTGGCTATTTCAAAGACAAAAATGCTTATTGTAGGTGTTCCTTAAAAGATAGATGTAGACTCTCCCGGACTATTTTGTAGGTATTTTTAATATGTATTATTATGTAGTAAGTTAATTTGTTATATCTCTTATAGTTTACTCAGTATAAGCCATTTAAGCGCCCGAATTGATTCATCATGACCGGTTTTTTTTTTATTTGTGCGGAACCCTAATTCTTTTTATAAAATAAAAGTAGCCTAAGTTACTCCCTATATCATCAGGTATCTAACAGTGAAAATCCCGTCAAAATCGGTCCAACCGTTTCGGAGAATACCCGGAACAAACAAGACATGGCAGACAGAAAAAATTCACAAAAAATTGGCTTTTTGTTGTAGGTATCGTATATACTTTCATATGCATTTAGTAAAAAAACTGGTATTTTGACATTACAGACATACACTTCAATTTTATTAATTGTATAAACTTTATATCTCAAATACCTGCACAAAACTGGCACCATGTGTATTTGAAGAAAATATGTTATACTTATTACTAGATATTGGATAAAAATTTTAGAACGAAAAGCGGCGAGACATACGAGATATTCATATTTATAGGTAGCCTCCCATACATTAAAAACGGTTATTCTCGATTTACTCCGAAATTATGAATCCAATCAAAAAGTTATTTCACACATATGTGTTGGCAATTAATATAGCAATCGAATGGAGCATTAAGATTTGTGAAATGACGACTTTGAATTTTTAAGTTGCATAAGTCAAACCGCTTGTATGGGAACGATCCACCGTGTGGCGCGGTGGGGAGCGACGCTGTTCCTAGCTGGCTCGCTGCGCTGAAGTGCGCTGTACGCCAACACCATAGACCAATAACCAGAGGATAGACGACCATCTTAGAACAATCGTTTTGTTTCGTTAGCGAGGTGATTTACACATATTCACAGACGATACACATACACAACTTATCTATAGATACCAATTTATACATTTCATTCATGATTGATATCTCCATCGCATTTACTCTTGAAGTGGCCTAATGAGCCGTCCGCTACCTCTCTCTTTCCCTCATTATATTTGTATATATGGACTTGCTCAAATTACGTTAGTGATGGAATCATAGATTTAAATCGGTACTTTACGGTAAATAAGTAAACTAGTGATGTATTTTCGCGTCAATCGGTATTTTACTAAACAAATTACCGGTTTTTATATATATTTTTGCGACGGCAACCATTTTACCAGATTTACCAAACTGAGTCTTAAAATAAAAGAAACGTAAGGATTACATAATATTTATTCTTATTGGGATTTACAAATATTAACATGCCATAAAACTTTCCCTTCATACTTCACGGGCTTAGGACCGGCTTTATGCATTGTTTTAAAACCTCAGACCTAGGAATTTCGGCAGGATCTTGAAGTGTTTTAATTCATACCTTATGTTGGCTCTATATTGTGTAATTTTGACGACATTTTACGTGATGTAGTTTGGTTATTTTGCACAAGTGGATTATAAATACCTAACTGGGAACATGCATTTTAAGTTCACATAAAACTCCCTGTAAAATTTTAAAAATGGAACCTCGATCTTGTTGAAGCTATGTTGAATATTGCAAGATAGATAATTACATTTGAGTAAATACTTATTGTTTAACATTGACTTTGGCTGAAATGTGTAATAACAGTAAGAACAGTTGCCATTCAATAAAAGAAAGACGGAGCGCATGGAACTAAAAGTGAAACCAGAAAAAAGGAAATACAAAATGGAACATTATTACAATTAAATGATCATAAGAATAAAAATATCACCATAAAACAATAGTTATTAAAAGTATATAAAATAAGTTTCCTAATATGACTCATGAATGTAGACAAAAACTACAGAAATAACAGAATTAATCATCAATATAAAAATCAATCGCTCACAACGTATTTCTCAATATTATTACAGACAGGGAAAACAAATTCATATTACAATTAATTAATTAAGATCATAAGAATAAAAACATTACAAAATATTAACATAAAACAAAAGTTATTAAAAGTATACTTATAAAATAATTTTCTTAATATGAATCATGAATGTTGTTAAAAAATACACCAGACAAATTTGCATGCTTCATAAAATATTTGTATGAATAATTAGTAAATAAACACATAATGCCTAATTAAGTAATTAGAAACAAAGAAAATGTGCTAGATTATGACATGATTACATACTAGAATTACATAATTATTATTTACCTTAAAAATCATAACAATACATGTGAGTATTTCATGCATGTTTTATTTTATTTTAAATTGACTCGATTAATCAATCAATGTTACATTAGATACAGAAATTACCTATAATACATGGCGTTGTTCCGGTCGTAGCCTCGCCACAGAAATTGTTGTGCCTGCTGGTCCGCTTCGCGTATTCGTATTCTCAAACATTTCCTCTATATCAGCAGTGACGGCGACGGGCTTCTCTCTGAACCGGAATAAAATCCCCTGCAGCGATCGTAGCAGGTCCGGTCCCTCTAATAACTCGTCGTTTAAATCGTAGTTCCACTGCGTGCCGCGGCATCGAATACTACTCGTAGCTTGCCGGGTTTGTTCGGGTTGAATACAGCGAAGCGAGGTAAAAACCACTGATGTTGCTAGTCTGTTCGTGTCCCTCGCAGCGTACGGCGTAGCCCTTTTTAAACAAGTTTTTGATCTGACTTGTATACGCCGCCGCAAACTCTGTGGAAAGATCCATTTTCTTTTCTATCGAGTGAAGTCGTCGTAGCGCCATATTGTAGCTATGTAGTAGTACTACGTCGTCGCGGCGCCACGGTAGACCTACTTCGTAGCCTTCACTGCGTTGTTGGATCGTTCCGTCGAGTATTCGGTCGCGCGCTTGTCGGCGTCGCTGATTCTCGGTTCGCGGGCTACGCCGAGCGCGTCTATTTTGAAGTGCAGTTCTACGAGCTCGTGTAGATTTTCGTTCCGGATCTCGCTGCCAGTGTTGCGTTCAGGTGCGTATATGTGTAGCAGGGCTTCGCTGTGGCCGATGATCACGTGTGGTGCGGTTCCGTGCACCACCCAACCCATTGAGTTTTTGACGCCGCCGGCTGGTTCGGTTTGCCGACGCGTAACTCTCTGGATACGATCATCTCCCAGTGGTCCGTACCTATCAATATACGCGGCCTCGCCTTCTCATAGCACACCTGCTTCATTTTCAAATTGCGCAAGTGAGCGTGTTGGAGTGTGCTTAGAGACACTGTTTGTTCGCGCAGTCGGAGTCCTTTTATCGTTCGAGCTCGGAACTCGCGCTTCTTGTTGCCGCCCGGTTCGTACAACTTCGCTTGTACAATTTGGCTATTCGTGTACTCTTTGCCCATATTGACGCCTTGTAGTTGCAGTGGATGTGACGGTCCATGCGCTCCGATGTCCTTGGCCAAGTCCTCGTCGATTAGCGATATAGTCGAGCCCTCGTCCAACAGAGCGTACGTGTTCACCGCTCCTTTGGGGCCCGATATAGTCACCGGACAGATTTTTAGTATAATCTGTCTCGGTTCTATAGTTGTTGCGACAGCCATTACCATCTCGCTCGTTGACGGTGTCACGTTGTTCTGAGCTTGCTCTTCGCTATCGCTTGGTCTGTCGTTGTGAAGCGACGAGTGATGCGGACCACGATAGGAGTTAATACCGCACGGCTTTCCTTTGCAGTACACACGACGATAGCGTTTGTCAATACATTTGAAACAGACGCCTTTGCTCTTCACTAGCTCCCACCGTTGCTCGACGTTCAGTGCCTTGTATTGCGGGCACCGAGACAACGGATGGGGCTTATCGCAGCTAAGACACAGATGTTCGGTTTCTGTGTCCACCGTAGCAAAGACGTTCTGTCTCTTTCTGGCGGCGACTTGCAGTGCGGCAGGCTTCAATACTTCGCGTCTAGAGGTCGCTGTCGAAGCGGTGGCGGGCGCATATGTGTTTTAAAGCACTGCTCGCTTTACGCATTAGGAAGCGTGATAGTACAACGACCTCTGGATCCGTTGTTCCCTCGTTCTCTTCCGCATAGTCACACCACCGGGACTTCAGGTGTGGGCTAAGTTTTTCTAATACTTCCCGAGCCAGCATCGGGTTGTACAGGTAGCTCCGCTTGTCGAGATTTAGTAAAACACAGACTATGTTTTGTAGTTTTACTGCGAACGCGTTCAGTTCGCTTGCGGTAGCTCCCGGTCGTGGTAATTTCCGCATATCATCCAGCGCCTTGTCTATAGTTACTTCCGGCCTGCCAAAACATTGTTCCAGTGTCCGCATGATTTCATCTGGATTGTTCGCGGTGTGTAGTAGCGCTGCCACTGCGTCGCGGGCGTCCCCACGCAGGCTGTTACGTAGGCGCGCTATGTTTTCTATCGACGAGAAACGATACAGCTGCGTGGAGTCTCTCATAGCTGCTTTGAATGGCAGCCACTCGTTGATCGCTCCAGTGAATACAGGTAATTCGGCGGCTTGGCGTGGCGGTGGATGAGTATGCGTCATCTTTTCTAGTATCGCGGCGAGCTGTTTAATATCACTACTCGATTGCGAACGGGCACGTCGTTCAGGCCTGCGTTCGTCTTGTTGCCGCTCGTCGTTACGGGTACACGGTAATTGCTCCCCCCGTGTAGCTTCGGGCTGTGAGCGGAGCCAGTCATCCACTCGGTGAATACGTTCATCTGGCTCCTCGTTTGTTTGCTCACGTACGTCCTCTGCTTCATCCCGTATCGACGTTAACTCCACGGCGAGGCGTTTCTTTATTAATTCCGCCTCCATACGGAGTTCTTCACGGTGAATTGCGGCTAGTTTCTCTTCCGCTTGTAGCTCGGCGAGGCGTCGCGGCGAGTCGCACTCGTCGTCGATCTGTGTGAGCGTGGCGGGGAAACGTGGCCTGTTCTGACGTCAGTTCGAGTAACAGGTACAGAGGGTGTTCCCTCCGGTCGGGGTGTGCCTTCAGCCCTCTGTGTGTCTGGCGATAACGGCGATTCTTCGAATACTCGGACTGTGTCATTTCTGTTTTGTGATTCCATTGCGCCTCCCTGGCTTCTCGTAACAACCATTGATCTGGGTACGCCGTTCGTGGATACAGATGTCTTGATAACACGTCGTTTCTTCTTCAAGCGTTGTTGTAGATCGGCGAAATGTTCTGTTCTTTTTTCTTCCGATCCGGCTTCCGAAGGACAAGATAATATTGTGAATAAAAGACGTCCACAATATTTTAATGTGTGCTAAATTAATAGCGCTTGTTTTATTCTTGTTTCTTACAAAGTTACAGTAGTTCGTAGTAACAATGTGGTTTCTTAATAACGTTCTTGACTGTAGTTTGCTTGTAGATTCGCTGCTTGCTGTTGCTGGTGTTGTGGTGTTTCTCGAACTGATCGCAGATTCGCCGCCCTCTCCGCTATATTTAACCTCGCCCTTTGCCTCGCAACCGGTAGTGCGATGGATTCCGTGCGGGGCGTCGCTCAGCCAATGAGCGCGCACGCCCTGTGTGCGCGCTCTCGGCAGTACCATGAGTCACCATGCCAGATGTTCCGAGTCTGGCATGGTTCATCCTTAAAACTAGTGAAATTTATACATTTAAACTTACAACTAGCTATATTCTTATTCTAATCGTTTTAAAATACACATATTCACACATATTCAGTTCATATTATTATATCTATTCCTAACACGTATTTATAAACCTTATTCCTAACACGTATTATTTCATTTACTTGTTCATTCTATACTATTAGACTATCGTTATTCGCTCGCCCCGCTCGCTGTCCGCAACAATGAGTGACCAATAATTTTAAAATAATGTCGGTTTTGAGTAGATTTCATAATGGTATAATTCATTATTATATGTTATGTAAATAGTGAATTATTGCTATTATTGTTGAAAACGAGCAAATTTCATGACTATTGCTAAACTATTTACTAGACTATTTAATCAAAACTTATTTATTTATTTAATCAAAACTATTTACTGCTTATTGATTGGCATAGTTAGCGTATAATAATAGATCAACAAAAAACCGATAGAATTCAGTCATTTGTGGTCGCAGTGTACAAGAATGTAAAACAAGGTAAAAATTTGTAGTTTTTTATTTAAAAAAATCATATATTAGGATACTACCTAGGATATATTTTGTTTCGCATTTTTTTTCTGAACGGCCATAAATTCTGCTATAAGTCATTTCAAGGTTATACATTAATTACCGGACAACCTGTATATATTGTCCTAAAATGTGCCGAAAGAGAAAAAATAATTCTGCCACATAAATCTATATTTTTAATTATATCTCAAAAAGTGTCAGAAACAACCCTTCCATGGTACTATTCATTAGTCGGGTAATAAGCGTAGGTGCACGTGTTTTATGACCGTTCCTGTGCTTATTTAAGTTAACAACGTGTTTTGTCATGCTGTCTGAGTAAGTTTTGGTTAATTATAGTTTATGACCGCTTATTTTTAATTTTTTATGGGTGGCTAGTATAAACATGTACTCTATCAGCTTTTTCAAAATATATCTTATATTTTTTTACTAGCTGCGCCGGTGGCTTCGCTCACGTGGACTACAGAATGCCCGAGCGAATCTTGATTTCCCGCTCCTGGCTATTTCAAAGACAAAAATGCTTATTGTAGGTGTTCCTTAAAAGATAGATGTAGACTCTCCCGGACTATTTTGTAGGTATTTTTAATATGTATTATTATGTAGTAAGTTAATTTGTTATATCTCTTATAGTTTACTCAGTATAAGCCATTTAAGCGCCCGAATTGATTCATCATGACCGGTTTTTTTTTATTTGTGCGGAACCCTAATTCTTTTTATAAAATAAAAGTAGCCTAAGTTACTCCCTATATCATCAGGTATCTAACAGTGAAAATCCCGTCAAAATCGGTCCAACCGTTTCGGAGAATACCCGGAACAAACAGACAGGCAGACAGAAAAAATTAAAAAAATTGGCTTTTTGTTGTAGGTATCGTATATACTTTCATATGCATTTAGTAAAAAAACTGGTATTTTGACATTACAGACATACACTTCAATTTTATTAATTGTATAAATTTATATCTCAAATACCTGCACAAAACTGGCACCATGTGTATTTGAAGAAAATATGTTATATTATTACTAGATATTGGGATAAAAATTTTAGAACGAAAAGCGGCGAGACATACGAGATATTCATATTTATAGGTAGCCTCCCATACATTAAAAACGGTTATTCTCGATTTACTCCGAAATTATGAATCCAATCAAAAAGTTATTTCACACATATGTGTTGGCAATTAATATAGCAATCGAATGGAGCATTAAGATTTGTGAAATGACGACTTTGAATTTTTAAGTTGCATAAGTCAAACCGCTTGTATGGGAACGATCCACCGTGTGTCGCGGTGGGGAGCGACGCTGTTCCTAGCTGGCTCGCTGCGCTGAAGTGCGCTGTACGCCAACACATTTGGGATATGTGTGTTTTAACACACCCGGCTCTGCAAACTGAGTTGGTGCAATTGCGCTGCGTAGCGCAGTGTTACCTGTGTTTACGACACCGCTAGTATTATTAAAAGTCTATGGTTTTGAACTTGGCATAAAAAAAAATCTGACTTGGCTGCATGGTCTTAGATACCCTTGCCTTTCCATTTCACGAAGAAAGGGAAGAACTATACCAAAAAAAGTCTATGGTTTACTGTTCCTGTCTTTAAGTATCGCATAGGGTGGGCGAGAATTAAATAATTACAATAATCGAGATATTTCTACGATGAGCGAGCATTCATAATCGAATTATGATTAAGGATGATGACCATTGATGACTGAATTGAGCTTTAAACGTATTAAAAATGTAGAGTGGGAAACTAAAAAGAAAAGGTCACGCAGTCTTAATTAAATAAAGTCCTTCATTTAATATATCAATTAGCTTAAAGGTCGTTCGGTCGTCAAAAAATTACTAATTCTGTCAAATTAGTAACTACTAAGATTAGTAACTTAGCATTAGAAATTACTAGTCGTACTGCGATTATAATTAATGATTGATCATTCAATATCGTAATATCTATTATATTATATATTAGTTATTGTTAATTGGCATAATCAAGATATCTCGTGCTATCTTTTTAACGAAGAGAGACAATCTCGATATGCGTACTGACAAGTAACCTGATTTCTGACTGTTCCTATAAATTTATTTACATTTTGTTTGTAGGTAGCACTGAAATTATAAAACAGAGTTGTGACTTTGTGATCTTGCTTGACTGCGTGTCACGTTTGTTCTTTGACATAAGCTATCGCGTCTCATTTTTGCATATTATAAAGTACAGTGGATTCTTATAATGCGTTTCAAAGTGGAGTTTGTTGTTTAGTGTTTTGCGTTGTAGCTTTGTATAAACTCGTTCTATTAATATAATTTTTTAATTACATTATTGTGTATAATGTACAACCAGTTATTTGCTGTGCGACCGTGAAGGTTGAGAATGTTACGTCATTTTGTCATTAGTGTGTGTTAAACACTTATTTTTATTTTGCTTTTGTACTGAATAGTGCTTTTAACTAAGAAAGTGTGTAATATTATGAGTTAAATTAGTTAGTGTAACAAGTTTGGAATGAGTTTAAACGCAAATACACCGGCTGCGACAAGATGCCGCCATGTTATTTAGGTTTCGCAGTTTTGCTGTCAACTACTGGTCGCGATTAGCCTTGTTTGTTTTTGGAGGATTTTTCTACATTTGTGGAACTTCGTAAGTAATTCCTACATTTTATTAATACTATATTTTTATTTTTTTTTTAAATGTGGTGTTGTGTAAACATTTTTTTTTGTAAAATATATTGTTTACGGTGCTTTATTGACTGTCAAGTTACTGTTATGACGTCATTTTATGGAAGTAGATATAATGGTGTACTTGCAAAAATTAAGATTAGAAAAAAAAATTATACTATTTACTTGCATAACTAAGGAATGATATATTTATTGAGTATGTGTATTGATTTTCTGTGTTATTCATCAAGGTCTCGCTTTAGCCTTGATTGATTGCTAGGTTATTTTTTGCTTCATCTAACAATCACTAATCTAAAGTGTAATGGTGTAAGTATTGAGTTTTATCTAATTGCCTCTATTTTATTAGTCCTTAATGTTTAATTAATCAAATATTATACATTTCTTATTATTATATTTATTTTTACTTTATTTGTCTATTTATAACTTAAAGTACCTTTCTACAAAGTCACACTTATAATATTCTCAGTCTTAGAATATTACTATTGTTAATTATATTATCTCCTGAAATATGATGAGAATGAGGTCAGTTGTTGGGCTATTAGTCAATAAAGAAAATAAGTTATGTGTGTTATCAATATTAAATACCCATATTGATATTACTGTTAACTAAGTTTTTCTAACTAATCCCACATACAATAATAGATACAATACAAATCACTATCACACATATGTAGCAACATAAATACTTAAATGATAATAAAGATTGTAAAATACATTGATGTAATATTAAGAACTTTATTAATCAAATTAAAGTATGTCTGTGAGATCTATTACATACATATATGAAAATATTTCCTATTCTTTGGTAATTAAGCTCATATGAATTGTGTGTAGGAATAAGATATTATGCCCCTTCTTAAATTAAAATAATTATATAGGCACATTATGAGGGAGGGAACAAGTATTCTAATTTTAGTTGGTATTTTGTTGAAACACATGCAAGATGCCTCACTATCATTTGTCACAAAGTGCCACTGTAAGGAAAAGGATTTACATGGGTGATATATGCTCATTGACTAAATCAACAATGATTATTGATGCATGGCAAAGAGATAGGAATTTGTCCAGAAAGTTAAAAAGCAAACACTATGGCTCTATGCAAATTAATATCCCTAAAAATCATGGTTTTTAAACATTGGTTTAGTAGCAAATATGTTACTTCCATAATCTGTTGCCTTTGCCTTGGTCACACCTGCACCTCAGTTCATCTGGCCAAAATAAGGATCAGGGATCATTGTTTATGTGAATATGGTTTGGAGGAAGGTTCTTTTGATCACATATTTTGTAACTGTACTATTTTCTATTGCATGGGATTGTTCACTGGGAGCTCTCTGTCATACATGTTCACTCGCAGCAATATTTCACTTCTTAAAACTCGACAACCGGAAGTCTGAACTGATTTTTCGCAAACAACCCTACATCACCATGTTCGTAATGAAATAATTTTTATTATAACTTAACTTTAATTCATTAACTAGACCAGTGCAAGTTACTAGTATCGACTTACCTGTTTATAGCTGCCTACCCAAGAGTTGTGACTGGAAAAAAATAGGCAACCTAAACTTTGCATATTCTATAGGCTGCATACTTTTGATTCATATGGAATTTGTCCAGTAACCAAACCAGTGAAATGTTAAAAAAAATATATTTAAATTGTTAATTAATCATATTCCAGACTGAAATTTTTTAGTCAACCCATTTGCAATATATTTATTGACATATGTATTTAATTTGATATAAAATACTTTACATCCATTTACCAGCTTAGTAAAACTCATTCCATAGCCGGATCTTAGACTATAGGAACTGATTCTCCCTTTATAATGTTTTACCTTCTTGTATTCCCCATCCTACTAACTTTATGTGCTTTCTAATGCTTGTCCCAGATAGCCCTTTCATAGTAGAATTCCTGTCAAAATTTATTATAATTAACAAAATTAAACTGTAGAGTGGAGATAGTAAGGTCATTTCCTGAATGTTTGTAATCTTATGCTATAGACTATAGTTAAGTAATAAATGTGGTAGGTTCAGTTAATATGTGTATTGTGTTGTGTTGTCTTTGTGTTTGTTTATGGATAGCCTGGACCTGATACTTTTTAAATTAATATATAGGTCATAGTTTACGATAATTCACCTACGTTTATGATTCTATATATGTGACATTGGCAGAATTGTGTTTACACTCATGTTGCTTTTATATAAAGAAGAAGACGAAGAAGGAAAAGAGGCACATATAAGTAAAACACAAGTCAAAGTAATATTTGATTAATCTGTAAGGGGAACTGCGGGTTCAGTTTTTCTATTTGTAATTCAAGAATGGAAAGTAATAGGCAAACAAAAAGCAACCAGATACTCCTTTTCTTCCTAGTTCTGAATATATGTAAATAAAACTCAATTAGCTAAAGTTTAAGATTTGCCCTTCTTTCTTTGGATGGTAGAAGTATATACCTAGGTTGATCATAAGTTCTTTCACAAATATATTTCATTAATAATTCATTGTAAGACTTTTCATATTTGTATAAAACATTTATACTATTATTATATTATAATAGTATAATAAAGCAGAAGAGTTTTTTTGTTTGTTTAAATACATTAATCTCTTGAACTACCAGTCATATTTTAAAAATTATTTTTGTATATGATAGCCAGATTCATGAGGAATGGTATAAGCTGTCTATCATTACACTACAACTCTCAGCTAGCCTTAAATATTGATTTTTGTTAAGTAAGTTGGAACGCAAAGTGTCCTGAGCTGCTTTATCCGTGTGCGCTGGAGTAATGGTTAATGATACATAAATAGGATGTTCTACAAAAATTCCAGGATAGCATTTGCCTATCTCTTATACATAAGTCACAATAAGGTATTTTGCAACAAAAAAAATTTGAAGATTAAAAAGTTATATAGGAGCTTTATTTGTAGGCATAACATATTAATCTTTAGGAATAAAAGTTATTTCATGACAAAGATCATCATGAAATTAATTTTTGCCGTATATAGCATGTTATTTAGATACAGTTTAGGGAGATAAAGGAAAAATAAAATAATTTGTACTTGCAGGATGTGAGGACAATTATTATTAGTTTACACATGTGCATTGGCATTTGGCAGTACTGTGTTACTCAGGTAAAGTTTAGTGCAGACTTTTCCTCCAAATGTTGCCACATTTTGTAATCTAAGGGATGGAAGTGTGGGCTGGAGGTGGGCCATTTGTCATGCCAGGTGAAGTTGATTTCATGGGTGATTAGCCAATTTTACATGATTGCTTCTGGATCAAGTGGTGAAGAATCATTTTGGAATGCCCAGTATCGGTATTCAAACATTGCTTGAAGGATCACATGCTATAAATTTATTAAGTATATTGTATTTTCTTGGAGTATTCAAAATTCACAATAACAGTCACAGTCACAACAAGACTAAAAATTACTGTGGAATTAGCCTTCTCAGTGTTGTTGGCAAACTGTTTGCTAAGGTAATAATTGAAAGAGTTATGTTAGAAACAGATGATAGAATTTGGAATGTACAAGCGGGATTTAGAAAGAGTATGGGATGTACGGATCAGGTCTTTTCCTTAAGGTGTATAATTGAAAGACATTTGGCAACAAACCAAAAAGTCTTTTGTGCATTCTTGGATTTAGAAAAGGCCTATGACAAAGTGATAAGGAATGAGTTGTGGTTGGCATTGTCTAGGCATAGGGTTGGCAGGGATATGATACAAGCATTGAAATCTCTATGAGGATTCCAGTGATTGTGTTAAAATAAATGGAGCATATACTGAATGGTTTGATATCCAAAAGGGTGTCAGACAGGGATGTGTATCATCTCCATAGCTGTTCAACCTATTTATGAATAGTTGTCTAACAGATTTGAAAGAGAGTGATTGTGGACTGAGAATGAAGTTTTACTTGCATCGTCGGCTAAGGATTTGCAAGCGATGGGGACTATTATGAATGAGGCTTTGGAAAAAAGGGAATGAAAGTAAATGCAAAGAAGACGAAAGTTTTGGTGTTTGAAAAGGAAGAAAACTTGACAGAAGTATGTATCGAGATTGATGAGGATGAACTGGAGCGTAAATGGAGAGTAAATGCCGGTAATATGGTGAATGGGGCGTTACACTCCTTTATGAGCAGCCAGAGTATTTCTATGAAAGCTTGTTTGGCTGTGCATAGAGGAGTGTTGGTTCCAACACTCATGTATGGAAGTGAAAGCTGGGTGTGGCAGAAAAATCATGGAAGTAAAATATATGCAGTAGAAATGAGAGCACTAAAAGATATGTTAGGAGTGGAATTGAGTGACAAGATAAGAAATAGTGTGATAAGAGAGCTTTGTGGTGTGAAAGAAGATATAGTCACACGGATTGAGAAAGGGATGTTTAGATTGTTTGGGCATGTTGAGAGGATGAATGAAATAAGAATGACTAAACAAATTTGTGATGCGAGTGTGAAATGAATCCTTGGAAGAGGAAGGCCTAGACGAACATTTATGGATCACATCGCAGACGTTCTGAAGAAAGGTAAGGTCAAGAGTACTCTAAACTGACGAGCATGCATGAAAAGATTAATGAATGTCGAAGAAGCGAAAGAGGTATGCCAGGATCGTAGCAGGTGGAAGGACGTGGTCTCTGCCTACCCCGTTGGGAAATAGGCGTGATTTATGTATGTATGTATTCAAAATTCGTTTTTACTACTGTTGGTTGAGAACACTAGCATTCAATGCATACACAATGGTGTTAAAAATTCTGACAACTGGCTATTGCCATCCTTATCTAACGCATGATGAATGTGCTGTATCTCCTCTCATTCTAAACAATGTTTAGGGGCTAGCGACCTTTATTTGTAGGCATTATTACACAGGCAGAAATAATTTATCATGTATAGAAAAAATTTCATAACTAATAAAAAAATTTTTTCCAAAATTTAATTATTAATAATGTAATTTAAAATATTAGCAGGCACAATTGAATTAGCAAGTCTGTCAAACATATTACCTCCTGTATAATCTTATAAGAAAATTTGCTTTTCATCATATATCTTAGACTATAGGGAAAGCGGTAAGTGGTTTATTTTACTCCTAGAGACTGTCCATTGTTAGCTGCAACTTGTTGCCCTAAAAATGGAAAGGAGACCCCTTGATCCTCCAGATCCTCAGGATCAACTATGTGAAAGCGAGCCTATGGTAACCTGTGCAGGGTTAAAACTGATCCAGATAGATAAAAAAAGTCATGGAGATCCTGAAAGTCATTCTAATCAAATTAAAAAAGTATTTACCGACCCAACCAAAGCTACTCCATCAATTCAGACAGCGTACACGCTCCCTGGCTTATTAGGTGTTAAAAATTATGACGATTTAGACAAAGGTCCCTTTATAGTACATGTTCGTTTGATCCGGCGGCAGGAACAACGATTCGGGCGATCAAGTTTGACCAGCTCCTATCTATTAATAAAATTGAGAACAACTGTAATGGAGGCCTGAAAATAGTAGGTAGAAACCAGATTTCAGTTGAATTTAATTCATCTACAGATGCTAAAAATTTCTGGACAACCCCCTGTTACCACAGAATAAATATTGTGCAAATATCCCAAGTTACAATATAACTAGAGCGGGTCTCATCAGAGCTATCCTTGTAAAGTATTCAATGGAAGATCTTGTTCAATCACTAGGATTGCCATCAGGTTTCAGGCTGTGGTCCTGTTTTGAAGGCACATAGATTAAACAGAAAGAAATTTGTTGATGACAACCCTTACTGCATACCAACTCCGTCCATAGTCCTCACTTTTAAAGGACAAATTCTTCCAAAATATTTGTTCTCTTTTTTATATGTCTCTACCATAGATGTAGTATAATATAGATTGGCTATACAACAGAGAAATAGCATAGTAAGGCATATATCAGAGCAAGATAGCTACACATGACATGTCTCTAAAAGCCAAGGTCCCGCAGAGCCTGTTGTCAATTGTGATGTAATAAATAATAATTGTGATAAATATCGCTTATTTTCGTAAAATATAAGGTTTTACAATATATTTTAGTGTTTGGTAGACATATTACAGTTATCATCACATGTGCAGTGCCTTGTTGTAACTCATCCATAAAGAAAATCTACAAATGATCCATTTCACATGTAAGGCTGATTAAAATGTTTTGCTTGCAAACTAAATTGTTTTAGAAAGTTCATAAACGTTGTATTCATAAATAAATTGAGAAAATATCGTATTTAATCGCATTAATTCTCCGAAAATATACGAATTCAAAATAAAATGTTATCAAATACGTGATTATTTTGCGAATTTTAATCTAAACTTCAAAGAAATCCACATAATCTGTGTTAACAGTCTATCGAAAGGAGTTTGTGCGTATTCCTACAGAATAGTTTTTAATCTATGTCATTTTTTAGATTTCCTCAAAATATTTGACTATTATAATCAATTTATTAATTATTATATACCATATATATTATTAATTATTATATATTTATTAATTTAAGAACCGAAAACGAAGACAGACGATAGTACTAATGACACCTTTGATAATGGGTCAGAAAAAAAAATCATATTTTTAAAACGTTTTATTTGCATTATTCACCCTCCATCATGTTAGTACAGCCAAATGAAACGATAATTAAACAAAAAAAAATACATTACTTTACTAAAAAAAACCAGCAATGAAACACAAAATCAAAAACAACTGACGTCGGGTTAATGGATGCGCAAGCGCAGGGCCGCGCTATATTCGCGCGGCCACGCCGCTCCGGCATCTAGCGATCGCACAAATACTTATTTACAACATTTGTCTAAATAACGAACTTATCTACTTTGCCACTGTGCTAGTCTTTACCTAGCCACTATCATTCGAATTCACCGGTTGAATAAACTGAGTACCGGGTTTGATTCCCCGCTAATGAAAAAAAATACTTGAATGAAATTTTAACAAGGATATATTCATGCTTTTTAATACACAGTGTAATTATGTTTATTATTCTGATGTATTCAGTTATGTACGATCTATTCAGATCAGTTCAGTACTAAGTTTAAAAAAATAATATTTAGGTATGAAACAGCTTACCAATCTAAATCCTCCGTGGCCATTAGGAGATGCGGCTCAAATTGTGCTCCATTCATTTCGAGGCAGATTTGAGCTCGGCGTTGCGTCTCCTTATGCAGGCGCGGCGGAGCGGTCTCCTAATACCCAGTATATATTATATATATATATATATATATATATATATATATATAATTATTAAAAAAATTCAATGACTTGCAGCAAGCTTTTTGAAAAAAAAATCCTTTTTATAGGACAGCTATCGAAAAAATTGGATAAAAATGATGAGCAGTACATATTTATAATAAAATAAAAAGATTTTATTCTGTAGTTAGTTACATGAAATATCAATACTAGGTAAGACACACAATTAACTAATAACTAACTATAAATTAACTAATAATTAAGATTTAATTAATGTAATGAAACTAGGTTGTAGAGATTTGAATTTTTTTTTTTTTTTAATTTAAATTTTTATCCTTGAACTGTTTTTTGACAGGTTTTCCAAATCTGTAGTTCTATTTGTACATGTAACTTTTTTTCCTAATACTCTGATAGGCATCCTATAAAAAGGATATACTGATTACTCAAAAATGCTTTGACTGATTTTTATGAAATTTTGCACACGGGAAATTTATGTCGTTCTTCAATTAATAGGATACAATAATTTTAATAATACTAATGGAGATTAAAAAAAATATATCCCAGTTTTGATGAAATTTTGTATGAGGGAAGTATAAGTTAATCCATAAATAATGGCCAGTAAGAATTGTTAATAAAACTTTTATTAATCTTAAAAATATATATCTAATTAATTCTCAACCATTCTAAAAAAAATATGTACATAGGAAGTATAAGTAATTGTATAATTGACAGGCTATAAGAATCATTCATAATGTCTAGAAAAAACCCATCTAGAAAGCATAAATTTTTATTTTTCATCATTCAAAACTGATTTTTATGAAATTTTGTAGAAAGGAAGTATAATATAAGAATTTTGTAAAACATTACACATATGATAAGCCCATAAGCACAGATGTCAATAATGGAGTAAAATACAATTATGGGATGAAAATTATTATTGCTTAATGAACGCGTGTGGAGCCCTGGGGCACGTTAGTATTATTAAAATTGTGTGTTTGTGTAACTAGGTGACATGAATACATTGATATGTGTATAAATATCGACATTAAAGCCGAGTCAGTACATGGTGCATTACACATACACTAATGTATTTTGTTTTTCGGTTCGCCCAAATCTATTCATTGCCAATCTATATTATACTACATCTATGGTCTCTACCAACTTCTCACCATGCAATGTTTGAACTGCTGCAGATTTTGTTATATAGTCTAAGATCCATCTGCAAAATCTATGTTCATCACATAGATGCTCAAACCCAAAGTTCTACATTCATTTTTGAATTGGACAATACATTTTTATAACAGGTTGCCAGTCAAAAAGTGCCAGCAAATATTTTTGGCAACAAAGTGACCTTTAAGGGTTCAGTTTTTTTCCATTATGAGCTACGGAACCCAAAAAATGATGAAGTTTATTCTATTTTGTTACAGGTGTCTTTTACCTTGGAAACAATACTTGCGTTGTCATTGGTTCTGAGCATCTACAATTCGACGTACGCTGACATTGTTGCTTCAATGAATCATTTATGCCAGTTTCAGTCATTGAAGATGCAAGGTACGTTGATGCTTTCTATAAATGATTTTTACTAAAATAGGAATATCATATGAAAAAAATTTATCGTCATATCATTGTACGTCACTGGCTAAGTAAATTTTAGCTAAATTTTGAAATACAAAAATTACTTTTAATACGTTTATAGTACGGCACATACTAAATTATAATACCTGGTATACAGTAAACTTTATTTTGCACTTTTAGTGATGTTCCATAAAGAAAAAATGATGACATGTCTAAACCATAAATAGCCATTGTATGTAAGCAATAAGAAAGGTTCCCTTTGTCAGCGTCGTTATGAAGAAGATACGATATGAAGTTGGTGTAATCATCAATGTCGTTTCAAGTTACGTGTGATATTCATAATATAAAATTATAGGTACTAAAGGGATGTCTAGCTAGGGGGAGTTACCCTCCACCCCAACACGGCAAAATAAACCGAATCAACAAAAACCAGAACACAGGACAAATCAGAATCACAAAGTGCCGAAAGTCAAATAGGTAAAATCAGGAACAGAGTCCAAGTGGATAGCCAAGTCGTAAAAAGTAAAAGGGAATCCACTGAAGCACAACGAGACACACTAAAAACCAAAAACGCGCAGAAGATAGTGTGTAAGCCGGCCGAGATATCGAGTTCCATAGGTCCACCAACACACCCGAACCTACGAAATCATACCTCAAAGGGATGTTACCTAGCCTAAGAAAGGATATCCGCTTAATTAACTCTCTAGTCTTTTGTATAGTGATATTATAGCAGCACATAACGTGACCTTGACCCCAGAGTATAGGCCTAACCTGCCCCAAAAGCTTTCATTTAAAGTTGGCGGTCGATATATAAGGGGTTCCATTTTGCGCACGCGTTACAGTTGCTGTACTCAATCGATCTGGCCGCCCACGTGTCGCAACGCATTTAAACGGATTCTTTGCGGTTTAATTCTATACTACATTTCTCTCTTAAGGTGATATTTGTAATTTGTTTGTAATAATTAAATTTTCTATAATATGATAAATATGTCAAATTATAGACATATTTTACAATTACTATATAACAAACCATTTTTTTTAATTTTTTACAGTAATCTTATTCAAATATTAAGGATGTACTTACTAATTAGGGTGCTGTAATTAAGAATTATTTATTTCGTATAAAAAAAAGCTTGTGTTCGCATGGTGAAGAGTAGTATTGATTCGAAGATAAGTGTTTCACGCCTCAACATAAACCAAGAAATTATTCGGAATTCGGGTAAATAGGGAATTTGAATTTAAGTAGCGACAGCTGATGGGGAAGAATAATATGTAAATACTTAATATTGAAGATACTTCAATGCTTGAGAAATATTCTCGTAGTATTTCATACTGCTGTCAAACAACTCAACGTGGTAAGAACCCAGGTAGTGATGGCGTTCTTCGCAGGGTCATCATATAATATGTATACATACTTTACAATATATATATATATATATATGAAGGAATATTTACCTCAGAATTCGCGTGAAGCCTATTACATGTTATTATTAGGGGTCGTCCATTAATTACGTGAGGTATTTGGGGGGGGGGTCGAGCCAATCTCACGAAATCTGAACAAAGGGCGAGGGAGTGTCGTAAAATCGCCAAAATCTCTTCACGTAATTAATGGACACCCCCTTGTGTTATTACATCACGTTGTATAAAATGAAGGCTGACTAAGGCGATTGTGATTCATATCACGGTATCTTCTTATTAGAAGTGATGCGTATTTATTGGAACAGTTTAAAATAATAGAATATATTTACAAGTAACTGTTTGGAACTGTTATCTATAAAGCGTTTTCTACCTACCTGTTCCACCTAGTGGTAGTGGCACAAAAGTAAACTTTTTCAGTTTGGAACATGCTCTTCTCTATTCAAACGTAAGGATGTTTACTTTTTTAGAAATATATATAAATGATTATGACTTGGAACAACATCTTTACTCTTCTCAACTATGTCATAGTCATTTAAAGAGATAGCATCATGTAACAGGCTTTTGTTTTGGAACAGGTTACTGGAAGGTTTATTTGTATGGAACTGAAACAGGTACTTACTGGTTTCTTATTTTGCCTGATATAACTCTCTCCTATCTACTTCCTACTTAGCGTCGCTGAACATTTAATAATATTGTTAGTGAAAAGGGTTTATAGAAAATACTTCGAAAAATTGAATATCTACCGAAGCAAATAACTCAAATTAAGTCAACCTCTTTTTTCTTGAACTATTTTGAATTGATGGCTAATTTCAATACAAGTAAGTCTCTTTAGTGAATGTCTTTGTCCACCCATGTGTAGTTATTTTTTAAGATTATACTATATCACTCTTTTTTTTGTTTGCAACAATGGACGTCTCGCAGGAAGCTTTTCGTGCTATGATTTATTATTATTATAGACGACGATTAACCTTCAAGGATACTCGCAAAAATTTACAAGCTGCAATTGGAGAGTCTGCTCCTAAGTTAGCAACAGTTACGTATTGATTTCTTGAATTGAAACGTGGTCGAGAGAACCTTAATGATGACCTCAGACCCGACTGACGTACAACTGTAGTACTACCCGTGCGCGATAAGTTGAGATTCGCCTGGAATGCAACCCTCCGCTCGCTGCCCCTGTAACTTCCCCTCAAGCTCCAGTGTTGTACTGTAGGAAACGCCATTTTTTTAACATCTTAGTCTCGTACTGGCTTACGTCACGCAACAACGACGCGCTCCGATTTTATAATCTTATTTGATACTGTTTCGTTAATAGTTATTAGAGTTACTGCTATATTTTATTGTTATTTTTTGTGTTAAGTTTATTGTTATAATGAAGGGTTAAACTTTACATAGTAGAGAGAAAAATCTCGTGTTAAAAGTGTTGGACTTTTTTGAAAACGAAAAACGACACAAACTATGTTGCGTTTACGCTTGTAATAGACAAATATAAGGCAGCGTTGTTCCGAGTACAACACTCGCTACATTTAAAAAAAAAAAAGTAGACACGAAGTCGCGGGTGGACACTTGTTGTTATATTTTTTGTGCACAGTACAACCATGCCTCTGTGACGTCACCGCCCCCAGGTCTCAACTTATTCCGCACGGGTAGTAAATCATGAAAATGTCATAAGGGTAGAGTGGCTATTGCAGGAGAATAGACACATTACACATCGAGAGATTCAGCCTAAACGTAAGATTGGATTACAGGCAGTTTCCACAATCCTGCATGAACACCTTAAAGTTAGGAAGTTTGCTTCGCGATGGATACCTTATTCTCTCACCGAACAGCAATATTACCGTCGTGTTGATTGGTGTAAATTTATGCTAGAAGAGTTTGAAGGAGAAACTTGGATCTACAGTTAAAATACTCTCACGATGCAACAATCAAGCAATGGGTGTTTGAAGAAGACGAGTTGCTCACAAAAGTAGTTCGCGGTCGGAGCGTTAATAAAAAAAATTATAGCTGTTTTTTGCGACGCAGTGGACCAGTAGAAGAAATTCCTCTAGAAAATCGTAGAACAGTTACAAATAAAAATTGAAGAATATAAGAATGATATTACGAAGTTTGTTTGCCTCAAGCTTTCGGGGAGTTGAATAGCGAGCGCCCAAGGAGCGGTGTTCGTGGCATTCTTTTTCACCAAGATAACGCGCCCGCTCACACATCTGCTAAAACCATGGTCTATTTGAATACTTGGAGGTACAAATGTTACCCTATCCTTTGTACAACCCAGATTTATCACCATGCAATTTTTTTTATTTCCCACGGTAAAAAAAAAATGCCTCGTGGGCTAAAATTTAACACTGCAGAAGAGGCCGTCGAAGAATTCCGGCGGTTATTTTTCGACCACCTGCAACATATATTTTTAATGTTTTAAAAGTTGGTACACCCAAGTGCATAAGTTCATTGGTGTTGGAATAATTTAAAAAGCTTTATTCATATTCTTTTTTCATTTCAGTAACAATTTTTGGAACAGACCACGTATAATAATACAATAGAAACACTTCTGTTAGGTATCTTTCAGGCACCCAGAGGATTGTGCACTTACGTTTTTGGTGTTTTTCAGATAATAATACTGGCGGTATCGCCTTATTGATTGCGCTTACTTTAAGCTACTAACCAGCACTGAGCGGAACTGAATTACAGCGGACACGGCATTTTTCAGTATACCCTACTTGAACTGAAGCGGCGACTTAACTGAATTTTTTAAGTTAGTTGTTTGGCAACCTCCGAACAAGATGGACGAATGTAACTTATAAAATATACAATTTAGTTATAACTCCCATTTTGTTATTTTTCTGTCGTGAATCATAATAACGACTGGAAATGAATGCCTCTGTACATCCACTAAATTAATATGATTATTAATCATAAATATATAAAAAAGATAAACCCGATTGAGTTTCTTGTTAGCTCTTCTCGATGACTGTGATGTTTTCCGAACCGGTAGTAACGTATTTTGACATTCATAATGTAGTGCTTTCTTATAATCTGATTTTTAATTTGCTTGACTAAAATGACAGCCGTAATAGACCTGTTTTTTTTTTTTATGTTGCAAGCGTGGGTGCATAGTGTTGTGGTATAGCTATTCCTAAATAATTTTTAGAATCATTGTGACATTACTCTTTGATTTAATTGTACTCATTGGTGTAAATAAAAATTTAATAAATATAAATATAACAATAATTATTAATAAACTGAATACATTACCTGTTCTTGTAATAAATAGGAAATCAACAATAAAAATGCGATCGATAGAATGTAGTCTGACATAAATAAGTACAAATTACATGAGGGCGCCAGTTTCTTTACAAATGTACATTTTTGAATACTTGAATATGGCAACAATTTTGTATGATTCCTAATTTATTCACTACTAGCGGTGTGCCCGCGGCTCCGCACGCGTTTTTACTACGCAATAATTATTTAAATCTTTTTATTTTTACTCATATTGTTGACAATTCATATTTCGTATCAATTGAGGAGTGGCATGTACTTCCCGTGTACAAATTTCATAAAAATCGGTTGAAAACTATTATTCTAATGTACAGTTCCTAATGCATTATTAACAATTCTTATAGCCTCTCAATTATAGTATGATGTATGTTTCCCGACCACAAAATTTGAACAGAATCGGTTGAGAAATGATGTAAATGAAACTTTTTAAATTACTTTTTTTTTAATTGTAGAGGTAGTATTGACAATTACCATTAATTATGTAAATAGTTAGACTTCCCGTGTATAAAATTTCATCAAAAGGGGATAAGAATAAATGAAATTTTAAATTTTTGAAAATTCAGTGTGCTTGAAAATTCTTATTACTTATCATTTATGGAATGACTATACATACTTCCCGTGTACATAATTGAATTAACGAAAAAATACATACATTTTATTTTTTTACATTATCTAAAAGTAATATTGAAATTTCTTATACACTATCAACTGACCGATGACATAAGCATCCCGTGCACAAAATTT
Source organism: Saturnia japonica (assembly GCA_033032175.1). Taxonomy (NCBI): domain Eukaryota; kingdom Metazoa; phylum Arthropoda; class Insecta; order Lepidoptera; family Saturniidae; genus Saturnia; species Saturnia japonica. Next base: position 12,775,729 of record CM065305.1, read on the forward strand.
CATAAGAATCGGTCAAACCGTTTTTAAGTTAAATCCGGACATACAAATAGACAGATAGACGGAAAAAAATGACATATTCGCGATCATACTGATCACGGTCATATAATATGCGTATCGGAAAAATTTGGAAAAATATTAAATGTACAGAGAGGACTACAGATTTATTAATAAAGATAGCTATATTTACAGTGTGTATTAAAAACCCCGTCGGATCCGTGAAGGTGTTATCAGGTATCGAGATTATATTCTGTTTATGTTATCTATCTCAGATTATAAGTAAAAAAAATATCCCTAATAAAATGTAAAAAAAATTAGTTTAACGAGGAAACTTACATGGCAATACAGGCGGCGCGGCGCAGGGTATCCGCCATACGATGAAACGTGAAATTTTAGGGAAACTTTCACTAAGCTTTCGCCCTGGCTATAAACTTATTGAGCGCGTTTATGGCTGCTCTGTATCCTCCGTATAGCTCCGCCTCCAAGGCGGTCGCGTTTTGCGGTCAGCTTCGCCTCCGCCTGTGCTTGGTGTACTGGCGTCTTGTCGCGACGCAAGCATCACGCAACTGCGCGATCTCAGCGTTCCACCAGTACACCTGGCGTCTAGCGGGCATTCTCCTTACACGAGGCATTGCCGCATCGTAGGCACGCGTCATCACCTTGCGAAGCCCGTTCATCCTCCTGGTCAATATCGGCAGGCCTGTTGAGAGTTCCATCTAACACCCAAGCCTGCACGATAACAGCTTCGCTTAACGCCTCACTATTGTCTGGTACTACCCCGACTGTCTCCCAGACGGCTGAACCAGTGCAATGTAAAGACGGGCCCCCCGACCCATCTCCCCTTGGTCCAGCAAAGTAAAAGAGAAGGCAGATGGAACGCCTTCCCGCCTTTACCTATTCGTCTGCGCTAAAACTTCAAGGAGGCCTTGGTGCGGAAGTTGCCTTGCCTTTACTTGAAGGGTTCGGTCTGCATCCGGCTCCTCCCATGTAATGGGCCGCCGACTTTCCTGCGTCAGCACAACCGGTGCAGTGAAGTGCCTCTGCCTCACAATCTCGTGCCCGGTGACCAGGTTCACCGCATCGGAAGCAGAGCGCCCCCCTGTCAACTGCTGACGGGCATAAGGGCCGAGTGTGGCCCAGACCCATGCACTTGAAACAGCGTATTGGCTTGTACTCAAGCATATGAACCCGGGCCGCGCTCCAACAGACAAGGAGGCGCCCAGTCCTCCGCTAAAATTGCGAATTTCGCCAGCCCTTATATGGGCTGGCTGGCAACCGCCCTTTAACGCCGTGACGGCAACAACCTTATCTCTGGTCACAGAGTCATCCAAGACCATGATGCGGACGCTTATCCTCTTGACAGGCCGGTTGATTAAGGCAACGTCCGTCAACGCCGCCTGGAGACTGTGCCAGTCTGTCAGCTTGCTCCGGGCCTTGGGGGCCAGGAATTTCGAAAAATCCTTGCTCCCGTTTTAGTGTTACGGAACGAGAACTTTTCAATTCCGATCGAAGTCAGATCGACAGCCGCTCTAGCGCTCAGAAGAGCCGCCTTGTAGCTCAACCCCTGAGCCACTTACTGGGGCTGCAGTGTCATGACCACCAGTAGAATATGTATACTTTTTTCTATTAAGTTTGGTGCTATGCCATACTAGAAAACACGATTTATTATTTTATTTTTCATTATTATTGTCGATCGGTTAGATGATCAGTGGAATATCAAATTGGAACGGACGCAGAAATTGGTGGTATGTGTAGGTATGACATTTTAAGCGGAGTATGGTTGCTGGTGAAAATGGGAATCGAATCAGAAGTTTTTATTTTTAAAACAGTTAAGAAAACTACACACTATGTGTGAATTATTTATAGATTTGATTAAAAAGATCAATAGGTATTCATAGAAGTTGGATTATAGGAGTGATTCTACCCAGGCTCGACCAATATATTATAACCATTTATGTTCTCATTAGTTGTGTCATTTGATCAGATTACTTTGTTCCCTTGAGGTAACATCTCATCATTTATTGTAATTATGATATGTATTGAGTTTCATTTAAAGTTAACAGAGCGTAAAATTGTTTGAGTTAGAAAAGGAAAGCTAATTAAATATATTGAATTTAGTTATAATACTGATTGCTTGTTATAATGTACCTTGTAGCAAAACAGTTTTGAAATATCTGGTTTTTAAATATTAATGTTGTATATTGTAATTAAGTATTCAAAATGTGTAAATATCCAAATGCTATAAAATATTAAATACTAGCTGTGTGCCCGCGGCTCCGCACGCGTTTGTTACTATGCAATAATTATTGAAATCCCTTTATTTTAACTCATATTTTTGACACTTCATATGCCGTATCAATTGAGGAGTGGCATGTATGTTCCGTGTACAATTTTCATCAAAATCAGTTGTAAACTATTATTCTAATGTACACATTCTAATGCATTATTAATTCTCATAGCCTCTCAATTATAGTACGTATGATGTATGTTTCCCGTCTACAAAATTTGATCAGAATCGTTTGAGAATTGATGAAAATTAACTTTTTTAATTACTTTTTTTAAATTCTAGAAGTAATATTGGCAATTCTTATATCCCATTAATTATGTACATAGTTAGACTTCCTGTGTATAAAATTTCATCAAAATCGGTTAAGAATTAATGAGTTTTAATTTCCTTTTTTTTACGGTTCCCAAAAGTGTTATTGAAAATTCTCATTCTCATTACGGAATGACTTATACTTCCCATGTACATAATTGAATTAACTATCTAAAAGTAATATTGAAATTTCTTATACCCTATCAACTGACCGATGATATAAGCATCCCGTGTACAAAATTTCATAAGAATCGGTCAAGCCCTGTTTGAGTTAGTTCCGGACATACAAACCGACAGACTGAGGAACAAAAAAAATTTAATGGCATATTCGTGATCAGTAGTATCATTCATATAATATGCGTATCGGGAAATTTTGGAAAAATATTAAAAGTACAGACAGGACTACAGATTTATTAAATAGATAGCTTTATTTATTTACTTATTTATAATACCAAAAAAAAAAGAAAATCATAGATGGGGTTTATCACTATGTGTATTATGGTCGCAATCTCTACCACCCTGCTATATTACTGCATATGCACTGGCTGTTTTCGGAATACGACAAAGCAAAAGAAAATTATAGATGGGATTATTACAGTTTGTATGGCAATATATGCAATGATGAATCCAACGCATTAATCGTCCCAATAAAACTTCAAAAATAATTAAAATTATACCGTATTGTACCGGCCAACGGAAAGGTTTTTTGAAAAACGTGAAACCGCCTTTTATTCCTTTCTTACCAAAACCATAACCATGAATGGGTTCTTCATACAAACTTTCACCCAAGTTTTATTTTCACCACATGTGGAATAACACAATGAAATAATTCACTTGTAGTAAAACTGTGTAATCCAGATAATATATAATAGGTATATCGCTTAGAATGTATAAAATCCCGCGAGCCGCGGCTTGACAGCGTCATAAAATAAAACAGTCATTATGCCGTACTGCGTAGTTAAACAGTTTATATACACTTCAGCCAATCTTAAAAAGAATACTGGATTATCATTTAATAGGTAATTATTAGAAATACAATACATTTCTAATTAAGCATAACACTGTCAATAAATCAACATTGACAACGCTGTCATTTCAGATCAACTAACTAGTTGTCATGGAAGCTGATATTTCCCTCTTACGTACTTTCATCTCCTATTTTTTTACCTTTCTCCTATTATTTTCGCTACAAGAAGTACCCTATGTCCTTTCCCAAGGTCCATCCAGTTTATCTCTATATCAAAATTCATCAAAATCGGTTCAACGGTTTAGGCGTGAAAGCGTAACAGACAGACATAGTTACTTTCGCATTTTATTATATTAGTATGGATATATTAGGTCCTTACTTATGAATTCAGTGCTTATGGGAAAAGTAAAACGAAAAAAATGTTATGAAATTATGCTTTTAATCAATCGAAATATGTACCATTATTATCTTGTACTTTCGCCATTTTATAATAGTTCATAGTTCCATTGCTGAAAAAATTGTGGGAGCGAGAATCAATAAAATCTTTGAAGGCGGTTTGGACAGCCTCATCGGAATTGAATTTTTTTCATTGCAAGAAATTGGTAATCTGTTGGAGCAAGGTCCTGGGAGTATGGTAGGTGTCGAAGACATTCCAACCGCAGTTCCTCTAATTTAGCGACCGTCTGTCGTGAAGTATGGGGTCTAGCGTTGTCCTGAAGCAGCAGTGGGCTAGAGAGGTTGACCAGTCTCGGTTGTTTAACGGCTAACTTTTTCATCATGGTTTGCAATTGTTGAAAATACAGATCTGTCGTTATCGTCTGGCTCGATCTTAGTAAGCTATAGTGTATGACACCAGGCTCTGGTCCACCAAACACTCACCAGTATCTTTTTCTGAGTCAACTTCCGCTTGGGACAGGATTTGGCCGGTTCTCCTGGGTTCAACCACTGTGATGAGCGTTTCCGATTGTCGTAAAGGACCCATTTTCCATCACAAGTAACAATAACATTCAAAATTCCCTCGTTATTGTGACAGTTGAGTAATATAACGCAACACTCAATGCGTGTTTGTTGGTGTTCTTCAGTCAATTCATGCGGTATCGATATCTCGAGCTTTTTCACTTTTCCAATTTGTTTCAAGTGAATTAAAATTGTTTTATCACTCACATGCTAGCTTGCCGCTAAGTGTGACGTGGTTTGCGATGGATCCGCTTCCACGATAATTAATTAATTCTTCATTATCAACTAGGGTCTTCGGCCTTCCACGGTGTTTGTTGCGTAGGTCAAAATTTCCAGAACCAAAACGTATCGTTCATTCTTTTACAGTAGCTTTCCCATACACATCATTAATCCTTTGAGCTGATTCTGCACCGCTGATGCCACAATGGAACTTATATAAAGGGAAATATATAAGTGGCCAGTTTAACAAAACAACAAATTCATATGTAAGGACATAATGGGATTATATATTCATGGCATTTAATAAATTCATGCTTCTAAAGTGAAGAAATTCAGAATTATTAGTCAACCACATGGTCTCTTTGGAACGTTTTTTTTTTCCAATATTGGCGAATATCAAATATCTAAGCCTTAGATTAGCCTTAGATTCTAAGGTATAAAATATTAAAAAGCCGACGTTATACGTATCTACGCGTATTATAAACAACCAGAGAGGTACAAACAGTACAACTGAAGAGAGATTTCATAATAACTTCATCTCACAAAATACTAAAATAAAGGACTTTCTCCCCCCCACCTATTTTTATTATATGAGCTGTACATTTTTTTTAGGTTTATCAATTTCTTTAACAATTCTTGTATACTTTATATTATAAGTCACTGAAGCAGCACTCATTTGCTATAGGTTAAAGAAAACACGCCAAATATCCGAAAAATTGCCTCGAATTGTGCTAGCCCGAACGAAAAAGATCTCGCGGAGTGCAAAATTATAATTTAAACAAAATTTAATAAAATGTTGTGTATATCTCGTTTTTTTTAATATAAGTGATTTGTTTTTTATTTAATACTAGCTGTGCCCCACGGTTTCACCCGTGTTAATTTTATACGACAAACATCGCCAACGCCCCCGTGTAGGCAATTTTTTCATATCATAATATAGCCTATGTTACTCGTTGATACTGTAGCTTTATATTGGTGAAAGAATTTTTAAAATCGGTCCAGTGGTTTTTGAATTTATCCATTACTATCTGTGCCTCACGGTTTCACCCGTGTTAATTTTATACGACAAACTTCGCCAACTCTCCCGTGTAGGAATTTTTTTATACTTTAAGTGTAACTATCGACATTTTTATGAGGAATAAATTAATTTTTCAAATTATAATATAGCCTATGTTACTCGCTGATACTGTAGCTTTATGTAGGTGAAATAATTTTTAAAATCGATCCAGTAGTTTTTGAGTTAATCCAATACAAAAAAAAAAATGTGTGCAATTCACACATGGTAAAAGTGAAACCTTCAAAAAAGGATCAAATACACACAAATTTAAAGTTTATGAAAATGTACATAAAAGTATTCACAATCATTATTCACAATATCATTTTCAATTAAGGCATCACCTTGAAATCACATTTGAAATATCCATGGGAATATAATCTGAAAAAAAGTACACACGTATAATACGTACACGTATACAAACACCACGGTTGTTGTGATGCCTTTTCCTAACTAATAACTAAACAAAGTGGAATCTTCTGACAAGATTTTCGCTCTCTTGTCAGAACTAAATAGGCAGTTTGTTTGACATCTCAAAATTCGTACTTTTCAATGTTCGTACTTACTTTTTAGTGTTGGAATTTGCAACTTACATATTTTTATTTTAACGTTCTCCAGGGAGTTTTTGTGACAAAATGCAAACTTGTACTTTGGCAACGTAATTTGCAAAATCCATAATTTTATTTTATTAAAGTTCTCAATTTAGCACCATCTATTGTTATTTCTTTACGAAGTGGAAATGGTGTAATTTCTCATTATTGAACATTCAAAATTATTGCCATACTGTTTGTACAGAGGCCGCTAACCGAAATAATTTCATTTCTACGACTTAAAAACCTAACACAATATCAATCAGTAACAGAATGTCATAAGTGTTATCTAAAACGTTTTTGTTTCGTGCCTTTTTGGTGAGGTAATAAAATTCATTATTTCGTGGCATCACACCTCTTTTGTACCATTTTACCATTGCCTAAAACTTTCCCGGGGTTCCTATCTCATTTTCTCCCACGTTAAATCTTATGAATTTATGTGTCTGTCTCTTTTTATTCTCGCTTCTTCGTTTCATCGACTTTCAAATCACAACGATGCTAAAGAAGTTTTCACTTCAAAAATCAAAATTTTCCTCTTTATCTTTATGGTATAGATGGTATAGACATACTGGCATCGTGTGTTCTGCGACTTCACAGGCGGTAAATATGAATTATAAATGCCTGTTTCATACACATCATGATGATGTCTACTTGTCTACAGCTTGATTTATGGTTTATTGATATTTGTGGTTACTTATCCGCTCTTTAAAGTCGTTAGCGTGTAATTGTGCATAGCATAATTTAACCTTTCTCAATAAACATGCTATGTAGCGTAAAAATAAGTTTAAAAAACGAACAAGTACATCAAGTACATCCTGAAATTAACGCGTTCAAACCAATGACTATCTTAGGGGTTCAAACATAACTTCATAACATTATTATATTATAAATAGTATACACGAGCAGATTAATAAGCAATTATTATACACTAACATAAAGTATTATATAAAATATCTGGGCGACCGAGCTTTGCTCGGAATCTTATATCGATACCTATCTAGGTAAACTTGAAACGTTTAAACATTATCTAAATACAAAGTTTCATCCAAAACGATGAAGCCGTTTCCGAGAAACCAATTATATGTTTAAATACATAAGAATTGCTCACTTAATAGTACTAAATATGTGCCGATACCATGTTTGATTATTAGTATGAAGTTTTTTCATTCTGCATAAATATGTAAAACAGTAAAGCACGTCCGTTGAGGTTTCATAAAATACTATGCGCTTGATATCACCATGTTACATTGTTGACTGGTTTAATGATTAAAGGTACAGGATACCTTTCCCTCATTGGCTATTGTATTACATATTATTTTTTTATATTACAAAAGTATATTACATATAAATGGACGCTAATATGTTGACAGATTATCGTATTAACAACTATATTATCAAGCGAACAAAGATAACCGAGAAGCGGAATTGGAATGAAGTGCGCCGTGCGCGCTCCAACTCGTGGCGGCCGTGCGGCCGTGTGCCACGTCATTGCCGTGACCCACTGACATAGATCCGCGGGGCCGCCTGCACCGATATCTGCACGCGCGTCGCCGTGTTCTTCCTTTCCTTCTCTTTTACTCGTTATTCATTTATTTTGTTGTAGTTTCATTACATGTAAAATAAATTTCGGAGTAAGTAATTAAAACAACTTACGTGGATTGAAGTAATAAACACTTTGTTATGATTCATTTAAGGATGCTGTTTTTCCGCATATATCCAGATTTCATTGCAAAAAATCTTGATACAGAAATATGTTTAAAGTGATTATTAAAAAGTTCTTTAATATTTTGAATAAATCTATACTTACCTAAATAACATAATAAACGGAAGAGTTTTTTTTGTTTATTTATGTAACACGCTGTTTTGTGGAACTACCACTCGGATTCTAAAAAAAACTTTTTGGATATGATAGCCCAGACTCACGAGAAATAGTATAGGGTCTAGGCTATCTACAATTACATCTACAACTCTCAGTTAGCCTTAATATTGATTTTTGTTACGTAAGTCGGAAGTCGAAGCCCTCTCGAAATGCTTTATCCGCATGCGCTGGCGTAATCGTTAATGATATGGAAATACAATATTCTACAAAAATATTGATTATTAGTATATCTAAAAAAATGTCCGCGATAGCATATGCCTATCTCTTATACATAAGCCACAATAAGGCATTTTGTGACAATGGTTTGTTGAAAATTAAAGGCTGTTTTTAATTGATTAGAGAAATGATTAAGTTTTTTTTACTTATGGCATATTAATCCTTACGAACAAAGGTTACTTCACCATAAAGACAATTTTATGAAGTAAAATTTTGGTCTCTATAGCATGTTATTTGGACACATAATTTACGAGATAATAAAAAAAAATTGTACTTGCGGGAACAAGAATTATCATAGGTACACGGCTGCTTTGGCGGCGCGGTGTTTTTCTGATAAAATTAACACGGGTGAAATTTTGGGTCTGAAATTGAAATTTATATAAAACAGCTAGTTATATATAAATTCACATCGTATAAGTGAGTGGTTTTGCTAAGTTTTATAAACGAAAAAGAAAATAATACATTATGTTTTCGTTGTATTATGCAACAAATGGCCTTGTTATCTAAATTCTGCACTTGACACGAATACGGTTTCATTTCACTCTCGTGTTGGTACAATGCGTCACAGATCAATACGTATTGTTACTTGTTAGTCTTTAATACGTACTGCGATTTATCATCGCGTTGGGTAAATAGGTATATTTATCGAAATATTTTTTAAGCGGTATTAAAATAACCAACACGCATAACTGCTAGTAAAATATTGTAATATCGCCAACTCTTATTTTCTGCTTTCCCTAATTTTAAAATACATACTCAATATTACTTAATAAATAATCAATTACATACAATTATATAATCATATTCTTATAAAATTGCCCCAATATATTTTTATGATTGACCAACCGAAAATAGCATTTTTAGCGTGGGTAATAGCTGCTTTATTGGAAAACGAAACTATTTATTGAAAACTGATAACGGTTTTCAGAACTATGTATTTTAGTAGCTAGTTTTTCAATTTTATAAAACTCGTTATTGTTGTAGCTAATTTGTCAGCACGAGGTTACTGTCGCTGTCGTGTTTTGTTATAATTTTATACGTTACGATGCTATAATTGACACTATAATAATCATATTACTAAGTCCTAAAAAAAAAAATATTATACATTTAATCAATCGGAAGTATGTACCATTATTATCTATGCACTTTCGCTATTTTAAAGGTAGATCATTGATTCCATTGCTGAAAAAATTGTGGGAGCAAGAAACAATAAAATCTTTGAAGGCAGTTTGGACAGCCTCATCGGAATTAAATTTATTTTCCTTGCAAGAAATTGTCCAAATTCCGAAAAAAGTGGTAATCTGTTGGAGCAATGTCCGGGGAATATGGTGGGTTTCGGAGATATTCCAACCGCAGTTCTTTAATTTAGCGACCGTCGGTCGTACAGTATGGGGTCTAGCGTTGTTCTGAAGCAGCAGTGGGCTTGAGATATTGACCAGCCTCGGTTGTTTAACGGCTAGCTTTTCCATCATGGTTTGCAATTGTTGACAATACAGATCTGCCGTTATCGTCTGGACAGATCTTACGAAGCTGTAGTGTATGACACTAGCACTGGTCCACCAAACACTCACCATTACCTTTTTCTGAGACGACTTTCGCTTGGGGCAGGATTTAGCCGGTTCTCCTGGGTTCAACCACTGTGATGAGCGTTTCTGATTGTCGTAAAGGATCCATTTTTCGTCACAAGTAATAATACGATTCAAAATTCCCTCGTTATTGTGACGGGTGAGTAATGTAAGCAGAACTCAATAGGTGTTTGTTGGCGTGCTTCAGTCAATTCATGTGGTACCCATTTCTCGAGCTTTTTCACTTTTCCTGTTTGTTTCAAGTGAATATTTTTTTCTTATAACTCACACCGAAACCTGCCGCTAACTCTGATGTGGTTTGCGAATGATCCGCTTCAACGATCACCCTTGATTCTTCATTTTCAACTAGGGGCATCCACGGGGTTTGTTTCGTAGGTCAAAATTTCCAGAACGAAAACGTTGGAACCAAAAACGTACCGCGTTTTCTTTTACAGTAGCTCTCCCATACACATCATTAATCCTTCGAGCTGATTCTGCAGAGCTGATGCCACAATGGAACTTATATAAAGGGAAATTATATAAATAAGGCGATATTTTAAATTTTCTATTTTGTGAAAAGAACGATGTCAAAGAAAAATAAAATGGTGCGAAAACAAATGAATCACTAAATTCGAAACACAAATACACAAGCCTAAATGTGGAATAAATTTGAATTTGGAATTTCTAACCAGACCCCAGATATTTGAGATCAAAATGACCAGTTCAACAAAACTCCAATTTCATATGTAAGGACCCAATATTATTATTTTCTGAAATTATATTTTTTCGGATTTGTATGCTCTTTTTGGAAATAGTGTTGTTGACCATGGCCAGTCTTATATAAAGGACTGTCGAGATAGTGACCGTCAAGATGTAACCTTCGAGATGATGACTGTCGAGATGTTATCGTCAAGACGGTCACGTGTTACAAATGAAAAAAGATAATTATTGTTCAAAACCTTACACTATGTCTACTTATAAACTAATAGTTGTTGTAATAAATAAATAGTAGTAATACTAAAAGTTATTGTACTAATCTATAGGTATATTAATACGTGAAGCAAAAGCTTTCTACCCCTTTAAGCGTATTGCGTACACAGAAGACTGGATTTGGCATGGTTAAAGTTTATATGGAGAAGGAGTGCAGAAAGCTAATATTATCTATAATGTAACATATATAATATATTACATTAAATATATATTATACATATATGTATAATAGTAACAGTACTAATATATTAAATTAATACTGCGAATTCTAAACCGTCCAGTGCCATTGAACTTAGAGCCCCCAAAATATTGACATTGTCACTCAACGAAAAGTGACAGCATGTGATGTCACATTGTTTATGTTCATGAATAATGCAAATGTCAAACAGAAAATATTCTATGACCAAAAAGTCGCTGGTCGAATTTCGATCTTAGGGCGATCGCTAGTAATATTTTATATGAGACAATGAGACATCACATGCTATCACTTTTCGTTGAGTGACAATGTCAATATATTGGGGGGTCTAAGTTCAATGGCACTGGTCGGGTTAGCATTTGCATTATTAATTTATATAATTTCATATATTAGTAACAGTTAATATAGATAAATTTTAGCTTTCTGCACTTCTTCTCCATATAAACTTTAACCATGCCAAATCTCGCAGTCTTCCGTGTACGCAATACGCTTAAAAAGCTACCGAAAGCTTTTGCTTATATTAATAATAAATAGGTCTTTACCTAAGAAATTGCCGTTCTGCAGTACTGGCCATTTCAAATCAAAATAATTTTTGTTTGGCTAAGAATTCTAATTTCAAATTAATTTGATTTTAAAAATATGAAATTCTTTTTCCAAAAGTAGTCATTTGTTTATTGATTAGTGTTACATTTTCATCGCATTTCAATCTTTTTTGTCATCATGGATACGTTAAAAATTCGAGTAATTATGGAATATGAGTACCGTCGTGGCAGCAACGCGGCACAAGCAGCACGCAACATCAACGACGTTTATGGAGCTAACACTACAAACCAACGCACCACCTGTTATTGGTTTGCTCGCTTCCGTTCTGGGAATTTCGACCTGAAAAAAGAACCTCGCGGTCGTCCGAAGACTTTGGTCGACAATGACGAATTAAAGGCGATTGTGGAAGCTGATGATACACAATCTACGGCTGAATAAGCAGCAGCTTTCGACGTTAGCGTCAAAACAATATTGGTCCATTTGCGTCAAATTGGCAAGATAAAAAAGCTTGACAAATGGGTGCCCCACGAACTCAATGATCGCCAGCGCGAAGTACGCGTCGAGACGTGCCTTGCACTGCTCAACAGACACACAAATGAAGGAATTTTCAACCGCATTGTTACCTGCGATGAAAAATGGATTCTGTTTGATAACCGCAAGCGCTCAGCAAGTTGGTTGGATCCTGGTTCAGCATCTAAACAGTGCCCTAAACGAAAACTTACCCCTAGAAAAGTGATGGTCACTGTTTGGTGGTCTAGCGCCGGTGTGATTCATCACAGCTTCTTACCAAACGGGGTGAGCATTACTGCAGATGTGTACTGTGAAGAACTGAACACAATGATGGAAAGCTTGACAAATGCTGCCCCACGCATTCGATGATCGCCAGCGCGAAGTCCGCGTCAACGCGCGACCTTGCACTGCTCAACAGACACACAAATGAAGAACTGGTTAACCGCATTGTTACCTGCGATGACAATGGATTCTGACCTTGTACCGCAAGCGCTCAGCATGTTGCTGAATTTGGAACTCCGGCGGAAAAAAATTCAATACTAAACGCAAGTACTAACCCTTGAAAAGTAATTTGTTCCTCCTTGTGGTCTATTTCCTTTAAGTGGATTCAATAAACTTCTACACGGCAAAGATGAGCATTGTTGCAGGGTGATTACTTCGTGAATAAAACTGAAACACAATGATGAAGAAGCTGTAACATTTTCAACCAGCATTGGTCAATCGCTCGTATCCGCTCCTGCATATGATTTCTCTGCAGTCTGGTCATACGACAAGCAAACAGTTCAAAACATGTTTTGACTACAATAAAGTTTTGGTAGAAGTGCGTTATTTTGACCGTTGAAGACTGTGCCAACACGGTCATTCTGATAGGCGGTGCGTGCTCTGCACCAACTTGATTGCTCTCGTAGAGAAATGAGATTCTTATTGACGATTTATTAAGTCCGAAGTCTCGAAGGGTATTCTCGTAGATGGCTCACATGTCACGTAGAGGAGTTTTGAACGTGGAACCTGTGGCTTTTAATTTGGCATTTTGGCAGGCGGAGCGCGTTCTGCACCAGCCACGTTTCAAAAACGAAAACAATTTTTTCTGAGCAAGGTACAGTTCGCAGGTACACAAGCTAACAACTTAATTTCGGTGGTGGTTTTTAGAAAACAAGTTGGCACTCCAATAATCGAAGATCGAATTTTGTAAAAGGATTACATTCCATGAACCAAGTTATCAGCTTATACTTTCGTGTCATGATGATATTTTAGAGTACTACAGTAGTAGAGTAGAGGTCGTATAAGCTAAAACTGGGCGCCCCTCCATTGCATTTACTTACACATGCAAAGTTTGTATTCGTTTCAGTACACACAAATTGACCACCGTGATTGGTCACTCAGTCACCGTCTAGACATGATCGTGAGAGTACACATCAATTATACTGCAAAGTACCATCAGCATGTCAACAAAAAAGCATCTTCATAGTCGAGTATTTTATTTATTAGGTCCTTACATATGAAATTGGCGTTTTGTTGAACTGGCCACTTTGATCTCAAATATCTGGCGTCTGGTTAGAAATTCCTAATTAAATTCCAAATTTAGGCTTGTGTATTTGTTTGGAATTTAGTGATTCACTTGTTTTCGCACCATTTTTTTTTTCTTTGACATCGTTCTTTTCACAAAATAGAAAATTTAAAATATCGACTTATTTACGAATATAAGTTCCATTGTGGCATCAGCGCTGCAGAATCAGCTCGAAGGATTAATGATGTGTATGGGAAAGCTACTGTAAAAGAAAACACGGTACTTACTTGATAATTACTTAATTGATAATGAAGAATCAAAGGTGATCGTTGAAGCGGATCATTCGCAAACCACATCAGAGATAGCGGCAGGCTTCGGTGTGACTGATAAAAAGAAATTAATTCACTTGAATCAAACAGGTAAGTGAAAAAGCTCGAGAAATGAGTACCTACTGCATGAATTGACTGAAGCACGCCAACAAACACCTATTGAGTTCTACATTACATTACTCAAGCGTCGCAATAACGAGGAAATTTTGAATCGTATTGTTACTTGTGACGAAAAATGGATCCTTTACGATAATCGGAAACGCTCATCACAGTGGTTGAACCCAGGAGAACCGGGCAAATCCTGTCCCAAGCGAAAGTCATCTCAGAAAAAGATACTGGTGAGTGTTTGGTGGACCAGTGCTAGTGTCATACACTACAGTTTCGTAAGATCTGTCCAGACGATAACGGCAGATCTGTATTCTCAACAATTGCAAACCATGATGGAAAAGCTAGCCGTTAAACAAACGAGACTGGTCAATATCTCAAGCCCACTGCTGCTTCAGAACAACGCTAGACCCCACACTTTACGACCGACGGTCGCTAAATTAGAGGAACTGCGGTTGGAATGTCTCCGAAACCCACCATATTCCCCGGACATTGCTCCAACAGATTACCACTTTTTTCGGAATTTGGACAATTTCTTGCAAGGAAAATAAATTCAATTTTGTTTATATGCACTTGTCATTTTTTATAGGGCAAAGAACTTATTGCTAAAGTTTATTACCGAATGAAATATGAAGCAAAAAATGGAATTGAACATAGATGTAGTAAGTATAATTAATATAGATCGGCATTGAGTAAATTTGGGCGAGCCGAAAAACAAAATACATTAGTGTGCGTGTAATAATGCTGCATCATGTACTATCATCATCATCATCATGTAGTAGACTCGGCTTTAATGTCGATATCGATACACATATCAGTGTATTCATGTCACCAAGTTCAACAAACACGCAATTTCTATAATAATACAAATTTATTAAGTTCTGCTGCATTCGCAGTACGCAAGATTCGCCAGTTAACAGATATTGCCACCGCTAGGTTAGTCTACTTCGCTTACTTTCATAGCTTAATGTCTTACGGTATTTTGCTGTGGGGTTAAGCAGCTGAGGTAGATACCATATTTATATTACAAAAGCGGGCAGTTCGAGCAATTTACAATATAAGGACCCCGCGAATCACTAAAGAACAAGTTCCAGGAATCTTGCCCTCCCAATACATCTTTGATAACTTAATGTATGTCCGTAAAAACATAGACAAGTTGGATTTTGTCAAAGATCAGCACAATGTTAATACTAGAAATAGAAATAAATTAGTCGTACCGTATTTTAGACTTAGTAAGACTAATAAAAGTTGTTTAGGTAATAGTGTTAGGTTCTATAGCAAGATCCCGAAGCACATTAAGTAGATTTGCCGGACAACAAGTTCAAGGACCATGTCAAGCGGGCTTTACTGTCAAAAGGTTGTTTATTATAGGATGGATCATTATGTATATGATAGTGATGTCTGGAAGTGACTCCCTCTCTGTGCATCTACTAAATTATTATTATTGTACCTGTTATATTAACATTTGTACAGTTAACAAAAAAAACATAAACCCGATCGAGTTAATAACCGGTTCTTCTCGATGTCTGGGATATTTTTCGAATACTGTTTTGACGTTCATAAGTGTCTTCATAGGGCCTAAATTGAATAAAGATTATTTTGATTTAATTTGATATACATATTATAATACTAGCGGTGCCTCGCGGCTCCGCACGCGTTCATTAAGCAATAACAATTTTCATCCCATAATTGTATTTTACTCTTATTATTGACGATTCATAAACTTATCATATGTAATGAATTACTTCCTTTCTACAAAATTTAATGAAAATCAGTTTTGAATTAATACAAATATTTTTTTACGCTTTCTAGACGTGTTATCAAAGATTCTTATAGCCTGTCAGTTATATAATAATTTACCGCGTACAAAATTTCATCAAAATCGAGATTAAAAAAAAAAAAAATTAGTATTATTAAAATAATTGTACCCTATTAATTGAGGAATGACATCAATTTCCTGTACGCAAAATTTCATAAAAATCGGTCGTACTATTTCTGAGATAAATCTGAACATACACAGACAGACACAGATAGACGGGGCATGCATTTTTAAGGACATGTTCGTAATGAGTATCCTTTATATAGGTTGTCTAGCAGAGTATTTGGAAAAAAGTTACATGTACAAATAGAACTACAGATTTGGAAAAACTGTCTAAAAACAGATCAAGGATAAAAATTAAAAAAAAAAAACATTCAAACTGTAGTACCTAGTTTGATTACATTAATTAAATCTTAAAGTAATTATTAGTTAATTTATAGATAGTTAGTTAGTTATTAGTTAATTTGGTGTATTACCTAGTAATCATATTTCATGTAACTACTACATTATAATATCTTTTTATTCTTTTATAAATACATACCGTACATGATTTTTTTCCATATTTCTCGGTAGATGTCCCATTTAAAGGATACTCACGTATACTCAGAAAATCACGAATTCAAAAAAATGGTAAAAAAAAACGTGACTGGAAAAGATAAAAAAAAAAAAAAAAAGGTTTCATTCAAAACGTCTTGATAGATTCTTATACAATTTTGTATTCGGGAAGCTTATGTCATTAGTTAATTGAAAGGCTATATGAATTTTCAATAATACTTTTAGAAATCGTGAAATATGAGTAAAAAATAATAATTAAGATATGAAGAAATTATTGCATATTAAGCGCGTGAGGAGCTGCGGATATTGCTAGTATTAAGGAAATCTATGCTTTTGAGCTATTCACATTTGGATGATAGTATGCAATAATGTAAGACACGTTTGTAAAAAAGTATAAACTATATATATTAATAGGTCGGGGAAAAAGTTTCTTCGCATTTTTATATGAAAACTCCAGACATTTTTTTCAAAGTTTATTTACGTGTATTTACAGTATATATGTGCCGTTTTGTTCGATGACTTTCTGCCATTGTGTAGATAGAGACATGATCCCGTTGCTGTAGAAACTTTGGGACATCTGATCAAAAAAACCGACAAATAGTTTTGGCAGTCCTTTCTTGATGTTAACCTTACAGAACCTAAAAAATTCTGAAGAGACCGAAACAGGTGAAAACCTGAAAGTGCAAGGTCAGGGCTATATGGTAGATGCACTAACAACTCCCAGCCAAACTATCTTAATTTTTACTAAGTGGCTAAAGATGTGTGTGGTCTAGCGTTATCGCGATCAAAGACCACACCCTTCCTGTTGATCAATTCCGGCCATTTTCTCTCAACTGCTTCCTTTAATCTTATCAGTTGTTGGCAGTAGAGATCCGAATAGATGGTTTTGCCGGGCGGTAAAAGCTCATAATGAACAATGCTCTTCCAGTCCCATCATACACACCACAGCACCACCTTATTTTGAGTTAGCCCAGGTTTAGCCACAGTCTGTGAAGCCTGGCCGAGCTTAGACCATGACCTTTTTCGCATGTTCTTGTCGTACGTGATACACTTTTCATCGCCAATTATCAATCTCTTCAAAAACGGCTCGGTTTCATTACGTCTCAATAATGAATCGCAAATGAGTACACGGTTCATTAGATTTCTTTCAGTGAGGTCGTGTGGCACCCAAATATCGAGCTTTTTGGTTTAGCCAGCTTTCTTCAAATGGGTTAAAACTATTTTGTGGTCAATTTCCAGTTCTTTAGCTACATCGTAACTACTGATATGCCGATCTAGCTCCACTTTTTCAAAAATGGCGTCCATTTTATTCTTAACACTTTAACATCAAAATTTCCGGGCTGAAAACGTTTGAACCGACTTTGTACTACTCTTAATGACACTGCATTAGGTCCATAAACATCACAAATTATTTTCGCTGTTTGAGTTGCATTTTTGCCTTTTTTGTAATCATATTTTAAAATGTATCGCATTTCTTCATTAGATTCACCATTTTTACATAAAGAAAAACAAATGAAAAATAGCGGGAAACAACTGTTTTAAATTTTTTTTTTTTATGTATATTTAAAAATGCGAAGAAATTTTTTCACCGACCTATTATTATAATCTAGTATGTAAACGTTGTTAAATTTGTCACTCTGAACTCTTAGCCTTAGCCCCTTTGGTACGACTGAGTAACAAATATATACACTATACATGTTCACATTTATTATATTATAGTAGGTAAGTAGAAAATAAAATGTTAATTAATTTTATTTACAATTACAATGTTATCCTTAGTGATTGTCGAAGTATATAAAATGAAATCTTAATCCAGAAAATAAACCTTATTATGTTTGTCACATGGAACATAGGTATTAAAATACAAACAAAAATAGAAATTAGTTCATAGTTCACAATCGAACATAAACTACAAGCATAAATTGATAGCAGTAGTTAAGCTATGACTTTTACCGGTACAAAAAGTATATTTTGTGTTAATCCAGGTCATAGACTATCTGTGTACCAAATTCCATTAGCCGTTTTTGCGTAATTTAGTGACAAACATCCAAACTTTCAGGTTTATTATATGTCTAAGGCGTAAAATAAGATAAGGTGTGGAACTGCTGTCGCCTGAGGTCTTTCCGAGCCGTTGTGACTTGGTGACCTTCACGAAGAGAGCTTATTCTTCCCTAAAAGGCCGGCAACGCATCTATGAGCCCTCTCGGTGTTGCGGATGTTTGTGGGCGGCGGTGATCACTTTCCATCAGGTGCGCCACCTGCCCGTTTGTCCCCTTTTTATCATAAAAAAGGTGCAAATGGCACACGCATCACGCATGTTTGCAGGGTTATGTTTCTCTTAGATAAGGATGGTGCTGTGGTGCTAAGCGTTTCTCGTACGCCGTAGTTCACAGGGGGGCTATAAAGGATTAGGGAAGGTCGATGTTGGGCCCTGGGCCCTATGAATGTGAGCGTGGTCCCCAGTGGCTCTGAAATTGGCCCAAAAATAAATAAAAGGCTCACGGTACATTGATGATTTATTTATTAAAGAAACGCCAACAGAGCGCCTATTATACTTGAGCCATTTTTAAAATTCATTCTAAGTCTAATACATATATGCGAACCTATTATAGGCGCCCACCAATACGATAAAATAAAAAATCGCATATGTAATTTAAAAAAATAAAATAAAGTTAAGCACAAGTAAGTTATTACAACGTATGAAACACCACTAATAATAAAAAAAAAATTTAAATTACATAATCCATACTAATATTATAAATGGGAAAGTAACTCTCTGTTATGTTTTCACGCCTAAATCACTGAACCAATTTTGATGAATTTTGGTATAGAGATAGATTGGACCTTGGGAAAGGACATATGTTACTTTTTGTAGAGAAAATAAAACTTTATGTGTAAAAAATAGGAGATGAAAGTATGTAAGAGGGAAATATCAGCTTCCATGACAACCGTTTTGTTGATTTGAAATGACAGCGTTGTCAACGTAAACAATTCGGTTGATTTATTGACATTTTTATACTTAATAAGAAATGTATTGTATTTGGAATAATTACCTATTAAATGATAGTCGAGTATTCTTTTTAAGATTGGCTGAAGTGTTTTTAAACTGTTTAACTACGTAGTACGGCATAATTACTGTTTTATTGTATGACGCTGTCAAACCGCGGCTCGCGGGAGTTTACATATTCTAAGCGATATACCTATCGTAAATTATCTGTAATATACAATTTTGCTACAAGTGAATTTTTTACAGCTTTTACAGCTTTACCGGGCTTGGAGGTACCGCCCCCTAGCTGGCTGGTGAGAGCTTTTCGGGGGTGCGGTAGCGGGTTCAAAGGCAAATTGGGGGGCGTTATGACAGTCATGGAGGCGGTCACAGCGTACCTGCCTAATTAGAAAAGGGAATGCCCACTGTGCATAGAAATTTTGGCCGTTGATGAACACATGTAAAAATATATGGACATAAAATAATATACAATTTTCCTAATCAATAGGCTAAAGAGTTGGTTTAGAAAAAAATGGGGCTTTTATGATAAATTAATTTTTATTTATTATAAAATAAGTACTTACCACTTTTTACATTATAAAATTTTTAAACTTAAATAAACTATAGTACAATTATATTATTGGTCTATAACGACACGAAATTCCCTAAGGAATAGACAGAATAAAGATTGTTACACCCCCCGGGAATACTTTGTACTTACACGACAACGCAGACCACTGAGTATTGAGAGGATACTATGTCATGACACGACGACAGTATATTGTGTCATGTGTGAGTAAATACTGAATTGACAGACGGCTAGCTTGACTGTCAAATTGGTTTCGGTGTTGCAATACAAAATAGAAAATATCGATTAATCCTTGTCGATTTATAGAGGAATTGCATTAAAAAAATGAGTAAATAAAACCGGCAAATTTTTGATTTGTAAATACTAAATTATATTAAATTAAAAACGTTTTATTACAGGACACTAATGCCTGCAATGACCCTGAGCTTTCGGTGAGGAAAACATCGTAATGAAATAAATAGCATGCTGGTATTGTTTTTTCTAATGTCCGCCTGCCTAGCTAATATCCGTAATAAAAATAAAATCCTGATGAGATAAATCGCAAAAATCGATAATTTTGAGTCTGGCAACACTGCATAAAAATGACACCGAAAACTTTTACATGTAGGTACATAATGAACGGTAAATGATTTTTCTACTTTAAAATATTACCAACTTTTTAAGATAAACGAACATTATCAAAAATTAAATTTAATTAGAAGGTTTTTTTTTCAGTAAATGTAAAATCTAATTCATTGTGGGCCATATATGGGCTTTTCCCCTATAATATAATTAAATACTTTGAAAATACCTCTATTTTCATGAAAACCCATTTTATCTAGACGTAGTTTATCTTGTTATAATTGCGTAAATATACATTAAAACATTTAAATAAGCATTAAGTATAAATAAATTGATTTGGTTTAGGACTGTGGGTAAAAAGTCTATGCTAATTGGTTATGCAAATACGGGAACTTGTTTAACAACCTGCTTGCAGAGCAAGTGCACCGGGGCACCGCAAACACAAAAGCATACAAGTTGTTGTGTGCTCGAAATCAAATCTTTAAAAGGCAGGGATAGCTCTCCTAATTTCTTATTGTTTTTGTGTTCTTCGCCAGTGATCGTGTGTCACTAATGAAGTAAAGAACTCATTATAGCCATTAATTTTATAACGTTCTATAAATCGGTTAAAAAGTTAATGTATTGAAACCGTAATAAATTATGAATTTCAAAATGCCTGAAACTAAGAAGAAATGTTGGCAGTATAATATTGAGTATTTTAAATATGGATTTAGGCAATCTCAAACCAACCAATTATTATGTTATTATTGTGTTTATTTTGCAATAAAGATTTTTCAAATGAAGCCATGAAGCTTTCTAGGCACAAAGAGCATGTGAATAAAATACATGCTGATAAAAAGGATAAAGGTTTGTCTTATTTTCTGTCTTTATATTTAAATTTATATTTAGCGTATCTAGATTTTTTTCTAAATTACTCAAAAACAATTGGTGCTAGCGAAATACACAATTTGTGTTTAGAACATGTTTTGGCTGCCTCCTCTGTGTCCAACCAGTGCGACGGACGTTTTCAATTTCATAAAAAGAGACAATCTGATTCAGAATCCCCTCATTTGTGTGCCTGTTCAACAAGTTAAAGCAAGCTTCGATGTAATTTTGTTGTTGTTGATCAGTGAGTTCGTACGGTACTAGAGGATTCGATCCCGACTCATTTTTTGTAATTTCGGGATTGTCGATAGGTAATCCCGGGGTGTAGATAAGTAATGAAAGTCTTAAAAATACATAAAAATCTGCTTTTTAGTGATTGTTTTATTCACATAATAATTAATCGTTCATAAAGTAATCAGTTAAAAAGTAAGTAAGTAAGTTTCAGGAAATACAGTTTCCTTTAGTCATTGATTATAAATATAAAGCAGCTGTTCATCCAGCACTGTTCGACAATCCCTAAATATGTACGGTGGAATGCCGTCCGGTCCCGTGGACTTCTTTGACTTAGAGTTTTTGAAGTTTGTCAATATTAAAAAACGGCATTTTTTATACTTTAACCTCTAATATTAATATTAAGAACTCAAAAACTGTAATAGGTTGGATAAGTATTACGACAATCTCAAAATATTTTTATCATAGATATAAAGAAATACAAATTGAAGTTTTTTTAACCCAGTTTGCAGTATATACATACTACTCTGTCAAAAATTTATTGGAAAAGATCAATAATACACGAAATGTTAGCTATTCATCCAAATTTATTTTATCACCTTCAAAGTATGCTCCTTCAGAAACGATACACTTACGACAACGAATAATCCAATTTTCAAAACATTTTTTAAACGCTTTTTCCGGAATTGAGTTTAGTTCTCGTCGCGAATTCTCCTTTATGTTTGTGCCACGAACACGCCACGAAGTGGTAATTTGAGTTTAGGAAAAGTAAGAAGTCGGCTGGAGACATATCTGGTAAATAAGGTGGTTGCTCGATCGTAATTGTTAAGTTTTTGGTCAAAAAATCGTTACAATGATGGTCTTGTGCGGAGACGCATTATCGTGGTGCAAAATCCAAGAATTTTCTTTCCACAAATCAAGCCTTTTTCATCGAATTTGCTCTCTTAAACGCCACATAATGCTCAAATAAATATACCTTATTTATCCTTTAAATTTCTGGTAAGAATTCCGAGTGCACAACACCGTGATAGTCAAAGAAAACAGTCAACATGATTTTGACTTTTGATCGACTTTGGCGTGGGTTTTTTTCTGTTTCGTTTCAGTTGGAAGGCGCCACTCCGAAGCTTGTTGACTAGTTTGCATGTCAAACTCGTAAACCCACGTCTCGTCACTAGTAACAATGCGTTTCATGAATGCTGGGTCGGAATTGACTCGTTCTAGCATCTCCTCAGCGACTCTTATGCGATTAAGTTTTGGAAAAAATTCAGGTCTTTTGGGACTAGCCAACATGTTTCATTCCCAAATGATTATTTAAAATGATACGGATCGACTCGTAAACTCTCAAACTTGAATGAGGATTTTCAGTCACTATTTCCTTTACTTTTGCGATCTTAACTTCAATTGAAGACGTTGATGGCCTACCAGGACAAGGCAAATCTTCCAGCATGTCTCAACCGCTTTTGAACGCTTTGTACCACTAATCACGTGTTTTTGATAAATTCGATTCACCGTAAGTCTTCTGTAACATTTTCTGTGTCTCCAAACACGAAATTCCTTTGTCGATGCAAAATTTAAGAGAAACTCTTTATTTCATGTTTTTGGCCATTATGAAATTCGCAATACACACTAGATATGATCTAACCAAAAACAGCACGGTATTTAATCTAAATAACAGATACAACTTAATTCCGCACCAAAATGAACAGTTGTGCCAATCTAACAAAAAAAAAAAAAAAAATTTTGTACCATAAAAAAATCATCCATTCCCAATACTTTTATAACTGAATGTAAATTAATGAAGTTTAATAAGAGATAACTCTTGTCTTCAGTTTTGTATAATTGACGCTTAATTTCTATAGTATAATATAAAACATTATTAGCTTTTGACATTTCGGTAAAAACGCATTTTTAGTGATCGTTATACTGTGTAATAAATTTAATTCTAGCATTCAACATTTGTCTAACTCTAACCCAATAAACTTTTCTTTTTTCTCATACGAAAACACAGGCAAAACTATTACTCAATTAGTTGCATATTATGACTCATCGAATCACTATTGGCAACACTATTTTCAAGTATGTACACAGGATAGATAATAACTTGGTTATCTGACATTTAATGGTGCATAAATAATGGCCGATGGTTGGGCCCTTGTAATGTCTGTTCCTTTATTTCCATAATTTTTTATACATAATTTGTATTTTTAAATCATTAGGAGTCGCATAAACGTGTTTAGCGGCGCTAAATAGCCATGTTTGGCTTCATACTTTCGATTGGTATAGAATTTATCCATTATCCAAACCAGTGAAATGTTTAAAAATATTTTTTTTTAATTGTTAATTAATCATATTCTGGGCTGAAATTTTTAAGTCAACCCATTTGCGATATATTTATTGACATATTTAATTTGATATAAAATAATTTTCATCCATTAACCATCTCGGTGAAGGTCGTTCTATACCGTTCTATAAATCATACCATAAAGTCAACAACAGTTTTGAAACAATTTCTTTACTAAATAAAATGTGTTCTAGTGATGCAGGTTAAATTGGTTATTAATATTTGGAGATTTTTCTTTCACTTCTTTTTCCACTAGGCTTAGGCCACATCTTCACTTAGGTCAGGTGAGATTGTGACCGCAACGCTAAACCTATAACGATTAAAAAATACATTGTTTTATGTTTTATACGTTCAGGGTTTGATTTTTGACTATAATTTCACCTTATGTTAAGTAACGATGACTAGACTAGAGATGGTAACACGCTAAGTTTATAAGAAACCTACAGGGACATTAAAACAATGTATTTTAATCAATATACAATTCAGTTAATTTTAAAATAAATGTAATCATGGTCAAGACAGCGTTGATTAAAGTTCGTTGTTTCGGAATAAATATAATGCTAACGAAGTATAGCTAACAAAATATTTCTGTCCTTCGAATTATTCGTGAATCGTGCACGATCGGTTTTATGCGGCGAAAATTTTTATCATTGTCGTCTTAGCGAGCGAGATCGCAAGATAATTTTGCAAGTTGTGAGTGAGGTGTGTGTGACTGTACCAGCAATATTGTGCAGTTGGTCCGGCTTTTCCCGCCCGCGCGCGCCGCCCTGCTGCGCAGTTAACGCGCACCGTCACCACCACGCCGCGGATACTGTCGATGTTCTCAGTTCTGCCTCGTATAGTACCGCGCCGCGAGCCGTCCGTCATGTTGGTGTTGATAATTTATAAAGCGGTAAACGAAAAGGATACGTGTATATCTACGTCTCGTCTTTCAGTTGACTTTGATCGTCGTTTTGTAACAAACGTTTCGCACGGATATTGATAGAAAATTGCACTATCACGACGTAATAAATTTATTGCTCATTATAGTAAACAGTTTTAAAGTGAACAAGACTAATTTCTTTATTGTTTATGAAATCAGGACTTTTTAATCGAGGGGATAATCTAGAATACTCCATATTAAATGAATAGCGTCGCGACGGTTGTGGCGCAATGCAGTGTATGTTTGGTTACGGACACCAACTGTTTTTATTAATTCTGTTTATAAAAGACCTAAGTTGTGAAAATAGTGATAGTGAGCTGTGGAGAGTGTTTTAATCATGCTACCTATGATGCAAACAGAACCTGTGCTCGTGAATTGTGGTTTCCATACTGTCAATGCGGCTATCAGTCCGTCGGATACTTTACCTCCTCCGCCACTAACACCAGAATCTGATGTTGATGAACTACCAGATATCTTCTTTGATGTTAATGTCACTATTAATAACTACTTAAGGTAAACTATTATTATTAAATAAATTGAGCGAGAGAGAATAAAGAATATAGTTCAAATACGTGGTATGGACGCCATAGTTCTATACAGATTAATTATTACACTTTGATAATACAGTATCATATCATATATCTAAACAGTATATATATATTTATTATTTACCAAGAATCTTTTTTCCTCTTTATCTTTTTCGTAAAACTAAATAAAAAACTATAAATGAAAACCCTGGTACTTCGGTATCAGTCAATCTGGATTGATTACGGCCATAAAAGACAATAAATTATTAATGCTAATTATTCAAACAAATATTTAATAATTCGTTTAAGCCTTTTCATTTACCATGCTCTTGTTTTTATAAATTATGTCCGTGTTTAATAAAAAAGTCGAATTTTAATATGGTGAAACTGTAAAATGGTGAGTTATAACTTATAACAATTAAAAAGCATATTCGGTTTGCTGTATTAATTTATTGGGTATATATTATGTAATAATGTGTTTAACTATAACATTGTAGGTTACTTGTATAAGATATTTGAATCTAATGTGCAATTATTGGCGCTCTAAAAACTGGGCGAGGAATGTTTAATTTATTATAGACTAGCTGTGCCCGCGGCTGCGCTCGCATGAATTACATACAGACTACAGAATGCTGTCGACCGGGCACGCGCACGAATAATGCTACACCGCTCCCGGTTGCTTTAAAATTAAAAATGCTTATTGTGGGTTATCCTGTTATATGCTCACGGTACCTTTTTTGTAAGTCTTTTTAATATCTACAATTGTGTAGTATATTAATTTGATATATATTTTATTGTTTACTCAGCGTAAGCCATTTAAGCGCCCTAATGAATTCACAGTGAACAGTATTTTTTATTTGCTCGGAACCCTAATTGTTTTTCTAAAATAAAAATAGCCTATGTTACTCCCTATAACATTAGCTATCTACTAATGATGCGACTCGAGCCGTTTTCTACTCTCGAGTGACTCGAGTGAAATTTTTAAACTCGTATTCGAGTGAAAATAAATTTGATTCGAGTTCGTTTGCACTCGAGTTACCGAGTCAACTCGGCACGCTGAGTAGAT
This sequence comes from Saturnia japonica, assembly GCA_033032175.1. Taxonomy (NCBI): domain Eukaryota; kingdom Metazoa; phylum Arthropoda; class Insecta; order Lepidoptera; family Saturniidae; genus Saturnia; species Saturnia japonica. The sequence goes on from CM065305.1 coordinate 12,802,410, forward strand.
TCGGTAAGCGCAACGCTAGATGTCACTACGTCACTAGCTTACGTCGGAACTTTACAAGATCACACTTGCATCTTGGATGTAAACAAAAATTAGTTGAATTCACGTGCGTCGTTTTATAGTTTTGTTATTGTTATATGAAAGTCTGATTAAAAGTTCAACTTTTGTTATTATAGTACCTAGTGTATAGCATCATAAGTGATAAAACTGATGACTTCTTATTTGTAATTTAAAGTCATTTTTACATGGCAACTTAATTAGTCATAAGAAGTCATTTTATTTTTCTTTGTTGATTAATGAGATAAATAAGGAAAATAATATTTTGTATTTTATTTCATATTACCAAATATTACTAATTTAATAAAGGTATTTAAAAATTGTTAATCGAAACTCAGCTCGAGTGATAAACTCTTACTCGAGTTGTAAGGAGTGTAAGTAGTTTACTCGAGTGATGTAGTAAAATTACTTGAGTGATTCGAGTCACAAAATCTTAGTTGAGTCGCATCACTACTATCTACCAGTTAAAGTTCCGTCAAAATCAGTCCAACCGTTTCGGAGGTTAATCGGAACAAACAGACAGAGAATTTTTTTTTTTTTAATAATAAGTACCGTATAAACTTTCATATGCATTTAGTGAAAAGCGGTTTATTTTGACATTACAAACAGAACATAACCTTAAAGATATTCGCATTCAAGAAGAAAAACCCTTTATTTCACAATTATATTTCATACATGTAATAAAGCCGGATCGCTGTAATAAGCGCGAACCTCCTTTATGTTTGCGGGTTGCGAGAGAGGAACAAAGCCGACCAATGAGTTCATGTTTGGTAGATTGTTTTTTTTTTTCGCAATATTGTGGATAAATTTAATTCTTTGCGAAAATTTGAGGAACTGAAATTAATGGGAAAAGTTTTGGGGAATTGAAAATCAAGTAAAGAGCACTTTTAGGGATTTTTTAACATTCCTATTACAATTTATACCTTACTCGTTAGTTGAAATATGATGAATGTCGCTCGATCTCAAATCGAATATGGGGAACTATCTGAGTTGACCTCTAGGATTGGAACAATATCATTCCAGTAGATGTTGATCTATTACTATTCACCTCTCGGCAGTAGAGGTGATCTATACCTGGTAAAATGTGCCAAAATAACAGCCTGTTACATGATGCTAAAACTCTTTAATACGAGATATTAATAGTAAATAAAGAGTTTGTTCCAAGTCATATTTGTTTGTATCTCTCCCTAACGAAGTAAAGATCGTTAAGTTTGAATAGTGAAGAGCGGTTTCCAAACTGAAACAGTTTACTTTTGTGTCACACACCAGTATGCCAGGCAGGCATGATAGCGGTGACCGCCGATGGATTTAAACCTCTAGGTGGTCGCCGTTGTGTTTGAATTGTACTGTGCTTATCAATAGAGACAGTAAAGTCAATGTGCCTAGCTATTATTAAAAAAAAATGTGGAACAGATACGTAGTATTTAGTAACAGCTTCTTCAGTTTACAGATAACGGTTACTTGTAATTATCTTGTATTTTAAATTGTTCCGATAAGAAGTTCTCCATTTAAATGAATACCGTAGAAGATATCACGAATTCAAAATTAATCGCGAGCAAAGAAATCTTACCTAAAAAACCTGTGATAAATTGCGCGCAGCTAGCTAAGCGCGCTTTTCGTAACTATGAAGTTACATAACATTCCATCGCACGCATCAAAAACAAATTACAAATATCAAGATCGCTACAAATCAAATGAAATAGCGTATATGATTCATATAATTTTGAGCGAAAATTCCAGAAAGAGCAATTAAAGATGTCAATATCAAGATTATTTTTATTAACATCGCTTTTATGTATAATTAATTCCTTATGGCGATTCAAATGTGAACAGATATTAGTTCTGAAACGTGTTTTAGAAAAGGTTCTTTGAATAGGAAATCTTGGTATTTACCTAGGAACATTTAGATTTAATTCTTGTAATACATCAGGGACTAAAATAACTCAGTTGTTACCAACCTTATACAGGGATGCCCGTAAGGAATGGACCAACGCTATGATGGTGATAGAGATGGTGACATGATCTAATAGAAACACTAAAATTTATTGTCCTAGGCTTAGTAGTTTCAAGTTATGATTTTATTTAATTTTTTTTTTAAGTTTTATTTTTAGAGCGCTAAGAGGTATGTTAGGAGCGAAATTGAGTGACAGTATAAGAAATAGCGTAATAAGAGAGCTTTGTGGTGTGAAAGAAGATATAGTCACACGAATTGAGAAAAGGATGCTTAGATGGTTTGAGCATGTTGAGAGGATGAATGAAAGAAGAATGACTAATCAAATTTATGATGCGAGTATGAAAGGAATCGTTTGAAGAGGAAGGCCTAGACGAACATTTATCGATCAAAGCGGAGACGTTCTGAAGAAAGGTAAGGTCAAGAGTACTCTAAACCGACGAGCATGCATGAAAAGATTAATGAATGTCGAAAAAGCGAAAGAGGTATGCCAGGATCGTAGCAGGTGTAAGGACGTGGTCTCTGCCTACCCCGTTGGGATATTGGCGTGATTTATGTATGTATGTTGAAATTCTCCTTCTATGAACAAAAAATTTAAATATTAAATAAAAAAAAAAAAATTGTATATGGGATTTAAGAAAACGTATCTTTATATTAAAAATATTATTCTTGTTTAATTATGGGTATAACATAAAAATAAAAGCTAAAACAATTGACAAAATATGCAATGTGATATTGTAATGAAGCTGGTGTAAAAAATTGTATGATAGCCTTGTGGAACTTTTGTTTAAAAACATCTACAGTTCATACCGAATCCAATAAAGTATAATTCTATGGTATACAGTAATCCAAAAGTTTTTTTTATTCATCATTCAATATTACGGATTATTTTTTCGACGGCAATTAAAATAAAACAAATGTAACAATATTGCTGAAAAAATATTTATTGCGGCTCATTTTAATGCAATAAATGCTCAAAATGCCTACTAACTCTTACGCACAACCAACATTTTCTAATAAAATGTTATTTTAGACTTCTTAGAGCCCGCGTATTATTTTTTACAGTTTCAGCCACAAGGTTCAGTTTTTGTTTTAACACACTCTCATTTGTATTATTACTCTCATAGACTGCTTCTTTAAAGTAACCCCATAGGAAATAATCCAAAGGGTTTTTAGGTCAGGCGAGCCTGTTGGCCAAGCTTAGCACCTCCGCGTCTCTTTAAAATATGATCATGAATACCGAACTGTTTCAGTATGGTATAGTAGTAGTTACTTGTTTATATATGTTATGGTTAACATTATCAAAAGCACTGCTAAAATCAGTGTACACTGCATCAACCCGAGACCGGGCATCAACTGATGATGGGATTTGTTCTTACTGAACCCATGTTGATTCTAATTTATAATATTTTTAAAGTATGATGCTAATGGCGACAGTTTAATATTTTCAAATATTGTAGAAAATGTATTGAAAATTGATACTGGTCGATAATTTTGAGAGATCGATCTTCTAGACCTAGATTTTTTTGTGATTCGATTCATCACTGCTCGATTCGATCGATATTTTTCGAAATGTATTGCCATCCCTACCAGCAGTGGTGCGGCACTCTACACGCTCGCGTGGCTATGTTCAACTGACAAATATGCTGACCCCTCTTTAATATGATTTATCATACAGATTTGAGATCAACTTAAATTGGAAATTTCATAATCTCCGAAACTCCTTTTTTAACTCTAAGTAAACTTTCAATCATCATCATTTTACAAACCTTAATATACAGTTAACTAAATTTCAGACAATTCAAGTGAACAGATATTTTATAGCATTTTTATCGAACAATAATGTTCGAAGTGATTATTTAAAATTGATATATTTTTAAAAAATTTTGAACTTATTTAAGTAATACAAACACTAAATTTTAAGTGAAGCTTACTTTAATATATTAGTGAAAAGCGCATCCAAATCGGTTGAGCCGTTTCTGAGATTAGCGTGCACAAACACATACTCAATCAGACAAAGAGACAAAAATTCTGACAATCATTGTTTTGGGTTTTATTGCGTTGGTAAAGGTCCCCAATAATAGTTTTTCTCATATGTTTTCTATGTACAGACATGAATCAGTTACGTTTTTATTTTATATATAGATAGACGTAATAAGAAAAGAATTATTATTACATCTTAAAAAAGAGTAGCTTTGAACTCTAAAGTTTCAATGTTATTTAACTTTTTTAACCGATTTAATAAAATACGGGAGGAGGAAGGGAAGGAGGAGGTTACGTCGCGAACTTAGATAAAAAGTAGTATTTTTTGTTTTCTCAATAATAGACTGAAAATCACTTCTTTCAATGTATATCATAACGGCCTTATACTTAAAAATAAATAGTTATGTAGTATATATTATAACATTTTATGATTAGACTAGCTGTGTGCCTGCGGCTTTACACGCGTTTACTAACGAATCGTTTCACACACTTGATAGCGTGTGGGGATATACCTTTCCAGGGCTTAGCCCTCCTTGGTGGCGAGTCTAAACTTTACATCCCGTAATTTTATTTTTACTCATATTGTTGACAATTCATGTGACGATATTCATTGAGAATAGATGAAAATTTAATTTAGTGAAATTCTTTTTTTATGATTTCTAGAAGTAGTAATATTAACAATTGCTATAACTCATCAAATATGTAATTGCTTATACTTCCCGTGCACAAAATTTCATGAAAATCCGTTAAGAATTAATAAATTTTATATTTTTATAAATCTTTTTTTACGATTCCTAAAAGTGTTGTTGAAAATTCTTATAGCCCAACATTCATGGAATGACTTATACTTCCCGTGTACAAAATTTCATCAAAATGAGTCAAGATTAAAGAAATTAGTTTGTTGGAAAAAAATTTACGATGTCTAAGAGCAATATTGATATTTCTTACATTCTATCAATTGACCAATGACAAATATCCCGCATACAACATTTCATTAGAATCGGACAAGCCGTTTTTATGTTAAATCCGGACATACAAACAAACAGACAGAGAGACAGACAAATAAAAATTTATTTAATGACGTATTAGTGATCAGTATCGTTCATATAGTATGTCTATCGGGAAATTTTGGAAAAATATTGAAAGTACAGACATAACTACAGATTTAATAATACAGATAACACGAAAAGCATTTTTTTGTACCAATAACGTGGCAAACAAGCATACAGCTCGCCTGATGATATGCGGCTGCCATAGCCTATAATACAACGGGTGTCACTAGCACATTGCCCTGTATTGAACCCTGTACCCCAAGAAGCTCTGGAAACTATTAACCAGTCGGACTGCTCCAAGGTGAGAGAAATCTACAAAGATACTTCTCTGTGCCATACCTTTCATAAAAAACTCATTTCATTTGACGATTAGTCAACCATCCTGTTTTTCTTAGATTTTATTTTTGAAATGTAAATTACAAATAATACATAAGTCTCTGGTCATTTTAATTTAAGGCGAATACTGATCCCTATAAAATAACGTTTAAGTTACGGGAACTAAGTCTGATTAAGATATTTTTTTGTAGTGTTACTTGTTAATTTTAAATGTTATAGACAGAAGTAGTTGGTTTATTTCACAGATCAGTAAAACAAGGGAGATATGCCATGAAGAAATAGTTGTTCGTGTTCACATGTCTCCTTAGCATAGTGAAGCTGCACCCCTTTACTACACTGACACAAACACAAAAAGTGTAAATACGCATATTTCTCACTCAGATTAATAAATTTGCAGGAACACAAATAAAGTAACTAATATAGCACACATACAAAAAGAAAGCGGCGCATCAGCCTGTAATATTCATCTGTATCAGATTGTTAATAAACACATGTATACAACTAGAGATGAAAAGTGGTAAACGATATAAAATCAAAGAAAAGGAAGCCATTCTCACAGGCAAGTGTACATATTGCTGTCCCGTATCGGAGAGGCAGGGTCGGTAGCGGAAACAACATCACGCAGGATTAGCTTCGATGCGAGAAGGGAGAGGTGGCAGACCTTTTGGGATGCGTTGCAGCCTTGAAACTCCATGAGGTAGTCGTGTACGAGGATAGGGGTGCAGATCTGCAGTCCTGCAGCGGAAGGTAACACTGGAGCAATGCCCACGATCGAGTGGACCAACGGGGTCCCGGGCTGCAGGAAGACAACATGGCTGGTGAAGAACTTCGATGTGGAGAGGGACGCAGTCGCGACCATCACAACCGAGGCGGCAAAGAATCTTCAGGAAAAAGTGGTACAGACGCACGGCACCAAAGCCGAGAAGAGAGCGCGTATCATGGCTTCAATCTTTTCAAGGAGTCCGAAAAACGTCCGCGTTTAATCGTGGATGAGGCTCTTATGAACCATTTCAGGGCAATCCTGACTGCCGCCCGGCTGGCGGTGGCCATCGAAATACTCATTGGTGACTTCAACCAGCTGCCTTACATCGACCGGAAGAACCTCTTCGAGATGGCCTACTGCCAACCAACTGCAGTCGCCGAAATTACCAAACAACTTCTCTGCACCCATAGTAACGCGATGGATGTGGCCTTCGCGTTCAGTGAACTCTACGACGGTATATACTCATCGAAACCAATAGTGAGATCCCTGAGACTCGAGGATTACCAGGGCGCTCAAATACCCCCAAACCCCCCGACACTCTCTACCTAGTACATACTCAGGTAGAAAAAAGCCCAAATTAATAAGGACTTCGGGACTGGGGAGGGGTCGCGCGTCCTGCCGATTCATGAGCCCCAGGGATTGACCTTTAAATCGGTGGTGATCCTCCAAACCAAGGGGAGGAAACTACAGATCCACGATAATGTATCCCATGCTATCCTGGCTGTTTCGAGGCACACATAGATCTGTGTCTATTATACCCACGTGGCCGACGACGCGATTGGAAGATTCATCAGTCGGGCGGTGAGTGCTCCGGTGAAGGATATAGTGGATTATAACCTGAAGATGGCTTTAAAATACAGGGACGAGAACGTCATCAAGTCCATTATTTCCCAAACCTCACCTGCTCGATTCGATCGATATTTTTCGAAATGTATTGCCATCCCTACCAGCAGTGGTGCGGCACTCTACACGCTCGCGTGGCTATGTTCAACTGACAAATATGCTGACCCCTCTTTAATATGATTTATCATACAGATTTGAGATCAACTTAAATTGGAAATTTCATAATCTCCGAAACTCCTTTTTTAACTCTAAGTAAACTTTCAATCATCATCATTTTACAAACCATAATATACAGTTAACTAAATTTCAGACAATTCAAGTGAACAGATATTTTATAGCATTTTTATCGAACAATAATGTTCGACGTGATTATTAAAAATTGATATATTTAAAAAAAAATTTGAACTGATTTAAGTAAAACAAACACTAAATTTTAAGTGAAGCTTACTTTAATATATTAGTGAAAAGCGCATCCAAATCGGTTGAGCCGTTTCTGAGATTAGCGTGCACAAACACATACTCAATCAGACAAAGAGACAAAAATTCTGACAATCATTGTTTTGGGTTTTATTGCGTTGGTAAAGGTCCCCAATAATAGTTTTTCTCATATGTTTTCTATGTACAGACATGAATCAGTTACGTTTTTATTATATATATAGATAGACGTAATAAGGAAAGAATTATTATTACATCTTAAAAAAGAGTAGCTTTGAACTCTAAAGTTTCAATGTTATTTAACTTTTTTAACCGATTTAATAAAATACGGGAGGAGGAAGGGAAGGAGGAGGTTACTTCGCGAATTTAGATAAAAAGTAGCATTTTTTGTTTTCTCAATAATAGACTGAAAATCACTTCTTTCAATGTATATCATAACGGCCTTATACTTAAAAATAAATAGTTATGTAGTATATATTATAACATTTTATGATTAGACTAGCTGTGTGCCTGCGGCTTTACACGCGTTTACTAACGAATCGTTTCACACACTTGATAGCGTGTGGGGATATACCATTCCAGGGCTTAGCCCTCCTTGGTGGCGAGTCTAAACTTTACATCCCGTAATTTTATTTTTACTCATATTGTTGACAATTCATGTGACGATATTCATTGAGAATAGATGAAAATTTAATTTAGTGAAATTCTTTTTTTATGATTTCTAGAAGTAGTAATATTAACAATTGCTATAACTCATCAAATATGTAATTGCTTATACTTCCCGTGCACAAAATTTCATGAAAATCCGTTAAGAATTAATAAATTTTATATTTTTATAAATCTTTTTTTACGATTCCTAAAAGTGTTGTTGAAAATTCTTATAGCCCAACATTCATGGAATGACTTATACTTCCCGTGTACAAAATTTCATCAAAATGAGTCAAGATTAAAGAAATTAGTTTGTTGGAAAAAAAATTACGATGTCTAAGAGCAATATTGATATTTCTTACATCCTATCAATTGACCAATGACAAATATCCCGCATACAACATTTCATTAGAATCGGACAAGCCGTTTTTATGTTAAATCCGGACATACAAACAAACACAGAGAGACAGACAAATAAAAATTTATTTAATGACGTATTAGTGATCAGTATCGTTCATATAGTATGTCTATCGGAAAATTTTGGAAAAATATTCAAAGTACAGACATAACTACAGATTTAATAATACAGATAACACGAAAAGCATTTTTTTGTACCAATAACGTGGCAAACAAGCATACAGCTCGCCTGATGATAAGCGGCTGCCATAGCCTATAATACAACGGGTGTCACTAGCACATTGCCCTGTATTGAACCCTGTACCCCAAGAAGCTCTGGAAACTATTAACCAGTCGGACTGCTCCAAGGTGAGAGAAATCTTCAAAGATACTTCTCTGTGCCATACCTTTCATAAAAACTCATTTCATTTGACGATTAGTCAACCATCCTGTTTTTCTTAGATTTTATTTTTGAAATGTAAATTACAAATAATACATAAGTCTCTGGTCATTTTAATTTAAGGCGAATACTGATCCCTATAAAATAACGTTTAAGTTACGGGAACTAAGTCTGATTAAGATATTTTTTTGTAGTGTTACTTGTTAATTTTAAATGTTATAGACAGAAGTAGCTGGTTTATTTCACAGATCAGTAAAACAAGGGAGATATGCCATGAAGCAATAGTTGTTCGTGTTCACATGTCTCCTTAGCATAGTGAAGCTGCACCCCTTTACTACACTGACACGAACACAAAAAGTGTAAATACGCATATTTCTCACTCAGATTAATAAATTTTCAGGAACACAAATAAAGTAACTAATATAGCACACATACAAAAAGAAAGCGGCGCATCAGCCTGTAATATTCATCTGTATCAGATTGTTAATAAACACATGTATACAACTGGAGATGAAAAGTGGTAAACGATATAAAATCAAAGAAAAGGAAGCCATTCTCACAGGCAAGTGTACATATTGCTGTCCCGTATCGGAGAGGCAGGGTCGGTAGCGGAAACAACATCACGCAGGATTAGCTTCGATGCGAGAAGGGAGAGGTGGCATACCTTTTGGGATGCGTTGCAGCCTTGAAACTCCATGAGGTAGTCGTGTACGAGGGTAGGGGTGCAGATCTGCAGTCCTGCAGCGGAAGGTAACACTGGAGCAATGCCCACGATCGAGTGGACCAACGGGGTCCCGGGCTGCAGGAAGACAACATGGCTGGTGAAGAACTTCGATGTGGAGAGGGACGCAGTCGCGACCATCACAACCGAGGCGGCAAAGAATCTTCAGGAAAAAGTGGTACAGACGCACGGCACCAAAGCCGAGAAGAGAGCGCGTACCATGGCTTCAATCCTTGTGAATCTTTTCAAGGAGTCCGAAAAACGTCCGCGTTTAATCGTGGATGAGGCTCTTATGAACCATTTCAGGGCAATCCTGACTGCCGCCCGGCTGGCGGTGGCCATCGAAATACTCATTGGTGACTTCAACCAGCTGCCTTACATCGACCGGGAGAACCTCTTCGAGATGGCCTACTGCCAACCAACTGCAGTCGCCGAAATTACTAAACAACTTCTCTGCACCCATAGTAACGCGATGGATGTGGCCTTCGCGTTCAGTGAACTCTACGACGGTATATACTCATCGAAACCAATAGTGAGATCCCTGAGACTCGAGGATTACCAGGGCGCGCAAATACCCCCAAACCCCCCGACACTCTCTACCTAGTACATACTCAGGTAGAAAAAAGCCCAAATTAATAAGGACTTCGGGACTGGGGAGGGGTCGCGCGTCCTGCCGATTCATGAGCCCCAGGGATTGACCTTTAAATCGGTGGTGATCCTCCAAACCAAGGGGAGGAAACTACAGATCCACGATAATGTATCCCATGCTATCCTGGCTGTTTCGAGGCACACATAGATCTGTGTCTATTATACCCACGTGGCCGACGACGCGATTGGAAGATTCATCAGTCGGGCGGTGAGTGCTCCGGTGAAGGATATAGTGGATTATAACCTGAAGATGGCTTTAAAATACAGGGACGAGAACGTCATCAAGTCCATTATTTCCCAAACCTCACCCTCTGTGTAAAGACCTAAACACAATAACTACCCCAAAATTTCTGTAAATTTAATACAAAAATAATCTGTAATAGTAATAATAAGCAACATTGTGTATCAATTTATATGTAATTTAGTGATAAGTTTCGTTATTAGTTAATCTATACAATTAATAAAATTGAAGTGTCTGTTTGTAATGTCAAAATAACAGTTTTTTACTAAATGCATATGAAAGTATATACAATACCTATAACAAAAATCCCATTTTTTAAATTTTTGTCTGCCTGTCTGTTCGTCTGTTTGTTCCGGGTAATCTCCCAAACGGTTGGACTGATTTTCACGGGACTCACTGATAGATAGCGTTATTATTGATAGATAGATGATATAGGGAGTTATTTTAGAAAAAGAATTAGGGGTCCGCACAAATAAAAAAAACTGGTCATTGTGAATCAATTCGTGCGCTTAAATGGCTTATGCTGAGTAAATCATAAGAGATATAGCAAATTAATGTACTACTTAGTCATAAGCCTAAAAGACCTATAAAAAATTCCGGGAGAGTATACTTCTATCTTCTAAGGAACCCCCGCAATAAGCATTTTTGTCTTTAAAATAGTCGGGAGCGGGGGACCAAGATTCGCGCGGGCATTCTGTAGCCCATGTGAGCGAAGCCACGGGCACAACTAGTACTAAAATAAGGCTCACTTAATTTATAGTACAGAGGTCGGCAAACTTATTAGCCAAAGAGCCAAATATGAACATATAACAATAAAAAAAAAATGGGAGCCAAATCTGCTTGTTTAATAAACATTTTAGTGTTTTCAAGTTTTTTTTTTGTAATATGATTGCGCCTTCCGTGGATATTTGTTTTTTTTTTTTTTTTTTTTTTTTTTTTTTTTTTTTTTTTTTTTTTTTTTTTTTTTTTTTTTTTTTTTTTTTTTTTTTTTTTTAGAACTGACTACACTGTTAGCCTTAGGGGCCCTATCGTCAAACAGAGCCGCTGCGGCTTTTACAGCTTCACCGGACTTGGGGGCGAGCGCTTAGGGCACTCAGCCGCGAAAGTTTGTGACGACCCGCACGAGGGTGCCAGAGTGGCCGAACCTCGGCTCGGGCGGTCGTCGCGAATGCGAAAAGTCGCGATCTAACTAATTCCCTAATCTTAGGAGAATTCGAGCTAACTAATATATACTCATATGCACGTTCCCCTCCTCCTGGGAGGAAGGAGTGGACCATGCGTATGTGTATTTAATAATCGGAATGGTTTTTCTACACTAACTAGCGCAATAGTCTAACTAGCGCAAAAAAAGAAAAAAAAAGGTCCCTTACAGAACCTATGTACCTGTGTGGTGTGCACGTGTGTGTGTTCATACGTGTGTAATGTTGTGTGTGGGTAACTAAGTGTTGCACGTATAGTGTCACTTTGTATCGCGCGGGCGGCTGCCTGACCCAAGGGCTTCACACCGAGGAACGGACCTAGGCTTGGGTTGCCGCTAGAGAGGGTGGACGTGACGGGTGTGCGGGAGCGAAGTTGACCGCCCGTCCTCTGCGGAGAGAACGGTGGTTACGCGGGCGTGGGCGGTGGCACGCTCTGTTTGGAGAGACGGTGTCGGCGTAGAACGCGTTAGCTTTTTCGGTTTGGTCGGGCGGGTCAGTGAATATTGGATATTTGTACCAGAGCCGCACTTAAAGAGCCAAAGAGCCACATGCGGCTCTGGAGCCGCACTTTGCCGACCACTGTTATATATAGTACATAGCTGCATTTGCAGGTGCATCTTTTTTTTCATGGTAATTTTTTATGTTTAATATTATAAAAGCACCCACTTAAAAAAGGGTGTGGACCAAGAGTCCGCAAATTTGTGTCTTAGAATAAAAAAAGCGATATAAAAATGGAAAAATATTATCTGGTCTATTTTCTAAGGGCTTCATTTTGTATAAAAATATTTTATTACAAATTCCACTAAATAAACAATAATTATACAATAACGATTTAAAAAAAATTGTTTAGGTAAGTACATTGACTTTTTGGCCAGTAAAATGCAAATATTTATTTAACAGTTGGCGTTTATACAGTTAAGGTGTTGCGTTTTGCGTTAAATAATGTAGTCTTAAATCAATATATCTCTCCATCAGGGCTTTTAAACGCATTGTTAAATAGTTCTTCATAGGTGATTGGTTGAACTAATGAAAATAAATTTTATGAAAAATATTCATACCAATAAAATGCGGCATGGCTTTTACTATGATTTTATCTAGAAATGATATTCAAATAATTGTATAATACTATCATTCGGACTAGCTGTGGACTGTGGACATAGAAAAAATATATGCGTAGGATTAAAAAAAAAAAAAAATCCTGAATACATTCACACCTGCCGAAATGTGCCGGATATTTTTTTTTCAATCGTTAAATTAATGTTATTTTATGAAAAAACCAATAATGACAAAAAAAAAATTAAGCATAAAATGTCAATATGAAAATTTCAAATTGTTATATTTTTTTATTTAAACTTCTTTTTTAATCTGTATCCCTAGAATTAAAGATTAGATTTTTTAAGCAGTTTAAATAAGAAAAAAATAAAATTCGTTTATTTATCTATTAGCTACGATTTTTAAAAATTTACGATCATCCCTTAAACTTAAATACCTCCCTAACTTGGTTAATTTTGGCCGGAGGAAAAAAAGTCATATGAACTTTTTATGTAAAATTTCTACACTTTTTTTCTCTAACTTTTACCGTTTCCGAGTAGTTGCGGAAAAATATTTTGAATTTTTTTTTTCAACCCTTGACGGGGTTTGCGGACACTAAAACCTCTACACATTGTTTTTGTATCATTAAAAGTACATTATACCAAAAATGCAGGGTTGAGTGCCAACATTTTTATTTAAAATCTTATTTGACTGGACTACAAGACATATTTATATGTAACCATATCTGGTCATTTTGATTTAATGATTAATATTGAGCGATGTAGGAGAATAACGTACGTTATTACGGAATTTTAGGTCTAAATAAGTTATTATTTGTATAAGGAAGTTTATTTTAAGATATTATTTATATATGTAATTTGAATTTTATTGGTTCTTAGTTGTTAGACTGATTTTTTTTTGTACGTTTAATTATTTTGTGAATAAAAATATTAATAAGCAGATTTTAATATAGTATTCTGATTTTTCACTACCTGGTCTGTATGGAATCCTCTGGTTGTGCTGCAATTATGTCTCGGTTTATGAAAAGAAGTAAAATAGCAATATGCATCCAGTAGAACTGCGATTAGTTCTTACTACTTAAATGGGAAGTGACAAACAAATAAAAAAGTAGGTACGTAGAATAGGCTGACCTGGAAGAGAATTAGGAAACCTGTTTAAAATATTGATCTTAGGGAAAGTAAGACGCACACGGAATTGGTGGAAGCACGCGAAGGACTGTTGATAAATCTCAAGGAAGCGAAAGACGTTTACCAAGAGTAGATGCATACTCCTTACTCCTACCATTAAAGATTACATAATTTTATTTATTAACCAAATATTTAAAAAAAAGCTGTTAAAAAGGCGTACGCGACTACGTGAGTAATGGATGATGCAGATATTAGTAGAACAATTCTAGTTTTTTTTGGAAATTTTAGTTTAGATATTTTTAATTGCAGACCTGAAAAGTAGGTTTTCCGAAGTCTTTGTATGCTCTAAACATATTACTTCAATGCTATCAAATTGCGGTTTTATATCTGTTATAAATAAGATATAGTTTCGAAACATCATGATGATGAACACAAATTAAGTATATTTTTATAAGTTTAATGGAACAGAATTTTAATGACATTTATATGTAGAAAAATAGTTTTTAATCATATCTATATTAATAAATCTGTAGTCCTGTCTGTACATTTAATATGCCATTACAAAAAAATTTGTCTGTCCGTCTGTTTGTATGTTCGGATTTAACTCAAAAACGCCTTGACCGATTCTTATGAAATTTTCTACACGGGATGCTTATGTCATTGATATGTTATCAGAAAATTTTCAATATTACTTTTAAAAACCGTAAAAAAAATCTTATATAAATTATTTTCGTTAATTTTTCACCGATTTTAATTTTATATGAGTGATGGGCTAGGAGAATTTTCATTAATTCTTCACTGATTTTGATGAAATTTTGAATCCGGTAAGTATAAGTAATTACATTATTGGTAGGCTGTAACAATAATTGTCAATATTACTAACAGAAATCGTAAAAAGAAACGTAAAAAAGTATTCCATAAATTCTCAACGGCGTAAGAATTGTCAACAATATGAATAAAAATAAAATTACAGGATGTAAATAATTACTGCGTCGTAAGTAGTAGTAACAAACGCGTGAGTAATCGTAAATCGATATTAACAGATAAAAAAACATACTTTGTATTAGTAATTTTTATCTATCAGTATCTATTTGTTCAATTATAGAAAGTATAAATTAAATAATTAAAAAACGAATAGTGCTTATTATTCTAATAATGCATGGTATTAGGTTGTGATATTATTAGGGCGCTTATAAGATGTCGTAGCAATCACCTGGTGAAAAATGTCGTCCTAATAAGGCTGATTATTATTCAAGTAAATAAATAACAACATAAAATGAAGAAAATTTAAATAATTTGGTAATAGTTGAACTTAGGTATTTTCTAAATGATCTAAAATATGCGCCGTCGATGGTTTTATCTACCATCTGTATTTATGTATTTGATGATATTTTTTTACATTTTATAAGTTCCGATGTTTTAAATAATTATTTATCGAATAACAAATTACAAAAAAGAAAAGTTTTAGGAACTTAATTCAAACTAGCAAGCTATTTTTATGCTATTTTTAATTTTAAAAAATTAAGCATTGTTGGTCCTATATAAATTCCATTCGCTTATATTCATACTATTTGATTAATTTTTGGTAGGGTAATGAATTTTTATATTTCAAACTTGAAAAGATTTTTTTTTAGATACTACACTTATTGAATATATGAATAAACTTTCGTAAATACTTTAATTCAAGCACACTTTAGTTGTACCACCAGTTGTCGGAACTAGTAGAATATAAATTTTAAATTGAGTCATTATATTTTTCGTACTATTTTTCACTGAAACTGTAGTCTTTTTTTCAAAATATTATTACCACAGGCTGTTAAAAATTGCAATAGTAATTAAAAAATGTATTGGAAGTTATAGGTAAAACATTTAGCCAACATTTAATTCGGGTATTGTAATAATACAAAGCTTATTCTGTGTATTTGTTTTATATTATTACGAATTACGTATAGTAATATTTCATAAACATTGTTTTAATTTAGCTTACCAATCGTACGTATCATGCATTATAATTTTACAAAACATGCATACATACATACATACATCGCCTCTCTCCCAACGGGGTACGCAGAGACTACCTCCTTTCACTTGCTACGATCCTGGAATACATTCTTCGCTTCATCAATATTCGTGAATATTTTCACGCATGCTCGTCGTTTTAGATTATTCTTGAACTAACCCTCCGTCAGAACGTCCTCCATTTGATCGAGGAACGTTCGTCTAGATCTTCCTTTTCCAACGCTTCCATTCACAGTCGCCTTACAAATTTGTTTAGTAATTCTTCTTTCATTCATCCTCTCCACATATGAATATACATATATATGATATGAAGACACAATTTCACACACGGCCATTTAATTCCAAACTAAGCAAAGCTTGTACTATGGTAACTAACACAGCTAATGTACATATATATATATATATATATATATATATATATATATATATTTAACATCCAGACACACACAACTGACATTTATGCTCATCACACAAAGTCAGTCATGGGCAGGGATCGAACCCGCGACCTCTCGGCTCAATAGTAGCGTTTACTACCACTACACCACGAGGCCTGTCATACCCAAACCATCTAAGCATCTCTTCCTCAATCCATGTGATTATATATTCTTTCACACGACAAAGTTTCTTACCTGTTTCTATTTCTTATCCTGTCACTCAATTTCACTCCTATGTACTTCTTAGCGCTCTCATTTCTGCTGCATTTATTATACTTTCATGCTTTTTCTGCTACACCCAGCTTTCACTTCCGTACTTGAGTATTGGAACTAACACTGCTCTATGTATAGCCAGACGAGCATTCGTATAAATTTTCTGGATGATCATAAATGTGTGCAACGCCTCATTCACCATGTTACAGGCATTTACTCTCCTTTTTATATCACCTTCACACTTTCGATCCCAAGTATACAAAACTCATTGAGTTGCTCCAGTTCGTCGCCACCTAACCGAATACATACTTCTGTCATGCCCTCTTCCTTTTCAAATACCATAACTTTCGCCTTATTCGCGTTCACTTTTATGCCTTTTCTTTTCAAAGCTTCATTCATGATACTGAACATCGGCATAAAAAAGACATTTGACGAGTGATTCATTCATTCTCAGTCCACAATCATTGTCTTTCAAATTTGTCAGACAATTATCCATGAATAGGTGGAACAGCTATGGAGACGCTACATATCCCTGTGTATCATCCTTTAGGATTTTAAACCATTCAGTGTATGCTGTTCATTCTGACACAAGCACTGGAATCCTCGTAGTGAGGTTTTAATGCTTGTATCAGATCACTGCTCACTCCATGATTAGACAACACCGACCACAACCCGTTCCTTACACTTTGTCATAGGCCTTCTCCAAATCTACGAATGCACAATAGACTTTTTTGTTTACTGGCAGGTATTTTCCAGCTAGTCAAAATCGGTCCAACCGTTTCGGAAATTACCCAGAACAAACAGACAGACAAAAATTGTAATTTTTGGTTTTAATTGCGTAAAAATAATTTAACGATGAATAAATAAACATTATTTTAATCTATTTAAAGTAATTTCTTTCATTTATTAAAACAAAAATTATTCCATAAATGTTATTCAATGGTAATAATGCCAATTCAAAACTAAAATAATGTTCATAAATAAACGTTAAATAATTTTTACAAAATTAAACCAAATATGGCACTAACTAACTTAACCATGTTGTTGGCACGCGAGATAAAGCTTTTGTATTTGTTTTATCACGCCGAAAAAGTTTCTACATGCGTATATAAGTGTAGTAATGGAATCTCAATACTTAGATGCTTTAGACACATGATACTTAGAATTAAGGGAAAAAAGTATATTAGAAAAATAAATGTATTAATATGAGTATTAATTATAATGTTATGTCTGCAAATAGAAATAAGTAAATAAATATTTTAACCAAACTAAAGAGACTAATTAATAAATAGTAAAACATAGCGCAGTCAAATTGATCGAGTTGAATTTAAATTCCTTACGCATATACTTATAAGTATCGTATATACCTTCATTTGCATTTAGTAAAAAAACTGTTATTTTGAATATTACAAACAGACACTTCATTATATTAATTGTATATAGACAATACATTCCAATGAAGTTTTCGTATAGTAGAGAAATGTTAATTATTTGTAATCAAGTCGTAAAAAAATGATTCAAAATTTAAAATCAATTCAAAATTACGGGCAATCTAAGAAATCCCTCTCAGCAAAACCGGTCGCGGTCGGTTGGCCGGCACTCCCCATCTATGATGAATTGCGCGTCGCGAGTTGAGCGCACTATTTGTAAATATTAAGTTACATAACATACCATCACGCCTGTATCTCGAAGTGTTAGGCAGAGGTGTACACCCACTGTTCGCCGGGTATGTTTTAGGTCCCATGTAATAGGGGGCGAGCCTATTGCCATTAATCACGCACAGAGCCAAACTTCGGGGTGTTACTGAGAATTTCATAGACAAACCCAATAACACTTTGTTCGACCTGGGAATTAACCTAGGACTTCGGGCATAGCGGTTGCGTTTAGGAGCACTAGGTTAATGAGGCAGTTTTGTAGTTATGACCTATCAATAATAAAGCGATTTACTCTAAATCAGGGTTTTTTAAATATATCATACAACACTTTGTAAATTGTACCCGTGCGAAGCTGGGGCGGGTCACAAGTATTTTCATATATGAATTGACGATCTGGAGGCACGGTAGTACCCCCGCCAAGTCGAGTGAAAAGCACGGCCGTAATATCCTTTTCTCGAAAAAAGGATGCATGGGATAAGTCGCAGGGTGCTATCGGTGTATTCTGTGATCTTTCAAAAGCTTTCGACTGCGTTGATCACACTACGCATGAGCGTAGTATGAACTTAAGATGAAACATTATGGTGTGTGTGAACCTTTTCTCAACTTTCTAGTATCATATTTAGCAGATCGCTGTCACAAAGTAAGTGTTAATGGAGCAACCTCTTCGGGATCCTTGGCTAGAATCGGCGCTCCTCAGGGAACGGTATTAGGACCGTTTTTGTTTTTAGTATAGGTATACAGGGTGTCCCAGAACTCAACGTCAAGCCGAAACGGGGTGACAGGATTGATTGTAACCATAATGAGAAAAATCAGAAAAAAAATCTATCCCGTGCAGTTTGAAAATTATAGGCATTTAAGAAAAACCTAGAAATGTGGTCAAACTGTAACCATTTCTCGGTTATTGTGGTTAATTTTTATTCATTTAAACTTTGGAACCGTAACCTTAAATAACATTTCTAGAACCACAGTCAAAAATAATGACACAACTGCCTCAAGTTTTCTAGAATTAAGACTATTTGTTAAACTATGAATCTAACATTTCCAAAATTTGTCGACTTTGAAAGTCCCTCCTTTAAAAAAAATGTACTAAAGTGCCTTGGCAAGTGCCATTAAAAGTTCGAGCATTTAATCAGGATTGTAAAATGGTACAATACTTGTTAGTTTCATAGTAAAAAAATAAAAACCTCGAGTAACCCGATTTTTGCTAACCCATTTTACTCAGTTCAAATGTTTTTTATTGATGTGAGAGATGGATAGTGGACATGCTTGCCATGAGCGACCGAGACAGATAGTGACGCCACTTTTACCAAAGTCAACAAAAGTAAGTAAAATATAAAATAATGAAAAAATCTTGACCTAGTTTAGTTTACCTATATTAGAAAAAAAGTCAGATAGGGAAATAACATTTTTTATTACAATAAATGTTCAAATTGTTTACCATCATCATCAATATACGCCCTACATCTTTAAAAAAAAAATCTAGTTATTAGTTGGGCATATCCTCGAGAGTTTCATGTCCTCAGCAGCTTGAGAAATTCGTTCACGCAGCTCGGCTACGCTGTCAATGGGCTTTGAATAAACTTTTTCTTTGAGAACGCCCCAATAAGAAAATCCATGGGGTTTAATTTAAATCTGGGGAACGGGCTGGCCACGAGATAGTGCCTGAACGTCCAATCCATCTTCCCGGATATTCCTGGTCAAGGAAATCTCTTACTTGCACTGCGTAATGCTCTGGGCAGCCATCTTGTTGATACCACATGTGGCGACGATCTGTTGCTTGACGTTGAGTTCTGAGACATCCTGAATAAATGATCTACCCTAATGGTTAAGAACTGTGCTAACATTGTTCTTATTGCAGACGATACGTCACTTATATTTCAAGTGAAAAGAAAAGATTTAGAGGTTAGGCATGTAAATAATACTTTATTTAAAATATCAGAATGGTTTGCTTTAAATAGTCTATTGTTAAATGCAAACAAAACAAATTGTATCAGATTTGCCTTACCCAATGTACAACGTATTGAAAATAATATTAGGATAGAAGAGAACATAATAGGCTTGGTTGATAATACTGTATTCTTAGGCATCACACTAGATGCAAAATTACAATGGGGTCCTCACATTAAAACCTTGGCAGGGAAATTAGGCTCCGCTACATACGCAGTGCGTAAGATTCGCCAGTTAACTGATATTGCTACTGCTACGTTGGTATACTTCACATACTTCCACAGTTTATGGTATTATTATTATAGTATGGTATTCCTGTGGTATTTTTCTGTGGGGTTCAGCAGCAGCGGTGGATACCATATTTGTATTACAAAAACGGGCAGCAATTTATGATATGGGACCACACGAATCATTCAGGAATAAATTTCAAGAATTTAGTATCGTAAGTTTGCCTTCACAATACATCTTGGAAAATATAGTGTATGTTCAGAAAAATTAAGATAATTTTGAACTTATAACTAACACGCACAATTTCAATATTCCAGTATTGAAATATAAAATAGTCATTCCGTCTTTTAGACTCAGTATAACAAACTTCCTAAGCACATTACCAATTTTCCGGATAATAAGTTCAAGAATCATGTTAAACAGGTTTTATTGTCGAAGGAGTATTATAGGGTGGCTGATTACGTAAATGATGGTGATGTCTGGATGTGATTTCCTCTCTGTACATCTACTGAAAATGATAATAACTGTATATAATTAAATACTGTAAAAACAATTAAAAAAAAGATAATATGATGTTGATAAACCCGATCGAGTTTCTTGTCGGTTCTTCTCGATGTCTGGGATGTTTTCCGAACCGCTGGTAGTGTTTTAACATTCATAAGTGCCTTCTTGGGCCTAAATTGAATAAAAGTTATTTTGATTATGATTTGAAGCGACTTGGCACTTTTGACCCCCTGTAACTTCGTTGTGTATGTATAAAACAAGAAGTTTGAATTTTTAGAGATCAATAGGACACACTATAACATGTTTATATAAGTATTATCCCTTTTAGTTTACGAGTTATTGCTAGTCAAAATTCTTTATATTTTATCACTGACAAACTCACCTATCGTGAAAATTATAAGGTACTTCAACTGTCAAGTCATTATTATTATAGAAATAAAGGTGTCTAATATTGATAAGTTCCACTATAAACGTTGATAGAGTAATTATAAATTATTATTAGAAATTAAGGTGTCTAATATATTGAGACGGTCACTATAAACGTTGATAGAGTCATTATAAATTATTATTAGAAATTAGGGTGACTAATATATTGAAACGGTCACTATAAACGTTGATAGAGTCATTATAAATTATTATTAGAAATTAGGTTGTCTAATATATTGAGACTGTCACTATGAACGTTGATAGAGTCATTATAAATTATTATTAAAGATTAGGATATCTAAGATATTGAGACGGTTACTATAATCGCTGATAGGTAATTGATTAGATAACAATTTATAACAACTTCCATAGACAACGACTAAAATAACTGATTTGGGTTTCCATGAGATCTCACAACTTTTTGTAGTGAAAGGAACTTCGTTGTGAAACTTGGCTTTTTTTACATTGCATGGTTTTCATCCGATTATATTTTAACCAACTTCAGAACAAAAGCAGGATCTATAATTTATGCGTACTTTTGTAATATTTATCAAATTACCTAAAACTATTATTTATGTGTATTGTTCTATTACATATAAATATTATTAGGATGTATGATTGCAAATGTTTATTTCCCTTTTCATTTTTCCTCGAATGTCACCACAGTGTGCAACAATTTATCAAGCATACTGCTAATTTATGCTTGATATCTCACTAAAATGTAGGTACTTGAAATTCGATAGCTTGATGATCTATGTCAAATATCAGATAAGTAATAAATAAAAAAATTGCTATGTATGTGTCGGGACCACGGGCAGTGTAGGGTTCCGTAGTTGCCCGTCACACTATGCAGATTTTGAGCGGGGGCTTAAGTAACTTTCAATGGAATTTGTTGGAAATTACTTCTCCAAGTATATTTTATAAATTGATTGACTATATTACTCATTAACTTGTAAAGTCTACTTACCTCTGATAATTTTCCTTTTAACATCATTATATATATACTACTATAGCCGGACCGTGACCGCTGTAAGCGCGACCCTCCTTAATGTTTGCGGGTTGCGTGGAGGAAACAAAACCGACCAATGAGTTAGTTAGTAGTTAGTACGTTGCCGGCCACCTGTAGCATTACACGTTTGACTTTAGGGCTTGCACGATTTTGTCTTTGGGACTGCTACACATGAGATAATTTTATCAAGATGGAGTAACCGACGCTGCGTTTTAAAAGTTAAATAGTAGTCAATCAAATGTCGCGAAATATTTTAAAATTATGGAATTTTAAAGACTAAATTGAATGAAATTAAAAAGAGGAAATTGGAAAGACTATTAAAGAGTTTTCGGACAAAATTGAAGTCTTTTGGGACTAGCCGAGCGGCAACATGTTTCATACCTAAATGATTATTTAAAATGATACAGATCGACTCGTGAGACACGAAAAGCTCAGCGGCTATATCTCTCAAACTTAATGAGAATTTTCAGTCACTATTTCCTTCACATTTGCGATGTTAACTTCAGTTGAAGACGTTGATGGCCTACCAGGGCGAGGCAAGTCTTCCAGAATATCTCGACCACTTTTGAACGCTTTGTACCACTCATCAAGTTCTCGATAAAGTCGATTCACCGTGTAAGCCTTCTGTAACATTTTCAGTGTCTCCGAACGCGATATTCCTTTGGTGAGCCAAAATTTAAGACAAACTCTTTGTTCGATGTTTTTGTCCATTCATAAAATACGCAATACATACTAGATATAATCTAATTAAAAACAATTGTGCCAATGTAACAACAACAAAAAAATTGAATTTGGAACCATAAACAAATCATCCATTCCCGATACTTTTTTGACTGAGTGTACAAACTATATTTATTGAAAAGATTGTACAATAATGTACGGTATGTAATGTACACAGTTCGGAACCCTCAAAGCGGGAGCTATACTCGCTACTTGTCCGTTTTTTTTCTTCAAAATAGTATTATTTTGCTTACCATTCAAAAAATATAACAATACAATTTATATTAAAGTATTTATCTTTAGATATCCATCACACTTGCGATAACATAATATAATACCGTGTATATGCATGCATACCCGCTGCCCCGCGTCCTGCAAACGTTTCGCGGAAGGTCGTGCATATAGCGCTCCGGCTATAACACCATGATTTTTTTCACATATCCAAAAACAAACATATAGCTGACACACGCACGCACACACGCACTTGACTTTAATAAAAAAATAGCACTTAAAAGCTTAATATTTTTTCGCAAACGGATCCTTGGATCGAAAAATAGTTTTCATACTCTTCTTATTTTTTAACGACCTATACAACGACACCCCACACGATTGGAAAGTCGAGAAAAAAACTTTACCCATACCTACTTACTTTACAAACAAGATCAAAATGAACTATGGTAGACAAGGTTTACTAACTACAAACAAACACACAATTAAACTTGCTGCTTGCAGTGCCAGTGCATGGTTTGGGGTTTTCTATGTAAACGTCACTTGTTGCCCTTTACTTTCACCGAGAGTGCGGGAATAAAAGAGCGAGTTGTAAGACCAGATAAAATTTTACGAAAATATCGAGGCCACCTCGAAAAAATACTGAAATATACAATAAAAATACCATTTTTCATAAAACCAAAGCCACGAAGAAAAGTCCTGTAGTTGATCCCACTTTTCCAAATAGGGTTGCTAGATCGATGCGTCAAGGGGGGAAAAAGATAAAGAAAAGACGCCTCTATGTAGGTACTTATATTACAACTTAAATTTACCTACAAAATTTTGGTAAATTTCCGAGTATATATAAAAATCAACATATGTATGTAAACAATATTACTTAATTTGGATACTAAAGTAGTTTATACACAAAAGTAAATAATATATTCCTACATACAACTAAGAACTTAAAATCCAAACTGTTTATTATAATAGATTATTTATTTGTATATTTTAGCATTCTACAAAGGCGGCTGCCAATTGTGTGTTTTCTGTAACTTACTCATTTAAAGATGAAACACGAATTATATATACCAATGTTCGGGAAAGTTACGGTAATGTTTTCGGTATTTTTTAAATTGGCTTCAAATAAATATATTTCATTTATATCCAAATTATTATATTCCATCACGAAAAATTTTATAAGCTACATATATATAAATATAGCAAATATAATGAAATAGCCGTTTTATCAAAAACATCAAGATTACGTTTACTTACCATGAATACGTTGATGACAAATAATTACGTGCAAAATTTAGACAGGATGTAGGAACTAGATAGAGGATTGAAACATTTTCGAGAATTATTTATTTATACTATTTCTGGTCACGCTTGTGGCGCGTTGTTGTTATTCCGAACATTATTATTTCAAGGTTGCGCGGCTGTCGCAGTGAGGTTGCGTAGTGGGGCTCCTCGGTAGGCGTCGTTCAACTGGTATCTCTGTCCCTGTCTTTTGCAGGTTTTACTCGCTCTGTACTTGGCATTTGATATTATGAGTCTGGTCAAAGCGAACATACATGTGTATAACTAACTATTTCTTGATAGTAAATCCATTATGATAGCATACATCCTTACCTGCTTAATGCTTTATAATGGTTTATACAAAAATACCTATTTTAAAACCGGAATGAAACGATACAATATATTGATTGGCGAATTATTTAAAGCCAGTCTTGAGTCATGCATTTACACTGTAATTGGTTATTGTAAGTGATCGAGAAATTGGCTTTGTAGCAAAAGAATGCTTCCTTTGTCATGAATATTTAATATATTATTTAAAGGTTTTAAGCAGATTAAAAGTATGAATATAATTATTTCGCTAATTACTTCACATGGATTAAAAGAATCACGATATCATGATTCATAAAATTGTCATTTTTTTGTATCTTTTCTTAATCATCCTATTATAATAAAAGTTTATTTTTTCTTTGCCGCTTCTGTAGAGTTGAATCCTGTGACCTCCAACTGGGAGACACATGGAGGGGGATGCAATGCAAGATGAGCGTGACAACGCCTGTTAAGAAGATAAGAAAAAAGTCTGACAATAAACCACAATCTCAAATGTACGTATAATGAATACGCTTGGAATTTGTTGATACACATGGATTGATTATTTATTGCTTAATCGAGCTTTATATTATTATTTTTAATATTGTATTAATTAACCTGCACTTAACTTAATGTATGTATTGCAGGCTTTATATTTGCAAAGTTGCATGATTTTAACTCCATAAAAGAAACTAAAAAACATACTAAATCATGTATTTTCAAAAGAACGAGTTCCGTTTATGGAATGGGCGACATTGTTGAAAAGAGTTGAATCGAACAATTTTTTTTTCTGTTTGAGAAGGCATGCAATTTGAAGTAACCGTTATATTTATAGAGTTACTATCTATTTCACAATGTTTTAGAAATTTACTTCATAATTAAAGTAAATCAGCAAATATTTGATTAGTTGATTATTATTATTTGATTAGTTCCTTGATGATTAAGTAAATGGTCTAAAGTCAGTATTATAACCACGAATGTTTGAAATCCATGACATATGATGTTGTAGTGAATATTATCTATTGTAGAACAGTAAAACATTGCTTAAAATTATGTCACGATGAGTTCTGATTTGCTTAGATACGATGACGACCGATGACTTACATTTCGACAATACAACTGATAACTTATTCATTCTGCTTCAGTTCATTATTTTTCCTTTAATTCTGAATCTTGTATAAAGAGGTGTTATACTAATACCTAATAATAATATTAGTCTGTAAGTGTCCAACTGCTGGGCAAAGGCCTCTTCCCAAGTGAAGGTATGGCCGTAAACACCACGCCAGACAGCCTACGACCGCGACGTATTGGCGATTTGAAATACCAAGAAATCAGTGTCATATATATTTACACATACAGTGTACAAGAACATTTCTCAAGCATTCGGGTTTCCTCATTATGTTTTCTTTCACTATCAGCGGATACTATGTACTAAAAAAATAAAAATAGTAAGCCGTTTCCGAAAAAAATCGGTTGTACATGCGGGGGTTCGAACCTGCAATGTGAAAGGTGTTGCATAGTGATATTTGTTTCGTAAAACTCGCATACTCGCCCACTTTTTTCGCGAGATATGAATTGTACGTCAAGTTATTCCCAAAATGTTGTATGCCATTTCTCTTCGTATTATATTACCTGGATTTTTCGGATAATACAGATACTTAATTCTCTCACGATTCAATATTAGCTCAAGTGAATTTGCTCGTTGCGTATAGATTTATAGATATTGATATATAGATATTCAGGTGAATACTTTTGACAGGTCAAGATATTTAGAACGACGTTTACGCCCATTCTTTTTCGAATTAAATATTAATTTCAGTTGCGCAAATCCGCGGATCCTACATGTGTAGTCCCGCATCACTGATCTTGCAAAAATTGCGTTGGATCCCGCGTTTGCGGGATTGGACTCCCTAATTGGTACTATATGTGCGACTTTTTTAAATATATAATGTACGATGATTGGCATTAAGGTAACAATCATTGACTGTAACTTAGTATAATTTTATTGGCACTACAATTATTAGTGTAACTCTTATATTAGAGTCAGGCCCGGAAATGGATGTTAGCCCACGTGGTGACAGTAATCAGAAAATTTAAAATGTAAAAGAAATTGATTTGGGAATGGCGATAGCGGAGTGGTAGGTTTGTACAGCCCGACTGGCGCGTGGCGTTGCGACTACCATGCATGTGGTGAAAAATCCATTGTAGTGACTCGATTTACGTATCGCGTTTCGGAATCAGTCTGTGCATATCCAGTTAAATAGATGCATGACAGCGGCGACCGTCGATGTATTTCCGATCTGTCGGTGGTCGCCGTTGTACTGTGCTTACAATCAGGGATAGTACCGTCAATTTGCCGTGCTACTAAATAAAATCGTGTTATATAGTCCTTGCAATTAATGAATAATAGGTGGAATAATAATGAAACTATGTATTAAACGCTAATAGGGGTTTTAAACTATTTTTTGTAGTAGCTGGTTTTTAGGCACGATGTTATTGTCGCGGACGTGTTTTCACAGGATTTTAGAAAGTTTAGAAAGTCGCTTCTACCTGAACTTGGCCGGTTTTTCACATTTATGTTTTTGTTGGGATATCATTACTTTTTCATAAACTGCACAACGCCATCTATTGGTGAGCGGATAGAAACGCCGTTGTAGTTGATGTTCATTATGAGTATTATATCGTTTAAAATCCAATCAATAATTGTACTTTTTGGAGTGGTTTTATTTAATTATCAATAAAACGTCGGTATTTAATACCCGTATAAATGTGGAAAATAACGCTAGCACATCTAACTTTGCATAACGCCATGTATTAGTGAGAGGATGGCAACACCGTTTTACGAGTATTATTTCATATAAAATTGTACTTTTTGTAAGTTTTTGATTTTTTCTTTGTATCCTTTTGTTAAATTCGAGATGATTATGAGTTTAAATAAATAAATATTATAATAGTGGTTTTCATTTAAATTGTAATTTTAGAACCTTTCAATCAATAATTAATAACAATGTGTTGCTAAGTAACAACTATAGTCATAAAGAACACAAAGGAGTTTGTATCAAATATATGTGAATACTTCACACCTTTGAATATACATAATGATATGATACCTTGATGCCAAGTGTCAAGTTTTTGAGTGAACTGGAAGTGGCTAAATTTTTGATCAGTGATGAAAATGTTACTTATAATGCGTACTTTTTTATGCTAATCGTACAAGAGATATTCGTGAATTTTGGGATTCTAGGTGTTCAAGGGAGGTGTATTTATTTATCATACAAAATTTCAAGGACGAATTGTTTTTGCCTTGGAGGTTTGTATAAATATACACTCTGGCCGGTGTGCAAGCGCGGAACCAGCCCCAACTACAACTCGGACCATTCTTTCAAATCATGTTGATATCATAGATTTAATATATACATAGATCGGCAATGGGTAAATTTGGGCGAGGCGAAAAATTGATTACATTAGTGTGCGTGTAATAAATAGTGCCGCACCGTGTACTGACTCGTCCTTAATGTCGATATTGATACAGATAGATATCGGTGATTTTATAATTTTATGTAGCTTAAAAATACGCATAAGTCAAAATTTATATTACTAGCTACGCCTGCTACTTTGCCCGCGTGAAATTACATGTAAAAAAAAAACAGCGGAAAAAAGAAGTGTAGATAGATGTACTTAAATTTAACATCAGCGATATAATCGTATTTCACTCTTTGTGTATTTTTTTCGGATTCATGAGACAGCGCGATACTCACGCTTAGCCTTGACTCACATTCACTACTTTTGATGGATCAATAATTTGCAATACGCTGTGAATTTAACCGAATACGTTTCCTACGGGTTTCTTGAGCGCGTAAACTAATTCTTAGTATATCGTTCAGCAAAAAGTCTCACTTGACGGTATTGCTTAGTTTGCTGTGAACGAAAGGCACTCTTTATTAGAGCAATGAAATACTGAGAAAATCCCGTCTGGTTTCTATTAAGAATTTAAATTTAATTTTAATCCAAATAATTACAGAATGAATCAAAAGCCCTTTAAGAATACCCAAGAAAAGTCGTTTTGGATATTAACTGATAATAAAAACGGAGATTAGATCAAATCCCTAAGCTACAGATCAATTCACGGAAAATATTAAAAAAGCAACTCCGTGGAGTGATTTCCCTAGAGATAGTAAGTGATTTGGTGAAATCCCTCAACTGTTTTAGTGAAAAGATGAAAACACAATTATCATTATTTTTTATCACTTTTTCAATAAATCTATACTAATATTATAAAGCTCTAATATTATGAAGAGTATGTTTGTTTGTTTGGTTGAACGCGCTAATCACTACTGGTTCGAATGGAAAAAATATTTTAGTGCTGGATACCCCCTTTGTCGTGGAAGGCTACAGGCTTTATAACATCACGCTAGAACCAATAGTAGCGGAGCATCAATGAAAAATGTTGCAAAAACGGGGAAAATTTATTCCTTTTGAGACCTTCTATTGCGTACGCTACGTAAATGCTAAAGTTACGCAACAATCATTTGTGACGGAATTGTTTCTCTTAAAAAGTTCTAAAATAAGTCCACAATAGCATATTGTCTATCTTTTAAGGTTGACTCAATATAACCTTTTTTATGGTAATAAAATTTGTTCTAAATAATGCATTATATGCGAAGGTGTTTTTATAAACATGGTAGTCCTTATCGAAAAAAATATGTTATTCATCACAAGTATTTAATTTTAAACAAAATTGCCCTTTACTTCAATTGATTTCAATACATATCTTGGGAGATATCACAGTTTTAAAATAACTCCGCAGTAAAATAATGAACAAGTACCGCGCGCGCGCATTTATATTATGTGGAATTATATGGGAGGCGGGCAGTCATATGGGGCGGAGCGAATGGTGCTCAAATGGTTCGTATATAAAACAAAGAAATAAACTTTGTCTTTTTACAGCATGTTATTTGGACGCATAGTTTGAGACATAGTAAAAAATTAAAATAATTTAACACTCCGTTCGGGTATATATCTATAGTAGTAGTGGCGCGACCGATTCGTGCGATGCCACGATGTGATCATCTGGTCGCCCGATAAAAATATTGTCTA
Organism: Saturnia japonica; assembly: GCA_033032175.1. NCBI lineage: Eukaryota > Metazoa > Arthropoda > Insecta > Lepidoptera > Saturniidae > Saturnia > Saturnia japonica. The sequence continues at coordinate 12,832,327 of CM065305.1, forward strand.
TACTGAAGTATTATTTATTATAAATCATCAATCAGTGATTTCTTCTAAATTATATGCGGGTGAAACCGCGGGGAACAGCTAGAAGCGTTTGTTTGTAATGTAAAAATAACAGCTTTTAGTAAATGTATATAAAAATATATACGATACCTATAACAAAAAACAATTTTTGTCTGTCTGTAGATCTGTCTGTTTGTTCTAGGTAATCTCCGAAATGAATAGACTAATTTTGACAAGACTCACTGGTAGATAGCTGATGTTATAAGGAGTAACCTTAGGCTACTTCTATTTTAGAAAAAGAATTAGGGTTCCGCGCTAATTAGAGAAAACTGGTCGTGGTGAATCATTTCGGGCACTTAAATGGCTTACGTTGATTAAACCTACTGGATAGATTTTAGTCAATTCCGAAAGACACTTTACACTACTAAATATGTGTGCTATAGAGTTTTCTTAAATGTACCGATGTTCAGCACCTTGAGATTGTTGCCACGCTTTCGCGGCTGAGTGCTTTCAACGCTCGCCCCTAAACCAGGTGAAACTGTAAAAGCCGTCTGAGGCTTCAGGCCCTTATGGCTAACTATATAGTCAGTTAAAAAAAAAAGTTCGGCGTATTCCCGAAGTATTTATCTAATATTATTAAATGAGCAATTCTTCGTGTGTGTGCAATGTATATTAATATGTATGTAATTGGTTTATTTGGAAACGGCTCCACCGAGTTAGATAATATTTTACATTCCAAGTTTACCTACATAGTTGTTTTTTCTTTCTATTTTTTTATTTGTAAGACACCAAGCGCAACTCGGTCACCCAGATATTAAATATAAAACCGTTGATTTCATAAGTATTGAAAAAATCTTACTTCTTAGGGTAAAACCGGGATAGATGCCCCACTTTTTTAAAGGGCCTCCTAATTATAAAACTAATAGTTTAACCATAAATAATTCTTATGTATATAGCTAGCATAATCGTAACTTACATTTAAACTAGTTTCGATAACAACAACGCTAATATTCTCTATATAACATCTACTTACTTTAAAGTTTAGAACTGCACAATTATTGTCCGACAACTAGCCTCTTCACCATATCAGGACAACTATCCTTTTCGATATGGATATATGCCCTTTTATTTTTTGAACTAAATTAAATTCAATAAAACATTTATTAACACCTAGATATATACTAAATGAACCAATGTATTGATATAATAAAAATAGAACATATTATAATTTATTACTATGTACTTATAAAGTTATGCAACAGTAAATACTTAAATCAGAAACTTTGAAGCGCTTTTCGCTTTCGCCGCGGAGATAATCACACGCAAAGAGGGTTTAAAATAATTTAAAGTTTGCTTGCGTACTTGAACGCCCCCTACATTCTATTTACGATAATATGAATATGAAAACCTTTTACTTTTGAGGTTTTTGCACACAATAATCGTGCTTATTCAAAATACAATTATCCATTTTATTGTAAACTGGTTGGCCAAGTAGACTTTCTAATATCAAATCGACTCGACCACGTCGCTGCCTATCCCGAATTCTTTTTTCCTAAATATGATAACGAACAAAACAATATAAGAATTACATTTATGCCTCAAAAAGGAACAGATTCCACCTCAGATCCTCCGTAGAACGCGCCGTAACCATTCTCGGAAGTTGGTTCAACGAATGGCGTATATCCATCAACTCCGCAAAGAGTGCCTCGAAGCTCTTTAACACAATATCACACGGATACCTAGGAACTTAAAGGCTCTAAAACTCTTCGGTAACACAATCCCGTGAGCCACCAAGACTAAATATCTAGGTGTCACCCTCGACAGTGGGCTCAATTTCAAGGCACATGTGCGTATAGTTCGGAACAGGGCCATCATAGTCCTAGGTCGCTTGCATCCGTTGCTATACTCGGTAAGCAAAATATCCATGAGACTTACACTATACATGACATGTGTCCATCCGATCATGACATATAGCTGCGCCACATTCGAGCATATGCCCAAATGTAACTTCAGAACGTTAGAAGTAATTCAGTCTATATTCCTACGACACTTAGTCCATACTCTTGGGCTCGTTGGGAAGCTAGATCTCCATAGAGATATGGAACTTCCTTCGATCGAATTGTATGTTAACTTTCTTTCCAGATCATACTTTGACACCTTGTCGAATCACGCGAACCCGTTGCTAATAGCAGCCGCGGCTTATACCCCAGTTCCCGACGCCCCCCGCAAAAAACCCCGGCTGCGAAACATTTTCCACCAACTCCGATGATAAATTCGAGAATGCAAACGCGTACTACACCACCGTTCATCAAAATCAAGCGTGCTCGTGCCCACGCCCGCGGAACCACCGTTCCCTCCGCGTCAATCTCGTTCCCGCACACCTCCCTACTCCTTCGCATGCGACAGGTCAAACCTAGGTCCGTTCCCTCGGTATGGAGCCCTTGAGTCAGGTACCCGCTCGCGCGATACAAGTGACACTGCACTTGCAATCACTAGCTACACACATACATCATTACACACTGTGTTCATACATACGTGCACACCCCATAGGCACTAGGTTCTGTGAGGGAGACAAAAATTGACAGATCACTAAATACATATACACAAATGTTTCCTTCCTTCCTCCCAGGAGGCAGGAGCATGTATATATGTAGGTATATGTTAGTTAGCTCTAATTCTAAGGATAGGGAATTAGTTAGATCGCGACTTTTTCGCATTATCGGCAACAACCTAAGCCGAGGTCCCGCCACTTTGGCACCCTTGAGCATGTTGTCTTGCTTTCGCTACTAAGTGCCCTAAGCGCTCGCACCTAAGCCACAGTGAAGCTGTAAAAGCCGACTGAGGCTCCAGAGCCCTTATAGCTAACAGAATAGTCAATTAAAAAAAAATCCCAATTGTATGATTTTGAAACTGTGGGGTGCAGACATTGCATGACGTTTCCTTTAAAGATTGACACAATTGAATACTAATATAAAAATTGTTAGCTACCTATTCGTGTTCTGACAAGCTCTATCTGCATTTTTCTCAAATCTGTGAATGATGTTGAAATATTTAACTTTCATTACATTTATGCCGTATTGAAACATATTCTCGAGGTGTTAAATCATTTTTCTCACTAATAAAATAAAAACAAATAATTATAATAAAAAAATTACAATTCCAGAAATAAGTGCCACAACGAGAAACGACGGAGGGAACTTGAAAACGAAACTATCAATCAGCTTGAGGAGCTACTTGGAGCTTGTCTGGCTGATGTAAAGCAGCCAGACAAAAACGGCATCGTCCGCGAGACCACTCGTCAGATCCACGAGATTCTCAAGCGACAGCGTGGTTGTATTGGCGAATGCCCCATTTTCGCTACTCATTGTCTCTCGCCCGTGCAAGCCGGTGAGATTAGCTCCTCACAGCAGCAACCGACAAGTAGTGACTTTTATATTTCGGATTTGTCCAATCTTATCGAGGTATACCATACCATAATATTATATAATACATAGTAAACCAAAGTACACACTAAACATATCGCGATATCTAATACCGACCAAACCAAGGCGACGAACAAGAATCACAAAAAAAAATGTTTGACACCAAAATATGTACAATGTTAAAGAAAATATAACAAGCAAAATATGTATATACTAGCTGTGCCCCACGGTTTCACCCGTGTTAATTTTATACGACAAACATCGTCAACGCACCCGTGTAGGCAATTGTTTATACTTTGTGTGAAACTATCGACATTTTCATGAGGAGTAAATTAATTTTTCAAATTGTAATATATAGCCTATGTTATTCGCTGATACTGTAGCTTTATATTGGTGAAAGAATTTTTAAAATCGGTCCAGTAGTTCTTGAGTTTATCAATTATAAACAAAAAAAAAAACCAACAAAAAATCAAATCATTCCTCTTTATAAAATTGGTATAGATTCGTTACTTTCGTTAAGATAATATTCATCTTAAAATTTACCACCACTATGGTGATGTTATAAGATGTCAAAGCCGAATTTAAAACTGATTTACGACTCCACTTTTTTGATAGCGTGTTTTGTTTTTGTTATTTAATAGATGATGAAGGAAATATTGATATTGAAATATCAATTGTAGAAAAACGTAATCGTGTGGATAAAATATTACACTTACACTATGTACTTTCACTTAATTTATATTAGAGATGAAACGGATATCCGGCCTATCCGGTCAATTGTTACTATCAGACTGGATACCGAATATGAAAAAAAAGCTACTATTTCTCATTAAAACAAGACAAAACATGCCACAATAGATTATAAACACCAATTGCATGCTTTGCAAAAGCATCGTAAATAATCGTCATAATTAAATTTTGTATGTAACGTTTTCAGTTTTGTAATTAATTGAATTATATCATTGTGTAGATAATTAAATGGTGTCACTAAGTTAAAGTAATACATTCTCTTCCCATTCAACATGATATTGTTGCTCGTATTTTCTTTTTATTTTACAACGTCAAAAAAATGAGTTACTGTTGATAAAATATCGATTGTTTTGAATATATACGTGTGTCAGGACCACGGAGCCACCTACAGTAAAAAAATCCATCACGGGACGCCTGCCAGATGTGAAACATCGAAATTATTTTGTATAAGATAAATGCATAAAAGAAAATATTACGACAGGAATCAGATATGGAATTATGAAAAGATAAAGAATTACAAATTTGTTCCATAAAATAATGACTGTATATTAAAAAAAAATATTCATTTTTATTAAATACAAAATATATCAATATAAACATTTATTTGAAATCGCGACAGCACAATTCTTTTCATAATTCGTAGTACATATATTCTATAATATGGCGTGGCGATGTGTCATTACGGCCTGTATCGCCACGCCAACAATCAGGTTTACCCTAGTCTATAGATGTTTCGTTTCACATCAAAATAAGTATATTCGCGCAAATATTTGTTGCAATCACAAAATGTAACCCCTATTATGTACTTTTCTTGGGAAATAAACTATCGCTAGTTTAATCCCCAACTATCGAAGTTTAATGAACACTACAATGAGACACGTCTGTTTCGAAGAAAGTTAATTTCAGAATGAAAGCCATAGTTCCCGAAGGTTTTATTCAATAACAGAAATCACAGTTCGATTGATTTATATTCTTGAAAGTTCAAATCTTAGGATCTATTTTCCTTTATAATATGCATTCAATGAACCACAGTTTACTTTAAATCCCCGATCTGAATGTTGACTATAAAAGTATTGCCAATTTATAATTAGTTTACCTATACCGACCTACCGACTTATACTAAAATCTACTAAATTCAACTTAATCATTTTGATCTACTAAAACAATCTGATTACCCTAAATTTGCGAATGCGCCCGAATCTTTCCAACCTCGTTAACTCAAATCAAACTCGTCACAACATGTAACGCGAGAAAGGGCCGAATATTCGGCCATTTAGACTAGAAGCTTGCCGAATATCCTGTATGCGGGCGAAACTACTATCCGTTTCATCTCTAATTTATGTCAAATATTTATTAATATTTTTGAGAATACATATTCCAAGAAATTTATTTTATTGTTCCGCGAAATCTACTTGAAAGTTGCAAAATGTTCTAATAATTATAATAGTCTAAGATCCGGCTGCGAGATTACTACGTTCAACAAGTTTTCAATCAAAATCTAATCTTTTAGTTTAGAGTATTATAAAATCGTTTCTACTACTGTTTGTGCCATTGGTTGAGATGACTGGCTATCGACGCAAGCGCAATGCTTTAAAAATTTGTACAATTAGCAATCGCTATCCTCGTCTGACGAGCGATGTATCACGTTAACTCTCTTTCACTGTAATCTATCTTTAATGGCTAGCAACCCCTATTTGCGGCAACTTTTGCAGAGACATTACATCATACACAGAAAAAATAACTTTAATCGATGTTTATAAATCTGTAGTTTCTTCCTGTATAGTTAATTTTTTCTCCAAAATTTCCGATAAGCATTAATATATGACCGAAACTGATAACGAATATGCCATTAACAACATTTTTTTTTGTCTGTCTATTTGTATGTCTGGATTTAACTCAAAAACGGTTTGACCGATTCTTATGAAATTTTGTATACGGAAAGTATGAGTCATTCCATGAACTGAAGCTATGAGGATTTTTTTAAACTCTTTTAGGAAATAACAATTTCCAAAAATTTAAAATGTCACTAATTGTTAACGAATTTCGATGACATTTTGTACACGAGAAGTTATAAGTAATTACATGATTGTCAATATTACTTCTAGAAAATGTAAAAAAAGAAGTACAGAAAGTTACATTTTTATCAATTCTCAACCAATTGTGATAAATTATACGGGGGATTACTAAGCATACGTAATACCATAATTGAGAGCCTATAAGAACTGTTAATAATACATTAATTAGAAACCGTAGAATAGAATAATATTTTTCAACCGATTTTGGTGAAAATTGTACACGGGATGTAAATTTTAGCTATTGCGTAGTAACAAACGAGTGTGGAGCCGCGGGCACACCGCTCGTTTAATATATATTCAGTTAGAGTTCAAATTGCATCTGTCATTTAGATTAAATACAGTGCTGTTTTTAGTTAGATCATATCTAGTGTGTATTGCGAATTTCATAATGTAAAAAAACATAGTATAACATAGTAATATACCTTGTAGTAGTAGTACCTGTGCGAAGAGGTTGCGGCCAAGTGTGCAATACAAACCAAAATCTTCCAAGTTATTTACATAGTTATATTGTTGTGAAGTGGTTTATAATATTTTATTTTCAAAACAAGCAAATTCAATTTTTTGTAAAAAATTAATTAATATTATTTTAATTAAAAAATACTAGTGGCCACATTTTGATAAGTACCTTGGCAAAAATATTAGATTATGACTAGCTGTGCCCGTGGCTTCGCTCACGTGGACTACAGAATGCCCGCGCGAATCTTGCTCCCCGCTACCGGCTATTTTAAAGACAAAAATTCTTATTCTGGGTGTTCCTTAGAAGGTAGATGTATACTCGCCCGGACTTTTTTGTAGGTCTTTTTAATGCCTATGATTATGTAGTACATTAATTTGCTATATCTATTATGGTTTACTCAGCATAAGCCATTTAAGCACCCGAATTGATTCAGCATGACCAGTTTTTTTTTTATTTGTGTGGAACCCTAATTCTTTTTTCTAAAATTAAAGTAGCTTAAGTTACTCCCTATAAATTTAGCTATCTACCAGTGAAAACCCGTCAAAATCGGTCCAACCGTTTCGGAGATTACCCGGAACAAACAGACACACAGACAAAAAATTTAAAAATGGGTTTTTGTTATAGGTATCGTATATACTTTCATATGAATTTAGTAAAAAAACTGTTATTTTGACATTACAAACAGACACTTTAATTTTATTAATTGTATAGATTAAAAACTTGATGTACCTATTAATCTCTCAGCCGGATTTCGTACATAGTTATGCGTAACGGAAGAGCACATAATCCTACCAATATTAAATAATATTTACAATTGTAATTATTCTTATTCACATTGACTATGACTATGCACCACATATCAGTATAACAAGGGAGATATGCCATGAAAAAATAGTTGTTCGTGTTCACTTTTTGTCCTTGGCACAGTGAAGCTCCACCCTCTTACTACACTGACACAAACTCAAAAAGTAATACGCATATTTCTCATGCACACTAAGAAATTTGCAGCAACGCAAATAAACTAACTAATAGTACACATACAAATAGAAGGCGGCGCATCAGCCTGTAGCGACAGATTGTTAATAAACACATGTATACAACTAGTGGTGAAAAGTGGTAAACGATATAAAAATGGATAAATATTATCTGCTCTATTTTCTAAAGGTTTCATTTACGGTGAAATAAAATATCTTTTATAAAAATATTTTATTACAAATTCGACTAAATGAACAATAGGTATGCAATAACTTTTTTTTTGTTTAGGTAAGTATATTGTTTTATTGGCCAGTAAAATACAAATATTGATTTAACAGTTGGTGTTTATACAGTTAAGGTGTTGCGTTTTGCGTTAAATAATGTAGTCTTAAATCAATATATCTCTCCATCAGGGCTTTTAAACGCATTGTTAAATACAGTGTAAACTCTTTATAACGATACTCAAGGGATTGAGCATTTTTTGTCGTTATAGAGAGTTATCGTTATATGGAGTGGAGTTTTAATATGTGGGTTTTAACGCAAACCAACCAAGTTGGGCTCACTTCAACGTTATAGGGAGTTTATCGTTATAAAGGATAACGTTATAAAGAGTTTACACTGTAGTTCTTCATACGCGATTGGTTGAACTAATGAAAATAAATTTTATCAGAAAGATTCATACCAATAAAATGCGGCATGAATATTACTATGATTTTATCTAGAAATAATATTCAAATAATTGTATAATGATAATTCGGACTAGTTGTGGACTGTGGACATAGAAAAAATATCGACAGCTACACGTATCACATCACGTCTATATTTCATGGACGAATCTATTGTCTTATCGTTACGACCGCTGACATTCATCTATTGCGCCGTTAGTTCAACTTATTCATTAATCGATTTTTACTAAGACAGCAATGGTTTCTGTTTGTATTGAAAAAAAATGGCTTGATAATTGATTACGTTTTAACAAACATTAAATGATGTTTTGCTGATTTTTATAGTAAAAACAATATTTTTTTAGTATTTACGTGTGGAATGAGATGACATCTTTAAGGTAATTAACATTACAACCGGTATTTTTACGAACAAACACTGAACAACGTGGTATTTTGCCTTAAATCAACAGATGTGTGCTCGTTCGACCACAAACAAAAATCAGCATCAAGCCAAATTTAGGCCAGATGAGATCGCACTCAACACGCCCCTGAACCATATCTCCCTTGTTTTACTGATCTGTGTTACGCACATTACTTAGCACCGAGTATTACCACTGCTGAACATAGGTCTCCCCCAAAGATCGCCACTCCCACAATTAAGACGAACCTAACAACACCTCATATGCTAAAATCCATCAAGCCGTTTTAGGCTACAGAACGTGCCAAAGAAATATACAATTAGGTCCTTACTAATGAAATCGGGGTTTTATTGAACTGGCACTCGGATCTCAAATATCTGGTTTGGTTAGGAATTCCAAATTCAAATTTAGGCTTGTGTATTTGCGTGTTTTGAATTTAGTGATTCATTTGTTTTCGCAACATTTGATTTTCTTTTGACATCGTTCTTTTTTAACAAAATGGAAAATTTAAAATATCACGTTATTTACGAATATGAGTTCCGCCGTGGCATCAGTATTGCAGCAACAGCTCGAAAGATTAATGATGTGTACGGGGAAACTATTGTAAAATAAAGCAAGGTTTGATTTTGGTTCCAACGTTTTCGTTTTGGAAATTTTGACCTACGAAACAAACCCCGTGGACAGCCGAAGACCCTAGTTGATAATTAGTAATTAAAGGTAATCGTGGAAGCGGATTCATCGAAAACCACGTCAGAGTTAACGGCAGGCTTCGGTGTGAATGATAAAAACAATTTTAATTCTCCTGAAAGAAATTGAAAACTGCCTCGTTAACCTAGTGGTCGTAAGCGCGACTGCTATGAGCGAGGTCCTGGATTTTTGAATCCCAGGTCGAGCAAAGTGTTATTGGGTTGTTCCTATGAAATTCTCAGTAGCAGCTCGGAGTTTGGTTTCGTGCCCGATGAATGGCAATAGGCTCGCCCCCTATTACATGAACCCTAAAAACATACTCGGCGAACTGTGGGTGTACAAATGTACACCTCTGCATAACCCTTCGGGGAATACAGGCGTGATGGTATGCTATGTGTGAAACAAATTGGAAAAGTGAAAAAGCTCGAGAAATGGGTATCACATGAATTGACTGAAACACACCTACATACACGCATTGAGTGCTGCGTTACATTACTTAACCGTCACAATAACGAGGGTATTTTGAATCGTATTGTTACTTGTGACGAAAAATGGATCCTTTACGACAATCGGAAACGCTCATCACGGTGGTAGAATCCAGGAGAACCGGCCAAATCCTGTCCCAAGCCATGGTTGACTCAGAAAAAGGTACTGGTGAGTGTTTGGTAGACCACTGCAGACTACGGCTTCTTAAGATCTGGCCAGATGATTACTGCAGATCTGTATTGTCAACAATTGCAAACCATGATGGAAAAGCTAGCCGTTAAACAATCGAGTCTGGTCAATCTCTCTAGCCCACTGCTGCTTCAGTACAATGCTAAACCCCATACTTCACGACAGACGGTCGCTAAATTAGAGGAAATGCGGTTTGAATGTTTCCGAAGCCCACCATACCATACTCCCCCCATATAGACAATCATATACTGTCATAGTAGAGATGCCGAAAGATTTTTTAAAGAGCTATTTATTTCAAATCTATAGTTCTAAATTTTTAAATCTATACAATTAATGAAATCGAAGTTTCTTTTTGTAACGTCAAAATAACAGATTTTTACTAAATACATGTGAAAGTATATACGATACCTTTAACAAAAAAACAATTTTTAAATATTTTGTCTGTATGTCTGTTTGTTCCGGGTAATCTCCGCAACGGTCGAACCGATTTTGACGGAACTTTCACCGGTAGTTAGTTTATGTTATAAAGAGTAACTTAGGCTACTTTTATTTTAGAAAAAGGGTGCGCACAAATAAAAAAACTGGTCATGGTGAATCATTTCGGGCGCTGTAATGGCTTACGCTGATATTAAGCCATAAGAGATATATCAAATCAATGTACTACATAATTGTAGGCATTAAAAAGACCTACAAAAAAGTCAGCGAGAGTATATATTTATCTTCTAAGGAATAGTTAAGAGCATTTTTGTCTTTAAAATATCGGAGCGGGGAAGCAAGATTGGTGCGTGTGCCCGATCGATGGCATTCTTTACTCCTTAATAACATCAGCTATGTATCTGCGAGTGAAAGTCCCGTCAAAATCGGTCCAACCGTTTTGCAGATTACCCGAAAACAAAAATTTTCAAAATTGTTTTTTTAAAAGTGCTGTATATACTTTCGTATGTATGCCTTTAGTTAAAAAGCTTTTGTTTTAAAATTACAAACAGACACTTTAATTTTGTTTACTTGTTGGAATAAAAAAGAAGGTGTCAGGATGACATTTACACGAATTGAGAACTGGACACCATTCGCTAAGAAGAACGAGTGCGAAACACATGATCAAATGTCCTTGCCTTAGCTGTTATTAGAATCTTAAATCATTTTTTTTTATATGCGATTATGCACAGTCAATCGTAGATTAATTACTTGACGATAACATGCAAGAAAGAGATTTTACAACGTGTATTTGCTTTTATTTTTGAAAGTGTTTTGTAGTAATATTTCTTTAGGAGCGTTTTGAATATATTATACTATTAAAAATAGTTTCACTTCAAGCATGTGCAAATAGTACACACACAATATTTTTTTGTAGAATCTCTTGGTTTGAGTCATTCACCATATTTACGGTGTCCACGATCACTGGATTATAATAATATACATCGATATCCAATATGAATAACATCGTAATCGTTGTTACCGTTTAAAAAAGTAATCACCTTCATGATTATTTTTTCGCATCATGTTTCAAATGTTAATTGGATGATACCTATTTTTAAAGCACACAATATTTTTGAATTGACCTAATTTAATTATTAATTAAGGGCCGATTTTTCACTCGTCTGATAACTATTTGAGGAGTAATTTTGCTCAATTATTCCTCAAATAAAAATATCTGTAGATCGAAAAATCGGCCCTAAAATAGTATTAATAAAATATATATATTTCTGTGACAGTTTTAGTCAAGTAAAAAGGGACTTATTATTCGTACAGATAAGGTGTAAAAAGTTTTTTTTTCTGCATTTGCTTACTATACATTTGTATTATATTGTAATTAAAATTACGACGTTATTCATATGTATCCATATAAATTGTTATATCTATTCATAATTTGACAATACACTGTTATTTCTAGGGACTGAAGCATTACACCAGTAATCTCGGATTGGTTTTATTGGAATTAAATTTGAAGGGTGAAATCGAATGTATATCTGATAATATCAAAGAATTTATATTATTGGACAGAACCGAGTTATACAAGGAATCAATTTATTCCATTTTGCACAAGGAAGATCATGCAAAATTGAGACCATTATTGAGAAATATACAGAACTTTGGTTGGGGATCAGGCGATCTAGATAAAGTCCACGTAATTCAGGTCCAACTAATTGTAAAAAAATCAGATGGAAACAATTGCACTGGGTAAGTATTTTAGATTATAGAGATTACAACAAATATTATAAGTGTATCTTAGTTTTATCTTATTAAAAATGATATATATTTAATATCATATATATTTGGTTTCTCAGAAACGGCTCCAACTATTTCGATGAAACCTTGCATTAAGATAATATTTTACATTCCAAGTTTACCCAGATAGGTTTTTTTTTTCTTTTTTTGTTTATAAGACACCGAGCACAGCATGGTCGCCCAGATATTTTTATTTAGTTGGGACATTATGCAGAGTACAAAACGATACGAAATTAGGTCTTTTTTAACTCCCGACACAAAAAGAAGTATGTTATTAGGTAGTGTAACGTGTTTATCTGTGTGTCTGTCTGTGCCATCGTATCTCACAAACAGCTGAACTGATATTGATTTAGTTTTTTTTTGTTTGAAAGGAGTCTTAGTCAAGAGTGCTCTTAGCTATAAATCAAGAAAACCCTGTTCAGCCGTTTGAAAATTATCAGCTCTTTTGTAGTTGATAAATAGATGTGAGCATTTTCCACAGGTCTGATTGACTCGAAATGAGGTATTCTGTTACTTCAGTGATATTAGAAAAACTTTGACCTGATGCTGCAGCGTCAGCGTCATCTGGAATCCGTAGGATACCTAATTTGTCATCAACATACAACAGAGTTAGGTTTACGAGTAGTATTTGGGCACATTGGAATGGTCTTAATGAACACATATTATGTACATACCCAATTATCAAAATCAAATTTCCAAAATCAAGCACCACAATTTTTAGAATATCTAATCAATTTAAAAACTATATATATTTTGAGAAGTGTTACCCTACTGTTTACTTACTGATTTGATTACATATGTAGGTTAGATCATAAAATAAGTATGGGGCGTCAGAAGACCAGTTACCTAATTACCGCAAAACCAAAAGTCATGTTTTTTAGTTACGTTTTGCAAACACTAAGAGACATAGTTATGCTATGGTTTAAATGGGGAAATTATAGAAAATCCAAGATGGCTGCCGCGAGGCAAAAGCTACTAAAGTTAATTTAGGTAAAGTAGGTATTTAAAGTTATAGTGTAAAACACAAAAATTAATAATAATTACAACTTCGTTAATATTATGATATGGCCACACTAGCTGTTTTTGTAGCTCGCTTTTGTAATTTTTGGTAAAATAATTAATTAAATAGAATATTACGTATTCGTAATTATATTATTAGATCATATTGCGTAAATTAACTAATGAGGTTCTCATTTTAATTTCAAGTTTTATTTGTACAAATCATCTATCTTAATAAATCTTTAGTTCTGTTTCTACAGTTAAGCTTTCATCCAAATTTCCCGATAGGCATATTTTAGAGACGATACTGATTACAAATATAAAACCTAAATTTTTTTTCTCTGCGCTTATCTGTTTGTATGTCCGGATTTAATTCATAAATGGCTTGACCGATCCTTATGAAATTTTGTACACGGGATGCTTATATCGTTAGTCAATTCATACAAGAATATGGTAATGGTAATGGGTATTAGAAAAATCAATATTACTTTTAGAAATCGTAAATAAAATATTTCCAAAAAAAAAATATTTTCGTTAATTCTTGACAGATTTTGATGAAGTTTTGTACACTGGATGTATAAGTAATTCCATGAATGATAAGTTATGAGAATTATCAATAACACTTTTAGGAACAGTAAAAAAACAATTTCCAAAAATTCTAAATTTAATTAATTCTAAACCGATTTTGTTTAAATTTTGTACACGGGAAGTGTAAGTAGTTATATAATTGATGGGCTATAAGAATTGTCAATATTACTTCTAGAAAACAAAAAAAAAAAGTTAAAAAAAATTAAATTTTCATTAATTCTCAACCGATTTTGAGTAAATTTTGTAGACGGGAAGCGTCCATCATACTATAATTGAGAAGTTATAAGAATCGGTAATAAAAATAAATTAGAAATCGTAAATTAGAATAAAAATTATCAACGAATTTTCATGAAAATTGTACACGTAAATACATACGATTCCTCCTCAATTTATATGGCATACGAATTGACACGATATGAGTAAAAATAAAATTTCGAACTGTAAACAACTACTGCATAGTAACAAACACCGCTGCTAGTTATTCTATAAAATACTAAATTGCAATAATAAAACATTTCCTGTTGAATACGTTTACACTACTGGAGTGCTATATCTAAACACTGATGTAGTACGTGTTTTTCAACAATTATTACAATATATAAGGTTGTTTTGCACACATAGCTAAAAACAGATCTCAGACTAGATTTTCCGCTTGCTCCAATCTCATTCTAAAATAATTGGAGAGAACGTACTTAAAGTAACAATTCAGTAAAAATATTATTGATTGATGAGCTATTTTTGGATTTTACAAAGAAACAGCAAGTCAAAAAGTTATGCATAATCTGTTAAAAAGTTTTTTAACTGATATTATAGATGGGCTATCACGTAGTAACGAATTTCGTCTTCCTGGAAATATTTGGAAAGTGGTAAAAAAGAAAAACTATACTAAACCAACGCCAAAAGACCAATTAAAACCCTTAGGCGCCACCTCCACGAACCAGTTTATCACGATGATTTATCGTTATGCCACTCGCTACAAAACGATTGGACACGCGGCAATCAGTTGGGACTCGCAACGAGTCGTTGCGGTCACGAGCCGAACCGTCACGAGTCGCAACGATACACAAGCGGAAGAATTATCGTCTCGAGGAAATGATCCGATGATTGCAGGACGGCCTCGTAGCGATACACTCACTCGTAGAGGTGGCGCCGTAGAAAACAAAAATAGCTGATGTTCCGTAATTCATCATGAGTTCTGCCTGGAGGAATCTCAAGAGGGTTATGTGAGATTCCTACTCACTTAACCCCACGGTGTACTGTCTGTTGTCTTATTGGAGCGATGCTATATCTCGCGAGCATGCACCGCGTCCCTCCGGCGTGCGGCAGGCGGCAAAACTTACTCCCAGTTCACCGAACCAGTACCACGTAATGGGAAGATGGGCAATTGACCCTTGATGATGCGTAGTTTTTTTGCCAATATTCAGCTTGAAACTGACTCGGATTCGCCTCTACTATGCCCGATAAACAGACCAATACAATATTTTCTCGTTGTTAAAAATTTATGTAATATTATTTTAGGAATGTTTTTGCGCTTCTGCAAGCTTAAATATTTTCTATTTAGTACTTTTACTAATAGGTACATATGAAATTGGCGTTTTTTATGGAAAAAGTAAAACAAAAACAATAAAACATTTCATAAATCGAAGTATTGTACCATTATAATCTATGCATTTTTGCCATTTTATAGGTAGTTCATTGATTCCATTGCTGAAAAAATTGTGGGAGTAAGAATCCATAAAATCTTTGAAGATGGTTTGGACAGCCTCTTCAGAGTTGAATTTTTTTCCTTGTAAGAAATTGCCCAAATTCCGAAAAAAGCGGTATTCTGTTGGAGCAAGGTCCGGCGATTATGCTGGGTGTTGAATACATTCTACCGCAGTTCCCCTAATTTGGCGACCGTCTGTCGTGAAGTATGGGGTCTAGCGTTGTCCTGAAGCAGCAGTGGGTTTGAGAGATTGACCCGTCTCGGTTGTTTAACGGCTAGCTTTTCCATCATGGTTTGCTATTGTTGACAATACAGATCTGCAGTTATCATCTAGTCAGATCTTAGGCAGTTGTAGTGTATGACACCAGCACCGGATTACCAAACACTCACCAGTACCCTTTTCTGAGTCAACTCTCGCTCGGGACAGGATTTGTCCGGTTTTCCTGGTTCAGCAACGATGATAAGCATTTCCGATTGTCGCAGAGGATCTATTTTTCGTCACAAGTAACCCCTTTCGAGGGTTCAGGGATTAGCATTTATGCGCATTGGAAGACTTCTCATCCGAACCCTCGATGGATTGTTATATGACACAATGGCCTGCGGTTCGCAGGGCTGACAATTCACTATAATATTTTAAAAAACACAACTGATGGCGTAGACGCTGACGGAAGAAGCTCTACAATTCACCGGCAACAATCACGGGATAAGTGGGAAGGGGTCAAGGTTATGTCCACCGGCTTCTCATACCAATTCGTCTCGTGGCGAGATTACAAGTTTACACAATATAACAACATAACAAACGGCCGCAATAGGGAGAACATATCCATGGCCTAACACAGTTCAAACAAACAATTGTAAGAGGTTTTCTTCAAGTTATCAAACGGAGGTACGCGAAACAAACCGGCGCATTGACTTTCAAGACAATCACGATTGACCCTAATATAGAGAGAATATATCTCGTCCCATAGCCCAACAAACGCGTATTCAATCAACTGACAATAATTAACAAGGAAATGTACAAATTATATCGCGATCCGAACAAAAAATATAAGTTATCAAAACAATTCAAGGCGGCGCAGCACACAAAGGTGACAGTTGACCGATGACAGCGCGGTAAGCGCCAAGTTACGTAGAAAGAGAAAACTAAAAACATGTGTTGCCAGACCGTGGTTCCGTACAAACAGATTCAAAATTCCCTCGTTATTGTGACGGTTGAATAATGTAACGCAGCACTAAATGCGTATTTGTTGGTGTGCTTCAGTCAATTCATGCGGTACCCATTTCTCGAACTTTTTCATTTTTCCAATCTGTTTCAAGTTAATTAATATTGTTTTATCACTTACACCGAAGCCTGCCGCTAACTCTGACGTGGTTTACGATGGCTTCGTCTTCTACGATCACCTTTAATTCTTCATTATCAACTAGGGTCTCCGGCCGTCCACGGGGTTTGTTTCGTAGGCAAAATTTCCAGAACGAAAACGTTGGAACCAAAAACGTACCGTTCTTTTTTTTACTGTAGCTTCCCCATACACTCCATTTAACCTTCGAGCTGTTTCTGCAGCGTTGATGCCACGGTGGAACTCATATTCGTAAATAACGCTATATTTTAAATTTTCCATTTTGTGAAAAGAACAATGTCAAAGAAAAAACAAATGAATCACTAAATTCGATACTCAAGCCTAAATTTGAAATAAATTTGAATTTGGAATTCCTAACCAAACCAGATATTGGAGATCAAAGTGGCCAGTTCAATAAAACGCTAATTTCATATGTAAGGACCTAATATTAAACTAACGATATGAACACCTTTATTTCAAGTACACATCAGATCAGTCAGTACTTAAGTTTTTTTTTAAATGGAATACAGTTACGTGGATGCAGTGATACACGCTGCGCCGGTGCGCGGCTTGTCCTCAGAGGGGGCCGGCTCCGTCATGTGCGTCATCCGGCGCTGCGACGACGCGTCGGCCGCTCTGCTACCCGACGACCGCGGCCCGCCCGCCATCACCGCCAAACAATCTGATCACATCGTATTCAGATTAGATTGCAACTTTACTATATTATGTAAGTTTGCTAGCACTTACATCCCTATATTACTATGAACGTGCAAATAGCATTAGAATCGAATCGAACACTATTCGGTTGTCATTTTTAAAATTCGATTCCAATTTAGAATATTGGATTCGAATTTCGTATAATTTCACCTCGATGCCCAGCGTTCCACAACTGCGTTTCTTAAGGCACTTTCTGCCTCGCACAACCACTCTGTGGAAATAGCTGTCGCCTGAGATCTTTCCGAGCCGTTAGGACCTGGTGACCTTCAAGAAGAGAGGTTATTCAACCCTGAAAGGCCGGCAACGCATCTGCGAGCCCTCGGGTGTTACGGATGTTTGTGAGCGGCGGTGATCACTTTCCATCAGGTGCGCAACCTGCTCGTTTGCCCCCTTTTTAACATAAAAAGAAAAGAAAAAAACAAGGTAATAGTACAAAAATTAGAAATTTCGAAAAACGTGCAAAAAATCGAGTTTAATTAATAACTTACAAACTCGATGACAATAAATCGTATGTACGAATTATTAGGACCCCCCCCCCCCCATATTTCACTGATATATAAAAATAGTATTTGTTTCAGTATTTTAAGCTTTTTGAAATAAGGAAAAACTGTTATGTATATATATTGAACTTTTTTCAGTCTGTGATTTGAGTGGAGTGGAAAATTTCGTAAATTCTCCAAGAACTCTTGTTGGTACTCGTTACTTGGATCTCGTCGAAAGTACCGATCGTGTACGTGTAGCTGCGCATTTAAAAGAAGCCGCGTGTCTACCTGAACCACCTGCCATCAGTGATCCTTTCCGGTTGCGTTTTACTGCCGAGAAGCCGTGGATACTCGTTAGCGCTCGATCGCGCTTGTTTAGGATCCAGTCGACTGACGGTGAATTGAGGTTCATCATGTCAACGCACACTGTAATAAACGAAGAGGATATGGAGCTCCTCGATTCTGACGGTCCCAGGCCACCTGTAGGCGGGCCTTTAATGGCGTCGGTTGCTAACGGAGAATCATCAGCTTCTGATTCACGATATCGTTCTCCTGTGAGTCCAGCTGAACCTCCATTCTTAATCAATGATTTTGAATTTGAGCCATGGGCTTCCACGTTACTCGAGGACATGTCCAGCGAGGATCCTAAAGAAATAAAGGAAGAGGGCGGCGAAGCTCCATCGACACCGCTCACTCCTCGTGCACCTCCCACGCCCACTGAGAGCACACAGAACGCACAGCCTGTGGAAGAATCTAATAGGTTGTGGAAGCTGTTGACAAAGAAACTGCCTGCGGCAACTGAATCAAACAGTGCCACTTCGAACAGTACAGTAAATTCAAACAACCGTATACTGAAAGATCTATTGAAACAAGAAGATGAAGAAGCGACGGGAAGTGAAACATCTGCGCCTCATACACCACATACGCCTCACACGCCACTGACACCCTTAACTCCACACACACCGAGTGCAGCGTTGTCTCCGTTGCACACAGCACAAGCGCACGCGCGTCCTCTATCGCACTCACCACATCCGCCACACTCGTCGCAATCACACACCTCGCTAGTGTCTCATGCGACACACGGGCCTCATACCAACCACGCGGCTACTGTATCACATTCCATGCAGCAGAGTCATCATAACAGCTCTGATGTCCTAAAGAAGGTAAGTTGAAAGAAAACTGCTCTAACTCATCTAAAAATTTCAATCTTTGGCACACATTCCTCAAAAATCTTAATCTGTTTTAGATATTAAATGATAAATCAGATGAGGAATTGGATTTGGATAACAGAAGAAACTCTGGCGATGGTAGTCGAAGTGCATCTCAACCTAGCGCTTTACTCACACAATTACTCTCTGGTAGTAACGGCTCTGCAGGCACTGGCCGTTCGCAAGAAGGCAATGAAACCTACCTCGAGAGGATCGCCGGTGTGAAACGTAAATTCGAAGAGGCTATAATGATGGCTGGCAATATTAAAAAACCCACACCTGATAATCAACAGGTAATTAAAAATACAATTTCTAACCAATGTCTTATTGATTGATAATTGGAAAAACTAGAAATCTGTCATTTGTAAAACACCTCGAAATTGTCTATCTCTAAGTTTGGTTTTGTTTTGCAATGTTGTTAATATGCCTCTTAAAATCCACATTACAAAATAATGCATTAAATTATTATAGCAGGTGACGTCTAGTGCTGTTTCTGCTATTTCTTCAACTCCTTCATCGATTGCGTCGGGTACAATAACTACGGGAGCTAGCATGAGTCCACTTTGCCAGAAAAATCAGATTCTTGTGGCGTTGCTGGCGAGAGAGCGAACAGCCCCACCAGCCCCGTTACCTGTACCTAGCACCAATATGCGTGCGTATGGAGCCGGTTCACGACCACGTGCGCCTCCGCCGCAGCACCCTCAACATCAGCAACATCCGCAACACCAACAACATCAACAACACCAACAACACCAGCAGCATGCACAACACCAGCAGCATCCGCAACATCCGCAACACCAGCAACACGTACCGCACGCGCAACATGTATCTCATGCGCCGCAACAGAGACAGCACTCGACTCTCTCTAATATACTTGCTGGCACAAATCAGTAAGTACCAATTGTATCTTACAGTATGCTGTATTTGTATTAATATTGTATTATCTCTTATAACGTAGACTTTACGGCGCGGGCTTATGCAGCAAATGTTAAAGTTTAAAACAAAAACACACTGATTAAAGTGTTCAATTACTAATACATTTTGGAGAATATGGTTTTTTAGATCAAGAAGTAAACGGTTTTATACATTATATTATAATTTATATATTCATCCTAAGAATGCTTGCATGACGCATGCCAAATGTTTATTTTCGAGATGTAGCATGACTTACACTGGAAGTTGATTTTGCAATTATCTATAATTTTTTAGAGCTAAATATAAAAACTATAACAACAATTAAGATCGCAATCCGGAACACTTGAAATTATTGAATGCCTGGCGCCAAACGACAAGATTAATTCGTCGTTGCGTGTTGCTGATGTCAAAATGTAGGAAATACGTAAATATAAATATTTTTATTCGAAATTAATAATAAACTAATAATAAATTAAATGTACATTGGCGTTTACATTTCGATTCGTACGATTAATAAGATTGTCGTTCCATTGATTTTATTATTTTGGACTACTCTAGTTTAAAGTACCATTGAAAGTAGCTCCGGCACGTAGTAATAAAAATAATACGAAAATTCACAAAAATCATTGTATAGAGGAAGTTATTTAGTACTTTATCGTGCAAAATATTTTTATAACGTTTATCGGTGTTATAATTTTTTTTTAAAGGTAATTGTTAGTCGAAATTAGGGTTGCTACTTTTTTTTTTCAAAATAAAGTGCAATTTTTTTTTCTTTATTATTATTTTTAAAAACATTTTTATTGCTTTTTGCAAGTTTTATCAAATTATTAACATTCCTAAACAATTGTACAGCATCTTTACAGTCATTTAGCTCTTTATCAGATTCAGAGAGGTTTTGATCCGTCTTACTATCAAAATTACGTTTTGTAGGTGCACATAGAGTACTTTGTTTACTGAAGTTATCCTTGTCCGTAATTTACTATTACATAAATCTACAAAAACCGATAAATCGTATTCGTATTGCACTCAAACCGCTTCACACGAAACAAACAAAAAAGAAGTTTTGACTATGACATTGATAATGTTGAAATTTGGGGTGAAGTTACGTTCAAGTGGTGCTGGCGACCTATCGTTTCGGCACCAATCGATAACATTCCGTTTTACTCAAAAATCTTACGACGAAACATTTTTGAATCCTAGAGAAATCAAATGATACGAAATAAAGTATTTTCGCGAACTTTATTTTTCTCATAAAGTATAGAGTACAATTACTAGAAATAACGTAAAATACTTTATAATATAAAGTACGGGTGGCAACCCTAGTCGAAATGCATGTTTTTAGGTTATGTCATAATTTGCACGACGTAACAATTTACGTTCTGTGGATATGTCATGCAAGTCTTCGTATGATGAACAAGGTATAGTTTTTTTTCACTGTAAGCCTTCAAACGACAATTTGTAAAAACACTGAAAAGCAATACTGGACAATTAACAGTCGAGTGAGCAACGTGAACGGTGGTACGAGTGCAACGACGGTGACGAGCGCGGAATGCTCGCCGGCGAGCATACAGACCGGGCAGCCAGGGCAAGGGACGCAAGGCGCAGGGAGTGGAGCGACGGTTCACAGTCACCTACAGATGGTACTACAAGGCGGCGGACTACAGGGCGGCGCGCGTTCTTACCCGCCGCCACAAGCACCCTCCCCGATACATTATGCAAATACGGCAGCGCACCATGTATATAACAACCAGCCACCGTAAGTCACCAAATTCTTTTGTCTCAATACATAGTGGGTACTATCAAGCAAACTTCACCCGGTTAAGTTATATAAAATAAATATTCCATTACCTTTGTCCATTGCTAGTCAATATTGATATGATTTTTGTTGTAGTGCCTGTCCCACTATTCGAGGTTACCAGTTATGTTCTTATAACGACTACATATCACGATTCAGATGAGGATGATTCACAAACTAGAAAATTTAATACATGTAATTTACCGTATGGTTTCTACTATTATTGGACATCTTTCAAGATTGCTTACTCAGACCTCTATAAAGCCTCTGATTTCTCTTTAAGTTACTTTATGTTTCGTTTTGCGATAACCTTCATTAGTTGCTCAGAAAGGAGCACTGTCGACGCTGACGCTGTCTAGTACGTGCAGTTATTGATTTAATTTCACCAATACTCACTCAATATCACATACATCTATCTATCTACCAATATCCCATATAAAATTCAATAAACAATAAGTCTAAATACATACCCTTTCTAAATATTTTGCATCTTTACAGTAGGTACATAAGATTTTCACGTCTTGTTTGTAGCGTTAAATAAAGCAATTTTTTGTGGACCTAAATCTATGGTATAATCGTCAATAACTTTATAAGATGTTAACATTGTTATTGTCAAATAGTGTATTTATTTACAAATCGAACTCAAACCAAACTATAAATTAATTTTCAATCAATTAAAAATCATTTTGCTTGCGTCAAAGAAGTATATGTTCACATGCGTACGTACAATAAGTAAATGCATGCACTTTTTTGCTAGTATTTTTGACTGAGGGGAAAGTGTCATACACCGGTGACTCTAACCTGAACACTACGTAATATATAACACTATAATAATAATAATAATATATATACTGTGGAATATGTTTAAATTAATATAAATTAAAAATAATACTAATTTAAATTTTTTTTTAAACATATCGTTTGATATCACGATTTCACTGTTATGAATTTAGGAGCAGTAGTAGCACGCGTGCTCAAGGCGGTGGCGGTTCGGCAGATAGTGAGTTGCCAGGCGATCAAACACTATCTGACATCTTAGACGAAGTGATAAACAATATGCCTGACTCCGACAGGCCACCGCAGGATGTTAGTGGTCGTCAGCGTCAGGTTGGTCAGCTTATCTACCTATACTTACCTATTATTATGCTTTTGTGTTCTGTATAGGCAAGTTTGACCACCATTTCACCTGATTTTGTGTCGATATTACACCAACTTTTACACGCCAAGCCTAAAAATGAGATTGCTTGCAAGTACATCTGCCAGGAAACTGAGTGCGTGGTACTCTACGACAAATATTAAATTTCAGCGTCATTTCGTCATGATATTTTCTTGGATCTTGGTTTCTTTTACACAATTAAAAATTATTGTTCAATAATTTGCCTTTCTTAAATAATTGAATTAATAATATGTATTTACAAACATGTAAAGTAAATGAAATCGTATACAAAAAAAATTACGTTAATTTTTAAAGTGAATTATGAATGTCAAGGAAACCAAAAAGATTACCATTCTTTCAGATAGTCATTTAGGCAAACAGTGCCTCAGTAGGTAAATCAACAGTAGTTAGGGCGTTTGTGCTCTTACTTGATAGCAAGTATTACATCAGTAAGTTTAAGGTGGGCTCCAGTAACTTTCACTTTACTTTTCATCGTGACGCTATAAAATATAGCGTTGTATATTTTAAACTATTACATTTAAGCGAAAAGTATTTGGATATATACATTATATTATTTAGAAAATATAGCTTAATAATAATGCATGCAATATTTTAAACACTTTAAATAGGGATTATAAAGTCATGCATTTTTGTTTATTTTTATGTTTATGATGTTTTACAGGGCATGAAAGAAAAAAATGCTGTTATCAATGCTATCAGACAAAGTTTAATGCAGTGTGAAACTGTCACCAAGATCCCTATAGTTTCGAGCCCTGGGACTCCACCGGTATACTCCGTTCAAAGTCCAGTAAGAAAAATTTAATTAATTGTGAAATTTTTAACGTTATGATTATTTTAACATTATTTGTTATGGTGTGATAAATACTATTTTAGTTTAACTTCAGGTTGGTAGGGAAAATTATGTCTCAACTCGTATCTGATTGTTAATTTACCACCATGGAAACGTTATATAGGTGAAATTGGTTCTGTTATCGACACCAAAAATGTTGTGTGAAATAGCTGTTCTATACTTTAATGTCTATACATATTTGATTTTGTAATTTTTTCTCATTTGGATTTACTAACTTTCCAGAAATAAAAATAATACAAGAGATATTTTTATTTTTCTAGTCTCATAACCCATTTTTTCATCCTTATTATAAAAGAAAACATCTCTCTGACTGTCAGTCCCGTAAACCAACCAAACCACTGAACCGATTTACATAATTATTTTTGTAATAAAAAATAACTTTAAAAAAAACTAAATCATAAATCTAACTTCAATATTTACATTGCCAATGACTGCTTTTACGTGTTTAAGAAAATTATAAATATTTTACTTGGGATAGAAAACTTGTAATCAAATTAAATAATCTCGATATTATAATAATCCTTCAAGACTTCCAATTAGGTCTTATTATTTGAGAAATATATATTGGGTAGAAAAAGGTCCTGCAATAAATATTTATATTAAAATAAACCACATAATGTTTAAAAAGTTTGTTTTTTTTTTTGTTTTTTTTTTTTTTTTATTAACAATATCTTAGAATTTACAAGCAAGTGGAGTCGCGGGCACAGCTAGTTATTGTATACAAAATACACTAGTATTTATTAAGCGGTAAGGTTTTTAAGTTATGATAAACATCTAAACGTAAGAGGTAATCTCTGGAACTACTGATTTGATTCTAATAAATCTTGTGCTGGTAGAAAGCTACATTCGTACTGATAGTCAGATTTTATGCTGTAAACATCTTAATAGTCTACGTGAGTGAAGTCGCGGACGAAAAGTTTGTCGCTTCGAACAAGTTTGTTTGTCGAACAAACTTCCAGAAAAAGTTGTGATGGCTCCTACCATAACCTCCTTTAAAAGCAGATTGGACAAGGAAGATATCTCCAAGCTATTTGATACGCACGCATCAGCTAATTAGCTGCTAGTGTGTCTTACCAAATATAATAATAATAATAATATATTTTTGAAGAATTTACCCAAATTTTAACATAGAGAGATTGCATTCAAATAATATTTTTAAAGTGCTATTGTACCTATAGGTATTTCAACTTATTTGTGCAAGCCTCCCTATGAGTGTTTAAAGCGTTTATAGATACAGTCACTTACGGGTGCGTGTCAAAAGATACAGTCAAGCATACAAAACATAATTCTACTTACTGTTTAACTAATTATAGTACGATATTTTTCTGTAGTATTTCCAAACGCATCCTACATCAAGTAATATCCTCCGCAGCCAATCAAGAGTTCACAGTTACGCTCAGATTATCATCATTCAGATGTTTTTCGTTTTCTGTTTTCCTCCATCTTTGTCTCCGTTTAAAGTTACTCTTGTGAAATGTTTTATGCGTTTCTTCTCCTCTTGTTCGTGTGCTAAAGGAGGATACTTAAAACAACAAAAAAAAGTTGAAGGAACAAGTAACAAACTTTTAATGAATAGAATTTTGTTCAAGCTATATAGATAAATTAGCGATGTGTCCGCGGCTCCGCAAGCGTTTGTACTACGCAGAAATTGTTTAAATTATTTAATTTTATTTTTACTTATTTTTATATTGACTATATATTTAATCTATCAATTGAGAAATTACATTACTTCCATGCCATATCTACAAATGCCATTTTTATTAAATCACATTTTAATATTCAACAAATTGTTGTCCCAAATCGTAATATAGTGGCTTATTTAGTAGAGATAGGCATGATATCGTGGACTATTTTTAAATATACTAATATTATTTATAAACATTTTACTTACGTATCGTTAACCATTACGCCAACCCACGCGGGTAAAGCAGTTCGGGAACACTTCCACTTCCGACTTAACAAAGATTAATATTTAAGGCTAGTTTTTTATTTGTTTAAACACTGTAATTTCTGGAACTATCAGTCGGAATTGAAAAAATATTTTTGTATATGATAGCCAGACACACGAGGAATAGTGTGTAGGCTATAGAACATTAGACTACAACTCTGGGTTAACTGTAAATATTGATTTTTGTTAATTAACGTACGTACATACGTAGATACGTAAATAGTATGTTCTGCAAAAATATTGGTCCTTAGTATATCTAAAAAAAAGTACACAATACCATATGTCTATCTCTTATACATAAGCAACAATAAGCTATATTGTGAGAAACAATTGTTAAATTATAAAGTAATCTATGAAAATTGTTTTTAGACATGGCATATTAATAATCCTTACCAACAAAAGTAACTTCATCATAAGACAATTTTATGAAGTTAAATTTTTCTGTTTATAGAATGTTATTTGGACACAGTTTAGGGGATAATGAAAAATAAACAAATTCCGTACGGGTCGAGCTAAATAAAACCGTTTAATTAAAATAATTTCTACTTGCGGGAAGTACAATTATTATAGACTACACGGGTGCGTTGGCGACGCGGTGTTTGTCATAAAAAATGAACATGGGTGAAACCGTGGGGCACAGTTAGTTATAAATATAGCCGCCTCCCGATTGCGGAAAATATATTACCTAGGTAATACCAAATTAGAAAAAAAATGCACAGACAGTTTTTTTAGAACTAACTGTACTGGTAGCCATACGGCCCTGGAGCCTCAGACGGCTTTTGCAGCTTCACCGTGCCTTGGGGGTTACAGATAAATTAATATAGATTGATATGTCAGGTGTCGTGCAACATGGGTGGGGGTGGTGCGCTGTACCAGGGCGCGGGCTCGGCCGGCAGTGCGGCGCGCGCGCATGCACTCGCTGAACAGGAACTGGCGCGACTTTTGCAGCTCCAGCGCTCACAACAAATGCTTGTCTCGCCAGAGGTTACTCTCCCTACCTCTACCTATTAATCCTAAGTCTCATTACCACGGCCGCTTTAAACGCGCTAAACAAGCGTTAGGTTGCCTGGTCACTGATGCGGGGCGTGGCTTCGGAGCTGTGTTACGGACTGTATCTGTCCATTAAAGCTGAGCGGCGGAACTATGTTGTAGACGAGGCAACGAGTCATTCAATGAAGGTGGCGCGCAATGGTTTAGGAAACGCAAAATAGAGAAATAGGTATCGAAAGTCAAAATTTCAATATAATTTTTGATTTAAAGGATAATCGATCATAATTCAAATAATTTTTATTTTTAAATAAATTTCGATATAAAGTCACTAGTATTCGAGAATAAAAGTATGTAGTTTTAAAAAAAACATAACCACGCTATTAAAATACACTAATAATTATAAAACATCTCCTGGCTCCATCACCAGACCCTCGTTAGCAAATTGTTATAGGACTCGTCAAAACAAATCCTATGAGGCTAAACTCCTAAGTTTGCTAGCAGCTACAAGAGTTCCACTGTCCACCTCCTAGCTCCATCATCTGATTAACTCCAAGATACCACATTAAAGTGTTGTCATCCGAACTACATATCATATACATACAAATACTAGTATTCGAGAATAAAAGTATGTAGTTTAAAAAAAAACATAACCACGCTATTAAAATACACTAATAATTATAAAACATCTCCTGGCTCCATCACCAGACCCTCGTTAGCAAATTGTTATAGGACTCGTCAAAACAAATCCTATGAGGCTAAACTCCTAAGTTTGCTAGCAGCCACAAGAGTTCCACTGTCCACCTCCTAGCTCCATCATCTGATTAACTCCAAGACACCACATTAAAGTGATGTCATCCGAACTACATATCATATACATACAAATTTTATTTCGATACGAGTCAAAAGTAGGTTAAAGTTGACTCCTAATATTTGATCACATTGTTTGTTAATTACAAGTGAAGTTATTAAAAGCGTGTTAAAAATCAGAAATTCCTACTTTCGATACCTATGCCCCTGTTTTTCTAATTTTGAACAACTGTGCGGTAGCGGGCTAATTAGTTGTATGGGCTTCGTTTCTCCGCTCCGTTTCCCCACTCCGCATATAAAATGTATGAAATTTGAATATACCTCGCAAACCCATATCCACTGATGTGGAGTTTAGATTTTTATGCAATATATATTAGGTCGACACAGCTCAGCAGCTCCACTCCGCTTCCTCGTTCCACTGCAGTGGATTGGCAGCCTTATCATAGAAAAAATGCCAAGATGCCAAGATGTATCTGTTCAATCGAAGGCGCTTAATTTAAATGAGGTTTACTTTGTTTCTGTTTTTAAACGTACTGTTTAAAAGCATCCGTGCTGACGAGACCTTACACAATTCATCTTATTTCCAATAATTCAGCTATTAAACGCTGCAAAATGTGCTGTAGCTAATATTATACGGTTTATTTCATAGTGTTATATACTAGCTTTTCATAACAAACTCACCTCATTTCAAATAACTGTGTGGTTAAAGATACATATCACCTATAGTGGCAACTAGCTATTTCTAATGCAGGCATCTGAATTGAATTGTGTTTAGTGAAATATTTCGAAATTATGCGTGGTAGATAGTAAGGCGTACTGTAATACGAAATGCTCTACCTAAATGCTAATTTTGCATCATGATATTTATTTTATCCGATAGTCCGGACCTATAGGTTTTGAAGCTAAGTCTTTTATAGCAGTAAACTAGCACGCTATCTCTGAGAAACGTTTTCTTATAATGTTTTTTTATTTAAAAACCTTTATGGTTTTTATTACGTACAGGCTGCAGAGCAACCGCAGACAGATTTGGGCTCTACAATAAACGCATTGGTGTCAGCAACACCCCCCAACGTGGCTCTGACTCGGACAGATTTTCACCATCATTTATATCAAACGAGTAAGTAAAACATTTATACTTCTTGCGTAATTCAATATTGGCAAATTCTTCTTATCAAAGACATTAATAAAAAATTAAATGAACCTTCTGCGCTGTCGACAAAATTAACTCGTCTAGTAGTGATTCCCAATAGTAAACGAAATTTATGTCTTATTTTTGTTGTATGTTTCATGAAATGACAAAAAAAAATGAAGGTAAATAGCAAAAAATGGGGGAGGCCTATGTTCAGCAGTGGACGTCCTGCAGCTGAAATGATGATGATGATGATGAGCAAAAAAGATTACATGAAATTAAGAAAAAAAATAGCATGTTC
This sequence comes from Saturnia japonica, assembly GCA_033032175.1. NCBI lineage: Eukaryota > Metazoa > Arthropoda > Insecta > Lepidoptera > Saturniidae > Saturnia > Saturnia japonica. Next base: position 12,861,623 of record CM065305.1, read on the forward strand.
ACGTGATAGAAGTGAAACTCCTTTTAATAGAACTTAGTTTACGATTAAGATGTGTACGATGTAAGTGCGTGTATTTGAAATAACAAAAATATTATTCATTCTAAAATAAATGCTTAGTATATTCATACTTACATACTTAGATATAAACAACTAGCGGAGAGCCCGCGTCTCCGCGCGCGTTTATAGTTACGCAGTAGTTATTTACATCCCGTAATTTTATTTTTACCCATATTGTTGACAATTCATATGCCGTATCAATTGAGGAATGGCGTATATTCCCCGTGTATAATTTTCATCAAATAATTATTTTTATTTCTTTCTTACCAAAAGCATAAATATGAATATCCCTAATTTGAGACATGACGGTTTATTCATACAAATTTTCATCATATGTGGAATAACACAATTAAATAATTCACTTGTAGCACAGCACAACTGTATAATCCAGATAATTTACATTAGGTATATCGCTTACAATATATACACTCCCGCGAGCCGCGATTGACAGCGCACGTCAAATTTCTATCATAAAATAAAACAGTAATTATGCCGAACTACGTAGTTAAAAAGTTTAAAAACACTTCAGCCAATCTTAAAAAGAATACTGGGCTATCATTTAATAAGTAATTATTAGAAATTCTTCACTTCTTATTAAGTATAACAAAGTCAATAAATCAACAAACCAGATTGACAATCAACAAACTGGTTGGTATGGCAGCCGATGTCATTATACCATTATCGAGCATGCACATTTGGTGTTCCCATATTTTGTTCACAGAAAATTTAATCCCCTATTTTCTACCCTTTAAATTTTATTTTCGCTAAAAAAGTACCCTGTCTTTTCCCAAGGTCCAATCTATCTCTATACCAACATTCATCAAAACTGGTTTAGCGGTTTAGGCGTGAAAACGTAACAGACAGACAGACAGAGTTACTTTCGCATTTATAATATTAGTATGGATTATTGATTAATAAATAAAAAACCTTATCTTTCTGTAATACTTCACTCGTTTTTGTTACTTAATTTCGCACGTGCGTACACATGTTTTGTTTTATTGTTTATTATTTAATTATTTTTCTGTTTTATCTCTTTCTCTCTGGCTAAGTATCAATTTTAGCCCGTTTCCCGTTAGAAACGTTGCTTTGAAAAACATTACCCTAAAGTTTGAACTTGAAAATTTTATTCTAATCATATACAAAGATGTTTCAATTTAGAAATCGATATTTCTTTACTAAGTTACACCTAATGGGTCAAGCCGAATGGAACATATTTACATATGATGACAAACATTTTTATTAAAAAAATGAACGCGAAAAATAAATAATAAATATTAGTGCTTAACGCATCTTATTGGCAATATCATTAGTAAAAACAATTATTCAAAAATATTTAATGGAATTAATTGCAGTAAATATATGTAAGAGAACTGTTTTGAGTACATTTGTTTTCGCCAACAAACTATTTTATCACTTTGGCGATTTTAGACAATAATTAATATATTATGTATTTTGTATATTAGGAAATAAATTTTAAAAAAATACTAAAAGATAATTATGTCGTATTTCTTCAGGTTTAAAAGCTGAATTTCTGATCTGATTGTCTTGTACATTATTAATATTCACTGGGGGCAGATTTTATATGCTTAACCGTTTGGTGCTTTCGTCCATAAAAACTATTTATTTTAAAGATGCATCAAACTTGTAATATATTTCAGAATACAATTTATATTGCAAGTAAAGAAAGTAACTGAGAAAGTTAGTATGCCAAAAACTCTGTTATAATATTTTTATAAATAGTACCATATAAGATTTTCTTATTTTTACGTATAGATCTGAGTACTGGGCAACGAAAGAACTGGGTGAAAATATTACATGTGGCAGAGATGCAAATGTTAAGATGGATGTGCGGAGTGACTAAAATGGATAATATCATCAATGAGTTTATCAGTTTATTACTACTTAAAATAGCACCAGTCACAGCGAAGTTGAGGGGATATAGGATAGTGTGGTATGGGTATGTCATAAAATATGAAAGTCATATATCTAGAAGAATGTTAAGTATAAGGTGAATGGATATAGGAGTAGAGGACAACCGAAGAAAGTATGGATGAATTGTATGAAGAATGATATATGTATAGAAGGTGTGAATACTGATAATATATTTGATAGAGTAGAGTGAAAGAAGAAAACATGTTGTGCCGATTCTACTTAAGTGAATAAGGAGTAAGAAGATAAGATTTTATTATTTTGTTAAGAAATATTAATGGAATCATACAGTTAAAACATTATATGTCTCATTTTGTTTATATTTTTAAAAACAAATACAATGTCGTAGTAAAAATGTAAAATTTGAGGGATAGCGTCAAAATGGGGGTGCACATATTATATAAAACATAAATAATTGGTTTTGCAGGTCAAATAGGAACGAATTATAACACGAATAAAACCACGACGTCGCAGCAGAACCCTATGTTAAGTCGACAGTTAAGTGTAAGTATACATTTAAACAACTTCTTTAAAATGCTTTCAATATATTAGGACATATTGACCCTCTGGAATATACCTGATACTTTGTTACGGTTATGTAAAGCAATGAAGTATAGATATTAATCGTTAATATCATCCACATTAAATATATATTTTGAAATAAAGTGGGCAGGTTAACATCACAAAAATCTAAGCTATAAAATTCATTTACCTGGGGCTGTATGGGTCACCTCTTATCACCATTGAATTAGTTTTTTTTTCTTCTATAGCAGGAATATTGGGCCATTACATTGAAGGAATAATTTTGTTTGATGATGTAATGTAAAAAAAAACAACCTTGAAATTTAAACTCAAAAACTCTCGCCCTCTTATTAAGAATGCTGTCTAAGAACGTAAATTAATCTGCGCGGTATATGGGTCATTAAAAACCTTATGAAATGCTGGCTAATTGAGGAAATCTGGTCAAGAATTAGTTGTTTGATAAACAGATTATCTGTCAACAAAATTACTTGTAATATGTTGGTCTGTAAGTTTTTCAGATGTCCATGCGAGTTATAGATAACATCTACAGTCTCTTGCTAGTCAATTTACATAAACAATATGTGAGTCAATTATATTATGCAGAATACGTTTCAAGCTCTGCACGTTTAGTATTAGTACCTATAATTACATCTCTGAGAAATAATTGAGCAACCACCTTTTCTGTAGTACTTCTGAGATATTTGCAGTTTCAAGTACTTTCATTAAAATAGCTTCCGTGCAATCAGATCTGAACTGGTTACTAATTTAATGATTAATTTTGATGAAAAATTAATTAAGGGAGAAAGAACATTGAAAAATAATAAAATGTAGAGATCACTATTTTGTCACATTAAGAATATCGTCACGAATACAACATGTGTATGTAATTACACAGTACTGTCATGGACGTTTTAAAAAGGCGGACGGAGTTCCACTTAAGACAAAAGTGAAACACAACAATGGCGGACATGTAAGTGTGAGTTTTTAGAGTATTACCATGACAAGAAAAAAATCCTATTAAAAAAAAAAGTACACAAAAGTTTTTGAACTTTCGGAGACCTAAATAGAGAGAGTGAATATCGCTCCGCTGTTGGTAAAGTCTCAGGCTGAAATCTATAGGGGGTACTCAGCCTTAACTAAGCTCAAACATCGCTAAGTATTTACTCAGCGCATTCTTAGGTTTCGAATTTATAGTCGAGTTACGCTAAGAGCTTAAGCTTAGCTTTATCTGATGAAGTGTTTGGTAAATGTCAATTAACGTTTCGATACCGCATCAGGACTGTAAAATTTCTTCAACTCAAACAGATAAATTTATCACGAATTATGAATTAAACAAAAAACTGCAAACGGCAAAAATGACAAAACATATACAAACGTAGTACGTAATAGAAACAGTCATTTCTATGTAGTATAACCCAATGAGAATCAAGCAATACAGATAATTTAAAAAGTACATAAAATCACTGTTCTGCAGTATTATGATATAGGTACTTTTTTAATCGTATTATACCCAACTTTTCCGTAAGTGATAACTTTACTCAGTCAAGCTAAGCATGCGAATATTTTATTACATACCCATGCTAATCATTTGAAATATTTGCTTCAGTAGGTGGTTCTTCTTGAACGTCAGGTGACTCGAACAAAAACTAAAGAATAATAAAAAAAAAATAACTTGGAGGTAAATTATAGCAGTCGCCTAACGTCTTATTGCACTAAAATTATGTTCTATTGTTACAAATAATTTGTCACTAAATAAAGTTAATCTAAGACAAAACAACTGTTCGTAGTTTAAAAAAATTTGGTTGCCACGGATTTTTTTAACGATTTAGTAAGAATAAAACAATTTCAATAGAGTAAGTACACCTACACAGTTATTATATTTTTTGTTACCTTTTTTAGTAGGGCATAAATAACAACACGAAGAAGTCCACCTTTAGTAGTATATAAATAATTGAGCTCGAAATGATTACTGCAAATTACACTAGATTTAGACTGATTCCAGTTGTTTTATTTTCTACATTTCCGTATTATTTGTATCCAATTTTTCTTCCATACTTCGTTTGCTGAAGATAATAAAATAATAAATAATAAATCATTTTTATTACAACTTAAATTTTAACAATGGCCCCAAACTAGGCATGCCTGTGTCTTGGGAACCTTACATACGAGTTACCATATTATACTTACTCATAATAACATCTCAAATCATTACATTACACATTACTTATTCATTATACTACATACCATACTATTATATAGTATGCAATACAGACACATATTTTATACTACATTAACATAATTACATACAACATACATATTATCATAAATAAAATAACACACAATATAAATGCAACAGCCAAAACCATCATGGAAAATTACTTATAGTTTTAGTAATCAGAGAAGAAGTAAAATGTAAAATTATTTTTGAATTGTAAGTACATCCTCAGTTGTGTTATATGTCAGGGTACTTAGCCAGCCGATAATTTTCCATCTTGCTTCGTAAAGCAAACAGTGTCTAATTGAACACAGCTTCTGTACGTTATAAAATCTATAAAATGTAAATATGTGTTGTATAGTATCAATTTATTTATTGAATAAATAAATTGTATTTTAATAATAATAAAAAGCAATGATAATATAATAAATTAGGTAAATACAGTATAATCTCACAAATTACTATCAAACTACCCACACATTCGTGGTAATTTCATGTTTAATTATTGACAACACTGACCGGTTTAATGTTTTAATATTCATTGCAATAATTTTACGCAAAAAGTAAGAAATCAGTTATATAAATTACAAACTTACCTGTTAAATGTGATTCTCTGACTTTTTTATGTATCCACTATGGTTCCGACAATTTTTAACAACACAAGATGGGATTTTTAAATATCTATTGATATAATCACGTTACAAACGTCACTCGGGCGAGGTCCGCAGATGTAATGGCGGACGACTGTCTTACTATGGTGTGAATGTGTGCGTTTGTCCTCGTACGTACGTATAAGGGAACTAACTTATTATGAGTGGTTCACTTTTATCGTAGTCAATATTCCGCCCGCCATTTTTATACGTCCATACTGTGAGTACTGTGTATACTTTATAATTATAGGACAACAATAAGTGTCTATAGTTAAAACTTTAGATACGTGCTGTTGTCTATAGAGAATGATAACAGATGGTATTACCGTTCTACAGGTACCAGGTACCGGCGGGTACGGGCCGGGCGCCGCCGCGCTGCACACACCGATGTCTCCGCAGCCGTACCACCGTCTGCCGCACCCGCACCCGCGCCCGCACGCGCACCCGCTTTCTCGCCCTCATTTAGGTATTAAACAGGCGCCAATACCTTGTTAATCTTCCTATTTTATGCTTTAGAATCCTTAACGATGTCAGTGATCCTGATAATATAGATTTATTGTAACTATTATTTATGACTCAATAACTTCTATAACTATAACGACTAATAAAGAAATTCTCTTGTTTTGTGTTTTTCTGTTATTATGGTAATCAATTTTTAAATATTAGTTATCTTACCCTTAGTACAGATAACCTATTTTCAAATTTTATATTTCTTTAGCAGTTTAGACTGTGCGTTGATGAGTCATTCAGGACAGTTTATGATAATAGGATAATTTGCTTATTGGACAGAATTTTCTTGACATTTTAGACATTATTTTGGTTATAAAAATAAATACCATTTTTCTTATTGATCCAGCCTGATCCAGTTGTTTCTTGTGTATGTTACTGCTTTATAATCAAATTACTAAAAAGTATTCTAGGCAGACAGAACTAGAAGTAACAGTCGAATATTTTAAATTTGCATCATAGCATGATCTTTCTAAAATATATTTACAGCATGCCCCGTAGAATATATTGGACAGCGTATCTTATAAATTTTGGGATTTCATTCCTGGATTCTGTGTTACTATTTAAACTAATTGCATGGCTTTATTATACTTTACCTTTCGGTTTCTACTGAACGAATCTGCTCGGTAGTTATAAGATATATTTTACGGAATTGTAACGGTTCGTTGTTTAAGGGAGATTAAGAAATTTATTGCTTGCGCTCACGGAGAGAAAAAGTGGTATATTATTTAAAGTTGTTTTGAACTTGCGGACGGGACCTGCTCGAAGCCAGGAAGATACGAATTACTGGGTAGGTAGGTCAAACGGGCGTCGGGGTCCGCGCACTTTGATATAACGCGGCGTGTGTGGCAGTGGGCGGTTACTACGAGGAGAGCACAGGCGGGTACTGCGCCGAGTACGCACGCTGCACTCCGTTGGCGTCGCATGCGCCACATCAGCCGCACCAACCGCATCCAGCTCACCCGCCACATCCGCCTCATCCGTCTCACACGGCCCATACGCCCCACGACCACCAGCTCTCATGTAAGTATCTGTTCCACGCTCCCGGCTGCAGATTATCAATTGCGGTTTGGTGATTACTTCACACCACTAGATACTGGAACATTGACCTGTTGGAATATGAAATATTTTTAACAAACATCTATTTAGAAATCGTGCGAAGATAGAGCATGTTAATCTGTAGCTGTAAAGTAGGTTATCTGTAGAGTATGATTTGATATTTGAAAGATAGTGAGATTGCTTTAATACTAGATAGGTGCAATATCGGGTCTGTGATATCGCTAATATGTATTTTTCCATATACTGTCACCCTGCATGATCGACCTTCTGCTCTTAAAATTAAATCTTCGCTTCCTATAACGTAAATATTATATTTGTAATTGTATATTTCTTCGACTTGGATCAGACTGTTAATCGTGTGTTATCTATTCGGTGTGTATTGGTGTCCTGCAGTCAAGTCACGTTATTGAATGAATGATCGCGCGCAGGTGCAGGGAGCACCTCGGAGTATGTGCGTAACGAGCTGCGAGCTGCGGTCGAAGCGCGCTCTGTTCGCCCTGACTTGCACACGCTGCAGCCGCCAGAAATTGACTCACTCGTCACTTTCGACATGACGCCATCGGGTTAGTTTTCATTTATAAAACTTATTTCCGGTATATTGTATAAAATTGACAGAATTGTTTTGTACGGACTGTCTTATACGGTTTAAGAGAATTGAAAGTATTTTGTTATAATATGAATAAACATCGTCAGTATTATTATAAATGAACACTGAATTCAATTCTTATGCAAGAAGTGTTTATATAACATTATGTGTACGATTGCTTTGAATTTTTTTAATCTACTAATAGGTTACCATTTGAGCATGGAGTTACTGTACCTATGCTTCGAAAATTATATTTTCTATGAGATATAGGTAAATGTGGGTGTAGAAACAGATGCCTCGATGCTTTAATCCTAAATATGATATACTTGTTCTTGACAAAATTATCATACATGTATTTATCCTTAACTGGCATTTATATATATACATTGTCATTTATTGTGGCTCACATAATACGTTGTAATTTTAAAATAAATGGTTTGTTTGAAACTTTAAAATTTATAGTAGGTTTTAAAAGCAAGTACGAAAAGATAGCAGAAAAAATATCAGTAAATGTACTACTACATATTATAGTCTGTTTCAGCGAAGCGTACGAGATTTTTAGTGTAAACAAACAAGTCACGTGACCAATTCCATGGATATAATAGTGATGGGTTTATAGTTCAGGGTTGGCAACTAAATCTCTAAAAGCCAAATCTGTTACCCCTAAAAACTATAAACATCCAAATGTTGAGCCCAAAGACGGTGTAACGTCTCGACGAGGCGGGGAAAATTAAATAAATAGCTAAAAAATAAATAAATGAAAGTCGTAAGTAAAATTATATTCAAAATCTTTTTTCAAATAACATAATTCTGGTGATAGTCAGTATGAAATAAGAATATATTTTCTGTTATTCTACCGTTTTATTACGTTCCTCTAAATATATGTCCATGAGTGTATATTTGTTAATTAATCATGACTATCTATACAACTATGTTATACTGTGAGGGAAGTTATTACATAATACAACTAGGATCTTAATCTAAAATGGCGCGAATAACCAGCGTATAAATACACAACAATTTCTTAAGGAAATATTTATCATATTTTCTTTGAAATTGCTTTCAAAGTGTAAAAATCTTCTCTTAAATTATTTTGTCCTTTTTTAAATATACTATCAACAACATAATTTTTTCCAACATTGTATGTATAACAAATTTTCCCCCAAATTATTATAAATCGATATTTTACAAAGAGTTATATCATTTTAAGTTGTAGTAAATATATCGTTCTAAAGTGATTTCAAATTCAATAAATGAGTGGTAGTAGAGGAATCGCTCAGTTGTGGGTTTGTTTACACTTCTCGTAAGCTTCACTAAAACAGACTGTAAATCAATTTAAATTGTAGAAACCCCTTCTAATACATGTCAAATTAATCTGTGAGTCGGTTAGTAACTCAAGTTCAAATAGTTAGTGGTTATCTGAATAGTAGATATTGATCTACGTGAGTATTGAGCCATGTTTACCATTTACAATTATTTTTAAGAAGGCAAATATTATACAAGTATACTGTCATTTCAATTATGCACAAAATAATTTACGTTGTTAAAAGCGATTTTTAGAATTAATTGAGCAATAGATACTGAACAATGTCTGGGCTCCATTGTCCCTTCGGCTCCTGAAGATAAGTTCAAGTTACTCATACTCGGTCGAGGATGTTTCCAACTATAATCGGGCTACCTTGAGAAGACAAAACCACCTTGAATCATAGTCGTCGGATTCAAATGGGAATTTTTTTAGTCACCTCAGTTTTGAATATCGCTAACGGCACAGAGGATCATATCTTGCAACAACCAATGCATCTGATGTCTCAAGTAACCTAATCGTTATAGGCATACTGCTCAACATATCAGCCAGAATAGCTTAGATAATTCCGGATGCTGTGAATCTAGACTGGTATTTTATGGCAACGAAGCATCTATGTCCTCCGAATCGAGAGCAAGGTGTTTTACGTGTTTTTTTTAAATCTCTATATTTGTTAATTTAATGTGAATTATAACTTGCTACTTTTAAATAAAATATTGTGTTATAAAAAATGTTTATGACAGAATAAAGGGCCAATATGAAAATGAAATTAGAAAGGTTTACAGATAGTAAGCACATTTTGGAATAAATATATAATCAATATTCTATTGTGTGAGGGGTGCGTTTCGATAGAACATTGTGAATGTAGAGAAGCGCTGCCAATGCAATGTATACGGTATGTACGTACGTAGGTGGCGGCAGTGTGGTGGGGGGCCGAGCGTCCTCGGCGTCTACAAACTCGTGGGAGACGCAACAGAGCACCCCGGTAAGCTTGGGACGCGATCAGCGAATACAATCATTTAGCAACTTCACTACTTTATCGGTCTCCATTATTTTCGTAGATCTATCTATGATTAAGTATGAGTCTGCTCTGCTGCGTGTGTTGTCAAATCAATCATGTTGGTTCTTAGACGCTGATTACGAGAAATGTACCAAAATTTCATAAATATTATTACTGTCTATGCTATTCACCTATCATTGATTTATGAGATAGTCGCAATTCAAAATAATTTACATTAATTACTATATTCTTATAATGTAAGGAAGTAGAATGCACGTAATATTTCGGTATGCTTAATTTGGTACATTCCTAAATTCTAAAGAAGCTTTTGTGATGTGATGTTTAATTAATGATTGAATAGTTGTAATCTTAGAACATTTAAACTGGACACACTATGTACGGTATTAATTATTATCTTTTTAAAGTACTAGGTAAAAAGTAAGCGCGTTAAATAAACTTGCGCTAAAGTGCAAACTACGTTTATCAAATGTATGTACCTCAGCGGGGGTAACGCTGAACGACAGGAATTAGCTTGCACAGCTTTGGCCAGACTTCAGTAGACTCGTCTGTTAGCCGGTTGACCTACGAGATCATGGCCTATCCGTGCAATACGCTGGGCATCCGCTCTCATGTAGGCCCTCCTAACAGGCTTTGGTGGCTGAATTGTACGCTGTTTTAAAGGAGATGATATTCGGATCCTTGTATGCGCGACCCCTAGTCCAATCACGATATGCGGCTTGCTTCTTACTTACGACTTACGGCATCCGCGCATTCGCGATTGCACAAAGAGTGTCTCCTGCGATTACAGACGATATCGGAACACTGAATATAATATTCCATTGCAGTTCTAATCTCGTCTGTAATCGCCTCCGCAATCGTAGAAGGATCTTTCCCATCAAAGCAACGCTACCGCCAAGGGGCGGATGCAAAATAATTTCGCATTCCGTCCTAATCTACTGATGAGTAGTTCCAAACTGTGCGAGTAATCCTTACGCAGGGAGGAGGTGGAGTGTGCGGCACAGATGTGCTTCGATGAGCCCAATGGATTACCAGTTGAGTCAAGTCTTGAGTAAAACTTGTTGTACGCCTCAGAGAATCTAAATAAAGTGTTACTTGGAAACCACATTTGAATGGAGCTAATTGTTTCAAACGCTCAATCTATTTCGTAGTACATTAAAATCATTCGTTTTACACTGTGCGATATCATGAAAAACAATATGTACATTAAAGTAATAAAAAAAAATGTATTTTTTGTCTCCGAATCAAGCTTTAAAGTTTCGTTTGGGCATGAAAATATGCTTGTTAAAATATGAGCTCTTAATATTAGGTCCTTATATGAAATTAACGTTTTGTTGAACTGGTCACTTTGATCTCAAATATCTGGCGTCTAGTTAGAAATTCCAAATTTAGGCTTGTGTATTTGTGTTTCGAATTTACGCCAACAAACACCTATTGAGCTCTGCATTACATTACTCAACCGTCACAATAACGAGGGAATTTTGAATCGTATTGTTACTTGTGACGAAAAATGGATCTTTTACAACAGTCGGAAATGCTCATCACAATGGTTGAACCCAGGAGAACCGGCCAAATCCTGTCCCAAGCGAAAGTCGTCTCAGAAAAAGGTACTGATGAGTGCTTGGTGGACCAGTGCTGGTGTCATACACTACAACTTCGTAAGATCTGTCCAGACGATAACGGCAGATCTGTATTGTCAGCAATTGCAAACCATGATGGAAAAGCTAGCCGTTAAAAACCGAGACTGGTCAATATCTCAAGCCCACTGCTGCTTCAGAACAACGCTAGACCACATACTTTACGACAGACGGTCGCTAAATTAGGGTAACTGCGGTAGAATGTATTCAACACCCAGCATAATCCCCAGACCTTGCTCCAACAGAATACCGCTTTTTTCGGAATTTGGACAATTTCTTACAAGGAAAAAAATTCAACTGTGAAGAGGCTGTCCAAACCACCTTCAAAGATTTTATTGATTCTTACTCCCACAATTTTTTTAGCAATGGAATCAATGAACTACCTATAAAATGACGAAAGTGCATAGGTGCATAGATAATAATGGTACATACTTCGATTGCTTAAATGTATGATTTCATAATATTTTTTCCATTTTACTTTTACCATATAAAACGCTAATTTCATATGTAAGTACCTAATATTAGTATTAACATGGGGCGCAGCGCAGTTTTCAATATCCCATAGTAATGACAAGGGAAAAATTACTTTGTTTCTTCTCTAATGGTTGTAACTAGTTAACAATACGACATACATGAAAGCTCTATACATATTTTTGTACGGCATTGAACGCTCTACAAAAAGGTTTGAAGCAATGACGCTTTATCAATATACGCGTTATACTCTCACTAAAAGTAGTTTGAACACACTACAAATTTTATTATCAGCATGTTGAAACAAAAGAGATAAAAAATCACAGCCTAAGGTGGGGAAACTCTGTTGTCAAAAAGGTCAAAAGTTTCTTTTCGCTCACGCCTGTATCAAGTCTGAATTGAATGGGCAATTGCCCATCTTTCACGATTGAATCTAAAAGGCGTCAATATCGTATCTGCTTATTATATATCATTGGTATGAAGTCATATTTATATACATCTACTCGTTAAAAATTTATATTCTGCAATAAAGGATAACTTATGATGATAATAAAATATACAATAGTGATAATAAATGTAATATTACTATCATTGAATATGATAAGATATCATGATGATAATATTACCACAGATATCACGCTTGTCCCCTCTCTAATAATTCACACGATTTTTGTATGGTTGTACATTGTCAGTGTGCATTTACATAAGTAAATACAATTTTCAATGAATTATTAAACTTTACTGTAATCGTACAGTTCAATAAAAACTAATATTTATTCTGAATCGTACATCACCATCCGCTTAAATTAGCTGAACGAGAACTATGAAATAAGCGATCACAGCCTATGATTCATAGGACATCCAGTCTAAATGCTTTAAGAATATAAATGACTTCTATAAGTAAATATAAACTTATAATTAGAAAAATTCAATGCTTTTTTGTCACAAAGCGTTTGACTACGTGGTAAGGAAAATTCAAAGCTTTTAATTAATATTATAAAAGTATTATAGAAAAATATCTGAGGAAGTCGCATGCTGAATTCAAGTGTGGTGGAGGTTTGTGACGTTGTAGTAACAATACAAAAGGCATTTACTATATTTTGCAATAGATAGTTTGCTTAGTGTTTGCTTATAAAATGTTTTCTAGACGAATTATTTTCTTTGTTACGTTTAGTAGACATACAATAAACGATTGCATGGTCTCTTTCAGACAATTCTAATAATTGTATACAAGTAATTATCAAATTTCAATTTCTTGTTAATATTATATTCCCATATTAATTTATGTCGTGTTTTAATTATCGACAGTGCGTTTTAGGATACAAACTTTATGTATGTGACTTCTGCTTTAAGACAAAATATGACTAATCTCTTTAAAATTGGTTGTAAACTTTCTAACTATAAACATAAGATGGATGTACGATCTGAAAACTATTTCTTGCGATATTTAATAAACATGAATAATTTATTTTAATACGCCTTTTGTTACATACGTCACATTTCTAAATGAATGGAAAGTCTGTACGATTTACTTATACTGGGTCAGAGAAGATGCTAAGTCTAGTCATTCCTCCTGTATGACAGAGTACTTTGGAGGCGGGCTCGGCGGAGGCGGCGGCGGCGGCAGCGGTGGCGGCGGCGGCGGCGGCGGCAGCGGCGGTGGCGGGGGCGGGCGACGGTGATGAGACGGGCTCGAACGCCGCGGCGCGAGCTACCCCAGGGACAGCAGCTAAGGCATCGCTGCTGCAGAAATTGCTCTCGCAGTGACCGCCCAATGTTCTATCAGCTACGTCCTAAGCTACACATATTCTGCTTATCGCTGTAAACTGCATTTATTACCTCCACACGATGAGCGGACGGGGTTCAGACTTGAACTCCATACAGGATATGAGATACGGAACTCTCATTGAGGATAATGTTTCCTGCGGTGGACTCGCCTCGGTATGTGCGAGCGACTCTTTGACATTTTTTGTTGTAATCGTCTAGTAGTGCTAGTGATACTTTAAAAGTTGTAAAACTGTTTCGTTGCATGTTTTCGTCTTGATTTCCTCAAGGGAGTCGGTCAATTACGTATTGGATCGACAAACTGATGTGTGTTTACCTTTAATATACTTTTATAAGATGCAATTCGAAAATATTAGGTAGCTTCCAATAACGGAAATAAAACAATGATTTACGAAGCCTATAAGCTCGTGTACATGTACAATAGAAATATACTGCGTGCAATATTGTATAGATGTAAACACATTTTGGCGTTGTGAACGTTATATGTATAGTATGAAAGTCAGATGTTACCTGTTATGACAAAGTAAATTGTATTTATAATATATGACGGCTACACGTCGAGTAAAGTGATTTCTCTTATGGAGAATATTATTTTTACATGTAAATAATAAGTTGTTCAGTTAATTTTAGTTCTAAGCTTTATTATGTAAATATTTTGTTCATTACGTGTATGTTACTTTGCGATACATCAATGCTATGATATTCAGTTTATACCTAAACTGTTTCACACATTTAATATTATTAAATAGTTTTAAAGATTCAGTTATGTCTTACAAGACACCTTACTTTAATTTATTTTTTCAAATACATTTGTTCGTACTTATTTTTATTTATCGCTGCTATATTTACTACTTTATTTATTTTTCATTTTTCGTTTATAATACAGCTATCGTTCAAATTGGGGTTTTTTCTTTTAATTAATATTTTGGAAATTGACATCTTTGTGATCATTTCATCATTAGTAAGTATATAATAGTATATATTTTTGAATAGTTCATATTTCTATCAAAGATTACAGAACTATTATTATGTGATATTAGTGTACCATACAATGATTTTAGGTGGTATAAGTTCTGTTATATGCTATGCTATAACATATGGAGAATGAGATTCTTAATCTATTCTATATTATATGTTTTATATTCGCAGAGATAACTATTGGCACAGTTGATTTTCAGTGGGAGAATTTGATGAAATAGCTTAAAGCCCCCTTATTTTGATTATATTATGTTTAGGTAGTTTCTGTTGTACTCTGTAGTATGACTTAATAATTTTATAACTATGCAGTGTAAGTATTTATCACAGTGACGCACCCTCCTCCCCTCCAAACCCTCCCCCCTAACGCATAGCACTGCCTCCACAAATACGGAACAAATGATTAGTTAACAGCAGAAGTGATCCAAGTAACATTTTCCGATTGTTGAGAATTATCTCATTAGAGCAAATCGCATAATCTTGATTATAATGATTGATAATAATTGTAATAAATTTATAACTGTGTTATTTTTATTATAGATCTTCTTAACCTTACTTACTCTTTTAAACCATATGTTTATGGCATAATAAGTAATATTAATAAAGTCATTGCTATTTATACTTGGGACAGTTCTACTTTGATCAAAAATTGATATTAGGTTGTTACAGAATTGAAATAAAGAGCTGTTTTATTTAAATTCACTTTATTGTCTACTAATTAATCAAACAATCATTTCCATTACACTCTAAATTGGGAAGCATCATATCCTCTTAATTTTCAAATCTAAAATAAATAATACACACTTTTCCACAATAAAACAACGTATAATGTTGATCCAAGTGACTTCAATAAATTTGGACTACCTTTGCAGTATATTTTTTGTCAATAAAAAGCGATCAAAGTAGCATTCCATTCAGCTTTTTTTTTTTTTTTCTTAAATAAGATTCTGTTTGAAACAAATAAAGCTGATGATTAAGAAGCCCAAAAAGTGATATAACAAATTTTCCAAAAATGATACTTGTAGACTTCTGCTTTTAACTAACCAAATTATATATGTATTATAAAATACCATATAAATTTTTTTTTTTTTTAACTCCAAAATTCTTAACAGAAATCAATTCTTTTATATGTTCAGTAAGTAAAGATGGCAAATAAGTTTTAATTTTTATTATAAATAGTTATTTGATTTTTGATTGAACTATAAGTAGGTATCTCACGTTTGATTGATTTTGAATGTTATGATTATCTAATTAGTACTAATATATAATTATATATAAATAATAACAATATAAGACGGCATTATTATGTAAATCTTCTTAAAAGGTTAGTATGAGTATTGACAACTATCGATTTTGTCCTTTGTTTCATATCATGTCTTCCATCGAATTTAAAACCTAAAGTTCTGAATAATATCTAAGTTGCCTTTTAACAAATTATAACATCAAATCAAAAACGTATGATGAGACGCGACGCTGTTATATTAATAACGATACAGCTCGACCCAAACGATGATAATATTATACAATGTCAGTGAGTGCCTGCTACCTTGCCTACAACCACCGATTGTTACCAATTAATTACATACTGAAACGTTTATGTGGGGACTATGACTTGACATTGGTTTTCATTACAAGTTTTACCACTTTGTATGCCAATGATAGTAATGTGGTCAAAGGTCATATCTGACGTTAGAACTACCTCAGCATCTATAAATTAATCCGTGAAGAGAAAACTTCGTTTAAGTATAGTGCCCACACCGAGTAGTAAGATTTAGCGTGGTTAAAGTTTATTTGGAGAAGGAGTGCAGAAAGACAAAATTTATATTTATATGCATTACAAATACATTAAATTAAATTATAAATCTGCAGATACTAAACCGAACAGTACCAATGAACTTAGACCCCTCTAAACATTAACATTGTCATTGAATGAAAAGTGACACAAAAATATTGATAATGGAATTACGTCAAACAAATATGTATGATCAAAAAGTCGCTGGTTGAATTTAAACCACGGGTGACCACTAGCAACGATAAACTTGCAATCAAACCGGTGCAAGGATTCTAATAAGAGTTGCAGAATATTTTTATACTAGATAGGTACAAAAAATTATACGTCAGAGAATCATATTGGAGATGATACATACTTCAATTTACTCTTATTTTTGGTTCACTTAAGAACTGGCACACAATTATTACGGATTACATATTTTTACTATCATTAAAACAGATTAACGTTTTGGGTCCCTTGTACAACGTCTATTATTATCCATTATTTATGCTTAACATAGACCAAATGTTTACTATAAACGTGAACGCTTAGGATAATATAAAAAATACTTGACTTTCATTATTGAAATAATTCAACTTGGAAGCTACTGTTTAATTTATTAAAAAAATGTTTGCTTCGTGACCATACCCCAGATTATTTATTTAATCTCGCATTCAAATATCAAAAGTGGACAATATGTTCAGTAGGTTTGAATGACTAAAGAAACATTTACATACTAGGTAATCGTATTTTCAAACCATTGCACGTGAAAATGTTTACATACGTAAGTTCCTTAACAAAGCGTCATAAGAAATAATGTCGATCTTGACGTACCTTTTTATATTTAAATAATTACTCTTTCAGTGCTTCTTTTGCAGGTGTGATCAATGTTTAATACAAATTAATGGACATATACAATTAGACAACATAATGTCTGATATCCATATTTTAGGATTTGATAAATATTAGTATTACTATTTGACTTAGAAATTACCTTGGATGTTGTCGATTTAAGGTTACCTACTAGAGCTGCACAATGCAAAAAATATAATCTGTACGTTTATTGAATTTGTCGATTAATGTAAATCAATTCGAGAGTGATGTTCTATCCTATACTGACATCTATTTAAAAATAAAAAATTATAAATTGATGTGAATTAAGTAGCAACATATACATAAAGGTATATATGTTTTAAAATATAATTATTATTCTAAAGGTGTATATAACAAAATGACTCCCTAATAAAATTGGACCACAAATTAATCTAAAATAAAAAAGTAATATCACAGACTACATTGTAAAATTAAACGTTGACTGCAATTTTAGGGTACATTAATTAATATTTAATAAATCAAACCATTGCTCATGGAGGAATTCCCATATGTATTATGTAATTCCACTTCGTTTTATTGAAATTTAATACATAGCAGTTATTCTTCTGGGAAGTGGCAATAACTTAAGTGTGTAAGAAGTACTTAAGAGATAGTCGGGGATTCACTAACGATATATTATAGAAAGATCTCTGAATTATTATTTTGATTAATTGCCTATTTCCGAAGATCAACCAGAGCAAGAAGTACTTGAAAAAAAAATGTGGCTGTAACTAAATAACGAACAACGTACAAATATGTGTAGATTATTTATATCCAGTAAAACGATTTAATAAAGAGATATAAACATATTTTTATACCACTATCGAATAAATAGTTAAAGAGTAGAGTTGATTACAAACATAACACTTCGACTCGGTCGAGGCGGCGACAGCGACGTGAACATTGAGACTTTAAAGCATTACTCAGCAGCAAGTCTGCAATCACCGCTGTGACATTTCATTCCTTTTCTGTTTGGGGAGAGAATTTTGTGTTGTTCGATGAATACATTTCGAATTGATAAGTACAAGTGAAGGCCTTGTTATGTGGAATTATAAAAATAGTCCAAACTAGTTTACCCTACCTAAACGTAAATACGTTATAATGTAGTACAACCTAGTTTATGCATCGATAGTCTGCAGAGCATTAAATGCCGTTGCATTGTCTACATCTTGAGATTCTAATGTAAACAAAGGTATTTAAGTATATTTTTTTGGAAATTTACGATAAAATACTTGTTACGCAGTAAAGATATATTTGTAATATTCGAGAACACGTCCATTGCATGAGAAAACTGATTTTCCGTGAAAAATTTATGCGCTTGGGTGCTTGAAAAGATTGATGACAGATATTTTTCCAAAACCATATTATTACATAGAAATTGTACTACTCATATACATATTGTAAATAAATCACAATTATTAAGATTATAATTACCTACCATTTAAACAAGTAGCTCAAAAAAAGGTAACGGTGCGAATATGTCACGTCTTCGTTATAAACTAATATTGTTAATGAGGTTTACAAATGCTGTCACGGTATTACTAAAATACTATAAATGTATACAGCAGTTACTGTGTTAAGGTAAACGTTCAAAAAGGCTGCAGCGTTACGCAACAGCTGCATTGCTTTAAATTGATTTAAAACACATTATTTGGTATGGGTATCCGAACAAATGTGTCCGCCGATTGACTCGGATGGACCGCTAATAGCATGTTTTGGGTCCAGTCGTTGGCATTCTCGATCAGTTGACGCAATCCGTTTTCATTCTCCTGGCGTTTTGTTTGTAGGCTTGTAGTTTTGGGGTGTTTCAGAAGACCTGTATATGAATTATGAATGACCTTTTAATACCTTTGGTTCAGCTTGGCGGGGTAAAATATTCCTATATCGTTTGGATTACTTTCTAGGTTTGAATTTTTGTTGTTTGAATTTAAAAACTGCTGATGAATAAATCTTCAGTAAAAAAAGTCTTCCTGAAATTGTATAGCTTGTTTTTTTTTTCTTAAAATAATTAGTTAAGAAACATAATAATCAAAAAGGATTCGCTGTGAATATGAATTTCGATTACTCACATATTAAACTATCAGCACATTTATGTCAGATTGCAAATTGTAAAAATCTAGTTGCGCCAATAACTCTCGTCTCCTTTCGAATGCTTCAGGTACAAAAGAGGCGTTATTCTCGGATTAATTTAATGTGATCCTTTTAATTCGAACAGTTTTGGTTAATTCCGATAAATTATGAGTAATTGAAATTTTGATATTGTCGATGCATATTTTTAGAAGACGCCATCCTCTAATGAAATTTTCAATCATACATCTGATTTTATATATGATAAATCGTCATACCATCGGTAAACAGTCTTCCTAAATAAAAGTTCCAAAATATATAAAAAAAAATTAACTTGAGTATATCAAATAAAATAAGAAACGAAAATATAAACCCATTTTGTTTCTCCCCTTTGTGACCGTTGAGATAACAAAATGAATGTCATTTTTTCTCGAAAGTTCGAAGACATATTTTTAAACCAATCATATTTAGTACTATCAATTAGGTATTTAATTGTAACATTGTTTTGTAAACATTTCGAAAATATACCCAAACCGGAGATATACGAGTTATGTATCCTACTTTATTAACATTTAGAAATTAGATAATAATTTATATAATAAATAGTTTTACAGCTTTATGTAGTTGATGAAATGGAATAATTATTATGAAGGTATCGTATAAAAAAGAAAATTATACCTGTTGAAAAAAAGGCATCTTGCATGGAAACCATTCAAATTATAGAATAATCGGAACATACTAAGTATAATATCGTTACAGTAGCACCCCTGCGATAACCTCTTGAAGAGAACACTGGAGCACAATCAATCAAACAATAATGTCCCGTGAACCGGTATCAGTTATTTAATACCGTCGCCCACCATGAACGTGAAAACTGATTATTGTGAATCAACGATAAAATATTAGTAAGTTTACGTAATATATATACTATGTTCTTTTATTTCCAAAGGTCAAACTTCAATGATTTTTATAGTTATTAAGGCGCATTTTATAGGAAGTAGGCAAGCCAATTAGCATCCTAAGGTAAACGAGTATAGCCGTGACAGACGCATTTTTTTTATCTATATAGAAGTACTGTTTTAGCAACATTATCAATTACATCGACATTAGGTATACCTAAGGCCTACTTGGTTTAGGACCTATAGTTATTTTAACAGATTCGAATACCTGCGTTAGCTGCTCTACTTTTTAGCCAATGGCTACTCTGCGAGATATAATATAATATGACATCAATTTCATATTGCGCATTCCGAATGCAGAGATGTCTATAAGTTCTGTGTTTGCCCCTACATGATAATACTACGGAACCATGTTTCGAGGGGCACGTTCCTACGCGTTATACTTATTACCGTATCTAGTTATTTTCAACAGAGGTGAGAGAACTGGCCCCTGTAAAGCGGTGACCTATGAAGCCGAAGCCCAATTTTGGGTTTTTATCCTAACAACCTGGAATGGGCACGATCCTCATTATATACGGCAATAGATGCTTCGTCGGCTAATAATGTTCTTAAATAAATTTAGTTGATAATAATTTTGCTATAACTTCTCACAGCAAGAACTATACCTCCCTTCTTATAACACCCAGGGCCCTTTGAATTACATACGTTCAAAAAGGCAATTTGAAGGTCGACTAGACCACGTAGATCAGCAATAGATCTCCTGGTGGGTGACGATATTTTAGGTAGGTATTAAATCAGACTTCAATTCGGCGTCTTAAACCACTGGACCATCGTGACTAATTCAATTTTGCAAATACCCGTTTACATCTATTTAAAGAGAAAAAAAAAATTCAATGAATAAATTTGGCCCGTAGAAAAATGTGTAGTAATAGTCGAAAATTTTTACTATCTATTAAGAATATCTTCAATATTATATTTAAATTGGTTCATATCTCAATATTTTTCATATTGATTTCTTAAAATACTAGGACGTAAGGAAGGGCGCGGCGCGGCATCAAAATATTTTTTTAAAATGATTAAACTTAATTTCTTTTCTCAGACCCTCTTTTGCACTCTAGCACTGAGCTTCGTATTGTGAGAAGAGTAAGGATTATTTTATGTAGTAATATAGCTCTAAAACTTATAATTGGACTTCACATGGGTACACTGCAAAATCATCAACTAGGGTGCACTATAATAACAAATGTCTTAATATTTATAATTCATAAAACATCAACGAAAAATTATTCCTAAAATGCGAGTAAATATTTTGATAAATTAACATTCGCCGTTACTCAATAGGTAGATACTAGTTTTATGCTAATTGTCTTATTATATGAGTGTTGGAAAGATTATACGTGTTAATGTAATGTACCTCATTGTAAAAATAAATAATTCTAGTTCATAAATAAATTTTATTGTACAAACTATTGCAATGACTTAAATATGAGAATGGTAAAAAGTTATATTTCTTGTGAGTGATTGTATACATACTTATAAGTTTTGTCTATAATTATTTGTAGATAACATACATAATGGATTTACTATTTGGTAAAAACATTTAGAGAGCGTGTAAAATTAAGTTTGGAAAAAATGTGAGTGACAAAGATATTATATTAAAGCATGATAAATGTACATATTCTGGAGTAATTGGTATATTATATCGAAATGTTATGAATAACTTGGAATTCTATCTATATAATTAGATCGAAATAAATCATTCGGAGTGTAAGGTATGTAACTCGTCTCTTATCACAGAATAAGTTTACTTATTTAAACGCAATTAATAGGGTCCAAAATTCCATCCAATCTTGCAGAAATAATTGAAATGGACTGCATCAACGATTGTGATAATATGTCGATGTAATAGAAATATTTTTATATCATTCTTAAAATTATTCTGTGGCAGGGGACAACTAATCACTAAACATAATTTTAAGAAACATAGATACGTACGGGAATCTCTGTTTCTGATGGAAAACATAATTAGTTTAAAATATTGTTTTATCATTTCATTTTGAGCGGTAATATTTTATAGCTGTTGTTTTTGTACTAAGTATATTAATTGAATTTCCTCATTGTAGAGGTAAGTTTGTGTGATAAAATATTTATTATGAAGGATGGCAGTTGCTAACACGAAACGGGCAATCCCGTACAATGTTGATTTTATTTTTTTGTATAAAATCTTGCCTTTTGTCTTGGCCTGTCGTCTGAGAGCAAGGGTATTTTTATATTGTGAATTTTAAATATCTAGTTTTAAAGTTCTGCCGTAGTGTTAACGTAAAAAACTAATTATGTTTTCCGAATTGTTGCAGTGGTTTTACTTTAAGGTTACCCATAGGGAAGAAGATATTTTGAGGAAGCATTCTTCTGGCTTGTTTAACTTCTTATTGTATTTGCGACTGGATTATACTTGATTATAATAAATAGACACATATTTACAATCAAATTAAGTTTGGAACCGGTCTTCCTTCAATGTATTTTGTAGTTTGGGTAACCGATAAGTCTGTGTTATTTAGTTCTTCAAGTAGTTAAGGTCTTTTGTGTTGCTGTGCATTTCAACGCATTGTATGTATGTTATAAATTGTAAATAGCTAAAACTACATATATTTTTACGATTAGAATACACAACCAAAGTTGTTATAAAGTGATGGTTGATTAAATAATAAAGTAAATGTAGGTCGTTATGTTTATTTTAAAAATTCAAAGGAAATCCTATAAGGATTTCCTAAACGTTCATCCAATTTCTGGTCAAAGTTTTTCCTACACAACCACCCTGATATTAATAATTCGAATTTGTTATTTTGACATAACATAAACTTTAAAGGGAATAAAATGATTATCAATAGAGTTAATAATGTTGAAAAGTGTGGGTTTTATGCTCCCTTTTGTTCCTAATAGCTTGTTTCGAATTGTTTACTTTCTTTCGTATATGTCAATTAATAAAGCCGACTTGTGTGCTGACATCTTCAAAGTATCGGAATTTTAATATTATAACCCATTAAAATCAGTCGTTATGAGTACATAACATTTAAGTTGTATTTTTTTTTTTGTACATTTTAGATTCGAAAATATATTAATATCTAAATAAACTTCGTTTCATTTACCCTTTTATGAATACAAATTCGAAAGTATATGTTAAATCTATGTACCACATACTTTTTTTTTCAATTAGGGTCTAGAGTAATATAATTAGTGCCATCCTAAGAAAGTCTGTCAACAATTAGGTAATAGATAATTAGAACAATTAGGGTCTAGAGTAATATAATTAGTGCCATCCTAAGAAAGTCTGTCAACAATTAGGTAATAGATAATTAGTAATTCCTTTATTTTAACTATTATAGTACCTACTTACCTAATTAGCCTACGATAACGACTTAATCGATTTCAACATTTATTTTTTATGGATATTATGCATTGGTCTTTGAATTTCGTTGATACACAAGGGAACTGTTCAAAATAATTGAAGTTGGTTTTCTTTTATGTTAAAAATTGTCACTTATCATTAAAATAAATATATTAAAGGCAACGTGGTCAACAATAATCGTGTCCGACTTACAGTCTAGACAGAAGGCAGTGTGTTAGCAAAGTTCGGAAAAGAAAAGGGCGACAATTAAGACTTGCCGAATTAGAAATCCCATAACAAAGAAAGAAACAAACTATTTTGTAAAAGAATTGAAGAACAGGTATAATAGACAGTTCATTTTGTTTATGCGCGCTGCCTTATGTGTGCATAAAGCGTGTAATAGATACAGTGACTACGTGTGTGTGTCTAGGGGTACAGTCAAGTACACAAGAGAATTCTATTAGTTATTTTACTTATGTCGAAAATACGTTTTACTTATAAATATTAAAACAAATTCTATCCTGTGTAAATCTAGGCTATAAACTACTATCATTTCAAAATTTTATCAAATTCGCAGTGGATAGCAGTTAGCATGGGTTGACACCCGGGGCGGTTTTCTATTGAGCAACCCTAAAATAAAACAAATATCAAAAGTATGCTTATTATTATTGTCTTTACTTTTTAATGGATTATATGGAATGATTAGTAGGTCGCGTTTGGCCCATTATGCCATTATGGATCTTAGGTAAGATTTTATCAACTTAAATTTAGACAAACTACACAAGAAGACACCAAAACATAAATTTAAAGATGCAGCGCTAAATTCGAAACATGCTCAGAATAGTGGGACAGTGAATTTCAGAAACTATGGTAGTTCATTCGAACACTTCTAACTAAACTTCTAAATATCTTCTTACCTATGGGTAACCTTAAAGTAAAACCACTGCAATAATTCAGAAAACATAATTAGTTTTTTACGTTAACACTACGGCAAAATTTTAAAACTAGATATTTAAAATTTATACAAATTCGAATTATTTTCGTAAAATAAAATCGCCAAGTGGAGCGCAAGACTTGTCACCCCATGGTGCTTGGCACCCGAGAGGACCGTCCCCCCTCCCTTTATGCCGCCGCCACTTCAAATTCGGTCCTGTAGTTTCTGCGTGATTGGTGTCCAAAGTAACAGGAAGACAGGCAAAAATTAAAATAACTAGAAAGGTTTTATGTCCATGATTATATTCCCCTCGTATTATTTTTCTCAAATATCTTTCATGTACAGATTTGGACTCTACTGTTTTATTATAAGTAGGTATAGATTTAATAAATGCATAACTTATAATAAGTATACGGGTGTCGCAGAACTCGACGTCAAGCCGAAACGGGGTGACAGGATTGATTGTAAAACCATCATGAGAAAAATAATAAATAAATTATCCCATGCAGTTTGGAAATTATGGGCATCTAAGAAAAACCTAGAAATTTGGTCAAACTGTAACCATTTTTCGGTTATTGTGGTTAATTTTAATTACTTTTGTTCATTTAAACTTTGGAACCGTAACCCTAAATAACATTTCTAGAACCACAGTCAAAAATAATGACACAACTGCCCCAAGTTTTCTAGAATTAAGACTATTTGTTAAACTAAGAAATTAAAATTTACAAAATTTGTTGACTTTGATAGGCCCTCATTTAAAAAAAATGTACTAAAGTGCCTTGGCAAGTGCCATTAAAAGTTCGCGCATTTAATCAGGATTGTAAAATGGTACAATACTTGTTAGTTTCATAGTAAAAAAATGAAAACCTCGAGTAACCTGATTTTTGCTAACCCATTTTACTCAGTTCAAATGTTTTTTATTCGCACAAGCTCTGGGTAGGTTCTTAATTTTACGGCAAAATGATGAGAGAGATGGATAGTGGACATGTATGCCATGAGCCTTTCAAAGTCAACAAATTTTAAAAATTTTAAATTCATAGTTTAACAAATAGTCTTAATTCTAGAAAACTTGGGGCAGTTGTGTCATTATTTTTGACTGTGGTTCTAGAAATGTTATTTAGGGTTACGGTTCCAAAGTTTAAATGAACAAAAATAATAAAAATTAACCACAATAACCGAAAAATGGTTACAGTTTGACCAAATTTCTAGGCTTTTCATAAATGCCCATAGTTTCCAAACTGCATGGGATAGATTTTTTTTTCTTTTGATGGTTACAATCAATCCTGTCTCCCCGTTTCGGCTTGACGTTGAGTTCTGGGACACCTGTATATTAATTATTCTATGCGTAGGTAGGTACCTACGTTTTTACAATAATAATAATATATCTACAATTTTTTTAGTAAAATTAATTCATCAATGGATCACAGTAAAATAAACAAATAAAATAATTAACAAGTGCGTTTTAAACATACTTAATTGTTATCGTGGCTGCTAATGTATTTAATTTTGGGTTCGAGTATCCAATCCGACTTCATTCAATTCATTCGTGAGATCGATGGTGTTTAAAGCGTTCAATTTTTGCTTTTATTTCTGTATTCCTGTTTTTAAATAATTTACTCGCTCTATATTTAATAGTCGATGTTCTATAGTAGTCATTTGGAGGTAAAATATAATGCCGTACAAGGATTATAAAAATCTGACTATATACTCAGTAGTTTCAGTAATATTAATCAGTTTAACGCTCATTGGAGTTGTGAGGATTCTTGTGTTTAAAATGAGATCACTATGGAGAAGAAGATCTCTACGGATTTTATATAAAAAAGAGAAGCTGGATAGCCTTCAGGTTAGTGTGTATTGTATCTACATTACTGTTGTTGTAAATTTGTTTAACTTATAATTATCTAATTTTTACACTTTCTGCGGATAAGCCATTCAGTTTGTTTCGTGTATACCTACGTGAGTTTTGGTGAATTAGGTTTTGGTTTAATATTTTAATACAGTTAATACCCACTAATCTCGAATTATTAGCTATTTACAAACCAGTCGAATTGTGTTTAATATTTTGCTTTTTCTAGAGTTTACTCGAAACATTTTAAATAAATATACTTACCTATGCCACTTACTGGAAAATACATTCAATTTTGATTTAAATATTGTTAAAACTTATGGGTCTTGTGGAATAATAGTCCAATAGTTTAATATTTCGTGGTTTATTCAGACAGAGTATCGTTGTCTAAGAGGTTACTTTCACGAATGCATCCTTCAAGGCTTGACGTACCCGCTTTTATATCAAAATAAAGCAGTCCTACCCGCTTTATATAAATTAATCATTGTCCTACCCGCTTTATACCAAATTAATCGTAAGTCAGATTATGTAGTAATAAGTTTACAATATCAATTTATATGATGATTAACTAAATTATTAATTATGAATTATATGTATAATGGTAAATAACTAGGATAACACTGCGAGTAATTATTATAAATCACAATCTCTGGACGCTTATGTGTTACTTGCTAACATATTTGTATACCACCCACATTCATTCTGCAAAACGGAAGGTAGTCACGTTTTTTCAAAGAAATGTTTTTGAGTAACCTTACAACATATAAATATGTTGACAACCTAACTTAGGTAGGTACTTTTTATTATATTACATATTATGTAATTCTTAGATATGTATATGTAAACTTCCTCTTTAGCCTAGTGACCATAAGCGCGACTACTATAATCGAGGGCCTGGGTTCGATCCCCAGGTCTAGCAGTGTTATTTGGTTTTTCTATGAAATTCTCAGTAGCAGCTCGGAGTTTAGCTTTGTGCCCGATTAATGGCTATAGGATCGCCCTTTATACATGTGACCTAAAAAACATTGCGGCGAACTGTAGGTATACATTAGTACAATTCTGCCTAACCCTTCAGGGATACAGGCGTGGTGGTATGTTATGTTATGTAATTCTTTGAATAAGATCATGAGATCTTTACAAAAGAAAAATTACTCGCATCTAATAAGAGTATTAAGTGCTCAAATCTTGTAAATACTTAATTACTTACTAGTTTATATGTAATTACTTTCTCGGAAGCGACTTTAACCATTTGGATAAAATTTTATATTTAGTAATGTTCTACTTTTCAAGTTTATCTATAAAGGACTTTTGTTTTCAAGACACCAATTTCAGCTTGGTTGCTTAAACATAATAATAAATTAATAATACAACTTCTAACGTAGTGTAACATTATTATATTTTAGATAGATAATATTATTACCTTCACATAATCTTGATAATGAGGCCATTATTACCTCATTGTGGTACAGAGTTCTAAACCTCGAATGCTTACGTAGGAATACTGAACGTTAATATAGTCTAATTAATGTGTTCACCGTTAATAAAGTAAATTAATGTATGAGGTCAGACTTAACAACACTAGACCTATATTTAAAAAATTCTAATAATGATAAACGTAATACGTCAGTGGTGATCTATTCTTAGAATAATAATATTATTCAATCATTTATTTCACATCAACTTCAGAGAAGAGAACCTGGTGACAGATATTGAAGACATTTTACATAAACACTTGGAGATTAAGATGATGGAAAATGGAAAGTGGTCTATTTTATGTTTAAAAAAGCGTAATTGATAGTTCATAACTGGCTCATTAGCCTAGTGGTTCTAAACGCGACTGTATTGTTCGAGGTCCTAGGTTCGACTCTCAGGTCGAGCAAAGAGTTATTGGGTTTTACTATGAAATTCACAGTAGCAACTCGGCCCGATTAATAGCAATAGGCTCGTCCCCTATACATGGGACCTAAAACATACCCGGCAAACTATGGGTGTACCTCTGCCTAACACTTCGGGGATAAAGGGGTGAAAGTAGGTATGTTATGTAAATTTATAATAGAGCCCTTAGCTCGCGATGCGCATTTCATCATAGGTGCAGAGTGGCAGCGAACCGACCACGACCGTTTTGTTGAGAGGGATTTCTTTATTCACGCGATTTTGAATTCGTGATATTTTCTACGGTATTTATTAAAATGGCAACCTGTAAAGCACTATTTTAATCTATATGAAATACCCAAGTTAACTAACTAATTTATCTGGATAAAAATTAATTCTGAATTGGGGAAAATAGCTTCGCAAATACTGTAATATTTTTAATTATTATGTTGAAGATAAAAATAGTTACTGTGAGTCAACCTTAGAGGCTTTTTGAAGAATTACAATTCTTTTGAACATTATTTTGATGTATCTTATAAGTCATGAGATTTAGCCAGCGTAAGCCATGTAAGCTCCTCAAAATCTATTTTTGACGACTTGATTACAAATAATTGAATTTTCTCTAATATACAAAAACTTAATTGGAATGTATTGTTTAAACATTCAGTCAACAAAGTATCGGGAATGGATGATTTGTTTATAGTTTCAAATTCAATATTTGTATTTTGTTTTTGTTGTTGTTGAATTGCATCTGTCATTTAGAATAAATACAGTTCTATTTTAAGTTAGATCATATTTAGTGTGTATTGCGAATTTCAAAATGGACAAAAACATCAAACAAAGGGTTTGTCTTTAATTTCGCATCGCCAATGGAAATTCGTGTGTTCGGAGACAATGAAAATGTTACAGAAGGCTAACAGTGAAACGACTTTATCAGAAACAAATATTTATGAGTGGTACAAAGCGTTCAAAAGCGGTCGAGATATACTGGAAGACTTGCCTCGCCCTGGTAGGCCATCAACGTCTTCAACGGATGTCACTCGCGTTCGTAGGCTTTACTCTAGTTTCCCTACACGTGACCCCTGGGTAGTGATAAATGAGTGACAGTTAACTAGTGGTAGTGCCTTGCTGCGCACATTCGGGTAACAGCTAAATGGGCCGGTACGCACGGTAAAGAATCACTTTGTCACAAATAATCGGCGTCAGTAGCAGCTATGCTATCGCGTTTCGTTCGGTCTGTGAGAGTCCCGGCGGCCCATTCCCCATCCATCCCCCACACTATTACATGGCAGTGCGAAATTTGATTTATCTACCCCAGGAGGGTACCACCAGCGTATATCGCGGTGGAGAATCCCTCTCTGGGCAGACGCAGATATCTTCTCCGGTTGACACCTCTTTCCTCTCCTATCCGGTGTACAATCTGTAGAATTCCTTTGTACCGCGGGCTGGGGTGTGCGTGTACATCAGAGACGTCATCTGCTCTCGACGCTCCGACAGCCTTGAAGTGAGAGTGTTCCGAGGAATTGTTTGGATTGATCCCGGCTGCTGAATTTCACCATCGGACATCGCGACAGAATCGTAAATTTCATCAATACCACCTCGATGTCCAGTGTTCCACAACAGTGCGTTTCACTTTCTATCTCGCACAACCACTCTGTGGAACCAGCTCTCGCCTGAGGTCTTTCTGAGCCGTTATGACCTGGTGACCTTCAAGAAGAGAGGTTAGCCGGCGAGCGAGGCAAGCACTCTGGTGTTGCGGATGTTTGTGGGTGGCGGTGATCACTTTCCATTAGGTGTGCCACATGCCCGTTTGCCACCGTTTTATCATTTAAAAAAAAAATCGCAAAAGTGAAGAAAATAGTTACTGGAAATCCTCATTCATGTTTAAGGGAGATAGATAGTCGCTGAACTTTCTGTGTCTCACGAGTCGATGCGTATTATTTTAAATAATCACTTGGGTATGAAACATGTTGCCACTCGGCTAGTCCCAAAAGACCTGAAATTTCTTCAAAAACTGAATCGCATAAGAGTCGCTAACGACATGCTAGAAAGAGTCAATTCCAACCCAACATTCATGAAACGCATTGTTACTGGTGACGAGACATGGATTTACGAGTTTAACATGCAAACTAGTCAACAAGCTTCGGAGTGGCGCCTTCCAACTAAACCGAAACCGAAAAACCACGCCAAAGTCGATCAAAATTCAAATTCATATTGACTTTTTTCTTTGACTATCGCGGTGTTGTAACTTGGAATTCTTACCGGAAGGTCAAACGTTAAGTATATTATGTGAGCGATGTGCAGCGTTTAAGAAAGCAAATTTGACGAAAAAGGCCAGATTTGTGGAAAGAAAATTCATGGATTTTGCAACACAATAATGCGTCTTCACACAAGGCCATCATTGTGAACGAATTTTTGAGCAAAAACTCAACAAATACCATCGAACAACCACCTTATTCGCCAGATATGGCTCCAGCCGACTTCTTTTTTTTCCTAAACTAAAATTACCATTTCGTGGCACCCGTTTTTATTAGGTAGAAGATATAAAGGAGAATTCGTGACGAGAACTAAACCCAATTCCGGAAAAAGTGTTTAAAAAAATAATGTGTTCTGTTTGTGAATACACGGGCTAGTAAGCCCTTATATAACGATAAATTATCGTTTGAGCGTAATTTTAAATGATAATAAATGACGATTTAGCTATAGATAACAACACGGTAAGCCTAGAAAGGAAGCTGGTCGTGAAGTGGGGCTCCCGAATATACCGACAGTTACTTGGCGACAAATTTCAAATTTGTGGATGGTATTTGGTTCTAATCAAGCAACTACTAGAAAATGCTCTAAGTACACCACGCAATGTTCCCATGTTTGTGTATCTTAGACAAGTCAATTGTTTATTTGCTTATATTAAATACTAGCTGTTCATGATCGGTTAACAATGTTGTCAATAGATGTCGCCGGAGTCGAATTACATCGCGCTATTATTGTGTCGGCTGAAATATGTTATATCTGCTGAATAAAATTTATTTTTTATCTTGAGTCAGAGATATCGAAGCCCGCGTGGGAGAGCTGAATAAGCTTCCCGTATCAGAATCCCTGTCCCCAGTCACTTCTGAGGAGATCTTTGCCATACTCAAAAGCCTTAAGCTTAAAAAGTCACCAGGTCCCGACGGGATCAGGACCGAAGTACTCAAACTTCTTCCCGATCACCTCATAGCTCTATTGGTCTGCATCTTCAATGTAGCCATAGCCAACTGCCATTTTCCAGCCGTCTGGAAAACGGCCATTGTCATAGGTAGGTATTCACAAGCCCGGCAAGAGCACGTCGCTTCCCGACAGCTACATCTTCTAAATACCCTAGAAAAATCTATGAGTCGGATCCTTCTAAACCGTCTCAAATCCGTAATAGAGGAGAAAAACCTCTATCCACCTGAGCAATTCGGTTTTCGTGCTAGACATTCTTGCACTCATCAAGTGCACCGCCTCACGGAGCACATTTTGTTTAACTTTTCCGAGTTATATAAACCCCGTCGTACACTGGCAGTCTTTTTTGACGTAGCCAAGGCCTTTGATAAGCTCTGGCACGAAGGATTGGTCTATAAGCTGTACTCCCGCGAAGTCCCCGATAGATTAGTTAAAATCATCAGCGATTACCTCAAAGACCGCACCTTTCGCTACAGAGTGGAAGGTGAACTATCCACACCCCATCCCATACGCTCAGGCGTCCCCCAAGGTTCCATCCTGGCTCCTAGCCTTTTCAATCTGTACGTCAATGACCTACCAAAACTTCAAGCGAAAGTTGAGGTAGGCTTATACGCTGACGATACAGTCATATACTCTTCTCAAAGGCAAACGAGAAACCTCAAATGTAGAATCCAAAGAGCTGTGACCACTCTCGGGAAGTGGTTTAACGACTGGCGAATAGCCATAAACCCCACGAAGAGCGCAGCGGTGCTCTTCGACCAAACCGCCTCACAGATACCGAAAAAACTCAAGGATCATCCCCTTGAACTCTTCGGTAATCCGATCCCCTGGGTAAAGAAGACCAAATATCTAGGTGTAACTCTAGATAGTAGACTCTCCTTTATACGCCACATCACTCTGGTTAGGAAAAGGGTCGCCTGGACCCTCGCCCGATTGCATCTTCTGTTATGTGCTGCAAGCAAAATGTCCACGAGACACAAGCTTACGCTCTACAAGATGTGCATCCGACCGATTATGACATATAGCTGCGTTGTGTTCGCACATATGTCAAAATATAACTGGGAACGCTTACAAGCCATCCAGAATAAGTTTCTTCACCGCCTTACCGGCGCCCCTTGGTATGTTCGTATGGAGGATCTCCATAGAGATATGGACCTTCCTTCGATACATGCCTATGCCAAACACCTTTCTCGCTCTTATTTCGACACCGCGTCGAACCACCCTAATCCCTTAATAAAAGCGGCAGCTTCGTATGTTCCCGACCCCAACGCCTGCCAGAGAAAACGCCGGCCGCGTAATATATTCACTGACCCGCTCGACCAAACCGAAACAGCTAACGCGTTCTACGCCACCGTCTCTCCAAACAGAGCGTGCCACCGACCACGCCCGCGTAACCACCGTTCTCTCCGCAGAGGACGGGCGGTTAACTTCGCTCCCGCACACCCGTCACGTCCACCCTCTCTAGCGGCAACCCAAGCCTAGGTCCGTTCCTCGGTGTGAAGCCCTTGGCTCAGGCAGCCGCCCGCGCGATACAAAGTGACACTATACGTGCAACACTTAGCTACCCACATACAACATTACACACGTATGAACACACACACGTGCACACCACACAGGTTCATAGGTTCTGTAAGGGACCTTTTTTTTTCTTTTTTTGCGCTAGTTAGACTAATGCGCTAGTTAGTGTAGAAAAACCATTCCGATTACTAAATACACATACGCATGGTTCCCTCCTTCCTCCCAGGAGGAGGGGAACGTGCATATGAGTATATGTTAGTTAGCTCGAATTTTCTTAAGATTAGGGAATTAGATAGATCGCGACCTTTACGAATTCGCGACGACTGCCCGAGCCGAGGTTCGGCCACTCTGGCACCCTCGTGCGGGTCGTCACAAACTTTTGCGGCGGAGTGCCCTAAGCGCTCGCCCCCCAAGTCGGGTGAAGCTGTAAAAGCCGCAGCGGCTCTGTTTTGGGATTGGGCCCCAAAGGCTAACAGTGTAGTCAGTTAAAAAAAAAAAAAAAAAAAATCTTTTTCGACGTAGCCAAGACCTTTGATAAGGTCTGGCACGAAGGATTAGTCTATAAGCTATACTCCCGCGAAGTCCCCGATAGATTACTTAAAATCATCTGCGATTACCCCAAAGACCGCACCTTTCGCTACAGAGTGGAAGGTGAACTATCCACACCCCACCCCATACGCTCAGGCGTCCCCCAAGGTTCTATCCTGGCTCCTAGCCTCTTCAATCTGTACGTCAGTGACCTACCAAAACTTCAAGCGAAAGTTGAGGTAGGGTTATACGCTGAAGATACAGTCATATATTCCTCTCAAAGGCAAAAGATCAACCTCAAATGTAGAATCCAAAGAGCCGTGACCACTCTCGGGGAGTGGTTTAACGACTGGCGAATAGCCATCAATCCCACAAAGAGCGCAGCGGTGCTCTTCGACCAAACCGCCTCACAGATACCGAAAAAACTCAAGGATCATCCCCTTGAACTCTCCGGTAATCCGATCCCCTGGGTAAAGGAGACCAAATATCTAGGTGTAACCCTAGATAGTAGACTCTCCTTTATACGCCACATCACTCTGGTTAGGAAAAGGGCCGCCAGGACCCTCGCCCGATTGCATCCTCTGTTATGTGCTGCAAGCAAAATGTCTACGAGACACAAGCTTACGCTCTACAATATGTGTATCCGACCGATTATGACATATAGCTGCGTTGTGTTCGCACATATGCCAAGATATAATTGGGATCGTTTACAAACCATCCAGAATAGGTTTCTTCACCGCCTTACCGGCGCCCCTTGGTATGTTCATATGGAAGATCTCCATAGAGATATGGACCTTCCTTCGATACATGCTTATGCCAAACACCTTTCTCGCTCTTATTTCGACACCGCGTCGAACCACCCTAATCCCTTAATAAAAGCGGCAGCTTCGTATGTTCCCGACCCCAACGCCTGCCAGAGAAAACGCCGGCCGCGTAATATATTCACTGACCCGCTCGACCAAACCGAAACAGCTAACGCGTTCTACGCCACCGTCTCTCCAAACAGAGCGTGCCACCGACCACGCCCGCGTAACCACCGTTCTCTCCGCAGAGGACGGGCGGTTAACTTCGCTCCCGCACACCCGTCACGTCCACCCTCTCTAGCGGCAACCCAAGCCTAGGTCCGTTCCTCGGTGTGAAGCCCTTGGCTCAGGCAGCCGCCCGCGCGATACAAAGTGACACTATACGTGCAACACTTAGCTACCCACATACAACATTACACACGTATGAACACACACACGTGCACACCACACAGGTTCATAGGTTCTGTAAGGGACCTTTTTTTTTCTTTTTTTGCGCTAGTTAGACTAATGCGCTAGTTAGTGTAGAAAACCTTTCCGATTACTAAATGCACATACGCAAGGTTCCTTCCTTCCTCCCAGGAGGAAGGGAACATGCCTATGAGTATATATTAGTTAGCTCGAATCGTAGGAGTAGGGATTCGATTAGATTGCGACATAATTGCATACGCGACGACCGCCCGAGCCGAGGTTCGGCCACTTTATCACCCTCGCGCGAGTCGTCCAAATAACTTTCGCGGCTGAGTGCCGTCTGCGCTCGCCCCCAAGTCTGGTGAAGCTGTAAAAGCCGCAGCGGCTTTAGGGCCCCTAAGGCTAACAGTGTATTCAGATCTTAAAAAATAAAAATATTTTTTATACTTGATCGCACAGATCACTTGGCAAGTACAAAGTGTTTCATTTCAACCACCTGCTTCATTGCAAAAATCTGAGCTATCACTATTCAGGTCGTCCCAATAGCTGGACATACTACGAATTTATATACATACTAGCTGTTCACGTGGCTTCGCTCACGTGGACTTGAGAATGCTCGCGCGAATCTTGCTCCCCAGCTCACGGCTATTTTAAAGACAAAAATGCTTATTGTGGGTGTTCCTTAGAAGATAGATGTAGGCTCTCCCGGACTATTTTGTTGGTCTTTTTAATGCCTATGATTATGTGGTAAATTAATTTGCTATATGTCTTATGTTTTACACAGCATAAGCCATTTAAGCGACAGAATTGATTCACCATGACCAGTTTTTTTTATTTGTGCTGAACCCTAATTCTTTTTCATAAATAAAAGTAACCTAAGTTTCTTCCTATATCATCAGCTATCTATCAGTGAAAGTTCCGTCAAAATCGGTTCAACTGTTTCGGAGATTACCCGGAGCAAACAAACAGATTGACAATGTCAGACAGACAGTAATGAAATTTAGCACATAGATAATCTATGACCTGGAATAACACATAGGGTACTTTTTATCCCAAGAAGTCATAGTTTAACCAGAGTTATCATACAAATATAATAAAAGAAAAAAATTGTATTTTTGTTACTCAATTATGAAAAAACGGCTGAACGAATTTGAATGCAATTTATCACACAGATAATCTATAACCTGGATAAACACGGATACATTGTGTTCTGGTTAATGTTATAGTTTGAACACTCTTATCAAGTCATATCTAAGCCTAAGCCTAAACCTAAAACTATTCCGTTATGGTAAGATTGGTTAGATTGATTGAACTGTGATAATAAGGCATTAGCCGACAAAACGAATCGAGCGGGCCTTTGCAGCGCTCGGCGAGTGCTAAAAACAATGAATTATTCGTTGTCAATTCGTACATAATTCTCAGACAGACATATCAATAAAACAACTTGTTTCCGTACTTTTCCCTCTCACCCCTCACCCTACTCCGCCCCTGCCACATCATTTAATACAGCGCCTTTTAATCAATAGTCTAACGTTTTTTAGTTTTTTAAAGATTAATGTATTGTTTACGTAAACAAAACCTACACCTAACCTAAGCCTAAACCTATTCCTTTGTAGTAAAATTGGTTACGGTATGTTTGTACTGGGTTCATAAGGCACGAGCCGAGCTATCGATGCGAGCGGGATGTGGCAGTGGCCGGCGAGTACTCGAAATAAAATATTTATTCGTTGAAAATTCATATACAACTGATAAAAAATAAAATGAAAATATTGTTTCCACACTTTTTTATTCACAGGAAAATTATCCCTTACTCTCTCATGGGCGAGAGCATGGGCTTTCGCATCATCAAATTCAGTATCATGTTATCAAAAGTACAATCTCTCTTAGTTTTTGAACGATTATTGTACTGTTTACGTCAACTAAACCTAATTTAAAGCCTAAGCCTAAACCTAAACTTAAACCTAAACCTAAGCTTAAACTTAACCTAAACCTAAGACTAAACCTATTCCCTTGTTGTAATATTGGTTAGATTATGTTTGAACTGTACTCATAAGCAAGCGAAGCGAGCGAGCTGTGGCAGCAGACGGTGAGTGCTTGAAAGAAATACTTATTCGTTGTAAATTCATATAAAACTCTTAGACAGACATAACAATAAAATTTAAATGATACTTTTTAGAAAAGATTTGTTTCCGCCCTTTTTCTACACATGAAGTTTATGCTTTCACATCATCAAATTCAGCGGCATTTTTTTAATAGTCCAATCTCTTGTAGTTTTTTTAACGATTATCGTATAGTTTACGTCAACTAAACCTAAAATTAAACCTAATCCTAATCACAATCCCAAACCGGAACTCAAACCCAAACCTATACTTAAATTTTAACCCAAACGTAAACCTAAACCTAAACCCAAACCAAAACGCAAACCTAACTCCAAACTTAAGCCCAAACCTAAATCCATATCTAAATCCAAACCTAAACACAAACCTAAACCTAAACCCAAACGTAAACCCAAACTTAAACCCATACCCAAACCAAAACCCGAACCTAACCCCAAACTTAAACCCAAATATAAATACCTACCTAAACCCAAACCTAAATCCATACCTAAACCCAAACCTAAATCTAAACCTAAACCCATACCTAAACCCAAACCAATACCAAAATCTAATTCTAAACCTACATAAGGCATGCCAACTGGTTTGTTGTTTTAATGATATTGATTTACCTACCTATTGTAAATTATCGGGATTATAAAGTTTTGCTAAGAGTGAATTCTTTAATTTAATGAACACGCATCCTTCTGTATTTTTGACAAACTTCATACCAATTCTAATAAATGTAGTTAGAGAGATACATTGGACCATGGAGAAGGACATAGACTAACCTTATGTAAACTTGATGAAAGGAATGACGGAATGAAATAGAGGATGAAAGTTCTTATGACGTACCCGTATTGTCACAAATTCATATTTATGCTTTTGGTAAGAAATAAAAGCGGTTTCACGTTTTTCAAAAATCCTTCTCGCAAGCCGGTACAATAAGGGTGATTTTAATATTTTTTTGAAGTTTTATTGGGACGTGTAATGTATTGAATTCATATTGGCATGTAATTACAATACCATACACACAATGAAGAACCCATCTATGATTTTCTTTTGGTCTATCGTGTTCCGAGATCAGCCGGTGTATATGCAGTAATATAGCGGGGTGGTAGGGATCACGTCT
This sequence comes from Saturnia japonica, assembly GCA_033032175.1. Lineage (NCBI taxonomy): Eukaryota > Metazoa > Arthropoda > Insecta > Lepidoptera > Saturniidae > Saturnia > Saturnia japonica. The sequence continues at coordinate 12,899,670 of CM065305.1, forward strand.
ACCATACACATAGTGACAAACCCATCTTTGATTTTCTTTTGGTTTGTCGTGTTCCGAGATCAATCTGTGTATATCCAATAATACGCAGACGAAGTCGCGGGTACCATCTAGTTCTTAATAAGTTTAATCAATAAGTAGCAGTTTTCATTTCATACAAATTTATTATATAAAACGCACTCTTTGTAGTTTTCCTGCAATCTATATCAAACATACTTATTATGAGAGCATAGATAGCTATTAAACCATAGAACAGAACATTAAACCCATTACGAAATACTTGTACTATAAATTGAATGTTATAATAGGGCAATCACAGCACTGGTAGCCAGATATAATCCCCGTGATGTGGTTAATGGATCCAAAGTGTTCGAAGCGTGCTTGTGTCATGTTTTATCTTTAAAATTGTGCTACGTTACTTTAAACACAAAGTGCATTAAAATATCACTAGTAAGATATTTCTAGAAGTTCTTAAAAATTGTAATGCAGTGTTATAATGTTTTGCATTATTATGAAAATTAAAAAATATGCAAAAGATGTAAGAACTAACTCATTTTACGCATCGCTTTTCTGTAGCAGCATACATAACTCATCAGCCATAATTGACTACCTTTAGTAATTAGGACTTTGGTTTAGCATTTTATTGAGCATACATAAAAAAATACAGAGACTCCAAAAAAATGACATATAAGAACATGATTACAAAGGCGCATGTTTTATTTATAGTGTTACATTAGAGTTTGTAGTTATGTTTAAAAAGGTTAAAAACCATAGTTAACTTAATAATAAACACAACTAATAGGCACCCATGAGGGTGTTGAGGGTTGATCACTTAAAACAGCTGGGCTGACCCTGGCACCCCGGGCCCCGGATGCCGCTGGCTCCGGATCGGATCAGTCAGAAGGCGCCTTTGCATACGGTTGCCCGTGTTCACGCCACAACATATTTTTCGAATATCGATATAAATTAAATAAAAATGGTAACGATGTGGCACTTATAGATATTTATTTTATTGTCAATAGAAATGCAGTATATTTAGCAGTGCTTAAAATAATATCAGTGATATTTTAATATAAATAATGACTTAAAATGCCTTGGAACTGTCTTTGGGGATATCAACCACCTCCACCGTGCAGTGTTAGTGGACCTCTACATGTAATAATAAAGGTTGGTACTTATTTAAACTAAATTATATGTCTAATTATTTTAATTTACATTATCTTTCTTAATCATAATTGTTATTTTACAATTATTTTTCAAATTTAAAATTATTCCTCCTTTATCATACAAATGTATGATAGGCTAACTTCTTAAATATCAATGCATATACGCATGGATAGATATCTACATCTACAATAAACATAAACTTTTTTGCCAAATAATATTAATGAAAACACCGTTAAAGTTAGTATTTTCTACTGACTATTGACTAACATAGAAATCATCAAATGCCCTGACGAGCGTGATATCCAGGATTCGGAACGACGGATACATATAATATATAATATATTATTAAGATACGTCATACGAGTACATAAGGCAATGTATATGCGATGCTATGTGCTCGTCCTATTTTCAATCTAGTGATATGAATACAACTTTCTTAATAATTAATTTAAAATATAGCGTTTATTTTATTCCAATGTTTATTCGCACATCATATTTTTTCTCTAACTGATATGTACCTAAAACATATTTCAGATATGTACAGTACTGTATTAGTTTAGCAAAGCATCCCTTTACATCTAGTTCTACTAAGTGGAAGTCAGACTCGCGCAACGAGGGTTCCGTTGCACCACATAATTTATAAATAACTAGCGACCAGCCCCAGCTTCGCACAAGTACAATTTACAAAGTGGTGTATTTTATATTTTAAAAAGCCTGATTTATAGTTCATAACTGGCTCATTAGCCTAGTGGTTCTAAACGCGACTGTAATGCTCGAGGTCCTAGGTTCGATTCCCAGGTCGAGCAAATTGTTATCCCGATAACAATATATAAATAAATAAATTTCATAGTAAAACCCATTTTACTATGAAATTACTATGAAGGAGTTTGAGCTTGTGTCCGATTAATGGCAATAGGCTCGTCCCCTATACATGGGACCTAAAACATACCCGGCAAACTATGGGTGTACCTCTGCCTAACACTTCGGGGATAAAGGGGTGATGGTATATTATGTAACTTCATAGTTACGAATAGTGCTATTAGCTCGCGATACGCATTTCATCATAGGTGCAGAGTGTCGGCCAATCGACCACGACCGTTTTGCTGAGAGGGATTTCTTTGTTCGCGCAATTTTGAATTCGTGAAATTTTCTACGGTATTCATTTGAATGGAAAACTGTAAAGTACAATTTTAATCTACATTAAATACCCAAGTTAACTAACAAATTTATCTGGATAAAGATTAATAATGAGTTGGAGAAAATAGCTTCACAAATAACGTAAAATTTTTATTATTATGTTGCAGATAAAAATGGGTATTGTGAGCGAACCTTAGAAACTAGATATATACCGTCCCGGGCTTTTCTCTAGAGTTTTTGAAGAACCACAATCCTTTAGGATATTATTTTGATGTATCTCATAAGGTTTAGCCAGTGTAAGCAATGTAAGCGCCCGAAAATCATTTTTTGACAACTTGACTACAAATAATTAAATTTTCTCTACTATACAAAAACTGAATTGGAATGTAGACAGCGGGAAGCGACTTTACTTTATACTATGTATAGAAGATAGATATATTATAAAAAATAAGTTTCTTTTTTTCATTCTGTTCGGGATCCTTAGAGTGAACCCGAGTCACGCTTGGCAGAAGTTTAATTATTGAGAATGTATTTCACATAGTATGTATTTTAGACAGTTTGTACGTTACACTGAAAAAAATAAATGTCGAGATATACACGTTTCACCAATATCATATAGGACCTTGCTTAATATTTTTTATCCAAGTCACGGTGAAGCTGTAGAAGCCCTCTGAGGCTTCAGGGCCCTTAAAGCTAACAAGGCAGTCAGTAAACTTTATTTTTATTTATTAGGATTTCCGCCATAATAACGTATTTTATTTTCAACGGCCTACCTATAATGGTTAAAAGATACCTACAGACCTTTCATATATAGAACGGAGATCGTACTTACTCCTAGCAATAGAGTTCCTTTTCTGGGAACGAAACCCCAAAAATGATACGCAATACCTACGAAAAGAATCGAAGAACTAGCGCATTTTGTCAAATATCAATATCTTGCTTTTAGATACACAATTAACTTGTATAATTGTTATTAAATGTAATGTGATTGAGCAACCAATGCTGACTTCGATATATTTTGTGGACATTATATTTTAATTAAAAACACAATCAGACACGACTTTGTATATTGAAAAGATGCAAGAATCTGGACACACGTCAAAAGTTTCTTTTTCTACATAATATTTTTGTGGCCATTAACATAATGTATTAAAATATTTGTAATATTTGTACCTACTAAATTTGTGTTCTGCGCTAACTAACTCGTCTATGTTGAATGTTCACAGCGGTTATAAAGTTTGGCGCGAGGTTTACATTATTAATAATGTAACTTTTTGTATTACCTTTGAGATTACATTTTTTATTCTATAATGATAGAAATACTAATTGATTTAATTCCTAATTAATTTTAAAAATCTGGATAAGTTTAACATGAAGTTTGCAATGGATATTATGTTTGACCAGTGATTCCCAAAGTGGTCCAGTAAGCGGGGGTCTATGAAAATTGGTTTATTTTCGATAGTGTGAAGAACTAACAATGTTGGCTTGACTTCACCTATCAATGTAGGCAGATAATATTTTAAGAATCTCAACGACTGTTACTTGTAAAAACTTACATATTCCTTAATCGGTACAACGTGTTGAGACTTGCAAAGCGCCGCCGTCCGCATCGCTTGTTCAAACGTGCAAAGGGACGAAATACGACTAGTGATGTGTGTGCTTGCAATCTTGCATGAATTTGTTTGAATCTTCACTAATATAAATAAGAATGCCAAGCATAAACGTCACTCATTCGTTTTCGGAATTTCGAATAGAAAAGTAAAGTGAATCAATGTTAGTGTTTGGCAGTGTCAAAAAAGTAAGTACTTACCTGCCTATTTGTTACGTTAGGTATACGTACATATCTTTATTTTATTTTGTAATATGTATATTTGCAAAGTTTGCGTGTTTGAGGTACTTATTAAAAATTAAATACTGGCCAGAGCCATTGTTAGATACTTCCATAAAAGATCAGAAAGCTTAGTATAATTGAAATTTTTGTCCCTACTTTATTAGATTTTTTTACCTGACTGTGTGGTGCTTTACCAAAGAAAAGATATACAGTGTAAACTCTTTATAACGAAACTCAAGGGACTGAGCATTTTTTGTCGTTATAGAGAGTCATGCATGCAGCATGTCGAAAAGAATGTTGGATAGTGGCTGCTGTTACCTCTTGCCAGGCTTTTGATAAGAAGTTCACTGCTTATAGCATGTTGATCGAGACCTTGCCGTCAGTTTTGATCATATCCATCAACATTTTCCGTCTTTAGTGGCCCTTTAGGCTTTTAATTACACTCTGATACATTGGTTGTAAAATACTGGTTGTATTAGCTGGGAAAAATGCTAACTCTATGTTTCGAAGATTAGATATGATTGGGTGAGCAGGACAATTGTCTACTAGAAACAATATTTTCCGGTGGTTTTAATTGAGCATCCCATTTTCTCACTTTCTCTTCAAAAATCTGCGATGTCATCCAAGCTGACTTGTTTGCTTTGTACGTAACTGGCAACTGTTTTATGTTCTTGAAACATCGAGGGTTTTTCGATTTGCCTATAACTAAGAGCTTTATTTTTTCTGTGCCACTCATATTGGCAGCCCCTAGAACTGTAATACGCTCTTTAGACAGTTTTCCTCCAACACATTTTTCCCCTTTGAATTTTAAAGTTTTGTCGGGAGTCAACTTGAAAAAAGGCCAGTTTCATCTGAATTAAAAATGTCTTCTGGTGAGTACTTCATCTTTAATTTAGGCCACACTGTACTAATCCAATTGATAGTCACATTCATATCGACATCCCGCGCCTCTCCGTTCATTTTACCGTACGTAATTTGGTGAAGGTGCTTAAATTTTCCGAGCCAACCTTCAGATGCTTTAAAGTCAATTATGCCAAGTTGGTTGGCAAACTTTTAAGTCTTAGCTTTTACAATTGGCCCCGAGATGGATACATTATTCTGGCGCTGATTGTTAAACCACGACAACATTGCCTGATCTAAGTCTTCGAATTTTGGCTTTCTTAATTTTTTAGAAGAGTTTCCTTCCAGCGCCGCCTGTAGAATTGTTTTTTGGTTTTTCCAAATCGTAGCAACAGTGGATTGACTTAGTTCAAAACGCCTTCCAACGTCACTTTTATTTTCTCCCTTTTCAATCGCACGTATCACACAAACTTTTTCGTCAACACTAATCGCTTTCCGTTTACTGGCCATGTTAACAGTTTTAAAGTAGGTTTACGACTGATAATACGATAGGTACCCAGTATATGCTTGGTCGAAGACCATCACTTCCGAGAAAACAATGCGTCATACTGCACGTGTTCAAGGTAATTAAGGATAACGAAAGCTAGACCGACCTCGGATGTTTCGGAGCTTCAAAATCTTTTGTTACCTGATAATAAACAATAATACCGATGATAAATATTTACTGTCTAAAAATATGAACACATTTCTTCGTAATAGAGAATGACGTATCGCTATAAATAGTGTTTCAAAATGTGGGTTTTAACGCAAACCAACCAAGTTTGGCTCACTTCAACGTTATAGGGAGTTTATCGTTATAAAGGATAACGTTATAAAGAGTTTACACTGTATTATGATTGACCTGCACGACTGTAAATATTTCAAGTTCCTCGAAGTTGCTAATGCTAAATGACTTAGGCTGCGTTGTTTGAACCATAGTTATCTCTAAACAGTGGTCTGACTCCATACATAATTTTGACATTTCGGTACAAAACTAACCATTGGTCAAGTTAACTACGGATCAAACAACTCAGCCTTAATTAAATATATTTTCCTAAATTGTATGTCTTTAAGAACTAGTAACGTGTATCAAAGTAATAATTAAGTATTTAAATTAATAATTAAAATCGCGGAATTTTAACATCAAAATTTTATTTAAAAGTATTTTCTATCAAATTTACAGAAATATCTCAAAATATACCTAATTCAAGTGATTTATTGCTTTTAATAATTAGAATCAGTTTGCTGCCAGTAGGTACATTGTTTATTTTGTTGCAGTAATTAACTAATCATATTATCTTGAAATAGCCATATCCTGTTAAGTAAAATCGCCCTATGATTACTAAAACACAGTTTTTTATTTACAAGTAAGTAGGTAGGTACAAGAAAAATTGCTGAATCTAAGAAGAAATGTTGACAGTACAGTGTTGATTATTTAAAATTTGGTTTTGTTGCCATCAAAGGCAGAAAAACGATTGCCCATATGCCTTTTATGTAACAGAGTTTTGTGCAATGACTCTATGAAACCATATAAGCTCGAAGATCATTTAAAAAGTTGTCATCCTGATAAAATAGGTAAAGATATGAAATATTTTCAAACTTTGAAAGAAAAATATTCGCTTCAACGTCTGAAAGTAACGATAGTAGTTTGCGGGCATCTTACAATATCTCATTACTTATAGCGAAATCTGGAAAACCGCACACCATTGGAGAACAGTTAATTTTACCCGCTGTAGAAGAGGTTTTAAAAACTGTTCTCCACACATCCCCATTTGACGTAGTCAAAAGAATTTCTCTGAGTAACAACACTGTACAGAGACGAATTGATGAAATGAGCTTTGATATTGAAAGTTTCTTGTGTAGTTATCTGCAAACAACTCATTTTTCTATTCAACTGTATGAGTCAACTTTACCTAGTAATGAAGCGTTATTATTGGCATATGTTCGATATGTAATGGAGGAAAAAACTCATGAAGAGCTACTATTTGCGAAAGCTTTGGAGACAGGCACTAAAGGTGAATCAATATTTAATGTCCTGAGTGATCTTTTAAAGAAAATTCGATTCCATTCACAAATGTTACTTCGGTGGCATCATATGGAGCTCCTGCCATAGTCGGGCGATATCGTGGGTTTATAAGTGATCTTGAAATAATTATACCAGGGGTAACTGCAATTCACTGTGTCATTCACCGACAACATCTAGTAGCAAAAAATTTGTGTGATAGATTGCATAAATCGCTATAATTTGTGATTAATGCAATTAACAAAATAAGAAGCAATGCAAACAATTGTGCGATGAAAATGATGAAAATTTTCAGCGATTACTCTTACATACATAAGTACGCTGGTTGTCGAAAGGTGAATGTATAACAAGATTTTTGAATTAGTTTTAGAGTTTCTGGAAAGTAAAGATCCAGATATTAAAAGAAATCCTGATCAATTTGAAAGCCGACATCGCGCATTTGACAGATTTGTTCAAAAAATTTAATGACATTTAGTTATAATTACAAGGGAACAACCTCAAATTTAATACAAACAAAGGGTCTAATTTCAGCTTTTCTTGGAAAATTAAAATTTATGAAGCAAAATATTAGTCGGCTCGATTTTTCTCAGTTTTTATTTTATTTATTTTTATTTATTTCAGATTTACATAAACTTTAAACTTTTTTTTAAACTTGTCACAGGTAGAAAGCCTTGATGAGGAAATTCAGGTATACGCCCGACATTTCATTGTCCTACATGATGACTTTAAAATCAGATTTGAAGGTATTCTGACGATGGAAATACCACCATGGATCATAAATCCATTTAATGAAACGGAAGTGGAGAATGTGGTGTAACAACAGGAGCTACTCGAGCTTAGCACTAATGAGGAGCTGAAGGTGAAATTTAAAAGAGGGTATCAAACATTTTGGCTGCAGGCAGAAATACCCGAGAAATATCCTGGACTGTGGGGAATTACGAGAAAGCTTTTGATAGCGTTTCCCTCGTCATATCATGTCGAAAAAAGTTTTAGTGTCGTTACAAATCTTTTAACAAAAAAAAAGGAGCAGATTAAATATCACAGAACGGGAAGATTTGCGATTATTCCTAACAAAACTGAAGCCAAATATTGATAATTTGCTCTCAATCCATCAAGTACATACCTCTCATTAAAATTATGACTATTATGTGATTATCATTGTAGAAGTTACGTTACGTTATTAATATTAAATTGTAATTATATTGCATATTAGAATAAATACAACACAAGAAAATATACTATTTTATATATTTTTTATTAACTACCACTCTGAATGGGGAGTTTTCTAAATAAAAATAGTAAGAATTAAAGCACGCGCGTCCCCTGACATAATTAAAAATCGATTGTGTCTCAATTTCGCGATTCAAGAGATTGTGTCTAGGGATGCGCGTGCCTTACGGCAGTCTAGGGCTTAATTAATTAACCAATCAACTCTCACTTTTTTTTCGAAAACAGTTATATTTAATCTTCACATTTTTTGTCGAGTTTTGGGAATATGGTAGTATTGATCCGCCAGGGAGTCCATCGGAACCAGAAAAATTTTGAAAGGGGTCTATGAGAAAAAAAGTTTGGGAACCTCTGTGCTAGACTACAGTCTGATTTAGCAATGAATATAACTATATGTATTTACCAATAACAAAACATTTAACTTCTAACCGTAGTGTTTTTGTTATTTGAAAATATGTTAGATATGCTTAATAGACTTGCCCTATTAGATACTTGTACTTTATTAGACAATCGAGTAATACATATGTATTACCGATAAAATTATCTAAACCAGTTTAAAGTAAAATTTCATGTAAAAATAATATACAGTTTGATTTAAAAAAACAGGGATATTGATACTGTTTAAAATTTGATTAAAAATGTAAGGAAGTGTGCTTAGACATCCGGTTTACAAAATGGCTTTCGGGACCGCGCGCTATGAATTAACAGAACTTAACAATAAAGAACGTCGACGTATTGTGACAATACGTGCATAATGCAAACTATAATCGCAGCATTAGGCTTACCTTGACAAGTAGTTAAGTTAACGGGAAAATGCTAACGCTTTGGTTACCGTTTGTAACATTGTCACATACTGGCGTTACTGGCTCTGGCTTCCCAAATAGTTTCGCAACCAGGTGCTGCGTTTCGCGTCGCCGCGCCCGCTCCCGCACCCGCTCCCGTCGCGTCCATTTGCATCAATCAGTAAACGTTCAATAATTAATATTCTTCTATGAACAAAATCAAAATAACTAGGTACCTATTAAATTAAATTTTCAAAGTGTAACAAAGAAGCGACGTTATGAAACTTAAAGTTATAATTGTAATTAATATGTACCTAATTACAGCACACATAACCATCTTATATTGCTTAATAATCTTATAATTTTGAAAAAGTAAATATTATTATACAAATTATTTTAAGAGCGACTATGAAGATCCAAACTATTTTGTTTTTTTTTTGCGTACATAATAAACTCCATGTACTTAGACTAAATTTTGAAATTTATCAAATTGCATAGGTACCTAATTGTTGTTCTGTTAATTTTTCAATTTGTCTGACTTACACTATCGCCATCTCTCGCTAAACTATACATGGTCTACATTACTCTGTCTAAAATCAGGCCAGATGTGACATTGAAGTTGTAGCAATAGTATCGTATCACTGGGTTTCTGGTAGTTGAGATATATTAGTTAGAAATTAAGAAACTTCAAACAAAGAACGGTTTTTACATATTGCAGCAAGAAGTACCTACCTATACAATACAACTTGTCTACTATAAATATACCATAAGGGTTCAGTCTGTACTATCATTTGCTCGTATATGGCTAAATTTTGAGAGGAAACTTCGCGTAGTCACCCTTAATGATGGATGATCACTTCGTACTCCAACACTGCGAGGAAGACTGCAGTATACTCAGTTGCATATGTTTACCGCGTTCGTAGATAGTTATTTGTCCTTTTCCTGACGTATGGGACGTGGAAGCGATCTCTAGGGTCCTCAAGAAATCTATGTTAACTTTAATATTATTACTTCATAGAGTAAATGTTCTAAACGTTTAACTCACCCGTGTAGCGTATCATACTCGTAATTATTCTCACTTGTCACAAGTACAAATTAACTATAATAATGTCCAAATAACATGCTATTAAGAGCAAAATTTTACTTCATAAAATTGTCTTTAAAGTGAAGTAACTTTTGTTCGTAAAGATTAATGGTCATAATTAATTTTTTAATAACATAACATACCATCACACCTGTATCCACGAAAGGTTAGGCAGAGGTGTACTAATGTACACCCACAGTTCGCCGGGTATGTTTAGTTCGCATGTAATAGGGGGGGTAAGCGTATTGCCATTAATCGGGCACAAAGCCAAACCCCGAGCTGTTACTGAGAATTTCATAGAAAAACCAAATAGCACTTTGCTCGACCTGGGAATCGAAACTAGTACCTCGAGCATAGCAGTCGCGTTTATAACCACTAAACTAATGAGGAAGTTATGAAGTTATGATCTATCAGTTTTAAAGTAATAAACTCTTTAATCAGGCTTTTAAAAAAATAAAATACACCGCTTTGTAAATTGTACCCGTGCGAAGCAGAAGCGGGTCCTAGTTATTATAACATAAATACTTTATATTTACATACTTTAATTAATAAACTCTTGCAATATAAATCAAACAAGATACGTTTATTTATGTATGATGATTTCACTTCAAGAAAAATATGGTAAATGGGCTCCTCACGATAATTAAACAATAATACTTCAAATACCATTACGTGTTTTATTACTCTTGAAGTGATACACTTTAAAGAGTATGGGAAAATAACGAAAATAGAGTATATTAAATGAAGTGATAACGCGTTCGATGTATACAGTTGTAGGCTGTAGGTATCGTATTTATCTCGCGTCTAAAATTCAATGAATGCATGTGTGGTTTCGTTTCGAGCGTATCTTTTCGTCTTAAAAGACAATGAAGCCTTTCAGAAGCGGCGCCTTTGGTTTCTTTAGATAATTAACTCGATTATGTATCAGCACTTATTGTTCGGACTAACTGGATGCTTTATGGTGATGATGTCTTAACTATATATGAGAGTATTCTCCATAGAGTAATAAAGTCCGCTCAGTACTCTAACACGCCGAGTTCATAATTCTATGGTATTCTCTATTTAAATATTAATCATCCTACCTATTACTTGAACAGTTTTAATTTCAAAGTTTACCTAGGTTGGAAGTTAGTTGTGTAATTTTGTGAGCGAATCTTGGGCGCTCAGATATTTTAATATAAATTCATCAGGTAAATCGAATATATCAGCCAGGTAAGTATGAAAATAATAAGGAAAGATAAAGTGTAATGCGCAGCGAGGTGGGTAGCGAGATGGCACACAGGAACAGTGTTTATTTGTAGTTGAATTATTAACTGTGGTCTTCATCCGACATCGTTACTATTCCACGGTTCAAGCGAGAATCACTGCTATGAGTGAGGCATATTTATCGGAACAGGTTAAAAAAAATTAACAGGTTTTTATTAGTAACAGTTTGGAACTGTTATCTGTTATCAGAAAAAGCTGTTAGTAAATACTAGGTACAACCTGTTCCACATACTAGTGAGGCGTATTTATCGGAACAGATACAGGAAAACAGGTGATGGATTGAATTATTGATGGATTGGTTGTTGGATTGATGGATAGATTGATGTATTTATTGATGGATTTATTGATTGATGATGGCTTGATGGATGGATTGATTTATGGATTGATTGATTGTTGAGTTGATTGATGGATTGATTGAGTTTATCCTTTAGGCCGATAGTCCATACGATTTTGTGTTGCCGATCTATACTTGTATTAATCTATGATGTTACAAGTGTTACTATACATATATAGATAATAGACCAGGAGCCAATAATTATAAACCAAAATAAATAATAGTAAGATGAAACCCTTTGGAAAAGGAAGAGAATGTAACAAAAATGAAAGGAAAAATAATTTACGAGCGATCTGGGGTCGGGAAGTGAAAGGGGATGAATTTTTAAGGGTAAAAACGGTTTATTTGGTTTTCCAGCAAAATTATAAGTCCTATGGAATAAAGTGAAATGGCAAAGTTGTAGATAATAAAAAGATCTACAACTTTTGTATTTACACTTTTTTCACATAACCTCAAAATTTATGTGAAAAATACAAATAACCAAGTTTTTTTTTTTTACAAAAATATTGCTTTTTTCACGAAGTTTTGTGAAAATTTACCTTTTTGTTGGTCAAACACACTGTAATTTTTTTGATTTAAAATATGTATTTTCCATCTTATTTTGACTTAATATCGAAAAAGCACCCTAATTTTTAATCGAAAAATTCTCACGTCAAAATATCAGCTTTTTAAAAAAATCTCCACTTTCTGATGGTATAAAAAATACATTACTTACTATGGTAAATGTTCTCATAAAAGGCAAAGAAACATGATAATTTTCGATACCCGGGCTTATAAAGCGTAACAGATCTTATTTTGGAACAGATTACTGGAACTGTTATTTCTCTAGAACAGGAACCGTAGTAACAGGTATCTTATTTTACCTATTATACCTTACCCATAAGTCCCTGCTGGTTCCTAGTCGACGATAAAGGAAAAATCGTGAGGAAAGTTTAAGAAATGTACTCGTAGACATCACCATCTAGACATACTGAATTCTCACCGTTTCAAATTCGTGGTTCAAATTGTACATCGTTGTCAGTGGTCTGGAACCGAGCAGATTCCTATTATTATTATAATCAAACTTAAGTAGTTTAAGTAGTTATTATGTTTATATTCAATTGAGTTATATTTGTGATCCATATGCACCCTCCGATTTGAATCCACATAGCAGTGATTAAACGAATAAATCGGTGACAGGCATGCACTTGAACCGAGAGCTCTGGCGGCCCCTCGGTTATGATTATAATATAGGGCTTACGGCGCGGCACATTCCTGCGTAAAGCGCTTAGAGGATTCCATCAGTGCGTCTGCGCAACACTGTGGGAGAACGTGATTTACTTCTCACAAAACTAAATAACATGGATCAATGTCGCCTATTCGCTGCTATTGTTCTGGTGATTGTGGTCTATACGTAGTTTTAAGTATCTTAGTGATCGTTCATCAATGTCTTTAATAAAGTTATTTGTTATATACATACGTACTATTCAGATTATGCTAATAAGGATTACGACATAGTTTATAAGTAGGTATACAGGGTGTCGGTTTTCATATGGTCCAAACGAAAACAATCGATAGGGTCCAACCCCAAGTGCTATCAAAGTCCCATGTCATGTATGTTTAGCGAAAATGAATTGTTTTCAAGTAAATCGTATTTTTATTAATTTTACTTAAAGTACTTAAATCACTGAATAATACGTACGAATTTAAATTGACAACATTTTGGTGGTTCTATGTTTGTCACAGGATTTTAGCGGATTCTTATTCGGATAATGCCAAGATAATCTAGCAATACTAACTCTTCAGCAACTCTCTTGATTTGATACTAGAAATAATAAGGTACTATGAGGCTGACAATTTAAAAAAAATCCTATGATGTACTATACATACCAGGAAACACATGCTGAGAACCGATATAATCTTTTGTTATAAAGGTGCGACTGTAAAAAAAATGTTTAAAGGTTTTGGCCAAACACGAATCTATCAGATAAAGTTATTTATATTTGGAGCCATTTCGCTAAAGAGTCACCGGAAGTGTATACTTAAGAGAACAGTGGACGACAGGTAGGTACATAAATCTTTAATGAATAGGATTTGTGTTCTTTGCTACATTATGCAAGATACGTTTAATGGTCACAAACGGTGCTACTCCGTGGCCCGTGGCTCGTGGTACAACGAGTACTGTGCTTATTTATACATGCTCCAACTGCGGGGCGTACAAGTACTCCTTACTAATATTATTTTAATACAGGATTTTATTTTAGGCGCTATATTTCATTCAGAGTGACGTCACATATCTTATAACCAGTGGACGATCAAGATGGATCTAACGATACCTCATTTGTATAATTATTATAGATAGTTTAGAAGATATTCGAAAATAGATGAACTTATATAGGGTTTCTAGTCAAGACTTCCTAAAGCAAAAAATTCCCGGGAAATCTGGCCTTACTCGAGAGGAGAAAAAGTGTTGAGAAGTCGAGAATTCTCGTTCGAGAATAGAGACGAATAGGTCAACGATCCCCTATTTAGATCTCGATTTAATACTCTCATCCTAAAGCTAAATGCTAATCTACTATGAAGATTGTCTTAGTGTTTTTGTTATCTACTTCTAATCTATCTAAAAGACAGATACTCAAAATAGGTAGATTGATTGTGAAGTTAGTTCCTGTTCTTTGAGTTGATTACATTCTTTTTATTTAATTAAAAAGCACTGTGATTATTATTACTTAGGATTTTAACGGAGGCCTTTTAGCGGAGGCGGAGGCGGTTGTGGAGATTAACGGAGGCGGAAGTGGAAGTAGAAAAAGATTAATTCGTAATTAAATAAAGAAATAGAAAGTCAAAAAGTCTCTATTCAAAAGAAGTACACAGTACACTTGTTTATACAAACTTTACTGATAATTGAAATTAAGAAGAAGCAAATTATATTTGAAGATCAACAGTTTTTCGGCATTGTCACCTTCCTATTGATTTCTTAGGGTTTATACATGTATAACTTGACACATATGGATGGCATTTTTGCAAATTTTACGTAAATTTGTTTTGATCTCAAGAGCCGAAGGGTTAAAGCAACTCCACTAAACATTTTTACGTTTGGTACTGAACTTGATCGTGCCGATAAGTGTGAACGATGGGAGCAAAAATTGTATGTTTAATGCTATATCTCCACCACAATAAAGAATCTTCGTTTAATTGAAGTCGGTTTTTTATACTACGATGGTGACAAACAAACATGCAATCCGCATGATGATAAACGACCACCGCAACTTATGGACAATCCTACTCTGGATACTCAAAGTACTTACTTTTTAATGAAAAGAAGAATTAAAAGATTTATAGAAAGATCCTCAAAGTTTATTAAGTATAGTTGTTATCTTTATTAGAAAATCATGTAAGCTATTAAAATAATTTTAACAAGATCTAATAAATATTGATTATTATTAAGCGAAATGCGTTTTGTTGGATGATAATAAAATTAATAGGAATGCATTTGTTGTACATACATACGAAAATTAATAGAATATTTCGGGTACTATGTTTACTTAAAGATTACTAAACAAAAAAAAACATATCTAGATGAGATTTTTCTCCATTTGGGAGTTATAGGTAAGTATCTAGATTCTAGAAGCTGACGAGGAAAAAGGGTAATTCGAGACTGAGCCGAAAATCCGAATGTAAAACGTGATATTTATTTAGAGGTCATTCTTAAAATTTAAGTTAGGTATATTGTTACACTGATAGGATTTCTCGCTGAAATTTA
This sequence comes from Saturnia japonica, assembly GCA_033032175.1. Taxonomy (NCBI): domain Eukaryota; kingdom Metazoa; phylum Arthropoda; class Insecta; order Lepidoptera; family Saturniidae; genus Saturnia; species Saturnia japonica. The sequence goes on from CM065305.1 coordinate 12,915,139, forward strand.
AACAGTCGGGCTAAATAACAAACCTCGCAAAAAATGTCACGCTTCAAGAAACATGCTCACCAGCTGTTGTACAGCCGTCATGCTCAGAAAAAACAAAATTGCATATTATTACTACATACTTTTCACAGCAAATGTTTTCAAGAGTATGTTTAAAATTTAATAATGAAAATAGTATTCGACACCCTTTCACCATTAATCAAACGTATGAATGGTGGTTATAAAACAAGTTTTATACCGTTATTGAGTAGGTAAATAAACAGTAGTCTCAAAATAGTCCCGACCACCTGGCACTTGGTGCACCCTCGCCTCCAGACTTAGTTTGTGGTGACCGTGATTTATTGGTCTTTATGTTCGACATTAGATATTATGCAACCGCATTTAAAGCCCGTAGCTACATTACCTATTGAACAAATTGTCCCCGCATAATACTGTATACAAAGGCTTTATTTTTTATATAACTACTCTTATATATAAAAATCTCGTATCACGGTATTTGTGGTCGCACTCCTCCAAAACGGCTGAACCGATTTTTATGAATTTTTTAATGTACATTTGGTAGATGAGAATAGGTCGTAAAGTACTTTCCTATATTTCATACCGTTATGTGATTACGGTGTCCCTATTCAGAATTTTATACTATTTTTTAAATTTTCTTTTGGTTTGTCGTGTTCAGAGATCAGTCGGTTCACATACAATAATAAAGCGAGATGGTATGGATCGCGACCACCATACACATAGTGATAGGTCTATCACCGATTTTCTTTTAATTTCGTGCATTCCGGGATCAATCGGTGTGTATCCAATAATGCGCAGACGAAATTGCGGGTACCAGCTAGTTGTAATTATATAAAGTTGTTATTTGCGGATTCAAGTAGCGACTTTAGGCCCTGTACCAATAATAAAATAGAGTAAATTGAATACTTAATTTTAACTGTATAATTTTTATTTTTTATTTACAAAATAACTGCAAAGCATCTAAATACATTATGCATTATTAGTGGCTAACGTTCTGAGCGTCATACTATCAACCTACAAATAACTGAAATAACACAACGTAACTAGGCACGGTTTAGACCACAGATGAGTACAACAACAGCTCGTATGTGGTATAAATTATATGATGCTGTATCGGACGTAGATGCGACTAGTTAAACCGGTGATAGACTTTTATCCGCTATATAGAGCACGAATGGAGTTTTTGACGGGATCTTAAGTATGTCATTTACTACCGGTTTTTGATTTTTATAAATAAGTTAGTGTTGTTTAACTCTACATTGTGTAATATAGGGGGCATTTTGCGTAATAAATCTTGTTAATTGTGCATAAGTGAAGTGGATTAGAAATAATAACATGAACCATGAATGCTAAGATGCCCCAAAAACTCACTAGAAAGTTTTAACATGTGAGCCACCATTCTGTTAGAATACCTACTGAAATCATTACGGGGCACTATAATTAATCACTGCTTTTAAGCAGCTTTGTCTTGATTTCTTTTGTAATTTTATCATTACTTTTCAGCCCCTATAAAAAGCGTACTGTTACCTAGATAGTGCCTCGTATTAATCTGAAAATTGATAAGTAATCTAAAAACATTATAAACAACAAGACAATTTTTAACAAAATAGAAAACCAGCTTCAACTATTTTGAAGAGTTCCCTGGTATATCTTCGAAGTAGAAGTTCTAATGCCAAAGAAATTAAAATGGGACCACCCCTATCAAACAAAAAGAACCACCCAAATTGATTCAAAAAACAAAGAAGTTCTGGTTGAACATCCATAGAAAAATAATACATTTTTGAAGTATTTTTTTGAAGTCTGTTAAAAAATATAAACAAAGTTTTGTAACTTAACTGTCACATCTTACGCTATATCCGTCCAATGAGTTATTTTCTAACATAGTCAGAACGATTTTATTAGAAGTATATAATGTACATATAGGGGTTTTGAAAACTAAGATATGCATGACATATTGCTATGTAATTTTATGCTTATCAATACAAAGTTGATGTATGTCAATAACGAAATATAAAATAAATAATTATAATAACTTGATAAACAAAGTGGTCCGTGAAGGCAGTTTAATTGAGTCACCACTCAATAAATTGTGACAGCTGTTAGCCATCATTGGCCGAGTGTTAAGTTGTGATCTCCGTTCAAGTAATTCTTCAACTACTAACGCTCTGGTACTGAATAATAAACTTATCATTACGTAATATAACTTTTAATCCTCGCTCGTGCTAATCTATTTATGGTTTTCAACGCAATCATCTTTAACGTTCCTTCATTATTAGTGTGTACCACGTTCTTATGGTAATTTTTTTAAGTGTTAAAACTATAGGACTTAATTGACTAATACACACCGTTTTTCAATTCAGGATACGGTTTCTTGTTCCTAAAATCAATGATGAATGTTGACAATTTTTTTTTAAGTTGAGAAAAAAAATAATTAATGTTTTGTTGCACATTAATAGTTTGTTAATAGTTAACATAGGTACTGCCTCATATTCGTATTCAACTGCATTTATATATCTTTGGACTAACTCTTGCTTAGAAATGTATTTTTTTAAATTGAATAGTTAGTTTATGGAAGTCTAATTATATATATCTATAGCATTTAAATTTTATTCCGCGTCTATAATCCATAATTGATCTAAATGTAACTAACTACGTTGCAGTATAAAAAGAAAAGTTTAAGAAAGATTATAATTAATTGCGTTATTATAATAGTTATTTAATTGAACTGTAAATGTTTTTATTAAAATAGCCCTTTAGAATAATGTTGGCGCAAAGTATCATTATAAACATGCTTTTGTTAATTTACCTTAGGATAATAAAGTTTGCCGTAAATTAATGTTGCGTAAAGCTTCTGGGTATACATACCTACATGACGTCACAGTGGAATTTCAACACTTTGCAAACAAAGCCGCAAACCAGACTACGGCACGCACTGTGTTCTAATTTACAGGACAAACAATGAATATAATCTGGGAAATAAATTTTGTATTTACTACGGAATTTTTTAAAATTAATAGTGGATTATTCAATGCGGTATAAAGGCGTAGCGCAGCATTGCTTGATACCATTTCTACGTCGCGCTGTTAATACCAATGTCGACATACTTATAACTTTTTGGTTTATAACAAACCATTACGCCTGTATCCCCGAAGGGTTAGGAAGAGGTGTACTAATGTACACCCATATTTCGCTATGTATGTTTTTTAGGTCCCATGTAATAGAGGGCGAACCTATTGCCATTGATCGGGTACAAAGCCAACCCCCGAGATGCTACTGAGAATTTCATAGAAAAAAATATGGAACAGGGCTTATAGAATGTTTTATAATTAAGATAAACATTTTATAGCCTACATGTCTCAATAACATAAATAATATTGTTACACCCGTGGGTATTAAAAACGCCGGTGTTTGACGGGAAGAAGATTTATTTCAATTCCACACAGTTACAAAATACACGAACTCACAACACTGTTATTTATTTCACTGTGGTTTCGCTTCCTTTTATCGCTCGATGTTATTCGCTTTATAATTCAAAACTGAATTGCCTAGGCGCCGCGCCGCGCCTGAGCCGCTTAAATACCTACACAAAACGATCGCAGAAAAATCGTGAATCATCGCTAACTTTCTCGATGTTTAGTTTCTATGCCTACTCGATGACGTAATCGAGGCGATAAGCCCTATACATGTGTCTGTAAACTGCGACGTTTACACAAACATGCACCGCGGTTGTTCACGATGCGAACTTTATTTCGAAGTTTGTAGTTGCTTGGAGATATTTCGGGAACAGGATTTTTCTATCTTTTTAATCGGGTTATAACAGGTCGTAACAATATTATATAAACATTGGTTAAGTTATTTAACTAACCATACTGTTAGCTTCACAAATATAGATGAAGCTAAAACTAATTTTTTTAAAGGCAGCATACAAAAAATGAGTGTATTTAAGACGTAAAATTATTTACAGTATCTCGGTAGCTCTCATAGTAATTGGAGTAATGGGATAGTAATGACAAGGAGTGTGCATAAAATTATTGAACATGAAAGCAGCTACGACGACAAAGTTTAAAGAATGGGGAAGACTTAAAAATCGATTTTATTTAGTTTATGTGAATAAATTTACGAACGTCATTAAGTTTATATAAAATAATTATTAATGTGATGAAGAAATATAAATAATTATCAAATTGTGCAACAAAAGATTTCTGAAAAAATAATTATAAACACGTTTTTAACGTTTGTTACAACATTGCAATATTTATATAGGTGTTATCAATGAGAAATAAACAGCTAACGCTCGTTGTTTATTAACAATGACATTTTATAATTAATATTACTACAAAAATATTATAATTATTCATTCATTAGATGTATAATAATCCATACTAATATTATAAATGCGAAAGTAACTCTGTCTGTCTGTTACGTTTTCACGCCTAGACTGCTGAACCAACTTTGATGAATTTTGGTATAGAGATAGACTGGACCTTAGCAAAGGACATAGGGTACTTTTTGCAGCGAAAATGTAACTTGAAGGGTAGAAAACAAGGGATGAAATGCGCATGCGCGATAATGGTGAAATGACATCGGCTGCCATACCAACCAGTTTGTTGATTATCATTCTGGTTTGTTGATTAATTGATATTGTTATACTTAATAACAAATGTATTTTATTGTATTAATTGATAGTCCAGTATACTTTTTAGATTGGCCGAAGTGTTTTTAAACTCTCTAACTACGCCGTACGGCATAATTACTGTTTTATTTGATGTGCGCTGTCAATCGCGGCTCGCGGGAGTATATATTCTAAGCGATATACCTATTGTAAATTATCTGGATTCAAGTAAATTCTAGTTCTAACAAGGGAGCCACCATCTTGTTAGACCCATTTTAAATATTAGAAAATACTACGAAAGCTTAAATACATAGACACTGGCAAGTGCTTTTTGCGCCGCCAAATCAAGAAGAAGACCGAGGTACCTGTCAAGCCCTTTGTATTTGCGACAGTGTTTTTGTTTCAATGTACTCATCTAGTAAAAGTACCTAATTGAAATGTGTTCCTATAAATTATGCTCTGCCATTAGCTAACTTAACTAGCATTAGTTTTGTGGTCAGATTATCCGACATTGGGTTTGAGGTCATGACTTACATATTTGTGCTATGACGTTGCACAAGATGCACATGAGAGACTTATTAAAACACCATATTATATTTGTTTTGTTTATTTTTGTTAATTAATTACACCGTTAAGCATTGCGTTATTGTACGTAAAAATCAACAGATTTTATCATATATGAGTAAGCCCTACTGATCAGATTGAGATCCCAAAAAATATGCCAAAATTTCTCGCTGGCATGTCGTATTTCTCTAGAAGGTTAATATGTATCAAGTTCGATGAAGTAAATATTACTTATATTAAAGAAGGTCGGACGAGGAGAAAACTGTTTTATTTTAAGGAATTTTGATTAAAAAGTCTTGTTACTTAAGCTTGCATTATGAATTTTGCAAGGGTCTTTAGACCATTTAATATTTTAATAATGACTCATCAGCGTTACTAGGTTTTCAAAAGTTAATGACTAAATTGTCATATTTGAATCTGAATGTTTACTTCTATTTTAACGGAGAAAGAATTACGGGGATTTTATATTTGTCAGATATCTAAGTTAAATGGGAATATCCAGGAACCGGCAGCTGCCCCTGTTAGCAATGTATTGATAAGCACGTAGTAACTGTGCGGATGTAGAAGTGGAACAGTCTTCCAGTCAACGTTTTCGCTCTTTCTTATGATATTGGGTCCTTAGATGAGACGTGACGAGGCATTTCTGCAGGCCGGCATGACGGTGACGACATCTGTCACCGAAGGTCATTTTACCATCAGGCGCTATAAAGTCATATTGCCAAGTTACTATAATCAATCAATTGGGTTTTTTCCTGTCCCCCAGCCTTAGCCAAAATCTTGACTATGCCATTGCTTAGTTACATATTTCAATATACTATATAACTATTATTATATACCTATTTAAATTTTAATGCCTGACTCATTGTCTTCTGTGAACTTGCCGACACGAAATAAATAGGCATACTTTATCCCACGAATCGTGACTAGTTCCAAAACAGTAGAGTTACCGACGTTATTGCTGTAATACGCATCTTGTGTACCGAGTAAAATTATTATTATTATTTTTGTCGATTAGGTTAAGATTACGAAATGTTTATAGAAATTCAGTTACTAATATAGTGAACAAGTTCTAAATTCTTCGGATTTGAAAATGTTTATTTTGCTTCCATTTGTAGTGGTAGCAGATAGGTAAAGTTTAGGCATTATTAAAAGTGTGATTTATATATTTCTTAATAAGCTTGAAGATGAATTTAAGACGAGGAAAGAGAATAAGAGTCGTTTGGTTTTAGAAATTACAGACATTTAGTTATTTTGATCTAGGTAACTGAATTTTTTAATGCTTATTAATACAAATTACTTACTCAAAATAATTTATTTATTTTATTTATGCTAAGTACAACTGATTTTACATTTAGAAACACAAAACAAAAAAGATATACTATTTAAAGTTGATAACAATGGTATCATTGTAAGCAAACATGAACTGTTTTTATTATATAAATACACTGAATTAGGTAAGTAGGTGTCTTGCTAATGAGTTAGGTGTGAGGGGACTGAGGACCGGGGACCGGGGACCGGGGACCGCAGGGGACAGTTTATAGTTTCATACTCATAGGTTATCAATTGGTCGGGCTTTGCTTCTACACATGCTGTCTCTCAATATATTATTTAAGGCACTCAAACCACATAAATGTAGCATAACAAATATAAAGAACATGTTTTCAACATGTTATTCACGGTCCGTGGGGTCTCCAGATTGGTAATAATTTGGTATACCAAACTGTATATTATTAGGTAACATAAGCAAAAGTATTATTTATGCACAGAATACTTTAAAAAATCACTAACACTATTCAGAAAATATGTAAATTGTAAACATAAAATAGTGAGAATACTTACCAACCATATTTTGGTTAAAACAGAATTCGGGAGATTCTTGGAGAATTATGTAAACATCCACAACAAAACAACATAGTTTAGAACTTGTTAAGTTATATCATTGAATGGAAAATCATGAAATCTCAATATAAATATGTTCCAAAGTTCAAACACCTAGCTCCTGATCGTTCAAAGGAGAAAATTTTTCGTTGTCAGTAAAAAACTACAAGTTTGACTACAAGTATAAATAAAACAATCGTAGAACGGGTTCAATAGGGAAGAACCTTCGCTACCACGCTTTTTCCGGACGTGAAGTGCTTTTACTTGAAGAACGTGTTTGTCATTTCAACTTCTTAGGACTCAACTACTTTAGAAATTTAATCATTGATCAGTGACTTTCCGAGAATCGGACAAATTCATGAAGTATAACTATAGTACAATTGGAGGCTAAAAAGGCTGAGCTGTGTAATTATAATTTTTAAAAAACATTGAAAAATTATCAGGTTTTCATTTACTGCAGAGGAAGATGAGAATGTGTTTGAAGCTAGAATACTTACACTTACCAATTAGCATCTGTAAATGCTTCTTTAGCTATAGTGATATGGATTCCAGACTATGTTTACCTTATTCGTAGAAACGTAGTTATGCGAACATATTATGTTTAATTTTAGTGCTACAATACTAATTTGTAGTATGTTTTAGAACGAGTATCCCGGTTTATAAACCCTATTATGAGGTCTTGTACATGTACATTACTGTACATGTACTTTAGTTATAACTGGCTGTGCCTGCGACTTCGTCCGAGTGGTATATTTCATGTATGAAAAACACCAACTAACAAAAAACTCATCTCATTTCAGTATCACCTGACTGTATCTATTTGATCAGTAGGGCTTTAAGAATACCCAAATAACATCATTTTAACATTTCGATAGTGCAAAAACACCAAACATCTGTTGTAGAAATTAATATCGAAATAGGCCAAACTCTAAAATGAATAAATAACAGAGATATTCAAATTTAAAAACAATATTTAAATCTGCAAAATAAATAATACACTTGCTTACAGAAAATATGCTTATGCGTACAATAAATATCAAGCCAATTCCGTGATAATTTTAATGCGGGATAAACCTAACATAAAAATTATTTCGTAATGGTATTTGTTTTATTAAATATCAACTCGGAACCTTTAAAACTAATAAACCAAGACGTATAAAAATACACTCGTGCTCATGTATTGTTTTTATTTAAAATTACGTGAAGATAAAGATAATACGATTAATTTCGTATCGTTTCACTTTATTTCACTAAATATTATAAATATATTACAGAATTCCCTATACATACATTTCTTTTTTATACGTACATAACTTAAACGCAATTTATAAACCACACAAAGAACCATCCATACGTGTAAAAATGCATCCTCTGATCTATGAATTACAATCATACTAAACTTCACCAAATTCGGTCTTGTAGCTTCTAATTATGTGATTGTCGTACAAAGTAACAGACATACAAAAATTTAAAAAACTTTCGAAATGTTTTCTGGCTATGACTCTAAACGCCCCCGTAGTATTTTTTCTCTAATATCTATGTACAGATATCAACTCTATACTGTTTTATTATAAGTATAGATTACAAGTAATTTTTTAAATACCTATCGTCTAAAATGCTTTTTCGTGCAGGCCCCGGCAATTATAAGTGTAAGGTATACAAATCTATCTATTTATATAAAAATGAAATGCTGTTCGTTGGTAAGCGCATAACTTGATAACAGCTAGATCGACTTGGTTGAATCTTTATTTAAATGTTCGTTATATTTCGAATAAGATTATTAGGGGAAGAAACATTTCCTGTAAACGTTTCGGACGATGGATATACGCAATTCTTATTATTAATATTTTTCGTTATGGTGCTCAGAAAGTTTTCAGTAATAAAAGTTATTGACTATGTATTTGTAAATGACAGATCAACGTATGTCGGGCAAAATGAACAATATTTTGTTACTATTAGGTAGATACCTACGCCTTGTTTATCACTTGCTAAATGCATTGAATGCGGTATATAGATAATCAAAGGTTATCGTTTATAATGTTGAAATTATTATTAAAATAAGCTCCGTGTATTTGTTACAACTTTGCTCGTTTCATTAAATAAACCCCAAAATCAACTTGCGGAGACCCTCCTTCACCCATAAACTAAGGGACTAAGGGAGTGTCCGGCCATCATCATCATTCAAACGAGGGTGAATTAAACAATGTTACTTTATAACAGCCATTTATATGTATACGATATATTTGATTTTGTTGTGCAATGTAGTTCGCAATTAATTAAAACTAGCGGTCGCCCAATGTTCGAAATTCGACCAGCGACTTTTTAATCATAGAATAGTTTCTGTTCAATGGAACTGGTCGGGTTAAGGCTTCGCAGTATTAATTTATTTTATTTAATATATTAGTAACAGATATAATAGATAATTTTTAGCTTTTTGCACTTCTATTCCATATAAACTTTAACCATGCCAAACCTGTCTTCTGTGCACGCAAGACGCTTAAAAAGGAGTAGAAAGTTTTTGCTTCACGTATTAATATAATGATGATTTTACTTATAAATAAATTACAAAATAAATTAGTTTCAAAAAGTAATGATAGCAGAGCGTGGTTTCGATCCACGGACCTCTGGGTTATGGGCCCAGCACGCTTCCACTGCGCCACTCTGCTTATAACCGAGTAGTTGAAATTACGTATCATATTTAGCCATAAATACTTTTTATCGTGTTAAATTAGAAGTTAGCTAAAATGTATGTACTAGAAGATTATCAATAAGGAAAAAAATTCAATAAAATAAAACAAATCATTTTCTACTAATTCTTCCATTATCCATGATATTTATTATGTATATAATTCTCTTTAAATCCAACATTATAGCAATTAGGTGTTATTTTGAAGTGTGTAAATGGTTTCAAAGTTCCGCTTTAATAGATAATTGTATTTAATTAAAGTCATTGACCGAAAAGTGACTGCCTGCTATTGTTAGAAACATTCGATATCTTCAAATTCAACCTTTAGAAATAGTTTCATTAATGTTTTCTTTTACACTAGTAAATCCAATAAAGTTTTAGTAAACCTGACAATTTGTTATGTTTATTTCATCATTATAAGAATACATAAACAGATTTATGCGCCAATGATTATTCGTACTTATAGATAATGAGTGACACGAGGTTTGCATTCTGTTACACTGTTTTTATTTCCGTGTAAGTATTAAAACTGATAGTGATAATGATATTATTTGACTCGTTTTTAAATAAGGTAACACAATTTTAAACTTTGTAGAGAGAGCTCTAATCTCTGAATATTAAATATTTTTCTAAAAATGTAAAACAAATGTAATTTGTATTTTGCTTATTGTAGATATGTACCTACCTATTTTCAAGTAAGGTAACTGCGGCAGGTGGTGTCATATTCGCTTTACTAAATTTAAAGATTTATAGTCGATCGAGTGCATAATGTATTATGTTCACGGTTCATGGATTAATGTATAACTTGTGAATACCAAGAAACACAATGTTAATGCTGGTGACATTACCTGTGCCAAGTTCTGGGTCGTGACAACGCAAAGCGACGCGTGATACAATTTTCTATAACTTGTAAATGTCTTCATATCGAACGGATGTCACGTACCTACAAGAAAGCAGCGTTCCTTTCGGCAGATGGCAATTCTGCCTAGTTATTGATTTCTGTTATTACGACCTCAGAAGTAAATAAGTAATAAGGTTTAAGTTATTACAATGAAATATGACTTATTTATTAACATTTAATAAAATACGCAAATTATTAGTTCGATATAATAATAATAATAACCGGTTACCTGTACACAAGCTCAAAATCCAAACTCTTGAAATGTGATGTGTAGGTACCTACTTATTTAACCTAAAATATAATTACTTCTCAATTTCAAGGTATTGTTATACAATATAAGCTACACAACGAATATAGAAATGAATACACAACGGTTTTTACACTATGTCACTTAAGGGCCTGCATAGTTCCCGTTACGTAAACTGTGGAGTGTGGTTTGACAAAATCTGAGAGTAATGCTCAGTTTCTTTTACACAGTTTCTTTTTCCTTGCGGACAAACAAGCTTCAAAACAAAATAGAGGCTCGGCTAGATCCAACCGCACCGCCCTGGTGTTACTACACTTTATACTTCGAGAATTTACTTGAACTTTGTTTTAATGTTTTTAGAATATAGTACTTATATAAATTTCTTAGGCAGTAAAAAGGGCCTACAAAATCTACACCGAAAGATACCAAAACATATACAATTATTAAGTAAATCGATTTATTAATTGACATCAAAGTATTTTCTTCTTACTGAAGATAGTTATGTTATGATAGTTCTAAATTATCATAAGGTCATTTACCTTATCCTCATACTTTCGATGAAATATTCATTACAAAACATATTAAAGGCACCGCATTCATTGATTTATCGTAGTTCCGACATGAGCCCTTTGTCTTCTTCCTCAGTAGTTTAATCAATATGTCTCATGATCAAAAGACCTGTTCCGACAAAAATAAAATATGATTTTCACTGACACGAACTAGTTCTTGTCTGTTGTGTATAAATGAAATGTGCATATATTTACAATTTACTATGCCATTCTTCAGCTATATGATTTTATTTATTAACTAAGTGCCTATGTAAAAAAAATTGTAACACCTCGTCCTTAAAAATTCAAACCGATTCAGCCGTACCTAATCCTGACCATAATAAATGACTCATATGACGATGAGGTTCATGAAAATCATATGATGTACAGAACCATTGTCATAAATGACATATTTAAAATGAACCTTTGTTTATTATTTTACGTTACCTAGTACAAAGTTAATTAAACCTTTTTACTTATGTTTCTTAGGTACCTTTACATGTAATTGAACAATAATAATAAACATCCCATTCGACTATCATTACCATAACAACTAAATTGCACCAGAAGTTTTAAATATTTAAAATAATGAAGAGTCTATAGTTTCTTATTTTTTCATTTCCAATATAATACTAACCGATATAGTAACAATAATAACTTACATACAAGAATTTATCATCCTTTTCATCTATACTAATATAATAAAGCAGAAAAGTTTTTTTGTTTGTTTGTTTGTTTAAACACGCTAATATCTGGAACTACCAGTCGGATTCGAAAAATTCTCTTTGTATATGATGTTCAGAATCTCGAAAAATAGTATAGGCTATATAAGATTAGGCTACTACTTGCAGATAGCCTTAAATATTAATTTTTGTTAAAAACCCAAAAACACTTTGCTCGACCTGGTATTCGAAACCAGGACCTCGCTCATAGCAGTCGCGCTTCCGACCAGTAGGCTAACGAGGCAGTTCGGCAAAACGATTGACATTTTTATGAGAAATAAATAAATTTTTCAAATTATAATGTAGCTTATGTTACTCGCTAATCTGTATCTTTATATTAGTGAAAGAATTTTTAAAATCGGTCGGTCGGTTTTGAGTTTATCCATGACAAACAAAACATTAAATCTTTCCCCTTTATAGTATTGGTATAGAATCTATAGATGGTTTAAATACGAAAAACTTTGAACTTTCAAGAACTTTGGACGGTCGCGCACGATCTTGTACGACTATATGTACATAAACTTATGGTAAGTCGTTATAGACATTTCGGTATTAATTGACAATGTAAATAATATGTGTTCCCTGTATTTATGCAGAAATTTAATTTCATTCTATATACTTTGCATATAATCAATCAAATGGAGAAAATTAAACGGTTAAATTTTCAATCGAAATAGTTACATATTAATATTGGTTTACAGTGTTTGTATATGTATATTAGAACACAATATACTATGTAAATTAAGAATCGCTTTAATATGCTTCCAGGGATAGCATAATATAATATGCCAATTTCACGTACATTTTTGCTAAGTAAGGGTATGAGTTCTATTATGAGAAACTTGATATCTTATTATTTATTGTACTTTGATTTTTTACGAGTGTATTGCGCACACGACTTTACAGTTATTTGCATTTAAAAAATAGATAAATATATCGGCTTCTATGGATTGTAAGATACCATTGTTTGAAATCGTTTCTGCAGCTGTTCAATGAAATTTGATTCGGACAACTAATGGAGCGCGTGTGTTAGTTTCGTTGTAAAAATTACTTTTTGTAGGGAATTGACAGTGCTGTCAATGGTGTGGCACGCTATGGCATTCATTTTGAGCACACTACGCACTACGCAGGTGCAAGCTACCACGTTTGCCACGTGTACGCACGTTAGTGTGTGACTCATAGATAATACACTAATACGTGTGATTTGTCTATGTGTTAGTAGCGTAGCGTTATGCAGAGATGTCAGATGTGATTTGTTATTGTGTAGGTAGAACATTCTTAAAATATTTCGGATCAGAGGTAAACGGAACTTGTTTTATAATATAAAATCAGAACTCGGTTATTTCCTTCCACAAAATCGGATAATAATAATTTACTACATGTTATGATGTGAATAGATGTTTTTATGTACTTACCTACTTATTATTTACATTTTGAAACATCTCTAGTAGCTTTATATAAATTTGTGGAAAACAATCTAGGTCCGGTTGTTCTGGGTTGATGCGTTTATTGAACCAGTAGGTAGGTAGTTGAAACGTAGCATTCCACCGACCTTTTCTAAAAATTCAAAAGCACTTAAATATAAAAGTGTAGTTATATATACATGTAGGTAAAGTACTTAATTTTATTTCAACCGCTAACAGGAATTAAGTTTAAATTATTTATATGTGTTGATTATTTTATACATAGCGTTTCTCGTTATAAACGTTAATATTGCAAGCTATGTAGGTATGTACCTACATTACGTACGGTAAAAGCACTTGAACGCATGAAGTCTGTTAGATAACGCAGCGGGCAACGGCAGCGGGATGATTTATTTTAAACTCCGATTTCAATTACGTACATATTACTGCTCATACACATATGTTCTGCATATGTGGCGCCAGCGTCCTCGGGTACCCGTATAGCACAGACACCGCGCAGAAACTGTACCTACATCATTGTTTTATAATTACTCCCACACTTGTAACAAAAATAATGAATTATAAAGATCATATTTATATTACATTCTCTTTACAACTATTGTACTGTACTATACTGACGGAAAGTGTTATACAAACTTTTAGGAGTCGACTAGCTGTACCTGCAACTCAGCACGCTAGGACTACAGTATTATTGTATTTTATTTTGTTTTTCTATCGAAATTACCATAAAGTACATAGCAATTCCATCACATTTCCCCAAAGCTCTCGATCACAATTAATAATGTAAGTATATACATTACAAATTATTCACTTTTATACACACAATACATTGGACGCTGTGAAGAAAAACATTAAGGACAACTTGCACGAAAAAATAATAATTCGATTTAGCTTCAATTCAATTTAGTTGTGTCCAAAATCTATGCAACTGTCAATTTTTAATCAGGTTTAACGATTTAAATATGATTTAAGGTTTTCTTGCAAGCCACCCTTAGGTAGGTACCTACCGCGCGCCGTCCTAAATGAAGTCCTTATGACGGTGAAATTATTTATGCTGATAAGGGTTACTTTTCTTATTTATATATGACAAGTCAATTAAAAATAACCTAGGTATGTAAAATTAAAGCAGTCATAGTGATTTAAGTGGTGTACTTACCATCTTGCGGAGGAAATGAAGAAATACAAGAAGGATTTGTGCATGAGCCCTCGTGCGTTTCGTCGCCTCTATACAGATGCTGAGCGAGCCATAGGCTAATCGCATTGTAGGTAAAGAAAATATCGTGACTTAAAAATTGCCAACTTGTATATAACTTGGATACAATATGAATTTAGTTTTTTTTTTTTTTTTTATTTTACCCAATTATATTGTAACATACCTATTTAACAGTTTAGACAAACTATTGCAATAAAATACGTTGGCGAACAATTCTTGTCTGACTTGATTTACCATAAATACGACGTTCTGCAATAATATTGGTCCTTAGTATATCTAAAAAAGTCCGGGATAACATATGCCTATCTCTTATACATAAGCCACAATAAGATGAGTTTTTTTTTTGTTGAATATTAAAAATTAGACTAGTGCGTAAGCGCCACTGATAGCAGTGATAGCAAGGTTCTGGGTTCGATTTCCAGGTCGAGAAAAGTGCTATTTGGTTTTTCTATGAAATTCTTAGTAGCAGCTCGGAGTACGGTTTTGTGCCCGATTGTATCCCCTGTATCAACCTGTATCCTCGAAGTGTTAGGTAGAGGTGTACACCTATAGTTCGCTGGGTATTTTTTAGGTCCCATGTAATAGGGGGTGAGCCTATTGCCATTAATCGGACACAACGACAAAATCAGAGCTGCTACAGAGAATTTCATAGAAAAACCTAATAACACTTTGCTGGATCTGGGAATCGAACCTAGGACTTTGAGCATAGCAGTCGCGATTAGAACCACTAGGCTAATGGGGTAGTTATGAAGCTATGAACTATCAATATTAAAGCGATAAACTCTAAATCAGGCTTTAAAAAAATACACCACTTTGTAAATTGTACCCGTGCGAAGCTGGGACGGGTCGCTAGTATAAATAATAATTAAATATTCATGTTACATTTGTTTATCTTCCTTTTTATGATTTATTAAAGTAGGTATATATGTTTCTAATTTTTTTTTATTATGAACCAATAATTTTATTCAAAAATTTCAGCTGCCAGTATAAAAAACTAATATTGTGATGTTTTGCTATACAACTGCATAATATAAACTTAGACATAGTTATCGGTAGATAATATATTATCCGAAGAAACAAAATAGAAAGATTTCCCGAGCGCGCACACACTCACTGAACACCCGCATGTGCTAATTATGGCTTGTGTAAGTATTTACTGCAATGGTACCACCAACTCGGCTTAGGTAAAAGTTCGCTATAGTATTATTAACAGATTTCTGTTATCACTTATTTTAAAACGAGAGTTTTACCACACACTTCTATGTGGACTCTCTATATACATTTTCAGGATTAAATCCATTGATTAATTCATACTTTTACGTTTACAGTTATTTTAAACTAGTATGCATAGACTGATTATTGATCATAGCTCGCGTCTATGCTAGTATTTAAATTATGTTCTCTTCCGCCATGCTTCTTTACTTTTTTTTTTAAACTGAACTGAACCAATGTTGTGTAGTTCACGTTTCACTCATAAAGTCGTCTTTCAATGAATAAACTTATTTTTAAATGATTTCAAAAAAAGCAGGAGTTTCTCAATGCGAATTTATTTTTTTATGGATGTTCAGCCATAACTTTCGATTCTTTTTTCGTTGGAACGAGGACACCTCAAGGCGGGTCACATTTTAATTTCATTGGCATTGGACTTTGAACTTTGATGATACACCAGAAATCTCCTGAAAATCGTTGATTTTCTTTTTTCTTAATAATTGTCTTGTATGCCTACACCTATTTTTCGAGCATTAACATTTTTTACAAATACTCTTTTTAAATTATATAAAACAGAGTATGCCGGTGGTAGGGATCTGTACCCTAATGGATCGCGACTTTATTACACGTGGTGATTAAAACCGTCACAATGGCTTTCTTTTAGTTTGACGCATTTCGGGACCAGCCAGTGTATACCCAGCAGTCAAGAGAGGCTTATAAATCGGCGTAACAATGGCTTTAATCGATAGGTTTCCGATCTCTTGGTGGTTGCCGTCGTTTTAGGAATGTACTGTGCTTACAAAAGGCACAGTGTCGACAATTTTCCATACTACTATAAAATACGTAATTTTTTATTACCATTTTACGTGACTTCTATACTGTAAAAGGGTGAAATATAAAGCAGACGTACTGTAAAATTTACAGTATAGTTGAATAGCGTACGGTTTCATTATCGGATTGTTATTATTATTGAGAATAAACAAGTTAAAAATTATAGGTTCTACAAACTGATGGCTCTACATCCTATTAATATTATACTTAAACGTTTGGATGTTTGTTACTCAATCACGCAAAAACGGCTGAGCGGATTTGAATAAAATTTGGCACACAGATAATATATAACCCGGATTAAAACGTAGGACACTTTTTATCAATTTTTTTAACACAAATCTGAATTCCACGAAGAGGAAAATTACAAAAAAAAGAAGTTACAAAAAAATTGAATAAAAAGTTATTTTTTTATTGTATTACAGAAGGAAGGCGTAGCCCAAGCACATGCGTTTCGAGCTAAGTCGTTTCGAAAATCCCGCGCCTGCCAGTGGTGTCACCAACCGGTAAACAATCAAGGTTCATGTTGTAGAGGTAATTACTTTAACCATTTATTGTCTAAAACAATATAAATATTATCATTATGACCTTAAGTAGTATGAACATTTTCCTGCTTTTTGTATGTGCTTCTACTGAGGCGAGATATGGGTATCGTCTATCTATTAAACGGTTTCACTGTAAATTTTTATCTATTCCTCATACATTTCTTTTACAAAAAGAATTCAATTTGAAATTTACAACTCTAAAAATCGATTAGCTGCTTTGTTCAAAAGCATTACTTGTATACAAGCAAACGTAGATAGTTATATGTAGATGTTTTGATTACATCCATCCAATCATCCATCATTATGAGGATTCCGAAACGTGTGTTATTTTATGTTGGTACATTATTCTAGACAAAAACGCAGATTAAGATATTTTATTTAAGCAACTTTATCTTCAGAAGCTATTCGTCTTAAGAATTAACACGAGTTAATTCCGCCCTCCCCGTTCCACCACAGGACAAGTAGATGTCGTGAGGATTTTCACTTTTCACTCGTATGTAGTGGACTTTCCCCTGATTCACAGTTCGCATGAAACGTTTTACTTCGCCGTTTATAATGCGAACGACTACGGAGTAAAGTTCATTCCCGACGTCTGTGTTCCCTTCTACATACAACTTGGGAATGTTTAAAAGAAGAGTGAATAGACATTTGTTGGGTAAGCACTATCCATCATCGGCCTAAACTTCACTTACCATCAGGTGAGATTGAGGTCAAACGCTTGTCTGTACGATATAAAGTAGTAAAAGTACCGAACCAACTCTAATACGGTCTAAAATAACGGTCACGTAGTGAAACTATTATTTAAACGTGTAGAAAACCAAACATGAAGTAACCCACAAAACCTTATATAGTTAACATGAGTACTTCACACGTTAATAATAATACTAAGTTTGTAACTGATTTTAATACGACTGGAATGGGATTATGGGACATACAAGGCCCGCACGGATCACGAATGTGATATCCTTCTGGATGATGTTCTACACGCATAGCTCAACGTAGGCCACGTTCCTTGCATATTCCCATTATGTATACACTATACATACATAGGCGCATGGGAATTTTCTGGGTGAAGTGTGAATGCAATTGAAGGAAAATAAATCAGAAAGCAAAACACTGACGGAAATCAGCTTGGTAGTATCCCCGGTAAACGTTTCCTATCTCTAGAAAATCCAAAAACCTGTCTTCGTGCAGAATTGAAGAATGTACATCCCCGGAAAGTATCCTACAAGTTTTGATAATTGGTCAGTGAGTGGGACTTTTAGTATGAAGGGCTGTATTTCTTTATAACGTTCACTTAGAAACTTGGTCTATATGCAGCAATATGAGGCCATAGAACTTCTTCTTTTTCTCGTATTGGCGCCGCAAAAAGCATTTGCTAGTGTCAATATTTTTAAGCTTTCGTAGTGTTTTCTAATATATAAAGTGGGTTAACAAAATGGTAGCCACTTGAACTATCCAAGGAGTTTTTCCATCTCAAAATGCATGTTTCCAGTATATATTTTTAATCCACTCCACGTATACATAATAACCAAACTGTATCACGCTAAATGCCACAAATATTACTTATAAACCTCAACAGGGCTGCTCAAGATCTCGCCAAAAACTTGGCCATAGAGCATATTTGACAATAATTTTAAATTTATACTGCAAGCAATTTTCGAGTAAAAGAGCATTGACTGACATACGACCAGATATACTGATCGATAAATGTTTTTCATTTTAGTTACCTACGGAACAATGGCTTCCTTTTAAGTTCTAGTATATTATGATATGAGGAATCAGATTTTGTATAGACGACCCGCTAGTTGTATTACCAACTTTAATTTGTAACTAACGTAGGAGACATGAATCAGTCAATCTCCTAGTTTGTTCTTTATATGAGGTCAGCCCTCCTAATACTATTTTGCGTCATTGCTGGCATTGAGATTATCGTCATTATATTATATATTTATGGATGGTTCGTAGTCGGTCCACAGTTCTTTTGTCTTCCTTTATGGTAAAAATCTGTTAAGTTATATAATTCCTCACATCTGTGGTGCATCACGTGCCAAAACCAGCGTAGATGGTTTTCTTGCATTTTTGTTGTATTTTAACTTTTCTAAAGTTCCTTTCTCAGAGATACTTGTTTTTTATTTTATCCTCTCTTGTGACGCCATCAGCCCATCGCAGCATTTTCTTCTCCGTGGCATGTATTTTTTGCTCTTCGCATTTCCTTATCCCCAAGAATTCGGTTTCATATAGCAACGCTGATCTAACATCTAGTTTATACACGGTGCCTTTACTTCTAATAGACAGTTTTTCGTCACAGAGGACCCCAGAAAACGATCTTCACTTGTACTAACCTATTTTGAATATACATATTTCCGAAATCTTTTCCCGTGTTTAGAGGGGTTCCTTCGATAGTAGGGACTAATAAAACATAAAAAATTGGTAAAAATAAAATCTCGACAAAAATAATAAATATGTAAAAAAAAATCACAAATATTTCAACGTTTTGGAAATATTTACATTCAGTTAACCGAGATGAAAATTGTCGAAATAGAAATAAACATAAGTACAATTTATTAACTAACTACTTATTTCCTTTGTTTCAGTATGTAAATATGTCTGCCATACTGCTTGCGAAAATAAGGTATGTATCATCTTCACTATTTAATGTGATAGATAATGTATATAAAGAACTATGTATGTAATATGTCAGTTTAATGATTTTAACCATTGTCATTAAAATAATATCGGTAATGTGATAGATAATTTCATTGAGTAATTAAACTTAGCAAAATAACTAGAGTTTGTGTTTTCGTAATACAGATGCTACCGAATTTACACATTTGTAACAATTGTACAAATATTACCTAAAAAGCGCCCTCTATTCTGATACTTTGAAAGTATCTGTGGAGTGACTTATCATAACAAGCAGTGCGCTCGCACATAAAATTGTTACGACTACAATAATTACTTAACTTATTTCTTTCTTTACTAGATGGCGTTATGTGTGTTGATTGATGCAGTTGATTTTTAAATAAAATGGATTTCGGCAAGTGTTGTTAACTCTCCTAGAATCTGTACACCTGTACACCTGCGGTATCTGCCAATAAAAAATATGTTACGTTAATATTTTTCATCTTCTGAAGTCTGAATTGCGAGCTAAATATAAATCATTGTAAATGTGACAACCGAATGCAATGCAAGCCGGATATGCGGGCAAGAATGGATTTCATTCTCAAATAAACCACGTGCAGTCGTTCACGCATTTTACCACGTTCACCGGTCATCCATTGAGTTATTATTATTATGTAGGTACTAAATTAGTACCAGCTGTACTCCGCACCGCGTTGCCTAAATATATAATAAATAAAGTTTTTTTTTTACAAAAGTTCATGAAGTATAGTCTGATACTATAAGTATGCTGTAAGCTTACACTATTTTTCAGTAAGTAATATTAATTGTGTAAAATAAAGGTATTTACACTAACTTTTTGTTGTAATCCTGAAATTTAGGTTTTAGGGACCTACTTTTAAAAATTTTCGAGCGTCATGTCGCCGGGTACACTTGTTCTGTTTATCTTTTCAGACTGTTTTGTATTAAATTACTTATGCGTTTTTATAATTTACTACTTACCTATGCTCCGCGGTTATGGCTTAAGTTTAAATTTATTTAGAATTTATTAAAACAACTAGTCTCTGGATTGATAATACACAACTGTATAAAAAACCCTCATGGCAAGAATAAAAACAAAAAGGTTAGGTATATAAAATACGATTTATATTCATGATAGGCCTATGTAAAAGGATGATAATTATATTAACTATCAATTATTTACAATTAATATTTCTTTAATACAGAACGTAAATTATGTAAAACCTTGTCGGACATATTTCCCAAAAGATCTAATAAAAACCTATTTTTACTTAATTATATCTTACCTTTCATTGTATAAAAAAATAATTGAAATATTTATATAAAGGTAAAGTTTTAGGAATAAAATATATCTGGATGAATGAATGACTAAACAAATTTATAAGGCGAGAGAGTGAATGGGAACGTTGGAAGAGAAAAGCCTAGACGAACGTTCCTCGATCAAATCGGGGACGTTCTGAAGAAAGGTCAAGAGTACTCTAAACGGAGGAGCATGCATGAAAATATTGATGAATGTTGAAGAAGAGAAAGATGTTTGCTAGGTTAGTAGCAAGTGGTAGGACGGGGTCTTTGTCTACCCCGTTGGGAAAGAGGCGTCATTTATTTAAATATTTTAATAAAGTTTGAGAAAATATTTCTAGGGGGATAATTTCTGGAAATAATGATCCTATACTAAACCAATATTTCATTGATAGAAACCTATGTTCAGTTTGATGGGTATACTTAAGGGTTTATTAAGTATAATATATTGCAATTAACACGTAGGTATGAAATCCGGGCTGATGGGATACTAACTATTCTTATCTATGGTTGTATGTAGCATGTAGAGATAGAGAAACGTAAAACACAAAACTTCAAAAGAAATTTACCCTAAAGAAAAAGCTATAAGATATATAATGTTCCTGCTTGTTTAGTTTGTGTTTAACGTGTAACAATTATATACCTACGTCAAATAGTTCAAATACATACTGATAGTAATCAGATTGCCACAGCCCAAGGCGTAACTGCGCCAGTCACATTCCTATTGTCCACGTCTATCCGAAATTGAATATTTTATGCGAACAATTAACACCAGTTAAATCAATGTTTTATAACAAATTGGCTCTTCAAGTTTAATTTAATTTAAAACTTTTATGTGGAGTTATTTGTGTTCGTGTTTCGTAGTTTAGTTAGTTCGTGTGTTGATAATTGTTTTTTCATCGTGAAATCATAGGAATAGAATGTTAAATGCAGTTCAGCTGGCATGGCATGATATCGACGACCAACCGATTAAATTTGTGTCAACGACGCGACGGTCGCTGTTATTTGTGGACTATACGTATCAGAGACAACATAAAATAAGACAAGTACCTACTTACCATCAGGTTCTGTACCTAAATTCGTTTGTCGTGCTAGTTTAAAAAAGTTGTCTATATAGTAAACGTGAAACATTAAGTATATTATCAACTAGCTGAGCGCCCGGTTTCGCTCGCATGGATGACAGAAGAACGCGTCATTCTTATAAAAATCGTAGTTTCGTAAAACTAGAACAACTGTTATTGAATGAAGATATCGTGATAATTTTCTTTTTTTATAAGGATCAAGACGTAATCGGTTAAAAAAAAGTGATCAAAATCTTTCCAGTAGTTTTTGCGTGATGCACGCATAACAGGCGAAAACTCAATAATGTTATATAAAAATTAATTTACTACACTTCCTAAAATGTACACGTCAATTGATGCGCCACATTTCAGCGATGGCTGCTATTCAATTTTAGTAGGCATAACGAATCAACTATAATAATAATAATAATAATTTAATTAAAAGTACTTACAATTTCTTTTAAGAAGTCAAAAGCTTTCAGTTTAAAAAAGAGCCTATTTAGTTAAGCCTATTTACCTTTAAAAATAAAATAAAAGCTTTTATGGAATACACCTCCACTATAATTAGTAGGTATTCAAATATCGAGCAAAAAATATAGCAATTCTTCGTGGAACAAGTTCAAAGTAAAAAAAAGGTACAATCTAATCTCAAATCATCTCCCCAGAACGATGCTCCTGAGACATAATTACCGCAAGCGAACCTGGCAACAGCAGCAGATACCAACCACTTGAATAAAATTATACATTAATTTGAAAATTAATGTCCTGTTTCAGTTGTTTAATTAAATTCATTGTTTTGATTTAATATTTTCTTATTTCATTTTCGTACAAATAGAAATATAACCGAATGTTTCTTAAAATAAACGTATTCCATATTTCAAACAGTAGTACTAACTGTTAATTATTAATGGGAAATAATAGTAATAAAATACTTTATATAAATAAGCCTCAATATAATCCAATGTTGAACATTATGGATAGGTACCTACTTTATGGAAGATCCTTAATTGAAAGTTTACTTTATCAATGATCGATTTTAGTTTTAAATTTTAACTAGCAAGAATTATGAGTTATTTCAACACTGACAGGTAGGTAATAAAGATTATTTAACCTAAATCACATTATTGTACCTAACTTTATAGTAATATCAATAACTTATGTCACCTTAATCAAGAAGTATCCATATAATTTACATGATATTCTAATTAATCATATAACCGCCAAATAAAAAGAGATGTATAATAAAATGTATAAGTTACGTATTACGTATGTTCTTTATTTCATAATCATAATTTAGTTTTGATAAAGTGCAGTTATGTTATCAGTTATTGTAGTATTATGTAACGAGAACAGGCCATTAATAATTTATCAAAGTGGAGTAATGTTTACGAGAAAACGACGTGGAGGGGCTCATTGAGCAGTCAATCCGTTAGCATAGCGACTGCGCTACGGTGCAGTGGCCCGCGGCTTCGATTCATTTCGGAACGGTCGCGCGATCCTACCCCTCATACATATATACAAACTGCCGTTTTAGACATGAAAAGATTTAACAACATAAAAATTTTATCTTGTGACATATACACAGGGAACTAAATCGTGTAAAATAAATGGTTTCGTGTGATATTAAGTCACTCTGACAAGTATAGGACAAAATACCGTGATAATATAATGTACGCATGGAAATGATTACTATTTTAAAATAATTTGCATAGCAGTGAAATTACATTTTTTTATCGCTTCTATTTCATTTCAAGTGCCCAATAATTTTTCATACCACATCAAATATAGCAATGATAAAAATTCATTCAGAATTAGCATTTCCCTTTTTTCACAGTAAATGTAAAATAGCAGTGACACAAATTCATAATTAATGTAGACAAATTAATTTTCATTTTATATCAAAAATAGCAGTGTTGCATAAATGTTTCGTGCCTAGTAATATGTATATTCTATCTACCACTGAGTGAGTGAGAGATCATCGCTTCAGAAACTTTTGTATCCTAAGGTGCTTTTGAGAAAGAAGAATTTGATTTATAATGGATCCAGGTAAACTACGGCGGCTGCACTTGAGAATCTTAGTGTGAGCCATGTTACCACATCGAAATTTACAACAGGTGTTTTATTGGAACCAAACGTATGACATAATACATTTATCGATCCTGATGAAGAAATCGAGGTTTCCAACGCGTACTACACAACCGATCTCAGGCACTGGTCCCTCCGCAGGCGACGGGTAGTTAACTTCGCTTCAGCATCCCCGCTACGTCCTGTAAAAACTTAAACCTAAATCCGTACCTCCGACGTGGAGCCCTATAGTCAAACAGGCGGTCGCGCGATATAGTGACTCTACACTTGCAATGCCCGCAAAACCACCGTTCTTTCCGCAGGGGGCGGGCAGTTAACGTGGAGAAATCTGTCATGGATACACACTCGCCCGTGGGACGAATGGTTATTTGAGTACCCACTAAAACTCCACGGTGTACCATCCGCCGCCTTGATGGGGCGACGCGGGGCCTCTGGTAGCATTCTACCGCATCGCCCGGTGGCCGGCCCAGGAATTCCGGCCCCCGGCCTGCAGAAGACAACGATAGACCTTAGCTGTCTACCCCGTCCGCCGAACCCGTGTAATAGGAAGACGGGTGGGGAGCCCGTCTTCCCTGGTTCAGCTAGGGCGTCGGAAGAAGGCGTGCAATTCGCCTCCTCCGGCCACCCGTTCGTCTTTGTCAGAGACGGCCTCTCAGAGGATCATCCTCGCCAGCCCTCTCCGAGGTCTCCTTTTGCAACAACTTAAGCCTAGGACCGTTCCTCCGCCATGGACCCCTTGAGCCAAACAGCCGCTCGCTCGATACAGTGACACTGCAAGTGCAATCACTAGCTACCAACAGACATCATTAAACTGCACCCAACACATATGTGCACACCACACGGGTACATAGGTTCTGTAAGGGACTTTTTTTTTGGCTAGTTGGTGTAGACCAAAATTGACAGATTACTAAATACATATACGCATGTTTTTTCTCTCCTCCCAGAGAAAAGAGACTTGTGTATATTATGTATAGTTAGATCGAATTACGTATAGGGAATTAGACAGATCGCGATGTTGCATATATGGCAACAGCCCAAGCCGAGGTTCGGCTACTTCGGCAACCTTGAGCTTGTTACCACGGTGTCGCAGCTAAGTCCCTTAAGCGTTCGCCTTCAAGCTCGATGAAGCTGTAAAAGCCGAAAAAAATGACGTAATGCATAATTAAAATAATAAATAATATTTTGACACCGGAATAAGTTTTGCTCCAATCTATCTTTTATCATTTTATCATTATGTGTGATTCCATTTTCAGTTATGCCGCTGTCTAAAGTAGTTGTGTGTCAGAATGAACTCTCTATCAGGATACCATAGTAGGGATAACAACAATTCCACGCGAGTATTTTATAAATATAAAACACAAAACACCGTAAAATATAAACTTAGGACAAACTATTTCGTTAGCTGGCAGACTGTAGTCAGATAATATATTCAAAGTTACTTGAGTAATTGCAGTATAGCATGTTTGTAGGAATGTAAAGCTTCGAGAGATGTTGTTACTTGTTACCGAAACACTGAGATCACTTAAAAACCGTTACTTGCGCATTTTAAATGTAAATTCACTCGTAAAATGCTCGTAAATTTTACTGTACCGATAACTTACGTGTACAAAGACGCAAACGGATTTATGGACAAAATATATTATTATCCAGTGATGTTACCTTGTAACATAATCTTATCCATTGACATATTAAAGTTAAATAAATCATGTTCTCCGCAGAATTTTTAATACTGTAAGAATTTATTTTAGGTTTTGTATTTCAATACCAAATCGTGGAAAAGAGTGAGGCAGAGCGTGCTGAATTATCAATGTTATTTACATAATATTTTATTTAAATACCTACCCAAGTAGAACAAGAAAATATTCTTGATACAAATAATAACGCTACAACTTACAACAAATGCTATAGTAACGCCACGCCATCTTAATTTCATTCGATTTCTGAAACTAGTTCGTCTAACCTCTACCGTCGTAATCCTGTATTAAGAAAGTACAGATAAAGAAGCTTTTGTTTACATAACATTTTTGGTAGACACTCTCTTAGTTGTTATTGGGTACTAGTGTAGGCTTATGTACCGAAACAAGGAGGATAACGATTAAGAGTTTACGCTTCATTTGTGACCCTGAAGCGAAGTAATATAATTTATATTTAATTTTATTTATATATCAAATAATACTAGAGTATTAAATGGCTTAGATCCAATAGGTAAGATATTTTTCTTGTCTTGAAAGTATAATAAATATGCCAATAATTAATTTCCTTACGAAATGTACTATTTAAGACGAAGGTTTACGTTTTTTTTACATCTGTTGACACTTTAAAAGCCAATAATTAATAAGACCAACGATATTGAAGATTTTATTTTAGAAGTAATGACCAGAACACATATAAGTTTTTAATGCAAAATGCGTTATCTATACAAATAATAAAATTGAAGTGTCTGTTTGTAATGTCAAAATAACAGTCTTTTACTAAATGCATATGAAAGTATATACGCTACCTATAACAAAAAAAAAACATTTTTAAAATTTTGTCTGTCTGTCTGTCTATTTGCTCCGGGTAATCTCCGAAACGGTTGGACCGATTTTGACAGGACTTTCATTAATATACAGCTGATTTGATAGGGAATAACCTAGCCTACTTTTATTTTAGAAAAAGAATTAGGGTTCCGCACAAATAAAAAAAACTGGTCATGGTGGGTCAATTCGGGCGCTTAAACGGCATACGCTGAGTAAAGGGATATAGCAAACCAATGTACTACATGATTGTAAACATTGAAAAAACCTACAAAAAATTCAGAGAGAGTATATGTCTATCTTCTAAGGAACACTCACGATAAGCATTTTTGTCTTTTAAATAGCCGGGAGCGGGGGGAGCAAGATACACGCGGGCATTCTGTAGTCCACGTGAGCGAAGCCACGGGCACAGCTAGTATGTATATAAATTCCAAGTGTATCAAGATGTTAAAAACGTCAATCGTGATTAAAATGAAAAACTCGATAATTTTATATCGAAATTTACTTAATTAGTTTGGTAGGAGGCGTCGACAGATATCACACAAGATATTATCACTAAAAATCAGTACCAGCACTAAAACTAATGAAAATCGAAATACCATTCAATATGACTATTTCAAAGCAGACTACGATAAATTATCTCTGTATTTTGCAAATAATTTGAATATAGTAGAAGAATCTGTAGACGATGTGTGGTTCACTTTTAAAAACCAATTCCTTTACGCAGTAGATAATTTTATACCAAAAAAGAAAATATATAATAAACATTGCACCAACAAACCCTGGATTAACAAAGATATAGTCAAGTTAACTAAACTGAAAAAAGTACTGTGGAATAATTATAGAATTGATCAAAATGAACACTCATATAAAGAATATAGAAAGGTCAATAACAAAATTATTAGTCTATCTAGAAACAGAAGAACCACTTTTGAATCAACTATTATAGACTCAGGTCCTAGGCTTTTTCAGTTACATAAGAAAACAACTGAACTCTAAAATCTGCATCCTAACGTAATAAAAAATGTCTCAAATGACTTGTTATGAAGTCTGAACTAATTGCCGAAGCCTTCGCTGATCAGTTTAAATTGAACTTTGTCAACGAGCCTGATGGACCGATGCCAAATATCAACGTTCCTAGAGTCATAAACGCTATTCAAGACTTAAGTATTACTGGAGACTTAGTAAGAAAGAAGTTATCTAGCTTCAGTGATACTACAGCATCAGGGCCAGACGACATACCCTCAGTGGTATTGAAAAAATGCTCAGGAGCTCTAAGCGACGAAATAGCGAAAATGATGAACAAATCTCTGAAGGATGGAATAGTGCCAGCTGACTGGAAAACGGCAAATGTAGTACCGATTTATAAAAAAGGAAATAAATTACTGCCCGTCAATTATAGGCCCATAAGTTTGACCAGTGTATTGTGCAAAACCATGGAGATGATGATAGCTTGCCACATAAGAGAATTTCTAATACATGAAAAGATTACCCTGGATGAGCAGCATGGTTTCATCCCAAAACGATCTGTTACAACCAATTTACTAAATTGCTTAAACGAGTGGACACGGAACCATAGTAATGGACAGCCAACAGATATCATTTACTTGGATTATGAGAAGGCATTTGACCGTGTTCCTCTGAAACGCCTCATACATAAATTGGAACACCTTGGCATACGTGGAAGCATTTTAGCCTGGATATGCGACTTCCTTTCTGGTAGAACGTTTCGGGTGCGCATTGGCGAAGTCATGTCCGATCCGCGAAGTGTCCTCAGTGGCGTTCCTCAAGGTTCGGTGCTTGGTCCATTGCTCTTTATCTTGTTCCTCTCAGACTTGAAAAGTACTCTGCAACTACCTTTTTCGCTTTTTGCTGATGATACCAAATTTTTTGCTAACCCTCGAAGCAACTGGCGAGCTATACAGAATGACCTTAATGCGATTTTTAAGTGGACTCATGACTGGCTTCTAACTTTAAATGTGAATAAGTGCTCCGTGCTACACATTGGTAGTAATAATCCTTGTCAGATATACTATCTTGGTGGTGAACAATTAACCGCAGTTGAAACACAAAGGGACTTGGGAGTTACAGTATCCAAAGATCTTAAATGGGGAACTCATGTGCTTGGGGTTGTGAAGAAAACTAATTCGATCCTTTATATCATTCGCAAGGCATTTAAATTCCTAACAGCTAAAACTTTTATAAAGTTATACAAGACCTATATTAGACCACTTCTTGAACATGCTTATATTATCTGGGATCCCTACTTCAAAAAAGACATTAAGCTCATTGAAAATGTACAGAGAAGGGCTACTAAGATGGTGTATGCAATGCGTAACTTACCCTATGAACAGCGCCTCATAAACCTTGGCCTTACCACACTAGAACACCGTAGACAAAGGGGCAGGTTAATCGAAACTTATAAAATCCTCACTAATTATTACGATGTGCCCAGCCTTAAAGATATGTTTAAGTCAAATGAAAATAAACACCTACGAGGTCATCCCTTGAAACTTTGGGAATTCCCAGCAAAAAGAAACCCAATGAAGCAGTTCTTGCCTAACAGAGTGGTCACAGCATGGAACAAACTTCCAGAAAAAGTTGTGATGGCTCCTAACATAACCTCCTTTAAAAGCAGATTGGACAAGGAAGATATCTCCAAGCTATTTGATACGCACGCATCAGCTAATTAGCTGCTAGTGTGTCTTACCAAATATAATAATAATAATAATAATTATAAATGTTCTGAGATTCATTTTATGAGGATTAATTCTGGGTAAGGCGTCAGTAATTAACGCTATTTTTGGCATGATTCATAAAGATGCCGTTTGAGTCCGGCTTTCGATAATTAGCATTTTATACGTATATATATGTATGAAATTATTATTAAGAATATTTAATTTCTTTATAGTAATATTATATGTATTCGATTTTTAAAACCAAGGAGTTTTCAATTAAAAAGATTTTAATATGACAGGAACAGCTAGGATTTGGGACATGGAGGGGCGCAAGCAAAGGAAAACAAATGTTGAGTAAGTTGTACTAACTTAGCAATATGACTCTACGGCACCTGTTTGTAAGTACGTTACAGCCCAAAAACAACGGTGCCGGCTTGCCGAAATACCTCTTCACACCTTGTTTGAAGGACCCAATGTCATAGAATGGAGTGAAAACTTTCACTAAAAGACCATTTCACATCCGCACGGTCACCACATGCTTACCAACACCTTGCTTGGGGTGTCCACTTGCCCGTTTCTAGCTACGCCCATGATAGACACATTCGATTTCAACAAAAGATCATATTGTGTCTAGACTCTAGAGCACAGTTTTCTGAGCTGATGTCATTCATTACAGGGGGTGTTATAAAACTAGATACCACTTATCGAATGCTATAATTCAAGAAGAAAGGTTGGCTGATTCATAAAATTGTGCGAGATTCTCGGCGATACTAACATACTCGGAACCAACGAATGGTTCCAAATAGGTGTTAGGTATAGCTTAGATCCCATAGCTTCAAATCAGTATACCTATACACACTGACACAACAACAACTAATTTAGTTTCATATCGGTCATTTACTTTACATAGTTTGCGGTCAACACACTAGTATGAAAAATAGCTTCAGCTGTGCGAGCTAAGCTAAACCAAGTTATCTTAGCTCTTGGTCGACGACCGGCTTTTACACTCAAGACCTTTTTCATTCGAGCCGGACGAACCAGCAACTCGAGAAGATATCCCGCGTATTTGGTGTATTTTTATGTATTGCTGATAATAGAGTGGTTGTTCGTTTCTCTGCCTCTTAACTGATTTAAGAATAAAACTTATAAGAATTGTTGAACAGATCCTTAAAAAATAATTTATACCGCTTGCATGTTTGGTATAGTTCATAATAACATTTTATTTTTTATAATAACTTCAATACCGCTCCATAAAATTCTCATTACGAAGCTATTCCCACATCATCCCCAGTGATCAAAGATGTCATAAATCTAAAGCTAAAACTAATGTGTTACCTGTGCGATATGCAACGGGATTTTTTCTGGACTCTTTATTTTTTTTTAATTTATGATGTAGCAGCTCCATCCTATTTCTTGGGATCATCCCAGTTAAATGGCCCTTTCATTATAAATACACTCATAAAGCGATAATACTAAAACCAAACCTAAATAAACATTGTTACCCCTCCAGTTATCGCGTCAAACCGAGTAGTGACCGAGAATCACCTCTCGAGTGCAAAGAGTTAAAATCACGAAGAGTACGCCGCGCCGCCGACTTGCATATTTATTATAAGTATTCTAAATTTCGATCCGCTAAAGCTACTGAAAATGGGCTTAATTTTTCTTACGCATATGAAATTTTTAATTTATTTTATTATTATTACACTAAATATTTATTGTCATCAATCATTTATTGTCATCAATCATCTATTTGTCCCATCGTTTTTGTACGTAGCGGCTACTAAAATTGATACCTAGACAATCATTGATACTATATAAGTCGATGTTGACAATGTATAATCTGCTTGTTACGTAGATACTTAGTACATATAATTATGCTAACAGTAATAATTAGTGTTCTGTTTGATTAAGACCACACACGTTTTGATATAATTAACTAGAGACAAAGTTCAGTGAAAATTCGAGGATTTAAATTAAAGACAGTACCTACCTACTGAAATCGAAGTTGCTTCGCGTTCACAAAACAAGCAACAACACGAAAAAATTTGGTGTGTGGCAGGTGGACTAATTAACTTGTGCCGTTTTACTAATGATTTGCGTGATTCTAGAACTATTCGATTAACGCGTTGCAATTGAATAATATTTCTAGTGAACTATTAGGATTATATTATTATGGGCAATTTTGAATTTGCACGCACGGTATTGTTAGCTAAGCTGCGCTGTACCTTTTGAATTGAAACTACAGAAGTTAAATGAAACTGCTTATATATTACTAGGATTATATATTTTAGTTACATAAATGGTTTTGACGCTCATGCGTAAGAAATAGGTGTTTTTTCTTGTTTGTGGAGGAGATAATCAAACCTGCAGTTTCAGGAGGAATTAAATTAGGTACTTATTTTAATTCAATCAATTCTAAACGCTATCGAGCATTCGTACTAATATTTTACGAAAAACAGGAAGCAGATATATAACTCCACTTCTGTGTGATACATTCTGGATAATAGCTTTTTCGATATCACTTGAATGTTTATGGAGGTAATCGCAGCAAGTAACCAGCTTTACGAGTTTAGATCTATGCAATGGCGTCAAGGGATAAACAATGTAAATATGTATTAGGTATAATATTTAAATGGCATTCGCTGTACATATAACCGACAGTTCGTACTTCCATTACTGATGCGGATAAGGGTCATTGTGTAGGTACCGTTAAGTGGGAGCTAACAGTCCCGCGAGTTAAGACAAGTGTACTGGATACTGACGTCATTTATCGTTAAAACACTTGTGTAAACAGACTCCTTTGTACATCGACCTGATGATTGCATATCGTTTAGATTATCACGCTTCAACTAAGTACGAGAGTGCCTCACGATCCCGCAGTTATTATTAAATTATATGCGATTATTACGAACGAACTTAACATAATAATATTTTTATTATTATTGCACTAAACGTTTATCTGCCCATTGAATTAGCTATTAACTAATTTTCTATAAAATAGTATTCATTTACTTAACTATCATACTAATTACATAACATATTTGGATTGTCTTGAAACTTGCACGTATGCTCAATGTAAAACGTATATAGTATATTATAATACACGTACAATTATACATGTTTAAAAAGAAACTGTAACGATTAACAAAATCGTCTATAATTTCTGCACCGCGTCAAGTAGTAGTGCATTGAACATATTAACTCTTAGGAGAATGTTTTGTACTTGAAGGTGACACGCGCAAAGAGTAACACATTATTTTTATAATTCAATTTATACCCACCTTTTGTATTGGAAATCACCAAGTGTCTGTTTGTAATGTCAAAATGACAGCTTTTTACTAAATGCATATAAAAGTATATACGATACCAAAAAGCCCATTTTTAAAATTGTTGTCTGTCTGTCTTTCTGTCTGTCTGTTTGTTCCGGGTAATCTCCGAAACGGTTGGACCGATTTTGACGGGACTTTCACTGATAAATAGCTGAAAATATAGGGAGTAACGTAGGCTACTTTTATTTTAGAAAAAAAATATTAGGGTTCCGCACAAATAAAAAAAACTGGTCATGGTGAATCGAAGCAGGCGCTTAAATGGCGTAATGCTGAGTAAACCATAAGAGATATAGCAAATGAATGTACTACATGATTATAGGCATTAAAAAGACCTACCAAAATGTCAGAGAGAGTATACATCTATCTTCTAAGGAACACCCACAATAAGCATTTTTGTCTTTAAAATAGCCGGGAGCGAGGGAGTAAGTAAGATTCGCGCGGGCATTCTGTAGTCCACGTGAGCGAAACCACTGGCACAGCTAGTATAAAATATATATGTTGTACTGTATATATCGAAGAATATACATTATGTGTTGCGTGATTGTTTGATAAACTGTTGTTGCCTTTGGAAGTGTCGAATAAGGTGCGCCAGCCCTCCTGGTTAGACCGAAACACCCACTTACACACAGATCACTATACAAACACCAATTTATGTGGTCTACGTTTACGAACTTCGTGGCTAGGAAACTGCCACGCTGAGTTTTAGGTGAACTTGTGGCATTTTGAAAAGGCACAGTGTGCTGTGTATCACAGCTTCATTATCGGTTAACCATGACTCGCGACAGTTAGTTTTCTTTAGGGCCCATTACAAGGTTCGCGTTTTGTGGGTTGTAGTTATCTCGAACAATCTATGTATATACTGATTCAGTAGTTTTGTTGTACAAAGTACATGAATAAAAATGTTTAAGTACAAAGACACTTCCCACTGTAAAGTGTAAAGGTAATCAGCACATGTAACAAGATTTTGCAAGACAAGAGGCGCGTGAGTGAAACGCATCGGGTACACGGGAGCAGAATGTTAATCATTATGACAGTGGGGAGGCGAATTGCGTTTACGTATCCTCTATTTACTGTCTACTCAGAAATTTAAGACCATTATGTAAAATTGAACAGATAAGGTATCATTTCAAAATAATCACCAATTAGTAATAAATAAACTACACTAGACAGTCTCTTGAATCAATAAATCAGTTTATATTATACCTAAAGCCTTGTAATCTTTACAGTTTCCTATTAGTTATTTCTTATAGGCCTCCTGGCATAGCCGAGTGTTCCTTTAGTGGAGTTCCACTATTAAAGTTCAGGTGGATGGTGAATCTAGACACGTCGCGTGTCAAGCCAAGTTCAAGATAACAGAATGGCGAGCGGTACCGTATGTAAATATTACACGAATCATTTGGAGCCACTTTTGTCCCCCTTGTAACTCAAAAACTATTTAATTAAACATGTCAAATTTGGCTCATATATTGATACTTGCGAGATATATATATCCTCGAAATTTCATAAACACACCTCAAACAGTTATTTAGATATTGACGTCAAAAAATCGTCATTTTTATCACTGACCTATATATCAAAACTATAACCCAGTTCCAGATGACCTAGAAAATTCAAATTTAGCATCCAGATAGTTAGTTGGATGAATACAAAGGAATAAATCAGAAACTAGTAAATTTTTATCATTTTATTATAATTTTTCAATTAATTGAATCTATTAGGAACACTTACTTATAGTGCCTGTAATGTAAGAATCAGCACTCATTTGATGACAGCCGGTCTTTATGTAGATTTTAAGGTCTTCACGTGAATATTTAACGAGTGGAATACCACCCCTAATTTTTTTAAATCCAAACGCATCAGTTTTAGTACTTATATCTAAGACTATTTATTACGTTATTAACTGGGATTTAGTATTAATTATTATTTCAATATTTAGCGCACATCAATAGTGTAAGATCATTACTTATAAATAATTAAATCATTTTTATTTCGGACCACGTAGCACGGTTTGTATACAAACTAGCTAGTGCCCCCGACTTCGTTTGCGCAGTATTAGTACTTCGAGTAGCTTATTTTCTTCTCCAAGGTCCTATCTATCTTTAAGAAATTATTAATTTTTATTGTATTTATGGTTCACTAATTTGGCGATAATGGCTTACACATAAAAGATAGATATAATAATATGCTGTCGCGGGCTTTTTTGTAGGAGTATTTAAGATAAACATTTCTATTATACATTATATATCTACGTGTAACTCTAATGGTTTTTGTAGCGCACGCCAAAATAGCTCGCAGATGGCAGAATTTTTTTCTACTTACTTGACACTTATCGTTATATTTTCGACAATTCACACAATAACTTTATAAATTATAGCCTAGGTGTTATTCTAATGTATAAGTTATATTATTGGTAGATAATATTAAAAACCATTTAATAGTTTTTGCGTGAAAGAGTAACAAACATCCATCCATACACACAAACTTTCGCGTTTATAATATTAGTAGGATTATATAATATTATAGCCTTCGTAAGTTCTAAAGCTGTAAATTTGGCTTGCTGGAAGAAACTTGCCATTGTACATAGGGCTCTTCCGTGACTGTTTTAGTAAGTATCTTAATAATAATTCGTATATTCGAACTAGCCAAGTCAAATCTTAATTATCCTAAGTTGTAAGAAAAAATGATATTTTTAATTGTTATAAAATATTTTGTGTTGTTAAAAATAAATTTCAGGACTGACCATTGAACTTTGGCCCCATATAGATCTCACTCTTTTTGTCGTTGAAGTCTACAACCAAGGCATATATCATAATATTGAATTTGGCTCTCATTTCAAATTTATGTTTTTGATGGGATACTAATCAAAATATACTGTAACCGTGGAGTATTTCGGATGTTTCGGAATGAGTTATGTCACAGCTCTAAAAAAGAAAATTAAAATTATAAATTCAGTCAAATTGAATACCCCTTGATTATATGTTCGTGGTTTGTTATATAGTCCAGACCTTTGCTTTATATATGTATGATAGTGCAGGCGTTGTAGCTCTTCAAAAATTTTAATGGTTGGGCAGTGGTTACTGTAATATTGTGAAACTTGCTGTGCCCGTGACTTCGCTCACGTGGACTACAGATCATATTTCGACATCGCGTCGAATCACACGAACCCGTTGGTGAGACTCATCTCCCCTGGTTCGACTAGGGCGGAGGCGGAGGCGAGCAAATCGCGTACTCCTACCGCTCGATCGTCTGCGTCGGAGACTCTCCTGTGCAACTCAAGCCTAGGTCCGTTCACTCGGAGTGGAGCCCTTGAGTCTTGCAGCTGCTCGCGCGATACAGTGACACTGCACTTGCATTTACTAACAACCAACAGACACCATTACACTGCTCCTACACTCGTGCACACCACACAGGTACATAGGTTCAATAAGGGAGCTTTATTTTCTTGTACTAATTAAACAAAAATGAACAGATCACCAAATACATATACAGTATACATATATGAAGGCAGAAACACGTATATATTATGTATAAATTAGATTAGCTCGAATTCTACGATTAGGGATGTGCAATTAGTCAGATCGCGATGTTGTTGCATATCCGGCAACAGCCCAAGCCGATGTTCGGCCACTTTGGCACCCTTGAACATGTTACTACGCTTTCGCGGCTGAGTGTCTTTAGCGTTCGCTCTCAAGCCCGGTGAAGCTGTAAAAGCCATCTGAGGCTCGAGTTTTCTTGGGCCCTTATGCCTATAAATAGTATATAGTATGGTATAGTCAGATCCAAAAAGAAACCTTTGATGAACTCTTAGCTGCTATCCATTGCCAGCATGCAAATCTGCGTGGAAGACGAAGAACTGTGCTATTTTCAACACCAAAATTCACAATTCATAAAAAATAAAAATAAATATTACAATGCATTACAAACAATTTCCACACAAGATTTATTTAATAGCTTGAGATTTTCATTTTTAATATGGAATACATTATGATATTTAGGTATTGTTATGTCTTTAAGTTTTAATTGTGAAAATAGTAAACGATCTTTTTTATTAATTTGTGACTCAAACAAACCTAATATGCAAAATTTTACATCATGTTGTTTTCTTATTTCCTAATATGAAGTTGACAAAAATCTGTTACTAGCTGTGCCCTACGGTTTCACCTGTGTTAAATCTATTCGACCAAATATCCACCGCGTTCCGCGTTTACTAACTTACCCGTGTTACTAACCTATCAGAATTCACACTTCCTGTACTTTCATATAGCTTGTCAGATTACCAGATTGATTGACGTTCATGGTTATCGTGATGAAACAAATAAACTCTTGAGCTTTATAATATTATTATATTAGGGTATATAGATATTATTATACAATATAATGAAAATGAACAAAAGGTTAATGTTCAACAATTTAGCATTGGGATTAGGGGGCTGAAGTGAGGTTGGGTGGAAGCTGTAGGCCTTAGCGTCGCGCGGCCCGCGGTCCGGGCCGGATCAGGTGCAATGCACGCAGACGTGGGCTCTTGTCGCTCTCCGCGAAATGTTCAAGTACGACACGACGAGCGCGGAACACCGAGCAGTGGCACCGCGCGCGCCGCCTGGCCCACGCGCACGCGAATTATCTTTTCGCAATAAACAAAACGTCTACCATTTTCCATAACTAACAAAATCCGTTTATAGTAACAATACTTCGGGCACTCTATAAATACAGTTCCCCCCGGTGTGCTCTATGCTTGACCTATGCTTCGTAATTTGTGCAAATACTAAAATCACAAGATAGTGGAGTGTTGAGTCTCTTGAGAGTTCGCTGAGCGTACTGGGTGATTATTATCTATTTGAATATTCATACTTATTCTGAATTATATTTTATTTAACCCTATTCTTTTTTTTTAAGTGTTTAGAAATTTCTGCAGTTAAGGTACCTATTATCCTATGCGTTACGAATTACTTTATTTACATACATTCATACCCCTTATAATGGAATCATATTTTAAGTTATATGTATTATTATATAGTTTGAGTTTTAATCGATATAATGATTCGACACTATACACTTACTTCAACCAAATTTTATAATAAAAAAAAAAAATCTCCCATAAAGTCTTTATAATCCTGCATACATTACAGTACAAAAATTCAGTATGTATTTTTTAATTGCTTCAAGTAAAGTTTTCTAAAAAAATAACGGTTTTTATATTAAATTAAAATATTAGACCTAGTTATTAATAAAGAATAGAAGACCCAGAAGTAAGATAGGGTTACGTTATATGCAACCAAATACCAAACACGCAACTTTAAAAAAAAATTATTGTCAGTTTGTCTGTTTGTTTGTCCAGCCTCACCTTCGAAATGGCTGAACCTATTTTAAGGTGACTTTCAATGTCATACGAGAGAGCACCTGTCTAAAACTGACCTTTTCTAAACTCTACCTCAAAGCTATGTACTCGACGATGGTATGGTTCCCTTTACATTTTCTACGTAACACCTAGTTTATTTTAAATTAACTTAATTAATTTATTAGAACTTAGTCAAATTATCTGGATAATGTATATGAAGTTTGATGTTAAATATGCAATATAATATCTAAAATCAACGTTCAAGGTGATAGCGATTTTTATCACACAAAAATAGTATCAGATTCGTGGCAATGACGATCGTAGCCGATAACACAGAACACTGTTGTTTTATTTTATTGATAACCGTCTTTTTGAGTCACGTATGCCATTGCTCAATGCGCAGGTGTATTCATACTTTGTAGCACAATGATTAACTTTGTTAGTAAATATACGGTCAGTTACATAATTGGATAAATTAAATAAAACGAATACTTAACGTTTTTTCTCAGAATATTAACACAGTGTGTGAACTAGTACGTTCGGACGTCGCTGCCATTACAAATAGTGCCATGGTATATTATGTTTGTTGAAATGTAGTTGCTTCGTTTATGTTGTCAGTTAAGACATTATTATGTGCACAGTACGTAGCGTTAATGGGATCTAATCGAGGAAGATTGGACAAACAGTGTCTGTGGGAGACGCGAAACCATTTGAAGCTACCTATAGTTGTTAAAAGTGTAAATTTTTTGTGTGTATTTTCAAAATTATTTTGACATCGTTTGGAACCCTAAAATGTATCACAATGGAAGATTGGACAGCAGCAGTACGTCGTCGGGGAGCTCCGATTGGCGGGTAAATATAAATTTTATATACATTTTTATTGTAATTAGATAATATCTGTAAATATATATTATCTGATTTATCAAATTTTACCTTTGTTATTGTTCTGTTGACGTGTTAAATGTATAAAAATAAAATAAGTATTGTACAGTGTAATCATTATATTAATACGTGAAGCAAAAACTTTGTACCCTTTTTAAGCGTATTGCGTGCACGGAATACTGTGAGATTTGGCATGGTTAAAGTTTATATGGAGGAGTGCAGAAAGCTAAAATTCATCTATAATATCTGTTACTAATATATTAAATAAAATAAATGAATACTGCGAATCCTAACTCGACATGTGTCATTGAACTTATTGCTCCCCAAAATATTGACATTGTCACTCAACGAAAAGTTAGAGAAAAGTGACAGCAATAATACTTATTGTTTAGGTTCATGAATACTGCAAATGACAAACAGAAAATAGTCTATAATCAAAACGTCGCTTGTCGAATTTCGGCCTTAGGGCGACCGCTAGTTATCATAAATTCATTACGTCTAAATAATGCTCTAAACCAAATAACAAGTGCACAACTTTATCAGATTTTTTGTGACTAGACAGCATGAAAAGACGCAGCATGTCTTTAAAAAAGATTTAAAACTCGTAGATAACAATAGTATACAAAAAGCTTAAAAAATCTTGTTTTGTTTTTTAAATAAAAAATGTATAAGAAATATATTGTTACAAAATCAAGAAACAAAATTTTGGAAGAATATGTAGAGAACAAGAACCTGTAAAGAGCCCTATTTACTAACAGTTGACCGGCAGATTAATTAGCCTGTCAGTTAATCGTAATAGATCACACTAATCACACACTTACAGTTCCTTAAAGGTTTTGAACTGCGAGTGTGTGGCCACGAGTCTCAGTGGACAGGTATCGGCCGGACAGTCCATAACCACAAGGCCAAATAAAACACACATTTGAAGCACTTGACACACTGACGATCTGCTGCAGTGTTGAACTGCCGACTGCCGACTATCGCCTTCCGGCACCCACCAGCTAGTACGTGGATATGGACAGTTAAAAGAACTGATATTCGACCACTGCCGGCAGGCAAGAATCGCTTAATGAGTGGACTATACTGACAATGGACGGAAGGCCGACAGATCAGACGAAAGACTGCCGGCCAACTGTTTTTCAGTGGGGACCCTAAGGGTTTAGGGGATAAAAGTTAAATATTCAATTCAATTGATATAAATGATCAAAATCAATAAGTTCTGGAATCACAAAACTGCTTAATTCATAATATCATACATACAATAAAAATAATACACTCATTACAAATGTAAGGTCCGTGAAATGTTATTTTATCCGAATGAACATTTTTGATTCAGAGTGGACATCTCAGTGTCATTTTAGGCTTCTTCTAATTAACCAAAACATATAGACATAATTAGTGGTCGTATTGATAACTTAGCCACGAAATGCGAATTTTATTTAAGAAACTACGTATTATGTTCTTAGATAACTACAAAAATAATAATTTAAAAATCTAATTTACACAAACTTGCATGTTATAGTAACTTATCATTATTTCAAGAAACATTATACATAATAAATAGTTCTAAAGCAGATGTTATCAAAGATAAAGAATATCTTTGTTGTGATATAATGTAAAACAGATTACTGTCTATGAATAATTATATCAGTAAGTACTGTATTGATGCAAATACGTGCAATTACGATAAGTGATATTTTTAAATTGGTTTTAAAATTGCGACACGTGATACTTGTTTTTTTGTTCTTACAACTATGGTAAACGGTTATCGTAGTTTGTAAGTTGTAACACCTGAGGTATGTAGCGCAATGCTCCAAGGACCTCTGGAAACTCTACTCACCACACGAACACAATACAAAGTTATTTAACTTAATTCACAAGTCGGGTAGCCCCAAGTAGAGAAAATATTCCAAAGAGATTTCTCTGTGCCCTACATTTCTTCTTGAATCTCCCTTCCCTAAGGAACTCTGGGAACTCTATTCTCCACATGAACACAACGCAAGGTTATTGGCTGCAACCTTCTCTAGAGTGCAGGTATTTCTCCAGTCAAGCTGCCCCAAGTAGAGAGAAATTTCCAAAGAGATTTCTTTCCTTGATTCTAATATGTCTGCGCTTAACATAAATGACCAAAATAAAGATATTGCGTATGTAATGCTTACGCCCCCGAGACACGCGCAATACAAATGGATCAGAGGCGTGCACAAGAAACATTCGTTGAAGCATATTATGAACTTTCTATTTCTATACTAGTAATAGGTCTTTACATATGAAATTAGCGTTTTATATGGAAAAAGTAAAACGAAAAAAATATTATGAAATTATACATTTAATCAGTCCAAGTATAAACCGTTATTATCTACGTACTTTCGCCATTTTATAGGTATTTCATTGGTTCCATTGTTGACAAAATTGTGGCAGCGAGAATCAATAAAATCTTTGAAGGTGGTTTGGACGCCCTTATCGGAATTGATTTTTTTTCCTTACAAGAAATTGTCCAAAATCCGAAAATAGTGGTAATCTGTTGGAGCAAAGTCCGGGGAGTATGATGGGTGTCGAAGACATTCCAACCGCAGTTCCTCTAATTTAGCGACAGTCTGTCGTCAAATATGGAGTCTAGCATTGTCCTGAAGCCGCAGTGGGCTAGAGATATTGACCAGTCTCGGTTGTTTAACGCATAGCTATACAATTGTTTACAATACAGATCTGCAGTTATTATCTGGCCAGATCTTAAGAAGCTGTAATGACACCAACACTGGTCTTCCAAACACTCGCCAATGCCTTTTCCTGAGCCAACTATTGCTTAGGACATGATTTGGCCGGTTCTCCTGGGTTCAACCACTGTTATGAAGGTTTCCGATTGTCGTAAAGGATCCATTTTACGTCACAAGTAACAATACAATTCAAAATTCTCTCATTATTGTGACGGTTGAGTAATGTAACGCAGCACTCAATGCGTGTTTGTTGGTGTGCTTCAGTCAATTTATGCGGTATCCATTTCTGGAGCTTTTCACTTTTCCAATTTGTTTCAAGTGAATTTAAATTATTTTATCACTCACACCGAAGCCTGCTGCTAACTCTGATGTGGTTCGCGATGGATCTGCTTCCACAATCACCTTTAATTCTTCATTATCAACTAGGATTCTCGGTCGTCCACGGAGTTTTTTTCGTAGGTCAAAATTTCCAGAACGATAACTTTGGAACCAAAAACGTACCGTGCTTTCTTTTACAGTAGCTTTAATTAATTCTTCGAGCTGTTTTTGCAGTGCTAATACCACTACAGAACTCATGTTCGTAAATAACGCGATATTTTAAGTTTTCAATTTTGTGAAAAGAATGATGTTAAAGAAAAATCAAATGGTGCGAAAACAAATTAATCACTAAATTCGAAACACAAATACACAAGCCTAAATTTGAAATTTTAGTTTGGAATTCCTAACCAAGTGCCAGACATTTGAGATCAAATTGGCCAGTTCAACAAAATATCAATTAGCCTAATATAATGTAAACGATTTGGCATTTTGTTATTTCGCTTTTGCCGCAATTGATGTTTTTCGCCAAATAACTATTTATTTTTATAATCTTACATATAAACAGCTAATTTCATCCACGGCTAGCTGCTAGCTAGTAAAACGGAAAATTATCACATGCTCCTTTTTTTAAATTGTGCTAAATAGCCGTTTTGGACGCTTTGATTATAAATTTAACTCTTTTTTTTACTTTTTATAATTCTATAACTTTTGGTACCTGTATATATTATATATGTCCGTACTCGCAATCGCACGTGACTTCGTATGCGTTAATTATAATAAAAAAATAATATCAATAATATATATAGCGTATAATACTTAGGGATAAAGCAGCTTCCTAGTAATCAAAGAATTATTGGAGTCGGATCGGTAGTTCCCGAGATTACTTCCTACATCCAAACTCACAAACATTCTTAGTAATATTTGTACTGATAAAGGGTAGTATAGAATAGTATTGAACTATAGGTGAAGACAGCTAAATATTACAAATATTTAATCATTACGTAAAATAAAAATAATTGGAATTAAAGCAGTGTTGAGATAATCATAATGCTCTTTGCTCAAATGTTGTATGCATATATGTATGCTCAGGAGAACATAGTAGTAACGAATTCTAATCTAATCTAATCGTGTCTTTTGGTAATAACACGATTTCTACTCGAGTGCTGTTCTCTGCATTCCTGGTAACGCGACCTCAGTCTGGATATCTCGTTTTGATTTAATGCGTAGGTCATCAGCTACTGGGGGGATGTTGTATTATTGTACCTATAGTATAGTTGCTTTCTACATGCTGACAGCACTTAAATTTTTTCTCGGCTTAAATAACATCGTGACTCGATACTAACAAGGGCGTATAATCAGTTTGTTTATTGTTTTATTTTATACAGTCAAAATACGGAATATTTGCTAAAAAAAATTGCCCTGCCCTTCTTTTTTTTAATATATTCAAAGTACAGATATGTAAATTTACTATTTTGTTGTAACTACATTTGGATAATCTGGGTGAACATCCATACGTAATATTATAAATGCAAAAGTAACTCTGTCTGTTACGTTTTAACGTTTAAACAGCTGAACTTTGATGAATTTTGAATGAACCTTGAAGAAGGACATAGACTATCTTTTGTAAAAGAATGAAACTTGAAGCAAAACTTTATTTGCCTTTAATTTAATAAAAAGTGCAATAAATAATCTGTATATCTTAAATCCAGGTATGAAAACGTGTTTTATTATTTATCATTCCGGGAATTTAGAGAGCGGTAGTATCCACTCTATAATATTCCTCTTGGTAGTTTGGATAAAATACTCTATTTTGATCTGTGGTAATGATTGATAACTAAAGTATCCTATAGGATACCATATATGGTATACCATATTACA
This sequence comes from Saturnia japonica, assembly GCA_033032175.1. Classification (NCBI taxonomy): domain Eukaryota; kingdom Metazoa; phylum Arthropoda; class Insecta; order Lepidoptera; family Saturniidae; genus Saturnia; species Saturnia japonica. The sequence goes on from CM065305.1 coordinate 12,959,266, forward strand.
CGATATTATCCACTTCTATGTATGGGTACCGGCAGCAGGATGTAAAGGGGTGCAGTTGAACCCCCCTGTCGAAAAAAAAACCACTAAAACACAACATTAATTTTTTACTGTTTAAATAAAAACATAAAGCGCTAAGTTGCTGTCTAAATCTATATTCGTTCCTATTACAGTGTGTAGATACTGATGCACCTCCCTGAAAGTTAGCCTCGCGGCGCCCATGACAAATTATACCTATAACAAATTTCATTGGAATCCATCCAGTCGTCCAAGCGTGATTGTAGGACAAACATTCAAACAAACATATTGTCATATTCATACAAGTGTATTTATAGTATTTATTTCATATATTATAGATATTATTATTACCTATTCTGTGTTACAGTCGAGCAACACCGCTTGCTGTAGATGACGTCACCCATCTCTGTAGGTACAGGCATGAGGCAGCAGGCTACACACAGGCTGACCGCTATTAAACTCGGAGGTGCTCCGTTCCACTTCACGTGTAATATAAATATTTAATATTATACAAGTAACAAACGGAGTAAGGCAAGAAAGTGACCGTTACATTCTAATGAAACAATGTATTACGTCTAAATTTAGATTTGTCATGCACGCGAACTAGATTATGTGCGATCAAAACATCAATTAATATTTTTCCTAATCGTTAAGAACTTCGATAGAATTATTCCCAAATTAATCACGAATTTATGCAACAGCTGTTTTAATGGTGTCCGCTTATGGTGCGAGAACCATCTCTCACCAGATCGATCAATATTTTAAATGTCACCCAATTTCAGAGTTCGTTGCCTCTTGAGAAAAGATTTACTGTAGTGACGACCGGTTTAAGAATATAATCTTTTGTTTCATAAATGTTTAATTTGTAAGACTTTTATTAAGAAATTTATGAGACCAGCAGTGTTCGCGGCTGCGCTCGCGTGGACTATAGAATGCCATCGATCTGGCACACGCGCTCGCGGTTATTTTATAAATAAAAATGCTTATTGTGGGTGATTCTTATTTCTGCTCTATGGTCTCGTTGACTTTTTAGTAAGTACTTTTATGATCTACATATATGTAGTACATTAATTTGATGTGTCTCTTATGGTTTACTCAGCGTAAGCCAATTAAGCGCCCAAGTTGATTCACGCACTACTATTTTCATATTAGTTTATTTTATTTGCGCAGAACCTTAATTCTTTTTCTAAAATAAAATTGATCTAAGTCCCTCCTTATAACATCAGCTATTTATTAGTGAAAGTCTCGACAAAAGTGGTCCAACTGTTTAGAAGATTACCGGGAATAAAAAAACAGAGAATTTTTTTTAAAATTGTTTTTTTTTGTTGATAGTAACGTATATACTTACATGTGCATTTAGTTAAAAGCTGTTGTTTTGACGTAACAAACAGACACTTCAATTTTATTTATTAGTTTAGATTGTAAAAATCTAAGTATTATACTGTTTTAAATATGATAAGTACCTAGTAGCTTTGATTAGACGTGTTGTATATATTATCGAGGCCTCGTAATGCTCTAATATAACCATGCAAGTTGAATGACCTTAAAGAGATAAGTTGTGTTTTCGTCTATTGTTTAGTTCTATAAAAATGAATCGTCGCTTTGCGCAGTCGCAAGAGTGTCAAATTTATCATTAGCAGGAGTGAAAAATATCGCAAAGATTCCGCACAGTAAATGTATATCAAAACGATTTTAGAATAACAATACGAGGTCGTTACGGTTGTTCGCGGATTTCCTGAAGTCACGAGTAGTTGGATATAATAAGACGAGAGCTTAATACACATATTTCAACGAAAGAATTTAACAGAAAGGCTAAGGTTAACTGAAATATATATCGATATTAAAATATTATAAATGCGAAAGTAACTCTGTCTGTCTGTCTTTCTGTCTGTTTCATTTTCTTGCCAAAACCATTGAACTGATTTTGATGAATTTTGGTATAGAGATAGACTGGAAAATGGGAAAGGACATAAGCTACCTTTTGTCGCGAAAATAAAACTTGAAGGGGTGAAATAGGGGTTGAAAGTCTGTATGAAGATCTCATCATTTCTCAAAATAGGGATATGAAAATACAAATGTATACTTTTGGTATAAAAGAGCTCATCGTGTTTTTGAAAAATCATCCTTCAAGGCGGTACAGGAAAGGATAATTTCAATTATTTATTGGATCGGTTAATGCGTTGGGTTAATTTTCTCATATAATTTAAATACCATACGCATAGTGATAAACTCATCACCGATTTTCTTTTGTTTTTTGGCGCATTCCGGGATGGGTCTATGTATACCTTCTATATAAATAAAATGATAGAGGTTAGCTGTTGTGCGCGCATCACGCAAAAACTAATGGATAGACTTTTTTATTTACTTCTTATATTCTTAATCCTCACATAAAACAAGGATTATCACGAAATTAGACGAAACCTTAAAGAAACAAATAGGCTACGCAGATAAAATCGAGAGTATATATAGTTACGATGAAAGAATTCATACATTCAACATTCAACAAGTACATACATAATTTAAAGATAAATCCGTGAGAGATCGGAGGGTCAGTCATTTATTTATATCTGTCGGTATGCTTTACTGCCGTCTGTGGTATTCGTTTATTGTACTAGTCTGTTTGCATGATGCCATATTTATGCACGTTCAAGCATAAGAATAATATAGTTTCGTTCATGATATTTTTACTAATTTAGTTCAGAAGTTACACGATCACAACAGATACACAAAAGATTTTATTACATAAAATGTAAATTCTGAATTTAAATGAAATTTATTAGTTTTAAATGAAATGTATTCGAATTTATGGTATTATTATTATAATCATTTAAATAAATATATATAAATAGTATCTGTTTCATTTAACTTATTTAATTATATTTCATTAAAATTTTTCTATAAATCAATTGGTTTCTGAGCACTTAATACCTATATGTATAGCGAGATAATACTTATATAATATGTATTTCTGGTGGCAAAAATGCTTTATCTAAGATCAAAGCATGTACTATCTACTACAAGCTATTGAAAATTGAAATGTTACAAAATAACTGATTGAGCGCTAAATTGCTATATGTGATATCATTATACAATAGTAGCTGTGCCCCACAGTTTCACCCGTGTTAATTTTATATGACAAACATCGCCAACGTAAATTCTCATTCTCATCTTGTAAAACTATCGACATTTTTATGAGGAATAAATAAATTCTTCAAATTATAATATAGCTTATTATACTCGCAGATAACTGTAGCTTTATATTGGTGAAATAATTTTTAAAATCGGTCCAGTAGTTCTTGAGTTTATCCATTACAAACAAAAAATCAAATCTTTCCTCTTTATAATATTGGTATAGATGATTATGGTTATAATTATTTATATTAACAAGCAGTATAAAATTAATTATGCGTGTTATAAGTATAACAGTAACACAAACATCGGTAGATACTGAGTGACCCGGAACAGGCAGTTATCTGATTATATAAATTCCGTAAACAACATTTTGAACTCGAACAGAGCTGTTTGATTGCACTAGTCAAATTGAATTTCATTAGGTACTTATGTTCGCATTTGAAAAGTAGCTCATTACAACATAGATTTAAAAAAAATCTATGTACCTTTATTTCATCCAAACTTATCTTTTTATTATCATACTAGTGGTGTGCCCGCGGCTCCGTACGCGTTTGTTACTTACGCAGTAGTTATTTCAAACCCGTTATTTTTTTTTAAATCATATTATTGTAAATTAATTTATTCTATCAATTGAGAAGTGACATTATACATCCCGTCTACAAAATTAGATCAGTATCGGATGAGAATTGACAATAATATAATTTTTTGAATATTTTTTTTTGCGATTTCTAAAGTAACATTGAAATTCGATATAGCCCATTAATTATGGGATAATTTATACTTCTCGTGTATAAAATTTAAGAATCGGTCAAGCTGTTTTTGAGTTAAATCCGCACATGGAAACAGACAGACAAAAAAATGTATGGGCATATTCGTGATTGTGTCCTTTATATAGCATGTCCATCGGGAAATTTGGAAAAAATACTACTTGCACAGACATGACTACAGATTTCTTAATATAGATAATATGTATTAGAACAGCTATTTTAAACAAAATAATTGTCCTTTTAACGTAAATAGAATCATTTATAACATTATAAAAATGTTAATTTTGTTAACTAATCTGATGTAATTATTTTTTCTGTTTTTGGCTAGGATAGTTGATGGCTAGGATCCATAGCGTAAAGACGTGTAAATTCTTGTACATATTAAATCGAAGTTCAATAATGATAATTATATATGTAAGTTGTTCAGAATAGGTACCTACATGTTTAGTTACAATTATTATTTATAATCTAAAACTTTTGTTTTTATATATTTACGGTATAGATTTCATGAAATCACTTCGGTGTTTGAGTAAAATTTCGTCTACTATTATAAAAATATGCAATTGCGTATAAGAAAGTTATAAACCCATAAAAAACAAACCATACAATGTAAATTTTTCTTCAAACAGTTCAAATTTCATTTGTATTTACATAATAGTACAATATAATATTCTTTAACGTTTTCTCAGGTTTTAGATCCATACAACTAAAATTTAAGTTATGATATTTCATTTAACCGCAAAAATAGTAGTTACACGCGAGTGAAGCGAACTAAGCACTTGAAAACAAATCTTCACTACTACATTTAAAACGTTAAAATATTTTACTTAATCTCAGAGGATTTATCTCAGTAATTAAACTAATACAAGTATCTTTAAATCATTGATAAACTGTAGATGGTTAATGATATAGATCAAAGTCACTGACTGTATAATTCAATTTACATAAATAAAAGAATGTATACGTGAAAGTGTACAATAATAGCTTTTAATAAACAAACTCATTTGGTTTGATAATCACGTTATGATGTGTGATTTTTTGTTCTTATTACCACGGCGCGGCGCGGTACAGTACCAACACGGCGCGGTTCAAAAGACACATCTAGGTTACGTACAGAATAAATATAATCGATTTCTTGTTAGCAACGACTTAAAAAGATAATAAACATTTATATCAAGTATAATTGTATACCTATAAATTATATTATTAAAGTACCCACCTAGTTTCACTTGGTAACGTTGTGAAAATACTTTAAAAAGGGATTGCCCATCTAGGAATATCACTTAATTAATTTTCTGCTAACTGCGGGGTCTGTAGCATGTGCCACTTCTGCTATATGGCTAATTCGGACCTGTTTGTTCGCCATAAGCTATATACTTATATAGTCTTGCCAGCCTATTTAGATAACCGTCACTGATTGTTTTAACAGACTGGTATTAAAACTATGTTTTAAATAATCATTAAAGAAAGCAAAAAAGGGATAACGCATTGAAATAGGATTGGGGGTTATCTTCACTTTTTCTGATACGACACAAAACTCGGGTCAAAATTCACCATGCGAATATTAGGTGATAGTAGCTTTTTTTAAACCGATGATGAAACAATCAAAAGAGACGTACCGAAGTAATAAAAAACAAGTTGCAATAGAACTCGTTTGTAATGCATAGTTAAAAAGTTTATCTATAAAGGGCTTGTTATTTTTAATAAGAAACTATTATCACATACGTAACATACATAAAAACCGTTCAAACCAAGGAAGTGATTTAATATTTATTATAGATAATTCACTGAGAATGAATGAGTTCTATTAGGAAAAATTATGATTATATTTTATTATCCGGAAATTCAAGGTTTTTTCCGTGGTAAAAGTAGCTCACGGCTATATTGAACGATAATGTTACTTAATGACCTTTTTTTATAGTATCTAGGCAAATTGATGATACTGTCCCTAATGTAAAGCAAAGTAGGTACAACCCAAACACAACGGCAACCACCGAGAGAGCGAAATCAATCGGTGGTCGCCGCTGTAAAGCTAGCCAACTAGCAACTGCTGATCTATCTACTTTACTTGTAAATTCGTTGTTATAACCAAAACAAGAAAATTAACGAACTATAAATGTGGGTAATATAACCCGATAGAAAAGTTCTGGAAGCACCTATTCTTTCATATTATGTAAAAAAAAAAGGATTTTCTTAAAGTTCTAGTTTTAATATTACTATAATAAAAATATTAATATAATCCAATTAAAATGCAAAGACATCTTAAATCTAAAAAAAAACAGGATTAATCACTGACGTAGTTGTAAATGCCACGCCGAGAAGATTGCCGTGAACTGTGCGCAAACATTTACGCAGGCCGGTGTGACCCGATCACCCGCTCAGTGATAGTCGGTGTTGTTGTTGTTGGATTGTATCGTGGTCACCATCAAGCACAATGCCCTCACTAAGCCGTAACATAATTAAAAAAAGTAACTATAATACTGTAATTTACATTTTTAAGCGTTCAGATTTCTTCGCGATGTTTTCCTTCACCGATATCTAAACGTGATGATCTACTTCTTCTTCTGTAACAGCGTGTAATTGGAATGTTTTTTTTAGAACTGACAGCCTGAGGGGCCTTAGAACTATAGCCGCTGATGGCTTTTACAGCTTTCTCGGGCTCAATTGGAATGTTTCATACATTGCTATTTATATTGGTATCGATCATATTAAATCGGCTTGTGGCTCTAAAAATATTCATAGTATTTCAAATTAGCTAATGCCACTAGGCTTAGCGTGCTACTTTGGGACACATCATCACTTAAGAACAGGTGAGATTGTGGCCACAACGCTAAAACTAAAGAAATAAAAATGAAAAAGAAAAAAAGTACATTAATTTTTTTTTTTTAAATAATTCATCTTAAAAGTCAAAATCTTAGATCAAATAATTTTCGGTGCATTTGTTGTTTAATATAAATTGTATCAGCTAGGTTTGGAAACGAAAAGGAAAATTTATCACGAATTGCTACCTGTAATTGCTAAAGGTATGAATTATATCCGATAGTACTTATGTCTACCATTCAATTTAGGTTCGATCCCAAATTTCATTTTTCAAAATTCTACAGGTATTTTATGTGAGATTCATGCAATAATATGTAACGCAAGGGAGCGAAGCGAATTTGAGTTTTAACGACGTAAATGCCTTTAGGAATACACAAAATACCTGTAATTACGCAAATGGATACACGTTTCTATTGTACTTACTAACTAAAATTTCCCATCACTAGTTACGTTTTCTTTACCAAAATAAATTTCTGTTCTCACAGAATTAGTTACAGTTAAAACAAGTAATACAGTTTTGATAGGAACGCAGTATTATATTATGATGTTCCTACGAGTACCCGATACATGTACTTTGTAATAATATGTTGGGCCTCTCACATGCTTGAAACTGTCAATCTATGTCATCAGTCACATTTGGTCTTTTCATAGGAAATAATACTCTATGACACCTGTTAACGTCAAAGAAACAGCCTAATAGTTATATTATTCTTTAGTCATTATTAGAGGGTTTCGTACGAACAATATTAGAAGTAAGGTCAATCCCTTACTTTAGGAACTTTAAGGATTTGCTGCACAATATGTATCAAATTAAATAAAAAATATACTAACTTCTGTAATAGTTAAGGATTACTTCTTTTTTTACGTTGTTTGTCGTAGTTATTATGAGAATTTTAACAAAAACTTCTCTTATCTTCGATAATTATTATATTTTATTGTTATTTTACTTCTTTTATAAAATATACGAACATAAAACAAGTGAACGTAAGAAAATGTCAGTTTTCAAGTTATTATACATTACAATTTGTTGGTAAGATCGATGTCATGTTGGATTGAGACATTCGTACGTCGTTGTCCGCTACTCTTTGCAATACAATTTAAACTGTCATTTAAAATGATTTTCTTTATATGCCACAACAAATTGCATATTCACTTTTGACGTTTACATGCTCTTATATGAGTCATTTTAACTTATTCTTTTATTTATGTAACTCAATGTAAGTACGAGGTTGTGTTGTATTAAAATATTTAAATTATCTTGTTGTAATGAAATTAAGATATATATTTAAAGTAATATACTTCTTTTGGCGCGTTTATTAGAGGGCTCGAGGGGCAAAATTGAAAGCTGCACCCGCATCATGTGACGGACGTACACCATGATGAAGTTAGCCATAATTAAATATTGGAATTTTCAAATTAAATTAATGGATATTTATATATGTAACGTAAAATTATTTTGACACAAAAATAATAATAATTTTAATTTACATTATTATCCTTTATCACGTTGTTGGCGAGCGGGATAAAATTTTTGAAATTATTATTGTGTTGTAACTCAAAAATACGATTGTCACAGTGTAATTATTAAAGTATAGAATGATTTTAACTGTCACTTATGTATGCGTCTTAATTTAAAATAGGCCATACGGTTGCAGTCATCTTGAAAATTTAAAACGAAAATAAACTGTTTTACAACTTCGCCATTTCCTGATCGACCCTATAAAATGAGTAAACGAGATTCTGGAGTCGATCAACCGATTTAAATGGGCCAATTGCCGTCTTCGCAGCCCAGGGTGTGGCGCTATGAGGTATTTTTACGGTAATGCGGTTCGTGAAGTGGCCAACACACGTGTTGTATGCAGACCTGGTAAATAATTTACTTTGGCAGTTAGTTTGCTATTAAGCAGACTTGCTGTTGCTTTCAACTTTAAATAGATTATGCCGAGATACGTACCTACATTATTTGATTATTCCAATATTTTCCTGTACACCGACTGCTGCAGAACTTTCTTCAGTTAGAGGAAATACCTCTCTTAAAAATTGTAGTTACTATTTCACGTTTTACGTACATTGTTTAGGTATTAGTAGCTATAATATAAATTACTTTAGTTTATTGACACTAACAAACCTAGAAGGGATAGGGTTGTACACACCATCTGGGTCGCGGCCACCATGACATTGTTTCAAGATCAGTCAGTTACCTAGTTTCTATTCACGCAGGACGACTGGCCATGGCTTCTTGATAACTCGGTGTTTGTCACTTTTTTTTAAAAATTCTATTGAGCTTACCACCGGGCAAAAAAGCTGTGGCAATAAGTTCACAGAAAATGATGCGGTTAAACTGCTGCACGTATCTATAATTTTCTAACGCTTTATTTAGAGGCACGTATGGTTCAATATTTATGCCTTGATTGATCATCACCATTATAATTCATGTTGTACTAACATTTATTTACTTCGTGCAAAATTCTCAGGTTACAATGAAGATCAAATTCTCCGTAACAAACCCAGACATTCTTTGTAACAAAATCTCATTAGTTGCTGAGCGCAGCGTCGCGTCGCGCCGCGTCGGTGACCGATGTCCGGTAATAAGTTATCGGCACACAGCCGGACGGACGGACACGACCTCTTTCCACGTTATACAGTGTGCGTGATGGATTTCCTAAACTAATGGAAAGTAATGGGTGATGGGCTCGCCGTGAGTTCACAGGAAATTAACTTTATCAAGGCTAAAAAATAAGTAAAAAATGATTACAGTCCGGAAGCTTTTTTCATTAGCCAAGTACCTTTTTATTTAAACCATGTATTTTTCTTTCTATAGTAATGTAAGATAAAAGCAATACAACGTCAATACAAAGTAAATTACAAATGCAACTGATAATAAACATCTCAGTTTTGTTTAATACAACTAAGATGGCAAACAACTTCAAACAAGCATACGGTCCACCTGATGGTAAGCGGCTATCGTAGCCTATGGACGCTTATAATATCATAGGTATTATTACTCATCACCGGAACACAACACTGTGTGAACGAGAGCACAAAACTAAATGTATTAAATTAAATTAATATTAATGCATATAATTTTCTATATTATTTATTAATGAACTAATAACTATAATATTCAAAGGTAAAAGAGACGAAGGGCACAGAAAATTTACAGATTTCTCTTTATTTGGTACGGCTGCACCTCCACCCTACAAAGGATTGTAGCAAATAAACTTGTGTTGAATTCCTGCAGTGAGATGGGTTTCCAGAGTATCTTGGGGAAGCAGAGTGAATGGTCGGTAAAGCACTAGTGATCCCTCATCTGGTATTACAACTAATTAGAAGCGTCTACATGCTACGGTAGCCGCTTACCATGAGGCGAGTCGTACGCCTGTTTGCCACTTTAGTTGTATAAAAAATACATATTTATGAATGAGTATTTCGTATTTATTTATGTTTTTTTTTTTTTAATTGTTTCCAGGATGTCTTATCCTTGCGGGTCCCTGCTTTTATACATATATAATGCACTGAGTTGTCAGAATCATACGTCAATAATTTTAACTTTTAAGTAGATAATTTCATCGATCTTATGCTACACTATAATATGCTTCGTGCAGGTTTCTCCAACCCATTAGTTATTACATGACAGACTGAGAGTTTAAAACCACTGATGAATAATTTTCATTGGAAACAATTACAGAAATTATCATTCGTTATTTATTTTCTTCTTGAGATGACAAGCTATCAGTTTTGCCGCTGGTTATTTTGCATATCCGGACTTGCAACTTAATAACAAGTAATTTGTATGAAACTTTTTGCCTTTAAAAAATCACATCTTATTATTTGTATCTCATGCATTGTATATAAATGTTTTGAACTCGGAGTTCTTCCTTCACTTATCAATTCGTTACCCATTGGTTTATAGTCTTCAATCTGCGTAGTAATGGTTTGTAATAATAATAAGTATACTTCATTGAACGGTATGTGTTAACCGACTAATAGCTGTCCGGAATCCATATGAAAGTTGCAAATAGGTACCTACTACGATTTATCCGTGAGAAACGACTTTAAAGATAAATCACGAGTTGAGCAAAATACTTCCTTACTATTATCGAAACTGCTTTTGACTATACGTTTATTGTATTACATTAATATTTATGTTTCAATATTAAACAGATGTTAAAATATCGTATATTACATACATGTTTAATAATATATATGATTTTGTATAATAGCGTCAACGGAACGTACCTACGTAACGGAAATGAGAATGAAATAAGATTTTTTTATTACCTGGAGAGTTGTAAATCTATAATTTTCTTCTATAGTCACTTGAAATTAATAGCTCAATAATATTAAATTTTATTTTCTGCCTCTTTCTACGTGCGTAACCAATCTCGACCGTTCTCTGAGTTATATGTAGGTTTAAATTTATTCGGCAAGATGTAACTTAGATTAATATTATCCCTGTCTATTTGTCGTTCCGTTTAGGTGCCTATTTTATTCATAATATTTTTCCAAATGTATATTATAGATAAATAAAATAGATTACATGTTGCAATTTGTGCAGTTGTGCAGCACAATTTTACTTACTTTATTACTAATCTGAAATAAACTTGTGATTATTACACTTCTATATGACATACTAACATTTCTTATCATAGGTATTTGAACGTATACCTAATGAGCAAAGTACTGTTTAACCTTAATTTGAAGTATTAACAGAATCGTAAGTCGTATAAATAAACTGCTTTCTATAAAGACAACTGATGCGAACAGCAGAATTAAAACAATTAAATACATTAAACAATAATTAACACAAATCATAAAATAAATGAATGCTATAGCAAAAAAAAAATTAAATATAGATTTACATTATTATTATTTACAATTATAATACAAACAAAATGTTATCTAATTACATATACATAACATTAAAGTGACAAATAAAAATCTTTGACAGATTTCTTAAATATGCTTAGCCATTTTGCGCATCTTACAGAAATAGGTAGTGCATTCCAAAGCCTTGCAGCCTGAACTGCGAAAGATTTAGCAAGAAAATTTGGGGTATGTATTGGTACTACCAGCGTCACGTATTCTGTTGACCGTAGGCAACGTGTATGGGTATCGTAAAGGGATCTGAAACGTTTTTAATAGTTAGGTATATATCTACATATACACTATGTATTAAAAACCCCATCGGATCCGTGGAGGTGTTATCAGGTATCGAGATTATATTCTGTTTATGTTATCTATCTCAGATTATAAGAAAAAAAATTACTCCTAATAAAATGTAAAAAGAATTAGGTAATTGAGGAAACTTACATGGCAATAGAGGCGGCGCGGCGCAGGGTACCTCCATACGATCAATCGTACCGCTGCGCCGCGACAGGGCTGGCGACGGTGTTATCACGTTTTACAAATTTGCTAAATTTTAGGGAAACTAAAACTAAATATGTTAATTTTAAATTGTAATAACATTTTTATTTTCATAATAAATAAAATTTAGATATTTTTTTGGTAATGTCATTGGGGCACCTATGTACCCTTTTCAGATTCGACGGGGTTTTTAATACATATTGTATATTTATATACCAAGATATTCAATATCGACGTGAACCCGGCCAGAATTTTGTCGTGTATGAATAGAATATGCCGTTTACCTGCTTCTTTATAATGATTAGTAATTAAGTCTTCTAAAGCCGGTCATACACATCGAATGCCGGATAGGTCTTCTTGTGCAGGCATACCAGCACAGATAAACCTCTCTGGTTGACTGAAGCGTGTATAGCGAGTGTTGTTCTGATGTCAGATTTTTATATTATGCGTTAATTTTTTTGGCATTATTACATACTTTTTGTCACATGCGAAATAACCCTGGCCCCTAGGCTGTAAAAATATTCTACATAGGTTATCTTAACTTAATACTGTTATCGTTTAAGTAATGTATGTAATAATCTTGTGATATCTTTAAGATATAACATACAGGATAAAAAGAACGTGAACTTTCAATGTGAACATACTGAAGCAATATTTTGGCAAGGCGAATCAGAGACGGAATAACGAATATAAACCAGTTAGTGGTACAAGGTCGGTACGGTGCGCTCGAAGCTTGCATATTTCTTTCTATTATAATATATTATGTATTAATATTCAGCCTTGACTTTTGGACAACCAATATACCATTTCTTAAGCACTCAAAATAGTAATTGTTGCTTAGATTTGAATACTACTGGTGACTATAGAAAAGTAAAGTTGAAAAAAGTATTTGACACTACAATTCCCAATTTCCAAGTACCAAGACTACATATCTAAGACGTAAAACAAAAAAATTAAGATCAAATTATTGTATCCAGTAGTTTGTGCGTGATGCGCGCACAAAGACAAAACTCAAACATTTTATTTATCTATAAAAGATTACATTCAGAATTATTTAATCCAATTTGTTGTATCTTACACGGGGTTAACAAACGACACAGTCTTAGATATTCAGATAGAGAGAGATAGAAAATCAGTTACATTTAATGTAATGCCAAATTATGATTTATTTAAACACAATAATAAATTGACAAATACGACCAAAAGATATTTATTATTCATGGTATCTATTTACTTTGTATTTTAAAAACATTGGCTTAACTATTTAATACAAACCGTAAAGCGTAAATATTTTTATTCCGTACAATATTATTTTTCTATCACGCCTCGTCGTTATGGTTTGCAGATGTTAATAATAAGCCCACCACTACTATGCGTGTATAACGAACGTAAATATAAAACAACCACGATTACCTGCTGTCTATCTTCTCCAGGGAGCAATTGACCCAGTTAATAGAGCGCGAGGAATTTGTTTCAGGTGGCTGGTGCGATAGAGCTTTCAGATCCAGCTAATACGGCGCAGCTTCTAGCTCAGTTAAAAAATTCGGTAAGTTGTAACCTTAAAATATAACAAATGATGTAATCATATCGAGAATTAACTGAATTATGTTTTTGTGGATTCCTGTGTATATAAAGAAGTTGTATATATTTTTAACAAATGTAATTACAGAGCACGTGCTCTATGTAATTGCATAATCATGGTGAAACACGAATATAGTTTATTACGCATGTCATTTACGTACAATAAGCCATAATAATATTCTTCAAACTACGATCTATATAAATAAAAATGAAATGATGTTCGTTGGTAAACGCATCACTTGAGAACAGCTGGACCGATTTGGCTAATTTTTTTTTTGTATTGTTAGTATTTGTTAGTAATATTCCGAACTCCGAATAAGGTTTTAGGGGGGAAAAATTACGCGGTAAATTATATAATAAAATTTTTGAAACACTGAAATTGATTTTTTTATTGGTTTTGCTTTTAACTCAAGATATGCTTTATTTCTTATTTTGTTTGTTCATTATTGCAGTGGAAGAGTTTTTAACAAAAAAATTGGGATAGGTGTCGCTGTGCTTGAGTAATAACAGATAACGTCTTCGGGGTCAGCTAGTTCATAATAATTATTAGTATAGGTCATATAGGTGTGCATAATGGTCATAGATAGTTAAATCTCAACTTCAGCACGAATTGTTAGACTTATGACAGATATACAGGGACTTTGTGGTGGTAAATTGCTAATATTTCTTCCCATTACGATTACGACATGCCAGTGGGAAAGTAAAACGGTTGCTGGTAGGCCAAAACGTGATTCCCACGTTTTCTAGCATAGATAATATAGAGTTTAGAAATTCGAATTTCGCTGCTAAGACTTAAAGTGCTTTTAAATATCATATATCGTGTTTCGGAATTAAATGATTTAATCTATGAACATGTCTTAGATACCTAGGTATAAACACTTACTATAAGTTGTATCCTGCGCTTTTAGTAGCAGATACATTTTAAAGGAACATATATGTATATATCCAAATGTTATTTAACGCAACTTTAATCTGTTAATTCTAAATGTTTAATTCTTTTAGGTTGAATTAATTATCTGATAATTAGGTTTTTTTAACTATTTTTTATTGTTTGAGTTAATTTACATCACTCGATTATCGATAATTTTTACTTACTCTTTAAGTTACTTATTATATTTATAATTTTTTAGATTGTAAATTGTGATCATGTTTTTTTAGATTTATATATACGAAAATTGAATCGATTTTATAAACCATACTTCAAGCTAATTATATTGTATAATATGTATATACTCATCTCCTTTGTATTTTGAACAAATTTTGTTTGTCTCCGATTCAAATAATTTTGCCAAAGGTAGCTGCTCTTCTAACGATTGTGATTTAACGACGAATTTATGAACAATTATATTTCCTTTTACATTCTTAATCAAGAATCTCTTTAAAGTTACAGTGATTCAATTTGAATTATCTGTACTATAAGATTGGGTTACTAAAAAAGTCAAGTTACGTTCTTTGGCTCGAACTCATAAGCTCCCAGGATTTAGAAAGCTCTAACGAGTGCACAAACATAGACAGGTTCACACTGACCGTGGCGCTACATTCCGAACTCAACATTCCCCTTCCTGTTTAACTTTCGTATAAACAAACACTAATGACCATTTAGTGCAACCTTCAAAACTCCATGTTTGAGTAATTATAATGTATATCTTCATCTCATCCCTCTTTTATGTAAATGGAAACACTTTAGTATTTGTGTGACTGTTGTAATATTTCCTTAGAAAAATTGTTTCATGCGAACCCTATAGGCTATTATAGCCTCTTAGCTTGAGTATTTACGAGGTGAATAATCCGTAGAATGGATATTATAAAACTGTTGTATACGAATACTTACTTGCTAGATAATCAACGTTTAAGTATGTAATTGGCAATAACAAAAATACATTTTAAGTATATTTTATACAATTAAATCCGAAAATGCTTTGGTATATTATATTTTATTATTATTTGTATTTCAGCTTTTTGCATCCAATTGCTAGAATTTCTTCTAAATTTTGTTCTTTCAAATTTCTCACATTACATACATGTTATTTACATATTAAAAAATCCTTTATGGAAGAAAATGGGAATCTCTATTATTGTATCTATTAACATACACGTGTACATTTATTACTGTTCAATATTCGAAAACAATTTAATTTAACCTATATTTTACGTCGGTATGTCTGTATACCTAATAAAAAGAACAAATCGAAATGATAAGAAATCAACACAAAGATAGAAGAAGATGGAAAGGGAGCAATAGACAGTACTGAAGATAAACATATAAAATTTCAGCAGTAGGTTTATTTCATGACTTAAGGCAATGACAGTTTGTATAGAAATTTAGTCATTTTTGAAAAATTTGAGTTGAAAAATGTTTCTACTATTTCAGTACTAATTGTGTTTTATTGTTAGTGCTAAAGAATCACGTATTTTATATCAAACAATATACTGCTTAAAAGAGTAAACAGGAATAAATTCAATAATGGTATGTGTAAGACATTTCACTGCTTAAAAATTGTACTATCGTGTCACTAGCTATATATTCGTTTGCGCCATAGACTATTAAGCACTTCAAGTCCGGTGAAGCTGTAAAAGACATCAGAGGCTCAAGGGCCTCTAAGGCTAACAGTATAGACAGTTCTAAAAAAAAACTATTAAGCTATTATATTTATAGCATTTTTAAATAAACAATATTGTTGTACAGTTCCGCGTAAGTGGTCACAGCGGACGCGCGTGTCTCACTCTCCGTTCGACCCCGCGATCGTTGTTTTGAATTTACGCGACAAGTTATTATTTACTTATAATCACGTTAAAATAATGTAAACTGGGCAACTCCTGGTAACAGGAGACCCTTTACATAATAATGTATCAAACCTCAACGTCTCAAAAACCACAAATGTCACAACTACCCTCAATGTGTCAAGAAGTACCCAACGCATCAAGTTATGCAAATGTGACTTCATCCACTTGTTTTCCGAAGAAAGATCAAGCTATTATACTAGATTCCATTGACGGAATAACACTCAGAGAGTATGTCATTGCATTGTCATCTATAACACCCGCGGCATCTATACGATTCATATCTCGCATATCGAATGCACGTATATGTATTTATATGGACTCCAAAAAAACAGCTTATAACTTAATAGAAGAAAATAAAAAGATTATTATTAAAAACAATAGTTTGGAAATTAAACCGCTGATTACAAGAAATAAAAGAATTGTTTTATCAAACGTTTGTCCCGTCATACCCAATTACGTCATAGAACAAAAATTCGAAGAATTAAATATAAGAGTAATGTCCCCACTAACATTTATGAAAATAGGAGTAAAGGACCCAGGATTTTCCCATATATTAAGTTTTAGAAGACAATTATATATTAGCCCAGAAGATGACACACGTCTCCCAGAATCATTCCAAATAACGTTTGAAGGGACCAACTACTGGATTTATACATCTACTGATGCTCTGAAATGTTTTACCTGTAATACGTTAGGTCATTTAGCGAAAAATTGTCCACAAAATATAACAAATATTCAAGACTACCCTCAAGAAACGGATAATCAATTATCTAAAGAAATAAATGAAATATTTAACAGAAACGACGATCTAATACCTACTCAACCCCATTCTGAACCTGTATGTCCCATTCCAATAACACAGAAACTTCCACAACCGTCCCAGATTAATCTAAAAGGGCAAAAACGAAATCGTTCAACTACTACAACCGACTCCTCCAAAGTAGAAATTATTACACATAATACACAAGAAAATGACTCTGATAGAATGGAGCTTGAAACCGATGACACAAGCAGCAATATTTCACTAGAAGATGTAGAAATCAAAACAAAAGCAAAGAAAAAACTAAAGAAGAGCGAAACGACTGACGAAGAAATTTGGAAAAATATAGAAAATATTATGACTGAATTAAACAACGAAAATATGTTCCCTATTAACTTAGATCAGTTTATAAGTCTATTAGACAACTGTCGAGGAAAACAAAGTATTAATGAATTGGTATATTCGTATACAGATAATGTAAAAGATCTTATTAAAATGTGTAACAAACTACACTGCAAAATGAACAAAAGCTTGAAAAATAGATGTTCACGCTTAACGAGAAAATTAAATGAAATGCTGATTGCTACCCAATTTATGAATTCTGATAAGAACCAATAACTCATATTAATACTTTATATTACAAATTAATTATAGTTAAACTATACCTAATTAGTATGGATATACTACAATGGAATGTAAATGGTTATTTCAAAAGACTCGAAAATATGAAAGTATTAATAAATCGCTTGTGTCCAACTTGTATTTGTTTACAAGAAACAAATTTCACTTCTAACAACTGTGCCTCTATAACAGGATACGAACATTTCTACAAAAATCGAATGCAAAGTAATAGGGCTAGTGGTGGAGTGGCTGTTTTTATCAAATCTCACACAATCCCAGAAAGAATAACATTAAATACCAATTTAGAAGCAGTTGCGATAAAAATTAAATTTCCTTTAACTCTTACACTATGTAACGTCTATTTGCCAAATAGTAATCCTCTCATCAAAAATGATTTAAATGATCTCATCTGCCAGCTTTCAACTCCTTTTATAATATTAGGCGATTTTAACGGCCACCATTTTTATTGGGGTTCCGACAAATGTGATACCAGAGGTAAGATAATAGCGGAATGGCTTGATGAACATAATAATTTATTTTTATTAAATAACGGCCAACCTACTCACTTTGACAGCAATACTGGTCGTACAAGTAATATAGATCTAACTTTGGCTTCACAACTTCATATTTTGAATGGAATGCTCTAGAAGATTTGTATGACAGTGACCATTACCCAATTTCAATTAGATCTCAATTTATTGATGATCATTTATCAAACAATGTTAGATTACCAAAGAAATGGAAGTTCGATAAAGCAAATTGGGCCATGTTTCGTGAAGAAGTTGAATTATGTATCTCTGAATTAACACCTTCAAATCAAATTTTTGAAGACTGTGTCAATGATATAGTCAAAAAGTTTACTGAAGCCATCCTTAAGGCAGCTGACAAATCAATACCTAAAACATCCGGTACCTTAAGGAAAAATTGTTTGCCATGGTGGAATGATGAGTGTAAAAACGCAATTAGAGAAACCAAAAAGGCCCTTAAACTTTTTAAGCGATATGCCAGACATGATCCGAATTCGATGTATAAAATCGAATATAAGAAAAAGAGAGCGTATTATAGAAGACTAATTAAAGAAAATAGAAAGAAATATTGGGAAAATTGGGTCTCATCAATTAATAACAAAACCCTCATAGGGGATATGTGGAAAAAGATACAAAAACTGAACCACCGCAACATTAAATTCAACAATATTGTACTCGAAAAGACCGACGGAACATATACATCTAACCCTATGAACACTTCAAACTTATTAGCTGAAAATTTCGCAACTAATTCTAGTTCCCGTAATTATGATGAACAGTTCGTTGAATACAAAACTAGCCAGGAGTTGGATACATATTTTGATGTATATAATAATTACAGTCCTATCAACAAAGAAATATCTATGCATGAATTGTTATTAATATGCTCTGAAATCGGTAATTCTAGTCCAGGGCCAGACAATATATCAAATATTATAATTAAGCATTTGCCATTCAGGGCACTAGAGTATTTACTTCAAATATATAACTATATATATAAAGAACAAGTATTTCCTGATAGTTGGAAAGAAGCTTTAGTAGTTCCGATATTAAAACCAGGAAAAATATCCAGTTTAAAAACCAGTTATAGACCCATATCTCTTACATGTAATATGTGTAAAATACTTGAAAAAATAATATCTAGAAGAATCAGATGGTACATAGAAACAAATAAACAATTGTCACCATTTCAGTATGGATTTCGTCAATTTAGATCAACAACCGACCATTTAATGAGTATTGAAAGTGAAGTACTTGACAGTTTTGCAAATCATAATTATACAGTAATCGTAGCATTAGATATTGAAAAAGCTTATGAAATGGTTTGGAAACACAGAGTTCTTAAAATATTACAAGATATTGAAATTAATGGAAATGCCCTAGCTTTTGTTAGAAACTTCCTTTCAGAAAGAACTATAAAAGTAAGAATCCAGGATACAATATCTAATCCTGCTTGTATGGAAAACGGTTTACCTCAAGGTTCGGTACTCAGCGTAATATTATTTTTACTGGCTATTAACGACGTCCTCTCACATATTGAAAAACCAGTAAAGGGGTTTCTGTTTGCTGATGACCTGACAATAACTTGTAGTGGTAAAACATTAAAACCTACATTAAAACTTATCCAAAACACACTGAATAATCTTCAGGAATGGTGCAAGAAATCTGGTTTTAAATTTTCTAAAACTAAAACTGAATTCATAATTTTAACAAATAAGAAAGATAAAACTAGAAACGTGCAATTAACATTAAATGGGCATAGTATTAAAGAGGTAAATAAATTGAAAATTTTAGGACTTATATTTGATAAAAAAATGTCATGGAATTCACATATAAATAATCTCAAGGCAGAATGCTACAAAAGGTTGAACATAATAAAGGTTTTATCATCATCAACATGGGGGTCTGAAAGAAATTGTTTAATAAATACATATCGTGCCTTAATAAGACAAAAAATAGATTACGGTTCTGTAATTTATGATTCTGCAAAACAACGTTCACTTAAATCCCTAGAAAGTATTCAAAACACTGCTCTTCGACTGAGTATTGGTGCATTTAAGACAAGTCCAATTAAGAGCGTCTTAGCTGAAGCTGGAGAAATGCCATTAGAATTTAGAAGAAAGGAACTTGTAATTATGTACGCTGTAAATATTTTATCTCGACCTGAAAATCCAACGTACCAAAATTACACTAAAACAACAGCTGTAGACATAGAATATGAACTTCAACCAAATTTAAAACAGCCTTTACGAATCAGAGCAACCAAATACTTAAAAGAATTGAATCTTACAATACCAAAAATATTTCCAAAGAAATTACTTACCTCTGGTCCATGGGAAAACTTTGAACCCCCAATTAATCTTGAAATAGCTAAAAACTACAAAGATGACACACCGCAATGCATATACAAAAATCTATTTTATGAAGTGAATAGTAGATATATCGACTGTAAGACCATCTACACGGATGGGTCAGTTATAAATGGAAGATCAGGATGTTCAGTGGTAACTGGTGATAATAGTTACCGATACAGACTTGGCGATTTTAACTCAATTTTCAGTTGTGAAGCAATAGCTATTCTGAAAGCTTTAGAAATTATATCTAATGAATCTAGTGGAGACAAATATATAATATATACCGATTCAAAATCATGCTTGACAGCTTTACAAAATGTAAAAAATACAAACACTCTTATCACAGAAATCAAGCAAAAAATGATAAATATACTAAAAAACAATAGCAAATTTGAAATTATATGGATTCCGAGTCATCAAGGAATAATTGGTAACGAAAGGGCAGATAATGAGGCGAGACATGCGACTAATGAGAGTGAAAATTGGCATTTAAATAAATCAACTCCTAGTGAATTACATAAATACTTTAAACTTAAAATTAAAACCCTTTGGGATCATTCTTGGAAGACAGAAAATACAACTTTGTTATTTAATATCAGAAAATCAATTTTTGAAAAATCTCCTACTGCCTTTACCTGTAGGAAAAGTCAAGTGATTATCACCAGATTGCGTATTGGGCACACAAACATGACACATCTTCATCTAATTACTAAAACTGATAGAAACAAATGCAAGTGTGGAGAAGACCTGACTGTCCTACATTTATTAGTAGAATGTTCAGCATTTGACCAGGAAAAACGGTTGTGTAAAGTTCCTAATAATTTAAAAGACTGTTTAAATAAAGATGGATGTACTCAAATCTTAAATTTTTTGAAAATGATAAATGTTTATGGACTAGTTTAATCTACAGTACTTTATAATGTGTATTGTTAATCGTGGTCGCTAATGACCTGAGATGTTAAAAAGCGACCTAAAATAAATAAATTAAAAAAAAAAAAAAATATTGTTGTAATTGTAACGACCGTGTCATTTTGTACGAGTTTGTAAGAAATTTGTAACTGAACCATATAAACGCTCATGTCATATTTACATTGTAATTTATGTTTCATACTTTAGAATACATGCACGTCTGAACTACTAAAGCAATAAATTACTGCCTCGATCCGAACATTCATACTTGTGACCAATTATAGTCACTGCCAACTAAATTGTAAATCTTAAACATTCGTCATTTTCAGAATTTTCTCAACTGTATTGATAAAATAAACTTTTATTATGTTATATTTTATTTGCGATAAAATTTATTACATGCCCGAATTTTATTTCATCCATATACCATATTTTTGCGAGATCTGCAAGAACTAATTCTTCGAAGCTTTAATTAGGTTAGCTTTAGCAGCATGAAATTTACATGTTGATTGAATATCTACCTACTGTCCTATTATTGTATTTTTTTTAGTATGAACGTAGATCAGGTAAAATTGGTCACTCTAACATCAGGCTTGTATTTACCAAATTAATCTCATTTCAAATGAACAACACGTCATGTTATAATTGACATAAGTCAAACAACACCAACTGTGGTTCGGCCAAATTTAGGACAATGCTTATAGAAATAACGGATGCTGTATTTCATAACGCAATCAGTTTTAGTGCGGAAACAAAAAAAATATTTATAGTTCCATTATCGAGGTTAAGGAGTTCTCAATTGATACGAACAATCTCTGATAAAGATACCAAATCTTTGGCTTTAACATACTGCAAAATACTTTCGGATTCAGCGGTAAGTGTGGTAAAACTGATTGTGGATTATTTAAATAGGTCATTTGCATGATTACTTAGTGCTGTTGATGGATAAATAAAACAGCTAAATCATAAATGGATATTGATGGTGATTAATGTTAAATATTGGAGGGCGAGTTAACTGGCGTCTTGCGGTGCGAAGGTGACGCGTTTTGCCGGAGCCGTGGCCGGAGCCCGCAGTGGCAGCGCGTCGGGCTGTCGGGCAGTGAGCGACCTGCCCGCGAGCTGATCGCACACCGCATAGCACGCCCACGAACATGAGTCACTGACACCGGTATCACCAAACAGCACGTGTATTAAATAAAAAATGGTGCAATAATATGCAGTTTACGCGGTTTTACCGGAAAAATCGCATCAAACTCCCATAATTTCAAAGTGACCACTATTTATTTTGGTATACCAAAGAAAGTCCGATAAAAATTATGTCTGTTGGTTAAACTAAATATGCCGCGAAACTAAGTAATGGATTTACAACTCTATTAATTTGGGAGGGAACATTCGCTGTAACCGGTGACCGCAGTTGACTACAATGAAATTGTTCAAGAGAAGACTGTCGCTTAGTGTTGATAAAAAGAAAAAGGCTTCTAATGCAGATGATCCTTTTGCGAACGAGGTACATATACAATTCATGATTATTCCAGTACCTTCATAGATTATGTACCAAATGGTAAACATAGAGTATTTACATTTTATATTGTTTACAGTTTATACAAGAATAGATGGAACAACAAATAAGAAAGAACAATAAACTATAACTATGATCGAATACCAACAAACTCTCTTCTTTGTTGTTGTTTAACAATTATCAAATTTATAATAATTTAGCTATATATGTATATGAGATTTAAATCAAGAGAATATAATTATCTTCTGGTCTGATATATGAGGGTAATAAAGAATATGATACTTATTTTTTTAAACGTAAAAACTTAAATGCTATAAATGTTTCGTTAATAACGAACAAGAAATCCAAAACCCAGCGTTGTTTACCGTTGTCGAGTTATTTAAACTAGATGTTTCTAAGTAGCGCAAATGGTTGATAAGCGTTCTATTAGCGTATTTTTATATACAAACTGTTGGTATTATAGTAGGCATTGTAGGTACATACTCGTGCGTTTTAGCAAAGTAAATTGAAAAGCAAGGTTATCTTATCACACGGAGGCCGCGACGTACCGTTCTGCTTTGCGTCGTTTAGCTTCTTACAATTATTTATTTCTGCAAATACGTAAGTAAGTAGTAACTTTTTCTCAAACAGAGTTTAACCTGAATAATGTATTACATTACAAAATTATTTTGTATCATTGACCAGCGTTTCTTACTTTGAAATAAAAAAAATATTTACGTAGACCTTTCTTAGAAATAGTGAGTTTCGGTCGGTGTGAAAAATAAATAAATATTAAAACAGTTTGCTTACGTTTACAGAACATTAGATATAATGTGAATGTTTTCATAAATAGTTTACCGGATAACTCATAACATCATATGTTAATAATTTATATACCAAATTGTAAATTAGGCGGATTTAACAACTGACTTTAAGACTAATTGTAAGAGAACGTACAGTTATTAAACCTGCACAATGAATACCCTACAGTATATTTCCTTGAAACAATTACAAACCATTTAATTTAAGAAGATTCAAACCCGCTATCTTTAATTCAAAATATAAAATCAAAACTAGGGCTGAATTAAAATTATTTACCGATCATTTAAATGATTAATGAAATTGCGAAAGTCTCTTTTTACAGTATCGTTACAATTTTTTGTAGCCCTTTTCTGTAACCTCCCAAACAAAAATTTTAATAACATCGTTGATAATATTAATTGTGTTAAACTACGCTTTACGTTGCCTTATAATTGTATAAAGAATAAGCCATATTATGAAACTTACTTCAAAATATATATTTTCATATACAAATTTGATAAAAACGATGTACTTGTTGTGATGTATAATTATTAAGTGAATAAAGTTGGACCTAATAAGTCATAAAACAGTGGTAATGAGCGAAACGACCTTGAACATTTACATCTTTATCTGCATATTATAATCTAAGTTCGCTTCTTCCATAGTATACTTATATCTTTGTGATGCTAAAACTATACCTAGCAGCTATTTATGACATCACTTGCTCGCGGTACACGTATACCTACTTTGTATAAACTGTTTGTACAGATGTTTATACGTCAATGCCAAACACTGGCGAAACAGAAGTCGTGCGGAGCTCTCTAAAAAATTCATGGGTGTTACTTAAGTACGACTGTAGTATTTGTATAGGCAAATATAGACATTTGGCATTCTTATTTCAAATCAACCGTTAAGTACGAACTTAAAAACGACATGTAGAAAAATGTTATAATATTTTCGCCAATTTCATAAGATTTCTTTAATTGGTGAGAAATTTTAAAATGTTTGGACTTAAATTATAGTCTATATATACTTACAGAGGAATACATTTTATAGCAATAAATATTAGTAAAAAGTTTTGTTTAGATGTGATCTCGACAAATTTTATATGATCCCACTTGTCTTTACATATTTGTTATACCATATGTGTTCAGTTTTGATTGCATACAGCAAAATTTGGAAACAAAAGATTTCTTAAGTTATTCATATTATGATAAATAAAACCACTTCACTAAGATAAACTTAACCTTTTCTTTCTCACCATATTAATCGGATTGTTAGTACAAATGTATTTACATATTTTGCTTATGGACCAATTAATAATTATTGTCTGTAACCTCTGCTTGTTTGCATTAAAAGATAATGAATATAAATATGTATCTTAGACATTTATTATATTATATATACGGCTTCAAGTTAGAAATATGATATTTTATTTACAAAAATTGTGAATAAGTTTAGTACCAATAAAATAGCTACAACATTTAAAATTTCGTGACGACTACTATATTTTTTGTATAGTAAATTAAAATTAGGATAATAATTATTGTAATCAGTAAAGTCTACTGCATTATTTTTCTTAACTCGTGTCCTACAGGTTGCAAATTTCTTTTTTTAACTAATATAAGTAGATATTTAAAATAAATTACTATTATTGATCATTATTACTTAGACAAAACCTTCATCTCTTCTATCTTCAAAATTGGATTGCAACTGGTACAAAAAATCTGATATGGTAATATTATATTTAATAATCATGATGTGATTATTTATTGATTATATTATCATTATCGCACCATATTATTTGATTGATAGAAACAATTTCATTATTTATTGATAGGTACCTATATATTATCTATTAAAAAGGAAACATAAAAACCGAATGTAACAAAAACACTTGAGTAAAAAATGTTGTCCCACAATTGAGACGAATCTAACGACACCTCATAATTATGCTAAAATCCATCAAGCCGTTTAGACTACAGAGCGTGCCAAAGAAATAGACCATACATACATACATACAAACATACACTCGAATAACAACCCTCCTTTTTCGCAGTCGGGTAAAAATGATAAAGGCTTACAGTAGATATAGCAGCTATCATTTTAAATTCAATTAAACCTGGCATGTAAACCAGTAAACCAATAAACAATGGATACTAGCGTAATGAGTATTATTTAGAATCAGGGAGTGTGACAAATTCTATTCATCCGTGGCCAAGTACTGCGGAACGGTTCACACTGAGCGTGGATAACTTTATTAATTCTTCTATGAGTTATCTCGCCGATACGTGTCGAAAGTAACGAAATGTTAAGTGCACGCGCCCACGCCCAGGCGTGGTTCCCGCCGCATAGCCGCACTATCTCACAGAGTTGCATATAACCATCGACCATACAACCAACATATGTATCGTCACGTGGCATCTTTATTATCTTATCTACATGCTATTTTACACATTGCGCTATTTTCACACGATGTGGTACAGAGATTTTTGAAGTATAAACTGTTTGAAACGTTTGTTTACTTTTTGAAAGCGTTAAGTGTTATCGACTATTTAATGTAATATTCATTGGTACCAGTTAACATTAATATCGACCGAGTTTTTAATCAGAACTCAATACAGCTTTCTTAATTTGTTATACCTAATAAATCTCAGTAAGTAGGTAACAACTTTCCTGCTCAGCGATAAAGGTAAACCTACAAGTAAATCCAGGTCATATAATAAGTGAAATTTAAAGCATCATAGACCATGGGTGATGAGAACAGCTCGTTGATGTGTTTAAGTAAGTATTGTTACGTTAGGCACAAAAACTATCAAATAGGGTACGCGATAGTCGTGATCGATGTGTTTAATTTGGTTTTACCCGTTAGGAATTTAAGGTCTTCGGAATTATTACGATAACATCGTAATAAATTATTGGAATACTATGATCTCATTATTTTATTGTTTTTTATTTTAAAAAAATGTAGGGTCTATATGTTGAAACCCCTCAATCAGTTTTCGGTGAAGAAATAGTCGTATCGAAACCATATTATCATGTCAGGACATTTTTAGTGATCATCTGTTAAACTTGAAAAAGTGTATCTAAGAGCCAGTGTTTTTTAGTTTCAAGTGTTACTATTTTCTATCATATCAACACTTAAGCGATATTTTGGGTCAAATGATAACACAAACAAGACAATTTTTTACAATAAAGGAAACCAATTTCAACGATTTACTCTGGTGTATTGAAGGTCTTGAAGGTCGACTGCCAATTAAATTAAAATGGGACCACCCTTTCCATCAAATAAAGAATCATCTAAATCGTTTCATATACCTACAAAGAAGATACGCCTGAACATCCATAAAAAACATATAAATAATATACATATAATACAAGTTTTTATATTCGACAGTAATTTATTAATAATTTATTCCACACTTTACATATACATACATAAATATACATCTATACCTTTGAATTGAGAACTTCTCTTGATTTGAAGTCAATTCAGAAATTATCAAACAAATCATTATTAGATTTCATCCCAATCTACTCGACAAGATCTCATTGGATCGAAACTTAAATCAATACGATGAAGCGTAGCTGAAATCAAAGTGATTTGTAGCTATGACGTGATTGCAAGTCTCATGACCTATTTATAATTTTAAATTCAGATCAATGATATCGCGATAGGGTTGACTATTGAATCAAAATTGTGCATAACATAATGCATTCTAGAATCGGAATTGAAGCAACTGTGTCATTAGGTTACCTAGTCGCGGCACATTTTGCTCCTTTTTAGAGGGATTATAGCCAATATCCTGTTGAGTGGTGCTTGCATTATAATAGTACCTTGGTGAGACTAGAAGTACGTGAGCAGAATACAATATAAATAAGAACCAAGCCAGCTTAGAGTCACATACTTGCAAACAATACAACTCTTCCTATTTATATGTTATAAATATTCGAATCAAATAGAATCTCCATTAGCTAGAAGTAGTAATCGGTAAAGAAACTTCACTTCATTATCTGTGAACATCCCGATTTCACAATTTTCACTAATTTACTTTATATCCTGTTCTGATTTATAATGATAGAATCTATACTTACAATAAAAGAGTAAAAAGTCGAAATTTATGCATTGAAGATATTTGACAAAAATAATACGGGTGTATTTAGAATCATGGGCAAAACACATTTTGGTAGTTTTTGATATTTTTGTATGTCTGTCTGTCTGGCGGTATGTTTTAAGGCCAATCACGCAAATGGTACTGGAGCGAATTTAATGAAATTTGGTATGATTGAAGCTTATAGTCTGAAGGTTAAGTGAAAAGATACCAAATGATTTTATCTTTACATAATTTTCAGTAAAATCAATAAATCGAAACGAAAGTATTTTTATTTTTCAACAGTATTCATAGATGACGCTGTACGGCTTGGTTTAAATTATATGTTTATTGTCACACGTAAGTATATTTTCTGTAAGCACGTATATTAAAAACTAGCTGTGCCCGTGGCTTCGCTCACGTGGACTAAAAATGCCCGCGCGAATGTTGCTCCCTTCTCCCTACTCCCGGCTATTTTAAAGACAAAAATGTTTATAGTGGGTGTTCCTTAGAAGATAGATATCTCCCATAGACTCTCCCAGACTTTTTTGTAGGTCTTTTTAATGCCTATAGTTATGTAGTACATTAATTTTCTAATATATCTCTTATGGTTTACTCAGCATAAGCCATTTAAGCGCCCGAATTGATTCACCATGACCAGTTCTTTTTTATTTGTACGGAACCCTAATTCTTTTTCTGAAATAAAAGTAGCCTAAGTTACTCCCTATACCATCAGCTATCTATCAATAAAAGTCCCGCCAAAATCGGTCCAATCGTTTCGGAGATTACCCGGAACAAACAGACAGACAAAAATTTTAAAAATGGGCTTTTTGTTATAGGTATCGTATATACTTTCATATGCATTTAGTAAAAAACTGTTATTTTGACATTACAAACAGACACTTCAATTTTATTAATAGTATAGATGTTTAAATAAGTAAGAATATCAACTGCTCTATCTAGATTTCCACGATACATGTTGTCTGTATTACCCGAAGGGTTTAGACAGAGGTGTACTAATTTACACCCACCGTTCTCCGGGTATATTTTTAAGGCCTCATGTAATAGGGGGCAAGCCTATTACCATTAATCGGGTGCAAAGCCAAACTCCGAGCTGCTACTGAAAATTTCATTGAAAAATAACATTTTGCTCGACCTGGGAATCGTACCCAGGACATCGAGCATAGCCGTCAGTCTTTATGTCTTTTAGATAATATCCGTATGATTAAACTGTGATTTCGGTTACATTTAAAATGATTTTAGTTGGGTATTATCTAAGCTTATACGGGTCAAATACCGTAGGGTGAGATGTGGTGAAGTGAGGTTTATATTTTTGCTGTTTTTCATTCATGAAATATACCACGTGGACGAAGTCATGAGCAAAGCTAGTACCTATTTGACACAAATATAGTTTGATCATAAAGTTTGTTAACTCTAAATACTTTAAAAAATAAGTCTAAATTATTCATGATATGAAACAAACAAATTCATTTACGGACATAATACCCTCCAAGTTAATGCTTCTTTTGAAGGTATTCAGAAGTCACTACTTGCCGTAGGTAAAAGAGAAATCTACTTGTTTACAATCTCAGCTCGTTATCAACAGGACAAAGCGAGGTTTTCGGACACCAGCTGGCAAATACATCGAACATGGGCACGAAATGGCGATCCCTTGCCTCTATCACCTCCACCGGCTCGGTTCGGGTCCGTTGCAACTCCAGCTGTAACAGAAAGCGTAACTCTACGTCCTGACGACAATGGCATCTACGATACTATTACGGTAAGTACCATAATACGTGTCATCATGCAAAAATATCATCAAAAGGAAATCAATTCATTAGGTACTTACATAGAGACAATTTTATTTAAAGCCTTCCTAAATTGGTGATATATTTAATTAAATATTAAAATATTTCTTTTAAATAATACTTTAATGGATCGGGTGAGGAAAACAAAGATCAGGCAAAATATCTAAAACTTAAAATTATATCTGGAGTTATTATAACTTTCGAGTTCTTGATAAGGACTTTAATACTTGACCACAACGCCGCGATGCCGGCTTAATGTCCTTCATCTTCATCACGTTTTTATCTTTTACATTTTTTTCCTATGAATCATGTCTAGTTCTTATTGTATATAAAATGTATAGTTTAATAATTATATTGATAGTACAACTTAAAAGTTAATGTTTTTGAGTGGCAATTGTTCTTAACTATAATCTATAAATAGTATATCTATCTACATTCGATATACTCCTACATACTTAATATCTAAAACTAACTAATAATAAAAATATTGAAACTAGTTTTTAAATTTTGATCCATGAATTTCGGAATTTACATTCAATAATAAGCTCGAAGTAATTGATACCTAAATAGTTTTCAAAAAAAAATTTCATAAAGAGAATTGAATACCTAATCGTTTACATATTTATTTTGATTCCCGCTTGTCATAAAGACGCCATATAGTGATGAATGTGTGTAGATAATTTGATTACTAAAGAAAATTGAATCAAATAAGCGGGTACGCTTGAACCGTAATAATAACCTGTCAAAGGTGCGGCGCCGACTCGATCAGGCTTATAGTACGACAACGACATGAAAACCAAAGCTAAGCTTTCGAACTATAGATTTGCATTAACTGCTCGTAAATCATAATCCGCCGGTCCAAGGCTCTCGCGGGCTTAAAGGCGTGCTCGCGACTCGCGAATTCCTGTTGTTTCGCTAATGCACTTTTGTGCTCATGCGCTCGTAAAACAAGGGTTAGTGCCCGGAGCTCACCTTCTGCTGTTGTTAAATTCAACTATGAATTTAATAGAAATTTATTTTCTGTAAACAGAAAATTACTATGTACATAAAAAGTAACATTAACATTGGTTAAATTGATTTGCTTTACATATTATGTCTTTTATACTTCACAGTTAATTATAGAACGTCAGTTTTAATTGCATATTGTTTGTGTGTAGAACGCCTTCCGTGTCAGACATTTTAAACCGGATGTTATGATAGTTTATATTTCGAGTACTATGGTGAATGGCGCCAGTGGACTACAGAAAATGATTGTTTCCCAGTGGAATACTTACACCTACTCAATTTAGTTTCGGAACCCTTGAGAAATTTGAACACGTTTCGAATTAGAAACAAGATAAACAATTGACAGTGATATGATAAATTAGCCGACATCTGAGACTTTCGACTGAGTTCAACTATTAAATATTAGTTTAGTTTTTAATAGTTTCGCTACTGAAATTTAAAAAGTTTTCCATAGTCATGATTATAATATATTACATATTCGCAAGTAGAGCCAATCTCAGTAATAAACTTCACATATTATCTAAACTTCAGACCTCATTTACCTATTAGAATATTACATTATTATATTAGAATAAATATTTTTATTAAAGATTTCGGGTTAGTAATCTCCGCTTCTTGTGACCCTCGGAAGTGGATAAAATTGTCCGGATAAAGATTAATAGAACGATAAGGTCGTTATTATGACAATTTCCGCCTACGGCAAGTGCCGTCGCAGCACCCCGCGTCCTCTGTTATAGGATAATTGTACTGGTGAAAAATTGATGGGACTCTTGACATGTGCTTCCGATTCGCTAATGCTTCATCTACAATCAAAATATCTACTTATGTATAACCTTACACTGTTTTATGATGGTATAGGCTTTTTAATTTTACTGTACTCCACGGATTAATGCTCCTAATTTTACTTCTCTTTTCCTTAGACTTGTAGCGTGTAAGTATAATGTATAGCATGTATTTACAACATTAAATATTGTGTATATCTTTATTTAATAAAATATATCTGGCATAAAAATGAAATAAACAACACAAAAACATTTTGTTTCAAAAAGCAAAGACTTAATATTTAATAATAACTAAATATGTCAGATTTCCGCCTTATTGTTCTATAAGAAACTTGGGAAAGTATAAGAGCATATAATATAGAACATTTGACATATTGCATGTATCTACTTTACGACAGTAAAATATGTTACTAAATACATAAACACAACAGTTACTATTAAAATCTTTAAAAAAAAAAGGGTGATGTCGTGGGACACCAGATACGAACAAAGTTCCTTGATAAAAAATATGAATTTCAAGTTCTATGATAAAAAAAAATTACTTTCCAAAATTATCGTAACACCTTTATTTACAATGATTTATATAAATATATAATAATTATATACAAAGAAACAGCTATTTACATGAATAATAATAACAGTCATCACGTAGACTATACACTACACACTGTATAGCCACGATACATAGACTATACATAAACTCTATGGTTTTGAAGAGTTCCCTTGTATATCTTCGAAGTTGAAGATTCAATGCCAATGAAATTAAAATGGCACCGCCCTTGAGATATCCGCTATCCAACAAAAAAAAGAATAATCCAAATTGGTTTATAAACAAAAAAGTTATTCTATGATCAGGAAAAAAAAATTAATACTAAGACTTCTATGTTATAAATTTTCCAATTAAGTTACCTCAGTACTAAATGAAGTCCGAAGTAAAACAGATTAAAAAAAAACGTTCGAGGCGAGGATTCGAGCCTAGGTTTTCGGCCATTGCAGTGACGCTTACGACCGCTAGGCTACAAACATGTTTTTAAGATTACTGAAACTATATTACTCTAAAAATCTTACACTTTTATAATCTTACGTTACGGACGTTTTTTGCCGGCTAGGGTACCCCTCCGCAACGGAACTTCGTTCCAATAAAAACAGTCGAATTATGTCAATAACTTAACTCAATTCTCAAGACCTTGAAAATCTAAAGGATTACTATTTTTGTCATTGCGTAAAAACTAAATCTAATAAAACCGATATAAACTCCTTAATATCAGAGTAACACAAAATAAAACTGCGAAGAAAATCACACCGATCTCATGAATAATGCATGCGTTCGAGGATAGGAATACTCAGATGAGAATATATTTTGGTTCCTGATGTGGTAAGATTGAATTATTTAGGGTTCCAGTATATACGGGGGATACGAGAGCCGTTTATTCATACTGATTGATAAGATCTCATATGTGTTGTCGAATTCTTTTCAAGTATAAAATAATCTTTACTAGTATTATAAAGCTGAAGAGTTTGTTTGTTTGTTTCGTTGAACACGCTAATCTCAGGAACCACTGGTTCGTATGGAAAAAATATTTCAGTGTTGGATAGCCCATTTATCGAGAAAGGCTATTATTATTGTAATGTATTATTTGCGAAGTAATTTTTATATACATGGTATTAATACTTATCGAAATAAATACATTATTCATCACAAGTATTTAATTTTGAACAACATTGCCCTTTACATCAATTGATTTACATGAATATTTTATGAGATATCACAGTTTTAAAATAACTTGGCAGCAATAATGATCAAGTACCGCAAGCGCATTTTTATTAAGCAGAATAATGTGGGAGACGGGCGGCACCTAATAATACAGTGCCTACGACCCACTCTCTCTAAACCATTTCTCTCTCTATTACATGATGCAGACGAAGTTGCGCGGATCAGCTAGTCTTATTGTATCAAGTGAACAATTATTGTACATATTTAATATGTAATTGGTTCCTCGGAAACGGCTCCGACGATTTGGATGAAACTTTGTATTTAGATAATGTTTAACATTCCAAGTATACCTAGATAAGTGTTTTTCTTTGTAAGACACCGAGCGAAGCACCGAGCTCCCAGATATTATACTTCAAATATTTATTATTAATTAGCTGACCTCCGCAGATGCTAGTCTGCCCTTTTCAATAGCCATTAACTCGACCGAAGCGCCACCTAATAACGAACAAAATAAAATAAGAATTACGGATATCCGTCGTTTAGATCTTGAGTTCATACAAAAATCTAATTCAAAAAAAGTTCAGTTTTTCCTGAATTAGAAATTTTTCCAGGAAACTTTTCATAAATACCCATACATTTAATATAAATACTACATCTATGTAAAAACCCATTTCGGACTATTACGAACTACCATCAATAATGTTTTAAATCGATAAATAGTTAAATCGGTACAGCCGTTTTCAAGTACATAGTGTGCTTACCAACAAACAACATTTCATTTTTATTTATATATAAATCATGTTCTATTCTATATAAATTTTATACATTTTGTAGTTTCTATTTACATATCATGTACTTAATTATTGCTCTGCCATTTTTTATGAAATATTATCTGCATTGTAATATATAAATAAAATATGTAGATAGATAGATAGGTATATTCTTACATAATATATAGCGAAATACCATTCATCGCGATATCTCCCAAACGATAGGTCCGATTGCTTGAAATTTAGGATAGGTACTCCTTTCACGATGTAGACGCTCACTAAGAACGCATTTTACGAAAATCGTATCCAAAATTTTAACACGACTGGAATCGTGGGGCACAGTTTATAACTCAGTAAAGTCGCTAACCATAGAACTACGAGTAGGTATGTAATTTTTTCATTAGTTGCGGTCTTCCTAGATTCCGTTTGATATATTAGCTAATAATGCTAATTTGTTTTCTGAGTCTTTTTTATTGTAAGCAGAATTAACCACAACTTTGTTGTTATTTAGAATCACTTGTTTTACAACATTCTAAAACCCAAATCTGCCAAACCACTAAAAACCATTGTGTTCTTGTCTGGTGTCATCGTCTCATCCACATATTATTATGTATACAAATGTACTCTGTGCACGTAACAAGTTAAAATAAAAGAAAAAAATAACGTAGTTGTTCTTTAAGGAGGAAGGTGTAGTGACAACGTGACGTATTTGTGAAATGTAAACGCCTTTAATTTATATTACTTATGTAAAATACTTGGCATTGCAAATATCAGACAACTATGTAAATACGTGGCTACTACTATAATACTAAACTGTCGATTGTGTAAGACCATTTTACACACATGCAGAACAACGTTAATTGAATATTCAATACTACACTAACAAAATTGTTCTTGTGAACAGCAAATCACGTATTTTCCTTAATTGTACTATAAGAAGAACTTCAGTGAATATGGAACCAAAGTAGTACTTTGTTTAGAAATATTGTATTCAACGAACATTTTGATTCGAACAAGTTTATTATTTTATCCGTAAGTTCAAGAATTTACGGATGTTCAAAACCGACTAACATTAACAAAACATCACAAACTGAGCACGTGACTAAGATAGAGAGGTATTTAAAACGTGACGTCATAGTTATTAACTTCTAAAGAGAAGACATACTTCGTTTTGTTGTATTGGTTCATTAGTACTTTTTTATTGTTAATTTATAAATACATATAGTTTAGGGCATTATCAGAATTAAATTGTTAGAAAATTAGTTAAACACATGCACATTATTCATATTTATATTTTCTGCTTTATGCGTGGCATTTTGGTATAATTTTTAACGATGCTTTGTGCTCGGAGCTTTGCTCTAAACACTTGAATGTTACATACCTACTCATTAAATGTTTATTGTGTTATGATCACTTGCGAAAATAAAATTTCAACACACAGATAATTTATCGGGTTATAACTTTAAGGTCTTACCTTTTCTAAGCAATATTTAAATAGCCAGAAAGCAGACCACCCGCTGATAATATACGATAGAGATCAGCGGCGTCAGGTGTCAGCACATAGACCTTCTCAACCATTACCCACGTCGCCATAAATAAAATTCGACACATAAACAATGGGCACAGGTTCGACCCGACCCGCGACGCTCGTAGATCGACTGATAGAACCTGACAACTCTCCACCACAACCAAAACACTACCAATTAGACAACCTGTTCTAGCTGCCGGTTTGTAATTCGATATTCATATCATCTGACACATCACAGTTATTGTGATATTATTAAAGATAAAATTAACTTGATTTATCATATTTTTAAATGAAATTAAATTTATAAATTGTTTTGGAAAAATACTGACAGATACTGATCGATACACTGTAATTAGTTTAAATCGCTCTGGGGCTTAAGTTGTGGTCAAAGAGACCGCGCGCTCGGGTGGGATTAATCTTGGATTAACCATTGCACGCTATCGCGAAACTTTCTCACGATAGCGATGCCATATCTTCCTAATCCTAACTAATGTTTTATGCCACTTTAGAGTATACCATTTTCTCCTGTTAAAACAATGTCTCTTATGACTTCTCAATTTATGCACTATCTTAATGTGCACTTGTATCCTTTTTTATCGTTATAGGTTTAGCGCTGTGGCCACAATCACACCTGATCTTAAGTGACAATGTGGCCCAAGATGGTAGCACGTTAAAAGCCTAGTGGAAGACTGGCTCTCAAGTGCAGCTGCCGGAACACACCTATTGGTGTTGGCGACATATTTTCAACTTGAGCGTGATAGCAACTAGCCAAGCGGGTATTAGAAAAAGCTGTACCACCATGCTATGGTTTCATGACGATGTTTTCCTTCACCGATAGCTCAGGCTCATTGCAGGGATTTGAACTCACACCGATGGACGCGAAGTCCGTACACGCTGCCAACTGAGCTACAATTGCTTATAAAAGTACAAATCAATTTTATGCTTTTACAATTATACGAAATGTAGCAAAAAAAAAGACATACGTACAAATTTATTACTATAACTTAAAAAGCATAATGCTCTTGCATAGTTTATTTTTATCAAATACTGTAAAAAGAAACAGATGTTTAAAATAGAAGGTTAATTTCGTAGAAATGAAATGTTATGTAAATATTAAGTCTTCGTATAAATATTTGGGCAAAGACTTGTTGCTGGACGTTACGCTTACATTAGGCGCTTTTAAATGTAATATTTACTTTCTTGGTCACTTTCAAAAGCCACGTACTTCCACGCAACGCAAAGTCAATCTAACCGGTAATTATTGTTTGTTCGTGCTTTAAGTAGGTAATCGCTTATGATATCCATAAAGGCCGTATTTCATGGTTATATTCAGTCTTCTCAAAAAAAAAAAAAAAAAAAGTTATTAATACTGTAATAACTATCAATCCGAAAGTTAATATATAAATTAGTCGTATTATTTTAAAACACAAGTTTCGTAGTCGCCGAATCTTGACATGAAAACTTCGTGAAGACCTAGGGAAACCGTGTAACGAACTCGAACAAGTCTGTCGCCTAAGCACAAGTCACAAACGCCCCAGACGGAGGAGGCGCGTTTTATTCGCGCGTCCTAGCAGCCTTCTCAGTGGTTCGTTTATACTTGCGTGCGAAAACATATTCTCGTTATTTCCCAACATTAGGCAAAACAGAAGTAAAAAATCTTAATATGTAAGCAATTCCATATTACTTAAATACTACATAATGAGACAATATTTTTTAAAATATATAATAGGATTTAAGATATTCTCTGCTATATTCCAAAACGTAGGTACCTAGTGTTTACTAGTTAGGTGGTTACTAAATAGTTGAAGCATAGAAATGTGTACAGCAAAACCTTCGTTCACGCGACATCGACATCAATATTTTGTTATTTATTTGCTCGCGACCTTATCCTGAGTTACGGTCATGTAAACCGAATGCGTAGCGCAGCAAACAAATACTCAATAAGTAATAAAATCGCATCCGGACTATCCGGAGAGGGAGCATGCTAGCGTGCTAATCCATCTTCATTGAGATCACTGCGACGCGCCGTGCGGGCTCAATTTGCAAGCCTTGTCACTTTGCAATTTGCTACACGATATGTATAACGTAAAAATCAACGACCGAATCTGATGAGTTATTCTTGTACAGAGAAGTCTAATTAATTTGTATTCTTGTTAATTTGTACAGAGGAGCTGTTTGTAAGTTCGATTGCACTGCAGTATCTCGTTGTATGGTCTACTCTTCTACTTTTTATGAAACCGAAGTGTTTATAGCCTAAGAGCTGGAAACGAATTGCCTAAAATACCTTCTCCAAGTTTATCATCAGCTCTGAACCATTAGTAATTAACAATAACAAGACACTGAAACAAAATGAACTCACAATAAGTCTTTGTTTTGAGAATAAGGGTTATTAAATTTGAATTTTTATAATAAATGAAATTGCCTTTTTTGCCTATACAGAAATACACAGTGGCGGATTTATACATTTGCCGGCAGTAGGATATTCAATTTTTGCCACCCCTTC
This sequence comes from Saturnia japonica, assembly GCA_033032175.1. Taxonomy (NCBI): domain Eukaryota; kingdom Metazoa; phylum Arthropoda; class Insecta; order Lepidoptera; family Saturniidae; genus Saturnia; species Saturnia japonica. Next base: position 12,997,403 of record CM065305.1, read on the forward strand.
TGAACCTCTGCAATTCAATACCCTAGTTCACAAACATATTAATTACATTTTCTTTGTCAATAAAATTGCAGTTTTATGATTTGTGCTCTGTTGTCATCATTACATTTGCTTTTCCCCGTTGTTAGTATGATTGTGAACTAATGGATCGTTGCAAAATTCCCTAGACTATTCTTACAGCTCACGATTTAGTAACACAAGAAATAGTCTTTGGGTATATTTCTGAAGTAAGAAAAGCGCAATCATCTACTACTTATAAGTTGGGATAAGGTATGCCTTACAACTATTTATACAATATGAAAACAGTTTACCTACACAAAATAACGTACCTACATTTGATAAACGTTGTTAAATATTTTATTGCACTTACACTTTAAAAACAATACGAATTACATCCCTATTAAATTATCTATTAACATTCCGTCTTATGATGGCAATGAAATCAATTAAGTTATGAAAGTTTTATATTACCTTTTCGCGAGATTTTAAATCCGCAAAATCATCAATTAAGCATATCGTCAAATGAAATCTTGTTCATTAGTTCTGACTCTATGCATAAAAGAGCTAAAACGTTTAGCTTTCTTGACTTAAGGTAGATCGTAGATAGTTTTTCAGGAATAGAGCCATGCGAAATGCTATATCCAAGTTCGGATAAATGTTCTACAAATTTTGTTTTCGCAAGAACGAAGATAGACGACTATTTAATGATCCAGAATATGGTTTTATTAAAATTCTTTCAGACAAAAGATAGCATTGAAAGTGTTCGCATTCCTAAACTAAGTCACTTTTTATATCATTAGGATACATTTTTCCAAGAAAATGGCTTTTTCCGTCAGAGTCGATGCTAACAACTCTCTCATTTTGATTAGAAATGAAAACTTCTCGTTAAGTCCTTTATAGGCCTTCTACAGTTTTTCTAACTCGGACAAGAGTCTATCCATTAGGATGAGAAACGTGTTAACAATGAAAGTTTTACTGGCAGTCATTCTAATACAGTCATTCTAATATTTTCATTGGGTGATTCATAAAATCTTTTTTTTTCGGTTGTCTTTTTCCGGTGTCTTTTGTATATTGCTTTGATACGCATAATTCCATCGCCTTTTCTCCGAAATACTTGAATTTCTCTCGTTCGGCTACAAAAAACTTATGTTTTTCTTACCTTACCTTACGTAATTGATTGGTAAAAATTATAGTGGTAATTAATAACAAAAAATGGGTAAAAATTGCTTTATTTTAATTGCAATATTGAAACGCCATTGGAATATTTAAAAAAATCATATTCACAAAAGTATATTTTACAAAGCGTTAAGTAATTTTTCATATACAGACGTTGGAGTATGCGGTATATTGTATAGTACTAAAGTATTGTAGTTTTTGTTAATTTTTCGAGACCTCTTTTTTCCGTGCATATTATAGGTAATTTTTTTTATATTTCTGTAAGACAAAAAAATGTTTTAGAGCCAAATTTGCCGCTCTAGACTCTCCAGCCTACTCAGCCTGCTGGCAAATCCGCCACTGGAAATACACTTTCATTAGTTTAATTTTCCTCTCCGTGTAAATGAAACAGATTAATATCTAAACGATATTATACCTATATCGGAACGCAATTAAACCTTCCTTTTAATTCTCCAAAACTCTAAAAATCTATATTTTATTCATACAAAAATCATCAACAAACCGGTAATAACGTACCGATTTAAACAAAGTAATAACATTAAATAAGTTTCTTGTTTTGCGACATTTTCACATTCAATCCGCTTAAAATCGCATAAAATTATCAGTAACAGCAAAGATGCATTGTCAGCAAATTCGTGGTCTGGCAGAGCATTTGCGTTGCCTAGCAACGTGGCGTCGCCAGATCGTCGAGCGCCGCTACGCCCGTCGGGACGCTGCGGCGAGAATACGGCGCCAGTGCCTGTCCCGGCGACGCGCCGCGCCTGGTGTCTGCTGTTACATTAAAAATCATCTAAGGAAAAAAGATTTTAAAGAATTTCCAAAATTTTTGCGTAAAACTATAAATACTGCCTTTCCAGTTTGTTATTTATGTGAATATAGTGAATAATTTGTGATTTTAATTTTCAGTAAAAGTTTGGTGAATATATTGTTTCAAAATACTTAAGAGTGATAGTGGAATTTAGTGCAATAAGACACTGTTATCGTTATTAAATCAATATAATTAACGTTAGAATGATAAACGAGATTAGATAAAAAAGCGCCGTAAATACAAATTGTACCGCATCCTGTAGTAATATGTAGCTACATTCTACAACTTATCAGTTAACTAATCTTCCTCTCATAAATTCTGCAACAGCAATGATTATAATAATATAAGCGTAATTTAAAAATGAAGTTTGTTAACGAATGGCTTTATTATTTCTAAATACAATAGTAAATTATTGGAGCAAGGTTTCTATTAAATTAATTAACTAAACAATTTAAAATGAATAATTGAAATTAATACCCACGACATAATAAAAAGCTGAAAATGTTTTTCTATTTGCCTTGTTTCATCTGTACTTGAAAAGGTCCAGGTGTTAGTGCAGTCCTTAGAGTTTTGTTTACACTCACTGAAAGTAAGAAAAGAAACGAATAAAGAACGTCTCGCTTCGACCGGTCACAGCCGCCTCGTGACCAACAGTTCTCGTGTGTATATATGCGACGGTCTTCTATTTAGACGGGTCCCACCCTCGGGGTTATTCACCCATATTAAATACGCATTTTGTAGGGAAGGTCAGGGTTATAGCCGTTGTCGAAATAACGCGTACTATTTAAAGCTAAAACTTAACGCTCAAAAATATAATTATTTCAAATACCTTTACAAAGTATTCTTTGAATACTTTGATACCGACTTTTTAATGTGTTTTAGCAAGTCTTTTAATAGTAAATTTTTGTCGATTTTTTAAAATGAATGTACAACGAAAATTGACATGCATAGTATACGTGTGTGCGAGATGACGCAGTGCAGCGACAGGAGCGCATGCCCCCAGGCTAGGCGCCGCGCCGCGCCGGCTTCTCTATGCCTCCTTCACCCAGAATATTATTGCGGTCTCCGAGAGCTTTTCGAGACAAGTTTTTCTTTTGTATATCGTGACGTATTCAAAATAATTTTAAAGTAAAACGTCTTACGCCTTTCGATAATTTGACGAGAATTAAGAGTAAAATTTCAAGAACGCGTCACGTTTAGGTACATTTCTTTACATGAGAGAAAAGAAAAATATAACGTAGAGAGAACGAGAAAGATAGTTATATATTGTTAATTATAAGAAGTTTTACTTCTTTCACATGTACGGTGCCGTACGGTCAACATTTGTTCTGTATTTATTTCATTGTAAAATTTAAAGACCAAAAAATCAGTGATAAAATATATATTCTTTTCTATTAAAACATTTATTGGAACGAAGTTCCTTACGGCAGGCTTGGAGGAGATAGGGATTTTGCTGCGCGACCGAACTGAAAAAAATGTGATAGTAAAACCGTAAGAAAAAGTCCGTGGAATAAAACCGTTAAATGAGACGTGCGCAGGCGCGACAGTCGTATACACAAGCGAGTAGTATATAATAAATACCTTTTTTGTATTGTAATTATTTCTATTTATATGTAATTTTATGTTGTCAAACAAAAATAAAGAGACATATTTTGTTATTTTAATTGATAATTTAAATTACGATTTTTTTTTATTTTCCGTAATTTATTATTTCCTAAAATAATAAATTTAATAACTACTTTCCTGTACTTAAATAAAAACTAATCAGCAAAATTTAAGAGAAAAATCAAGAAAACCTACATAAAATTGAGCACGATTTTTTTTTGCAAATTGTGTCGATTCTACATTAGCCGAAGGAACTTCGTTCCTACCTGGTGTCCCACGACACCACATTCAATTTTCTAATATTAAATATACATTGGCCTTTTTACTATCACGGTACAAAGTATAAAGAAAAGTGAAAAATGAAAATATTTTTCAATCGTTGGTTACACATTTTTAAACTATATCAAAATAATTGTAAATCGCCATACGTATTTCATTATTTATTTTTAATGCAGAATAATATACTCCTGTCATAATAATCACGATTAGAAATTTTATGTATTTTGATTTCCCCAAAAGTATAAAACTGTAGGCACAAAAATATGTCCAATAGTTATGCATTTAAAATTAGGTTTAGTGAGTGCAATTGAGTATGCGTGGGCGGGTGCAATGCGGAACTACTGCGGAAGCTGCGCGTGCGCTACATCGGCTTGCGTTTGCACTATGGAGAGCTGTGTTCTATCTGCAACGCGGGCAAGTACGGGCTGCTGTTCGCATGCGTTCGCGAAGTCTCGCCACCGGACAGCGGAAACAAACTTCGGTTTGTGTAATTTATTATTTTAGTTACATCAGCTGTTTAGTTAGAGGTCGTCCATTAATTAGGTCAGGCATTTAGAGGAGTGGCTTTGGAAAATATCACGTAATTTTTTCCGCAAGAAACTGTATAGTTGACAGAAAATCAATTTAAAAAAAAAGTTTGTCCACTGAAATATGCCTAAATCCTTTAAACAATAATATTTATCGTTAATATATGCGAACGCTACCAATTAGCACAGTAGCCCTTTACTGAAAATCACATATGAGTGCCCGTGGACAGTGTTAGAATGAATATTCTTTTAAGAATTGTAATAATTCCTATTTAAGTATTATATTGTTCGATTTTCTCACTATGATTTTAGACTACGTTCTGCCTTAATTAAGTACTAGTGTTAAATAAAAATATTTTTTTTTAAATGCTTTTTATTACCATAATAAAAGCTAAGTTACTTTGGAATTAAATGGTCGTGTGTGAAATTGTGCACACATTTTTTTTCAATCGAAATCATACTATAGCGAGGAACTATATCGACTATTTTACTTTCGTTATTTTCTCGTTTCTTATTCAGCAGAGGCTTGATTTATTCAATATCTCTTACGCATCTTTTTACCAGACGTAATTATTACACCATTTTTATTCGAATTACACACTTCTTATTTAAGATTCTCCAATCTTTTTCACCGTGTTAAACTTACTCTATACACTGTTTTTAAAAAATAACTATATATTATATTACGTTTGCTGAAGAATTCATTGATATACGATTTCACGGAGGTTATGTTATTACGCTACTAATACAAGCTTAGATTATAATCATAATATGTAATGTTAGTAATATTATGATAATTTGGCTTCCTCAATATCTTCCTGGCTACATTTCTACGCTTCTATACTCATGATCACAACTATATAAACTATGATGTATTTGATGATACGCAAGCGCAGTAGGTACCTATATATACCTACTAAGTACAATCTTTATAGGGGCTTATTATATAATATTTATTAAACATCAATAAAATGGAGGCATTATACAGATTTTATAGTTTTACGCAATATACAATAAACAGTATTTCAATAGACAAAAACTGAAGTTATTACATATAAAGTAGCGTCTATTTGAGTGCTCTCTCATCGTACTGTACAATAAAATGATCTTTATAACTTACTTAAATTTAAAATAAGGTTAAATTTTACCTTCGAAAACCGTTATCAAGAGCAATATAATGAAAATATGACGGAGGCTATATTCGGAGCTCACTCAGAGAAAGTTCATATCATCACAATAAAAACAGAAAAACGATTAATTTTGAAAGTTTTCTTTGTTTTCTTTAATAGCGTGGTAATTAAAGTCATTAAAAATATAGATGATTGTTTTATTTTTAGCAAACGATCGATTATAATCATGGATTTTTAGAAATCTACATAAATAAAATGATTGAGGTTGGCCGTTGTGCATCACGCATCGAACTACTGGATAGATTTTGATCTTTTTTTTTTGTTTTACTCCATAGATAATTGGTCGTTATAACAAGCTAAATTATTAAATAGGAAACAAAAACCCGACTACAATAAAAACATTTAACAAAAAAAAACTATTTTTGCTTTTTATTTGATTCCCAGACGTCGTACTTAAATATTGTATAGCCTAACTCCCACAATTAAGACAAATCTAACGACATACAACGACATCTCGTATGCTAAAATCTATCGAGCCGTTTAGACTACAGAGCGTGCCAAAGAAATAGATATACATACATACATACGCTCGAAAAACACAACCCTCCATTTTCGCGGTCGGGTAAAATAAATAAAAAGTTGTTATGTCGTCCACGCAAGCGATACTGCGGATAGAGCTTAGCTATAAAATATTTGTGTTTAAACTGAAAAAAAAACAAACTTTTTACGAGAAATCGTATTATTTTTTAAGGCGTTTATTAATAAATTACACCCATGTGATGCCGGAGCGGTTCGCTAGTGGTATATAAAAATGTAAGAATTCAACACGATCCACAATATAGGAAATGGGAAAAACCTTTTCATAGAAATTCTGTGCTAACAGCTCCAGGGGTTCCAATAATCCTTTGCTGTTTTTTTTTTAAATTTCTTTATAGTTTGTTACGGCCATTTTAGATCCTTTCTGCGAAGTTTTGTGGCAGCTTAAAATCTATGTACTTGATTATTATTTCTAACCATTTTGTTAATAGGATAAATGCTGGGTGGTGGAAATGGCGACAGGTCTCTGGGATAACATGTGATCCTCGAATGCCACTGAAGGTTAAGGGAAAAGTGTATAAAACCATTATAAGACCTGTCTTGACGTATGGATCTGAGTGCTGGGCTACGAAAGAACTGGATGAAAAAAGATTACACGTGGTAGAGATACGAATATTAAGATAGATGTGTGGTGTGACTAGAATGGATAAGATTATGAATGATTTTATTAGAGGAAGTGTTAAAATAGCACCAGTCAAAGAGAAGTTGAGGGGTTATAGGCTAGCATGGTACGGGCATGTCATGAGGAGGGATGAAAGTTATATAACTAAAAGAATGTTAAGTATGAAGGTGGATGGATACAGGAGTAGAGGAAGACCGAAGAAGGTACGGATGGATTGTGTGAAGAATGATAAGCGTATAAAAGGTGTGAATACTGAGATGATACTTGATAGAGTAGAGTGGAAGAAGAAAACATATTGTGCCGATTCTACTTAAGTAAGATAAGGGGTAAGAAGAAGATGATGATGATGATTGTGCATAATAACCAAATTGTATCATGCAAATTGTCATTCCGTCAAAAACCTACGTGTTCTTGTGAAGTTCGCATTAGCAGACTAAATTGCGACCGCATCTCAAATTCTCGTTGCCTTCATATACTTCAGATTATAGCATTCAAACTAAATGTCAGAAAATTATGAAAATTGTTAGTAAATTGCATTATTTAATCTGGTAACTTTTCTTGTGGATCATATATTTCGTAAAGTTATAAATGTATTATATTTTTCTATGGTTTGTTAGTTTCTTAAAATCTCTTCACTCTACAAATATAATACACCTATCTTGTAAATAATGTATATCTACATTTTAAAGGCAGTTACTTGCAAATTAATAATTGCGATATAGACCAGTAATTAGAGATGTCGTGCAACACCAGACAAAAAATATAGATACTCAATTAAAGTTCTGCTCTTATTAATATCATTTTAATAGGCATTTTCAAATTCCCACGTTAAAGAAAAAGTCAAGTCAGACTAAGAAGTCAAGAGAATTTTTCAAAGACATTGTTGCTAAAAAAACGTAAATTAACAGAGCATTTTTAGTTATGTATCGAGCAAGGTAGAGGCGAAACGCCATGTGCGATATTCTATCACAGATTTTGTTTACCCTCGGAAGTAAACACGGTGGTATTTAAGTACAACTAATTATTATTTTGTAAGTTTACTAAGACATATTATCCTCTTGTTTTTACAGACTCGTGCAGTGAGCGCTCCAGCTACGCCGGCTGCTCCCACTTTTACACGAGACCAGGTATGTTAATTATTTATTATAGTTTTAACTAGGCACAATACGTGAACCAAGGCCCGATGAATAAAGTAAAAAGTAGTTCTTATATTAATTGTTATCATAATTAGTGATTTACTTTTTATAGTTTTATTAATTAGTATTCCCCCGAGTCTCGACATATAGTTATAGCATTTCGTAATTTTATTTTTACTCGTATTATTTACAATTTACAATTCATATAGTCTATCAATTTATAAATTACATTTTATACTTCCTGTGTACACCATTTCATCAAAATCGGTTGAGATTTTTTTTACTATTTCTATAAGTACTATTGGAAATTATTATAGTCTGTCAATTAACTAATGATATAAAAGCTTTCAAAAGTCGTTTTGATTTAAATAGGGACATAAAAACAGATAGTGACAAAAAAATTAAAGACCTATTTGTGATCATTGTCCTTTATATAGAATGTCTTTCGGAAAATTTGGAAAAAATATCACTTATACAGACATGACTACAGATCAAAAATTAATGTAATGGCTGTAGCCTACAGCCTGTACATGAATAAATAAATATCGTAGGTTTACGCGTTTTAAATTTTTCACTCTCTATCACAATTAGTTACAAAAATAAGGCGCCCACTGCCGCTATACTTAAATAAACACTTGTTTGGTAAATGAGACTTTTCTTACAAAAAACTTAAGAATAAATTTTCGTTTACCAGTATAATCGGAATAAATACGCTACGAACAAAGTTTATTTCGTTATCTTTCCAACGAAGCTTTACGTTTGTCGCGCCTACGCCTACGTACCGTTTGTGACACTTTCACAGTTATGGCGCGCCTACGGGCTTATGTTTGATGAGACATAAACTTACCAAGTCGAGCTAAATCGGGACTTTTCACTCTTCACGGGGTCACTATTTGAATGTTGTTTGCATGTCAGTGGGTTCGTTTCGATTATGTTGTTGATACGCAAGCAAAGTAAGTTATACTTTGTCACCTATATAGTATATATAACCTTACATTTAAGGATATGTCATACGAGTATATAACATAACGGGACTGTCATGTTATAACATTGTTCTAGCTCTTTAAAATATATTCTATATTATATAAAGGTGTTTTTTTCTTGGCAACATCATATTTCTGTAAATTTGACATCAAAATTAATGATTCAAATATCTTTTATGTTCCACACTAGGTATCATAAATATATAGTTTAAAAGTAATTTTTCTTATCAACTAATTAAGTACTTTTTCATTAAGAATTCCATTTGTTGATGCTAATGATGATATATTCTAAGCGTCAACTATTAACATTCTGTTTTAACTAATATGAAGCTTTTAATTGTTTACATTCTACCTACGAGTAATGTGATAGTGTTACTTAATTAATAATGGTAGTATACTTAACAAAAATAGCGGTGCAAGGAGATGTCAGAATAAAAAGACCACATGAAGTCGTAGTGGCCATATTGTTAAAATTAGTGGAATATCGATCAGACATCGCAGATTTGAGCCACGAAATGTACCAACGAGATTTTCTAAATTTGCATACCTAAATTTACTCATTTGAGTTTAATAAATTAGTAACAGCTGAGGGTGAACGAAAATTGTAGGGAAACCTGACCGCTTTTGAAATTTGATCGTAACCGATTACTATCAGGCGGGATATACACTTGTTTGCTACCTTAATATATATTAAAGATTGAAGCTATTGATATACCGATCCGAAGGACTAATAGGGTTTTTCAGTGGTCCAATTTATTTTTGTAATATATTATGTTGTTCCGTATGCCTATTAGCATTTTAAATAATATTTAATAGTTCTAAATTCAATATTATTTTGTGTGTATGGGCAGGGTGGTCCGCGTTCAGCAAGTTACCCAAGCAGCTCGGGTAGTTCGCGGCTAGACCTATGCTACGTCGCGGAACGCATGCTAGCGCTGCATCTTCCACACCGTGATGCACATGCTGAAGCGCAAGCTGCGCATATGCTGACGAATAAACACGGAGAACATTTTATGGTTAGTATTTTATTCGATTATGCTAAGATATATACAACATATTAGTGCTAATTCAAAAAGACTCTTTATTTTATTTAAGATGGGGCTTATAAATATAATATTTGTGGAATAATAGATCTACAATTAACTCAAAGAACTTTTCATATAACAATAATATAATTATTAAAATTAAGATATTACGTTTTAGTTTTATAATTCAATTAATTATTTTATAAACAACATATTATTTTGTAAACTTACGTTAATGAGTTTATGAAAAATAATTTGTTTAATATATTTCAGGTTTTTGAAGTTAGTAATAGTGATGATGGATCTGGTGATAGTGGAGCAGCACGAAGCGTTTTTGGGCGGGGGCGGTCTCTCGGCTGGGCCGGAGACCTGGCGCCACCATTGGAGCGACTTTGTGCCGCTTGCAAACAAATCGAGAGTTGGCTCGCGGCACACCCAAAGAATGTAGCCATTCTTCTTGCATGGTAAATGTCTACACACACTATACGCCTTTATAATTTATTGTACACATTAGTGTAATTGGCTAAACAATGAAATGTAAATTTTCATTTTTAAAACAGTTACATTTTATTGTTTACTTATTGAGTAAATTAGATCAATTGACTAACGTTTTATTGAAACAATAAAAATATACTAATTTTAAATTTATCTTAGAATCTGCTTGTTTGTTTGGTCGGAGGCGCTAATCTCAGGAAGTACTAGTTGGAATGGAAAAATTATTTTAGTGTTGGATAGCCAATTTATTTAAAAAGGCAATTGGCTATATAAGATCAAGCTACGACCAATAGGAGCGGAGCATAAATGAAAAATGTTGCAAATACGGGGAAAGTTTATTCCTTTTGAAAGTTTCCATTGCATGCGCTTAGTAATTGGTTTACGTTACGCAACAACGATGTGTTATGGAATTCTTTCTCTTAAAAAGTTCTAAAAAAAAGTTCGCGATTGCATATGTCTATCTTTTAAGGTTGACTGAACATAACCCTTTTTATGGTAATAAAACTTGTTCTAAAATAATGCATTATTACTAGTGAATTTGTTTTAATAAACATGGTATTAATCCTTATCGAAATAAATACGCTATTCATCATAAGTATTTAATTTGAACAAAATTACCCTTTGCATCAATTAATTTTATTGAATATCTTAGGAGATATCACAGTTTTAAAATAGCTCCGCAGCAAAATAATGATTAAGTACCGCGCGAGCATTTTTATACTGCGGTATGATGTGGGAGGCGGGCAGTCATGTGAGGAGGGGAGGACCAATGGTGCTAAAACAGTTCGTAGATAAAACAAAGAAAGTTCAGCTCATTTAGAATTGTATTATAGGTGCCTACGACCCACTCTCTCTAACCCTCTCTCTCTCTCTCTCTCTCTCTCTCTCTTATGTGACGCAGACGAAGTTGCGCGAGTCAGCTAGTGCAAATATAAAGATAAATAGACCATTAATTAATCAAAATGTAATTGGTTTGTTTATTGTTTTTTTTTGTTTACAGGGGCAGTAGAGAGAGACTAGGAGTTCTGGTTGCAGCGTATATGCACTATTCTGCTATATGTGGTGCCCCGGAGAATGCACTAGACAGATACGCAATGAGAAGATATCTTGACGACCGAGTTCCTGTCTTCCAATTACCTTCAAATAAACGGTACCTTAGAAAATAGATCATCTACAATATTTTATACAGAGTAGTTTATTTAGCTCAGTATTACTATTTACCATTTTTTATTAGTTTATAGGCTAGTTCAGGGGCTCCCAAACTTTGTGTCGCGACATTCGCGACGCGCAATGGCGCCCAGGATCGGCACAGGTTACCAGTGCTCGATGTAATAATCCCAATGATGCAGTTGCAATCAAATCTAAGTAAAGTTCACAAATAAATTTAGAAAACAATAAGAATTTTGAAACTTCAGCGCCATTAAATTTTGAACTTTTGAATTGAAATAGTTACTCTCAAAAATACAAGTTCATCGTTCTCATTAATTGTGTTGTTTGTAGTTTTTACAACCTTTAATGGAGTCGTAATAAAAATGTTTGAGAATCCCTGTGCTAATTTTTTATCATAATACAAGGTGTCCAGAAAGGGTATCGGGTATTTGTTTTCGCGCCATATTCGAAACGGGGCGTCTAAAGGGTGCGGGGAGGGGTTCGTGGCGTCCGCCATTTTGTGGAGTTTTAGTCACGATGGAACAGTACTCGGGGACGCATCGCCCATTTTGCGTACGAGCGTATTATCGTAATGGTGATTCAATAGTGACTGCTCAACGTCTCTATCGTGCGGAATATCGTACACGCCACGCGCCAAGTGACGATAGCATTAGAAAATGGATCAGGATGTTAGAGAATACAGGTGCGACAGTTAAAATTCAAAACTCTGGTCGTCCTCGTTCAGTTCGCGATGAAGAAACAATTGAAGAAGTTGAGGCGTCGGTTCGTCAAAATCCGTCTTTATCCATCCGAAAGCGAAGCCAAGCGTTGAACATCAAAAAATTGTCTTTATATTCGATTTTAAAGAAAGACTTACATCTAAAAGCCTATAAAATTCAATTGGTTCAAGAATTGAAGGATACGGACTATGCTAATCGACTGAATTTTGCGAACGAAATGCTGCAGCGATTTAACAACTTTAACAACATACTGTTCAGTGACGAAGCAAATTTTCACCTGAATGGTCATGTTAATAAGCAGAATTGTCGGTACTGGGCAGTGGAGAATCCGAGACGAAAGCATGAACGACCCCTGCATAGCTCAAAGGTCGTTGTTTGGGCCGCTATGTCTGCTAAAGGCATAATTGGTCCTTATTTTCACGAAGATCAACGAGGCCGAGCAATTAATGTGAATAGTGACCGTTATTGCGATATGTTGCGAAATTTTTTGGTCCCAGAGTTGCAGGAGTTTGCAGGTTTCAACTCAAGAACGTGGTTCCAGCAAGATGGGGCCACTTGCCATACCTCAAATGACTCAATGGAAGTTGTTAACGAATTATTCCCTAATAAAGTCATTTCGCGAAGGGGTAACATCAACTGGCCTCCCAGAAGCCCCGACCTTAGCCCGCTTGACTATTTTGCATGGGGATACCTTAAAAGTAAGGTTTATCAAAACAATCCGACGAATCTAACCCAGTTAAAGCAAAACATCAGGTCAGAAATGGCAGCAATATCGATAGCTATGTGTCAACGTGTTATCGCCAATCTTCGTTTCCGTTTAGAAGAGTGCCAGCAACGTAACGGTCATCATTTGGATAACATCATCTTTTCCAAATAATTATCCAATTCATATGCTAATAATAAACAATAAACTTTTTTATTGCATACAAATAATTTTTGTTTCATTGAACTTACAAATACCCGATACCCTTTCTGGACACCTTGTATCACGCATCGTTGGCACACTAGACTAGAACAAGATCTGATTCTTAAGTTAATTTGTTGGAAAGCATGTATGGGAAAGTATTTAAGGGCGCAAATCTGATTTTAGCAACTTTAGTAACTAACTTAGTTTTCTGTGAGTATGGTGAGTGACTAAATTGTTATATTTGTAGGTACATAGACACATTCGCGGGGCTGCTGGCTGGTCAAATCCGTGTAAATGCGGCGCCGTTGCATCTGACACACGTAAGCGTGGCAGGATCCCTTGCCTCTTCCGCCACCCCCACTATAGCATTCCTTAAGATCTACGAGAATTTCGTCTGTGTTTACACATCAGGTATCTTACTTTATTTTGTTAATTTCAATTCAAATATATATGTAGGTACTGGCTGGTCCGGCATACGTTTTCTATTCCACCTATCTGGTTCGGATTTTTGTGATTGCCTTTTTTGGCAGTAAGCCAACATGTTTTTGTCCATAAATATAAAATTCGTTAATAATGACTATAGGCGCCACCAACTTATATAATAATAATAAAAAAAAAACATAAACCAATCTAAAAACATACCTCAATCGGTCAAGTTGTTCACATGTTACACTATCACGTACCAAATATTGTATGTATAGAATATAAAAAGATCTTAGGAACTTCAGTGAAGAAATTCAGTGATCAAAACTTACGTCATATTCGTAATAAGAGGTCAAGAGTAGGCGGACAAATTGTAGGATTTTGAGGTTCAATCCAATATTCACCTCTCTCCTCTTGAGTTATACCTATAATCCAGAGATATTAATTATATACCTATATAATTAGAAATAGTTATATTAGATCATCCCTCCATACACAAATCCATATTCTACGTTCTACCTTAATTCTTACTTGAAGTTAAAGATAAGTTAAATTTAACAACAATCTAGAGAAATGTACAACAACGATCAGAAACAGACTATCCAAAAAGCAGAACATTTATAGTCAGACCACTGTAAGGGCGACCCTACATAATGTTTGCGGTTGCAGGAGGGCAACAAAACCGACTAAACCGACCAATGAGTTAGTATTTTGCAGTCTGCCGGCCGGCGCGCCGGTAGGAATAGATATTTGACGTTAGGGCTTGCACGCTGTTGCCTTTATGACTGCTACACATGAGATAATTTTAATAAAATGGAATTACTGACGCTGCCTTTAAAAAAGCTAAATAGTCAAGCAAAAGTAATGGATTCAGATTGAAAGTAACTTTTTTATTATTGCTAATTTGTTGGGTTCTGTACCTTATAATTAAAAAAAATAGTATCATATTGTCGTCCATCTCTATTTCTGTATGAGTATCCGTGTGTTAAGACCCTTTTCTCGAAAACGACTTGAGGTATAAAGTTGAAATGAATATCTAATATTAAGACTGAGTTCATACTGCTGTATTAAAATCAAGTTTATAGGCTAACGTTTTAAAGAGATACGGCGCTTCATAATAAAAGTCTAAAAGTACTATATTAAAATGGATAATGTACAAGCTATATTTATGTAAAAGACGGTACAGTAATGTAAGGTATGTAATGTACACTGTTCGGAACGCTAGGAGCGCGATTTATAAATAGTAGTAGTATAGTAGGTATACCTAATTACTACTTGTCGTTTTTTTTTTAAATAGTGTATTATTCTACTTACCATTTAAACAAGACAATATAATTTATATTAAATGATTCTTTATTTATCATTACACATCCATCACACTTCTGATATCATACGTAAATTTATCTGAAGATATAGGCCCTAATCTAATACTGTGTATATCCATGCACACCCGCTGCCCTGTGTCCCGTAAACGTAGTGAAGGTCGCGCTTAAAGCGGTCAGGCTAAAATCAGTAATCAAATAAAATTCCAAGTGCGTCATAAAGATCTTAAAAATATCTTTATTTGTAACATATACATACAAATATCGCGGTTAAATTATTATGTTCTGCATTCTTATCGATATGACAAAAAGCTTTATGTTCACAGATACATGTTCAATGAACTGTAAAAAATTAGGCAATTGTATATTTGAACAATTTATTTATTCTTAATATCTCCCGTTAACATTTATGACTAATTAAAGGTTTTTAATAGGTTTGTACATGGTGAACGGAGGCGGTTGGACGGTCGGTGTCGGTCGACTAGCACTTCGCGGCGACGTAATTGTGCGTGCTTACAGAAGACCAGCACACTCAAACGCGACGCAAAGACATCTCGTGTTTGCGTGTCAGTTCCACACATGTGCAGTTACTGATCACACTCTCTCGTTTACCAAGCAACATCTGGACCACGCTGCTCATGGTAATTTTGTTAAAATACAATATGTGTAAAAAACCCCGTCGATTCCGAAGAGGGTAAGGTATATAGGTACCCTAATGACATTACCAAAAAAATACCAAAATTGTATTGATGTTATTGTGATTTAAAATTAACATATTTCATTTTAGTTTCCCTAAAATTTTGCAAATTTATAATACATTAACACCTTCGGCAGCCACGGCGTGGCTGAACGATATGTTTGATCGTATGGCGGTACATTGCGCCGCGCCGCCTGTTTCCTCATTTAACTAATTTTTTTTTTTACATTTTATTAGCGTAACTTTTTTACTTATAATCTGAGATAGAAAACGTAAACAGAATATAATCTCGATACTTAATAAAACTTTCACGCATCCGACGGGGTTTTTAATACATATTGTATAATTTTGTTCTTTTCAAATTCAAATATATTTTGTGCAATTACAAAATGTGATATAATTATGTATATAACTACGTCGATAGGTGACGTAAATAATAAGAATAAAATGTATCTATATATACATTATTATTCTTCATAATTAAAATTAAGAGTTGAAATTCATATAATTTATATTAGTTCTTCTTTCAGTTATCAGATATGTTATGCGTAGCTTATTAGTATGTAGTATGTTCAAGCAGTAACGCTATTATTTAATTTTAAAAGCTGTCCCCCAATGTTCAGATCCAACATTTCCGAGCGATGGAGCCGTGGAGCTGGTTTTCGCACGAGGAGAGGGGAGCAGTAGTGCAGCGCCGGCGCCGACACCGGCCGCCCCCTTGCGTGCAGCTCCGGACGCACTCGCACGAGCTGACTCACTAGAACACTTGAGGCCTCTCTCAACGCTCACTGACGAAGATCAAGGTACGAACATATTTTTTATGTAATCCTTGCTGGCTACGACATTCAAACTAAGTATATATTAAGCTATTAAAACAATAAATCAATTAAACTTAACACATTTTAATGCTTAAAATATCAAGATTAAGTAGGAACAAGACAAGGCTCTTCTAAGACGACGCTATCTTCTTAATGGCCACGCCGCGTGCGTAGTGTTTTCTCGCTGCTTCTGGGTCGTTTTCGTTTTTTAATTGTATAGTGACTGGGATGCCAAAATCACCTCAATGTTGTTGGCTTACTAAATGATGCCATCTAATTATATATTTATATACTTTCTTGTACTATACGATACGAAATAGTATAAGCCAGGGCTACTTTTATTTCGTATAGCTTGGATAAATAAGTTCTAAAAAGGATAGATTTTTTTTTCTTTCATTTAATGATAACTAACTTATGTAACTTAATTGTAATTTGTGCAAACCTGATCACTAGTAATCATTTATACTGATTTGAGAATTTGAAAAAAAAAACGTAGCTGTCATATAAAGTTATCCGCCCTCATTACGCTTGTCCGCCTTAAGCTCAGAATACAAGATGTGCTTTGCCACTCGCTCCTCCGACATACGTGACACATGAACGCACCAGCAAGGTTGTCGCTGCATCAAATATGCCTCTATGCCACATACATTAGCTCGTCGCAGCACTTTGGTGTTCCGCATACTATCACACCAAAGAATCCTTCAAAATTTTCAAAGACATATGATTTGGAAATGGTCTAATATGCGTATGTGACGACGGTACACGGTCCATGTGTCTGCAGAATATAGGATATATTGGGTAGTACGATAGCTATATTTACTGAGATCTTGGTAGCCAGTTTCAAATCGTGTGAGCAGAAAACCTTGGAATGTAGCATTCCAAAAGCTGCAGCTGCAGCACTGATCTTGCAGTTATCTGCAGGAGCAAGATCGCAATTAGAAGTTAATATGCTACACAGGTACCGGAATCCCTATTGACCTGCCTCAGCTTGTCTTCACCAAATTTTATGGCAAATGTACAGGACATTGACAGTGAGTATCAAAGGGTATCATCACCTCCGTTTTCTTTATATTCACTTTTAGGCCGAATTTAAGGCACGACTAGTAAAAGTCAGACATAACCTCTTGCAGACGTTCTGGGGTTTCCGACACAAAACAGATAATCCGCATGTAGGATCTCAGTGTCTAATGCGCAAGAAAACTTTCTGCTGGCTTTGAGCCTGGCTAAACTGAAATGGTTCCCATCGGTGCGAAAACGGATGCGGAGACTTTGAATATAAAGTACCTAGGTATGAAAAGGCTCAATAATAAATTTGTATTAGGTATATAACGACTTATAATTTTGCATTTTATATAAAAATCTCAGACAAAACCAAAAATTCTCGTATTATTGTAAGTGTTTTATACAAATATGCTTGCATTATTGCGTACGGCCCGCCTGATGGTAAGCGGTTACCGTAACCTATGGACGCTTGTAACACCAGAGGTACACTAGCTCGTTGCCGACATTGAATCCCCCTTCTCCAGGGAGCTCTAGGAAACCTGCTCACCGTAGGAACGCAGCACAAAGTTGCGATTTTCTGTACGGTGGAAGTATTTCACCAGTAGGACTACACCACGTAGAGATAAATTTCTCAAGAGATTTCTCAGTGCCCTACATCTCTTAAAGTAGTGTTGTAAGTATCATGTTTTCGTCTATATTATACTGTAAAAGTTATCGAATATATTATTTAAATACCGAAGATTGTTCCTTCGGCAGAATATATATACCTAAAATATTAATCAATATTAAAAATTTATTGAACTAAATTATCTAGAAATTATTACTATATAAATTATTACATAATTATGAAAATTCTTAAATATTTTGACTTAGTAACTTATTATGCTTTATATAATGTTTGTGAAAGTTAATAAATAAATCTTAATAACTTAATAAATCAAACTAAAAAAATACACCCAATAAGACCACTATTCAAATAAAGTGAAAGTTATACATATTATTATCCAGGTATTAATAATACATTGTATAGTGTAATGTATATTTTAAACTGCTAAAACATACTTATTCTATCCCCTAACAAATCACTCGGCAATGGATGAGTAAGTGCAGCTGAAGACTAACTCATCGGAGCCCTCGGTTGGGTTATGGACAGGTCTGCCTGCGTTTCGCAGGGCTGAACTAACTTTACAATAATTTACTTACCTATATCGGCGTCCGTGATGACGAGAGAAGCCGCACGGCCTAATCGTTAATAATAATAATTATAATTTATTTGCTTTAAATGCAGGTTACATGTAGGTGTTTGGTATACAGGGGGGAAAAACGAACAGGACATGGAGGAAAAGTATATTAAATATTAAAGATATCTAAATTTTACTCAAAGGAAACAATCACAAAAAACAGACATGCACTATCTATGTAATTGCACCAATCCATAGTGTATGATAATGATAATATCCCTCGATTAAACAAACGAAATCAAAGTTGGTTGGTTGGCTTCAGATCCACATCGAATGGAGCATTTCATGTAGTATATATAGTACATTAACATCACTGGCTAATTTCAATAGTTTATATACAATTAAGTCCTTTCCATTTGATTTTGAATTATTAGGTTCGTGAGAACAGACCGTAAACGACGTATAAAAAATTACAGCGTTCTTGGTATCGAAAGGTCCATGATGATCTACCTAACCTGAGGACCTCGCGATAAGCATTACCATAGAACTAGATAATGGTACAAACAATTTGGATACATAGTCCAGTGGCCATAATCCAACACTTCTTTATAATATAAATAATCGAGTTTATTTAATGTCATGGCCACAAAAACGCAAACCTCAGACAGTTTTAAAAAGGAAACAGTTTACTAAAAGTGTCGCTCGTGAAGTTTTATTAGTTTGACATCCGCAATTTTCGATCTATTTTGTAAAGTACAACGTTTCAGACTGCTCAACCACTTTCTTCAAGTTCCACACGTGTCCGAAGTATATTACTTAAACTTCCGTACCTATGCTATTATTGGCAACATTGATATAGGTTACATTGTTTAAATGAAATAAAATAAAATGAAACTAAATGAAATAAAAGATAAGTAAAAAACAATAAGAGTAGATTCTCATAATGTTGTCAATTTTCGGATATTGTCAATATTAATGTGTGCTGTTGTGCAGTAGTTATTCCGGTTCAAAGTGACGCTATTAATTACTAAATATCTGGGTGACCGAGCTTTGCTGGGTATCTTAAAAAAAGAACTCCTATCAAGGTAAACTTGAAATGTAAAAAATTATGTAAAAAAATTATGTAAATAGAAAATTATTATCTAAATAGAAAATTTCATCCAAATCGTTGGTGCAGTTTCCGAGAAACCAATTACATAAAGGTGTAAGGTATACCTAATTATCTAGCACAACCTTAACGGAGCATCAACGATGACTTAATAAAATTAATATAAAGCACTTTAAACTTATTGGAATTATAAGCCAAATATTTACAAAGTCCTTCCTATTAATGCAAACATTATTTCAATAATACTTACTTATGCTATTATCCTTATTATTATACAATATTCTAATATTTCATAACACTACAGATGAGTAATCTGAACATTTTGAATTTATAGTGACAATAAATACATAATAACTATTTGAATATTCAAGATGTGAGCACGACTTACCTGTTTCTTAAACTATAACTAATTTTAACATTTACATTGAACCTAAATAAATTCGTAAATATGTCATTAGTGTTGACAAAGCGAGCAAACTACACCGGTTAACGGAGAGTCGTGGTTTGCGGCGATGCAGGTACTAAGCTATTTTAGTGACACGTAGATCTGCCCGCCCGACGAACGCCCGCCCGCCCAGTCGCAATGTGGTTTCCGTGCGGGTACATACCGCAAATTTAATTTCAATTCATCGAATTTTAAAACTTAAAATTAAGACAAAATTAAGTGATGCAGACTCGGTAATTTTGAAATACAATTTGTGAATCAAAAGGAAATTTGTGTTGAATTAAAATTTATTACGTTTACGCGATTTTTGGACCACGGACAATATTAAGGTTGAGGTAAGTTTTATGGTTTCTCCCAACAAGTACACGTTTGTTTTATCGATATGTATTTTAACAGTTTGTAATAAAGTAAACCATTATTTAATAGAGCTCTCCAATTTACCAAAATAGCCGCATGTTAGCAACAACTGGCTTCAATGAAGTTATTTTTATTTTACTCTAGTATTAAAGCAAGTACGTGATTCAATTGAGATGTCTCTTATACATGTTTGATATACCTTTACTCATTTGACAGTTATATATTATTAAAGCCCAATATTTATTAAGTAAACAACAGAGCTTTAATTTTTTACCAATAAATAAATATATTGTTGTTATTTTGACATCGTTGTAAAACTTCCTAACAATAGCTGTCATAAGTGTTACCAAAATTAAAATCAGATTCGATTCCTCGTGGCGCGGCGCGTAGCTAAGCCGGACAACTAATTGACCAGCGTAGTTAATCGGTGATATATGTTCATTGCACTTACTCGCAAGGCTGGCCCTTAAAGCTAAAGGCATTCGTTCAACTTAAGCTTACTTTTGTTTGAATAAATACGGTTCACTGACTCGTAGTATCTATCATCAAAGTATAACTAGAGCTTTTTTAAAATCAAATCAATCAACATAAAAAAGTGTTCATTATTATTATTATGTATATTAAAAGCATAATAAAAGCAAACATGTAATAATAATATATCTGTATATTTTTAATAAGTCAAGCAACTGATACCTTTGAGAAAAATATTATTTCCCTAGTCAGTGAGTTTTTATATTGATATTAGAATTAATCTACTTCCATACTAACCTTCCTTTCGTCACTGGTGCTCCACATTATAAGACTAATAGGATCTAACAATGAGTTTGATTATATACTACAAATTCAATAATATATGTATATTAATATGACATAGTACAGACGGACATCAAGCATAGTAATTTCATGTAGGTACAGTGGTTCTAACTCACTCATATATACAAATATTATAAAGAGGAAAGATTTGATTTTTTGTTTGTAATGTATAAACTCAAAAATTACTTGACCGATTTGTAAAATTCTTTCATCAATATAAAGCTACAGTATCAGCGAGTAACATAGGCTATATTATAATTTGAAAAGTTAATTTATTCCTTATAAAAATGTCGATAGGTTTAGTCGATGTCATAAAAATTGCCCACACGGGTGCGTTGGCAATGTTTGTCCTATAAAATTAACACGGTTGAAACCGTTGGGCACAGCTAGAATTCAATAAATTGAGAATTTACAGTATCCCGTATGGGAGATTTTAACACACGCGTATGTTTTGACTAGAGCTATATAACTGCCTTATAAAAAAATATACTGAAGCTAAATACAAGTACAAAGTTTGCAAAGAAATAAAATAACAGTTATTAAGTGTAATTCGAAAATCCAAATATTAAGTACATTAACGTTGTTGTCAATTGAATAAAACTAGAGATTCTAGTAGTAATAGAACTAGAGAGAGAAAAATTAGAGAAATTCGACCACGGACTTTTTGATCATAGACTATTTTCTGTTTAACATTTGCAGTATTCATGAACCTAAACAATCAGTATTATCTACATCACTTGTTGTCACTTTTAGTTGAGTGACAATGTCAATATTTTGTGGGTTCTAATTCAATGGCACTAGTCAGGTTAAGATTCGCAGTATTAATTTATTTTATTTAATATATTAGTAACAGATATTATAGATAAATTTTAGCTTTTTGTACTCCTTCTCCATATAAAACTTTAACCATGCCAAATCTCACAGTCTTCCGTGCACGCAATGCGCTTAAAAAGGGGTAAAAAGCTTTTGCTTCACGTATTAATATATAAATTTATTTTATTTAATATATTAGTAACAGATATTATAGATACATTTTAGCTTTCTGCGCTCCTTCTCCATATAAACTTTAACCATGCCAAATCTCACAATCTTCCGTGCACGCAATACACTTAAAAAGGGGTAGAAAGCTTTTGCTTCATGTATTAATATTAGGTCCTTACATATGAAATTAGCGTTTTATATGGTAAAAGTAAAATGGAAAAAATATTATGAAATTATAAATTTAATCAATCGAAGTATGTACCATTATTATTGTTGGGTACGCGTCACTTCCCCTCTGCGTGAGGGGGGGGGGGTGACGTTTCCCCGGTTTGGACGGGCGTTTTGTTGCGCCGGATGCCAGTGGGTGGCGTGATGTTAGTAGTGAGGGGGTCCGGGGGGTGCTATAATGCACGACCGCTTGAGGTGCCGGGTCTTCAATAAAAGTCGATATCTTGTTGTTGATTGTTCGCAGGACGACCAAAGCTTTCTTCTCGTTGTTATTTGTTGCTTGTACTTGTAGACTCGTTGAATTGCACCGTGCCCAATACGGCCCCTCTTCGAGCTTAAGTAGTTCGAGGAATGACCGTAAAGAGAGCCCCGTTTTATTCCGTGTTTTTACTTTAGTTTTCGCTTTGGTTGCCCTGTTAATCTCTTTATATTTCTCTCATTATATATCTTATGTACAGATGTCATATATCAAAATGTTCCTCTTTGAATTATCTATCCAATACATATTCACTTATAATATACATCAAATATATATTCCGTATATAAGCCAAAAACAATGTAATTTACGGGCGGCATCACTGTTTTCCGTTCGTAAAATCCCTATAATGTTCGATATACTTACTCTATTGGCTTACTCGATGCATTAATCTATTCTATATTAGTTATATTTTCACATATGTGACACAGAATACATAATCGTTTATATACATCCTAATATATAACATGCAACTTGTAACGTAGCGTATTCGCTTACATTTCTCTATAATATTGTCTGTATCAATCTATTTTATCGTAACACATAGTATATAACACGTAAACACAGTAATATCACATAATACCCTAACCTAAGACACGAAAACAACTGTTCTGTCGCCAACAATTATCTATGCACTTTCGCCATTTTAAAGGTAGTTCATTGATTCTATTGCTGAAAAAATTGTGGGAGCAAGAATCAATAAAATCTTTGAAGGCAGTTTGGACAGCTTCATCGGAATTGAATTTATTTTCCTTGCAATAAATTGTCCAAATTCCGAAGAAAGTAGTAATCTGTTGGAGCAATGTCGGGGAATATGGTGGGTTTCGGAGACATATTAACCGCAATTCCTCTAATTTAGCGATCGTTGGTCGTAAAGTATAGGGTCTAGCGTTGTTGTGAAGTAGCAGTGGGCTTGAGATATTGACCAGTCTCGGTTGTTTAACGGCTAGATTTTCCATCATGGTTTGCAATTGTTGACAATACAGATCTGCCGTTATCGTCTGGACAGATCTTACGAAGCTGTAGTGTATGATACCAGCACTGGTCCGCCAAACACTCACCAGTACCTTTTTCTGAGACGACTTTCGTTTGGGACAGGATTTGGCCGGTTCTCCTGGGTTCAACCACTGTGATGAGCGTTTCCGATTGTCGTAGAGAATCCATTTTTTGTCACAAGTAACAATATGATTCAAAATTCCCTGGTTATTGTGACGGTTGAGTAATGTAATGCAGAACTCAATAGGCGTTTTTTGGCGTGCTTCAGTCAATTCATGCGGTACCCATTTCTCGAGCTTTTTCACTTTTCCTGTTTGTTTTAAATGAATTAATTTTTTTTATCTCTCACACCGAAGCCTGCCGCTAACTCTGATGTGGTTTGCGAATGATCCGCTTCAACAATCACCTTTGATTCTTAATTTTCAACTAGGGTCTCCGGCCGTCCACGGGGTTTGTTTCGTAGGTCAAAATTTCCAGAACGAAAGCGTACCGTGTTTTCTTTTACAGTAGCTTTCCTATACACATAATTAATCCTTCGAGCTGATTCTGCAGCGCTGATGCCACAATGGAACTTACATTCGTAAATAAGGCGATATTTTAAATTTTCTATTTTGTGGAAAGAACGATGTCAAAGAAAAATAAAATGGTACGAAAACAAATGAATCACTAAATTCGAAACACAAATACACAAGCCTAAATTTGGAATAAATTTGAATTTGGAATTTCTCACCAGACACCAGATATTTGAGATCAAAGTGACCAGTTCAACAAAACACCATTTTCATATGTAAGGACCTAATATATAGATTAGATATGTACAAACAATGTCAATGCCGCAATCAAGAAAATACTACTCATTTTATTTCATTTGGTACAATAAAAAACATAGATGTTTTGTGCTATATCTTCAATAAGAAATTTACTTCTTAGATTTCTGCAAAATAATATTTATTGCGGAGTTAATATGAAGACATCTTAGTATAATAGGTATGTCTTGCTAATCGCTTACTCTATATATTATTATAAGAGAGAATAATGCCTAGTAATTATGTTAGTGCAAGTAGCGACATAAAACTCAGACCAAAAGACATTTATTCTCTTGGTGTAAGCATTAAAACCTCAAATCCTTTCATGAAGACGTCCGCGCTTCCGTGGACTCACACTTTAGAGAAACCCTTCGAATTTGTGCAGTTTTTGTTCCAAACTACAAGTCTTTTATATAGGTATTAATATAAAACGTGGTTTTGCAAATGATTATTAACGTATAAAAAATTTCAAAATTAACAAATTCGTAGTGTCTTATTTATTTTTTATAATAAGTATCGTGTTACGTGCCTTGCCGTACCTAAGTATATGAATATCGTTCTTCCTTTAAGGTATAAGTGCTACAAATGTCCGATCTAATAATATTACAGTTTATACCATAGGAGTGCTGAATACACAGACTATCAAATAGAAACCAAATATTGCTGCAAGCCCCAAACTGGTCGTAAAATCGCAGTTTTAATAACTATAACGAACGATGGCCAAACAAGTCGAGTTGAATAATAATGTAGAGCTTAGAGATTCTGTGAAACACAAGGTGGAGCCTGTCCGATGACATCATCGGATATCGGTCGCGACTCGCGAGCACGCGCTTACCTTCATAACAACCAAACAGATAGCATCGCCTCGTAAGTTCGTAACACTGTTACTCACTTAAAGTAACATTTGTAACACAAACAACATATTTTGTTTTTAACAATATGTAGGTACATTATTTCGTTCTTATTACGAGTAGGTATTTGTATTTCATCTAAAAAGAAGAATGAAATTCTTAATAAATTGATTACTTATATTATTTTTAGATATCTAATTAAATGTAACGATTAAGTTATATTACAACGGTATAGAACATCAGAGATGTGACGGCAAGAGTGATGACCCGTGCCGCGGTACGTTAGGCACACAGCTACACATCCTCTTCCTGTGGCGCTCACGCTCAGGCCAAAGCATATTTCGTAACAGTAGCCCGCCCCAGCCAGATTGCAACCATGTTATTTTTGTTGACAACACAGAAATAAACTCATTTCTCAAATAATCCCGTACGGACATCAAACGGTGACGTTGATATCTTTACGCTAATTGCATTAAGGACAAGCTCAGATTCATGTTTTTAACATAATGCGCCGTTGCCGTGTGATCGAACGTTTAGATAGCCACATTCCAGTGTTAACCAACGTGGCTGTATAAAATTAAAAAATACATTTATAAAACCTGTTTTGCGTGTAAGCCGATCTCATTCTGCAAAAGAACACAGTGTTACGAAAAATAAAAAAGTTTATGGAATCTTCTTTTTCATTTTGATATTTTGTACACGTCCTTAACTTTAGACGATTACGACTCGTTGTACAAGAAAAAATTTAATTCGGTATAATAATATTGATGATCATTTTGTAATAGTATTATTAACCAATGAACTATTCATAAGTTTTGTAAATTGTTTTATAAATTTAAGTATTTCAATATAATTTGTACTAATAAGTGGCGTATTATTTCCATATAGTCTTTATACTCTCCATATCATACACTTTTTGCTAGAATAAAATAAACAATATGCACATTAATTAATTTATCATCTTGATAAATACTTTATTAGTACTTAGTGACAAAAATATATTATAAGTACACATAAGTAAACCGATTTCAACTATCTACAAAAATTTATGACAAGGTTATCTGTTATTTATACACAGTGTATCAATGTATCTGGGTAAGGCCGCCAAAATTCCACTTATAACTAAAAAGGAACACAGTAGTTATTTATGATACGATAACACTATTATAACAAAAAAGTAACACAATTTTTTTTGTAAATATGAGGAAGTGTAAAAAAAACGTGCATACTACTTTTAATTTACTAATTATACACAATATAGTACTGTACTGACTCTTTTAAAAACTAGAAGCATAAATACCAACTGGAATCCGTCTTTGACCTAACTGAAGCAGGACCTTGAATACATACTCCAGTTTGTGTTGATGATTCTAGGTAACAAAATAATTCTTTAAAATCAACTGTGAATCAACAAAGCCCTTATTATAATTAGAGATAAAATAACAAAATATTACGTAGTTTCTACATTATTAAAAATATCCATATGAAAAGTAAATACAATCAGAATCCTCTTTTTTTATTTGATTTGATTCCTCTTTTGATTCTCCTAATGTTTTCACACGTTTATTGAATTACTTGACACAATATCTCTTTTTGATATTTTTCGACATCAAAAAGCTTAAGTTGGGGCTCTTCACAGTCTTGAGTGAACGTATTTTATAAAAAATTTATTAACTTTATTTACAATTTGTGTAAAAAATTCGATATCTAAATCGTTTTTAACATTAGGCATCCTTTAAATCAATTTTTAGCGTTCTATAATCATCTATATTGCCAGTCTCTTTTTTATTCATGTTTATCTTTTTAAACTCCATAATATTCCTGTCATCCGGACATCTTTCTGGATTTGATCTCTTTAACTTTTCACGATAGTCTTTGTCTTTATACAGCACTCATCGGCATGACCTATAGAGAATCAAAATCATATCTTTTTGCCTATACAAGAAATATACTAATGAAAAAACTTACTCCTTATTAAAAAAACGATTATAAAAATGGATGGAGATTTTGATGACACAAAAATAGATAGTCAAGTTTTAGTAGTGTATATTAAATATAAATAACTAAAACTAACATTTCACTATTTTTATATTTCTTTTTCTGTTTGAGTTTTTTTTTCTGTGCTATTTAATACGCTCGTTTCGCAGATATTTGAAATAAACGTAATTATGTACATACTGCAATCGATTTTGATAACGAAAAGTTGTGTTCGTTATCGTGAGCATCAACATCATCTTCCCTCATAGAAATAATTCCAATTACATAGGCAATATTTCAATATGTATGAGCCTTTATATGTATTTTGTGTTGTATAACACAAACATGTGTGTTATGATAACACAAAAGTATCACAAAAGCAACAAAAATGCAACACAAAAGCTACATGTTGAAAATAATTTTCGGTTATGATTTAGAAAATTAGTCAAATTTGCTGCTAATACATGTTAGTATATAAATTGTAAGCATTGACGCGTACAAAATTAATTAAGTGAACTGATAAAATCGGTTATATTTTATTAACAGTTATTCTTGTTTACAAATTAATATACAATTACTAATTATAATTATGGCAACTATATATATATACATAAAATAATATATTAATTTCAGTAAAAACTTATTATTTAAATGCTATCACAAGCAACCGTAACGTAGGTACTAATAAAAAATATACTGTCTAAATAAAATATGTATCATAACCATAACAGTTAGTTTTTTGTACTTATTTAATGTGTCTGTAATAATGTAATAAACCTTACTTGGCTGGTATCAAAGTTTTTATATACATATTCATGACCCATAAATATAAGAAAAGAGAAGTCTTTTGAAATATCCCGTAATTAGTTTTACAACTCATAAAGTCACAAAAAGAACGTAAACATGTTTGAGTGAAAATAAACATTATATGTACGGAAGGTTCCTTTCACATGGAATTCACGAATTTAAAAAATGTTACTATAAGCCAAGCCTAATTATATTTAAAAAAATAAACCAGGAGTAATTATATTATACAAAATATTGTGGCAAAAATAATATTTTTCAATTAATTCATAATTAATTTAATCAAATGCTAAGGTTACACTTGTTAAAGAAGTTTTAATAGATGTTAGGTAATGGTTGTGCCATCTAGTAACATTATTTTAATTTAATTATGAAATCGAAAATAACACAGATTCCACCAGATCGATGAATGGAAATTAAAATATTGTAAACATGTTATTATGAAACTGTGACTTGAAGTATTTCATCAGGCAACGGTGTCATGCTACTACCGGGATAACGGGAAGACAAGTTAATCCTTTTTAGGATGTGTTTGTACCACGTATAGTTCACTAGTTACAAACATACCTGAACGCAGTGGATAATAAAGTTATTAAAAAAAAATACAATATAAACTCTTCAGCTAATTTTCTTTTAGATTTTGTCATTATGATCGGATATTTGATTGATGAAGGCGTTAAATTCAGTTATTTATAATGAAGTCGTCAAAAAATTATTTTCGAACGCTTATATGGCTTACGCTGGCAAAACTCCTGGAGACATTAAAATAATGTATCAAAGAATTGTAGTTCTCTAAATTGCCTAGAGAAAAGTCTGGGATGGCATATGTCTATATCCTAAGGTTGACGTCATCACAGTAACCATTTTTACCTTCAAACATAATAATTAAAAATATTACTTTATTTACGAAGATATTTTCTCCAATTCAATCTTTATGGTATATATGAATTAATTAATTCATAAGATCGTTAGTTAACTTAGGCATTTAATGTAGATTAAGATTGTCCTTTACAGTTTTCCATTGAAATGAATACCTTATCAGAGACATCACGAATTCAAATTTATTCGCTACCAAAGAAATCCTACCTAAAAAAACCTATGATAAACTGCGCGACGCGAACTAAGCGCACTACATATACCATCATACCACATAACATACCATCACGTCTGTATCCCTAAAGGGTTAGGCATTGGTATACACCCACAGTTCGCCGGGTATGTTTTAGGTAGGTACTATGCAATAGGGGGCGAGCCTATTACCACTAAAATCGGGCACAAAGTCAAACTCCAAGCTGCTACTGAGAATTTTATAGGAAAACCCAATAGCTCTTTGCTCGACCTGAGAAACGAACCTAGGACCTCGAGCATCCACTTTTTAAACTGTACCCGACCGAAGCTGAGGTGAGTCGCTGGTACTTTAAATAAATTAAAATAATTATATGGAAAACATATTTCTGTATTGTATATTGGAAATATCCTCAGTAAAACTTAAATAGTACCTATAGTAGATAGTTTGTTTCATAAGAAAGCGAATTCAAAACATTTGTACCTATTATTCTTGTTCTACTGTGATGTTTATCTACATATTATGAATAAGTACTATATATACATATTACTCGTATGTATATATCGTTATCTTAACTATTAGCTTTTGTGGTATAGATAAACCTAACAGATATGATAATTGCTGTTACCTTCGTGAACCTTAATACAGGTAGGTAATGTATTGCAAAGTACAAATAGAATACTATCCACATTTGTTACTGATCTTACTGGTAAGTAGTAACTAGTTCGATGCGATACTTGCTACTTGCTATGATACGACGCGACGTCGCGCCGCGCTTGTTTATTAGACCGAATCGAATCCAATTTAAAAGCTATTCGTAATTTAAGCTTCGCTAGACAAGTCGCTGCGAAACGTATATTTATTCAATTTAAATATTTATTTCTGTAACCTCTATCCTCCCTGTAAAGTTACTATGAAATTTTCCATTTAATATAAAATGTTATAATTTTGGCACAGGTGAGAATAACGGCAGTGCCGAAGGGTCGGGAGGTGAAACGGGTGAGGGGAATGAAGGAGCACACACATTCGGACCTCTCGACGGATCTATATACGCAACTGTAGTGCGGCCGGGTGGCGGTGGACCCGCATCGCCGCTCAGTGCATCAATGGATTCAGGCATATCTTCGGCGGGGCGCAGAGCGGCGCCGAGCCCACCAGATGAGCTTGACGCACTTCTCGGTGACATGTTGCGCACTGTGAGCGCTCTACCTGATCCGCCGCCGGCGCCACAAACGCCGCAGCCACAGTCGCAACTCGATCGAGTCCCTGATATACCGTATCACGCTCGCGCTGATTCTGCTCCATTTACTTACGGAGCTCCCGGCCTGAGACCCGGCATGTTGCGCTCCTCCAACCGACTTGCCAGCCCCGAGCTGGTGAGACGCGCCCTCGGTACTGACCGAAACTACCGAGTTATTGAAGACGATGATGATGATCGCACGATAACCCCTGAACCCTCTCCGAGAATGCCGCTATCCCCTCGCACTACCCGTAAACTTACTCATGAGGATATAACTACCACCACCACAACTTCGATGCAACGGGCAACATCACCCGTCCGCCATGAAAGGTGAGTTTTACGATCAATAATTAATTTTAAACAAACTTGTCTAAAAATGGTCAACTTATATGGATATAATATAATTTAAAAGTTCAAGAAAACATTTATCGCTTAAATACGTAAATATAAATGAACCAGTTCCTTGACAATTAATAACCATATTCAAGTAAGTATTAATCTTTTGAATATTAACAAATTTCACCTTGAATGTATGATGAGATCGACCGCGACCATCTCTAATTTTTATGGACGTAGGTATACACTGTATTCGTAAATATTTATTTGAAAATAGGAAACGGTGTTTGCGTCATAGCGTATTATCTGTATATTGATAAATGCATACAGTTGTACGTAAAGTGAATGTACATTTATTTATATAATGATACTTTAACAATGTTTGACATTACACAATTCAATGAACAGTACGTGAGTTTTAAAGTACCAAGGAATTAAAGAATATTTTGTACTATACAGAATATTAAATTTTCTTACATACGTAATAATTCTGTAGTTGCTAGATTGTAGGCGTAAATACCTCGATCCACCTACATCTTACACATTGTTTTGCCATCATAATACTGATAAAATGATTTTATAATACGTATGCTTGTTATCTATTCTATTTACACAAAAAAAAACTTATCAATAGAACAATTTAAAATATAACACATTCTAACTTTAAAATGCTTGTTGCAATAATAATATGTCGGCCTTTGGTAACATTGCGTCGAAATAAACGAATATTGGTAAAAAGTATATAACCACTCGATTATAGGGGTTTTTAACCCGTCTAATTTAGTTAACCTCGTTCCGTCCGACCCACTTCGCTGTCAATGAAGTAGAGTCATAAAATACAATTTAGACATAGAGCCACTTTCATCCTCAGCATATCTATATATCTACATATCTATAGACATATATATACATATCTCTTATACTTATTACCCATTCAAATATAATATTTCCCTGTTCTGTTACACGCGCATCAACAGAAAATAACCCAATTAATTTTTAATCAAATTTAAAGTATAAATAAATAATTTCAGAAGTGTTTTATATGTTAATCAAATACGATTAATGTGAAAAAAATTGAACAATATTTCCAACTAGTTGTGCCCGCGGCTTTCCTCACGTGGACGTCGGAAGAACGACGTAATGATTATAAAAATCGTTTTTTTTTGTAACTTTAATAACTTTTAATTATATTAAGATTTTCTAATTTATTTATTTTATATCGGGGCCAAGTACCTAGGCAGTAAAACAAAAAAACCTGATTAAAAGTATCCAGTAGTTTTTGCGTGATGCGTGCACAACGGCAAAATTCTATAATTTTATTTATATTTCCAATCCAATTACGACTTTTGTTTAGCACTTTCACAACGTAATCGAAACTGTCAATATAATCCAGTGCACAATATAAAAATATGTATTATATAATTGTCTACCATATTACGTTGTTTCGTTCATGTTTAGTCTTCTTTAAAAGCGAGTCAACTGATAAGTAGGTACTTTTAATTACGTTCTTTATTACCTGGTAAGCTCATTAATTAATCTGTAAACAAACATTTTATAATATAATGTGTCACTACAATTGCTTACTAGATTATAAGCGTGGGAGTCAGAAATGTCGTGGGTGTCGTTTTAACAGATTCCGTATCTGTTTATATTGACCACAACAAAAAAACCGACCATATGTTTGAGAAACAGATGTTTTCAATAGTTTCTTTCTATATTATAAATATGTATGTTGTACCAGTTACCACGTACCATGATTAAATGTTATACAGGCAATCGTAATAGTAAGTAGTCGTTCGTTCTAATTTGCCATTACAAAGTTAGCACAATAATTATTTGTATATTATCATACTAGCTGGATCCTGTGACTAACGAAAAAAAGTACCCTACGAGTCATATCTGAATTAAAATTAGATTGGTGTTTTATTATTGTGATTTTATCATTAGGTACTACATAGCATGAACGAGAAATCTTTTTAATATGTAGCCTAAATCCTTCGTCGGGTCAGTTCTATATTAATTTGTAAACTAGATTCGCATTGGTTTAGTTGTTTTCAATTGTTGCGCGTTGCATTATGGAATATTACTATTCTATTATTTACTAGCTGTGCCCGCGGCTCCGCAAACGTTTATTACTTCAGTTCTATTAATTTTTATAGGTTATTTCGAAATGTCATATACTACATTGAATCATTTCATCAAAATCAGTTATTATTCAAAAAGCCTCTATTGATTTAGATATAAACGGGCGTGCAAACAGACACACATTGTTTAAATGTGAGGCAACCAAACTAAATCCTAAACGCAAATTGAGTCAAAAAAGGCTGTTTGTAAGTTTATGGTGGACCTGTGTCGGCATTGTACATCACTGCTTCTTGAGACCTGGCACAACACACTGAAGAGGTGTACTGTGAGGAATTGCAAATAATGATGGACAACTTCTCTGTCAAACAACCGAGAATTGTTATCTAGTACACACCTTCTCCGCGACAACATTCGTCCACACACCCCAAAAACGGACCGTATCAAAACCACAGGAGTTACGACTGTAAACTCTTCGTCATCCACCATACTCAACAGACCTTGCTCCAACTGATTTCCATTTTTTTAATAATTTGGATAAATTTTTATTGGGAAAAATTTCAAATCCGATGAAACGGTGATAACGCCTATAAAGAGAGCATCGACTCCTGTCCCCAGGATTTTTATAGCACAGGCATCAATGATCTTTTAAAATTGTAAAAGTGTATCAGCTAAGTATAATCGTCAGTAATTATCATTTATTATACAATGTTGCTTATTATTAATAGACACCGATTATTAATACATCATTTTGTATATTTACTTTTCACAATGTGATTTTTGCTATAGTAAAAAGTTATAATACCTACTGGTCACAAACTTTTATATTAGGTAGGTACACTTTTGTCCTTTAATCAGTGTATATTTGTGATATTACTACCATGACATTGTATGGCGATTAACATACCCTTTGAGTAGTAAATTCTCCTATATACAAATGTACTCTGTGGTAGTAAAATATCACATGTCAGTATATAGTAATGGTTCCGTCAAATTTGATCGACGTATAAATGGTGATATTTCTGTCTATTCTATCGATAGTGTCATTGCTACATTGTGTAATCCAAGCAGTTATTGCAAACCTGCTTTGTCTGTAATGTACAGTTAATAAAAGCATTTTTAACAATATGAGTTAATAATAAATAATACTATAGTATATTGTTTTTTTTTAAAGGCTTACTCTGTGAAATATGCTTATTCGATGATAATAATTAAAGTCTAAGAACGTCATGTCGTCATGACGGCCTACTAATAATTAATGTATAACATAATTGTAGATCTTAAAAAACCTATATAAATGGCAGCATGAACATATTATATCTAACTTCTAAGGATCACCCACAATAAGCATAATTGTCTTTAAAATAACCGCTAGCGGAGTAGCACGATCCGCGCATATATCCGATCGACGGCTTTCTGTAGTCTACACGAGCGCAGCTTGTAAAAAAGTTGCTATTTTCAAAAATATTAAGTTTCTTGATTTTAATAACAATTATTAATATTTGACATACTTATGATATTAATTTTTTTTTTAAACGTTTTGATTTAGTAACAATTTTATACATTAGGTAGTAAAATTTACTGAAACCAGAATCATGGGCGTAGCTTGGTGCCAGAGTGGTTATTGCCCACTCTACAAAACTCATTGCCCACCCTATAAATTCGTCAGTAAAGGAAAGTGCTGTTTTTATTCTTTTCATAATGAGAAATTAGAAAAAAAGTCCTCCGAGGATAATTCGCTAGTTACGCCAATGATTACAAACTATCTAGGATTGGAATGATATAAGTATATATCAGAGAATGTGAGAATTTCCCGATTCGTATCAAAAGGACAGTAATAAGGAAGTCATGACGAAGTATTCATTTGACGAACGTACCTATACTATTATACATCTTAGGATAAAGGCGTGGGTTGAAGTTGAACACGTACACAGCCACTTGTACTGCAAGATTACGCGACACACATGGAGAACCTACTATAATAATCAGCCTATCGTGAATTATTTATGCGGCGCCTACTGAATAAATGCCTTGTTAAGTGCCCAGTCAAATTACTGACTTAGCTTGGCCATTCGCGGAACTTACTGGAGTTTAGATTATAGAAAACAAGTATTTAAAACCCTTTCTAAAGTTGCTTATATTAAACTATAGTATCCTTTGTACATAGTAGTGCACATAGAGATTGTATTGTACCTGCCTTTTGCATGTAAATTTCGCATATTTTAACTTTCGCTCCTGCGCTCTCAGATAAGCTTAAAAAACAACATTACTGTAATGTAATGAAATGTGGCCTTAAGTTACAACGTGGGCGCTTTCTTCTATTATTTTCTTATTTTCCGCCAAAAATACCATTCTAATAATTATAGTAGTACCTACGTGCGAATATCCAAGTAATAAAAACGAACGTAAGTAAATAATTTTGTCATATGTTTTTTAATGAAATGGTATTATTCATGTAATAAAAGAGTCTATCTAATAACATTGTTACGCATTCTAAGAGGTGTCTTTGCACATTTATACGGTTGACATGAAGGCGCAATTCTAGAATTCATTTGGAGCAATGATTTGTGATTGCGTTGCCAGTGCGTCGCGGCGTCGCAGAGCCGCGCCGTGACCCAAACAAGTTACTATTTCGAGATAAACGTTACCATAAACGACGGATGTTAATCGACCCTCGACTCATGTTATACTCGATAGGTACATTACTGTATTTAACCACATATAGACAATTCTTATTTTCTAATAAAATTACTTTTCTTATTTTTATACATTTCTAATTGATTTAACGTGAGCAAATAACAAGATGTCCTGCGTATAATACATAGGTATTATATTTAAAAGTCTATACTAAGTACTTCTAACAACAATTCGCGTCTTCGTTCGCGTTAATTATAATAATAATATCATTCTACATGTGTCCCACTACTGGGCAAATGCCTTTGTAGTCTGTACTCTGTATTCCACCAGTCGAACTGGCCCAAGTAGAGAGAAATAAACAAAGAAATTTTTCTGTGCCGTATCTCTTTTTGACCTAATAATATCTATTATAGATGTATGATTATCCCAATCATCGACGTTTAATATACGAATGTAGTAGGATTATTTTATATAAGCAGATCAGGTTCATTTTCTTAACAGATATGACAAGCGAATTGTATAAAAGCCTCTAAAATATAAGAATTAAAAAAGTACGTATATTTTTTAGATGAAGTTTCAATAATATTCTTACAAACCTTTAATAGGCACAGATTACATTATAATTGGGTTCATAGATAATGTGAAGCAAAGATAATGATGTTTATATAATTTAAACAGATGGGTCAACGGCGAGATTGGAATAGTATAGTATGCAGTAAAGGCATGCGTAACAGCATTGACAGAGCAATGTATAAGCAGCGTTAAAGCATTATAACATTAAAGCAAAGTATTCGACTGTCGAGTATACTGCATTACATGTAAGATCAGCAAGTCATCGAATACTTACTATCGTTACTTGAAACCTATATTCATTAGGTATCTTAAACTAAGTAATACTATATTTATAGAGTGGATGGATATACCAGTGACACGACAGCATTTGCCGATGACGACGATGATTTTAGTGTTCCTTTACACGTGAACACACGCACGCCTCTCAAAACTGATAACATCAGTCCGCAAGCACCAGACAGGTATTTAGAGAAACTATTTACAGCGGTTAATTTCCTTGTTATTTGTATTCCTATCGTGTTTTGCTATTTACAGGACCTCATCTAAAAAATTCATGTATGAAAAGATGACGATGCGCGAATGGAGTTCTAGTACCACACCAACAAACACTCCCGTGCCTGGTTTATTGTCTTTTGCGGAACCAACTAACACCGACACTATTGTAAGATCATGTTTTATTTATACTATTTTAGGCGTGTTATGAACGAGTTATGAAAGTGAATTTTTAGGATACGCGCGCACATTGTAGTTTAAAAAAAAAACTGCACCATGAAACCTGCCTTGACTAAAACCTCTTGTTCTATTTTAGTAAAGGTAGTCACACTCACTGTTATGCTCCACATAACGCATATAATTTGTAACGCACGTATGTCCGCATCCAACATTTCTTTTGCTATTTATTTTATAAAGTTTTCTTGATTTCTTACATACACATTTATTGTGATCATAACGCGTCATGATTTTTAACGATATCTCTGAATAAAAAAATAATGGAGTAATAATTGCAACCGAGTTAAAAACATTATGTACTTTATATTTTTTGTATTACAGGACCGATCTGATACCTGGCTGCGTAGTGAATCCCGTGCAGAATCCCGAGCCGAGTCCCGAGCAGAATCCCGAGCTGGTACGCCAGCGTTCCCAACACACCCTCGTACTCCATATCCACCCACTCCGACACCTTCGCTGAGTGCTCGACCGCCGCGCTCTCCTACAGTAACTAGGTAAGCACTAACATGGGACACTCATAAACAAGTCAAAGGGATTAAAAACGTTAAACTACTTTATGAAGAATCAATAACTTTGTAAATTATAAACTTAGAAATCTCAAATCTGTACTTAGAGTCTCAATTACAAATTCATGAAAACATGATAAGAGAAAATAAAATTACTTAGTACTTAAAGGTTGAGTTATAATTATTCAGCCCTTATGAGATATTAAATTATTGCGTAGATATAATCACCAGCAAACATTCATTATGGAAACGAGATAATATACAGATTTTGTTCTCTTAGAATTTTCGAAAATTTCGAATCTAAATTATTATCAACTTTTGGTACAGGTAATAGATACATAATATCAAAAATTACAAATATTAGCTTTAAAAACTTTATTTTTTAAAAAGTATATTCTAAGCTTCTCTATCTTTATATCGTTTTTCAAAAGTTAAATTTAAGTTTCTGAACTTCCCAGCTTCATGTTGTCTGTCCCATATGTATGCTTAGATCTTATAAACTACGCAACGGACTTTAATGCGGTTTTCATTAACGTTTTCGTTAATATTTAGAATTTTTCTTAAAAAGGTTTATATATACAGTACATTCCAATTAAGTTTTTGTATAGTAGAGAAAATTGAATTATTTGTAAATGGTCAAAAAATTATTTTCAGCTGTTTACATGACTAATGCTGGCTAAACCTTATAAGATACATCAAAATAATGTTCTAAAGAATTGTAGTTCTTAAGAGTACAAGAAGAGTACGCGATGGTATATGTCTATCTCCTAAGGTTGACTCACAGTAACCATTTTTATCTTCAACATAATAATTTAAAATATTACTTTATTTACGAAGCTGTTTTCTCCTATTCGGTATTAATCTTTATCCAGATAAGTTAGTTAACTTGGGCATTTAGTGTAGATTAAGCTTGTCTTCTACACTTTTCCATTTAAATAAAACCGTAGAAGATATCACGAATTCAAAATTATTCGCGAGCAAAAAAATTCTTCCTAAAAATTCCTTTGACAAATTATTTTCAAACGTGAGTTAAGCGCACTATTCGTAATTATGAAGTTACATGACATGCCATCCGGCCTGCATCACCGGAGTGTTGGCAAAGGTCTACGCCACAGTTCGCCGGGTATGTTTTAGGTCCCATGTATTATGGGGGCGAGCATATTGCCATTTATCGGGTACAAAACCAAACTCCAAGCTACTACTAAGAATTTCATAGAAAAACCCAATAGCACTTTGCTCGACCTGAGAACCGAACCTAGGACCTCGAGCATAGCAGAGGCGTTTGGGCCACTAGGCTAATAAGGCAGTTGTGAACTATCAATATTAAAGCGATAAACTCTAAATCAGGATTTTTTAAACACAAAATATACCACTTTGTAAATTGTACCCATGCAAACATGGGGCGGGTCGCTAGTTTAGATTATATAATGAGAATTTAATTTATAGAAAAGAACGTGAAGGCAGTCCTGAGTCCGAATATCGAACTTACAATGGTAGTAGCGGGTCGCGAAGATCAAGCATCAGCGGCAGCACAGAGCCCCAGCATGTGGCGCCAGACCGAGTGCGTTTCGCACGGGACACTAGCCATTATTGGTACAAGCCAAGTATCTCCAGGGATGATGGTTAGCAGAACTATACATGCACCTTTTTAAACTTTCATTCGTTTTAACGGACTCAAGTCACATAATTGCTTGGGGCATTCACAGGTGCTTTGGTGGGATTTTGAAATGTTATTTGATGGTTTTTATTTTATTTCATAAACTTATGTTACTTGGCCATGGCTATGTAATTTTATAACTTTAAGTATATTATTTAATTTTACCTAATTTCGACGTGATGTAGTTGGGTATTTGTGCACAAGTATAATAACTAAGAACATGCATTATAATTTGTTGCTGTTGTCGTTTTAATTTGTATTTTGTTGTTAGAGCTATGTTTGAAGATTATTAATTTAGTAATTAGTATCTAATTAGAAAAATATTCATGTGATGTTGGCAGAATTGTGGATGAACACAGTAGCCATTAAATAAAATGAAGGAAAATAAGACATTATCAAAAATCTCTATTTTACAGAACAAGATCCAGTTCAGAAACCATGAAAATCGGGTTTTATCAAAAGATTAACATAAGATGGATCATTACGTTAATGATAGTGATATCTGGAAGTGAATCGCTCTTTCTGCATCTACTAAGTACACATTGACCCGATCGAGTTTCTTACCGGCTTTTCTCGATTACAGGGATGTTGTCCGAACCGATATTAGTGTTTTTTACGTTCATAAGCCTCTCTTCTTCTTCTTAGGGCCTAAATTAAATAAAGTATTTTTGATTTTAATTTTAGAATAAAGAAATATTACAATGAATCTTCATGTACTTTTTTTACAGCTGTAGCAGCTTTACATCAACTAGAAGAAGGCGCATTCATTGTCAGGGACTCTAACTCGTTCCCGGGGGCGTTTGGGTTGGCTGTTCGAGCCGGAGGTATTGGTGGCGTTCGACATTTTCTTATCGAGCCAACAGCGCGTGGCGTCAGGCTGCGTGGTTGCCCAGACGAACCAGTCTTCAGCTCCCTTTCTGCTCTCGTCTATCAGCATACAGTCACGCCGCTCGCTCTGCCAGTGCCTTTGAGACTACCTGACAGGTTTTTGTAAAATTTAAATAATTATATTATTTTTATCTTGCCTAATTACCTGACAACATTAGTTTAATTTAGTAGTTCCCACAATTTATTACTGAAATTACAAAAACCCACCTCTTCAAAGAAATAGGAACATAGGTAAAACCACATAACGTGCGACATTGCCGATTTTACGTAATTAATCTTTTTGAAGTGAAACTTTTTAGGCAGGTCTTGATATTTTTTTACACGAGAATTGAGAGGGAAATTTGAAGGACGCGTCATATGTTTAGGCACATTAATTACACGATTGAGAAGAAAGATATAACGTAGAGAGAAGGAGAAAAAGAGCTGCACATTATATATATAATAAATAAATTAAGCTGTCCGCGTTTCCCTTGTTTAAAGAGTTTCATTTCTATCACGCACATTTTTTTAGATTATTAACGTTTTCATGCTATACATTTTTAAAACACTTTAATGTTATTATTTAATACTATAAACTACACCTAGAGGTATTTTGTTTTCGTTCATATTTCATACATTCATATAATTATTATAGGGTGCTATTATTGCTACCCGCCACAGATATCCGTTCTTGTAAGACACCTACTGAAACAGACCCAGATATCTGTGGCTAGTGCTAATAGAAATAGTTTATAGGTACCTAATAAACTATAAAACGTTTGTAAAATATTGCTACATATGAAAGTAAATTATTTTCTATAAGTACATTAGTGCTTAAAAAATTAAAGGGATCCGTGGTCGGGTGGCAACGCGAATGCAGCGGCACGCGCTCTTTTGTCGAGTGGTGCGGCCTGTCACGTGCTTCTACTTGGTTCAGAGAATACTGAGTCTTTGACTGGGCCTGCTGCAGTGAAAAGGGCCGTGGGAAATATTTTAAATAAAAAGGTATGGTGATGATCAAAAACTATTTCAAAGTAAACACATTGATTAACTATAAGTAGTTTAAAATATTTATGATTTACATTTTTCAGGCTCCAGCACATGTTGTTCACTTTAAAGTGTTCGGTGGTGGGATCACGTTAACGGATGCAGCGCGCAAACTGTTCTTTAGGCGACACTATCCGACCAATGGCGTTTCTTACGCTGGCATCGATCCTGACGAGAGACGATACACATACGTTGACAACGGCACACAATCTGATAAGTAAGTAATTTTAATAATGGTTCACATATTAAATAATGTAGACCGTACAACATAAACTAGTAAATATATAATGGCACAACCAAAATAACCCCAAAATTCATCCGTAAGAGTCTAACACTTAACTCTATTTTATAACTATCTGGATGAAATCGCTTTAAGCGATAAGACCGTCTGCACACACAAACACGCCCGCGCCGCCGCATAAATAATATAAGGTATATAAAATGCTATAAACAGTTCAATTTATTTATGCACGCGATCCTATGTATCGTGCATAAATACAGTGACTAACGTGTTCGTGTCAATGGGTATAGTCAAGTAAACAAAAGAACTATATTAGTTGTTTACTTATATTATGTCAACTATTTTTATATCTTATTAGTAAAGAATAAAAATAAATCAACAGCTCAATTAGATAAATGCATGTCTCTTGAACATATTATTCCGTATCACTACCATTAGAAATACCAAATTATAAACTTTCCATTAATTTAATTATTTCCGTAACGTTCTGTTCAATGTTATGTAAAACAAAAAATATATATTTTCAATTCCCCAAATATTTTTTATAGGGCTTAGTATGGTATGGTGGTTACATATTGCTGTTTTTTTCTGTTACCCATTGCTGAATATATTTTCTAAATTAGAATTTAGCGTTTTAATATTTTGATCATTGATTGATACCACGCATTATAAAGCACAACTGCTGGTTAGGTGAAACATTTTCTCCGTGACGAACCAGACATTTTTATTATCGACTGTACCCGTAGAACAAAGCGATAACAACAAATGTTGATCGGAAGACGAATGGCGCGTCACTGTCAACTGTTGAACTGTCATACAAATGATGCAAACAAAAACAGCATTTGTTTATTAGCTGTCGTTTAGCCAACTGTACGAGCATTAGTACTTAGATAAACATTTCTAAGTATATGTTATAAGCTGTGCCTGCGGTTCCGCTCGTGTTGACCAAAGAATTATTGTTTAGAAAGATATCGTGATAATTTTAAGATTTCAAAAAATGTCAGAGGTTACTCAATTCGGACGTGTATTATTAGATTGAAGTTCGACTATAATTGTTTTGTTTATGTACCGATTTCGATTATTATTATTTTTTGTTTGTTAGGGGAGACCTCAAGGGTGCTCCCATTTTTATTTCATTGGCATTGTAAAAATTGTCTTGTGTTATATATATACTTAGATGCCAATAATCTAAGGAGTAAAACGAAAAAAATATATCAAAACCTCTATCCAGTAGTTTTTACGTGATGCGCAAACAACGGCAAACCAAAAGAGTTTTTTTTAATATAGATATCACCCATAAAAAGAGTTTAAAATATGAAAACAGTATATATTATGATTTTAATTACAGAAAAAAAATAAGTGATAAACACACTTTGCATAATTTCAAAATTTATTCAAAAAATTCAAAATTTATTTATTATACCCAAGATTTACCAACATTTACACAGTGACTTCTAAACTAGGCAGAACCTGTATCTTGGAAGCCGGCATACGAATTTAACAAAACGTTTTGCACAAACACTTCAGGTAGCCGTAAACGTTTATATAGTTGTAATTATTATCCATATCTATGCACATGCCAGCATATTTATACACACACAAAAATATATATTAATACACACACACACACACACACACACACACATAAACAAGTATTCCAAACAACTCTTTTACATTTTTTACGACACAAATTGAAAAATGGATTGTATTGATTCTAGGTTATATAATTTATAGTAAAATGAAAACTGAAGCAGATACGAATTAATTTAAAAAATATGTTCAGTTTCATCATACGTAAGTGTGCTCAACCACTCAGAAACAAGACGTTTGGCAGCAGGAATGAAATTTGAAGAATACCAAACTACGATGAGCTTTGCTGTATCTAACACCTACTAGCACTATAGACATTCCATTCCATTCGAATAGAATAATTATGCACGTCTCATCATTTTAACTAATAACAGTGCAATACAAAAAATATATACAAATTATTTCGATATTCTATTGCAGTTCACTTAATCAATAGTCGAATGGTACTAACAATAAGTTGTATGTTTCACAGACGAATATTCGCATTTGTGGCGCGGTCGACTTCAGGCGCTGACAACCAATGCCACGTGTTTGCTGAGTTAGAACCAGAACAACCAGCTACGGCCATTGTGAACTTCGTCAACAAGGTAAACTTATATAATCATATCATATAAATATAATAAAGCGGAAATTTTATTTTTGTTTAAACACGCTAATCTCTAGAACTAGGTACCAGTCGGATTCGAAAAATTATTTTTTCGTATGATAGTCAGACTCACGAGGAATAGTATAGGCTATATAATATTGGGCTAAATTCCCAGCTAGCCTTCAATATTAATTTTTGATACGGAAGTCGAAGCCCTCGCGAACTGCTTTATCCGCATGCACTGGCTTAATGATTGATGATACGTAAATACAGTGTTCTAGAAAAATATTGGCCATTAGTATATCTAAAAAAAAGTCAGCGATAGCTATGCTTATCTCTTATACATAAGCCACACTAAAGTATTTTATGACAAAGATTTGTTGAAAATTAAAAAGTGATATATAAGCATTATTTTTGGAGTAATCATATAAATCAACTTATAAAATAGTATTTTATCCACGTTTTGTTTTTCGTAGAACTTGTTTGCTCTTGTACATAGGTGTTGTTTATTTTTAAATTATTATCTTGTGTTACTTCTAGTATTTACCTATAATATCGAGTGATATTTTATGATATCTATATTAAACTTAGGTATTATAAAAATTCAATGTTAGAATATGTTAAGTGTTCTATGTAAAGTGTATTATGATTTTATACTAATAGGTATCTAATTTTATTTACAGGCACTCCTTGGGAACTCACAGAAGAGAGACATCATTTAAAATCTTATTATTCCACTATTCATTCATTTTGCATGCATAAATCTAAAAAAAGGAATACTCAAGTATAGTAATGGTAT
Source organism: Saturnia japonica (assembly GCA_033032175.1). NCBI lineage: Eukaryota > Metazoa > Arthropoda > Insecta > Lepidoptera > Saturniidae > Saturnia > Saturnia japonica. Next base: position 13,041,600 of record CM065305.1, read on the forward strand.
AAAATGTTAAAATGTCGTCAATATTGTAATATATTAACATGCCTAATTTAAACTTTTTTGTTATCAAGAAATTATATTTCAAAATGAAATTGGTTATTGTATAATTTACATTATTATAATTGTTTTTTAAATTTAAGTTAATTTCAAAGAATTTCTTTCCATTACGCTTCATTTTCACCAAGTACAATTAACCATTTAATTTATAGTGAATATAAATAGTATAACTTAGATTAGGCAAAGAACTAACTAGTCTCATATTAATTTAAAATAGAGGTAGTGATATTACGTGTGCCTAATGTTTTATAATACGTTATAGATTTAACTGTATTAAATATATTTTAGCACATACGTATAAATAACTGAATGAACATTAAAAGATATATCAATTTACAACTTGCATTCATTAATTATAAATTGCAACCATTAAACAATTGTTATCTTTTTGAAATCAAAAGAGACAATTATAAGAGGTTAAAGTTAAAAGGTTAGGAATTAAAAGTACAACGAAATCATGAAACCCGTTACAATGATACAATGTTAACTAACTACCTACCTATAGGTACAAGTATGTATATCGAATAAAATGCTATATAAAATTCATAATCTTATATACTAATACATTTTATTATATTATGTTTTTGTTTTATACGAAGTACAGTGATTCGCAGTCATACCGTAACAGTGACGTAAATATATTATACTTAAATATTTCATTGACATTATATTATAAATATACTCACTTCAAGGGAAAAAACATATTTTATTGTATTATAACCTGTTGTAAAATGTATTTATTAAAAATAAAACTCAACTAAATTACTTCAAGTTTTTACTTTACTCAGTATTAATACCTGTGACCTTATGATCATTACCAACAATTTATGGAGCAGCTAGATCGATCCGGGACAAATTAAGTTACGTATATCAGAATAAAAAAACTGCAAAATTAATCTATTTCTTTATTATAAACTAATATGAAAAATTTAAATAATTGAAAATTCTATGTACATTATTATAATAAAAATTAATATTTTCAACAATTAGAAGTGTAATATTCGTATTATGTACCAGCCTTTATATTACACATCTAATTCACAGACAAATTTATTTTTCTTAAATTACCTACTTAAATGTAACTTGAAATCAGCTGTTCAGATATTACATGCCTGGTTTATTTAGCCTTTGATACTTTTCTTTGTGTCGATTTTTGTGAACGCATGTACGTCAGTTTTCAGAGCGCGAGCGGCCGAATCTCAGGTGCCCGTAATCATCGAAAGCATCGTCCCGTCGGATTACTCGATTCCGCATCGGAACATAGTCTCTATAAACCGGTCGAGGTCTGAAATCCTCAGCATCCTCGGTTAGGAAACCGCGAAGACTGGCTCCCTCGCTGTACCGTAGAAACAATACAAATACAATAGTTAGCGCCATCGCTGTTATTGTACCACTGCGCATTGTTGTAATGCTGTAAAATAAGAAATAGAACAAGTTAAATATCCTAATCTTTGCATTATCTCGAAGTTTACTTATCACTAAAGAGCCAATAATACAAAGTACTAGACAGGAGCTTTTTTTTTCTAAAAATACCTACAGGCATAGACGAAAAGGCTTATGGCATAGTTTAGCTAGTTCGGATACAGCGACGATCGCTGTAGATTCCAATGAGCTTGAGCTTTCGAAGAAGACGGACATCGTGATGAGACAATAGCCTGGCCATGAAGAAACGAAAAAACTAAGAGGGTCCGTTTAAGAATTAGGCTTATAAACTAAATAAAAAAATAACTGTAGGAAAAGTAAATAATGCTTGGAATCGATGTGAATGCATGAAGGATAATATAACATAATTATATAAGATAATTTAACTAAGAAAAGTATATTCGTTTTAAAGATTAAATAATTACATTTACTCTTACCCTTAGCCTGAAGCACCCTGAAAGAATGAGCGAACAAGGCAACAACAAGCTTTTATATACTGCCTTCATGTTCTGATAAAAACACCACCCCCTTCTTTAATATTCCCCTCACAAGCTGACAGCTCTTGAAGATTACCGTGATAATTGACACATTTCAATAACATTACAAAGTGTACAAATTGATCTGATTATGGTCCACAAATTGCTAAAATAAGAAAAATATTTTTCTTTGAGACTTTGACTGCTTTGAAGTACTAAAGTTAATTACTCCTCTAACGTTGTTCAATAGGTTTGACGTACGTAGTTGTAAAATATTTATGGGTTTTTATTTATTTATCTGAAAACTTTTAAACATTTTAATTTAATACGCCATAAACCATAATACCATACCATACTATAATAAACGTCATGCTATAACTTTAACATTTGTACCTTTAATTGCCAATATAATTCTATCCATACCAATATTATGAATTCGAAAGTAACTCTCTCTGTCTGTTACGTTTTGAAGCCTAAACCGTTGAACCAATTTTAATGAATTTTGGTATGGGATATAGACTGTACCTTGAGAAAGGACACAGGCTACTTTTTATCGCCAAAATAAAACTTTAAGAGACGAAATAAGGGATGAAAGTTTGTTTGAAAAACCCATAAACCCAATTTTCATGAATTTGGTTTTAGAGATATTTTGGAACTTGGAGAAGGACATAGGCTTACCTTCTATCGTGAAAATTTTTTAAGGGATAAAATAAGGGATGTAAGTTTGTATGAAGAACCCATAATTATATACCCAATATTATAAAGCTGAAGAGTTTGTCTGTTTGTTTGGTTGAACTCGCTAATCTCAGGAACTACTGATTCGAATGGAAAAAATGTTTTAGTGTTGGATAGTCTATTTATCGAGCAAAGCTACAGGCTATATGACATCAGGCTACGACCAATAGGAGCGAAATATCAATGAAAAATGTTTCAAAACGGGGGAAATTTATTCCTTTTGAGAGATTTCTCTAAAAAAAAGTCCGCAATAACATATGTCTATCTTTTAAAGTTTACAAAAAATAACCTTTTTTATAGTAATAAAATTTGTTCTAAAATAATAAATTATTTGCGAAGGTATTTTTATATACAATAATAATCTAGAAAATACAGGTTATTATTTGAAAGAAGAATTCTCTCCAAAAGTGATAGAAAAAATGAGAGAACTTAAAAAGGAACTATTAAATTACAAGGGAGAAGACACCAGGGCTATAATAAAATATGACAAAATTGTAATTTTAGAAAATAGGAAAAAACAAATCAATGATAATAAAAAGCAAGAGAGAAATTTATCCATCTCACCAAATGATAACAAATCAAATGGCCCTTATAAAGCTCATCATTTGAGTAAGAAAAACAAAACAAATATCAACCCATTTTTCACACCAAGAAGAGGAACTTCAGGCCCATCACAGGTCCATCACAAAAATAACGAATCCATATCAACTAGTTCCACCACATTGAAAAATAATGAATAGCAACGAGCCCGGCCCCCTCCTGTACAATCGTCCCCAGTACGCCTTGTCAGAGAGGGGATATGCGACTCCAACCCTCCAAAGAAACTAACAAACACTAGTAAACTACACATATGCACATACAACATCAGATCACTAAGTACCAATGAAAAACTATCAGAGCTTAAAGAAGCACTCCAAAACATTAAGTACGATATCATGGGGTTAGCTGAAATAGGACGTATGGGTACAAAAATAACTGAAGATGAGGATCATATCTTGTGCTTTACAGGCCAAACTGCAGGTCTATTTGGCATCGGATTCTTAATAAAGAAAGAGTTCAAGCGTAACGTTGTGAGTTTTACAGGAATATCAGAAAGAGTATGCGTACTAAATTTGAAGTTTGATAATTTTGATTTAACTCTCATACAAGTTTATGCTCCAACAGACAGCGCCAGCGACGACGAAGTCGAAAAATTCTACGATGACATGCAGCAAGCCCACGAAATAGCAGGAAAACACATAATATGTATGGGAGATTTTAACTCTAAAATTGGAGTATCAAAAATAGAAGAATCATTAACCATGGGGAAATATGGCTATGGAATTAGGAACAAACGAGGCGAAAGATTACTCCAATATGCATCTGAACAGAAGTTAATGATAATTAACACATTGTTTAAGAAAAGAAAGGACAAAAAATGGACATGACTCTCGCCTGACCGAAAAACAAAAAACGAAATTGATTTTATTCTTTCAAATACACCACGAATATTCACTAATTTTGAATAAAATATATAAATAAATATAAATATATATGTATATTTATAAATAATATATATACATTATATTATTATTATTATATATATATACATATATTTATATATATCAATATTTTAGAGGTACCGTCGAATTAAAATCAATTAAATTAAACAGAATAAAATTTACAAATGTAGGAAATCAATTAAAGACTGTAGATGACCGTTCCCAGTATTTGTCAAACATAAAAAGCTCCATTTATGACTTACATGAAATCGAACATTCTGATGTTGGTATATATTACAATAAATTAGAAAATATTATCAAAACATGTTTACAAAAACAGCGCGACAAGAAACAAAATCATAAACAATCTATACTCAGAAAAAACACGAAATCTAATGAAACAAAGAAGCCAACTGATGCATAAACGATATTTAAGTCACACCGAAAAAGCAGAGCTAGAGCAAAGCTATTTAAAATTACCAATAAAGAAATTAAGAAAAATTACAAAGACCATAGACAGTTTATAGTTACAAAACACTTGAAATCTGGCAGTCTAAAGAAAGCGATAAAAGAATTTAAAATTGAGAAACAATGGATATCATCACTGAACTCGAGAACTTCAAAACACCAAACCCGAGCAGAAGTGATTAACACTGTTACAGAATTCTACAAACATTTATATAGTACCTCTGAGGACTTGAGCCAGGATGACTTGGAAACTTACACTATGCCAAATCAAAATGTTGAAATTTTACAATTTCAAGAGATTGAGGTACTAAATAAACTGGAAAAACATAAATATGACAAAAGCTGTGGTTCAGATAGAATATGAAACGAAGCTATTATAAACTAGCTAAAACAGACATCCTTAGGCCCTTAACTATATTATTTAACAAAACCCTCTATGAAGAAAAGGTGCCACAGGAATGGACAGAGTCAGAAATAATACTCTTGTATAAGAAATGCAATCCAAATGATGTAGGAAACTATCGTCCCATAAGTTTAATGTCATGTTTATATAAAATATTTGTTACCTGCATATTAGAGAGAATTAATAACGACATAGAAAGTCAACAACCAATAGAACAAGCTGGCTTCAGAAAATCATTTAGTACCACTGACCACATACAAGTACTAGAAAAAATAAACGAAAAGTACTACGAATTCCGAAGACCTTTATATTTGGCCTTCATTGATTATAAAAAAGCTTTTGATTCCATATCTCACAATAGCATTTGGAAAGCTCTTCGCGAGCAAAATGTTACCAGAAAATTTATCCAAATAATAAGAAATATATATAAAAACAGCACAAGTAAAATAAAATTAACAGAGGAGTAAGACAAGGTGACCCATTGTTACCAAATTTACATATATCCGTACTTCAAAATATTATGAAAGATCTGTCGTGTGTTACCCACTGTCCTACCTACCCAACGTACTCGACCACCCAGAACCAGGTAACGCGGACTCAGATTACAATGCAAGTTCCCACGTGAAATTATCGGAAATCGCTGACCAGGCGAAATGAACACTTCGTGGGACAATGAAAGAATGACGGAAGAACAATCTCGCTCGATCGCCTGAGCTTGGAGGTTCACACCTTAGTTTAAGATTTATATATTGTAATTAATTAATTTTTATTATAAGTTTTGTAAAGGACTAAAAATTGCCTTTTTTAAAAACCTCCTACGGACGGTCAACTACGTAATTGGCGCAGTCGGTAGGATAGTCGCGTCGGTTTGCGGGATCTAACTTCGATTCCCGCCCGATAGTCGTTTCGTCGACGCGGTGACTATCTTTAAGAATCTACGAGGAGGCCGTCGAAGGAGTCGACAGAACCTGCTTTTGCTGAGGAGGACATCATCCAATCATCGATGAGACCAGATATGCAGAACCTTCTGTGAGTTTAGATTTAGTTACACATATCCTATTGGTTGCTATTCCCTATCCTGGTAATAGATCATCCTCTATAATTTAACCTAGTAGTATATTTTAATAGCCAAAATTTTTTTCCCAGGGAAAAATACGGTTATAAAGCCGGATCAGCGGCACACTATTATAGATAATTTAAGATTTAGTAGTGTATCGGAAATTCCGGAAACTGAAATGGCTCAATCCGATAATAGCGTTGTCATTGACAACATTTGGAAAGCCCTTAGATTAGTACCGGAGTTTGACGGAAATTCTCATGTCTTAGTTAGATTTTTAAACATATGTGACAACTTAGTTTTAGAGTATGTTCGCCCAGAAAATCAATTAGTTACGGCAGCTTTACTGAACGGAATAATTAATAAAATTACTGGTTCTGCCGCCCGAACTTTAGCTACCAACGGTATCCCGGATAACTGGCAAGGAATTCGAAATACCTTAGTTAATAGTTTCTCGGATCACAGAGACGAATGTTCATTATATACAGATTTATCTCAATTGACCCAAGGTATCGATACGCCCAACGTATTTTATGAACGCGTACAGAACACGCTTAGTACTATTATGACATACATTCAGTTACACGATTCAGTTACAACCACAGTAGAAGCTAAGCGAAAACTTTATAATAAATTAGCGTTACAAACCTTTACGCGAGGTTTGCACGAACCGATTGGATCGCGCGTAAGATGCATGCGTCCGGAGACATTAGAAAAAGCACTTGAATTTGCACAGGAAGAAATAAATGTAATATACTTACAGAATCAAAACGTTCAATCAGGAAACCCTAGGAGAACTCATTTACCTACTAGTTATCAAAAGCCTTTGAATTTACCGCAACAAAACTTCCTCCAATCGTCAACTAATCAAAATAAGCCTATTTTTAATCCGAACATTTTTAACAATAATCCTTACGTTAAACAGAGTCCTCATAATGTGAACGCTGCACCACAGCCTATGTTCCGACCTCAATATCAAGGACCTTCGCGAACACAACAGGTAATGAGAGCGTTACCACCTTCTGATATGTCTACCGGTTTCAAAATTCCCCCTCGTGGCAATTTTCAGCAAGGCCGACCGAACTTACCTGTACCTATGAGTGGCATAAGTCACCCAGTAGCCCAAAATTTACCTTTGACTGGACAAACTGACAAAAGACAGGTTAACTTAAATGAAGCGAATGAACCTTATAACTATGATTATTACGACACAGATTACACACAATATTTCCACGAAGACTGTACACCGTATGACGAAACTGAAAACTTTGAACAAGATTACGATCAAAATTTTCAGGGGGATCCGAGTTCGAGCTCCCCAGAATAGAATTACACTTACAGGGTAAAAGACAACTCCCTTATATTCAAATTCAAAATCCACCATTAAAATTACTTATTGACACTGGTGCCAACCAATCATTTATCAGTCCGGAAATTGTAGAAAAATATTTTAGTCACTTAGAGTTATATTATGATCCATTCGAGGTCACAAATATTCATGCAACTACCAGGAACGAATTTTCTATAATGGTCCCTTGCCTTCCCGAATTTCAAGGCCATGATCCAATAAAAATTTTCATTTATAAATTTCACGACTATTTTGATGGTCTAATAGGATGGAATCTTTTAGAACAGTGGCAAGCTAAAGACCTTCAGACTCGTACATTACGAACTGAGTTCACTTGCAATAATATTCAGATGTATGATTCTAAAGCTGTTAATTTATTTGAGTCAATTATTCCTGCACAGTCAACTCAAATAATTAAAGTACCTATAAGTATTCCTCAAGGTGACGTATTAATTAATCAGCAGTCAGTCAATGGATGTAAAATAACAGAGTGTCTATCTACCGCCGAAAATAGTAAATGCATGATAGAAATATCCAACCCTAGTAATAACGATATAATTTTTAGTCTAAATAAACCAATATGCGCACATATATTTAGCGAACAGATATCACTTACCGGCGACAATGAACATGCACGTTTCCAAGAAATCTTATCGCGAATACGAACCGACCACCTCAATTCAGAGGAAAAAGCCAACCTCACTTCATTATGTAAAGAATTCTCGGACATATTTTATTTAGAAAACGAAGCTTTGACTTTCACCAATAAAATTAAACACAAAATTAACACCACTGATGAAAATCCTGTTTATTCTAAAACATATAGATACCCGTATATACATAGACAGGAAGTACAACAGCAAATAAAAAAAATGCTTGAACAGGGTATTATTAGGCCTTCAACATCAGCTTGGAGCGCGCCTATTTGGATAGTCCCCAAAAAGTCAGATGCGTCAGGTAAAACTAAATGGAGGCTTGTTATTGATTTCCGTAAATTGAATGAAAAGACCATAGACGACAAGTATCCGATCCCTAACATTACTGACATTTTGGATAAATTAGGACGTTGCCAATACTTTACGACCCTAGACTTGGCTAGTGGCTTTTATCAGGTTGAACTAGACCCAGCTGATATTCATAAAACCGGATTCAGTGTAGCCGACGGTAATGGACATTATGAGTTCTTGCGAATGCCAATGGGTCTCAAAAACAGCCCGTCTACATTTCAGCGTGTAATGGACAATATTCTTAGAGGCCTTCAGCACGAAATATGCATTGTTTATCAAGATGACATTTTATGCTTTTCAACATCGCTTCAGGAACACATAGTAAATTTACGCAAAATTTTTAACCGGCTCAGGGAGTCAAATTTTAAATTACAACTAGATAAGTCTGAATTTATGAAACGCGAAACACCATATCTAGGTCATGTCATTACGACAGAAGGAGTAGCCTAACCCGGATAAAATTTCAGCCATTTTAAAATACCCTATACCTAAAACTCAAAAACAAATTAAAGGATTTCTAGGTCTTATAGGTTACTACAGACGTTTCATCCCAAATTTTGCTCGAGTTACCAAACCGTTTACATTGTGTTTAAAAAAAGGTGCTAAAATTAATCTCACACCCGAATATATTAAATGTTTTGAACACTGCAAAACTCTTCTAACGAACGACCCCATTCTACAATATCCAGATTTCACCAAAGACTTTATTCTGACGACAGATGCATCTAACCTTGCGCTAGGAGCAGTCCTGTCACAAGGTCAGGTAGGTTCCGACAAACCGATCGCTTACGCGTCTCGCACGTTAAATGACAGTGAAATAAACTACTCAACAATTGAAAAAGAGCTTTTGGCAATCGTTTGGGCGGTAAAATATTTCAGACCATACCTTTTTGGACGTAAATTTTCAATAATTACAGATCATAAGCCTTTGCAATGGCTGATGAATCTTAAAGAGCCTAGTTCTCGCCTCACGAGATGGAAACTTAAATTATCAGAGTACAATTTTAAAATAATATACAAAAAAGGCAAAGCGAACACTAACGCCGATGCATTGTCCAGAATAGAAATTCACAACGAAGAATCACCCTCAATAATTGTAAATGTGTCTGACTCGGAATCAACCGTAACAGCACCTGACGATAGACCATTGATTAGTAACTCTTCGACTGACACTGCACCAACCTTAAGAGCATTGAGCAGTCCGATCCCCGACTTAGATATACCTGACAATGAAACGATTCACACATCACATGAAAACCCTATCCTTGAAACACCTACTTCTGAAGAACCATTGAATAAATTTAAGCGACAACTTATTATTAACTGCACTAGTGGGCCTGCAAAAGCTAAACCTAAAATCACTATTCCCTTTGAAACTTTTAGGAGAACAGTCGTTCAAATCTCGGAAAATAATTTAGAAGAAGAAATTATATCAATTATACAGAAATTTATCGATCCTAAACTTCGTACCGCTATTCTATTTCAACCAATCGAAAAAATGTACACTATCGTTCCTATTCTTAAACAAAACCTAAAAAGCTCTTCCATTAACATTATCTTGGTTAAACGTGAAATTCAGAACATAACGGATTATTTAGAACAACAACACATAATTTCCCAATATCATATCGGAAAAACGAATCATAGAGGAATAAATGAAACCTATTTATCTCTATCACAAAGATATTTTTGGCCGAAACTCAAAGAACAAATAACATATTTTATTAATGAATGTATTATTTGCAACCGCGCTAAGTACGATCGCGTACCTCTACGTCCTGAATTTCAGATCGTAACACCGCCTTCAAAACCTTTTCAGTTAGCACACGCAGATGTAGTGACAATAGAACAGGAAAAATACTTAACTATTATCGACGCATTCACAAAATATGCCCAAGCCTATCGCTTACCAGATTGTACAGCTCCTAACATAGTAAAGTCACTTCTGAACTTCTGTACACATCATGGTTTCCCTTTAACTGTAACGACAGACAGAGGAACCGAATTTACGAACCAGGTAGTGGCAGAATTCCTCAAATTACATAAAATTCAGCATCATATTATTGCAGCCGATGCCCCTCACGAAAACGGAATGATAGAACGTTTTCACAGCACACTTCTTGAACATCTACGTCTATTAAAATTACAACATAGAAACGAGCCAGCTCAAAACTTAGTTCCTTACGCATTAATTGCATACAACAGTTCTATACATAGTCTTACCAAATGCAGACCGTTTGACCTTATGAGTGGACATTTTGACCCCAGAGACCCGACAGACTTGGATTTGTCACAACAATTATACCAGCAGTACCTACAGGACCACCGTGGAAAGATGGATATAGTATACAACATCATACATAATTCATCTCTATCCGAACGTGAGCAGACAATGACTCGACGTAACCTCAACCGAGAACCTCAAACAGACTACAAACAAGGTCAGAATGTATACGTTAGAAACCCGATAGCTCAAAGGCAAAAGCTCGCTGCTCGTTATACTCAGGACAAAGTTATGTCAAACTTACCCATACACATTTACACCACTAAAAAACGCGGGCCAGTCGCTAAAGCTAGGATAAAGAGAGCAAAAGTGACTAAAAAACCAACATTGTTACAGGATAGCGACCTTCATCATGACCCTCGTCCCAGTACAAGCAGACAATCCGACGGACAAAACCATACGACTTGACGACTTATCTGACGGACCCGGAATATTACCATTTAACTTAGGAAAAACTAGAATAATATCCAATCACCATACCTTTTTACAGGAAATTAATATCGGCAAAATTCAGCGCCAAATTAATTTATTAAGATGTCAGCTTAGAGACTCGACTTCCAACCTATCAAAACAAAATACAGCTACGTTTAAACATCAAATTCTACACTTATTTAAGAAATTAGACGAGATTACTTCCCGTTTAGGAACATTTGAACCGAAGAGATTTAGGCGAGGTCTTATCGACCCCTTGGGATCTTTAATAAAAAGTGTTACAGGTAATCTTGACCATGCAGATGCTCTGCGATTCGAAAACGCTATTCAAGTTTTGCAGAAAAACGATAAAGAGCTATCAGCCAGTTTCAATAAGCACATCAGCTTATTTAAAGATATGACGGTTCAACAATCCCGAGTATTAGACATTTTAAACAGTAATCAGCAAAAGCTCACAAAGTCTATGGCACTCTTATTAAACCGTACGAGTGATAACAACATAATTCAACATATTAACTTGTTACAGTTATTTAATGTCTTAAGTGACAATGTTCAGGACCTTTACCTGGAAATTATTAGATTAGAAAACATTTTAGCTTTTAGTCGCACTAATTCTATGCACCATTCCATTATAACTGTTAAACAATTAGATAACATGCTAAGCAAATTAAAATCTTTATACAATTCGGAACAAATGTTAGAGTTAGATATTAGGTACTATTATAATATAATTAGTTTAGGATCATATTACGCTGACAATAAAATAGTGATTGTCCTTAAGTTTCCAATTTTATCTCCAATATCCTATAACCTATATAGGCTCTGTCCCGTTCCTAACAGAAAATCCGAAGTAATCTTGCCCCCATTCCCGTATATAGCAATCAACTCCAAGGAGTTTGTGTACATGGAGGCAGAATGCCCGAAGATCGACACCTGGTACATTTGCGAACAGGAAATTTCTCATCAAAGGCGTACACACAAAGATTGCATCTATCACCTACTTAATCAAAAAGAAACAGAGAACCTATGTCATTCTACTTCTATTTCATTTCATAAAGAAGCACTTCTGGAATTGGATAGTCAACATTACATAATCACGTTCCCGAAACCCACAAGGATTCAATTAATATGCGGACAAGAAGAACACCGACTAATGAAGGGCAGCTACTTTGCAACGATACCAAGAAATTGCAATATAAAGTCGCCAGAATTTACTATTATTAACTCCAATGACAAAGTACGTGGGAGTGCCGTTGAACTAATGTCTATCCCGCAAAAGTTGCCATCAATCTTTGGAAATCGATCGCCGCATTATAATCTTACGACAACTGATTTGGATAAACTGCACGACATTCAGCATCAGGTTCAGATAGAAAATTATTCAAGCCTGAACACCATGGATTTTTCTAGCATACATCATAGTATAATACCATTATATGGAATTGTCATATTGGGTGCAATTGTACTGTTATTCTTGTACATTATGCGTCGCCGCCGATGCCGTTTATTGTTGAAGAACAAATCATCTCTACAAACTGAAATAGAAATACCTACCATAATGCATCCTGAAACTGGAACTTCATCTTCAGGAAATATTCAGGAAACCAACCTGCAGAATCGCCAAGCCGCAATATTTGCATTAAAAATGTGCAAATAATTGCTCATCCAGGAGGGGAGGTGTTACCCACTGTCCTACCTACCCAACGTACTCGACCACCCAGAACCAGGTAACGCGGACGCAGATTACAATGCAAGTTCCCACGTGAAATTATCGGAAATCGCTGACCAGGCGAAATGAACACTTCGTGGGACAATGAAAGAATGACGGAAGAACAATCTCGCTCGATCGCCTGAGCTTGGAGGTTCACACCTTAGTTTAAGATTTATATATTGTAATTAATTAATTTTTATTATAAGTTTTGTAAAGGACTAAAAATTGCCTTTTTTAAAAACCTCCTACGGACGGTCAACTACGTAATTCGTGAAATAATAAAGGACTAAAAATAGGCACAAAACGTCTTCACCATTTACGATTTGCAGATGACATCCTACTTTTTTCTGAAGATCCTATAGAGCTTCAAACGAAGATGGTAGAGCTTAATGAAGTTAGCACAAGCGTGGGTCTAGAGATGAATATCCTAAAAACAAAGGTAATGACTAATCACTACAAAACACCGATTTTATTAAACAATTTAACAGTAGAGTACGTAGATGTATATATTTACCCAGGGCAAACAGGTATCATTTCGTAAGGAAAACAACACTGAAGAACTAGACAGGAGAATTGCAATAACATGGAGGAAGTTCTGGGCTTATAAAGAAGTTATGAAGTCGGACATGAACTTATTGTTAAAAAAGAAAGTAATGGATTCATGTCTGTTACCATGTCTTACGTACGGTTGCCAGACATGGTTATTCGACTCTACAACCAACAGAAAGCTAACGTCATGTCAAAGAGCACTAGAAAGAAGCTCACTAAAGATCAAACTGAAAGATAGAATACGCCACAATAAAATAAGAAAACAAACAAAAGTAATAGATGCATTATCTTTCGCCCGAAGTTTAAAATGGAGATGGGCAGGTCACGTGGTTCGTAATACCGGCGACAAATGGACAATAATCGCAACACTATGGAGCGGGCCTCGCGGTTACAGACGCAGAGGTAGGCCAAAGACACGGTGGAAGGTGGAATTAGAGGTTATCGCAGGCAAGAGCTGGTCTTCTGTTGCTAAAAATCGTGACGCTTGTCATTCTTTGGAGGAGGCCTTTACCCGAAGAAGGGCCCATGTAACTTAATCATACTACATCTTATAATAATAGTACTTAAATGTATCTTAAAATTAATTATATTGCATGTATATAACTGTTTTATTTTTTTATGTAAGTTACTGGATTAAATTAGGCTTTTTTTTAATGTTATCTATCAGTGAAAGTCCTGTCAAAATCGGTCCAACCGTTTCGGAGATTACCCGGAACAAACAGACACACAGAAAAAAATTTAAAAATGGGTTTTTTGTTATAGGTATCGTATATACTTTCATATGAATTGAGTAAAAAACTGTTATTTTGACATTAAAAACAGACACTTCAATTTTATTAATTGTATAGATGTATGTATGTATGTAACGGAAAATATGAAAATGATTTTGACCTCCTTCAAACGGTCGGATTAACTCAAAATTTGGCATACTTATTGTGAGTTACCTTCGATATGACTCACATGTTTTATGCCGAATCCGATAAGCGATTCACGGTAGGGTTCAAATGAAAAACGACGTTATTTAGATGCGGAGTGTAGTTGCTGCGTGTAAGTCCGGTGAAGCTGTAAAAGCCGCAGCGGCTCTGTTTTTGGATAGGGCCCCTAAGGCTAACAGTGTAGTTAGTTAAAAAACAAAAAAAGTTGCTGCGTGTTTGAGTGATTTCTTAGACAGAACTCATCTTGCCAACCAGCTTCGGATCTATCTGCTCACACTACCCTTAACAGTATGTACCGTTACGGGCATAGAGACTAAGCGAGACTCACTACTATCAGAGCGGGATGGCGAGACTATAGGGCGCGCGTACTCTCCGCTTTCTTTTTATTATTAATATATTTTCAGAGGATTACAACTTATTCTATTTTACCTAATTACTACTGTCTTGAGTACACTAGATCAACTATTTTAAAATGCCGCGAACACTTATCAAGGGCCGATGACAATTCTATATTTCAAACAGTTAGACCCGTTATACTTACTAGGATAATCAGGATTAACGATTTTTTGTTTTCCTAAACTGGTAGTGTCTTTGCGCCATGACCAAGAAGGGAAACTACCAGGCGCGCCGATCACCTATATCTCGAATAAGTTACCGAATTTGAATAAGATGAAATTTTCGGAGAGGGAACCTGAGAACCGGCTATTCATCCTTGGGAGGCAGCAGGCGCCCAAAGTGCTCATTTCTCGGATAAGTTACTGACTTAGAATAAACATCAATGACTTTCCGATTTTATTCAAAACACGCTTTTATAGAAAATCCAACTAAAATATAGAAACCAAATTTTAATAAATTTGAATTAAGAACAGTATAATTTTTTTAAATAAATATAAATTAAAAATAGTGTAAATAAGAAAAAAAATATATTGTAAGAAAGCGTGGGGCACCTATAATACGTTGCCTACGAGTCACTCTCTCTTATATGAGGCAGACGAAGTTGCGCGGGTCAACTAGTCTTCTATATAAACATAACGATAGAGGTTTGTTTGCCTTTGTGCGCAATCACGTAAAACTGCTAGACAGATTTTGTTTTTTTTTTGTTTGTTTTACTTCTTAGATACTTGGTGCTTTTCAAAAAAAAAGAATTATCACGAAATTAGATAAAACCTTAAACAATTAGGCTACTCAAAATAAATATTCTACGCAGTAATCAATAAATTTAAACAACGAATTTATGTAAGTCGCTACCTTGGCTGTTAGTAATAGTTTCCATAGTCCCTGTCTATCAGTAAATAAAAAAAACTATATGTTTATAAAAATTCCCGCTTTTTTGTGTTAACATTTATCATACTTACTTTAAAATAAATAAAATGAATATTAATACTACAGAAATTGAGTGCTTGGAGCAAAAACTTATAGAGTTTATTGGAGAATTGCGTTCCTCGTCGGTATGTAAATAGCTTTTAATTTTCATAAACGCTTCATGCAACGTTCTCGTGTACTTGAGACCTAACCTACTAAAAAATTCTCGTGTTCTTGTAACCTATAAATTAAAAAATCAAGACATCTTCTTCTTCTTTTTGTTTTGGCACCGCAAAAAGCATTTGCCAGCGTTAATATTTTTAAGCCTTTGTAGTAGTATAGTAGGTATTTTATTCAAAGAGGCGTCTAATCTAACAAGATGGTGGCTCCCTTGTTAGAAGATTCAAAGTGAGATTTCAAAATGCATACTTTCTGTATAAATTTACTTTGTGTTGTTTGACTCTGCATTGCGTAATAAAGCTTGATTATATACGCAAAAGTGAAATGGATTGAAAATAACAATATTGACTATGAATTCTGAGATACCACAAAAATTCGCTAGAAATTTCTAATGAGGGTGCCACCATCTTGTTAGGATACTAAAATTGTTACAAAACTTGACACTCTACATTCACTTAATGAGAGCATATAATGGTCTCCTATAAAGAGTAATAGTTGTCAAGTTAGGAAGAAGAAGAAGAAGAACTAAGTTGAAAAAACTAAAAATATTGGTACCTCCAACATTAGATCCAACAATGAAAACATGTCCTTACAATTTTACTTTATTCAAAATTTCTTTGCTACTTTGCTAGTTCCGCGTGAAGTGACAAAAACGGATATTTCGTCTTTCTGCTACAAAAAACGTTTAGTTGTAGAGTTGAACCTGAAAATGTTAAATCTGAAACTAATAGTGGAAAAAAAAAACAAAAATAAAAAAGAGAAATGTTAGTAACTGAAAAAATTAACATGATAACTTTCCCTCCCCGGCGCGGCGCCGAATATGCTAAAGAGTGCCCTGTACACTGTTAGCCTGAGGGGCCCTAAACTAGAGCCGCTGATGGTTTTTACAGCGTAACCATGGCTTGGAGCGCCGTTGATTCGCGGGGTACTATTTATACTTTCCAAGCCCACTTTCATTTTTTCTAGTGGCGAATACGATCCGTTTATTTGTTCATTCAGTAATGTACTTATATGTTCTTGTGTTTGTAATTTTAATTGTAATTTGTAAAATAATAGCAGTAAGTCCTAGTTTTATGCACGATGTAGAGTTCAGAATGTCGTCTCCGTGAGAGTTTACGCGTGGCGTGCTCGCGAGCAGAGGCTGCGGAAGCTGCTCGTGATGCGGCAGACCGTGCTGCTACGGAAGCCCGCAACAGTGCTGCAGCAGCAACAGCGAGCGCTACACAAGCCGCTATGTCTCTCGCCACCGCTCATGAACAAATCACTGGGCTAAAGATTCAGCTCGAATTATCTGTAGGTTTGAAAAACTATTATGAAGTTTTTGTATCAATTTTTGTGTGTTATATTTCGCGCACCTTCAAATTGTAATTTATTTAGGAATCCTTTATTACCTACCATAAGGTCGTCTCTATATTGCTCAAAAGTTGGCTCATACTAAACTACAAATAACCAGATACATCGCATGGATATATTATTAAGAAAATTATCGAAATATTTGTAACGCTTTGTCAAAAACCTAGGCTTAGCGTGTTATCATCTTATGCAACATCGTCACTTAACATCAAATGACACGCAGCAGTCAAAGCCGACGGGTTAAATAAAATTACTGTCTCGTATTTGTAGGAACGACAAAGAAACCTATTCGAAGAACGTTATTCTGAGATATCTACACAAATGGTTTCTCTAGAACATGAACTAAAACAGTTGCGACCCCTACAAGCGTTACATACTACATTGCAGCGACAATACGCGGAGTTAAAGGAGCGCACGTCTAACGCAACTGAAGACGCTCGCAGGTATATTTTACAGTATTCAGTCAGCTTCCTTAGTCGGATGCGCATCTTAATTAGGGAAAAACAAATTTCCAATAACGTTAAAATTTTCCATATGTAAACTACGTTAGTTTCCTAATTAAGATCTATAGGAGATTGTTCGCTGAATAAACGTCTCAAAGTTGCTAAACAGCGTCGACGACAGTCAATGCAATGCAATGCAGAGTGTAAAAAAGAGACAAAATAATATAATTTAAGGAAAGCTACAGTAAGACAAAATTAATGTTTGTTGTAATCCACATACAGATGCATTTAGGTAATTTATTAGGTATATAATTATAAAATTCGCATTTTTTTTGAACCTGGAGATTTAAAATTATAAAACAGATGTAGGTATTTTTTGTTACAAGTAAGTAAGAAGCGAAAGTATAAAATACAATATTTTTTTAATCATTTTATTCAAATAAGCACGTTAATAAGTTCAGTGTGTTGTTTCTTATTAATCCTATAATAATTATTACTTCCTAAAATTATAATCATCAAGAATGTAGTTTTTGGATTACTATAGGAATGAACCCGAGGAATAATCTAGCTTACATATCATTATACTTTTCCTTAGATGCCTTAGAAATAGTAATGATAAAATTATTTCACGTAAACTAATTTGCAGGCGTCAGGCTTGTATAAAATGAAATCGTAAATATTTCGTGTATTTTTATTAGAACGTATTACTTGAAAATGATAAACCAATGTAAATGTAATTTTCAGATGAATATAATATAAATCAACCTAAGCTTTCATCTAAATACCCTTTTATAATGGAACTTAGAAGTAATTTTATTATAAAATAACAATACAAAATAATAGACATCCCACTTATAATTAGAGTACGACATGTAATTCCCGTGGAACACCAAAATAAATTCCATACAAATAAATAAATTCGAAAAATATAAATACTTAAAGAATTTCCCAGAGAGGTATCTCGTCTCGAAAGTGAACTTCGAAGAATCGAAAGATGCGCTGCTGCTGGAACTGAAATACGTGAGAGAGCTCGTTTGGCCGCCGCGGCGCATGCGCGAGAAAAACGTTTGCTTGCTGCAGAATTACAACATACGACCCAAGAACTAAATACTGCGAATGGTACGTGTAAGCTGTTATTGTTTACGGAGCCCTATTGACTACTTATTCATAAAAAGTCTGTCTCTATTCCTTCCACTGTTCTTTTAACGTTAGATTTAAAAGACAGATATGAGATTTTTAATATTGTGGTGTTATAGAACATAATACATATACCTACATTAGAAATATTTCAACCATTGTAGAGCGGCCGTTGATAACCTAATTATTTCTTTTGTGTTAATATTGTGTTAAAATATTTTAATAAAACATATTAAAACAAATAAATTTCTACCCTACGTTAATACACTCCCTCTTGGTTTCTTAAAAGCAATCTTTATTTCAGTGGAGATAACTAGACTGGGAGCTTTAGTAGCGGAATTACAAATACGCTTGTTAAATTCCAATAACTCTATGGAAAAAAAGATAGAGGAGCGTGATAATGAAGCTGTGAGAGAATTACAGGAAGCCCTTGAAGCAGAGAGAGCTGGAGTGGAGAAATTGGAACGAGCACTAACAACTGCTCTAGCTGATAATGCATCTTTGGCTGCAATAGTGCATAGTTATGATAACCCTTATGAACCATCGAAACCTTCTTCAACACCACCCGTATCGTTTGTTTCTCCAATTGATGATTTTCTTGCTGAATAAATTGTTTATGTTAATTATCTAATACAGAAATCTTAAATATGTATCGTTTTGTTATTCATGTTTTCCTTATTATGATATAACCAGTATTACGTCATCTCTCCAAATAAATTTGCAGAGACGGGTTGTCCGCATTGTAAAAGATGCAGACGTTACTAAGTTCATCGAGCCGCTTCAGCTGCGCAGGAACATTGAGCGTGTTCTACTCTCTGTATAATAGCGAGTGTTCTGAAGAGGTGTTCAACTTTATTCCCTCCTCTCTCTTACATAACAGAACAAGTGCTAGGCTCTCGGAACGAACAAAAAAATTCTCTACGTCATATTTTACCGTACTGCGGAAGTTGTAGAACTATCTCCCGGCTAGTGTGTTCTCTCCTTCTTATAAGATGGGCTCCTTCTCACATAACGTGAAAAGACATTTAATCAGTCCAGCATGACAGCGACAACTGGCAATGGTTTGTGGATCCCTTGGTGGTCGCGCAATGATGTGTAACAATGTGCTTGCCGTCAGGTACAGTGTCGTCACTTAATACTGTCCTACAATAAAAAGAAATACCTATCATTCGTCTTCATAGAGTAAGTATGGCCCTTTTTTAAATAAATATTACAAAAATTATAAATTGAGTGCATGTATTAACAAGATAATTCAAACAAGTTTACTTGGTATTGGAACGCTTTAAATTTGAAGGTCATACAGATTCTTTCTCAAAGGTTTTCTAGAGAAAACTTTTTTAGGTTTTTTTTACTTTTACGTTTACTTACATTTTACCGAAATAATGTTGTGTGACCGTAAGAAAAAAAAATAGATTTTGCTAAAGATACCTGTCGGTATCTAGCTACAGCGGCTGTAATTACAATTTATAGCATTTCTGCGTAATTCTCATTGCCCACACCCCACACCGTACATAAAACACAACTGTTTATTCCACATCACTGTGCAGAAGACTAGTTTAATAAGGACTGTTGTGTAGACTTTTGCTAAAAACTGGTTTACGAGAATGCACTGAGTTCATGTCGCATCGGGCGTAACGGATTAGATATGGCTGAGAAATGCCTGTAGTACCTATATACATACAATGAACAACTGGTTTATCTGAAAACTACAATTTGGAATCTATTGTGTAGGTATTTATAATACTTACTTATAGATACTATGTTCACGTGATATACAAGACAATACAAGAGGTATTGTGTGTAAAATTTGATAATTCGTGTAAACTACACATGTACTTTGTAATGAAATTGTTAAATACATTCATTTAGTACCAACTTTCCCAAGCAATACTTATAATTATCAATAAATGATAATATGCAACAAATATACAGACTCCAAAATCTCGGAATCTGGGAAGCACAAAGGATTACACAAAATAACCAACTGTCAATCTATGTATAATGTTTAGATGTGCATTCACACAAAAGGCGTCTTATAAAGTAGTATCAATACACGAACCTACATAATGAAAATTACAATTAAATTAAAATGTAATAAATTTGAGGTTTGCTTAAGTGTAGCTGAGTCATGTTACACTTACACCATACACCTCACAGAGATCCGTGGTACACTTTATATCAGTAAACTTCAAAAATTAAGAATCATTAAATTTATCTTTTATCAATAGCAAACCCGAATCAAATTTTAAAACCCAATTTTATTACATTCCGTAGATTCCTGTTTGTGTACATTTTCATCAATAAAAGGTGCATATCACTATCACTACATCACTGACATCATTAATTGCTTTCGTCAGCGAAGTTTATTTTAATTAAGTTAAACAAAACTAGGTATTTTTTACACTAAAGTTTTGGTCTATACACTGTCATTTGTTATTTACCTTTAGTAAGAGTCCTTGATTTTTTAGGTTTTTTTTGTAACATTGGCTAAACCGGTGGTAGTATTAAGTGAAAAATAAATGTTTTAGCACATAATTTTCGCAAAATTTATTCGTTCTAATATATACTCTATTTATAATAAACTGTAAAACGTGCATAATATTATATAAATACAATAGAGGCTAAGTGCAAGTGTGAATAGTGGTAGTGGATTTTCGCAAGGCTTTGAGGCGCCCCCACCTGCTTGCGTAGGCGCAGACACCGGCCGCGACAGCCTCCTCAGTCGGTTGTTCAATTGCAACACGCGTGGTCCGCGTCGCTCGCACTATCACGAAAACTATGTGTGCACCCGAATGAAGCGATCTGTGATTAAGTGTTAAGTTTCATGTAAATAAAGTGTTTGAGTAACTTAAACATCCGACAAGTGAGGTCAGTTAAAATAGTGATTGAGTTGCTCTCTCTCTCTCTTTCTTGTGTATGCAATCTCTATTTTTAAATTCGTAAACTAGATTTCAAGTTAAGATAGCGAAGTTACATCACTATTTTGTATATAGGTTTCAATTTTACGATTAAATACCCATTTATGGCATTAATGTATGACACATTTCATATAAATTGCAAGTATTATGAGACACTGCATAAAGGCATCCTCTGCTTTAATACACTTAACAAATGTTTCGTTGTTTTAACAGAGGAACATTGTTTTACCTAGAACAATATAGTAAGAGAAAGTTTATTTTCACAAAGAGCTCATATTTACACTTCGCGTAAGTACGCGAATTCTAAGTGATGAATGACAAAATATAATAGTATTTATTAATAGTATATATAATATGTACAAATAAGTATACATATAAGAAAAGCGAGTCTTTTGTTTTTTATTAGGAAAATAAATGGTTTCTCTTTATTATTTTCTTAAGGCTTTTCCGCCTACACATACTTAATGTTGACATGGTGAGTCAGATATACTGGTACGCAAGGACGGTGAGTTCGCTTGAATTCAATATTTATACATATGTAACTAATAGCTCACCCACGACTCATCGATGACTTTGTTGTATGAAATGTATGAATCAATCCCAAGGTGCTTTAATAGATACACACTAAATTAATTTATTATTTTATATTATAATAGTAAAAACATTTTTTGTAGTAATGTCCCATGAATATTGCTACTCTGCTTGTTGATGGCGACACGACGCGATGGTTAGATGCGACCAAAATGGTTCTTACTTCGCCTTGAATCGTATCGTCGCAGAAATATGAATACGCCTAAGTGATAATGTTCTGAAAACATATTATGTTGGTTGCGAATACATTTCTTAACTTGTTTATATTAAATATTATTCATAATATTTCCGAAAGAAACGTTTTATAATGTCAGCATATTTAAATAGTAAAACAGTACCTAAATTTACCCATAATTAGATAATCCCATTCCGCATCAAAACTTCAACCGAGCATTACAGGCAAATATTACATAAATTAATAATAAATTTTACACCAAAGAATAATAAGAAGAGTGTTTATTAAATAGAATGTTAAAATTAAAACATATAACAATTAGATTTTTTATGGCAAAACATATTTCAATGATTTTATAATGTATCGATGTACCTTATGTGATTGCTATCGCTTGTATTGTATCAGCAGATGGTAATCTACGGTCAAATAGTTTAGGTAGGGTGAAATGCCGTAAAGTCTGCACCTAATAAGTAGTTTTGATATTTCACTTGCCTTACAATTTTATATCTTACTAACTCTCAAAACTAAACTCGTGGACATATTTAGAGAAACGCAATAAAAAGGGGGCAAATTATAGTGAAAAACAGATTTTTTTGTACAATATACTGAAGCTTTTAAATCCGTTGAATATAATCAATTGACTAAACGAAAAAAAACAAGAGGCAGTAAGCCTAGTATTTGAATTGTAAGGAATTATGACCAAATATAATAAAAATTGCATATTTTTCTAAAGAATGTTTTTTTTTCCTAATGGGTGTATGTATCAATCAGTTTTTAGTATTGCCTCCTCTCGTTGTCAAAACTTCCTGCATCTGTATGGGCAAATTGTCAATTCTTCAACCGATGTAGTTTTAAGGTCCCTTAGGTTAGCTGGTGCTGGATGTCTTTGTTTCATTTGTTTTCCAAGTTTATTCCAAACATGTTCTATCGAATTTAGGTTTAGCGAGCGTGCTGGCCACACCAAAACTTGAATTCTCGCCTCGGTAAGGTACTCCGATACTACCACCGCAGTGTGAGGACGAGCATTATCGTGCAATAATAAATACTACAATAAATACTGAATTGGAGAAAATAGCTTCGCAAATAACGTAATATTTTAAATTATTATGTTGAAGATAAAATTGGTTACTGTACAACCTTAAGAAGTAGACATATACCATCGCGGATATTTCTCTAGGCTTTTTGAAGAAATACAATTATTTTGAGTATTATTTTGATGTATCTCATGTTTAGCTAGCGTAAGCTATGTAAACGTTCGAAAATATTTTTTTAATTGTTTGATTACAAATAATTAAATTTTCTCTACTATACGAAAACTTTATTGGAATTTATTGTACATATAAACCTTCCGTACAACATTCTCTAAATAATAGTGAAAACCGCATTAAAATCCATTGCGTAGTTTAAAAGATCTAAGCGTACATAGGGATAGACAGCGTCAAGCAACTTCATTTTATACCATGTATAGATGATTATTTATATTCATTTCCAAGTTTGTCCTACGCATTAAACCAAGGTGACCATTAAATAAGTCACTTGGTCCTTTTTAGATGAATATTCTGTAAAATGACCATAGGACGAAATACAAGAAAAGAACACCATAATTAAAATGAGCCGTATATCTTAACGTAAAATATAACCACCATAATATTGAAGTATAAAATTTTAAAAATAAAGGATGAATTAAATTTAAAGAAACAGAACTACTAAATAAGGAGAACTAACCTTTCTTTTTATTCTACATTTTTCGAATAAACGTCGTTTAATGCTTTGGAGAACCTCGGTATGTTGTTATTTTATTGGGATAAAATGAATAATAAATTAATTATCGCAATGTAGATTTTAAGTAACGTTGTCTACATAGAAAGCTACGATTTTGATTTAAAGGCAGCTCGCTACCCGTGATACGTATTACGCAAAAAAAATATTTTTACGAAACTGATAAAAAGAAGAGTGTCTAATTCTAAATAACTAATTAGGACCAATAATAGAACAGGTACCTTATCAGCACGAAAATCATCACTTATAATAATAATAATAATACCAGCCTGTTTGTGTAGTTGGGTAAAGGCCTCTTCCCAAGGAAGGAAAAGAGCTTAATCACCACGCCAGCCCATAACATATTGGCGATTTCAAACACAGAAATCAACAGTTCTATATTTTTCCCACATACAGTGTTACCACAAGAACATTTCTCAAGCGTTCAGGTTTCTTATAACTACTAATAAAAAAATAATGTTAGATTTCATATGCCTCAAATTTAAACTTTTTATAATATTATGTCTAAATTAAGTATTCGGAGTAAGTTATTCTATGAACTCTATCGTATTTTAATTGTAAACATTATAAATTGAACAATCCAGTAAGAATATTATTTGAAAATAGTTTCTGTTCAAGTACGACACAAACAGCAAGTTAAAGAGCCACTAGCAATCGGGGAGTAAATATGTATGTGTATTTTTCACATATTTTCTTAATTTTAACGTTCTCAATAATACTAAACTAAAACATTCTAAAGGATTTTTTAAAATTTTACGTGTAATATAAATGTAATAGTTAAGATGTTTACGTTAAGGATTGAGTTGCATGTGGGAAAATCTGGACTATCATTCACACAACAATATTTATTTCAGGACCATGTTTGAAAAAAATACAGTCTACCTCTTCATAATCTGTACAATCCCAACTGTTATACAATGGTAAGAAATTCTTTCAAATAAAATGTAATACATAAGTGTAAACTATTGAAAATTATAAAATGTTATGTTTTATCAGACTAAGGAATGTCATAACTTTTATTTGATTTGTTTATTGAGTTATAATAAGAAATATTTAATTAAAATTGTACTCTTTTATAATCCTCAGTATATCAGTAGTAGGACCAAGAATTATAAGGCCATTCAGCTCATATAGCGTGGCTATCGCCGGAGGGTCACGAGCATATACACTTTATGTGGCCGTCGAAGGGCGACGAGCAAATGGAGAACAATTTCACACAGGGCCGAGAGGTTCAAATTCCAGCTGCATCTTCGAGACTAATCGAACTTGATGTATGTATCCAAAAATGATTTTTTAAATAACGTTTTTATGATTTCTTTATAAATCCACTTTTATCGGTTAAATTATCTTCGAGTATAAATCAACCCAGCTGGCATTCGATTTATTTTAAATAGAGCATTTATACTTTTACCAAAAAAAAAACATTAAACTGGGAATGAAAGGTATATCACTATTATCACAAAACGGTAATTTAATAAATTACTCTTATTTATTTAATTATTCACATACTTAAAAGTGTATACTTTTACAAAACGAATAATCACAAAATCATTTCGGAAAAATTTGCTATTATCTAAATACAGTACGAGTTTTCGAGGTAGAGCATTTAATAAATGTCATTGTATTGATGTAGATTGGTGACCCAGGGCCCGGGCATTACTCGCTGGTGGCACGATCCACCTCAGGACCGCTGTTCTCGTCATCTACGCCGTTGACATACCAGCCGCGTAGTTTTTGCGTCTTCGTACAGACAGACAAACGAGTTTACCAACCCAGTGACACTATCAACTTCAGGATTATCGCACTGGACAAGTAAGGATTTCTGTAGATGTGTTATCGGTATACATTTTATTGTATAGTTAAGACAATGCACTGCCTTTAAAAACTTTTATTTGTAAAAAAAACAAGTACCAGTTATTACCTTTAAATATAGAACCATTAAGCAGATAATAATTATGTTCTACAATACAAGGCAAATCAGTTGTTGTAAGAGCATGGGTTTAATGAAAACAAAATAATATAGACAAATAGAACATTACGTTTTACAGACATTAAAAGTTGACAATAAACATTTATTATTATACATATATAAGCCATAATATACAAACATAATATAAAAATACTACATAAAATATGGACTACGTACATAAAATACGTTTAAATGGTAAAAATAAAACTGGAGTATGAAAAACTCATAACAATTTTAATATTGTGTACGTATGAAAGAAAGATAATAACACTTTCAATTTCTATACCATCGTCGATAAAAGAAGAGTTCTGTCGGTGTAGGTACGTAAGATTACGTGTGATTACGCAGCGGTCATTACCCTCCTTGCGTGAACGTAAAATAAAAGTATTCAAAGATTCATTCTGTTCTTATAAATACCGTAATAACTGGTAGATATTATTATTTGTTTTACAATTTTCAATGAAACTGATTAAATAAAACTATTTTTTTTTTAATAATATTTAATATTCAAGGTATCTTTTGCCATTAACTGGCAATGTTGATATTGCTGTGCTTGATGCGGGAGGCACAGCTGTTCATGAATGGGCAGGATTGACGTTAGACACGGGGGTGATTACGGAAGAAATAGTACTTGCCGATGAACCGGGTCTTGGAGAGTGGACTATACAGGTGAAATATTCAAAATAAAATACCTAATTTGGAACAGTGAAAATGTGCAATTAAACAAAAGACATTATGTCAACAAACAATCAAACTGTTATGAACATTAAAATAGTCGAACCTACTTGTGAAAAAATCATACACGTAAATTCTTTTTTTTCTTTGAATTGAAAATTACAATAACTAGATAATACATTGATTTCTCACTCCATGAACTGAATATAAAGAATTTTGATTATTGTTGAACAGGATACACCTTCAATACTTTCACTTACACACTTACACACTTACACTTACATTACACTTACACTTACTCACATCATTGGACACGTTATACTTTCAGTTTTACTGATGTAGCAAAACTATATTTTTATAATAAAAACTTTATGAACTAACTTCGGAAATGATTGTTAGCCTCTAAGATATGTATCAAACGCCCACTAACCGATAACCTTATTAGATTAGCTTGAAAAGTTTTTGCATAATTTCGTAGTTACCTACATGATATTGTGTAACGAATAGGTGGAGGTGCGTGGGCAGAGGTACTCACGGAATGTTCTGGTAGCTGATTACGTACAGCCTAAGTTCCAAATGGAGATGACTATGCCTAAGGAGGTACTATTCAGCGAAGGTCGTTTTATTGTTAATGTTACTGCCAGGTAAGTAAAAAGAAAAATTTAATTTCAATTCAATAAATTAATGAATTTCTTAAGTAACGGATACGACGGATATTATCACTTATCTCTTGAACCTATCAATTTTTATTATTATTCCAACGAAGTACAATGTGCTCCCTACTGAGGTTTTCTCAGAGGACTACAGGGTTGACAATATTCATGTAATGCTTCTGGTGTTGCAAGCTACTATAAACGCTAACCTTCAGAGGGACCGCGTGCTTGTTTGGCACCTTGAGGATATAAAACAAAACTGTCTGTTAGATTTCTTTAAATGATAGAAATGATTATACATTTTGGTTCTAAAATTTTGACAGGCATTTCAATGGATTACCAGTGCGTGGTGAATTGACCTTTTCCGCATATGCTGTATTTTTTTCTGGTCTACTACAACCCGTGATTGGTTCACCAGCCAGAAAGGTTGTCAATATCGACGGGCAAGTTCAAGTAACGTACGATCTCAAAACTGATTTAGACTTGGCGGAAGACGCAGCAAGACCGCTTGTTGTCGAAGCTGTATTAGAAGAGAAAGACACGCTAATAAGACAAAATGTTTCAAGTAAAATATTGTTACTAAGAACACCGTACAGGCTAAAAGTGACCGCACCGAATTATTTCAAACCAACGTTACCTTTTATTGTCCAGGTCAGTTTTTTCTTGATCCTATTTGCATTTTACTTCTTGAAGTAAGATATGGCATTGAATTAGATTTTGTTCAGTTGAAATATATGTGATAAACTTTTAATATATTTTACTTGGATTGCCTATGAACCAAATATATGAATATCAAGAAGTTACGTGATAATCCTATAGTATAGCTATACCCCAAATGAAGCTGACAAAATTGTGATTTTACTCAGTGAAAAGTAGAGAGACTCGCTTTATGTAACACTGCCATAGAAATAGAACTTACTATGATGTAACTGAATATAAAAACCCTATTATAATTGACACAACTCATTTTTATTATTTCTTATCTTTCATTTTACTATAAAGGGAATATAAATATCAGAAAAACATATTGTTATCCATTAATATTTTTAACTATTTACTTACTTACTAACAGATCGAGGTTATAGAACCGTCAGGACAAACCTTGTTAGTTAATGATGAAGTTACAGTTGAACGACTATGGGATGACGGAGCTCCAGTCAACGTAACTACCTTGAGTCTAAACAAAGGCCGTGCAATGTATACTTTAGTACCCGACGCAGCACACGTTAACTCTACGCTCAATTTAGTGGTAAGGTTTAAGGGACACTAATATTTTCACATCCGTCCTTTTTATCAATTTCTAATAATTTGACTCTGTAGAATGTAAATTATCAATTTGGTCTTTAATTGGTTCATTTCAGTATAGAAATGACCTTTAATAAAAATAGAACAAATTTTTCATAACATTGATAATTTTATTGACGATACATTTTAGGTAAAATACAAAGATGTGTCAGAACGAGTTGTAAACGTGCAGAGAAATGAATACTCAGATGGACATTTCTTGGCTCTAGAAATGTTAACTGGCTGGTCATCGTATTTATCAAAGTCCGACGAAATACGAGCACGAATCACTGCAACAGAGCCCATGGATTTAGTGCACTACGTTGTGATTGGACGTGGTGATATCTTACTCGCCAAGACTGTAGAAGTTAGTAGATATATTAAGTTTAGTAAACAGATAGGTTTCTATTGTTTTTTTTTTCAACTTTCCTAAAGCACTGCAGAAAATGCAAAGTAAATGTTGCAATTTGTAATCAGAAAGTTTAATAAATACGTTACATGTATTAAACCAACACACATTGTATAACTTCAATAATTACATACTACATAAATAATAGGTTACATATAAGAAACAATATTACTAAGATTCTGGAAAAAGCAAAAAAAAACCTTTTTATAGATTAGTGGTCCACGTTTTGACTAGCAAACTATTATCAGAATATTCGCTGAAGCGGATTAGCTTTTGTCCATATAAACAAAATAAATAAAAACCAGTTTAACTACTATCGTAAAATATTCACCACGTAATGCAACGGTTGTGAAATTACTAATAGCTGCAAAACAGAATTTTATTAATGTCGTTACTCATAAACTTTAGTGCAAAATTTTATTTAAAGTAATTATTTGGTATAGATTTATTTAACTTTAAATATTACAGACGCTAATTTATCTGCACGTACTTCACCATAAATCTTCTATTACAAAACCAAATTATAAAACGGAGCTAAAAATCTCATCTGTGGAATAGTATTTTAATTTATAACGTTGCATTAACGATTGATTTTAATTATCAAACTTTTCAGCTGAGTCCCCCTCGTCGCAGTGTCGACATCTCGATACCGAAGACTTCACGTATGTCCCCTGGCTGCGTACTTCTAGCTTGGTATCCGAGACTGGACGCCACCAGTAATAACATACTATCTGCCGCAGTATATGCACCTCAAAGTGAATTGCTGCCGCGCAAGGTACTCAATGTTATTGTTTCTTCAACGTCACCTTGAAAGTAGAATATATTCCTGATACAGATATCGATCATATTTTTTTATATCACGATAAAATAACGGTACTGTTCCTGATGGTAAGAGCACAGTACGTACAATCCAAAAACAACTATGACCACCAAGAGATCGGCAAACCATCGACGGTAGCAGCTGTTATGCTGTCATGCCTGCTGATCCCGAAATGCGACAGCGCGACGACACGTCTAAACATGCCTCTATAACGGGTATTAACACCTGGTGTATGAGAATCGCGATCCAGTTATAGTCACAATGTCCATTTGAATCCAATTGTCACAACCACAAAACTTAGAAATAATATTTCTGGTCACCGATATTTGCTTCGCGTAAATTACGACCTGTATGACACCTTATCATGGTTTCTTTTTGCAAACTTTTTTACCTTTCTCTTAAATATATGTAAACCATGTATCTCTAACTATGTTAATATATTAAATTCCTACAGGTATCCATATCTCCAATCACAGCGACTGGAGTTAACCCCAAGCCGAGTAGTTTGTTGGAATTAAGGGTGACAGGCGAACCCGGATCACATGTGGCTTTACTCGGTCAAGATGTGAATGCTATCCATGCCGGATTATCTGAGGAGGACGGTCTTGGTAATGGACTTGATATAGACACGGTAAGTAATCGAATATTATGATTTCTAATAATCTGCACCTGATTCTCGGTAAGTACATATATTATTTTATCTATATGAGCCAAATTTTTCAGTTTTCGACTATTGCTATATACAAATGAA
Organism: Saturnia japonica; assembly: GCA_033032175.1. Classification (NCBI taxonomy): domain Eukaryota; kingdom Metazoa; phylum Arthropoda; class Insecta; order Lepidoptera; family Saturniidae; genus Saturnia; species Saturnia japonica. Next base: position 13,072,401 of record CM065305.1, read on the forward strand.
CGATTTTATACCTATGCAATAAAATTAATAGTAGGTATATAATACTGAAATAAATTTATACGCAGTCACTCTTTTAGTAGGTACCCATAAGTATTCTTAATGAGTAAAATATAACAGCATTCATGGTTATAAAACAATTTTTAAAATTTGAGGCGTCATGGGAGGTCTGTTTGATTAAAACGAAAAAAATATATCATAAAATAAAACATCATATCAATCATATTTATGAAATATTTTACAAATGAAATAACTACACAAATAAAATTGAGTGATGTGACGTCGCGCCGCGCTGCCACGTTAATCCATCAGAGCTATTATAATCCGTGGGCGCGATTAGATGTTTCACACCTAAAAGAAATTTTGTTTATTTCAGATCGAACGAGAAGTCGAAAGTTTCAGCGGATTGGACCACTCGATATTTAAAAATGATGATTTTCTTCCTAACATGGGCATTGACCTAGATGGGTATACTTCTTCTGATGTATTTACGGTAAAAACTGTTTTTAATATGTATACTAAATAACAATATAAAAAGAATATCAAACTATAAGTTTTTTTTTATTCACTTACTACAAAAACTTTCTTTACAGAACGCGGGAGTTGTAATTTTAACAGATGGTGTTATTATTCAAAACAAAGCAAATGGTGAGTCATTATAAAATGAGCGGAGGGGGTTGGCCAAATCACACCCAATCTCACGTGGGGGAGAGGGTGGTCTCGGTAAATATAATGTAATTTTTCCGCGCAAGAAACTAAAATTCAGAGAAAACTGGTTTAAATTAAGAAGAATATACCTTTCCCCACTAAAATATGGCTAAATCCTAATCCTCTATACCTACAATAACATTTATCGTGGTTATATGCGAACACTACAAAGTAGGACAGTAGCCCTCCGATTGTGTTACCGCCACCGGCCAGCAGATGATTTTACTGGAAATCATATGGACATGTTGGTTCCTGACTTTTGAGACCACTCATGAGTGCCCGCCGACTGAATTAAAATAAATATTCCTTTACGAGTTTTAGTAATTCCTATTTCAGTATTTTATTGTTCGATTTGCTCACTGCAATTTTAGATTAGGTTCTGCCTTAAATGCTAGTCCAAAATTTTTAGTTAAATCCAATGCAATCAAGCACATGTCAACGTATTTACACTAAAATACGAATTTTGAAAAAACTCACGTGAAATTAGGGGGCGGGAGAAGTCGTGCCAAATCTCACCAAGTTTGATACTTTGAATAAATAAGCAGGAACAAAATTCTTTAATGTCATAAACAGGTTCCTTACCACACCATAATCTCTCTAATTAAACTGAAACATAATACCTTCAGTATGTAAGCAATACAATATGTACTTGTACATAGAGTTATCTATATAATTACATTTTTAAAACCAATCTACCATAGATTTTATTTACAAATTCAGCTCAGCTTCCAAGTATTCACACGAATAGGTACAACCTTTTAGATATAGAGGTTTAAAGGTATAGAGATACTTAACACTTTCTTGCGCAACCATGAAAAGACTACCAAGCGCTCAACAAATCAGATTAAAAATATTAGTAATTATTGAGCTTAACGTGTATAAATTGCAGAGGAATCACCGACTGAAGCTCCTATTGAGACTGGAACGAGACCTCCGTTAGCTGGTCCGTATGCGTTCAGCCGCTTACCACCACCTCCGTCTCCACGGTACTACCTAACCGTCGCATCGCAACCGACATGGACCGTCGCTAACATTACCATAGGGTATGTTGATTCACTAGTACAGCTATCAATGGTCAAAATTAAATATGTATTTACATAGTAAATTATTTTATATAATATAAATAAATAAACAACTACATGTGTTCTTCTTAGAATTAAAGTGAAAACTGTTAGATGAACAATAATCGAACAAATTAAATTACTCGAAATGCATAATCGCCATCAAACATGAAAATACCTAATATAGAGAGGATATTGAATTGTAGGAAAGGTTGTTATAAAACGAGGGTAGAAAACTAATAATAAATTTAATACCATCACTCAAATCTGCTAATACAACGTTTAAATATTGTTGTTCATTTTATTTATAACAGAAATGAAGGCAAAGGTTCCAAAGAACGATGGACGTTAACAAACCCCGGCGACTTTGTTGTCGGTGCATTTGCTGCCCACCCTACACTAGGATTAGATGTTGCTACAAAGAAACAGTTCACCACCTCTATACCCCTACACATAACAGCCGAACTTCCAGCAACACTACAGAAAGGTGAAACTTTAGCTGCTGTGATGATATTGAAAACAACTCTAGCCGTTGACACTGAAGTTGAAGTAACATTCCACAACAGCGATCAATATTTCGAATTCGAACCACTGGAAAACGAACTTGAATCAGCTAAAAGTAAGTATTTATTTAATAATTAATAAATAATAAAACCTACGGTTTCTAACTACTGTGACTACTATTAGTAAATAATGGAGTAGGTAATTAATGTATTTAAAATTAACAGAGATCGAGCTATTCCGCCGAGTTCGCGTAACAATTCCAGCACGCGGGTCAGTGAGTACTGCATTCCTCGTGACTGCGGTACGTACGGGCGAAGCGCCTGTCATCGTGGAGGCTAGTGGTAATGGCCTCTCTGACTCCCTATTCAAATCGATTGAAGTTAAAGTAAGTAAATACTTTGCTAACCACGGATTTTATAGTTGATAGCAAAAACAGCTTTACTAGCTTTAGTAATACTATGTTTTAGTATGCTTTATGTATTTTTATGCTTTAGTATTATTACGATAGTGTTGATTGATTGATTGATAGAAGCAATTAGTTTATATAAGGTGGTCAGTATTTGAATGTTGCTTTTATGAATATCACCTATTGCACTTGACGTTCACCATATTATATTTTCCAGGATGGTTATGAGGAAGAATTATGGTCATGGGGACTGCTGGAAGCTCGACGTGGACCAGCACGAGCTAACGTCACATTGGATGTGGCCCGAGGTTTGCGTGCAGGAGGAATTTGGTTACAGGCAACAGGCGACTTACTTTCATCGGCTGCACGGGCGGTACGTTCGTTTCCTTCGCTGGCACCAGCTGGTGATCCGCCACACGCGTTGCGACCTTTCGCGATATCATGCGTGCTACTCGACTATCTGCAGGTTAGTAGTTACCTGCGACATTGAAAAGATTAAAAGTAGTTTTAATATATTACAAAATGTTTACACTCGGAGCACTCCAACTAAAATATTTCCAGTGCTACCGTAATCAAATGCATAAGAGAAAAAATACAAACAAGTAGCTCCCGGAAATCAAACTTTGTTCGTTTACTAATTTTACTCCTGTCAGAGATCAAGCTCGATAAAGTTAATAAATAAGGGACGTTCTGTACCAGTTATATCAATGAATATATAATATAAAATGTAACAATTTTCAGCTGATAGGAATACAGTAAAAAGATAAACGCTTTTTAAAGAAACCATTCGGATGCCGCGTAGTACCTGCAGATAATTTCTATTACCAATTCAGATCTTTAAAATAACTGTTTCATATCTGATTATTACGTAAGGATAAGGTGTTTTCTGTAAATAAAAAATAACCCTTTTAACCTCTTTAATTATTGCCATTATTGTAGTTTTCATTTTTCAATGCATAGGCTACGGGGCAAGAAGCAGTCGCTATAGCTAGAGAATCCCGTTCGTTGGCAGCAATCGGATATCAGCGATTGACGGCGTACCGACAATCTGACGGATCTTTTGCCTCGGATACCGATAGCGAATCCAAGGGTGATATTTGGTTAGTATAATTAATACTGACGATTAATTAAACATTATCAAAAAACGCTATTTTTAAATGAAGCAATTTCACCTGTAAAAGTGGTTACTAAGAAGCATTTGCGAACATGAACATAGCTCCTAACATGAATCCAAGAAACTTAATGTTTATTCTTCCATTTATCTTTACGTTATGATTTGATACTGCTCTTAAGAAACTTTCGTAATTCAGAAATAGTAATTCCGAACCTCATGCCAGAGTACATTATAGCTGATCGTATAAAAACTCAATCAAGACCTGGATCCATTTTTAATAGACTTTTTATTCTATCTATCTACGTGCAATCGTGGTATAATTTATAGTAGTTCTCAATTACTGCTGAAGCATATTTTTATATTTAGATATGCGAAAAAAGCCCCGGGGATAAAATGTAAAATAAGATTGAATGGAAACATTGTCCAACTTAAAACTTTGAATTGATAAATATACCTAACAGAACTGTAATCTGATTCAGGTCTAATTTATAAGAAGACTAAAATTTTAAACAGTGTAAAAATAATTGACACCGAGTCAACCTCTGGTGCCCTGTGATATTTTTAATCACATCCAAATGTAACAGAGAATAAATATGTTCTATCGATATTTGATTGTTCGAGTTGATACGCAGGATGACGGCTGTAGCTCTGCGATGGGTGGCACGTTGTGCTCGACACGTGCAAGTGTCTCCTACGGTTAGTTTGAGCGCGGCACAGTGGCTGGTCGCGGCGCAGAACGCTGATGGCAGTTGGCAAGCGCCGCCTACAGCCGCGCGCAATGATCCGAGAGCACAAGCTCCGTTGGCACTCACCGCACATGCTCTACTCGCTCTACTACAGACTAAGGTACCTACCTTCCTTAAATGTTCAATGAAAGTATTGGAAGTATCCAAACTCCTCTTCTCTGGTACTAAAAACTTCGTAGCCAACAGCGAATATTAGTTCCTCAAAAAGTGGATCTAAATATATTACTGCCTAAACATTTTATTTTATTGTATCATGAAGTCATGATTTACGGTATTGGAAAAACATAAATTTTCGAAATAATTAAATTGAAATGTACTTAGTACTACAAACTTCAAAGGCCCCAAAGTATAGTGTTGGTAAAATCACACATACAAACACAATATCACATAATACCACCCACCCCAATTAATTACTGATCCCGGAACACGATAAACCTAAGCATGACACTATGGCTTGTGTTGCACTTCGTCTAAGCTGTTAACGATTCAGTCGGATACAATTATCTTAAGCTTCTTGGTTCGATTCCCAGGTAGAGCAGTGCTATTGGATTTTTCTATGAATTTCTCAATAGCAGCTCTGAGTTTGGCTTTATGCCCGATTAATGGTAATAGGCTCGCCCCCTATTATATAAGACCTAAAAAAACATTCACGGCGAACTGTAGGTGTACATTAGTACACCTCTGCTTAACTCTTCGGCGATACAGGCGTGATGGTATGTATATATGTATGTACCATTCTTCAAAACTTTGAATATTAAATAGTTCAAAATAAGAAAAAATAAATGCCTCTGATAATGAATAGTTATGAATTTATGTAGTAGGTAATCCAAGTTACCCTATCTAATATTACAGGGTAGCGACATTATATATAAAAATAACATCAACAAAGCCACAGACTATATAGCTAAAGGACTGTCTTCAAACCTGGACGCTTACACGCTGGCAATGGCAGGCGGCGCGCTATCTGCCGCGAGGCACACCCAAACGACACTTGCGTTGCAGCTGATGGACAAGTACACCAACACTACTGGTAAAATACCCTTGGAAATATTTTTGTCTATCATAATGTCTGTAAATGTTATAATTTATTCGGCAAAACTGTCCACTGCGCAGTCGCCATGCAACGCACGCACCCGTACCGTGGCGTTGTTGTTCTCACTTTCCGTACTTGCCTACAACTTGCCACATTGCTTGTTTTCCTGATTACTGCGCCGCTCTTGAGGGTCGTATTATGAAATAAAAATGTAATAGCGTAAACAGGCTACACAAAGCATAAACTTTAGCAGAGATTAGCACGTTCAAACACATAAAAAACAATCTTTAGAACTTTACTATACTAATGTATAGATTACCTATGTATTTGCAATCATGCAATGACGAAGATTTCTGAATTATTTAGATGGTGCATTATATTGGTCGCGGCCACTGTTGGGGTCAGAGCGGCGTAACCCGTGGCTGAAGGGCAACAGTTTCGATGCTACGACAGCCGCGTGGGGCCTGCGGTCCATGCTCGCCGCACGACTTGTAGACGAAGCAGTACCTGTAGTTAGATACCTGCTTCAAGGATACCAACCTTTCGATCCCGATCCTGACGTCGTATGTTTTCTTATTATTTTTTATAGTAGGTACTCCTACAACAAAGCCCAAGTAGTTTCATCTAGGCGATTTATTTGCTGATCAATAGAAAAATTTATGAGACAGTAAAATTGTTTTGTGAAAGATGGAATTAGTGATTCTTTATAATGTACATAATAATATAAAGAATATCTGTAGTTATTATAATGTTGTAATTTCCTATGTTGAAATGTTTGTTTTACACGGTTATAGGTAGGTATATTGATCTGTTAAACTGCGTGAATAATAAATAAATTGGATACCATTTCACCGGAAAGCAGCTATCAACTCACGATTCAGTTCCGTTCTAAAGGATGTAGTTGGCGACATACATTTCGTACTTTGCATTTGAATACAACCCTCGCGGTAGCGTTCTACACATGAGACTACTCTCGGATAGGGCCGTTGTTATTGTTATTACCAGGTGACAGTGGTCGGTTAAGAACAGCTGAACTGTATTTCTGTTCGCACCTTATATTACACAAAAAATGTGAATAATAATCCACTAAGCGAGTCACCTCATTGCATACCTACTAGCGGCCTTACTTTTTGTAGTATGTTTGCAGTAAAAAAGATTTTCAAACCATCATCAGATTAATCAACTAAGTACAAATTAATAGTTCCTAACCTTAATGCAATCACTTATCGCTTTGTCACTCTACGTCTTCTAGAATATAAATAAATGTTATAACTTGTATGATAATGCATTTTCACAAAATAGTTTAAAATTAATAATAGGACACTTGTTGGTGATTATGTAATATTGTTGTAAAATAAATGTGTAAGAAATAGGTATTCTTATATAATATTACAAAGATTTTCATTCCCTGTGGCTTTTTCGAATCGAAGTCTAGGAGTTAAGTCTTCTATATGAAAATTATTCATTAAATAATTATTATTACAAATTTATAAAGTTTATATAAAATTCGTTTGTAATGATATACTTAATCTAATATATTCTTCGACATAATATACCTAACCCTAAATTCAGTAAGTATTTGAATTATTTAATATAATATCCCAAATTCTATCTTACTTCATTGTAAAATATCTAGCTGTACCTCACGGTTTCACCCGTGTTAATTTTATCCGATATACACATTGTTCTTCCTGCAAGTATAAAATATTTTAATTTTTCAATATATCTTAAACTATGTGTCCAAATAGAAAACCTACTCTAAACAGCAAAATTTAACTTCATAAAATTGTCTTTATGATGAAGTAACTTTTTTTTGTAAGGATTAATATGCATGTCTAAAAATAATGCTTATAATCGCTTTTTAATTTTCAACAAATCTTTTTCACAACATACCTTATTGTGGCTTATGTATTCTTATACATAATAGGCATAACAGGCATGTGTTATCTCTGATTTTTTTGTTACATATACTAAGGAATAATATTATTGTAGAACATTGTATTTCCGTATCATTAACGATTACGCGCAGCGCACGCTGTTAAAGCAGTTCGGGAGGGCCACGACTTCAGACTTACGTATCAAAAATCAATATTTAAAGCTATCTGAGAGTTGTAGCCTAATCTTAAGCCTATTATCTATTCTTCGAGAGTCTGGGTATCATATACAAAAAGAATTTTTCGAATCCGACCGGTAGTTTCAGAGATTAGCGTGTTTAAACAAACAAAAAACTTTTCCGCTTTATTATTTACTCTTTATTAGTTGCAAGACCATTAAAAAAACCTATTTTTTTAACTTTTCAGGTGGACGCTTTAGCACAATTTGCTGACACAATAAAGACTTCAACTAAACTGAGAATATCTGTGAACGTCACTGGATCTGAAGATACGAGGCAATTCCAGATTGGAGAGAATAATGTCTTTATCATACAAGCCCAATCTGTAAGTAAGCAAATACAGACATTTTTTTCAGAAGAGATCATAGCTTGAAGTTTCTACAAGATTAAACATCAAACGCCTTATAAAAACAAAAAATAAATAGAATCTTCTACAATTATTGAAAATTATATTTAGTTTTCCTTCACTTAAATCCGCATCTGAAACAACAGTATTCTAATAAAATATACCTGTAAATTTATGGTAGTTGATCAGCAGACAGGTTGATAGAAGTGGATCGGAGTGAAGTCGGAATAAATCAACAATTGAAAAATATTTTATTTATTAATAATTTTTTATCTGTCTTCGATAGTTTTCAAATTCATCGTTAGCCTTAGTCAAGCCTGAGTGAAGAGGATTTTAATTTTTAAATGACCGTAACTGATGATAAAACATTCACGTTATAGATTCGAAACAGCCGGTCAGTAACCGCAATTACGGAAGGACGAGGTATAGCGCTAGTGGGACTGTCAACAAAGGCGAGCACAAACGTGACAGCGCCCTGGCCGCGGTACACGCTCGACCCAAGAGTCGACCAAGTCTCCACTAAATACCGCCTGCAGCTGTCTATTTGCTTTGGGTAAATTCGATGTTTTTTTTTTCATTTTCACTGCTCTGAATATCCCTCTTTTGATTATCTTACATGTACATACAAAATTTTATTACACCACTTGATAGTTATCGATCAAAGAACCCGTTACGTAGAGTTAGAACAATGATGAATCCTACACGGGGAAAGGTATGGCGTCGCCTTTTTGAAGTAGTTCCGCCGCATCACATAATTTCCATTTTCTAAAGCTACGGCCCTTGTTTTACTTTAAATCGACAACTTTCCTCAAGGTGTAGGTATCTATTGCGTACATAAAACGTTAGTGTGCAATATTTATAGTTAATATATATAATGGTATTATAGTTAAAAATTAAAGAAAACTTAATACATTGTCGGCCTATACACGTCAAAAAAGCAAATGAAAATATAGAAATTGTATATGGTTGGAAAAGACTACTCAATAACAATTCAGTGATGCTGGGAACTTAAAAAAATTAAAGCGTCCGAACAGAGACATCTGCATGTACCTAAAATACACAATCCGTGTCCCCGACGCGACGCGGACCCCGATTTTTATACGGTAATTTTATAGCCATTTGCTTTAATATATTATAATAAAATTTCAGGTTTGTTGCGCAGGGCAATGAAACAGAGAGCGGACTGACTTTGCTAACAGTTCAACTACCATCCGGGTATCGAGCTGACATAAACACGCTTACTGAGCTCACCGTACGTATTACAAACATTTCAGTGGGTTTTAGTAATTACATCGACGCTCAAATCAAATTAATAAATAAGATTATGATACCATCCTCGTTAAACGAAATTAAAATAATTCCTAAATATCATCTTAGTCTTAATTGAAATTACTCTGATACCTACTGTTCAAGAAGGTTCGCGAAATATGTGCTGGGCCCTTATTTTTAATATATCGCGAATGAATCCCTCTCGAACCTATTGCTGCGATACAGAGTAAACAAAAGAGACTCACCTCGTCCGGAGCGGGCGGTGACCTTGAGCTTGCCCCGTCGCGTCGACCTGGACTGCAGATTGTGAAGTATTTGTGTTTGTGTAGAGTTAACTGTGTGTAAGTGTGTGTGTAGTATCTAATCTCATAGGACACTATTACGTAAGCAATCAGTTCAGCAAAAACTCTCTGGTACACCAACTCAAGTTATACAATGCAAAACCTTAACACCACCGTAAATTACATATGAGATATCCGAAATGACGTAGCGTATACAGGCAAAAAACGCGAGCTCACTGCCAAAGCACGAGCAGACGCGAGTTCACGGCCAGAGCACGAAGTAGACTGCCCACGTGCAAGCAGAGCCGTCGGACGAAGCCAGGGGGGCGTAGCGCCTGCGCAGAACGATTGCCCCCGCGCATACAATTCGCCAAGCACAGCGATCGTGGCATCGTACTTTGCGGCTAATGAACTTATACATACATACAAATATAACATACCTACAAATAATACATAGCAGGGACGTTACGAATGAGATTTCGGATCTGGATTTGGATATCCTAATGAGTATTTAGTTGGTTTCAGTTATGGATAAGGATATTAATGATTTCAGAAGTCCGATAGTTTCGAATAATTTCAGTTAGGTATGTTAGATTTTTCAAAAAACTGCAAAATTTTCAAGAAGGAAAGTTAGTACCGATTACCTATTTAAACTTTAGTAGGTGAACAATATTAACTTTATTTTATATAATATATACTAAAAGCCATTTTTAGTAATCGACTCCGTCTCTATCTGAAACTATTCGAAACATTTGTATCAAATAGGTTACGGTTTTACGAAGTTCCAGAATACCCTTGATATTATATTGTACGTATTCACAGTCGGTCTGGCACGTAGAGAGTGCGCGCGTGCAGCGTGGCGGGTCACGAGTGTACGCGTGGGTACGCGCCGGCCGCGCCGAACGGTGCGCTACACTGGCCGCGCCGCGCGCAATGCCCGTCGCTCGACAACGCCCCGGGTGGGCGACTCTTGAAGATCTCTACGACTCAAGTTCGTATCTTGCTTGTATTTTCTTAGATTTACAAAATACATGCAATCTTTCAAATTTTCTTAATGATTCAGTCCAGCTGGGTAGGTAGATACCTAAATTTTGTATATTTTTTTACTCTGTAGGTTTACCGTTATGGTCCTAATAACATCTTATGTTAAGTGACGATGTGACCTAAAATGGTGACACGTTAACCCTTTTTGGTGAACTGACTCCCGAGCACTGATTTTCAACTTGAAGGTAGATAGGGTAGTTAACCAGACGGGATTTAGAAAATGGCCTACCACCATACTATGGTTTGATTACGATGTTTCCTTCACAGAAAGATCAGACTCATTGTAGGGATTCGAAATTACGTCAATCAACGCGGTGTTCGTCGAGTACACTCTACCAATGAGCCATCATTGCTTCAAATTTTAATTTGTTCTCTACCTTATCGTTTTTATTTTACCAAAAAGTAAGTATATATCTGTAATATTCGGGAACTATTTTCCAAGCCCGGTGGAGCTGTAAAAGCCGCCTGAGGCTTCAGGGTTCTTATGATTTACAGTATAGTCAGATCGAAAAAAAAAAATTATAATATTTTGTTTTGTTACGCAGGTCGTCGAGCGCGCGCCTTCTACCAAGCGATAAGTAGTTCAGCTTGCGATGTATGTCGTGCGTGGGAATCTTGTGCCCGTGCTTGTGGTTCCACCGCCTCGCATAGAGCTCCTGACGTTATAAACAACGACGGCAGCTCTACTATAGGAACTAAATCCTCTCCAGACCACGCTCACCCTATGGCAACGCCACTCACATTCACTACTCTCTTAATCCTTGCTTACGCGGCCATAGTTGGATTATAATTTTTAGCCCTTGCCAACGCTAAGCAATCGCTTGTAATAAAAAAATTAATGGGACAAAAAAAACATTTGCCGCCTCACAACAAACTAAAAAAAATATTCTTGCAGGCAGGCTTAATACTAAAATAAGAAAATTAGTTGATAAACAAAACGTAACAATAACAAAAAGTTTATATCGACTATAATTTTCATTTGTTTTTGAAAATGTTAATAACTATGTACTTAGGTAATTTCGAACTACCAGAATACCAGAAGATATGTAGTTAAAAATGTATGTTTTTTTTATAATAATAATAATCTGTAAATATAACAATATAAATATTTACGCTGCAAATGAGTACAATTGTTATTATTAAATACCTACTAGTCAAGGCAATAGTACCTACCAATAATAAATAAAAAAATTGTATTCATTCGTTTGTTCATAAACCTGCACATTATAATTCCAGTGTAAACCTCTCTCAGATAAATAGGTTTTATTAACCATTTTGTCTAAGGCCTACAAAGTGCTACTGTGATTATACATATACTTAGTATTTTTACTATATTCTCATAGTTCTTATTAAAATTTATTTGTAGTTTTTAGTTTATAAACAATAACAGTATTTCACATTCACATAATATAAGTATATATTGAAATTTGAATGTTAAGTTCGCCTTTGGGATTCGTAAATGAATAATATAACATAATATTATTAAATAAATGTATTATTAATGACACAAAATAAAATGTATTCTCCGTATAGTGTTATATTTCCATTTTCCTTATCATCCAGTGGAAGAAACCCAGGATTGAAAACGACATTGTTAATGGTACTGCAGAGGCTTTAATCCACGCCCAGATGCTGGAAATTAAAATAAAGTATGAAAAGTACTAGAGGTGTTAAGAAACTATGTACCTAACTGTAACGGAAACTAATGGATATTCAAAATTTTAAAAAATCCGATAACTTAACCGTATTCCTTACTACAATTATTTGAAATTATCCTTACTGAAATTATCCGAAACTATCGGATATCTGAAATAATTTAATATCCATATCCGAAACCGATTAAATACTCTTAGACATCCAAATCGAGACACAAATATCATATCCGTATGTATAAGTAACAAGTGGTTACAATATGTAAGTACTTAATAACAAAAAACAATGTCATTCATAATTTAAAGGTCTGTTAAGAATTTGGACTCGTATGTTAAAAGTAGATATAAAAGTGATAGCTTTTTTTTTTAACTCACGTCAAGAACTATCAATAGTATCAGTCACCGCCAGTCTTGAACTAGCTTTACTTTATCAGGTGAGGTACCTACAGAACTACAGATAGTAGGATAACCTACCAAGTTTTTTTTAAATCGAAGTTTTTCTTTTATAAATGAAGTATACTATTATTCTTTTTGTATGAAACGAATGAGGTTTTAATCACTTACTCGTAAGGATCATCAGAGATGTAGTATGGTTGTGGAGTTGGAACGATTCCACAGTCATAGATAAACACACGCCGTAAAGGTCGATCTTCTATGTCGGTCGGCGTGTGTTCCACAAGGTGAACAACATTCTGACCTTCCACTACCTAGATAAATAATTGTACAAAAAATATACATTACAACGTTGACTTATAAAAATGCAATCCTAAAAAAAATTAGGCATGAGCAACTAATTTAAATTACCTTTCCAATGACAGTATGAAGCTGATCTAGCCATGGAGTCCCTGTGGTTGTTATTAAAAACTGACATCCATTTGTGTTCCTACCTAAAAATTAGAAACGTATGCAATGTTATACTGTTATAAAAATGAACAAATCATTTAAAGAATAGAATCATTTGTTTTCTATTAGTAATTATTAAATTAGAAAATATAATCTAGTATTTGCAGAATCAATATTTAGCTGTCTTTTTGTTGTACGGTAAAGTAACGGGTACTGTCTGTGATGGCAAGCACAATACAATCCAAAAACAATAGACCGGGCGATAAATTGTTAATCCATGGGCGATTGTCGTTGGTCTACATAAATACCTCATGTCATTACATTTGAAAGACCAGATGACGATATCAGTAAGTAATAAACAATAGGTAATTAATTTCAGTAATCGTTATATAAGAGAACACACTGTTTCACCTTTATTGGCCATTGATACAAAACCAGCTGTACTGTGTTGTGTTTCTAAGTTCTCATCTTCAAATGTTTCTCCGTATATACTGATAGAACCTGTGCCATCATCTGATATTACATCTCCTCCTGTAAATTAACAGAATAATTGCTGATAGAAACTTTAATGAATAGAAATAGGACATTATTTACTTAATAAACACACACATCTTACCTTGTATCATGAATCTTTTGATTATTCGATTAAATTTTGTGCCTCTATATGATCTTCCATTGATTCCATTTGATGCAAGAACTTTAAAATTTTCAACAGCCCTTGGTGCTAGATCTCCGAACAAACCCACAACGATCTTTCCTAAAGGTTTATCTTCACTGTGAATATCAAAATATACTATATCGGTGACTCGAAACTGCCTTGCCTGGAATATAAGGTTATCATTAGATACAATATAAGCTTTCATAACTATGTTATTAGTGTCACAATATTTATTAACCTAGGTCTGGAAAGGACATTCACTGAAACAAGATAATTTTAATAATTAAGTATAGGTGTACCTACTCAATGCATTTTTTTTTTGTATTACAAATGTTTTATTATATCAATAAATAAAATAAACTGCTTTTAAATTATTAAAAGTAACTCACATTTACAAAACCTTGATAATTTGTTATAATTACTAGGAAATATATTAAAAACTTGTCACCCATAACTAGAAATATTTGATTTGCTGCATAAGCCATACACTTCAAATGACAAAGATAAGTGAACTAATTAGATTTATAAAAACTTCCTACTCATGAAACCTTTGATGTGCAAAATACTTACTAATCAATATAAACCGTTTACATGTAGGTATCTAAATGAACTGTAATATTCAATAGGTCAGTGTAAATGAATTCATAGAACTAAAATATAAAAATTGCTGAAATACACTGTTATTTCACAAATAATACAAAAAAATAATTATATAGGGGTACCTTACTAATAACGTAATTACAAAACAAAAACTGCTCCTGTCTGTGGATACTACTCTATTTATACTCGCACAGGCAACTGGCTGCAAAGTGGTAATTTTTTTATTTTATTTGGAGTAAACCAATTACTGGTTCCATGAAAAACGAAGCCTGGACCCGATATAAAACCTTATAGCGAGGTTGCGGGAATCGCTTTCACATTCCTTCGCATCCCCCCTAAGTGTAGCCACGGCATGGAGGTGTAACATTGAGGTGCCTTCCAACCGAACCCTCAACCTTCCTTGTTACTTTTAATAAGGTTCTTTTTCCTAACTTATTACAGAGTTTTCTTCCTCCTAGTTCTTAAAATGTCTTAAGAGAAATTATTAAAAAACATAATATAATCCTTTCCAGTTGAGATAAAATTTCTAAATGTACCCATATTTCATTTCTCATAACAATTGAAATTTATACGATTATCCGATAAAGAAACCACTTATTCATAAAATGTTAAATGTATATAATAATGTGTGTTATGTGTATAATAATTAGACTAGCTTGAAAAATGTTCACTACCCCTGAAACGTCACTTTAACAATGACATTTATTTGCTTACATTTTTTATTTTGAATTGCATTTCCTACTATAGGTATAATTATAAAACTTTGTGTATCCTATGGTTTCACCAGCATTTAATTCATTCAAATCTCCACCTACCAATGCACCTGTGTAGCCTATCATTATACTCACTTCCTGTACTTGCCTACAGCTTTCCAGATTGCTTGACATCCATAGTTACTACTCTGCTCCTTAGAGTCATGATGTGAAGTTACATAGCCTAAAACCTACCTCCATTTTCAATTATGACTGGTAGTTTCAGAGATTAGTGCATTCACATATAAACAAATAATAAAACAATCTCTAGAGCTTTGTTAGTTTGTGGCAGCAACATAATATATTGATTTTCAGGAAATCCTACATGAGAAAGGCCAACATAGCTGCATGGGAAAAGTACTCTATTCATTAAAACAAAAATACAGATCTGTACAAATATGCAAGTACTTAATGTTTAGAAATGAAATACTGACTTAGAAGATTAAATGTACAATTTAATATAATATATTATATTAAATTCAAGCCTCTTCAGCCTTCCAGCCTCCCGAACAAGCCGGTTTCCGAAAAGGCTTTAGCACCTTAGACCACATCTATACGCTGTGGCAGATTATACAGAAGACTGAGGAGTATAAACTGCCTTTATGCTTAGCGTTCGTGGACTACGAAAAAGCCTTTGATTCGGTCGAAACCTGGGCAGTGTTGCAGTCTCTCCAGCGGTGCCGTATTGACTATCGATATATCGAAGTGTTGAAGTGCTTGTACAACAACGCCACCATGTCGGTCCGAGTACAGGAGCAGTGCACGAAGGCAATTCCTTTGAGAAGAGGCGCTAGACAGGGAGACGTAATATCTCCGAAACTGTTTACCGCCGCTCTAGAGGACGCCTTCAAGCTCCTGGAATGGCAAGGACTCGGCATCAATGTCAATGGCGAGTACATCACTCACCTTCGATTTGCTGACGACATCGTAGTCATGGCAGAAACGCTGGAAGATCTTGGCACAATGCTCGATGGCCTCGACAAAGTTTCTCAACAGGTGGGCCTTAAAATGAACATGGACAAGATGAAAATTATGTCGAATGTCCATGTGGTGCCCACCCCAGTATCAGTTGGGAACTCTTGTCTAGAAGTTGTTGAAGAATATGTCTACCTGGGACAAACAGTCCAGTTAGGTAGGTCCAACTTTGAAAAAGAGGTCAGTCGACGAATCCAACTCGGCTGGGCAGCGTTCGGGAAACTGCGCGACGTCTTCTCGTCCAAAATACCTCAGTGCCTCAAGACGAAAGTCTTTGACCAGTGTGTGTTGCCAGTGATGACATACGGCACAGAGACGTGGTCGCTCACTGTGGGCCTCATAAGAAAGCTCAAGGTCGCTCAGCGAGCTATGGAGAGGGCTATGCTTGGTGTTTCTCTACGAGATCGAATCAGAAATGAGGAGATCCGTAGACAAACTAAGGTAACCGACATAGCCAAAAGGATTAGCAAGTTGAAGTGGCAGTGGGCGCGGAGAACTGACGGCCGTTGTGGCAGAAAGGTTCTCGAGTGGAGACCACGCACCGGAAAGCGCAGCGTAGGACGGCCCCCCACTAGATGGAAAGACGACATAATAAAGGTCGCTGGGAGCCGTTGGGTGCAGGCCGCACAAGATCAGTCGCTCTGGAGATCTATGGGGGAGGCCTATGTTCAGCAGTGGACGTCCTGTGGCTGAAATGATGATGATGATGAATATAATATATTATATATTTTAAATATAAATGTCTAAAATGTAAAATGTCTAACAGTTATGGAAATTTATATCTCAACTTGAATCTGCAAGCAGATTACAGGCACACAATATTTATCTGTTGAGAGTGGAGTGGAGTGAAGAATAGATATTTAGATAAAATATATAGAGAAAGTAATATAAAATCTATAGAAAATATATATATGTATATTATATTGATACTGGTTACTCACCCAAATCAGAGTTCATATATCAATTGATCTTCATGTCAAAACATTAATTAAAATTCTAAAATGTTACTCATCATGCTACTTCAAACAATTATATTGCAATTATTTTTATCATTCATAAGATTTATTACAATCTAATTAAGTTAATGTTTTTATTTTCCAAATCCACATTAGGTTGAATTGACAGAATTATGTTTACTATGGCATTTTATGTGCAATTTAAGCTTATCGCTTCTACTGAACTCTCTACTGCAATTCAAAGTTTCTTTGAATGGGCATTGAAACATTTTCACTTGATGCAGTTTCATATGTCTCTGAAGTAAATCCTGCCTTTTGAATGTTACTTGACAAACTGTACACTGAAACTCCCTTTTACCATGTTTTAACATGTGTGATGTTAAATATTTTTTCATATGAAAACTACTGTTACAAATATTACATTGAAACGGTTTCAACTTGCTATGTACTTGTAAATGCAACCGCAATCTTTTATCACTGGCAAATGTTTTATTACAATGAATACAGATCTTCTTATGATTTTCTGTGAGCAAATGTAGAGTTAATTTTCCAGGTTTTTTAAATACAGCATCACAAAGTGAACATTTGTACTGCTTAGATTCAGTCTTTTGAGTATTCAAATTGCTGTGATTTTGTTGGTGCATAGCAATACTCTCCAATGAATTAAATCTACTGCTGCACATGTGACATTCATAGATTGGTGGATTATGAACAGTTGATATATGTTCAAGTAAATTGTCTATACTTTCATGAAAACTGGTACATTCATACTGCATACATTTATACTTTTTTAAATCTAAATGGTTTTTTAGATGCAATCTATACTGGTTATAGTTAGACACAGTTTTACTGCAATACAGACAGGTATAACTCAACAGCTCATCTTCTACAGATTTTGGTGTTGTTTCTGTAAGACCTTCGGGCCACACCTTGTGAGACGTGATATGTCTCTGCAAATGTGAATTTTGTCTAAAACATCTACCACATATAGGACACTGGTAGTACTTTTCAGTGTGTGTTTTCATATGCAATAATAAACCTTTGACTTTTTTAAATTTCTTTGTACACACTGTGCAACTGATATTATTTTCACATACATTATCTACCCGAGTCGTTGAAAAATCATTACAAGGCATGGTAGTTTTAATTACTGTGTTATCTACAATTACTGGTGAAGTTGTATTACTATCAAGTCCAGATTCTATTATTAGTTTACTACATTTCAGTCTTTTATGCTCTAGGAATACATTCAATGAATTGAAAACGTATTTGCATTGACCACATACAAAAATATCTTCATTTAATGAATCAAGTACTATTACATGCGCCATGTTAAAGGTCTTCAGTTTAACTGTTGATCGATTTAGCTGAATAAGAAATAATACCTGTGGTTAACAAGTTACAACACAAAGCACAATTTATTCTTATCAATTTATCATGATATCACTGTTTATCAATTAGATTTACTAGGCCTTCCACAGTTGCACAGACTAATTTAATAGAGTCTGACAAACGAAAGTAGACACTCGAATTATTTGCAGACTTTATAAATGGCAATGTTAGACAAAATGTCAAATTCAATTTGTCAAAACAAGATGGCGTGTTGTTGGTGATTTGTTGTGAACTTGTTGAGCATTTTTCTAACTCAAAACTGATAAAACTATTAAAAGTCGAGTGAGGGAGATGTTGTTTCGCATGATTTCTAAATTTGAAGAAAAACAACAGGTGAAACACGCTGAATTCAAACTGAAACAAGATTGATTACGTGTGGTGTAGAATTTCTTAGGTTAGTGTGACGCTTAAAAGTTAATACTTTGTTTGAAATCTTAATTATTATTTATATTTTTACAAAACTATTTCTCTATTTTGATCCACATTCTGTTTATATTACGGTAAATAGCTTCATAATGATGCGTTAGGGTTATCTAACATACCTTAATAAATGTTACATTGTAATTTTAACACAACTTGTTTTCTTTTACAGAAAATCTGGTGGCTGTAGCAGGGTTTGATGAGATAGTGAAAATAATTGAAAAACTGACTGATTTGGAGCAAAAAGACAGTGAAAGTTCAATCACTGGTAAGTTTTTTCTAAGTACATAAGTTTAATAAAGATATAATCTAAAATAAATGATTTGCTATTAAAAGTGCAGCACCTAATCATTCTGTTTCATCATTCTTTACAGAAGTGAGTGTTACAACATTAAAAAGAATAAAAAAGGAAGATACAGTAAATGAAGGTGTCTGGAATATCCCAGGGAAAAAACTGCCACTTAAGCTCACAGTGTCCGACCTAGATACTTTCGACACAGATGCTATTCGTAACAAAATTAACGAATTTTACATTGTTAGAAAACAAGTTCCTACGTTGAGAACTCTGTTAGTGGAATAAAGAGAAAGCATTGGATTTAAAAGATGCAGGGAAACTCTTCGCCACTAATTATTGTCCAATGCCTATAAATTTACGAAAAATAAGAATGAGCGTTCATTGTTAATTGAACGTTATGACATATCTGTCTGGAGACATCGGTTTTTAAGAACCATAGCTTTGAAACGTAGAGAAGTAAAGTCAATAATTTATTTAAACGAGACCTATGTTCATAAAAACTACAAGCCCAAGAAGTCTTGGCAAGGTCCATCTGAGGGGTATAGGTGCAATATAGCTTCTATCCACTTTCTGAAATTGTTCACAATACCACAAAAACCCATATATTTTACTAAACTTATACCACCTCCCATATTAAAATTGTATATCATGGCAAATTAATATTAAGTTTGATTCATGAAATGAAATTAGTTTTATAAACACTGTATTAATTTTAAAAAAAGTTGAAATCTGTATAGAGGCCCTTCTGCACCTAATCAGTGACTTGAGGCGGTTTTGCATCCGCTACTAGAGGATAGAAGCGGTTTTGCTCCGTTACTGGTCGTTTGGATGGTTTGATGCAGTCAGATTCATAAAAATTCAAATTTAATAATGATTCGAATTGAATTTAAATTTAACCATTAAAATAACAAGCAAGAGTGATTGTGATTGAAAGCTCATTTTTAAAGGCTAAATAACAGATTTTCACTAACAAGACAATTTTTAACAAAAAAGAAAACCAACTTCGTTTATTTTGAAGAGTTCCCTTGTGTATCTTCGAAGTTGAAGGTCCAATGCCAATAAAATTAAAATGGGACCATCCTTGAGATAGCCTCTATCCAAAAAAAAGAATTGGAAAAAATCGGTTCATAAACAAAGAAGTTATGGCTGAACATCCATAATATATGTATATATATTATATACATTCAAATCGTGTAACCTTCAGTCTTTTGTTGAAATCAATTAAAAAGAAAAAACCATTGACGAGAGTACAGCTAAATCTAGATATTTTTTCGGGTTCATTAATCTAAAGACATCAGATTTTATTGTGTTTAATGAATGGTAAATTTTTTTAACATAAATTAACTTAAATTACACAGATAATATTCCGACCTCTTCCAGGTATTCACAGCGTTCTTGACTTTCAGCTTCGCCGATATTCGTGTTTTCCAAAACATTTTTATAGAATTTCAGCTGATCAGAACCTAACTCTAATTTCCAATTTACGCCGAAATGTTTTGACAACAGTTTGTCAACATCAATAAGTTTCAAATCAGATATGCTCGTTTGAAATGGTGGTACATCTCTGATACCAAATTCTGAGGTTGAAGAAACACCGCGTTTAATTACACTCTTAGCAACTCCAGTGTCACTTTTATAATGAACTTCTCCTCTGAGAAGGAACCGCCCTGGCTTATTCTTCACTCTAGTCACGTAATATCTCTTGCAATCAGCAAATTTGAAGTGGTATGCACCTGGGGGCTTCACTGTTTCACTTGCATAGGTCTTCCAATCTTTCACTGTACAATCCTCGCCCAATTTGCTAACAATTCCGTAACGATTATAAATATCTCTATATTCGGATGGATCTATAATGGTTTCTTTATTTTTGATATCTTTTTCGATATGTCCAAAAATACGATCAGCTGGCATAAATGAATGTCCGGGAATAGGAAATAATGAGTTCAACGATCTTGACATTTCTTGGAGCACAGTTTGTTAGCCAGTAAGCTACCATAGCAATCATTGTAGTGTTTTTGTTTTGAGAGCCGCACCCGTCTGCCAACATTCGCACCTTCTTTTTATCAGTAAAATCAGTCTGTGAAAGTAAATTGAAAACGGCTGATGCAATCTCGTTTGAAGATTTAGAATGGACATTTTCAGTCCATGTATATATACGAACATTTTCCTTTGGGAATTTATTCGTACTAGTGCCGATTGTATTTGTGAAATTGTAAATGTACAGTTGTCTTGAATAATATGCAGCTTGGTCAGCAACTTTCGGCAAAACTTGATTTTTTTGGCAATCAAATGCTATGGCGAACGTGTTTTCATCATATTCCCTCAAAAAGTTATAGAAACATTTAGCTTTCAATTTGTGAATCCGCAATGAGGCCATCAACTGGACTTTTTCTTCATTTTGTGTTCTTTTTATTTTATCCGATAACTCTGTACATTTGGAGCAAATGTCTAGTCTTGGCGTTTTAAAACCAATGTTAAAATTTGTATTAAAAATGTTTCTAAAGAAATAATGATGAACTTTGAGATTTTCATCCTCTTGTTTATCTTGATACATTCTCCACATTTTACGAATGTTTAAATCGGACGATACATATTTTCTTTTTGATGTAGCTGATCTGCAATAGTGAGACTCAATACACTTAAACAACTGAATAAATTGCTTTACATTTTCTTTTTTTGCGGAATTCTTACTTGAAACCCTATCGCCGCCTCGATTTTCGTTTGGGATATTGCCGTATAATAAGAAGTTTTTGGATATATTACGAAGTCTATGAATACCAACACCAAGAATCTTTGAAAAGGTTCGCTGACAAACTCTTATTAATTTATATGGTTTAATGTATGTACGGACTTAAAATTTTGTATACATTTTTGACTCCGCCCGGTTTCCCACTTTACGTCTTCGACGTTTTGGTGTATGAACTTTCATGAATTTCAAAATAAAATGATCTTGGAAAGTTTTATTCGGCTTGGCATAAAATCATTGATGAAATTTTCTAATATCTTGAGGATTTAAAGTATTGCATTTTAATTTTTCAGATTTATTATGTATACAACTTGTAATATCATCTATATTTGGTGGTTTCTTTGCAGAATACCTGAAACAATTTATTTCAGTTAAGTTACCTACCAAATGTGAATAATGAACTTAAGTGAAAATTGTACATAAGTTAAAAAAGAATAACTTTTTGTTTATGGTAATTTACTAATTTGTTCTTGGGACTGGATCTGTTACACGTATTGCATAAGCACGACCAAACTAGAACCATGCGAAACTTACCTTTCACGCTTTTTTATGTTGCGCTTCCACTGATTTTCATTGCGAATCCTTTTCCGAGTCTTATTCCCTTGCACTGGGGCTATATAGATTTCCATTTTTGATCACTTTTAAAATTAAACACAGGAAAATAAAACCACACGGCACTGCAACACAACAGCCGGACGCCATTACACTCCTATACAAAATACTGTGCTGTGGTTGGTTGAGCAGTGATAGTAGCGCTTTTGTAATTTAAGTTTTAATAGAGGCGGTTTCGTACCTAATTTCATAATTCTCACGTAATTTTTTAAGGGATACAAGCGATTTTGCATGTATATTATTTAATGGAACTAAAGAGACGTAGAGGAGGGTTGCCACTATTAAAAATAATAATTTAGCTTGAAATGGGATAGAAGCGCTTTTGCATCTATACCCCTCATCTATAAGTGGTGCAATTGAAAATGTTTCGACAGAGAAAAAGTACATAATTGTACATGCTGGATCAGATAAAAGCGCTGTGCCAAACTCGTTGTTAGTCTTTAGCACTAAATCCAAAACGGCGGACAACCACCACGACATGAATGCTGTAAACTTTAATAAATGGCTAAGAGAAAAACTTATACCCAATTTAAATGAGCCGAGTGTAATAGTTATGGATAACGCCAGTTACCATTCAATAATTGTAAATAAAGCTGCTACATCACAAAATTACAAAAATGACATAAGAGAATGGCTTACTTTGAATGATATTCCGTTTGAAGAATATCACACAAAAGCAGAGCTCCTATGTTTTGTAAAACGAAACACACCAGAACCTGAAGCTATGAACTATGAAGCTGATGAACTTCTGAAGCAGAATGGGCATGAGGTTAATACGTAATACGACTCCCCCCCTACCACTGCGATCTAAACGCCATTGAGCTGGTATAGAGTTTGGCTAAACGTAAAGTGGCAAGTAAAAATATTGCCCTGACCGCAGTGGAGTTAGAGTGGGTTATAAAAGAATCGTTTGAAACTATAAATCCAGAGGAGTGGAAGAAAATGACTGATTATGTCATACATGGTGAAAATAAATATAAAGATAGGGACAGAATTGCAGAAAATAACTTAGAAAGTTTTATTATTAATGTAGGAAACAGTGATTCCAGTGACTCTAATGAATCTTTTCACATGGAAGTTTAAGATTCAGATTTTGATTATGAAAGTGAATAAACTAAAATTATTATAGAATATTGTTGTTTTTTTTTTAAATCAAATTGCTACATATTACCTAGTCTTATTTTTGATTCAGACGTAGTAAACTGATTTTACATCTCGAAACTTAAATCGCTAGCAATTTAAATATTGTTATTTTTAACTAAGCCTAACCTAAACCACCGCTGGGCAAAGGCCTCCCCGAATCCTTCTGGGAACTTGAATTTATAGCAATCGTAATTATTTAAAACTTAGTGGTAAGTTTCTTTTGATAAGAGGGTACTTAGGTAGGTTAGTAGCTGCTACTACCGCAGTATTGATTTATTTCGTAGACTTATTCCCAATTTTGGACCTGTCCACATGCAGTCAAGCAGTAGTGTACAAATAATACTATTTTTCAGCAGAAACAAATTATTTTACATTATAAAGTATCAAATTAGGTTATTCCAGGTATGTCATACTAATTTTGGGGTTGCTATACTGATATTTTTTAAATTTACTGCGCTTTTTCGGTCTACTTTCATTTGCCTGACTTTACTATGAAGGTACGAAGAATTGTTATAATTTTGTACGAAGTACGAATTAGTGCTGGGTCGTTTCTGTTTTTCCGTTAAACGAAACGAAACGCTTTTTTAAACTCAAGGAACCGATAAAAAAAAACACTTTTTTTAAGTTCGAGAACAAACTGTACTGAAAAAACGAACATTTGACGTTTAAACCAAAACCCAGTTTTTATTCGTTTTTCTTTTACAACCAAATTTGTATTGTATAGTTTTGATAATAAGGTCCATTGTAGCTTATTCGTTACTTCAAATTTAAAGTAGTTTTTTGTAACGCTTTACTGTTCATTTAATTAAAGTAGATAGAACAATGACTCTAAATCTGTTCTATCAAAAACAGTCTTGTTCGTTTTTAAACTAGTTGTTGTTAAATAAAGAAACAGTTCTTTCGTTTTTCATAGAAGAACTGGTTATTAAAAGCATTTCCAAACGACACACACAGTACTAGTACGAACTACGAAGTAGTGTATTATATTATCTATGGTACGAAGGCTTGAAAACATTGACGCTGAAAATAGTACAAACTACAAACTGCTACAAACCCTCTGGTTATTGGTCTATGCTACAAACTCTCTGGTAGTACAAACATTGCCATTTTCTCGAATTGAATTTAAAGTTGACGTTGACAAGTCTTTTTGCGGTGCCAAAACAAAAAGAAGAGGACTTACAGATTTGCAGTTTGAATTTGGCACTTAGCAGTGTTTACACTCTTCGCAGATTTGCTTAAATAGCTTCGTTTGGTTTTTGTATGACTAAACTTTCTGAATTTACATGACTTGATAAATTATTATTTTCCATTACAAGTATGACTGTCAATAATACCATAGCACATCAAAGATTAATTCTCAGTGGTGACCGAGAAAGGTAATTCTATATTGTAGTAAATAAATTAATAATAATTCTGTATATTATTTATTTCATGAATTTTCTGCTAGATCTATGTGTTTCACAGGTTTAAAGAGCTACTGAGAAGACGTTTAATTGAATGTGGCTGGAGAGACCAAGTGAGAATGCTCTGTAGAGATATTGTAAAAGAAAATGAAAGCACCAATGTAACATTTGATACATTGGTCACAAAAGTGACTCCACGAGCAAGATCTCTGGTTCCGGATTCAGTCAAGAAAGAATTGTTACAAAAAATTAAAACCCATCTTCTTACTCAAAAAGATTAATAGAAGTGTGTGCTTTATAACTTCTTTCTTGGCCTCTCAACATCGTATCAGCAGTACATCACTTGTAATTCTCCTTAGAAGAGTACATACATGACATACATGATATAATATAATTGTGCAGCAGAAAAATGTTTACTAGGCATGAATGAAAAAAATATATGTACCTACTTAAAAACATAAAACATCTATAATACTACTATTTTATGAAGGAGGTCTGCAAAGTCTATAGGAGGAAGTATCCAGAACTATAAATTTGATTCCAAAATTCTTTCACTAGTAGATAGCTACATTATCTCTGAATCATGTATGGTTTTTATTATTAATAAATGTTGCCTATATTAATCAATCTTGTTAGAACTTTTAGATAGGATCTGTACATGCATTTTTTTGTAAATTTCCTGTTAAACATCCTAATTGAATGACACTGATCACTGATATGCCATTAAAAAAACAAAATGTCCATCTGTTCTTATGTAATTTTGTATACAGGAATTATAAATCATATCATATGAGTAAAAAAATAAAATTACAGGATGAAAATATTTTTTTGAGTAATAAATGTCTGTGGAGCTGCTTGCTCACTGCTAATATTAAAATAATTTTGTAAATGAAGTTTCTGGTGGTTGCTATTAAATAAACTTATAGTTTTTTGCTTACAATAAATATAATAATAGTTTATTGTTTATAATCATTTACTCCATGCAAAATTTTGAACTTGTGGTTTATAACTTTAAAGGCTGCTAAAAGTTATGCATGCTAAAATTATTTTGGATAATTCTATTTTATTCAGTTTACTAATTGCAGATGTTGCAGTAGGTAGTTTTTGTTTGAGTAGGTACACAGGTAGTCAGCCACAGCTAAGTATATAATGTACCTAAACAACTAAGTTTTGCTTTTATACTGAAATAATTAATGATCCCTAATTTGATTTGATATGTTGATAATACCGATTTTAAAATCTTCTGTATTGTGACTATGATCTTTAATCATAGATAATTATTGAGTGCTCATATACTTTAAATATAATATTTATAATTTAAAATAAAGTCTTAAGAGTTATGCTGGCTAGTGTTTTTTTTTTCGAACTGATTATAATGTTAGCCTTAAGGGTCCTGAAGCCATTGGAGGGCTTCACCGGGCGCGTTAGGCACAGCCGCGAAAGCGTGGCAACAAGCTCAAGGGTGCCAAGTGGCCGAACTTCGGCTAGGGCTGTTGACGTACATGGAAATAAGTCACAATGTGACTAATTACTAATCCGTATGTTGGTTTCGGTGAGTAGTTATGATTAAGTAGGTGTCCAAAGTTTAAGAGTGGTAGAACCTGTTCAAAGTTTTAAAAGCACAACCCCTACACCTATTTCTCCCGTAAAGTAGCATTGCTTGCGCTGTTAGCAATACACTGGTATGCGAGGCATCCCAACTCAGTTCTGAAGTGAAGTAACCCATTGATGATTGACCAAAGGAAATTTCGGCCTTTTTAAGGTTGTTTATAATTAGTTACATGGTTTTAGTGATTATTGAATAAAAATTTATACCTTCTGAAACGAATAGTTAATAAAACCCACTGTACAAACAACAGTATATTTAAACATTTATATTCTTAGAACAAACAAATATATTGCTTACACATAATACTGTGTTTATGATTTTCCTTCCTGAATGTCATGGACATTATGCCATGTAATATTTATCCAATGGAGATCCTATAGATTTTTTTTAAGTTCATTAATTGTCATAGTCAATAATATAAATGATAATGGAAGATTTCCATAAAATATACTTCTTCTCTTACTTTAATTTTTACTACAACTTTAGTTGAGAAATATAAAAATTAATATTTGTAAATATTGAGATAAAACTGAATGTTCGTTATATATAATTAATTATCTACCATATAAACAATTTCAAGTGTTAACATACTTAAACACTAAAAATGGACTTTATGCATAATACATATTATAAAATGTTAAGCAATTAATTTTTTTACGAATATTTTGAGCAAGTAAAGTTATGTTTGGCTACCAAGGTTTAAATTCATTCTTTCCAAAATATATGAACTGAATCGCATAACAATAATTTTCTTGTATAATTAGAGCTTACTTGCACAGAATAGTTGACGAATACTAAAATTATAATAGTTATAAGGTGGAGTTATGTAAATAAAATCATAAACTAACACTTAGGTTTATTTTCAACTGAAAGTGAAGTAATAGCCATCCGATAAATTTTTTGTTGTGTTTATTTTTGTCAAATATTTTGTTTGTATTTTATTACAAACTATTTAAATAAGTACGACCCGCGAGTTAACTTGTGACCCGAGCGAAATGTGTGTTTTGTGTTATTTTTACGTGATTGCATTCATTTGTTGGTTTTATGTAAACATGGAAAACACTATCGATTATGCTGTTTTTAAAAGTACCTATACCTAAATACAATTTTCTATCTTATTTAGCATCTACTTCAACCACACATTTACAGCACAAGGTACTTTTTTTGCAGTCGGTACGGTGCGCTTACGTCATTCGATAGAAATCTTAAGTTAACTCTTGCGGGTTACAAGTATTACAAATTATTATAAAAGAGTGTAATGAAGAAAATATATATGAATTATATAATACTTCAACATTTGTTATTTTCAGTAAAATAAAATTTTAACCAGCTATTACTTTTCCTTCATAAGACATATTTGTATTCTTTTTAACCCTTTTGTTTTGTTACAAAAATACTAAAATAATTGAAACTACATATTTCAATAAGTTAAAATAAAAATAATTTAAAATTCATATTTTTTACATTTACAGTAGCGTTTCAAATTGCACACTGTAAAAATAAAACACTGCACAAATAAAAACATAATATATAAATGCAATTTGAATGTAAAGCAAAAAAAGGTTAAATGAGCAATATAATTTTCTTAATACAATATCCTTAAAGCTTTTCAACACCTGATCTACAAGTTGATACAATATTTACAAAAATAATTAATATGATTGGAATGTGATTTGGACTCTTTCTTATATAATTATTATACTTTTGATAAAATATATTTCATATAATATTGCATAAGTTTAAGAAACAGAAAAATATTCAGTACTTTTTTACACTTATTACATAATCATCTACTTAATTACCATAATTATACATCTACATACCCATTGAGTAATTGATCAATTCATTTACACAATATACATATAACTACGGAATCCAATGAGCAATACAAAGTATTGTAATTTTAAAAGAATAATGTTAATATGATTTATTGCCATTTAAAATTGTGTAAGTATATATTTTTGACACTATTATAATTTACAATAATAATAGTTTTATATTACTACAATACCATGACGAACTATACCATCAATGTCGCATTTCTAACAATAAATTCTATATTCATTTATTGCGATAGAAAATAGTACTTATAAAACAAAATTTACATATATAGATTTCTACATATTTTTTAATACTTATTATATTTTAAGCTGCAGTTTTATTTTTTGGCAAGATATTTATGTACACAACATATTTACAATGAACTTGTGGTATGGGATTTTCTTACTAAAATCATGGCATTTAGTAATAGGAGAAAAAACATAATTAGTTACGTTATATTATAAATATTATTCCAAGGCTAAAAATATTGTGTTCATTTTTTTGTAATTACAATCATAAATTCGGTAATCACATTTTGAGAGATTCATTAATTCGTAGGAACATATAATTTTAGTTATAAATATATCAAATTGTTAATTTCACATCTAATATACAAATCTATTAATAAATATAAAACAGTTTAAAAAAACTTACGTATGAAGATATTTAATAGTAATATTTTATTTTAATAACAAAGCGCATTTCAATATACACAATAAAATTCGAAATAAACAACATAACCGATTAGCAGTTAGCACAAAAAATGTTATAACTTGGGTTTTATTTTCAGGATAGTTTCAAAATGGATGAGTGTCTCTACCATAACATATGTTACCTAAAATATACATATTACAAATCGACACATTTTATTAATTCAAATGAGCCATCGGGACGAAAATATATTCATTTTAAAAATTCAACACGTCACATCTATCTTTAAGACTACAAAGCGCAATGCTTGAGCGTCGATTAAAATTACATATCTCAAAACTTTAAATAACAACAGCCTGTAAATGCGCCAGGACCACACGACATTTAAGCCTCATTTAGATTATCGGTGAATAATTAGCTTATTCGCCGAATAATACGACCACGTAGAAATACTCGTTTATTTATTCGTCTATATTCAGTTGATCTTTCAAATATGGAGGACTTTAGCTTATGTCCATATCTAGTTCCTCCAATCTATAGCACAAAATAAACCGATAGAACGACCGCATACGACAAAGTTCAAGAGTCAAGTGAACAATGTCGAATATGTCAACACAGCGAACGAATACATACCAATAATCCTTTGATTCGCGCCAAAAAAACCGACACCGCGCGAAAAACAGACGAGTATTCGTGGCAAGTGCCGAATACACCCGAATAAGTTTTTTACATACTCGTATTCGTGCCTATTCGTTTGTACTAGGCGAGTATCTAAATGAGGCTTAAGAGATGTACGCGCTTGTAAATGTGGGATTCTGTACGTAAAGTTGGTATTTAAAATTCCACACTTGCATTATGAGGCAGGCGCACAAGGGGCAGAGGCTCGCTAGGTGTGTGCTGCCAGGCGCGCCAGTGGGGCCGCGCGACGAGTTCTAGGTCGCAGGGCCGGGGCGCGGGTCACCAGTACCAGAGACGAAGCTAGAGCTAGCCGGACGGGCGCACGAGACCCACCTGGCAACCTGCACGACAAGGTTTCACACTATTCAACAATGTACACATGTTAACCTCTTTACATTTTATATGTTGCATATACATAGGTTGCTGGTCCATATCCGGATCGAAGGACCAATGTGAACCTCTTTATATTCATGGACTGTAATTATTTGCTCTAGTTTTTATTAAGACCTATATTGACTGTCTAATATATTTGTTTTCAATCTATCAACACAAGCTAAGACTTCTTATAACAACGCAAGATTCTGATAGACGTCACGCGATCTTATATTTTACTAAATGAACCTGCGAATTCGTCCGCGCGGAACTCCGTATGTGGCGATGGCGGCGAATAGAATACTCGCGTGGTACTGGAAACTGCTACTTTGTATTATTTGCGCGGAACACAAATTTTTTCTCCTTATGCCATCAGCTATCTGCGAGTGAAAGTCCCGTCAAAATTGGTCTAACCGTTTCGAAGGTTAGCCGGAACAAACAGACAGACCAAGAAAAATTTTAAACATTGTTTTATGTTGTTATGAATACCATATACTTTCATATGAATTTAGTAAAAAGCTGTTATTTTGACATTACAAACAGACACTTCAATTTTGTTAAGTACCTCAGTAACCATTTGGTAGCATATTGACACCAGACTGTATAGCAAATTGACGTTAAACTGTTGTAGTAAATGTATGACAATTACACTAAAAGTTGTACCAAAATTACGATCAAATTAAAAACAGTGATTGCCATCCAGTTTTATCACAAATGAATAAATTTGTAAAATGTAATGCCCCATCCACATGCTTGCCAAACCTCGGCAAACATTTACAAATTCAAACGTGTGGATAGATCGCTTGGTTTGGCTTACGAAGGTTTAGCTTGGCTTGCTACACCGATCCGGGCTAGGTCGATATTTGATGCTCAAATCAAAAGAGCTTGTGGCAAGCGCTTGCGTTGCGTCCACACGTTTGCTTGTAGTTAGTATCGCTTGCGCGAAATAAATAATAGACAAAACCTGCAAAGGTTTTTATTAATTTTATTGTTTAATGAACTTTCTGTAACCTAGTATTTTTTATTCTTTTAATTTTGCTTCTTTTTACAATAAAAATAGATTAAACCAAATGTTTTATCTGACACTAGGTCGACGTCCGTCATACTTGCTTAACCAAAAACACTAGCACACTCACAAACGTGTGGATGACTATTTTTGGCTTGCCTATTTTATCCAAGCGTTTATAGAGGTTTGAAGTTTGATGCAAGTGGCAAGCATATGGATGAGCCATTACATTTTTTTATCTTTACATATTATAAATATTTATCAAGCTTCTGACTATTTTTGGCATCACGAAATATACGAAAATACTCAATTCATAATTGGAATTTGCTCTTCAACTTTTACTGTGGATTTGGCATCCTTTTGAGACATCAGATTAATGTGCTTTTTTGCGTCCAATTGGTAGCAAGTTTTACAGTTTAAGTTTTTTCAGTCAAATGGTAAGAAATATTTACACAGTAAATTATGGATAATGGGGTACTTGCTGAATCTTACCTAACAACTACAGAAGTAACGGCGGCGCGGCCGTCACCTGTGGGCTCAATTGCGATGGGACGCAATTCAGGTCCACGCCTTCGTCTCCCTCCGCTCACTGGTATCATTCCGCCATTGAGCATCAAAGTTACCACGGCGAATGGCCGCTTTGCCATATGGAGCATCTAAGCAACAAAGGAAATAATATATTTGTGCACTTACTATATGCATGAAAATACCTAACTATAGCTTACAAATGTGGAGGGGTTCCTAAAATTCGCAAAGATAAACTAGTTTCTGTCCCTGACTATAACACCATAAAAAGTGAAGCTTTAAAAACCAGGGATGTAACGATACCGATACGATATATCGGGATCGCCGGTTATTTGTCAACTATAATAATATCTAACAATTTGAAAAGCGCGCGAAACAACGATATGAACTTATTGCCCTTTCGTCGCAGGTACGTGTTGCTAGCGGCGACGTTACCGTCTTTATTAAGCGTTTAATTATTACGCGCCCATTTATTATTAATATTGAAATGAAGTATCAAATATGTACTTATCATTAAAAAAGACTATCGCTAGTTTGGTGCATAATAAAGGCACATACAATCACCCAAAAACGCTACTCTCCGCGGCCTCCGCCAAGCGATTAAAAATGTTTACGAGTTTACATAATCCATTATTAAACTAAAATAAAATGTCGATATCGGTCTCGCCGATTTAATTCACTACAATATTTGGTATCGATATCGCATCCGTAACGGCAAAGTTATATATCGTTACATCCATACTTTAAACATTAATAAAAATAAAATCAATCATTTGAAAATTACAGTCTACAACAACTAATTATATAGGAAAATGACATGAATACAAAACACTGATATTCGACAAATTTTATCGTTATAGCTTAGAATGGGGAGGGGGGGGGGTGAGCTAAAGACCCCCTTATATACTTACAAAAAAAGTAGACGCGCCTTACCTCAACAACGTGTCTTCGGCGAGCGCGACGGACGTCGGCGGCTTGTTTAGCCTTCCATGCGACTACGCACGCTGCAAGGAACAGAAAGAAACAGGAGAAGAACACCGAAAAAAATACAAAGAGGTCAATGTGCAATTGGTCTTGCCGGAAGTAGACGACGCCGAAACTGGCGGCGCCGTCTTCCGTATGTCGCGCGCGCAGGATTATGAAGAACTTGGTGTGCGCCAAATCGTGCACGGTGTACGGCAGCGTGAGAACAAGCCGGTTGCGAATTAATCTGACACGCAGCATCACATTCTTTTTATCTACAGTTATATACGTCGCCAAGTCTTTCGTCGTATAGTCTATGAGTGTGTATTCAGCTTTTTCGTAAAACCAAGTCAAATGGTTATCATCCGGCACGTAATCTTCTAAGAGCAATGACTGACGGTGAGGTTCATTTTTAAAATGAATCGGATCCAATTCTACGCTATGCGCTCCAGTTGAAGAGTTTACAGTAACTACGAAGGAGCTATCATTCGGACTCAAGTACAAGTCAACAGCACCTTGGGTTACGTCTACAATTATTCTAATATCGACATTCATGTACCGAGGATTCACTGCAACAAAGACAGTCTGTCCAGGATAAAGAGGGCGCGGCTTTATTTTGCACTCGTCTGTAACAAAGTTTATATTTTAGCACTTTTCATTTGAGCAGCTTATCGCACGGTTATCTAACCTTACACTTACCTATCGATTTTCCATCAAAACAAAGTTTATTTTCTATATTGATAGTTTTGTAACATTGGTGGCCGTTCCTTGGATCGCCCATGTACAGATCCTTGCACTTAACGCATTGGTAACGCCAGCATTCTTGCGCCGAGTTCTTGCTGGAGCTAGTCGTCTGGCAGGATATGTCGCTCTCAGTATTATTTCCGCAGTTGCATTTCTCACCTGTAACTGGATCGCATGTGTCTCCGTGGCCATGACACTCGCATCTATCAATCAGATTGTTGAACAGAACAACAACAATTTAAATTTCAATATAAAACAAAAAAGTGATCCTGGAACAATGGAGCTCAGAGAAATAATTAATAAATTAAATATTATAGTTTGTTAATTTGTTTGAATGCACTAATTTCTCGAATTACCATTATGATTTGAAAACTTATTTTTGCATTTTAAAGTCTATTATTTATTGTGGTAGGTAGACTATACAACTTCATGCTATGGCTCTAAGGAACGTAACAATAGACATCAAGAAATCTGGCATACTATAGGTAAACATGGGAAGTTAGCACACCGCCAGAAGGGGCGCGGTGGAAAGTCATTCGAATAAATTTAATCTACTTCTTAAATGATACTCACGGCCTGCAGGCATCTCGGAAATCTTCAGAACCTCTGAAATAACCTTCGATACATCGTTCGCAACGAGGGCCATCTGTGTTATTCGCGCAACGTACACATCGTGCTTTAGCTAAAGTCGTCGCGTCACGGTAGTAGTCTTCAACTTCCGCGTCCGGCTCGTTGGTGCAAGTTGACGTGTGACCATTACAGTACATTGAGCACGGTATACACTGCATGTTATTTATCGGGTCACCCACGAAGTTCGGCTTACATTTCTCGCATTGATTTCCCTATACGACAAAAAATACTACAATAAATAATACTGCCAACTAGTTTATAATCGAGTTAAAGTCGTCACTCACTTATTCAACGTAATGAATAAATGGTTACATTGAATCAAAATAAATTACAATTAGATTAAACTATATTATATTAATTGATAGTTGTTCAATGATGACTTCACATCGTACAACCACATAATGCAGTATGATAGTACTATCGCAAATTCCCATGAACGTCCTCATTATTGAGTTGGGACTATTACGAAGTCTACCAGGTATAGACGCCACTGTCTTGCGCATATTGGCATAAAAATCATTAATGCGGGCATACGCAAACATACCAGACGCACTGCAGAATCACAGCAGTCTTAATAATGCTCTAAAGGCATTATTGTATTGGACACGCAAGGGATAATAGTTTTTTTTTAAATGAAGGGAACTCATATATTGCTCATGTAGAAACAGTGGCAATGTACTTTAATTAATAGATGTTAACCTCATCACTACAATGAGCATTTTCCTGATGAGCAAAACCCTATAAAAAATTTACCACACTGAATACTTACCATGGTATTATTGTGGCATTCTTTGCACTTGTCAAGTTTATCAGGACCCTCGCAGTCAGAGTGACCGTTGCATTGGCACTGGATAGTACAATTAGCACCGACGTAGCCGAACTCACAGCGGCATACATTAGGCTGCACGCAGATACCGCGCACGCATCCCTGAGTGCAGACCGCGGCGCACTCGCCTCCCGCGCCCCTCACTCGCTTGTGTCCTTTGCCACAGACACACTCGTAACCGGATGGCAAGTCTCGACAAACCTGTCAATGTAAATTAACATTGAGGCAGTCAACCTATGCATTCCTACAACTAAAGAGTAAGTATATTTTAATTTCGAATTTAAATTTTCACATAACCTAAAAACACATACATTTCGATTAAATCAGTTATAATTATTATAAAAAATTATGATACTGATAAACGTTATAAACCCATTTTGCATAACAAAATCTTAAACATGTTCTTCCATGCAATGATCTTTGAAAACTTTCATATTTTTGCTTATACATTACATTCTACGGTCCGAATGAATTCTATAGTACAGTAAACCAACAAAAAAATCAGTAAATCGAAAATTAATCAAACACAAACGCCTTTCAAATTTAAAATATTAGTAGTTTTTTTTCATCTATACAATTAATATACATAATTTAAGTGTCTGTTTGTAATGTCAAAATAACAGTTTTTTACTAAATTTATATGAATGTATATACAATACATATAACAAAAAGCCCATTTAAAAATTTTTTTGTCTATCTGTTTGTTTGTTCTGGGTAATTTCCGAAACTGTTGGATCGATTTTGACGGACTTTCACTGATAGATAGCTGATGCTATAGGGAGTAACTTAGGCTACTTTTATTTCAGAAAAAGAATAGAGTTCCGCACAAATAAAAAATCTGGTCATGGTGAATCAATTTGGGCGCTTAAATGGCTTATGCTGAGTAAACCATAAGAGATATAGCAAATTAATGTACTACATAATTATAGGCATTAAAAAGATCTACAAAAAAAAACCGGGAGAATATATATCTATTTTCTAAGGAACACCCACAATAAGCATATAGCCGGGAGCGGGGAGCAAGGTTCGCGCGGCCATTCTGTAGTCTACGTGAGCGAAGCCACGGCGCAGCTAGTTTTGAATAAAAATGTATGTTTTCGTAATCCTTACATTTTTACAGCTTTGAATTATATTGATTTGATTTGACATCAGGCACTCAATATAATATTTGCGAAAGCCGTGTATATCAGCGATATTGTTGTTATAGTTATTTTCGTTATTTAATTTACGCAACTTACACTCCTCTCCATTTTTTTTTCTTTCGTCGTGTTCTCGATAATATTTAAGTCAAAAAGTATCAGATAATCATTAAATCAACTTGCTATTTCAGTTATGCCACATCTCTAAAATAACTTAAATCTATCAAGCACCCTTTCCTAGGGAAGTTTTTGGCGGGATCTTGAAGTGACATACTGTGGTTTTTATTTTTAACGCATTTACTTAGGTTTTTGACCTACATTATATAATATCGGTGGCTTTTTGCGTGATATAGTTTGGTTTTTGTGTATAACTGAAGTGGTTTATAAATATAAACTGAAAGCATGCATTCTGGGATATCATAAAACACACAAGTAACTTGTAACAAGAGAGCCACCATCTTGTTAGGATACTGAAATCATCATAACACATACACTATAATTCACTTGATAATGGTAGTAATGGTCATCATTAAAAAGTACTAATTGGCAAGTTAGAAAGAAGAAGAAGAACCTTTCTTATGATGAACATAGTATAGTTAGGGAGAATAACTGTGATGTTTTACATTTTCCACTGACATACAGCTATCCTTTAAAGTCGGTTCTTGGAAATATGACCTTTTTGGTATGAGGTCACCATGTTAGTTGATCATATCATAGGTTTCCGAGTTTTTTTTAATAAACCAGTAACCACTGAGAGAACGGCAATCCATCAACGGTTGCCGCTGTCATACCGGCCTATAAGCCTCTCGGCAATGGTTGATCCCAAAACGCGACAATACAAAAAAATCACTGACAGGTGACTGGTGGTTACTTGATTACTAGATATACACCAGCTGATCCCATAACAGGACACACTTAAGTGTCACAATATGTATGGTGATAGAGTGTCCTACAAGTCAACTATTGTTTACAAACAAATTGAAACTTTGTTTTCTATACTGACAATTTTAGTTTCAGAGGTTTTATTTGTTTAACAACTGTTTTCAACTTACCTCAGATTCCGCTTTACATTGATGATGATTATTTTCACATTCGTTTTCGGGAGGACAGCGTGTGTAGTGCCAAGAGAACGTCTCGTTTGTGTTATTCATTTGATGCACATTATCATATACAGCAGCGCACGTAGTCCGAACGGAATAGTCTAGTGGCGTATCTATAGAACCTTCTGTGCACACACCTTCTCCGTTAGCGCCTACTATAGCACACCATCCACAATGGGAGTGGTATAGGCATTCAGAGCATTGGTCAAAAGTGCTACACGGAGCGGGACATTTATTCTTATCAGTTTTCGTCAAAACAAGTCCACAAACACCTCCAGCACAGTAAACCGGTTGATAAGCTGGTGATATACATTTGGCAAGATATGTGGCCCAATGACATTCAGAAGAGCCTCCCTCACTTCCGTCTGAACTTAGACACGATTCACAGTCTTCATGAAGATGACATCGGCTTGGACACTCTTTCTCTGTAGGGCGCAGACTAGTCCTACCAGGTTCTTCTGTCAAAATGCAAGTCCAGTTAAACAGTTCTTGTGAATCTTCTATTATACGTGTCAATTGACCTGAAAAAATGTATAAAATACTTATTAATACAAACAAAAGGCAAATAAAGCAAATCCTTCTTAGTTGTTTTACCTTCTCGTTTTGCTGACCTCGTCCATGTACATTGATTGGATGAACACTTTTCGCAATCAGAAGCCACACATCTAAGTTCAGGGCATTGATCCACATCACTTATGTATGTTGTACCAGCATTACATTTAATGCTCGTGCAAGATTCGTCAGTGGGAACACATTCTCCTGCAAAGCAAAAAAAATAAAAAATATAATACGGATAAACTGCACAAAAATTAGATTTCAGTTTTACAATGCTGACATACCCACAGCAGCAGCACAAGATTCGCACCATCTGCATGCTGCTTTCTCCTCCGGATATAAGGGCCAAGAGGCTAAGCATGACGTACACGTGGTAAAGTTCTCACAAGCACGTCTAGATACCAACTCCATATCACAAGCCGATCCAGAGTTTGTTGACACCCTATCGCTTCCTTCACATCCAGGCTTGTCAACTGAGTAACATTTTGTATAATTTCCAGTACTACAAAAACTGCATCCCATGTGACTTCGACATTCCATCTTACTCGAACTCCACAGAGAACAAAGATCTTCAGGTAATGATATGCGTGTCACTTGACAATGAGCACTACCAGTCCAACCGCCTATTA
Organism: Saturnia japonica; assembly: GCA_033032175.1. Taxonomy (NCBI): domain Eukaryota; kingdom Metazoa; phylum Arthropoda; class Insecta; order Lepidoptera; family Saturniidae; genus Saturnia; species Saturnia japonica. The sequence continues at coordinate 13,110,718 of CM065305.1, forward strand.
TATAAATGTATCCATCGTTCTCTGTTTCTATGTCTATTGCCATAGCATGGGCTATCGTGGGCGGTGGTGGATGACCAACTATGCTCACACCTGGAACAAAACATACTTGTGAAAATGCATAGATAAAAAATAACGAGAATTTGTCAATTTCATCACAAACACAAACCTTTTACAAGCCGGACCCATTGATTGCAACCGTACACATATGCTATCAAAGTATCAGATCTATGATCAGGTTCTGTTCTTCCTCCAAAAATGATCATATATTCATTTGTTGTCACAGCAGAATGTAAAAATGTTGCTTGGGGTAAATTATCATGATAACGATGCCAATTAGGGAAGGTAGGTAATTCACTCCATTTTTTTGTTGGGTAATGAAGAGAGAAAAGTTTATTTGATAATGTCGATCCGTTGTAAGAATAAAGTATACCACCATAAACATAAAGACTTTGTGATAGAGCATGATAAACGGTACTGTGTCCGATTATTCCCGCCGGTTTTGCACCTTCGCAATTCAATTTAATCCACTTTTCATTGTCAAGATCAAATTCCCACAAGTCAGACATAAATCCTTCTTCCAATGAGAATCCACCAATTAACACCAAACTTTCATAATCCTGGTATTTCTGTAAAGTTAACGTATGTCCCGCAAGTGAAGGCGGTTGTTCTTCTTTCCTTTTGATATTGCCCCATCTTTGATCTTTTAAACTGAACTGCCAAAAATCTCCTAGAGTTTTGTTGTATTTACTCTTTTCTTGTAAACTTAAACCACCGTAAATGTAAATATTTTGTTTGGAATGATAAATTTCGGCCGCGTGAAAATATCTACCTTCGGGCATCGTCGCGTCTGGTGTCGCTTCTACAGTTACTTGCATCCATGTATTGTTTTTTGTATCGAAAAAACGAATATCGTTAAGAGGGCCGTGAGAGAGTGAATATCCACCGAACATCCAAAGGCCTCGTCTATCTGCAACTAAGGTATGGCCGAATCTAGGCAAAGTTTTTCTAAGGTGGTCCAAACCATCAGAAAGGTATTCAGAGTTAAAAAGTTCTGTAAAAACGAGCTGTGTTTTGTCAAGTTTAATAGAACAATCGTCTCCTCCGAAACCTTCATTACAAAGGCAACGGCCGTAACTAATATCGCATATTCCTGCGTTATTTGACATACTGCAGTTGTTTCGACAAATTTCAATTTCGCAATTGGTCCCTCCGTAGCTTTCACGGCATAAACAGTGTTTTTTATTACAAACTCTCGGATATTCACAATGTCCGTCACAAGCAAGTAGTTTATAAATGCCTTCAAAACCTTGGTCTAGTTGGCCCTGTTTAAAATGAACCGTCAAGTTCCCGCTTCGAGCTTCAATGACACCAGATGACGCGCCGTTACAGAAAACACCCAGGAGTTGACTCTGCTGGTTATTACTCATGTCCGGCACACCACCGAGTCCGTCGTACACATAGACTGCATTTTCATCACATGGCACATTAAATGTAGAAGCGTTTATAGTAAACTGAATGATGGCATCTTTTATGTCTTCAGCAGATATAATCCATAAGCATTCCTTGGACGGACCTATGGTCTTGATATCTGGATCAGTCTTATACGAACCTATACCTTCAGTCTCGGAAGCTTTAAGCATTCCTCTTGGTTCACATTGATAGTAGCATTTGCCACCATGTCGGGGATCACCATAAAACTTCGACTTACATCGTTCGCAGTTTTGACCTTCAGTATTATCTTTACATATACATTCTCCGGTTGTGACATCACAGATACCACGCGATTCATCGCCATGATCATTACAGTCGCATCTTCTGCACCCCTGACCTGTCGTAGCATTTCCATGGCTTCCAGGTTTACAGGAATCGCAAAACTCACCCTCCGTCCAATCTTGGCATTCGTCGCACCGTCCCACACCACCCTTGCATGTCGAATGATTATGACAACCACAATTTATTGAGCAGTCAGCTCCTGTCCAGCCCAAATCACAATGACATTTATATCGCGGAGCGCCAAGACAATAGCCATGAATGCAATTGTTGTAACAGGTCTGCATGCAGCTTTTTTTACCATCACCAATATAACCCTGTTTACATTTGCACATATAAGAGCCATGTGTGTTCGTACAGTCAGCATGCTCGTGACAATCGTGTAGGCCGAGTCCACATTCGTCAACGTCTGGGCACTGCGCATAAGCCCACCCCGCATCTGTTGAGGTCACATTTAGCAACGAAGCACAATCTAAGTGTGATCGAGTAAAGTCACCCTCAGTACATGCACCATTTATCGGATTTTCAAACGAGTGGCACCATCCGCATCCCATGCTGCGTAAACACGTTGAACACTGTATGTGTCGTTGACATGATTTGCATTGGCCGGATTTTCTAGCTGTCTCGTCAGTAAGAACGGAAGCGCGGTCAAGCCATTCCCTACAGAGCCCAAACTGGTATTCACTCGTGTAAACGCTGAAGCTGAAGCACTGACGCGTTGCCTCACACCACACGCAGCGTCCGCGCTCATCTAAGCAATGTTCACAATCGAGACGTAATCGACAAGGTGCAGGACACTCGGAAGCATCGATAACTGCACCAGCAGCTCGACCTCGACGTGCACATCTCGCCTCATCCGCCCACCACTCGCAGTTGTTCCCGGACACGCATCGTTCACAGCTGATATAGTTCGAACAGTTGGGACACGCAGCTGGCTGTAAAGTCAAATATCTCCATTCTCCTTCATAAACACAAGCGCTCGTTTCGTCAGCATTCCGGACCTCACAACTATTCGTTAATTCGCACCAACCGCACGCGGCATCAGCGAGACAAAGAAGACAATTATCATAGTTGGAACATTGACCGTCTGAGTATGGCTCCAAAAACTCAAAAGTGAATGCCTGCAATAAGAAAATTATAAATCTTACAAAATATGTAATTCATATTATATTAATTGCCTTTGTGATAGGAATTTAATTTTGTGTGTTTACCTTGGCACTTTCTTGTGATTTATTATGAAGCAATTCCATTTTGGCAAGGTGGTGTGAAGGATAAAGACCAGTGTGAAGAGAATCGTTCGCGTGCATATCCACAGAAAGTCTACCTGGAAACAATGCTGGCCAATCTACGAGAGAACAGGCTGAAGGTTGTGCTGTTAAGTTTGCCACTGAATTGACTCCATCTTCTAGCCTTAGTGATATGTTAGAGTAATCCGCGCAAATGTATAAGGTTTCTCCGGTTCCATTCCAATATTGCGGTATGTGAAGCCAGCCTCTCAGTCTGGCTTCACTTGGACCACTGAATATGTGGTTACTTCCTCCTCCAGTTCCCCAGTCCACAGTTGTTGAATTGAATACAGATACAGCATCTGGGTAATTCCAATCGGCTGGCTGTTGATATCTAAGAAATGTAAGACCTGGACGTTTATCGAGAACTTTACACTCGTCAGGCATTGTCACCTCGATGCCGGTAGTACCCCACCAACCTGGATTTTCTGATGGGGTATCTTCTCCACAGACCCCATAACTATCTGGAATATTGTTTTTCTTAATTTTCTTAAATTATATATATATATATATTTACAAATAATATGATATTTATTTGATATTTACTTCGTTGTTCAATTAATAAATGACTATCATTGTTTGTTGAAATGTGTGAATAATAATATAATTATCTCCAATTTTATTAAAAACCATTAAAATTGCACTTAATATATGTACTAACCAACTTTTCAGATTATGTAAATAAATATAAAAAAAACGAATTTAATTAATGTTAAAGCAACGATGGCTCAGTTTGTAGCGTGTACGGACTCCGTATCAATAGACGTGAGTTCGAATTCCTGCAATGACCCTGAACTTTCAGTGAATGAATACATCCTGATAAACCACAGCACGGTCAAACACCATTAGGTGTGTTACGGCAACTGCACTTGAGATCCAGTCTTCAACAAGATTAGCGTGCTACCATCTTGGGCCACATCGTCACTTAAGATCAGCTATGATTGGCCACAACACTAAACGTAGAACGATTTAAAAAAAAAAGAACAAAATTACCATCTTTGTGGTGACACCTCGCATTCTGAACACACCAATTGCATTCTTGCAGACCTAATTTGTTGCTGACGGATGGCAATGGCGTGCGACTACTATTCAATTTATCCAACGGCGGACCATGTATTAAGCAGGAGTGACAATCCCCCAGGGCTGGGCAGATACCCCCACATCGTATAGATTGCAAATTTGTTGTACAATTCGAGCCTATTGTCCGACCGTAGCATTTCTACAAGTAAATAACATTCATCAATTCATTCAATCTATTTTAGCAATGAGTGCTAAAATGAATGATTACCTACCTCATCTACGGAACACCAACCGCATTCCGGATCGGCCAAACACTCTGGCTGTGTGTGGTGCCGTGAGCAAGCCGATTCAGGGTTTTTATTTGTTATACCTGCTTGCCAACTTGGTATGACGTATGCCAATATATCGCCTATGTACAAAATTTACGAGAATTAATTAAAAATACGTCAATCGTTTTATTAACAAATAGATCCAAATTTATATATACTGTATACTTACTACTATATATACAGTGGTGGTCGTATAATTAGAAACACTACCAACGGTCCTTGAGATTATGTAAGATACTTCACCGTAATCGTTTTATTTTGAAATTAAACAATAAATAGGACAACAATATGTTCAACGATTTAACATTTATTAGAAAAACAATATAAATCCCATTACACAAGTGCAGTTTCAATATTACATTACGGACATACATTTAAATCAGTTTTAAGTTATGAACAATAATGATCAACTAATTAGAAACAACAACAAAAAAGTATAAAAAACAATATCTTTTTAAGTATTAGTAATTAGTATTGTTATTTATGAAACAGCTACTATCCACAGCCTACCAATAGTTATAATTAATATTTAGTGGCGTATCCCTTATTTTCAATAAAGGCACTGCAACGACGTGGCATTGATTCAATCAATTTCATACATTTTTCTAGGGGGATTGAATTCCATGCTTTCAACAAATGCTTCATATAGTTCGTTTTGACTGGTGTTACGTTTGTTTGAGACTTTCTTTTTAACAATTTACCAGAGATTTTCTATCGGGTTTAAATCCGGACTATTTGATGGCCAGTCTAAAACGGATATATGCTGTTCGCTAAGGAAACATTTGACGCTATCGGCCGTGTGTTTAGGGTCATTGTCATGCTGAAAGATCCAGGTTACAGGCAAATGATCGTCGGAGTAGGGAACCATTGTGTGCTCTAAGATATTTTTGTATTGCCATTGATTCATTATACCTTCAACCTTCCGAACGGGTACAACTCCACATCCGGAAAACACCCCCAAACTTTAATTGTTACCGCCACCATGCTTGACTATACTCCTTGTGTATTTATAATTAACAGAATTGTTTACAGGACGTCTAAACACAGCGCTTTCCATCGGAATTTTTGTTTCATCTGAAAATAACACTTTTTTCCTTTCTCGTACCGTCCAATTAACATATTTTTTAGCGAATAATAATCGCTTCTCTCGGTGTTGCTAGGTAAGAAGCGGTGCCTTTCGAGAGATTCTTCCAAACAATTTAGCTTCCACTAGCCATGGGCGTTATCAGCCATTTCTGGCAACGGCTCTCTAGCCGACATTTGGTTTCAATACCGGTATTGATAACCGCTACCAAATATCGATACCAAAGTGAGTTTTCAACTATCTAATACGCGCATAGTTTTCGTTTCTAATCGATAATGTAAATATGCTACCTGCCGTATCGTTAAGGTCAGTCTAACTAAACCACTAAAGTACCTACTCGTATTACTCGATCTTCTTCTTGTTATGGCGCCGCAAAAGCACGTGCCAGTGTCAATGTTTTTGAACCTTCATAAAAATTTCCAATGTAAAAAATGGGGTTTTTAGTGTCAATGTTTTTAAGCCTTCGTAAAACTTTCCAGCGTCAATATTTTCAAACCTTCGTAGTAATATGTATTTTATACAAAGTGGCGTCTAACAAGATTGTGGCTGCCTTGTTAGAACGATCTAAGAAGTTTTTGTGAGATCTCAAAATGCATGCTTTCCGCTTTATATCTATAATCCACTTCCAATTCCACAATAACCAAAGTATATCACGCAAAATGCCACCAATATTACATAACATAGAGTCAAAACCCCTAAGTTAATGAATTAAAAATAAAATCCACAACATGTCACTTTAAGATCCCTCCAAAAAAATCCTACTCGATGCGGGATTTCCTTCATGCTTTTTTATGCTTAGGACTAGTACAATTTTTTACAATAGATAAAAATTATGGCGCATTTAAAAATCGCCATTGAAACAAATCTACCTAATGTAACAAAATATTTACAATTTTTACTTTTTTATTTTGCATATTCTGTTTCATCTCTCAAACAAAACCAACACAACACGCTGTGACGTCACCTAACAAAAACAAAAACAATTCTACGTGTCATGAATATCTCAAACTTCGTAAAGTAATCACGAAGTAATCTATCGCTACAAAGTTTAACAATATAAACTTTCATAGGTCAAACTATAATGAACGATTTTCGTCGAAATGCGCCAGCAACGAGAAATATCTGACCATTATAGTTTGATCTTCCAAACCTTATTACAGTTATGCCTTAGCATTATAGAAATTAAGTCGTCTTTGGTTTATATTAATATTAGTAAAATTTTACTGGTTATTGAACCGCTAGCCAATATTCGCTCCTTCTTTGTTTTGCACGTAAGGAATCGCTTAGAAAGTGAGAGAAGGCATAATTAATTTGGTTATTATGGATATTATTTTTCCTTTGGTTACCAACATAGCGAAACGAGAATCGCTAAAAAACCAGCTATTGTGATAATGTAAGTTGGTTGACAGCGTCGCGTCATTTTCAGTTTTTAGTACCTAGATATCTGATAGCCGTTGTTAGCTATATCAACACCGATACGGTACGTTAGAGGCATGTCAACCGTTTTCAGTTACGTTTGGCTATAGTGGACACATGCTTGGCTTCCACTAATCTTCAGCGTATCAGTCTTGACGAGATGTTTCTCGGGTCATCAGGCGAAAAAACTTCATTTTTAATCTGGTTGGAGCTTTTACTTGGGTCATTTTTAGCAACACGAACGATTAGCGTATCTTCTCTGTCAGAGGTTTTTCTTGGCCGGGGTTTTCTAAGAACATTTTCAACAGTTCCACGTGTTTTATAATGATCAATTGCATTAAAAACTTTCTTAACAGAACAATTTCAATGCTCAGCTATTCTTCTGTAAGCCCACTTATGATCTATATGTAAATTAACAATTATTTGGCTAGTTGACGCGTCACAACTTTTATTTTTGCGCATTTTGAACAAAATAAAATTCAGATAAAATTTTGAATTGCCGCCAAAATAATAGAAAAAGCCAATAAAGAAATGTTATTCTCCAATTTCAAAAAAAGAACGAGCTATGGATGCTTTTTTAAAATGTTTCTAATTAGGCCTCCAAGCGGCCAGTAACAGAAAATAAACTCCTACATGTGTAAGACTAATTTTGTAATTAAAAGTAAGATATGTTTTATATTTTATGCATTTAATGAGTTTTTTATTTGAGTGGCTATATTATTGCATGATTATTAATTATTGAATGTGTATATTTTTTACGAACATTTGTACGTTGAAGTTATACTTTCTTTATTCATAAGAAGTGTTTCTAATTATATGACCACCACTGTATATATTGTTACGACCTGTTACAACCCGATTAAAAAAATAGAAAAAATCCTGTTCTCGAAATATCTCGAAGCAACTAGAAACTTCTCAGGACTTCGAAATAATGTTCGCGTCGTAAACAACCGCGGCTCATGTTTGTGTAAACATCGCAGTATAAGCCTTATCGTCTCGATTACTTAATGAAAAGTTCGCGACGCTTTACGATGTTTCTGCGGTCGTTTAGTGTAGGTATATAAGCGACACAGGCGCGGCGCCAACAATTTAGTTTTGAATAATAAAGAGATAACAACGAGCGTAGGATAAAAGGAAGCGTAACCACAGTGTAATAAATAACAGTGTTCTGAGTTCGTGTAATTTGTAACTGTGTGGAATTCAAATAAATCTTATTCACGTCAATCATCGGCATTTTTAATACCCACGGGTGTAACAATATATTAATATATTTATGCAACTAATGTGGTAAGTGTACAGCCCATCTGATGGTAAGCAGCTGCCGTAGCCTATCAACGCTTGTAAGACAAGAGGTGTCACTAAAACGTTGCCGACCTTTAATCCCTTTCACAAGGAGCTCTGGAAACCCTACTCACCACAGGAATACAACACAAGGTTATTTAGCTGCGATCTTCTGTAGGTACAGTTGAGGTATTTCCCAAGTAGATAAAAAAAAGGAGATTTCTGTGCCTTCTCTCTTTTATTACATAGTCTAATTATACTATTTCCACATATTTAATTGAAAGTTTAATGTATTAAATTCATATTATATAAACGAAACTAACTTACCATTAACATTACCATGATATCCACCAACAATTAGTAAAGTTGATGGAGGCTTTAGAGCGGCCGCATGTGCAAACACGCCTTGCTTCTTTGGATAAAACTTACGTGTGCTACCCAATACTTCTAATTGTATCCATGAATGACAACCGAGATGATACACATACATTTGTCCGTCATAGCAGATTTCTTCACGATTATGCCGATGTGAATATCCACCGAAAACCACTAGGTAATTGCCTACAAAATGAATGTTTTTATCACAGAACAGAATATACCTAGTAAATAAAATCGAGCTGTACATTAGTCCTCTAATTCAAAAACAGCACATATATAAAACAGACAAAATTTTACTAAAAACAAGTTCCGTGGAAAGGCTCCATGCAAGGCGGATTTAATATTAGAACGTACATGTATTTTTTTTCTTGAAAATTGTATAAATAGTTTTTTAACTCAATGTAGTGTTTATAACCTTAAGATTAAAATATTGAACTGGAAACTTTCAAGCTCTTGTAGGTAATAAGTGTTTCAAATAAGAAGATAACAGTCAAACCGCCATTATGCTACACCTTTTGCATACACCTTCAGTATCAAATGTAAAAACAATAACTTATTGTGTAATTTACACTTTATGTCATGAGACCGGTCATCTATACTATACTACTAATATTTATATATTATATAATAAAGCAGAAAAGTTTTTTTGTTTGTTTGTTTGTACGCTAATCTCTGGAACTACCTACCAGTCGGATTCGAAATCTAACATTAGGCTACAACTCTCAGCTAGTCTAAAATATTTATTTATGTTAAGTAAGTCGGAAGTGGAAGCCCTCCCGAACTGCTTTATCCGCGTGCACTGGCATAATGATTAATGATACGCATATACAATCACAAATCAATATACAAGCATATGCCTATCTCATAAACATAAGCCACGATAAGGAATTTTGTTTTTTTTTTTTTGTGGTAGATTAAAAATTGATTTGTGAGCATTATGTTTAGACATGGCATATTGAATGAATTAATCCTTACGAACAAAGTTACTTCATCATAAAGACAATTTTATGAAGTTAAATTATGCCCTGTATAACATTTTATTTGGATACATAGTTCAAAAGATAATGAAAATTTAAAATAATTTGTACTTGCGGGAAGTGAGATCAATTGTGATAGGCTGAGTCAGCCTGCATGGATACATAAGTGCGTTGGCGGCGCGGTATTTAAAATTAACACGAGAGAAACCGTGTATTTACTAAAATAAATTAGAATTTAAAAAAAATATGTGGTTATACTGTGTGTGATACTTGCGTTATTATTTTTTATAATCCTACTTAGATTTACTTACAAGAATAGTTTGTATTGAGTTTCTAATTTTTTCCTATAGTATTTGTGTATGTATCTAAATATGTAGTAAAATACAACAAAAATACAAACTGTAAGTAAATGATAAATTTTGTATTTTTATGTAATAAAATCATTTTTTTATATTTTATGTTGTCATTGCTGGTAGTACCTACAATTTTACCAAGATGACGCAGACGCGATAATCTTCTCATAGGAATAATTCGTAATAATAAATTACCTATTATAGTTGCAGTATGAAATGCTCTTTCCCGCGGCACGTATGTATCATCTCGTAAGTGCGCTCTCGGGTAATGTATTTCGCTCCAGTGTCGGTAATCGATATCGAATGCGAACATTCTATCCGAAAGTTTTGAAAACCTGCCATAAAGATAATTATTGTTCACCTCAATTCAATACAGTAACTAATCAAAGTATATAAACTACATGTTATTAATAAACCGTATCTACTTATCATATAAAATAAATTTAACATTAAGCTTTTTTAACTTGCAAGACATATTTTAAAAATATGACTGATATTTCAAATAGACCAATTAAAATAATTATAATTTTATATAGAACATAGTAAAAAATAGGCCAAGCGTGAGTCGGACCCATGCACCAAAGGATTCGTTTCACTACACAATTTTTTTTTAAATGTATTTAACAGAAAAATTTGTTTCCTTCTATTCAGTTCAAAATCAATTCCAGTTCGATTGCCAGTATCAAAAATATTCATTTAAGTTCCATCTTATCCTAACAAATATTTTAAATGCAAAAGAGACTTTATTTCTTACGCAATCACACAAAACACCTAAACGGATTTCGATGAAATTTGTCACACGGATAGCTTATAACGTATATTAACACATAGGATACTTTTTATCACGGTAAAAAATTGTTTTGTTGACGCGAGCAGAGCCGCGGCCAGTTAGTAAGAAATAATTTTAAATTTAGTGTGGATTACCTGGCGACACTCGCGAATACTCCTCCATATACAAGAATAGAGTTAGAATGCGAATGGTAAATTAACACATAGGATACTTTTTATCACGGTAAAAAATTGTTTTGTTCACGCGAGCGGAACCGCGGGCATAGTTAGTAAGAAATAATTTTAAATTTAGTGTGGATTACCTGGCGACACTCGCGAATACTCCTCCATATACAAGAATAGAGTTAGAATGCGAATGGTAAATTAACACATAGGATACTTTTTATCACGGTAAAAAATTGTTTTGTTCACGCGAGCGGAACCGCGGGCATAGTTAGTAAGAAATAATTTTAAATTTAGTGTGGATTACCTGGCGACACTCGCCACTACTCCTCCATATACAAGAATAGAGTTAGAATGCGAATGGTAGACTGCAGTGTGTGCTACAACACGAACATCCAGCTCCTTGCCGCCTCGCACTTGTACTCTCTCCCAGGATTCTATATTTATATCGCTCAATTTTATTTTATACATTCTGAAAATTTCAATGAACATAAACAGATTGGGTTTCTGCTATCATATTAACCATCGATGTTCATTAAACAATTTATCTAATATCCATACTATGTTCATCATAAGAAAGATTGCATGACACATGCTTAATTCTTATTTTAGATATTAGCTACATAATTTAATTGGTTTTACAATTATCGATTTTATTTTAAAGCTAAACATAATCGATACTTCTATGATTACGCCTTACAATTATTATTATTATTTTTAATCATAATTAAAAACTAATATTAAAACGACGTTCGTTTGTTTTTATTTTGGTCTACTCAAATTTTAAGGGCTGCACGTAGTAACAGACAACATCATAAATGATAGTCCAAAGGCATATTTTTAGGTTATGTCGAAATGCGAAAGCAAGATTGTTTAAATATCTATAAATGTATGTATATCAGCTGTTTAGTTACCATATTACAAGCTTTGCTTAGTTTGGAATTAAATGGTCGCGTGTGAAATGGTGTTCTAATCAAATTTGGCATACAAGTGGATTTTGTTGTGAAAAGGACATAAGATAGATTTTGTAACGAATAAAATAATTGTAAGAAGTAGTTATACTATTTACCTTGAAGAAAACTCTCCGTCAATTGTACTGCCGCCGAATAAATACAACTCATCTTTAATAGCAGTCAAACTGTGACGTGTGAGTCCAGGTGGCACTAAGCTTGAGTTAACAGCTCTCAGAGTCCACTGATTCGATAAAGCGTTGTAAAACCATAGTTCTGAAGACAAACTACCATCCGATAATTTGCCACCGTACAACACAAATCCAGTACTAAATGCACAAGCTGAATGTCCATATCTTGGTTCGGGTTTTGTTGCATTCGATTTTAAAACAAAGAAATCTGGTCGTTCAGTTAAATGCAAATAATTTTCAGTGAAAGGCGTAGGGGGGTAAGAGTAGACGAGAGGTAAAGTTGTCTTGTCATGTTTGGAGAACGATGCCAATATACTATTAAACCATGAGCTTCTGTTTCCTATTTGCCAGCTGCCATCAATATTACCCTGTAAATAGACAGGAGTCACTTTAAATGTTGTGATGAAATAACTTGATATACTTTTAATCGAGTTTAGTTGAGCCTAATAAAAGTGCGATTTTTTTTAAATCTCATTTACCTGGGCACTTACACAATGGACTTCAGAAAATTCGTTTTTTTTTCTAAATTCGAGGCAGAGAAATAGACTTATTTTGTATAAATAAATAATTTGTAAGATTTTTATAACAATAAAGTTTTCAACTTCTGATAGACAGGCTCACCTTAGTAAAAAGTGATAGTAAGTATTTATTTCGTTCTTCGTTTGTTTGGTATCTACGTAATATTTTTCCATTCTCATCATACCACTGGTTTGAAGAAAACCTTTAAAAAGAATGAAAAGTTACTAAGGAATTTCCTTTTTTATAAAAAGTTTGTTCTTTAAGATAGCTATTTATATCTTTTGACTACTTCACTTTAAAGTAACAGTACTGTACTCCGTACTTGATAAATACAAATCAGTTCACGAAAACCAGCGACCAACACAACACATGGTGACAAAGACGTTATGTAATATACATTAGCCGATACAAAATCGCGCCGTACGGAAGCTCATGTGGCCAGCTTCAAACCAACCCGCAACATGAAAATTTTTCGTCAAGCATCTACGTGTGGTTTGGAAGCTACACCTGACAGGATTTTACCATCTTTGGCCACATTGTCACTAAGCATCAGGTGAATTTATGCAGATTAATAAAAACAGGGCCATGACACACATACTGATAGAAAGATGGGGGCACACAACAGAGTGATTCTATGAGGGTTCCATGTTTTTAGGTAAGGAACCTTAAAAATTATGTCTGACTCCTGTTTAAGAAGACTTACAATTCAGTAATTTAATATCAATCGGGCTAACAGTGCCAAGGCCAACTCCATAAACTATTTGATATAGTATTGGTTGAAATATTATTTTCAAGTTCTAAGCAGTATCTATACTATAATAATATAACAAAGCGATAGTTTTTGAAGTGAAACTTCTTTATCGACGTATGGGAGAAATTTTTGTAGCAATCGTCACGTTTTTCGGTTACGCGCCATGTTGCTTTTTTTATCAAAGTTTAGTATAATGACGTAAACAATATAATGTAATATATTATAATAATAACAACAATATATTAGTTTTGAAGTTTGGTTTGAAATAAGAATAACAATAATATTAATTTGAAAGTGATAAAATAAAAAGACTTATTCAAATTTAAGTGAATTTACAGGAAAAGTGAGAGTGATTATATATTTCGTTTTATATTTTCAACACGTATGAGCATGATTTTAATATTTATTTGAGGTTAACCTCACTTTTTGATTGTAAGTATCAGTGAATGTATATAAATCTGTTAAAATTAGCAAGTATTAATAAATATGACTGTAAATCTAGTGAACATTATTAATTCTAAAAACAATAAAAAATATAAATTAAATAATAATTTAAAAATAAAACAAAACACGATTAGAAAATAAAAATTTGTATACATACATCTTTTTTAATTATTCGTTTTTAATGATTTATTTATTCATTTTATAAAATCGTTGCATTTCTACAAGATTAACTGTCATCATATAATTGTATTACTTTGAAAAGATAATTCCAATTATTTATTCATAACTTGTAAATATAATACAATAAATAAATAACAATGATATTATAATAAGAACAATGATAAAATAAATTATTCATTAATTGTATGCATGTCTATAATAATAAAATAGCTTTAATTTAATACGGAAAAAATTGTTTTTCTTAAGGCTTAAGCCTTATCTACCCCATTTTCGTAAAGTTGCAAATAGTAGAAAAATGATATGTCGTAAAGAAGTTTCACTTCTTACCTGTGTACTCTGGTACACACACACATTTTTTTTTTTGTTTGTTTGTTTAAACACACTAATCTCTGGAACTACCAGTCGGTTTCAAAAAACTCTAGAATGAAGCTACACCTTTCAGCTAGCCTTAAATATTGACTTTAGTTAAATAAGTCAGAAGCCAAAGTGCTACAGAACTGCTTTATCCACTTACGCTGCCATAAAGGTATACATAGATACAATGTTATACAAAAATATTGGTCCTTAGTACACTTAAAACAATGCCTATCTTTTATATATAAGCCACAATCAAGCATTTTGTGACACTAAATTATTGAAAATTAAAAAGTGATTTATGAACATTATTATTAAGCATAGCATATTAATCCTTACGAACCAAAGTTCCTTCCTTCATCATTAAGAAGATAAACTCTGCCCTTTACAGCATGTTACTTGGACGCATAGTTTAGGAAATAATGGAGAATTAAAAAAATTCAACACTCTGCTCAGTAGAATAGGGTACAGTGAAAATCTTTAATATCACAAGAAATAACTAAAAAATATTGTCTATAGTGAAGTATTATGAATTATCAGTCAGTAATTTATTTTAAATTACATGCAGGTGAAACCGCGGCCACAGCTACTATTTATATAAATTAGATACTACTTTTAAAATAAAGATTGAAGGATATAATGTACTGTATAAATAACTGCCATAGAAAATAATGTCATGCCTATAAACTTTGCTAACAGATAATCTTGTTCAAACTACAGACATACACTAATATGTTAAACAAATACTTCAGTGTAACAACTCACCGGTATACTTCCAATAAGCCTAATACTTTATTGAGGTCATATCCTCCAAATACATATAGAGCATCTGTTTGGTTCACATAAACAGCAGTGTGTGCAGCTCTCTTAGTCATACCATTTTCACTGTGTGAGATCCAATGCCAACTGTTTCCTTCCTTATCATTTTTTTTTAAGGAACATGACTCACCATAAAATCTAAATTAGAAAGAAAGCTATAACTTGTTACATCCTAGGAGTCCAAAGTGAACAAGAACAATTAATAACTATAAATTTTAAAAAACTGCACATGCTTTAAAGAAAAGGTAAGCTATAAAATTTAGAATCAGACTGTTCGGTCAAGCAAAACAATTTTTCAAATCACAGTCTGTTCACTCAGACTTTTCAGTTTTTCACTGTATATTAAATAATGTACACATTGATTGCTTTGATAACTAAAAAAAATAAATAACTTTATATATATGTATCAATAAAATATATTATATTTTAATTAAGAATTATACTCATGTACCCCTTTTTGCAAATACATCTGTCCTCTCTACATTGTCCATTTCCGTTGCAGTTGTTAGGGCAGATTTGCACACTGCAATCGGGTCCACCCCATTTGTCTTCACAGAAACATTCATTGGCAAAACACAAGCCCCGTTTAGTGCAGTCATTTGGACAGTTGTGTATCTCATATGTGGCACGAAAACCATCCAATACATAATTTGTATCACTGTAAAGTAGTATTAACATCTGTGAAAATATAAATAATGTAATTAATTTTGAATATGAGATATAATAAATAATTTAACACACATCTTGTTGCAAAAAAAAATTTACATTACGGAGGGTTAAAATAATATCAAAATTATTTTAGTATAAGGGATATATATATAAGTAATATTATGTCATTTACATGAATTTTAAACTTGCAAGTAACTTGAAACTTTAAGAATATTTTATTTCAAGCACTGAGACCCTGAGAGCATATTTTTAAAAAAATCACAGCAGTCAATTATGCCATAGAACAGAACTTAAGATACTATTTATAACAATATTAAAATGTAAATTAAGCCTAATGAACTAATAGGTAACATTTGTACCAAGTGTGAATAATATCTTGATAAGTTGAAAATGCATACTTTTCTGTGTTGCCACTTTAAAGTTTACATTTGTATGATAAGTCCTTCTTTATAGTAATTTACAAGTGCAGTATACCAAAAATGAGTAAGCCTTATCACCTTCCTCATTTATTCACCATATAAATTAGGCAACCCAGAAGCCAATTTTGAATAATAAGCTCTAATAAATTCAACATCAAGTGGACAATGGGTGTGAGGCCATGAAGTGATGATAAGCTTATTTATGAATATCAACATTCTTGTTCATATCTTTAGGTATTAAAATTATTACAAATTTTCAATTTTTTTTAAATAATAATCCCATTTATCCATGCTATTAATTACAGCAATATGGTATGACTGATGTGTGCTTCCTGTCTACAAAATTTGATCAGAATCAGTTGAGAATTAATGAAAATGTAATCTTTTGCTTTTATACAATTACTAAAAGTGTTTTTGAAAATTCTTATAGCCTATCATTCCTGGAATGACTTGTACTTCCTGTGTACAAAAGTTCATCAAAATTGGTCAAGAATTAAAGAAAATAGTTTTTTTTTAATGATTTCTAAAAGTAATATTGAAATTTCTTATACCCTATCAATTGGCTGATGAAATAAGCATCCCATATAAAAAATTCATAAGAATCGGTCAAGCCATTTTTGAGTTAAATCCGTGCATACAAACAGACTGACAAAAACATTTTTAATGATACATTCGCTAGTTGTATAGTATGTATATCAGGAATTTTTGTAAAAAATTAAAATTACAGATAGGACTACAGATTTATTAATTTAGATACAAAATGTAACATTATGCAGTACTTATATTATTTGTCCTATTGAGGAATATCAATTTTCTTATTTATAATGAAATTCTTACAAGTACTTAAAATCTCTCCAAGAGATAATATTTATCTCAACAATTAACACAATAATAATACATTAATATGAACGTAAATAATGAAATTCCCGACAAAAATTACAAAAAAATATACTTAAGTTTATTTTCAATATTGAAAAAAAAGTTCTGTTTCTAATTAGGCGTCCAGCATGAGTATGAAATAAATCGATGGCAGTTTCGATTATTTATAATAATTAAATAAAAACATTTGAAAATGTTTACTACTTTTTTATTAAAATGAAGTACTACATTATAAGCCAGATTATATAGTCAGACTTAATATTGTTTGAACTCTTAAAATTTTACATAAATAATGTTAATTATGTAAGAACAAATGTAGAGTACTTGTTGTTTCTAATTAGTTGACCACCACTGTATATGACAATAACCAATTATATCCTACTTTATAATGTGAAATTTAATGGCAGAGTACTTACATATCCACTAGATGCAGTAACATTTTGTGGTTCTGTTTTTCCACTGAAACTTCCCAATAAAGGAGCATCAAATGAATCTCCATCATAAACAAACACATAATCATATGAACATTCTGTGCCCATGCGAATAAAACTTAGTGTAATATATTGACTTCTATTAGCTGCCTTGATGAGCCATTCACAATGTGAGTCCTAAAATAAATCATCTCATAAAAACCTGTCTTACAGTTACAATAATTTCGATTTACATAGAGTAACCGACTTGGGTGTAGTTAGAGTTGCTGGGTCCATCGGTGATGATACCGCTCTGCGCGGTGAACACACGGCGTGTCTTGTCGCAAGGCGCTGTGGACGCGGCACTCAGTACAGCCAGATAAATCCAGCTGAGAACTACTAAACGTACACCTTTTCCCCGAATACGTGGGTGAAACATGCCTCTTCTGGTTTTTCATAAAACATAAGTCAAATAACAAAGCCATATAATCGTGAATACCCTTCAGATTAAACTCTAATGTAAAATAAACAACACTCAAGATTTAATAGGTGACATCTACTTCAAGGCTAACCACTTAAAAGTTGAATATTGCGACAATGACATGTGAAGCATTTCATTTGATATAACAATTAAAGATCTTTCAAAGGATGTTGATATTTTAAGATTTCTAACAGATTGATAACACTTTCTAATCACTACTTCTCACAAACAAACAATTCGTAAACCATTCAAATATTTTGACATTTGAAAATTCCTTTTTTTGTTCCTTAGACATGGGTAACACTGCGTTACTTCGCGCAATTGGGCCAACTCAGTTTACTGCGCCGAGTGTGTTAACACACTTATTCCAAATGTGTTGGCGCAAAGCGCACTTCAGCGCAGCGAGCGGGGTATGGAACAGCGTCGCGCCTCACCACTCGCACCGGTCATCTGACTCATTAATTTTTCTATATCGCTTGCCTCGCGTACCATTTTGCTGCCATGGCGCAAATTTGCGTTAACTCAATGCGCCGCGCCGCGCCGGTGCAAGAAATTTTGCTGAGTTACCCATGTTTAATATTCATTCTCAGCATTTATAGGCAAAGGTAGTTAGAGTATATAGCCATAGATAATACACTAATACGGTATTACTGCTGTCAGCTCTGTTTGGGTGTTGGGCTTTAGATCGGTTAAAAAAGTGCTAGATTATAATGCTATTTTTAAATTAGGAATTAAATAGATACGTTACACAATACATATATTGTTTAATTGACCACAAAATAGGTAATTTTAGGTAGGTATAGTTTTATCGTAATTTCAGGTATCTATCGTTTACCTTCTGAAAAAAAATGAGTTTGTCTATGTCTAACGCAAGTCACGTTATTGTAATTATAAAATCAAGTATTTTAATAACTTTCCATTTATTAAATTATCTAAACGAATATGAGACAAAAATAATTTAAAGGTCATAAACCGAATCGTCATCCTCTGCGTCGTCGTTGGAAATATGTGAAGAGTTCCAGATCCAAATAGACCTGGCTGTGGCTTTGGGTTATCCACATATCGTTGGACTATAACTAATTTATATTTTTCGTTACTTTCAACTTGCCTCAATACCATTAGGAAGATCATAATTGAAACATGTGGATTGTTTAGAAGTCAAGCCCATTCTTACCTGTACAATCACATTAATCGTGACTATGTTGAGAACATAACGTAATTTGAGGGGGCTTAAAAGCAAAGGCGCTTTAGTCACAAAACACCTAAATTGAGATATTACTGATTTTCTGCTATGGCGTAGGAAACTGATTTAATAGCAAGATTTTGGTATAGATTTGTTAATTAGAACTTATTATTGAAACAACATAGCCTTAAATAAAAAAAATTACGATAAATTGTTTAAAAATTCATAAATAGTTTTGGACTAAGGTGTCTTTGCATTTTAACATTGGATCGAAGCATGTTTGCTTCTCATAGCTTTGGATCGAAGCGAATTTACATCTCACTGTTTTATTCGTCAACTGTCAAAAAATGACATTGACGTTAAGTACTGACTGCAAATTAAAACAAGTTATGGCAAAAATATGATATATTTAAGTATAAAATTCTCTTGGGCTTGATTTGGATAGAGTTATCCAGATTTTTTGTGGTAGCCTGTCACATTGTTGAATAGCGACTTGCCCTGATATCTGACTGGATCTACAGAGGTGTTGGCCGATTCCAAAAAGCCCGCTTAAGAGCACCTTGTGTGTGTTCGATGGAGTTTAAATCAGACGAGTCGGCAGACCAATCTAAATGAGCGATGTTGTATTCATGAAGAACCGCGTTAACACATCCAGCTCAATCTGCCAGTGCGTTATCATTTTAAACATGAATTGGTGCCCTTAATTGTTCTGAACGCCCAACCTGACGATTCCATCGATAACAGCTGTTTTGTACTTTCTAGTCATATAACTTTGATATAGGATTAAAGGCGTTCTAGCTCCAACCATTATTACGCAACAAAAAGACGGACTTATTGAATGATATCGCTGGCAGTTCTTTGCCTTTTCCGAGTCTCTAGGCTTTCTTCAGACACGGTGATATCGGTTAATCAAGTGTGTGCTGATCCGTATTTCGTTAACGAAAAGGCATTTTCACTAAATATTTTCTTTCACATCTTCAACTTGAATCTGAGTCGCTGTCGTTGTCGTTTATTCCAATATGCTCATCAAGGCTTTCGCACTCGTAATCCAAATTGGTGTATGTAAGCAATTCAAAATGATTTGGACGATAATTTCACATCCAGTAGTAGCCAGTAGCAACACCGATATTATTTTAGCGGTGTTGATTTTTGGATCACGGGTAGCAGTCAATGAACGTCATGATTTTCTTGCATTAGCCAAAGCTACGTTTACAAACTTGTAAATTAATGTAAACCTTTTTATTATTTTGACATGCGGGTAATTGCGAAAAATCTTTTGCAGAATAACTTAACCAAAAAATAACGTCACGAAAAGCAAAATGTGTAACATATTGTACAGATACCTAATAGGAAAATATGGATAAAAAGCAAAAATAAATGAAAGGAATAAAAAAAAATATTAATAGTAAATTATTGTAGAATACTTCTGCAAACCGTAGCATAACCAATAAAATGCTAGTGAATTATTTGTTATCTTTCTGCCCTTTTCCATGTTTCCCGCCATTGGTGTTAATATCTGAAACGTGTTCTACGTTTTCTAGCTTGTCCTGCACATGCAGGTTGAATATTTTCTTCCATTACACTCAAAATTAACCAGAAAACACATAAATATCAGACACTATCTACAGTCGACTTCCAAAAAAAAGACACAAATTCGCCATCTTAGAAATTTTGAATAGGCGGCTTCTGATTTATTGACTGTGACAGAAGCGGATTTGCCCCTAACAAATTTTGGATCGAAGAGGTTTTGCATTTGAACACCACTTTTAAAGTACATTTTGTTTTGGATCAAGGTGGATTTGCTTTGTTATATTTTTAATTTAGTGTTGCTGCTTTCAAATACTACAATCTGGTATACTCAGTTAAAAAATGACAATTTTGTACTGAAGCGGTTTTGCTTTTAAACCCCTCATTTATTTTGCAGTTTATTCACTGTGTTAAATATTCTTTAAATATCTCCATTATAATGTGGAAATGACATAACTTTTAAACTTATTCAGAAGTTTAAAGACATTTAGTAGAAATAACGTTTGTTTTGAAATGGTTATACACAATAAATACCTATGGTATAATTTAACCACCATTTCGGTAAAGCGCTAGATTTTCTGCTAGGAGTCAACTGCTCTAATAATGGGAGTTGATTGTCCAAAAATTCCACTAGATCTTGCATCAAAAGCGCAAAAATGGCAGCACTGTACGGTCTATAGCTGCATGCAATGTCAGTCTTAGACAAAGGTAACACTGTGGTATACTACGCAATTGCCGCGCCAACTCAGTTCACTGCGCAGGGGGTGTTAACACACTTATTCCAAATGTGTTGGCGTATAGCGAACTTCAACGCAGCTGCTAGCGGGTTAAGGCAAAGCGCCACGCTCCACCGTTCGCGCCGTTCCGGTCAGCCTACTTATTTATTTCTGTAACTTGCTTGCCTCGCGTACCATTTAGCTACACCATGACGCAAATTTGAGTTAACTCAATGTGCCAGTGTAGTGCACTTCGCTTGAATAATTGAGTTGGCGCATAGAATTTTGCTGTGTTATCCATATCTAGTCAGTCTGTAGTTTAGTTGAACGAAAAAAGATATGTGTAACAGAAAAACAAAAAAAGATCGCTAATAACTCATACTATATACCTACCTATAAGTTTGATTGTAATTTTAATTTAATTTATTACAATAACTTTTTATAACTGTTCTTAAAAAAATCCTTAATTGCCCAACATAGGACCCAGGGCCGCCTTATGCATATTCAGTGCCGGGGTGCGCGAAAGTTATCATGCGCCCCCCCCCCCCGCTCTTTTATCTACATCTAACTTAATTTTTCGGACTTTTGAGTTGGAATATTTTTATACTTACAATGTCATTTTATTATTAAGTTTTGATTCTATAACTACTTTTAATGGCCAAGTTTGCCTAATCTATTTTGAGTCTTGGACACACGGTTGACCGTAAATAGCTTTAGGTCCTTACATATGAAATTAGCGTTTTATATGAAAAAGTAAAACGAAAAAAATATTATGAAATTCTACTTAAATTAATCAATCGAAGTATGTAAGTACCATTATTATCTAAGCACTTTCGCCATTTTATAGGTAGTTCATTTATTCCATTGCTGAAAAAATTGAAAGAGCGAGAATTAATAAAATTAATGAAGGCAGTTTGGATATCCTCATTAGAATTAAATTTTTTCCTTGCAAGAATTTGTCCAAATTCTTAAAAAAGTGGTAATCTGTTGGATCAAGATCCGGGGAGTGTAGTGGGTGTCGGAGACATTCCTACCACAGTTCCTCAAATTTAGCGAATGTCTGTCGTGAAATATGGGGTCTAGAGTTGTCCCGAAGCAGCAGTGGGCTAGAGAGATTGACCAGTCTCGCTTGTTTAACGGCTAGTTTTTCCATTATGGTTTGCAATCGTTAACAATACAGATCTGCCGTTATCATCTGGCCAGCTCTTAGGACGTTGTAGTATATGATACCAGCATTGGTCCACCAAACACTCACTAGTACCTTTTTCTGAGTCAACTTTCAATTGGGACAGGATGTCAACTTTCAATTGGGACAGGATTTGGCCGGTTCTCCTGGGTTCAACCACTGTGATGAGCGTTTCCGATTGTCGTAAAGGATCCATTTTTCGTCACATAACAATGCGATTCCAAATTCCCTGATTATTGTAACGGTTAGTAATGTAACACAGCACTCAATGCGTGTTTGTTGGTGTGCTTCAGTCAATTCATGCGGTACCCATTTCTCGAGCTATTTCAGTTTTCCAATTTATTTCATGTGAATTAAAATTGTTTTATCACTTACACCGAAACCTGCCGCTAACTCTGACGTGGTTTGCGTTGGATTCGCTTTCTCGATCACCTTTAATTCTTCATTATCAACTAGGGTCGCCGGCCGTTCACGGGGTTTGTTTCGTAGGTCAAAATTTCCAGAACGAAAACGTTGAGACCAAAAACGTACCGTGCTTTCTTGTACAGTAGCTTCTCCATGTACATCACTATTTCTTCGAGCTGTTTCTGCAGCGCTGTTGCCACTGAATACTTGCCACAATGAAGGGATTCTGAATCGGATTTTGGTAAGATCGTGTATGATAATCGAAATCGTCCGTCGTACTGGTTGGTAGGACACAGGAGGCAGCCAAACTTTACTGCAGAGGTGTACTGTTAAGAATTGCAAATTATGATGAACGCGCTCGCTGTCAAACAATCGAGACTTGTGATTTTGTTGTAGTCCATTCTGTCTTCACAACAACACTTGTGCATACACCGCACAAAGGACCGTCTCAAAACTACAGGAGTTACGGCTAGGATCTATCCGTCACCCACCGTACTCACCAGACCTTGTTCCAACCCAGTGAACATGTTACCTTACCTTGACCATCACACACAAGGCATACGGTCATAGCGTTTCGATATATACATGCCATAAAACTGATATGATTAGTAATGTTTAAGTTATGTCATACACTGTGATTTTAATGTAGCGTCATACTTATGTAAAAATATGATTTTAATGTGATGTAATGGAATTATTTTATATCTTACGTTCATCTGATGTAATATGAGTATTATATTGTTACGTAATATCAGAGTTCATATTTTTCCGTATCACTGACATAACGATAAAATCCTACAATCACATAAATAACTGATAAGTCATCGTCATTTTTACGTACAGTAGATATACCTAGCAATAAAATCAGAATTTTTAAAAAATAAGTCAATTTATTACGTATGTCTGATATAACAGTGAATCTTATCGATACATTACTGGGGAGTCAGTTTTTTACGTACAGTTGATATCAATAAAGTCATAGTCAAGATGGATAGATTGATACAAGCTGGCACTGACACGATTTGGTCTAGGTATCGTTTAGATATATACATTAAATATAAGAGTTTATTTTTATGAACCAATTATTAGCTCCAATATTAATTCGTTCAACTTCAGAAGTACCACCAGGGCAATATTGTTGACTGAGAGGTACTTTCGCACTAGAATGACTAGAGTTTTGAGTCATTCTAATATGCAAGTGCGAAAGTTGTTCATAGTTACTTCAGTAACTTGAAAATTTAGTTGATATAAAAGACAATATTATAATATTCACGTTACCTTTACCGCCAATACTTTTAACAAATACCTTTAATATACTAAACGGATGTCAAATGTACGTCAGAGATATATCAGATTTGTTATATCAGCGTTTTACATAAACGAACGCGAAATAATGAGTCATTTTACGTAACACATGATATTGCTCGATGTCATGCAGATGTCTCATTGGTATAAATATGTTCAGTCCTCCAGTTGTAAACTACTTCTCCGAACTAGAACTGCATTTTGAGAATTTTATGGCAAACTATAACCGTATCTTCAATATGGATGATTTCAATACGATTCTCAAATTAGATTTAGTGCCCACGAACCACTCTGGTAACATGCTAGTAACTGCGATTCTTAATCTTAGATTTGATGATGACGTCGAATACAAACCTCTTACTTAATTGTGGGCAAAATTTGGCGCCAGCCTTTTCGCAAATTGATTTGATATATGCCTCCCTTAAAATTAAAAGACCTAAACATAAAGCTAACATTTTCTCTCAAAGAAATTTTGGCTGTAAGAACACCGATAAACTCCTTAGTGACGCTGCTAACATTGATTGGGCAGCGATAGAATCCCAGTCTTCATTACATGATAAGGTTTATATCCTGAACACAACTGTTGTTGATCTTTTTGATCGTCATGCTGGTGCATGACTAAACTGAACTGATGTTCTGGTGCATGAACTGGTGTTCGTCCCATAAAAATCAAGCATCGTCCTTCTCCCTGAATTTCAGATCAGTCAATGGTCGCTATATTTATATGCAACCTTAAGTATCCACACCTGCTGGCTTATGGAAATTTTTAAAGTCGTTCGGATTATCCAAACCCTTGAATACGGACGATAAAATTCCTGTTGACCTGAACTTGTTAAATAAACATTTTGCAAGTGCTTCTAAGCTCACGCTGTGTGTTAAGAATCTTACTCTTTCAATTTCTTGCATGTTTACCCCGTCCTCAAATTGAGCCCTTTGAGCTAAACCCCTACTACTGAAGATAAAATAACAAAAGTATGCCTAACTCTCAATTCCAAAGCTGTAGGTTGTGATAATATTGGTCGCATCATGCTACATTATATCGATAAGTTTATTCTCCCACGTGTAACTTCTATCATAACTTTGTTTTAAATACGGGTATTTATCCTACTTTTTAGAAGAATGCTTATATTGTACCGCTTTCTAAAGTTACCAACCCCATAGATCCTAATCATTTTCGACCTATGTCTATTCTTCCCTTCCTTCCAAAATTTAGGAATCTATTGTCAATAAGCGAATTACTTCTTTCGTTACTGGAAACGAGTTATTAAATCTATAAATATTAAATATATAGGATAGAAACTCGCCTAAAACGTTTATTGAGTTTGATCCATCGTGGCAAATTTGTGAGAAGTTCCCCAAAATGCGTGGAATCTCAATTCGATTCAGGATTTTATTTCACTTTTTATTAATCTATCCATAGATGATACACCGATATTTTGATGGTTAATATGAATACTATCGGCTACTTTCACCCCTATTATCAATAGATTTATTATTATTTGTATCTACAATGATTTTTATTTGTTCGGAGAAAATAGTTCAATTAAAGTCAAATACGACATTATTATAAATTGATAACTATTATTATAATTCGGTATTTGATTACTTCATCATAACGAAAACTAGCCATATGTATGTCTCACGATTTTTGGATAGGTTTTGCGTGAAATCCGTTCTTAGTGAGCGTCTACATCGTGAACAGAGGAACTTTGCTAAATTTCAAATTAATCAGACCTATAATTTCGGAGATCTCGTCATGAGTGGTGTAGATAGATTATTTACTTTATATCTTTCATTATACAAATAATCAACTATTGTTGTTATAACAGTGAATTATTTTATGATAATATATATTTTAATTTATTAATTCAGTATGTAAAGAATATATTAATCCACTAAGTGTGCCCGCGATTTCGTCCACGTGGTATATTTCGTGAATGAAAAACAGCAGTTAAATAAAAACCTCACTCTAGGTATTTGAGCGGTGACCCGTATAAGGTGTTAACCGATGTCACAGTTTAACAATCCTATTGATATTATCTAAAAGACTTAAATACTGAGTGCTATGCTCGAGGTCCTGGGTTCGATTCCCAGGTCGAGATTTATAAACCGTTATTTTCCAGTGTATCTTAATTTCGCAAAAACACCAAACAACGACATGTATTGTAGAAATCTAGAAAGAATAGATATTCTTAATTATTTAAACATTTAAAAATAATATTAAAACCAACCAATAATTTTTTTTTATTAAAATTGCCATTCTTATATTCTTAATATACGTGCTTACAGAAAATATACATAAGTGTGACAAAAAATTACGTAATGATTTGAACCAAGCCGTACAGTGCTAATTATGAATAGTGTTGTAAAATAAAAATACTTACGTTTCCATTTATTGATTTTACTCAAAATTATGTAAAGATAAAATAATTTGGTATTTTTTCCACTTCATTTCAGTAAATATTTTATAATATATTACAGAGTTACATAGCACACATACATTCCTTTTTATATTTTTATAAACCATTAAAATGTCCATACGTATAAAAAGCAACAATCATACTAAATTTCATTAAATTCGGTCGAGTAGTTTTTGCGTGATTGGCGTTCAAATATACCGACACACAACAGACAAAAATTTCAAGAACTATCGAAATCTCTTCTATCCATGGTTATAAAGCCCACCGGTATTTTTTTTTCTTCCAAATATCAATGTACAGATTCGACTCTTTACTCCTTTTTTTAATAAGTATATTAACTTTATAAACATTTGATTGATCGAGCATTTTATTTTACAAAATTTCCATAATTTTATTTTAAATTTATTACTAGAATCTCATTAAAATGGCTCATACCATATTTATGAAGGTGAAAATTAATAAATCAAGAGTGCACGCGGGAACCGATGAGAGCTGTTGAAATTTTTTCACCCGGAATGAAGTGATAACCGCTAATGATGCGTTGGAAACTGCGACTCATCCACCACAACGTTATAGGTAACTTATTTAATTATGTTATAGGTAACCTCAAATTTTTTTTAACGTTTTATATTCTACTTTAAAAAGTAGAACCGATTTTATTGTATATCCATACTAGCTGTGCAATCTATACGTATATAATAATAATATGTATATAAAAACCCCAGACACAACTGACAATTATTATGTCAATCACACAAAAGATGGTCATGGACGAGGATGGAACTCGCGACTACTGGACTCAGTAGCTGGGCTTCTAATACACTGCACAACTGCCTTCTTTCTTCTTTTCCATAACACGAAAATTTTTAACAAAAAAAAAACCTACTTCAATGATTATAAAAAGTTTCGTAGTATTTTCGAAGTCGAAAGTCCAATGCGAATGAAATTACAATGGGACCTACCTTGAGGTATCTCCTTTACAACGAAAAAAGAATCATCTAAATAGGTTCATAAACAAAGAAGTTATGCCAAAACTTCCATAAATATATCTTCTTACACATAAATAAAATTGAAGTATCTGTTTGTAATCGCAAAATAATAGCTTATGAAAAAATAAATGCACATGAAAATATAAGGTACTTAACAAAAAAAAAAAAAACATTTTTTTAATTTTTATCTGTCTTATCTGTTTGTGACGGCTGATCTCAAAAACAGTTAGACCGATTTTGACGGGGCTTTCACTGGCAAATAGCTGGTTTTATAAGGAGTAACGACCTCGGCTTGGGCTGTTGCCGCGTTTGCAATAAAGTCGCGATCTGACTAATTCCCTATCCGTAAAATTGCCTGCCTCCTGGGAGGAAGGAAGGAACATGTGTATATGTATTTAGTGATCTGAAATATGGTCTACACTAACATAACATACCATCACGCCTGTATTCCCCGAAGGGTTAGACAGAGATGTACTAATGTACACTCACAATTCGCCGAGTATGTTTTTAGGTCCCATGTAATAGGGGGTGAGCCTATTGCCTCTACACTAACTAGCCTAATAAAGAAAATAAGGTCACTTACAAAACTTATGTACCTATGTGGTGTGCACGTATGTATGTGCATATTGTATATAATGATGTGTGTGGGTAGCTAAGTGATTGCAAGTGAAGTGTCACCCGTATCGCGCGTGAAAAAATTTACTTAAGCTTTCACGCTTTCGATGAACAAAACGCTCTCTATCTTACTCATACCATCTTCAAGTTTAAATTCATTGACCAAACACCTATCGGTGTGTCCCGTCAGTCGTACTTGAGACTAAGATCCTTCCCTAGCTTGCACCTTCATGTGAACAGTATTCAAAAATTATTAAACAATAACAATTTGAATAGAATGTATATAAATGTAAAAGCGGTGGTAGTTATTATCCTGAGCTTTCGTTGGAGAAAAAAAACGTGAAATACCATAGCATGGTGGTAGAGCATTTAATAATGCCTGGCCTGGTTAGTTACCACACTCAAGTTGAAAATCTGTCGACAAGCACTTACAAGTATGTTTGAACAGACTAGACGTTGGGATGTATAATAAAGTATTAGGTGATACATCTACTTACTTATGTTACAATGAATGCATATTAGGGTTCTGTTACGATGAGGCTGAAACCTCTAAAATATAAGCATAATAAGTATGTTCCGGCAGATGCACTTTTTCCACCCAGAAGCCAGTTTTCCACTAGGCTTAGCATATTACCATTTTGGGCTACATTGTCATTTAAGATCGGGTGAGATTGTGGTCAAACGCTACACCTATAAAGAATTCATAAAATTCATTTATACATTAAAGGCTCGCGATTTTTAACAACGAAATTGTTTAATGTACCTATATGCATATTGTAAACACGCCATAAGTGATATTTGCTCAACTTAAATGATTAAACGTGATTTGATTTTTTTCTCTCTAAAATGTTGTTCTCGATTGCCTCCGATTTTGTGTTCGTGACTATCCATTCTAAATATACATTTTCCATGCAAATGAACTGGCCTCCGCTGTACATTTTTTGTAGTAGGTAGAATAAATATTGCGGTATTGCGGGCATTGTGTGCTTTGTTTGTCGTCCCATTTCAGTCACTTGGTCGGCTTGTATCACAGAAAATGTTTGACTTCACTGTATGTACTTATATCATTTATATTTCTATCATTTTGATGTTTCTATAGAAGAAATATTTATTTTTAAAAGGCATGTACTAATTTTAAATGTGTTCTTTTTCGTGGATTATAGCCGCCCTTACAGTTACATCGGCCTAGTTACTTTAACGCATTTTATTTAAAGTAATCAGCAGTCAAGTTGGTGCCATGGGCATAGTGCAGGGGGGGGGGGCACGGCCCACATTACAAAACTCATTGGCTACCCTACAAAAATCATCAGTAGGTGTTTATGGAATATATTGTGTTAATTCTTTTTATCTTGTGAAAACTGTTTTGTTCCGGTCACATTCCATAATACGTGATTCTTATTTTGAACTATATCGCATTGTTCACAATTACGCAAAGTACTTTTTTCATCTGAAGGATTTTTAGTTGTGGTTATAGTGACCAAGAACCAATTACGAATGTGTTATTTTCGTTTTTCACTAAACTCAATTAAATTGATGGTATGGTATACGTGAAAAATAATAATAATAACAATCTATACGATTGATAAAATTGAAGTGTCTGTTTGTAATGTCAAAATATCAGATTTTTACTGTATGCACGTGAAAGTGTATACGATACATTTAACAAAAAAAAACGGTTTATAAAATTTTTGTCTGTTGTTTGTTCCGGGTAATCTTCGGAACGGTTAGACCGATTTCGATGGGACTTTCACTCATAGATAGCTGATGTTATGGGAAATAACGTAAGCTACTTTTATTTTAGAAAAAGAATTAGTGTTCCGTACAAATTAAATAATAACTGGTCATGGTAAATCAATTTGGGCGCTTAAATGGCTTACGCTTAGTAAACCATAAGAGATATATCAAATCAATGTACTACATAATTGTAGACATTAAAAAGACCTACAAAAAAGTCAACGAGAGTATACGTCTATTTTCTAACGAACATCCACAATAAGCATTTTTGTTTTTAAAATAGCCGGTAGCGGGGGAACAATATTCGCGCGGGCATTATGTAGTCCACGTGAGCGAAGCCGCGGGCACAGCTAGTAAAACAATAAAAAAAGACCATACATTCTTATTGTGTTTTAGGATATTGTTGAACCGGTCGAAGATGATAACAATTAAAGTTTTGAAATAGGTCTGGTTTTCAAGTACAGCTGCTGATTAAAAATTGATTATAATTTTCATAGAAAATTCAAGAAAAATTTCAAAGAAAATTAACTACGGCCATAAATCTATACTAGTATAATAAAGCGGAAAAGTTTTTTGTTAGTTTGTTTGTTTAAACACGCTAATCTCTAGAACTAACAGTCGGATTCGAAAAATTCTTTTTGTACAATGTGTATTAAAAACTCCTTCGGATCCGTGAAGGTGTTATCAGGTATCGAGATTATATTCTGTTTATGTTATCTATCTCAGATTATAAGTAAAAAAAATTACCCCTAATAAAATGTTAAAAAAATTAATTAAATGAGGAAACTTACATGGCAATACAGGCGGCGCGGCGCAGTGTACCCGGTACCGCCATACGATCAAACATACCGCTGCGCTGCGCTGGGGCTGGCGACGGTGTTATCACGTTTTAAAAATTTGCTAAATTTTAGGGAAACTAAAACTAAATATGCTAATTTTAAAACGAAATGACATTTTTATTTTCATAATAAATAAAATTTTAATATTTTTTTTTGTTAATGTCATTGGGGTACCTATATACCCTTATTGGATTCAATGGGGTTTTTAATACAAATTTTATATGATAACCAGACTCTCGAGGAGTAATTTAGGCTAATTAGGATTAGATTACAACTCTCAGATGGCATTAAATATTGATTTTTGTTATGTAAGTCGGAAGTCGTGGCCCTCCCAAACTGCTTTAATCGCGTGCGCTGGCGTAATTGAAATTGAATTGATATTGAAATACAATGTTCTACAATAATATTGGTCATTCGTATATTTAAAAAAAAGTCACTGATAGCATATGCCTATGTCTTATACATAAATAAGCCACAATAAGGTATTTTGAGACAAACATTTGTTGAAAATTAAAAACTGATTTATAAGCATTATTTTTGCAACATTGCATATTAATCCTGATTAATTTTAAAGTGTGATTAAGTTTTAAAGATTATAGTGATCATCACATTAAAATCCGTTACGTAGGGATAGACGTAAGCGTACAGAGGGACAGACGGCAGGAAGCAACTTTACTTTATAGTATGTGCCTATTGATGAGCTATTATGTCGTATAATGCTTTATTTTCTCAGTATCAGTAAAGGTAGTCTAGGTTTCATATTTGGGACAGGTCAAAGATGATTACTGCTAATTACAGTTTTAATCTTCCTATTGATAGCTCACCTTGTATTTGCAGGTTGCACTTTGCAGGCAGTTACCGCGGCGCGCGCGGGCTCGGCGGTGTAACGATAACAATATAGTAAGTGACTTGTCACATGACGTAGCCGTTTACATCGTTTCAACCATCAGGGGTTGTAAAATTATTTTACGGGGATAATAAACATTATAAGATTATTCTGTCATAATATTTGTCATAACACAAATCCTTATATATTGTTTCTCAAAGGTTTTTTGTGGCAGCGCTATAGGTATCTTCCTTAATTCTTCTCAAAATTAATGATTCAAACAACATTTTAAAAGTTAATTTACTCGATATTAACGAAACATAAACAAATATTTTAAAATTATTGTTTACGTTAAAAAATGATTAGATTTCTAATTATGCAATACGTTGATGGCATTCTTAATGAAAATATAATTATTCAAGTAAAATGTAGAAGGCGCCATCTGTTTAACATTACAGCTGTTAGATTGTTTACATTCTATAATGTGCGAATTAATTGTTAGGAGTGTAGGTATAATATAAAATACAATTTCGGTGAGGGGCATTACCGAGGTTGCGGTTGTCACTATCATGTGAGGACATTTAGCCGAGCCGAGGGACCGCTGCCTTGCTCGCGAGCCGACATCACCATACAAATAGCGCATTAGCACCCCGCGTTCGA
Source organism: Saturnia japonica (assembly GCA_033032175.1). Taxonomy (NCBI): domain Eukaryota; kingdom Metazoa; phylum Arthropoda; class Insecta; order Lepidoptera; family Saturniidae; genus Saturnia; species Saturnia japonica. The sequence continues at coordinate 13,143,034 of CM065305.1, forward strand.
ACCGGACCTCTCTTATCTCCTCTCAACTATATTTGTTGTCCACCGGATTACCAAAGATTTACCACGGTCGTCGCTTAAATACCGATTAAATGTCCTCTGCAAAGAGTATTCAGATTTAATATCAACTCTTAACCATATTATGTACCTTCTAAAAACATGTGTTGTTAATGGAAGGGATATTTTTATGGTTATTAAAGTGTATCATTATCCAGTAGAGTACAATAATACATTGTCACCAGTCACACTAAAAGCTTTTATAAAGTAGCTACTCTAGTTACTTACCGAGCGAGTCAAAATGTCGTTGATCATTGATATTAACATTTTCTATTCATTATTGTAACAAATTACACTAAGTAGTGTTTAGCTACGCACCTATTCACTTATAGATAATATATACATGAACCTAATGTACAAAATTTCGACAGCAACCTATAAACACCTTAAGATTGTATTCAAACAGTAGCCTAATAAAAAAATCTGATTATTTTTTATGTATTTTTTACGCGACAGGAGGGCGCAAGTGCAATCTCTTGCACCCTGCTGCCGGCGCCCATGACTACAATTGAATAAAAGCTAGTGAGTATATTAACATTATAAATAAACCCAAGGTAAGAGATAATGGTTTTAATATTATTATATTTGTATTGTCCTAATTTGTTTCGACAAAATAATTTAAGAACTTTTGTAGAAGTCTAATAACAACGGGCTATATAGTATATATTAGTATAGTTCAGATGGTTTCAGGAACGATAACGGTCCATCGTATAAATCAGGCCTGTCGATCTGGGGCCGCCCTACTGCAACTCGGGACTTGATTTGTCGCGTCCATCCTATTCGAATGTATGACCGTTTAGAGATTGTAAACATATTTGGTATATCGATAGCATTCAAAAATATAAAATTCTATTTGTGATAACAATTTAATGTGGTACTGTAGTATAATTACTTTGCTCAGCTTTGAGGTTTTATTATTATAATATACTTTTTAACATAAAATTTTACAATATTATACATTTCATAATTATACGTACAGTAATAATTGTGCTTATAGTATACATTTATACCTACGCAAGAGTTTGGAGCACTTAGTAATGGCTGACGGACGTTGTTAACCAAATGAGACAAGAGACAAAAATGACACTTCATACTAGTATTGCCACATACTGAGTACTTTGTGACTCGATCAAGGCCCCAAGTGTTTTTTGTTCACCGAGAAGCTCGAAAAGCGGAAGCTGGCGCAAGACGAAATAAGAACCCTTGAATTTGCTAATTTTGTTCACCGACGAGCTAAAAAAGCTTCGTTTGCTATTTATTTGAGGTTACCAGTTTCTTTATTCCAATACTACTAACTTTTAGTGACATCTGTACCAGGATTATTGGGCCACTGTCTACCAACCCTGATAACGAGCGTCATCGCGCACGGGGACGCTTTCTCAAGCGTAGTTTGAAGATAATAGAAAAAGATTGGTATTTTATTAAAGCGTTGTTCCTAAACGAGGATAGTAAAGTTAAAACTGATACAATAAGCTGGCGTATAGAACTAAGAACACAAAAAAAAAATGTTTGTTACACCCAAAATTTCTGTTTTATACACAGAGTGATCAATATTGTAATATACATTTGTTATAGTATACATATATACCTACGCAAGAGTCAAGTAAATAATATGATAAAAAGTACCTATCAATCCGAATTTATCAATTACTTTTTTGATGAACCTTGCCTGACGATGCCGAACAATGTAAATTTCAAAATCTAATTTCGAAAAATGTTTTTTGATTATTCTCGTTATTTATAAACTAGTATTTTGTAGGAAGCCAGTATAACACGTCATGGTCACTAAAACTGTATGTTACAAACTGTGACGATACACAGTTAGCGACAAAAATAACAACATGTAAACCTTACAAAAATATAGATAGGTACTTAAACTGGTAAAACAGTTGAAATAAATAACTATCGATATCGACATTTGATATTGTAAAGACACTCCTTACCTAGTAAACGTTAACCAATAAAGCGATCAGTTCAGTCCCTACACGACCAAGAATATTTTAACTAGTATTGCCTGCTCGAATAATCACAGACATTGTTTTGTTTACACAATTCAAAATAAATGCACATTTCTAATAATGTACAATAAATATAATTAAAATATTGATTTTGATAATTACGGCAAATTTGATTAGTTCGTTGTTATATTGGTCATAGCACAGAGAGTAAACCAATTTATTTATAATATATAATCATGTGTTATAATTATTATATTGTTTATCATACCACTATCGAAAATATATACACATGATAAAATGATACTCCCTAAAGAACTGTGCAAATTATAAAGTTAAATGACATTACAATTGTAACTTGTTCTAATTTAAAATTTGATAACAAGATCACTGACGTGTTTAAATAATTTAATTAAATATCGTTTATTATTATTATTGAAAAGCAATTTAATAACAATATTATAATAATTATCTGTAATTCGGATTCAATTCATATAAAACCATTTTATTTTGTTAGTAATACAAGTAATACATTTTGCGTAACATATTATATTACTAACTTCGTAGATAATCGAAAGGCACATTGACCCTTAACATTACGGTGTTAACTGCGACCTAATTTCAGATTAATACGCTTAAGCGGAAACCTCACTAAGCAGGTTCAAATGTAAAGCGGAAAACCTGCCCTATTACGGGTTAGCTGTGAACGTAAACGACGATCGTTAAGCAATATAAATATATCACAATATTTATTTCATTTATTCATCTATTAAGCAAGTTTCGCGACTAAGTGGATTTATAGTTTCCTCCCCATTCATTATCCGTATTGAGTCGAAAGCAGGCGAATTGCCCGGACGCGTGGCATAAATCTGAATGAAACGTTGTAAATAGCCGCCCGCCCCCGAAAACTTTCCTCGCCTTTGACATAAGTTTGTGAACTTCTAAAGAAACTTTTATCATGAGCATTTGATAGAGATCGGTAGTTACAGTTAACGTTTGAGTTCAGAGAATTGATTGCTTCTATTATTATAAGTGGAATATTGAAAAATACTGTGTTAAATACAGCATTATATGACTACAATAAAAATATTGCTCTTCATTGAAATACTATATTACTCAAATTATATCACATTTATTTTACGTAGTATTTTAAGGTTAAATGTGATATGTATAGGCGATTGAACCCGCAGCCACCCCAAATAAAAAGAAATATAGCGGAAACCATAACCCGTCCGGCAATCAATTCTATCGGTTCTGCTTCCTAAATATTCAGTTTTTCTCTCGGTTAGCATTTTTTTTCATGTAGTTAAGAAAAACAAGAGCGCCATAACTCTCTCGCCGGTTGATAGCATCGTAATGGCAGTAATGGATCCTGGTCAGCGGCCCGCATGCAAATAAATCTGTGGCCCCATGCAATGATGTGTGGAAAATAGTACTCACCCCTTGCTTGTGACCGGTGCCCTGTTGGCCTGTTCTTGCCCTAACCATAAATGTTATTATACTACCAATAAAATAAACTATACAATTTCGTACTAATATCTTTAAATAAAGTTAAATGTTATTATTTTATTTTTAGACTTTACGTATATTTTTTCCTTCGGCAACATCTTCTGACTAAGCCAATTTTTCACCAAAATCAAAAATATTTTTATTTGGCATTTTTGAATGTCAACACACTACTGCCAGTTCGGAAATCATCCCAGTCATCAAGAAGAACCAGCAAGAAACTCGATCAGGTTTATCAACATATTTTTTTAATAACCCATTATTCAACCACCTTAGAGGACGAATTTTCAAAAACCTTTTTTTAATTGTCATCTATTTAAGGAACTCTTGTGCAAAATGTCATGCTTCTATACACACCGGTTTAAGCTGTGCGTTGTTGTATGTTAGTCAATTTTAACAATTTTATACAATAAGATTTTTACACATTAGCGTTTTCATGATAATAATACTTTGTGGTTATTATTTTTAAATATCTAGGTGACCAAGCTTTGTTGACACCGAGTCTTGAAAAAAAAGATACATATCTTAGGTAAACTTGGATAGTAAAATATATTATGTAAATACAAAGTTTATCGAAATCGCTAGATTGCGAAATCGAGAAAGCAATGACATATTCCTTTAAATTAAAATAATCTTATTATAATATTAAAGATCAGGATAGTTCAAACTATCGAAGTATAGTAGTTCAAACCATTATTATAAATATGCCCATTGAGAAATATGTAACAATGAACATTTGATATTTTTGGTAATATTATAAATTCATTATAGGTAGGTCGGTAGGTATAACTCAAAACACACAACATGTAATAGAGTCTATAATATACTTAGACTGGTTTTTTAATTTCAACTCACGAATGTTATAGTTGGGGTTAGTAATAAAAACACTAAATCAAAGCATACTTCGGTCAGCATCCCTAAAACTATCAATATTTCAACCCCTTTTTTACAAATGTTAACATAATTTCAATTCAATTTTATTTTATATCATGGCATTATAAAACAGGACTCAATTTATTGTTATTCGCTGTAGGTATTTATTATACATTTAAATATTTTCATTTCTCATAAATAGGTATACATTATTGTGAATTTAACGTTATTGTTTAAAAAGTGTTTGAATAAATCCTAATCCTACTAATGTAATAAATGTGAAAGTTTCTATGTTAGGATGTATGTTATTCAATCACGCAAAAACGGCTTAACGGATTTAGATGAAATTTAGCACGCATATAGCCTATGACCTGGATTAACACATACTTTTTATCCCGGTAAAGATCATAGCTTATCCAGTCGCTGGCGGCCACGGCAGTTTCGCTGGCATACCAGCGCTGGCATGCAACGGCGTAAACCATCATTCCATTTAAACTGAACCGTCAAGCTTTTAAAAATATATGTTTATGTGAACAAAATTTTTTAGTTTGTTAAACAACATGACATGGAATAAGTAATAGCGAAGTTAGTAAATCATGTGGGACAAAACATTGCTGCTAGTGCATTCTCTTGCAATACGCTGCCTAAATAGTTAATTATTGAACAATATCTTTATCTTATATAAATAAAAATCTCGTGTCACGATGTATATTCAGGATAAACTCCGAAATTACTGAACCGATCAACTGAATTGATCAAATTTCGTAGCTATCTGTAATTTGGTCCAAGTTAAAAGATAGGATAGTTGTGGTCTCAATAAGAAACGCAGTTGCCGGGGTAAACAATTTTTTAACGATAATTTTTATTATTCAAAGACTTTTCATCCTTTCCTTTCCTACTTATTTTCTTCATAAGTAAGTAAATTTCATCCGTGCGAAGCCGGGGAAGGTTGCTAGTACTTATATAAAAATTTTGTGTAAATTCTGAAAGACTTGACTGATTAAGCTCATATTCACATAACATATTATATTTATCGAGATGATGTTTGATAGCTATGTTAAGATCCGATAGATGGCGCTGTGGTCGAGCCATTAACTACCGGAGAGGGTAGAAGAACTACCAACTAGTATTTTATAAATATATAATAAATACAATATTTTGTAGTTTATCCATGCGGATCCATAGCCACAATAGTTTATGTGGCTCCACACGTTAGCGCCAACATTTTTAAACGAAGCATCCATATAACCTTGAACTCGTAAAAAAAATAAAAGTCTTAATACATTTATCAATATACCTCTGTTTTGAAAATTTGGACTGCGGTTAAGATGTTTTTTTTCGCTTTATTCTGTATTATTGTTTCTATTTTTTATTTTACCTGGCTTTATTTTATCCGGAAAGTAGATAGCGATAAAAGTCAGGGCAAATGGCAGTCAATAAAATAAATAGCGATGGTATGGTGTTCTGTAAATAAGTCGTTGCCCAGGCTCGGGGCGACGATCGTCTTTTTTATTGGCGCCTCGATTGCTCTCGAAACAAGGAGTGTGAAACGCGGGAGACGCGGCGTCACGCGGACTCATATCTCTCTGCACTATCACGCTGAGTCTGCAGATTATATTCAGAGATTAGGGAAAACATTATTTACTTATTTCTGGTACATACTGTATGCTTTACACGGCTATTACACTACAAACCAAAATGTACAGGAATTTTACGATAAAATATTCTGTTGCCAATCGTACTTTCAAATCGTTAAAACTATTTAATTATTTAAATACTAGTAACACGGATATTAAAATTTATAATTTGATACCTACATAATTTACAAGTAAAATTCTAAATATTTATTTTTCGATATTAGGAATTTGTTATATTTTAGATTTGATCAATTGATATTACAAAGGGGATTCATTAAGTATAATCCATAGTTATAATAAAACAGTAAAGTGTCGAAATCTGTGCATTAAAGATATTTGAGAAAAAATATTGCGGAGGGGTTTAGAATCAAGGACAGAACATTTCGAAAGTTTTTTAATTTTATATACCTTAATCACGCAAAAACTACTGAACCGAATTTAATGAAATTTTGAGTGATTGTAGTTTATAGTCTGAAGGTACATTTAGGATGCATTTATACACGTATAGAACTTTGTATGGTCCACGAATTGCGTTTAATTTATGTACAAATATGAAAGTAATGTATGTTCATGTAATACTGTAATATATTTTAAATATAGAGTGAAATAAAGTGAAATTAAACGAAATTAATCCAAATTATTTTATCTTAACGTACTTTCAAAAGAAATAATAGACAAAAACGTATGTATTTTTCATTATCATATTCATACATGGTGCTTTAAGATATATGTTACACGCATTAAAATTATCATGAATTCGGCTTGATTTTTATTGTCACACTTAAGTATATTTTCTGTGAGCGTGTGCATTAATATATATATAATTTAAGACTGGTCTTATTTAATTTGTAGATTTTAATATTGTTTTTAAATTTTTAAAATTATTAACTATTTCGTTCTAAATTTCTACGATAGATGTCATTGTTTGAGTTTTTTTGCGCTATCGAGATTTTTAATTAATTGTACTAAACAGACATACTATAATGCTTCATTATTCACTGGATATTAACGGTTATTAAAAATAAAATAAATAAACTTAGCTTTTCGTAAAAGATTGCAAAACTTTTAATTTTTATATTTGACTACTCAGGCTTTATATCTTAAGTCTTATGGATAATATCGGTTAATATTTAAAAAGATTTTAGTCTGATATTCTTCAAAGGGCTTTTGATTCATTGTGTTTTGTATATTTTTTATTGGAGTTCAATTAAAATACCTGATAGAAAGTGGACGGGATTTTTTCAGTTTTCCATTGCTCTAAAAAAGTGTGAGATGCGTTCGTTCACAGGAAACTAGGGAATACCGTCAAGAGAGACTTTCTCCTGAACGAGATACTTAGAAATAGCTTAACCGCCAAATAAACCTGTTGAGAACAATATATTAGGTTAAATTCACAGTGTAGACGTATGGCATAATATCGATCGATCGAAAATAGTGAATGTGAGGCAAGGCTGACAGCTACTCGTGAGTACCACGGTGAGTCTCACGGATCCCAGATATTCACAAAGCATGAAACACTGTAAAATCCCCGAAGTTGAATTTCAGAACACCTACATATCTTTTTTTATTGCTGTTTTTCATACACGAAATTCCACCCGAACGAATTCGCAGGCACAACTGGTATTAGATATAATAACATTAAATTTATAAAGTTTTCGCATGGTTATATTAACCAGATAGATACTTATAGAGTTTATACTATTATAATGCATATTAAATACAACTAGTCTGTTAGAACAACTGCAGCGCATGAATGTATGAAAACGACATATATTCAAACCATAAAAAGTTAATGTAAAAGTTAAATTTAAATTATATTTAGGGACATTTATTGTCAATGATATGACAATTCCATTATAACTAATATCTACTACTTACTAACAATAACTATAAACTAAAATATTTATATAAGACTACATATGCCAAGTTCTTGGGAAGAAGAATTGATTAAAGAGAACTTAAAAGACAACATTTCAGAGCATCCAATGTCAGGTCTGCCAAAATGCTGTGATACACATCCACATCCCAAATATTAAATGTATACCAACTTATTAGTAAAAGGTATTCTATGATAAATATTTTTGGAACATTCAATTAAGAAGTGATGGACCACACTTGTTACACAATGGTAAATCAATTAACCTTGTACTAGTTAGTTACGCATTGGATATTATTTTAGAATTACCTAATGTATACAAAATAAATACACTTATTTTATTTTTCACACCCTTCTCTAAACCACTCGTTGTCAATAGCCAGTCTCGGAAGAATTGTGTTAGGATAGAATAATAAAGTATTCCACACGTATCGCAGTCGGTCGCAAGTCGGCTACCAGATAGAGATGTATTAATTTGTAAGAATTTGTCGTCGGACCCTCGCCCTATACACCGCGCATTCCAATCACGCACTACAAGCTCCGTAATTGCACCTAATAATTTCTTTAAATAGCTTTGATACGTGCAAGCCAGATGCATTATCACCGTGAGTATTTAACTTTATTTTATTGATAGTAAAATGTAATGTAACTTCGTTATCGCGGGATGGGAGCTTAACTGAAGAAAGTGTCCAATCCCACCGACACCAAAAAAAAACGAATATATATAAATGATTTAATAACTATGAAAGTCGTGGAATTGGCTCAGCTGTGTTATGACCAGATTTGTATGCACTGTTATATGTACAGTAAGTAGAAACATAACCTCAAAATTGAAAAAAAAAAATTCAAAAACTATTTCTTTCTGGACTACTTCCTTCATAGGGGGATTACCTCTAACCCTCCCCTCCCTGCCCGCTCTTTCATAGCATCAAATTCAGCGGTAGCGATTCTAAAGAACTACCGAATCAATATATGAAAACGTATGTGTTTTTATTTTCCAACAGTATTCTTTTAGATAATATCGGTATGATTGTTAAACTGTAATATCGGTTAATATTTAAAATGATTTTAATTGGGTATTATCAAAGCTTATATGGGTCACATACCGAAGAGTGAGATTAAGATAAGGTGAGGTTTTCATTTAGTTGTTATTTTTCATACACGAAATATAGCACGTGGACGAAGTCGCAGACACAGCCAGTTATTATAATATAATAAAAATATAAACATAATCAGTATATTCAATTTTAAATATACCTTTGGTGTATACCTTCGACCACTCTTACTGTATATACAACGATGCGTACAAGTCTGGTCATCACACAAAATATAGTGGAAGGTACTTTGTTACTACCGGATGTCCCTAGATACCTCTCCAGTCTTTTTAATTATTTAAAATGTACTATAATATGTATTAGATTTTCTGTTTCCAACAAATTACCAAGAAACTCAATAACTAGAACATTTTGTTCGTCTTCTAGGTGAACAATATTGGTATGCATGCGTCACTTTCACAGATTCTCGTTTGCTATAACGAAATAAACAACCAGTAAATAAATTACTAGATCTTGATATATTTTTGATTCGTTGTTGATTTATAATTTAATAATAACAATTCTTAATTCTAAAGTAAATTTTAATGATAACTTACTAATACCTATCATTTGTACGTGTTTTTTTATAATACCTGGGTGACCGAGCTGTACTCGGTGTCTTATAAACAAAAAAAGAAAAACACCTATCTAGGTAAACTTGGAATTTAAAATATTATCTAAATGCAAAGTTTCATCCAAATCGTTGTAGCCGTTTTCGAGAAACCAATTACCTATATTTATACAAGAATTGCTCACTTAATATAATAAGGTATTATAGTGCTTATGTGTTTTCTATATGTTTATTTTCTATATACATATTTTAATATAATAATTAGGTACTTTAACCCTTTCGGGGCCATAGATACATATAATGGTCTCTTTAAAAAAAAAATTCGTAAATACACTTTGAACACAAGGATACCTAATATATTTATCTATACATATATGTGTACTAGCGGTGTGCCCGCGGCTCCGCACGCGTTGGTTACTACGCAGGAATTTTTTACATCCCATAATTTTATTTTTACTCATATTGTTGACGATTTATATAACCTCTCAATTATGTGGGTATGCTTTCCGTCTACAAAATTTTAATAGAATCGATTGAGAATTGATAAAAAAAAAACATTTTTTATACGAGATCTAGAAGAAATATTGACAACTGTTATAAGCTATCAATTATGTAATTATTTATACTTCCCGTGTACAGATTATCATCAAAATCGGTTAAGAATTAACGATATTTTTTTTTTGAATTCTTTGCTTTTACAAATTCTAAAATTGAGTTAGAATTGTTATACCCTATCAATTAAACGATGACATAAACATCCCGTGTATAAAATTCATAAGAATTGGTCAAGCCGTTTTTAAAATTTTAAAATTTTATGCCATATTCGTGATCAGTATCCTTCATGTAGTATGATTATCAGGAAACTTTGGAAAATTTTTAACTTTATAGACAGAATAATAGATTCATTAATATAGATAAACTATAAAGTTTTGAACATAATAATAAAAAAGAAAACGTTTTCATTGTACGTAGTTTTACGACGCCGATGTGAATGACCGGTCTAAAGCTAGTAGAGTTTATTTGTATTGAGATTGGTAGCGTTGTTATTATTAGTGTCGTAGTCGTGTCAATGCATCGCCGTGGGCCCGCGCCAGACCCATGGGACTCGTCAATAGAGGACAAACCTAATCCAATCACAGCTAAACGTGAGTGCACACGCCTACACCAATTTTACCTATATCTATAAAACTAAACAAAATTGGTAACTGCGGTATAAAAAATTTGTAACGTGATTTATATACTACTGAATATTTCAAAGAAAAATATATTCTATGATATTGATTATAGGTAAATTAGTAGTTAATATAAAAGCCTCTACTACATTTTAATGAAATTTAAAGAAAAATTAATAAATGTATCTAACTAAAAATGAAAAAATTTAAAACGGATTGTATTTTTATGTTTAGTATTTTTGTTTGTAATATTTACTTATTTGGTTTTTTTTTTTTTTTAATATTTACAAGTAATTACAAGAAATTGTATTTAATAACAATATAAATTTAGATAAATTGAAACATCCTATTAATACGTTCATAATATAATTATAATAATTTAAAAGAAGTGTAGAATATGTGAAACCGCAATTTAATCGTATTATCCTATTTAATTAAATTTCAAAAAGAGGATTAATATATATTTAAATATATTATGAATTTTAATGAAAATGGGAAGCAATTTAGCATTTTATTTCAGACTATAAAACTGATAGGAGGCACAGCCGTCGCACGGCTACGCAGCCACGGTACACACTACGACCGTAGCATTGTCGTAGAAGGAGCATTCGGTTAATTTACCTAAGCATCTTACCGCTATCTGTTTTGCGCCCGCGCCGCGCCGCGCCGAGGATTATGCTAATGTTCACTTGTAATTCTCTTATCACGTTTTGTCTTCCTACAGCGGTTCTGACAATATAGCTCCATAATGATTTAAATTACTATTTCAAATGTTGAACAAAACTTCTTTGTAGCTTCTCGACGCATAGTGTAGAGAAGGTCTACATGCAATGACTTATTATAGAATTAATTTTTTTCATCATTATTTAACTAAAACAGCGACGTGCATATGAATGATTAGGTAATGTTGTAATATTTTATTTATAAAATTAACAAATTCTTTTTGAACTCTTAAATGCATAGTGATGTATATTGTCAATATACTTTAAGCTATTTATACTATTTACTATTAATTTTGAAATGAAAATAAAAAAGTCGTGCATTTAGGTTGGGACTAAAAATGCTGAACTCCTTAAGGTGATTTTTACTGTCAGTTAGGTTAGCAATTTTACGAACGAAATCAACTTTGCAATGTTATCATTTCGAATTTACAATGAAGATTTATTATAATATACGATTCAGTATTCTTATAGTAGGTATCAGAAGTTAAGTCTTGTCTGATTATGTTACTGGCTCTGAACAGTAAAATTCGAGCACATATTAGCGTAATAATAATATGTACCTATAGAATTATTGTTCTGTAGGTAGTGTCTGGTGACATATTGATAAATCTTTTTAAAGTAACTAATTATTGGTACAGCACTTTTGCTTCTATCTGTGATAAGCCCATTGACACACTAAAAGCGAATATTCTGTAATTATAACTAATCTAACTAATAATAACTAACTATAATAACTAATTATAATCAAAAGCTATAATTGATATTTTAAATAAATAACTAAAAGTTCAAACAGATTTTAAAAGAATTTACCAATAAGTGAACTAATCGAATGAATGAAAAATAATGTGAATTATTTCAGACAAAACGAAATATTACTAAGTTGATAAAATAATAGTTATCACGTTAAAGGTTAACGGCTGCACTCAATTAGTCACGAAACGAATAGCACGACCGTAGCGAATGATGAGGTGTATTAGAGGTATAGTTATTGGAGGAGTTGGTTCCTTGGGTCCCGGCTCAAATGTAATGGCTACAAGACGCAGGGGGACCGGCAATAAGTCACGGATACCATCCGATATCAGCAAATCAATGACCGTTCCCGCAATGATACATTGCAGTGACCACCGTTTATAGTTTTAGCTGCGAGCGAATGAATTAATATTGTGGAAATGCGTATCTCTGTCATAAATTTTTATGGATTTCCATTTTATATTACTTTATTAATTATCATGGTAATATGTATCTTATAATTTCTATATGTTTAGAACATTGTAGAATATTTCAAAATATCTTATACAGTTTATAAACACACTGGTCTATACTGTCACACACGCGAAGCTCGTAACCGGATAGACAAAGACACATAGGCATAACATGACATGATGTAATGACTATTAAACATTTAGTGACGAGATAAGCATTTTATCCTCAGTATGTCAATTAATATGTTTTTTTTTTTATCTATACACATAAAATGCTTTGCCCTGAATGACTGACGGATCAACTCACAGCCTAAACCGCTGATCGTAGAAACCTGAAACTTGGAGGGTGTGTTCTTTGTATGACGTAGGTATTCGATAAGAAAGGGTTTACCGAAATTTTATGTATTTGTATGGGACAACGTGATTCCTTGGTCCAATCTACTTCAAATTTTGCATAAACCTTTTTTAACAGAATTGATGGAAGACGTGTTTCGTATTTTATTGAAATTCATCCCCTAACGGGTTTAACAACGGATAGAAAGTTATTTTGGCGGTGATTTGCTTCGAAGTTGATATCTATACTTCTTAGTGCTTTAAATTTAAATTAAATTTTATTATGACACATGTTTGAAAATGAAATCCGATTTTATTCAAAAAAGGTTGAATTCACTTAAAAACATAAGCAAATACTCTTTAAAACTGGAATGTCTCGAAAGTCACTGTACTATATTAGTACCTCATTTAAAGGTTTCTAAGCTTAAAGAGGTTATGCACTTTTAGGACACGGCCTCATAGGGATATAGAGTTCGAAATTTGAAATGGTAAGGACTATATAATTTATACGAATCGATTGATACTAATACTAATAATATAATAAAGCGGAAAAGTTTTTTATTTGTATGTTTAAACACGCTTATCTTTGGAAATTACCAGTTGAATTCGAAAAAATTCAAACTCACGAGGACTAGAATAGGTTATATAACATTAGGCTACAGTTTTTAGCTAGCCTTAAATATTAATTTTTGTTACGTAAGTCGGAGGTCGAAGCCCTCGCGTACTGCTTCAGCCGCATGCGCTGGCTTAATGGTTAATGATTCATCAATATAATTTTCTACAAAAACATTGGCCATTAGTGTATATAAAAAAAGTCAGCGATAGCACATATCTATCTCTTATATGTACATGAGCCACAATAAGGTAATTCGCTTTTTTTTTTGTTGAAGATTATAAATTAATTTATGAGCCTTAATTTTTAAGCATGGCATATTAATCCTTACGAACAAAAGTTACTTCATCATAGAGATAATTTATAATGAAGATAAACTTCGTCTTTTACACCATAATATTTGGGCGCATAGTTTAAGAGATAATACAAAATTAAATTAATTCAACACTCGGCTCGGGTCTATGTCTATAGTAGTAGTGGCGGAACGAGTCGTGCGATGCCACGATGTGACCATCTATCTATCTGGCCGCCCGATAAAAATATTGTCTATAATGAAGTATTATAAATCAACAATCAGTGATATCTTCTACATTATATGCGGGTGAAACCGCGGGGCACAGCTAGTATTATTATAAAATTAAACTTTATTAAAGCTTTACAGAAACTTGTGGTTCATCCTTCAGACTACTGTTTTTCAGGTGCTTTTTGATCTATTATTGAGGACTGTTGTGACTATTGTGGACTCTGATATTTTAAGGAGCAAAACAAATTGTTAGTCGTTTATATAATAATACTGGCGTGTCCGCAGCCCCGCATGCGTTTTTACTACGAAAGTAGTTATTTACTTCCCATAATTTTATTTTTACTTATATTCTTAACAATTCGTGTCCCTTATAAATTGAGGAGTGGCATGCATTGCCCGTGTACAATTTTTATCAAAATCGGTTAAAGTTATTATCCTAATCTATATTTCTAATGCATTATAACGATTCTTATAGCCTCTCAATTATAGTATGATTACAAAATTTGATCAGAATCGGTTGAGAATTCATGAAAATTTTTTTATTTTATAGAACAAACATTGAGAATTCTTATATCAAAATATTGATAAGAAATCCATATATCTTACAACTTTTTATTTTTATTATATCTGTTGTCATTATTTTTCTGTAATGAGGTAAACATTATTTCAGTGTCCTTAAAAAACAGAGCAGAATAAAAGCTTCATTGGACATCTGTCGTGAGCATTCATCGCGTTACGTCACACGGTTAGAGGGTCCGTGCTAAGGGTCTCACACTGTCACCTTGGATCCCGTATATTCGAAGAGAGGGTCGCTTGTTAGCGCGAACGTGCCGCGCCGCGCTGTGGAGACACCGGTAAACACGTGGGTAGATAACAATCTATTTGGATTGCCTCCATACCTATATCATTTTTCCCCGTGTAGTTACTCCGCGTTAACCAGATAGATGCGCCTCGGAACAGAAACGGCACAAATAAGGAAATACGGGCTTTTCTTTGAACAATAAAGAGTACAGTGTGATATTGATTTATTCCTAATACAGTGGTTTTTACGTATTAAATATTTTATATCAACTTTAATGAGAAAAGTTATCTAATAGAGACCTTTATTATGTTTTTACTCTACAAAAGCAAAAGAAAAACTGGTAATTATGAATATCTATTAATCAGTATACTTATTCATTGATTAAAGTGGAAAACTTTTTTTGTTTGTTTTTTTTTTAAACACGCTAATCTCTGGAAATTAGCAGTCAGATTCGAAAAAAATTTGTTGTATGTATATGATAGCCAAATTCATGAGTCATAGTTAGGCTGGCCTGTTTATTGAAGAAAGGTAAGATGCTTCACGCTAAGCCTCTAAGAAACAGAACAGTAACCATGAATGTCAAACAATGTTGAAATCTATAGGCAAGTACGGAAAGTGAGAACAATAATTGTTATACGGATAAAATAATTGTCGGATAAAATTAACACGGTTGAAACCGTGGGGCACAGCTATTCAATCATATTTACAGGTATGAAAATAGTTTACATTTATTCGATTGTCTTAAATTTTTTATGTTTTTAATGTTGATGTATTTGTTTTATTGATTCGAAGCTAAAATTTGTTTAAAATATACTAAGATGTCGCTTTTCGTATAATCATATTAATTTAGGATCTCGATGGTCCTGGATGGTTTTTTCAAGTCCTTGTGGTACTAATAGCCAGGAGGTATCAAATTTTTCTACTATCAGTGTCAAACAACATTTTTATATTATAGTTAAAAGAGAAACACTTCAAACAACATTGCAAATGTATTGAAGAAATGGTGTAACAAGTTTAGCTAAAGAATGCTTACACTGCGGGGGCATGCACTGGTCAACTGATTATTTGTGCAAACATTTGACGTCGTGTTGGTAGTATTATAGAATTACGAACAAGGGTGGCAACTTATTCTAAAAAAAGTAGGTTTTAGTTCTTTTTTATTGGTCTTGTTATTTAAATAAATGTATTATATAGAGTATAATATAATTATTCTAAGTTTGCATAAATGTTATACTTATTCATTTTCAAATATAGTACGTTTATCAATGTATTTAAAATATGATATACTAACTATTGTCAATTGTATACAACTATTGTAATGTAAACAATCGAACAGCTGTCATGTTATACACACATGCTATTTACAAACATGTTATAGTTAAACACATCGATAATAGATGTCACCTTGAATATATAATTTCATTAGCATCAATAAACGGCATTACTAATGTTTTTTTTACTATAGGTCTATGTTTCATCAGTAGCGGAGAACAAAGCTTAAAAGTGTTGTACTGTTTGTTGTATGCTTTAAAGTGTTGTTTAAATCTCTAATTTCGATAACGAATTAACGGAGACATGGCTTTGCCAGGAAAAAACACATCTGAGAAAAAAAATACCTAAAAGGATAACTGACTGACTGAGTGACATATCAAAGTATAGCCCAAACTACTGCGGCTAGGAATATCAAAATTTGCATGCGGGTTTTACCCTGTAGGCGAGTAGTAACGAAGAATTTTTGGAAATTCAACCCCGAATGTGGTTGAAATGGGGCTGAAAGTTGGTACAAAAATCCTTCATTTTTGATGATACATGTATGAAAATTGGTATTTTGCAATTCAGTCAAAAAATAAAAAGATAGGGCATAACTCAACCATGACGGGAGCGAAGCCGCGGGCAAAGGACTAGTATATAATATGATTATCCAAGAGTGCCTTAACATAATAATTAATGCCATAATATGTAATATTTATATAATTAATAATAGAGAATGTCATTGCGCTCTTTGTACCTGATAGAATGGTGTAAGGACGATAAAAAAAAATTATATAAAATATGTTTCACTTTAGATATTCTGTTGTACATTTTTTTATCGTTATAGCTTTAGTGTTGTGGCCTCAATCTCTGTTCATAACTGATGATGTGGCCCAAGATGGTAGCACGCTAAGCCAAGTGGAAGATTGGCTTTCAAGTGCAGCTGCCGGAACACACATATAGGTGTTTGGCAACATATTATCGACTTGAGGGTGGTAGCTAGGCTAGGCGGGTAAAGCCCTACCACCATATATGCTATGATTTCATCATGATGTTTTCCATCACCGAAAGCGCATGCTCATTGCAAGAATTTGAACTCACGTCGATCGACTCGCGATCCCTTCTCGCTATACCAACTGAGCTATCATAGCTTAAATATTCCACGTTCAAAGCCAATACTATATTATGATAACCAATATTTAAAACATATTTTTTTTCATATTTCAATTAACGATTACCGGATATTTGAACTACACATATTATAAATTGATCGACTAATATGTCCTTAGGGCTATATTGTATGCGCCACTCTCACAGATACCTACTTAGTCTAGTGGTTTTATTATTTTTAAAGTGCGCGCTCGTTTGCACGCGAATGGGCCACTTAACCACGTAGACAAGCTCCCGATGTACTGAGCTGAACTCATACTAAATGCACCAAGTAACTTTATGTGAAAGGATAATAACGTTGCCACGCATTTTACATGTTTTTCAGGAACTAATAAAACGGGACCCTATCGAGTGAACATAAAACTATAACAATATTTGTCACAACAAAAAGAATCGTATGTGAAGTTAACGGTTTAATAAAATCGACACAGTGGTTTTACGAGTAGGAATTATACGCAGATAGCCAATCCGCTTGTTATCAATGCTCCCCGGGTGTACGCCTAGCTGTTAGACAGAGGATCGGACGTGACGTGCTACGTGACCGGGATGATGACACGGTTCATCGAAGATAATGTGCATATCCATTATACACTCAATATCGTACAACTATACGATATCAGGACTGGGCTAACTGAACATTTTCATAAGAAACAATGTTTATGTAACAATATGACTTTTGCTTAGAGAGATGGCTGATTCATAATCGCCGAGCCCAAATTTGAGAAACATGTGGACATTATATTGTAGGCAGTATTATTATCTCTAATACTCATTATTAATACTCATCAGTATAATTATTACTCGAATGCGTATTTCAACATTATTGAAAACTGAATCCCTGAAGGAGGGAAAGTGGTAAAGTTTGTATGTTCAAATATGTAAATAAATAAATAAACAACATACAGATTTAAAAAAATGTGTGCAGTGTTCACACGAGTTAAAATTGAAACCTTCAGAAAATATAAAAATATTCACTTAAACGATAAACGTGCATAATATACCACGCTGGCTATAACGCCTTTTCCCAAGACTTCGTAATACACAGTAATTAATACACATACATAGGTACTAACACACGTACAAAGAGGAGACCGAGATAATAGGAAACACTGTATAATGTATTCTTTCATTCCCTCGTAGGATTAATCCTATAGACGTATAACTAACTATGTTGTCTTCTTTTAATGTCGCTTTTTCGTTTCAAATAAAAACGGCACTTAAGAAATTTTCACTTCAAAAATCGTTATCAATCTTATAGTCTTATTTATCTACGCAACGGAAGAGCTACTTGAAGTAACTACTGGTCGTTTGAGAGGATTATTGAGTATTACACTATATAGTATTTATTTGAAATTGTTTTTATTAATTAATGTTGTTGATTTTGTTTTATATTCTGCCATATGGAGCAATTTAAATATGAAATTATGAAATCGTAAAAATATAATGTGAACGCTCACTTTTCACGAAAGCGTATATATGACATGCACCTCTTTGAATATTTTCTTGTCAAATTTACTACACCCTCCATCAATACTTACCAGAATCAACCCCTGTCTGTGGCGCCTATCCATTTTAATAATAAAATTTGTAGAAAAATATTGTTACAATACTTATACTTTTACAAAGACTTTATTTTCTTATAGATATGTCAATAACTAACTAAGTAAAATACCTTGTACTCAATCAGTTACAAAATTAGCTCTTAAAATACACTCGTAAGTTTAAATGTCATGGTTTATTTAGTATTAATAACCGTTAAAATGCAGAATTACTCATTTTCAACCCTCCAGCCACGGTCGGTTGTTCGGTGGCGGTGTGTGAGCGACGAACGTATTTGATTCTTATTCATAGTGCTAGGGGTCGCGCCGACGCGACTGCGACCGCGGCCTAACGATTTGATAATGTATTCACTTGATAAAGCGGAAGGTGGTACTTCGCGAGCGCGCATTAAAAAACCAATTACAGCGTGGCTAAATCGCGCCGCCGCTCCCGGCTATTTGTCAGACTCCACTGGGATAAAGAGTATATTCTAAATTTAATTTTACGCAATTTTAAAAAGTGGGGGACAATCAGAATAATTTTTTATTGAGTCCCCGCCACGGAAATTGTTAAAGGGATTTTTATGGTTCTAAACTGTGTAATAACGTGGGCTTGGAAGTCTTGATAAATTATGAATTATCTTGATTTCAAAATAGTTTACCATAAATTAATTTTCTATTTTTTCTATTACGTTTCTATTTAAATATCACAAAATGGATTTATTTATAATATATTTAACATATACTTAGTTATTTTAAAGGTTTAGAGTATTCAGTTAATTAAAAGACAATTACAAACAAAAAATTTGGTCAAGTAATTTTTTATGTATTTTGAATTCTTTATAGGTTTCGCTTTTGGTCACAATCTCACGTTATGTGAAGTGACGATGTGGCCCAAGATAGTAACAAGCTAAACCTAGTAGAGGACTGGCTGAAAAGTGCATTCGCCCGAAAAAACCCTATAGGTGCTTGGCAAAAGATTTTCAACTTTAGGTAAGGTTTACTTTATTGTAATTTATCCTTCATCTGATATTACTTGGGTAATCGTTTTATTTTAAATGCAATTTTTAAGAAACAAATCGAATTAAGTCACATTAAGAAAGTAGAATGTACTGAGGTGAGGGCGACGGCGTCGCTCTGTAACAAAGGGCCGCCCTAATACAATAACGGCCGGAACAAACTGCGCTATAAAATATCACCAGTGAATAAATCAGTTTTCTTGTGTCGTCCCGGAGCCCCCGATCCCTCTGCCTCCTGAACTATCAACGATTTATGCTCATACGGTATTACTGATAAAATTTTGATTGAACTTAAAATTATATCGTTTCAGATAAAAATAAAGCCTTCATACATTTCTTTTTATTTTATTGTTTTCACACATACGTAGTAATAACTCGTAAAACTACATGACTAATAAATTTGAATTTTATAAAAACAGTAACTTGGCCCGCTAACGTTGTTCTGGCCTTTCCAATAGTTAATAAATCGACTGTAGCGCCATCTATCGTGTTCATAGATTTAATATAATTCTTTGAAAATAAAAAAATATTTTGTCGCGAAGTGTACATACTTTCTGACAATACTTTGTAAGGTAATTGCTCCGCACCTAATAAACAAGCTATAAAATGGGATATTTTCTAAATGTGTCTGGTAGTTACAGAGGTTAGCGCGTTCAAACACACAAAATAATACTAATAGAACAATTTGACAATACTGATATACAAGTACCATTAAATTGCGCGGACGGAAGTTTGTGAGATTTGGCATGGTTAAAGTTTATATGAAGCAGGAGTGCAGAAAGCTAACATTTATATATAATATCTGCTACTAATATATTAAATTTAATTAATTAATTATGCGAATCCTAACCCAACAAGTGCCATTGAACTTAGACCCCTAAAATATTGACATTGTCACTCAATTAAAAGTGACAGCAAGTAATATAATATTCATTGTTTAGGTTCATACTGCAAATGTCAAGTAGAAAATAGTCTATGATTAAAAGGTCGCTGGTCGAATTTCAATTTTTGGGCGACCGCTAGTACAAAGTTAATACATGACAAGTAACATCATAGACGTAGCCTCAACCAATTTTGATGAAAATTGTACACGGGAAGAACATGGCATTCCTCAATTGACAGGCTATATTAACTGTCAATAATATGTAGATATAAAAATAAAAATAAGGGATGTAATTAACTACTGCATAGTAACAAACGCTTGCGTAGCCGCGGGCACACCGCTAGTTATAATATATCTATATACAAGTATTATAAAGCTCATGGGTTAATTTTTTCAAGTTAAAACGTATTTAGTACCGTTGCGATTTGAAACTCGATGAAACGAAAAGGCGACACTAAAATTAAATAAACTCTTTTTCACAAAAACAAAACCGACTCCAAAATACTATTTACTCTGAAAAAATGCACTAAAAAAAATACGTTATTAATTTACTTAAAAATATCCTTTTTTAAACTCAATTTGATATTCCTACAAACTATTCGTCTGCCACATATTTTATTAGGACAATAATATACATTTATTCTTATTTTTGGAGTCGATGCCAGCCAAGTTTTTAAGCAATTTTAGGAAACTTGAAAATTGCAACTAAGCTTGTATTTCATAGTTGTCTCCGATATATAAATTTTCAATGCGCTTGTATGTAGGTAAGCTGTATTCTCTAATAGTATTCGATTGTGGTTGCTTGATCCTTAGAATAGCCTTAAGGATTTAGATTTGTTTTACACGACATCTGTGTTCATTAATACATTTTCAAATTGTTGCTTTAAGTCCCTATTTTCTTAATTTTTTGTATATAGGTTTATTTGTAATTAAGGTGTAGCTTTAGGCAGTTGTATTTATTTGCAAATTGGATTCATTGGGTATTGCTACTACATTATCGAATTAACGAATTTGTAAACATATGTATTTTGTCAATTTTGGAAATTTCCTAAAATTTCTTAAAAACTTGGCTGTCACCGACTCCAAAAATAAGAATAATTGTATATTATTGTCCTAATAAAATATGTGGCAGACGAATAGTTCGTAGAAATATCAAATTGAGTTAAAAAAAGTTTATTTTTAATTAAATTATTAACGTAATTTTTTTTAGTGCATTTTTTCAGAGTAAGTAGTATTTTGGAGTCGGTTTTGTTTTCTCGTCATATTCTTGATCAGTATCTTTCATATAGTATGTCTATCGGGAAATTTCGGAAAATTATTACATGTACAGACAGAACTACAGATTTATTAACTTTTATTAACATTTTTTTTTTAATATTTGTTCAAGTTATAGCATATTACTGTACCGTAATCTCTGAATCAAATATTCGAATCAGGAACCATGAAACAGGCGACATTGTTCGAAAAGCGTCGCAAGGCGCGCGAAATGGTACGCCACTGAGCGCACGGGCGCGCCTCGCGCCGCGACGCACGCCCTCCGTACTGATTGAGCCGCGACAAGTTAAACGATTTGAAACAATTTAATAAAGATCAAAAATTCGGGACCCCACGGCACTTGCACTAACTTTTGAAGTTTTTTCCCTCGCTAAAAGAATTATCGGTGTGCAAAAGCTTTAGGGGATAATATAAGGGTTTTGTGGATTTCTCTTTTTTTTCCCAATAAAGTCATTACAAAACTGCTAGGTAGGTGGTATGTTCTCTTTGAAATTTTTTAAACTAGCAATCAAGGAAACTCTTTTTTAGAACAAATAAAACTTCATCAGTATTAACAAAATGTGACATAAGTTCATCGAGTATACCTTATTTTTAATTCTTCTTAGGGCCTATTTTTCAACAGATAATTTTCAAATTTCACTTTTTAAAACTTAGGCAGGTTTTCACACCATTTCATATCACATGTATGGACATCTAACTATCAAAACTTTAAAATTATTCCTCAAATAAATCAATTGAAAAATCTATGCTTTTATATCACCGCAAGGCATATTGTGAAAAGAGGCAGGTTAAGATCTCGATCCAGTTCCATTATATTTTACTAAAGTAATACCAGCCACACTAGAAACCTGCAAACTAGTTGATCTTATTAATAATCAAACTAAACCAAGTGTTGCTATACGACTGTGACGATTAGATCTCTGTTGTGACGATACATATTTTAATCATGCTGGCGTTCTTCTATACCTATATACCAATATTATAAATAGGAAACATTTGATTTTATTTTTGTATTTGTTTATTTTTTGTTTGTAATGGATAAATTCTAAAATAACTGGACCGATATTAAAAATTCTTTCACCAATATAAAGCTACAAATATTAGCGAATAACATAGGCTTATCCGTGGGGCACAGTTAGTTCTTTAATAAAGTTTATTCAATAATTACTTTGGTATACATTACCAAATACGTCTGAATATAAACTATTAAATCTATAGCTAATGACCAGGTACTAATTTAACGTAATGTTTTGCAGGGTGGTATAGTGCACGACAATTAGTATATCCTACTGAATACGAACACAATACACCAGATGTACTACACCCCCCACAGTGGCACGCTTAGGCCGTTCCGGGCTAAGCCGGTGTATATCCAGTAATGAACCGGGGTGACAGGGATATGTACCCAAGGTCGCCGTTGTTTTTATTTGTACTGTTCATACCATCAGGTACAGTGACATTATTTTGCTGTGCTAATAAGTATTAAAATACATTAACAATAAAAAAATAACTATCCGAATTACGAACAATTCATCAGGTAGCTATCAGAGAATTCGATATTTGATTAGTGATTACACATAAATAAATGATATAACCTGGAAAGATTATTTTAAATTTATTGTCACATTCATAGAAAATATAACACGAGCTTTGCGTTATTATACATCCTGATCGAGTTCACTTATAAACTTCACTTCTTTGCTGGAAGCTATCAACGTAAATATCTGCAGATTTTTTTCTCGTTTGCTGAGCTACAGTTGCACTTGTTACTAAACTTTTACTTTCGATCTAAAGTCGATGGAATAAAGTCGAAAATATTTTGTTTGTGTTAGATAGTACTTTGTCGTAGGAGATGGTAAAGATATATGCGATTGCGTTATGATAGGATCAGAGTTCACCGGAGCGTGGCCCGTTGTAAGAGGCGCTCGAAGCAACCACTCGAGTATCAACTCTCTGTATGATGCTAATGTCATTTTTAACGCGGCCTAACTCTTGTGAGTTTACAATTTATTTCGTAGTTTAATAAAGCTTTATTTAAAGAAGATAGACTGAAGCCTTTTTACACGTATAGGTACATACAATTTTAACAGCCTATTACTCTGTCATCGGTTTTGATAAGAAATTCGGTTTTCCCAATCACATTAGGACTCGCATCGAAGAAAATAAAACTTTTTTGAGTCACCATGATCGAAAACCTGAACGTTTGAGAGGTATTATTGTAGTAGTAAAAATAGAACAGTAGAGTTCTAGTTGTTTGAAATCGTCAATACCTACGCCGTGGGCTGGTGTTGGAATTAAGCCCACACCTTTCCTCGGGAAGAAGTCTTTGGCCAGTAGTGGGTCACTTACCGGATGGTATTATTATAATAAACGGAATATTTACGGTTTAGATGCTTGACTTATAGTTAAGTGATGATTACTAAAAAGAATTAATCCTAACAAAATAGTCAAACTCAATTGTTAAGGAACAATTGATGAAGAATTTGAAACTACGAAATACATAAAATAGTTTTTTTTTTACCTTGGGTCTCGAACTACAAGCAAATCGACTTTGCTCTGAGGATTATTGCGGAGTATAATGGAGCAGAACGCTATCTTCCCCGATCGGTTCATTCGATAGGAACAACCGACCGGAACGAAGTCCCCCATCCCATCAATCGCACTATTGATTGTCACTGAAAACTTATAACAATGCATTTCAATATTGTAAATTTTATTTCATAAAATATCTCATAAAATTACACATTTAGAGCAACGGTCGGTTGCTTCGTGCAGCACATTTTTTGGTTTCATGTCTAGCTGTCCACGATCTGTAGGCACCAATGTTATAGAATATTGCGTAAATTAATTAATTTGATCTCTATTAACAAGGCTATTGGCAGGAGTGAAGAATAACTTATAAAAACCTATATAAAATTTTCTCTTAATATCATTAGGGAAACTAACTAGGTATATTATATTTCTATAGATCCATCGCACAAATTAATACAAACACTTTACTGCCGATATGTCTTAGTCTGACTTTATATTGAAGTCCATACCTTTCCTCGGAAAGATATCTATGCCTATTCGTAGTAGGAACACAAAATGAAAAGTTATACTTATCAATATTAGCCTACAGTTTGCTAGACTATATTAGATAGGCGTCTCAGCTATCAGTTTTTTTAAACCATGCGACCTACTCTACCGTCTGGAATAGTCGACCACATTATGTTCTTGTTTTGTTACGAACTTCTCGTTCTTAATGTTTACTGATTGCGTAATTGATTGCATTAACAATCTTTTCAGTTACAACTATCAGGATAATAATCACAAGCGTGCACGGCTACCATCGCTAAATGCCTTTGAAAGTCACACAGTACATATACAGTCATAATAAGAAAAGTAATGATATTATGAGTAAAATATATTTATAATATCTATCAAGAAACCACTCTTCTGGCCGATTCGCTGGGTGAATTTTTTTTCTATATCGTTTTAGGTAGGCTAGGTACTCTACGTTAATTTCCTTGACATTACCTCTAGGTATGTCAAATTTAATTTAAATTTTAAATCGTTCCAACTGTTTAACAGTTATTATGGGACATCGACTTCGTCTGCGTGGATTTTAGAATTTGGTGCAAAGAAAAATGAAAAATATGGCATTTAGCGGGACAAATAGTCATATGTGTTAATCGAGGTTATAAACTATCTGTGTGCCAAACTTCATCCAAATCCGTTCAGCCGTTTTTACGTGATTGAGTCGCAAACATCCAAACATTCTCATTTATAATATAATATTAGTAGTATATATATATATATATATATATATATATATATATATATATATATATATATATATATATATATATGTCTTTAATTGTAAATATATAAACAATATATAAAACCGTTTTGAAAGTGTAGGCACTTCATGAGTTGAGATCCAACTACCATTTAACTATCATGACTCTCACAACCTTAATACATTTATATGATACAAATACAATAATAATGTACCAACACACATAACAATACCGTGGATTGCATTGTTTGTTACAAACCGAAGGTAAGTATCGTGTTGCGTTATGCCACTCAGCGATTTGATATAGTTTCCTGTTGCACACTCGGCGTTCACCTTTATTATACTTGAGTATATGTTATATTGTCCATTTATTCCGTTATCAATTTAATGATAGAGACTGTCGTAATTAATTAATAATTTTGGCCTTAATAATAATATATAATCAAAAAACGAACGACAATTTTTTAAATCAAGTTTATGCTAACTGTTTTATCCTTAGATTTATTTTATTAACCGTCTTCAACAAGAGACGGGAGGTTACTCATTACGATTTTTTTTTTTATTATGGATGTCCAGCGATAACTGATTGTTTATTAACCGATATGGATAGTTCTTTTTTTGTCGGATAGGGTATACCTCAAGAGTGGTCATATTTTAATTTCATTGGTATCCGACCTTCAACTTCGAAGATACACAAGGAAACTCTTCAAAGTATTTGAAGTTGGTTTTCTTTTTTCTTAAAAAATGTTTTTTTTTTATATAAACATGAATTTAGCAAAACATATCATAACATAACAGTATCCTTGAAGTGTTTTCACTACAATAGCTTCGACCTGCATATATCATACATTAATAAATTCAACATTTTTTTATCATAGCACGGTTAAGTGACGGAGTTCCGTCACTGCCGAACTGCACCTGATGGTAAGCTGTGACGGGCTTATCACTATGTGCATGGTGGTCGGGATCCAGTCACGTGCGGATCTCTACCACCGCGCTTGATTATTGGATATTCCGAGACCATCGACTGGTTTCGGAAAGCAACACGATGTTCTTGAGCCAGCAATTTTAGTTGTGTAACGGAAATAGCAAACAAATAGGTAGTCTACCTAAGGTCAAGTGATTAGGTACTATAAACCCTTGGGTATCTTCATTGTCATCTTGGCCCTTGGTTAGTTACATCTGAGAGAAATAAAAGACATGTTGCTAACGCTGAGGGTTAAGTTGAACCTTCGTGTGGCAAACTGCCAAAATGTGAATTATTAACCAAGGCCAATACCTATTTTCAGGCATGAATACAAAGGCGCAAATATTGCCGTATATCTTTGTGCCAGTAATCTATAAATACTACTATTATAAACATCAAGAGATTGTTTGTTTGTTTATCTGAACGCACCAATCTCAGAACTACCAGTAAGATTACAAAAAAAAAGTTTTTTTTTTGCAATTTATAGCTTACTAACAAACCCGGCCGGCCATGCGTTGCTGTGCTATTTTGCAGTCCATTAGGGAACATTGATCCGATCGCTATCAAACTATACAGGGTTGGGCTAATATGAAGATTGTCTGAAAATTTTATCAATACGGTTCCAGCCATTTTGGAGTCAAAATCAAAATATCTTTTATTCAATTTAGGCCCTAAGAAGGCACTTATGAATGTCAAAACACTACCACCGGTTCGGAAAAAATCCCAGCCATCGAGAAGAACCGACAAGAAACTCGATAGGGTTTATCAACATCTTATTATCTTTTTTTTAAATTGATTTTACAGTATTTAATTATATACAGTTATTATCATTTTGAGTAGATGTACAGAGAGAAAATCACATCCAGACATCACCATCATTAACCTAATCAGCCACCCTATAATACCCCTTCGACAATAAAACCTGCTTAACATGATTCTTGAACTTATTATCCGGCAAATCGATAATGTGCTTAGGAAGTTTATTATATATAGAACCTAACACAATTACCTAAAAAACTTTTATTGGTTTTACTAAGTGTAAAAGACTGAATGACTATTTTATATTTATTTCTAGTATTGAAATTGTGCGTGTTAGTTCCAAGTTCAAA
This sequence comes from Saturnia japonica, assembly GCA_033032175.1. Taxonomy (NCBI): domain Eukaryota; kingdom Metazoa; phylum Arthropoda; class Insecta; order Lepidoptera; family Saturniidae; genus Saturnia; species Saturnia japonica. The sequence goes on from CM065305.1 coordinate 13,170,960, forward strand.
ATTATCTTCATTTTAACATACATTATATTTTCCAAGATGTATTGGGAAGGCAAATTTAAGATACTAAATTCTTTATATTTATTCCTCAATGATTCGCGTGGTCCCAAATCACAAATTGCTCGAACTACCCGTTTTTGTAATACAAATATGACATCTACCTCAGCTGCTAAACCACACAGTAAAATACCATAGGACATTAAACAATGGCAGTAAGCAAAGTAGACCAGCCTAGCAGTAGCAATATCAGTTAACTGGCGAAGCTTACGCACTGCGTATGCAGCGAAGCTTAGTTTTCCTGCCAAAGTTATAATGTGAAAACCCCATTGTAATTTTGCATCTTTTGTAATGCCTAATAATACAGTATTACCAACCATGCCTACTATGTTCTCTGCTATCTTAATGTTACTTTTAACATGTTGTACATTGGGTAAGGCAAATCTGATACATTTTGTTTTGTTTGCATTTAACAATAGATTATTTAAAGCAAACCATTCTGATATTTTAAATAAAGTATTATTTACATGCCTAACCTCTAAATCTTTTCTTTTTACTTGAAATATAAGTGAAGTGTCGTCTGCAAAAATAACAATGTTAGCACAGTTCTTAACCATTAGTGGTAGATCATTTATATATACTAAAAACAAAAAGATCCCAATATCGAACCCTGTGGGATGCCGATTTTAGCCAAGGATCCCGAAGAGGTTGCCCTATGTACACTTACTTTGGGACAGCGATTTGTTAAATATTATTGCAGAAAGTCGTGAGAAGGTCCACACACACCAAAATGTTTCATCTTAAGTATGAGCGTAGTGTGAATAACGCAGTCGAAAACTTTTGAAAGATCACAGTATACACCGATTGCTTCCTGCGACTTCTCCCATGCCTCAAATATGTGACTTAATAGCGTTGCACCAGCATCAGTCGTAGACTTTGATTTCGTGAGACCACACTGCTGACTATCCAATATTTTATGATTATTAAAGTACTCTACTAATTGCTTAAGCATAATTTTCTCATAAATCTTACCAATCGAAGGAAGCACAGAAATTGGTCTATAATTTCCAATATTACTCCTATAGCCTGATTTAAACAATGGAAATATTTTACTTATTTTCATCATACTATTAAAATTGGCCGAGGATAATTTCAAATTAATATTATGATTTAAGCGATCTAATCTACTTTTTGATATAACTCTAGCCAATTTCTTACAAGCTTCGCTAGGTGTGTTACAATTTATTTTAACAAGCTGTGCTTTCTAGTCTTCCGATCTTATCCCAGTAACAATACTATTACTAACGGTTTCAAAGTTAGCAAAAACATTTTCAATGCACGACGCAGTATGGGCCGTGCTTCTGGTTGGCTGATAAAAAAGCGGATACAGATTAAATGATCTAAATAACGACGTGAACATAGTGACCTCTGGTGATGAACCCAAAATGTCAATATTAAAATCACCGCAGACTAAAACCGACTTATTTGTATTACATATTTTCATTAAAATTTCGTCCATAGTTTTAAAGAACAGTAAAATGTTCGACGCTGGAGGTCTATACACACATAATATAATAAATTCTTCCATCTCTGCACAAGCTAATTCACAAACACGGTCTACATATATCTTTTCGATCTTTAAATTTTAAATTATCTTTTAATAATATTATACAACCACCACCGACAGTGGTCATCCGATTATAAATACTAGCAACTGTAAAGTGTGGTACAGCAAATAACATCTTATCAGGTTTAAGTCAAGTTTCTGTAAAACAATATATCTAGTCTCTCTCTTTCTAATAATAACTCTAAGTCTAATATTTTGCCGGAGAAGCGATTAATGTTTTGATAGTATACTGTAATGTAGTACTTCCCCTTTATCATATTCATTGGTTTAAAAAATAATATTGTTATTAGCAGTATCATTAGTCACACTATATAACATTGCTAAGTCACTTAACCTATTTATAATATATGCTATCAATGTAGCTATGACTCGTCTATATTTAAGGGAAAGGGAGGATTCCATAGGGATTAGGGATAAAGATTTATCGAGGAAGGTTATAATATAATTTCACGCTACGATTCTGAAGAGGAAAGCAGTTCCAACCATGAGCTTCAAGCAATCTGTAAGAAAGCACGGCAAGTGACTAACGAAGTGTGTAGCCTACACAGATGCGTTGACGTGCGGCGCGGCGCTTGAGGGGCGTGGTGGTGAGTTGGTCGTGGTCATGGGGCACATCTACATGATGATAATGATGGTACTGCTTTCGCAGTCGAACACTGTACAGATTCAATTTCCCAAACTAAAATATTTCACTTAATCTTTACAAATTATAAAACTGAAGTATGTGTGTGTAAAGTAAAAATAACAGCTTTTTACTAAATGCATATGAAAGTAAAATTTTTGTTTGTGTCTGTTTGTTCCGGCTAATCTCCGAAACGGTTGGACCGATTTTGACGAAACTTTCACCGAGAGATAGCTGATATTATAAGGAGTAACTTAGGCTACTTTTATTTTAGAAAAAAGAATTAGTGAGCCGTGAAAGTAAAATAATCTCAAGTAACAATGTCCAGTACCAAGCGCGGCCCACGTTCACGTTCCCCTTCGCCGCCGCCGCCGTATATGAAATTCCACGTGGACGAAATTGCAGGCATAGCTAGTAATAAAGATGTATATCACCTATAAAAATATAGAAGTATAATACATCACACATTACTATTTTCAATAATCGTAGCACAATAATCCTTAATCATGATAATTGATTGCGTACTAGAAAATCCCTCAAAGCACATAGACTTTGGTAATACATCCCTTTGAGAGATTCCAATCCTTTTCAATTTCAACGTCTTCTAAGAAACCGGACCGATTTCCGCTCCGATTGCGCTTATTAAACTCCAGAGGGGATTATATTTTTGTAGTATTATACAACACAAACACAATCTTTACTAATCGGATTTCGACAAATGGCCGGTCATTTGGGCGAACGATCGCAGTCCATGAATGTCTCGGTGACTATCTAAAGTATTGAGATAATAGGTGCAGGGGAAGCTCGCGATCGCAACCCCGGCTGACCAGGGGCAGTAAGGCATAATGTAAGTGTCTGTGGCGACATTTGCACCAAACTGCCGACGACCTCCGCCTCTTACTTATGCGCTTTTTAATACTTTTATTGTAATGGCTGTGGTCACTTCAGTACGGAAAGGGTATGGATCATTTTTGTTTTATAAACTTTTAGTATATTTGATAGTAAAATATAAAGTTATTCGATGTAGGTACATTTTTTTGCTTATCTTTTGGCCCAGCATTATAATAAAAAGCAATAATACTTATCACATGACTGCGGCGGATCTTACCTAATGTTGTCTCACCTAAACCTAGAAATCAGATCAGAACTTCTGCACTTAAGTGTGACTATCGGAATACAATGATTTGTTCTTAGTGATATATTTACAGTGTTCTATTAATTAAAAGAAAACTTTACAATCACCTATAGTTTCACGTTTATCTTCAAGAAAAGCTTAGGCTCATTGTAGGCCCACGCTGATCGACGTGAAGCAGAACTTGCTGAACACGCTACTACAGAGCCATTATTGCTTCAAAGGTACAATTAATACCATCACGGACGTAAGTATAATACATACTATCAAAGTTTTTTAGATTTTTTTATTGGTAAAATCAAAATTTGAAATTAAGGACTTCAAACATAAAAAAAAAAATTATACAACAAAGTCTCTGAAGTTTTCTATAACGTACGGTTTGAGGTAAATGTTGTCAGGGAACGTGTAAAAAACAGCTGCGGCTATCCCCGCGACACCCTCCTGGTCACTATAATATTATTATTGGTGGGTGCGGTGTGTCCAGGCGGCGCGGTGCGGCGGACGCTGTAAAACTACCCACAATCCACCCGCCAGCATGCAGATACATATCTTTACACTTATTGAAACTTTTCAGTTCTCATCTTGGTCAAGAAACTTCTATCTTTCTAACAATCAAAAAACTTTGTGAATAGAAAAGTTGTCTAAAATTAGTTTCAAAATTTTATTTCAAGATATTGCCAAATATCATTTAACTAATTAGTTATTAAATCATAAGTTAAAAACATTTTGAGAAATATACATAATATAATACGGATCTCGGAGTTTTTTGGCGGGATCTCGATGTTATGGTTTTAATTACAATTTATAATTTTATGTTATATGACTCTATATTATGTACCTACCTAATGTTGGTGGTATTTTTCGTGATTTCGTTTGGTATTGTGCACAAGTTAAATGAATTTAAAATATGACTAGAAGCATGAATTTTAAGTTTTTACCGCAAAAACTCCCTGAACAGTATTAACAAGAGACCACCATTTTTAAAAATCTTTGTTTGAACTCTGAAGATTACAGAAATATTGTATATACGTGAGATTGGCATAATCGTGTTTAAACACACCTTGCCATTAATTAAATAAGAAAAATATGGATCTCGCTAACATTATAGACCAAATAAAGTTAAATTTAAACAAATTTTGTCCGTAGAAGATCCAATACCCAATATTAATAAAAAGTCCACGTGCTCCGCTGGACGTAATATATGGTCTGAAATAAAATCTGTCAGTGGCCATTTATGGCGGTGGAGTTCTGTTATTAAAATGTAGCGAAGCGACGCTGGGCGACGCACGGCGCGGCGTCTTCGCGCCGGCTGCGACCGCGACACGATCTGATTTATGCCCGAACCAGCAGTATTTTATACGGCGGGCGCCTCAAGAAAACTATAAGTTTCCGTTCGGCAGGACCAAGGGAGTAGCCCAGTAAATATTGTCTCCGCTCTCTATATCAATACACATAGATATCTATATTTATTACGTCCCTTTGTGAGATAATTTAGTAATGGATCGGAGTCTTTACAGTAAACATGTGCAACAGATATCCAATGTATAATATACTGATGGGTATTTATAGGTATTAATACTTTATTTCATCTGTTTTATGGGTACCTACTCCATAATTTTACTTTTAACTGTACAGTTTCAGTTCTATTGTCAGTTATTCTCATTTCAAAATTACACTTTCATGAGATATGCAAATCTTCCCGATGTATAATGCCCTGAACGAAGTCATAATGCTAACTGTACAGCAACATTATCGGTTAAATTAAAATTCACTAAACCAAGGTTTATTAAGACGCTGACACTCTTGTTTTATACCAAATACCTTTTGCTCCTTTCATCAAAATATTTATTCCACTTTTTATACAAGTAATTCTTCAATTTTTTCAAAATTTCCCTAAATCTATTTGTATTTAAGCTTCTTTATTACACCTTGTGTTTATCCTAATTTTACACTACGGTCAGTCTCTTCATTGTGTTTGAAACCAATATCAGAAGGAATCCATTGCAATATCAGAGACTGATTGTGAGACTATTGTTTATAAAGGTAAACGAATAAAAGCTATTGATGCACCTCTGTATCCAGATCGTTTTATTAAACAATAATCAAGAGTAATTAATAGTGATTTTGAGCGCCATTTTCAATGAAAACAACAGTATGAAAAACTAATTGGGTAATAGTTATGTTTATTTAGAGAAATAACAAGTATTGTGGGTTGTTGACCATTAAAAAGATATTTATATTTATAATTAAATAACGAGTACAGTCAACACTTGAAGTAACAACAACCGGCAACAGCATAAACTCTGTCTAACATTTTACTAATGGTAAAAAAGAGAGCTACAAATCTCTAATTCAACTCAAAAATCTAAACCAGCATAAAAATAAAAACACACTATGCCTGAATTTGTAATATTCATATATTTTATCCTTTATCGTAGATAGTTCACGAACTAACAGGGGACTAAACGAAGCCAATCTGTCCAACAGCGTGCGACAGCGTAGGTACTAGCCGGAGGCATTGTTACCCCATCCGTACTTGTAAATTTCATACTGTATAGTTTAACATTTTTCTCACACTTTATTACAGGTCTGGTTGCATTCTTCGCTTGCACATTATATCTTAAAATATATGAATTGTTAAACCTTAAATCAATAGTAAAGAAAAGTTTATATTATACGCTCCTAACTAAATAAAAATATCTAACATATATAATAGCCATAGAATACTTTACTTAACAAAACATAAAATTTAATAAACTTATATTATATAGTTTGTATAAAATAATAGATAGATTTTAAAATTATCTTAAATAAAGAAAACTTTGAATAATTTGTATCCAAAACTATAATCAAATAGGTACTTTTTATCAAATTAACATGATCTGTTATCAGTATCTTTAATGTCTGCATTTATGGTACGGTTACTAATTATCAATAACTGTAATTTTAATATCCGTATTTTACCAGAGTAAAATAAGTTCTGCTAACGTTTTAAAAATAATTTATACTATGTAAAGAGCAAACCAATATTTGAAATAGTTTATTTTTATAAAACAAGAAATATTAAAATCAAGAAAATATAACCCATAGCTACTCCGTAAACGAAACTCATGGAGTCACGAGAACTTCGATTTGTAAATGATCCGAGATCGTATAACTCGCTAATGACTTGTCACTGTCACCTCATTGACATGAATGGCTCCGCCCAACATCAGGAATTACTGGGAATTACAACCTTTCAGAGTATCATTCCAAAATAAATGAGAGTCTAGTGACTGTACTAAGTTGATTATACCAATTTGTATTTTTGATTAAAATATATTTACAAAAAATATTGGAAAATCCATAAAAATTAACACAAACACATACACGTAACTCTATAATACAATACAATTAATTGAACTACATAGCCCATAATTTTTTTTATTATTGCGTTTTGTCCAATCATGTCAATCAATAAATAAACAGATTTATTGCATACCAACTATGTAATATTGTTCAAAAACCATAGCAAATTATAGTATGTGAACAATTTAACTACAAGGTATTATGTTAGGTAAACAGATTAACAATAGATGGCGCCTTGGTTCCTTGCTACGCCTTGCTAATAATTATTAGCAAGCATCAACATCAACATTAGCATCAACAGATGGCATTCTAAATTAAAAAGGTTTATAATAAACATTTTTTAACGAAAACAATAACTTTTAATGAAGAATTAACGGAGAGAAGCCATTGCCTTTGCATGGTGGAAAATAAACCTTTGAGAAATAAAAATATTTTATTTCACATCTTATACAATATTTATCAAGTTGCATTGCTGAAAAAATTGTGGGAGCGAGAATTAATAAAATCTTTAAAGGCGGTTTGTATAGCCTCATTGGAAAACGTTAAAACCAAAAACGTACCCTGCTTTCTTTTTCAGTTTCTCCATACACATTATTAATCCGTCGAGTTACTCATATTCGTAAATAACGCAATATTTTAATTTTCCCATTTTGTGAAAAGAACGATGTCAAAAAAAATGAAATGGTGCGAAAACAAATGAGTCACTAAATTCGAAACACAAATACATAAGCCTAAATTTGAATTTGGAATTTGAAACCAGATATTTGAGAACAAAGTGGCCAGTTAAGCAAAACGCTAATGTCATACGTAAGGACCTAATAATTTTGTTTAACTATAGAACTTTCGCACAGGCCGTACCTATTTTTGTGAAATGACCAAGATATTTTATTCTTAGCCTGTTTATATAGTTTATCCATATGTACCTATATATGTTGTTAATTTATGCGTCACTGAATATCTTATATAATAATTATCTGATATAATAAGCTTGCCTGCAGATGGTCAATTTATTCTTTAACACACAACTGATATTCTCCCCATATTTCATGTTTTTTTTATATCAAGTGGTATAGTTTTTTTTATATGTTATGATCTTGGCCAACTGACTCCACTTTTAGTCACGTAACTGCAATAATATTATGTACCTACTTATTTTAGATACGTTTATACTTAAACTGTTAACAAGCGCGTTTTCATATTATGAGAAATTTATTAACTATTTATGTATATTCTACAATGAATCTTCATCATCATCGATATTATGATCAATGGATAGTATAAAAGAAAGTCGCTATCCGCATCTATCTGTATAACAGCTTACTTCTTCAAAACCACGTAACGGATATTTAGTTTTCACTGTCATTTAGAGATTTTCTACGGAAGGTTCCATTTAAATTTTTATATATAAAGAAAATCCAATGTTTTGTAATAAACTCGTCAATAAATCGATTCTCGGGCTCTAGCATGGCTTTCGCTGGCCAAACCTAAGAGATGCATCAAAATAATGAACAAAGAATTGTAGTTCTTCCGAGAATCTAGTGAAAAGTCAGCGATGGTATATTTCTATCTCCTAAGGTTGACTCACAGTATTTTTTTAACATAATAATTTAAAATATAAGGTTATTTGCGAAGCTATTTTCTCCAATTCAGTATTAATCTATATCCAGATAAATATGTAAACTTAGGCATTTAATGAAGATTAAAATTGTAATTTACTTTATATATCATTACAATAAATACCGTAGAAGATATCACGGAAAAATTACTCGCTATTCAATTAAAATTACGCGCAACCAAATAAATCACTTGCAGCGAAACGGATGGCCAGCACTCGGCACCTATCATGATTTGCGCACAAGAGCTAAGCACACTTTTCGAACTATCAAGTTATGAACTATCAATACTAAAGCGACAAACTCCAAATTATGCTTTTTTTAACATAAAAAACACCACTTCGTAAATTGCACCCGTGCGAAACTGGGGCGGGTCGCTAGTATATCATAATATCTTCTTGAGATGTCAGTGGTATCTAAGCTCTAAGGTCAACGCCCATATCGACACATTTACCTAAATAACACTTTACAATTTTGCAATTTCGAAAAAGAGAATCATTGCGATATATTCAAGAATGCAAAGTTTGCAATAAATAAATAAAGTCGCTCGTCAGTATTTAATTAATATAAAACTTTTATGTTACGACATTACAACATTTCACGTAATTCTAAAATAACACTAGAAAGGATTAATTGGTGATAATAATAATATGAAGTCTTCATATAAAAAGTTTACCAATTTCATAAGATAGGGGTTTAAAAGTGCAGCCACCGCGATTTCTTCGCTTCCTAAATGGGGATCACTAAATTCGGTCATGACATGACTCTTTGTAGATTGCTTCTTTATACTCGTATAAAAAAAACCTTCGATAAATTGGATTACGGGTTCCCAAGAAGACTTGAAAATAAAAACAAACTTATTTCAATCAGTACACTTAAAAAATTCGAAAAAGTTTTTTTTTTAGTCGTACACGCCTTAGCTTTATGTAGATTTAATAAAATTCCCGGAGCTAATATAATAATCATTATTTTCAACGAAATCATTTCATCCTAAATCATTTATTTTCGACTAAAAAGGCTTTTTTTAACATATCCATGTGTAAATTTTTGGTAACTTATTGACTTGTAATTTACTTATAAATATCTTGCCTATACAACTAAATCCGCATAAAATTACTTTTGTATTGAAATCCTTAATATAATTTTTGTTGAGTGTTATTATATTTATTGGCAGGTAAAATAATTTGATATTGAAAGCAGGTGAAATAAAAATATTAAACACATGCGTTCCCTGATTAACTTCACTTGTTTTTAATAATGATCATAATCAACACTTATTATTTGAAGAAAATTTTCATAAGGTAACTTTATCTATTCTGTAGAAATCCATATAAATAAAATGATAAAGGTTTGCCGTTGTGGATAGATTTAAATTATCTTTTTTTTCTTTATTCCTTAGATACTTACTTGGTCCTTATCAAAAAAAAAGATCACAATATCTTCATTCAATAAAAAGTTATTAAAGTTTTAAAAAACTATTATTTTTATAGGCACTGTAACGCGTTCTTCTGTCGTTCACGCGAGCGAATCCGCGGGTATAGCTAGTCTATAATATAAATCAAGTTTTATAGATACCAAATACCAATGAACCCTCAATAGATCTAAAATTAAAGTATATTTGTTTAACAAAACTGTTCCCTCATCACTACACGCGTAGTTTTGTCAAACGATCACCTTCACCGGGGCGAGGGTCATTAGAGCCGTTTGTTTTGGGTATTGTGCAGTGGCATTTAACAAATGTACTTGACTATTAACGGAGTGTACCTATGCTACCGCCCGCCCTACGTCCTAACCGCAGATTGCAGCACCTACTAATTGAACACTTGTTTCGGAATCAATTGTCGAATTTACTTAATCGTCGTTCTTACAATGTGACTAGCCTCAACCAGTGGCTCCAGTCACGTTTAAACATGTGGTATAACCGAGAAAAATCTATATACTTACTTGCATTATAATTTTTTTTAAACATAACCAATTGTACTAACCTACATTTAATGATGATCCTTGAAGGAAATACTCTTAATCCATACAATTTATAAAAATACAATTTATAAAATTGAAGTGTCTGTTTGTAATGTCAAAATAATAGTTTTTTACTAAATACATATGAAAGTATATACGATACCTAATACAAAAAGTCAATTTTGAAAATTTTTATCTGTCTGTCTGTTTGTTCCGGCTAATCTCCGAAACGGTTGGACCGATTTTGACGGGACTTTCACTGATAGATAGCTGTTGGTACAGGGAGTAACATAAGCTACTTTCATTTTAGAAAAAGAATTAGGGTTCCGCACAAACAAAAAACTGGTCATGATGAATCAATTCGGGCGCTTGAATGGTTTATGCTGAGTAAACTATAAAAGATATAGCAAACTAATATACTATATAATCATAGGCATTAAAAAGACCTACAAAAATGTCTGGGAGAGTATATGTCTATCTTCTAAGGAACACCCACAATAAGAATTTTTGTCTTTAAAATAGCCGGGATCGGGGGAGCAAGATTCGCGTGGGCATTCTGTAGTCCACGTGAGTGAAGCCACGGGCACAGCTAGTAATATTATACTATAGTGTAAGAAATTTCATGAAAGTTATAGTTTAAATTAGAAATACAGTTAGAATCTGTTGCCTAAATAGATTTAATATATGTATATACTTTTAATTAATAAATAGAATTACACAACACATTCTTATTATTCAAATTCATTGTGCAACACTAAAATTTTCTCTAAAATTTTAATAGCTCATAGGAAATCAATTGTTATAAACATTTTAATATCAAACTTTTACCAACCCGGATTGGAGAAGTGTTTATTTCTTATGATACTGGTATCACTTGCAGTTTTAGCAATTTTATAACGATAAACTTTTTGAAGTAAAATTTCTTTAGGCGCGACTAGGTAGTAACTCAGATTTTTGTTCTGACGGAAGTAACTCTTACGTAGTTTCCGGTATTCAAAAATAATAATTTGGATTGGTTGTAAGTATACGTCATATACTCCACGCTTCTTGACTTATACGCCAGCTCAGCTAGTGGCAAATATAAATCAATTAGGATTATTTATTTCCAATATTTTCAAACAGATCATTTGTGAATAGCAAAGCGAATAAAAATTCAATATTAAAAAAAATAATTAAATTGCAAAGATTTTGAAAATCTCTAAATATACTTGTTTATTGATTACTTTTGTAATTAATAAATTTTCTGACGATTGTGACGTTCTATAATATTCAATAATAAAATTTAATCATTTCAGTGATATATACTTATATACCGTCAACGCCAAAGAAGTTTTACTTCATTCGCGCGTAAAGGTTACACGCACACATTTACAATATCTGGGGATCAAGCTGCGCTCGGTTTCTTACATGTAAAAAAACACCTATCTAGGTAAACTTAAATGTAATACATTATCTAAATACAAAGTTGCATCCAAATCGTTCGAGCCTTTTCTAGTAACCAATTACATATATATACAAGAAATTGCTCACTTAAAAGTATTAGATATATATACAAGAATTTCTCACTTAATACTATAATATAATTATAGTTCACTTTGAATGCTTGACATGCATAAATTTAATTTTGAACATCACACTTTGTAACACTGAGTAATTTAAATGTTTTATTTTTGTAAATTTATCATTATTAGTAAGCTCCCATAATGACTTTAAAATCATAATATATGACACGTCTTGAGCATATTATATAATGAGACCAAAGGCGAACTTTTATTTGGTTTTTGACTTGATAAGTAGGTACCGAAAAAAATTGATTCGCAGCTATAATAACTTATAGCTACTAAACTCGATCGAAGCGTTGAAAGACATTTTATCAAAATCTACAATTAATTAAAGTTTTAACTAAAGGATACATCGAGATGAAAACATAGCGTGATAATAGCTACAGATCTCAATATGAAAAGCTGAGCCGTTCAAAGCTGAGATTGCTTGGTTGAAGAATTCTTCTTACTGATATCGCATCAGGTATGACTATAGTCAACTGTTTGCTCAAAATAAATGAATGTTTGCTCAAAAATGATGAAGATTATTTTTGTTATATGATGTGAGTAGACATTATAAGACTGTGACATTTATGTATTTAATCTTTGCTGATTATCTTAATAAACTCATTTTATAAGAAATATGCTTTGATGTTTATAAAATACATTTTACTAATATAATATATTTGTTGTGTAGAAATCTTGTAGGAGTATCAAAGAAATCTTGTTTTTACAAAACAACAACCAACATAATACCTAATGTTGGAATAATGATTTCTTCGAGCTAATAAAAAACCTGAACATGTATATAATCACGAAATACATGTTGAATACATACCTAATATCTCTCAAGTGACAATGTGGAGCTGAAACTGATAAATAATAATAAGTTCTAATGTATATGGGATTCCGCCGGTGTCAATGTTTTGCGTTAATCTTCAACATAGATTGTGTGTAATATAATCTCGCCGACATTGTTTTCATGAATACGACACGAAAGTGGGTTTGTATTAGACAACGCTTATACATCATAAACCGATTGATATTAACACTTTTAACAATATACTTGGATTCAAAATATACCTTCTTTTTTATAGTTTGCTACTAAACTACTAAAGTGATAAAGTGATTTCACTGTACCTGATAGTAAATACAATCCAACAAGACAATTTACAACAAAAAAGCAAACCAACTTCAATTATTTGAACAGTTCCCTGGTGTATATATACACCACCCACCCTTGAGACAACCCTTGAGATACCCCCTATCCAACAAAAAGAGAATGATCCAAAATGGTTCGCAGATAAAGAAGTTATGTCTAAATATTCATTTAAAAAAATTTCGAATGTAGTAACTTCCGCCTTTTTTTAAAAGCGAAACGCCTATAGGTGCCACTATAACGTGTGTTATACCTGGTGTATGGTGGTCGCGATCCACTCGGACACAACTGACGTGTCCTACCAGTACCACCCAGCATTCCCAGCAATCAGGTAGGTACCTATTATTATTAAAATACATCTCTGACAACATAAATAAAACTTCGAACTTTTAAAACAACACGTTTTACGATCAATTAAGACAACAACGGCACGTTATGATATTTGAGTTCTATAATCGGAAGTAAATACTTTATAAACAATGATTTCACAAATGCCAATATCGGTCGGAGTCGGTTGCCTTTGAGTCACAGCCGGTTAATAAATATCTAATCAATACAATTAATAAAATTGAAGTGTCTGTTTGTAATGTCAAAATAAGAGTTTTTTACTAAATGCATATGAAAGTAACGATACCTATATCAAAAAGCCCACTTTTTTGTATTTTTGTATGTCTGTCTGTTTGTTCCGGGCAATCTCCGAAACGGTTGGACCAATTTTGATGGGACTTACACTGATAGACAGCTGATGATATAGGGAGTAACGCAGGCTACTTTTATTTTAGAAAAAGATTTAGGGTTCCGCACAAATAAAAAAACTGGTCATGGTGAATCAATTCGGACGCTTAAATGGCTTATGCTGAGTAAACCATAACAGATATAGCAAATTAATGTGCTACATAATTATAGGCATTAAAAAGACCTACAAAAAAGTCCGGGAAACTATACATATATTTTCTAAGGACACTCTCAATAAGCATTTTTGTCTTTAAAATAGCCGGGAGCGAGGGAGCAATATTCGTGCGGGCATTCTGTAGTCCACGTGAGCGAAGGCACGGGCACAGCTAGTTTTAAATAAAAAAAAGTAAATCTCATTGTCAAACGAAAAGATAGAAAATAATTTAATTTCATTAAAAAAAACATAACTAACATACCATCACACCTGTATTCCCCGAAGGGTTAGGTAGAGGTGTAATAATAATGTACAACCCTCAATTCGCCGAGTATTTTGTAGGTCCCATGTAATAGGTGGCGAGCGTATTGCCATTAAACGAGCACGAAACCAAACTCCGAGCTGCTACTGAGAATTTAATAGGAAAAACCCAATAACACTTTGCTCGACCTGGGATTCGAACCTAGGGCCTCGCTCATAGCAGTCGCGCTAATGACCACTAGGCTAACGAGGCAGTAACGAGTTTATTACAAAAAACGTTGCCAAATATACAAACAAGTAAGAAGAAGTTTTTGTAGATTTCTCTGTACATTGTGCAGTCCGACTGGTAGAATACCTCCACTCTACAGAAGATCTGTGAGTAAGGTTTTCAGAAACTTGGGGTAAGGGTTTCCAGAGCCTTGGGGCAGAAGGGCTCAAGGTTGGCAACGCACTAGTAATAAAATAAGATAAGATAAGATAATCGTTTATTAGGTAGGTATCACTATATATAATAATACTGCCAGGGGTCCCCGCACTAGGCTTCGCCTGTATCGCGAGGAAACAGTTAAAAATTACATAGCATAATTACAAAGTTACGTAGGTTAAACTAAAGAGAGTTAAGTATTACAAGCATCCATAGGCTACAGTATCCGTTTACCATCAAGTGGACAGAATGCTTGTTTGCCGCCTTAGTTGTATAAAAATATATTACTTAAAGTTGATTAGACGCTTGTAATACTTACCACAGGAATCAACTAGCGTGTTTTGAACCCCCTTGCCTCCCAAGGAGCTCCGGAAACCCTACTTACCGCACGAACTCTACACGAGGTTATTTTGTTTTTGGCTGCGATATTCTGTAGGATGGAGGTGTTCCACCAATTGGACTGTACCAAGTAGAGAGAAATATCTAAAGAAATTCGTCTGTGACCTCTCGTAAGAAACCTCTCAATGTAAATGTAAATATGAAACGGAATGAAATGCATATTAAAACTTATTATAATATTACTAGCTGTGTGCCCGCTACTCCGCACGCTTTTGTTACTACACAGTAGTTATTTACATCCCGTAATTTTATTTTAACTCATATTGTTGACAATTCATATACCGTATTAATTGAGGAGTGGCATGTATTTCCCGTGTACAATTTGGATCAAAATCGATTGAAACTTATTATTCTATTCTACGACTTCTAATGTGTTATTGACAATTAATATAGCCTCTCAATTAAGGTATGACGTATGCTTCCCGTCTACAAAATTTGATCAGAATCAGTTGAGAATTGACGAAAATTTAATTTTTTGAACTTTTTTTACGATATCCAGAAGTAATGTTGACAATTCTTATAGCCCGTTAATTATGTAATTACTTATACTTCGCGTGTACAAAATTTAATCAAAATCGTTTAAGAATTTATGCAATTTTAAATTTTTTTGAGATGCTTTCTTTTACAATTCCTATAAGTTTTATTGAAAATTTTTATAACTTATCATTCACATAATGACTTATACTTCCCGTATATAAAAAGTTCATCAAAATTGGTCTAGAATGAACGAAAATAGTTTTATTCCCTATCAATTGACCGATGACAAAAGCGTCCCGTGTACAAAATTTCATAAGGATCAATCAGTAAAGCCGTTTTTGAGTTAAATCCGAAAATACAAATAGACAAAAAAAATGGCATATCCGTGGTCATTATCGTTCATGTAGTGTGCCTATCGGGAAATTTTGGAAAATATTAGACAGGACTACAGATTTATCAATAAAGATAAGTAAACATTCAGTTCATATTTTGAGTACTCTAAGTTTAGAATATGTTTGAGATTTCCCATAAATAATTGTATTACTAAAAGAAAAGTTTATTTTATCTATATATTATAAACATAGATTCAGATCTTAATCTATGGTACTAAAGACTAGACGGCTGGTTGCCTACAATTTGCAAACCCTTTCGTACCTTATAAATAAAAATATAAAACTTTGGTAATCATTAGAGCTATATTACGGGAGAATTGTACAATACTTTTGACATCGATAATATATTTATTAATAAACAATACAAAACAATGACTGCTACTTACGCAACCTCTGCTGGTAAACGTGACGAACAAAACGTCATCGTAAGCATTACTTTGTAATGTTCTCGATTTCTTGATTTTAACTGTAAGTAGGTATTCCAATTAAAACTAACGAGTCATGTATTATTATAATGTTATAACTTTTTAATATGAAGTTACTTGTCCTGATAAAATAACATACTGTAGACTCGTCGACCGCGACCGTATATTAATTTCTCGGACATTCAAAATACATAAAACAATTCCCTGTAAATTTTATTAGGCCCTATCAATTAATAATCTTGTTTATATGTGTATGTAGATATTGAAAAGTAGATAATTCTAGCGACTTCAGTCACTTGGCTGTTTTTATGCAAAGAACTAAAGTCGTCATTATGAAGATCAATCTGCAGTTTTCTCTGGACCTCAAGTTATATTTCTGCAAAGTAACATTAAAATTAGTGGGGTAATTTAACGATTGTTATTGCAAAAAGGTTTATCAATGATCTTTAAAGTCAATTCGATATTAACTTTAGAAACACATGTTTAAAGAAAAGATAAGAAAGAAACTTCTTGATTTTTTATTTAAAGATTTTTAATGGATAGATCAATAATATTTTTTTAGATTATGAGTAATGATAATAATATTAATCTTATCATTTAACATAGCTAATTATACATTTATTAGTTATTACCCAATATAGTAATATACGATATCACACCTGTATTATGTATATACTTATGTATTAAATATAGGTAATAGGTACTACCTACTAAAGCTAGACGGTGTTATGTAGTTATATCTTTTTGTTTTGTAATGTATCTAATGATTAGGTCTGGTCTTGCATCAATTGCTTAGTCGCCGTCGCCCCAGTTTTCCAGGTACTGCGTTACCTAACAGTAACAGGATGTCGCTTGCAACTTGATACCCTCGCAAAACAAAAGCCGTGCAACAATGTTTCACAATGATATCGAGTCTGAATTGTACCTATTTAAATCACTATAACTGTGAGAATAAGGGATTGACTAAATTGTATGATAAAGAAGTTTAAATAATTTATGTACAGATTGATTAGGCCGCTCATTGAGAAAAAGAATTTCATAATGAAACTAAAGCGTTATATAAAAATGCTAGTTTCGTCTCGAAAACAGTAATATCGAACTAAATGAAAGAGTCTTATTATTATCAATATGGAATACAATTAAATAATGTCTATTCACTAATCTATTTATTTTATTCTTAACTTTAACTATAATAAATTGAAGCTCTATGCCATCATGGATTACAATTTTATTAAAGAGACAAATATATGAATTTTTTAATTTAAGAAAAGCTAAAATGTTTTCTAAAAATTTCAATCGGCCTTGTTCTATATTTCATAACTAGCTTCTGCACGCGACTTTATCTGCGTGGACTTCAGAATTGTCTTTACTGAGATAAAACGTATCCTATGTATTAAACCGGGTTATAAACTATCTGTGTACTACATTTTATGCAAATCCGTTCACCCGTATTTACGAGATCGAGTAACAAAAATCCAAACACACACACATACCCAGTTTCAGATAATTTGTAATGTTAGTAGGATTAAACTTTGGACGACCGAGCTCCGTTGGGTAGTTAAGACAACTAGAAGACGCAAGACAAGACGCAGGAAAAAAAGAAAAACGCTAGTTTAGGTAAACCTGAAAAATGAGACACTACCTAAATGCAAAATTTCATTCAATTAGGTAAAGCTGTTTTCGAGAAATAGCTCACTTAGTAGTATTAAATCGATATTAGCGCAAAAGAAGAGGACTACACTTCACACAATAGATTTTTATTAAAAAAAAAATTATTGAATAAAAAACTCAAAAACATTAAAATTATATTTGGTTAATAGTCGTCGGAAGCAGAAGGCAAACTATAAAGGCATCAGACATTGTAAGCAGGTGTACGGTAACCGCATAAGAGTGATGGTTCGTTTGTCGACAATCGCGTTTGGCGATTCCCTGCGGCGAGGCGCGACGTGGCGTACATATCGGTTCACGCGTACCTACTACCCGTACAACCGCTATCCAAAAATATGGAATATGATTTTTTTCATGTTTTTTTTTTCAGAATAGCTAAAACCAATAAAATGATATCGTGATTTTTTTATAAGGACCAAGTTTCTAAATAGTATAAAACAAACAAAAAAATGTTCAAAATCTATTCAGTACTTTTTGCGTGATGCGCGCACAACGGTAAACCTTAATCATTTTATTTATACAATCTATGTCTATACGATACTGTAAAATATTGTATAAATACTGTAATATATTGTAATTATTTAATTCAAATGCCAACTTTGCACTTTTAAATTGAAATCATTGCTAAACATTTTTTTATATTTAGTTACAACAGTCATCATTAAAAAAATATTAAAAATAAAAACGATTTCTTGTACGTCATCGCAGGAAATATGCTTGTTCAAGACAATTTTGTTAACTTAATGCTGTAAAGTTAACTTTTTATAATATGGGTATATTTTGGTTTACATTCATTTTTATTCTATAGAATAGTACGGATTTCAAAAATGTGTGTTATCTTCAGACAATATTTTATGCTATTTCATAAAAATAGCATCTTTTAACTACATTTCCAAAATAATGTTTCCATTTCCATAATATTAAATAAAAAAATGTACTTTTTAATTTTATAGTTTATACTTTATAGATAACCATGCAAATTATATTCTCCAAATTGATCTGCTAATGAGTTAACAACTAAAAGATAAATAAACGAATAACTGCAATAAAAAAATCTAAATAAATAAGTAAGGCTTGAGATGCTCTTATGTAAATTTTTCATGTTAGCATTATAAAGCTTTTCCGCATTATTTTGCATTATGAAAAAGCAGTGTCTTTGATGCGGCTCTTGCGACGCGTTAAACAAGACTCCAAAGAACGCGGGGCGCCACCGTCGCTCGCCGCCCGCCGCTTACCGCCTCCACGCGCTTTAGGGCGGCATAATTCACTTAAATCATGCTTAAATCACGTACGTATTCAAAAGAGCTTCACGGCTTCAGTACACCTTCAGTACGCAATTCTTAAAGGAACATAACCGTCAAAATTTGAAACAAAATATTATTAACTAATTATTGTTATTAAACGTAGTATATTATAAACTAGTAGCTGTTCCCGCGGCTCCGCTCGCATGGACTACAGAATGCCGTCAGTGTTGTGGTGAAGCCGCTTCCACCCACGGCGGTCGCCAGCCGGTTATTTTCAAGATTAAAATGATTATTATTATTTCATTTGCGAGGAACCCAACTTTTATTTTCTAAAATAATAGTTATACCTTATAAAATTAGCTAGCTGCCAGTAAAAGTCCCGTTAAAATTTTTCCAACCGTTTCCAAGATTAGCCGGAACAAACAGACAGACAAAATTTATTGAAAAAAATTCTTTAAGCGTATATATTACTATATGTATTTAGTAAAAAGCTGATATTTTGACTTTACAAACAGACACTTCAATTTATTTTTTTATTTATACTTATATTATATTATGTAGATTTATATTACCCCTGCAGGTCCCTTATCAAGTATTATGTATTAATTTGTGACTATTTTATGTCAATGTATCCTTTTTAGGGGTTATTTAACAGTACACCGAACATTTGGCAACTAAATTCTGTAAAGTGTATTTGTCACACTTTACATTGGTAAAATTGCCTACATAGGCAGAAAGCCAAAATTTAAAAAAAATGTATATATCATTCAGGTTAGAGCGAAAAAATTATTATGATTTTTATGCATTTTATGTAGAACTAGGCTCTACCCGCGACTTCGTTCGCGTTAATCACAATTTAAAAACTGTAGCCTATTTTACTTAGGGGTAATGTAGCTTTCTATCAGTGAAATAATTTTTAGAATAGGACCAGGAGTTCCAAATATTACATCCTTGATCTTACAAACAAACAAACTTTACCTTTTTATAATTGTAGCATACTTAGACAATCTATGTCACCATAAAAAAATTTTAGGTACCAATTTAAAAATGGCTTGTATATAGTATCTCAATTATATAGTAGTTAATATCATGCAGATAAAAGTAACTCGTTTATCAAAATGAAAAACCCATGTACACAGGCAAACAATTTACCACACAGGATAACAACTTTGTTTAATACTTTCTGTCGCATATTAATACTTATTGTTACAATTATTACGAGACATCGCGATCAGAATTGTAATAGAAAATGAAGTATAGCGTTATCCAAAATCCGGCAAATAAAATTCCAATTACACGGAAAATAAATGACATATTCGGTTTGCACAAATCCTTAAAACGTCATCCAGATATCCATTACATGTCTATTAAATCTTACGACATATATTTGTGGGGCAGAGTCAGCAGAGTTCCCCTCGCAAACACGGCGCCGATTACGAGCTCGACCGACCGGAGTAAACGAATATAAAACACATGCGGGAAGACGAATGCAAAATGTACTCGTCAAGATTTTACATAAGTCAACAGTGTAGTCACCCCTTCCGCGAAACAGAATCGCAATCGCGACCTGCTCATTCCGCGGTCGGCGGTACTCGATATCGTTTCACAATACAAAAACAAACAGTCGCGGTCATTGTCGTCGTTTATTTGTTTTCAATTATTAATACCATGACTGTTAATTCAAATAACAATATAGCTCTTAAAAATTGGTTAATCCAATACTTATGGATGGAAGGATTTGCCCTTACTGATAGATACAATCATATCTTCGGCTCAGCTTTAGAATCGCTACCGTCGAGTTCACATTTAAATTTTTTTTACATTTAGACCACTCTATAATTATGCTAAACATAAATTTTTACAGTGCGGAAATAAATAAATAGTTTTTGAGAAATAGAATTTTTTAAATCGCATTTTTTGTAAATCTGACAATACAAATGTCACTTCTAAGTTGTTGGCATAAAATTCACTTTTGAATGACAAGTAAAAATTTTCAAAGGTTGTAATTTTTCTATACACTTTCTATGTTTCTATCTACTTTAACATTTTGTGCCGTATTTTGTATTGAGTGAGATATTTTCGTTTTTCTGTTGGCGTGATAAAATTGGTTAGGTTAGGTTTGAACTGTGATTATAACGCACGAGCCGAGCGAGCGAAGAGAGCGGGCCACAGCATGGAAACGCCCGGCGATTACCAGAAACAAATAATTATTAAATGAAAATTCATACAATTCCTAGATAGACATAATCTCAACATTGAAAAAAAAAATTCTCAATAACCATTTGTTTCCGCACTTTGTCCTTCAAAGGGGAATTACCTCTAACCCCCACCACTTCGCAGCATTAAATTGAGTGGTAGCGATTCTAAAGTCCAACCATATCTTCTTCTTCTTACCCCTTATCCTACTTAAATAGGGTCTGCAAAACATGTTTTCTGCTTCTACTCTACTCTATCAAATATCATCTCAGTATTCACTCATTTTATACGCATATCACTCTTCACACAATCCATCCATACTTTCTTTGTTCTTCCTCTACTCTTGTATCCATTCACCTTTATACTTACCTCATTAGATACATATACCTAATGATAATAAATTTCGCTGTTACATGATAGTTACGACCCTATGGAGCGGAACAGTAACCATTACCGTCAAGTATTCTGTCAAGCTGTTGGCAAGTAAGGAAAGTTAGAACAACGTTAGTCTAGACGGATGCGTCGCTTTGGGGACAGCAACGCGCGGTGTACAGTTTCTCGAAAAAATTTAACACCTGTGGAACCGTGGAGCACCTATGATACACTATTTTTTAAGCAATGATGGCTCAGTGGTAGCATGTACGCGTACACCGCGTCGATCGAAGTAAGTTCGAATCCCTGCAATAAGCCTAAGCTTTCAGTGAAGAAAAACATCGTGATGAAACCATAGCATGGTGGTAGGGTATTTTCTAACACCCAACTGGTTAGCTATAATCCTCTAATTGAAAATCTGTCACCAAGCACCTATA
Organism: Saturnia japonica; assembly: GCA_033032175.1. Lineage (NCBI taxonomy): Eukaryota > Metazoa > Arthropoda > Insecta > Lepidoptera > Saturniidae > Saturnia > Saturnia japonica. Next base: position 13,193,142 of record CM065305.1, read on the forward strand.
GACAGTTCCGGCAGCTGCACTTGAGAGCTAGTTTCCCACTAGGCCTAGCGTGTCTACATCTTGGACCACATAATCATGACGTTGTTGCACTAACGCTAACCCTGTAAACGAAAAAAAAGCATAATCCTAATAAGTAAAGTGAAGTCGAAAAGCCATACGCAATAAAGCCGTGGAAGATTATTCCCAAAACGGAACATATTCATTCTTCTACGAAATTTTGACTTTAATGCATCTGTAACTGTGCAGAAGTTGAAAGCTCTTCTAAATTCTAATTTCTTTTGCTAATATTTTTGTGTTCTTCCGTTTACTTTATTCATTTTTTATTCATATACATATATGTGAGAACTTGTAAATGGCCTTCACTAATTTATACATGTAACTTAAATATGTACTTAGCTGTAAGTTTTCTTAAAATATTAAAATAAAAACCACAATAAATTTGAAATTTATGAATCATAGTCACATTAGTCACCGTTATCTTTAAACAATAATACAAAAATAATTATCTATTAAGTATTCGAATATTACGGGAAACTACCAATAAAAGGATTATAAAAATATATAATAAAGATATTAAAATTACCAAACTTATCATGTTACAAGAGAGACTTTGCAGAGTCAGGAATCTGGAAGTTAATTACATCTCGCAGGTCATTTCTATGAACTCGTTGATAAGATTAACTATTGCAAGGTGCATAGGCACTATACTTATAGCTACTTGTTTTAACTTTAGCGGAGTTATTATGAAAAACATCGATAGGAAAATCATCAGGTTACGTTATTATGAATATTAGTAAGAGTCGATTACAAAATATAATTCATAAATCAATACGTATTATAAATAATATCGTACAATAAAATACTATTATACGTTAAGCAAATATAGAAAAAAAAACGATATATTTGAGATTTACAGCCATAATTTATCTTTACGAATAATAAGTTATGATTGTATTTTTTAAAGATATTTAATTAATACTCTCATCGTTAACTAATTAACTGATTAACTATCATTCACAAACATAGAGTCTAAAGAGCTTTAAAAATAGTCTTCATCTAATTTACAAGACGAAAAAGAACTATGATGTTTTTTAAACGGCTCTACCGAAAACCATAATATATACTTAAATAAGTTATAATTATTGTATTGATGAGTTAAGCGTATTGTACAGATATTAAATGGTATATGGCCCGTATGGGTAATGGCTAATGAGTAAACTCACACTCGTTACTTGAATGATTACATTCTATAATGGAGTAAGTACTAAACGTATTCTGCTGATGGTAACCACCTCACAGTGGCTTGTTTTGGCTCATCGCATTTCGAACCGTGTATAATGTATATCCAGTTTCTTTGAAGCTATTACCCTGGTATTCATAAGGTGGTAAGACGACTGTAAAGCTTTTAAATTTAAAAAGACCTATTTCAATTTCATGTAGGTTTTGAAGATTTCGTAAAAAAGGATTTCAAAACCTTTGAATTTTTTTATTAAATTCACCAAAATGACTGTACTTGAGTTAATGATGGTAGAGTCCACTACCAGCTCCAACAATCGAGGGCTGATGATAATCTAACGATTTTATAATGAGGTTTTAAACTCACAGTACCAAATCTGTAATAAATTACAATGATCTAATCTCCAGACATTAACATATTATGGGTAATAAAGACGGTGATTATGTCAACAATGCCACGTGGTAAAAGACTAACAAAAACCTGACCTACAAAGCTAATTTGAAGGACATCGAGAAAAGGAGAGTGACCTGACGTAGCAGCATCTAAAGTGATGAGTCGCGCGTGTCCGGTGCGAGGTGGATGCCATGCCGGGTGGCCCGCCAGCTCAAGTAACGACCTATCGATTGGCAATAGTGCCTAGTTAGCGATCCTGGCGCGCCGCCCGCATCCCTCACCGCCGCCCGTCCTCGCCCACTACAGTCCGCCGCGCGATCCGAGTGCCGCGTCGTTCTTTACTCCACGATGAAACAAGTGGAAGCGTTTATTGTGTACCGATTACGGAAGTAAAAAGTTACACAATAAGTTATTAAATCTAAAAAAATATGAAAATATTGTTACCTATCTACTTAAAATATATAAATAAATAAAAACAATATTAGCGCTACCCTACGCTGTTTTCTTTTAGTGTTTTATAGATTAAATAATTTACAATTTTCTCAACCCTTATCACATCCTAATGTCGGGTTGGAGCCTTGACATCACACCAAACACATAAGTACGTGTGCACTGTCTAAATAGTAGAATATTTTTTGTATTTTGTTGAGCTCTGAAACAAACACTACAACGAAAATCCAGTTACGAAGCATGCTAATAATAAGTGCTTTAAAGCAGATCTTTGAATGAAGTGGCAAACCTGAAAAGTATCAAAAAAGTTTCCAAAGAACTTGTGAGACAACTGATAGATGCGTATTGCGACCAGAAGGCTCGCTAATAAATACCTCGAACACCGTACAAGCATTGCCAAGGTTATGCGATCAGCCTTCTTGATACGTTTGCTTCTGGAGGCGAGATTGACGGCATCCACTCCTAGTGTTCGCTCTTTTAAATTTAATCATTGTTCTTTTACCAGTGTACTTGATCTTTTTTATCTTACCTCTGTAAAACATACATTCAAAAGCAAAACAAAAATACATTATCTCCGAAGATCGACATTGGTAGTAGTCCTTTTGTTCTCATACAGTTTTCTAAACCTACCAAGAGCCTACATAAGCACTGGCGATCTCAGTCACTGTGGCGGAGTATTCACCATTTGTACTGTAGTCGAAAAACGTCGAGCGCAATGTTCCTCGTTCATCAGGGTCTACTCATCTACTACAACGAAGTTTTATCTCACCGAAATCACAAGCTAATTATGTACACGATAAAAATCTACTTTTTTGGTTCTGTATTAAGGAATCCGGTAGTGTGGTATCAAGCCTCGTCGGTCATCGTAGGGGGTGACTCCGCTTACTTACTTCTGCTGCAACTGCATCACCAAATACCTGTGTAGAGAAATTGCTGGAAAGAATTGGTAAGGAGGGACGGATTCTAAGGGAGTATTTTTCAAACCATTCAGCGTTACGCTAAGAGCTAAAACACGAAATTTGCAGAACATGGCGTTCCTAACACGACGCATCGCAAGAACTTACGAATTGATTCACATCGCATCGGAATGGTCACCTTGCTGCACGAAATTACATCGTAGTTTTCTGCGTTGCCACCTCGCATCGCAGCGATTCGCAGTTTTTTGTTTTGACCCTTATAAATGATAACATATTTATTAAGTTAAGCTTATAATAGAAGTCACTCGTAGTCAGTAGTCTTAATTTCATTAATGAAGTTAAGTCATTGTTGAGCGTTAAAACTTTGCCTAAAAATTTGTAAGAATTATTAGAACAAGTTTCTCGTTTTCGATTTGAAACTACGTTCATATTTACGTACGTATAAAATTTGTGCAACGGTTGTTTTGACTGTGCACGTGTTAGTGGGAAAGCGCGCACAAAAAGGCTGATTATGTACAAACGTGGCTGGAACTCTTGTTCGGGCTGAGCCAGCACTACGGCAGCTCGGCCGCGGCAGGGTCGTCTCGCATCGCGGTCGATACTCCCTCCCGCACCTTACTGGGTCGACATTGTAACGGCTACCAGCCGGTTTCAATAACCTATCTATCTGTTGTTTCAGTTACTAAAGATAGATCAATATAACTTTTGTCCTTACTTTTTTTTTTCAAAAACCTATCAATGGATAGTTTTTAGTATGTATATAACATGTGTCTTTATCCTATAGCTTGAATAGATAAGAGGGAAGACGATATCTGTCTTAAGTTAAAGATAATACTTATTAAAAATATGTACTAATCGAGAATACTAAGCTCAGATATGTTATTGAAAAAGGCCGTATATCATCACCATAAATCAATCATCATATTTTGTTTATTTGTAGTATTTCAGTTTACAAATCAACTTATATTCTTAGTCCATTTAATTACACTAATTTAAGCCTTTTCGATAAGGAATATTTATACCTATACCGATAAACGATTTATGTCGATTATAATAAAATATCATGATGATGATAAAATACAATAAATAATATACTACATAACGACGAACAACTATGGAGAGAAAGAGAAATGGCCCATAACTTGTGTTTTTTTCGAGCACTTAAGGGGCCTGGAGCAATTAGACGCTTTGACAGCTTCACTGGGCTTGGTATGACTCGGTCCATATGATCTTATAAGATGTCTCAGACATCACAGTTTCTATCAGCAATGAACAGGCATAAGATATTAAATCATTACTGTAAAACTGTATAAAATAGTTAAAAAGTTTTCATTTATTGAATGTCCTCGTCACCTAAGCACGAGATGAAAGCAAAGCAAGTTCACAGTGATCATCCTTTTTTTTTTAATTACATTTAAATTTAAACACTCATAATTGCCTTAGCTAAAATTTCAATTCAAATTAGTAGGTGCATTTTAAAAAGGTAAATAATCTTGACAGTATTAAATAAATGTAGTAATTTGAGTTATCACTGAAAATAGAAAGTTTAATGGTGACGTCAGAGCTAGTATCCCGTCCCGACCTTGCCACTAGAAAAATGTGCCGCGTCGCCCGCGGAGGCGCCTGCTGGCTCATCACAACGCTGCTCCGACCTCCGACGACGTCGCACTACGAGCCACGGATACACCGCACCCCCTACTGTCATTCACTCTGAACCTTATTATTGTTTATTACCAATTTATTAACATAGTAATACTGCTTTTGTATTATCCCTATTTATTACTTTCATGCATTATTTATAAAGTGGTACCCATAAACAAAATATCACAATAAATTGTAAAAGAAATCACATGAGTGTCATTCAAACACACATTTCAATCCGTTAGTTTTAATTAATTACATTCATTTATCTATTTATTTAAGCCTTTGTTGCTGATACTAAATACATACAAACTATAATTTACTTAATTTACACAATATCAGGTATTCCGATTTTTTAGTGGTCAGCCGGTCACTTGACACGTAGGCCTCTTCCAGTTGCTTCCACATTATCCTATCTTTAGCCTTTCTGGGCCATATCGTTCCTCCAATTTTTGATAAGTCATCTATCCATCTTTTTACTTGTCTACCTCTTTTTCTTTTACCATCCCGTGGATACCATTCAGATATACTTAATTTTTGTACATTTTATCTTGCAGTCTCTTGTCATGTGTCCCGACCATCGCCATTTCAGTTGTCTGATTTTCTTCATTACTTATAACTTCCACTTTTGTTATTAACTTTATTTCTTGTGCTCTTTTTCGGTATTTTAATGAGACGCTCCTATCATGCTCCTTTAGGATTATTTAATATTAACCAGTTGAATCTTTACTGATAAACTCTAACACTCCAACTAATCACCATGGAATTTGTTTAAATATTTTTATTTATGAAAATGTTTTTGTGCTATATTGCTGTGTTTTATATTAACGTGAACAAAGTCGCAGGTACAGCTAGTATATACTAAATAATAATTTCGTAATAGATGAGTATCCTGTCTATCTATTAACATAAGCCTAATATTCATATTGTTTTATTCTTTGTAATCGCATTTGTATTATGCATCTGTGAATTTACGCTCACGATCTACAATATACCTACTTAAGTAAATATTAACGTAAGCCTTATGATATATAATAGTCAGAAATACAGTCCAATACCGTTGTAGAAATAATAATTGTCTCATATATTATTATGATGTACGCCTACGAATAGGCCATTACGATGCCGCGCCGGGCCGCAGTAACAATGGCTATAATTCTCCTCGACTTCATTAACAGGCCTCCATTTGCATGACAGCCTCGACTTATGTACAGCCATAGCTCGTAATAAGTGCTCGAGAGAGTAGTATGGAGATAGTTGTACTCGCAAAAGTACTATATCGTACCAAATCACAATTTGTTCTGAAATTATTTTTTATGGAATTGTAAACCTTATTCATGGCAATGAAATAGATTTTGCATTTTCATCAACGGAAAAATATATTGGTGAAAGCAGAGATTGGTAGGCGGCGCGAACTCTTGCTGTGGGGCGTGGCGACGACGGACACGCCTGTCGCTTCCCATCGCACCGATTTTCCTGTAGTCCGTAACAATGCTACGACTCGTCCACATTCTATTTCGACTTACAAACTTACAAATTACAATCAATGTATTATGTAAAACTAAGATAAATTTACAGCATTAATGAAGATTAGTTTGTGTGTAATATTTGTATAAATAATATTTTGAGTGATAAATTAAAATATGTTGCATATTTTTAAATAAATATATTTAATCCAAATAAAATTTTGTATTTAGTGAAATGATTTATTATTTATTTGTACAATATATTCAATAAAATATAAAATAATTATAAAAAAATAATATATGTAATATTTTTATTATTTAAACGATTTCTACTTAATGCCATATTTAAAAGATTTATCTCTTGTATTGATTTAATATAATAGGTATGTATAAAATAACTTTAAAATATATGTTGAAATATGGACATTTTCAAATATTTTAAGATCAGCTGTGCCCGTGGCTTCGCTCACGTTGACTACAGAATGCCCGCGCAAATCTTACTCTCCCGCTCCCGGCTATTTTAAAGACATAAATGCTTATTGTGTATATTTCTTAGAAGATAGATGTATACTCTCGCGGCCTTTTTTGTAGGTCTTTTTAATGCCTATAAAATTATGTAGTACATTAATTTGCTATATCTGTTATGGTTTACTCAGCATAAGACATTTAAGCGCCTGAATTGATTCATCATGACCAGTTTTTATTAATTTGTGCGGAACCCTAATTCTTTTTCTAAAATAAAAGTAGCCTAAGTTACTCCCTATGTCATCAGCTATCTATCAGTGAAAGTCCCGTCAAAATCGGTCCCACCATTTCAGAGATTACCCGGAACAAACAGACAGACAGAAAAAAAAATTAAAAATGGGTGTTTTGATATAAGTGTCGTTTATACTTTCATATGAATTTAGTAAAAAGTTGTTATTTTGATATTACAAACAGACACTCCAATTTTATTAATTGTTTAAACAGATAAATATCAACATTTCTAAAAATGATGATTTTGGACCAATTATTAAACATATGAAAGAACTTAAAATATAAGTGTTATTAACTTTGAACTAACAAAATTAAAAAATATTATTCATTAATCATATCATTTCCCAATGGTGTTTTTTTTTCCTGGCAACGCCATATTATGTCTGATAATTTTTTATCAAAATTATGATTAAAATATCATTTTAAAGCTTATGGTCACCGCCATTGACGTAACACATATAAATAATTTAAAATTAAAGTATTAGTTAAAAAAAAATATTTAATAAATCTTATTGACTGTTAGGAATCGGTGTGGTTTGGATCTGTACCCGACTGGGTCGCGACCACCATGCATATTGCATATTATGGTGAAAAACTCATCACAGTAGGTAACTCTTTTGTTATCGTAGCATTTCGGGATCATCCAGTGTACATCCAACTTCGTAAAGCCTTGCAGGCCTTATTGCTATTGCTTACCATCAGTGCAGTCACTTTGCCATGCTACTCTATAAACAAGACGGTATTACGTGGAATCTAACTAATGCCGAATATTAGGTAGGTATACAGCTCAAGATGGCAAACGATTTAAAAAAGGTACTTAGCAGGAGGAACGTGGATGAAGCCTGCTAAACAAAGGTACCTGTGGAAATCGCTGGAAGAGGCCTATGTCGTAGAAAAAGCTGAAGCGGTTGTCGATGAAATTACTATGAATTAAAAATATGTACTAAATAGTTTAAATTTTAGTAATAAAATGCTATTATTATTATTTTATACAGCTCAAGATATTGCTTATTTTCCGTTTGTTTTTTTTTAATGCGCTAATCTCTGGCTCTACCGGTCAGATTAGAATTATTTTTTAATTTTCTACATTTCGTAGTATTTATTTATTTATTGAAAAAGGTTATCTATAATTTACTCTTACAGTTAATAAAATTGAAGTGTCTGTTTGTAATGTCAAAATGAGAGCTTTTTACAAAATACATATGAAAGTATCTATAATTTTTATTTCAATTAGATTTTTGTCTGTCTGTCTATTTTTTCCAGGTAATCTCCGAAACGATTTGACCATAGAATTATGAACTCGGCGGGTACAGTGAGCGGACTTTATTACTCTATGGGTTTGACCGATTTTTTCGAGACTTTCACTGGCAGATAGCTGACGATATACGGAGTAACTTAGACCACTAATATTTTTAAAAAGAATTAGGATTCCGCACAAATAAAAAAAACAGTTCAGGATGAATCAACATCGGTGTGTAAATGGCTTACGCTGATTAAATCATATCAAATTAATGTACTATACAATTGTAGATATTGAAAACATCTACAAAAAACCCAGCTACAGCATATGTCTATCTTCTAAGGATCACATACAATAAACATTTTTATCTGTAAAATAACCAGGAGCGGAGGTTATACGATTCGTCGCGGGTGTTCCTGATCGACGGCAGTAGGTAGACCACGCGGACACGGCCGCGGGCACTGCTAGTATAAATAAGCCTCTTCATTTCTTTAATAGTGAAATTTTACATTACATACATTAATTACATTTATGTGACAATATTTGTTATACATTTATTTTGTCAAATCTACTATTAAAGACCTCTCACGAATAACGATAAAGGCCTCACCCATTACTCTCCAAACCTCTCTATCATTTGCTACTTTAATTCAGGAAGATCATAGGCTATCTAACTTCACGCTAAGACTCTAAGAAGTGGAGCAGTAACCATGAAAGTGAAACAATCTGGAAAGCTGTAGGCAGGTACCGGAAGTGAGAACAACGGAGGCGTTGACAGCATAGCGCGGTGTAGAGTTCGTCGAATAAATTTAACACGAGTGACACCGTGAAGCACAGCTAGTAATCTATAAGGAGAGTTATGTTACGACTGTATCGTTATCAAGAGTTATGACGCCTGCAGTGGCTATTCGGTTAATATAAATATTATCATTTTAGTGTTACATTACATGTTACAATGTAACATTGCTATGTGCGCAGTTTCTCTTCATATTACATAGTATGTACAACATATTATGTACACAGATTGGTGCTAATTAGATTTAAAACTTTTTATCTATATACAATAATTATCTATATATATACTTATACAAGCAAGGCAAATGGATTGATTACCTATCTACATCGCCTGATTGTAAGTAAACTCGTAGAACAATTCTGACTGCGGAGATTTCGAACTAAGGACAAGCGCCGTCGACACACCTCGGTGGAAGGCTTAGACTGATTTTTCCACATGTACGGTTGTCGCGATCTCTACCTTTCCGTAAGGACATAGAACCGTCTCCGGGCCACTGTATAATTTAGAATTAAGTAGGAATAAATACCTTTTGTGTTATCTTTATTAGTAGACAAATACAAAAAAATAGTATCTATAGGTATAATTCCGAAATTCTAAGCGAAGACGATGTGAATCATAATCCGTAAAGTATATTTATAATACATGTATTTTATAAAATAGAAAGTAATACTACCTATATAACAGTATTTTAGGTAAAATATTTTAGAAACTTTATATTTTGTTACGTACGAAATAATCAGTGAAGATAATGGTGAATCAATTCGGGAAAAAGACGCTTTTGGGGCTTACGCTGATTAAACCATAAGAGATATATCAAATTGATGTATTACATAACTGTAGATATTAAAAAAGACCAAAGACGAAAATGCCTTTGCTCTTGACTGACGGCATAATGTAGTCCACGCGAGCGGAGCCGCGAGTACAGCTAGTTCCAATATAAATAGAAAAAATAAAGGATTATTCATTTATCAGGTTTTGAAATAACTAATAATTGACCTATATATTTCCTGGGGAAGAGAGGCCTTTGTCCAATAGTAGTTATTTGTAGCAAAATACCGAACGAGTCCACATTTAAAATTTACAGATTTTTATATGAATTATACCTATCAACATTCGACATACTACTTTAACGCTTACAAAGATTTTTGTGGGCTTTTTGTCCCTTTGGATTTATAGGTACTAAAAAGCAAAACATTATAAAAATCTGTAGTAAGTAGTTTATTAATAAGGAAATATTTTGTGTTATTGGAAAAACAAAATATCCAACATTTTTATTTTACATCTTGATTTTTATTGCATCATAAATTAACTAGTAGATTAATTGTAAATTGGGTATGAACAGTGACGACAGTTCTTCACTACTAAATAATTGTATTAACTGCTTGTTATTAGCACAGATTAGCTTAACTGCATTTTATTGACAGCATAAGCATTCAGTTTACTCGCTACCGGCTACATCAGCTACAATGTCTATCCATAATATATTTTTGTAAATTACAATAATTTGTAATATCAAACATTATAAATTTTTATCCAAAACAAAAACAACTACCTACACAGATAAAAGATAAATTGGTGATCAATTAAAATATTTTATTTAGAAGCATAACCTGAATGTGTAATTTGTTTTAAAAACATCATCACACATCAATCATAATCATTATGAAGTTATGAAGTAATTATGAGGACATAATTTACACACGGCCATTAAATTTAAAGCTAAATAAAGCGGGTATTATAATATTTAATTTAATTTTTTCCATAGCGTATAAGCAGTAATGATATAAATACAATTTTAAAAAGACGGTCCACTTTTAATCAAAATAATACATTTACTTACTTACTTGGTCTGGCCATAAGTTCTGTTACAAATAAAAACGGATGTATTTTTTTAAATTAAGTAATGTAATCTTAATGAAGCATATAATATATATATATAAAACATATGTACATATTTATTGAAATCTCGGCAACAATTTAAAAATAATTCTATTCGAAATGATCACCTTTGACCTTTAATCTGCCTGGGCATGAATCTATGCATTTATGCACTATTTTCATGGTACATTTAGCCACTATTTGCTCTAGAGATTTCTTAAGATACTCAATTTTGACGTGTCGTTAAGTGCCATTTCCTCTAAAACTGACCACAATTTGTGGTCATAGGGGTTCAGATCTGGGCTAGACGAGGGCCAGTCTTCAGCTCTCATAAAGTCCGGAACGTTGGCTTCTAGCCAAGCTTGGGTAGTACGTGCCTTATGACCAGTTGGAAAGTCTACAATATATTTTTAAAAGTGTATCGCTGAGAGGTGTCACAACAAGATCTAAATCGGCCTCTTGATACTATTTGGGTAAAGTCTTTACTCCTTTTCACAAAAAATAAGCTTTGGGGCTCCTTTATAAGACCCCCCCCCCCCCCCATAAGCATAAGAGCATCAATAAAGAGGATATTTCTGTTCCTTTCACCCGTGTATTGGGACAGCAATCATTTTGATCGATCCACTACTCTCTTTAAAGGGTTAAGGATTGTATTAGGTCCTGTCGACGATAAGTACCGAGAGGCAAGCCCCAGGTCTTGTTTGATCATACGCAACAGAGTCCTCGCGGGTATCTTCATTTCTCGCTATATTTTTTTGTTTCCGGTATTTCGGTCTTAACAACATTAAAATTCATAACAGTACGCGGCCGCCCCGACCTTGTAAGATTTTCGACGGAGGAAGTGTTGAAGCTTTTGAAGTGTCTTGAAAAAGGCCGACGGATCCATGCTCACTTTGTGTAAAGCAACAACTGCAATTCAGTTTTTTTAACACCCATTCCATATTATAAACCCAAAAAAATACGTTAAATGACGTGGAATTAAACGAATACATAATAAACGCGTTCCAAATTTGAATTCAGAAAAAATTAAAATCAAGTTTTTAAGTTGTAACAACATTTATGGCCAGACTAGTAACGTTAGTTCCCGGGGAACATCAAAAGCAAATTAACGCAAACGAAGTTGCGAAAACTAGCTAGTAATTATAATAGAAATAATTATATTTTATATAAATATCTACCTATTACGTTTATAGTAGATGATATTCTTGCATCGACCTCATTATTTGCAACTCTTAAGCAATCACCGCTGCATGTTGTTGTTAACTCCAAAAAAATGTAAAATAATCACTTTATGTTATTGGACTCCTTTATTTCGTAAATCGTGAATTGTAATTTTAACCAACAATATCAGTACTTCCATAATATAATATAATGTACCTAATGATTAAATTACTTGATAGCTATATTTATACTAGGGTGTTACTTAAGTGGAAATTTTTTGAATTTTTATGCTCCCATTGGGCTCATAGGGTACGAAATAAATACGTAAAAATAATGTCTAAGTTTCAAGTCTATATTTTATTATTAACACGTGCCTATTTGTAATTTAAGATTCCTATACGTATAAATAACACGGTGTTTTAGTAATTGAATTACTATTTTTTTTATTCCGTCCATAGGAATTGTTAAAAACATTTGTAACTCGGCATAATTCTAAGTACATTATAACAGTAGCAGTAGCTGTATCTTAGAATTTATATATACATGTATATATGCTATACTCTATTATTTTCTATAAAGTAATTTTCGCGAACGAAGTCGCGGGCGGTTACTAGTATTTTATTTATTGAAAATCATAGTAAACATTTATCGAATCATATCTTTTTTGTTATGTTTGTCAAAATGACTTACTTTTAAAAATCGGTAGGTATAGCTTTTGAAATCATTACCTACGTAGGTACCTACTAAAATAAATTTCGAATTATGTACCCGTATTTATCGTCTTGTGTCTTTATTTACAGAAATCACTAATACAGAATGAGAAACAACTAAAGACCATATTAGAAGAATATCTTCAATTCTTATTTAAAAAAAAAAACAACTAGGAAATTATTGGAAAAGTAGGTAGGTACTTTGATATATTTTCAGGACAATTTGTGTATGATCTTGTTTAAAATATTCTAAGCATAAGATTTTTTTTAAATATAAAATTATGGTCTTCACATTTACCAAATAGCTACCAAATTTATGTGCATCTGAAATTATAAAATACGAGAAAACTTTATTCTCAAGCGAAAAACTTAAACCAATTTTTAAGGTAAAACATTTTGTATCTTTGGAAGTACACATATAACATTACCAAATAAATTAACGAACGGGGTGTATAATTAATAAAATACAAAAGTAATATTTTCTGTAAATTTTTATTAGGAAAACACAAATCTTCCTATCCATAATATCAGTATTTTATAAATTTATTTACAATTGCCTGATAATTAGTTTTGAGTCATTGTATCTTATGCGTAATATTTACTGTAATAATACGTAAGTAATTAATCGAAGCTATGCATATCTTACGACACAACCATACATTTAACACGGTGTTTGAGCCCGTTTTGTGGGAATCCACGGCCATATTGTTCCACCATAATATTATAAAACTATAAAACTGGAATTGAACATAATTAAATTTCAAACTTAACAAACGCACGAGTTTAGCAACTCGAGAGGGTGCAAGGTCGTGCTGCTTTGGCTCCGGTGGTAGCACCGTAGCATGCTTAATAGCGCTGCCATGCGCACGCGGAGGAGGCAGAGGCGCCGGCCCGCGGCGCCGCGCCCTGCCGTCACAGCTCCGAGAAGAACTCAGGTGAAGAATGCGGTGTGGGCGGTGCGTGCTGGGACGCGGCGTGCTCGCGCCCGACCAACGCCAACCGCTGTTTTAGCACGTCTCGTTCATGAGTCACTCGAGCTACCTGCAACTGGAGCACATGCAACTCGTCCTGCAGCGATCGATTTGTCAATTCCAATTCTTGTCTTTGTTGCAATCTCTTGCTGCGGCAGTTTTGCGCGTAGCCCCTATTTTTCAGCGTGCGCCTTTTTTGCTTCAATCTTGTTACGTCTTCGCGAGGAAAGCCATGTAGCCTTTTATTTAGCTCGCGCACGCTCAAGGTCATAAGTAAATCGTCGCTTAATAGATCATCTCCGCAAGACGAAGTTTGATACGACTGTAGATGCCCAGTTCGCGGTGAGAGAGCAGAGCAAGAGCTTGCAGGACGAAGTGCGAGCTGCTGGACGTGATGGTCCTGCTCACGCCATTCCCTGCGATCCCACTCTTCAAAATTACCACAGGGCATTGTACGCATATCCAACGGCTCTCGCATATGAGGGAGCCACAAGACGTCGTCCACGAGTGCGGCGCGACACGGACTACGGCCGATCGGTGCCGGCGGAGTTTCCGGGGGTGTACTCGGGTCGACAGCGATAGCGACATGAGGTTGAGGGTAGGGGCCCGCGTCGGGCCACGGTCGGCAGGCACGAGCACAGGCCGGTGGTGTTTCGACCAGCTCATGCCATCCGGCACGTAACGGTTCACGCTTTACAAGCTGATGGTCTTCTAGGTGGTCAAGTTCAAAATTTTGTACATATTCATCGGCGAGCTGATCTTCATCCGCTTCGCGGTGTGGCTGCGGCGGTAGGGTCTGCATAGCGCTCGCCTGGGAGCAGTCGACGAGCGCGTGCTCCACCATGAGGCCGTGCGAAACGCACGCAGGCCTGTATCGGACTGCCGTCGCGATGCAGGGCGGCGGCGGCCGGCGGCGCGAAACTCCGCCCTCCGACCCAATGAAGTAGCTCGCCCCGCGCATGCACTTACCGTCTTATAACATAAGTTCGCTAACACCGAAATACTATAACAGCGATTCACATAATATGACACATATTAAAAAACTACACACATACAACTGAATCCAACTCATATTATTTACTATCTTTGTATTATTATTTGTTGTATACAATGTGGACACCAAGAATTAACTTATAATCGACATATTATACTTATCGTTCGTAAAGAATTTTAAAATGTGTTCACCTACCTAGGAGTAACTTAAAAATTTGCTTATAAATAAATTTATATCACGGAATAAATGTATTCTTTGTTCTGTGAATACTACTTATGCTAACTAGGTAGATACCTACCCGAAAACGTAAAAATCACATTGAGTAAATTATTATTAACTAAGAACATGAACAAAATTTCTGATGATTGAGCCATTTTACATGTAATGGGCCTATTTACGTTATTTTGAAAATTATTATGGAACGCAAAATTCCAATATGACCTTACGGCCACAGTGATAGTAGCGAATAACCTAGTATAGTGTTCCGGCGGTGAGTAAGGTTTCCAAAACTCTTTGGGGTAGGGGGATTCAAGGTCATAGGTGATACCTATGATGGCTATGGTTTTAAAAGCGTCCATAGGCTACAGTATCTTCTTACTATTATGCAGGTCGTAAGCTTGTTTGCCAACGTTGTTGTATAAAAAAAAAACTCAACTATTGAGTAGTCAGATCGCTGGTTCGATTCCTATACTTGTGAGTTATTATTTATATGAATGTTAATTCCGTATCAAATATAATAAGTTACTTCGAAAAAAAGTCACCGCGATGTGTTTAACATAATTTATAGATAAAATTCTAATGTCAGTATTTGAATCTAATACACAGTTAAATGAATAAATCACAAATAATGGCAGCAAGGAGGCTAAATGTAGAATAAAGTGATTTCACGCGTCAGCAACCACAAGGGGTTCAACAATACAGAACAACTCCCGATTACATTTAATTACCAACGTGCAAGCATACACCGACTCTTGTAATATTGTCTAACCCTTTCTTTTATATACATCTACAGATCTTGTAAATAAGTAAGTATATATTTCTTAAGTAAGTATAAATTTAGCTATTAAGTTTAAATTATAATTTAAATGAAGAGGTATTCTCGCTAAAATTTAAAAAAAACACTAAGTACCTACCCTGAACTGTCAGAATTACAAATACCATATCTCTAAATTTAAATTCCTATCTACTAATCGTGTGGACCTTAAATGCACATTAAGCTTAATTAAATTAACATTTTTGAGTACATTTCATCTTATTACCACGTTCCTAAAAAAAGACTGTAACGAATGCATCAAAGTGCATGTTGCGATTAAATTAATATGTTAATAGGTATATGAAAACATTCTTATGGTTTTTCGATTTACAGGTGTTCTCTTATGCTATGAAAGTTGAAAAATAATTAATCGTCCTAACATATGTACATACAAACAGATATTATTTTGATATATGTTTAAATAATCGCAACATTTCCTACTACTTGTAGATAATATATCTCGATAACCGAACTGTGCTCGGTGTCTTATAAACAAAAATAGAAAAACACCTACTTAAGTAAACTTGGAATGTAAAACATTATCTAAATGCCAAGTTTCATCGAAATCGTTGAAGCCATTTCCGAGAAAACAATTATATACAATATGTATTAAAAACCCCGTCGAAACTGAACACTGCGACTTTAAATTAACATATTTAGGGCGGCTTGTGCAACATTTCATTTATCTCACTGCAAAACAAAATTAGTTAATTACAGTTAGCCTCTTAAATGGATTTATCATAAACGCATGCAGATTTAGTTAAAGTGCGCTGATTTATTTAAACATAATTAGCGAGTCGGTAAGGCAGCCTCTGCGTTCCGTTTCACATTTTGACAAGTTTCATAACCCGAAAAGCGCGATAACTTAATGTATATGTAATGAAATGTACATAGTTGGATATCATTGTTTGTCGTCTGTGAAAATCAATTGAATAACATGAAAATAGTGCAACTATCTTCCATTAGATATGATTGAGAAATGTGGTAAAAGTGTTAATATCAAGTTGACCATTATGATTACTCTGTTCTCCTATATATTCCCATAATTTTTATAGATAATTTTTATTTTTAAATAGTAAGGAGTCACCTAAACGTGTTTAGCGGCGCTAAATAGCCATTTTTGGCTATTTAATTTTGACGGTTCGTTAAACATATTTAGCAACGAATTTTTCTTTGTGCAAGACGCAAATTTGTTTTAACCGCTTTAAATGCGTTCAGTCTTACTTTAATCATGTTTAAACTTGTTACGCAAGTCGCTATCTAAAACTAAATATGTTAAATTTCATAATAAATATTTAAAAAATTTGTTTGGTAATGTCATGGGGGTACCTATGTACCCTTTTCGGATTCGACGGGGTTTATAATTAAATATTGTATACAAGAATTGCTCACTTAATAATATAATGAGATACTAAATTAATCAATTTACATAATTAAATTTCACTATAGCAAATTATTTATAATTTATTTGATAGTCAAAAATAAATAATTTGCTAACATCTTCATGTTCTATCCTTTTAATGAAAATTAGAGCCCGTTCATTAAAATCAATGGTTCCGTTACTATGCACCATGCACATCATATTGTATTAAATAAAGCAAAAATCTAAATTGTTGTCTCCGAATAATTACTATTTAACAATAAATCTGAAAATCCGCAAATTAAAGTATTATTTAATAAAAATTTTTTTTTTTTTTTATAATTATTTTGAGACTAGAAGTACGAAGTAAAAGCAGAATTTTATTATTAAAGCTGGAATATAATTTTTTTTATATTCTCCATTTCTGTCTCTCTTTGACACGCATGATATAAAAACTACACAACGACTTTTGATCAGGTTAATGCAACATTGAATGAAAATGCTTAGTCATAATTTGGATTTATTTAGAACTTTTGCAACAATAACGAACTGCTGACCACGTTCCTACCTAATACACTACATACGATATATATGCATGTATCGTATAAGTATATAATACATATAATTAATTCTCCTGATAAATGGTTCAAAAGTAACATTAGACTTATCGTAAATAACCTTGCGTTGTGTTCCTGGTTTGAGTAGGATTTCCAGAGTCTTTGGGGTATGGGGGGGGGGGGGGTTACAAGGTCGGCAATGCGCTAATGATACCTATGTTATTACAAGCGTCCATAGGCTACGGTAGCCACTTACAATCAGGTGGGCCGTAAAATTCTTTGAACTTTGGTGATGTTAACCTCCCACGTATTCTGCCACGGTTATAGTCTAGGGTCTAAGCCTAGACAAGTAACAACATCAAAAATACTAGGTATATTCACTTTACACTTTAAGACGCAAATGTCTAAATACTACCACCGGTTTGGAAAACATCTTAGTCATCAAGAAGAACCGACGAGAAACTCGATGTTGCTTCATGCAGGTTGACACTCTTATAAAAACGAAAAACCCTGTGCAGTTGTCAGAATAGTTACGCAGGTACAGGCCAATAACGGCAACAGAACATGTTAAAAAAAATTGTTGCATGCGTATATAGAAGAATCTAAAGACAATTTTATTAAGGTACATACTTATATAACTGTTTTATTAAATAACATTATGGCTCAATGTTAACATGTACAGACACCGCGTCGATCGATGTGAGTTTAAATCCGTGCTATTAGCCTGAGCTTTCGGTGAAGGAAAACATCGTGGTGAAACCAAACCATGGTGGCAGGGCATTTTCTAACACCCGCCTGATTAGCTTAGCACCCTCAAGTTGAAAATCTGTAGCCAAGCACCTATAGGTGTGTTCCGGCAGCTGCACTTGAGAGACAGTCCTCTTCAAGGCTTTGTTACCATCTTGGGACACATCGTTGCTTAACAACAAGTGATATTGTAGCCATATGCTTAACCTATAAAAAATATAAAAAAGTATGTCGTATAATACTTGAAAGTAAAAAAATGTATTAAGTGAACGTGTCTGTGTAGACAGAGATAGGGTTGTGGGTTAGAGCGCGGGCGGCGCGGACGAGTGCGGTGGCCCGTGGGCTGACGCAGCCGACGTTGTTTGCTTACTACGGTCAACATTGTTAGCGGGTGCAGAGTGCCGAGTACCGGGTACTGCTTTCCCATCTCACCACAAATGTTATTACATGATTAACCCGACGGTAACACGTATCCGACTTCTGTTTACTCAAGCTTTGTTAATTGCCCACTTTGAAACAGCGCGGATAAATTTTAACTCACCACATTATCCGTACCTACTTTGGTTGAAATTCACATCTCTCAAGAGTTTGTTGTTCTTTTTATTTGTTCGAACGTGTTTATCTCTGGAACTACCAGTCAGATTTAATAAAATCTTTTGCATTTTATGGCTTATTATTAAGGCTATATACTTCATGACACGAGCCTATGAAGCGGAGCAGTAACCATCAACGTTATGCAATCAGGCAAGTACGGAAAGTGAGAACAACGATAGGTTACACGGGTGCATTGGCGGTGATGCGTTGAAAAGTCGGTACAATAATTTAACACGGGTGAAACCGTGAGGCAAAGTTAGTCCGTTTAATATACCAATTAAATACAACACATCGTAATGCCTTACACAAAATATTTGAATTATTTCTATTCTACATGTAATATAAATATAATCTTCCCAAGTATGTATAATGCTCTAAATTCCTTATTCTGTTAATAAGTAAGTATACGTTTTTTTTCTATATTAGCACCTGTTTGCGACTTCGTCCACGTTAATTCGATATAAAATAAAATTTATAAAAATGAAGTAATATAGCCCGTGTTACTTAGGGAAAACGTAAAATTCTTTAAATGAAAGAATATTCAGAAACAGATCAGTAGTTTCAGAGATTGACACTTATAAACAATGAAACTTCACCTCTACCTAACCTAACACCTCTTTATTAAAATATTTTATGGGTATAGATGACATTGACCTTATAATAAATTACTACGTGTATTCTATTAAACAAAATAAATTAATTGTGACACAAACATAAGTCCCTGTAGAAAATTCGAACAACCTTTATTCTTTACAACAAAGGGTGAGTACATTGCATTATTGTAGCTTAGAGGAGAGAGCATGCTCCAGGCGGAACACGTTCCGTGAGTTATCAGAATCTCTTCATCAATTGATTCATCGACCCCGCGCTTCTCATGCGGACGCCGGTCCTCAATTCTTCTCATAATTTTCATTTTGTGCGAAGGAAAAAACAAAAAACTCAATATTTTTTATTACATTTTAAGATCGAAGACAATATCAAAAGGATCAAGTTAAAATTGAGAATATTGTGAAAATTCACTCATTTCCCTACTCACAGTAACATTTACTATCTGCAGACTAATTTTAAATATAAAAAAAGAGTTACAATTAATTTTAGAATAAAGCTTGCTCCCTATTCTATCTTTTAAATACTCTTTTATAAACAAAACATAGGAAAGTTTCTTGTGAATAAATTTATCTATTATAATAAAATTTATTCAAATACACTCATAGACATATTTACAGGAACGCAATAAAAAAGAGCAAATTAAAGAGAAAACAGATTTATTTGTACAATACATGCTTTTAAAATTCTTAAAATAGAGTCAATTAATTAAATTAATGTTTTTGAACAAAAAAATAAATAAACTAAACGAAAAAGAAAACCAATTAGAGACATCGATTCGATGTCCGCAGATTCGAACCCCGACATGTACCAACGAATTTTTCGGAAATCGCGTACATTTACTAATTCAAATTGGTAACACTATCAGCTGACGGTGAAAAAAAACATTGCGAGGAAACCTCAACGCTTGAGAAATGTGCTTGTAGTGTCATCGTATGTGCGAAAAATATGGGACTGTTGATTTCTCGGCGTTTGAAGTCGCCATTACGTCGTGAGCTGGCGTGGTGATTGACCCTTGGGAAGAGGTCTTTGCCCAGTAGTGGGACACAAACAGTCTGATATTATTATTAAGCTCAGTATTTTAATTGTAAGCAATTTAGACCTAATATAACAGAAAATTGAATATTGTTCTAAAGACTGTTTTTTTTTCATAATGGGTGACACAATCAGTATTTTGTTTTTTTTTTCATAATGGGTGACACAATCAGTATTTTGTATAACCTCCTCTCGCTGTAAAAACTGCCTTATTTTTTTATACTTTTTATTTAATTGTCAATGAAACTTTGTGGCATTAGGTTCCATTCTTCAACCAATGCAGTTTTGACGTCACTTAGGTTAGCTGGTGCTGGATTTATTTGTTTAATTTGTTTTCCAAGTTTATTCTAAACATGTTCTATCGGCGAGCGTCGAGAGAGCTGACCACACGAAAACTTGGATTCCGACCTCAATAAGGTGCTCCGATACTACCGTCGCAGCGTGAGGACGAGCATTATCATACATTAAAATAAAAATATTCTCCATAAATTTGGAAAAAGGCATCACGATCTGCTCTAAAATATCTGTTATGTATCTTGCCGAAGTCAGGGACCCGTTTTCTAAGATGTGTAGCTCCGTACGTGTTTCTAAGCAAATATCCCTCAAACATAAGGCTCTCTTCCAACAATGTTACACTCAGCCTATCTTTCTCCGGGTCGTCTCCATGCTTAGGACCTTTCCATCGCCTGACTTATGAGGGGCGTCCATTAATTGCGTGAGTCATTTAGGGGGGTCGAGCCAAAATCTCACCAAATTACACATGGGGGTCTCGGCAAATATCACTTAATTTTTTTCAGCAAGAAACTGTAAAATGTAGACAAAAGTGATTTAAATTTAGAGTAACGTCTTTCTCCACTAAAATATGGTTAAATCCGTTATACAATAATATTTATCGTGAATATATGCCGACGCTACCAAGTAACACAGTAGCCCTGCGATTGTTCTGGCGCCGCACCACCGGCCAGCCGTAGCAGATGATTTTACTGAAAATCACATAGACATGTTGGTTCCTGCAGTCGCTCTTGAGACCACTCATGAGTACCTTTGGACTGAATCAGAATTAATATTCTTATAAGAATTTTAGTAATTCCTATTTAAGTAGGTATTTTATTGTTCTATTTTATCACTGTGATTTTTTGACTACGTTGTGCCTTATATACTAGTTTTATATAAAAATACTATAGAAATGTGTTTTTTTTTTAAAGTAAATCCAATACAATAAGGCAAAGATTAATTTACTTACACTAAAATACGA
Organism: Saturnia japonica; assembly: GCA_033032175.1. Classification (NCBI taxonomy): domain Eukaryota; kingdom Metazoa; phylum Arthropoda; class Insecta; order Lepidoptera; family Saturniidae; genus Saturnia; species Saturnia japonica. The sequence goes on from CM065305.1 coordinate 13,214,939, forward strand.
ACTTAAGGGAGGGGTCGAGGTAAATCTCACGAAATCTGAATAAAGGGGGAGGGGCGGTCGAAAAACCGCCAAAATCACCTCACGTAAATAATGGATGCCCCCTAAAACAGAATCTGAACTCTTTAGTAAAGAGTACTTTCCCCCAAGAGTTATCATTCCAATTTCGGTGCGAATAAGCAAAGTGGGACCGAGCTACTCGGTGTCCTGCGAGGAGCAAAGGGCCTTTGGCGGACGAGTACTCCAGTACTATACCAGCTGCCTTAAGTCTTATTCTAATCGTTTTGGTGCTAACTGTCACTTGTCGAACTTCCTGCAGCTTGTTTCGTACCTCGGAGGAAGTCGAAGTGCGGTTTCTAAGAACACGGCTTACAATAAATCTGTTGTCCCTCTCTGTTGTTACTTACTCTTTTGCGACATTGTCATTTAAGTCTTGTATACTTTCCAGTCTGCCGGTATCGTTTAATATTGCGAAAACTAAAGACTTGGGCACTTGTTATGTTTGAGCCATTTCTGTAGAAGGGACGCTAATATTCGGGTTAAAAAATCTAAAATCCAGAGCTGATATTTACTTTAAACAATAAAAACTTAGATTAGGTAACCTTAATTTTCCATTTCATCGTATCAACTACTTAACTAAAATATATAGGTTTTTAATTCCTATTATATGTATATTGTACATTTATTAGACACAATAGAGCATGATAGGCAACTTAGATAAATCTTCAGCAAATAGTACAAAGTTAAGCTGACCACTAACGTAATCCACGTGTGAAATTAGAACTTTTACAATACGTATTATAATTAAATATCATGCGAAGACACTACATATTATTAATACATAATGAATTATTATTAAGGCACTAGTTACTGCAAGACGTTATTTATTCTATATTATTATTTCGTTTCTAAATAATTATTTGAAACACATATAATACAAGATAGTTAAAGTGGGAAATCACTTCCCTACAAAGTATCTTTTCCTTGACCTTCTTTATTAATCAGTTAAACGATCAACGACCCCTCTGCACATGTGTAATCCGTGTCATAGGTGACCAATTAATGTAGGTACCTACTTTACTAATAACATATTAGCACGTACATAATATTAATTTGATTATTTGTATTTTGTCGATATTTAAAAATACATATTTATGAAATTTCGGGATAACTTGCGTTCCAATCTTACTAACCAAAATTTAAATACTACTTATTTACTATGTTACTTCAATAATTTTTGGAAGTAAATTTAAAATAACAATCAGTTTTATATATGTTTTTTACAATTCGATATGGATCTAGACTACTAGAGCTTCCAAGTTTATGCTATGCACTCACCGCCAAACTACCACCGCACTTCGGGCTAGCTTTAGGTTTGCTGCTATCCGATGTTGGAATGATCTACCCCCTCCATTGCGTAATCTTAATACTTTAGATATGTTTAGAATAAAAAAAATTAAATCCTTTTATTGTTGAAATGTTCGTAGGTGCCTACTGTATTTACTGAACATTTCATCTGTGTGCTTGTTTATTTACCTGCGTTTCCCCAATATATGTCGCTCTGTTCATAATATATAATATTATTTTGTTTCCAACTATTTTATGTTTGTTTATTTATGCCCACTATGTCTTAATTTTTACTAATACTTATTACGCCGGGATTTTACGATATAACTCAACGGATTACGATGTTCTTCTTCTTACTAACTTGGTACCTAACTAGTCCTCTTTATTGAAGACCATTACTGCTATTATCAAGTTAATAGAATGACCTGTCTTATAACGATTTCAGTATTCTAACAAGATGGTGGCTCCCTTGTTAGAACTTTCTAGGGAGTTTTTGTGACACCTCAAAATGTATGTTTCCAGTTTCCATTATAATCCACTTCACGTAAGCACAATAAACAATCTATATCACGTAAAACGTTACAATTATTATATAACATTAAAAATCTATGTTAATGAATTAAAAATAAAAACCACATGTCACTTCAAGATCCCGCCAAAAACCTGATCTTACCAATTTTTATTTAGGATTGATTCGACAACATTGCTTTTTAATGGTATTTCTAATTAAAGTACTACTTGGAACGATCCGAAAAGAAAGGAGTTTATTTTTATATTTTTTAAGTAGTATGGTTATAATCTAGTGGAAGACTGGCTCTCAATTGCAGCTGCCGGAACACACCAATTGATGTTTGGCGACAGATTTTCAACTTGAGGGTGGTAGCTAGTCAGTGCCACCGTGCAATATCCATACTACAAATACTTAATACTTATAGGCCTTATAGCAAATAAAGTCTATTCCATGAAATGCAGTTGCATATAGCATGGGTAGTAAGTAGGTAGCTACTTTATTTTTAACAGTAAAGGACAAAAGGACTGTGAGCATCTTCGATCATTTGGGATAATGCAGACATAGCTCCCGTAAAAAGTATTCTATGTAGCGATGGTGAACTTATTGCAAACTATATGGGATATACGAGCGGTCTAAACTATTTTATTATGTTATGAAACCGATGTAAAAAACATTTCTTATATGCTTTATAAATCAGTAGGTAAAGAGAAACTAATGTCCGGTTACTAATCTGTAATACATGAATATACGCCAAAACCGCGGGGAAATCCTCACCAATAGCTGGTTCATCCGATCAAAAAAGTCTACAGTGCAAAGGGTAACACTGAGCAGGTTAATTACATCTGTGTTTACAACGTAGTACTTTATAATTTGTGGTTACATCTTTCAATCACCGAACACCAATGTCGTAGCAAGGTGGTAACCGTGCGGATCTGGCACGGTCTTCCAGTCATCGTTATCGTTCCTTCCTACGATATTGGGTCCTTGAGACGAGGCGTGAAGAGATATTTCAGCTAGCTTGCATGCCAGCGATGACTATCGATGGAATCTGTCACTGATAATCGCCGTTGTTTTTGGGACTGTACTATACTTACAACCAAGTGCGTGCTGTTATCGCCAAGTTTGCTATTTAAAAAAACATTACATTTCACTTTCCTACAATCCCCCCGTCAAAATCCTGGCTACGCCCATGTCGTGCACTGATCGACACGTCCTGACAACTGTCCTTGAACTCCAACAAATATTATAAGCTACGCTACCATATCTCTAGAGACAGAGCAGTGTGACCGCCAAGTATTCGGAAAAGAAAAGAGCGATACACCGGCCAACCAGCCACAGGCCACACGCACCATTTCAAGCTACTTTCTATCCTTTCATTAGTCAAAAACTATTCCACCTACAACAGTAACTCATTCACTCATCAAAAACCTAGACCGCTTCTAGGTGACTCAGAAACTTGAAATTTGACATTAAGGTAGACCATTAAACATATACTTTTTTATATAGTACAAAAGTGGCAAACAAGCATATGGCCCCCGCCTATTGGATAAAAGTTTTATTTCATAATAATAAGACAATCGTGTTTACAGAACACATCGATACAACTGTATAATAGGATGATGGATTTAAAAGTATAAAAACAAATTTAATGCAAACATTCAAATATCATATATTAACTTTACAAAAATATAAAAATCTGAATACATTCTCGGATTAGAAAAAATATATTTATTAATCAAAAATACTTGTTACCGGAAAAAAATCATCTCTATACTAAAAGCAATAATACATATTAATTAACATTAGTATATACCTATACATAAGTTAACATATTCATACATGGGCAGGTAACCAATCGGCAACTACTGTTAAAATTCTGCCGGTAAATACGGGAAAGTATTAAAATAGCATTATAAAAGTTTTTTTGGCATGATACAATTATTAAATAACGGAAAATATTTTGAAACTGTCGTATTTTTAATTTGTATAAGTTATACCTACGTGGACAACCTATTACACTCTGTTTTATACTGTAAACTAATCACTATAGGACTAAAATTCAAAATCCAAAAATTAGGACAGTGGTCACCCACGACTTTTGTAATCTTAATTTAATACTATATAGAGATAAGACTTGTATGAGAGGAACCAAAGTTAAAATATGTTTAAATATATGAATATTAACAAGCAAAATTATTATTATTTTCTTTTCTTTTATATTCATATTATATTCCAAAAAATATGCAGCTTGCAACTGGCTGATTATACGTAGTAAGTCTTTACGTTAAAAGTATGAAAACTTTATATCAAAATCTATCACGAACATCATAACGTTTTATAACAACTAAATCAAAAATATGTTACTTACAATGTATACCTGCTTATGAAGTGGATAACCAGTGCGATATTATACAAGACTTAAAAAAAAAAATACAAAAGTAAATAAAAATAACATAAATATCATTTGTCCGTTATGTGATTTTTTAAGTATTGCCAAACTTTGATCTATATAAATAAAAATGAAATGCTGTTCGTTGTAAGCGCATCCTTTGAGAACGGCTGGCCCGATTTGGTTATTTTTTTAAATTAATGTTGGCATAGGGCTAACAAACTACTGGGTAATATTAATGCACTTCCTAACTATACAGGGGTTCTATTTAGATTTTGTTCCAAAAAAAAATATCTTTGAATTAATATATATGATTACTTCTGTTATGTAATATTCATTTGAATATCTACTTTTTGGTAACCAACGACAGGTTTAATAGAAATTTTAAGATGACAAAAATGTGGGGCAGACTGCTCGTTTACGTTCAGCACCTCAAGTAGCTATTTATTTACTTCAACACTTACATAATAATATCATTTAAAAAATTCAAAAGCATATAATAAACATTTCTAATTCAACTTGGCCCACTATCACAATTTGTTTTATACCCGTTAAGGCCTTTTCAGTCTTAATTGATTTAAATTGTACTACAACTGTGTATTAAATATGTAAATTATGAATAATAAATAAATTTAAAAAATCAAATATATATTATAAAATCGTGTTTATAATAAAAATAAATTCATGAAATAAATTGACGTATTAATTGACATCATAATTAAAATAAGAACATCTAGCAAAATTACAAATTAATAACTTTGGCGATAATACAAAAGTAATAAAAAGTTCGACAAATATCTAAATTATTTTTGCTTTAATTATTTTTGGTAGATGTTTTAAATACTTTTATTATTTAATTATTATTAAAATAAATGTGCCGACTGCACTTTCTGTTTTAATTCACAATTATTGGAGTCTATTTCTATCCCAGTTCTATTGCTAATATTACATTAAAATTCTATGCATTTAATTTGTAATAAATTGAACTTATCAGCGTAGTTTACGTTTTTCTCATAATTGTTGTAATTACACTTATAATCTAATGCATGCACAGGGAAGTAAATGCAATTAAAAAAGCACATTGAACTTATTATTGATATTTTTCATAATTTCTCTTATATCTCATACTTCGATTTCTGAATTAGTTTCATATTTCATTTCTCGGTGTAAAGTGTAGTAATGCATAATCGTGATAATACATCATGATGACAAGGGGCTGACCGAGTATCAAAGAGCTCCATACCATAATGTTACCCCAACGTGAACCGAGTTTAACCTCGGCAATGCGAGAAATTACCGACAGTGGCGGTTGAGCCATCATTCCAAGAAAAGCCCAGACTCTAAACATTTGCAGGGGTACACTTACCTGAAAGTAAAAAAAAAAATATTTTTAAATAAATAATCAACAAATTACGGTATGAATGTGTGTACCCACGCATTTTCAAACATTTGTTTCGTAACTTTAAAACTTTTAAATAATAGGGAAAATTCCTATTTTATACTGAGGTTTTCAAACAAAATTAAGAAATTTAACCAGCACAATATGTATAACAAAGTTTAATTCAACAAGTTTAAAGAATTACGAGAAGGATAATTTAAATGAAACTGAAAGAAACAAAAAGTGCGACAGCATCAATGCTAAATATACAAACATTTTAACTGCTAATTTATAATGGTGTATTTTACTAACCAAGTATTCATGAAAGAATGCTGATATAAAGAAAACAATTATGCTGGCTGTCGCCTTGCTGTAACCCTTTTCTGTGATAGGTATGTAAACATGCCTAACTGCCCACATATGCACTGGCATGTTCCAAGTACTCCAAAATACAGAAATGTTGTTAGCGTTCCACCAATCGTTGTAAAAGTTACGGTCGGCAAATTGCAACAACTCTCCCATAAGGTTCAAGAATGAGTGGAAGCTTAGATAAAATAAGCAAAGCCATATTAAATGATTTGGCACCTGTAAGTAAAGTGGGTAACTTAGAGTGACAATGGTTATGATAAAATTTATATCAGCTATGTGAATTATTTTAATAGAAAACTAACTAACAAAATAAAATACCAGTGTCGCCTTTAATTATAGAATAATTATAGTACAAAGTGTACGGTAACAACCAAGAAATGAGCATCCAACAAGTTTTACTACTGAATTCTTGAAAAACAATGCCGTAAGTATTCAGAAAATGGCACTGCAAATTTTAAGTACCTTCGACAAATTTATCAGTTTGCAATCTTTCTTGACCAGATCGCGATATGGGTTGTCGTACAATTTTGTTTTATAGTAATGCGGCATACTTATTGTACTGTGATGGTGAGCAACCAAAATAACTTAGACCACAGAGATCGGCAATCCATTGCCACGCCAGTCGTCATTGTCTTCAGCACTGGCTAATACCATAAGCATGATGGTCGCGAACCAGTCAGGTACGGATACGTACCACCCCGCTTGGATAATGAATATACACTGGGTGATCCCAGAACGTGACACACCTAAGCGTGCCACTATGGCGGGCGTCACAACAGGTTTAGGGTGATCACGATTCAGTCAGGACAAAATTGTCGTGTCCTGCAAAGTGAGATTGTAGACCAGCATACGTGGTTACTTAGTAATCAAGGAGTGTAAAAGTTAGGTAGATAAAACTCACAGCAAGTTTCAATAAACGCTCCGTTATTCCGACCGGGTCCATTTTCGAAAACGTCTCTACCGAATTAGTCACGGAGGGTATCATCCATTGTTGAAATAGCGACAATACAAGATTCACGCCGAATACTACTTCTAACAATCTCTTTACTAAGAACCTCTTCCTGATTCTGCAAAGGATATGATCGACAATAGCATAAAATAAAATTACAATAATTTGGTATTCAGCTGTATTTTTATTCGTATAAAATTAATCAAAACATGCAAAACTAACCGTGCTGTACGAGGGAAATTCAACTCATAGCAGAGGGTCGGTGCCAACAGAAAGTAGAACAAGTCTTTCAAATACAAATTATCAGGATATTTAACAAGACCAGCGGCAACTACAGCGTCATTCTTCTCGTCATCAAAATTCTCTGTACATAACGAGTTCTTTGTTTAAGAATACTAAATATATAACAAAAAATTTAAATATATATGCATAAAAATTTATTTATTTTAACAAGTACCACTCTGTATGAAATGGTGCTTTTCAAAATACATATTATAAGATTTTTAGGCATACCTTTTGACAAAATTAATGAGTAAGGCCTATCAATTTTATCTAAGAGAAATCAACAAATAGCATATATAAATGAAACCAGTTTTGAAAGGGACCGAAAATAAAAGCACTTTAATAAAAATATTTTAAAAATAAAATATTGTGCGCGTGTATTTTGTGTTTAGGCACATAATATTGTTACATGTTACAACCCGATTAAAAAGAGAGAAAATCCTGTTCCAGAAATATCTCGGCGCAACTACATACTTCTCAGTACTTCGAAATAATGTTCGCGTCATAAAACAACCGCGGCGCATGTTTGTGTAAACATCACAGTTTACACACACATGTATAGGGCTTGTCGTCTGGATTACGTCATCGAGTAGGCATAGCAACTAAACGTCGAGAAAGCGATAATTCACGATTTTTCTACGATCGTTTAGTGTAGGTATTTAAGCAGCTCAGGCGCGGCGCCGAGGCAGTTCACTTTTGAATTATAAAGCGATAAAAGGAAGCGAAACCACAGTGAAATAAATAACAGTGTTGTGAGTTCGTGTATTTTGTAACTGTGTGGAGTTCGAATAAAACTTCTTCACGTCAATCATCGGCATTTTATTACCCACGGGTGTAACAATATGGTCACTGAATAGTAAGAACATTTCTTTTTGTTTTTAAAGTTTTAATTTGAACGCACACACCAGTCACCGGTGATTTTTTGTTACTCTAAACAAGCTGTTCCATACTATGATAGATGCCAAGTACCTAACAAACAATTTTCTATGCCTTAAAAACTCACACCTCCTCGGCAACAATTATTTTATATTTGTTATTACCATGTTAACAGCGACATAAAAAAATACTATTAATCTGAACTTTTATCAGCAATCAAATTATATTAACGTTTTGTTTTAAGGAACAAATTGTTTTAGTATTTCTAACCAGTTTTTTTTTCTGACTGACTATACTGTTAGCCTAGGGTCCTTAAACAAATAGTGCCGCTAATGGCTTTGACATCATCACCGGGCTTGGAAGCGAGCGCCTATGGCACTCGGCCGCGAAAAGGGAGCCAAAGTGGCCGGACCTCGGCTTGGGCTGTTGCCGCGATTACGAAAATGTCGCGAACTGACTAATTAATATTATAGGTATTTATCGTAAATAGTAGGTACACGTATATGACATAACTATCGGTGCACGCGTTTGTTACTACGCAGTAGTTATATCCCATAATTTTATTTTTACTCATATTGTTGACAATTCATATGCCGTATCAAGTGAGGAGTAACCAGTATAACCAGTTTTATACACAGTTAAAAAAAAAGATAAATCCGATCGAGTTTCTTGTCGGTTCTTCTCGATGGCTGGGATGTTTTCATGCATTATTAACGATTTTTATAGCCTCTCAATTATAGTATGATGTGAGCTTTCCGTCTATAAAATTTGATTAGAATAGGTGGAAAATCGATGAAAATTAATTTTTTTGATCTTCTCTTTTTTATTTTTAGAAGTGAAATATAGACAATTCTTATAGTCCATTATAAATTCCTCGAAAGAAATTACTCGAATATTAGAATACATAGAAGACGCCGCTAAAATCTTACTATGTGGAAGGTAGGAACAACTATTAAATCAGTGGTCATAAGACAATTACAAAATCGATTAATATAGGGATTAAGACTAATGACAATTAAATAATTTGGTTATAATCTTTGATTATAAAAGACACGTATATAATCAAAGGTTATAATTTCGTTCATATTATAAAATAAAAACAAACACACCCTTATTTAACAAAACAAATATACGAAAAACAAGCATTATTTACATTGATGTGCGGGTTTATATTTTCTTACATGTATGTTAAGATTATAACATACACCATTTTATTTGTAGTACACATGTGTTAAAATGACGCATTGAAATAAAAATTAAGAATTGTCCAAATGTCCAAAGCTTGGTAAAGCAGAAAGCTAGGTTATAAAGTCGATATTGTCTGTAGGTAGGCGATATTGAGCAACGAAATACTGTAAACATCCTTTCTTTAAGTTATTCTTATTGAAAAACAATTTGTAACATATTATAATGTAAATAAGTATTTACGTATTTAAATCATTTACGCAATCAACTCGAGACCGAAAAACGACTTTGTACTCTTTTCTATTACACAGTATTTTGTTACCACTTGCAGCAGAAAGTACAAAAAACAACATTAAAAACATATTATGGCCACAGAAGGAGCAAATTAATATAGAAGTGCATAAATTGTTACTATTTCATTAACTTACGATCCTGTTCACCGTTAACAAGTTGATCTGTAAATATAATATTATACTGAAGCTGATAATTTTAAATTAATGTACTATAAATACCATAAATATGACCTTATACAGGGTATTAGTAGACCGCTCCCGAAAATGAAGACAGACGATAGTACTAATGACACCTTTGATGATGGGATGGAAAAAAAATTGATCCTGATAAAAAAAAAACATATTATTTAAACTTTTTATTAGCATTATTTACGCTCCATCGTGTTAGTACAGCTAAATGAAACGATAATTTCATAAAAAATACATTACTTTACTTAAAAAAAAAACCAGCAATGAAACACAAAATCAAAAACAGCTGATGCTCGGATCAACGAACGCCCGGGCGCAGCGTCAATCTTGCGCTGCACGCAACTAACAATCAAATAAATACTTATTTACAACATTTGTCTAAATAACTAACTTATCTACTTTGCCACTGTGCTAGTCTTTACCTAGCCACTTTCTTTCGAATTCACCGGTTGAATAAGCTAAGTACCGGGTTCGATTCCCCGCTTATGAAAAAAATACTTGAATGAAATTTTAAAAAGGATAGATTCATGCTTTTTAGTCCTTCGTGTAATTATGTTTATTACTCTGATGTATTCAGTTATGTACGATCTACTCAGATCAGTTCAAAAATAAGTTATAAAAAAAAAATTGGTATGAAACAGCTTACCGATCTAAATCCTCCGTGGCCTTATGAGATGCGGCTCAAATTGTGCCCCATTCATTTCGAGGCAGATTTGAGCTCGGCGTTGCGTCTCCTTATGCAGTCGGGGCATCATCGTGGGGTCTTCGACACAGTCCGCACGTAGTTTGTCGAAAACATTCACGATCCTTTGGCGCATTTGGTTAGCACTATCACACTCACGATTAAAAACCCTTTCTTTCACATACCCCCACAGAAAGAAGTCTAACGGGGTCAGATCGGGTGACCGAGGTGGCCAAGCGTGTGGTCCTAGTCTGCCGATCCAGCGATCATCAAACAGCTCGGTGAGGCGCTCACGGACGAACCTTGCCACATGTGGAGGTGCACCATCATGCTGAAACCATGTGCGGCGATATTCAGTCAATGATAGGTCGTCTAAAATGTCCACTATTTGTTCATTTGTAATGTTTAAATATCGCTGTCCGTCAAGTCGCTGTGGCAGAAATACTGGCCCTAGTATGCGATCCTTAAATAAACCTACCCATACATTAACCGACCATCGGGTTTGGTGCCCGGTTTGTAGAACTGCGTGCGGGTTCACTTCGGAATACACGTGTGTATTTCTTTGGTTCCACAACCCGTTTCTGGTAAATGTTGACTCGTCCGTCCAGATGACGTGTTCAATGAAATCAGGGACACGTTGTTGCTGGTATAATAACCAACGGCAGAAAACTCGCCGGCGGTCGTGATCGCCGGGTACCAAAGCTTGCACTTTGTGCACTTTGTATGGCCGCATTCGGTTACGCTTTAACACCTTATGAACTGTCCAGTACGACACACTTGTTCCATTCCGACACCTTAACAATTTAGCAATACTTCGTGTACCTAAGTTCGGATACCGGCGAACGACATCTAAAATGCGCTCCTCGGCCTGAACTGCCACTTGACTTCCACCTCCTGTCGCTACTGGAGCAATGGGTCGATTTTCCAACACTCGCTGAAATGCTGCTGTTATCAGACGAGAGTCAGCCGGATGTCGAGCTGTCGGGAATCTCTCTCGGTAAATTCGCAATGCACGCGAAGCATTCCCGCGAGCTTCTCCAAGGCACATTAACATGTTACCGTATTCACGATCACTATAAACGTACGCGTTAGGCATTATTAAAACAGAACAATAATAAAAACAACACAAACTTAACAAGATACACAAAATGTAACAATAAAATATTAACAAGAATTTAAATATCAATACGATTGAACGAATATCTGTCGCTCATGCGCGCATGAAAGTTTAAATGAAACTGTCTCAAAAACTAAAAATACTAAATTTAATAATCAATCCCGCCAAAACAAACCGCTCCTTTGGCGGTGAGCCGCGGCCGCCGTTGACGGCACTTTGTACATTTCCACAGATCGATAAAGCGTTAGACATTCCCAATTTTATTTTTTTAAGCTTAGCTGTTATTTATAAAAACTATTTAATCTTTTTATCTTTGATTTTATACAAGAAAATAAAAATGAAATGGTACAGAATAATTTAATAGTTGAAATTAATTGCAATTACGATAGTCAATTAATCTATCAGAATGAATTTAAAATAGAATTCTTATACTTTATGTTAACAAACTTCCGTTTTTAGTCCGGCCAATACTTTAATTTGAAAACAGGTAGGTACTTACAAAAATTACTTGCAAGTTTTATCGTGAACTCCGGCGCCGCCTCTAATTCTTTTATGTCGCTTGCGAATTTAGTACCTACACCAGCAGGCCGCGGCCGCGGCCGCGTGCCAGTGCTATGTTGGCGCGCTGGCATGGGGAGAGCGCGGTGACGCGGTGTCACCGCCGGTGTGTGTGTAAAATGAACGACTAAAATGAGCGAAAGTACGAAATACCTAAAAAGTGTAGTGCTGTAATAATTCATAATGCATTGTTTTGTACAGAGTTAGATAGAAAAAATGAGGAAAATTTTACGGTGTGTATTTCTGAATCTTACAAAACAAAACACAGTAGTGACAATAATTAATTTAGTATGTGCAGATTCTACGTCACAAGGTTCCTTTAGAATTGACATTCCAACTTCGTCATTGCGTACTTTGGAGGAGAATCGAACCCGGCACTTAGCTATCTCAACGCCTGGCCCAAATCAGTACTGAACTGAACTGATACATAACTGAATACATCAGAATACTACTAAACATAGACGATGGATTAAAAATCTTGACTCTACCCTTGCTAAAATTTAATTGAAGTATTTTTTTAATTAGTGGGATATCGAACCCGGTACTTTGATCGGATTGAAAGCGGCTAGGTAGAGACTAGCATAGTGGCAAAGTAGGTATTTAGACAAATGTTGTAAATAAGTACTTGTGCGATCGCCAGCTGCCGGCCGTAATTTTCGATAGATGTGACGTACCTACCTGTTTTCAAATTAAAGTATTGGCCGGACTAAAAACAGAAAGTCTGTTAACATAAAGTACAAGAATTCTATTTTAAATTCATTCTGATAGATTAATTAATTGTCGATCATAATTGCAAATAGTTTCTTCAACTATTACATTATTCTGTACCATTTCATTTTTAATTCCTTGTACAAAATTGTAAATTTTTAAATTGTGTACGTGATAATCCAATTAGGTTAATTTAATATTCTAATATCATTTTTGTAGTAGCGAGCTTCTTGTTACGTCAGGGTACAATTGATTGTATAAATGTATTAAAAAAATTGAATTATAACTTCTAAATTCCATATGAAGACTAGTCAGTAGGGATAACTAAACTTATGAAATAATAGTAGTCGTGAATGTAGGTATAACGGTTTATCGATCTGCGGAAAAGATCAAAGTGCCACTTTCGACGCTAACGAGGGGCTACTGCAAGGAGGCGGCCCGCGGCGCTTTATTTCTTTTGGCGGGGTTGATTATTAAGTTTAGTATTTTTAGTTCTTGAGACAGTTACACTTTGACTTTCATTTCATGTGCGCGTGCGTGGGCGACAGATATTCGTTCAATCGTATTGTTAACTAAGTTCTTGTCATTATTTTATTGTTACGTTTTTTGTTTCTTTTTATGATTGTGTTGATTTTATGAGAGTTTTGTTTTAATAATGCCTAACGCATACGTTTATAGTGTTCGTGAATACGGTAGCATGTTAATGAATAATGTGCCTTGGAGAAGCTCGCGGGAATGCTTCGCGTGCATTACGAATTTACCGAGAGAGATTCCCGACAGCTGGACATCCGACTGACTCTCGCCTGATAACAGCAGCTATTCAGCGAGTGTTGGAAAATCGGTCCACTGCCCCAGTAGCGACAGGAGGTGGAAGTCAAGTGGCTATTCAGTTCGAGGAAAGCATTTTTGATGTCGTTCGCTGAAATACGAACTTAGTTAAACGAGGTATTGCTAAATTGTTAAGGCTTCGAGATGTAACAAGTGTGTTATACTGGACAGTTTCCAAGGTGTTAAAGCGTAAACGAATGTGCCCATAAAAAGTGCACAAAGTGCAAGCTTGGTATCCGGTGAGAACGATCACTGGCGAGTTTTTTACCATTGGATAAGACCCGCAACAACGTGTGCCTGGTTTCATTGAACACGTGATCTGGACGGACGAGTAGACATTTACAGGAAACGGGTTGTGGAACCGAAGAAATACACACGTTTATTCCGAGGTGAACCCGCACGCTGTTCTACAAACCAGGCACCAAACCCGATGGTCGGTTAACGTATGGGCAGGTTTATTTAAGGATCGCATACTAGAACCAATGATTCTGCCACAGCAACTTGACGGACAGCGATATTTAAACCTCATAAATGAACAGTCGGAGGACATTTTAGACGATTTATCATTAGCTGAATATCGCCGAAAATGGTTTCAGCATGATGGTGCACCCCACATCCTCAGATTCGTCCGTGAGCGCCTCACTGAGCTATTTGATGATCGCTGGATCGGCAGACTAGGACCATACTCTTGGCCACCTCTGTCACCCGATCTGACCCCGTTAGTCTTCTTTTTGTAGGGGTATGTGAGAGAATGTGCTTTTAATCGTGTGTTAGTGCCAACGAAATGCACCAAAGGACCGTGGATGTTTTCGACAAACTACGTGCGGACTGGGTCGAGGACTCCACGATGATGCCTGCATGAGGATACGCAACGCCGAGCCCAAATCAGCCTCGAAATGAATGGGGCACAATTTGAGCCGCATCTCATAAGACCACGGAAGCTTTAGATCGGTAAGCTGTTTCATACCTACATTTTTTATAAATAACTTAGTACTGAACTGATATGAATAGGTACATAACTGAATACATCAGAATAATAAACATTCTTACACGATGGATTAAAAAACATGGCTCAATGCTTGTTAAAATTTTATTTAAGTATTTTTTTCATTCGCGGGAATCGAACCCGTTACTTTTTTAATTCAACCGGAGAATTCGAATGAAAGTGGCCAGGTAGACACTAGCACAGTGGCAAAGTAGATAAGTTAGGTATTTAGACAATATTGTAAATAAGTATTTGTGCGATCGCCAGCTGCGGGCCGCGCGAGAATGGCACCGCACCGCGCTCGCGCTGGACTGGCGCCGCGACGCGCCGCGCCTGCGCGTTATTTGACCCGAGCAATCAGCTGTATTTAATTTGGTGTTCATTGCTGGTTTTTTTTTTAGTAAAGTATTGTATTTTTTTGTAAAATTCTCGTTTCATTAAGTTGTACTAACATGATGGAGCGTAAATAATGCTAATAAAAAGTTTAAATAATATGATTTTTTTTTAATCAGGATCAATTTTTTTCCATCCCATCATCAAAGGTGTCATTAGTACTATCGTCTGTCTTCATTTTCGGGAGCGGTCTACTAATACCCTGTTATAGAATAGGAACTTTTTTTAAATATTTAAATTGCGAATGGGATGTCGAAAATGTTATCCTCATAGAGATTGAGCAAGCCTTTAAGAAAAAAAAAATTACGTAGTTTTTTAAAAATATATAAAAAAAAGGCTTTACAAACATTCCGATTCAATAAAGATAAATCTTTAATTTAACGTTGACGTCGAATTACTAGGTTTGAGAATAAATCTAAGTGTGTAAATTCTTATGGGAAAATTTTCAACTTACTCCAATTAGGTGCAGATAGGCTCTGTCTTCTCAGTGTGTTATTTTTTCCTAATTTTCTCTTCATTGCATTTCTACACCAATGATTTGTTTGAGCATAACTCCAGAGCTTCAGAAACAGAACCAAGTAAATAAAACACACCATCGAAATCCCCACTGAAATTGTACAAACAAATCACAATCTTAGTTACAATCTCACAGGTATAAAATAATATACTTTTAACATGAATAAAAAATAATGAAGCAATAATAGTTATGTTGTGGTATCGTGTACATACGTACACAACACGGCGAGGCGTCGATCGAGGTGAGTTCAAATCCCTATAATACGCCTGAACCACATGTTGTGGTCGTGTCCAGAAATTAGCGCACATGAAATAACCGCACAGAAAATAGCGCAATTTTACATGAGCCCACATGAAATATCCGGATGTAGAACTTTGCGCACATGGATTTAATCGCACAGGGAAAGAACCTCGCATGTATAACGTACACATAGAAAAAAAAACGCAATTTTTATTATTAACCGTTAAAATTGGTTAGGTTGAACCCAGAAACAAATAATTATCCGTTGAAAATTCATATGCGAGCCCTAGATAGGCATAACATCAATATTTAAAAAAAAAACAACTCTTAAACTAATGACCTCAGGCATCAGTCAGCCAGTTCATTAAAATATATTGTTAGATTTGGTTGCATTTAGTTTTGTTTAAAATAAATTTATAATGTAAATTTGGGTTTTTTTTTCTATGTGTGCACTTTTATACATGCGAGGTTTTTTTCGTGTGCGATTAAATCCATGTGCACAATTCTACACGTGCGGATATTTCTTGTGGGCTCATGTAACATTGCGCTTTTTTCTTTGCAGTTATTTCATGTGCGCTTTTTTCCGACAACCGTTGTTGTGGTAGGATATTTTCTAATTCCTCCCTGGCTAAATAGTAGCTAGTACTGATAGTAAGTCCTAGTACCAGTAGCCTCAAGTTCAAAATTTATCGCCAAGCATCTATAGGTAAGTTTTAGCAGCTGCACTTGAGTGCCAGTTCCTCCACTAGGTTTAACGTGATCATCTTGGGCCACATGGTCACATAACATCAGGTAAAATTGTGGCTAACCTAATTGCTTATATTAAGCAAGAAGCGGTTGCATTCGATATTGTCAGTCACGGAAGTTTATTATCCAATCTCCTCAGCATTCCCGACAGCTTGCAAAAATTGATCACAAACTTATTGATCGAAACATCTATACAGTGAGGGCTGCTCATCAAACTCTTATACGATTTCATTTCTCCTTGGATTCAAAATAATTGCGAAAAATTTCGACATCGTTTCGAAATCAGTTGGTGTATATCCAAATCATGTACTGACTTTTGCAGTAGTATTTTAAGACCGTTTTATCATTGCGTTAACACACGTTGTTACAGGAATCTACCATACTTATGTGTGTGCAGAAGAGCCTCTATGAGTAGTTCTACAAGTATAATTAAAAGTGTTAAAATATTACATTAGTTGACATAGATAAAAATTTCAACGAAGCTTACGTGACCAAGCTTATGTGAAAGAACACACATGGGTACAAAGATTGGAAGGTAAGTTGTTTGATGTACTCGAACAAGACCGTGGACCATATATACAAAAAAGAAAATTAAATAACTTTACCGAAACTAAAATCGTCGCCTTTGAATAGAATCACAATAACTGGCAGGGATATGACAAATATTATGTTTGATACTTGTAGGCCAACACCGATCTTTTCTGATATTAAATCCTGCAAGTAAAGAAAATTTATAAGAAATGGCATTTATTATAATATGCAAGTTCCTATGAAGTACGATTGTTAACAAATAAATTAGTACTTACCGCTGCAATACCCTTTTCTAGTAGTAGGGCAAAAACCACAGGTACAACGCTAACTGAAAACAGTTTAAATAATTATTTAAATATAATAAATAAATCATTTGTTCAGCAGTGAATAATCGAATTAAACATATATAGAAGGATTATAAATAAATTATAATAATTAGATGTGAGTCAAATCTCTGTAATAAGCCTGAACATCGTGATGAAACCATAGCATGGTGGCAGGGCATTTTCTAACACCCGCCTGATTAGCTTAGCACCCTCAAGTTGAAAATCTGTCACCAAGCACCAATAAATGTGTTCCGGCAGCTGGACTTGAGAGCGAGTCTTCAAGATCAGGTGAGATTGTGGCCATAACGCTAAAAGATATAAGCGGTAAAAATGAAAAGAAACTTACAAGTCATTATATACTTAATATTAATTATTATATTGTAGAAATGTTCAGACATACTACACTCACTGTAACATCCCTCGATCTCATCCGAGGTATTACTTTTTTCATTGTGGATTCTATACCGAAGACAATTATAGTCCGTCATCCCGATTGAACATCTTACTCTCCTTAATTTTAATTGCTTCTATTACTATCCTACGATAAAAGCGATCTGTGAAGAGAACTTTCGCCTCATGTAATTCAATTCAATGATTGGAACCCTCTTCGAAATGTCTCGCAATTAAACAGTAATACGCGTTCTAGATTCGCACTTATAATGTGTATAAAACACGATAGTTTCAAAACTGTTGGACACCACTTGCTGGTACGAACATTCCCTAGGTATTGGCATTAGCAATAAAGTAATTTTGATTTTATAGTTTGAAATAAAACTATTTTTGAAGTTATATTTTTTTTATATTAGCTGGACACGTTGACGGTACTGTCCCTGTTGGCACGAACAGCATAATCCTAACACAACGGCAACCAAACCACCGAGAGATCTAAATCCATTGGCAGTCGCCAATACTTCTTTAGACGCGTTATAAAAAAATTATGCGGCTGAATTTTTACAATGAAGTTGTTTGATAAGCTTCTTGTTTTATTGTTGTGAAGATGTGAACTGTGACCATTCAAAGAAGTAAAACTTCCAACAAAATTAACTTTAATCATTCAAACAATCCATTCCATTCTGTTTCATGACCTTTTGCCATATTTCTGGTAATTGCATGATTCTGGATTCAATAAGTTTTTGGTCCTTATTGGGAAAAGCCCCAACAAAGATTGATTCGAGGTCATAGTTATGACTTAAATTTTTACTATTTGAAATGTTGTAAGCAGTTATATAAATGCTATTCCGTTGATGCAAGGTTGAGGCTATATGGAGTATGCAGCATTACATTAAGCTTGGTCGCCCAGATATTTAAATTATACTCACAAATTAACAGAGCAACAGAGGGATACTGGTGACTATATCCTTCATTATAACCAGTCAACACAATGATCCACTCAAAGGGGTTGACACGAAATCCATATCTAAATAATAAAAATATATATTAATCAATATTACAACAATATCACACTTATCTAATTTAAGGCATCACTGTTATTTAATAACTAGCTGTGCCTGCGACTTCGTTCGCGTGGTATATTACGTGTATGAAAAACAGCAAATAAATAAGAACCACCCTAGCCTCAATCTTAAGGTATTTGACTCGTCAGTATAAGCTTTGAGAATACCCAACTAAAATCATTTTAAAGGTTAACTGTCCCTTACGAAAAGCTAACTTTATTTAATAACTATATTTTTATAAACCGTTACTATCCAGTGTATAACAATGAACAATAGTCCGATAGAATAATGTCTGTTTAGTGTAATGTAATAAAAATATTGAAGCGCAAACACCAAAGACATCTATTGTATTGTATCTATTGTAGAAAATTTAAATTGAATAAATATGGTTAACTTTATTAAACAATTAAAACTAACGTTAAAATCTATCTAAAACATTTAAAAATAATAACAAAAGCCCAATCTTAATCTATACTAATATAATAAAGCGGAGAAGTTTTTTGTTTGTTTGTTTAAACACGCTAATATCTGGAACTACTATATAGGCTATATATAGGCCTATAATATATATATATACATAGGCATTTATAGGCAACAACTCTCAGATAGCCTTAAATATTGACATTTGTTACGTAAGTCGAGGCCATCCCGAACTACTTTTTCCGCGTGCGCTGGCGTAATCGTTAATGATACGAAAATACTAAGTTCTACAATAATATTGGCCCTTAGTATATCTAAAAAAAGTAAGCGGTAGCATAACCAAGTATACATAAGCCACAATAAGGTATTTTGTGATAAAGATTTGTTAAAATTTCATCATCATCATCACCATTTCATCCGCAGGACGTCCACTGCTGAACATAGGCCTCCCCCATAGATCTCCAGAGCGACCGATCTTGTGCGGCCTGCACCCAACGGCTCCCAGCGACCTTTATTATGTCGTCTTTCCATCTAGTGGGGGGGCCGTCCTACGCTGCGCTTTCCGGTGCGTGGTCTCCACTCGAGAACCTTTCTGCCCCAACGGCCGTCAGTTCTCCGAACTATGTGCCCCGCCCACTGCCACTTCAACTTGCTAATCCTTTTGGCTATGTCGGTTACCTTAGTTTGTCTACGGATCTCCTCATTTCTGATTCGATCTCGTAGAGAAACACCAAGTATAGCCCTCTCCATAGCTCGCTGAGCGACTTTGAGCTTTCTTATGAGGCCCACAGTGAGCGACCACGTCTCTGTGCCGTATGTCATCACTGGCAACACACACTGGTCAAAGACTTTCGTCTTGAGGCACTGAGGTATTTTGGACGAGAAGACGTCGCGCAAGTTTCCCGAACGCTGCCCAGCCGAGTTGGATTCGTCGACTGACCTCTTTTTCAAAGTTGGACCTACCTAACTGGACTGTTTGTCCCAGGTAGACATATTCTTCAACAACTTCTAGACAAGAGTTCCCAACTGATACTGGGGTGGGCACCACATGGACATTCGACATGATTTTCGTCTTGTCCATGTTCATTTTAAGGCCCACCTGTTGAGAAACTTTGTCGAGGCCATCGAGCATTGTGCCAAGATCTTCCAGCGATTCTGCCATGACTACGATGTCGTCAGCAAATCGAAGGTGAGTGAAGCACTCGCCATTGACATTGATGCCGAGTCCTTGCCATTCCAGGAGCTTGAAGGCGTCCTCTAGAGCGGCGGTAAACAGTTTCGGAGATATTACGTCTCCCTGTCTAACGCCTCTTCTCAAAGGAATTGCCTTCGTGCACTACTCCTGTACTCGGACCGACATGGTGGCGTTGTTGTACAAACACTTCAACACTTCGATATATCGATAGTCAATACGGCACCTATAGTCAATAGTCAACCTTTAAATTTTAAAAAGTGATTTATAACCAATATTTTTAGACACGGCATATTAATCCTTATGTACAACAGTTACTTCATCATAAAGACAATTTTATGAAGTTACATTTTGCTCTTTAGAATATGCTATTTGGAAACGTAGTTTAGGAGACAATGAAAAATTTAAATAATTTGTACTTGCAAGATGAACAATTATGATAGAATTCATGGGTGCGTTGGCAGCGCGATGTTTGTCGGATATAATTAACACGGGTGAAACCGTGGGGCACAGCTAGTCATTAATATAAGTGCTTACAGAAAATATACATTCTGTCAAAAAAGTATCAGGAATGGATGATTTGAAAATGTTACAAAAGGCTTACAGTGAGTCGACTTTATTAAAAACACGTGCTTAGTGGTACAAAGCGTTCAAAAGTGGTCGAGATATACTGGAAAATTGCCTCGCCCTGGTAGGTCATCAACGTCTTCAACTGAAGTTAACATCGCAAAGGTGAAGTAAATAGTTTCTGAAAATCCTCATTCAAGTTTGAGAGAGATAGTTGCTGAGCTTTCTTTGTCTCATGAGTCAACCCGTATCTTCTTTAATAATCACTTCGGTATGTAACATGTTGCCGTTCCGCTAGTCCCAAAAGATATGAATTTTCTCCAAAAACTCAATCGCATAAGACTCGCTGAGGACATGCTAGAACGAGTCAATTCCGACCCAACATTCATGAAACGCATTGTTACTGGTGACGAGACGTGGGTTTACGAGTTTGACATGCAAAGTCATTTTGACTATTTTCTTTGACTATGGCGGTGTTGTGCACTCGGAATTCTTACCGGAACGTCAAACAGCAAATAAAGTATATTCGACGAAAAAGGCCAGATTTGTGGAAAGAAAATTCTTGGATTTTGCACCACGATAATGCGCCTTCGCACAAGGCCATCATTGTGAACGAATTCTTGACCAAAAACTCAACAAAAACCATTGAGTAACTTATTCCCAGCCGACTTCTTTCTTTTTCATAAACTCAAATTACCACTTCGTGGCAGCAGTTTTCATTCAGTAGAAGACATAAAGGAGAATTCGCGACCATAACTAAACTTGAAAAAATGTTATAATGATTGGATTATTCGTTGGCGTAAGAATATCATTTCTAAAGGAGCATAAAGTATGGCGATAAAGTAAGGCGATAAAATAAATTTGGATGAATAACTAACATTTTGTGTATTATTGATCTTTTCCTGGTACTTTTTTTACAGAGTATTATTACAGTTTAAGTGTGACAATAAATATCATATCAATTTCATGATGATTTAAGCCAAGCCCTACAACGTTATCTAGTTACATATACAGTTGGGGTCATATAATTAAGAAGGATTTGAAATTCCAGATTTTTTAAATTTAAATCATTTCATATGCAGTTTGTGTTCCTTCTTAGAAGTAACTATAAAGTTATGTTATGAAATAGCCCCATGAATTGAGCTGATGGGAAGCTTACTTTGTTCAGAATTTCTACATTTGATATCAATTTTGAGGTAGGGCTTAGCATATTAGCAATTTCGTTTTTCATTTTATTATCTGGTGATATCTATGTCCATTTTTTTTAAACTTTTTTCTTATAAATAGGTGTTCATCACCGATTGTTAGGTCATCATAGAGTTTTCTAATTTCTTCTTCGCTTGAACTCTCAGTAGGAGAATATACTTGAATCAGCAATAATGGTCCCTTTTTTAAGTTCAGTTTTAACAGAGCCACTCTCTCTAATATGTCCAAAAAACTTAATATATTGTATTGTCTCTCCTATATAACAGAATATATAATATTTGTGTTCTTCAATGGTACATCGTATCTTTTTAACTTCTGCAAGACCTATAATGTCACATTTTATTATATCAATTGCATTATTTAGTTCTAAATTTCTAGCTAGGGATCTCACATTATATGTACATATTTTCAGGCCTTGTTCTTTTCTTGGTTTTTTACTCTTGCTTATGTTTTCGTAGCTAAAGTTGTTTTTATTTAAAAAATTCTGTTGATTTTTATTTGTTGGAGGGTAGTGGTCATCTTGCCCCACGGTTACCAGCCGGCTTGGGGTGCATTTTTCAGAAGTTGGTTTGGATAAAGTTGTTGTATTTGTCTTGATTTTTTTTAAAGACAGTCTTAGCTAATGGAGGTATTGAGGTGTCTTTTGTATTTATTTTCTTCTGGTTTGATGAGTTAGGTGAGCCTGAATCATCTCTTTCTTTTGTCTCTGGTTTCTTCACTATTATTTTATCATACTTGAGAAAAGGGATATTTCCTTTTTTCCTTTCTTCTTCCACTTGTGGTTGTAGCTGCTTCCGCTTTTCAAGTACTTCCTTATTAAAATCCTCTTTGACATTTATAACCAGTGGGAGTTTAGTCTTATTTTTTAATATAATGTTTTTTCCATATATACAATATCGAGACTACAAGGGGGTGGCTTTTATTGTTGTATTTGCCGATTCTAAATATGTTACTGATTTCATGACTATCTAGATATGTACCTGTTTCTATTATTGTTTCCTTCATGTAGTCTACCATCTCAGCATCTGATTTTCCATTCTCTTCAATCCCAAAAAAACCAGGTTATATTTTCTTTTTTCCTTTTCCATTATGTTAAGTCTATGCTCCAATATTGATTATATTTCTATATTGTTTTATATTAAACTTAGATTAAATAAACTACATTAATGTGAAGTGCTTAAAGAAAAAAACCAATTTAATATATTTTAAACTAAAATGAATAGTTAGTAGCACGTTCACAGCTTTTAATTATTGCTTTCCACTGGCGAGGCATTGAATCTATAAATTTTTGCCACTCCCCCTAAGAAAACATCGTACTGCTTTCATAAATTGCCACACTGTCGATTTGAAACCTTTTTCTTAACTTCACACCAAAGATGCTCTTATTGGGCTTAACTGGCCAATCTAAGACAGAAACTAATTGCGATGTAAGAAATTCCTTAACAGTGCGTACAGTATGGATAATTTTCATGAATCTTTGGATTATTGTTGTGCTGGAATGTCCAAATAACCCAAAGCAGGTCTTCAGCATAAGGTAACATTGTTTGTTCCAGTATATTTTTGTATTGGAATTGATCCATGTTCCCTTCTATCAGCTTAACAAGTCCAATGCCATGTCCAGAAAAGAACCCTAAATTTTTATATTTCCCCCACCATGCTTTCACCATGTCACTTTTGTGTATTTAGGGTTGAATGCTTTATTCCGAGGGCATCATACATATCGTTTTCCATCAGAACATACCCGGTTTATTTTTGTATCCTCCCATGCAATTTTCATCTACCAAAACACCTTCGAATAGTGCATGCAGAGATTGCTTAAGGGTTGTTTTCAACAAAATATTCTTTTCTTAGCTTATTAGACCCTTTAATAGGATTTTGTTTTGACAAACGAACAATATTTCAATCATCTCAACAAGATGACCAAAATGCTTCACAGCATGGAAAACCATTGTTTTTGAGCATTGCAGCTGGTCTGTTATTTTTTTGTAAGACCAATTGTTCTCAGCAAAATTTTATTATTGTTTCCCTTGTAGATTATCACAACTTTTATTTTTCCCCATTGTGTTCATGTGAAGCAATCACCTTTAAGACTTTTACAGCATTAAATGGCGTTAACATTATACAAATAGTGACCTACAACCACAGAGCTATAGTTTTCTGTATTCAAATTCGAATAAAAAAATTAACTATTCAGTGTTCTTAATTATTTGACCAGGCAGTAAGTAGTAATACTAGGTTCAGATGTAATGTATAAAGTTTATCTACTTATTTATTTTTTAGCCAATCATCTGTACATACATTCTTTTTTATATCTACATAACCTAAAGTCAATTTATAGACCATACAAATGTCCATATGTGTGAAAATGCATTCTAAATTTACCTTCAGACTATAAACTACATATATTATACCATATATATATATATATATATATATATATACTTCAACAATTTCAATGAAACTTTGCATTTAAATAATGTTTTACATTCCAAGTTTACCTAGATAGGTGTTTTTCATTTTTGTTTATAAGACCCCTGTGAGCACAGCTTGGTCGTCCAGATATTTATAATTAAACAGACAGTATTTCAGATTTTAGCCTAGCTTAAGTACCTACTTGATAAGTGTGATATAGTTGTAGAACATCTTAAGGTGAAACTGAAAAAGCATTACTAAAGATTTTAACTTTTTGTATCATTTTATTCATGTGTTATATCCTCAAATATGGATTATTACAAATTATCTAAGGCCTGTTCTTTCACAAAAATAATAGGACTGCAACTTCAAACAACTACTTTTTAAATTCCAATAAAAAATTATTAAATTTTATCCAAACAAAACATTACTTTTCCAACAACATACAATTACTAATAAAAATAGCTGTCTGTAAATGTTTCAGTACTGAGTGAAGGTCATTTCTTAAAGGTGATTTCAAACAGAGACATCTACTTCTCTGTATAACATGAGAACATTTCTCAAGTTTCCTCATTATGTTTTCCTTAATTGTCAACAGACAGTGCAAAGATATCTTTAAAGTAAATTATAAATGTATGAGAATTTGAACTGATAAACCAATCATTCTCATCAAATTTTGAATAAAGTAAGCATTCATCAGCAGATAATAAGTTGATGAAATTAATACTTACTTCAAAAAGTTTTCAAGACACAATCGAACTCCACCTATGGACAGCATAAGAAAGCCCCAATTTACTAATCCTGTGAAATTGGCAAACTCAGAGCTCCATGAGAAGAGAGAATCCCTTGGCTTGTGAATTCTGAAAAAGCAATGTTAAAAATTAATGTTAGAAATATAATATTTGAAATATAGGTAATTAAACTCTTGTTACCATAAAATAACAAGATCACTAACTAAAGTGGGCTGTTGGAAAGTATTTTGTATTTAGTGTGAGAGCTCAGACAAATAATCCCACTGCAATGTTGATAAAAATTAAAATCTGGGTTATCATAATGTTAATAAATAAACTTTTTAATCAATTAAAGAATAAGACTCTAATGTTTATTACATGTGACAGAAAATAATTTTATCTTTAACTGCTCAAGCACCGCACTTTTTGAAAAACTTCACTCAGTTCCAAACGGCCGTAAGCGCCAGTAAAAAATGTATGGGAATGTAGCCCTTACTTTACATAGTATATCACTCGTATTAGCCTGTTTTTTTTTATATTTGTTTTTATTTGAAAAGCTATGTATGTAAACTATATAAAACCTTTTTTGTGTACCTTTTGACTTTTATTTCATTTGATTCTAATATTACATTTAAAATGTGGTAAAACTTGAGAAATAGTCTCAATTATACTAATTATAATAAATCAGTATATTACAAATACAAAAGTTCAAGTTTTTAGCAGTACGTATATTTAGTCGAAGTAGGTATAGTATAACCTATAATTATAGAATTGTTTTTTTTTTTTTTTCGAACTAGACTTAGGTTTTTGGGTCTTGGAGCCAATAGAGGCTTTCAAAGCTTCACCAGGCTTGAGTAATATTGTAGGATGAACAATAAACAGTTTTATTTATGCGCCATCTCTTAGAATGAATGAGTACGAGTACCTTACTATACCTCTAATAACTTCGTAATTGATTACTAATAACTGATTATCCGTCTCCACACAGATGGCGCTATGAATGAAGTTTTTACTGAATCTTTTACTTTTGTTTTATTTGGATTTAGTTATTGTATTTATTTAGTAATTATATAAAATACATTTGTTTCGTACTCATATAAAACCTTATTATCAATACTCCATGGGACTGGCAAACGCAGCTGACAGCTGTCATGCTTTATGTACTCGTCGAATATTGGAGCTCTTATCGCGAGGCACACAACAAGAATTGCTGTGCAAAACCGAATCTGAATTCGTATGGTGACCTGAATCGTGTCGGTGGATATCATCGCAAGTGTTGGAGCAGTCGAAAGTATGTGAGAGCATTGTATTTGTTCCAGCGCTATCTAGTTTTTGAACATCGTTTTTTTACCGTATCGAAATTACCCAGTGTAGCTAAGCCACCGCTATTTCGGTTCGGTGCGGATGCTACAACATTTAATAAATTAATTATAATTAAATGTCTAAATTATCATACATTTTTTCATTCATGTCATTTATTTTTGAAATGCCTTTATATACTTCAGTATTCATACGGGAAATATGTACACATTACAGGCAGAGGTATATTTATAACACTATAGGGCGAGCATCCTCCAACCTTTTTCATAAATTTCTTACCTACCTCTAATATCTAAGAAGATCCAATAATAATTTCCTACATTATTACAATTAATTTGTACTTACGGCTTATCAAATTGTGATCTCCTAATTTTCTTTTCTTGAGCTGATATTTCTTCTGCTCTTGTTACACTTTGAGCTCTTCTATATCGAAGATCTTTGTCCTCTGTTTCTGAAGTCATCTTTCTGTAAATACAATATTATTATAGTATCTTTAAAATAAAACAAAAGTGCCTCAGTATTTTGTGTGAGTGTGTTCATGATGAGGAAAAAGGTTATAGTTTAAGGCTTTGATTACATATACCTACACATGTACATCATGAAAGGGTTAAGGTCTACTGGTCTACCTACATATTATAATTTTATGTGAAGACTATTTCAATGTTGAATTGTGGTATAATAAATGTAAAAAAAAAAACAATGTACCTATTGTAAACAGATAAACTGTCCCGTTACAAACGAATACATGAAAATAAAGCTAATAAAGCCTTGACCTCTCTAAGCCTATACAACTTCTAAGATGAGCCAGCCGGTTTATATGACAATCGTAATTACAAAGCAAGTACATATTTCTACTTTCTATTCAACCTTATACACACATACCTTAAATTAACTACGATTAAAAAACTCAAAATTTCCTCAATAAATATTGATTTATGTAAAATCTAAGAACACCTCACATAATTCACAAACCCCCTGGACACAGACGACAAAAGTCCTGTGCATACGACACAGCACAAACCACAGTAAATATTCTGTGGCACAAACTAAGCGACCGACACAGACTGGACTGACTGACAAGGACGAGTGTGACTGATAGTCAGGCCCGGTCAACTTCCATAAAACAAAGTGAAATTATGGGGGTTAGAAATAGCAAGTGAGAAAGATACCATGTTGCCATACAAAATATTTTTCAAATAATCTATTTTTTTTTTCTTCTCGGTAACATATACGTATGTACTTAGGAATGAAATTTTTTTTTAATTCGATGACTTGTATCAAAACGGTACATCGATGTTATACAATAATTCAAATAAAAAATTGAAATATATAAACTCTGATTTCGTCTTCATCTTATAAAATTGCAACTTGTGTGTGTGGACACAATATCGCTAATATCACGTGAATAGAACTATAAATGAAAAAGATTATATTAAAGGTCTAGCAGCGAAACCCGGCGTTGCTCGGGTTAAAATACATAGTATGTTTAACGGTATAAATCATATATAAGGTTACTTTTTTTAACATAGATATTATAATTTCTATTTCCAATATTGAGAGACTTATTCCTCCATTAAACATGTGGTGTTTATAGAGTATATATATAATAGAGGTGAGATGTATAATAATAATATCTTCGTTCGTTTGAGGTGCATTGAACCCTCGTTTGTGTTGACCAGCTGGACGTTTATGTGCGCGAATGACAATCATATAATTGTCTGAAGCCATTTGGTCTAAAGAAGTTTTAAACACATTGATTAGTTGACTATGATTATGAAGTAGACGTTGTAACTTTTGAATAAAGTCTCGTTGTAGTCCTTGAAGGTGAGAGCAACGTTGTATACTTTTTTCCGCTTTGGCATTTTGTATATATGTAACAATATAATAAAGTTACTTAAAATCATTGTATAATTGAGTAAAATCATTGCATTCCGGTTTATATACCATCAGAGACCAAAATTTCTAGTATTAGAACAGTCCAGAACATTCTAATAGTTTGTTTATTTACACTCGTCAAAACTACTTGCTTTTTTTTAGTAACTTTACTCTTAATTCTAATTAATCTTCACTCGACTGCAAACACGATTCAACTGACGAAAATTAATCAATAATAATCTTCTCACACTTAATATATGTGTGGGGAAACCGCTTCAGGGCTATGCCCTTTTCCGGTGGTTTTTTCGCCACCCGTGATGACGGGCGTGTCTCTTATTATGATTGCGCGTAGGTATACGCGTGACCTGCTGAACTTTCCCCATTTCCCGCGCTTCCTCAGTTCGGCGAGGGTGCGCGGACGAGTTGGCGCGTATGAGGCTTCAGTATTTTCCTCTTACAGCGAGGATAAGAGTTTTCTATTTCATTTGTAGGTCTGGTTTGGAGCAGCGCAATGTTTTGGAGGTGCACATGCGCCAACATTTCCGCTCTTCGGAACATAGTTGTGGTAAGGCTGCTTACGAAGTTGTCCAGGCTTTCTATCCGCAGATTGCGGTGGATGGTCGCTTTTTTAAGAAAAGTTACTGAAATTCGGTTTATATATCATGAGAGAACAAAATTTCTGGTATTAGAATAACCCAAAACATTCAAATTGTTTGTTATTTTACGCCTAAATTTCTATTATTAGAATAGTCCGGAAAATTCAAATAATTTATTATTTTTCACTTGTGAAAATCACTTGAATTTTTTTGTAACTTTTTACTCTTGATTCCAATTGATCTTTACTCGACTCAAAACACGATAAAACTTACGAAAAATAACTTAATTTCGGTTTCGGTCCACCAGACACCGAAATTTCCTCTTTGTCGCTCGTTCCGCACTCTCGCTTGCACTTCAAGCATTAAATGGAATGCCTCAGAGCGAGGTAACGCCGCAGGAGTCATGTTTTTTCGTGTGTGCAGCCGGCTCCATCGAATTATAAGACGTTCTTCTTCTTCTTCCTCTTCCTAACTTGGCAACCGGTCCTCTTTAATGAAGACCATTACTGCCATTGTCGAGTGAATTATATTGTCAAGTGTTATGACGACTCAGTAGCCTAACAAGATGGTGGCTCCCTTGTTAGAACTTTCTAGGGAATTTTTGTGGGATCTCGGAATGAATGCTTTCAGCTTATATTTATAATCCACCTCACTTATGTACAAAACCAAACTATATCACGCAAAACGCCACCAATATTACATAATATAAGGTCAAAAACCTAAGTAAATGAATTAAAAATAACAACCACAACATGTCACTTCAAGATCCCGCCAAAAACTCTTATAAGACGTTGTCACGTCAATAAATAATGAGTTTTTATGGTCATATGTCTCAACCACAGAGATTACTTTTATCAATGATCTAATTTTCTTTTCGTATACAAAAATGTTTGTAAATACAATTTTCCATGGGAATAATAATTTCGAAATTACTTGCAGCTGAAATCCATTAAACTTAAATGATATTTAGAAAACACTAAAAATAATACCGTAAGCCATAGACCATCTTTAATGGACTAAAGAAAATGCTTAAGAATTAAATAAGCAAACAAGAATTTAAAAGTTTATTTACCCATTTCATATAGCGAATGAAAAACATGAATTTATATTGAAGACCTTGATATAGAAACAACAATACATCGGTTGAGTTGGGTGAATCGATTCTATAGACATACAGTCATATAAACAGTCGACCTCGACAGACAGTAAGAGAATAGTTATTAGGGTTATTAGTGGTCTGTCATTCTGTGGAGAGTGGGGTGGGGCTCTATGTAATAAGTAAATGCTTCTCATTCATATTCGCATATGCAATTAGTAAAAAGCTGTTATTTTGACATTACAAACAGACACTTCAATTTTATTAATTGTATAGATGTATTGACGCACAGCACACTTGAGCGCAGCGAGCCGGCTGAGAGACAGAGTCGTACCCTGTCATTTGAGAAAGGTAAACAAAGGCCATTTAATATAATGATGAAGAAACATGAATATCAGCGAGCTTTTATGCGATTCGGAGATCCAGAGTCGTTTACCGATGAAAACTTACAACAAGATATTTTCAACCAAATACAAAAATTTATCTGCGAAATTTATAATGTTTCTGGTATTATCGACGTTGATGCTGCCCGGCTTCAGCTGTTTTCAAATAATTACACTGTTTCTGATATTAACGAAGAATTTAATCAAAAAAAAATTTAAAAATTTCGATGCAAGCAATTTGCCACCATTCAAAACTGAGTTATTTCAACAATTTCTCCGAGATAATTATATTACCAGCATATGGAATAATGCAAATGAAAAACGACCGTCTACTTTTACTCCTGAAAACAATGGATGGACGTTTGAAGATAACCAGTATCATTTTTATTGGTTTGATGGTGACCAATTACCAGGATTCGTTAGTGAATCACTTCAAGAATCAGGTACCGTACTTTGATTTCTGGTTTACAATTTATTATATTTGTCGTTCTATGTTTTTTAAATTTTTGTCTTTTTGTTTTTACAGAAGATGCTGCCAGCAACAACAATATAACTAGTGATGATGAGGATGATGACTTGAGTGGACAGTATCGTGATGCACTTAATGATGAAAATTAAAATGATTATTATGACGATGATTAAGAGACAATCAAATTATTTCATTAATTAATCATAATTAATTATTTCTTTTACTAAAATTATTACTACAATTGATATCTTTTTTAAAATAAAATAAAAATGATTCTTTTTGAAAGACAATTGCTCCGAAAAAATTCATTTTTCCCTATATATCTGTAATATATATAGTCAAAATCTGTTATAACAACATCGAAGGGACTGCTCATATTCAGTCGTAAAAACCGATAGTCGTAACAACCGGTGATGCTTAATGTGTATCGTGTTTCGATTTTTAGTACCTTTCTCACCTGGTACCTGCGCAGGTGTCACTGAGCCAACTCCACAAACGTACAGGTATTAAAAAGTACATGAGGGACTACTAAGAACCGATAGTTCTATGCTTTAGAAAATAAGTTGTGTCTTATCGCTCTGGGATCTTGGACTATAAGGTAAATACATTAGGAAATTGCCATGTAACTTTAGCGTGTAAGAGTTTTTGATTTTGGCAAAGAATGATTTGTTTACCATGTGGATAAATAAAATGTTCAATAATAAAAATACATTATTTATTATTTGAAAATTTAATATTTTCATCATATATTCATTTCTCATCATAATATTACCTATCAGTTCGGAATTCTAGACAAAAAAAAAACGAGTTATTCTTTATAAAATAATAATAATGATACTATAATAAAATTTATATTACAACAAATTCATTTTTCAACAATACATTTCACAACACTTTTACAGAAAATATATTATAATTTCAGATAATTACAGTACAATCAATAAAAATTACGTCTTATAAAATAACAAAACATTATAAAATTAATCACACCTGGCTGGAACGATGCCTCATAGTGAAAGATTGTTCCCTGCTCGAATGCAGTCCTCATCCTCAGGTTGTAGTCCCTGTTGAAAAAGTGCAAACCTATATAGCAGTTATTACACTGCAGGCTTATCGCATCCGATTTTTGCTGCAGGGGGGCAAGGCGGCCTTGCCCCCCTGCAGCAAAAATCGGATGCGATAAGCCTGCAGTATCATAACCGCAAATTTATAAAATGGGGTTTCTGGCCTCTTCTTCTGCTTGCTTTTCGTATACAGCACACCTGTAAAATATATAAAATGGTAAATATAACGATAGCTGACAGTAAAATAATACAAGAAAAAAAAGATTAAAAGCTATATTGACACCACCAATTTTATGTTAAATTGAAATTTGGGCAATTCCCATTGTTGTGAAATTTTCAGTAGCAGAAAAAAAAATCAAATTACAGTAAATAATGAAGCTATAAATTAAACACGACAATATACAATTTAAACTTAATATTTTCAAGTTAACAGTGTAAATTGCTAGTGCCGAAATGTGTTTTGTACTTACGGCGAGGCGAGGTGACCCTATCATATACTATACTGACATTCCCATGATAAGCAAAACTATGCAAATATACATAAAGCCTGCCCCCACTCTGCGACTGACTGGTAAAAATCACTTTAGTGGGTATTAAAATAAAGTAAACCCTTACCCTGGGACTAATAGGCAAAAACCTCTGCTCAGAATTTGGCTTAGTGTCTCTAACCTACTCCTACCTACCTACCTCCATCCTACTTCCCTAACCTACTACCTAGCTACCTACTCCCGTAACCTACTACCTAGCAGCCTACTTCCCCAACCTACTACCTAGCAGCCTACTTCCCAACCTACTACCTAGCAGCCTACTTCCCTAACCCACTACCTAGCTACCTACGCCCGTAACCTACTACCTAGCAGCCTACTTCCCCAACCTACTATAAATCTTGCAGACTACTTCCCCAACCTACTGTAAACTAGTGTGGTAGTCCGCAAAGCAACCCCTTATACAAAGGGCTACTTCACACTGCTGGCATTTCCACACTGTTTGTGTATGTATTCTACGAGTCTTACACCAGACACAGTAGCTTCGGTTCTTTGAAGCGCGAGTAGTTGTCGAAGTTCTACTACTTCCACTTCCATTTACTTCTATAAGTAAAAGAAAGTGATGTACATTTACAATGGGATTTTGAGGTAATCTATGAGAGGAAATATGACGTTGGGGTACTACAGGGACATGAGGTAAATGAATATTCCTAATTTTATCAACTAAAACTAAACGAGAATTTAGCTGTCTTATTTCTGTGTCACATGTGCTACCAACAATGATTAGACTATTAAGAATAGACACATGTACTAATCTTTGAAACATTTTTTTATACCACTTTAAGCATTTTTTCCTCTCTAGTAAATAAGGTTCTAACATCTGATCCTTTCTATCTACCCCACCCATACATTTATTGTAATCTGCAATAACTCTGGGTTTAAAATGTGCTGGCCTACCAGGTCTGGCCTGAATAGGGACAGAATCAGTTCCATGATATGTGGAGGTGGTTTAAACAGTTTTTCTAGTTTTATCCTGGTAAGCCATCACAGCCACGTCACCAGAATGCCGAGCAATACAGGTGCCTTCTGCAAGTTTCGCGCGCTTAATTAAAAACGGTACATCATTGCGGCATTTTCGTAACGTACCAACACAATCAGTCCCGTTACGTTTCAAAAATCTCGCAAGCAATGGGGAATTAAACCAATTGTCAAGAAACAATCTATGTCCCTTAATAAGTAGGGGTCTAATAAGTTTAAAAACCACTTCCGTGCTTACAGGCAAGACACTAGCTGATGAGACCGACCTATCTTTTCCTAAGTAAATAAAAAAAGACCACATGTAACCTGTGGTCGATTCACAAATTTCATAAGTTTTGATACCGAATCGAGCTGCTTTGGTTCTAATAAACTGTTTAAATGACAAGTTTCCCTTCCATAATGTAAGGGATTCGTCTATTGTTATATCTTGACTCAAAGTATAAGCCTCACTAAACTTTTTGTTTAGGTGCTCTACTGTAGAGCCAAGAAAGAATAATTTAGATGATTCAGGATTACGAGTTGAATTGTCAACAAAATGGAGAGCTCTATTCAATAACCAATACCGCTTGCGTGTAAACAAGGTTTTAAAAACTTCTGTTTTCAAAAGGGAACCTTTAGAAAAACATGAACTAATTGTAGGCATTTGGATAGTGCCAAGGCATCATCCAAAATGCAAATAAGATAAGTATTTCATGGGTATTGGTATCAAACCAATCAGTTGCAAATTGAGGTACGGAAGTACTTAATTCTGAAGCATACCGATCAGTTTCCCTAACAATATGCTCCAAAATTTCGTCATCCCAATATTGCCTAAAAGCACTATATATACAACTTGTAGGCTGGCAACTGGCAAGGGCCTGGTTGTTTATCAGGCTGAAAGATTTCCTGCCTACTATGAAAAGAAGCCATAGGTGACCATTGAAATCGTAAGGCTGACAAACCTCCACGGAACAATTGCTCAGCTATGGCCTCTTCAGCACCCAAAAACTCATCATCTCCTTCATTCATTCTGACGTTCCGTCTCCTCAATTGTTGCATACGCCTGACATTTTGAGATGCCTCAAATTCATTCATCATATCTCTCAATCCCGGAACGTCGTCATCATCTACACATACTTCTATAATAGGGTCACCTCGCCTCCACCCCCCAACCCAAACACGAAGTGCGCGGCAGTGCCGCGAGCACTTTGTGCTCTGCCACTCCCGGCTGCTCTGCTGCCAGGTCGCCCCCGTCTGCTGCCCTGCCCTCTAAGAGCAACTCTGTACAAAAAAGAAAAATGTTTGTATACTTTCATTTTTATTCAATTACAAGTTAAAAGTTTTAAAAGTAAAAAAGGAATAATACCTCATAGGAGATTGCCCACGGCTGAGCAGGTTGAATAGTGGAGGCGGTATTGGAGTGCTGGGTAACCTACAAAATAAAAAAAATAAAATGTTACAAATATCCTATGATTGTGCTCAAGATATAAAATGTGTTATGTACTTACACATCATAAGGGATACCCTGGTCATCAACCAATATTAATGGCATACTTAGTATGTCCATCTGAAACATAACAAACAAATTAACACTTATATGTCTCAAAAAATACAACAACAGGAATCAATAGTTGTATAATCTGAACAAGGTTTGAATGCTGAAGCACCACTGTCATACTTTATTTTTTCACAATGTTCCACTTTGAATTTGAAGCCTCTATTAGTAACCACATACTCTGACAAAAATGGCATTCCAACTCAATTCCTTGACCTGTTAGTCACAAACGAAAGAAATTGAAATAAAAATAAAAGCTATTTACCCTATTGGATACCGCCTCTTCAA
Organism: Saturnia japonica; assembly: GCA_033032175.1. Classification (NCBI taxonomy): domain Eukaryota; kingdom Metazoa; phylum Arthropoda; class Insecta; order Lepidoptera; family Saturniidae; genus Saturnia; species Saturnia japonica. The sequence goes on from CM065305.1 coordinate 13,250,466, forward strand.
CAATTTCACTATCGTTGGTATGTTGATCAACTGCTATGACATGTGCATAGTCAGAGGAACTTTGAGTAGATGAGTGAAATAGATTAGAAAAATCCTGTAAAAAAATAATCATTTTATTTTCATGTATGTAACAAATATTATGCAATACTTAAATAAGTTTTTCGGGTTGTGAAAGATGTGGATTCAGTGACTACTACAAAGAAAACACTTATTACACACAAATAATTTTCAATTGGATTGAACATTTTTTTTTGCTAAATATTCAATTATTCAATAGAATTTAGCACACTCGTGAACTTTAGTGCAGCATGAAATAACAGGAAAACACACAAAACTACATATTGTCGCAAATGTTTGTAAAGTATATTGTAAAAACGAACATTTTTAGTAATTATTTATAATAACATGACACACTTGTAGAAACAATATAATGTAAATTGTAAAGTAAATTACGTAAATTGAATTGAATTCATGTAAATAATAAAGAAAACTATGCTAAATAAACTAAGAAATAATTTATATTATCGTAACACAACTCACCATTTCTGCGCAAAATCCGTTACGAAATTGAAACTTGACACTTGACAGAGGACGCCGCGTCATGACCACAGAACAAATATACTCTCTAACGAGAGTCATGAGCATGACGCTCAGTACGCACTTTTGAACTCAGATTATTACCACAAGCAAAGAGGTTTATCCACAAATATTATGAAAAAATATTTTGAAAACTACTACATTTATTAATAGATAGCACGTTTTCTAAATTATATAGTATTACTAAAATATTTATGATTTAGCATGTTTTTTTTTATGACAATTTTTATAATCGATACAAAACAAATAACCGATTGAGCAAATCTACTGAGTTTGGAAGCAACTCCTAGTAGAGGATTACTTTTTTTGACTGATCAATGTCGAGGGCAATTTTCACTGTAAGTATGATTTATGCATTATATTATAAATAAATGTTGTATGATAAGTTGATAACAATATTATAAATATTTGCTATTGCTATGACATCATAACAAAAAAATAATTGAATCGATTAAAAATGCCGATACCGTACTCAGTATCATATGAAAACAGTGGTATGGAATAAGTTGGTGTCACGAGCCTATTTGAAAGGAATATAGGTAAAAATGGTCATTCAGCCGCAATTCCTTCTCGCTTAAACGTCAAACGCAGCTAAAAAACAAAAGGTTATTTGCATATAAATAATTATTAAAAAATGATTTGAGTACTCACATGTATCGAACCTTTGAAATGGTATCAGATGAGGTATCGATACTTTGATTCGATATCTAAATGAGTACTTTGTATTGATCAAAAGGCCGAATCGAGTCGTCTCTAAATTGGTGGCTTTTTTGTATTTTTTTTTATCTGACCTTACTGTTAGCCTGAGGAACCCTATCCAAAAACAGAGCCGCTGATGGCTTTTACCCCCTAAATAGGTGTCGAAGCTATCTACGAGTTTATATGGCTGTGTGGTTCTCGAGCATGCTACCGCTAACGGTGGGCGATTAGGAGATATACTAATCTAATCATTCAATTATGAAGAAAACTCGAGTTATCTCGATTATAGTAATTACTAATAACAAATGCCAGGTAACTAGTATGTTACTAATATTGATCACCCACCTCTGACTATCCATATAGGGCTCGATTATGAGTGGTCATTCTTAATCATATTTTGAATATGAATGACTACTCATCATTGAAATAACTCGATTATGTAAATCATTCATAATCACCCACCTCTAACAGATATTATTACTACGATAAACAAAGAGTTTTGCCCTAAACCTAAGAAGTAGGTAGGTCGCGTCATGTAAAATAAACGCAGGTGGTATGTCGTGCGTCCTGCTCTGATTCGACCAGGGTTGCCAGATGGCGAATTTTTTTCTCGTACCAGTGCTACCAAATATATCTTACTTTCAACACATAATCTCGTAAAAGGATGAATTTTAAAAATGTATTTTGTACTTGCTATTAGTTCATCATGATTAATATGATGGTTATATTTATTAGTATTTTTTTAATGTCAGGGCTATTAAAATCATTTATATTTTTATTGTACAGTTTTTTAACTGTTTTTTACTTATCAATTTGGAACACATTTCCTTAAATGGTTCGAAATTTATAATTTTTTTCGATCTTTTCTTAGCTTATAAAATGAGTGACCGGATAGATATTGAGAAACTACGATTTTTATAAGAATTACCCGTTCTAATGTAATTCACGCGAGCAAAGCCGCGGGCACAGCTAGTCTGTAATAAGACGCTTTCTAATATCTGTTCTTATTAAATGGATTTTGCTGAAAATATGCACGCGCACTTTTTCTAATTATGCCTGTCTTGAAACCAAATGAAGTCAACTTTTGGAGTTGTAGACCCGATAAAAACAAAACAGATTTGTTTCTCTAATTTTTGATTTATTTAGCATGCGATTTGAGATTTCAGCAACCAGAGAGCTTGATGAATATAATGCGCACTTTGCTTTCTTGGTAATTTTAAAATCTGGCTACTCCGTAAGTAAAATTATTAGGGTATTATTGTGAATAATTAGAGTAAAATTCTGAAACGTACTAGAACTTCTACTACTATTGCATAAAAATACATTTTTACACCTGTGTCAGTTAGTGTAAAAGAAATAAGAAAACAATATTTCATCATTAGTGCATTAAGGATAATCATAAAAAAATCATCTTAGCGGGGATTCTCCAGTCAACGAATAAAGATACATTTGATGATGAAGCAATGAGTCTAGTCATGTGCATGAACATTATATATTCTTTTATAATTAGTATTTTTGATTTGTATATTGGACGCTGGCAGACACTATTGTTGAAATCTCGTAAAAAAGCGTACGAGTTTTTTTTTTGCTCGTTTACAGAACTGCAAAATATCATAAAAGTACGAGATTTCTCGTACATCTGGCAACGCAGGTCTCGATGTTATGATTCATCCATGTGCAAAAGCTTCCCCAAAAAATTTTTTTACAGCGTTCTTTGTTCCCAATGTTTCCCATTACGTAATAGGCAATGACGAAACGTAAAAGTTGTAATATAGGTTATAAAATTATGTGAAATTATGTGTAGAACATAAAAATAGTGTTATTGTATTTTAGCTATGTGTATCAAGATTTATAATATTACCAGGTATTGATTTTATTTGCATATCATTTTTTTTTAATATTTGTTGTCATTTGAAAAGCTATGTATGTAAACTACATAAAACCTTTTTTGTGTACCTTTTGACTTTTATTTGATTGGATTCTAATATTACATTTAAAATGTGGTAAAACTTGAGAAATAGTCTCAAATATACTAATTATAATAAATCAGTATATTACAAATACAAAAGTTCAAGTTTTTAGCAGTACGTATATTTAGTCGAAGTAGGTATAGTATAACCTATAATTATAGTATCGTTTTTTTTTTTCGAACTAACTAGACTCTTAGGTTTTTGGGTCTTGGAGCCAATAGAGGCTTTCAAAGCTTCACCAGGCTTGAGTAATATTCTAGGATGAACAATAAACAGTTTTATTTATGCGCCATCTCTTAGAATGAGTACGAGTACTTTACTATACCTCTAATAACTTCGTAATTGATTACTAATAACTGATTATGCGTCTCCACACAGATGGCGCTATGAATGAAGTTTTTACTGAATCTTTTATTTTTGTTTTATTTGGATTTAGTTATTGTATTTATTTAGAAATTATAGAAAATACATTTAATAAATTAATTATAATTAAATGTCTAAATTATCATACATTTTTACTTCATGTCATTTATTTTTGAAATGCCTTTATATACTTCAGTATTCATACGGGAAATATGTACACATTATAGGCAGGTATATTTATAACACTATAGGGCGAGCATCCTCCGCGGACGCTTCGTCGTACATAACATAACATAACGCCTGTATTTCCCGAAGGGTTAGGCAGAGGTGTACTAATGTACACCCACAATTCGCCGAGTATGTTTTTTAGGTCCCATGTAATAGGGGGCGAGCCTATTGCCATTAATCGGGCACGAAACCAAACTCCAAGCTGCTACTAAGATTTTCATAGGAAAACCCCTATAACACTTTGCTCGATCTGGGATTCGAACCCAGGGTCTCGCTCATAGCAGTCGCGCTTACGACCACTAGGCTAACGAGGCAGTTACTAGATAAAGGTTATAGTCACACGATATGTATATATTATAATATGTATGTATAATACATCATGTCCTTGAACGTACTATCGGGCTGAAATGCCGCGGGTGCAGCGCCGCGGTAAGTTTTCTTATTGCGTGCCTGCCGTATTTTATACATTTGTAGGTATCTATTTGGGTCGTGTTTTTATATTTAATAATAATTTCGTATATTACATATTAATAGTTTTATTTCTACGTTATAATATAATATATTTTAACATATAAAAAAATATTTTATTGTACCGCAATGACGAATTTTTTTTATTTATTTTTTTTATATTTTATTTATATATTATTATATTGTGTACCTGTGCCTATAAAATCTTTACAAAAAAAAAATACCGATTGAGTAAATCTACTCAAAGGAGAAACCTACGGGGTGCTTAAGGTTAGATTTTCTATGTTTTTGGAATTTTCAATTTTCATTCTTTTTCCAAAATTAAGTAGATTTACCGAGATCATGTTAAAAGTCAGTTACTGATCCTAGAAATTACTAATGGTTATAATCAAGACAACTCCATAATCAAATGATAGCTTTAAATTATCTCAAAATTGCCCGTAACCATTAGCTCAAGCTCTGATAACTGTGAAGTAGAGTTGTGTCGCTCGCGAGCGAAAGATTATAAGATATATAATCCCGACAAAAGAGCGAGTATATCAGTAACTCACTTGTTTGTAAAGTATATCTTTAGCTCTTTAGCTCTCAGTAATAATGTTCGCTCGGATATAATCAGAGCGATTCAGATCAGTTGAATAAAAAGATACACCACATTCTTACTTATGAAAGAGATAGGTAGCTAACTCGATCCAACAAGCGGAGAGCGGAAAGGCGATCGGGTACTAATGAATATAAGAAAACTTACGTTACACCTTGATAATAAAGCACAATATTGGTTACGTAATTACCGTGTCAAGTATTTATGTAGTGTGAAGTGTTTTTATTTTTAAGGGTTTTTGTTTCAGTATTTCTAATTTTGAATTTAGTTTAATGTCACGCGTGATTTGACCCATGCACTTTGAACTTCGTATCGCTAAAAATAATTATCGTTACCTACGTATTTCGGATTGTGTTCATTATTAGGTACCTATACATAAAAAACTTTCTAAAGTCACTAGCAAATTTGTAAAAAAATATTGACTTAATACATGTTTATATTTTAAGGTAGATAATGTACATATACATTTTTTCAATTCAAATCAATATAAATGTAGCCATGGCCACTGATTTTAAAATACGCTAACATATTTTGTTACTCACACGATCTTCTTCAGTTTTATTGTTGTTATTACAGGTTTTAAAATAATAATTTGACTATCTCTATAATACATACTTTTGCATTTCTAGATTGACATACTTTAGCCTGCTAATTGTTAAGAATGATGGAAATCAAATGTTTGAATAATATTTTTCAAGATATCTCTTTTTTAAACAAAATAGTTGACAATAATTTTATACGTTTTTGTAAATCGTAAGATTTGTTTTTGTAAGATATATCTTGCTCTTTTTGTGACAGAAAGTAGCGGTGGACGATTATGAGATATTAAACAAATGTAATCATTCGATTATGAAGATATCACAAAACATCTACATTATAGCCATTACTAATTACTAACATTAATAGTTCGATAATGAGTGATCATTAATAATCGAAGTAGCATTAGTAATTACATATTTGATAATACTAATAGCTAATAGACCAATAACCAGAGGATTGCTTGTACATCAGCTGCTGTACATCACAATTGTTATTTATCTCTGTACATCACTACACCAATTAGTCAGTGTTGCTAACATAGCATTTTTGTCACTAGATCTGGTGACTTTTAACCATTCTTGGCAATCTATTTCAGTCTTTCAGCAATTTTTTTCTGATTTGAAGTAATATTATAATCCTACCCACTATATTAATAAAGTTTCTATTCACTACCTACTAGATATTAAAAAAATACCATAAAAAATTAAGGTTGTGAATTTGGTATGAATGTCGTATGCAGTTGTATGTGTAATTCTATTCTTCACGACTTTACGTAATTTACAATATTCTTTGATCTTGAGTTGTGATTCCTCTATAATGAAATATTGTACCATTTATTACGATTTAAGATTGCAGACCTACAAGTATTGTTTTCAATTAAAATAATATTGGTTTGCAATTGTGTTAAAGACGCTGATTTCAAGATAATGATTTTTAAGTGAAAACGCGGTACGCATATTTTTAGATGAGATAAAATCTCTGGACTCGCGACACCGTCACGAGACGCAGCTATAGAGTGTGCATATATGCATGTACATATAGCAGACCGCGAACGCGTCTTTCATAAAAGAATATTAAATGTATTTTAAAGTTTTTAATAATTAATAAAATACAATTCATAAATAAAATGCAATTCATAACCCAATAACTAAGTTTTTACTTCTGTCGGCACAGCCGGGGTGCAACTCGTAATTTTTTTTATCCTTGAAGCTCCACCGAAAAATAAGTTATATATTCAAAAAAGAAGAATTTAAACATCGGCTAAAACCAGTAGAATCTCACGCATCTATTTTTTTTATCGATAATGTAAATTGTTTTTTAATACAAAATTAAAAGATTGTTAATTAATAAGAAGTTATAAACCTTACACTTTAACACTTGTTGGTTTTATGTTTATGTTTGCGCCTAAACGTGTGTTTGATAATCTCATAATCGGGTACAACTCTCCCGTAAATGATGGTTCAAGAATTTCTTCCGCGTCCTTGAGGCATCGCCAATTGCGTTGGAAGCCACAACCCTGCGCCTTGTGGGGATGCAGTCTATTATACGTCGTCATTCGTCGAGTGTGTCCTACCACGTGTGTCCGCGCTGCAAGCATCTATACTGTTGGAATGAATAAATTATAAACTATAGGTACCTGCAGCCTAATACTCATTGGAACATGTCATGTGATTGAATCTGCTCAAGGGTCTTTAAAATATAAGAAGCCGGAGTTAAGGTGAGTGGTTTTGTCTTATTATGAGAGATGTCGAAATACTCATAGGGCAAGAAAGGTCTCCGCCATATTTTTGTCTCAAAACTTAGATAACATGATTCCTAATAAAAATACAGTCCACTAACTGCCCGAGTAAAGACTCATTTTAAATAAAAATGGTACTAAATTTATATTTTGACGTTGACCCCTTTCTTTCAAAATTCGTTTGGTTGATTCAGGTCACAATTTTTTGATTTTAATAATGATTTCATAAAAAAAAGAAAGAAATAAAAGTTTTCCACATAAAAAAATTGGTTGCCTGTAAAGTCGGTATACGGGCGAAAGTTTTACGTGACAACGACTTTATGTCTGTCTCTCTCGCTCTTAGGCGGGCTAACCATGCCCGAGTGGAAGGGACGCGTGCCTCTCACTTGCTCTCATTGTGAGCGCATAACGTGAGCGGAGCGTAACGCAGTTTCTTGAAGTGTCACCCGGCAAACCAATTTATAAGACGTTGTCACGTCAATAAAGTTGTTTCTGTGAAATGACCTATGGTTAGCGATTTATGATGACTTTTTGTAAGACGAATTTAATTAAATCTGGTGACTTTTGGGATCTAGTCTAGTGAATATTATTTTTACCAGATGACAACACTGCTAATTTTCACTGTCAGTCTGTTTTAGACATGGGCAACTAAGCATAATCTTTTGCGCCACTCAACTACTCAAGTGCATCTTAATGCACCGGCGCGGCGCGGCGCATTTGGTTAACTCAAATTTGTAATATGGCGCAGCAAAATGCTATGCGAAGCAAGCGAGTTAAAGAAATGAATTTGTCAGTTAACCGGCGAAGAGGCGGGTTATAGCCAGCTCGGTGCGCTATGCCCTACCACATTTGGAATATGTATATTAACATACACGGCGGAGTGAAATGAGTTGAGTTGGTGGAATTGTTCGGCATAGCGCAGTGTTACCCATGTCTAGCTCTGTGTGGATAGCTAGTAGTACATTCCATTCCGTACGTTTCGTTTTAGTAGGTGTGTTACAGTGTGTGTAGCGTAATGTGAGTCAAGATAAGGAACAGTGAAAACCGAATGAGATAAGTAATTATCTCAATAATTCTTAGAAGAATTTAGGATTTAGATTACACCATGAAGATTTGGACATCAGAACACACTTTCAAGTAAGTTAATTTCTTAAAAAAGTGTGACGCAACTCCTTGTTACACTGTAAAATTAATTACCTAATAATTCATTGTTTCCCCTTGTAGTCATCCTTGGGAGACAGTTGCACAAGCAGCATGGCGCAAATATCCTAATCCTATGAATCCAGCTGTCATAGGGACTGACGTAGTAGAAAGAACTGTCATTGATGGTGTTCTGCATACACATAGACTCGTCAGCTCGAAATGGTTTTTTCCACGGTGGGCACAAGCAGTAAGTATCAAGTTAACTAGGCTTGTAATTATTGTTTTATTTATACACTTTGTTATAACATATAGATTCAACTTAAATTGTACTTTAACCTTATCAACATTATCTTTAGCAAATAAATATTATGAATGTATAAATAAATTGTTACTATGTAGTAAAGTATTTAGCACTTGTACATTTACTTGTTTATAGCATAGTTTGAAATATTGTTACTTTATATAAAAAATATTTTGTAATTGTTGTAGCTTATTGGCACAGCAAAAATATGTTATGCTAGTGAAAAGTCAGAAGTGAATCCTATGCAGCGACAAATGACTTTAAAAACAACAAACTTAACATTTTGTCACTATATTGCTGTTGATGAAACTGTAAAATACACTCCACATCCTTCAGACTCATCAAAAACTCTTCTAAAACAAGAAGCGGTTGTAACTGTTCAGGTATGTACTTGTATTTTGACTGATTTTGTTTACATAATGAATTTGAATAGCTTTAATTGAATTTCTTATTATTAAACCAATAAATTTTTAGATTTTATAAGTAAACTTAATGGTGCCTTATGGTTTCACCCTCATATAATTTAAAAGAAATACTTCACTATAGATAATATTATTAGTACCTAACATTTTCTTGTGTTATTACAATATATTGATTTTCACTGCACCCTGTTTTACCTAGTAAAATGTTGATTATTTTAATTTTCCATTATCTCCTGAACTATGCGACCAAATAACATGCTATAAAGGGCAAAATTTATCTTCATTAAATTGTCTTAATTATCAAGGAACTTTTGTCCATAAGGATTAATATGCTATGCTGAGTAATAATAATGCTCATAAATCACTTTTTAATTTTCAACAAATTTTTGTCACAAAATACCTGATTGTGGCCTATGTATGAAAAATAGGCAAATTATATTATATCACACACTTTTTTAGATATACTAAGGATCAATATTTTTGTAGAACATTGTATTATCACTAACCATTATGCCAGAGAATGCAGATAAAGCATTTCTGAAACACTTTGTCCTCTGACTTACTTAACAAAAATCAATATTTAAGGCTTCCTGAGAGGTGCTAGATAGCTTATACTATTATAACTAGCTACTATATACAAAAATAATTTTTCGAATCTAACTGGTAGTCCCAGATATTAATTAGCATGTTTAATCAATCAAACAAACAAAATACGTTATGCTTTATTATATTATAGGTTACTGATAAATTTTCAATAATTTCAGGGTGTTCCTCTTAGTAGCTACATGGAAGATTTACTAGCAAATAAGATATCTTTAAATGCTGGTAAAGGAAGACAAGCTATAGAATGGGTTATTGGAAAATTCGATTCAGAAATCAAAGAGCTTGCAAGTTCTGCCTGCAAAAGCACAGATGAATTATTATCACAGACAAAGAAATCCATTGATGATATAACTTCTACAGCAAGAAGATCAATGGATGACATTTCTTCAAAAGCTAAGAGCACTCTTGACGATATAGAAAAATTCACAAAGGCTAATGCAAATCAGAGAAGCTGAAAAGAGGAGTGATTCATTTATTGGTGTATGCTACATATTCTTAAGAAGAAACACGAAGATCCGGTTTTGTTATTGATTGTGTGGCGTTAAATGTTATTTATTTTTATTTAAGTAGCATTTCATTTAATCGTGAATTATATACAATGGGTGTATTAATTTGTAGTAATGGAGCTAGGTTAATAAAGATATAAAGCACAAGCTCTCTGCAGTGTTAGTTTTTGTATACCAGTTATTTTTAAAATAAATAATTTAACTCAGTTTAAGTGACTTTCAAAATTTTATAAATATGAAAACAATACAGGATGTAACATTTTTAAATAAAAAATCGTATTCTTTATATACATGTACAAAAACTAACTTTGTATAACTTATTATTGTTAACGCATTATCAAATAACATTTAATAATTCTATCTACATTCTAATTGTAAATTACCTTGTGTGGATAATAGTTTGACTTTGAAAACTGTAAATTGCTGGTTAATTTTTTATTAACATCAAAATAAACTATACCTCATTGCAGTTGAATTGACAAAAATATATTGACAGAAGTAATAAATTATAAATCCAAACACATTCATATACATGATTTGTTTGAATTTCATCTTTACATTCTTATAGAATTTTAATTTATGCTGTTTCAAATACACTTACCTATCATATTTCGTAATATCATTGTTAACCTATATACATAAAATTGCATGAAGGTTTTTAAAGTACAAAACATGGTATCTTTAAATATACATTCATATAAATTAAGTATAACACTTTTAATATAATACTTACGAGTTCATTCTAATAAGAAAATAATTAGAGCATAAAAGGTAATTTACAAATATTTTGTAACTAAAATCCATTCAAATAATTTTAGTATATCACAGTTATTGCCAAGATTATTTTGAATTTTTACATTCATTCATTTTCAATTCCAATGATTGTCTTGATTAAATTTTTGTTAAAAGAAAAAATACATAATGAATTCTATTTAGTACTTTTATTTTTCTACAGTATGAATAAAATATCTTCACCCATTTAAAATAAACATTGAACATTCACAAATGTATACTAAGAAAGCAAATAGTTATTATAAACTTTACTTTTATCAAGTATCCTTCAATTCAATAACTTATTACTTAGATAACTTATTTTTTTCGAATTTCATACCACACAGGTTATGGTGGATAAGATAAATAAATATTTTTGATGATGTTTTCTCATGGTTAATTATTATCAAGTACTGGTACTAGAAGACGTCATATTGCCATTAGGAATACTTCCTGTTGACACTCTATTGGCTGCTGCTAAATGAGAAGCTTTCAGACGGTCCAGTTCATTGACCCAAGACCTAACATGTTCCAAACGATGCCATGCCATTTGTAGAACTTTCTGCGATGCATACCCTGAACCCTCATGGGGCTGACCAGTGGAAACTTGTGTTAAATAATTAATTTGATCACTCAGCTTGGATTCAACTTGACTTAATGTTCTCAAAAATTGTGAAGTGTTTGTTTCTGCTTGTTTTTGGCCTGATTTTTCTTTGCTGAGCTCAAGCAGTGCTTGTGCTGAAATAACAATTTTATAATCAATAGATATAATTAGTTGTATACTCTACAATAAACTGCAAAAATGATGTTGCTTGGAAAGTTTCTTGACAAAATACGGAAAACAATACCTGCACATTGTAAACATGTTAAGATATCTTTTTCTATCTCATCTAAAACTTGAATTCTTTCCATGGGAGCTGCCATGTTTAGGTCGAAGTCGGAGTTATGAAAATTAAGTAAATAAAGAAGTTACACTTGAACTAATGATCTACACACGCTCTAAAGAAAACTACTTGTACATTTAATAGTCTGTGAAGAAAACATTCTTACTTCACTGACACTTGACAGTAGTACTGAGCGTTCCGTTCAGAAACGCTTTTAAGAAGCAGTTTTTCTACGAAAAACGAACGAACTGTTTCTCTATTTAACAATAACAAGTTTTAAAACAAACGAAACGGCAGACAGTAACGAACGAGTTCTCGTTTTCTGTCGCAAGCAAACGTTATGATGGTACTGTGTGTGGTCCGTTTTTGACAGAAACGGTCTTAGTACTCTATATCACTTGTTATAAAGACTATTTTTTTATGAACAGTAATCAGTTCTAGAAACTACTTTAAATTAGAAGTAAGTAACGAATAAGTTACATTGAATCTTATTATTATGAGTATATAATACAAATTTGGTTGCAGAAATAAAAACTGGGTTTTATTGGCTCCTTTGAAGTGGGTCAGATGTCAAGATCGATAGATCAAACGTTCATTTTTGACGTGACAACGTCTTATAAATTGGTTTGCTGGGTGACACTTCAAGAAACTGCGTTACGCTCCGCTCACGTTATGCGCTCACAATGAGAGCGAGTGAGAGGCACGCGTCCCTTCCACTCGGGCATGGTTAGCCCGCCTAAGAGCGAGAGAGACAGACATAAAGTCGTTGTCACGTAAAACTTTCGCCCGTATACCGACTTTACAGGCAACCAATTTTTTTTTTGTTTTAATTTGGACTAATTGAAATAAATCAGCTGATCCCAGGTAACGCGTGCGTAATTAGGTATCCGCCAGTTTGCGATAAAGTATATTTTGTAAATACATATTTATATTCATGGTTTTGTAAATAAAAACTTTGTAGTGTTTTAAAACCTATTTGAACTTTGTGCAATAATCTGATTTTGTACTGTACTTTTAAAATAATTGTGTTATTAATAGTGAGTTAGTGAGGAGATCCTTAATGGCCCAAAGGCAAAATTGTAGCGAACTATAGGATCATTTTGTGAAAGTTGAAAATGTTCTAAAGGCGGTTTGCAAAACGTGTATAGAAAGTTACAGCTATAAAACATACAATACATGTACATTAAATGAGCTTGTAACATATTTCAGCTAGTCCTAAGCCTGGCAAAAGTATGAAGGGAAGTTCATTATATAATTTTCTGAGAAAGTTTTATAGTGTGGTATATTAATGTTGGTAAAACATAAATTAACTTACGATTAATAAATAATCATTAGCATTTATAGGTGTTGATAAAACTACCGATAGTTTATTTCCAAAGGAAAGTACATAGTATGGGGCTGCATTTTGTGCTTATAACAAAGATTTGCGCAATTGAGTATTTTTTAGCTCGCCAAATAACCAAATTATGCAACACGCAGGCTTTCTTTTACCAAAAAAACGATACCATCGGATTTTGTACACAATCGGAATTTTACCAACATCTAATGCACATAAGTTTATCCTGTACAGTTTGCTCTCGCACTTAAGGAAATTACCAGTTTTTTTTTATAATCGCTTCTAAAAACGCTTTTTAAAGTGTAAAAAACCGTTTCGTTTCGTTTTACCAAAAGCCTGGAACGATCAGCACTAAGGGGTTTTTTGGCGGGATCTTGAAGTGACATGTTGTGGTTGTTATTTTCAATTCATTTACTTAGGTTTTTGACCCTATATTATGTAATATTTGTGGCGTTTTGCGTGATATAGTTTGGTTTTTGTGCATAAGTGAAGTGGATTATAAATATAAGCTGAAAGCATTCATTCCGAGATCACACAAAAATTCCCTAGAAAGTTCTAACAAGGGAGCCACCATCTTGTTAGGATACTGAATCGTCATAACACTTGACAATATAATTCACTCGATAATGGCAGTAATGGTCTTCATTAAAGAGGACCGGTTGCCAAGTTAGGAAGAAGAAGAAGAAGATCAGCACTAATTCTTAATTCATAAGTAATTGATAGGGATGTAAAAATAATCGGTTAACTGTAAAGTCGGTTTACTGACGATAGTTGAACGTGACAACGTCATAAGAAAATACTGATGGAATGGTATCATTTTTCAAATAATATCGAAAGAATCATTACTTTTATCGCCGCAATTATCGTTGCTATAAACAATTGATACCACATTCACTTTTCACTGCACTTCATACTTGACGAAAACATGTAAATGTATTATTGTATAGCAGCTGTCCACGCGGACGCATCGCTCACTCAAGTAGGAGAGAGACAGATGTCGAACACTCGTTCCGCGCTCTCGCTTGCACTTCAAGCCTTAAATGGAACGCCTCAGAGCGAGGTAACGCCGCATGAGTCATGTTTTTTCGTGCGTGCAGCCGGCTCCATCGAATTATAAGACGTTGTCACGTCAAAAACAAAACTATCCTTAGTTACTCCCTATAACATCAGCTAGCTATCAGTGACACCACATCAAAATCGGTCCAACCGTTTCAGAGATTACCCAGAACAAACAGAAAGGCAGACAGACAAAAATTAAAATAAATAGTTTTTTCTAATAGTTAATTGTATAGATTATATATAATAATCCAAACTATTGTTATTTCTTGCTTGTAATTATGTCCGTGCTTACAACTTCTAATAAATGTCCTTTCTTTTTTTTTATTGCACATTTTCACTTAGATGGGCATGTCAATAAACAAAATTGCCGTTACTAGCTTGCAGAGAACCCACGTGCAAAACATCAAAAGCCTCTGCATTCGCCGAAAGTAACCGTTTGGGTGGCCATATCAGCACACGGAATTATCGGACCCTATTTCTTAGAAAATCAACAAAGGCAATCTGTCACTGTAAATTCCGACCGATACATAGCCATGTTAAGGGATTTTTTCTTTCCGCAACTGCAAGAATTTGAAGCCTATAATCGTGCAACGTGGTTTCAACAAGATGGTGCGACATGCCATACATCTAATGCTTCGTTGACGGTCGTGATCGAGATGTTTGCTGGGAAACTGATATCGCTCAGAGGTGATATTGCATGGCCGCCTAGAAGTCCGGATTTAACGCCACCGGACTTTTTCATGTGGGGATACCCGAAAAGTAGAGTCTACTCCAATAACCCAGCCACGATTAATCAGTTGAAGATTAATATTCGAGATCAAATGGCAGCTATTCCTCGCGCAAAGTGTCAGCGAGTTTTTACCAATTTGAGGTTCACATTCGAGGAATGTTTGCAGCAGGATGATGCTCACTGAATGATGTAATTTTTAAGAAATAAATTTCCCAGATGTCTCTTTTAATTGAAATAAAAATGTGTATGTGTAATGTATTTAGTTTTTTTTTTATTGTTTTTTGAAATTTGCAGATCTCTCTGGCCCATCCTGTATATGCACTGTTATTAAGCCCCATTTTAATGAAATTTTAAAGGGTGCTTAATTAGGCAAATGCCTTGTTTGTCTAATTTCAATAGTTTTATTACTTTGTTTGTTTAACTACTTTTTTACACCTATGTCAGCACACCCAATGCCCACACTGAGAACTTCCTACAAACGGTACCATAAAATTAGAAGAAGAGTACCTTCATAAAGTAAGCAAAACAATAAAGCTTAAAGTTTCGTTAGTTAAAAAAATATAGTAAACGATTTCCGGTAGTAGCAGTGCGCACTTTTACTTATTATTGTAATATTACTGACTAGCTGTGCCCGTGGCTTCGCTCACGTGGACTACAGAATGCCTGCGCGAATCTTGCTTCCCCGCTTCCGGCTATTTTAAAGACAAAAACGCTTATTGTGTGTGTTTCTTAGATGATAGACGTATACTCTCTGTAACTTTTTTGTAGGTCTTTTTAATGCCTACAATTATGTGGTATATTAATTTCCCATATCTCTTATAGTTTACTCAGCGTAAGCCATTTAAGCGACCGAATTGATTCAGAATGACAATTTTTTTTATTTGTGCTGACCCTAATTCTTTTTCTATTACAATTAATAAAATTGAAGTGTCTGTTTGTAATGACAAAATAATAGTTTTTTTAGTAAATGCATATGAAAATATATACGATACATATAACAAAAAGCTCATTTTTTTTATTTTTGTCTGTCTGTTTGGTCCGGGTAATCTCCGAAGCGGTTTGACCAATTTTGATGAAACTTTCACTTGTACATAGCTGATGATATAGGGAGTAACTTAGGCTACTTTTATTTTAGAAAAAGTATTAGGATATCGCACAATAAAAAAAAAACTGGCCATGGTGAATCAATTCGGGCGCTTAAATGGCTTACGCTGATTAAACCATAAGAGGTATAGCAAATTAGCGTATTACATAATTATAGGCTTTTAAAAGACCTACAAAAAAGTCTGGGAAAGTATACGTCTATCTTCGAAGGAACACCCACAATAAGCATTTTTGTCTTTAAAATAGCTGGGAGCGGGGGAGCAAGATTCCCGCGGGCATTCTGTAGTCCACGTGAGCAAAGCCACGGGCACAGCTGGTCTCTATCAGTGAAAGTCTCGTCAAAATGGGTCCAACCGTTTCGGAGATTACTCGGAATGAAGAGACGACACACAACAACTTAAAACTTTCATATGCATTTAGTAAAAAGATGTTATTTTGACATTACAAACAGACACTTCAATTGTATTATTTGTATAGATACATCGTAAGTATACTAGGGTGCCTGTTATTTTTCATTATCATTTTAAATTAATGAATCCGGGAGTAGAAAAATTTTGAAAAATGGTTTTAAACACTTTATATTTTGAAAATAATACCTATGAAAATGGCTACAGATTCTGTGCTGCAGCAGGTCCCATCCGCAGAGATCGTGTTTCTCGGCGACTTTAACGCCCACCACGTCGAGTGGCTTAAGTCATGCACCACCGATCATGCGGGGAGACCTGTTTGCTATTTCGCACTAGCATATGATCTGACACAACTGGTCAACACGCTAACGCGAATCCCAGATGTAGAAGATCATACACCTTCCTTGTTGGACTTTCTGTCAACATCTCATCCTGACGGCTACCTGGTTTCTGTCGATTCTCCTCTTGTTTCATCGGACCACTGCCCTATCCGGAGTACAGTGCATGTTACGCGTTCAATGCGGCCTCGCCTTGCGGGATGCCGCCGCGTATAGAACTATAGGTCAGCGGATTGGGACTGGATGCGGTCATTCTTTGTCATCCATGGAGGCAGATTTGCTTCTCGCTGGATGATCCAGATGTCGTTGCTGACTCTGTCACTGATGTGGTGCTTCAGGGTATGGGTCTCTTTATTCCGTTCTCTGCAGTGCCCATCGGTGTCAAATCCCAGCCTTGGTTAAGTCGCTCCTGCAAGACGGCTTTACGCCGAAAGCGGGAATGCTACCAGGCCCGGGCTGGTGCGTCGGCGTTTGATGATGTAAATACTAGCACATTTAAAAAGGAGTATAAATCTGCCTCTAGGTCCTTCAAAAGTGTCATTGCTAAGGCGAAGTCGGAGTACATTTGCAGAATTGGCGAGAAGCTGGCGCGTCACCCGTTGGGATCACGTGCATTTTGGTCTCTCGCTTAAGCTGTCTTGAGAAATTTCTCTCAGGCTTCTTTTCCAACCCCTGCACACGGCTCATGGCGCGATCTTGAAAGCCGATTCTGGGCTCTCTGTTTGCATCCAACTCGACTCTGAATGATCAGGGAAATTCTCCACCGTCAATCCCGCGGTGCAATACTACGATGCCGGAGGTTAAGTTCCGGTAAAGTGCAGTTCGCAAAGCACTTCCTTCCTTGGATATTCATAAGTCGAGTGGACCTTATGGCATCCCTCCGATCGTGCTGCATATATGTGTTCCGAAGTTGGCACCGGTTTTAACGAGTCTTTTTTGGCACTCCTATGCATTAGGCATAGTCCTGAAAGCCTGGAAAGCCGATTTAGTACACCCTATCCCTAAAAAAGGCAACCGCTCGAATCCGTCTAATTACAGTCCTATAGCCATCATTTCCTTGTTCTCCAAGATAATGGAATCCGTTATCAACTGCCAGCTCCTGCGGTACCAGGAGGAGCACCGGCTAATTAGCGACCGGCAGTACGGCTTTCGTCAGGGTCGCTCGGCCGGTTATCTACTAGTTTACCTGACACATAGGTGAGCAGAAGCAGTTGAGACCAAGGGAGAGGTGCTTGTAGTCAGTCTTGACATAGCGAAGGCCTTTAATTGGGTTTGG
Organism: Saturnia japonica; assembly: GCA_033032175.1. Lineage (NCBI taxonomy): Eukaryota > Metazoa > Arthropoda > Insecta > Lepidoptera > Saturniidae > Saturnia > Saturnia japonica. The sequence continues at coordinate 13,268,547 of CM065305.1, forward strand.
CACAAAGCGCTTCATTCAAAGCTACCTTCCTATGGGTTCCCCGAGAACTTATGCAATTGGATCACCAGCTTTTTGGCCGATCGGAGCAACAAGTATTCGTCGACGGTGCATGTTGTGATCCTAAATTTCTCAATGCTGGAGTTCCTCAAGGCTGTGTACTATCTCCAACTCTCTTTCTTCTGCATGTCAATGACATGTTGCAAATCAGCAACATTCATTGCTATGCTGACGATAGCACTGTGGATGTCTTGTATACTGGCCGTGCTAATATCTCTCGGGAATACGTCGATTAAAGCCGGAACAAACTTGTGTCTGAAGTCGAGTCTTTGTTAACTAAAGTCTCGGACTGGGGTCGACTAAACTTAGTCCAGTTCAACCCTAAAAAGACACAAGTCTGTGCGTTAACCGCTAAAAAGTCACCATTTGTCGCAACTCCTCGTTTTGAGAACACTCCCCTGTCTGCCACAGCCAGTATCAGAATTCTTGGCGTCGTCATTTCGAGTGACGTCCAGTTCCGCGGTTAGTTGGAAAGTAAGGCCAAATTGGCCTCAAAGAAGCTTGGTGTGCTCAGTAAGAGGAGACGGTACTTCACGTCGGCTCATCGCTTAAATCTTTATAAGGCGCAAATTCGACTCCACATGGAGTATTACCCTAGTACCAGCTACTTCCGTTTGACCGCATTCAGCATAGGGTGGCTCGAGTTATTGACGATCAAGCTCTTTCCGATCGGCTTGATCCATTGTCTCTGCGTAGAGATGTTGGTTTACTCTGCATCTTCTACCGCATTTATCATGGGGAGTGTTTGGAGGAATTGTTTGGATTGATCCCGGCTGCTGAATTTCACCATCGGACATCGCGACAGAATCGTAAATTCCCTCCACGCCACCTCGATGTCCAGTGTTCCACAACAGTGCGTTTCTTAAGGCACTTTCTTGTTGAATAACAATGCGCATTTCCTTTCTTATAAAATCGATATCTCTTATATATTTCTTATAAAACAAATATGTTATAAAAGAAAAGTGGTTTATTTAAAAATTGCCCCGTAATCCTCTTCCTCAACATTTCTGCCTCACACAACCACTCTGTGGAACCATCTGTCGCCTGGGGTCTTTCCGAGCCGTTATGACCTGGTGACCTTCAAGAAGAGAGCTTACTCTTTCCAAAAAGACCGGCAATGCATCTGCGAGCCCTCTGGTGTTGCGGATGTTTGTGGGCGGCGGTGATCACTTTCCATCACTTTTTATCATAAAAAAAGAACAATTTTTTTTCATTATTACGACTTGAAAAGATATTTAAAAATATTTTTTTAATTAAATAAAAAATACGCCTCAAATACACGGCATTATTGTCCCGTGACTTCATCATATATTTATATGTCAAAGCAGTCAAAAGTGACAATCAGGTATTAAGTGAATTGACAACTGTGACAACTCACCGAACTCTTGTTTTATATTTTGGCTATTTTTGCTTATGTAGGCAATAACACCAATTTCAAATGTGACAAATACACGTTGCCAAATGTTCAGTGTACTGTAGAATAACCTCACGTAAATGTTTCTTGAATGGTGACGTAAGTTTTTGTAATGATCGTTTCAATTTTAAAATCAAGTGACTCACAAACAAAAATAAATATTATTTTCCAAATGGACAATTAAGTGAATAATAAATATACAATTACGACGTATTCCAGTTTTGTATTGTTTTAGGCTTTTTATATAGAGACCAAGGCTCAACTTTCCATTGACGTCCGTCGAGTTGGGGAATGAATTTTTTTTTTACAAGAAGGTTACATTATTAAAAGCACATAAGCAAAGTTTCAACATGCGGAACCCGTAGTTTTTGAGAAAAAAAATTATTAAAATATTTTTTTTTTGTAAATTGTCAATCCCTACCACAGATTATATAGAATTCACACCATTGAACGTTTCGTTTTACTTACGGTTAAGTTGTTATACGTTCAGTAACATTTTATTTTATATAAATTTACGAAAATAATTATATTTTGTACTCATTTCAATAATTTATCAAGCATATATGTATTTACCAGTTTATATATATTAAATTATAGAATTATTTTCATTAAGATTCATGAAATTAAAATGTGTAGAGTTAGTCTTTTGCGGGCTTGCAGAACGAAACGTAAAACTGACGTCATTTTGTACTGTCATTGTCAGTGTCATCGTTAGTCTCAGTTAGTGATGGGTCAAACCGTAAAGTTTTCAAACCGGGTAAACCGAGTCAAAATTTTATGCGAACCGGGTTACAACTCGGTTTATCTAAACCGAATCGACCATGCACTGGGAATGGTAATACATTCCTTCGTTCGTAGATTATGATTACTAACTCGCATACTCTGTTTGATATATAAAACTTTAATGTGTATGGCTGAATAGTATTGCATTACGGCATTACCGATATCTGATACGGTTCAAGAGTTCAAAAATGTTTAACTTCAGAGTGCTTTGCATATTATCTTTTTTATATTATAAAATGAATATCCAGATACAGTAAAAATAAAACTTTAATCAGATTTTAAACTTCTTAAAATATACCTAATCTAATCAGTCAGATAATTACGAAAATTAAAATAATTACAATATCAACAACAAAAAATTAAAACTTCAGCATACAATTAACTTATAACATTTATTATGTAGTTGTAGCACAAAAAACAATTAAAACAAAATTATATTTTCCATTCGCTCGCCGTATTTCGAAGCGAGCGCACGAAATCATTTCTCCCGTTGTTGTTTGAAAAAAAAAAAGTTATTTATATCTACCTACCTGTGAAAAAAAGCATCTAAAAAGGGGCGATGATACATTGGAGGATAATTCTGATGATACAAGTGATTCGGAAATTATTAAGGAGTGTGAAAGAGAAATGGAAGAATTGATACAACAAGAAAATATACTTTTGAAACCAAATTCGGACTGCAGAATTACCAAGGTCACCGAAAAAAGAGTTCGCGAAAAAAATGATGAAAGTAGTGAAGACGGGTTCACAGTAGTTACAAAAAAACGATCAAAACGTTTCCTAAGAAGTATCTCTACTGAGGGTATGGAATTAAATGAAAATAGAAATAGCTCAGAAGATAAATTTGAGGTGAGTATTGCCTCCTTAGAGATGCTACCAAAACAAATGGCACTCGCTAAGTTAATGAAAACCGAAAATATAGCTAATATCACAAAAATAAAATATAGGAATCCTTATAAAGTTATAATACAGTTAATTAATGAGGAAAGTGCAGAAATGTTAATAAACAGTGAAAAATTAAAAGATTTGGGCTATAGAATACAATTTACAGAAAAAATTAATATTTCTTATAGATTAATTAGAGGAATGGATTTGGGATTGGAAATTAAGGAAATACTGGACATTTTGGAATCTCCAACTGAGATAGTATCAGTCATAAGGTTAAAACGTAGAGACGCAGAGGGGAAATGGATAGAGAGTGAATCAATTCGTGTTGGATTTAAAAGTAATAAAATGCCATTGTATGTTTACGCATATGGCTGTAGATTTACTGTTGAATCTTTTTCATTTCCCGTAACCCAGTGTTCCAATTGTTGGAAATTTGGACATATTAAAAATTGTTGTTCTCGAAGACAACCATTATGTCCCAAATGTGGAGAAGAACACCCCAATTGTGAAAGTGAGGAATTTAAATGCCTAAATTGTAAAGGTCATCACTGGGCTTTAGATAAATCTTGTCGTTCTTATTTAAAAGAAAAAAGAATTCGCTTTATAATGTCCGAGGAAAATATGACCTATAAAAAAGCTTTGGAGGTCGTGTTAAAAGAAATCCATGAAAAAAAGAATACTATAGAGAACAATAGTCATACATATGAGAATAATCTTGCTGGACCCAGAAATCATATGTTGTATAGTCAAGTAGTAGCTCAAGGTAGTAACGTCATTAACAATTCTGATGAGTCTACAAGCTTCCAGACAGAAGGATCACCTGATAAAATTATAGAACAACCGGATTGTACAAAAATAAGTAAGAAAAAAAAAAACAACAAAAAATAATAAAGAGTGTAACAATACCTATCCTCCGGAGACTGATTGGATAAAACATTTTACACCAGTTTCAGAAGAAGTTATGCCAGAAAGATCAGAAAAAAAGAAGCGGGAAACTAAATTTGAATTTAAGAAAATATTTACGAAAATTGGACAAATCTTTGCTAATAAAGAAAATCCCGTGTTTTTTTAGCTTAAATCCACATTACTCTCTCTCTCTCTCTCTATCATAAAAGGCGTTTTACATATAAGCGAGAAAGGAATAAGTATATAAGTAGAAAAATGAGTTGCGTACTATGCGCTACTAGGGCGCGATATTTAGATTTACATAGATACGTAATGTACTACATTTAATTACTGACTTTATGGCTATGAGAAGAAAATACGAAACGTGCGTAGTGGAAGGAGAACCCTTTATTTTCAAAGTGGCTGACTAAAGCAACAAAAGATGACATTCCTTTTTTGTAAAGCCTGCAATTTGAGTGTCACTAAATTTGCAACTTTACAAATTACTTGTATTCTTTAGAGCTTCTCAGAAGTGATATAAAGTTACAAGTAGCGTTTACGTACGCGACTCTCACAGATGAGCTCACTACCGCTCTCTGAACTGTATTATTGTGGAATTTGTGGATAACAAAGCGGAGGGCGTTGTCAGCGCAACGCTACCCTCTTACATAGGTGATAGGAGGGCTCAATAACCTTTATACCTCTTAAAATTTAATACCCTATGATGACATATGTGCACAACTTTTTGGATATTTTTCAAATTGATTGTTCAATATATATTTCAAAGGACAAGAACAACAATTTTATAACTATCTAAAGTTTGATACCGTTTAATAAACGGAACAAACATATAATTTATAAATTACCTTCCCTTTAAGCAATTATACATAGGTAGGTAGGTGGTTGCGCCGCTTTTATATAGAAGTAAATTTTACCGCGATATTGTGATCGGTTCGCAACTTTTTCCATCTCTGCTTATCCCCTCTTCCTTGGCACATGCATGCAGGACGGTAAGTCGCTAGTTTCGTCGCCGCAACTCGTCGGATAAAGTTGATTTTCACTCGGTTGTTGATACATTGACTTTAGTGCTCGTCAGTTTATGACGGAGAAGAATTTGGGCAGTACGTCGAAGACGACCACCTAGCCGGCTAGCCAGGTGAAACAGCAACCCAGCACGAGGTATGTGCCAAATTTCTATCCTATATCCATATAGCTGATCACAATCCCCGCAAATACAGTCCACTCAGTTAGTATTAATTGCGCTGCGCTTCCAATGGCGCAAACAGTAGGTATAGCAAAATAGTTATTGGACTAGCCTTAGGCCGATTTCAGTACTGAGTAATTTAGATCCCGTTTTTTAACGTTACTCGTTTTTTCTTTTCTTATTATAGTTAATAATATTATAATATCATTAATATATTTGTTAAAAAACATTAAGAGTTGTGATAATAATACCGTTGAATAAGGATTTAAATTACAATGACGTTCTATAAATAGTCGAGTAATACTCTCACTAAAAGCAATTTGAACACGGTGCAAACTTTTTTATCAGCATGTTGAAACTAAAGATTTATGACATCACAGCGTAAGGCAGAAACTCGGTTGTCAAAAAAGGACAAAAGTTTCTTCTCGTTCACGCCGGTATGAAGTCGAAAGTGAACTAAAGGCAACCGTACACCACTTACGATTACATGTAAAGAGCGTCAATACCATATCTACTTATAAATTCAAATTGTTAAATTACGTAGTTGGTCAATTATTATATTAAAAGTTTAAATGGTAAGAAAGAATAGGTGTTTTGTTTATATAATTTGAGCATTTGTCACGAAAATCCAATCGCGGTATAGAAATCAATCAGTGGTTATCAACATTTTATAAAGAGTATAAACGAAATTTATCTCACTTTATTATAACCAAGCTAACAGAGAATTAGAGATATCTATGTAGAAAGCGATGGAAAAAACTAAACAAGAATATTTAATAAATGTCAAAAATAATGATAACGACGCTTAAACATATACTTAGATACTTGTTTTGGATTCTTATAGTATTTAAAGTTACATACATTTTATTTATGATACTTTTGATAATGAGCGTAGAAACATAGTAGATTTTCAATCCGTGAGTTGGCAGGAAGTTTAAAAATTAAAGTAAATTATTGAGTAATATTCGTATATAGATAAAAAGCCTAAAACAATAAAAATCTGGAAAAACGAATAGTTTTTTTTTTAATTTACCCTTGTATAGACAAGTGACTCATAGTAGTTACGTGATTTGAAACGCCGCCGGTTAGAAAATATGACGTCATCACTCAGGAATTATAAACGATAGACTCTTTCGTGAGTTGTTACACTTGTCACTTTTAGCATACAAACTGACATTAAAAATGAATGATGACGTCATGGTTACACAAAGCCACGTTTTTGTGTCGTGTTTTTATTTCAATAAAAAAATATTTTAAAATATCTTTTATGTTTTATTAATGAAATAAAATATTCATAGGTATTATTTTCAACATATAAAGTGTATAAAACAATTTTCAAAAAGTTGTCAAGTTCCCGGATTGGATGTTAGTAGATTTAGAATGTTAGAATACCGAAAAAAACTATGGTTACACCTTAACACTGTAATTTGAACTTTGTTTTATGGCGACATCGTTTGAATTTGTAGATTGCTGACAGTGTTGTCATATCAACCAACTTTTAAGTAGATCTACCAATTTGGTCATCAGTCTAGCAATCTACCACTATGACCTATGACCTACGACCCTTATGACCTAAATCTACCTACTTTCAGAATATTGAGAGTTGAGACAGAACACAGAAGGTTATTTTTTACTTACGTTTGAGCCCTACGTGTACGGTATAACAGAACGGGAGTTCTGCTTCTCTGTTAGTTTTGAACAATTACTTTTTTTTTTTAAGCCTCTTTAAAAAACGGCGGTTACTCAAATCGAATGTTGGTTTTGGATGATTCTTTTTTTTTGTTGGATAGAGGATACACCAAGGGTGGTCTCATTTTGGCATTGGACCTTGAACTTCAAAGATACACCAGGAAAATCATTGAAGTTGGTTTCCTTTTTTTTCTAAAATTGTCATATTACTTTTCATTATGATGTTATAAATACTTTGTTGGACTGTACTCAGAAAATACTACTATCAAATTTTACCAAAAGTGAAGAAATATGATATTACCCTTCATAGAAAGAAATGTGGATTCTACACATGAAGAGTTTTGAAACTGTGATTCATCTGATCAAATAAACAAAACATTTATACTTAAGACCAAAACAAGCTATTAAATAATGTTTATAAAAAGGAATAATATAAATGGTCCAGCTACGTGTCCTGCCATAAAGAACGGAATCACGGTGTGCCAACAATAATCAATCAAAATATAAAACACATCATAATAATAATTCACTACTGATGGCATAATGTTTAAAATAATAAACAAAGAAATAAAAAGAACATAAAATAAATAAATAAAAGAGGCACACATTAACAAACAGAAAATAATATTTAGTTGCATTATAATGCAATATATTTAAGATTACACTGGGTATAAAGCAGGATATCAAAATGTATTCAAATACAAATGAATCCTTAATACACGAATTATAATTTATATTTTATATATTTATAATTTAAAAACACTGCGCCATTAACAAAAATCTTTTCGTCAAATCGTCAAAATCCTTCATTGATTCCCTGTTTTGCAAATTTTTGAGAAAATGACTCACATTATATCATAGCATTGCTAACGGTGAACATTTAGAGACTGTTTTCTTTTGTCTATAATATAAGATCCTGTCAGAGGAATAGATTTTGTTCATTAATTATATAAGGCGGCAGTAGTAAAAAAATCGGATAAATTAATTATGATGGATTTCCGCAAAGCAACGCCTACATAATTCATTGATTATACGCAGAAGACACTATAAAGAGTTTTTTGCATAAAGTACTAAAAGATTAAAAAACTAGCTCAGAACATTTAAAATTTAATTAAATACTATCTGTACCCCACTGTTTCACCTGTGTTCATTTTATCCAAAAAAACACCGCGTTGCTCCTTGTAGCCTATCATAATTGTTCTGACTTCACGCAAGTACTAATTATTATAATTTTCCATTATCTTCTAAACTATCTCTCCAAATAACATCTTCTGTACGGCTAAGACTAACTTCTTAAAATTGTCGTTATGATGAAGTAACTTTTGTTCGTAAGGATTAATATGCTATGCCTGCCATGTCAAACATTTGACATTATTACATCAACATTTGATGAGTATAAATAATACTAAACTTATTTATCACTTTTTAACAATTTCTACCAACTATTGGCGCTTCATCTACCAATTTTCTTAAATTTAGATTGGCAGCACTTATTGTTGGCCTTCATTAGACAAATTATTTTATTCGTCCATTTTTGTTGCGGCTGTTGAAGAACATGGTAAGTTCAAGAATCGATTTTGAGAATATATCTACAATTATTAGTATAATCATCCAGTATTTTTTCATTTTAATATATTAAGTTACCGGTAGGGTTAGTATTTATTATGTTTTTATCAAAATTTTATGTAGGTATTTGAATCCTATTCCACGTTTTCCGACAAATGATGAGTAACTAGTATCAAATTTTATACGGTTAGAACCTGAATTCTATGTGAAGATTGTACTAGGGCGGACTGATGTATGTACGAACTAGATTGGTAATTTAAATATAAAAAACGATTTTTTAACGAGTCAATTTCAGTCGCACAGGAAGTTCTCGGCACCCCGACATGGGTCGATGGGATTTTACCCCAAGAAGAGGTCCCGTCGTCATCGTGGAAAGGTGAAGGCATTCCCTAAAGATGACCCCAGCAAACCTGTGCATCTTACCGCATTTATTGGGTATAAGGCTGGTATGACTCACGTTGTTCGTGAACCGGACCGTCCTGGATCAAGTAAGTTCACATTTATTTTTATACTAGTATCTTATAATAAATGTGAAAGTACGTTTTTTTTTTAATATTTGTCCCCATCAATTGGGATCAAACCATTGAATGGATTGTATTGAAATTTGGAATAAAATTACTACCGTTGTATTATTTGGATAAAGGGTTAAAATTTACAATCGCATGGCACGCGGAGGGGGCCGGATTAGGAGAAGGGAGCTGCCTCTGACACTATTCCAATTACAAGGTAATTCACGTGGCCCGAGTTATTAGTGGTTAAATTAGAAATTTCGACATTTAGTATTGTATATATATTGTTATGCTGTGCTATATTCTATTTTGTGATGCTCCAATGAGATGTATACAAAGGCAGTTCTGTCTATTTAAGTATTTGGTTTCAGGGATTTTTGTTATTAAAATATTAGTTAGATGACAGAATAAGAATACCAAATCGTAATTTTGCTTTTTATTTGCAACTAAAAATTTTTAGGTTTTGAGGTAAGGAATGTTTGTATTAATTTTCTCCAAAATAGTGAATTACCTTGTAATGTGAAAGTGGTACCATTAGCATTTATATTCAGGGATCTAATCTCAGTCAAATTCAAACCCCAATTTGTGCCATACCAATCTAAATTCAACCCAGATAAAGGACAAGTTTTATCTATCACTACATAATAAAATACAAGTGACAAGAAATTTTGGTTGGACTTTACAATCGCTACCGCTGAATTTGAAAATGTGATGTGAGCAGAGAACTGGGAGGGTGAATGGTCACTTCTCTGCAAAGGATATATAGGAGGTGGTTATGTCTATCAAAACTTTTGTGTGAATTTTCAACACATAATTATTTATTACATTATGATCACAGTTCAAACCTAACCAATTTTATTGCCAGAATGAAAAAATTATATTATCTCACTCAAAATGGCACAAATTGCTGAATTATAAGCCAAACAATAATCACAAAAAACTAATAAAAAATGTATAGAAAAAATTATGATCTTCCAAAATCTTTACTTATGCTAAGTGAACTTTATGACAACTACTTAGTAGAACTTACACTTGCTTTTCAAAATAGAAGAAAAATATATTTTAAAATTATTATTTCTACTTTAACTATTTATTTCTGCCCTGTGAAGTTTTATATTTAGGCTAATTATAAAATGATAACTGTAATAAAAATTTGGAGTCTGAACTTACAGTAGCGGATCTTAAAGTTTATCCAAAATTTTCTCATAGTAAATGGTACTAATTTAATAAAAACATCTGACAGAGATCAACAAGAAGGAGATTGTTGAGGCAGTAACAATCATTGAGACACCTCCAATGGTGTGTGTTGGTGCAGTTGGTTACATTGAAACCCCTCATGGTCTTCGTGCTCTGCTTACTGTTTGGGCTGAGCATATGTCCGAGGACTGTCGTAGGCGCTTCTACAAAAACTGGTATGCTTATGAATTATTTTAAGTAGTTTTATATGTTCTCTACTTAACCTCCTACAAAATTAATTATTATATTTATGATAAACAACAGTATTAATAAGTAAATACTTAGAAGTTTGTGTAAATTTTTTCTTTAAATGATGATTACACATTTGATTTATAAACCTTATTAATTTTTATATCTATAGCTCTCCAATCGCAGCATGAGAGCTTTTTATAATATGCCTAGAGCATATAGCTTGGTGCATATATACACTAAGTGGCCTCCTCTCAACGATGAGACCACTTGGTTTTTCTTTCAGCTTCCTGTTTTATATATGATCATAAAAAATTGAATAATTAGGTACAAATGCAAGAAGAAGGCTTTTACTAAAGCCAGCAAGAAATGGCAGGATGAACTTGGCCGCAAATCTATTGAAAAAGATTTCAAGAAAATGATCCGTTACTGTAGTGTTATTAGGATCATAGCTCATACTCAGATGAAATTACTAAAACAACGCCAGAAAAAAGCCCACATTATGGAGATCCAAGTAAATGGTGGTACCATTGAAGACAAGGTTAAATGGGCAAGAGAACATCTAGAAAAGCCTATCCCTATTGATTCTGTGTTTGCTCAGGATGAGATGATTGACTGCATTGGTGTCACAAAGGGTAAAGGATATAAAGGTATGTTATATGGTTATCTATATATTTTTAGTATGAGTGTTAATGTATAGTAATGTATAAGATTATATTCTTGATATGTAATTGTTATTTTAGAATACTTATGATTTTAATTTTCTGAGTGTTCAATTTAATTTAAACCAGCATCTTGGTTGGAGTCAACATTGATATTAAACCTTGGACATCATGCCGAACTTAAAAATCAAAAATGAAATAATTTACTATTCTTTTCATTTGATAATCTTCAAATGACATATTTCTTTGCTATTAATAATCCTTTTTGATATTGACTAATAAATTGAAACGTTAGTGTGAAATGGTTTTAATTGAAGTTGTTACCCATGGCTAGCTTATAGTCTAGTGACTATTGGAAGTATTGTCATACTAGCTGTGCCTGCGACTTCGCTCACATGAACTACAGAATTCCATCAATCGGGGACACAAGCGAATTTTGCTCTCTTGCTCCCAGTTATTTTAATGTCATAAATGCTTATTGTGTATGATCGTTAGAAGATAGACATATACTCTCGCTGACTTTTTTGTTGTTCTTTTTACTGTCCACAATTATGTAGTAAATTAATTTGATATATCTCTTATGGTTTATTCAGTGTAAACCATGCACCTAATTGACTTTATTTGCGCGGAACCCCAATTTTTTTTCTTAAATAAATGTAGCCTAAGTTACTCCTCGTAACATCAGCTACCTGCCAGAGAAACTCCGATAAAATAAAAAATAAAAGTTTTTTGTATACTCTCCCTGACTTTTTTGTTATTCTTTTTACTGTCCACAATTATGTAGTACATTAATTTGATATATCTCTTATGGTTTATTCAGCGTAAACCATGCGCCTAATTGACTTTATTTGCGCGGAACCCCAATTTTTTTTCTTAAATAAATGTAGCCTAAGTTACTCCTCGTAACATCAGCTACCTGCCAGAGAAACTCCGATAAAATAAAATAAAAAGTTTTTTTGTTATATGTGTCGTACATACTTTCATATGTATTTAGTAAAAAGCTGTTATTTAAACATAAACACATACTTCAATTTTATTAATTGTATATTTCATAGTCCTTCTAGATGTGGCTTATAACTTAAAACAACAAATATAATATAAGCAGAAACTGCAGTTTTATAAACCAATGTTATAAATTACTAGTTGTAATTTGTCTTTTTGTTTGCCTCTTTAAGCAAGAACAAATCATTTACTTTTCAGGTGTGACTTCTCGTTGGCACACAAAGAAATTACCACGTAAAACTCACAAGGGTCTGCGCAAGGTTGCTTGTATTGGAGCATGGCATCCTTCGAGGGTTTCCTTCACTGTGGCTCGTGCTGGTCAGAAAGGCTACCACCACCGTACAGAAATGAACAAAAAGATATATCGTATTGGACAAGGTAAATGTTCATACTTAACTTGAGAGAAATAAAAATGTTTTTCCAGATATAAAAATCAAGAATTTTTCATTAAATTTGTTTTTTGTAGGTATCCACACCAAGGATGGAAAAGTTATCAAGAACAATGCTTCCACTGAATATGATTTTTCTGAAAAGTCCATCACACCTATGGGTGGTTTCCCCCACTATGGTGAAGTAAACAATGACTTTGTAATGATTAAGGGTTGCTGCATGGGACCTAAGAAACGTGTTATCACTTTAAGAAAGGTAACTCGAAGTATATGTTAGATCTATTATTGCTATTTTGGTCATGTTTTAGTGAGATCTATACTTAATTTTTTTAATTTTTTTTAGTCACTTCGGGTGCATACTAAGAGAGCAGCTCTAGAAAAAATTAATCTGAAGTTCATTGATACGGCTTCCAAATTCGGTCATGGTCGCTTCCAGACGCCGGCTGATAAGGCTGCCTTTATGGGTACGCTCAAGAAGGATCGCATTCGTGAAGAAGCAGCAGCTACTACAACTCCAGCTGCACCTGCACAATCTTGATCTTTTTTGGGATTAAAAATAAATGAGTAAAAATAATTTTCTTTGTTTATTTATTAATAGTATACGCCTTTTTAAACATCTTTATATTTTTAGCCTCTTAAACACTCGTATTTTTATACGACTGCGCTCAAAAAATGAGTAGTTATCAAGGTTCATGTATGTGAGATTCTTAATTCCATGTAATTTTATAATTCCTGATCAGATTTATCCTATCCTTAAGGTGGCACTTAGTTTTTGTGTTTTCGTATTTGTAGTATTTGACAAATAAACCATGTTATTTAATAATAAATATTAAATAAAACGTTGGCTTTATTTGTCAAATAGAACCAAGAACGTAAAGTCACTTATTACCGTCAGTTTAAGCTAAGTTTAGATTGGTGTGCGAAAATGAAGTGGTACTAGGAGGAATTGAGCTATATTCCTTTCACTGACCCATCGCATAGGGCTTGTTCCTATTACCGTTTTTGCAGAACCAATTAGGTACCGACCGCTAAATTACCAAGATAAATAGAGATAAATAAAATTGACTCTTTGTGTTATTTACTCAATAAACCAAACAGTTTTTTTTACCATAAAAACCATTCACCATACTGAATGGATATTTGATAAACTGATGAATATTGTCTTTTTATGATATTGATCAATTTTATTTTATCTTTTAATTATTTTAACTGTGAATTTTATTTATTATGAAGTATTGCTAATAACTAACGTGTAACCATTAAATCCCAGTTTACGGTTAGATCAATATTTATATTATAGCTACACCTGTATGTAAAACGTCATTGTATTAGGACCTTACACATAAAATTGGCATTTTGTTGAACTGGCCACTTTGATCTCAAATATCTGTTTGGTTTGGTTGGACATCAACAATTGCAAACCATGATGGAAAAGCTAGCCTTTAAACAACCGAGACTGGTCAATCTATCTAGCCCATTGCTGCTTCAGAACAACGCTAGACCCCGTACTTCACGACAGACGGTCGCTAAATTAGATGAACTGCAGTTGGAATGTCTCGGACACCCACCATACTCTCCGGACCTTGCTCCAACAATTTCCATTTTTTCGGAATTTGGACAATTTCTTGCAAGGAAAAAATTCAATTCCGATGATGCTGTGTAAACAGCATTGAAAGATTTTATTGATTTTCACTCCCACAATATTTTCAGCAATAGAATCAATGAACTACCTATAAAATGAAGAAAGTATAACCATATACTTTGCTCTTTGTCAATCTTTGATTTTATACTGCATCACAAGTTGGGGCAGTGCTGCTAAAACTAATATGATAGTAGTCGAAAGAGCCCAACGCTCAGTAATCAAAGTCATGGTGCGGAAGCCTTATGGATACCCAACCACAGAGTTGTACAAAGAAAGCCGATTTCTTACTGTGAGACAACTGTTTATACTGCAAGTTGCTCTTAGAGAACATAGAAAGGTAGCCGTCTTACCGGAATACAGTGAAATGTCAGGACGTCGTGTATTCCGTGTGAGAGCTCCCTTGTGGGGCACGGCCTTTGCGCAAAGGTTTGGCCCGTTCATTGGCCCCTATATTTACAATAACGTACAGAAGCTGTGTTCAATTGGAGACTGTTTGCTTTACGAAGCAAGAAGGAAAATTATCGGCTGGCTAAGTACTCTGACATATAACACAACTGAGGATGTACTTACAATTCATAAATAATTTTACATTTTACTTCTCTGATTACTACTAAAACTATAAGTAATTTTCCATGATGGTTTTGGCTGTTGCATTTATATTGTGTGTTATTTTATTTATGATAATATGTATGTTGTATGTAATTATGTTTATGTAGTATAAAATATGTGTCTGTATTGCATACTATATAACGGTATGGTATGTAGTATAATGAATAAGTAATGTGTAATGTAATGATTTGAGATATTATTATGAGTAAGTATAATATGGTAACTCGTATGTAAGGTTCCCAAGACACAGGCATGCCTAGTTTGGGGCCATTGTTAAAATTTAAGTTGTAATAAAAAAATAATAATGGTACATACTTCGTTCGATTGATTAAATTCATATTTTTTCGTTTTATTTTTTCCTTAAAAAACGATAATTTCGTATATTAAGGACCTATTAAAACTGATAATACAGAACAAAACAGTCTATAGATCGGTAAAAGGTTCTAGTAAAGAAAATCGTGTTACCAATTAACGACCTACATTAAAGTGTACCTATTGAGATCTTTTTATGGAGAATTTGAATCAATTTGTAGTATAAAAGCTATAATGTTTAAATATTGAAGATATTTCAACTACAAAAACATAACATTTGAGATTTGTCTCCTACACTACATAAAGTGAAGCTTAAAAACTAATTTGATGTGCACCATGATAGACACTCCTAAGTATATGGCGTTAATGGCTTAAATTAAAGTTATTATACTAATCAATGAAATTAGTTTAGTAAGACCGATACATCAGAATATTAGTGTAAAATAAATGCAATTAAAAATTTATTTATTATTTAGTCTAATTTTGTAACATATGATAGCTAATGCTATCCTGGTGAATTCACTCAGAGCACAGCAGAATAGGTCTGTTTCCATAGATACGAGGTTGAGAATGCGAAGCGTGCGCGTCAACGGTGCCTCCATCAGTAAATTGGTGCGCGCACACGGTATCGACGGCAGTTGCGGCCGGCGACGCCTCCATACGTATCTGTCCGGAACACATACCCAACTTCTCCAATATATCCGCATTTTCTATCTTTCCTCTGATACTTCAACGGATAGAATGGATATACACCATACTGTCTCTTAGATAAATACTTAATAAATTTGTTTTGCACCCGTTCCAACATGAGACTATTTAGTTTCATATGGGGCCCAAATGACTGCGTTACATTCTAACTGATTCCTAACTAAAGCATTATATAAGGGGATAATCGCTTTTATATTTGTGAAGCCACGAACCATGTGAAGTATGAAACCTAAATTTCTATATGCTTTTTTACACCTATTAATGATGTGATCACGAAACGTTAGCTCTGTGATCAGTTTAACTCCTAAATCCCTGACTTCTGTAATCCTAACCATCGGCATCCCTTCAATCCTATAGTTATAAAGAATTGGAGAAAGTGCGCGAGAGAAAGTGATTGTCACACATTTTGATATGTTGAACTGTAAAAGTTCTTACTCCAAGACACAACTCTGTCTATGTCCATCTTCAATCTCTCACAGTCACCCATATTATTTACAGTGAGAGACAGCTTAAGATCTGATGATCTTGCTGATGCAAACAATAGACATTTTAATCTCTTGACATTCGTCGGTAGATCATTTAAGATATTTATGAATTCCAGAGGTCCCAGATTACTGCCCTGACTTACACTAGACCAAGTAAAATATGGTTCCGATCGGTGTCCCGCGTATTCTACATATTGTTGCCTATCTCTCATGTAGCTTATAAAAAAATTAAGTAAATGTGGGGTAAACCCAAATCCCGCAAATTTTTTAAGCAACACACCGTTATCGACTAAGTCGAATGTTTTTTTAAAGTCGAAGTAAGCTACATCAGCTTGCCCACCACTGTCAACTATCGGCACTAAATTTGTCATGTGACTAAGGAGATTACTGGTGGTACTTCTTGCTGGTCTAAACCCGTGCTGAGCATCTGAGAGTTGCGCGCTCACCTGAGAAAATATGCTCCTGTGTATAGCTGACTCTAATACTTTAGCAGCAGTTGACAATACTGCAATCGGTCTATAGCCATCCACTTTCGCTGCATCACTTCCTTTCGGCACTGGAACGACTCGCGTTATTTTCCACCTTTCAGGAAATACCGCTGCCTTTAAACATTGATTATAAATATAAAGAAGCGGTACAGCCAGCACTGTTCGACAATCCCTAAATATGTACGGTGGAATGCCGTCCGGTCCCGTGGACCTCTTCGGTTGGAGTTTTTGGAGTGCGCGCCGCACGTCGGCTAGCTGCAATTCATCCAGGTAAACCCTTGCCGCTCCGTTCCCACCGCCCGCTGCCGCTATTGCAACGTTCACACTCAACTTAGATCTCTCAGTACTATAGACCGAATGGAAATATTCGACAAACTCCTTAACACGCTCCTCACCAGTCAGTAACTCCCCATTCTTTAAAACCCTTTGTGGACTTCTGCTGCCTCTTTTAGAGTTAGCATAATTCCAAAAGGATTTTAAATCTTTAATTAAATCACATTGAACCCGGTGTTGATGTTGTTTGTTCCTCCGCTAATACTATCATATTTTTTAGTTTTGTTCTACATTGAGCGAACACTTCATAATCAATCCATGAGCCACTCATATTGTACTTCTTATGAAGTACTGCTTTAAGCTTTATGTCGCGAATTATTTCAACAGTGTACCACTCGGGGTAAATGTACTTCGAGTTTACATGACTTCGCTTCTTTTATGGAACGCTGTCATCTATTATTGCATTTATAATTCCATAGAAATAATTTAAACTGCTTTCTAAATCTAAACTATACATCGGAGTCCAGTCTATGGTCGCCAATGAGGAGTATAATAATGAAAAATCGGCTTTATAAAAATTCCAACCTGATGGCGCATGTGTGTTCTCGACCGATGCAAATGTGAATGAGCCCGTATGCGGACGCTGGGTAATATGAACTTCGAGCGGCGGATGGTATACGTCCACTGGTAGGAGTGGAGCCCCCATTGCGCGCACGCTCACACCCCCACCCTCCGCCAACGTGCTCAAGACGAGGTCCAGTTGTTGATCATAACAATTACCTATTCTGTTACTCTGAGTAAATCCACAATACGTCTGAAAATATTCGTAATAATTACTAATGTATAAAGAGCAAGAATGCAAATTGAAATCTCCTATTACTATTATTTCGCTATAATTATTACAATATTGTTCAATAATCCTTAGGGTGAGCCAAAAAAACTAACCTATCGAAGTTATAGGTGAAAATGAACCTATTTACCGAAAGAAAAATTTCTGCGGAAGGCTGAACTTTTAGCTCAATTTTAAAAATTGTCGGTGAGCAATCAAAGTTTCTTATTTAAATAACACGTAAAAAAACCTTTTTTAATTAAAAGTATCATAACTTTTAATCCGAATGAACTAAAAACTTTTACATCGCAGATTCTTGTAGAGCATAAAATTTCCTAAAAAACTGTGTCAATTACGATTTTTTTGAAGCCAAAAATTCGTGTATGGGTATGTATGTAGAGGGTCTTGAAAAAATGAAAAAATCAAAATATGCAGTTTTTGTGTTTTTTTATTAAAAATATTCAAATTAAACAAAAAATAGATAATACTATACTAGTCCAGAGTGCTATGCGTTTAAAAAACCGATCTTTAAGTGTTTCGAGGCGCAATATTCAAGTACTACACAATAAATTTATCAATTATGACTTGAATGAATGAATTAGTTAACTAACTTTATTTTAATTTACCGTTATGTTATATTATTAAATAATTAAGAATCAAAATCAAAAGTTTTAAATATAAAAAAAATTGTATTTTTTGACGCGAGTCCCCGAGCGATTGCCCTGTTCGCCACCCCCTAAAGCCGCCACTGCCCCCAACATTACAGTCTATAAGATAAAAAAGTTTGGGAATTGTGCTTAAAACCATAAAATTAAACCTTATTTTGGATTCAGTATGAACTGAACATTTTTTTTAATAATGTCCAACAAGGCTTATCCTTAATTAATCATACAATTTTTTACACCAGCTTCATTATAACATCACATTACACACTTTGTAAAAATAAACTTTTTAATTAGGGTCGATTTTTTCATTGCATCTACTTATAACATCAAAATTAATTAAAATTGTCTGACTATTGAAAAATCAGTCCTTAGGAAAACAACAGTGATCCCAGAGAGTTTGGCAATTTACTGCCTGTTGTCACTGTCATACTGGCCTGCATCTCTGTGGCTTGAAGTACACTAGTTGATTCTCTAAAAGTTTATCCAGTTGAAGCTTCTCTAATAATCTGGGATTTAATTATATATTTATTTAGTCTTTATCAAAATAGTTGTTTTTTGTAACATATCTAATACACTGAAGAATAACATTACGTTCATGTCTTATTTCTTTATACAGTAATCTTTGCAGAAGAGTAGATGGTGGTTTTGGCTTAGGCCTTCCACAAGTGTTGTTATTTTTGTGCCTAAGTTTATTTTCATCTTTGCTTTTACTGTGTGCATATTTAACATTTGCTTTATTCTGATTATCATTAATTTCATCTAGGTTTTCTTTATTGATTTTGATTTCCTCAGGTCCACTGTCATCATCATCATTAGTATCTTTTGGTTTAATCATAGTACTATTACCAGGTAAAGTTTTTACTTGTGATACCCCATCTTCCTTGACTTTACTATTTTCTTCATTTCCTATTTCCTCATGACTTTTAAATTGTTGTTTAATACTGTTGACAGTTTCTTTGCTAATAACTAATGAATCTATTTCTTCCTCATCTG
Organism: Saturnia japonica; assembly: GCA_033032175.1. Lineage (NCBI taxonomy): Eukaryota > Metazoa > Arthropoda > Insecta > Lepidoptera > Saturniidae > Saturnia > Saturnia japonica. The sequence goes on from CM065305.1 coordinate 13,288,024, forward strand.
AAGAGCCATAGTTACACATAAGAGAAGTTAAAGCAGTACACACTGAGGGTTCTTTAACATTTAAAAGTTTTTGTATCTTGCAATTGCTACCATTATCATCACTATCATCATCCTCTATCAATATATTGTCATTGGATAACTGAATCTCATCCTCATCCTTGTCATTTATTACAATATTTTGAATACCAGAAAATGGTTTTAGTTTTCTTGTTTCTTCTAAAGGACCTATTGTTTTAAGTATCTTTTTTGGTGGTGGGTGGTTATTGTTCTGACCCTTTCTTATTTGTGAAAAAATTGGTGTTGTTTTATTTCTAAAATTTTGCTTTTGCTTATGTTCATGTTTTCTTTTTGTGCCTGCAATTATAGAAATGAAATTAATAAGTATAGTTATAAATAATTGTGGACTTATATTACATGTCATATACCAATAGCTGTACTCGTTGTTCTGCACTTGTTGACTGCATGCTAATGCATCATAAAATGGAATCTGACAAAAAAAAACCCAGAGTATGGGATGCCCAAACAAAAACATGGAAAGATTATCGAAATAAATAATTTCATGATATACACACTTAATGTAAATAAGGTTTGCCATTGTGCACATATCACGCAAAAACTACTGGATATATTTTGACTGTTTTTTGTTTCACTTCTTAGATACTTGATCCTTATCAAAAAGTAAAAAATATCACAATCTTTATTCAAAAAAAGTTATTAGTTTTAAAAAACTAAGATTTTTATAAGCACTATATATGTGTTCTGTCATCCACAGGGGCACTGCTAGTTAATAAATGTAATTTCCTATCAGGCCTTTAATGTGTTGAACTATAATTATGTATTAAATTTGTATGATTTTTCTAATATTTAAAATTCTAAAACAATGATACCAATATGTTTTATATTTTCCATGGGTCATAATAATATGAAAGTTACTTAAGCATAGGATTGAGAAAAAGACACTAAATCATAAAACAAAAAATTACCATACATTTACCTGACTTAAAATTTCTTTCATTTTTATCTTGTCTTCTGCCCATGTTGTACTTTAAACCCATTTTTTCACCCCGTTTATATTTTTCATTTAATTCTGCTGCTTTCTTTTCAATATTTGACCTTGTTGGAAAATTCTTTTTTCTTTCTTCCCACCATTTCTTAATTTCTTCTGGATTATCTAGTTTTGCTATTCTTTTATACAAACCTGACGAATGTTGCATCTGAATATGTTTTGTGATCATTTTTGGATGTGCAATAAACTGGCAACCATCTATGTTACATTTCTGAAATTTAAAAAAAATAGACAAACAAATTGTAAATAATAAAGGGTTGGATTTAGAATTGTTTGGCACAAATTGGGGTTAGAACCCTGATAATAATGATACAACTCTTAATACAATGTAATTTTGCTTTTGAGAAAAAAAAAACTATCCTAATCTCAAAACCTACAAAATTATAGTTGCACATACAAAACCTGTGGAATAAAAAGCAAAATTACAATTTGATATTCTTATTCTGCCATCCAACTAACATTTTACAAGACAAAAATCCCTGAAATAAAACATAAACATCTACATAGACTGAACTGCTTTTGTAAACTATTTCAGTAGAACTTAACAAAATAGTAAAAAGTTATGTTTCAAAATTTATTTTGTTCTATTAATATGTTCTTCTACTAATGTAGTTAATTCCATTAATTTTTTTATAAATATTTTGATAGTTCTAATATATATCAAATACCTAGTGAAAAATGAATTTTACACTAAATTTCTCTATAAATAAAAATACCATAAATTATATCTTTAATTTACAGGTACTATAGTTTTACCTAAGGTTTAGCCACTGGAAAGTAAATAGGTAGAGAGGAGCGACCAAACGATGATGAAAAGCACAAGCCGAGCGAGCATGTTGTGACAGCAGTCATCAAGTGCTAACTCCAAATATTATCCTTTATTATTGATATTCTAAGTTTAACTACCAAAATTTAAATTTCACTTTGAAACATTGAACCCCTTATAATTCTAGTCAGGGTGATTACTTTTCCATGGGAATGGTATCATAAGTTAGGGAAATGCTTCCTCCCCCCTCCCTGTCCTTCTCTTGACGCTCAGTATTTAAAATCAATACAAAATGTCGAAATTTCGAATTTGATCTTGAAACTTAAACTACCAATATCTTGGGAAAGGTGAATTACATTGTTATTAACGGGAGTAGTATCAGAGGGTAACGATTCTATTTTTTAACCTTAATCATTATTATCCTGAACTAATTTTTATAAAAGTGTAAAAGTTGTTAAAAAGAAGCTTATGATCAAACAGTTATACCTGATGTTGTTGTTTATGACGCTCAAGTAGATTTACTGTTGCAAAACCTCGGTCACAAGTTTCACACCAGTAGTCCACGTTATCATTATAAGAGGTTGGTGGTCTAGAATTAAAGGAATTGCATCTTCTGTTTAATGCACGTGGATCTGGCCAATGAAAGTTAGGTTGCAAATAATGTCTTGGTATATTGTTTAACATACTTGGTGGCGGTGGCCTGATCATATTTATGTCGGGTGTATCTGTAAAGTCGTCATAAGATAAGTCAAAAATCCTGCTCTATCAATATTTATATTTTAAATTAATTAATCCGTTTATTTTGTACGAAAATGTCAAAGTCTAACTCACATAGAGACATAGACTAACTCACGTCTCAAGTCTAACTTGAAAATAATGTTACCACATTAATAAATAGTTATTGAAGTGTTGTGTTTTATGCAATGTGTGTTACAATACCATACCTACAGTTTATTTTACGTATTTTTATTGTCAAACTGACTACACTGTTAGCTGTAAGCCTTAGAAGTCAGAAGGCTTTTACAGATTCACCGGGCATAAGAGCGAGCGGATAAGGCATTCGGTCGCGACTGCAAGGCAACAAGCTTAAGGGTGCTAACCGGCCGAACCTCGGCTTAGGTTGTTGCCGTTCATGGAAAAAAGTCGCGATCTAACTAATTCCCTATACGCAGAAAATGAGATCTAACTATAGATATACAGTGTTATTGGTAATTCGACAACTTCCCTTTAGGAGGTGATAGGGATGACTATTTTCGTTAAGTATCCCCCCATAAGGGTTATGCAAAAGTGAACCATTTTTGTGTTAGAGGCTTTTCGAAAAGAGAACTGTCGTAGAATTAGGGAGCGCATTTATTAATTACCTTTTTTGTTTAGCGGACAACACAATAGCGCGTCTGTTTAATTTTGATATTTTAAACCATTTAATTTATTAAAGATGTCAATAGAATAAAAATAAAACATGTTTGCGGTTTTAGTAACAATAGTACCTTTGTTGTGTTTTGGTGGATTTGAATTTGAGAAATAATGTTTAATTAAAATACAATTATATGGTGTTCAAAATATAATAGAATATTTATTTCACAGCTTGTTATAATATATTAGTTGTTAATTATGACGTTAACGACAGTAATAGTATTAACTGTAGTATATTTGTCAACTGTTTCTATAAAAAATGGTAATACTTGGGTGTCTATACGTATTTTAGGTTTAAGAAAAAGAAATCAAATTAAAAATATGGAATAGAGAAAAGGAAGAAAAATATAATTACATAAGTAATTTAGATTTTGTGAATGTGTTTATGTTTGTGTGATAATATACAAGACATGACATTTCAACGTTTAAATTAAACTATTTAAAAAATAATCGTCACTAGTTAATCATAACCAAAGTTTGATTCTAAATACAGTAATACCCCGCTTTACACGAGGGATTCGTTCCGAAAAAAATCGCGTTAACTGAAATTCGCGTATATCGAGGTTTATGATTAAACATACTCAAAATTTAATACAAAAAAATACAAATCATTTTAATCAATCATTTTAATCAATCACTTTAATTATAAGAACACTTTATGCAATACATACTCTTATTTTTTTAAGGAAAAATACATCTATTGTCTTTTGTGTAGCGTTTTGTTTACATTCTTGTAAAATACGTAGTTAAATTTCGGGAGCACTGCCGAGGGTTTTTAAAAAGTCTAAGACAAGACTGATTCTCAAGAAGCTTTATTAAGAATGCTTTTATTTGTTACAAATGTCTCTTTTATAAACTCTTATTCTATAAACACAAAGTGGGGCTGTTTACTATGAAATAATGAGAAATATGTCGCAATACATTCAGTCAAAACACCAGGTGTCTATCAGTAGTTTGCAGACATAATATGGGTTAAAAACGTAACATCAGCATTTCTAACGTATGTACCAATTAACAAGACGTAATAAGAGAGGGTACAGACTGCATAACTCCTCCCCCCTCAAGTTCGAAATTATCAGAGGGATGATTATCACTATGATTATTTCGATAGCAATAATTTTTACAAAAACTGAGCTTATATACTAAGAATACAAGAATTAATAGAAATATAATCACATATAACAATAAAGTTCCGGCACTAACACTTTTTACATTAATAATTCTTTCACTTGATGTTTTTAGTTCACTTTCACTGATTTTTAAAAGATTATTTAAATGTTGAAGATTTATTAATTCACTGTTATCCAAATTGATGGGTTCACGTTGCAATTGTTGCTCAGTAATTGTTATTTCGGGAAGATTAATAATCGGTAATTTTGACATCTTCAAATTACTCGTAGTAATATGGTGAGCTTTTAGCGTAATTTCACCAATTTTAACATCGCAATGGTCATCTAGGACGAGGAAGTATGTCCCTTCTATATTTTCTTTCGTTATTTCGTCGTTACAAATTTTTGATAATATATTCTCAGCGTTACTATGAAGAATCCATCTCTCTTTTCCAATTGGTTGTATCTTAATGGTCTTGATTTCAACTGGTACTGGATGACAAGAACTCGTATTCGAAGAAAATTGAATTAATGCTGTTATGCAAGTGTCTTCTGAAGTTGTTCGAGAATCATCCTCGTGACACAGGAACATTTCGTCGTGAAGTTCATTACAAGGTAAAGTGAGCGAGACAAATTTAGACCCTTTTACTAATAGGTAAGGAAATTTAGGAATAATGATGGTGGTATGATTAGAAGGATTGGTCATAGGTATTGGAATTGCTCTGTAGTATGTATAAATTTCATCTCTAATTATTGGTATATCTAAAATGAATGTTATTTGACTTCCTTTTGTATAAGCTTTAAGCTCTATACATTGCTCTATTTTAACTAAATTGTCATAACTTACTGGATACACAAGTTTGTAGAATTTCTCTATCTTTTTTAACAATTCTAATAATTCATTTGAGTTTATAAGAGATTGGTGTAATATTTTTAATTTACTGAATGCCAGAGAAGTTTCAATTTCATTCAACCGAATGTAGAGTAGTTGAAAATTATGGAAAAATAAAGTATAAACATTAATAAAATTATGGGTAGTTATATCAATATTAGTTTGATTTATTAATTTTTTTATTTCTCGTAACTCTTTATCTATTCGAATGAAATTGTCCTTCGTGAAATTTGTTATCTTTATCATTGATTCAGAAATATCTGATATTAAGGTTACCTTTTTAATGAGTGTATTTTGGCGTGTCGTTAGAGAATCAATCATATTTTCATATCTTAAAGCATCATTATGATCTAAGTTACCAGTTATAAGCTTAATAATAGATCCAAGAGGATTGAGAAGTCCACGTTTAATTCTAGTTGATGGAGATAACTGTTCTAATTTTTGAATACTAATATTCATTACATAATTCGTTTGAAGCTTTACATTAAAAAGTTGAACATTAGATGTTTCATTATCAAAATGTGTTTTTAAATATTGATTAAATTTAGTATATCTTTTTATATTGAATTCTAAATCCTCACGTATCAGACTTAAATCTAAAATCTTAATTATTGTCCACTTATCATAACTTACACTAGCTTGACCTTGTTTCACAAGGACTATACCGGGATTTTTATCGATTCTGTGAAGTTGAAGGGCGTGAATCCTGATGATCAGAGCCAGGAGCCCGAGGAGGTACCTGCGAAGGTCGTTTTATATCCTTAATAGGCACGTTTGTTTTTCGAGTTTTCATTTTTACAGGACAGATATTTCTGTCAATTTTACCATATACTTGTGCTTTTTGATAACGCGGTTTATCTTTACTTCGCCTTGTATTAACACCTTTTACAAATATAGTGTCCTCTTCTTGAATATCAAATGATGTTTCACCACCACGTTTTGTTTTAATCTTTTCTTTATTTTCAATTACTTTGTCTGTTAAATATTTATAAAGATATTTCGTTCGTTTCATATGATCGTTTACTAATTGTTGCGTATATTGTTTGTTAAAGTTTACTTCAAAAGTACTATTAGAATCAGTGTGTCCAAAAACTACTTCAAATGGTGTAAGACCAGTCGTTGAGTGAATGGTTTGATTGTATGACATAATTGCATAAGTCATAACGTTAGCCGCGTCAGTTATTTTATGTTCATATTTAGCGATACGATATATTTCTAAAATAGTTGAATGGAATCTTTCAATTAAACCCATAGAATTAGGATTATGTGGAGTGCTTATGTGTAATTCTATTTTATAAAATTGTAATGTTTCTTTTAAAAGTGTATTGTTGAATTCAGTACCAGAATCAGCACTGATCTTATTTGGTACGCCATAAAATGAGAAAAATTTAATTAAGGCACGAACTACTTCAGGTGTAGAGCGATTGGATATTTCAAAAGCCTGACCTAGTTTACTGAAAGCATCTATTATGGTAAGGAAGTAGCTTCCTTCTATAGAGAATATATCTATAAATATTTCAGCAAAAGGTTTTGTTTGAGTTTGCGTTAACATTAATTCTGGTTTTAAAGGTTTGCGATCATATTTTAGAGTTTTACAAGTTTCACAAGAATTGATTACAGAAGCGACTGTTATATCCATATTTGTCCAAAAATAATTACGCTTTAATTTCATAAGAGTTTCTTTGATTCCACGGTGACTTGTTTTACCTTGATGATAAGCAAGTATAGTGGCACGTTGCTCTTTTTCATCACCTAAGTATATAACTCTTTTAGTACATTCATATATTTTGACGGTATCTTTTTTAAATAGTTTTATCACGGCATTTGTAAATTGTTTACGGTGAATTTCGCTCTCAAAGTAAAAGAAATATTTAATTTTAGGTTTTATATATTCTAAAAGAAATTTCTTAACAAGGTTAGTGTTGTTTACAGGTAAATGTACTTCCAAAATTTTTTGTTTTTCATGTGATAAGTCTTTTATTGATAATTGGTTTCTGTTCCAAGTAAAAATAAGGATTTGATTAGGTTTTGTATCGATGGCTTCTTCAATAATGGGAATACCATTCGTATCAATATCTTCAGCAGAATGTATGGTTTCCGGTAATGAACAGGCAGTAATAGTACTGGATGAAGGAGAACGAATTGGGTGAGTTAAAGTCTTATCGGAATCTGAAGGAATAGTTAACGTTTCTGATGAGTCTGAAATTAGTATTGGACTCTCAGATCGTTCAGTGTCACTCACGTTTACTCGTAAGGACATATCGTCCTTTAATATATTTAATTTAATTCGTGATAGAGCATCAGCATTACTATTTTGTTTACCGTTCTTGTATATTATGTCAAAATCGAACTCAGCTAGTCTCAATTTCCATCTAGTAAGTTTACTATTAGGTTCTTTCAGTGAATTTAACCATGCTAAAGGTCTGTGGTCAGTAAATATTGTGAATTTGCGTCCATACAGGTAAGGACGGAAGTGTTTTACTGCCCAAACGATGGCTAACAGTTCCTTTTCTATTGTACTGTAACGTGTTTCTGCATCATTAAGAGTACGACTTGCATATGCGATAGGTTTTTCATTTCCAACTGATCCTTGTGAAAGGACAGCGCCTAAAGCGTAGTTTGACGCGTCTGTTGTTAAAATGAAGGGTTTAGAAAAATCAGGAAACTGTAATATAGGAGCATTCACAAGTAGCTCTTTACATTTTTGAAAAGCTTGAACATATGATTCATTAATTTCAATTTTATTTTTCTTTTTCAAACACGATGTAAGGGGTTGTGTAATTTTTGAAAAATCCTTTATGAATTTTCGGTAGTAGCCTATCAGGCCAAGAAAACTTTTAATTTCAGTGGATGTTCTGGGGAGTGGGAAGGCAAGTACTGCCCTGATTTTATCATCATTTGGTTGTAAACCATGCTTCGTAATTTTGTGTCCTAAGTAGAGTACATCTTTTTTAAAAAACTCACATTTATCGAGAGTTACTTTAAGATTGGTTTGTTTGAGACGATCGAACACCTTTCTTAGCTTCTCTACATGTTCTTGTATACTACTAGAATAAATGATGATGTCATCTAAATATACTAAGCAATGTATACCTTGCAACCCACGTAACACGTTATCCATTGCGCGTTGAAATGTTGCAGGTGCTGTTTTAAGTCCAAATGGCATCCGTGTAAATTCAAAATGTCCCATTGGTGTAGTGAATGCAGTTTTGGGTCTATCTTGTTCATCAACTTCAATTTGGTGGTACCCACTTGCTAAATCCAATGTACTGAAGTAAGTAGATTTCCCTAACTTGTCGAATAAATCATTAATATTTGGTAAAGGATACTTATCATCAGTAGTAATATCATTTATACGTCGATAGTCTACAACCATTCTAAATTTCTGTTCACCGGAGGCGTCCATCTTTTTTGGAACTAGGTGTACGGGTGCACTCCATGGTGAAAACGATTCTTGTATAACATTATCTTTTAGTAATTTTTCAACTTGTTTCTGTATTTCATCGTTTTGCGATGGTGGAAGTCGGTATTGCCGTATGAAAATTGGATCTTCATTTTTAGTCCGGATTCGATGTTTTACTTGATTAGAAAATGTAAGAGGCAGTTTATCACAATAGAATATATCCCTGTATTCAAAACAAAGTTTTTCTATTGCTTCTCGTTCTTCTTGATTAGCATGATCTAATCGGAGTTTCGATAAATTTTGTGTAAGTAATTCATCAATCTCAAAATCATTTAATTGTTGCCCGGTTGATAAATTTATTTTGCAAGTATTATTATTAAGGCTGGTTATATTCAATGGTTCGTTAAAAGTTAAAGTCACACTATCTTGCGAAGCATTCTGCATGACTGTTGTTGCAAATGAATCTTTGCAAGTAACTATAGCGCTAGGCATACGTACTTCATTTCCAAAATTTTTAAAATTAATTATTGCTTCACCATTAATTAAATTTGTAGGCACCTTAACACGGGTTTCAGTGCGTGGTTCTAGCGTTATTTCCCACGGGGGACTATAAATTATTGGAATTTCTGTATTTTGTGTCCGTAAAATTAAATTTTTCATGTCTATAGTCGCGTTCAATATTTTTAATAAGTTAGAACCTATTAATCCGTCATATCTTCCATCTACATTATATATATAAAATTTATGATTCATCGGACTTTTAAAACTTTCCAATAAAGGTATATCTATAACTTCGTCATGTAGGCTACGTCCATGTGTACTAATAACTTCAAAAGGATCAATATATTTATAATCTGAAAAATATTCATCAGCTTTAGCGGGACTAATAAAACTTCTGGTACTTCCGGTATCAATCATTAAACGAGCATCAATTTCAGGAATATAAATATGCGGTAGTTTATTTATGCCGTCATAATTTAAGTGTACTATTTCTGGGGGTCGCTCTTGGAGGCTTTTATAGGAAAATTTACGCATTCATTTTCAGCTTCTTCAGTTTCAACAGGTTCTATGTTTTCATGATAATCGTCATAAGCAGTTTGTTGATTATCGTCAATGAAATAATGATTTTCATATTCTGTATAATCAGGTTGATAGTCTTGGTATTCAATTTCAGGGTCGTTCATTTCTAAAGACTCTATCATATTTTGTCTAATAGGACGAGCTGTGCGCATTGACACATCGCTTGCCTGAAATTGAGGTGGATTACGTTGAGGTTGATTTTGTGGTGGTATACCAAATTTAAATTGTTGATTTGGCATGTTGAAATTAGGTCGGTTTTGTGTATTGTTAAATTGTGGTTTGAACCCTTGTTGATTAGGAATACCGAATTTAAAATTATTATTTCCAAAATTTGGTTTATATCCTTGTTGGTTTAGGTTAGGTCTGAATTGTACATTTTGATTTGGAATACCGAATTTAAAATTATTATTATACGGTTTAAAATTATTTTGTGTTTGGTATGGAATTCCGAATTTAAAATTTTGTTGTCCGGAATTAAATGTATTTGGCACAAATGCAGGTTGAGGTTTGAAATTATTATTAAAATTATTTGTTAAAGTAGGCGTGAAAAATTGTTGAACTGGTTTAATATTAGATTTATTTTTATTTTTAGAATTGTACTGATATTGAAAATTGACCTCCTCCATGACAACACTTAGTGCGTTTTCTAAAACGGTACAACCTTTAAGTCGCACAATTCGAATTAAATCCTCTGGTAAATTATATAAAAATACATTCAAGCACATATTATTATAGATAATCATTTTAGCGGCTTTGAGGCCTTCATCAGTTAATAAATTGACCTTGGAGAAAAGGGTGCAGCGTGTTTGTTGTATCCTGTTACAAAATTGCGTATATGTTTCACCAACTTTAATTTTTAAATTTTCCAACTCAATTGCCACACACTCTTCCGATCTAGGATCACCAAAATGTTGAATCAAAACAGCTCTTAATTGTTCCCAAGTTGTTATGTCTTCTCTTTCACTTAGTAGAGCAGCGGCTTTACCACATAATCTACTAGTTATAGCATGAAACACATATGTAGTTTGAACAACATTGTTTGATCCGCTAAAATTTCTGATTATATATTCACTTTTTTTAATAAATAAATTTAAAGTATTTTGATCACCATCGTACTTGGGAATTAAACTTAAAAGTTCTTTTGATACTAATTGAATTGTTGATTCATTGTTGCGTTGCATTTTGAGTTGTATTTATTTAATTAAACACACACAAAGTAAAATTCACAAAATTAAAATTCACAAAATAATATTTTCAAAATAAAATTCACAAAATAAATCTTATAACAAAATTATCAAAATCAAAATTCTCAAAATTAAAATTATCGAAATTAAAATTATCAAATTAAAATTCTCAAAATTAATATTTATTATTAATATTTCTCAATATCTTATAATCTATGAAGTCAAATAACTTTCGACGATTTTTATTCGAAAATTATGAAAAATAATTTTCAACGATGTTTGTTTGAAAATTATAAAAATTTGTTAAATAATTTTCAACGATTTTTGTTTGAAAATTATAACAATGTCCAACGAAAAATACAACCACAGAAAATAACAAGGACGAGACAAGGATTGTAAAAATGGTCACTTACAGTCTGCTCGTTCCCATGTCTTGCCGTATAGCTGCTTTCGCTTTTAGGACAGGATCTCTCGGAAATAGATGTGGAACCCGACGTTAACTTATTTATTGGTTCGTAGATACTCAAAATCTGCACATGAGACCGATTTGTAAGACTCGAACACAGACTTTTATTGTTGATTGAGTATCCTACCGGCTGCGCCAGTTAAATTTCGGGAGCACTGCCGAGGGTTTTTAAAAAGTCTAAGACAAGACTGATTCTCAAGAAGCTTTATTAAGAATGCTTTTATTTGTTACAAATGTCTCTTTTATAAACTCTTATTCTATAAACACAAAGTGGGGCTGTTTACTATGAAATAATGAGAAATATGTCGCAATACATTCAGTCAAAACACCAGGTGTCTATCAGTAGTTTGCAGACATAATATGGGTTAAAAACGTAACATCAGCATTTCTAACGTATGTACCAATTAACAAGACGTAATAAGAGAGGGTACAGACTGCATAACTACGTTCATAACACCCAACACTGTTTTTAATTGTTTGACACACGGTCAAGACACGGTCATCATTATTGTCTATACTCTGCAATATGTCCAAACCTGAATAAATTTTTGAAAGTGCATTTTGTATTTCTCCTGAAGGTAAAACTTTCTCTTCTACTTGTTGTTCCTCATCGTAGATAGGATTATTCTGTAACTCGATCAGATCTTCATTGCTGATAGGATCGTCGTGCGTTGCTACAAGTTCTACGAGATCTTCTACCGTGACATCTTCAAGTTCAGACCCCTCAATCATTGCAGCAATGTCTTCAAGCACTTGTCTCTGCATCTGCACAATTCTTCTAGGTGCTTCCACTACATCTGGCCAAAGATTAGCCACACCCCATTCATACAACTCATTTTAACTTCCTTCCAAACCTCTGCTATGTTGTGAATAGACTTCATAATGTTGTATGACTTCCACCACTCTCGCATAGACTGTATTCCTTCCCCGTCAGTTTCATGAATTAGTTGACTAAAAGTGCACCGATGTTAATAAGCTTTGAAGTTTGCTATTGCTCCCTGGTCCATAGGTTGTAATATTGACGTAGTGTTTGGTGGAAGGAACTTTACGTACACTTTTAAGTCTCTGGGCGTATCAAGTGAGGTTGGATATCCTGGGGCATTGTCTAAGAGTAATATAACTTTAGGTTCAAGCCCATTTCTGTCACAGTATGATTTGACTGATGGGCAAAAACTATTAGAATACCATTCTTGAAAAATTTCCCGTGTAACTCACGCCTTTCTGTTTGATCGCCACACAACTGGTAGACTTGTCTTGTCTGTGCCTCGCATTGCACGGGGTGTTTCTGAATGGTACACTAGTAAAGGTTTCAGTTTGAAATCACCAGTGGCATTACCACCCAGCAGAAGTGTTAGTCGATCTTTCGCAGCTTTGAAACCACTGGCTTGACGTTCTTCCTTAGAAATGAATGTTCGAGATGGCATTTTTTTTCAGTAAAGTGCGGTCTCAAAAACATTGAAGATGAGACAAGCAGGAATTTTCTCTCGTTTAACGAACTCTTGAAACTTGTCTGGAAACTCAGCTGCAGCTTGAATGTCCGCGCTGGCCGCCTCGCCTGTTATGTGGATATTGTGAAGATTAGAACGCTGCTTGAACCGATGGAACCAGCCTCTGCTGGCAGCAAAAGTCGGAGTGGCACTCCCTTCTCCTTCTTTTGTTTTCAGCATCTCATACAAAGATTTTGCTTTTGTGCATATGAGATCTTGATTTAGTGGTGTGTTCTTCTTATTCAAATCTTCGATCCAGACTGACAGTAATTTCTCCATTCTTTCTAAGATAGATGATCTCGAACGAGAAAGTTTTGTTGCACTTATAGGTGTTGAACTTTCGCTGGAGATTTTAATTTTTTCCCGGTTTTTATAAATCGTTCTCACAGTCGATTCTGAGAGTCCAAAATCTGTCCCAACAATTGTTGCTTTGCCTCCATTTTCCATTCTTCTTAACACTTTTATCTTCAATTCCAAAGTGACGCTTTTACGCTCTTTTTTCTTTACAGGCGGCATTTTTATCGTAGGGTTAAATTATGTATCCATCTCCAATAAATGTTAAAACAAAACTGCCAGCCGACCGAACTAACATTACGAAACAAATTAACACACGAAACGAACGAGGAAATCCCCATAGAACAAAGTCGAAGGACAGGGAATTCCCAATTCTTCAAAGAGAATATTCAGAGAAAGCGGGAATCCCGCGACCATAGAGAAGTTAATGACTACATTGTGTTTATACGCACTCTTTCGCGTAATGCGAGGCATTTGAGCGCGAAATTTGAAATTCGCGTTATAGTGAAACCGCGCTTAACGGGGTCGCGCTAAGCGGGGTATTACTGTATTCGATTCCGCAGAAATCTGTACTTTCATCTGCATCGGAATTTAAATCTTTATCTGAACTTGATGAATCAGACCCTGTCACAACTATTATAAAATCTTGCACATCATCAATTATGTGATCTTGTTATCAGTACTTATTTTCAAAGTGTATCATATTATCACATTCTTTTCGCCAATGCTCTGCAGTGTCTTTGTTAAAGGACTAATTTATTATAGGGAGGAGTGTTTTGGCAGATAAATTAACATTTTATGCAGCAACTTTTCTTTTTACCAGGCTCCAAATAAATTCAATTGCATTGAGGTCACAGTGACATGGCGGCAACCTGACGACCGTGTGACCATAAGCTTCAAGCAATTGGTCTATCTCGTAGATTGGTTTGCCTTTGTTTTTTTTTTTTAAATTAAAACATAAAGTTCAGATTTCAAAGCATTTTCTGGATAAGATATGGCATAGTTGCTTAACTATTTCTTCAACTCCTCTTTTTCATCATTGACACTTGGTAGTTTATTTGTACGTACACTTTCATATGAAGCATTATCTAATACAATGACGGATGACTGGCAAAGGTTAAGCAACAGTTTTTGTGTCAACCACTTGGTAAAATTCTTTGTTCATGTCATGGTGATTATCTGCTGACAAGCTTTTGTTTTAAATGCCAGTAAACAATTTTCAACAAACCCTTCTCTTGCTCCAGCATGATCAATAATATATCTGTGTCCGAGAGAAATTGCCTTTATCACACCTGGTTCATCTGGGCTTTGCCAACACTTGTTGACTTAATGTGCAGTATGTATATATGTCTAGTCCAAATATATTCTATTTTATAATTTTGGTTTACCAGATTCTCTTAAACACTTCACGTTTCATAAATAATTGGTACGCCAATCTACAATGTCATGTCTTTCAATTAATGTTATTCTTTTTGAAACACATTTTTTATATTTATAAACCAGTGCATTCAAAACGTCACTCGGACTTGTAATGCCTCCTTGAAAGTTTATCTCTTCTTATTAAAAGAACCCGATGTAGCTTTCTTAAAGTAAGAACTTCTTTTCTAACTGCATAAAATTGTCGAATTTAGTTTCGTATGGCACATTTGTCAAAATCATCGGGTTATTTTTTTTACCTGTAGGTTTTTTTCCAGGCGTGCTCCAAACACCAATAGTTGTACCACCTTCCTTTTTATTTTTGAGATGGTGTATCTACTAATGCCTTAAATAAAAAACAAGTTAGTTAATTATCTCATCAAATAATACAAAGTATCAAAACTATTTAAGCCTACTACCGCAGAACAAAGATATTTTAAATTTGAGAAATTATGACATATCAAACATTTAATCATAAAATTACATATATATTCTGATATTATATACTGAATCATTCATGTAAAAGAATAAAATAACATTAGAAATAACATAAAACACTCATAAATACCTGTCATAGCAGCCACACGATGTGTTATTTTTGCAAAGTCATTATTAGGGGTTTGCGCTGCTTTTTCTCATTGGCAAAACATAATAATATTAAATATTATTTCTCTAGTGGCACTATGTAAAGTTTTACCTTGGTTTGTCATTTTTCTAAACAAATATAATATCTAAAAATAACACGCTAGCACGATAACAATGCAGTTCCTTTAGACAAAAGTAGTCTGTGGTTCGTTATGAAAATCTGCTTTTTGTATTAAGAAATATTTTTTAAATAATTTTAAAAACGTACGAATTTGCCCAAGCTCATCACCTGAAGTAAGCCCGCGAGTTGAATGCCTGAGGACCTGAGGTGAAGAGTATCTCGCCCCACCGTTCACACGCCTCGCCTCACGCGTCTTTATGTAGTGACGTGAGTGCTGTCTTTTAGAAAGTAACGTTATTTATTGTTTTTAATAATGAGTGATCCGAATCCATCAACTTCTGTTACAAAAAAATGTTTTTATTTATCGCCAAGCACGGAAAATTTCGAAAACTGAATCTAATCATGATTAAATTTCAGATATTAATTTTTTCAGTCTTTATGTGAAATAATCCGGGAGTTGACAAACATTGGAAAATTGTTTCAAACACTTTTTTTAGTTCAACTTTAGAATCGCTACCGTTTAATTTGATGTCGTGAAGGGGCGGGGGATGGAGGGGAGGATTAGAGGTAATCCTTCTGCGAAAGAAAAAGTAGGGAAACAAATTTTTTTTTATATTGTGTTTATGCCTTTCTAGGAATTGTATATGAATTTTCAACGAATAATTATTTCTTTCTAGTACTGGCCTGCCATTGCCGCAGCCCGCTCTCTTCGCTCGTTCGGCTCGTGCGTTATGATCACAGTTCAAACCATTTTTTTTTAATACGTGGAGAAACCCATCATGGGTACACACCCGCCCGGGGGGACGAGTGGTTATGTGAGACTCCTACTCACTAAAACTCCACGGTGTACCATCCGCCGCCATACAGAGGCGACACGGGAACTGCGGTGGCATACAGCCGCGTCGCCCCGGCGGCCGGCCCGGCTAAGCCGGGCCCCGGCCTAAGTAGGAGATAGCTCAGTACACCCTAGCCGTCTCTTCCGTCCGCCGAACCTGTGCAATGAAGAGACGGGCCCCCCGACCCGTCTCCTCTGGTTCGGCTAGGGTGGCGAGAGTTGGCGGATAAACCGCCTCCTCCTGCCACCCGTTCGTCTTTGGCGCAGAGGGCCGCTTCAGGGATCCCCCTCACGAACCTTCTCCGCGGCCTCCTTCTGCAAGATGACGTCCTCACAGAAGGAGGCCATCGCCATCCATGCCCTATCGCTGCCAAGCATGTCTTTCACCACACTCGGCAGCGAGAGGTCCGCTCCAACAGCTACAGCCAGAATGCGGCGCTATTTCTCCCACGCAGCACACTCAGAGAGAGTGTGCTGCGCCGTGTCCTCGACAGCCCCGCACTCATGGCATGTAGTGTTGGGCTCCCTCCTCGCTATCTTGTGCAGGTACCATCCGAAACAACAGTGTCTGGACAGTACCTGTACAAGTCTGAATGTCAGGGAGCCACGCTCCCTGCTATACCACTCTCGGAGGACTGGGCGGACCATCCGGTATCCGCGGACCACCGTTAGCGCAACGACTCGCTGCGCAGTGCGCAGGACGCGTTTATTGTGGGCACTGAGGGCGGTCATCCAAATCGGTGCTCCGTAGACGGCCATACTCCTGACGACTCCCGCATACAAACGGCGGCAGCTCGAGCCTGGCCCACCCGAATTCGGGAGGAGCCTGCTAAAAGCCGCCGCAGCCCTAACTATACGCGGTCCGAGTCCCTTAAAATGGGGCTCGAACCGCCATCTTCCGTCCAAGGTGAGACCCAGATATTTCATCTGGGCCCCAATCCTGACCCTAACCCCTTCCATGTCAAGGACGGGCCCAGGGGGCGGTCCGCACCGAGGCCCGTGAAACGACAGGGCCTCGGTTTTCTCGAGGGCCACCCTGAGGCCCAACATCCTTATGCGCCTGACCACAAGGGCTACACCCTCCGTGGTCAGGTGCTCTACTTCCCTCCATTTCCGCCCCTAGGCCACAACTAGGGTGTCATCCGCGTAGCAAAAGATTCGTACTCCCTCGGGGAGTGCGCCACGGAGCACCCAGTCGTAGGCCATGTTCCAGAGGAGCGATCCCAATACCGACCCCTGGCTGTCCACGTAGGCAACAACCCTATCGTCAAAGTAATCCCCCAACAGCCGCCGCAGGTACGGAGGCACTTCGAAGTACGGAAGCACCTTCCGTATAACGCTATGGGGCAGACTGTTGAAGGCGTTGGCGATGTCGAGTGACACCGCCAAGAGCCTCTCTCCTCGATCTGTTTCCTCCGTGGACAATACCTTCAGGGCAGTGAGGGTGTCCACCGTGGAACGCCCCACCCGGAAGCCAAACTGCCCGTCTGACAGTTCCGGCCCCACATCTTTCATGTGCCGGACGACACGAGAAGCTATAATACGCTCTAGCATTTTTCCCATGTCATCCAACAGCACCAGGGGCCGATAGGATGACGGGCAGTCTGGAGGGCGGCCCTCCTTTGCCAGAAGGCACAGCCGCCCCTCCTTCCAGGGCTTCGAAAACCGTCCGACCGCTATACATCGGTCAAACAGCTCGATACGGGCGCTCCCATGGGTCGCCCTCCAGTGTTTGAAAGAGCTCCTCCCAGGCCTCATCCTTGGTCCGACTTTTGGCTACCTGCATGGACATTCTACAATCCCTGTAGGCACCATGTAGCCGGACCTCCTCCCCGGGTTCTCGATTGCGCCGCAGGCGGCTACGCTGTAGCAGCTCCTGTGCCGCGGAGCAGGCCGCACGGAGATCCCCAATCTTCGGCGGCCACCAGTACACCGCCCGCCTATTTTGCGGATGGTTATTGCTCCGCGGCATCGACGCGTCGCAGACTTCCGTGAGAGCCACACGGAAGCTGGCGGCAAACGCGTCGATCTCCTCCGTTGAAGGAGCCGGCGACCGCCAGCTCTGTACACAGGCCGCCTCTTCCACCATCTCAGGATTGAGGCGACCAATAACCCACCGAGGGAACACCGCACCTCTGCGTGGGCTGTTTGTTACGCCCCCCGTGGAGGTGGAGACCTCAAACCGAATATATCGGTGATCCGATTAAGTCTCCACCTCCTGTAGGACTCGCCATCCATGCACACGTCGTGCGACAGGCGGCGTGGCGAACGAAACGTCCACGACAGACCCTCCGTTATGTCGCACGCACGTGTCCGCTGTTCCTCTGTTGAGGAGGGACAGTCCAACCTCAACCATTCACTCCTCAACAACCGATCCTCTTGGGTCCGTGGCCACCGCCCCCCACGCCCGTGACTTGGTATTAAGGTCGCCAAGCAGGATGACAGGGGGCGGCGGCAGCCGCTTCACTGCCTGCCCCAGGGAGTCAAGGAACGCCTCGAACTCCACCAGGACCCGGTTCGGGGAGAAATACACACCAATAATGACGTTTTCTTCCCTGGTGGCCACCACGAATCCAACCCCCCTCTCCTTGACTGAGAGAGGTGAGCCCGAACTGTAGATCGCCACGCCTATGTTCCACTCCGCCACTGACTGCACAAACAAGTTGGGATTGCACGTGTAGTGGCCATCCGTCTCCTGGTGGAAGGGGGCTTACAACTAGTTCCTGTCATATAGTGATCGGATGGCCTCCCGGCATCAGCGCATACAACGCAGTGCAGTTTTTCTGCAGTGCAGACTGCCGCCACATGTCCCTCTTCACCGCACCTATAACATAGTAACCCCCTGTCGGCCGTGGACTGGCACAGGGGTCGAGTGTGACCCAAGCCCATGCACTTATAGCAGCGCATGAGCTTTTCCTTCAATGT
Organism: Saturnia japonica; assembly: GCA_033032175.1. Taxonomy (NCBI): domain Eukaryota; kingdom Metazoa; phylum Arthropoda; class Insecta; order Lepidoptera; family Saturniidae; genus Saturnia; species Saturnia japonica. The sequence goes on from CM065305.1 coordinate 13,307,066, forward strand.
ATGGATACGGGCCACACTCCAGCCAACAAGGAGGCGTCCAGCCTCAACCAACACCCTGGCCGCTGGAAGTGGAAGCGAGAGGTGCACAATTCCGCGCCCCCCCCCCCTCTCAATTATTCTGGCGTATTTCACCAACTCTTATCTGGGACGCCTCACAGCAGCCCTTAACTGCCACTGCCACAACCAGCTCCTCCCTCTCCACCGTTTCGTCGATACCGACTATTCTGATGTCGGCCGTCTTTATCGGCCTGGTCACTGTCGCTACTCCAGACATCACTTCCTTCAGCTTCAGTGCCAGGCCGTCCACCTTTTCAGCACCACTGGCACCAGGAAGCTGTATGATCCTGGGGCCAGTGGCTGTCTCCCGGACCTTTATATCGTCAATTCCTAATCCCGCAACCTGAACTGCCGCCCGCGCCTCAGTAAGAGCCGTCTTATAATCCAAACCCTTCACCACTGCTTCAGGCTGCAATGTAATCAAACGTGCGAAGCGAAATCATTTTTGCTTTATTTTAATAACTTTTCATTAAATGATACTGTTTGTTTCGGGTATACACTATACTCCGAATCCGACCGAGCACTTACTAATACCATATTTCAGGCAACGAAATAAGTTTTAAATGATTTTAGGGCAACGTTCCTTGAAGTAATTTCATTTTTTGTTTCGGGTGCACTCAGACTCCGACCGAAAGATTTCCAGCTTCATGCGGAGGGGTAAAGCTCTCAAAAGGAATAAATATTTCCCGTTTTAGCAACATTTTTCATTGATGCTCCGCTCGTAGTGATGTTATATAGCCTAACAGCCTTCCTAGATAAATGTGCTATCTAACACTCATTTTTTTTTCATTCGAAACAGTATTTCCTGAGATTAGCGCGTTCAACCAAACAAAGAAAGTATTTAGCTTTGTAATATTAGTATAGATTATCTTGAGGGTCAACATTTCTAATTTTACGAAACATTTAAGCTCCTTATTTTCAATCTATCTTGCTGCACGTCCGCCAAGATCACGTTCGATACACGATAAAGAACAAGAATGAATGAATAGGTTTGTCCAGGGCTTGACTTACATCGGTGAATATTATTAACGGTTTGCTAGACGCGCACGAGTCTATTTGCATCCAGCGGATTCCCTTCACCATAGAACAGGGGTTTATTCTTGACAGTGATTCGATTCCTTGTTCCTGATTCGATTTTACTTTTGATTCGAACTCGATCCTACAAGTGACTCTTGAAACACACTGAACCCACAATCAATTGAATGGTCGATCAAATCATTTTAACGACGATGTTTGTATCCGGTCACAGTATACACACAACACGTCATTTAAAGTATTATTAATGTTTACTTGGATTATTTTTATTCTATCATTTTGTACATAGATAAGGCTATTGAAAGATTAATTTAAAGTTTTGTTGTTAATTATATCATATTTAATACATAAACAACTAATTAGAAGATTAAAAACTACGATCAAGGTTCATTTATCTTAATCTGTGCCACACGAGGAATTTTTTGATCTGTGACATGAACTGTAGTGCTGCCAAGAAGCTTATACCCAGTGCTGGTCGTTTCTGATTTTTCGTAAAAAGAAACGAAACGCTTTTTACGCTCAAGGAAACGCTCGCTTAGAAACGGTTATAAAAAAAACGTTTAAAAAAAAAGAATTTCAGAAAGTTTGAGAACTGCACTGAAAAAACGAACATTGGTCGTTTAACCAAAAAACCAGTTTTTATTTGTTCCTTCAGTTTCGTTTTTTTTTACAATCAAATTTGTAGCGTATTCGTTACTTCAAATTTAAAGTAGTTTCTTGTAATGGTTTTTTGAGAATCGGACCTTCTTTAATTTCTTTTTAATGTTTAATTTAAGAATTATATATATATGTCATTTATTTTTATTGTTCGTTCAATATACGTCAAATGTAATATATGTATTAAAAGATCGCCAATTTTTCCTGTTTCTCTCCTAAGCCCTAATCTTTCACAAAAACTGAGCTATCCGCAACAGGTTTACTGTTCATTCAATAAAAGTCCTTATAACAATGATTATAGATCTGTTCTGTCAAAAACGATCTCGTTCGTTTTTAAACTTGTTGTTGTTAAATAGAGTAACAGTTCATTCGTTTTTCATAGAAGAACTGGTTATTAAAAGCGTTTCTACACAAAATGCTCAGTACTAAACTACTAATGAACATCCGGTCACATCTGACTAATCTGACATCACACGAATTAAAGCGTTTAATAAATAATATCTAGATAAAGTTTAAACGAAGTATCCTATGTACCTCTTAAAAATAGGGACGTGGGGTATTAGAAAAATATCCATGTCCGCTAAAAATCGTAACAAAAACATCGATCTTTTGGTGTTGGCCAAGTGGGCGAGCATTTTTGGGTGACACATCGGTTAACGGTACCTCGAACTCTATTTTACAGTACACTTTGCTAATATCAATGGTTGCTGTTTTCTTCCTAACATCGATGTTTTGATACCATCCAAGTGAACGAGCTGAACGAATATTTTTTTAGGTGTGACATCGGGCTCTCGGACCCTATGGAAACATAATTGTTCCATTTTTTTTCCTAACATCGATGTATTGATGTTTTGGAGATCTTAACCTCGAACATCCCTAGCACAAAGCATGAAATAAAAACATAAGAGGCAGGGCTCCAGAAAGGAATGGGAATTAAAAAAAAATTGTTTTTTTTTAATCAATTATTTTTGAAAATAATATAATCAATTAAAAATAATTGATTTTTGTTTAAAAAATAATCAATTTTCTTAATAATCAATTTTTTTTTCATATTTTCTTCAAAAATTTAATTAAACACCTGAAATATTCACAAACATAACTTTCTTAATGAAATAATCAATTTAAATAAGATTTTTTTTTATTAATATCGGAGAATGCCCACTTGTACCAAATTTTGTTGTTTAACAAGGTTGAATAAAGCTAGAAATTATTATACACTGCGTAAATAAAAAGCAACTCATTATTTAATTATAAATAACGATATTAATTGGTTATATTTAAGGGCTATTGAAATTTTTGATGGGATCTTGAAGTGACATGTTGTGGTTTTTATTTTCAACTAGCTGACCCGCACAACTTTTTGTGCATCAACTAAGAGAGAGAGAGAGACGTTAGAAAGAGTGGGTCATCGGTACCTATAGTACAATTCTAAAAGAGCTGAAACATTCATTAATTTGCTGCGGAGTTATTTTAAAACTGTGATATCTCCTAAGATATTTATTGAAATCAATTGATGTCAAGGTCAATTTTGTGTAAAATTAAATACTTGTGATGAATATTGTATTTATTTCAATAAGGATTAATACCTTGTTTATAGAAACATCTTCGCAAATAATGCATTATTTTAGAACAAACTTTATTACCATAAAAAAAGCTTATATTGAGTCAACCATATAAGATAGCCAAATGCTTTCACAGATTTTTTTTTTTACTTTTTAAGAGAAACAATTCTGTCATACATGGTTGTTGCGTAACTTTAACAATTTACGCAGCGCATGCAACGGAAGCTCTCGAAAGCAATAAATTTTCACCGTTTTTGCATCATTTTTCATTGATTCTCAGCTCCTATTGGTCATAGTGTGATGTTATATAGCCTATTAGCCTTCTTCGAGCAATGTGATATCCAACAAAAAAAAATTTTTTTCCATTCGAACAAGTAGTTCCTTAGATTAGCGCGTTCAACCAAGCAAACAGACAAAAAAACTCTTCAGCTTTATAATATAATAATAGATTCATTTACTTAGGTTTTAGACTCTATATTATGTAATACTGATAGCGTTTTGTGTGATATAGCTTGGTTATTGTGCTTATGTGAAGTGGATTATAAATATAAACTGGAAATAATAGATTTTTATAAAAAAATAATTATTAATTGTTTGCACATCCCTAGCGCCAGATCCTGAAAAAAATTGTTATACCATTTTCATATCTTTATTTTCTCGATGACAGCTCCTGTGAAAACTTGAACGAGCGACTTTTTTACATTATGTATGCATTATTTTATAAAAATATGATGTTTACACACATACAAGGTTATACCAGAGTCAGAGAAACTGATAGGGATGGAGCTATATCGATAAAAGTAACACGATATCAGACCCGATATTTTTTACAAAATGTAAGAAACTAAACTACTGCCGAATACTTTTGTACAAATTTATTAACTTATATTATATTTCATTACAAGATGTTACACGTATTAATTCTTGATTGATAATGCCAACCTCTTCAAAATTTTCGAAGCTGTTGTAAAATAACTAGGTATAGGTACGTACTCGACAATGAAACGAAATAATTATAACAACAGGTAATCTTTATTTATTTATATTTGAATGTTTTTGTTGTATTTGTCTTTGTTCAAAATATAATATATATGCGATCGATATCATTACTTATTTGGTGACAACACTACAACTATCAAATTAGAACTGTCATCGAGAAAATAAACAAATGGTAATAGTTTTAAGTTTATTTACTACGTGGGTGGGTTGTTCTTCAAAGGACCGTAAAAACTGTTTCCGTCGAAATAATTAAATATACAAAAAAATTCTGATACTTGCGATTAATTTTTTAGGGCTTGGATTTAGAATCGTTTGGCACGAATTTTGACTTGAAAGTGGTTGAAGTAGATAGAGAATTATTCCCCGATTATAACGTAACTAGTCCGACTACAAGGTAATTAGCCGTATTCGAGAAAATTAATGAAAACTATCTTAACCTCATACCTTACAAAACACGAAAATGACGTTTATTTAGAGATACCAGATGAACAAATACTAAAATAGTTCGAAAATTGTGACAATGTTGTACCTTTTTTAGTTTAATAAATTACCAATAGCACACATTAAAGAGGTTCATAATATTTTGATAGTAATAAATGTTTATAAATACATAAAATAAAATTCATAATTAAGCAATTTAGTAGTATAATGTCATTTTGTTATTTCTGTAATTTTTAGTAATTGTTACTACATTTACTTAAATTTCATGAGTTGGCAACTCAATTTAAGGCCACTTGACTTTTATAAACAAAGTTTGTTTTGTTTGCACTGATTTTCTTTCACAATTGATTTACGATTTTCTTTCACAATTGATTTACGTACTTTCGTGTAGTTAGCCGACAAATGTATGGGAATAGGCAGCCTGAATATTTTTTTGACATATTGTATCGTCAGTTTACCACCATACATACGGATTACTGGCGGGCATATGGTTGTTTAGGGGGATCATGGTTTCATCCATTGCAAAGTCAACCATAGTGACCCAGAAAATCCCTTTGTGGCTGGGGACAGCACGCACACAAAGCATTGAATCACAGTGGCGTGTCATCAAACAATATTTCCAAAAAGATAATTTTAATAATAGAGAAAATTTTACTGATTTATTATATGACTATCTGTGGAGACGCAATGTGATGAAACAAAAGAAAGATCCCTTTGAGGAATTAATTAGGGCAATTAATTACATTTATAATAAATGAAAACATAGAAAATATGTTTTTTTAATGAAAAATTAAATTTACTTAAACCACAGTAGTACACTCCTGCCTAACCCTTCGGGGATACAGGCGTGAATGTATGTTATGTTAAGGATACTAAAGTTTTATGTAAATTTTAGTAATCTGTTGACAAAAAGGTAGTGAGTAGCGACCGAAGGGAGCTACGAGCGTGTTAGGTGTCTGCCGATATGTGCAAGCATGAGCCGAGCGAGCGCAGCGAGCGTACCGCGACAGCGGTCGGCGGGTGCCAAGTCCTAATATTATCACTTATCATGTTTATTGTGAGTAAAATCCCATCAAAATCTTGAATTTAACTTTAAAACATAAAACCCCTATATACCTCTGTCCAGGAAGGTTATTTCTTCATGGGAATAATGTCAGAGGGTAGCTGGCTGCCCCCATCAACCTCCCTGATCCATTTCTTGCCTCTTATATTACAAGAGATTGCAAAATGTGGAAATTTCAGATTTGACCTTGAAACTTTGAACCCCTATAACTTAGCTCTGGTGAGTTACCTTGTAACGGGAGTAGTGTCATAGGGTTTAGGGGCACCGCCCCCACTCAACCCCCCGCTCCCGTACCCCTCCGCGTGCCAAACGATTCTAAATTTTAACCTTTTTTAGTTCTGTTTGACTTTGTTTTTTAAGTTGTAAAGTTTAAAAAGTTGTATTTTTAATTTATTTATTGTGTAAAGTTTCAAAAACAACACCAAACGTCATTATACTCCGTATTCCGGTGTCGACTCTTTACGAAACAATTGTATACAAAATGTATAATTTCAATTTTAAAATTCTAAAAGTATCAACATATTAATTTCATATAAATTTTACTTCGTTTCAAAATAAAATCTCTATAAGTACTTAATAATTGCAAGGCTAAACATAAAGTCCAAATTTTGTTACAAAAAAAACGTCATTAGTCGTAACACTTTTTGATTTAAATTTTTACTAATCTATTTAATTCTGAACGCAACTTTAATATATGCCCCCGAAAGCGCGGGGGGGGGGGCTTTTATTCTACAACTAGATTTCGGCGAAGAAACACGTGCGCAAATGAGAACTGTAAGTAAACTTTCATAGTTCTTCAAAATTTAGCATCAAAATTGTCATTTGCGTTTCAGCTTAAATTCATTAAATGTGCGTATTTAATATTTTAATTTATATTTCATTTAATAACGAATACGAAATCATTTAATTTAGTAAAATCATTACCGAGGTTTTATGTTCACAGACAAGTTCATACAGGTTTTATTCTCAGTTCGTAATTATATGTAACATCATTGTTAACAACATGGTCGTTGCGACGAATGAAATAAGTTTCACTTAATGACAATGATGTTGACTATAATGATGAGTTAATACGAAGAATGATTTTTGATAGTACATAAGTATTATATTTTTATTTTTGAAATATAAACATCTCGTATAGTTAAGTAGGTACTAGCATCCATCAACATACACATGACGTAATGGAGCATGCGCCTTATTACATTTTTTGTCAACCGTATATCTCGAGAATTACATTTTTTTTAAATATCTCATCTAGTTGGCAGCTGCTTTGCACCCTACATAGTATTGAAAATCGTGCTAAGTTTAGGTCCATAGGATTTTACTTATAATAATGCGAGTTAAAATAGTTTTTTTTATTTGTAGAATGAAAAATGCCACAAACTAAAGCACAGCGATTAGAAAAACAACGTTTGTGTAAAAGAAAACGTTATAACGAAATAAAAAATGACCCGGAACTGCTTGAACTTGAGAAAGAAAAGCGAAGGAAGCAATATCTGAAAAGAAAAGAAGATAAGAAGATTGGCCAGATAAAAGATAAAACCCCTCGATCTCAAAGAGAACAAAGAAAAAGATGGAAGGAAAATTCTAAAAATTATAGACAGAGAGTAAAACAAGCTCTGAATAATAAAATTACATTTAAACCTATTAATGTAGAAACAATACCGGTCACAATTAACGAAACTGATACTAACCTACAAAAGGATCCTTTGCAACACGACCGTCAGTGTCCATCTGTTAAAGGTGCACTAAAAAATCTTAAGTACAAAGAAATGAAGAAAAGGAAGATACTAATGTCTACAATAAACACATTAAAAAAGAAAAACGAATCCCAACGTAAAACTATAACAAATCTAAAGAAAAAGCTTGAACTCGTTAAATTGAAATTACCAAATGAAAACAAACTGATAAATCAAATAATCACCAATAAAGCAAATAAAGATCCAAGTGATTCACCTAAATATACATACTTTAAAGACTGCCAATCTAAAATAATCAAATTAATTATTTCATTTTATTGTGACGACGCCAATAGTACTGTTGCTGCAGGCAAAAAAGAATTTATAACTAGGAATAAGAAAAGAGTCCAGAAAAGATATCTTACCGCTCCATTGATTGATTTGTATAAAAAATTTAAAAATGAAACAAACATTAATATCCATTATTTATTTTTTTGTAAAAATAGACCTTTCTGGGTGCAGCACCCTAAACCAGCTAATAGAGAAAAATGTATGTGTGCTACTCATGTGAATATGGAGTTGTCGGTGAAAGCCTTGAATAAGACTATACTAAATGAAAAGAAACCAGAAGACATATTAGCTACGTTGTGCTGCGATTCATTTAACACTGACTGTTTGCGAAGAATATGCAACTTATGTGCACCACAACATCTTGCGTACAAAGAATTGAATAACGATATTGATATAACATTTTTTGAATGGAGAAGAGTTAATAAAGAAGTAGTTTTAGAAAACGGAACAAAGAAAAGGCAAATTTTAACAATAAAACAAAAAATAGTAATGAAACCCTTAGAAGCCATTTCAAAATTAGAAGCAGAACTGCCAAATTATTTGGAACATATCTACAAAATTGTAAATCAATACAAAGTTATAAAGACACTTAAAAATAATTTGAATTTTCAAGAAGCTCTCGTACACGTCGATTTCTCTGAAAATTATAATTTAAAGTATGCCCAAGAAGTTCAATCTTTCCATTTCGGAGGAAGTCGACAGCAAGTGTCGCTGCATACAGTTGTGATATACACGCATATTTTTATAACTGGACACGTATGTCCTACATCTATGTGTACTCTCAGTTCTAGCCTTCGACATGACGCTGCATCAATCTGGGCTCATTTACTGCCTGTTCTTGATGAAGTCATAAAACAGAATCCATTCGTAGATACAGTTCATTTTTTATCTGATTCTCCGTCATCACAATATCGCAATAAATACATGTTCTATATTATAAGTCAATTAACATCCCACCATTCTAATATAACCAGAATTACGTGGAACTATTCCGAAGCTGGGCATGGAAAGGGTGCTCCTGATGGCGTTGGTGCTACAGTAAAAAGAATAGCTGACCATATGGACCATTTTGGTTCGGACTTTGGTAATTTCGATAAGTTTTACGAAATCATGAGTTCAAGGTTGGAGAATATTATAATTAAAAGAGTTACAGAAGAAGATATAATGCAGAGGGAAAGATTGATTCCTGAGCAGTTGAAACCATTTAGAGGCACCCTTTCTGTGCACCAGGTACTTTGGGATAGGCTTAAACCTAGAATGACTATAAGAAAAATGAGTTGTTTTCTATGTGATGTTGACTAAATATGCGCACATGGCAAGCATTTGGGGTATATCAATAATATACCTGTGAATCAAAACGATAATGTCGATATTAATTACGTAGTTCCCCTGGCAAATACTAAGCCCAAATCTACAATACAAAACAAAATCAAGATTATTTCTAATATTCTAATTGATGTCACTAATACAACTCATTTGACTAATCACATGTCTACCGGTAATGGCATTTAATAAACTGTACTATCTTCAGTAAAGCAAAATACAGTCCAATAATGTGATGATTCCGCATTTGCGAAACTTGGAACTTTTGGGCATCATTTTATTTTTAAGAATTTTTGTGGATAAATTTGTGAGAATTGCTCGCCTTTTTAAACTTATAACTTTGAGGATTTAAGAGACTGTTGCGATTATTGTTGATTAGAATTATTACAGGTCGCACTATTTTATTAATATGGTTGTATTATAACCTATATGGTTATTTTTCTGTTTGTACTTTATACTTTTTAGTAGTAGATTTAGATATTTTTTATGTTTAGTTATTAGACTGGATTTTTACTGTGATTTTTTGATTTCCAAAGAATTATATTATACTAACATGATTAAGTTATCTAAGTTTGCGTTAACTACGTGAAATGCTTAGTTTTTCAATTATTTTGAATTGCTTGTTATTACTATTAAGTTTGCTAAATATACGATGTTTAATTTTCTAAATAACTTTTGTTTTACATAAATAAATGATCAAATTTATCCATTTACATCATTCTGTACAACATACTGTCATTATGTTCTGAACTATAATCATTGTTAGTATGTAGATATCATTAGCCTCAACATATTTAATTATTTTTTTTCGAATAACTCCTAAATTATTGAAAATATAATAGTGTCTTTCGTATCAAATACTATGTTAGTATGCATAGATTGCATTTATCTTATCAATAGCGGTTAGCACTAAGGTTTTTGAAAAAACTGAAAAACTTGACGAAAATAATACATTTCGAATAAATTACCCGGGTACTACGTTAGGAGCCTTTGGTTATTGGTCTATGGTTAGGAGCCCGTATCAATGTGTATCTATGGCTAGAAGTATTCTGTATTAATATTCTCCGACTAGTGACTACCCTCTGGTTATTGGTCTATGGTGACTACGTTTTAAACCTAGAACACTTTAAGCAATAAGCTAGAATATTAGGTATCGGTCGGTTTGAATCAATTATTTTTAAAATCTTTAATAAGTACATAATAAATTTAGCATGAATAATTCTGCGGCAAAGGTATGTGATTTAAAAAAATTGTTTATTATACTAATTATAACAATTTAAACCCAGAATATATCGTTTTAGGTTGGCGAAATATTTACAGAGGCTGGCGTTGCTTTTAATAAACTTGCAGATTTGACTATGTTGCTGCATCCAATCGCTGATACAACTCCAAGGTTTTTATTAATATTTTATACTAGCTGTGTCCCGCGGTTACACCCGTGTTAATTTTATCCGACAAACACCGCGCCGTTGATGCACCCGTGTAGTCTATCATAATAATCGTTCTTCCCACAGGTACAAATTATTTTAATTTTTCATTATCTCCTAAATAAACTATGTGTCCAAATAACATACTATAACGAGCAAAATTTAACTTCATAAAATTGTCTTTATGATGAAGTAGCTTTTGTTTTGGAGTAATAAACGATGTCTAAAAATAATGCTTATAAATAATTTTTCATTTTCAATAAACCTTTGTCAAAAAAATACCTTATTGTGGCTTATATATAAGAGATAGGCATATGCTATCGCTGACTAGTTTTTAGATATTCTAAGGATCAATATTTATGTTGAACATTGTATTTCCATATCATTTACGATTATGCTAGGGCATATAGATAAAGTAGTTTGGGATGGCCTCATCTTCCGACTTACGTAATAAAAATTAATATTTAAGGCTTGCTGAGACATGTAGCCTATACTATTCCTCATGAGTTTGGCTATCATAACAAAAAGAAACTTTTTAAATCCGACTGGCAGAACCAGAGACTAGCATGTTTAAAGAAACAAAAAAATTATTCTGCTTTATTATAATATTAGTATAGTCTGATAGCACATCATCTGTATACAACAGTTGTTAATGTAGTTGATCTAAAATTATTTTGTGTTACCCTAACTAACATTAATTAGCAATGTTTTCAGGTATTACTCTTCATTCACAAACATTACTTGTAAAAGTAAGAATTGATTTTAGAAAAATATTGTAAGAAGTGTTAACCTGGTAAACCTATTTCAATATAGAAATGAAATATTTTTTCAGTGTTTCTACAAAAACTCCCGTAAAGAGAAAAATAGTAGATGACAAATCTACTACAAGTACTGTAACATCTGGACAGGGTCAACAAAACATACATAAGACACCTATAGCAAAACAGGTAATTTCTTTATGAATAATGTGTCCTATTAAATTCTTAAGGATTTTTTTATGATGGTTAGTAGCTTTTCTTAATGTCAACCTTATTATATCACTATAATGATAGTGAAACAGCCCTGATAATTGAACACCAATACTCATGTGTAAAAAAAATCTTGAAACTTTTAAATTAAGTAAACACTTTGAAGTTCGGCTTTAAAGGCTTCTGTTCGAGATTAAAAAGAAAGGTATAAGAAATTAAATCCACATAGTTAAAAAAAAACAGCTCTATCCAACTGATCCCATTTAAATTTATGTAAATAATGACACAAGCATGCATATAAGCTGTTTGATGTTAAGCTATATCCATGTGTCCAGGAGTCCACAATAATAAACTGTAATTTGAATTTTGATACTTATACCAAAATTTTATGATAAAGTAAATCATACCATATCATAGTACACTAAAATTGTTCCATGTAGATTGATATACTATGTGTGCTTGTCATGGCTTTTGACCAGGAATAGTAATAATGTATTGTAAGGCTATCTGCTAATGAAATGCTAGTGAAATTTGTCATTGTTCTTTGAATTGACATGATATATTACAGATTTAACATTTTTTTACTGAGCAAGTGTAATATATCTTCAACTACATCTTTATTATAATTCAGGTAAAATTTAGAACAAGTTGAAATTGAGTATTGATATAAAATTAGGAAAACAAAATATTGGTTATAATGCCTGATTCTTCCTTAAAATATTTATCTTTAATCTGATTTAATTTAATGTTGGGTTGTCTCATTGAATCTAAAAAAAAAAATTGTAAATAGAATATTACAGTCAAAATCTGTTATAACGACATCGAAGGGACTGCTCATATTCAGTCGTAAAAACCGATAGTCGTAACAACCGGTGATGTTTGGAAAAATATATTTATTCAAGTATGTACATTTTGTTTATTACACATAAGTACAATGCATATTATTTTTCTGTGAGCATAAGATCTGTAACTTTGGTCTGTTTGGAACACTTCTGTTGTGCATAGATATTTTGTAATTCACGTTGGATTTTACTTAACGTATCGTCATAATTAATGTGGATATGGAACTGTTCATTAAAAAGAACAATCTTTCTTAATACACTAACAGCATTGATACCATCATTCAAAGTTGGTACAGTAAATTGTTCTTCAGAGTTTTCCTGTTCGTCATCTTCCTCTTGAACATCTCGTACAATATCATCTTCCGTAGTTCGTGCGCAAATTGCAATAGAGTTATCTACATCAATGAACTCTGCTGCTTCAGTAGTAGATAAAGCAGGTCGTAAATTTTGGGCTAATTGAGCAAGAGAAATATTGTCCTCTCCATCATCATCAGTCACATCATCTGAGGTTATTGTTAAGAGGTCTTTAAAACCAGCATGTTTAAAGCAGTTAGCTATGGTGTTTTGGGAAACGTTTTCCATGCTTCTGATATCATCAAGATGGCATCAAGAACAGTAAAGCTTTTTTGGTCGCTACTGTCAAGGTTTTGTATTAACTTAAACACTTGCAGTCTTCTATAGTGAGATTTTAAACACCTTATTACACCTTAGTCCATTGGTTGCAATACAGATGTAACATTTGGTGGTAAGAACACAAGTTTAATGCATTTTAGATTAGTAACAGCCGGATGAGCAGGACAGTTATCAATCAAAAGTAGAACTTTCTGTTTGTTTCCTTTCAATTCAGCGTCCCAGTTTCTTAACCATCTCTCAAAAATGTCCGATGTCATGAATGACTTCACATTGTTTTCATACGTTACCGGCAGTGAGTGTATGTTTTTAAAGCATCTTGGTTTCTTAGATTTGCCAATAACTAAAAGCTTTCTTTTAAAGGATCCTGTCATATTTGCTGCAACCATCGTTATTCTTGTCTTAGACATTTTTCCTCCCGAACAATTCTGTCCTTTGAACTTTAAAGTCTTGTCTGGTTTCATATTGTAAAAAAGTCCAGTTTCGTCTTCGTTAAAAATTTCATCTGGTCCGTAGCCTTCGAATAATGTAGGCCACTTTTGCGTTATCCATTCTTCTATAGTATTCTTATCAACACTAGCAGCTTCACCACTCATTTTCCCGCCGACAATACCGTGCCGAGCCTGGAAACGTTGATTCCAACTAGACGAGCAAACAAAATCGCCAAAACGTTGAGCAAAATCGTTAGCTTTTAGTTGAAGAATCAGTCCATTTATTGGCACATTATTACCCCTTTGATATTTAAACCACTTTAACAAAGCTTCCTCAATATTCGTATGCTTCGTTGTTCTGGCTCGTTTCATGTTCAAAAAATTATTGTCATAAAGCGTTTGAACTTTTTCTCGCTCTTTCCAAATGGGTGAAATTGTCGAGTGTGATACACCATATTCCTTTGCTAAGTCTTTGTTTGAAATTCCGCTCTCTAGCTTGGATATAATACGCGATTTTTCTTCAATATTAATTTGTTTTCTTTTTCTTTGCGACCTTTTGAAAGTTTCACGAATAACTCCACAAAGTTTTGGTGCGTCTTGTGTATAGATAAGTAACAAACTAACTGAAGAGATATGAAGAAGCGGGCTTTGACTCTACTACATGCATGTGTTTTGTTTCTAAGAATTAGAAAAGACCCTACACTAAACTAAATCCTATTGTTTTCTTTCCTAATTTTAATAGCCATTGAAGACAAATGTGGATACCTATTCAAATTGTTTACAATACAGCTTAGCTGGTCGTTCTAACAGATCTAATTCTCCGAAATATTAGTTAAATGTGGTCGTTTTATGAGGTATGTCATTATTAGCAATGTCATATATAGCAATGTTTTTAATAAGGTGGTCATATAGCATTCAGCCGGGACCTTTGTTCTAGGTTATTATAACCGGCATGTTGTTCTAAACAATGTCGCAGTAAACGATTTTGACTGTATTTCTGAATCCGTGGTTGAATTACTGAAATGAATTTAAATAGAGGTGACCAAGATTTGCTTGGTATCTAAAAAATCTAAAAAAAAGAAAAGCCACCTATCTAAGTTAAACTTAGAATGTAAAACATCTAAATACAAAATTTCATCTAAATCATTGGAGGCATTTCCAATAATACCAATTGCATATAAGTACCTATATATATACAAGAATTGCTCACTTAATAGTATTAGATTAATAAATAGTAATAATAATACTCTGAATCATTACAGCACTATAATAACATTAAATTATGTCCCCAGGTTACATTGAATATGCTAAATGCCCAAGGGACAGAAATTGATGTGGATGCACTTGATAATGATGTCAAACTAGAGTTTGAATCCAGCACAGAGGAAATGACATCATAAACTAAAGGAATTTGTTGCTTTATATATATTATTAAACCTTAATAACAATTAATGTTAGAATTATAAAATACTTCTTTAACAGACATTTTTTTTTTTTTTATATTTATAAGTATACTATGTCAATAAAGTTAATGCAAAACTTTGTACTTTTCTATGCCATGAAGAACTAAGTGATTCAAATTTTTTTTGATAAGGATTCTCAGACAGAATCCTTTCAATTATCATCTCTACATTACTTCTTATTTTTAAACTTTCATACAATTCAAATGATTTTCCAGATTTCTTTACTCTTCTTTGTGCATTTCTGTAACAATTCCAGGGCTGAGGTTCTATGAGGATTGTTCTTGAAATAGTTTTGATGTACCTCAGAAATTCTAAGAGGCCATCATCACCATTATTTAAATGAATCCACATTGTTACAGAAAAACAAAATGTAATATCAAATTTTCTTCTTCCTTTTGATTCTAAATATTCATATATTACTTTTTTGTCATCCTTAATCATTATATTACAAGTCATAAATAAAATATTGCTGTTCTTATTTGTTTCCTGGGCTCTTTTTATCAATCTCGGATCTATGTCAACTGCCAATATGTTAACTTTTTGATCTGGGTAAAGTCTTTTCATATATAAACTTAACTCTTTCGTCAGTTCTCCAGTGTTACATCCTATGTCCAAACAAAACAGATCACTAGTATCAACAATTGGGAACATTTCAGGATAAATATTGTCAATTCTCTCCTGTGCTTTATGAAATGAGTAATAGTTAATAAAATTTCCAAATTTGACTGCACCGGGGTCATTACCATAGAAATTAAGCGTTTGTTCTACCATTTTGTTTGTAAATAATCCAGTTTAAAAGAAATCTATTACCCAGGTAGGTTATGCGTCAATCGTTATGCCCTTATTTTTATTACGCTCTGTGGCCTGTGCTCCAAGTCCAAACAATCGGAATCCGCATGTGCGTAATCATAGAGATGCGAAATAAACAATCAATTTAAAAAAGATTAATAATCGATTATTTTTTAATAATTGATTTTTTAATGGAAAACTTATTAATTCAAATAAATCGTTTTTTTTCACTGGTGATTTTTTTGATGGTTCTAATGTATTTTTTTTTGTGACAGTAGGTATCACCCTTCTTCTTACTAACTTGCCAACTAGTCCTCTTTATTGAAAACCATTACTGCCATTATCAAGTGAATATAGTGGTAAACAAGATGGTGGCTCCTTTGTTTGAACTTTCTAGGGAGTTTTTGTGGCACATCAAAATGTATGTTTCTAGTTTATATTTATAATCCATTTAACATGCACAAGCTACATCACACAAAACGCTACCAGTATTATATAATATAGGGTCTAAAACCTAAGTTAATGGATCTATACTACTACTATTAGGCTGAATAGTTTCTTTGGTTGAACGCTCTAATCTCAGGAACTACTTCTTCGAATGGAAAAAATAATTATTGGATATCCCATTGATCGAAGAAGACCTATAGGCTATATAAAATCATGCTACGACCAATAGAAGCGAAAAATCAATAAAAAAATTGCAAAAACGGGGAAGGATTATTGCTTTTGAGAGCTTCCATTGCATGCGCTGCGTAAATGCTAAAGTTACTCAACAATCATGTGTGACAGAATTGCTTCTCTTAAAAAGTTAAAAAAAAACCCGTGATAGCATTTGGCTATCTTTTAAAGTTGACTCAATATAACCTTTTTTATGGTAATAAAATTTGTTCTAAAATAATGCATTATTTGCGAAGGTGTTTCTATAAACATGGTATTAACCTTATTGAAATGAAATATTCATCACAAGTATTTAATTTTGAAGAAAATTGTCCTTGACTGACATGAATTGATTTCAATAAATATCTTAGGAGATATCACAGTTTTAAAATAAATCCGCAGCAAAGTCAAGAAAGTTTCAGCTCCTTTAGAATTGTATTATAGGTGCCTACGACCCAATATTTCTAACCCTCTCTCTCTCTCTCTCTCATGTAACGCAGACAAAGATGCGTGAGTCAGTTAAAAATAAAAACCAATTACCAAAACATCTCATTTTAAGATCCCACCAAAAACTTCAATCGCCCTTATATATCACCCATAAATATAGTTATTTATAATTAAATAATGAGTTGCTTTTTAATTTAATATTGTATTTTGTGTTCAAAAGGATTGTAATACAAGTAATGGAACGCACCACCCGCGTCTTTGGAACCAGAGATAAATAACAATTTTTTGGAACTATTTACGCAGTGTATAATAATTTTTAGCTGTACCCCACGATTTCACCCGTGTTAATTTTATACGACAAACACCGCAACGCCAGTGAACTTGTGTAGCTTATCATAATTGTTCTTCTCACAAATACATTTTTTTTCAATTTTTCATTATCTCCTAAACTATGTGTCCAAATAACATGCAAAAGAGCAAAATTTAACTTCATAAATTTGTCTTTAAGATGAAGTAACTCTTGTTCGTAAGGATTAATATACCATGTGTAAAATAATGATCTTAAATCACTTTTTAATGTTAAACCATTGTTTGTTATATAATAGCTTATTGTGGGTAATGCATAAGATATAGGCATATGCTATGGCTGATTATTTTAAAGATGTACTAAGGCCCAATATTTTTGTACAACATGTATTCACGAACAACTAAAAATTATCGCAGCGCACGCGGATAAAGCAGTTCGGGAGAGCTTCGTGTTCCGACTTACTTTACAAAAATCAGAATTAAAGAGTAGTTAGGACGTGTATCTTGATGCTAAATAGGCTATACGATTCCTTGTAAATCAAGCTATCGTATACAAAAAGAATTTTTCAAATCAGTCTTTCGCTTTGTTGTAGTATACATATAATATATATGTGTACTAAATACAATACTTTTAAAAGTTTAAAGCATATTCCTACTTTAAAAACCAAATTCCGAGGATAAAAGGTCGTAAAATAATATGAAAAAAAAAAATCATTCTTTACTTTTATTCAACCTTACTATATAATAAAATTTGGTACAAGAAAGGGCATTCTCCGTTATTAACAATATTTTTTGCCCTTTTATTGAACTATGTTAATTTTAATTGATTAAGAGAGTTATGATTCTTAATATTTTAGGTTTTAATTAAATTTCTCAAGAAAATATGAAAAAATTGAATATAAAAAAATTGATTATAAATTAATTGGTTTATTATTTAAAAAATTAACGATTTAAAAAAATTCTTTGTTTTTAGAAATACTTATCCCTAGTGCGTACCACACGTCACAACTATAGAGTACAATATACAGTCACAATTCCGCTCTCTGACATACCTATCTAATATCTTACCTAGTATTGTGATGCATAATAAATACGATATAACTGAGAACTTTAGCTTTATTCAACATTAAAATGGCACGTATTAAAATCTAAACATGACAAATAAAATATAGTGACAACGTTTGTCAGTTATACATAAATAAGTCTATGGTTAAACTAAGAAGTTCACATCATTCACCCTCCCTTCTAAGTTGTAACGTAGTCTTGAAGGTATGAAGGAGATCTACGTTCTCTAGTCGAACGGCGTACTTGAATATTCTCATCAATTACATTAGGAGATGGATCTTCGTCAGCGGTCTGAGTTCTCTCAGAGTCTGGAGTTAAGTACTCATCATCAGATGGAATCTCTTCAGTCACTGGTATTGGTGCTAGACGTCTGTTAGAGACGGTTGTCTCGCGCCCCTCCGGTAATCTGACGTAAGAATAATGATGGTTGCTTTGTAGAAGCTCTACTTCTTCAACACATCATATTGTATTCTCTTTGATCTAATATGTTTATTAGGCTGATATGTGTGTTTAAAAGATATGCTTAAATGCTCCCATTTCTTTTAGAAATTGCTATTGGTATAATAAATCCTTTAGAAAATAATTAATTTTATTATGACAAGAGGACAAGACAAAGACAGTAGCGAGTAGACATGGGTAATGCTAACACACTTATTCCAAATTAGCGGTGGTTGATTATGAGATATACTAATGTAATCATTCGACTATGCAGATAACTTGAGATATCCATTTGTATTTACTAATATTACTAGTCACTAATTTGAGAGGATTACGACCGAACAACTTTTTTTTAGCTAATTATTATATATGTTAAGAACTTTGTTTACGACTAAGCGATCTTTCTCTTTTAGCTTACCACTACATGTTTAAAAAGTACATGTCTCAATTCAGTCATCATTCATAATCACCCACCTCTGAGTATACATGTAGGGACGATTATGAATGATCATTCATAATTATTGAGCTATTTACGTATAGTCGGAGGTGGGCGAATATGAATGATTTGCATAATCAAAATATTTGGATGATGTGTGATCAATGATCATTCATAAGCGTAATTCGATTATGAATGGTCATTCATAATTGAGCCCTTTACGTATACTCAGAGGTAGGCGATTATGAATGATGACTGAATTGAGATATGTACTTATTGAAAACGTAGAGTGACAAGCTAAAAAAAGGTCGCGCAGTCGTAAACTAAGTTCTTTACAAGAACATATATACCAATTAGCTAAAAAAAACGTCGTTCAGTCGTAATAATTACTAATTCTATCAAATTATAAACTACTAATATTAGTAACCTACCATTAGTAATTACTAATAGCTATAACCGAGATATCTTCATAATCAAATGATTACATTAATATATCTCATAATCGCCCACCGCTAGAGTATAGCGCACTTCAGCGCAGCGCGCCCTCCACTCGCGCCGTTCAGTCGACTCATTTATTTCTATAAATCGCTTGTCTCGCGTACCATTTTGCTGCGCTATGGCGCAAATTTGAGGCAGTAAGCTGTGCTTGAGTTATTGAGTTAGCTGCAAGTAATTCTGCTGAGCAACCCATGTCTACAACTAGTAACGTTGACGTATATACTACACTACACTGTACAGTTAGGCATGGAAATAATATTGCATCACTGCTATTTTTCATATGAAAACAAAAATAATTTGTCTCCTGCTATACTAAATAGAAAATAACTGCTACATATGATAAAGTATGTGTTCACTTGACTCGAATACAAGTCTCAGGATTCGTACTCTTACTATATATCGAATGATAATATGATTTCATTTTACTGAATTACAAAATACAAAATTCATATTTCTACCATATATCACTCGATCATATAAATTGACTACACTCAAATACAAGATTCAAAATTCATACACCTAGCATATATCGCACAGTTATATAAATTCACTCCACCAAAGTATAACTCCGAAAATTCATACACTTCGTGTTCCAGCGCAATGCCTCACACATTAAGTTGTACTATGATAATTTTATCAGGCGTTCACAATTATTATAATGAGTGGTCCAATTTCAATTCAATGTCATCACTTTAGCGACGACCGTTAATCAGTACGCACGATACTTTATAAATACTTGAAAGTGTAAGCGATCTTTAATTTAACCCCAGTGTATTATAGCATAAAGCGCGCAATCATATAAAACCACTTCACAGAATTACAAATAGCAAAATTCATACGTTTGGAATATATATCGCAGAATTATATGAATTCACTTCACAGAAAATCGCAGAATTCATACACCTGTCATATTTCGCACTATCGTATTATTTCACTTCACTGCCTAGCAAATGGCGGAAATTGTAATATCGCTGTTTGCTACTGTTTTTCATAAAATTACAGACTAATCCTGCGATGGGTCCCTAGGCATGCAGGAGTTCCAGGCACGAGTCTGCGGACGAACTTGCAAGAGCCGGAGCTGCGGAAAAACAGATTGGTCCTGAACCATTCTGTGGTATCCCAAAAAGCCTTGTTCGATTGACTTTAAGGAACATTACAACCAATAGGCTATAATGTTCTGGTACAATTTACCAGGACAAAATCATTCCAAAGAGCTTATTGGTGCGTTTAACCAGCGTAGAGCTGGAGAAGCTCTGATTCATGCTCAGTAGGAATCAGTTACGAATCTTAGTGAGGGCACTCACTGGACACTGTTGTCTAAATAAACATTTGTACAACATAGGTGTCCAGGGCACAAAAGATTGCAAATTCTGCAAAAGTGCGGACGAAACTCCAAAGCACCTTTGTGGGATTGTGACCTACTAATACCTAAACGTAACAGGATTCTGGGAAAGCACGTGCTGCTTCCAGAAGAGGTTCAGTTGCTCTCTGCCAATAAAGACCTGCAGTACATAAAATCTATAGGACTTGATGGGGAGCTTTATCAGTGTGGGGCGATCACAATAGATCACATTGGTCGAAGTGATACAGGACTGTATAAGCCTGCACAGCCCCCGTTTAAAATAATAATAATACTGTTTTTCATTCAATAACTTTACTGCAAAGCAAATAGTGAAAATCGCAATATCGCAGTTTGTCACTGTTTTTCATTCAATCACTTCACTGCATGGCAAATCGCAGTTTTTCACCGACGCCAAAAAAGGACTGCGGTTATCAATTCGAAAGTATATATTTTTTATGGGTTTAAAACTCATAACTTCTTTGTATATGAACCGATTTGGATGTTTTTTTTTGGTGGAAAGGGAATATATCTCTATGGTGGTCCCATTTTAATTTCCTTGGCATTGGATCTTTGACTCATTGAAGTTGGACTCCTTTTTTGTTAAAAATTGTCTTGCTCATGCAGTCACTTCATTTCTTTGATTTTTCCATTCTGCGATGACAACGCTACTGCTGCGAAAGAGACAAACGTTGCAACAATACGTGCCATAGAGGGAAAGAGTAAAAGGAAAGGAGTGAAGGAGTCACTCGAAAGGAGTGAAATTAGAAATAAGATATTGAATGTTTTTGCCACTACTCTCAAGACTTGGATTTATTTCGAGTGTTTACAGGTCTAAATGTGGCGGACTGCTAAATGTTGCTGCTAAAGAGCGATTTAATAGCGTCCGATTCAAACATAATTATAGTCAGACAAGGCTGTTTTGGCGCGTGGTGAAAACCGCGACTAACGGTGCTAATCCTCTGAAGTGGCATTGTTGACAGTGTGCTGACCAACATATGCCTTTTCTCAAACATGCGTGGAAATATTGTTATTATTTTCGAAAAAAGAACACGCGAAGTATCGAATTTATGGACAAAGAAAATCAAATCTATTGCAGGAGCGTTTTTTGAATTTGAAACATTGCAACGCTCCAGCAATGTTATATGAAACGGCGCGCTGGGGTTATTAAATACTATTTGCTTAGTACAAATTTCCGCTTGCTTCCTATGGGATAATTTTTTCAGTTTCTTTTAAATAAGTTCCTTGTTGTTATGCATTGTTGGAGAGCTCAGAAAACAGTTGTTTTTATAATAATCTGCAAGCCAAGTTTCATAACGTTTTTTTTTTGTTTTTAAGGCATTTCAGTGGAAAAAATCTAAAAAAATATATTGAAATAATATCGTTTTTCGTCTCGCATTTTTAATTTTGGATCGATAATTGTTGTTTTAATATTGATGAATAACCAGCGTTTAATCGTTTTTATAAATCAGAAGAAAAAATGAGATTGAAATTAATACTGTTTTAAAATACATTTTTGATGTTGCATTTTTGACTTATTTTGAAAAAAATTAAAAACATGATAACTCTAAAATGGTTCACTTTTGTTTAATGCATATGGCGGTTAAAATTATCGCAAATAGGTACTCACCCGTATCATCTCCTAACGTGAATACGTCGAATTACCAATAACCCTGTATATTGTTATATTTTATTAGAAATATCAAAAATATTGGATTTATTTAAATATGTGTACCAATCAATAGGCGAGTAATTAAGTTTGGAGGGGGAGTTTTTTGGCGGGATCTTGAAGTGACATGTTGTGGTTTTTATTTTTAATTCATTCTGTTAGGTTTTGACCCTATATTATGTAATATTGGTGGGGTTTTGCGTGATATAGTGTGGTTTTTGTGCATAAGTGAAGTGGATTATAAATATAAGCTAAAAACATTCATTCTAAGATCCCACAAAATCTTCCTAGAAAGTTCTAACAAGGGTGCCACCATCTTCTTAGGATACTGAATCGTAATAACACATGACATTATAACTCACTCGATAATGGCAGTAATGGTCTTCATTAAAGAGTACCGGTTGCAAAGTTAGGAAGAAGAAGAAGTTTTGAGAGAACAAAAAGAACACACAACTTGTGAAAGAAGGCAAATAATATATTGATCACCGTATTACTTTGACAATAACAGAATATAATGCTATTCAATGCACAAATACACGGCAAAACATTTGGTAGAAAATATATTCATGTACCGAGTCGTATTTTAACATTGAAATCTAATTTTGTATATTAGTTCTTCCATAAGACATAGTAGCTTTTACCAGTGCCGGCCCGAACATTCCTGGTGCCCTAGGTGAAAGACTGGAATGGCTCCCTTTTTAGAGAATTTCTACTAGGCCATTTTCACAGATGTAATTTAACACTTCTTGTGACATATTGTTGTCCGATATTCTAATTACAATAGATTATAATTCCCTACGTAACTCTGTTGCATCAACATACTTAGAGTCTGCATAACTAAGAGATTCTTCCAACTTTGTACGGTCTTCCAGACAATGGCGGCGCTAAGCGTCGGCGATTGCCGACGGCCTTCAGCCTCTGGGAGCCTCGCAAAAAAGTTATAACTAAACTTAACAATTATATTTAAAGTTAAGTTATCTATATTGACTAATACATTAATATATTTTTTTCCAAATTTCCCGATAGACCTATTTAAATGAAGGAAACTGATCTCGAATATGGCATAAAAAAAATTTTGTCTGTAGGTTCATTTTTAACTCAAAAATGGCTTAACTGATTCTTATGAAACTTTTTACACGGGAAGCTTATGTGATCGTTGGTCAATTGATAGGCTATAAGAAATTTCAATATTAATTTTAGAAATAGTCAAAAAATCCAATAAAAATATTTTCGTTTATTCATAACCGATTTTGATAAAATCTATTTTAATAAATGTGTAGTTCTGTCTGTCCATTTAATATTTTTCCAAAATTTCCCAATAAGCATACTATATGAACGATACTGATCGCGAATATGCCATTATATTTTTTTTTTGTCTGTCTGTTGGTTTGTATGTTCCGAATTAACTCAAAAATGGCTTGACCGATTCTTATGAAATTTTGTACACGGGATGCTTATGTGATTGGCCAATTGATAGGGTATGAGAAATTTCAATATCACTTTTAGAAATCGTAAAACAAATTTTCGTTAATTCTTGGCTGTAGTGGAAGAAATTTTGTACACGGGAAGTATAAATCATTCTATGAAGCATGGGCTATGAAAATTTTCAATGAAATTATTAGGAATCGCAAAAAAATCCATTGATCCTTAACCGATTTTGATGAAATGTTGTACTCGAAAAGTATAAGTAATCACATAATTGATGGACTATAAGAATTGTCAATATTAGGTACTTCAAGAAATCGTAAAAAAAGTCTATTCTTTTTTAATGTATTCTCAAACGATTCTGATCGAATTTTGTAGACGGGAAGCATACATCATATCATAATAGAGAGGCTATAAGAATCTTTAATAACACATTAGAAATCGTAGAATAGAATAATAATGTTCAACCGATGTTGATGAAAATTGTACACGGGAAATACACGCCATTCCTCAATTGATACGGCAGCATACGAAATGTCAACAATATGGGTAAAAATAAAATTACGGGATGTAAATAACTACTGCGTGACTATAAACACGTGCGGGGCCGCAGGCACACCGCTAGTTTGTACAATATATTGAAAAATTATTTAACCAATAAATGTGAAGTAATCTTCATGAAATTTTGTAGACGGGAAGTATTACTTCCATGATTGATAGCTATAAGAATTGTCAATAAGACTTTTGGAAATAGTAAAAAAAAGGTCTCAACTGATTTTGATGAAAATTGTACACTGAAAATACATGTCACTCCTCAATTGTTATATTGTACTTATAAAATGAAAATTATTTATGTAGAAACAAAATGACGGGATGTAAATAACTACTGCGTAATAGTAAACGCGTGCGAAGCCGCGGGCACACCGCTAGGCTATGTTAATAATTCTGTAATTCTGTCTGTACAGTAAATTTCCAGATAGGCATACTATATGAACGATACGATCACAAATATGAAGTAATTATTTATTTATCTGACTATCTGTATGTCCGGATTTAACTCAAAAACGGCTTGACTACCTAATTCTTATGAAATTTTGAAAAAATTGGTACGGTACATATATGCATTTTCAAAATTACTTTTAGGTGTCGATAAAAATATAATAACGAAAACAAGAATTTCTTGTTAATATTTGATAGATTTTGTTGAAATTTTGTGCACAGGAAGTTTAAGTCATTAGAAATTGTAAAAAATAAATTCCTAAAATTTCAACTTTCATTAATTCTGAACCGATTTCAATGAAATTTTGTATATGGGAACTATAAGTCATTCAATAATTTGAGAAGCTATTATAGCAGTTAGCATCAGTCTCATTCTATTTATCTTTTTTTTTCCTGTTTGGGGAATGAAAGATACCTCGCAATGCGGATGTCACCGACGTCCATATTTGGTCTAGCTCTGCCACTGCTTCCAGATCGGTTTTGGAAGTTTTATTTTGCATCTCATGAAAGTTATAAAGACTTCCGAAAACATAGTTAACATTTTTTATCCAAATAAACTCATTATCGACTTGATAATGTCATTTTTTAAAGTCAGTTAATAAGTGACGTCTGGCGACTTTGTGATCTTGCTCTATAATAGATTATAAAAGTCTGTAGTGTATTAAACCAATAATAAAAAAGGAGGAAATTTGTAAAATTTTATAATAATAATCTGCAGAGTGACGAACGGTTTTTTAGCTTAACCAGGGCACGGCCTTACAATAACCAGCTGGATCAAATACTGTTTTAGCTGGCCGCCGCGCCGCGCCGCTGCTCTGCTCCGCACCGTGCTCAATTTGCCGCCTCTAACTATTGCCGCTCTGGGCTTTTGTCCTGGCTCGACTCTCCCTCCCTCTAGATCAGGCCCTGCCTATATTATGCAGTATTGGTGGCATTTTACTTGATATATTTTAGTGTTTGTGCATACGTGAAATAGATTTTAAATGTAAACTGGACACATATTTTGTGTTGCCACAAAAACACCCTAGATAGTCCTATTCTAACAAAGGAGCCAACATCTTGCCTAAGCCCTACTTTGAAAATTAGAATATACTGCAAAGGTTTAAAACATTGCCACTGACAAGAGAGTTATATGACTGGTAAGAGAGGTAGGGTGACTGAGAAATGTCTATGGAGATTTCCCTCTACTTCGGGCAGTCCGACTGAAGAAATACTTCCCACCTACAAAAGATTGCAGCTAAATAACCTTGTGTTGTGTTCCTGCGATGAGTAGGGTTTCTAGAGTTTCTTGGGGTAGGGAGGTTCAAGGTCGGTAACGCGTTAGTGATACCTATGGTATTACAAGCGTCCCAAAGCTACCACAGCCGCTTATTATCAAGCGGGCCGTTTGCTTATTTGCCACTTTAGTAGTTAGTTGTTGTTGTTGTATAACAAAAGCACTTCTGAGGCGCCAAAACAAGTAGAGGACAAATAAATGTATTATTTTCAAATATTTATATGTATTTTCTTCGTTGACTTGTCTATTCTAAATTATTTTTTAATTAAAATATTTATATATCTATGTAATTAGATAATGATGACAACACAAATTTGTAAAATATAGGTAGGTAATCATAGACTGTAAAACAAAGTCCCCCGCCGCGTCTGTCTTCCTTTCTGAACACGATAAACTCAAAAAGCACCGAACGGGTTTTCACACGGTTTTCATCAATGGACGGAGTGATTCATGAGGAAGGTTTAGGTGTATATTTCATTTAGTTTTCCGTAAATTGATTGAAATATTACGACAATTGTTAAAGAAGTTGGAAAAAATCTTACAGACTAGGTGCTTTTATCCAACGAACCATGTTATCAATTATTACGATTTATTAAAAAATATAGTTGATATTTTAATATTGATTTCAATAAATTTTCAATTAACTTTTGAAATTGAAATTATAAATTACGATTTACTGGATAAATTGCATATGACTGAAGTCGTTTATAGGTATAATCGCTTTTAGTTGATTATACCATGGAAATATAAAATATACCTACCTAAATTTAAATTTAATAACACTACTTACTTGGATTAGGTTATCAAAGCAATGAAAATTAATTGCGTGTTCGATATTAACGCGTGCTGCGGACGTGTAGGACATCCGTGTTGGAGTGTCACGAATTTACGTTTACTTCAGGACACTTTAATTATTTAGCCATGGCAGCATTCGCAAAGAATGCTATAATTATAAGCCATCGTAATGAATTTAGTTACTAAAATAGTGAATCAGAGGAAAACTATACAATAAGCGTCTCGTAATACGTGCGTAGTTTTGCCGTGTGACGTATAAGGTGGTTTATTTACATTGTGCTAAGGAAAAAATATTTACTCTATAATCTCAAATTATTTCATTTTAATATGACGTTAAATTAACGAATATGTTCATTACTAAAGTAGTTTTAAGTATTCAAATTGAAATGCGTTTTCGGAATGAGTGAATAAATAGTTTAATTAAAAAAACTTTTTCATAATGGAACAGCGTGCTTGAAGAGATTTATAACGCATGACATTAATATAACCATTGCATCCCCATAAAGTTATATATATATATATATATATATATATAAGAATTGCTCACTTAATATAGTAATAAGATACTAGATACATCGACAAAAACCTGCTAAGTGATTTTTTTCTTTAAATATTGTTACATTATAGTCACTGGTAACACAGGCAAATCATTATAATAAATTACATATTTATAAGTTAAAGTAATAGTACCTATATTTTAAAGTAATTAATTGACACAAATTTAATAATTCTTTAAGTTAAATAGAAAATTATAAACCCCCATCACAAAATAACCTATTCATTCCAAACCATTCCAAAATCCAATGAGCCCTATCACGACAGGTAGGAGGCGAGGAGTTACGACGTATCGTGTGGATGAATTAGGTTAAGATTTCCATGTTCTTCTAATATAATTGAAATAACAGAATATCAAATTTCGACCCGTGAGACCTGTGGAAGATTGTCACATCCATTCATCAACTAGAATAGCGCTGTTCAAACGCCTTAACAGATTTTCTTAAATCGTAGCTAATAATAGAAAAGATAAAGCAATCTTAAAAAAAAAAATCGATTCAGCCATTTGGGAGCTACGATGCAACAGACAGACACACATATTAAACTTATTACATTGCATGTGTTTGCATCAGGCGTTAATAAATAAAATAAAATAAACACCTTTTGTTCTACCAACCATCACCTTTTCATCTAAAGATAAATAATTAAATAAATAAGGATTTAAACTTAAAAAAGATTGAAGAGATTAAGGATAACCTCTTTTTAATTAGAAATCCTAAAATGAGAAATAAGGTGTAACTGTAAAGTCGTAGCCCATAAAATAACCCTTTTTACTGTATAAATACCGCTTTATATTTAAAGTTTAATGAATTTTTGGTGGTAAAATTGAGTATGATTTTTAAAAATATTTAATAAGTGATCATTTATTATTTATCTATTAGGTACCTTGTAAAATATAGCGAAGAGTAGGTAGGTACCTACCTACGTAAATTTCTTGTGTAAAACGTAATATTATCATAAAGTGGAGAACAATAATTTCTTGACGCGTGTGTAAGAGTATAATTTTATATTTTGAGGAATACAGACCGACAAACAGACAAAAAAAATTGGTTTTTTGTTATACGCAAGTAGGTGTGTATATATATTCATATGAATTTAGTAAAAAGCTGTTATTTTGACATTACAAAACGACACTTGAGTTTTATTTTTATTTTTATAGAATAATTCAGTTTTTGTGTATAGAACAGCTCAGTTTTTTCAGTAGGTAATGAACGACACTTCTAGTATCTGTTTATAATGTCAAAATAACAGCTTTTTACTAAATTCATATGAATGTATATAGTAATAACAAAAAAGCTAATGTTATAAGGAGTAACATAGGCTAATTTTATTTTAGAAGAGAATTAGGGTTCCGCGCGAATAAAATAAACTGGTAACGGGTGAGTCAATTCGGGGACGATTAAATGGTTTATGCGGCTAAATAAACGGACACTTCAGTTTAGCTCCCATCCCGCGAAAAATGTACATTTAAAACACACATTTAAGAAACAAATATTAGAATTTAGGTATATATCTACCTATATAAGTTGTTATCTGTTATAATTATTGTAAATTTATATTACACATTTCTGAAAATAAGCGTTGACAATTAAATTGGCAAAAAATATATTTTGCAAAAACTAATCGATTCATATTACATACACAACAAAAAAATTAAAATAATGGATACTTATTTTCAGAGATGTATAATATAAGTTTAGAATAACTTTAACAGATAACAACTTGTATAGGTAGATATTTACCTAAATTGTAATTATGTTAATAAAAACACTTTATTTGCTATTTTTAATCGACCTTAAAAAAAGACGGAGGTTATCAATTCAAATTTATATCATTTTTTTTATGGATGTTCAGCCATATCTTCTTTGTTTATGAATCATTTTTTTTGGGTAGGGGGTATACCTCAAGAGATAATTATAATAAATATATCTCCATTTTCAGAGTAAAACGAGGCGGTTTCGTTGGATTCGTATTGACAGATAAAGAAACCATGAGCAACGGTAATCCCTCTCCAAAGCACTGGCAGTTAGGCAGAAAAGACACTGGAAATAGTTCCAAATATAGCTTCAGTACTGAATACACGTATGTATTGTTAATTTTTTATATTTATTTAGGTTTGATTCATCTAATACTAGGTATATTATCAGTTTGGTATTTCCACAAATTACATTACTGGAAAACGACAATAAATTTTTCACATTTCGATTTCGTTGGCATTGGACCTTCAACTTCGGAGATACACCAGGGAACTCTTCAAAATCATTGAAGTTGGTTTTATTTTTTGTTAAAAATTGTCTTTTTATGAAAATAGGTTTAGCAATTTTAGCATGCTATGTATAGGATTCCTAAAATAAAATCGCGAAACATGGTTTGCGTAGCACTTTTACTTTTTTGTTATCACGAATTTCCTGATACATGTCGTGTGTAACCGTGCTACTTAACATTTTTACATTCCTTAAGTACGTACCTACGTACATCAGGAAATATATCAAAACAAAATACGTGTGTTTACCAATTAATTAGGGATTCCACCTATACCTAAAAGTAGTTTTGAAGCGATGGTGAATCGTTATAGCATGTTGGTTGTATTTTCTAAATAGACATCTGGTTACTTACTTACCAATCTAAAATTTATCGAGAGTCTAGCTTTTGTTCCAATGTTTTTCACCATCACCAGTAATTGAAATTAATACTAGTACCTACCCAAGAAAAAAAATTGTTAATACACCATTAATATTTTACTGTTTTAATCATTCGACCACAACGATTTCAGTGCAGTGCTGACGAAATATGATTAGGTACCCATTTGCAGATAAATGTGCCGTGGTAACATATTTCACACATCTAAACTCTTATACAACAAGACGATTTTTAACAAAAAAGAAAACCAGCTTCAATGATTTGAAGTGTTCCCTTGTGTATCTTCGAAGTTGAAAGTCTAATGCCAATAAAATTAAATGGGACAACCCTTTAGGTATCCACTATCCAACAAAAAAAAGTATCATCGAAATCGGTTCATAAACAAAGAAGATATAGCTGAACATCCATAAAAAAAATATATATTCGAAATGAGTAACCTGTCTTTTGTTGAAGTCGGTAAAAAACCTATTCTGTGCAGCTAACCGACAAATAGGCGTTCAAACTGCACACGGTACTAAACAACAGTATGCGTATCGCTTTTTTCCAGTACATTTTATTAGAGAAATTCACTTGGAAAATGGCTCTCGATCATTTTCAAGTTCAGTTACATAAGTACGCGTGTGGAGAATTAGTGCGGAATAGCGGATGTTTGGTGGTGCTCGACGATGAAGTGGCGCACGTTTATAAGCTCTCACCCGCATCACCGCTCATCAGTCGCTGCTGGATCACCTTCTTACACGTTGATATTTAGTTTCTAGTGCTGTGTGTGAAATTATTAAATAAAATGTGCACCGTATTCCGGATATACGTTGTGTCTGTAATTTGTGTACTCGTCGTCTCTGGTCATGTCCACGGGCATCGGAAATCCCGTGTTATGGAAGCCGAACAATATGAACAAAATGAAATTGATAGTGGCAGAGCCGAAGAGAATTCATGGTGGCCCGCTGCTGAGTTTGCTGTTTTACAAAAGGTTTATGACGATTGCAGTGCAAGGAAGCATATCACAACGTGTTTGAAGGGAAAGGCCTTAACTGCACTGACTAGGGCAGTGGAGCAGGTTGTGGTTTACTATTAAGTGTCTGAATGATGTTTAGTGAAAAGGATGTAAAATTCTAATGTTTATTTTGCGTTGTGCAGGAGAACGTACAGCTGGCTGATGGGCTGATGCTAGTGAAGCAGGCCGATGCACCAGCGGCGGTAGCAGAGCCTCGATTCTTCCCTGGTATGTCGATGGAAGATAAGCTTGATACAATGCTTCATTCGAAATTCGAACAACTGATGAATACACATACGATTTCATTAGACCTTGCTTCAGAAGGCAGAGGTAGAGGTGAGTATGACATATAAAGAAGTACATTTGTCAACGTGTATTATATTTAGAACTTATAAACACTCCTCTGATGTATTGTAGGTAAAAAAGTTATGCCCTATTTGCTACTTGGTATTTTCACTACCATGAGCATAGTTGGAGGTATAGCTTTGAAGACGCTTGCAGCCATTGCCGGTAAAGCCCTCATTGCCAGTAAAGTGGCACTGACTATTGCAGGAATTATTGCTCTAAAAAAACTGTTCAGTCATGAAGCCGCTCCTGAGACCACTTTCCAAGTGCACGCAGATGGACACCATAGGTAAGTTACTCTCGTATTTTATAACCTAGTTTACATGATATGAAATATAACAACTTATAAAACAATTATTCAGTTAAATGTTACGTTTTCATTATCACTATAACGCTATTTTAATTACTGGTGCTTTAATATCTGAACAGCGTTTTTTATGCCTTTAGGGAAAAAATTAAGGACTACCATTTACCACTTCTCTACTCCCCTACTATTTTACCTAGTTTTTCCAAATATTCTAAAATGTTTATGTAACCGAGTTACAAGTAATGTCTTTACTTAAAAATAATAATACTGACATAAAAAGTTTCATCTCTAATTTTACCATTTTTCGATTTGAATTTTGTAAAATCCTTAGTAGGAACAAGGTACTAAAATAAACATTATATGATGAGTTTGTATAACTTTTTTTAAAGTACCTACTCGTGCCATTAGTAGATAAATAAAATTAGGTATGATTGATGAATTGATGTCTTCAATTCATTAGAAGATTGCATACTATTATGTAATTTTCTTCGAAACTTAATAATTTTAAAGCCCAGTTTTAAAGTTGTTATAATAGTCTAAAAACTAAAGTAAGCTTAAGTTTATTGTAAAAAAAATGTAGTAGACCACAAAAGTTTATTTTATTCTTTAGTTCTTCAATATTTTCAAATCATAATAATGTGTTTAATTTGAATTATTTCAATTCTAGTCTTTAATTCGAAGGCGGGACCTGTATGTGGTGAGGCCAGCCAAGGCAGGCGCAGTGGACCCGTATATGTACGCTCAACTTGCTACAACAAGTGCCTAGGCACATGAAGATTTATGATCACCAGCCCATGAGCCCTTGAAAAAGTACGATGGGAGGATTTCGATCCCTCTGTCGACACCGCGCCGCCTCAACGACTACCACAAAAACAACCTTAAACCAAAGTACCGTCCGTTTTGGACAATCTCCTTAGACGAATCGATCGTCCACTCTCGTTCTCAAATCTATGTCAGTAAATTATTTAATGTAATTTATTTATTAATGACTAAGGATGTATGTTTAAATGTAAATTAAATTATTAAAGTGAGGTAAGGATTACAATAAAAATATCACATTAATCCTATTTTTATTTCCTGGGTTAAACCATTATTTGTTATATTAGAATAGTTTATATTGTACCTAATAAAATAATATGAATTATATAAAAATCGCACGCTAAAATGTGACCAATCATTTTTTTTTCTTACGTTAGCGTAATGTAAATTCTGCAGCATATAAGTTTATATATATCCTGTGAAATTTATATAAAAATTGACATGTATTTTTCCAGCTTACCGGTCAATGTTGGAAGAAAAATGTAGACATTCAATTCTACTTGGAATGATTTGTATGACTGATTTTTTTAAATCTCGAAATAAAATGATCTATCTACCTAAAACGCGTGTTAGAGAAATATGTTACTTTGTGAGTTTTTTTTACACAAATAGTGTGTTCATTATTGCAACAATCCGCTTTCTTTATTCGCTCTAGTGGAGATAAGTTCGATATACATGTAAAGATTTTCCGTTAATGTACAACTGCTACGTACCTATGTGGAAAGTAGAAAGTTCTAAACGAGCCACTGCTCATGCAATGAA
The DNA here is from genome assembly GCA_033032175.1 of Saturnia japonica. Taxonomy (NCBI): domain Eukaryota; kingdom Metazoa; phylum Arthropoda; class Insecta; order Lepidoptera; family Saturniidae; genus Saturnia; species Saturnia japonica. The sequence continues at coordinate 13,340,555 of CM065305.1, forward strand.
TACTGTTACTAAACATGCTAAGCTCTTTATGATATTGTCTGTCATAAATTAATTGAAAACTGAGTGATGGTTTTTCACACTTAGTTACATATGTATAAATATACAGTGATTGTTTTTGAAGATTTATAATAAGATTCTTATAAAATTTGTTATTATTGATAGCAAAATATATATTAAGTATAGAGCGTTTTTAGAATTAGTGTAACTTCTAATTAACAGAAACATAGTCGACTATTTTATATGGAGAGTAACGCTGGAGTGTGGTCCGAGCATAGCGTTTGTTCGACAGCGGAAGGTCAGCGCGTTGATTAGCCTGCACCGGTAAAGGCTGACCACAGTGCACGTTTGTGTGCCCGGAGCCTGTTTATAATGCAGATATGTGTTTGCCCAATCGCTGTACGCTGTGCTGGCTATATGGCATCGTTAATGCGGCTGGCTCTCTTTACATACGCAAATATATGGCGACTGTTCAACACTGATTAACCGTTGCACAGTCGATCACGTTGCTGAGATTTCTTCTACATACTCGTGATCATACAGAATGACTATCATTATGATGTATGAAACAATTATTTAAACAAAAGTTTATATGCATTGTAATACTACAAAACTTTCAAAATCTATGCATATTTTCTATTAGAATCAACGAAATAAATATTATTAGACTATCATTGTTTTGATTTCGTAAATGGGTGCAGAAACGAAGTTTAAATTCTAATATGGATTTGATATACCTATAATTAAATGTGGCAGACCCATAACATCCCATATTTTGTGTGTGTAGGTAGGTACCTACACTAGGCTGGTCGTTTGATCCCGAGAGACTGAGGCTCCGATGGCCAGTCTGACGCGTGGCTAATATTACCTTCGCACTTGGTAACCATCTAGACGAAGTGTCTGTCGTACCCTTAAATACTTGATACACGTCTAGTCACAAAATGGGCCAGCCAATGTTCCCATAGTTTACTGATTTATAACAGATGAGTTAGGCATAATAAATGAAAGTAAGCTATATTCATTGTATGATGAAGTTGAATACTACAAGAACAATCTACCTAAGTAATGCATTTATTATTCTAACACATATTTCTAAAGGTAAAATACAAGTGGACATGGGCTGCGGGCGTCATTCCTCGATCGAAGTTACTTTACGGACGAATGGTCAAAGTATTCGACATAAACCTATTTTGTTCTCTTCTTATATTGGATGTACGTTCCCTTCTTCGTGTACCTTTATCGCGTTGCCTTTCGCTGTCCAATAACACAGGGTTGTCAAAATAACAAACTTAAATTATGTCTGCTATGTTCGAGTTTTAAAATATTTACTATGTGAAATTTTTTCATTATTTTATAGTATTTAATGATGAATGAAGATATTTAAATATCTAAAATATTTCAACTAATGTGTAATTCATCAGTCGTTTTATTAAACTAAGAAGAAACATCGATAATATAATATGCACAGAAAAACGAAACTTGGGGTAATTTATATTTGAGTAAGTTACAAAAAGGTAATATTTTCTCACAATAATAATATGTCCACCATTTTATTTATTTTGTAAACATACGACCGCTGCATAACATGTAATTTTTTCTAACTGGCGCTACTGCATTGTTAAACTTAATAAACTTTAATGTAGTATAGGTACGAGTATGTGCCTTAAAGTGATTTAGAATAAAATATCTACTAAACTTCTAAAAAACTACTAAAGTTCTGATTTGCGGCGTTTTTCTGTTTAAGGAACGCCATATTTATAAATCCATATTTTCATCAAATTCAAATTCTGATTTAATATCACTGCATTCAGTATATATCTACGGCTAAAACTTATCTCAACGAGAGGTGAGATTGTAACGATACTAGAATTTAAAAAAAGATTTTTTAAATATAGTATAGTTATATATATTTTGGTCATATCTGTTTATGACAGAAGACTTGTTTAGTAAAACAAATTAGAAATGCTTTTAACATTTTAAAATTAAAGGTTTAGAGCTCTCAAAATTTTTACTCGTAACTTTCCTTCTTTTTTCGGCAACCCTTCTGTAGAGCGGGGTTGTATCAGGAAGTTTTACTGGGAATTATGTTGGTACGTGCCAAAGCCATTATTGCTTCCGAGAAAGTTCATCAATTTCATTGTTGCTTCGTTCATATACTATAAAACATATATTTATATACCCACTTCGAGACGAGAATCTCGCTGCTACACAAACTCGAGAATTTGATAAGATACCTTTTTTATTTTTACAACTGACTATACTGTTAGCCTTAGGGGCCCTGGAGCCGCTGCGGCTTTTAAAGCTTCACTGAACTTGGAACTTCACCGAATAGGGGAATGATGGGCAAAATGAAGTAAGTAGGTAAGTATACGTTATAACGTTCCGTAATAAACAAAAACCGACGTAACAAGGACTGTATGGAAGACTACCACTAACATTAAACTGGGTTTTAGTTAGTTCTTTCATCAATATTAAGTACATGTAATAAAAAAAAAATGGCCTAGAAATATTAAGTTTGATTCATGAAAAAAAAAATCGGTGACTTCGAAGAAGATAGAGTAAATAATATTATGTTTATATCTATGAGTACGTGGTTCTTGAATTGGATTGTAAGTACCTAGCTACCTACAGTCATGAAAATGGAACCGTCGTCACTGGGAAACTTTAATGCCTAATGGATGCGTTATAGTAGATTAATATTAACAATCTTTTATTATAGGTAAGATTAAATTACTTCAATTCGAAATCGCACATTTTCTTATAGAGTTTGTCTAATAAAAGCTGACACTGATAATAAGCGGGTATTTGAATAACGTAGGTTGTGTACACCGTATATCCAGATTAACTGGGAATAAACGTATTTATAATGTAATAAACGTATTAATTACGTATAGATGTAATCAAATACGTTTATTCCTAGTTAATCTGGGAATACACTACCGAATTAATTTTAATTTGCCGCCAATTTTCATTCTCACCATTCATTAGACAGGCTTCTGTTACTGTTTGGACAAATATTCAAATCGTTGATGTACTTTAGATAATTCAATTTTTCTTTGATATTACTTTTATTAATATATAAATTCAGCTTATAGTTTTTAAATACTTACATAATTTTACATAACAATGATGTTAGTACTTCGACAATAGTAACAATAGTAATAACTAAATTAATTAGACATGTTTAGTGAAGTGAAAGTAATTGCACGCGCACGCGTTCTTCGATGTAGATCAATTGTTTATATCCGTGTGTTTGAAGTAAGTACTTCATTATTAGCAATTCAGTACAAAAAAATAAAATTTTGCGTAATGAAAAATAACGTAATAAAATTAACTATAAATCAGCCTATAAATTAAATTTTTTGTGCCTAGTTGGCCCTCAATGATGTTCATCCGTGTTATAAAGGAGACGGGTAGGTACTCTTTTATACAACCTTGGGCCTGGGTAAAAAGATAGATGAAAAAAAATGGAAATGATGTCAATTACTAAACCTTCACTGAAAATTTTGCGGATTTTGGCAATCCAAGATCAGAGTTTTAGGATATTTCATGAAAGTGAGGTTCTATTACAAATTACCTATATGTACATAAGCATACTATTTTTAAAGTGTAATTAATATTTTTATTTAGATAATTAGGTTTATTATATTTGTCCTATTAAAATTCGTAATGACTGAATGATCAAACAAGAGGAATATTGATTCAATGTCCGCAGGTGTGAGTCTCGGTATGTTTCAGAAGTCGCGTATATATCTAGATTTTACTAATTTTAACTAATCTAGCAACACCATTGGCTAACAGTTCAAGAAAACATCGTTAGGGAACTTGAACGCATGAGTCACGTTCTCTTAGTGGGCAAATACATATAGCCCAGTCATATTAGGTAAAAAAAGGGGTCAACCTCGGAAAGAAAGATAATAAGCTGCAAATTGGTATGAACCTTTGTTTTGTCATTCTAAATGTTGTCTCAAAAGTCACAATCGTTATCGTGTCCGCGTCTCAAGATATTCAAGGTCAAAGGTCACAAAAATCGGTTTTTCGCGAATATCTGGCTTCCTATCGGTTAAATGAGATTTGCATTTATTATAAAAGTTGTAGGCTATAAAATTCCCTACAACTTTTGTTTAAACTTTTTTTTCATACAACCAACCGTTTTGAAGGTAGAGCGCGAAGAGTGCACATCGTACAGTCATATACGGCCTAATGCAAGGTCAAGCGTGAGTTATGGTTATCAGTACGTTATAAAGTCAATTATTTACTTGGAAATTATAATTATTAAACAATGCCTATTATTTATGTACTAACTATTAATTATTTATATTTAATTAAAGTAAGTAACTTGATTATTTATATATAATTATTCATATTTAACTATTTAAGTATAAAATATTATTAATTCTGGATTATATATTTTAGTTTTATTTTAAGTTAAAATGATAGTAAGAGTATATATTTTACACATATTTTTATTTATTATTAAATACGGCATAATATACATTTGTCAAAATGTGAGTTCAAATATCAAAAGTATCTTTGTTGATTTTAATTGTAATGAAATTGGAAATGGAAGCTAATTATCTTCTTCTTCTTCGTCGTCTTCTTCTTCTTGTCGCTCAAAAATGTTCGATTCATTGTCATCATCCTCATTATCTGTCATGTTCAGATGAACAAGATGAACAGATCCAAACCTTCCAGAATATCGGGATCATATGTATTTTCTTCATCGGGATTACTTGGATACAGTGAAGCGTTGAGGCAAGCTTGTCCGTTGCACTGGCCGCAAGCTAAAGAACATTGTAGCCCTGATTTTCTGCATCCACAGCGGGAACCACAACCATTTTTGCAATTGCAAAATATTACGTTTAGTAGTTCGGCTGGTGCTGGAGGTAATAACGTTCGTATGGGCTCCAGGATTTCATTTTCAAGCATCCAGCCCCATTTTTGAGGTTCTAAGTCCTTCCCTAACCACGTTTGAATCTGGTAGTAGACACGTTTTATGTGTTGATGAGCTGCTACACTTGTTGGTGGAAGTGTTGACAGTTGTACAGATTTATTTAGTTTTGTAAATTTGATGAATTGCGTGTAGCGGAAATGATCAATGTTGTCCTCAGATTTTGGAGCATTATATAATGTTTGCATGCATTATTTAATAATTATAATTTCCAAGTAAATAATTGACTTTATAACGTACTGATAACCATAACTCACGCTTGACCTTGCATTAGGCCGTATATGACTGTACGATGTGCACTCTTCGCGCTCTACCTTCAAAACGGTTGGTTGTATGAAAAAAAAGTTTAAACAAAAGTTGTAGGGAATTTTATAGCCTACAACTTTTATAATAAATGCAAATCTCATTTAACCGATAGGAAGCCAGATATTCGCGAAAAACCGATTTTTGTGACCTTTGACCTTGAATATCTTGAGACGCGGACACGATAACGATTGTGACTTTTGAGACAACATTTAGAATGACAAAACAAAGGTTCATACCAATTTGCAGCTTATTATCTTTCATTCCGAGGTGAAAGCCCTAATATGACTGGGCTAATAAATAATGATTTATTACGAACTGGCGTGGTTATTAGACATTGTTTTCACTTGGGAAGAGGCTTTTAGCAAGCTGTAAAAGGAGACGGGTATTTTGGGCCCATAATGTAATTAGTTGTAATATGATTTATAAAATCGAATAAATTTTTGTTTTTAAAATCGTACAATATCATTAAAATTCACAATCAACAATATAAGTAAACCAATAACGTTAAAAGATAATAAACATAACCCTTTTTTAATATTAATTCTACTTCAAAAATAGTTTCATTGAAGTTTATTACGTGACCTCGTTTTTACGAAATATATTAAATCTCTGCTTTTAGATTTCAAAAAATCAGCTTTTTTTCAGTGACTGTTTGATAATGCATTAGCTATTAATTTACACTGTTTTCATATTTTTACATTTCTTTTTATACCCAGGCCCATCCATACATGTCTGTATGAAAGAGTATCAGTCTCCTTTTTGAACACAAAATTATAACAATTTTTATGAGCCATACGTCAATTTAATACGTTCAGAAAATATCTGGTCCAGAAATACCAGTCTTTATTCGATCAAATCTCCACCGCGCTGCCGCCAAAACCTTCGTTTAGCCTATCGTTGTTCTCACTTCCCGTACTTGCCTAAAGGTTTCTAGATTGCTTGACGTTCATGTTTAGGTACTGCTCCGCTGCTTAGAGTCGTACCTATTTATAAGCTTTCTCGATAAATCTATACATATTATAAAACTCTGTTATGTTCCTTTCAAGCGAAAACCACTTGTCCTATATACATGTTTTTTATTTTATTTTATCTAGCCATTTTATAGGATAAATTTTATTACATAAAGCTACAGACGAAATAAGCAGTGATAATAAGTCAATGCCAAAAAGTACTCTTTTGCTTGTTTTAATGGCTTATTCTAAGTAAACTATAAGATAAGATATATATCAAATTAAAGCACTACATAAGTGTAGATCTTAAAAAGACCTACAAAAAAGTCAGTAATTGCATATGTTTAACTTCTGAGGATCACACATAATTACTAATTTTGTCTTCAAAATAACCAGCGGGCGACTGCCGTGGGTGGAAGCGGTGACAAAGGCAATCTGTAGTCCACGTGAGCGGAGCTACGGCTACTGCATAAAATGTAAAAAGCTTTATCCAAATTTAACTTATTGTTCCGGAGATATATGCGCTTTTAAACAAACAAAAAAAAAACAATCTCTCGAGTTTTATAATCTATTTTAATAAATCTTTAGTCATGTCTATAAAAGTAATATTTTTTGCAAACTTCCCGATAGGCACACTAAAGGACACACTGATCACTAACATGCCCTTAAAAAATTTTTGTCTGTGTTTGTTTGTATGTCAGGATTTAACTCAAAAACGTCTTGACCGATTCTTATGAAATTTTGTACACGGGAAATTTATGTCATTGGTCAATTAAGAATTTTCAGTAATAGTTATAGAAATCGTATAAAAAAAACTTAACCAATTGTGATTAAATTTTTTGCATGGGAAGTTGTATAAATTATTCCTTAATTTATGAGCTATAACAATTTTCAATATTACTTCTAGAAATCGCAAAAAAGAGAATTTCTAAAATTATATTTTCATCACATCTTAACCGATTCTAATTTAAGTTTGTAGACGGGAAGCATACGTCATTCCATAATTGATGGGATAATATAAGAATTGTCGACAATACAGTTAGGCATAGTAAAAAAAAAATAGTAAAATATTTTGATGGTACACGGGAAGTATATGTTATTTCTCATTTAATAGACTATATGGATAGTGTTAGGGGTAAGTGGGACACCTAAGAGAAAATTTGAAGGAAACAGCGGAATTATGACACAGACTTATTTTAATTGTGTCTTTCCTTTAGCAAGTACAACTATTCAAGTAAATCTCTCAGTAAGAAACATTTGCAATTTTTAATGACTTAATGTTTTTGTAAAAATACAGAACCCTTAGCGTTCGAGATTACCCGACACCAGTTGGGTAATCCCGAACACTCTATGGGGTAATTACGAACTAACAATAATAATGAGTAACGAGTGATCAATTGCGACAGAGATCACATTTATAGCCCGAGTTGATTTGTATATTGTTCATAAGCCCAATTTCTACAAATGTGGCACATAATCCATTCTTTAACGGGAGGGCTTTCATATTTTTCATTGCAATAAAAACAATGAAAATCTTCAATTTTGTACCCGTCATTTCTTTTTTACTTTTCTTAGTTACAGTGACTTTACATGTTGTTTTACAACACTCTTCTTCAAATGGTCAAAGATTGTAATTTTTGGTACTGAATAAATCTGTGATGATTTGCCAATTGTATTTTTTTTCACTTTTGCTTTCGTTGATAGCTTTATATGGTGTACTTTTACAGTTTTACTAATATAAACAAGACATCTAAGACAAAAGAGATTAAAATTAATAAAACGCTGAAGTAATCTTTATTATGAAGTAAAGAGAGGTAATGACAAACGTTCGAGATTACTCCCCATGCGCTGTTCGTGATGTCCCTGCAGTGTTAAAAAGCAAAATTCATTAGCATTATTTTTTGTTAGTCCTCATTTGCCGTAAGCGTTAGTGCCATTGAAATCTTTAATTATTGAATATTGCAGATAATAAACTTCATAAAATTAAAGCTACATCAAGCTACTATCATGAAAAATATACATTGAAAACATTAAAAAAATATTCATACCTCGAACTACACAGACGCCCCCGCTTCTGTCGAGTTGCTGTCTATCACTAGAGGTGTTATGGTTGTTAAGTTGGCAGTGCCACTAATACTGGCATTTCTATCTAACATTGTAAAAGTAATGAATTCGGTATTAGACCGCGTTCGTGTTTCCCCCACTTTCCTCTAATAATGTAAGTAAAAATTGTAACGGTAACGGGATGAAAATAATTACTGCGTAACAAACTCATGCGGAGCCGAGAGCACATCGCTAGTAATAATATAAATAAAATGTAAAGATAATGTACGATACAATATCATATTTAGCTTGGGATATAATCGTCTCATCGCGAAAAGTTTAGAGGTCGCTTGAGTAATTTCATGTTATTTCTGTTTTAAACTGCAGAATTTGCTAATACCAAACCGATTTAAAAAAATTGCGGGGACGCCTCTGGCATAAGCTCGCACCCCTGGTTACCGTGTCACCCAGTTTGAGAATCCCTGACTTAACCAGTACCATAAGGTTGAAACGTGCTACGGCATCAAGTTTCTTTAGCAGTATCGGCAATTTCTTGAAATCCACAGATGATTAGGGCCTACGGTAAGAGATTTTGTTAAGTAACTACGCTCCCCGCGCGACGCCGCGCCGTGACTAGCGAAGCGGGATCGGAGGGGGGAACAACTATTATTGCGCCATGAGACGTGCGTGCGAGAAGTCAATTATTTTTCTGTACAAATATTTTTCTATATAAAGTATTAAAGTTTAAGAAGCACAAAACTGTCTCATTCAAATCTATTCAAAAAGAGCGGCGTAAACAGATTTTGTGTAGGTTATAAGTTTAGTGTAAAAAACTATTAGTAAACATATCAAATTAATTTATCTAACATTGAAATCATATTGATTTATAATCGGTTTATATTAATACATCAAATTTATTTTCGTAAATCTATGTAGAAAACGAATCTGTGAAATCGATGTTAGTAGTAAAAACATGAAGTATTACGGTACGTAATAGTGATATGTTATTAACTGTTATTTTCTGCGTACATGCACTTAAACAAGTATCATTTTGTACAAGCAGTGCAGTAGGACAGAACATCCTGTTACACATAGCGCTTTTGTGATAATCTTTAGGCTCGACGGGTGCAACTGTTTTTATTTATGAAAAAAAAAAATTATTAGGTTTGATACTTTCATTTCTTACGTGTTCTCACTGTTTATGTTTTATTACGTGATAATATAAAAAATAAAAGCTTGTAAACAGATGACTTTTACAGCATCGTTAGTGGAAAAACAATAGATCTATGGGAAACACTAACTGGGCAGTCCTGTAGTAAAATAATTTATACTAATATTATAAAAACGAAAGTAACTTTGTCTATCTGTCTGTTGCGTTTTCACGCCTAAACCAGTGAACCAATTTTGATGAATTTTGGTATAGAGGTAGATTGTATCTTGGGAAAGGACATAGGGTACTTTTTGTAGCGAAAATAAACTGTAAGATTAAAAAATAGGAGATGAAAGTATGCAAGAGGGAAATATCAGCTTCCACGACAACCGGTTTGTTGATTTAGTATTCGCATGTGCAGTAATTATAAAATGACAGCGTTGTCAACGTCAACAAGTTTGTTGATTTATTGACATTGTTATAATTTAATAAGAAATGTATTGTATTTCTAATAATTACCTTCTATTATTCTATTATTATTATATTATTATTTCTATTATTCTAGTCCAGTGTTCTTTTTAAGATTGGCTGAAGTGTTTTAAAACTGTTTAACTACGCAGTACGGCATAATGACTGTTTTATTTTATGACGCTGTCAAACTGCGGCTCCCGTGTGTTTATATATTCTAAGTGATATACCAATTGTAAATTATCTGGATTATACAGTTTTGCTACAAGTGAATTATTTCATTGTGTTATGCCACATGTGGTGAAAATAAAACTTAGGTGGAAGTTTGTATGAAGAATCCATTCATATTTATGCTTTTGGTAAAAGAAGGAAAAACAGCGGTTTCACGTTTTTCAAAAAACCTTCCCGCAGGTTGGTACAGTAAGATATGATTTTAATTATTTATGAAGTTTTATTGGGACGGTTAATGTGTTGGATTAATATTGGCATATAATGACAATACCATACAAACTTGATAAACCCATCTATGATTTTCTTTTGGTTTGTCGTGTTCCGAAATCAGCCGGTGCATGTGCAGTAATATAGCGGGGTGGTAGGGATTGTGACCACAATACACATAGTAATAAATCCACTTATGATTTTCTTTTGGTATTATATAAATATAGAGTTATCTATATTATTAAATCTGTAGTCCTGTCTGTACTTTTAATATTTTTACAAAATTTCCCAATACGCATATTATATGAACGATACTGATCAGTGATCTCGAATATGTCACAATTTTTTTTTGTCCGTCTGTCTGTCTGTTTGTATGTCCGGATTTAACTCAAAAACGGCTCGACCGATTCTTATGAAATTTTGTACACGGGATGCTTATATCATCGACCAGTTGATAGAGTATAAGAAATTTCAATATTACTTTTAGATAATGTAAAAAAAATATATTTTCGTTAATTCAATTATGTGGGTACACAGGAAGAAGTCATTCAATGAATGATAAGTTATGAGAATTTCCAATAACACTTTTGGGAATTGTAAAATTTTTTTTTTTCTAAAATATAAAATTTCATTAATTATTAACAGATTTTGATGAAATTTTATACAGGGGAAGTCTAACTATTTACATAATTAATGGACTATAAGAATTGTCAATATTACTTCTACAATTAAAAAAAAGTTTAATTTTCATCAATTTTCAACCGATTCTGATCAAATTTTGTAGACGGGAAACATACATCATACTATAATTGACAGGCTTTAAAAATTGTTAATAATGCGTTAGAAATTGTACACGGGAAATACATGCCACTCCTCAATTGATACGGCATATGAATTGTCAACAATATGAGTAGAAATCAAGGGATTTAAATAATTATTGCGTAGTAACAAACGCGTGCGAACCGCGGCCACATCGCTAGTGTAATATACATATTATTTATTTAATAGCTAGTTATTACAGTCTAATAATTGTGTTGATAACAATGCTACAAATACAATTATTTGTGGCACGAATCGTTATAGGTTTAGCGTTGTGGCCACAATCTCACTTGAGCTAAGTGACGATTTGGCCCAAGATGGTAGCACGCTTAGTCTAGTGGAAGACTGGCTCTCATGTGCGGCTGCCGGTAGTTAGCCAGGCGAGCGTTAGAAAATACTCTACCACCATGCTCTGGTTTCATAACGATGTTTTCCCTCACCGAAAGCTCAGGATCATTGCAGGGATTCGAACTCACTTCGATCTACGCGATGTCCGTACACTCTACCACTGAGCCATCATTGCTTCGGTGTAACAAAACAAAAATAACTCCAATATTTTTATCTCGCGTGCAAACAGCATGATGTAGTTAGCTATCAAATAGAAAATAAAGTCCGTAATAATTTATATTACGAATTATTACGAATTTTTCACATTATTATCATTGATAGCTAATTTCATCATGTCGCACTTCCGTCACGTGGTACGCACATAGCTTTTAACTTTATCCTATACTAAAGGCGCCAAAAGAAGTATAAATTCAAAAACATTTATTAAGTTATGTTTGTGTGTGTGCGTGCGAATGTAATAAGATTGTATTGCATCAATGGGTACAATACTAGTGATTGCAGATTCTGCAACAGTAAGGACCAGATATCTGAGTACCCCCTGAGTAAGTGTAACCGACTAAACCCAACAGAAACATAAATGTGAAAAAGGGGCCAAGTTCGGTAGAAACAACGGTGCCAAGTTCCATTGCAGTTCCGTTAATTATAGTTGTAGGAATGTACAGAAATGAGATTACTAACTTGTCAAGTCTAAATGACAAAAAATTTGACTACTTTAATTAGAAATTAATGTAAATATTTATTCACAATTAAAACTTGCCAAGTTACAAATCTCACATCAAAGAAAGTAACAAATTAAGAAACGTACATTCCTACAGCTATAAATAAAGGAACTGCAATGGAACTTGGCACCCGTTAGATTTCAGCTCTTTTATCGGTGAAAACGACCACTGTTGTTTCTACTGAACCTGGCCTTTTTTCACATTTATGTTTTTGTTGGGATATCATTACTTCACGATACTTTTGAAAAGCTGCACAACGTCATCGGTCGGCGACTGCAACGTAGCTTCTACATGCTGCACTCCACTATGTATTTCCGCCATCTATAGGTGGCTGGCAGTAGCTTATGCGGCATAGTTTGAAACTCACTTATGAAATTACTCGTGGTATAATTAGTTACCAACAACCTTCTTAGATGGCGCAATCTTAATAATTTATCGCTTATATTATTTCCGCGCGTAACCAGATTCATTTCCATAATAATACAATGTCCATAATTTTACAATGCATCCACTTGGGTAGTCAGGTAGTAGACAACCGCAAACGCGCTCAAACTGTTAAGACCTCTCCGAGTAGACACTAGCAAAATTTGTGTACATCCTCCCTAACTACTCGTGCTTAGTAATAGGATATAATATAGTTCTTTACCGCATACGTAGCAATACGTTGGCAGGCGTCCACCCTCTGCCCGCCAGTACAGCAGTCATTATGTATCATTAGTTTTGCGACACTGACCAAATAATTGGTCTGCGATATCGAATGACTCATTCCAATCCTTATTAGTGCGTAAAGCTTTAACCCTATTATTTTCAATTTTTATTTGTTACTGATCGTTTTTATATAATAGATTTTTTTGTTTGTTTGAGTGCGCTTATCTCTAAGACTACTAATCAGAATTGAAAAATTATTTTTCTCAAACATGCATGGAAATATTGGCAATATTTTCGAAAAAAGAACACACAAAGTATTGAATTTACGAACATGCCAAGAATGACAAAAGAGATCCAATCAAAGAGTATTTAATAAACCCAGCACGCCGTTTCATAGAATATTGCTGGAGGTTTGTAATGTTCCAAATTCGAAAAACGCTCCTGCAATGTATTTGATTTACTTTGTCCGTAAATTCGATACTTCGCGTGTTCTTTTTTCGAAAATAATGACAATATTTCCATGCATGTTTTGAGAAAAGCACTATATATACCTCAGCGGCAATGGCAATTGCCTGTATCGTATAAGTGAAGTCGCTTTTGCAATAATGTACTATTTACATTTTATATCCTGTTTATTGATAAAGGTTACATGCTATAACTTCACACTACAACTCTAAGGAGCGGAGCAGTTACCATGGACGTCAAGCAGTCTGGCAACGCTGTAGGCTAGTACGGGAAGTGAAAACAAAAATTTGCTACACGGGTGCACTCGTATCGCTGCAGTGGAGATTTGGAGAGTTGGTTGAATAAATAACACGGATGAAATCGTGGAGTACTGCTAGTATGAGATAAATTGTGATAAATATTATTAATAAAATTATCCACAGTGCAGAGTAAAAGTAAAACTTAATTCGTACTGCACATAAATTATATAATTATTTGAATATAGATAGTATCTTTATATCTCAGTGTTAGGTTCTATAGTAAGATCCCGAAGCACATTACTGATTTGCCGGACAATCATTTCAAGGACCATTTCATACAGATTTTACTGTAATCAAAAGAGTATAGGGTGGATAACTATTTCAATGTTAGCGACGTTTGGAAGTGACTCACTCTCTGTGGATTCACTAATCTATACTAATAATAAGAGAGTAGAGTCGAAATCTGTAAATTGAAGATATTTGAGAAAAAATACTACAAGGTCATGAACAGAAAACATTTCGATAGTTTTTGAAATTTTTATCTGTCTGTTTGTATGCCAATAACGCAAAAACTACTAGACTGAATTTAATGAATTTTGGTATAATTGTATAATAGTATATAAACTGAAGGTACATTTAGGATCCATTTTTAGACTTATAGTAATTTGTATGGTCTATAAATTGCCTTCAGGTCATGTACATATAAAGAAGGTATACATGTTATTTATTTAAAAATATTTAGCGAAATAAAGTGAAAATATACCAAATTAATCCAAATTATTTTATTTTTACATATTTTTAGAATAAAATCAATAAATGAAAACGTATGTATTTTTATTGTCCAGGAGTATTCATAGATGGCACTATACGCCTTGGTTTAAATTATCATGAAATTGGTTTGATATTTATCGCCACACTTATGTTAATTACTTGTGTTCTTTGTGTAAGCACTCATATTAATAATTTAAGGCTGAGCTTTTATTATTATTTTTAAATGTTATCGATTTCTGTTAGGTTGGTTGGGTTAGGTACCTGTCAAATACCGTAAGGGGAGATTGAGGTGAGGGGAGGTTTTTATTTAGTTGCTTTTTTCCATACACGAAATATACCACGCGGACAAAGTCGCGGGCACAACTAGTTCATGTAATTCTGAATAAATACAAAAATAAACAGTTTATGGACTATATTGAATTATACTATTAATTGTAAAGACAAAGTGAAGGGATTAAAAACAACAAATTCTTATTATTGGCTTTTGTGATCAGCGAGAAACTAACTGTCTTAATTACACAATAAATTTCACTTATCGCGATCAATAGGATTTGTTATTGCGAATCTATTGTTTAATTATTTCGTATAAGACACGTATAGTTGCCCATATGTGATGTATACCTACACGTTTAAATAAAGTGTTATTTGTGATTATAGTATAAACTAATATAAGTGTGTATACTGAGAACACGGATTGTTTTAAACCTACATTTTTTCAGGAATTTATCTAAAGTGTTATAATTTAAACATCTATAATATGTAAGTTAATTTATTTGATCAAGAGATAAATTTATCGTTGAATAATATTTTTGGACACAACAAAGAATAACTGAGGTTGAAAGGAGGCTTCTTATTTTTGTTTAGTGGCACTGTGTGCTTACACAAATCTGCGAATGTCAAGTGGATAGAATATTTTTGAAATCTTCAAAGTTCAAATAACGCTCTAACAAAGGAGTTTTCCTGGACAATAACCAAACTATATCACACTAGCTTTGCCCGCGGCTACACTCGCGTGGACTCCTGAATGCCTTCGGACGAGCACACGCGTGAATCGTTCTGCCCTTGCTCGGAACCCACGACGGTCGCCCGTCACGCCCGGTTGTTTTAGAGGTGAAAATGCTTAGTTATTATAATTTGTGGGTGATCTTTAGAAAACGTATACCAGAATATATGCCGTCGATGACTATTTTGTAGGTATTTTTAAGAAACATCGTCATTATTGTCATTATCGAATTAATAAAAAAAAGCATGTATATCGGAGAAGTGGATTTCGCTTGAAAAGAACAAATGTACAGACAAACGTTGAGTTTCATATAGTATGTGTAGATTCCACCAATATTACAAAATATAGGGACACATAACATAAGTTAATGAATTGAAATGTAAACCATCACATGACATATTAAGATCCCACCAAAAACCCCGAAGGGAGGCTTAACGACTCTTGTAAAATGTACATCTGAAGGAAAACGCTTTATTCCCTCTGGAATATAATCGTCCGGTCGTAATTTATATTGTCTGCTGCAGAGGCGAGTCCCGCTGCACATTCATTTATTTTATGTGCCATTTACAATTGTCGGTCGATGGTCAAGGGAGCGGGGATCGAGGGGACGTCGAGGTAGCCAGACTATGTTGCCTTCGCATTATAAAACCGTGCGGTCATCTGCGAACTCCGTAATGGTATTAGTAATAGGAGCGGTCCGCATGAATTGTGATGACCGTCGCATCGGACCGACGCGACGCAGCGACGCGACGCACGGTGAACACATGGGTCTGATGGTTTATTTATAAGATTAATTTACAATGAGTCCGGTGTTGGGACAGTTAAGTTTCCAGTGTCTGGTTCTGTGTTTTATCTCATTTTATTGCTAATAATTACCTAATGATATTTTAATACTTACTTTCAAGGTTAACGAGGAATATTACTGATAATTATGGTGGATTTTTCCTAATCTGACTATACTGTTTGTACCTTAAGGGCCATGAAGCCTTAAAAGACTTTTACAACTTCAACGGGCTTGGGGTAATTATGATGGAAGATAAGTCACAGTTATGATAAACCGTCTTCCAATAGCGACTTCATCACTTTTGTGTCATATAAAATTTGAAATCATTTGTCAAATTGTCTTAATATTTACTATTTTTGATTATTCCCTATGAGGAAAAGTATAATGCTGTCTATGCCTATGTCGTTAAATATTATTATTAGGTAGTAACAGCTTCTAAATTTTACCTCTATGAAAGACTAATTTATTTTCTTATTTAAAAATGGTATTTAGTTATTGTAATACAAATTTACAATTACGTACACTTACATTATATGCTAATAAGATGAAGAGTTAATTTTGATTTTTAATATACGTACTTTAGCTTAAACCCCAATATTTGATTTTCTCATAAATAAACAAATAAATACAAAGATTTGTAACTTTCAAAGTTTATACTTTATTGTAGCAGTTCCCATTATTTTCATTTAATTTTAAGTTGTTGCATTTTATCGCATGGAAGTCGAACGGTCCGAACAAAGTCGTCGGGTAGGAGGCTGAGTGGCTCTGTATTCTTTTGTTTTTTAATTATAACGCCGTCCGTGGGGTGATGCCCCCCTCAAGTTTCTGGTGGAGGTTTCTTGTTAAGCGGGCGCTCGCCTCCTACGTGCCTCGGCCATTCATTTCGTACAAACTTATAACCTGACCCGCGTACTTATGAGCGTCGCCAATAAATATAGCGATGACCGACAGTTGCGATCCTTGTCAGACTCGTAAGACGTAGACTCGGAGGAGTAGGATGGACAAGGTAGGTTGCCGTCGCTCGCGGCGAGGCATTGTTAGCTAAATATCTAGGTGGTCAGTTGGGCGGGCGGGAGCAGCTAGAAGACGGGCGGGGGCGGCGGGCGGCGGACGTGCCCGGCCCGCCGGCTCCGATGTATTGAGCGCGTATTGCAGACGCGGTCACGCGCTGCAATATTGCGTTCGCTGTACGATATTGCCCCTCAGTAACTCATTTTGATAAATTGTACAAACTCCACCGGCTCGCTATTGCTCAGCCCGATTGCTATATTATACATACATGACGAGGTAAACAATGGATTCATGAATTTATGTATGTATATATTTCATTCTATGTTACACGTATTGACAACACAAAGAACCTATCTAGATAAAAATATTAAGATTGGTCGATAATCGATTAGGCAGGTAAAACTTTTTTAGCTTTTTGTGTTTCAAGGGACCATATAAAGGATTAAAATAAGATACTATAATAATAAAGTAAAATTGATAGCCTATCCAATTATTTAGGCTTGAGTCGCACTCTGAAGTGCGTCCTATTTACTTATTTAGTTCGAATGTTTTGTTTACGTGATATGAAGAGGCATAATATTATATTTAGGTATCATATATTTCTATTTATTTGAATTCAATCAATATAAGACTAATATAATATAATTGAAAGGCATAAGCAAACTGAATAATTGTATGAAACGCAGGCTACCTTAGTAGAAAGGATCATTTCCATCAATTAAAGGAATTCACTAGCTGACGTAAATATAAAAATAACTTTTTTATATGTGTGTTGATAATAAATATACCTATAGAGAACCATTTTACATAATTTACAGAAAATTCACAAAGCTTTATTATTGTCTATAAAACCCAGTTAAAATTAGAACTTGTAAGTAATTCGATGTTCTATTTAACTGTGCTTTTGAAGGTATACTTTTAACAGATGAATTGAATGAAGCAATTGTATTAAGTTATTTGTTAAACTTGAATAACACTTGTTTGGTAATTAATATAATATGAAGAAGTTTTCTTAACTGAATAATAAATAGCAATATCTATGTAAAGAATATTGGAATAAAACATTTTGTTTTTCATTACTGAATATCAACAAGGCCGTCTCGTAATTTCCCGTGTAAAATACCTACTTTTCTCTGGTTTTATGTTTCGGTTTGCTGTTCTAGTGCTTTCTTTTAACATTTTATATATTATATTACATTTGTTTTTTACTATACCTCTTTACCGAATATGTAGATTAATATTATTAAACTAATAAATTAACTCACTTTACTTCAAATAATACGTACTGATTTAACTATAGGTAACTAACTT
The DNA here is from genome assembly GCA_033032175.1 of Saturnia japonica. Lineage (NCBI taxonomy): Eukaryota > Metazoa > Arthropoda > Insecta > Lepidoptera > Saturniidae > Saturnia > Saturnia japonica. Next base: position 13,358,976 of record CM065305.1, read on the forward strand.
ATAAGATTATCAGAATCTAATCGTCCGTGAAGATTATACTTCGATAGGTTTCCTATTATACTATGTACGTAAGATATAATTAATAGTTATATAGCTGACAGCCCTATAGATCGTGTTCAAATAGCGAACGCGGGATGTAGTTGTGCGTGTGTGGAAGTAGGTATTTATTTTTGGTGGCAACGACGACGACGCGGTAACGTAAACGTAAAGGAGAATGCTTGAGTATTATATTCTGATTAAAAAAACGTGACAATTAGTTTTGGCAGTCCTCTCTTGATGTTAACCTTACAGAACCTAAAGAATTCTGAAGAGACCGAAACAGGTGAAAATCTGAAGGTGCAAGGTCAGGGCTATATAATGGATGCACTAACACCTCCCAGCCAAACTCTCTTAATTTTTGCTGGGTGGCTAAAGATGTGTGTGGTTGAGCGTTATCGTGATGAAAGACCACACCCTTCCTGTTGATCAATTCCGGCCGCTTTCTCTCCACTGCTTCCTTTAATCTCATCAGTTATTGGCAGTAGAGATCCGAATCGATGGTTTTGCCGGGCGGTAAAAGCTCATAATAAACAATGCCCTTCCAGTCCCACCATACACACAGCATCACCTTATTTCGAATTAGCCCAGGTTTAGTCACAGTCTGTGAATGAAGCCTGGCCGACCTTAACCACGACCTTTTTCGCATGTTCTTGTCGTACGTGATCCACTTTTCAAAGCCAGTTATTAATCTCTTCAAAAACGTCTTACGTCTCAATAATGAATCGCAAATGAGTACACGGTTCATTAGGTTTCTTTTAGTGAACTCGTGTGGCATCCAAATATCGAGCTTTTTAGTATATATAGCCAGCTTTCTTCAAATGGGTTAAAACTGTATTGTGGTCAATTTCCAGTTCTTCAGCTACATAGTAACTACTGATATGCTGATCCTACTCCACTTTTTCAAAAATGACGTTCATTTTATTCGTAACAGGGCGACCAGAGCGACGTGCATCTTTAAAATCAAAATATCCGGACTGAAAACGTTTGAACCAACTTAGTGCTACTCTTACTGACACTGCATTAGGTCCATAAACATCACATTTTTTTTTTGCTGCTGGAGTTGCATTTTGTCTTTTTTGTAATAATATTTTTACAGAAAGAAAAACCAATGAAAAATAGCGGGAAACAACTTTTTTTTCTTTTTAATGTTACAAAAACCTGCCAGATACAAATGGTACAGCCAAATAAATTTTATAACAAGTTTATATCTACGTTATGCGAAAACACTTTTTCCCCGACCTAATATAATTTGTATTTTTATTGACAAAAATATATTGACATCCAGACATTTGTCTGATTTATATAATTAATATTAATCATTTAAATATTCCAATTAGAGCTGTAATATCTCTATATAAAAGGACTAGATGGGTCCTACGGTTTCACCCGTGTTAATTTTATCCGACAAACACCGCGGTGACAACGCACCCATGTAGTCTATCATAATTGTTCTTCCCGCAAGTACAAATTATTTTAATTTTTATTATCTCCTAAACTATGTGTCCAAATAGCATACTCTAGCGAGCAAAATTTAACTTTATAAAATTGTCTTTATGATGAAGTAATTTTTGTTTTTAAGGATTAATATGCCATGTCTAAAAATGACGCTTATAAAACACTTTTTAATTTTCAACAAATCTTTGTCACAAAATACCTTATTGTGGCTTATGTATAAGTGATAGGCATGTACTATCACTGACTTTTTTAGATATACTAAGGACCAATATTATTGTAGAGCATTGTATTTCCGTATCATTAACGATTACGCCAGCGCATCCGGCTAAAGTAGTTCGGGAGGGCCTCGACTTACGACTTACATAACTAAAAACAATATTTAAGGCTATCTGAGAGTTGTAGCCTAATCTTAAATAGCTTATACTATTTCTCCTGAATCTAGCTATCATATGCAAAAATATTTTTTCGAATCGACTTTTAGTTTCAGAAATTAGCTTGTTTAAATGAACAAACAAAAAGAAATTCCGCTTTTTAGTATAGCTAACTGACTGATTGAGTGACATATCAACGCACAGCCCAAACTAATGAGAATAGGACCATGAAAATTTGCAAGTGTGTTCTTTTATACTGTAGATGAGCACTAAGAAAGGATTTTTGGAAATTCAACCCCTAAGGTAGAGTAAAAGGGGATGAAAGCTTGTATGAATATATTGCGACATAACTCAACTATGGCACGAGTGATGCCGCGGGCAAAGTGGTATGTCAGATGTATTTTAAGAATTTCATAAAAACCTGTTTATTTAAGTACTTGTCAAATAAGCATATATACACAAAGCGTTGTCATATAACAAATATGAAATTGCTATAACTTTAATGTAAATAATATGTTACTTAATTTTTGATAGATTTACGTATGTAACTGTGATTCTATGTAAGGGCAGTTTTATGTGTCGCGGTTTGTCGGAGCGATTTGTACAAGTCGGATGCGATATGGCCTCCGGGTGATCGCGGCTTCAGCGCCGGGAAAATGATTTATATTGTTTGTGTAGCGTCAGGCGGCGGCGGAAGGTCGGGAGGGACGGGGGGTGAGGGACCGTTTTCTCAAGCAGATCCAGTCCACTGCAGATATGGGCGAGTATTATTATTGATCCGGCTCGGGCGGTCGGCATTTCCTACCGCTCATACTTGGGCGGGTGGGGCGCCGTCCGCCAGCCGATGTATTTATTGAAGCGCGGACTACATCGACGTGAAACTTATTATAACGCTGGCCATATACTACGGCGTATACTTTAATAAGAGAATGCGAGGTGAAGGGCAAGCTCTTTACCCCTCGACCAATCCGAGCTTGTTATGATATTATATTAGGTCATATCGGCCAATCCCAGCGCGTTATGATATTGTAGGCGGGCGGCGTTTGTTGAAAGGCAATTCGTTTTCCTCGTTGGGCGGGCAGGTTTATGATATTCAGTTATTATTATAATGGGGTAAGAGGTTGGTATTCACTTTCAGTTTCATGAGCTATATATGTTTAAACATATTAATATTAACAATATAATACATAAACTCTGATCTTATGATAGTTATAATATTATTTGGTTACAAAGTTTTTTCTTACATTTTACTAGTTAAAATGTAAACAGTTTGTAAATATTTTTTTCTTCAACACTAGTTCTCTCTGTCCTAGTAAACTTTATTCACTTTCTTAGAATTCACTAATTCCTTCATTCATTTAAGGCAGCTTAAAATGCGTTACAGTTTTTTTTCCAATAATGACTACAGTATACATACACTTGTACAGTTGGAAAAAAAGATAACTCTATCGAGTTTCTTACCGGTTGTTCTCGATGAGTGGGATGTTTTCCGAAAACGCAGTTGTGTTTTTGACGTTGTTATGTATGGGCTTAAATTGAATATAGATTATTTTGATTTATTACAGTCCGTGATTTGACAGTATGTTTAAAAATTAAAATTCATTATTTTACAATAATGATCTATTGATAAAAAGTTTGGAAAAATAATTGTTTATTTGTTTAATTTCCGTTCTGAAAAATGTTTTATTGACTGTGAGTCACGTGATTGCATACGGCTTACAGAAAATTTGACGTCATCGTTCAATAAATATACACAATTGTGAGTTATCTTGTGATAAGTGACTCTAAAATTATCACTAAGCATTGAAATAGTGGCTTTAAAATTATGTGTGCTGAAGAAATTTCATAACTGAAATTCTAGTAAAGTCAACATTGCATATAATAATAATACCTTTACCTTAGTTTTATTTATTGAATTAAGACATCATGCTGCGTTCTTGCGGCATGTTTTTTATTTAAACAAAAATATTTTTATTATATATAAAAATATTTTACTTTTAAAGGTGTAAGAATGAATAAATATTAATTCGTGTATTTAAATTAAATATAAAGTGTTTAAACAATTTTATGAAAGTTTACTACTCCTGAATTAGACCAAAGTAAAGTACATCTAAATGACTAAGCTTAATACATATCTAACTTTCATGGTTCTTCTTGCGCATGAAATTGAAATAAACACTTTATCTAAACCGAGTACCTACTTTGATTCTTATGATGACATTTCAGCGCTTCTCTATCCCAATATTACATTTTCCATTTGGCTCGAGAGCGGTGAACGTTTGATTTTATTTTCGTCGATTTTGCAGAATCGTGACCTGTAACGTTGATAAATATTTGTAGTGTAACTTCTATCACGTTGTTGAGAACTTATCCATGTGTATGTTCTGACATAATCTCATTTTTCATTTATATTATCCACAAAACATTTGCTATTATGATGCAGAATCGTGTTGTTTATTTAGATTTAGATTTTTATGAACTTGTATTTATTTTTATGAGTCAATATTTACCTATTTTTTAACAAACTACATGCTTAAGTTCGTAGTTTTGTCTTCGTGTAAGTTTCAGCTCGATTTATCATTTAATGAATCGTTTATCCATTAGGAATAGAATCACCCATGCCTTTGTACCGATTTTTTAATTGACAGAAGTACTAAAAAAATAATTAAGTGTAGTAGATATGAAATTTTTGATTAGAATGAAATATATCGTAGATGTTTTTTTCCAGATCCAACTACAAATATTAACAAATAAATAAGTTATAGTGTAAGGGATAGAAGTATGTAGTCTTTTTATTTAGTTAATAGTTATATTTTCTAGAATTTGGATATGCTCCGATGGAGCTGACATACACCAGCTGGAAAAGCCCCTGAAATAAAAAAAAAAAAAAAAAAAAAAAACAAATAAATAAACTGAAAATTACAAGTAAATACAAAATTGCTTCTTAGTCTGATAACACTTTAGATTTATTCATGGCATTATAGTACAGTAAGCATGATTTATGTTAAGCGTGAACTTATCATTTTCTTATTGTTTCTTTCGAACTGATCAACAATTGGCTTGAGGTAATGTGTTGTAATAATAGTATTTCTTATAATATATAAGAATATAGAGGTTGTATAATTTAATTAAATAACTCCTGCTTTAGCTAATCCAAAACGAAATGAAGCTTAACCACTCTGATCGAATATATAGATATAAAAAACTGATATTATCAAAGTAACCACTATTTTCTTATAAAATGTTAAGAATTTCAAGTTATAAAAAAGATATTGAATTAAACGGCGTCCTTGTTCAGCAAATGAGTTGATAATAAAACGATAATAAACAAGCGCCTTTGTAACAAACTATAACAGATCAGTAATTGCTTCCACGATACCTCCTCGCGTTATTACGCCTTTTACGACGCCGTATGGGGTGAATAAAACATTTTTACGACCGACCATGGGTACTATAACACATACGCACCTAAACATCGATATGTATGTCTGCAGGTAATAAACTTTATATAAGTATACATACATATATCGATACTAGAAGTAGAACGTACCTAATATAAGTTAAAATCAATTAGTTAATGTAATTATTTGGTTTATCGTGAATAATTTCACCACTAAAAGTCTCTGTAGTGTTGTTCTCGTGAACAAAGTCATTATGTATTAGAAATTAAGTAGAAACTACAACAATGTTATCAATTAGGAAACACAGTATTCACAGTGCTAGGATTTTACAGTATTAATAATTATCTAAGTATATTACCTATAATGTAAATAATTATCGTATTGGAATAATAATAGGTATATTGATAGAAATTAAAAAGAATGTAAGGCACAAAATAATCTTATAGTTTTCGATATTTAAGGACGATGCCGGTGTAACATGGATTAGCTATTTCATACAAAAGTATACTATAAATGTTTTTTGTGTCTTGGCCGGAACTCTCCTGTGTGTCCTGTGAATCCTTTAAACTAGCTCATATTACAAAACAAAACAATACGAATATGGTAAATCTCTATTACCTACAATAACGTGCAAATATTAAAAAAACTACAGTACATTTTTGTGTATTTTTTTTGTGTAACTGTTATGTTTGTGGTTAAATATTCTTACGGTTATAACAATATTCAAAAAATCTGTCATAAGTAAATATAAATATTAAATTTATTATACTTGTCTTTATAGCTGTCAAGTTCTTTCACTTTAAACGTAATTTAATAAATTTCAATTCTATAAGAATGATGTGTGTCCCTGGACATTTGTCGTCATTGTACACATGTTTCGGGCGTATGGGTCACTCAAATAGATTGCATCATAGCAATCCCCAAGCGCAAAACAATTATAGACACAAAATGAATAAAGCATCGGCCCATCTCGTCCGCGTCTCTTCTGAGGTGACTTTCTCTTTGTACACAAGTAACGTTACATTTTGTTGAACCGATCCAAAAAATATATATTTATATATTATATATTTTTTACACTGGGGACATTTTTTCGACCCTCGTCCGAGCGGTCTCTTTGAAAAGTGGACATCGGAACGCGAGGGAAGGTGCCCCCGAGGAGTTCGGATAGAAAATGCGTTGTAAACATTGCGACTACATTCAATTTCCCGTCATTTTTCAAACTGATAAATAATTCTGTCATCGAGCGCTCGGACAGGGGTGGTATGAAGTGATTGCCGATGGAAGGACACCCGAAATCGTAAAAAATAGCGACCGAAGAGACTCGGCCTCCACTACTCGTATGAACTCGATAAATTTCTTTTTTATTATCAGATATCGAAGGGACTCGGAAATCGAATAAAGCGCTCATATTTAATTCATAAGATACCGGCCATACAATATCTACTATGTTGGACTATTTTATTTAAGGTATTGACAGATATCGGACGCTATGTGGGTAACTTGAAAGCGTTTATGGAAATTCGCATGTAGCATGTTATGGAATAGCATCTATGAGTTGATAAAATATGCATTTTAAACAGAGGTAGGGCACAGATAAATTTTCTTGGAGACTTCACTCTACTGCACGAAGGCTCAGATGGTAGCGTGTACGAACTCCGCGTCGATCGACGTGAGTTCGAATTCTTACACTGAGCTTGAACTTTCAGTTATGAAAAACATTGCGATGAAACCATAGCATGGTGGTAGGGCTTTTTCTTATGCCCACCTGGCTAGTCCACCATCACTAAACCAAACACCAACCAGTGTGTTCCGGCAGCTACACTTGAGAGCCAGTCTTCCACTAGGCTTAGCGTGTTACCATCTTAGGTCACATTGTCACTTTAGATCAGGTGAGATTGTAGCCACAACGCTAAACCTATATCGATAAAAAAAGTTTGGAGTAGTTTTACTGGCTAAGTACCTCCTCCACTCTACAGTAGATGGCAGCCAAATAACAATATGTTGTGTTCTTGCAGTGAGTTGAGTTTCCAGAGCTCCTTTAGTAAGAGAGAAAGGAGGTAAATGTACCAGGTTTACCAGGTATCATGTAAAATTTATGCTTATACGCAGTAACATCAATTTTCAATATCGATCAAGCAGCCAGATGTTTTATTCACCGAGGAGCTGCTAGGCAGAAGACGGAATTTGTTTCCTATTTGCTTGAGGGTAACAGCTTTTGTACCGATATTTGTACCAGGAATATTGGGCTACTATCTACCATCCCTGCGCTAGTGATACCTATGGTGTTACCAACAGGCGGGCCCTAAGGTTGTTTTCGAACTTAGTTGTATATAGAAAATAACTGTTATGTAAATCAATTCATACTTTCGACTTGTATATACACACTCGGAAATAAGATTGGAATTATTTGGGGAATTTATTACGAAGACATTCATTTAAATTCTTTAATTTATTACGATTGAAATGTCCGGCAGATGTGTTCAATACATTTAGTACAGAATCCATGGCAACATCAAGACCGAGGTCGGGGGCACTCGCGCTATTAAATAACTCTCCGACAGCTAAATGAGTAGGGGACACAAATAATGTCCGATCTGGATTATTCTCAACACTTCTACAAATTATATTCTACAAATTGTAAGTTTTGATTGTCATATGAATTATTACTTTTTATAACCGACTTTAAAAAAAAGAAAAAGGAGGTTACTCAATTCGAATGTATATTTTTTTATGGGTGTTCAGCTGCTATATCTTCTTTGTTGATGAACCGATTAAGGTGATTCTTTTTTCGTTGGAAAGGAAAAGGGACCTCAGGGCTGGTCTCATTTTAATTTCATTGGCATTAGATCTTCAACTTCGAAGATACACCGAGGAACACCTCAAAGTCATTAAATTGGCTTCCGTTTTTGTTAAAACTTGTCTTGTGCTTTAATAGTATGTTTTATAATAACAAGAAATGATGTTATTGGGCTACATAATATATCTATATGGAGACATCGCGATCATTTTTTATAAAACTGTGTCCTGTAGTAAATATTTTCATCTCGAAAATTTTTTGTTACCTACATTATTGACAAGTCATATAGCTTACGAACAGAGATTTTTATTTTATTTGTAAAAGTTTTATAGATAGCCTATCAAGTGCGGAATGACATATAGTTTCCGTATACAAAATTCCATAAGAATCGGTTGAGGTTCAATAAAAATATATTTTTGTACGATTTCCAAAAATTTAGCCTAGTCAATCATGGAATGACGTATGCAAAATTATTTTTTGATACTATAATAACTTATCAATTGAGCAATCACATTTAATTAAAAAATGAAATTAATATAAGCTTTCCATGTACAAAATTTCATATAAATCGGTTAAGCCGTTTTGAGGTTAATCCAGATATACCGTGTCTTTTATAATATGCGCTTATGAGGATAATCGGAAAACATATTAAATGTATAGACCGTACTACAGATTTATTAATATAGATATTACAGAACCTTGCATCACGTTATTATGATATTATATAAATTAATATTGAAGTAGGAAGAATAAAAACATTAATGTTCTGGTATGGCTTCTGATTATTAATTTATAATAGTCCAAACGTTTCCCGTACACCATATATATAGTTATTTGGGCAATAAAAGTTTAAACAAGCTGTTTATTACATATTTAAGTAATTGTTATCTTTAATTAATTACTTATCCTTTTCTTTTACCTATTTAAAAAATGCAAAATTTACTTATCGAATATGAATCTTCCAGAATTATTATTACTTTTCTAAGCAATTGTATTATTATTAAGAGGTTTAATTAGTTTACTATCAAAGAAAGGAGTTACATAAGACTTTTATGTCTATGTATAAATTATAACAATGAACTAAATCATAACATGAAAATTAGGAACTTAAAAGAAACGAGAATAACCCTGTTGGGTTCGTTACTACCCGTGGCGGTAAGGAACAATAAAGAGAATTACGATACCGACCTACCTATAAGAAATACGTGTTTTTATTTAAAATATTATGAGTTTCATTGGTAACAGTTTTATATCTACTTAGGTATTAAATACGAGAGGAGAAAAATTCGGATTTCTTTTTAAGCCTATTGCGCTCACGGAGGACTGTGAAATTTGGCATAATAAAGTTTATATCAAGAAGGAATGGAGAAAGCTAAAATTTACCACGCATCTATCACGACCAATGCTATTAAACTGAGACCCCAAAATATTGACATTGAGAGAAGATTGACAGTAAATGATATAATATACATTGTTTACGTTCACACTGCAAACGAAAAACAAATAATAGTCTATTCATATTTCAACCATTAGGCGAACGCTTACTAGTATAAATAAAAATGAAATGCTGTTGGATTGATTGTAACAACATCACTTGAGAGCGGCCAGACCGATTTTGACATTTTTAGTTTTGAAATGTTCATAATAGTTCGAATTAGGTTTTTATGGCAAGAAAAATCGGTAAAGATTCTTGGAAAAATATGAAATTCTTGAAAAGCTGAACGTTATTTTTTTATTGGATTTTTGTTTGCACTTAGAAACCCATTACTGATGATTCAAAGCATGGATATGAGTAATTCTTTTTTTGTTTTGTTTGTTTGGTTATGGACAAGTTAACAGGAATAAAATGGGATGAGTGGGCGCCATGGTCGAATTATTATCGAGTTATAGTTATTATTGGAAAGGCAGAACAACGTCCGCCGGGCCAGATATTATAATAATATCTTAAATATAACATTAAAATATTAAATTATATTTATTATTATTTATGTTATTGTCTATTTCTCGAGCAAGTTTTATATTACCTATTGTATTTTTAAATTATTCAAATACGTATTTTTGATTACATTATTCAATTACATACATAGTTAAGTTGACGATTGTGACATCTTGAGACAAACATCTTAGCATTCCATGGATTCACCGTGCGGGTGTCCGGTCCATCGTGTAGGAAGCAGAGGGAATACGAGTAGTCACCGGGATTTGCAACCTAGGTATAGGTTTAAGGAGCCCCCCTTTGATGCACATCAGCGCTCAACTTGACAGCCCGCGATACCCTCCCTGCCAAGTCAAATTTGGTAAGATACTGTTAATGCTGCTTTTGATACCCGTTCTAAAATATAACTTACTGCAGTTCTCGACAGGCCGAGGTCTTTTAACAAGGTATAGAGAGATTTAGCTGGAATACCTCTCGCTCCCTCTTCCACTGCATATAAGTTAACCGCATAGCCGTTCTTGGTTAACTCGTTACATAGATCGTAATATTTATTTATTTTTATTGCGTGGTCTTTAGGTATATTACTTTGCCACGATACAGTCTACAAGTACTATACGCTTGATTTTTCGAGAATAAAGAAATATGTTTGGCTGAATGACGAAACAACCACATCCTCTGGGATTTTATAATGTTTTTCATATGTGTCCACTAAGATAGTCCAATCAGGTGCAGAACCTAGGATTATGTTATACAAGGTGTCCAGAAAGGGTATCGGGTATTTGTAAGTTCAATGAAACAAAATTATTTGTATGCAATAAAAAAGTTTATTGTTTATTATTAGCATATGAATTGGAGAATTATTTGGAAAAGATGATGTTATCCAAATGATGACCGTTACGTTGCTGGCACTCTTCTAAACGGAAACGAAGATTGGCGATAACACGTTGACACATAGCTATCGATATTGCTGCCATTTCTGACCTGATGTTTTGCTTTAACTGGGTTAGATTCGTCGGATTGTTTTGATAAACCGTACTTTTAAGGTATCCCCATGCAAAATAGTCAAGCGGGCTAAGGTCGGGGCTTCTGGGAGGCCAGTTGATGCTACCCCTTCGCGAAATTACTTTATTAGGGAATAATTCGTTAACAACTTCCATTGAGTCATTTGAGGTATGACAAGTGGCCCCATCTTGCTGGAACCACGTTCCTGAGTTGAAACCTGCAAACTCCTGCAACTCTGGGACCAAAAAATTTCGCAACATATCGCAATAACGGTCACTATTCACATTAATTGCTCGGCCTCATTGATCTTCATGAAAATAAGGACCAATTATGCCTTTAGCAGACATAGCGGCCCAAACAACGACCTTTGGGCTATGCAGGGGTCGTTCATGCTTTCGTCTCGGATTCTCCACTGCCCAGTACCGACAATTCTGCTTATTAACATGATCATTCAGGTGAAAATTTGCTTCGTCACTGAACAGTATGTTGTTAAAGTTGTTAAATCGCTGCAGCATTTCGTTCGCAAAATTCAGTCGATTAGCATAGTCCGTATCCTTCAATTCTTGAACCAATTGAATTTTATAGGCTTTTAGATGTAAGTCTTTCTTTAAAATCGAATGTAGAGACGTTGAGCAGTCGCTATTGAATCACCATTACGATAATACGCTCGTACGCAAAATGCGCGATGCGTCCCCGAGTACTGTTCCATCGTGACTAAAACTCCACAAAATGGCGGACGCCACGAACCCCTCCCCGCACCCTTTAGACGCCCCGTTTCGAATATGGCGCGAAAACAAATACCCGATACCCTTTCTGGACACCTTGTATTATAAATTTATTTTTCACCATATTTTACTGCGTCTAATGATTCTCTTACAATATCCTTTTTATATTGAAATGCATATATTTGTATTGTAATGTTTTAGGTTAAAACGATGTATAGATTTTAGTATTTTATTTAATGTAATAGAAGATAATAGAAAAGACCATACAATTTCCTCATTAGATTTAAATATTTGTACAAATATAACAATTCTATTGAAATCCGTGAAACTGTCTCAGGATACAAGGCTGATAGGAACTCAGTTTATATTTTATTCATACATTGTATTGTTGGAATATCAATTGCCTCACCCGGCGGTAGGTAAAGGGTACATTTCCAATCCGCACGGGATTCACTTAGATTTGAAGGAAAATAGATTTCGATTTCGAAAGCTGCGACAAAGCAATCCGATATATTTTTCAGACAGATATTGCTAGCGATTTCTTTTGAGCTTTGAAATATAAGGGAGGGGATTTAACAAGATTTCATGTATTTTCCTTCCCATAAATACGTATATAGAAGAGGTGTGTGTAGTTACATATCAAAAGTTTTAGAACTTTTAGTTTCCCTTTGAAGATAAAATTTTACTGCTAAGTAAATGTGAAAACTTTTAAATGTTCTTTAGGTTTCCGTTTCTGCAGTTTTTTTGCTATTAGCTATACTTTTTTTCTGTAAATTAATTTGTAGTTAATTTATACAAACAACATCACTATATAACAATAGATCATCGTCCTTAAAAAAAATTAGACTATTTATTTCTCTTTTTAATTTGGCAGGCAAACAATGTATTAAAGAAGAACATTAAAGGGGAGAATTGTAACCCTTTTCCTGTGTGATTAATTTATTATGTTCTTTGTCCCTATTTTGATTCTCGCAATCTAAATAATGTAGGTAATTTTCGACTAAGCATAAAATATTTTTAAAGGTTCTTCGTTAAATTAGATAGTATGAAGATACGTTTTTTTAATTCATCGTACAGAGAATGACTGTGAATGCACCTTGAAGATTTTAAGAATATTTGTATAGTTCTATTGACTTAGTATATGACAATAAAAATCCTGGCATATGGTGGGTATGTATCATTCCCGTAAATGTATCACTCGTGCAATATAAAAGTTAACGACACAAGAAAACGCGTTTTCCACAACATTAAAGATAACAACAATACGGGGGCGAGCGAGTGTAGAGCCTCCCGCGAGGGTGGCGGGAGGTGGTTCGAGAAAAATTCAATATTAATATGAAGGAGGTGCGAGTGAGAGCTGCAAGTGGTCTCTGTCGCACGGCCAATGGCGAGCCATACCGTTGCTGCGATATGATGAATTTATGGATGTAATAAAAGCGCGGTGCGCGATTGGAGGAGTGGTCAGGGAGAGCTTATTTTCTTTATTTTCATATTTGGAATAACAGTCTTAAGTCGCTTGCAACTGCTTGTGGATGTTGGACGTTTCATAACTGGACCTCTGAAGAAGTATATTTGTTTTGATACAATACATAGATAGGTACAATATTTTATTGCTCAATATATGCTAGTATGTAGTACAATTATAAACATCTTTGAATTATTTAATTATGATCGTAAATTTACAATAACTCTACACAGTATATTATATTTTATTAAAAATTATGATTATTTTATTTAATAAAAAAAACTGTTTTGGAATATTCTGTTATCAATATAATGATTAATAGAATAGGTAATATTGTAAGTACATGTTTAAATGCTTCGTTTTAAATTTTGTGAAGTTTGTATGGTAAAAGCTAAAGGGGCACTTGTAGTACAAAGCCTCGTAACTGGCAGTTGATTGAGGCGTGAACGACGCTCGACCGCCGGTCGGGGTTTCTTTCTTGATTTGCTACTCGAGTGGCCGAAAACGACACTTCTATTTGCATGAGCTGATTTAAAGAATTTCGTTCTATTGTACATTTGAAGAAGACCAGACAAGATTTAGTTTCGTACGTAGATATAATCCTCTTGAGATGTCTTGTATTTAAATGAGGGGAATAAGTAAGTAGATCTTGATTTTTTAGTTCATCTTCTATGTATTTAATTTAGAATATTTGCTTACTTTAAGACACGTTAAGGATAGGATGTTTGAGGTAAAATGTTATGGATTAAAATCAACCCCCACTTAAGACTTATAAAAATTATGTAAAGAGATATTCGGTCACGAAATTTTTTAAATTTTTAAGAAGTAATTTTTAAGGAATCGGCAGCAAGCAATCATACGTACCCTTTTGGTAGCATTGTAACGTAAAAATTTGCTTATCGATATTGTATAACTGAAACTAAAATTTTCATAGAATTTCCTTAAACCTATACTATTTCCATTTCTTTATTTTCTCGATGACAGTTCTCATTTGATAGTTGTAGTATTGTGACCAAATAAGTAATGATATCGATCGCATATATTTATTATATTTTGAACAAAGACAAATACAACAAAAACATTCAAATAAAGATTACCTGTCGTTGTAATTATTTCGTTTCATTGTCTAGTACATACGTATACCTACTTATTTTAAAACAGCTTTGAAAATTTTGAAGAAGTTGTCATTATCAATCAAGAATTAATACGTGTAACATCTTGTAATGAAATATACTATTAGTTAATAAATTTGTAGAAAAGTATCCGGCAGTAGTTTAGTTTCTTACATTTGTAAAAAATTATCGGGTCTGTTATCGTGTTACGTTTATCGATATAGCTCCATCCCTATCAGTTTCTCCGACTCTGGTATAACCTTGTACTTGTGTAAACGTCATATTTTTATAAAATAATGCATACATAATGTAAAAAAGACGCTCGTTCAAGTTTGCAAAGGTGCTGTCATCGAGAAAATAAAGAAATGGAAATGGTATAGTAATACTAGTACCTAGAACACCGCACATTAGAAAACTTTCAACTGACTCTCGACGATGACGCCACTACCGTATGTCACGTGACATAGCACGTTTATGAGAGGTAGGGCACAAAGAAATTTCTTTGGAGATTTCTCTCTACTTGGGGTAGTTCGACTGCTGGAATACCTCCACGCTACTGAATATCACCGCCAAATAACCTCATGTTGTGTTTCTGCGATGAGCAGGGTTTCCAAAGCTCCTTGTGGTAGGGGAGTTAAAGGTCGGCCACATACTAGTGATACCCATGGGTCAATAGTGATACGGCAAGGGTCCATAAACTACGGTAGCCGCTTACCATCAGGCGGGCCGTATGCTTGTTTGTCTCCTTGGTTGTATGTAAAAAAGATCAATATTCTAAAGTCGTGTAAACACTAGTACGTAATAATTTGTACTTTCAATTTTATATAAAAAAAATAAAATTTAAATATTTATTTGAGTTTATATATTACCAGGACCTACACGCGACTCCGCGTTAATTACAATAGCCTAAAACAGTGTTGCATTCTTTTAACCATTCGGCTATTAAGGTCACACAATAGTAGGTAAAATTGGCATATATGCCATTCACGGGAGCAGAGTTAGTAATGAACGAATTTTCAGAATCGGATCCCTAGTTTCAGAGCTTACCTCAACAAACATAAAAACGTAGTCGATATAAAATATCTAATATTAAGTTATGCACTGATACATCCTTATTATAAAGTTATTTATAAAAAACAAGTTATTCATCTGCAAAATAACATAACATTTTATTTATTTATCAAAAGTATGAAAAAGTTGATCTGACTTTTCATTTAATGTTATAGGGTATAAAAGTGTTCAAATCCGGACCAGTAGTAAAGACAACGCAGACAAAATAAATAGAAGGGAGGCAGTGTGCGACGAACCAGCCATTCGGAAGTATTGGGGATCTGCAGTAAACGCGCAGTTTTGAAGTTCAATTATATCGCAGGCAGGTGGCGGAGCCCCGGGCTGCGTTGTCGTCCATGCGTCTCTTCGCGTAAGTTATCTCTCATTGATGTAAGTCCTTTTTTGACGTTGTAGCCTCTGAAATTCAATAAATCATAATACATTGACAAATTTTGTGTAGTACATTTTGAAAGCATTTTTCTACCAAAGCATTGGAACTGAAAATTGAAATTGGAACGGAAAATCTAGACCTCTCATAAGTACAGATATTGTATGGGCTTACAGATTAACTAGCTGTGCCCACGAATCCGCTCGTGTGGGCACGCGAATCATGCTGCCATCACTCTCAGCAATGGCGCGGCGCTGCGGTTGCCCACCGGTTATTTTAAAGACAAAAATGCTTATTGGGGGTGATAATTTACACATCTAGTATAAAATAGACTTTTTGGGTGGGTATTTAAAGTGGATATCTAGAATAATTATGTAAACAATATAATAATGACAGTGACACTAGGCTGTAAGTGTCCCAATACTGGGCAAAGGCCTCTTCCTGAGGAAAAGCAAGGGTTAATCACTACAAGAGCCCACGGCTCATTGGCAATTTCAAACACCGAGAAATCCACAGTTCGATATTTTCCCATACACAGTGGTATTACAAGACCATTCTTCAAGTGTTCATGATCCCTAAAGATGTTTTCTTTCACCGTTAGCCGATAGTGTTATCAATTGAAATGGGTAAATGTGCGCTAATTTCGAAAAATTCGTTGGTTGAATCCGAAAAATATCAATGCTCGAACCTGCAGGCGTCGAAACGATCTAAGCTACTCGATTACCACAATTTTTGTATGTATAAAATGCGTTTAATAAATAAGTGAACGTAATAGTAAAAAAAGATAATTATGTAAAATATTAATGTAAATATAGAATTACCTACATAATAAATATATATTTAAAAAACTGTTATTTTCAAGGTTATGTTATAATTTTTATATTTTATCAATAACGTACTACTATAACTTATTTTCATTCGAAATTTTGTAGTTTGTTATAATATCAACATGAAACTCGATCAAATAAAAGTCACAAGGAAAAGTTAGTTGATATGGAGCACTTTTCCGTAACAGTGTAGTGAAATACAAAAGCCGAAGTTTTCCCCGCAGCGAGATTCCTTTTCTTTGTTTGGTGTATTTATTGTAAATTTACTCATAGCAGGCGCGCCGCTGCGCCCTCGCGCCCCCACTCCGATTACAAAAAAACAATTTTTTGCTAGAATATCTAATTAATAGATGATCTCAAATAGTTTGTAATAATTAAATTAGATTATAAATAATATTATATATATGAATAAATCTGTAGTTCTGTCTGTACATGTATTATTATTTTATTTTCTGTTATGTTATTATGAATAATATTCATTAAGAATTACATTTTAAAAAAATGTGTCTGTTGTATGTTTGAATTTTACTCAAAAACGGCTTGATCGATTTTCATAATATTCGTACACGGGAATCAATTATGTCATTTTATCAATCAATTTATATTTTTTAATTTATTTAAATAAAAGTTATCAATAAAACTTTTAAAAATCGTAATAAAATAACAAAAAGTGAAATAATTATAGACATTTTAATAAATTGTTGTACACGAGAAGTAATAATGTAACTCATGGGCTATATGAATGACCAACTAAATAATAGTTTTAGAAATCGTAAAAAAAAACTTAAAAATCAAATTTATTCATTCTCTGCCGATTTTAATGAAATTGTAATTTAGAGTAAGTACATTTCATTCCTCAATTCATATAGCTCACATTTTTTAATATTTACTTTAAAAATTAAAAAAGTTACCATTAAATTTAAAATATAAATAATTACAGCGTAATAAAAACATGCGGGTCTGCGAGCACAGCTAGTTAATTGATGTCATTTATAGAAACTCAAATAAGTGTACCCGAGCCCATTAACAGGGAAATGTATCACCGTAAGATATCGATAAATTACATCTAACTATACTACATATATATCTAACTTATACTATAGTAAGTATTGATAAGTTAAAGAGGAAAAGTTTCTCCATAAAACTCATCAAGCGACTTCAGCTTTCCATTATCAATATGAAAACAGAGATACAGTAAACAATTTATAAAAAAGTTCTTTCGTATTAACTACACTTCTAAATAGTTGTGAAGTTAACAGTGGCACGGTGAACTACGTAGTGCAGAGTGCATAGAACAAAAGCGTACTTGTTAATCTGATTTCCTCACATCAGCATTTTCTCTGCCCCGCTGCTTGCTATCCCGACAATGTTACTGACATTTTCACAAACTTAATAAACTAGTTGTTATTCATATTATGAGGGAATCGATACAAGTTTTAAATATATGAAGTAAATTATTATTAAATACTAGTTGTACCCCCCCACCCATGTCGACCAACACTGTACGCACCTTCGCCAATGCACCCGTATTAATAACTTGTTGTTGTTTACACTTCTTGTACTTGTCTACAACTTACCGGACTGCTTGACGTTTACGGTTACTGCTCCGCTCCTTGGAGTTGTAACTTGAAGTTATGTAGCCTATATATAACCTTTTTTCAACTAATAGGCTATAAAACCAAAAATATTTTTTCTAATGTAAGTGGTACTTACGGAGATTATCGCGTTCAATCAAACAAAAAACAATCTCTTGAGTTTTATATAATACTAGCAAAACCGGCCAGATGTTGCTGTGGCTCAGAAAAAAAAAATTGAATCCTATCGCTACCAAGCTTTACAGCCGTTTATATATAAATATAAGTATATATATATAAATATAAATAGATTATATATAAATAAGATAGATAAGATGGTATATATAGGTTTAAACATAGGTGAGCTCCTAAAGAATGTGAGAAATATTTGTATTGTGAATTTTGTTCACGACATAAAGGCCCATTAGAGTAGGACGCGCAACTGGAAGTGCTACAGAAGATATGTGGCGGGCAGTGGGCGGTGGAGGTCCAGTCTTCAAGATACTTAGGGGGTTCCTCCTTCACTCCCCACGGCGCCGGACGACTTGCTTATTCTATCAAGCGTGGACTCACACTCGTACGGGCCGCGTACAGACAGTTCACACACATCGCTACGGCATTATACGGCGGCCACCACTCCACTATGTCAATACAATACGCTCTCCTCGACTGGACTTAGATTATTTAGAAAGCACTTGTAATGCTCATATAAGAAGCGTCGCGGAAGAAGCATTTCACGTCACAATAGCCGGTACGTGTCGACGAGGGCCCGTCCGGGATACGCGGAAAAGATTACGGTCCTAAAAAAACAGCCTCCACTCAGATATACCTAATATCCTTTTCACTCATTGATTTAGTTTATATGTGGACTTGCAACTACTGTTATTTATAATTTATGTTTATACATTCGTATATAATCGTTATATACTAAATTTATTTCAGAAGTGAAAAATATATCCGACAAACATTAAAACTGTAAATTTGGTGCATTATAAAGTAATTACGATGGTATTAACACTTTAAAAAGTAGGGCCCTTTAACTATAAGATATATTAAATTATTGTAAATTAAAAAATTCAATTTGATTATTTCAAAAATAACAAAGTGTAAAACTGAATATAAATAAGTATGCAAAATTTTCAGACATGCATTAAATATAACAGAGTAAAACCATCAGATTCATCTTAGCGGCTACGAGAGGCGTGAGACTTTGTCACTGGACGTGGATTATCCGCTACGGCGCGGTGCTACGGCGCTACATCGTAGCAATGGTCTGCCCCCATAGCCGTAGTTGCATTAAAGATTTTCTTTGATAGACCTTTTAATAATGCAATTAACATAATACTAATTAATACATTGGTGTTTAAATACGTAAATTTAGTGATTATAAAGAATGTAGTTACATATATCTATATAATTATGTGTATAAAAGGATATATTGACTGACATACCAACGCACACCTCAAACTTTTGTCTAGGACCGTGAAAAATTGCATGTGGGTTGATTTTGTAGGTGAGCATTAAAATACAATTTTTAGAAATTCAACCCTTAAGGAGATGCAAGTTTGTATGAAAATCCGTCATTTTTGAAGTTAGAAAGTAAAAAAAACTTGGAAAATAACTATGGCGCGAGTGAAGCTGCGGGCAATGTGCTAGTTAATTATATAGAAATTATTAAACAATAAAAAAGTTCTTGTACGTATTTATGTTGTATTATAATCATCATGTGTAAATTTCTAACACTATAGTTTTTGTTAAATTCGATAAAGTTATATACTCAACCTGTGCTCTAGAGTTTAATGACCCTTTAAATTAATAAATGTCAAAGTTTAGTAACGTTCGTGATGGTCGTGTGAGTTCACACAATGTATTCTTACAGACAGAGTGTGTGTGCTGCCAAGAGACACCGACTCATGTGTGGGTACTTTCATAAATCTGTTGGGAGATATATGAGAGCGCAATTTCCGGTATCCGGCCATTAGCGCCGAGCTTTTATAAGCTTAAAGCTTAGGTTAAAGATTTTCTGGGTAGTTTAATGCGAATCTTGTAATAGGTACGATAAATTTTGTATAAAGTATGTGATTGTGTATTAGGTGTCGATTCGGGAACTTTTAATGTGTTTAACTTGGTCTAATATCTGTTTGCTGATACGACTCCTGTGTCACCGCTTGACGGTATTAATGGATTTATTTTGTTGTTGTTTGAAACTAAACTAAGATAACGTAACATTCTTTTTGTTCAAAGAGTATATGTGCCTCATGGTTTTGTCAGTGTTAAATTTAAACGATCAACACGCGTAGTACCGCTGCCAACACGACCCATTCGTGTAGCCTATTGTTGTTCTGACTTCCTCCACTTGCATCCAGCTTACCAGATTGTTTGAAGTTTATGCTTACTGCCTCACTCCTTAGGGTCGTAGCTTGAAGCTTGAAGTGCTTTCAAACAAACAATCGTTTTGACTTTATAATATTATAGTATAGAAGATAAATTTTTGGTATTATGTACAAAAATAAGCAGTGGCTCTGGGTGTGGGCGGAGTGTGGAGATGTTTCGGGTGAAATGCGAGGAGAGGGAAAGCGGACCAGCGACTTATTATTTTTATCGACCGTAAAAAGGTGCTGGACCTCGAGTGGACCCTTTTACAACGACTCTGCAGCTTCTAATTATTTACGGATATTTTATTTCAAATCCTGAAAAATAGGTACTGTTCCACAAAAAGGTATAATAATTTATTAAATAACATAATGTTATAAAAAACATATAAAAATCGATATAAAGTATAATACATAATATAAATTAAAATCTAATGAACTAAAAAATAAAGCTAAGCATATGAAGTAGACCATAATTTCATAATAAATGAAGGCTATAATATGATATGGGAGGGGCCATAACTTAATCATAATTAAATATGTATCAGATATAATATTTAAGTCAAAGAGCAAACCAAGTTTCATTTAAATGTTTGTATGCATGATGAATACACATGTAGAAAACGGTAAAATAAATTTAACACTGACTGTTTTTGCATTTATAAATACACACAGAAATAAACGTATAAGGCAGTTGTGGAATCATTAGTTATAAGTTTTACTTACATTGTGTAAACTCTATTTTTGAGCAATTTTTTTTTAAGAACAAAGGCTTTACTGTGATAATATTAATTAAGATTATTTTATTAATTTAAACTGAATAAATGTGTTTTGTATAAGGGTCATACTTTAAGCATACATATTAGCCATTTATGAAAAAAATTGGTTAAAAATTGCAGACATTTGTTCCGCTTGTCTCGCAGTAAGTGTACCATGACAGGGTAATGACAAGCTTGCAGCTGCATCGCTCCCTGCGCCCCTGCGCCCCTGCTTGTCATGAACTACTCAATAATGTAACAATGTAAACAACATGAAGCGTAAAATCTACATGATTCTATAATATGATTCCGTCCATCAAGAAACTTGTTGATCTACATTAGCAAATACTTAGATTTACTTAAGTGAACGACATTAAAAAATCTTTTTACAATTAAGGCGACAATCTTCATAAATCAATTTCCCCTCCGATTGAATGTCAATAAGTAGGGACGGCTTGTTAAACGGCGCACCGTAAAATAAAACTTTTGGAGGGCGCAAAGTTCGGAATAAAAAGAATATTTACATTAATTCTGTTCATTATGTTTTGGAGAATAATCATGGGCACCGTTTCTCATTGTGGACTTTGAATTGAGTTTTTATTTGAATATTTTTCCGACGCTCCCCGAGTTCGTCTCTGTGTTACAAAAGGAAGTTTTTATTAGCATCTTAATGATTTTACGGCGAGTCCCCAGTTACAACAGCCTTTATGTCGTCAGATTTTCTTAAGTATTTTTTGTCGAGTTTTTTTGCATCTTACATTATTAAAGTTTTCATTCCGGCGCTTAATGAAGCTCATTTCTTCTGTTCGTCCGGGCCTTGATTGCCTTTGTTTTGCATAAATGCAAGATTCCTATTGGTTTCTTTCGTAGAAGTATAAGTTTAGTAAGATGACTTTAAATTTGTTTTTGGAAAAGCGTATTGATTTTTTAAATTTATTTTAAAATTCATTAATGTTAACATTGTACAAACATAATTCGTAAATCAAAGTAATGGTCCCAGTTTAATATATTGTGTAAGATATGTAAATACGTCATAAGTAATGAGCCACAATGTTAGGTAGTGAGGCGGCACATGAATTGCTAGCGAGGCAGATGCAATATGTCTCGTACGGTACGGTAATTACATTCATCTCTGCTCTAGACTGATTTATAATACGCCTCTTCGTCCTCCAGTCTCAATTCTGGCGTTAACTACTTTTTCCGGGACGATCTTACGCATCACAAAATAATAATCGTCGGGAAAATAGTCAGAGGCTGTATGTAATGTTATGAGAAGAAGGCCGACCGTTACTCTTGGGTCGAAATCGAGTCCGAGATCTTGCTTTCTTTTTAATTTCCCTGCGGCCTCCTAATGAGGTCCCGGCGGTGGCTCCGCGACGTTATCTATGATATTCTTGAGGTTGATGCTTATTGTGCGTGTCACTGATGGCTTCCTTTTTTATTATCCTCTCGAACACAATTTAGAAGGCACCCAAATGAGTTCTTTTCATTTGTTTTGGTCTCTTTATTTCTCTAGGCGGCAGTTTGTCTTGCGGCGACTTAACTTCTTTTAATTTTAATGAAACTAAATGTGATGGGTCCCGTGATTCTTAAATGTAATTCTGTATTTATTCAAGGGTAATAGGACGTAGGATTATGTTTTGTATATTTAAACTCGACACATCAAAAGGGTCGATGTGAAATATGGGTTCCGTAAGCTAACAAATCACACGACTCCGCCTACACTTATCTATTAAAATGAGACATTTTTGCCGGCTCAAGCGACATGTAATAGCTGGGTGTTATTTTACTGGATTGTACAATATTGTCCCAATCTTTATGTAAGGGCAATTAGAAACGTGTCACGCGTGCCGGGCACGTGGCGTTTGATCCTTCTCGTGGCGGGATCCGCGAAGCACGCGCCGCGCCGCACTACCGCACGGCCTCCATGTTTATACTGTGCATTATACGAGGTGATGCTTGGATACCGATCTGTTTAAATAAAAATGTTAATATGTCTGTAAATTTATATCTAATTTCTGCTATGATCAAATAACAGAAAATTTAATATTTGAATAATCTCACAAGAAAAGAGTTCCAGATACGATCTAGATTTAGTTTTAATAATTTATACTTAGGTAGGTAGGTTGTAGGTTTTTTTTTTCAGAAAACTAAGAGCTTTTCTAATTTCATTAAGTTTGTTTCATAATGTAAGAGTGAGAAAACTTGGAATATTAAAGAAATATTCATTTTGCGAATTAAAAACATAAATCCATTAATTGAGAAATCATTAGCTCAACAACTAAAGATGTGAAAATCTGTATTTAGAATTGATTAGAAGTAATAAAAATGTGTTAAATGAATGTTTTAATGGGAGCTTATCATTGTTTATATTTACAAGCAAATAAATGTTTGAAATAGTAAAAACATAATTTCTACTTAGTTAATACTTTTAAAAAAAAGAAACGTACGTTTATAGAAAGAAATACGTTCAATTAGAGGAGAAAGAAAAAATTCCAAACATTTGAAGTTAAAGAGGTAAAATAATAATTTTCATAATTTAAACATGATTAAATTTGGCAAAATTAATCTGTTAATGTTCTTTAGAAAATATTCTGGTGAAACCAATTTTACGAGTATACAGAGTCGAAAAAACGAACGGAACATGGAGGAAATGTATATTAAATATTGAATATTTCAAATTTAACTCAAAGGAGACATTCTTTCATTTTATTGAAATAATAATAATTAACAGAGTAGTTAAGAACAGAGTAATTTATTTGAAGATGTGTCTCTCTTAGAGGCACTTCGACTGGTCGATTCCTCCACCCTACAGAAGATCGCAGCGAAATAACCCATTAGCAACGTGCTAGTGATACCATAGTAATACAAGCGTCCATAGGCTACCATTAAGCGGACAGTATGTTTTTTAGCCAACTTTGTTGTAAAAAAACCAGGCAATATTTGTCTATCCGGATACCTCTCACTAATAAAACTTCTAAGTCATCAAATTATTCCTCATATGTCATTCATTATAAATGACTATTATGTATTTGTATGTATATACAACCCCACACATAGATATACAAAAAAGGTCTCTTTTAATATTACATTTTTGACATAATAATACATCTTTTAAATAATAAACGTTGAAAGGTACTAGGTAACAATAATCTTGCCAATTACTTTATATAGAAATGATTTACTTGAGATCTTTTTATAGATACTTCACACATTATCGTTTCTTTTAATTGGATACCTACTCTCATCGTGGAATTATAACTACATTTTTAAGTAAAACTATGTTAGGTAATATTCAAGTTAATAGATAAATTTCATGTTCTCCTTTAATTATAAGATACAATGTTTATTAGAGAGATTTTATCCTTATCATAGACCATATCGATTAGTGCAATAACATAGTGAATTTCAGTTTTTTGCATTTTTTAGTTAGTTCGATTCCCGGTACAAGTTAACTTTTTTCGAAAATCTCTGAATTATCAGTTATTATTATGTAAAAAAATAACAGAATGTTTCTTTTGAGTAAAATTTGATATCTTCAATATTTAATAATGTAGTTTTCTGCCATGTCCCGTTCATTTTTCCATTCGGTATCTGAAATGTGTAATATGGGCAAATATGTGTAATATATTGTAGCTATTACATAAATATATAAATACATTGTATAGTTATGAATATATTCCAGATACCCCGAAATGTTTAGGTTCAAGTTTTGTTGAATTAATAAATGAAATTGCAACTGAAATATTTGAATATCAGGAAATCCCCTCGCAGGAATTTACTTCATTTAAATATCGCATTTTTCTTAAAGATTATACCTTACGACAGCCATAAAAGAAAACAGAAGCACCGCCCCTCGATAATGCGACGAGCCTGAGGAATTTTTATTCCGCTCAAATCTCTTCTAACATAGGTATATTTTTGTGAGATCGCTGGGAGATTTTAATACCCGATTTTATTTAAATTCGTTTAGGAAGCGCGGGTGACTGCGCCCCAAGACGTTTATCGCGAGGGCGTGTTTGTATTTATAAGTAGCATGCGAAATGTTATTGATGATGATTTCAATGTTACACATACCCGAATATCGGAAATTATCTACGTGTGTACATTTATTCCTGTAGTGTACATTATTAGCAAAACTGAGACTTTGCCATTCGTTAGAAGTATATTAAACAAGTTTTGATAAGAGGATTTTTTATAGTAAATGAGTTAAGGCCGTTAGTATGTTGGTTTGGTATCAGATGTGATAAGTGAATATGTATGCCGTGGTTGACATTAAATATTTTTCATAGCAAAATAGGATCCGAAGTTATTTGAAGGAGGAACGTATTCCACGTTGGCTGGAAGATAGTTTGATATCTTCACGGTACATAAGATTAATTTGAGCGAAATGAGCCTTAAAGAGTAAGGAACACATAATATTAATTTTGATTTTTAGAAAATGTTATCTCATTGCTTTCTAAATAATTTAATGCCTTTCGATCAGTTTGCCTAGACAATAGTTTAAGTAGTTATCCAGCGAAGCAATCGCATCATTCACTTAGCGCGACGTGTCATACTGCTTGCACCCCTTGTGTGGTCCGTACACCGCGCACCGTGCGCGTTGCGCCCCACGCCCACGTATATAATACACTGTACGAAAGTGATCATTCTTCATTTGTCCAACATCCAATCCTGATTATTCATTTGGGCAACGCTATAAAACGTATTTTGTTACTACTTTATTATTTACAAATATCGTTTGGTTTTTATAGAATCTGTATTAATTTACAAAGCTCAAAAGATTCTTTGTTTTTTGTTTGTTTGTTTAAAAGTTTTTTAGTCTCTGGAACTACCAGTCAGATGTAAAAAATACAATTTGTGTTTTAATTATTTATTGGAGAAGGCTATAAAACTTCCCACTACAAATCTAGGGAGCGGCGCAGTAACCATAAACGTCAAGCAATTTGGAAAGCTGTAGGCTAGTGTACGCCAAATGAGAACAATGACATGTGTGTTGGTAACGGTGTATTGGAGATTTGTTTTTGTAAATTTAACACGGGTAAAACCGTGGGGTACAACTAGTATGATATATTCTATACAGTTACTACCATATGAGGAAAATTAACAATGAACAATTTTTGATATTACAATAATATTATTTTTTCACTACCACAAGTATATTCCTATCAGATATTTGATTTTATTTCTTAAACCAAATTGCAAAAAACTTGGCTATTTTTTATTTATTCAAATGAAAACCTATTTTCCAATTTGCAGTGTAATGTATGTATATATTTGATAATTAAATTTGGATTGATTTTGTATTGTGACGAAATACCTATTACGTAGGTATGTAAATTGGCGAGTATTCCTACTTCTTTATAACTTTACATAATGTAAAATGAGTAACTGTAATATTTCACTTCCATGTAAAAACAGTCAGATCAGTTAGAGAAATGAGTATAATTTTTCGTCTCGTTATTGTTCCTTCCATCTCAATGAATTTCACTGCCAAAATTTTCCTTGTCATTTATTTCCATCGTAAAAGATCTTTTCGTATGAGGCGAGTTCTGCGTTAATATATGTGTCCCGAATACCGTGGTCATATATTACGTCGACCTCCGCCGGACCGGACATAACAATCCTCGATTTGCTATAATATCGGGCGTGCGTCCCTGTCAGGCGGGTGGTCAGCAGGCCGGCGTGAGTGAGTGAGCCTCCGCGGAGGAGGCGAAGGCGCGGGGTGGACTACGTGCCATGTATAATAAGCATTTCATGCACGAGGTGCGGGCACGGGCTTCAGAGCCTACATACATATATACCTATTTCCCGTAAGTCGTGTACCTAACCGGACCGTACATTACAAGTCGAGGGTCAGCGAGCTTCGCACGCCTTCTCTGTCTCGCACGGCATGTGAACGCAACTCGGGACATAATTTTCTCTGATATATTGTATATACACGTTGCGACTTTCAGATGGACTTTTATGAATATTACTTTGGCTTAGATATGCAAATACGTGTTTTCTTTGTACTTTTCTTTTAAACGTAGGTATCTTATGTAAAGGTATCTAACGCACCGGCTCTTCCCGCTCCGAATTCATCTTCTATCTGTACGATTTATATACGAAAAGGCCGTAAAACGGAACAATAAAAACCCAAAACAGTAATAAATTTCAAGCAATAGACGCAAGGTTCGGGTGCGTCTTATCAATTCTCTCCACGCATGGGTTTCGAATCGCACAATAAACTTATGACGTAAGCTTTTATTTTCGCAACTGAGTAAACTACATATTATGCTACAGCTTTGTACACCTGCTATATATTTACACCTCAGAAGTAGGTATAGTGAAAATACAGTTACTATTATATCTTTCAGAAACTTCTCTTTACATCAGTTGATTTAAAACCATATGCATATTTTAATATCGTGCATATAATATTATTAATTGAACTTGGAATTGAAAATCGTGCGTCACGATGTTTTAATACAGTTTATACAATCTCCAAGTGATTCTAAGTTACTAACTGATTCCTGCTAATATTTCACACGTTATCGTTATAGAATGTAAACAGTATAACTACTGTTATGTTGTTACTAGATGGCGCCAACATAATGTTAATAGATGGCGCCTCCTACATGTTACTTGAATATATTTTAATTAAGAACAACATAAACAGATGTCATACCCACTTTGATATTTTTTAAAACGAAAACATCAATTTAAAGTATTTGCTCATTTTCCGCTAAAAGCGGGGAAAAAAAAATTAAAAAAACAAATTTTTCATCATTAATTTTAATGGACAAATAAGAGTGATATAGCGTTGCCGCAAAAAACATTGAGATATAATTTATATAGATATAATGTTATTAGTGGACTAACACTTTACATTGACAGTTTGTAGGTACAATGGTCAGGAAACTAAAATAAATAGAAGAGTCCTCTTCACTTTCACAAGGGGAGGGTCTTCTTAAAGGACAAGGAATTGTGGTCGATGCGGATACAGACCGATGTTATACATGCATTAATAATAACATCTAATTGAAACCGAAATACGACACTGACCATTGTTGCTTATCATAAATTTATAGTACGAAACATTTTGGAATCTAAGTGATCATTATTGCCTTCAACTTCATCAGTCTATTTCTAAGATTAGATATTTACAATTAGGTCCGTATACAGCTATTAATAATTCGTGAGTGTGGTCAGTCGCTCTTACACCGGCTATTCATTATCGTTACGGTCTCGACCCGACGGTGATATACGATATAGCTTCCTGATTGACCCTGCATTAAAAATTACACACAAACGAAGGAAACTGATTGTAATAACGTAGCAACATACGGTAGGTAGCAGTGTACTTTCCTTTGTTCCGATTAGTTTCCGGAACTGATTAAAAATTTATAAACAATCGATCGGGGTTGCGGGAAAGTATTTGTAAAATAATGAGCCCAGATTAAAGGTAAGAATAATAGAGGAACATTTCATAGGTTAATTTTGAAGTGGCTAGGGTCGCGGGGGCAGGCGGGTGTCGTAGTGGTTGCCGGAGGGTCGAATAAATATGTCCCAAAGAGTTAAGTGGGAGAGAAGTGTGGAGCAGAGACCGCGTCCAACGTTTGCTCTTCCACTCGTGTTGTTGCACCACTTATTACACACAAAGTTCTGTTAAAGTTTTCTCCGACACTCGGGCGTGAGTTTAATTTACTCGATAGTGTAAATAAAGTGGGCGGAGTGGGAAGTTTCGCGGCGAGGCAGCCTCTGGCGACACCCGCCTGCGGTCCAGTGATAATAACATCTCGCCGCATCACGCCGCACTACGCCGCACTACGCCGCACTACGCCTCACTATGCCGCGCCGCGTGGGACTTTCTTATTAATCGAGAACGACAAATTTTAACGACAAGAATTAATGAATCTCGTTACACGGGTTAATCCCTCGGTCGTAAAGAGTGTTAGTTAAGGTATGCTGGATGTTCACCGGCCACATGTCTCTACAAGAAATTTCTATACAAATAATTCTATATTTTATTAATACTTTGATACAACTTCAAATTAATATTGGTAGTATAATAAAAGTTTTCTCATTTTATTATTTCAATCAATTTACTTTTATTGTAAAGTATTGGAGTGTTCTATTATCATAACAATTCTTTACATATTAGTTATACAATGAAAATGTACTAATTTGTTTGTGATATGCTAACAGTAAACAAATGAATAAACTAAAAAAATAAAATACTTAAAAATAGGTACTCCATTGTATCTATCGAACCCAAGTTGAAACAATATTTTTTGTCCAGAATAGTCAGAAACAAAAATATAATTTTAAATTATTGTCTCTGAAGATACACTCCAATCCTATCAATCCGATTAACTTCTTCTTCTGCAATTTAACTTCCCAACTTTTTACAAAAGAACTTTTGCAAGAAGAAAGCATGTGTACTGTATTAAATAGTTCATACAAATATGTAATACATAAAGTTACTAAACATTATGTATGTATATAAACTTATAGCTTATTCATAAATTATAAATTAAATTAAATGAATATAGTCTCTACAGCACTTTTCACTTTTATGTTGTTATGGTACATAGGGTTCCTGTAATACTAAGTAATCATTTAATTTAATTTGTAATGATAAAATAAAAATTGTGACGTGATATTCTAGTGAGTCGTTAAGATGAACACAAGTGCAGATGCGACCATCACGTAGCTGAGAGAGTTCAAGATATATCGTCAAGTTAACGACCATGTGCGAATGGAACTTTATTGTAATTGCCTTTTGTAAGATCGGACAGAGTCATTACGAACCTTCCTCACAAACCGTCCTCCCGTTTTACAAAACTTCCTTGTTCATAGTAGGTTTAGGACACAAGTTTAACTGCTATATTATAAATTTTGAGCTTAAAACACAGCTTCCATGTGAAGGAAATTTAAATTGTGTATATGTTTCATGATGTGTATAATACATTGGGGTGAAGCCGCTTCAAAGCCAGAAGACTGATTATGTCTATCCGCAATTTCTCTTCGATCCTATTCTCGCGAGCGAAAACTAGCGCGTTTTCCACCGCGCTATTAAGCGGTCGCTTTTACATTTGTCCTTCTAATGGAAAATGTGCTACTAATTAATTTAAAGCGAAACTCATTTATGTCGAAATGCGTGTCTATTAAGCGATGATAGGATGAAAGGCTTTTGGGTCTTCACTTAAGCGTTCAGTGAATAGTTTTATTGTTTATAGATAAGTAGTTCATAAGGTTTTGCTTTAGTGTCATGTGCTCGCGCCGTAAATACGGATGGTGAAAATTATACTTCGTCCGGTTACAAACCCTCTCCCCATTAAGTAGAAGCGAGCTCATTCTCGGTAAGACTAATCAAATAACAGTCTCCCCATCGTTTGCTCCCCCGACTCCGCGACACCCGCGCCTCGCGGCCAGCGGTCATCTCTCTTATCGATTGTGGTGGAATTCGTGCACAGAATGTTATATTTTCCACCAAACTCAACAATGTGAGATACAATTAGGGAAGTAAATAAGTACCATCTGACATCGTTTCTTAGATCTTTCAGTTAAGTCGTCTATTTGTATTGCCAAGCTGTAGAAGTGTCCATAAAGAATTTGATAAGCGAAGAGAATTTTGGGAATTCCCCTTAAGTAAAAAAATCTTATAATAATTCATTAATTAATTGCATTACTTTTGAAGCAGGCGCAAAAATTGTACTAAAAATTGTATTGTATTTGTACGTGGTATATATTTTACATTTTGATACGTAGAGTGTGATTTTATTGACTGTCTTATAAAATTTGACTACAATAATGTCAACTAATCCTTTACTTTATAATTTTAACCTAACATTGATATGGAGAGTCTCAATTTCGATCTATGACAGGAACAAATATTTCAAGTCAGAGCATGGCTTTCAGCATTTGCGTTCCTTGCTTGTGTTTTCTTACTCTCTGTAGACTTATAAATATTGTTTTCAGCATATAATAATTTTATTTCTTTATAATATTTAAGTATTAATTATGGCAGAATCCTTGAAGTTATTAATTATCATAAATTACATACATTACCTCTGAATATAATTTTTTTTAAATTACTCTTAAGTTTATATGTACATAATAAAGACGAAAAAGTTAAACAGTATTCTTTTAAATCAACATCATGTAAACTGTAAAGAATTTCATATTAATATTACGGTTAGTGTGAATGGTTTAAGGCGTACATACTATAAAGTTTTGACATTGAATTAAAGTTAAAAAGTTCAAAGAATATACGGACATACGATACAATATGACTGAACGCAATGGACGTTCCGTTCCGCAATGTAATTCTAATGAGTATTACTGTTGTTCGTCTGCCCCGAACAATCGGCTCTAACCGTATTATGTATGGAGAGCAGTTTAGTAATACGATAGTATGTACGGAAACAAAGCGCATGTAGTTGTGTACGTACTTTTTAGAACAACTTCCACTAGGCGACGCCAATATACTTCATAATTTTTGCAACTCGTGTTCGATTCTTAACATGCAAAACAAAATAGCTTCAAAGTCTTTATCTCGCGTGCCAACAATATGATAAAGTTAGCCATCAGTGATAATAATGTGAATTCATTTTACTGATTTTTGTGAACCCACTATTGTTTTTGTTGTTGTAACTGTTTGTTACGCCAGTCGTCTCTGTCCTGCGCCACCTTGTTCTGGTTTTTCCGACAAGATTTCTGATATCGTCGACCCAGCTTATATTGTGTACCTTCCTGTTAAAATATAGCAAATTTCACAAATAGGTATGATTATCGATAGGTAAACGATGTTTCATGAACACAACCATTTTCAGAAGACAATAATTTTGAAGGAATTTCAAGTCAGGATACCATTTTAGTTAGTATAGTCAGCAATTGTTATGAAAAATGTCATACACCACACAGGTCACATCACACAACATCAGGTCTTTTATTTATTACTTTAAAGAGCTTAGTAATATTTAAATATAATATCAACAATAATCACATTGCGGTTGAATAAATGATTATTAGTTATATTACTACAAGAATTAGAATACTGCTCCTCTTGAAGCAATACAAAAGGACACGCAGGCAATGCCGCGGTGTCAAGGGGCATCACGGTCGGACAAGCCTGGACGTTACGTTCTGCTATGTAATTCTTAATAGCTACTGTCGTTTGTCTAGCTCGTATCGCCCAAATGTTTTGGTATGTGGTTGTCTGCCTGTACAATATCGTTACAGTTACAGTAGGAACATAACACTAAGGCCGATGCAGCTAATGAACAGCTGTAACTCGTTTCAACCAGTGCTGCAGTCGTCATTTCCGATGGAAACATTGTGTTACTAAGATAAGACTGACTGAAGGCTGCGTATTGTTAGTTACACTCTTCAAATTAGAACACGATAATGCACCGTGAAGACTACTTTTGTCTGTAGAAATATATTTGGCGGTACACATACCCCCATTTACCCCTTTAACACATGAAAAAAGAAATAAATAAAATCAAAATACCTTGGTGTTCCGCTTGATGCTAACTGCATGTGGACAATTGCAAAATACATAGTGCAATTGCATTGCTAAGTTTGCAGAGCGTTTTTACTTTATTTGAATTAAAAACAACAAGAACTGAATATAACTGAGTCACATATGAATATCGAAATTCCTACTTATATTTAAAAGTTATATACATTATACAAGTTCAAGATACAAAATGAATAATGTGTAGTTTTATATAAGTGGAAAGATTAAAAAGTTAATTTTGAAATTGATTTTTGTTGACTCATGTAGTAGTTTTATATTATGTAAGTATATGAAATCAAAAATGTGATAGTGAAATTTAGTGTAATAATGAACACGCGAGTTATATGTTTGTAACGGATAAATATTCAAATTTTGAGTGAATTGTTTTTATTTAAAATCATTACTTTAAAATTGAATATCCGAAAAGGATGGAAAACATAATCAATTGAGCGACGGCGAGTATTACAATATGTAGATATTCTGCATCAAAGGCGTCAAAGCGTAGCGGCTATTTATCTGTAAATGTGGCGTCGTTGAAGATAATTTTATTCCGAGTGTATATCTTCTTACTGCTGATATATTCAACGGAATATTCCCATATGTGCGTAATTCTGCGGAATGGCAAAAAAGGTCTGTTTGAGGGGTGAAATATGTAAATTTATTGTCTTGGGCGGCCCCGCTGGTGGCGTTCAGCGCCCCCGTCATACACCGACACGTAGGATAAAGGAAATGTTAATGCGCGCCAATTTATGTGCTTTTCTATGATTTCGCTGAATCGGGCGCGCCGTTTCCCCTTTATAGCTTACATGTGAGACTTTTGCTTATATTGAAGTGTTTCCAATATCACTGACTCGTTTCGACGTATAGAGATTTGCATTTTGCCAAATATAATAAGGAATTTAAAATAACAACATAAAAAAACTGTGACATGGTAATTAAACGTGTAATTATTATGGTAATTTTCATGGGATACTTTCGTTTATAATTAGGCATTTTACACGAAGCCTGATCTTTCGGTTAAAAAATTATGAGTAGGGCATTTTATAACCTTACCTGGCTAACTATCCTCAAGTAAACAACTGTCGTCAAGTATTTATTGAGGTATTCCAGTAGTTATAGTAGAGAGCCAACCCCTATTTTAGATTTAGTATGTGTTTTTTCGGTCGCTTCGTAACTGTAATTACTTATTAGACGAAATTAAAAGTATCCTTCCGCCTCATTTTATAATAAATGGTTTGAAAGTAAATTATATAAAATTTTCACAATCTCTATTACTGGTTAATATGAGTTACAAATAATCTAGTTTCCCCTTACAACACGCACTGACAAATTCACAAAGGCCAAATGTGTCATAATACCAGCATAATTCAATGTTTTGCTCACCATATTGTATTTTATTTATGAGTTATGCTCTGTTGAGCGTTGTCCAACCTTTTTACTCTTATTTGATATTTGTATATTCATCTCTTTTCGGTATTATACGGTAAGGGTGTCATTTCATCACGGCTGTATGAACGAATGGTTAAATAGTACGAGTTAACTTACACCGCATCCGCTACCCGTCATTTAGGGGAGTACTGGACGGCTTTCTACAATTACAAGAAAAAAAGTCGTTATTTAAAATATGTATTATTAAAAATTTATTTTGTATTAGATATGTGACTCTGGCCGGTTGGGTTTTAAGCTAAAGATATGCATAGACTGTTCTTATTTTAAATACTTAGTAATCAATCTTCATATACTTTCTTATATTTTCCAATTATAAAATAGTAACAAAGTATTATGTTTAGTATAGTATAATACATATAGTTTAGTAAAATCGTTAAGAATAACAATAAAGGTATTTAAAATCTTTAAAGATGTGGTGTTGGAGGAGGATGGAGAACATCAGTTGGACAGAAATAATTACAAATGAGGAAGTGTTAGAAAGCGGAAAGACAGTTGTTAATAAACATAAATAACAGAAGAGGAAAGACGACTGGACGCTTGAAACGGCACGAAAAGAGCTTTAAAACAATTTTGGAAAGAAAAACTGAAGGAAAGCGAGCAAAGAGGAAGACCTTTTTTATTTATCGTTATAAGTTTTTTTTGTTGTGGCCACAATCTCATCCGATTTTAAGTGACATGTGGCCCAAGATGGTAGCACGCTAATCTTAGACAAAGATTTTTTCAACAAATGAAGTATGAAGTAGGAGTCGTGTCATATCAAGAGGTTAAAAGAAAGACCGAGGATAGGTATCAGCGGCAACTGTTCCACCGACAAGAGCTGAGCTCTTAAATTAAAGAAGAAAAAAATACAAACTATTAACCACCAATCAATCTTCGATCATACATTTACCGAATAATAGAAAAACTGGTGTAGGTATAGTTGAAATTTATATCGGCTTTGAAAATAAGCATAACTACACGGTAGTAACGTAAATTAACTAATCATGTATGACCCACTTTATAATTTGACAGTAGGTACTTTAATTTTACGGTAATAGATAGTAAGAAATATTCATACTACATGTGTCTTGTAACAAAATAAGAATTATAATATTTTTATTTCGGTACACCTAATGTTTAATGCTGTCCATAAAATTTACGATCCAGAACCAAAAAGTCCCAAATCCAGTTGTCGATAGTAACCAATTTGCTCTTTGTTAACTGAACAAGTAGAATATTTTTCATATGAGCGCTCATTCAATTCAGGAGGGGTCTGCTCTGTCGATATTTAAAATTTTAAAGGTCTTACAGAGAGCTGCAAAACTAATTTGTTTGAACAAATTATCAGATAAAATTCTTGAGCTATGCAATTTATCGTAATATCGATTTACCTAAGTAAATAAAAAGATTCATTTTATTTAACTGTTATCAAACGCCCGCGATTTCATAGCCGTTGATTACAATAAAATATAGCATTCACGGATAATGTAGTTAGCTATTAGTAAAAGGATTTTCAGAATCGGATTAGTACTTTCGGAGATTACTTTCTACATCCAAACTCACAAAGTTAACCTCATTATAGTATTAGTATAGATATCCTGTATTTATAATGTATATTTTTCCCTACCACCTCTAACTATCTATCAAAGTCATATACAATAGCAATACATATATAAATACATTAATTTTTTTTTAATATTACAAAGGTGACAAACAAGCATACGATCCGTCTGACGGTAAGCAATTATCGTAGCCTATGGACGCGCGTTTGCGCCGCTGACCTTAAACCCAAAAGAGCTCTGGAATCCCTAATCACCGCAGGAATACAACACAAGGTTGTTTAGCCGCTATCTTCTGTACGGTGTCGGTTTTCACTAGTCGGGCTGCCCCAAGTAGAGAGGAATCTTCGAGGAAATTTTTCTGTGCTTTACTTCGCAAATCCATCCATTACATCCAGATGTAATTATCTATATATAATTACTAGCACTTTTCCGCGGCTTAGTTTGCATAATAGTTATGTCCCATTATATGTTTTATGTACCATTCTAACTGAATTGTTAAACACCAATTTTCATATCTATCTTAAAAATGAGAGATTTACATGCCAAAATTTGTTTGCCCTTTTAACTACCTTAGGGGTTAATTTTACAATAATCTTTCCTTAGTACTCATCTTCAGTGTAAAAGGACCCTGCATACAAATTTTCACGGTCTTAGCCGCAGTAGTTGGGCTGTCAGTTAGTCAGTCAGTTAGTACGAAAATAAGTTTTGTCCGGAATCGAAACTGCAACTACTTAGCTTAATATTAGGGACTATTATTACTAAGTCATGAGACTTATTTTAAAAATGCCTGGAACACGAAATATTACAAAAAATGTTTTGAAATTATAATCCTGTGATAAAGGTGGGTATACGTCCAAATAATTTAACTTAAATTTCTTTACTACTACCACCTGAAATAGATTAACAGCTGATACGTCTTTCGGCAAAAAAAAAAGTTTTATTAATTGTTAATGTGAACTGGAGAATGATAAATCTGAAACTATTCATGGAAAGAAAAAAGAAAAAGGTAATATAAAAAAGTACATATATATATAAATTCAGGTTTACGTTAACAAATCAATAAGAAACGTTTTTCTTGCAGAAAGATATAATAGCTTTTAATCTAATTCAGGCTGAAGTAGCAAAGATTTTTCCGATACATTATTCATGATTGATTTCCGCAAAGTCAATCAAATAATAATATATGTCCAAATCATACGTACGTTAGATCCGACTAAATTTATAATTAATGGCTCTTGTGTAAATTAATATCAGGCAAATAAAACTTCAGTATTATTGAATACTGAATTTCAATGAATAAGCATAATATGGTAAGCTAAAAATGCATAATAAGAAAACATTATGTCTAATAAACCCGGCAGATGACATAAACAAGGAAAATATCTGACAACATGGCCACATGTCCATAATAAAATTAATAAATCTGACAAAATGGTTGGTTTAGCGGCGCGTGCGCTCAGCAGGGGTTCCCCGCCCAGCATGGATTCTTACAACTCACTGCAAATGAGGTGTTTTATTATTAAAGTATTTACATTTACAAACATATATTAATGTTACTTTTATGATTTTTTTATAATGTTAATTCTTAATATCCGTATACTGTACGGTTTGTTGAGTATTTTATAGTTTTTATATTATAATAAACAATTTATTGTAACGATTATGTATATGAAATAAGGTAGTATTTTCGGATTATAATTTTAGCAAACTTAATGCGTAAATACATTATTAAGAATATAGATCTCTACTTATCTTTGTACTTAGTTATTTTTATAATCATTTCAAAACAAGGTGTGTCAGTCAGTGATTTCACTCGTGTTTTTCTTAATTCTAACCTACACTTTATATAGTTATTCCTCCATTTTCTAAAGGTCGTAGCGTGATGCTATATAGCCTGTTATACTCCTCAATAAGCAAGCTACCTATTTAGTCATTTTTATAACAATTTCAAAATGTTTAACAATGTATGGTCACAGAATAATGTGGCTTAAGACTGCCCTCGAGATATGTTTATCACATAGCGATAATTAGTAATCTATAATATTAAGATTTGAATGATTTCCTTCAAATTGAATGTCATTATAATGATTACCACTATATCACCACTATATATCTCTACCAAAGTAGCCAGTACCTACTTAAAAACTTATTTTGCTTCCTTGAAATTAATATTATATCCGAACTGGTTCGGAAATACATACTTGGATATTTTTAACTTTTCTTACAGCCAGTAAGTACATTTTTATTAGACCCGTAATGGTTAGTATGGATCCTCCCAAATTTCTTCTTCAAGATCAGACCAATTCATATTGAATAATATACTTGAGACGATATATTTGAACAGAAAAGCAATGTGATAATAATATATTAAAATATACTTTTGTGGAATGTTTAGCATAACCTTATATGGGTGCATATATCCAAGTAGTAGGTATGTATTGAATCGCGTCAACGATGATTTCTTAATAAGATAGCATGGTAAGTACGTTGACCAGCGATAGTATAATTCTAAATACAAATGAACTATCTGATCGATATGTTGTCACAGTGTGTGTGGTTGTGTGTGCGTGTGATCTGGCATGAGGGTGTTAATGCAAATTGTGGCTTTAACGTTATGGCGACTCGTATCTGCCGGAGCGGCGCATCGTTGCCGGGATTTACTATCTCATGATTTATTAACGACGGACGACGCAAAGTATTAGCCGATTAATAGTTTAGACCTCTTTCTATATAAACTCATTACTTTTTCAGGCGGTTTCACAGTATGCATAATGTACGTTGTGTGGTAGATAATTAAACAGACGCATCGGACAAATATCAAAAATGTTTCCGCATAAATAAATAATTAAGGAAGTTGGTAAATAAGCATGCGGCCTCATTTATTATTCTTTATAAGGAAACAAAGGCGAGGGTTAGCCGTAATAAGGCTCCGCCACCTCACCGGCTTATCTTTATTGCCTCCAACCCACGTAGAATAATAAATCGTTTTCATCAAAAACAAATACTCGACAGTTTTTGTCGGAGTCGAGCGAGCGGGTGAGAGGGTGGCAATTTTCCACCCCCATAATACAATATTTTCCGACATTTTCCACGGGAATACAGCTTCGAATCGCTCGCTCGTAACCGGCAGGTTCCTTTAATGTGTATTTTTCGTCCAATCAGAGAGCGGCGAGACTCTCAATATTACCTCAACTGTCACACATAAAGTGGAAAATATGGTCGGCAGATGTGGGGGGTGCGAGGGGTTGTGAGAGGTCGCTTGCGGGGGACAGGAGGACTGCTTACCAGTCGGAGCGCGTACGCGACGCTCCGGCGCGCCGGAAGAAACGCTCCGAACAGGTTTATAGCTTTTCTTTCAGCTCGACTCAGGTACGGGCCGTATCATAACAGGGAATAGCGGCGCGTGATGTGAACCCGTGATAAAATAAATGTCGAGATAGGCTTATGTATTGTACTGTTTATCTTAATAATGGCCGCCCCGAGGAAACTTTCGATTAAACGGTGGCGTTTTCTCACTTTTTTTGTTGTTTTTATTTTCGACGCGAAACATGTTTTTAATTCATAATAAATACCTATATAATTTAAAATAAATTTCTTGAATTTTAAAAATATTACATGCACAAAATTTCCATTTAAAGTCTTTGGTATTCAGATTTATAAAATCTTTACCTAAGAAATTGCAAATTTGTACATAAAAGCTTGAATATATTTTTTTATTTTTTATTTCAACGATGTTATTTTCACGTAATTAATTTTTACCCTTTTATAGAAGTCGGCTAGATGGGGGCAAAAAACCATTTAGAGGCAAGCTCTTAGGTATATTTTTACTGCTACTGTTCCGCTCAAGAAGTTTTCTAAATTCAGTTGGCACAAAGTCTGGTGAGCATAGGAAACGGCAGACAGATTGACCAAAGCTGGCTGGCGTGTTGCGTTCACATTATTGTGTTCTACGGCTGAAGTACCTATTGTGTTATATGGCAAGAAAGCTTTGAGTAATTACACCGGCATTAGATCACCAAACAGCGATCATTATTTTTCCAGGGATAAATTTTCGTATAGTGCATTGTCTAGATGCTGAATCTGGATTAGATGAATGTAATGTGTAATGTAGAATGAATACTTATGATTGTCACAAAGGATTAATTTTAGTGTCTGATTCTTTTAAGCATCGCAAGGTATATCTCGACGTGTAATATAGTTTTGCAACTAAAATAAAAACCGGCTCCTATATTTAGTCACACATTGAGTTCATCATTTCAGAATTTTCTTAGATTCCTCGTTGTCGACTATAATTACCGGATGACCACGGAGCTTATTCTTCAGATCAAAATTCCCGGAAGCGTTGCTACCACAACGAAACTTGTATTCAAATATTACTCGTATTTTTAACGTGCCCATGCTGAATAAAATTATTTAATTGCGATAAAAAAGAAATGCTAATCAATAAAAAATGAAATAAAATTGAAAATAGAATACCTTGACTTAAAAATATTTATTCAAAATAAGAATATTCAGTCAAAATAAAGAAATAGTACTACAAAACGGCTAATTAATAGGTAAAGACAGTTTATAAAACAAATACTCAATAGTTGGTTTCTCAGAAACGGCTCCAACGATTTAAATGAAATTTCGTATTTAGATTGTTTTTATTATTGTTAATATTTAAAAGCTTTCTTTACCTGGAATTGTATAACCCAGTCATATTCTGGCATAATATTTTACAGTACATGTATTTAATTCTCCTGATGATGTGTCTTGCACTAGTACTGTCTGTGAAGCGTTGAGTCGCAACTCGTAGGGTACCGCGACCGCGACAGTGAGAATCGCAAGCGGCGGATATAAATCGCGATTCATTTCTCATCGTAACTTTTTGTAGGTTCTTATCTGTTAGACTTCACTTTTCATCATCCGAGGGGATTTATGTAATGCCTAGTCATTTCTCGGCGTCGAGTCGAGGCTTATCGGGGAAGCTCGAGCTCGCTTGATTGATGAGCGCGCAAAAATAAATGTTCACTTAAATTATTCGATAAGTTGGAAACGGAAGTTAAACGGGAATTATCTTTGTCTTGCCCTTCAAGATTTCACGGTTGTAGCTGTTATGCCGGGAGTGATTGATCGACAAGAGTGCCTCCTGTAACTACTTGCTGAGGTATGTACGAAGAGGGGTGGAAAATGATCATTGAAGACCATGTACCAATCGAATGAATATTTATTATTATATTATTCATTCCTTTAATAACGGAGCTTTTTTGGTTGCATATTTATAATAAACGAACTCTACGATATTTATATACAAATAAAATAAAATTGTTTAGGTATAGTTGTTATGAGTGTAATCTGTTTTGTAATAAATTCCTCATTCTTCATTCCTCAACTTTCTTGCTTGTTTTACCTTGTTACACTTTATCTATATTATTAAATCTGTAGTTCTTTCTGTAAAGATAACTTTATTTCCAAGTTTCCAAGTTTTTTATAAAAAAGGCCACTGGTCACGGATATAACATATAAAATGGTTTGTCTGCCTGTCTGTATATCTCTTTGTATATCTGGATTTAACTCAAAAACGGCTTGACAGGAAATTTTTTACAGGGGAAGTATATGTCATTTTTTAAATGACAGGCCGTATGAATTGTCAACAGTAAGAGTAAAAATAAAAATAAGAGATGAAAATAATTCCTGCGTAACAAACGCGTACGGAGCCGCGGGGAACTGCTAGCTTATTATAAATTGATAATGTATAAATGTGGATATTAGAAACTATATGATTTGAAACATGAAATGAAATACGTTGATCCCTATTTAAAATGAATGCCTTATGTGAACGGACGTTAGTGTTGGTAATAACTGGCGTTATAAAATTAGGCAAGAGAGCTAATGCCATAATTGTCGGCAATCAGCGCCCCCTCGTGATGATTTATTGTATTGCGTTGTGGCATCGAGCACCGCACCTAACACTTGTTCACATTTACATTTTTTGTACATTTGCCCAGATTGCTACACTGTGTCCCAGTAGCAATTGCTAGATTATTAATCAGGTTTATTTCTTCATTGTAACGTACGGAGATAAAGATAGGTATTAATGTAACTTTATGTCCTATAAATTAACGGTATTTCGTCGTCTCAGTGTTTATATGTTCAACTCACCATAGGCTATATTTTACATTACAATTTTTTTTTGTTATATTTATAAAACAAAAATTTTATTTTAAAGATCATGTAACTTTTAGTAACACACGAGTTCTCTGTGAATTAATAATTATATAATACTTTAAACTGAATCCTTAATAATTATGTATTAGAATATCTACTACGGTAAATTTATTAGAATATCTACTACGGTAAATTTATTTCACTTCGATTTATACGACTATAATCTTCGTTAAATTGGCCTAGCGGTGTGACAATTAGACTTATACGCACTTTTTGTATGTAAAGTACGAGTAGTCAATAGTTGGAGTACCGTTGATTTAGAATTTTAAAAAGAAATTTAAAAAAAGTTATTTTTCTGTTTTCTGAAGGTGTCACTTCAACCGCGCGTGTTCTTTTTTTAAATCAAAGAGTAGCTGTCTAATTGCCAAATGCGTAGTTAGGATTCTTAAATTGCACGTAGAACTGCAAGTGATCCACTTAAAAAGAACATTGCAGCTAATCTCTAGCGACACATGTACAAACAAAGTTTAATTGTGAACGGTGCGGTGTGCGGCGCTGCTCGTCGGCCCCGAGCAAAACCGATTACAGTCTTAGCGGCGCTCACCTTCGATTCCTACACCGCACCACCTGCACCCTCCTCCACCCACACCTATTTTCAATTCCAATCAATCCCGCCACACATATTTATATGTTGAAGTCGAACTTTTATTTTTTATTGCAGAGTGCATCGAATGACGGCCGCAAACATTGCATCGGCCTCCCTCGCCGACTCGGCAAAACCTTTTATTTTTAATTTCGATTTTGATTTTTTTCCGAGCGTTTCGTGTCGTTCCAATTTTATTTTGTTTCATTTCATAGAGCGGGGTGGATGCGCGACAGATCGGAATTCCAGATATGTACAATTTAAAATCGTGTAAGTACGGTCAGCGGCGGGCGAGGCACAAGAGAGGGCGCGCGGCGCAGGGCGGCGCGGGGCGGCGAGAGAGGCGCACTCTGCTCGGACTAGACTGACGCCTGTCCTTTTGTTTCTCTGTTTTTTTACGAATTCTATTTTCATTTGATTGCATTTGAATTTCCGCCGCCAATATCTGCTAACTAAACACGATTAATGTGGAGCGGAGATGGACAGGCGGGCGGAGCGGCGGCGGCGGCGGCGCTGGGACCGTCACGCTCTGTCGGGATTTTATCGTTTTATATTAGAAGCCAGCTAATTTATTACAAACTGCGCTCCGGGAAGCTTCTTACAAAAAGAAGGGAAACGTGAAATTCGTTACATTATTTACATTACATCAGCATATTATATTAGTATTATGCGTATTACAAAAATGGGAATTTATGAATGTTTTTAGTCCTCACAGTAAGTTATCGTATTTGATATATATTAATATCGTATCAAAACTAGTCTTATATAAAACAAAATAAAGTTCACGATCATAATTTTTCTATGTGCAATAATGTAATAAATTAAAGTCGCCCTTTCTACCTGACTACAAAAATGGAGGGTTATGTTTTTCGAGCGTATGTAGGTATGTCTATTTCTTTGGCACGCTCTTTTAATCACTCTTCCCTCTTTTGGAGATTCCTCTCTACTTGGGGCAGTGCGATTGGTGGAATACCTCCACCCTACAGAAGATCGCGGCTAAATAACCTTGTGTTGTGTTCCCTGGGGTAAAGTGGTTCAACGTCGGCAACGTGCTAGTGGTATCTATGGTATTGCATCCATAGGCTACGGTAGCCGCTTCCCATCAGGCGGGCTGTATGCTTGTTCGCCATCTTTGTAGTATAAAAAACTCTCTGTAACTTAAACGGCTTGATGTATTTTAACATACGAGATATAGTTAAATTTGTCTTAACTGTGGGATTGGCATAGGCTATATAATATTTAAGTATAATGCCTGGGAATCAAATAAAAAGTAAAAATAGAAAAAAAAAGTTTTTGTTGCAGTCGGGTTTTTGATTCCTCTTTATTAATTAATTGGCCTATTAACTATTAAAGTTAATAGATATATCGAATCAAACTTTTTATCTTAATATATAGGATCAAGTAATTAAATTTTCGAAGTGATGTACAAACGACAGATTATAAAACAAAACAATGTTTAGACTGGGCATGAAATCGATCTCGGGCATCCGTTATTGGGAAAC
Source organism: Saturnia japonica (assembly GCA_033032175.1). Taxonomy (NCBI): domain Eukaryota; kingdom Metazoa; phylum Arthropoda; class Insecta; order Lepidoptera; family Saturniidae; genus Saturnia; species Saturnia japonica. The sequence continues at coordinate 13,403,042 of CM065305.1, forward strand.
TTCTCCACAACACGGTCCTTGATTAAAAGTATGCAAATTTTATTAGATCACGTTGGGTGCGGACCGTGAAACCTCCGCTTGCCTTCTCTTCTACATTACAGCTAAATACATATTTATTACGTTCAAACGTTATTTTCATCGAATTTCAAGTATAATTTATCTTTTCACTCGTGAAATTATTTCATTGTACCTAGACTAAAGTTTTATTTATCGGTTTATAAGAAAATATAAATGTAATAATATGTATTCATGTATCATTCATGTGAATATTTATATTAATATATCAGTAGTGTTGGGAGAGTTAGTGGTACCATGATTGAATCAAATAAGCTAAAACACTGTGTGAATAAAACTGACTTTATATTTAAAAATCACTTAAATCAAGATTACATAGTATAATAATTCAGAGCTTAATAAAAACTTCTGTCAGTAAAAACAATCTGTATCTCAGCAACTGACAAAGCTGTGTTACCATATCAATAATTCTCTGTTGGTGTTCCCAACAAGTAGTTCTGTCTGCACGTGCATTTTTTTCTCTAGCTCCATAAAAATATATTTTGAAGGACACTGATCATGCATTTGACATTAATTGTTTTTGTCTATCTGTGATATTTTATAGGTATGACCTTATTTATTTTGTATGTTCAAATTTAACTCAAAACCATCTAGAAAGATTTTTATAATATTGTGTAAAAGGGAAGCTCATGTCATTCCTCAATTTATAGGCTATAAGAATTTTCAACAATATGAGTCAAAATAAGATTAGGAGGCGAAAGTAACTACTGCGTAATAAATGCGTGCCAAGTCGCGGAACACAGCTATTTATTTCATAAAACTTATGAAAAACATTCAGGTAGGTACTGTAAGAGGCATAAAACCACAGGTTTAGTTGGTATCAATTAAACTTTTATTCCTTGTACCATGCTGTTTTTAACATGATCCAAGTAATCCTATTTAATACAATTCCTGTTTATCAAAACTATTCACAGATGGCGTGCCAAAACAACTTCCGCTTCAATATAATTAAAACCGGTTATACAAAGACTGTTAACGGAATCACTTAATAAATTTTGTCCAGTAGTACAATAAAATAGAGCAATATAATAATATAAACGTGAAATAAAGTAACGCGAACGTACATTCATATAGGTACCACTTATAATCTAAATTGTTAGATCGATAGGAACCTGTTCACGATAAATAATCCCTAACTGTATGTAGCGGGGTTTTGTTTACGTCAAATTGTAATTTATTGCTTACTCGAGTCTCCTTCGATATTACAACAGAGGATAACCACCCACCCTACCTGCCCCCTGGTGGTGGTTCGATGAAAATTTTATATCAGTGTCGTACTTACGTTACGTCATCTCGTTTTTTCTTGATCGCGGCCGGTTGAAGCGACCTTTTGATTAAATTAAGGGGATCAACAGGGAATTTTTACACTGATGGATAGGTTGACACAGCGTTTCGCTAAACAACGCCGGAATTTATATTGGCAATAAGTGATTGAGCGTAAATTTAGCTTTTGTATAATTTATAGAGTTAGCCGATTAAGGATTAAATTGATTTTTAATGAACTGTCGAACATATTGTATATAGGGATTATTTGATTTATTACTTTTACTATGTGTTCCAATAAATCCCAGTATACTTAGCACCCACATACAATGTAAATATATAATGTTCTTTATAAAATTTATGGTGATAGTAATAGTGCTTCTATATTTAGAGGATCCAGCTGCAGAAGTCCCTAAATCCAAAACTTTATATAAGTATTTATAGTGCATACAGTATTTAATTTATTGTATTGATAGATAATATTTGAAGACATAACTGGATTGGAAATATTTTTATTAGTTTGAAGCAGAAAATGAAACTTCAAAATATAGAATTTAAAAAATCTATTTTTAAATACAAATTGTACATAGGTACATAATTTAGACATGCTTTAGGTGCATGTAAATAAGATCAAATCAAAAAGTGGACTTACGAACTTGTGTAACTAGGCCCTTCCTTTCGTTTATACTGTACCTACTAGGTATAGTAGTACTAATTACACAGGCATATAAAAATTAAATTTGTGTGGAGAAGTTCAGGATATTAATAGTTAGATTCCGAAGAACAAAATATTTTTAATGTACCTTTATAGACTATTTAACATAACACATGTACATTTCCTTAAAGTAATATATGTTTCCTTATAAAATGCATAGCTTAAACCGGTAGGTCTAGAAGCATGAAATTTTGAAGAGGGTACATTTTTATAAAGTAAAAAGGCTTTAAAAAAATTTATCTTCTAAGGAGGTAAAGTAGGATGATTTATGAGCTATTAGCGACATCAAATCTTTTCGAGTACAAGTAGGGTTGCCAAACATACTTTATAATAAAATATCCTGCTTTATTTTTGATCAATATACCTACGTTTTATACTTTTGCATAAAAATAACGTATGCGAAAATACTTTATTTCCAATATTTACTGTCATGCTTAAAAAGAAATACTGATATGTGTAACTACTGAACTATATTTATCGATACATATAACTTACAAGTATAGGTCCAGAGAAAATCTATTAATAATGATAAGGAATTTTCATAGAAAAATACTGTTAACAAATGCCAATATATTTAATTATCAAATTAACCCATTTCATAAACCAAATGTAAAAAAAATCTTCTTTACTCTATGCTCCCGCCACTTCAGCTTTCAATGAGAGAGTTTTTTTCGGTAATGAGTATGAAGTGACGTTCATTCAAACAGATCGTTCATTAATTTCATAGAAAAAAAAACAAGTTACCTATTTATTTAAATTGAAATTTCGATTTTTAGGATTTGCTTTGAAACTTTAAAGGAAAATAAAAAATTGTAATTATTTGTTAAAAGTATATACTCAAAAATATATCTTAAGATATTTTTTAAAATACTTTTTTACTACCTAATTCTTTATTATTTTTCTATTGAAAGAATTGTATACGCTATTTTTCATAAATATAGTTGGCAACCTTAGGCACACGGGAAGTATATAATAACCATTTGAAAGATATATCATTCTTATCTTAAAACTAATATAGATACACAGTCAAATAGTTTCAAGAGGTAGTGATTCTAGAGAAGCAGCAAACTTCTCGGAGTCTCTGATTTTATATTTAGTGTTGTTACCCGCAGTGACCCGCGGGTTCCTACTCTAGCTGATAAGCAGTAAATTGCTTTTCTTTCTATTTCTTAAATAACCGACCGGTCCCACCCCTTTAACTGACACTCCCCTACGCTTTAAGGTACCCTCGCATCCAGCAATATACTTTTACAGCTCCAAAGAAAAAGTTTAATTACAAACCTGCTCAAAAAGGGCGAAGTCGCGTTATGTTCTAATTATTGTACCGACAATAAAAATACGCAAACGAGTGTATTATACAATTAGACACCTCGCTCCAATCGTTAAAAGGGAAATTTAAATGGAATTTTTATGTCCAGCAATTAAGGATAACGTCGGCGTACTAGACATTTTTGTAATTACAAAAATAAGATTCTTGAAATGTAGCGTGAAAAAGAATTAGGGAGGATTTCGCGGAAAATACTTCGAATGCTACAAGTTGACAAACGGGATAAGTGAGAAACGCTTATAAATGTTTAGTATTCAACATAATGGCATGGAAGTTGTTTTGAGTGATATTACCTATATTATATTATAGTACCTACCTACTCTATATGCCTTTTGAGTAGGTATATTGAAAGTCCTCGTGACACAGATGTAGTAGGTAAGTCCAATTATTATTCAGCCGAGAGGTCTGTTTTTGAGTATAATTTTATTGTCAATTGTGTGTTTAACATCTATATTTGTATGAATATTAGCTTTTTAGTTATTATAATATAGGCTTTGCTTAGTTTAAATTAAATAGCCGTGTGAAATTGTATCCCATATTTATTAATTAAACTAACTGTGCCCGCGGCTTTGCTTGCGTGGAGGATAGAAGAATGTGTAGTGCTTAAAAAAATCGTATTTTTTTTAAACTTTAATAATTTTTCATTAATTAAAATATCTTTTTTAGTTAAAGACCACGTATATAAGGAGTAAAACAAAAAAAAAAAAATCTATCCAGTAGTTTTTGCGTGATGTGCCCACAACGGCAACCCGCAATCATTTTATTTATATAGATAAATAGATTTGAGCATAGAGATGACTTTCTAATAGGATAGTGCTGGGCTGAGATGACTTTAGACGGTGTGTACCTACATGAAGATGGAGAACGGTTAAGGAGCCCAAGGGAGCCGCGGATTTATCGCCGCGACGCGACGGGCTGGGTATCCGCGCCCGCGTTGCCGCCCGCCGCCCGCCGCCCGCCGTCCGCTACTCGCACTGATTTATACAGCGCAATCTCGCAAAACTTACTTCACATTTAAATTTCCAAACTGTCTAAGCTGCTCTTAACGTCGACCATATTATCTCATTCGATCGCCTATAAATTTTATGAGCTGACTCGCCTTTGTCGCATTTCAGCTTTGACTTGAATTAATAGACCGAAGGGACCGTGTGCTTTTGTTTTTTATGACGCCGCTGTAATTCAATACCAACATATTAGGAACTAAAGATTTATGCCTGGATAATTCCTATCTATAAAATATACCTACATAAGTATACTACATAGGTTATGTTGTAACTGTTTCGCGTGCCAGTATTAAGTAACTGTTATTCTGCTGGGATTTACGAAATGAACAGATCCTCGGCGCCTGTTATGAATATCTAATCTAAATTTGGAATTCTCTGAGTGTGACATCGATGTTTGTTGGTACAACTGTCTTGAACAAACATTTGCTTCGGTACCACGAAACTTTATCGTGGCGGGTTCCTTCGTACACACTTTAGCGAGCTTCACTGAGTGCACATTCCTGGCGATAACACCCCCTTTGATTAAATCTTAGTGACAATCTTGGTACGGAGGACATCGGCGTAACCCCTCTCATAATTTGGTTTGAAACTTTTTAATTAGCTTTATATTTGTGTTTGTAGATTGAGACTTTGCTTCTGAGTTGGTGGCTGCGGTCCTAAAGTTAAATTATTAATAATGCTGTCAGACTTTGAACTTTCTTCTTTTGGTATGTAAATAATTATAATATTCTTAATGAACGTAGGCAATTTTGGTATTCGTTACATAGCTATCATTTTATAATACAGTATATTTAACGGTAAAAACATTGTTGGCAGAAACCTCGTGTTGTATAATTTGTGTTTGTGGCGTGTATTGACCGTATTATCCACCACAGTGTACATGACTTGAATATGATCAGACAAAATTAAATTTTATCGGTCGACAGATATACCTGCGCCTGTTACAGAGGTACGCAAATGTGATTTAAGAAGCTCTACACAAATATTGGAACACCTACGTCCTGTTAGTCTAATTGGACTACCCAATTAAAACATGCAACTACATAAGTACATTTATATAAGACTATTCCAATAGAATAACAATGGGTGAAAATAGGATATAATTTTAATATAATAAATTGATTTTCTCTTTTCAATTCTTTATAGGTTTAGCTTTTAGTCACAATCTCAACTGATGTTAAGTGACGATGTGGCCCAAGATGTTAACATGCTAAGCCTAGTAGAAGACTAGCTCTCAAGTGTAGGTACCGGAACATATCTATAGGTGCTTGGTGACAGATTTTGAACTTGAGGGTGGTGCATAGCAAGCTAGGCGGTAAATAAAACATGCCCTACTACCATGCAATGGTTTCATCACAATATTTTCCTTCACCGAAAGCTTAGGCTCATTGCAGGGTTTGAAACTCACGACGAACGACGACGCGATGATCGTAGAGGCTACCTCTGAGCCGTCATTGCTTTAAATTCGAGTTAATTCTAGTGTAGTTCTATGGTCAGCATATACAATTACTTAACTGTATATAGACATTTCATAATTGATGTCGTGTGTAATGTAAAGTATCTAAATAAAATTTTAAGTAGCAATAAGTTTATTTGAAACTGGCTGGACCGGCAGACATTGTTTTACCCTTCCCAATGGTCAATAACTAACTACAGTGCCACTTATCCCGATATCCCCCCTGATATCAAAACCATAAATAAAACAAAAAATAATTCCGCATATCCATCCTCTCAATCGTGAGTTTAATGTTTTGAGTTCGTGAAAAATCAGATAAAATTTTAAAAGCACGTTCAATTTTTCCTGAATTTGATAATTTTTCGAGAAACTTTCAATTTTTATTAACATAAAAACCTAATTATTACGAACATTTTAAAATAAATAACAGCCAATACATGCCAGCCATTCTCAATTGATGCGCTTAAATACGAACAGCATTTCATTTTATTTATATTGAAAATAATGCATAATTTTATCAATGTTAGCTGCTTTAATGTCCCACAGTTGTGCGAATGCATGTCTTCCATTTATCTTTTTTTTTAAATAGTATTGCATAGAAGCCTGGTAAACATAGTACGATCCAAAAACAACGGCATCTTCTCAGAGATCGGTACGATAGATTGCCGCCGGGCTACAAGTCTCTTGGCAGCTGCATATACATTGGTTGATCCCGATGCGCGACGAACCTAAAGAATCACTGTGACGTATTTATCACCATATGATGGTGGTAACGCGTAGGTACAGATCGCCCCCACCCCGCTTGATTACTGGATAAAGGTACACTGGTTGATCGTACTGACGGACTCGCCTAAGCGTGCCTCATTGGCGAGTGTTCACCAGACGTGTGGTGGTCGCCATCCAGTTGGACATAATTGTCGTGTCCTATAATCCAGCACGTATCTTTGTGCATTGCAGTCTTATTGATATAAACTTTATATAATTTAATTTAACATATTATATTAAAAGAGATGTAGGTACGTACCTACTGATCTTAATATAAAAACTAATTCTTAGCACGTAGGCATTGAAGATCGATAAATCAAAATGTGCTTTCAACATAAAATATCTATTTTTTACGATTAATGTACAATATTATTTGCTTAAAATTAATACACAAATACCAAATGACTTCTATTCCCATACCATTTTTGAAGTTATGTACTTCTATAGGCACGTTTAGTAGAGAATAACATAGAGTGCTGCGCGCGCGCCATGTATATACAATTGATAATTGATATAAAGGAAATGCAATATAATGAAGTTAGCCATAAAAAACAATAGTGTCAATTGATTGATTGAGTGAAATAAACGTTATTTAATTTGATTTGCTCACCGTTAAATTATAATTAAAATAATGTTTTATAAGAAATAAATAAATTAAAATTATTTTCATTGATGAACATCAACATTGAACTTCATTATGTTGTTGGTACGCGGGATAAAATTGTTGGAGTTATTTTTGTTTTGTTACGCCAAAGAAGTGTATTTTCTTACGTGTACTAAGTCGTATCCTGCCTGCGTTGCCAGACGTCCCGGTTTTGGCAGAACGTCTCGATTTTTAGCCCGAAATTAAATGTCCCGTTTGGGACAAGCTTAGTCCCGTTGTTCGGAGATTTCTAAGACGTTGCAGCGCACGTAGACGCGGGCAGTATAGGCAACAAGTGTGTTAACTGAACTGGCCGGCCTAAACTAAACATCATTTAATTTAAGTCTCAAATAAAAGCAAAACAAGTACAAAACACTACAGATTATTTAGATGTTTTATTATGTCCCGATTTCGACGAAAAATTCCCGAGTTTTTCCAAAGGTTTCAAAAACCCGCTTTGCCCGAAAAAGATTCTGGCAACGCTGGGACCTGAACACAATTTTTTTAATGTGGTAAATACTTCATAAGTGGCAAAATACATGTAGGTATACTCCTATGTTAAATAACAAATTTAATATAGTAAGCCATTAAATTGATTTGAAAATGTTTTACTACTAACTTGAAATACTTAATTTGCATATTAATTCAGACGTGTATGACATAATAAATTCAATTGGTGAGGGGGTGTATCATTTACGATGCCATTTCATGCAAGAGTGGAAATGTTTGTACAAAACGGGTGACACCATCTGTGTCATATCGTAGCTACATCACAAAATGATGTACCGCATATGCGTAGTGCATCATTTTCTTAATAATATCAGCTTGTAATTTTATTGGGGATGTCCCTTTCCGATAGAAGGCACCTTAATAATTACCACGCCAATCTATGTTATACCAATTAAAGATTTCAAACGCTTAGAAATGTAGGTAATTATAGGTCTGTACGTAACCATTTGAATGTGATACAACGTTAAAATTTATCAGCGATAAAGTCTGCCTCTTTATGATTTTCTTTAACGTCGGCCGATAGTGTTATTAATTAAATTGAGTAAGTTTTGTACATTGTATATAATTACATACATACATAAATCACGCCTATATCCCAACGGGGTAGGCAGAGACCACGTCCTGCCACCTGCTACGATCCTGGCATACCTCTTTCGCTTCTTCGACATTCATTAATCTTTTCATGCATGCTCGTCGGTTTAGAGTACTTGTAGCGACATCTACATAGCGACACACAGCGATATCTATCGAGCCACATACGACGCATCCTACATCGCGCAATAGAAATTAACTCTTCAATTGAGTCTATATACAAGAACCCGACTATAACCGTTGGGCAGCTGCCCGCCAGACATAACACCCGTCTGGTCGGAGGATCCTCCCTTAGCAATAGTTCTTCTAAACTGGTGGCCCCGAGCATGAACGTCAGCGCAACCTTCTTCGCACAACTACATCGTGACGTCATCATCACTTCCACAAGTTTTCAAGCAGCGAGTCATACAGCCAGCCAGCATCCATGGCTACTTCGGGTATCCTGACCACCAGCATGCAGCGGACGCGCATTCCTGGTCATCACCCACAGCCTTCTCAGCGACCTTGGCACAGCACAATGCACTTCGGCCGGTCAACAAGCAGAGACGCACTTCTCTCCTGGCCGACGCAGCAGCCAGCCACTACGCAGCACTGCAACACTCCAACTCACTGGAGCATTCTTGCAGCATTACCCCGACTCACTGGGGCATTACCGCAGACAGTTCCGACTTACCGTGAACTATGCGGCATCTGGTTCCGACTCACTGGAACATCCCACTGGCCCGGCAAGCATCACTAGATGATGTATGGACGACTCAACCTGCTATCGACCTCCGGTCTCGGAGGGGAGTGATGTAGCGACATCTACATAGCGACACACAGCGATATCTATCGAGCCACATACGACGCATCCTACATCGCGCAATAGAAATTAACTCTTCAATTGAGTCTATATACAAGAACCCGACTACAACCGTTGGGCAGCTGCCCGCCAGACATAACACCCGTCTGGTCGGAGGATCCTCCCTTTTCGATAGTTCTTCTACATACTCTTGACCTTACCTTTCTTCACAACGTCTCCGATTTGATCGATAAATGTTCGTCTAGGCCTTCCTCTTCTAACGATTCCTTTCATACTCGCATCATAAATTTATTTAGTCATTCTTCTTTCATTCATCCTCTCAACATGCCCAAACCATCTAAGCATCCCTTTCTCAATTCGTGTGACTATATCTTCTTTCACACTACAAAGCTCTCTTATTACACTATTTCTTATCCTGTCTCTCAATTTCACTCCTAACATACCTCATAACGCCCTCATTTCTACTGCGTTTATTTTACTTTCATGATTTTTCTGCCACACCCAGCTTTCACTTCCGTACATGAGTGTTGGAATCAACACTCCTCTATGCACAGCCAAACGAGCTTTCATAGAAATACTCTGGCTGCTCATAAAGGAGTGTAACGCCCCATTCACCATATCATCGGCATTTACTCTCCTTCCTATATCTTTCTCATATTTTACATCCCTGGTAAACATCGATCCCAAGTATACAAACTCACTTACTTGCTCCAGTTCATCCTCATCAATCCGGACACATACTTCTGTCAAGTTTTCTTCCTTTTCAAACACCAAAATTTTCGTCTTCTTTGCATTTACTTTCATTCCCTTTCTTTTCATAATAATTTTCATTTAATTTTTTTTTTTTAATTCATTCATAATAGTCACCATCGCTTGCAAATCCTTAGCCGACGATGCAAGTAAAACTTGATCATCAGCGTAAAGAAGACATTTGACAAGTAACTCGTTCATTCTCAGTCCACAATCATTGTCTTTCAAATCTGTTAGACAAATATCCAAGAATAGGTTGAACAGCCATGGAGACGCTACACATCCCTGTCTGACACCCTTTTGGATATCAAACCATTCAGTGTATGCTCCATTTATTCTAACTCAAGCACTGAAATCCTCATAGAGAGATTTCAATGCTTGTATCAGTTCCCCGCCAACCCCATGCCTAGACAATGCCAACCACAACTCATTCCTCATCACTTTGTCATAGGCCTTTTCTAAATCCAAGAATGCACAAAATACTTTTTGGTTTGTTGCCAAATGTTTTTCAATTATGCACCTTAAGGAAAAGACCTGGTCCATACATCCCATACTCTTTCTAAATCCCGCTTGTACATCCCATATTCTATCATCTGTTTCTAACATAACTCTTTCAATTATTACCTTAGCATAGTTTGCCGACAACACTGAGAAGGCTAATTCCGCGGTAATTTTTACAGTCTTGTTGTGACCCTTTTCCCTTGTATAACGGCACGATCACAGCCTTGCGCCAGTCTCCCGGTACCCGACCGTTTATCCAACACAAGTTGAAAAGGCGGTATATCTGACTTGCTACCACACCCTGTCCAGCCTTCAGCATTTCGACAGACACCCTGTCATACCCCGTAGCTTTACCAGATTTCATACTTTTTAATCCTTTCATAATCTCTTCCATACTGATGATGCTATCAGGTTTACTTTCGTTCGTTCCAAGAGCAGGTACATCCAATGGCGCTAGCATCTCTTCCCTTTCAAACAAATTTTCAAAATATTCCTTCCATCTCTTCAACACATATTCTTCTCCTTATAATATAATAATATTAGTATTAGTATTAGTATTAGTATTAGTATTATTATTATTAGTATATAATTGGTTTAGCGAAAACGATTTGGATTAAAATAAAACTCGAGAAGTGTCGTGGGACACCCGATAGTAACGGAGTTCCTTATCCTTTCGCTATATAAAATGTCATGACAAGATTTCTAAGCACTGTAGTAAGAGTGGTCTATGGTTTGAGCCCCTCTGATTCGGGATTTTTATATACCCTTGTTTTTAGTTTCTTGTTCATAAAATTATGAAAATGAACATTTCATTATTAACTATTATTATAAAATTATAAACAAACATTAAATTAATCAGTACATTCAATAAATGGCATGTACTGAATAAATTTATAATTTATTTATATTTTTCATCCTAATACCACAGCTGAGCCAAATCCACGACAATCATAGTTTCGATTATCTGTAAAATATATGGATCCGTTTTTTTAGTGTTATTCGGGTCGGTCACTTTTTTCAGTTTAGCTCCCGCCCGCGATAAGTAAATTTGTTATAAAAATATTTAGATACCTAAAGTTTTACTGTCCTAGTGTATTAGAAATTATGGTTTTTTTTTTCAATATTTGGAGTAAAGCTTGGCTGCCCGGTCGCTGAAATGTATAATTATTATTTAAAATAGTAAAGCGTGAATTCCTTAAAAAGTATAGTACGGGCTAAATGGGCTAAATAATTTATCGACTATATTGATGTAACTATTTAACTAAAAGGATGTTTACACTAACTATTTAAACTGGAAATTCCACTAGCGCAATAATGGCTACTTATTCTCCATCTTCAGCTCGGAGAACGTCAAAAACGGCAAGGCAAAAGAGCGTTGGCGATAAACAATTTTCGACTTGATTATTTATTATAGTTTCTACCGTAGGTTTAGTATAATATAGATATAATTTATTATAATCTATACAATTAATAAAATTGAGGAGTCCGTTTGTAATGTCAAAATAACAGTTTTTTAAATAATGCATTGAAAGTTTAAGCGATATCTATAACAAAAAATTCATTTTTAAAACTGTTGTCTGTCTGTCTTTTTGTTTGTTCCGGGTAATCTCCGAAATGGTTGGACCGATTTTGACGGGACTTTCACTGGTAGATAGCTGATTTTATATGAAGTACCTAATTTAGGCTACTTTTATTTTAGAAAAAGAATTAGGGTTCTGCACAAATAAAAAAAAACTGGTCACGATGAATGAATTCGGGCGCTTAAATGGCTTACGCTGAGTAAGCCATAAGAGCTATAGCAAATTAATGTATTACATAATTGTAGACATTAAAAAACCTACAAAAAAGTCCGGGAGAGTATACATCTATCTTATAAGGAACACCCACAATAAGCAATTTTGTCATTAAAATAACCGGGAGTGGAGGAGCAAGATTGGCGCGGGCATTCTGTAGTCCACGTGAGGGAAACCGCGGACACAGCTAGTTAATATATAATTTTGTTTACCGATATAGTCAAATCATTTTTATAATATAAAACTCGTAGGTATATTTACGTTTGAAATTAATAACTTATCTTATGTTTTAACACATAAGAATTGATTAGTTGCAGGCGTTGCAGCCAACAACTTGTACAAATAACTTGTAATGCCGGAAAATGATTTTAAATGTGCCTACTCGATTATTCGTAGCAATTCATTCGTTCTGTTGAAATAATATTTTACAAGTGGCTTCTACATCTATACAATTAATAAAATTTAAGTGTCTGTTTGTAATGTCAAAATAACAGTTTTTTACTAAATGCATACGAAAGTATATACGATAACTATAACAAAAAGCCCATTTTAAAAATCTTAGTCTGTCTGTTTGTTCCGGATAATATCTGTAACGGTTGGACCGACTTTGACGGGAATTTCACTGGTAGATAGCTGAATTTATAGGGAGTAACATAGGCTACTATAATTTTAGAAAAAGAATTAGGGTTTCGCACAACTAAAAAAAACTGGTCATGGTGAATCAATTCGGGTGCTTAAATGGCTTATGCTGAGTAAACCATAAGAGATATATATAGCAAATCAATGTACGACATAATTAAAGGCATTGAAAAACGGCTACAAAAAAGTCCGGGAGAGTATACGTCTATCTTCTAAGGAACACCCACAATCAGCAAGTTTTTCTTTAAAATAGCCGGGAGCGGGGGAGCAAAGATTCGCACGGGCATTCTGTAATCTACGTGAGTGAAGCCACGAGTACAGCTAGTTATTTAATAATATGAAAGATTTTAAAATATTGTGTTGTAAGTGGTTTTGGGAACTATCATGAGGAGAGGTAGGACAAAAAGAAATGTCTTTGAAAATTTTTCTCTACTTGGGGCAGTTCGAACGGTAAAATACCTCCATCCTGCAGAAGACCGTTGCCAAATAACCTCGTGCTGTGTACCTCTGGTTAGAAGGGGTTTTTAGAGCCCCTTAGAGTAGGGGGTTCAACGTCGACAATGCACTAGGGATACTTCTGATTTTACAAGCGTCCATAGGATACGGTAACCCCTTAACATTAGGCTGGCCATACGCTTGTTTGAAACTTTAGTCGTAGAACAAGATAAACCAGATCAGAACTATTTGCTCCTCTCTTTTCTAGAATGAAACCACAAGTGGTGGGCTTCGGAGTCACAGTTTTACGGTAACCTCCATCTCGGCACGGACTAAAAAGATCTCTGTCTTGTGTTTGTCGTACCGTGATACTGTGGAATGATCTGCCGGCCAATATGTTCCATCCTTCTTACGACATCAGGGTCCTTCAAACGTAACATGAAGAGATATTTATACTGGCCAGCATAACAGCGGCGACCGCCGATGGATTACGCTCTCTATGTGGTTGGCGTTATGTTTGAATTGGGCTGTGCTTACCACCAGGGACAGTAATATCAATTTGCCGAGCTAATATTAAAAAAAAACTGAGACAGTCTCAAGCCAATCTCACCTTTACGTCGTGCACTCTACTCAGTAACGATCGAGGAATGATAATAGTGGGGTGACGTAGGGTTGTAACTATTGTTCGACTACATCTTAACGACCATGCATATGGTGAAAAAGCTCCTCATGGTGTCGTACTTATACGCGTTGTAACTGTTGATGGATTGTTGATCGCCCGATGCACCCCACTGCTATTGCATTATACTGTGTCCTACCACCATTCGGCACTGTACCGTGATTTCACCGGGCTAATATTTCAATAAAAACAGTTTCTCAAAAGTGTTTTCGGCTAATTCTGTAATTGTTACTTCTCTACACGTGCTTAGAGACATTTCGCTTTGATCTGAAATACCTTTTCTATAAAGATTAAATATACTTGATCACTTTCTAGGTTTTTTTTAAATGTAAATGAAATAGATATCCATTATTTATTTATGGTTGTACTCCAGACGGTAAATTAAGCGTATATTGAGGTAAAAAATGACGTTAATTGGCACATCACAAATAACAATTTACCCTACGAACAATTAAGCATTCCTAAGTATTGGATGAAATTAATCGAAGTTCGGATTACTGGCACCGGGGCTTTAATCTGCTCAGACGGTATCAGGGCGCGGACTTGTTATCTGTTTAATGTCTGGTAAACAACGGGATCAAGGGATAAGGAACGTCCTTTCATACGGTACTGGCCCTCGGGCGTCTGGATTAGTGCGCCTTCCAACGTGGAAGATTGCCGCTCACATAGTATTTACATTTCACGTACGTATCCTTTATTCTCATATATTTTTATTTTATCCATAATAAACAGCTTTACCAAATTATGCCCTCAGTTCTTATATTTTAATAAAATACTCGTATGAATCTGATATATTGTTAGTGATACAGATATTTGTCATTTTTATATTTTGTCTGTCGATTACAAGTTAATATAATTTGTTAAAATGATTTGAAAATCGAGATTCAATAAGTTCCACTTAGTAGACTCCTAAATGGTGGCTCCGGTACACGTAAGTGTCCACTGAATGAGACGGCGAACGCTTCTCGTCTCAATCGGCTTCGACTTAAGACGCCATGCAAATTCAATTTCGTGCCCAAGCACGTAAGGCCAAACGAACATATTATTGCTGGATTTATCTTTATTGCAGCTGTAGAGCACTAGAACTAACTTCGACTGTCGAACTTACGCCATTAGTGAAGACACCGAGATACAGGATTGTTTTGGTTGGGGCGGACTTGTAAGTCTTATTGCTTTTAGTACTGACGTAGAGTTGAATTGTTTAATCTAAGGTGGAGTTTTGGGGTTAGTTTCTCTATTTTTGGAGATATTACTGGATGTATCAAATGCTTAAATAATAAATCGTTGTTTCCAAATTTCAGCAAAATTTTACTACGCACATCATTTTGTTTAGAGATGTTCCTACTTAGTTATTGTTATGTTATAATTATATTGGAGTGAATATATATGCATTTATATATTTAACTTACATTATTCGAAAGGTAACGTTTAATATTTCCTTTTTAAAATAAAATAATCACTTTTACCAACGAGTTATTTAATGCAGAAGTTTTTTGCTCTTATCATCGATTGAACAAAAGATTGGATGAGACAATGATTTTGTCAACAGAATTCAATTTGGGATAAAACGAGTACAAAAAGCGTCTAAACGAGTATATCGAGTGCTTGTCTGTTATGACATAATACGAGCAATACCAAACCGTAACGCTGTAGATACAAAAAGACATCGCTGCCGGCCTTTACAAAAGCAGACGTCACGTGGTAATCCACCCGTAAAATGTCCCAAAATGTTAGAAAAAACGACCGACAAAAGTGTTGCTGTATAAACGTAAAATGAAATTTAATAAACATGACACAATAGTTCGGTTGTAGATACTCTGCAAAGATAGTGAATGGGAGATAAGCTCGCAAAAGGTTTGCAGGAACTGCGTGTATGTTTGATGTCGCCTCTCGTCGCCGAAGCGTGAACGTTTTAAGAGCAAAATTGCAGGAAAGCTAGTGGCATCTGTTAACTGTGCACTCCGCACAAATAGATAGTTTTAATTTTGTAGATGGAATGTCATTCAACGATGTCTATTCAATACAAAAAATAATATTGAATAGGCCTTGATCTAGATATACTTAAATGCTTATTTTTGTATGAGTACGAACATGTTCACGTTTCGGTTGATAGTTAATAAATAATTTCCTATAGTAGATACACTGGGTAATATTTAAGTTTCGTTTAAGAACATATGACATACTACTCTGTCAAAAAAGTACCGGGAAAAGATCAATAATATACAAAATGTTAGTTATTCATCCAAATTTATCTTATCGCCATCAAAGTATGCTCCTTCAGAAACGAAACACTTACGCCAACGAATAATCCAATCTTCAAAACATTTTTTAAACGCTTTTTCCGGAATTGAGTTTAGTTCTCGTCGCGAATTCTCCTTTAAGTTTTTTCAGAATGAAAACAGGTGCCACGAAGCGGTAATTTAGGTTTAGGAAAAAGAAAGAAGTGGGCTGGAGCCATATCTGGTGAATAAGTTGGTTGCTCGATGGTATTTATAGACTTTTTGGTCAAAAATTCGCTCACGATGATGGCCCTGTGCGAAGGCGCATTATCGTTGCATTATCATTATCCAAGAATTTTCTTTCCACAAATCTCGCCTTTTTTGTAGAATTTGCTCTCTTAAACGGCGCATAACGCTCAAATAATATACTTTATTTACCGTTTGACCTTCCGGTAACAATTCCGAGTGCACAACACCACGATAGTCAAAGAAAACAGTCAACATGTTAATTGACTTTGGCGTGGTTTTTTTCAGTTTCGGTTCAGTTGGAAGGCACCACTCCGAAGCTTGTTGACTAGATTGCATGTCAAACTCGTAAATCCATGTCTCGTGACTAGTAACAATGCGTTTAATGAATGTTGGGTCGGAATTGATACGTTCTAGCATCTCCTCAGCGACTCTTATGCGATTAAGTTTTTGGAGAAAATTCAGGTCTTTTGGGACTAGCCGAGCGGCAACATGTTTCATACCCAAGTGATTATTTAAAATGATTGAGATCGACTCGTGAGACACAGAAAGTTTAGCAGCTATCCCTATCAAACTTGAATGAGGATTTTCTTCACCTTTGCGATGTTAACTTCAGTTGAAGACGTTGATGGCCTACCAAGGCGAGGTAAATCTTCCAGCATATCTTGACCGCTTTTGAACGCTTTGTACCACTCATAAGTACGTGTTTTTGATAAAGTCGATTCACCGTAAGCCTTCTGTAACATTTTTAGTATCTGCCAACACGAAATTCCATTGGCGATGCAAAATTTAAGACAAAATATTTCTTCGATGTTTTTGTCAATTATGAAATTAACAATACACACTAGTTATGATTTAACTAAAAAAAGCACTGTATTAAATCTAAATGACAGTTGCAACTCAAACTCCGTGCCTAAATGAATAACATTGCCAATCTAACAACAACAAAAATAAAAAATAATTTGTAATCATAAACAAATCATCCATACTCGATACGTTTTTGACTGAATGTATATAAATTTATATATTTGATCAATTTCTAGTAATGTTATTGTACACTCAAACATTGGTTTCACCTTTATTAAACGCTGTTCCTTGTATTATGGTGTATAAAATTGTGTTAAATAATCGGAATTTAACCAACATTAGTTCCTTTTTAAGCTACCATATTCTTGAATTTATTGAAAGCGAATGATTGCTTTATATTACTTGAAATAATGATTTTGTTTGTGTTTTGAATTTACAGTGAATCATTGAAAGCAAAGAATAAACATTAAATAAATTTTTTACAAAATAAATCATTATTGTTTAGTTTTTAAACAGCATAATATATACCTATTCTATTTTAAAGTTAAAGAATTAAATAACGAGAAAGCAATGAAAAGGTTTTAATATTTTAAATGTTATCAAATAAAATGAATCAATTTAAGCTATGCAATCATCAGAAGTGTATTAGGAGATAAGTATCAAACGTTTCTATTTAACTTATCCAAGGGGCGGAAATTCCCTGAACGCCATATTGAAATGTTTATAATTAAATTACATAAAGACGAAGAAAATTAATTTCACAGTGCAAAGTGGCGAGTGCCTCGTGGCTCGCGCCTCACGAGTACAAAAGCGGAAGCTCGCCTTGAAAGAGACGGCACCGTTGCTCGGCGAATTTAATTTTCCAGATGTTTTTGGAAATTTCCGAGGAGTTGAATAATCACGTTATAACTTAACGGTATTAAATTTTATACGTTAAAGTGTTAATATTTCATTTTCAAGTTTAATTTAATTAATTCCAAAGTTAAGAGTCGTCGGAGTTGTTGTAATGTAGGCTGTATACTTGTGATACGTCTTATGATTGTGAGATTAATGAGTTTTCTTCAAAAAATAGAAAATTACCTTTACAGCTCATTTTAAACATTTAATAATGGCATGTAATATCTTCATGTAGTATCTTAATTTTTAAACACACATCGTTTATTTTGCTTACTACTGTAAATATCTAAAATTCATTTCGTTTTATACTTATAACTTCTATATATACATTTAATTAGGATCGACATAACTATATAGGTAAAAGTGAATATTTCATATGACAGGAAGATTTTTTTTCATGGAACTAAAGGAATAATTTACACAATGTATCACAAGATTTGTCCAAGCTAGATAACATCTCGTATATTCAGTTTTCAAAAGATGGTAACTGAGAGGAGCTTCGCACGACGAAACAAATTGATGTACCCAAATAATTATTAATGCCTCACGAAATTTAATTGGAAAAGTTGAATTTGTATCGCGCTCACGGCGTAGGTGAGCGATTTGAGTCGCGAAGCGGGCGCCGGCGCCGCTGCGACTGTTTACGAGATAATTAATCTCAAAGTATTTACTGCTTTAATCGAGGCACCCCCACCCTGATGGGGAGCGAATAATTCTCGTATGTAATAACGGTACCTACTGTGACTATGTAGGTATATATTCGTCTATAGATTAGTTAGTACGTAAGTACCTACAATGTTTCGGGTCGAATGCATTGCAATGGGACATTCAACTATAGCTAGTTAAATGTAAGTACGAAACTTTATAGTTTTCATTATTTTTCTGTTTCAATAATAATTATTTTGAAGATTTTAATATACAGTGTTTTCATAAGTGGACTGCATGATATATATTTAATTTATTAATCTTACCTATTTATCACATTATTTACCAAAATAATATATACTTCATTATCAAGAGTAATTTTGCAGAAGTTTGTTAATTTCGAAGTGGTCAGCTTATTCTAGGATTGTAATTGTGTTGGTGTTATTTTACCGTGTTAAGTTAGTAATGAACAAACAAGTATAAATTACCTTGAAATAAATGACCGAATCGTTCGGACTGGTTGAATGCCTATGATATCAGTATTCATTCAATTTGAATGTTATTATCAAATATAATGGCTATTGGTTGAAGGAGAAGGAAAACCTGGAAAACTGTTTAATATATCACAATGTAGTGGGAACATGCATAACTGAGGATTTTTCGATGTTTCCCAAATCACTTGTCTTTATTTTAATATTATATATATTACAAATTTTAATTATATATTCTGGTGTATTAAGGAGGCCTTATACGGTACGTGATATTGCGGATCCTCGCGCACGGCCGACGAGCACGGACAGCCACACACTGAACATTAAGGCTACGGATTTATCTGCGCTTCCACAGACGACGCTCTTCCCATGGTGCGTCGCGTCGGTGCGGGATGGTCCGCGTCCGTCCGCAATATCGCAGATCGTGAGAGGCCACCTTTACACTATCTAAATGTATTATTAAATAACAACAACAGCTGAACTTTATGTGCATACATAAATTTGGATTTTAAGCCAGTCAAAAACATTGTAACATCTTCATATTCAATGTTTTTATAATGTGTGCCTTTATAAATAAACAAGTAAAACTAATTCGTTGTAAGACGTCACTATTATGATTAACCCCGTGTCTTTCCTCGAAAATAAACTTATGCAATGTAGTGAGTCATTTACCGGCTTTGCAAGCAAGTATTATTCATTATTAGTATTATAGGCGACGATAACCATTTACGCCCAGGAGGACTATCTGTCTGTTTGCTGCCCTGTAACATTTTTTAAATATTTTTTTTTGTATTTTATTTTCATAAATTATGATTACTATTCAAGTCCAAATCAAATAAACATAGTTACATACAACATACCTATTAACTTATTTAGAAAAATAAACTTATTACACCTAATTATCTACCCCAATCAAGTCATAAATTAATTAATTATCTTTGAATTTTGCAATTTTTCTCATTCAAAGATGAATTTATTACTATTCGATAATAGATGGCGCTGTAAGTATAAAGAGTTTTCTTTGGTTGATACTTTTAGTTCCATTATTTGACATTGTACATTAGCGCTATAACTGATGAGAATTTACAGTAATCCGATCGTTTTGAATGAATTTGAAAGATATAAATTTGTTTTCAAATTTAATATGACAGCTAAAATAGTTCGTACCAAGGTACAAAATGTTAGTTTGAAAAAACCTTGCAATTTCATTACTAATTTAAAGGTTGTTTCTGCAGATCTCGATCACTGTTAGTAACGAAGTGAAGCAGGTTTTGTTTGGCATGGCAGCATTGGCAGCGCATGGGCCGTTTAAGCTAATTAACAATAGATCGAATCCGACTGCAGCAACAATGAAAAACGAAGAATAAATGTCAATTTCACAAACGACGAGGAGGGTTCGGCTTTAAATCGAATTCCGTTTAATAATAGTAGCGCGTTTGAGTTGAATGCACTCTTGATAGTGCGATCGATAGTTTATTGTATTTTAAATATTACATTTAAATTTTAGAATAATTGATTGATTATGCATTATTTTAAATTTTAATTTAACAGTGACTCTTGATCCGATTCTTTCTATTTTTGTATTAGCTCGACTACATGATTGCGCATTTCTGATGATAACACTGCGGTCTAAGAACACCGGTGACGATGAAGATTCTTTGACAGCTTCTGTCGACACGAGACGACGCGATGGTGTTTAACAGTGATTTCTGAAGCGGAACCCAAGGAAGTTCTTTAGAAATGTTACCACGCTTATCAGTTACAATTCTCATTCAATCGTTGAATTATTTTGGCTACTTAATAATTTCACTGTTATAAATATTATTTTGGGATATCCTAAAAAAATATAGTAATTAGAATAACCCATTACTGTAGTCTACAAATATAAACAATTAACAGTATTTAATAAATAAAATAAAAAACTGGATTACCTTACATAAAAAAGAATAATTAACCGACTTCAACAAAAGACGGAAGGTTACTCACTTCGAATATATACTTTTTTTATGGATGTTCAGTTATAACTTTTTTGTTTATTAACCGACTTAGATGATTATTTTTTTTGTTGGATAGGGGATACCTCAAGGGTGGTTTTATTTGCGTTGGACCTTTCACTTCGAAGATACACAAGGGACTCTTCCAAATCACTGAAGTTGGTTGTCTTTTTTATGAAAAATTGTCTTGTATTTGAATGCATTCGACTTTTATATAATTTAACTCTTAGGTATTTGAAGTTATTTATTATTGTTTAATGAAGAATAAAATAAAAGCGAAGTGTTGTGTGTTCCGTGGATTTCAATGCTTAAAAATCGCTGGTCTACAAGATACTCTGTGAAATAAGACATCTACAAGTGCAAGTCACCAGCTACCTAGATACACTATAGTTGTATAAGTAAGTTGCTACTGCGGATTTTTTAGTATGTGTGTGGTGGTTACATACATTCTGGTGGTGTTTTGTAGTATCATCTGTTATCGCTGTTTGGTCGATTGCTGTTGAGCAGAGTGCACCGCTTTTAGTCGGACGATTCTTGCTTGTGTACTTTTGTGCTTGATCTCTTTCGTCCATCGTTTCTGTTCGAAAATTGTACTTTTACTAACAAGTGAATGAGTGCAATTATTTTAATTAGCCTAGTGATCGAAAGTGCGACTGCTATGCTCGAGGTCCTGGGTTCGATTCCCAGGTCGAGCAAAGTT
Source organism: Saturnia japonica (assembly GCA_033032175.1). NCBI lineage: Eukaryota > Metazoa > Arthropoda > Insecta > Lepidoptera > Saturniidae > Saturnia > Saturnia japonica. The sequence continues at coordinate 13,424,989 of CM065305.1, forward strand.
ATTCTATGAAATTCTCAGTATCATCTCGGAGTTTGGCTTTGTGCCCTATTATTGGCAATAGGCTCGCGCTATTACATGGGACCTGAAAACATACTCGGCGAACAGTGGGTGTACATAAGTACACCTCTGCCTAACCCTTCTGAGACAAAGGCGTGATGATATGTTATGTGAGTACTTATTCGTAATCAATATTTTTATATTAATAATTGCTTAATAAAAACACTTTTCTAATGAATAAACAATGATTTGTAATTCAAGAGTGGCTAAGTGTTGAAATACGAAATAAACTTTAACCATTTATCCACTAAGTCGATCGGATGAGTGCTACTGATTGTATCCTAATATAAAGATCGGTCCAGTAAATTCAAATATTTAGAATCTAGCTGGCATAGCTTGTGAAATATTTGTTTTGTAAATAGCACCCGTTTCAAGGAAGAGCATACAAATTCTTTTTAACTGCAGACTTTTCAGTGTATATAGAGCCGCGGTTTCCAAACTAGAAGGCGTGTGGCTCCCAGGAGCGGTGCGGATTATTGCTAGACACATACTATATTATTATATGTATCTAAGTATACAAATATTATAAAGCCCAAAAGATTGTATGTTTGTCTGAACGTGTTAGTCTCTGGCACTACCAGTCAGATATCAAAAAATAATTTTGGATTTTATAGTATACTAGCTGATCCGCGCAACTACGTCTGCGTCATATAAAAGAGAGAGAAACGGTTGGAGAAAATGGGTCGTAGGTACTGTATTATAAATACCGCCTGCCTCCCACATTATTCTGCATAATAAAAATGAGTTTGCGATACTTGATCATTATTTTGCTGCCGAGTTATTTTAAATCTGTGATATCTCCCTAGTTATTCATTGAATCAATTACTGTAAAAGGCAATTTTGTTCAAAATTAAATACATATAATGAATAACGTATTTATTTCGATAAGAATTGATACCATCTATATGAAATACCTTCGCAAACAATTTACTATTTTAGAACAAATTTTATTATCATAAAAAAGGTTATATTGCGTAAACCTTTAAAGTTAGCTATCGCGGACCTTTTTTAGAACTTTTTAGGAAAAATAATTTCGTTATACACAATTGTTGCGTAACTTTAACCATTCATGCAGTGCACGCAGTGTAAGTTCTCAAAAGGAATAAATTTCCCCCGTTTTTGCAACATTTTTCATTGATGCTCCGCTCCTATGTGTCGTAGCATGATGTATATAGCCTATAGCCTTTCTTGATAAATGGGCTATCCAACACTAAATATTTTTTTCATCGAACCAGTAGTTCCTGAGATTAGCGTGTTCAACCAAACAAACAAACAAACTCTTCAGCTTTATAATATTAGTATAGATTAATTGAGAAAGGTTATATGACTTCTTTTACTTACTTACTTACTTACTTACTTACTTACTTTATAAATATCTTGCAACAGTTATTTTTGTATGAAAACCTCACTGGATGACCAAACTAGTGAGGTATATGTCTTGGCCGTGAAAGATCGTGCGTAATGGAGTTGATTAAAGAAGGTAGAAAACCGATTTTGAGAGGGAAAGAAAGAGGAAAACTGAATGTGGCTGGAGATCGAATATTGCTAAGTAATAATTAATAATATTGTCCATTGGAGTCGCTTGTATTATATATGTGAACTTATTAAATTTTTTTATACACCATTTCATTCATTGATATAAAAAATTATATAGTCCTTTTTACAATAGATACCTTTTATTTGGAAAAATATGCTAGTATATTGTGTGCTAAAAAAGAAAATAATAAAGTGTATTAAGGTAGATTACATTATATTTGAAATATTGATATTGGCATAATACCTATATCTTATAGGTTTCCTTTGTAGCATGTATGACCAAAGAAAAGTATAGGTAGTAAAAAAATAACTTAAGCACATTTTAATATTTCTATATCTTTATATTTATACCGGGTATTAAATAATTAGTTAATTATAATTACATAATAAATTGTAGTGATTGGAATAATATCATGATATAATTGACCTTGAAACAATAGTAGTAATTATTGAGTGATGCAACTAGATTTTCTAAGATCAGTTTTCTAAAGAATGTCTAAATTAAACAAATTAACCAGATAAATAAGTAGATTCAGTTTTAATGATACATAATAAAGTGCGTCCACGTAATTTGCTAAACTTGTACCTAACATCTTATGCGTGTTCGTACAAAGTGGTAGAGTAGATGAGACATATAAAGTAACATTAAACTTAACACGGTCCGGTACAATGAGAATAATTATCAGGGTCGGTCCGGAGGGTCAGTGTAGCTCGTACGGATAACTCGAGTATGAGGAACGGCTACCTCGAACCTCCTAACTGACCGCTGCCTCCCCGTTGCTTAGCAACGACCGACACCTTATCATCATAAACAGATAACTCCGCCATCTTTGATTAATTTTATAATGTCATGTAAATCTATATCAATATTATAAAGATGAAAGATTTGTTTTTTTGTTTGTTTTTGTAGTTGTTTTTTGTTTTGTTTTTCATGGATAAACTTAAAAACTACCTATTGGACCGATTTTAAAAATTCTTTCACCAATATAAAGCTACAGTATCAGCGAGTAACAATGGCTAGATTACAATTTGAAAAATTAATTTATTCCTCATAAAAATGTCGATAGTTTCACACAAAGTATAAAAAATTGCCTACACGTGTGCGTTGGCGAGGTTTGTCGTATAAAATGAAACGGGGGAAACCGTTGGGCACAGCTAGTTGTTTATATAGAACAGAATAATGAAATCTTTATTTAGTCTACTGTAGAAATTTATGCGAATCACAGCCGAAACATAACAGGAACTAGTTAGTATCTTTTGACGTTTGTTGAGTATTGATGCACTAGCTATGAATGAAGCAATAAAGGCTCAGTTGGTTATGCTGTACGAATTCCGCGTCGATTGAAGTGAGTTCGAATCCCTATAATGAGTCTGAGATTTCAATGAAGGAATACATCGTGATGAAACCATAGCATGGTGGTAGAGCTTTTTCTACTGACGGCCCGGCAAGCTACCACCTTCAAATTGAAAATCTGTCGCCAAACACCAATTGGTGTGTTCCAGCAGCTGCACTTGAGAGACACTCTATCACTAGGATTAGCGTGCTACCATCTTGGGTGACATCGTCACTTAAGAAACGGTGAGATTGTGGCCAAAATGCTAAACCTATAACGATAAAAAGCTATGAACTACGGTTTTACTAGTCTTAAATTTATTCGATCAATTTTCCACCGCACCGATGCATCTCCAATGCATCCGTGTATCCTGTTATTATTCTCCCTTCCCGTACTTGCCTATAACTTGCCAGATTACTTGACGTTGATAATTACTACTCCACTCCATAGGTTCGTAGCATGAAGTTATATAGCCTATAACCTTTCTCAATAAATTCTCTACAAATTGCAGAGTTTTTCAAATCAAATTCATTGGTAGTTCCAAATATTACCGCGTTCAAACAAACAAATAACCCCATGACCTTTATAATAATAAATATAGTACATAACGAATTTATTGTAGTGTGATATATAGGTAGATGATAGGTGGATAGATAGATGATAGATGATAGGTACCTATTGAAATTAATATACATTTGACTTATTCTGATTAGGTTTCTTCTACAGGTTGAATTATTTTTAAAGTGTAATAATTCAGAAAAATATCTTTATATACCCTCATCAGCTCGATGTTGCTAGCGATCCTGTTCGCCATGTAGGTACAGATTGGTACAGTCGAAAGCGATGGAATACGGTGCTCCGACTATGCCGGTGTCATAAAATATAGATAAACAACCCTTTTAGTATTATTAAAAGTTTTATCGTTATTAGAAGTTTTTAAAGTTTAATATAATTTTTTAATAAAATTTAGTTTTACAAAAACTCACGGTGAATTTTCTGGAATTTGCGTACTTTTACTAATTTGAATTGGTAAGACGGTGAAGGAAAAATCGTGAGGAATCCTGAAATGTTCATGTACTACCACTTTATGTGAGAAAAAATAGAGAACTATGGACTTCTTGGCGTTTCAAATTGCCTAGATATACTTCGTGGACTAGCGTGATCATTAAACTCGTGCTTTCCCTCGGGAAGAGGCCTATGTCCACAAGTGGGATACTTACAGGATGGTAGGTGGTTCTATTAGGTACTATTATAAGGTAAATTTTTCATAAATAATAAATTGCATTCAATATAACTGAATCGTGTCGGAATCGTTACGTCACTTGCATGAGGGCATTTGCGAAACAAACAAATGACGTACACTGAAATGTACTCGCGCACCCCTACGCGACGCCGCGCTAAGCCAAATGCAAAATAAAACACTCGATTGACATCTCTTTGGAATTTATTAAATATTCAGCTTGCTTCAAATATAAATGGGGGTTAAACACTCAAGTAAAAAGATTATCTCATATTGAAAATTCAGATTTGCTCGGTAAGAATCTGTTAAATTATAGAACTGTTTAAGTACATATCGATATACATGGAATGTTAATGTATTATTTGATTAAAGGCAGATTTTTCAATCAAAAGATAAACATTGTTTCAGAAATCATTTTTAAACTTTGACAGATTTTCCATACATTATCCTCAAAAAGCCAAAATTATTCCTCAAATAAAGTTTTATCAGACGACTGAAAAATTGCGCCTAAGAGTTGGCTGGGTTCGGTCAGTTATAATAACGTATGTACACCGAATAGAAAGGTTTTGTGAACAGATTAAAATCCTTTAAAATAGTTGTAGTGTACAGATTTTTTTATATAATAGTCTAGCAAAATGACTATACCTACATAGAAAGTGCGGTACAGTCCAGGAACAACGTCAACCGCTGTTGATAAATTCCATCAGCAGTCGTCACTGTCACACCGGTCTGTAAAAAAATGCATCTTTATGCCTCTTTTGAAGGACCAATATCACAGTAGGTTAGGAACACCTTGGTCGTTAGGTAATTCCAGATCTCCGCAGTACGGCAAACATAAGTTTGGTTATAAGATGAAAACTTATTACGTTACCTATATTTAAAACTTACAAGATATTAAATCAAGTCAAAAATACTTTATTCAGTTTAAACCCTTACCAGGCAGTTATGAACGTCAAAAATACTACTATCGGTTCGGAAAACATCCCAGGCATTGAGAAGAGCCGGTTTATCTTCTTTTTTTACTGTAAAAATAATAATTTAGAGAAAGCACAGAGACGGAGTCACTTGTAGACATCAATCTTTGACATAATGATCCACACTACAATAACCTTTTGACAGTAAAACCTAACATGGTCCTTGAACTCATTGCTCTCTTGATTATTTTATAGAATCTAACACAATTACCTAAAACTCTTTTATTCGTAACTAAGTCTAAAAAAGTGATCAATTTGTGTTTAATTCTACTGTTAAAATTACGCCGGTCATTTATAAGAGTTAAAAGATGTGATTTAAAGGAGTATAAGATGCATGTTTTGTCGGCCATTGTCTTAACCGGGGTAATCGCTTCCGTGAGAGTGCCACGTCGCAGTCGCGGTCGCATCGCGTTGTACAACGTGCGCCGATCGGTCGATCTGACAGTTTCAATTTGTATGCCGACGATCGCCGGCCGGCCACCCTGCACGTTCTCACGCCACCTCTTCATATCGACTAATTATTATTTTAGTTTTTCAACAGCTGACACATGTTCGGCTGTTAACAATCACCAGTCGTGACTCCAATACAAATTCACGAAGGCGCATTGGTTTTAACTTAAGTAATTGTTATTGGTTGTATCCGTTGATTTCTTTTTTAAAGGTGTGCTTAGTTGAATAACAATGATGTTTCTAATTAACGGGGTATTTATTGTAATGTTTTGACATGTTACGACATTTATTAGTTACAATACATCCTTTGTACAAGTACAAACGATAAATAATTAAAAAATTAACATAGCTTTACTTTTATTTTAACTTTTACTATATACCTATAGTCCAATCACCTACCTATAATAATACATATCTATAGTACAATATATCAACTCCCCATGCTCCATAAAAAAACTTTTCCCAAGTGAACTACAGTGCTACAGATTTTCTTTCAAATTAGTCATCTTATATCTTAGATACAGACCCAATATAATATGTTCTTATAACAGTAAACAATTTCTTGCAGTTCGTTGGATATACAGAAGTAAATGAAAAAATGATAGGAACGAGAATGTGGGAAGTACTAAAGATGAATGAACAAACATCACCTGTTCTCGCTGTGTGAGATCAGTAATATGCAGCGGGCACGCTCCACGGCGCGGCCGCGGCCTACCCGTTCAGGATGTGTCGATTATGGTATGGTTCTAATGATCGCATCTTGCTATGGAAGTACTTTGAGCAACGACTTTTTGTACGTTTTCTCACATCCGATAGCGTCCGTCCTCGTACGGGACGTTGCTAATGGAGGTTACGAGTATTCTAATTTTATTAATATCATAACAAATGTGTTGTGAAACTTGATAAATAATGTATTTAATGTAATGTTATTTAAAAGTTTTACAAATATTAATAACAGACATTCGAACCGAATAGCTTTATGAATACCTATAGGGAATATCTTATTAGAGAACTAGCTGGCCCAGTAGAAGGTGTTCTGCCTTTCCAATAGTCAATAACACGACCATAGCGCCACCTCGTTTTTTAAGTAATAACTTTTCCGTGATCATAAATAAATAAAACAAAAAAAGAATTCCACGTAACCATAATTTAAATCGTGAGTTATGGTTTAAAAATTCGAAAGTAAATATGAGGGACACAATTTCACACACGGCCATTTAATTCCAAACTAAGCAAAGCTTGTAATATGGTAACTAAACAGCTCATATACATACATGTATACATATTTAACACCCAGATACACACAACTGACATTTATGCTCATCACACAAAGTCAGTCATGGGCGGGGATCGAACCTGCGACCTCTCGGCTCAATAGTAGCGTTTACTATCACTGCGCCATGGACTGCTACGAACATTTATATAAAAAAAATATATAGCGAAATTGGTCCAGCCATTCTCAAGTGATGCGGTTACCAAAGAACAGCATTTTATTTTTGTTTTTAAACTAGCTGAGCCCGCAGCTCCACACTCGATAACTATAGAACTATTGTTGATGAACATATCGTGTTTTTTTAAGATAAGGGCCAAGTATCTAATGAGTAAAATATAACAAAATCTATCCAGTAGTTTTTGCGTGATGCGCGCACAACGACAAACTTCAATCATTTTGTTTATATAGATAGATATATATTCCAAGAATGACAAAAATATGGAGCAAGGTCTATAAAATATATTGATGTCTCATGTTGAAATGACTTTATACGATTAATTAGCCCACGTGGAAAATAATAAAATTGTTATAATAAAAGTATAACAATAGAAAACAATAGTGACCACGTATTCTCTATCACATCGTGTCGGCCCTTCTTTATAACAATGAGGTGACCTGTGTTCACGTAACTCATTAAAAACGATGTGTGTATAATGACTGACACACACAAGTTTAACGTTATAGCATTAAAATATGCAGGCGAAGTAAATACATAGGCATAAACGAGATACATAAATGTATATCGCTAGAATCACATCAGAAGCATTAAAATCCTCCTTGCATTCGTTAACCGGCACTCATTATGGGAAAATATGTGCACCAACTCGATCTTGCTATTCGCTCCGTATGATTTTCAGAAATGGCTAATGCTTATATGCAGTAAGGATACAATATTTTTATGCTGTATGTTTTTACTAAGTGGTTGTTTTTACGGCCATTGCCGTATCTAAAGTAGGAAAATCGTTCGAGATGCTACATTTTAATGACGGCTTGCATGTTAGCGCGTGCGCAGCTACTCACTACTGCTCCGTAGGGTTGCTGTACTAATGATAATTTAAGAAAAAACTCAGACGTGTAATAGTTTGCGTTATAGTAAGTCACTAGCTGTGCCTCACGGTTTCACCTTGCTTTTTTATCTGACAAAACCGCATCTCCAACCGACCCGTCCCACAAGTACAAATTATTTTAATTCTTCATTATCTCCTGAACTATGATTCCAAATAACATGATATAAAAGGCGTAATTTTACTTCATAAAATTGTCTTTATGATGAAGTAACTTTTGTTCGTAAAGATTAATATGCTATGCCTAAAATAATGCTCATAGATCTATTATTAATATACAAAATAAAATTAATAAATACCTTATTGTGGCCTATGTATAAGATATAAAGCATATGATATTACATACAATTTTCGATATACTAAGGACCAATATTTTTTTAGAACATTGTATTTACATCATCACGCCGGTGCACGCGGATAAAGCAGTTCGGGAGGGCTTCCACTTCCGACTTACTTAAAAAAATCAATATTTAAGGCTAGCTGAGAGTGGTAGCCTAATATTCGATTATATTTATATTATTCCTCCTGAATCTGGCTATCATACACAAAAATATTTTATCGAATCCAGTAGGATTAGTTAGATTAATATTAGTATTAGTTAGGATTAGTAGATTAGTTCCAGAGATTAGCTTGTTTAAACAAACAAACAAAATACTTTTTCGCGTCATTATATTATTAAAAATTAATAGTATAGATATTATTCGCAGTGTGTTTTGTTATTTATTATTGTCTGTCATAGGTATCGTGTGGGTATGTTGGTGTCGATCGACGTGAGGTCGTATCCCTGCAATGAGCCTGAGCTTTCGGTGAGAAAAAACATCGTGATGAATTCATAGCATGGTGTTAGGATATTTTCTAATGTCCACCTAGTCAGCTACCACCCTCAAGTTGCTAACCTGTCGCCAAGCATCTGTAGTTGTGTTCCGGCAGCTTTATTTGAGAGCCAGCCCCCACTAGCCTTACCTTGTTACTATCTTGGGTAACACCGTCACTTAACGACAAATGAGATTGTTATAACCAAACGCTAAACCTATAAAGAATTAAGGCACAAAGTTACATATAATCAGTAATAGACTGATAGAAAATGTCGCTAATATAATGAAATTATATTGCTAAACTCTTTTTATTAAGAAAAATTTATATTAAATTATTTTACTTGAAATTTCCTAAGCAGGTGAGCTGAAGTATTAGTAAAATAGGATAATTACTAAGTTGCTTCAATATCCATATGCATAAGATAATAAAAATATATTTTACACACGCACACTATGGTACCTTTCCCTGAGTGTATTTATAGAAATTGAAGAAAAATAACGATTTATAAGTTTTCCAGTAGTACATAATTATCAAATATAAATTAAAATGAAGTAATATTTCTTCCAATAAAAGTATTTGTTTTAATACGTTCGAAGAGCTTACGACCTAGGGGATGTGGATTTTAAGGGGATTGTAATTCATTAGGTAACTAACTCGATATTAAAAAAAGAAGCGTGATGTAATAAAAGCACTCCGAAATCGATATAATAAGGCAACGTATTATGATTATATTATGATTATCAAAATACATATTTCGGCGCAAACAAGTAGGTTTAAATGTTCTTTTCAGAAGATTACCTAGCCCTGTTAAAGAGTTGGAGATTAGCAGCAAGTATAGTTTAAATTAACTTAAGTATCACCCCTGTTAACTGTCAATACTACACTCATAAGATATATCTCGTATTACAAATTGCGATAGTTATCAAGAAGATACTGTATCTCTACTACATTGTATAAAGAAAATGCTTTACATATAGTACTTTTTTATACGAATATCAATCAAGATTATAAGAATGACGAAAATATTCTTCTTTTTTGGCTAAATCACAAGAATTAAATATGGACCTGTTGAATAAATAAACAATATAATATAGACCAATATACAAGAACATAATTATTAGAAAATTATAGAAGAAACGAGTTTTCTACGATTAAGTATGCGTACTTCTTGTACATCATGTGCAAGATTTTCTCATTTTGTAACAGCATTCTTGATTCACTATAATCCTACTTATTTACATATATTTATGTTTATTATCTAAAATAAACAATTTTTTAGACTTGCTTATTAGTTATATATGGTTTTTACCAGTTTGTAAGCACATGTAGGTAATCAGATGGCCTTTTACATTTACGAATAGGAGTGGATAGCTGTCTACCTAGATATGATCGCACCCAGCCTCGCTTATTAGGTTATGTTAAGTAATCTACAAATTGTTATGCAAGTCTATAAGCAATAAGAAAATCTGTTAGTTACAAATTATTTAAGAAAATAAAATCGGTTTTTTATTTACTTTCAAGGATAAATTATTAACATGCAACCACATCTATAGCATATCGTATTAAGGTTATTGATGTATCGTATCGCGTCAAGTAGATACAATAGTAAAGTAGGTAACGTTATGTGTACGCGTACGTTTTAACTTACCGTGTATCAGTAAGGTTTTCTCCAAAGTTGTACTTTATCAAGTATTATTTTGTTTTTATTACGGTAGGTATGTACTTTATCAATTTGTTGATTTGGACATATTTTAGATATAACGTCGTTTAAATTATGTTGTTTAACACTATCAAAAACGTCAATAAATCGTGACCACAAAAAAAGATAAACTCTGTACGACGTAAGATGGAGCGATCATGAATATTAAAGTCCTCTATAAAAAAGATTACAAATGTTCTAAAATAAGTAATGCTTAGTTAAAACATTTAACGTGCTAATTTGATATAGGCGATGGCAGTGGCACGATGCGATGGCATCTTCACACTGCTTACAATAGTAACAAATGTGTCGCACGGATGCAATTACAAAGGAGGCGGACGCAGGCGCCATGCCACGTCGCGCCACGCCGTGCCACACTGCGGCCGTACTACACCGTAGACACGTCACGCCCAGCGCCTGCGAATCGCGCGCACATCACGCTTCTCTTGGACTTATGCTAATGGTCAATACACCGCGTAAATTGGAATGAACTGCAGCAGAAGTAAATGTACCCGCCTCTTTATCTTATTACTAAGCCTGATGTGAAACTATGCAGCGGAACTTCTAAAATGCATTTTATTTTCATGACTTATGGCTTATTTTTATTTAGTTAAGTGAAAAATCCCGTCGACAATAAGCTCGCAGATTTCCGAAGAGAAATGTGAATACAAAAACTAGCACGAGAACGAACGTGAAACCGATTAAAAGGCCGCATCACGATTTTGTATGCACTTTGCACTCATTCTATCCCGTGTGAGGGATAATGACTACTTTACCGATACTTTGATTTTCTGTGTTTTGTACAAATTAGTCGAAAGGGTCTTATAATTAACGCTTACGTTCTTTGATTACACTTTCCTCGTACTAAATGTGCTTTAATCTTTTGATCATGGAATTCACTAAGCAAAGACTACGTTTTTATGTTATCTTGTTACCATTAGTAACCTATTGGTAAATGAAAAACAAGTTTAAGTAAGTCTAACTGTGATTGTAACGATCCAATTTTATAATTTTATAAACTAAATAGTGTAACAAATGTTCTGTTTTTTATATCGGACTCTATCAAGTAGGAGTGAAGTAGCATGATGATTGAATATTCATCCGTGGATCAACAATAATAGATCCCATCAGAAGCCGGTATGTGGTATCGTATTTAATATAATAAGAGTTCAATACATCCCACCGTGAAATGTGTCGATACAAAAACTTAACTAACTATAACTGCTAACGTGTGAATCGTATTAAAAAGCTGTTTAGTCATTCGACTTCATAAATAGGTGGCATTCGATTTGTCGTGATTAAATTTCGTCCATTAGGACACCGTTATGCGGAACGTCGAATGTGAAACGATAATTCGTCTAATAAATAATCCGGCAAATAGAATTTCAGCAATGATATCGCGCGATATTATCGCATTCATAAATTTTAATGATACGCTATTGTTATGATTTGTAATAGATTTTATTACCTATTACTGAGTATGGTATTTGATATTTAAGCATGAGCTCTTGAAATTAGAAATATGTAAGAAGTAGAAGAGCAAAAGCGACAGTACCAATTATCGCTACTGAAATGCAAAGTAAAGAATTAGTGAGAGGCCTTTTTATTACATTGGTAAAATAAATAATTATTTCGTAAACATTTAATTTATATGCAGGTATCATGTATAGGTAATATTATAATCATAAATCTGATTTAAATTGCGTATAGTTTTTTCATCATCATCATCATCATTTCAGCCGCAGGACGTCCACTGCTGAACATAGGCCTCCCCCATAGATCTCCAGAGCGACCGATCTTGTGCGGCCTGCACCCAACGGCTCCCAGCGACCTTATAGCTCCCCCCTATAGATTTTTAGTATAGACGAAATATTTTTTTTTTTAAATGACTTGCTTAAAGTAATTTTATTTTATATTTAAATGCAGTGGATTGAGACTAACGTATAGTGCGACTGCATTAAAAATAAAGAAAACTGGAGATATTAAAACGCCAGTCCCGTTAAACAAAGTACCTAGTTTCAGTTCAATTGTCTTACGCAGCGAAGTCAATAAACAATCGCTCATACTGAATGGGCGGAAATGTCCGTCTAGAAATTAGCTCGGAAACAAGGTAAAACTTTTAAAACCAGTTTATTATTTACAAACGTTTTACACCGAAGAAAGCCAGTCGTAACTAATGTATTTTACTTGTATGTTTTAGAAATGTCAAAAAACATAATTGTACACCTGAACTTTATAGTTAAAACTCGAAGCAATGTATCATAAAATTAATAGATTGATTGCCTAGTATATTTTTTATAGACTGTTTTGTATTTTTTTGACGTCAAAAAAAGACGGAGTTTACTCAATTCGAATGCATTTTTTATGGATGTTCAGCCATAACTGCTTTGTTTATGAACCGATTTGGATGATCCTTTTTTGTTTGATAGGGAAAGCCTCAAGAGTGATCCCACATTAATTTCATTCGCACTGGACCTTTGACTTCAAAAATACACCAGGGAACTCTTCTAAATCATTGAAGTTAGTTTTCTTTTTTGTTAAAAATGGTCTTGATTAATAAACGCACCAAACAAAAAAAAAAATAATGTAGAAAAAATCTTTCTTACCTCAGAGTTTATCAAATTAATTATGATATTCTTTTTACTATATTATTTGATAATGGAAAAGTATTTTCCGGTTTTCGTGCAATATCCGTACATAAGAAATAAAAATTCGACAGGGAATCCTACTCCAAAACACATTTCACATACAAATACCTAATTTCGGAGTAAAGTACGCACATTATAGAGGCGGGTTCGCATTTAAATTATTCCAGCGGATCGTTTATAGGCCATAACCGAATTTGGGAATTAGCTATAAAACAACATTTGATACGGGCGGGCGCGGGTGGTTTGCAATTTGAATGTTTCGCCCGTTTCTGAACTCATTGGATTGCGCGGCGCGTGCGTTGCGTTATCTATACTGAAATCTTAATGCTAACCCTTATTGCCACCACCGCGGCACCGGTCTATGTCTTCGTTATTGATAGAGACCATTTTGAGAAAACTAAATTTTCAACACACTTGCTCATAAAGTGGCTCTTATCACCGCAATTAAGCACATAATGACACCTGTAATCAAACTGTGACTTTTTCATTGCTATTATTCACAAGTGAGTTATAGAGGTTTTTTTTTATTTTATTGGTCGAGTTGCTTTGTTCTTAAAAAAGTTTCGATACAAAAAAGATAATGATCAATAGAACAAATAAATTAATGTACCTATTGCTTGCTCATTTCATACAACTTCGTATTTAAATAGATAATTTCAACTTGTACGTGTTTAATAAATAAAACTTTCACTCAAATATAACTTTTGTTTTCTCTGTAATAAAGAAAACTTTAAATTCCCCATTTTATACGTAGCTAAAACGCTAGCTGCGGAAAGCCAAAAAAAAAGAAACCTCATTCCTTTAGTCTATGGCCGATCGCCATTGTTAGATGCGCGCGCAAACTGATTAATTTTTCCCGCCATAGCGAAAAAAAATTCACAACTCGTTGTCACTGTTGAAATTTTAGTTATTTATTAATTAAAATGTCTACAAGTACTAGTTATGAAGAAAATTATTTATGTTGTACACCGCCCGATATAAGATGTGAAGCCCTTAAACGTTATGCAAAGTTTACTACCTGAAAACTCCAAGGAAAAATGATTTTTTATTATTATTTTCTTCACAAGTGTGTTGAAAAACGTCGTATGATACACGTGTGTATTGGTGATTACCGTCCTCGGCTCTCTTGAGACCCTCACGGCCTCACCTAACGGCTCGGGTCTCAATGGCGCCTCAGCGGTAATCACCAACATTACACACTTGTACCATAATGTACTATTATAACCACATCACTTGTAATGTAACATAATGTTTAATGTAACATTCTCATGATGATCACTCTGTTCGGTTTCATGTGGAAACTTGTATTTCCAGGATATGCAATGAAAGAGAAAGTCTGGACGACACAATCGCATGTGTATGATTATTCAATATATAGGTAATTTATTATCTAAGCAGACGATAAAATTACAAATGATTAACATTACTGAGACTATAAATAGATAAAATGTTAGAACTCCAGTTTACATTACCCTAAGTCATATATCATACGTACATACAAGAAGCATACAATCAGCAAAACTTTTGTTACCACAAAAAAAGTGATGACTTTTGTTATTTTTCTTTGGTATATAAAATTATGTTATTTTGTAATTGCTGTTACCGTTTATAATCAAAGAAAATATATGACAAGTAAAACTCATTCAAAATAACGCAATACATTGTTTTTATATGCATGCTTTACCATAAATGTTTTCTAATCAGCTTGTAGCACGCGTGACTAGTTTAAGTTTAAACAAACATCAATTACAATAATTAATTCCGATTCTCATGATACAGGATCGACTGTATGTATTCATACACCACGGGTAACCGAATATCAACCCGTGAGATGACTACACAAACGCAAGTGCTTACTTATAACTTGTCGCTATCCGCCTCAGTCAGGATTTGTTTTTCTATGCGGTTTTCTTCACTTATATCGGCCCAAGACATTTCTTGGTTTAAGGTTATTGACACTTAGAAAAAGTATTGCCTTTTTAGTTGGCCGCAAATCTTTTTCTTGACATGAGGTTCAAGGTTACCATTTATATCTATGTATCAATTATAATCCGTAAATAGATACATCTATACAGATAAATAAAATTGAAATGTCTCTTTGTAATGTCAAAATAACAGCTTTTTACTAAATGCATCTGAAAGTACAATACTTAAAAAAACACAATTTTTAAAATTTAGTCTGTCTGTCTGTTTGTTCCAGAGATTACTCCAAAAAGGATAAAGTCATCGAGATCATATTATGTTTATCTTCTAAGGATCAATACAATAAGCATTTTTGGCCATAAAATAACCGGGAGTGGATTCGCGCGTATGCCCGATCGACGCTATTCTGTAGTACACGCGAGCGGAGCCGCGTGCACCGCTAGTAAGGACATCAAATAAATTTAATGTACACAAACTGAAAAGAGTTTTATTATATGCGAAACAAGAAACTTGTAGCTTGAAGGAAAGGTTCATTTCATTACTTAAAATTTCTTCACAGGAGATTTCTTTCTAAATGTTGTTAAATTTTATTTCGTTTTGACCGTCAACTAAGTTTCATTAATCTTCACGTCTTTTTGTAAATTGAATTATAGCTAAAGTAATAGAATAGAAATGAATATTTCTTTGTTATTAAAGAGTTTGAAATTTTACTTTTACCAATAACTTTAAACTTTCACTTTGATCGTAGTTATATTTTAATTTCATTTTAGCAGGAGTACAAGCACCGTTAAATTATTGTTTTATATTCATTGCAGTTTACGTGAAAATTTAAATCATATTTCTACGAGTGTAATTGAAGAAGCATCGATTTTTTTTAATAAATACAAATAAAAAACTTTTCTCAAGACTTTAAAAATGAACAAGTAACTTTAACAAGTTATAGAATATTTGTAACATTTACAATTGACAAAACAATTACGGACCTACCCACATTAGAAGTGGGGCTTGTCATTCAAAGAAGCGTCGTTAAGTACACACCAATGGCTTCAGAGCCGTGTGAATAGCGAACCCGAGCATTAACCAGAACAAGCGATTTTGCAAATAAAACAATAATGATAGTGGCTTGTAATAATGTTTCCTCTAATTTTAACTTCGTACTCGTGGCGAACAATCCTCTTGATATTATCCGACCCAAGTTGATCTAACAAACGCCCTTTTCGTAACTACATTTTGTAACAAGATAATATTTTTTTTTATAATGAGATTTGAAATAATAGTCTAATATCAAATTTTTTTCTGATTTAACAAATTCTTTTAAATATCAAGTACCTACCTCTAAACATTGACGCTGAAAAGTTATAAATAAATTTTAAAAAACCTATGAAATAGTTTAATTTTTAAGTCAACCATTGTCGCATGTGGGGTCTTCGTGCCAATTTACATTCAAATAAGTTTTTTTACACTCAATTTAAACGAGAGATATCATGGTTTTTGTAGATATTCTGTCATTTTAGATGATATTGTATAAAATGTAAGGCAGGGCGAGCGCTAACCACCGAGCGATCAGGCTGTAATAGTAATACATAATATTCTTTGCCAACGCGCCGGTCTAAACGCACCACGAGGCCAGCCTCTAGGTACCTGGATATAGACTGGATGATTTCAAAGCGACGGGGTTTTCACTACGGGTATGGTGTCTTCCATGCAGTGGTAAAGGGTACCATCCATAATGCTAGCTACATTTACTGTATTCTGTAATGAATACGTATAAAACACAAGTGTCGAGCAAACTCTCGTTCATTGCAGATTTCAATTTCCCCCGCAAAGTAGCCTTTAACGTTCCAGAGGTTTCAAAAAACAATGAAAACGAAAATTCATATTTGCCCATCATGTCGCTTAAGCACATAAGTACAACGCGGAAAACTGTATAACGTACTCAAAACAAGAACACCGACTGAACACATTTCACTTACGTTGTCCTCAGAGCATACTAGGCATAACATGGAAAACCTAACCTAACCTAGCTGGCATAATGCCCTATAAAAAAACCGTTAAAATCAATAGAGTATATTTATGTTATATTGAATAGAATGGACTCGTTTGCCTTAGCAAATATTACTCAAAGGAGTTGTAGATACAAGGAGATCTATTGGGCGCATAAAGACTACGCCAAGCTTGATAGGATTAGATTAAAATCCGAACCAGCTAATGGAAGGAACTGGCCAAGGATCGTTTAAGGGAAGTGGCCTGGTTTACGAAACCCGACAATGTCTGGTTCCATTTGTTAAAGAAAAAACACATAACGCTTCACGAGCGTGCCTCCAACTATTATCCACTTGGGTGTGCATACACTTTTTTTTTCTTTGATCGCAAGTGTCGTCACGGTGCTGCTTAAGTCATCGGTCAAAAAGGCAAAGGCCTATTATTATTACTACCTTATACTATATATTGTTCTTATCTTCCATGTAGGCTCAAATCTATATATTTCGAATAGTGTTCTCAAAAAAGAAAATACCTCAATATAGACGCAAGGAGAAGTCTGAATAACTGTTATTGAGATATGAAATGCGGTTTAATAAATAAAATGATGAACTGTTGCATATTGTAATAAGTCCGATTATTTTAATAACATTCTGAAATGTGTAATAAATAAGTTTTCAATAAAGCATAAGATAATTTTGAGTAAATAATTCTAGACACTAACAAGGAAGTTGTATTATGTTTGAGTCGATTGTGTTGTAGTTTTGTGTATGGCGTATCGAAGTGGACCCTCGGGCGACGTCTGTGTCGGATGGATGGACAGCGTCCGACCGTCGCAATTGCACGACAATCACAACTATTCATTATTTATGTACTATATATATTAGATAATCGTTTTCAAAATAGGTATATTAATTTTAATTTATACAAAAAGCAAGTAAAGTAAATATTTTTGAATATCTGAAAACTGAACGGTTGGATGATTTATTATATGGTGTAACTTAATTTAGATATGAAAAGGACACTTATACTGTAATAGTACCTAAACCTTTTCTACGCGTTCTTCCCATTCAGGTTTTTAAACCCGAATCAGCGAACGTAAAATAAATATTGAAGTAATCACACATCATAATATATTGTATTAACTGGCCTCTTAGAATATATTCTACCCTTTGCAGTAGTCAATAGCTCGACCACATTATCATCTCATTATTATTAGAGATAGCATAAAAACCTGTCACATGAAAAAAGTACGTCTATCAACTTTGATGGTGATCAGCCAAATGGTTTTAAGTATATCAATATAGTATAATATATAATACCAACGTCCACTTTCATATAATATTTCAATATGAGTTATAAACTAGCGGATAGACAATTGTTGCTATTTGTAATGTTCATTAAAAATAGCATGGGTCCTTTTTTCTTTGTTAGAAATCAGAATAAATGAAGTGGACATTTGTGTTTATAGGTAAGGAGTGGAAAAATACCATACTTGAACAAAATGTACGTAAACATGATTTAATAGGATTAACGATCTGATGAAAAAGATGATCAAATCGCACGCGTTTAGAATGATAAGATATTGTTTGTATGCGATTAGAATATTATAGTTGTCACTGCTACTAATTTATCTATAGAACTTATTTCATTATTTGTGATAAGTAATGATAAAAATAAATATGCTAAATTACGCAATAACACTTATATTGACCTAAATAGGTTTTGAAATCATTTTGACCGATTATATAAAGGTGGTATTAAGTATTATAAATTTAATTATAATTTAAACTTTACTGAGATTGTATTGTAAAAAGTCAGCATAATGTACAAATGTATTTGTTTCGTAATTTTAGTCTTGGCTATGAAAGGAGAATCAAGTATTATTACTTTGTCAAATATACCTGTATTAAAAAGTAATTCGGCATTCAAATCCGAGTCAAAATTAGAAATAGCATGGGATAACCACCTCATGGATTTTATTCAGCTCATAGATATTCAGAAGTTAATGGACATTGGTATAAATTATGTGAGTGACGAAGAAGTACTGAATTTTATAACCTTTTTAACGAGTGTGCAATTTAAAGAAATTGTTTCCGAAATTGAATCTATAGCTGAATTTAAAGAGGTAAGATTTAAAGAAACGCAACAAGTAATATTAAGTCTATGTTTATAATGTATTAGCGGTTTGCCCGCGGCTCCGCACGTGTTTGTTACTACGCAATAATTATTTAAATCCCTTTATTTTTACTCATATTGTTAACAATCCATATGCCGTATCAATTGAGGAGTGGTATGTATTTCCCGTGTACAATTTTCATCAAAATCAGTTTAAAACTATTATTCTATTATACAATTTCTAACGCATTATTAACAATTCTTATAGCCTCTCAATTATAATAGTATGATGTATGTTTCCCGGCTACAAAATTTGATCAGAATCGGTTGAGAATTGATGAAAATTAAATTTTTTGAATTCCTTTTTTTAAATTATAGAAGTAATATTGACAATTCTTATAGCCCATTAATTATGTAAATAGTTGGACTTCACTTGTATTAAATTTCATCAAAATCGGTTAAGAATTTTTAATTTTTGAATATTCATTTTGTTATTATTCCTAAAACTGTTATTGAAAATTCTCATTAATTATCATTCATAGAATGACTTATACTTCCCGTGTATATAATTGAATTAACAAAAATATATATTTTTTTATTTTATCTTTTTACATTATCTAAAAGTACTTAATATTGAAATTTCTTATACTCTATCAACTGACCGATGAATAAGCATCCCGTGTACAAAAAGTAATAAGAATCGGTCAAGCCGTTTTTGAGTTAAATCCGGACATACAAACATACAGACAGACGAAAAAAATAATTAAAGGCATATTCGTGATCAGTATCGTTCATCATATAATGTGTATTGGGAAACTTTGGAAAAATATTACAAGTACAGACAGGACTACAGATTTATTTATATAAATAGCTATATTTATAAAATACCGAAAAAATAAACAAAAGAAAATCATAGATGGGTTTATCACTATGTGTAATGTGGTTGCAAACCCTACCACCCCCTATATTACTGCATATGCACTGGTTGATTTCGGAACACAACAAACCAAAAGAAAATCATAGATGGGTTTATGACTATTTGTATGGTATTGTCATTATGTGCCAATATGAATCCAATACATTAACCGTCCAAATAAAACATCAAAAATAATTACAATCCATACCTTATTGTACCGGTTTGTGGGAAAGTTTTTTGAAATACGTGAAATCCCTTTTATTTCTTTCTTACCAAAACTTTCACCCAAGTTTTATTTTCACCATATGTGGAATAGCACAATGTAATGATTCACTTTTAGCAAAACTGTATAATCCAGATAATTTACAATTGGTATATCGTTTAGAATATATATAATGCCGCGAGCTGCGATTGACAGCGCACGTCAAATAAAACAGTAATTATGCCCTACTGCATAGTTAAAAAGTTTAAAAACACTTCAGCCAATCTTGAAAACAATACTGGACTAATAATTTCATAGGTGATTATTAGAAATACAATACATTTCTTATTAAGTATAAAATTTCAATATATCAACAAACTAGATTGACAATCAACAAACTGGTTGGTATGGCAGCCGATGTCATTTCACCATTATCGCGCATACGCATTTGGTGTTCCCATATTTTATTCATAGAAACTTTCCTCAACTATTTTCTACACTTAAAGTTTTATTTTCGCTACAAAAAGTAGCCTATGTCCTTTCTTACGGTCCAATCTATCTCTATACCAAAATTCATCAAAGTTGGTTCAGCAGTCTAGGCGTGAAAACGTAACAGACAGACAGACAGAGTTACTTTCGCATTTATAATATACATACATACCATCACATCTGTATTCCACGAAGGATTAGGCAGAGGTGTACTAATGTACACCCACAGTTCGCCGAGTATGTTTTTAAGTCCCATGTAATAGGGGGCGAGCCTATTGCCATTAATCGGGCACGAAACCAAAGTCCGAGCTGCTCCTGAGAATTTCATAGGAAAAACCCAATAACACTTTGCTCGACCTGAGATTTGAACCCAGGACTTCGCTCATAGCAGTTGCGCTTACGACCACTAGTCTAACGAGGCGGTTTAATATTAGTAAGGATATATATATATATATATATATATAATATAATATATATATTAGTATGGATTATAAACATAAAGTTAGAAATATTGTTTTGAACTTTATTTTCAGTTCGTGTATATTTTTTTTCATTTTTGAACAGGTATTGCAATTTATTGTAAAGGTGTATCCTATTATTTTAATAAGGGGCCATCCATAAATTACGTCACACGTTTAGGGAGGGAGGGGGTCGACGAAGTGTGACAAGGGGCGGGGAGGGGTCCCAAATTTTGTGACATCAACTCCTCATCAACTTCTTTAAGTTGAAAACCTCCCAAACTCGAAAGAATGTGTTTCCTTCCATCCAAGCCCCAAAACCTCCGTTGCACTAAATCTCAACCCTCTAGTCAAAATAATCAGAGAAAAAATTAAATTGGACTTCTGTATCTCGAACATAGCAATGTTTTATTTAACAACTTTTACAACTCGATTATTTTAAACTTATTACCTTTATAGTTCCAAGAAAAATAAGTTATGTTAGTTATGGATTAAGCTTTATCTTTCATTAAAGTATTTTTTTAAATATTTTGTTAATTTTTATACCTTTGTTTGATTTGATGTCAATTTTATTGAAAAATAATTTAAATGGAAATTAAAATAATTTCCGAACACTGCTGTTTTAATTTTATAAATTTCTAATTATAAAATTGCAAAATATGTGACATTACACTAGGTAGGGGGGGGGGGGGGGGGGTCTCAAAAATGTGACTAGCTGTGACAAGGACGGCGGAGCGGGTCAAAAAATCATGAAATTCGTGTGACGTAATTTATGGATGGCCCCTAATAACAAATACAGAAAAAAGTTACTTCATTTATTTTCTTAATCTGATTGAGTTTCCGTTTTGTTACAGGCTTCAGCATACTTGGCTGCAAAGGGTTATGATATCAGCGAATTGATCAATTATATTAATTCAGCTCTAGGTTTGCCACCATACCAAAAACTAAATACCGATGTGACATACCGAAAAGGAATCACGGGACTTATTGAAGACCTCATTGAAGCTCTGCCTTTGGAAGATATAAGAAAGTTGTTTGAAAGCAAACTAGCAAATTATCCTGAAATTACCCATTTATTTGAAACTATTAACTCTGACGAATTTTTAGATATTATAAAACGTCTATCGCTAAATCCTAAATTTAAACATTATAAAACGATATTTGAAAGTTACGGATTCGACTTTAATCAAATTTGTACACTCGCCGTTAAATTATTTGGTACTTACTATCAAAGAATTTTATATGGTTGAAATAATGTAGGTATATCACAAAATAGTAACAAAAATTGTTTTTATTTGTTCGATGTTAAAATAAATAGTCCATAATCAGATGTTGAATAGTATACTTTATACAATTATGTTATTAACCTTTTAGACATTCAAATTTAATAAATTTGAATAGGTACCCGTGTGTAGTCGTATAGTAGCTTGAAAACGAATTAATTTTGGTATCACGCAATCTGTATTGTAACGGATTGGTTTTCATAATAAGCCGCACTTCCTACGGCAACCGTTTTTGTGGTTTTATGGTGTTTTCATATCATTTGGTATTAAGATTCTTATCTAAAATTTGATACTTAACAATATACATAAATAAATTGATTACTGTCGTGTTTGAAGTCGTTTATTCTGTTGATGTTTAATGTTATAATGGAATGATTTTTGGAACGACCTATTTTGCGTAAATATAGGCTACTGGCGAATACACGTCGATCGACGCGGTGTGCGTACACGCTACCACTGAACCATCATTGCTTCAAAATATTTAAATCTATCATTGGAATCATAAGCGTAATAAAAAGTATTAATATTAAATAGAATTTCTCTTTGTTTGTAATAATCCTGGTGATGTAAGTTTCACAATATGAACTATTTGCCTATAAAAATAATTTGACCGCTTTTATGATTTAACAGTTAGAGGTAACCCTAACCGAAATTCATTCTCCGAAGTGGTATTTGCTCGTTGCAGAGTAATACCATCATTGTGTGCCATGATAGAATATCTTCTTTTTATAATAATCAACATATATTCCGTTAAATAATGCTGCTCGTATCTTAATAGCATGAAGTAGTTTACGTCTTATAAATATGACAGAATTGGAGGCAATTTTTATGCTGCCTGCTGGGATAAGTGAAGATAGCGCGCGCACCGGAAGTGGGCTCATCCGGTGCCATGCATCGTTTCCTATCGCCGACTGTCGTCACTTCCGTTTCCGTACGATCATGTCTTTATGACGAAGGAGAACCCGCCCTTTTCGTACTGATATTTTTCTGGGTACTGAGTTTTAATCTTGTAATTTATTCGCTTGTCAATATCAGGAAACAGTCACGCGTCTCGTATAATCCTTGCTTGAAATGATTTCAATAAATTTTTGCTAAAGTGGATACACAGATTTATGAGGGAACGCCCGCCCACCTTAAAATATACTGATTGCCATAAAGTTACCTAGCTCACAGTTTTTCTGAGATATTAAGTTTATACAGATGTAACACGGCCCGTTTAGGCATATTGCGTTCCGGGATCAGCCTACGTAGTAATCAAATGGGGTTAAATTCAAAATTAAAAATCTTTATTCAGTTTAGGCCCTAAGAAGGCACTTATGATTGTCAAAACACTACGTACTACCGGTTCGGATAACATCCCAGTTATCAAGAAGAACTGGTAAGAAAGAGCTAGAGATTTGTATCTGACCGGGTCGCAACTACCATGCGCATGGTGATAAAGTGGTCGCGATGACTTTGTTTTGGTTTTTCGCGTTTCGGGATCAGCTAGTGTAAATTGAGCTGCCAAGAGACTTATAGGCCGACATGCCGTCGATGAATTACAATCTATGAGTGGTCTACGTTGTTATTGGATTTATATCTACCATCAGGCATAGTGTCGTCACGTTATAATTTTCAAACAAAGACAATTATTCTTAATTGTCTTCTGTATTAAAAAAAAACCATTTTTTATTGAACTTGACATATAAATTCTGTTTTAGTATTCTTCTCAAAATGCAAGAATAATGAAGCTTGTTCTGAAATTAAGCTTTATGTTTTGATATACCCTTAAAGGTATATGAAGTGTCTACAAATGTATTTATTTATAATAAAATATTTTATTTTATTCCATTTTCAATTTAATTATAAGAAAGAATCTGTGACACATTAGGTGTGTAGCTGAAGTGACAGAGGACGATTAAACAGTTTGATCTTTAGATGCGCTTCTCTGATAAGTTGAATTACTAGGAGATAGGAGCTCGCGGCTGATCACGCTGCAGGGCGTCCCGCCGAACATGTGGACAATCTTTCACGCTCATGTGTGCGCTCACCCTTTTATTGGCCGAGGGGTAAACAGTACGATTAGTGTGGATATTACAGGCATACTTTAACATTTATAGATTGTAATAAATGTATCTTTGAATGAACTGGCCAGGTTAGGAATTCCAAATTAAAATTTATTTCAAATTTAGGTTTATGTATCGAATTTAGTTATTCATTTGTTTTCGCACCATTTAATTTTTTTGAACATCGTTCTTTTCACAAAATGGAAAACTTAAAATATCACGCTATTTTCGAATGTGAGTTACATAGTGGCATCAGCGCTGCAGAAATAGCTCGAAGAATTAACGAAGTGTATGGGGAAGCTACTGTAAAAGAAAGCATGGTACGTTTTTGGTTCCCACGTTTTCATTCTGAAAATTTTGACCTACGATTCAAACCCCGTGGATGGCCGGAGACTAGTTGATAATGGAGAATTAAAGGTGATCGTAGAAGCGGATGCATCGCAAAACACGTCAGAGTTGATGACAAGCTTTGGTGTGAGTGATAAAATAATTCACATCGTAACATCTTCACAGATCCGTTCGACCAAATTGAAAAAGCAAACGCGTTTTATTCCACCGTCTCTCTAAACAGAGCGTGCCAGCGCCCACGCCCGCGAAACCACCGTTCTCTCCGCGGAGGACGGGCGGTCAACTTCGCTCCCGCACACCCGCCACGTCCACCCTCTCTAGCGGTAACCCAAGCCTAGGTCCGTTCCTTGGTGTGAAGCCCTTGGGTCAGGCAGCCGCCTGCGCGATACAAGTGACACTATACGTGCAACACTTAGCTACCCACATACAACATTACACATGTATGAACATACACACGTGCACACCACACAGGTACATGGTTCTGTAAGGGGCCTTTTTTTCTTTTTTGCGCTAGTTAGTGTAGAAAAACTTTCCGATCACTAAATACACATACGCATGTTTCCCTCCTTCCGCCCAAGAAGAGGGGAACACGCATATGAGTATATGTTAGTGAGCACCAATTTGTAGGAGTAGGGAATTAGCCAGATCGCTACCTATTCGCATTCGCGACGACCGCCCAAGCCGAGGTTCGGCCATTCTAGCACCCTCGTGCGAGTCGTCGAAAACTTTCGTGGCTGAGTGCCCTAAGCACTCGCCCCCAAGTTCGGTGAAGCTGTAAAAGCCGCAGCGGCTTTAGAGCCACTAAAGGCTAACAGTGTAGTCAGGTAAAAAAAAACAAATAAAAAAGATAATATTGGTACATACTTCGATTGATTAAATGTATAATTTCATAACATATTTTTCGTTTTACTTTTCCATTTATAACGCTAATTTTTTTATGTAAGGACCTAATATAACATCGACTTTTATAAACTCAAAGCCTTTTTTAAACGTTAATTGAATATTGCAGATACCCGACACTATAGGTTTTTTCTAATAATTTTGTATAATTTCGGTAAAATAGTGAGATTTTTATGGAGCAAAGAAACATGCATAAGAGCTACTGTATATAATTTTGCACAGAAGTTCTTGAACCAAAAACAACAATCAGGTGTAATATACAAGCTAAGAAAATACCATTTTTGGGGTTTTACTTCTAAGAATTCATCATCTTGGTTGTTTACAACGTTTACTTAAAATAGTAAACAAACTGCTTGTATGCTGATACGGCTTCAGCACTATCAAATTGTGCATGAAAACTTCTCTGATCCCACAGTATTGAGGCCCAGGCCAAATTAATGTTAAACAGTTATCTAAGAATTCTATTATAGACAATGAATTTTTTTGTTAATCTGCAAAAAGTGTCAATGGTTACAAAATATTAATTATATTTGTATAACCTATAATATAATAATTTTGAAGGACGATTATTTGTAGAACATGAGTAATAATAAATTATGGACTCCATATATATTTATATAGTGTCATAGTTTAAATTTAAATTGTTAACCGATGTCCGTTCGAAGTGCGGCGTATCCATATTTTGCTTCATGTCTCGTTGATTAGAGTCCATAATGTAGGGGTGCTGGGAAGAGAGCGTGAAATTGTCTGCTCACTTCTGTAAATATAATTTCGGCGACAAAAGGTCTATAAATGATACATGCAGTGTTGTCCGGGACAAGTGCACGTCGCGTCGCTCTTCTTGTTACACTAATTTTAAAATTAGGTTGACCGGAATTATTTCGTTCTGATCATACCTTTATAGAAGTTTTTTTTTTATCATTTGTTGTATATAATGATTACGTGTAAATAAAGAAAATTACACATAATAATATTTGCAAACAAAAACGGTATCAAAGGAAATGATAAATTATATGAACTCTCATTAAATATAACTATTATCACATACTTCTATCCTGTTTACATGTGGATTAAAAAAGCCATAAATACAGCATTTAAATTAAATTGAATTTGAATTGTTACTTCATCGCATTCAGATCTTTTGGTCTGATCAGACCTATAAAAATTCCAGAAAAAAAATTACATTTTATTTTTAAAAAGTTCAAAGTTTTTTTTTAAAGTTTCAGCAAAAATTAGAAAAGTTTACGATTAGTTATTTTTAAAGTAGACAGTTATGACTCCTAATTAGCTTAGCTTAGAAAAGTTTATTTATTTTTAATGATTGTATTTTTATATTTAATGACTGTTGTACACAAACATCTTATAGGTTGTAATGTTGGCATTGTATGTATAAATTTATAATTTATATGTTTTATTTATTTGATATAAATCAATTTTATCCAATAATTTGGTGATTTTTTTCCAATAACAATAGTTTTATTATCAACTACCTGTGCCTGGGACTTTGTCCGCGTGGACTATAAATAAACTTAATAGTAATTTACCCAAAATTTTACATGTGAACAATACAACAATAATAATTACTACAATTATTATTGTCTAAACTGGATTAGTTATATTTGACGAATAGTTCAAATTTAGAAGACTGTTTCAAAATTCGCGTGCACTTTATGGCTTCGTTTATTGAATTTACGCTTCAGAACGTGACTAATGGAATCACAGAACAAATAAAATTAAAATGTAAATAGTAGAATGGCGAAACGCTAATAATAAATTTCTCCATTTTAATAACTGTAACTGTGCGCGAGGGGAGCTTCTGGCCTGTTAAGTCAATATAACACTTCCATTACTCCAAATTAAATTCCTCGGGGAGAGAGAGATGAAGTTTTTATTCAGCACAGACAAAGGGCCGAAAGAAAACTGCCCATACATTGAGAGTGCTGCTCTGCTTGGTTTAGATTTTGTGTTGCATCTACATGCGTATATTTTTTCTAATACATTATAATGAAATGTGAAAATAACAGTAAAAACGATTGTATAACTATAATAACATTATTGTTTGTTGCTTGGTCAATAATCATAATTATAATTATGTTATGTTCAGAACGCCATCTATTAATAATCTGTATCTTGAATCCTAATTTTAAAAGTCTTAGCTTTGTTAAGTACAGATGTACTTACGTTTATAAAATAGTTTCTAAATATGTACCTAAATATTTATTGGTCAACTTTTTATTACTTATTTTTTGTATTTAACTTATCAAATACCGACAAGTTAACAAATCCCAGCAAACAATGGAGCACTTGCGTTAAAATTATTATAATAAGCCGTTTATAAAAGACGTGCAAGTGTGAAGCGCGGGTGTGATGGGTATTAATATTTTACAGAATTAATCATTATAATCCTTCTAGCAAACACGTCGCCCTCGGGAGCGTACAATATATAATGAAGTTGTCATTTTTTAGGCTACACGGGGGAGGCTGGAGGAAATCCAAATTGAATCATGCGGCGAGGGAATTGTGCTATTATGTTATTAAACAGGCGAGGGCAGGACCCCGTTCCAGCTATTTTTTGTCACGAGGGCGTCGCGGAGACAGTTAACAGTTTTCACAATAGAATTATGATACAATTTGATACGACACTCAATCAGTACCCTGAATTCTATGCTTAGTGTCCAATCACCTGTTTAATTACGATATCGTAAACAAGTCACAGTTTTGGTATCACATTTTTTTGGATACTCTATGCTTTTGAATCTTGTAGTAATATATATTTTCATGATAATATTATTTTATATGTTAAGGTATGTATGTATTAAAAATTGCTATTACATTATTTATTAACATGATTATAAGAAATGATAACAATGAGCTTATAATATCGACTATATTATTAACAGCAGAGAGTACTATTATATATAAAACATTAAAAGTGAATTAATGTACACATATACATATTCACTATAACTCACTCAAAAGAGCTAAGAGTGAAATGAAAGCTTTTATCCATATGTCAGAGAGAGTACTTACAGCGGCTTATTGTCACCCCCGCTAGAGAATTTGATAAAGCGTGTGCGAATATTAACAAAAGGAATATCTTGTTAAATTGATATTGCTTTGTATCACAAGCGAAATTCAACACAAAATCAAACATTTCATATTTTCATAAGATACATTGTCAATTGTGTCACTGGGTGGAGTTATACCGTTTCGATGAAGCAGGCGTGAAATTGTCTCCGTTGGAAAATGTATGTATAATTCAAAGGGGAAGATTAAAATATTATCCATGTTAAGTAAATATTCAAATGAATATTTTCCGTGTTAGACAACAATGGGTGCTCGGCAAGGGGAAGGTGCCGTAATTTGATAGATACCTATCTACAAAACGTTCTCTTCGTTAAGGGAGGTCCCTATTATTATAAATTATAAGCGCGATTTGGGAATTCTCGAGAATTAAACGGTTTTTAGATGGAGGGGGGAGAGGTTATAATTATGCGTACTCTTTGCTTGGCATAGAGAGCACATAGTAGTTAATTTAGCAGGTTATATAGCTCGTATTAGTAAACCACTTTGCTGCATTAACTGCTGGAAGATCTTTTACATGGGAGTATTTAAGGGGGAACAGCAGTATGGACATTGCCAATCGAAAAATCGACTATTTCGAAGGAATACACCGTTTTTATTCTTTTCATCTTGATAAAAAATATTTGGCTTATGGTGGCTAATCAGCTAGCTAGCTGCCCCCGTAGGAACATTCACTAGCTACGCCAATGATCGTCAACCTGGTTTCTTTATTGTCATTATGTTTTTTTACTCTAACTTGACAAATTGAGTATACAACACTTGTATTTATGGTAATTCCGATACGGACTACAATGCACTCTAAGAATAACAGCGACTCTTAATGACGATTTCACCAATTATTGTCGTCCTTATTATGGTATCAATTATTAATTATTCCTGAAAACATGATTAATCTATTAACCCGTCAGATTTCTTATTGAGAAAATCGTATTTAATATGAAATTTTCTTTTTCTTTTTCTGTTCGAGCCATGTATAAAGTTTCTTTATATGTGAAGTCGGTACGCCTACTTAATAAATTAATACGATGTCCGTTCTGCGTGTGACAAAGTAGTTAAATGTTATTCCATATGTTTTATAAAACTATATAAACTGGAAAACGTAGTTTGCCTCTATTAACTGCGCCATCCATAGGATCCAGATTTTGTGTTTTTTTTTTAAAGTGGAACATCTAATGTGGCGGGACAGACCGGCAGTTGGCGTGGCGACCCACAGTGGTTCAGGATTTGAAAAATAGGGACATAGGAATCGAATGTCGGAATTTCGATCTGATTTTCTGATAGGACAAAGGTCATAATTATTCTATTCGCTTTTGTTTTGAGACAAATTTCGATAAAATCTTAATTTTAATTTGATAAAACCTATGCTTTTGACAATAGTAGGTGTCGTTATCACCATACATATGAATAATTAAAACTCTCAAAGTGATTCTCTTTTGGTTTGTCGCATTTTAGGATCATCCGGTGTATATCCAGTAATCATGCGAAAAGCTAGGAGTCGCGACCACCATGCACATAGTAACAAAATAAACCCTTTCACAGGTTTGTCGCGTTTCCGGATCACCCAAATAGCGAAGCGGAAGAGTTGTTTGTTTAAATACGCTAATCACTTGAACTAGCAGTCGGATTCGAAATAAATCTTTATGTAGATGATAGCCCGATTCATGAGGCTATCTAACATGAGGTTACAACTGTCAGCTAGCCTCAAATATTGATTTTTGTTAAGGAAGTCGGAAGTGGAAGTGTTTTCGAACTGCTTTATAACTGTGCGCTAGTATAATGATTAATGATACGTTAATACAATGTTATACAAAAAGATTGGTACTTATATCTAAAAAAGGTACACCATAGTATATGCCTATCTCTTATACATAAGCCACAATAAGGTATTAGGTATTAATTAGGTATTTATATCATTTTATTTGTACACAGTTTAGGAGATACCTAATGCAAAATTAAAATAATTTGTACTTGCGGGAAGTGAGAACCATTTACTACGAAATTACAAAATATTTATTCCGGACCGTGTGTGGTCATTATAGATGTATCAACAAATGTTTAAATTATGAAAAAAAAATCAATACTATACATAGATATACTTGTCGACTTTATTTTAATGAAAAATGTATCGTGTAAGTTTAAAAACTACATAATTACCTTACATACTTAATATATGTATGGAAAAAAATGTAATCCTAGGTTAACTTTTTTAATTTTTGGTGGAAAGGTGTGAGGTGTCCACTCTGAACTATATTATATTCTCAATGTAATCTATCTATTAGCGTTGCAATGTAAGTTTCAGTTTATATTCTAAATTAGAGCCTTTCAATTGTCTTCTGCTCACTACATCACACAACGTTTAGAAATTACACGATCACCAACGTATCAATGATTATTATACAATTACTAATACTATTAAGTGAGCAATTCTTGTATATATATATACATATAACATTCATTATATTCCAAGTTTATCTATATAGACATATTTGGTGACGCCACAACGTAATGAATACTGGCTGACGTAATAACCTCAAGAATACATAATTTTTGACTATGCGATTAGATTCGCATACATATTAATATACATGCCATTATCTAAACGAGCCAGCAATGCTCGGTGTCGTGAAGAAAAACACTTATTGTTGCCTGTTTCCGAAAAACCGATTACATGTAAGTATGTATACACAAGAATTTTTCACTTAATAGTATTAGATAAACAATAATATGTATATAATTATATAGATACTGAGGCATACCGATGTAAATTGTATTTAGTACAACTCTAAAATAAGATATTTTTGCTTCTAATCATAATGATGGAGACGTTAAAATTCACGAAACAAAATAATAAATTTTTATGTATTTCAATAAATTTGTACAAATCAGTGACAGATTAATTTATTCACGTGACTGTATAACTGATGTAGCAAGAGAAAGTGAGTGCATTTGGCGACAATGTGTCATGTAGATTATACACTTGCACCCTCGAGCCTCTAGCGGGACTCCGCCGGGAGCTCCACCTATTGTTATAATAAAATGCCATCTCACAGTTATATGAGGAGTACACGCGCAGGACATTGTGGATCTAGGAATTAGCTTTATAATTTAGTAAATCCATCAAATGATATAAAACTTCACGTGGGAATAATGTGATCTAATAATACTTGTTCCTATTTTTTTTTTAACGTGGAGAAACCCGTCATGGGTACACACCCGCCCGGGGGGACGGGTGATTATGTGAGACTCCTACTCACTAAACTCCACGGTGTACCATCCGCCGGGCGGCCGGCCCGGCAATTCTGGGCCCCGGCCTAAATAGGATACAACTTAGTACACCCTAGCTGTCTCCTCCGCCCACCGAACCTGTACAATGGGAAGACGGCTCGCTGTCGAGCATGGCTTTCAACACACTCGGCAGCCAGAGATCTACTCCTACCGCCGCGACCAGAACACGGCGCTGTCCCTCCCAAGCAGTGCACTCAGAAAGAGTGTGCTGCGCCGAGTCTTCGACAGCACCGTATTCATGGCACGCGGCCGTCGGCTCCCTTCTTGCAATCCGATGCAGGTACCAGCCAAAAGACCCATGGTTGGTCAGCACCTGCACCAGACGAAACGTCAGGGAGCCGCGCTCCCTGGCACACCACCTCCCGAGGACCGGGCGGACGGCGTCTATAGAATAACGTCCATAACGCGCGCCCGCCAGGTCCTCCTCCCATCTCCTTAACACCTCCTCTCTTGCCCTTCGCCTAATTTGGCAAACCTCTGTGGGAGCCGGAGACTCCCCTCTTTCCTTCATCGCCGCCGTAAACTGATATACGGCGGCGAGCACCTGTGCCTCCAGCTCCCACGGCGGGAAGCCGGCGAGCACAAAGGCCGCCCCCGCAGACACAAACCGGGATCCACGAATCACCCTCAGCGCTACCACACGCTGCGCTGCACGCAGCACACGTTTGTTGTGGACGCTGAGGGCGTCCACCCAGATCAGTGCCCCGTCGACGGCCATGCTCCGCACGACCCCCGCGTATAAACGGCGGCAACTCTAACCCGGCCCCCGTCTATCAGAATGCTGGCCCCAGGTGGTGGCCCGCGATAATTATTCTTCCTTGCCCTATCTTACGTTAAGTAAGGTTGAGACATGTTTTCCTCTTTCATTGAACATCTATCAACTGTCATCTCAGTTTTCTCATTTTTCATACACACAGAATCCCTCACACAATCCATCCATACATTACTCGATCTTCCTCTACTCCTATATCAACCTACTTTTAACACTGATACTATTAAACGCTTTTCAAGTTACCTATATAGTTTTCAGCCCTCCTCATAACATATCCATACCATACTAACCTATTACTCTTCAAATTTTCTAATAATAATAATAATATTTTAGTCATTCTTTTGTAATGTTATATTATGAAATAAAAAGACGCCTACATGTTTTTTACTTCTTTAAATAGAATAGCAAGACGTTGTTTTAATTATTTGTAAGATATTTTATTGTATTTAAAAAATCAACTACTGGTGAAGATTATGAAAAATTTAAATGGGGATATGAGAGTTTTGGTGATTGTTTTCAAAAATGGGTGCTTAATAAACTAAATTAGGGTAGTCTAGCTTGGCTCATGAATGTCTTCACATAATTAAGTAACTTTTTCAGAGAGAATACTGACATTTTTGTAACTGCCTGAAGTATATAATATTTAAAAACAGAATTTGGATTAAATGAACAAAAAATAATTTTTTTTTATGTTTCCTAAAATAATTATGAACTTAATTATTGTGCGTGTGTACTACGCGAGGGTGTAACATGTTTATATGTTTATTTTAATACGCGTGTCGTGCGTATAATACGGAATTTATTACGGCACGACCCTCGGCCGGATTAATGCGATACGGAAGATTTGAATTCAGAGCATTAACTTGGATTGGTACATTTTACCGGGGAGCGAGTGCTGCCGCCGCCTGCCACCGATCATTGTAACTTATCATAACCATAAATGTTTCATAATTACACTATGTTTGTATAGGCACTTCAATTCTATGCATATTTACCACATTCCAACAGTACATAACATGGGTAACGTATAATCAAGACTTTTATATCTGTTTTTATAATCATAATTATTATAAATAATCTATATATTGATACGTGAAGCAAAATCTTTCAGTACCTTTTTAAGCAGATTGCGTGCACGGAAGACTGTGAGATTTGGCACGGTTAAAGTTTATATGGCGAAGAAGTGCAGAAAACTAAAATTTATCTATAATATCTGTTACATACTAATATAATAAATTAAATAAATTAATACTGGGAATCCTAACTCAACAAGTTCCATTGAACTTAGACCCCTCAAAATATTGACATTGTTACTCAACTAAAAGTGAAAGCAAGTGATGTAGATAATGCTCATTGTTTATGAATACTGTAAATGTCAAACAGAAAATAGTCTATGATCAAAAAGTCGCTAGTTATTATAAATGATTATAAATAGGTAAAATTTGTGAGTTTGGATGTAGAAGGTAATCTCTGGAATTTATTATCCGATTCTAAAAATTCTTTTACTGATATAAAGCTGCGTTCAGGCTGGTAGATAGGCTAAATTTTATTGTTATTAATTATTTTATTTATAATTATCACGTCTGAAGCCTCCAGCGGTTATAATAAGGTGCTAATACCAGCTTGTAAATGTCCCATTACTGGGCAATGAAGTCTCTTCATAAGAGAAGGCACAGGATTAATCACCACAACCAATCCACGACGTATTTGCGATTTCAAACGAACATACAAATCAACATTTCCATATTTTCCCAAATACAGTGGCGATAGTGCTACCAATTTGAATTAGTAAACGTACACGAATTTGTTGGTACATGCTGGGGTTCGAACTTGCGGTCATCGAATTGATTTTCCCGGTTTAAACCACACAAGCACAACGACACACCACGCTGTAGTGGCGCGGCGCGGCAGATACTAGTGTTTTCTAAGGGTAAAGGCCCGTTTAATCAATCAGTCTATGATAACTAACGATGGATGAATTATAGATAATAGCATTTTTGGTTTTCATCACTTTAGATCTTATTTTAAGGATCAGTCGCTACGGATACGCAATGATTTATTACTACTAATAACGGGAAAAACTGGCTATAATCTATTTTCATTCGTATACAAATCGGTTGAACAGAAAACCATAAAACACCCCACACAAAGAATCTTTATGTAAACATAACAAACGTAAAAAACGTTATATCTGTTGTTTTAACTCATTTCGAAAGTCATTCATTACAATGCATTGTATTGCTTTGCTTGTATTGTAACTATTATAAGATTTTATTAGGTACCCAGAAGCAAGAAGGAAACACCCTTCCAATGAAGCCGACATAAATACATTCACTAATCTATTCTTTCAACCCTTCGGTATAAAATTGTATTATAAAGAAAAGATTCTATGCAGATAATATTAAGACTGTAAATTCAAGCTTCATAATAACAACATAATATGTATATAGGTACATATTATATACTTTAATACATATATACAAGGAAAACGAATATAAGTATTACGCACCTTGCGTGTTTACAAGAAAACTAGAAAAATACAATCGACTTCTTAATTAAACATTACTTAAAATTACTTATAACAGATTGATATGCATGAGCATGAAGCTGCAGCTAATTGCCGTGTAATTCTTTAAACCACAGATTTGGATTTTACTGAAAACCCAGTACGTGAGAAAATTATCACCACATTTGATATGGTCAATTCAATAATATCAGAAAGTTTCAAAAGATAAATATTGTCATTTTTAGAATTTACATTTTCCAATTAATGTTCTTTCTTTAGGTGCTTCCTAAAGCATTTTATCCATACAGCGACAAGCATGGCTAATAATTCAATAACCTTGTTTATTTTTTTATATTTGGGAAAAGGATTTGAATTTGTTTAGCACTATGATTGAACTCAGTATATTTTTATCACCACTAGCGGAAATCTAAACTACGGTAAAGTTTTTAGTCAAACATCTTAGTTGTTGTGTTTTAAATATAATAAATTTTAAACTGGGAATGGTTAATATACCTATTTATATTATAATCTATATGAACAAATCCGTAGTTCTGTCTGTATATATACATGTTTTAAATGTCCTGATAGACCACGAATATGACTTTTTTGCCCGATGGTTTGGCTGATTCTTATGAATTTTTTTACCCGGGAAGCTACAACAGCTTCTGCATTGTAGGTTTTTTACAATCATTGAAGTTTTTTAATTGTCTTGTAAACAAGACATGAATTACACACATACTTAATTAATAAGTTTTTGAGTATAATATTATACGTATTATATAGTATTATACGTATGTAAACGGATTATTATTATTAGTTTATGTATGACGTCATAACAGCGGTGACCGCCGATGGATTTAGATTTCTCGATGGTCACCGTTATATTTGGATTGTGCTGTACTTATCATCAGGGACAGTGCAGTCAATGTGCCCAGCTATTAATAAAAAAAGTTTATTACTTTATGCCATTTAAATTTATCTGTGGACAAAAAAAAACGATTAAAAGGCAGTCGGACACTTTGTTTTGAACAAACAAATTTAATTAACACTGCCTGATTTTCCCGCTTGATCCGAGAAAGACAAATAGTCTAAGTAAAATTTATGTATCGGAATCAAATTCAATTTCGTCTTTGCATTTTTTACACGATTTTTAAGGACCTTTTACTCTATTGTACGAAACAAAAGTATAAAGTGGATACGACATATTATGTTACTGCCTACTTTTATAAATATTTCAAACAGTATCTATATTATTTACGTAACATGAGCGATGCCTACTTGTTTAAATGAATTGTTTGATCACTAACATTTAATGTAAATTATTATTACCTATTACGATAATTTGAAAAAGTTAAACAAAGTTTTATCGTTTCATAAATTAATTTGTAAACATGTAACAATGTTTTTGCATTTTATATTTAAAAAAATAACAGGAATATGTTTGTAATGCAAATCAATCGTTCTCTTCCTTACCTTCTTTCGATCTAGTGAAATTTGTTTTCCTACAGGATTTTTCTAATCTTCTTTAGCATCGTTTATATTGATTATGGCGCTCCTCCCGCCTAATTTATATTCAGCTAGTGTTTTTTCATCACGCTCTGTGTTTAATATCGCAATTTGTACCGTAGTTGGCGAGAACCGAGAGAGTCTGTCACCTTTACTCTCGGACGCGCTGTCTTTTTCTCGTGAATGCCTATTTTATTACTCGCTTGCACATAAACAACTAAAGTTTACGATCGATTTTACATTCAGAAATCGGTCACGGGGAGTAATAAACTAATTATTAAATGAAGATTGAAGACCGACGGGTTCTGTAAATACTGCTGATTATGAATCGGTATTCGAGGCTGATTTATGGGCTTGGTGACGGCCGATGACAAAATTATGTCTCCGTCATAAATGTTCCCCGCATCGAATACCATCCATGTTAATGGGCGGTTTTTTCTCAGTGATGTCGCCCACTTTCGTCTGCTGTCGGCACGAGACAGACAGTGTGGATGCATTGGGTTGGATTATTGCAACTTAGCGAAACTTTACTTCTTAAAACGCAAAAGAATAAATTATTTACTTTTGGATAAACGATTGCGTCATACTCAATTACATATAGCCGGTGTATTCATTTGCCTAGCATTATTTCTGATACTAAATTAATTTTTCCAAGTAAATTTTCAATTTGTAGGGTTATTAAATAAACTATTATGTTTGTATATAAATTAGTAATTAAATTAAAAATAGTAAGACTCTATTAAAATCTACCTATACCTACATTTTCGAGTCAGGGGACATATTGTGATGTATAGTAATTTTATATTCGATGGTCCAGAGTACCTATATACCTATTATAAAAATCCATTTTATCCTACTATTTAACTAAGTTAATGGTTTATTAATAATGGAGAAATGTAAGCGATATTAAAACTATAGTATAGGTATAGTGAGTTCTAAACGCTGTCCATAAATCCTATAAATAAATATTTATAATAATTGTTTTGTTATTGTCTAATCGAATATGTGGACATCCAAAAACATTGGCGCCGCGGATCAATTAGTTCCAAGTAATAAACAAAAGCAAATACGTTCGTTATGGAAAGAATTCGGCTGCCGGCAAATTTCTTTTGCTACATCAATCAAAATCATACTGATAATGAAATCATCATTTGGGTGGCCATAGAGAAGTAGCTTCTCAGAATTTTGTCTCAGAACAGATCTCCCAACGTGCTTCCATGTCATTAACACATTCCTGATTTATTAATTAGCTCTTAGAGATCTCCGATGTATAATTATATTGTTTATATATTATGTGGTATATGCACAAAAAAGAAAATCTTTAGGTGGGTAATGTACATGAGTTATACTTCACAGAAAAATAAAAATTCGTAGGCTCTATTTAACTTTGTTACACCTTATGTAAGCGTCAGGCTGTTTTTCCCTTATAGCTTATATACTTATACTACATAATTATCTATAATTATAATAAAAGAGTAAAGAGTCGAAATTACTACACACTGAAGATAATTGAGAAAAAATAATACGGGGGTGTTTAGAATCATGGACAGAACACATATATCAATAGTTTTTGAAATTTTATCTGTCTGTTGGCATGTTTACACGTCAATCACGCAAAAACTACTGGACTGAATTTAATGAAATATAGTGTGGTTGTAGTTAATGGTCTGAAGGTACATTTAGGATGCATTTTACACGTAGGGATATTTGTATCATCCATAAATTGCGTTTATGTTATATACTACATTTTTACTTTTTTTCATATATAAAAAACAAATACTACGATAACTATATCGGTTTATTCAAATATTGTAAGGTGTTACCTGTTCATGTACGCGCTGAGTACTTGTTATTAATAGAACAATTTGAGAATTCCGAAATACAAATACCAGTTAAATATGAGATTAATGCACGACAGGCATTAACAAAACCTTTCAAAATACCACGTAAAAATAACTTCTATGGTAGGTGTACAATATCTTACACGATACCTGACATTATTAATAAAATACCATTGGACGTTAGGGATTCAATAAATAATAAAAACATGAAATACAAATTTAAAGATTATTACATCAACTCTATTGTATAAATATAGTAAATTATAATCTTTTAACAGAACGTTAGGTTTAATACTATACATATATGTATATTAAGAACAGCAACGCGTTTAACAAAACCTCAGGCCATGGCATGCTAAGACAAACCCCAGAGGTTTTATAGGATGCCTATAACATTAACTTTTATGTAAATTTATTTGTGAAATAAATAAATAAACATATAAAAAGGAATGTATGTGTATTTAACTCTGTAATATATTTGAAATATTAAGATAGCAAATTATTTTATCTTTACATAATTTTCAGTAACATCAATAAATGGAAATGTAATTATTTTTATTCTCCAACAGTATTCATAGACGGCGCTGTACGGCGGCTTGGTTTAAATTATCACGAAAATGGTTTAATATTTATTGTCACACTTAAGTATATTTTCTTTAGCCAAGTGTAATAATAATTTAAGAATAGTTTTTTATTATTATTTGAAATATTTTTAGATAGATGTTAATGGTTTTTTTTTAATCTTCTCCTATACAATTAATATAATTGAAGTGTATGTTTGTAATTAAAAAAAAGAAGCTTTTTACTTAGTGCATATCAAAGTATATACGAAACATACAACTAAAACCCATTAAAAAAAAAAAACTGTTTTCTGTCTGTCTGTTTGTTCCGGATAATCTCCGAAACGGTTAGACCGATTTCGAGGGGACTTTCACTGGTAGATAGCTGATTTTATAGGAAGTAACATAAGCTACTTTTTTTGGATAAAGAATTAGGGTTCCACGCAAATAAAAAACAACTGGTCATGTTGAATCAATTAGGGCGGTTAAATGGCTTACACTGGGTAAAGCATAAGAGACATATCAAATGAATGTACTACATAATTGTAGATATTAGAAACACTTACAAAAAGATCAGCGAGAGTATATGTCTATCTTCTAAGGAACACCCACAATAAGCATTTCTGTCCTTAAAATAACTGGACGCGGGGATAGCACGATTCGCACGTGTGCCCGATCGACGGCATTCTGTGGTCAACGTGAGCATAGCCGCGCGCACGGCTAGCGTTAAAATAACACATATAATGGTCTGGTGGTATTAATAAATTAATTATTAATCCACATGTTGTATCATATTCCAATTAGAGTTATTATTATTTTATACTAAGGATATATAAATCTATATGTAAGCATGCATCTGGATATTCTGTATAATAGATGCAATTTATAGTGAGGATAAAGATAAGACATAATAATAGGCACCTTTGTACTTGTGATCATAATAGCTTCCGTCGATGAAACGAGCAATGTATTGTGCAGAATTTATGATTTGAACATTTAATGGTTTTAATTAATTTTTGTAGGTTCTACATGTTTTATACCAGTTTCTTTGTTGCCAATAAAACTTTGGAAGTACCGAGTGTATTGAAGGTTCTTAGTTTAATGAGTCGAGATTAAAATGAAAATTCAATTCACATTTATTGTAATATGCGCAAGTGTTCATTCATTACATGGTTGGTTATTGTGAAAATATTTTTTTCAATATTTCCATTTAAACCATTGTTGGACAAATAATTCTTATAAAATAAGTTCATACAAGTAAATGTATGCTTTAATGAATTATTTTATTTTACAGACAAAATTAAGGACTCTAGAAAGCATTACGGTCTAAGTTTTCACATTAATTGCAAAGATTACGTAAAGACGTTTAAATGTATGACTGCTTGTAAAAGCATTGGCTATCAAGTATTCAAGATGAATTATAGATGCAAGTGTACCTGTCATGAAATGAAAACATCATCAGTTTTGCCGTTCTTCAAGTGGAGGACAAATGGAACTACAAGAAGCTTACCTAAAACGCGTAGTCCTAGACTTTACCATATTGTTGGGACATTATCCCCGCCTCCAACGACTGATTCTGTAGAAACTACAGTTACATTACCGGACTGTATAATTCGGACATCAACATTATCTGCAGGAAACGACGATACCAATACTGGAGGACCTACTGGGAGTCCTGGCAGCAGCAATAATACGGAAGGGGAAGCGGGTGGAGCTACAAGCCAAGATAAG
Organism: Saturnia japonica; assembly: GCA_033032175.1. NCBI lineage: Eukaryota > Metazoa > Arthropoda > Insecta > Lepidoptera > Saturniidae > Saturnia > Saturnia japonica. The sequence goes on from CM065305.1 coordinate 13,466,027, forward strand.
TCTAATATCGCTACAAATGGAGCTCCAGCTGAAACTACGGTAGCAAAAGAATAACTAGTAAAGTTCAGGATTGTTCAAATTAATAAAATTGTAACTATTTCAATAACATCAAATTAATTATTAAATAACTAAAACACACATGGAGCATCGAACCAGTAGAATGTAGGTAATTATGTGTACATGAAAAATTTGCGAAAATTATGGTGTCGCGTTCCGCTACGTGCATGCGTTGTAGTTTTTGTTTTAACTGAACTATCTAAAATTGTGCATTAATAATCTTTTTAAAAAAATAATATACACTCATGGACATATTTAGAGGAACGCAATAAAAAGGGACAAATTAAAGTGACAATAGATTTATTTGTACAATATTAGCTTTTAAAACTCGTTGAATAGAATCAAGTAATTAAATTAAAACGAAAAAAAAAAAACAAATTAGAGGTAGTAACCTCAGTATTTCAATTGTAAGGAATTCTGGAGTAATATATACAAACTTGAATATTATTCTAAAAAAATATTAATGAAACTTTGTGGTGTTAGATTCCATTCTTCAACCAATGCAGTTTTGAGGTCCCTGTGGTTAGCTGGTGCTGGATTATTTGTTTAATTTATTATCCCAGTTTATCTCAAACATGTTCAATCGGATTTAGGTCTGGCGAGCATGCTCGCCACACCGAAACATTGATTCCGACCTCAGTATGGTACTCCGATGCTGCCACCGCAGCGTGAGGACCAGCATTATCGTGCATTAAAAGAAAAGTATCTTCCATGAATGGGGTGAGAGGCATCACAATATGCTCTAAAATGTCTTTTACGTAACTTGCCGCAGTCAAGGAACCGTTTTCTACGATGTGTAGCTCCGTACGTGCTCCTAAGCAAATACTACCCCATACCATTACTGACCCTCCACAATAAAGCTCTCTTCGAGTATTTTGACTCTTCTATCATCAAAATCTGGACTCACCAGTAAAGAGTACTTTTCATCAAGTATCATCATCCCAATTTCGGAGCGAACAAGCAAAGTTGGACCGAGCTGCTTGATGACCTGCGGTGAGCAAATTATCTCTGGCGGGAAGTACGCCAGTACTACTGTACTGGCCTCCTTAAGTCTTCTTCTAATCGTTTTGGTGCTGTCTGTCACTTGTCGAACTGGTTTCTGAGGACACTGTTTACAATAAATCTGATATCCCCTCTATGTTGTTATTCTTTTGGTCCTTTACGTCTTGTATACTCTCCAGCCTGCCGGTATCGTGTAACATTATAAAAAATCACAGCCTTGGACACTCGTAATGTTTGATCCACTTCTTTGTAAGTGTAATCATTTTCTATTAAAGTTACAGCTCTAGACACCTGTTTAACGTTAGGATCCGGCATTATCACCCAAACTTATCAAATGAAGTTCCCTTCACACAATAATAATAATAAATAAAAAAAAACAGAAATAATGTTAAATTTAGAAAAAAACCTGTAGAATTTCATAAATTACGTATCAAAGAAATTAAAAGATAGCCAAAAAAAGAAATTAAATCCTTTTTCTCTTCTTCTTCTTTTTTCTAACTTGGCAACCGGTTCTCTTTAATGAAGACCATTACTGCCATTATCGAGTGAATTATAATGTCACGTGTTATGACGATTCAGTATCCTAACAAGATGGTGGCTCCCTTCTTAGAACTTTCTAGGAAGATTTTGTGGGATCTCAGAATGATCGTTTTTAGCTTATATTTATAATCCACTTCATTTATGCACAAAAACCAAACTATATCACGCAAAACGCCATCAATATTACATAATATAGGGTCAAAAACCTAACATAATGAATTAAAAATAAAAACCACAACATATCACTTTAAGATCCCGCCAATAACCCCAAATGAAATTCGTAAGTAAAATTCTATTCAAATTCTTCTTTTTTCAAATTAAATAATACTGGTATTTATGGCCAGTTCATAATATTTTCTGAAAATTTATTTAAAATATAAATATTTAGAAAATATTTTTCTGATATTCTACCTTTCTTATTGCGCTCCTCTAATTATGTCCATGAGTGTATTTATGATTCTTATATTTGGTGCGATCTGATTGAAAAAGTAATATCACTTGAATTTATATCACATATTTTGCATGTGTGTTTCGTACACGTTCCTCCTAACAAGAAGTGTTCAGACCCTAGATGATTAAAATAATTAACAAGCTTCTAGAAGCGGGGTGGCCCATGTTTCAAATGTATCAAATCTAATCACGAACGTATCAGTAGCAATTCGAACTATTCTAAAATTAGGAATTATAAAAACCTTTAAAGGGAATATGTAAAGTGTAAAAGTCTAACACCTTATATGACATCTGATTCACAAAATGAAATTTTTTGGATATATGTCAGTGATGTACATTTTTGTTATACCGACAAATTTTATTTTAAATAAATGATTGTGTTAGCTTCTATTACTTATTTAGTTGTACCTTGAGGTTACTGCAATACACATATTTTGGACCAGTACAGATTAATTATAAATTCATATACATAAATTTTAATACCATATTGATATAAGAATGAGTATTAAATTATTATTTTTTACTTTTTAATTATTGCTTGTTCCATGGCGGTTTATTCGCCGTGATTCGAATTGTTTCATTGATGAGCTAAATGATTTTGCCCTTGAATTTGTAAAGGAAACTGGTTCAGTGTCAAACCTTTAGTTTTACTTTACTATGGCAACGCTAACTTTGGTTGGTTATAATGCGAACTGTACTAGATTACTCATTTAAAGCGATCACAGTTGTGGAATGTACACTGCCACTCCACCTTATGTTGGTTACTCGGTAAATGATACCGTACAGAAAAACTCCAAGCATAGAGCTCTTTCTAAAAAATCTTTATATTTTGAGTTAAATATCCGCGTTTTAGCACCGTAGTTTATAACTATATGATAAACTAGTTAACGGTTTACTACAAACAGCAAACTCTAACATTATGTTTTCTGTATGTAATAAGCATATGTTATGTATGGGCTCCTTCAACGTACATTCATTTATTTTTTTAATATATTATATGTAAGCACGAAAATAACTAACGCAAATCGATGCGTTAGCTCTGTTAGATAAAACTGTCATTTTCGCTAGTAATCATTAATCCGTATAGCTACTATGGTTTTGTACTGTTAATCAAAGCATAAAAGCAATCCTTCTTATTATCCAGTAAATTAATTTTGGTTAGCCACTCATCACTCGTGACAATATTAAAAATCATGGTTTTGAGGTAATACAAGAGAAAGTTTTACTAGAAAACCAGAAAATTATTGTATTACGCGCTGATGATACACATGCTTTAGAGATTTCTTGTAGGTGTGGAGAGGTTAAATTTAGTTGTGAGTAGTGCAATTACGCGTATGTATTAGTTACAAAGATTGCTCATCTATACTTAACCTAATATTAGAGAAGTTTAAAACATAACTTCTTCTTTTGCTAGCCTATAAATGTCATAAAGTTAAAGCTTCATGTACTGTACGTATTGATAGATAAGAAAATGTGGATAATTTTAGTTTCCTAGTGCTGATAACTAAAATATTACATCTTATTTATAATTACAACTAGTCTTCTAACAAAAATGATAACTGATGAGGTAATTGATAACAATGTAGTCATAAACTTAATGAACTTGTAGGCGAGTTGACGACTACAGTATAAATAAAAAGATTTTAAAAAAGTATCAGTATAAATAATCATAAAACTTCATTAATTATACTATAAATTTTATGAGGTAGTTTAATTAGAATTTCTTATGCTGTGTGATATAATAATTGATTAAGAAATGTTTATTATTAACAGGTTTACACAACAATGAAAAGCATATTATGTACTATATTTTTCTATATTATTTTGCATTGTTTTACTATTGATGGAATGGAAATACCTATGATCGGTAAGAGATGAAATATAAGTTTTTAGCATAAACATTCTTAATAACTTGGCTCCCGGCGATGGCATGACATATAATATGCTAATTCTACGAACATTTTTGTGACGTCGGGATCCAAAGGGTTAATAATGTACACGAACGATATACTATATAAGTAAGTGCATAATATATAAACTCGTTTTAAAAAAAAGAAATTATTACAGACAAAAACAAAGCAGCTTTACGTTATGGATTTCAAAATATGCGTGACTGCAATAATTACGAGAAATCATTTTTATGTGTAACAAAATGTTTGGATTTACATTATGATGTGGCGTATGCTGATAAAAATTGCGACTGTACATGTTACCATAAAAAAGACAAGGCAAAATATACGATTTTAAACTTAGCGAAATCTACGAAATGGCGTTTAGGTACACCGACCACGTCTAAACCAGCGTGGGCTCATTCTAATAAAAACCAAGATACAGAGTTAGCTAAAATAGAACATCAAGAAGATATCCAACATTTGTCTTCAAATGAGCGTGAAGAAGATGTTAGAAATGTTACGGTTGCTGATGTCCAGATAGTATCTGAAGTAACCGGTGCAAGTGATTTAGTCGATAACAAAACAGGATTTGAAGAAAATACTACTAGCGCAGCAGAAACATCAAATATTGAAAATCAAGACAATAAAGAAGAGGAAGAAAATACTGAAAATCCGGACACGAACGATAATAATGAAAACGAAAAAGTCACAGAAAATGCAGAAATACAGGAAAATCCCGAAACTTTCTAAAATATTTCAGGTCTAGAAATTCAAATAAACAATAAAAATATATTGTTAAGCGCCACAGTTATTTTAAATAATACATAAATAAATACGTGATATATCATTTATATTACATTTCTTCATTATGGAGGTGAAGAAGAAAGATAAACGGTCAAATGTGCTACCAATTGAATATTTACAAGGTCTGACTGAAATAATTATCAATATATTTCAGTAACGGCCACATTAGGGAAATAACATCCACCTTCTTATAAAATATTCATCTTGGTACACGTTTACCGGTATTAAAATATGTAATAATGTATCTATATTACACTTACTAGCATAAAATGTTAAGTAGAGATTGTACTTGTTACTTCAATTGTCAGCAAAACGTTGACCTTTAACTATGTAACCTTCGCCAGTTTTGTTTGTGCAAATCACAATTTTATTATTCTGACGAAGTGGTAGAAAAGTCTCAATAGTAATTTTTTACCTATTAATAAACTTTAAAATTATTTGCATCGATTTTTTAAATCAAAATTTTGAAGCAAATTATGGAGTTATTAAAACTTGTTCGATAAGAAAAACAAATAAAAAAATATAAAGATTAATGTCCAAAGTATGCTAGGTTCTTGGGAGCTTTAAGCCCTTGGGGCTGAATGCCGCTGATATTCATATTTACAGTGACGTGTCTTGATTGAACACCTAGTGATTGTTCATACAAGATAAAAATATATTTAAAATAATAATTTTGAACTATAAAGTATACAATTAAATTAACAGACAATCTACTGTTTGATTAGCGAGTGCTCCACGTGCATCTTTTTATACTGGTAGTTTCGAGTTTTTTATAATATAATACTATCAAGTGAGGAATTCTTGTACGTAAACATTTCTCGGAAACGGCTTTGACGATCTGGATGAAATTTATTGTTTAGATAGTATTTTTTACTTTTTTTTGCAAGACATCGAGCAAAGCTCGGTCGCCCAGATAATATTTATCTACTACTATATCTTTAATTATAAAATAAATTATATTATAAATAATATTATAACTATAAATAAATGAAATGCTGTAAGCGCATCAAGCTAATTGATTTTTTTAATGTTAGTAATAACCCGAATAAGGTTTTAGGGTAAGAATAATTGAAAAAGATACCCGTAAAATTAGAAAATAAAAAAAAACTGAATACTTTTTTCTGTTTGATTTTTTATGAACTCAAGACCGTAACTCACCATTTAAACGAAGAATGTGATTTTGTTTCATTCGTTATCATCCTGAAAAATTTTCAGGTAAACAAGTTCAGGATAGGTAGCACCACTGTTGTTGAGTTATTGAATATTAGAAATGGCAGAACAACGTCTGCCGGGTTAGCAAGAAACACTTCACATTTATCCTATATTAAGATAGATCCGTAAGCCATAAATTGAACTTTTTTATACTCTAAAATAAATGTTGTTTTGTATTTAATATTTGTTTTGGAAAGTGCAGTAATACGCAAAAATATATCATAAGTATTTTCGTTCCGCTTTCTCGTGATAGTGTGCAAGGGTACAAAAACTGTTTTATGCAATACCCGAGAGGCGATGCTGACTGACGGCTATGACGTATCAGTGTGATTTTTTTACCGATACAATGTGAACATATTTTTGCTTTTATATCGATACATCAATTTCTTTTATCCCGTTTGACGTTTTTACGTTAAACTATTATTGACACATCACAGTGGGCACTGTGGAAAGAAGCAAGTTTGTTTTATAACTGTATTTATGTATAGAATGGTATTTAAAAAAGTTAAGGATTATACTAACTGTAAATTATGATGTTTATTTTGTTGTTTGTATTATTTTATCACATTTTGATGAGTGACACCTCTGCGATTATAGGAAAGTATTTATCTTCTAATACTAATTTTGTAAACAAATTATCATATTACTCAAGGTATTGTTTTTCTGGTAAGGCCAACCTCTGCTAATTCTAGATCGAAATCAAATTATTCTAACATCATTTTAAAGCTTATATTCCCTGCTATTGACTAAAATTATGCAAATAATTAAAAATTAATTTTTCCTTTAAAAAAATATCAAGAAAACTTTTTTCATTAGGAATGCCATTTGTTGATGCTAATGAAAATAATGCATTCAAGGCGACATCTATTATCAATCTGTTTAAGTAGTTGTTTACGCACCCTGTAATGTGCGAAATATTCGCACAGGTCAGCTATTAACTATTAATAATCTACTGATATCTTTATTTATCCGCAAACAAAGATATAATAATTTGGCTCCCGTGGATGGCTTTAAGAGTCAATTTGACGTACAGTTTTGTGACGTCAGGAGCCAAAGCGTTCTTATGAATGTAATGTTTAGCTAACTTAATGTTATAATAAATTTATAAAACACTTAACTAAATAGTAACCAACCAAATTAAAGCATACATAAATCGGTTACATCATTCACTCCACGTATAAATTGTGATAGTATAGATGTGATGTCAGTAAGACAGTATCGAGGATATAAATAAACTAAGACCCTTAAAGGAAAGCTATATTTATGCTTTCCATACAGAACGTATTTGATGGGCATCCCGAAAAATTGTTTGCTATAATAAATATTGTTTGAAAACTGATATAAGCGTTTGGGATTGAGTGAAACGTCACAATTCATAGTTTTGGTTCTTTGTCACCGGGGGTTGAAGTTATAAATCTTGCGATGACCCTCCCTTATGGCGCTATTGAGATACGGATACGATACGGGTCAGCTGGGGATGGACACAATAAAATTCCAATTGTCAATATTTATTATAATTTCACAGCAGCGTGTTCAGATGAGTGAATTATTTATTTTCATAATATCTGGAAATTTATTTAATTTATACTGGCCCTTTAGTAATAAACTACGTGAAAAGGGTCTTTCTTCACAAATTTGTTGTTATCGTGTAATTAAGTGCATTGATTACATTTCTGATATAGGTATATTTTTTCTGATATTTTTTAGGTTTTAACGTTTGACCACAATCTCACCTGATGTTAAGTGACGTTGGAACTGGCTCTCAAGTGCAGCTGCCGGAACACACCTATAGGTTCTTGGCAACAGATGTTTGACTCGAGGGTGGTAGTTAGCAAGGCGGGCATGCACTATAGCTTTTCGTTATAAGTACCTACGTATCATGTATAGTTAATTTATTATAATTTATTACCTGTAAAGTTCTTTTTAAATAACATTTTAAAATAATAAAAGGATATTTTTTCGAAATTTACTTTGCGTGAAGAAATAGAAAAAACTAATCTAATACTACTCAAGTCAAGTTGAGTTCGTAACTGAGCCAGAATATAAATAAAGTAGCTGTGCCCCACGGTTTCACCTGTGTTAATTTTATCCGATAAACACCGCGCCGCCAACACACCCGCGTAGTCTATCATAATTGTTTTTCCAGCAAGTACAATTATTTTAATTTTTCATTATCTCCTAGACTATGTGGCCAAATAACTTACTATAAAGAGCAAAATTTAACTTCAGAAAATTGTCTTTATGATGAAGTAACTTTTGTTCGTAAGGATTAATATGACATGTATAAATATAATGATTTTAAAGCACTTTTTAATTTTCAACAAATCTTTGTTACAAAATACCTTATTGAGGCTTATGCATAAGAGATAGTTATATGCTATCGCTGATTTTTTTTAGATATACTAAGGACCAATATTATTGTAGAACATTGTATTTACGTATCATTAACGATTACGCCAGCGCACGCGGATAAGGCAGTTCGGCAGGAGCTCGACTTTCGACTTAAGTATCAAAAATAAATATTTAAAGGTAGCTGAGAGTTGTAGCCTAATATTAGATAGCCTATACTATTTCTCGTGAGTCTGGCTATCATACACAAAAATAATTTTTCGAATCTAACTGGTAATTCCAGAGAATAGCGTGTTTAAAAAAACAACAGACTCTTCCGCTTTATTATATTAGTATAGAAAATCCTAAAATAAAATATTAACTATTCCATAGGACTTTCGTAATATTATATGTATTTGCAGATTAGCATGAAGTCGTCAATTCTTCCTTCTCGACGTTCGCTGTTGCGTTCAGATTTGATTGCACTTACAAGAGGAGTTTGGTTATTTCGCTGAGTTAATATATATAAAACAAATGTGGTCATAAGTTATTATTTCTTATTCGCACTTAAATTAATGTTCCAGTCACAGATAGAACTTGAGCCAGAAAGTAGTTTCTACAAACTGTAATCGATAGTTAATACAATCTAAATATTATACAACAACCCGGGAGTAGACAACTTTTTTTTTTGTAAATACATTATATTTTGAGAATAACACGTGGATATATATTTATTCATTATTACACCTTTAAAGATATATAAACTTATTTTTAATTCCAATAAATAACAGAGACATAAAAAACGGCATTAAGGACCACGTGTGACGCCATCGTTCAATAAATAAAACTAAGAATAAAGTAAAACAAAAATTTCAATTATGAAATTTTATCAGCTCCTATAAAATTTTAATTTGTTTCACAAAACTTAGTAATAATTTTAAAGCACTTAACATGTGATAACCTAATAAGAATAATACTCAACTCTGTATATTTCTTAAGTATCCAATATCCAAAAGAAACAAGTTTAATTTCAGAGTACAAAACAATAAATACATAGATAGGTATTTATAAGAAGAATCCACTTAATCCGTAAAGTATACTTTGATTAATAATTGATTTACTTATAATAAAACGTTTCTCAGCTTTATTTTATCTTTCTGCACACAAACGAGGGCCAAATAAAAGAGGAAGGTAAACAATAAATCCTCCAGCGTAAAAATTGCAACAACTTTGTTCATAATACCGACGGAGGCATCATCAAAGTTAGTTCGCTTCGCACCCTCGCGCCCATTCGTGCAGAGATTACCAATAAATCCAATACGGGATAATTGGCCGGCTTAATTCTGTTCTATCTTTCTACTTAGTTCAGTCGTCAGAATCTGCCAGCTCAGGTCCCTTGGGAGAGTCCAGTAGAGAGAACAAACACTCATTGCTTGCCGAACATATTATGATCCTTATGAAATATGCCTATAGAACAGAATTTCTCTCGTGAAATTATCCTGAAAGCAGTAACAATGGCAAATGAAGAAATAGCAACGTTAATGAGGCATTTTAGTTTATAGTGGATATTATAGATTAAATTACTGTCAGATTGTTTGTTATAATATGAAAATAACTCGTCCAAAATGTGATATTGTCATAGCTTTTATTCTACTAAATTAATATCATTCAAACAATTATCACATGTCCTGGCATGTGGTAAATATTACACTATAGTGTTAAATAAGAATATTGTATATTTATTTATCTTGGGTCAACTTTCTTAAAAATTATATATCACTATTTACTAAAATATTGATACACTTTGGTAACCAAATATTGATATTTGTAAATAATTAAATTATTGGAATATAATTTACCCTTGATATTTAAGTAATATGAGTTATACAGTCAAGGGGTGCCAGAGATTTCATATTCGCATCAATCTCTGACCCTTGGGATTTCAGTGACTTATCAATATCCTAAGACCGATATTTTATAAGCGTATGTGTGGAGTTTAAGGGAAACGCATTAGGACTTTTTTATGTCAAAGACAAGTCATGTAGATTTTAAAAATAATATTTTTAAAGTAAATAATAATGTAAAGTACGACATTAATGTGACATAGTCACATATCAGTATAATTAATACACTTGCCAGTATTTTAAAGTAAGATACGATAATACCATGACCTATCAACTTCTAGCTAACCCCACTGACAAGTCGAAATTAAAACGTCATTCAAAGCGGAAAATCCCTTTCCAAAAAATTAGCCAACAGAATTCCAACAAATAATTAATCTGGAATAATCATACAAAACGATGCGAGCGAGATGTTCGGCCATTATTACCATTCATTTCAAATCAGCCGTGCGGAGGGTCGGGGAGGCGCGGGCTTCGCTCGACCTGAATAAGCATACATTTTCCAATCAGGGCACGTATCATTTAACTTGCTATTAAATTCGACTTCTTCCCTTCGGATTATTATCATCTTACAGAAGACCGGACCGTGTAAGCAAATACCTGTTTATCATGTCTTTATGGTAGCATCACAAATGTATATTAAATTATTGGATAGAAAATGTTTTACGTCTTTCCACCATTGTGTGGTGTGCTTTGAAATACGGAAAAGGAAGTTTGAATGGTTCGTTATATAGATAAATACTTTTCATAAACACCATCATAACATTCATGCTTAGGACCTTTTAAGGTAATTACTTGCTCGGTGAGTGCTACCGCCGGGTGAATTAGAGAATTAAAAATTTATGAAAGAAGTCTTGGTTCTTTCTTACATCTATATGAATAATGTAGCTATATGCCAGTCAGTCTACGTTTCAGTATGTTAGTATTAAAGCAACGTCTAAGAAAGCGTTAAAATAAAAATACCCATATAAAAGATAAAAACATGGTTTGAAAGTTTAAAATAAATATATTTGCTGAATTAATTCGTAGACATTTCTAATTTAAAAACTCAATAATTTAAAGAGTTTTTTCTGGAATTTTCATGGTCGATGTTCTAAAATGAATCATTTACCACCGATTTCACGTATTTACTTCAATTAGTAACACTATCAGCTGACGTTGAAAGATAACGTCTTAAGTAAACCTGTGTAGTGGGAAAATACTCTACACGAATAATGGCTCAGTGGTAGCGTGGACGGTCATCGCGTCGATCGAAGTGAGTTTGAATCCCTACACTGACCATGAGCTTTCGATGAAGGAAAACATTATGATGAAGCTATAGCATGGTGATAGGGCATTTTCTAATACACGCTTGGCTGACTACCACCCTCAAGTTGAAAATCAGTCGTCAAGAACCTATAGGTGTATTTCGGTAATTGTAGGTACTTGAGAGTCAGTGCTCCAGTTCGATTAGCGTGTTACCATCTTGGGCCACATTGTCAATTAACGTCTGGAGATATTGTTACCGAAAGCAAAACCTATAAATAACAAAAAAAAACTATCAATTAGTTTTCGGCGTTTAAAATCTTTAACACGTACACCTGTACACTTCATTAGAAATAAGCATTTGTCTAGTAGTAGTACATTTTTAGACTTGTATTGTTATTATTTTACAATTTGCCATGACGTCATGTGACGTGTGGATGACACGCGACGGGGCACTAACATCGCTACAGATACCTGACACCGTAACACCCGACTCCAACCTTCCCTACTTATTAAATTAATAACTTTGAACGTCGTCATTATCCGACTAATTGGAGGGGTGACGGGGTCCTCTTTTAACACGTTACCTAAGCGTTTAACATGAGTTTTATGAAGTGTGTAATTAATATCTCTAAGGCTCATGAATCCTGCAGAAATTGAATTCCCTTCTATATAAGTCGCCTATTTCAACTTTTAGTGTTTAGGTATCTTGCATGTTCTATTGAAATTACAATTACTTTCCAAAGTGTCTTCAGAAACTCTCTAGACTTTATTATTAACGTATTGGCCAAAAACAATTGTCTTTCCGTTGCATTAATGTTGTTCTATAATTGCTGATGCTGTCCGTACTGATTACCATTAGGATCAAATATATTAATTAATAGACTTCGGGTAGAATTTCCGATTATTTTCATGCTGAAAGGCAATGACTCCAATAGCTGAAAAACATTTTTTTTTAGAAATTAAGCTCTTAGGTGTGTATGTACTACATTAATTGTTGCTGGTGATATTGATAGTGTACAGTCATCCATGCAACACCTTAATAATATAAGAGAAATAAAATAGAATTAAAGCACAACTTTTTACGTTATTCGAAAATAATTCCAAAAAGCGAAGACTGTTATCAAAAAAATATAATTAGGAGTTAACGGTAAACTAAAATCTCGTCTTGTTTACAAACATATCATTTTGCTGCCATGGTAACGCTCTAGGCAAAATTTTACTTAGAAATTTAAGAGATATAATTAAGAATTTTGCAGGGCGCAATAATTTAGGGATCTCCTAATGAATGATATCAGGTTACGAGTAATTAACGCCGTAGGCTGACTGCTATTTTTGTTATCAAAATGCCTATAACGTTCAGAGTGGAATACTCTTGTACTTTAAAAGGCCTATAGATATAATCATTAAACCAATCTCCATTTGATTATTGAATCAATAATGGGCTTATTTTTAAACTCAGTGTCTCTCTGTCTGTCTGTTCGTTTATGTTCCTTTCACGCGAAAGCCACTTATCCGATATACATGATTTTAATTTTAATTTACAGCTATGTTATCTGTCCAGGTTATATAGAGTATATATTAGCTTGTTAGGTAAAGTGACATGAATTAAGTAATGGTGAATCAATTCGGAAAAATACATTTTTGGAGCGCTTAAATGGCTTACACTGAGAAAACCATAGGAGATTATACCAAATAACTATAATACATAATTGTAGATCTTAAAAATACCTACAAAAATGTCAGCGTCATCATTGTCTATCTTCTAAGGATCACCCACAATAAGCATTTTTGTCTCGGGCGGGCGACCTTCGCGGTTAGGTGCGAGGGACGCCCGGTTCGCACGTGCGCTCGACCGACGACATTCTGTAGTTCACGCGAGCGGAGACGCAGGCACAGCTAGTAATATTATATTTTATTGCTCGCATAGAGATTATTTTCATACGTAGATATAATATAATAGATATCTATCGATGCTCCTGAATTATTATACATTCGCTACGTTGTTACTTTAAAGACACTTCTTCTTCGTAACTTGGCAATTAGTCCTCTTTAATGAATAACATTACTGCCATTATCAAGTGAATATAGTCTCTTATGACGATTTCAGTATCCTAACAAAATGGTGTCTCCCTTATTAGAACTTTTAGCGAGATTTTGTGGCACCTCAAAATGTAGCATACATGTACCAGTTTATATTTATAATCCACTTCACATGTGCAAAATAACCAAACTATATCACGCAAAACACTACCATTATTAACATAATATATGCTTAAAAACCTAAGTTTATGAATTAAAAATCAAAACCACAGCATATCACTTCAAGATCCCTCCAAAAACTCCTTTTTAAGACTCTTATTTGAAGTTAAGGAGTATAAACGAAACGTAAACTATATAAAGTTAACAATATCCTTCATCGAGTGTTTGGAGGGATCTTCATCTGTTATGTTATAGTTTTTATTTTAATTCGTATCTTGTTAAAGATTATTTGAACTGTAAAGATTACCAAAATATTATTTCCACGTGACAGTGGCACAATTGTGTATACACACGTTGCCATTAAAGAAGAAAAAGAAGAAGAATAACTTCCATCCACCTCTGCAGTTTATTAGTTGAAGCCATAGTAGAAGTTTTAAGTGACTACGAATAGTATTACAGACACGTAACTTAGCCTATAATATAGATATACTGTACAGTGTCGAAAACAAGAAGAAAGAAGAAGTAGAAGTAGATATTACGAGGTGATGAACCATACATGCCTGACTGGATTGTAATCCAGTAATTTTGAAAATAATGGGAAAATCCAATCATAACTTATTTTAATGTCGAGTTTCGACCTGCGTATTTGTAGTTTAAAGAACCTTGTCATGGAATTTGCACGTTGGTGTGGCGTGGTGTGAACTGGTCGAAGGAGTACCTACTTACAAGCTCCTTTGTTTTTATTTTAAATGTAGTAATTTTACTAAAGGAAAAGGAAACGGTTTGATATATCTGGAAACATAGCGAACTGTGCTAGGTTTATATCTAGGATCGATTTGACAATAACGTCGAACACAAAAACAAAAACAATAAAAAGTTCGGAGATTGTACAAGACAATTATTTAATAAGTTGTGAACACGATATTATAGATAAATTAGTAAATGGATGTAATGCTCCGTGTATACGTAGAAGACCTTGATGGGTGGTGTACGTTTCGCCGGCAGCCAGTGTTGAGGCCCTACAATCGCAAGCGTGATACAAATATACACATAATTTTAATGCCGGGGGTGAAGCATTAAAAGTCAGGGATCAAATGCCTTTTAATACTGTACGAGGAAACTGTAGAGCTGTTTTATTGAGGCTTGTTATTTTGTTTTTATCAAAACGATGACGTTCATTATATTGAGGGATAAAATTGTTATAATATTATTTATTATTATTTACAAACGTATTTTACTGATAAATAAGAAATATAGGTATATTTTGTATTAAAAAATACATAAACATATTATATTTAGCTAATGTACTTACTTTTAAATCATATATATATATATATATATATATATATATATATATATATATATATATATATATATATAATAAACTAGCTGGCACCCGCGACTTCGTCTGCGTATTATTGGATATACACAGGCTGATCTCGGAACACGACATACCAAAAGAATATCATAGATGGGTTTGTCACTATGTGTATGGTGGTCGTGATTCCTAACACCCCGACATATTACTGCATATGCACCAGCTGCTTTCGCAATTTGACAAAACAAAAAAAAAACATAGATGGGTTTATAACTATGTGTATTCTGGTCGCGATCCCTACCACCCCGCTACATTGATGCATATGCACCGGCTGATTTCGGAAAACGACAAATCAAATGACGACAGACCAGTGTGGTATTGTAATTATATGCCAATATGAATCCAATATATTAACCGTCCTAATAAAACTTCTAAAATAATTAAAATCAGCCCTTGCTGTACCGGCTTGAGGTAAGGTTTTTGAAAAACGTGTAAAACCTTTTATTTCTTACCAAAAGCATAAATATGAATTTATATATGCCTAATTTAAGACACGATGGGTTCTTCATATAAGCTTTCATCCAAGTTTTATTTGCACCACATGTGGAATAACACAATTAAATAATTTGCTTGTAGCAAAACTATATAATCCAGATAATTTATAATAGGTATATCGCTTAGAATATATAAACTCCTGCGAACCTCGGTTGACAGCGCACGTCACGTTTCAATAATAAAATAAAATAGTAGTTATGCTGTACTGCAAAGTTAAAGAGTTTAAAATACTTCAGCCAATCTTAAAAGATTACTGGACTACATTTCATAGGTAAGTATTATAAAATATACAGTACATATCTTATTAAGTATCAACAAACAAGTTGACGTGGCGAACAAATATCAGGGAAGTCTTGAAAATGATTGAAGTCTTGTTAAATTAGGTAGGTATATGTTGTAATATATTCTAGATTTTTTCTTTTGGATAATTACATTTAATTAGGTATATCTTAATATTATTACTTACGAAAGATGATAGTGTGAAATAATTGTATCTCTAAGGATTTTCTATCAAAACACTAAAGGCATTTAACTAGGCTAGGGTTGCATGCAAGTTGGCGCGTCACGGATTACTCGACGTCACCTGCCTACGTCTAAAGTTCACTCATTATTTACTTATCATATTTATTTCCTAAAGTATTTATGAGTTTCTATTATACTTCATTTATTGTGTTTACAAAATAGTAGATATTGGGTTAAAGAGATAGACTATACTTAATAATCACACTTTAAATTATAGAATTACAAGAGAATATCCTGCTCGATATATGTATGTATGAGTTACAATGATTTAATACATAGTTAAGAATTATTACATTTTATAGGTATGTTATAGTAATTATAATTAATAATCTAAATATGTATACCTATAACGTTAGTTTTCACCGTTCTGTTTTTCCGTGTAGCTGACAAGTTGATAACAGTTCTATGTAATTTACATTTTTGAATTGGGGTTGTGTTCGTTTGTACTAATGTAATTTTTAAAGTATTTCATTAATCATATTAAATGTCAGGAAGCAAAAGAACGTACATTCGAGGATTGTTTAAAAGGTAAAAAAATATATTAAAAAAAAAGGAAAATGTGTTATCTAATTGTGGAGTCTCAAGCTTATTTTTAGTTTCTTCATAATTGGTATTAATATAAAATCTTTCGTTTATGTTATATTAAACAGATTGCAAGTACATGTTAAACATGTATTATAAAAAAGAGAGAAAAAAGGATAATCATAGCTATTAATAAATTATCATCAATGTGTCAAATGAATCTTCTTAAAGGTATTCCTATCTATAGTCATTATCTAACATCAGTGCAATCTAAATCCGTTCACATATTACGCATTCGTCAATAGGGTTTTGAGCCGTCACCCTTTTAATTTAGACTTAGACGAGGGGTCATTAAACAATAAAGTGTTGATTAAAAGCCCCCATGGCCCCGACAGTGACGGGCGGGCGGGTGGACGCTACGAGTTACAGCGTTTCCTGCAGTACTGCTATTATTTTATCATCGATGATTGGCACTGGCCCGACACTCG
Source organism: Saturnia japonica (assembly GCA_033032175.1). Taxonomy (NCBI): domain Eukaryota; kingdom Metazoa; phylum Arthropoda; class Insecta; order Lepidoptera; family Saturniidae; genus Saturnia; species Saturnia japonica. Next base: position 13,483,065 of record CM065305.1, read on the forward strand.
GTTCGAGTGTCTCCCAGTTACGCCAATCTATGAACCTGCTGATTCGAACGAAGGTCAATTTGATATAACGGATATTCCTCATAGCAATAACACTGTAAAACTGAATAAAACTACGAACACGGAGTGAACTGACAATTATAACGATTATCTTAATTATTATATTCAGTATAGTATATTAATAAATCTGTAATTATGTCTGTACATTTCATTTTGTTTTTCAAATTCCCGATAGACGTCCTTATGTCTTACAGTGACCAGAAACATGTTCTTAAAAAATGTTGTCTGTCTATACGTTTGTATATCTGGATTTAACTGAAAAACGGCTGGACCGATACTGATGAAATTTTGTACTCGGGAACCATATGTTGTTGTTCAATTGATAGGTTATACAAGTTTTCAATAATGCTTTTAGAAATTATTAAAAAAAATCCAAAAATAATTTAAATACAATGTGTATTAAAACCCCGTCGAATCCGAGAAGGGGTACCCTAATGACATTACAAAAAAAAAAAAAAATTATGAAAATAAAAATGTTATTGCAATTTAAAATTATCATGTTTAGTTTTAGTTTCACTAAAATTTAGCAAATTTTTAAAACGTTTGATCGTATGGCGGTACCCAGCGCCGCGCCGCGCCTCTTGTATTGCCATGTAAGTTTCTTCATGTAACTAATTTTTTTTACATTTTATTAGGGGTAAATTTTTTTACTTATAATTTAAGTCTCGCCGCTTTTCGTTCTAAAATTTTTATCCCAGTATCTAGTCATTATATAACATATTTTCTCCAAAGACATATGGTGCCTTTTAACTTATCTTAGTGGGATATTTAACCAGAAGCATTGAATTTAATTTTTATACTTTTGAAACATGTCATCTACAAATGTGAGTTGATAACAACTATGAACGCAAAATAAACGTACTAATAATGATAAGTTTATTACAGAAATAACATAATATTGTTGCTATAGTTACAATAATTAACTTTCTCTGCAATTTTTTTTTTATAACAAGAGAAAATTATTTGTAATAGTATTTCTACGTAGGGAGCAATGGATAAAAGCCTAATAGGAACGTGAGGGGGTTTCCGGTTTTAATTCCGATCTCTCTATAGAACTGATTGAGTACGTCTGCGTTCATTCTTCGTGAGAGCTTCATCTGTACACTAATAAATGTGTTCATTAATACCTAAGAAGAAGTGAATTTAGTGTACAGTGATAATCTGAAAAACCATTTATGGAAATTGTCTACCAATCGTTAAAGAGAGAATCGTCCTGTTAACAGATTTTAAATCATTGCCGTCAACAGCCACCATTGTAAAGTCAGCTTAGTTCAAAAGCGGTTGCTCAGGTCGAACAAAATGATCTTAGCCGGATCGGATCGAGGCTTCCACACCTCGCGGATCAATAGCTTTCATTCAAATAATAATAAGAAGTTATAGATCAACGATGTTGCGCTGCCAGCTCAAGTGTGTGCGGACGGTTGACAGACATTCCTGCGCCCCGCGCCTCGATTCTTGCGCTTCTGCCTGCATTTGAGTATGGAAATGGATATTTATTTCATGTCTCGGCATCCAGACGCAGCCGTTCTTAGTGATCGCCAAAGATGATAACGCTCCGATTTATATTTCGCCGTATGATCGGTAGCTGCTACCACTATACAATTGTCAGTGCTCTGCGCGTTTGCTCATACAAAGTTTTAGCAACATGCACTTGAACATTGAATTTAAATTGTAGAGTAACTAAGATAACTCTAATATTCACGACCTATTTTTAGCCGACTTCAACAAAAGACGGCAGGTTACTCAATCTTAATGGATGTTCAGCTACAATTTCTTTGCGTATAAAGATAAACCTATTTGGATGATTCTTTATTGTTATACAGGAGATACGTCAAGGGTGGTCCAATTTCAATTTCATTGGCATTGGACCTTCAACTTCATATGACCAAACTCTTCAAAATCATTGAAGTTGGTTTTCTTTTTTGTTCAAAATTGTCTTGTTATGTATCTTGTTGTTACACATTTGTTTTTATTATCAAAATAGTTCCGATGATATATATATACTTGCGCACTGTATATTGTTATAAGACCTATTATTTGTAGGTATACTAAGTAGTAGACCATTGTGTTAAGGTGTCAGTCAGTCAGTCAGTCTATACACAAATATTGACACTAGTACGTAGAGGAGTGTTAATTCCAACACTCATCTACGGAAGTGAAAGCATGAAGTAAAATAAATGCATTAGAAATGAGAGCGTTATGAAATATGTTATAAGTGAAATTCAGTGATAGGATAGGAAATGGTATGATAAAAGGACGTTGTGGTGTCGAAGATATACCTAGTCACACGAATTGAAAAAGGGATGCTTAAATGGTTTAGGCATGTAGAGAGAATGAATGGAAGAAGAATGACTAGATAGATTTATAAGACGAGCGTGAATGGGAAGAGGTTGGAAGAGGAAGGGCTATACGAACATTTCGCGATCAAATCGGGGACGTTCTGAAGAAAGGTCAGGTCAAGAGTACACAAAACTGACGAGCTTGCATGAAAAGATTTATGATTGTTGCAGAAGCGAAAGATGTATGCCAGGATCGTAGCAAGTGGAAGGACGTTAAATCTGCCTATCCGGTTGCGAAATAGGTGTGATTTATGTATGTATGTATAACTAGTTATTTAAAAATATAAATACCTATTTTTATTTACAACACTTTTATTATAATTATATTATGATAATAAAGTTATTATTGCGTATCATCGGTATTAAACGAAATAATTGTAAAGGAATACCTAAGTATAATTTCAATATACAATAAAATATTTTTTAAACTTAATTATGTCTGGATGTATTTTTATTATTACCATTTATTTAACAATCTTTTTTGTCATAAATTTGGCCCCACATTTTTCTATGCGGCGTCCGCGCGTCCTAGAGCGCTACATCTGAGGCACTCTTCATACTAATTAATAAAATCTATTGATAATTATTGTTACTTATATAATTTCGTATTATTAGATAATATCTGGGGGACCAAGCTGCGCTCGTGTCTTATAAAAAATTAAAAGCACATACCTAAGTAAACTTACAATTTAAAACATTATCTAAATACAAAAAATTATCCAAATTGTTAGAGCCATTTCCGAGAATTCAATTAATTACATATACAAGAATTGATCACTTAATAATATTAGATATACCAACTTCACTGCGAACCAAATATGTATATTCGACGAGCAGGTAAAATTTTATATTGAACTTAATGTAGGTCGTAGGGCTATCACACGACATGTGTGGTAACTTATGGTTCGAAGATTGTTGACTTGAAAGAAGTGTGCTGCAATACTTAAAAAGGAATAGTTAATTGGATTGCTTCTAATATAGAATTAAATAAATATATAAATTATACATTCGACTCCTCGTAACGTTTCATTTCATACTAATATATAGTTAATATTATAAAGCTTGAGAGATGGTTTGTTTGTATGAACGTGCTAATATCTAGAACTGTCAGTCGGATTTCGAAAGTTAGTTTTGCTATTTAAAGTGTATTTATTATAACAACGTTAGGCTACTCGTGTACGTTGGCGGCGCGGCGCGGTGCGGTGCGGTGGAGAGTTCCTAGAATAAATTTAACACGGTTGAAACCGTGGGTCACATGTATTTTCTTTATAAGCCCATTAATAGTTGATTGTCACATAAAAAAATTTATTTATTAAAAATAAAACTTATAAAACTGTTTCTGTCTACCTCTCATGTGCCTACTAGATTGATTTTCATATAAAATTACAGTTATCAATGTCGTTTAAGCATGTGCGTTACTAAAATTTTAAATATGTATAAGAGATTGGTAATCACTAATGCAACATTGAGTTTGTCTGTTTCTTACGTTCTTGTGTCCTACATCTGATCTGAATGCAATTTCGCAATAAGTAATTAAGTATATATATATCCCGAGGAGTACCAATATATATGAACATTCTCCTTTATTAAAATTTGAAATTATACACAAGAATTACGCAAGTACCTATTGTATAAAAAATACAATACACAATACTTATGTACAAAATACTCATAAACATTCTTAAGGCTTTACTCGTGAGTTGTAATTAGTATGTTTTTCTCGAATGGATGTGATGCCAAACGATAAATAAAATCTTTAATAAAAAAACGCCAGCGTAAACTCGATTACTTGTAAATTATAAATTTTGTGATTTATTACTAAAGTATATTTATGTACTATTGATAATAATAACATAAAATATAATAATTCAACTCAATGTCAAGTATTTTTAAATGTCAAAAACATGAGGTCAATGCAATAATATAATATATATACAAGGTGTCAAGAAAGGGTATCGGGTATTTGTAAGTTCAATGAAACAAAAATTATTTGTATGCAATAAAAAAGTTTATTGTTTATTATTAGCATCTGAATCGGAGAATTATTTGGAAAAGATGATGTTATCCAAATGATGACCGTTACGTTGCTGGCACTCTTCTAAACGGAAACGAAGATTGGCGATAACACGTTGACACATAGCTATCGATATTGCTGCCATTTCTGACCTGATGTTTTGCTTTAACTGGGTTAGATTCGTCGGATTGTTTTGATAAATCTTACTTTTAAGGTATCCCCATGCAAAATAGTCAAGCGGGCTAAGGTCGGGGCTTCTGGGAGGCCAGTTGATGTTACCCCTTCGCGAAATGACTTTATTAAGGAATAATTCGTTAACAACTTCCATTGAGTCATTTGAGGTATGGCAAGTGGCCCCATCTTGCTGGAACCACGTTCTTGAGTTGAAAACTGCAAACTCCTGCAACACTGGGACCAAAAAATTTCGCAACATATCGCAATAACGGTCACTATTCACATTAATTGCTCGGCCTCGTTGATCTTCATGAAAATAAGGACCAATTATGCCTTTAGCAGACATAGCGGCCCAAACAACGACCTTTGGGCTATGCAGGGGTCGTTCATGCTTTCGTCTCGGATTCTCCACTGCCCAGTACCGACAATTCTGCTTATTAACATGACTATTCAGGTGAAAATTTGCTTCGTCACTGAACAGTATGTTGTTAAAGTTGTTAAATCGCTGCAGCATTTCGTTCGCAAAATTCAGTCGATTAGCATAGTCCGTATCCTTCAATTCTTGAACCAATTGAATTTTATAGGCTTTTAGATGTAAGTATTTCTTTAAAATCGAATGTAAAGACGATTTTTTGATGTTCAACGCTTGGCTTCGCTTTCGGATGGATAAAGACGGATTTTGACTAACCGACGCTTGAGCAGTCACTATTGAATCACCATTACGATAATACGCTTGTACGCAAAATGCGCGATGCGTCCCCGTGTACTGTTCCATCGTGACTAAAACTCCACAAAATGGCGGACGCCACGAACCCCTCCCCGCACCCTTTAGACGCCCCGTTTCGAATATGGCGCGAAAACAAATACCCGATACCCTTTCTGGACACCTTGTATATAATTTTCGTACCTGCTTAAATACCTATCTGCTTTACATTGTTATTTTATTATCTGTTATTTTGGTATGTAATTATCTTTTTAACTGTGTAAATAATTAACTGAATATTAAATTTATTTGTTTAATCTTTTTGCGCATACGAGAACAGATTAAAAATTTATAACGCAGCTATGTCACATCTGAGGTTAATTAGGTGTGGCGCTGCAGACCGGCCGCGGCTTTCGCCTCGCGCAGCTATTATTTTCATCTACACGTACAGCATTCAGAATAATTATGGACCTCTTTACCGCCTTTACAATAGTTTTGCATACTTACCGTTCAGATAAGGATTTTATTTTAAACAAATATTTTAAATCTTCGAGACTGCATGCAATCTATAGAAATATGCAAACTATTTCTTAGACCAGTTTACGATATTTTTCTTACAAATTCTCAAGATTTATGGTAATTTAAATTTCGATTTATTATGACTTAATTGTGGGAGCGAGATTCAATAAAATCTTTGAACGCGAATTGGACAGCCTCATCGGAATTGAATTTTTTTCCTCACAAGAAATTGTACAAATTCCGAAAAAAGTGGTAATTTGTTGGAGTAAGGTTGGCAGAGTATGGTGGGTGTTGGAGATGTTCCAGCCTCAGTTCCTCTAATTTAGCGACCGTCTGTCGTGATGTATGGGGTCTAGTGTTGTCCTAAAGCTGTAGTGGGCTAGAGAGATTGACCAGTCTCGGTTGTTTAACGGCTAGCTTTTCCATTATGGTTTGCAATTGTTGACGATACAGATCTGCCGTTATCGTCTGGTCATATCTTAGGAAGCTGTAGTGTATGACACCAGCACTGGTCTACCAAACACGGACCAGTACCTTTTTCTGAGTCAACTTTCGCTTGGGACAGGATTTGGCCGGCTCTCCTAGGTTTAACCACTGTGATGAGCATCTCCGATTGTCGTAAAGGATCAATTTTTCATCACAAGTGTTATTGTGACGGTTGAGTAATGCAACGCAGCACTCAATGCGTGTTTTTTGATGTGCTTCAGTCAAGATATTTTTTACCTACCCATTTCACTTTTCCAATTTGTTTCAAGTGAATTAAAATAGTTTTATGATTCACACTGAAGCCTGCCGTTAACTCTGACGTGATTTGCGATGGATCCCCTTCCACTATCACCTTTAATTCTTCATTATAAACTAGGGTCTCCGGCTGTCCACGGCGCTAGTTTCGTAGGATAAAATTTGCAGAACGAAAACGTTGGAACCAAAAACGTACCGTGCTTTATTTTAAAGTAGCTTTCCCATATAAATCATTAACTCTTTGAGCTTTTTCTGTAGCGCTGGTATTAAGGTGGAACTCATACTCGTAAATAATGCGATATTTCAAGTTTTCCATATTGTGAAAAGAACGATGTCAAAGAAAAATCAAATGGTTCAAAAACAAATGAATTACTAAATTCTAAACACAAATACACAAACCTTTTGAAATAAATTTCAAGAATCTGGAACTCCGCACCAAATGTTTGAGATCAACGTGACCAGTTCAATAAAACGCCAACTTCATAATATATAAGGACTTAATATTATTGTTAAGTTAGCAAACTTCATAATGTTTATATTGTGTTACGCCAAAGTAGTAGATATTCTTACGTGTGTACGTGTGTACACAAGTACACATTTTGAAATAACTACAAGCGAGCAAAACCGTTGGTATACAATATGTTCAATATATAATTATTTTTTCTGATTAATATATTAAAACAATTAATGGTACTTATAAAATATGGTCCGCTTCAAAAGTGTTACACATTAAGGCTGATTTAATACACGAGATAAAGGGCATACATTATAAAAGGTTAATAAAACATGGCATTGCGAAGAGCAGCCACATATTTCCAGCATTAATTGGAATATTGTGATAAGTGGTGAAGAGGTAGTACTTCATCATTAAGATAATATGTAAATAACCCAAGGAAAAGACGTTATAAATTTCAATGACAGACTCCACGGACTTGATTGATTTGTAGATGATAAAGTTGGTAAGGTAAATAGTAGAAAGATGAAGTACTGTAATATATTTTAAAAGTGATTGATTAAATCTCAGGTTATACTTATTTAGGATAATCTATTATAAAAGTTTTTCGTATAATGTAATCGCGAACGTTTTTCTTTACAATTCCGATGCGCTTGCACATATTTAGATATCACTTTACGGCTCACTAGCCGTACCACGCCTCGTACAGTCTATTGTACGGAAATGTCGACCGGGGCCGGGGCGCACGAAACAATCCTCCTATACCGTAATATCTGCATACAAATGTTTGGGAACTATGTTTGGTATTTAAATCATGATGCTTTTCTCTTTTATACATAATACGTATGTTATCGCCTTAAATATAAATAAGTCATTTTGTTTTATAGTTATCAAAGATCAAAATATAACCTTGAACAGCTGTATTTTAATTTAAAAATAATGAATCTACACATAAAATTGTGTGGACTCTTCGGGTAGTTTAAAGGCCGCTTTTTAATGCCAATAGAAATTAAGTACTTAATTATCTTACTCATAAAATATTATCGCGGAGAAATGTTACCCAACAAATTAAAAGCTCGTGCATAGAATATCTAATTGAAATTTAGAATACCAAAGGTCTGAATTATCGCATTTTGTAGCCATTTTTATATCAGGAGAACAAGAAACAAGATAAGAGTAAGGCAATAAAAATCGGAAACATTCAATTAACATTAAATATAATGATTGTTAAACTTCAGCACTATGTATCCATTCATCGGTAACTAAGTAAAGTCTTGTATCTGGCAGCTCTCTGGATCCTAAGTACTTGCATAGCATGACCTAATCTACCTAATAGTAATTGTCTTAAGTTTCAAAATAGAGTCCACGATCATATTAGCATTTTGCCAGATCATTTATTCAAGGACTGCAGCATACGACCATCTATAACCAAGTATGTACCTAAAAAACATACTATTCATTCCATAACCATACAATCTATACCAGTCACTACTCCTAAAGCCTGCCTGGATTGTAACACCTTGTGTGAAATTCACTGAATATTTCGAACGACATACACATTTTAATTCGAATAATGCTTCTTTACGGAAGACAAATGATTTTTTTAAATTAAATTTATTTTGATTATTATGATTTATTCGCTTTAACTGCCGTGATTAGTATGCTCATGTCTTTTCGACAATAAAATGTAATCAACACTTTTAACAAATTATACTGATTTAAAATAATAAAACAAATTATAGTAAACCTTTTGTTTAATATGACTATAAAACTGATAACTTCATTTGTTTTATATTGAAATCAATAAGAAGAAAAACATATCGATATTACGACAAAAGATAAATAGTCAGTAATTTATAGGGTCCCGTGGGAGAGATTATATTTTAGAAAAAGCAAAGAGGGAGTGTACATGTAAAGTCAATGTCGCTCTCCTGCCAGAAGCAGACAGACGGCAAAATTTGTCATTGGAAAGCACGTAATGTAAATTCTATTATTACGGCCTTTTATTTTTCAATTACGAGCCCCCGCTACGACGCCGCCTCGGGGTACAGTTTGCAAGACCCACGAGATATTACATTTTTTGTCTTGCTTTTGTCATATTTATTTATCTCATACAAATTGTATCATTCTAGCGGTTTAATAGCACTTTTAATTTTAAGTTGCTATTGAAAGTTTTTATCGATCATCTAAGTCGTGATGGTCGAGAGGCCTAGACCGCCGGAATAACAGTTCGATGTCCGCAGGTTCGAACCCCGGCATGTACCAATGAACTTTTCGGAATTCGCGTACATTTACTAATTCAAATTGGTAACATTATCGACTGACGGTGAAGTAAAAAGATCGTGAGAAAACCTGAACGATTTACAAATGTTCTTGTAGTACCTACTACTGTATGTGGAAAAAATATAGAACTGTTGATTTCACGGTGTTCGTGGGCTGGTGAGGCCTTCTTCCTTTGAAAAGAGGCCTTTGCCTAGCCTCTAGTGGGACTCTTATACAGGCTGATATTATTGTTATTTTATTATAACGACTATAAAACTGGTAATTTATGTTTGCTTGTCTATTTTCATTATTTGTTATCAGATTCTATCAGATGCTTTGCTTTAAGTTGCGAAAATAATGTTGTACTTGATTGACCCAATCAATAAAGAGTGATTTGTTTTTATTAACAACGTAAGCAATTTATTTTAAATTTAACGGCCAATATCTATAAAGCGATATAATTGTTTTGATGCAATAAACACCCCTCTTTAAACCGCACTTATACATCATGTTACTTATAACAAGCAGTGTTTTAAATTTGTTCACGAGCACTCCATTAAGTCAACACTAGGGAGGTGGGTCACGCGATATTACGATGCCTCGATGCGGCGCGGCGCGGCGCGATCATACCTGTGACGTGGTGCCACGGTGCTGTGCGTGCTGCTCTCTGATGATATACGACAGAAGGTATTACCGCGTTTCACTACAGTTTTATCAAGTTTGGCTGTGATTGAATCCTGTGGAAGAGAAAACATTTACATGAGAATAAACTTCACGATATAAATTCTACTTAAACATATTATCTATTTTTATAAAATGATAGTGGTTTGCCGATGTGCGTGATTATTTTTTTTTGCTTTACTCCTTGTCTTTATCGAAAAAAATATAACGATATCTTCATTCTTTAAAAAGTTATTAAAGTTTTAAGAAACTACGATTTTTCTAAGCACTACGCGTTTTCTGTTGAATACGCGAGCGGTGTCGCGGGCACAGGTAGTAATATTATAAATGTGAAAGTTTCTGTATTTGGATGTTTGTTACTCAATTACATAAAAACGGATTTGGATGAAATTCGTCACACAGATAGTTTATAACCTAAATTAATACAAAGGGTAGATTGATACTTTTTACCTTGATAAAAGCCCAGTTCTGTAGAACACGCAGACGAAGTCGCTTGCAGAAGTTAGTAATATGATAAATGTGAATGTTAGGATATTTGTGCCTTGACAAAATAAATCAAATAAAGACAATACTTACGATATACCTAAACACAGAAACTCTGTAATATACCTACTTATTGGAAGGGAAGGAAATAATAAACAGGTACGATCTAAAATATGATATAGTATATTAATAAATGTGTATTATTGAATGATGCTAGCAAACCATCATTAATACGATACCGACAAGCAGTAAATAAGTCTTGTTTTGTCAAATGTAGGATTGCCCGTGGGTGTCCACTTGAATTTCTGGTTATGCTTAGCTCTTAACTGGATTATAGTCGTACGAATACAGAGATGCTCAAATGAATTGTTAACGCATTCTATAGCGATGTTCAGTGTGCGCGTACTTGATCGCGCCCTTCAGCGACACTCGTCGGTCAAATTAAATCATTTTCATTTCGTTTGTGATTGCGCGCATGACGCACGCAATATGTTTGATTGTCATAATAATGGGGATATAACGCGTGAGCAATAAAGAAATAATTCAATGATTTAAGCGTTACACTCGAAATATTATAATTCATTTGAATTAGCAAAAAGGATACGCGTCTTCTCTTAAATATATCTAATATAAATGTATCGTCTAATATAAAATTAATTCATATGAAGACTACAAGTATTAAATGTATAATTTGTGGTTGACATTATATTAAAGGACATGTATTGTCTGGTATTCAGTAAAAGTGTAGAGGTTTGTAGACACGACTCACGCGGCCTATCAGATTGTCGTGCCCGCATACAATAACATTATAATCGATATAAGCATTTTGAATAACGATGTGTTTGAATACACGTCAGTGCTTATCTTGATGATTCGCCGATAGAAAAACGTACGCTTGCATATATAACACCGCAGTGCTGGAAATACTGTTAGACATAGAAATAGATCAAGTGATCCATCGCGTATCGGTTATAAATCTAAACAAAACGAGAACATAAAATTTTATTCGTAACGACCACTTGTTAACGTATGTTAACCGTGTGTCGTGCAATTTCACAACGAGCCGTGCGTGGCACCGCGCCGCTCTGCGCCGGACCGAGCTGGACGGCGCCGGACAACGCCGGACATCGCCGGATCACGTAGACTGAAATCAACTATTTACCAAGTATTCAATATTCAAAACGCGATAGTAAAATACGCCAAATTATTGCATTAGTAGCGAACAGGGATTCCCGATATTGTGGTTCAGTGTTCGGCAGTCGGCACACCGCGTTATGCGGCATAAATAATTTAATAATTCGCAATACGGAATTTACCATACGAAGTGTCGTACCGTTCGTCTGCTTTGTATTCATTATGAGTATTTGTTTCTCATACTACTGTCGCATTGGGCAACATTCGAATACACGGTTTTCACCGAACGAAACGATAGCTTCCGCGAGACGTGTAAGGTTTATTTTATTAAATATGTGTTGTCTTGGCTTGGATCTTTTCAAATTGCATATGTTGATATGTAGGTGAATAAAGCACGTCTCTGTACATTTCAATATCGGGAACATCCGTGTTATACGCGTGACCTTGCAAATCACAGCCTGCTTTCCAAACGACTTCGAAGAATCGACCATCGGCATCGGCGTCTGTATTGCGCGATCGTCACCATGTATATAGAATATTTTATTAGCTTTTTACTTCTCAATTCATTTAAGCAATGACATGTCATCCTCTATGAGAAATATTAACAACTGTTTTATTCCCTAAACGTATTTACTGGGCTCTTCTTAGAGATTATTTAAAAAATAAAATGTTACATCTAGTGATGTACCATTTTATTATATCTAGTTAATAGCGGCATGCTATGATGGACGTTTTGACGTTTGTTGTTTATTGTCAATAGTGACGTGCAGTTAGTCATAAAATTTATCGAATGTATAATTTTAGGACATAACATTAATTTATTAATATATTATGTGGTCTAACTATATAATATGGTCCAGCGAACAAATCTTTTCACGTTTTTACTAACAAAAACAGCGCCATTTCACAGAATCCTTAATAAATTATGATTGTAATTGTTAGTGTACTTGTTTACCACACAACTCGGCATTAATGTTTTTCTAAATTCGTAATAAAAAAAAAATCTAACCCCATGGTCACACATAGGATCGCTGGCCAGCACAACTACTTCCTCCTGGAAACTCGCGTCAATGCTCAATGCAAAACAAAGCAGTTGTTTCGAGAAGAACAAACTGTGAGTGCACTGCAATTGTGGTATAGTTTTGACTTGACTTTGAATTTCGGATATTGATACAGCACTACAGTTCCCCTTGCTCGTTAATTTGGACTCTGTGCCTTTTTGTGGATTTCGTCGATAAGGCCGGACGCACATTTCAAGTCACTATTGTAATGTGTCAAAAAGGCCATCATAGCGTGCCGCTATTTATAGTTATTAATTTTCAATGTTCTTTGAAACATACACACATGGTTGTTTCCTAAAACGTCTGTTCATTATGCAACATGAAATTATTACAAGCCGAACGTCAACGGATTATATGCAGCCAGTTTACGGTGAACCAACAAGTCCAAATGATGTGCTGATTTGTCAAAGAAGGTTCTTGGCTTTTTGGCAAGATTAACGGCCTTACATTGCGTGGGTGATATTATAGGACTAATTAAACCGCTGACAGCGAATAGTTTTATAAAAATAAAGTCTAATATTGGATGGATGTAAGTAATATAATTTTATATTACAAATAAAATAATAGTACTTTTAATTTGATTTGATTATCGGTTTCAGATTTACTTAATTGTAATGCAATTATATCTCATTTTTAAAGGCGGATAAAAAATACTAGTACTTATTGATAACCATATAAGAAGACAAATAAGATAAGCTAAACTTGATAATTTATATAAAACTACCTATACACAAATAGGTGTACCTATTATATACCTATTATAGTGGGAAACAAATAATAATACTTTAACACATACCTAGCCACTATATATTAGACGTAAATAAACTGGCACATTTCTATTCAGAAATAATTTGGACTGTGATAGACAATATATCTTTGAGGAGGTATGTCCGCAATACACCGTTCCCATGGTCATAAAATAAATCGTGATAATATGGTAAGCGTGTGCCAGATTTATACGCGGTCACTTGTCGATAATTTCATCCTTTGCATTCTGATTCGTTGGTTCGGCTTAGTTTAGTGTTAGCGAACTCTGTTGTTACATGTCCGTGACAGTGGAGGGGATCCGACCATAACCATAGAACTTTTTCTAATCGGAATTCATTAATAGTTTTATACAATTGTTTAAATTAAAATTAAAATAAAATAAAGTCACGTTGGTAGCATCAGATTGAAAATAGTTTTTCACTGCGCAGTATTATATTTAACTGTAGGTAATGTCTCTATAGTTTTCTCAAAAATTTCCTATGTAGCTTACTAGTCTACCAGCCAAAACGGTAAAATGTAAATATTTATAACTAGCTGGCTCGGTAAACGGGCGTTGTTCTGCCCTTTCCAATGGTCTACCTCAGCCCAGTTATTCAGATCCCCCCCCCCCCCCCCCCAAAACCTTAGTAGATCGATAAAACAAAATAAAAATTACACATATCCGAATTTTTTTTTGAAATTCAATTGTCCATGCAACATTTGAAATTTTTCTTTCCATATAAATCTAATTCTGACTATTACTAAATTCTAAAAAAACATTAGCCAGATCGTTCCAGCCGAATAAGTGATGCGCTTACCAACGAACAACATATTTGCATTTTTATTTATATAGATAAAGAATTAAATAACCACAAATGATAATCTCTTCACTTATTTGTATTATAGATAGCAAATGAATCATTAATCGCGTTGAACGTTAACATTTCTGAGCTGAATACAAATATTCTTATCAAACGATAAATTATGAAAATTGTTTATAAGACGACGTATATTATTCGGATAAAAAGTTCCATACGTTAAAAGCTCTAATATAACTTCATATCTTAATTACTGTAATAAAACTATACCTCTCTAAAAACCTAATAACTTTTTCTATAGTGAAAAATAGAGAAACAAAAAATGTTCGTTAGGGATGGCACTGAAGACAGCCAGCGTTGAGACAAATTGACCAATGCTTAGACTACCCAGCGATAGCGATTGATTCAGTTGACTTACTTTCAATATTTATGGTGTAAACCTTTAATAAATTATGCTCACTAATAGAATTTTAAAGTATTGCCTTTAGATAGTTTAATTGAAACAAAATGTAAAGATAAAAGAACCGCAGAAAAAATGTTTTAATGGTCGACCGATATACTTTCGGCCATTAAGTTCCTTGCTCTAGACTCATGCTAAGGTAACAATGTTCAGATAGCAATAGTGATAACAAGAAGTTTCATAATTGTATGTATTTCATTACAAAGTCATATTATTGTATGACACAGCAGTGTCGTGTTTGACGTTACTTGATCTCGGTAACGCAAAAGTTTCGCTGCGTTCTTTTGCGATGTCGGCTAATGAGACCGCTCGCTTCTTTTATTTATGTGACTAATGTAAATTGTTAGGTGAATCTTTCGCGAACATTTAGTGCCAGAACGGTCAGGTACACGCCTCGTGAATTTACAATTACACAATTTTCTAATCACGGATATCTCTACTATGTCGCGAATGCGCAATAAACCAGTCATACAGTGTAGTTTAAACACTATATTCAGATTAAGAGAACGATAATTCCGCAATTCGTAACGCACATAGAGATAAAAGAATTAATGAGCGTTTAATATGTTCTGTGCAAATATCGGTGATAGCGGAATTTAATTTCTACTAGGATTATAAATTTATCTTTTACGGGCGGCGTACACGTCGACGTGCACAGAGTTTACAAGTTTAGAGCGTGTGTACTAAAATTTATGTTTGAAAGATTTGTTCGCCACAAATAAGGTTGTCAGCGTGTGTTATCTAAGGGATCGTTAATTAATTAGAGAAATTGAACGACCGGTGCGGTGCACAGGGACCAATAACTCGCAACCCGCCTCGTATCATAGCTTCGGTCGCTTTTATTTATTTTTACCACTCACGTAAGCAAAATTGAATTCAAATACGTAAAGGATGGGTTTATGCTAGAGTAATTAATCGACCACACTTACCCATGATTTCCTTTTTTTAAATATACAAATAAGATAGCAAACAAACCTGCGGTCAGTCTGATAGTAAGCCGATACCATAGCCTATGAACACTTGTAACACCATAGGTATCACGAGCGAGGTGAGGAATCCCTACTCACCACGGAAACACAACAGAAGGTTATTTGGCTGCGATTTTCTGTAGGGTCTCCAAAGAAATTTCCCTGTGCACTAACTCGTTTATGGCGTAGCGTTTGTAAATTCCATAAATTTCATCTAAATATATTTAATTATAATTATGTTGCAAATATTATTTGTACCTATATTCGAAGAATGCCTACACTGTAAGAAAGGTAGGGTATAGAGAAATTTCTTTGTAGGCCCTTCGCAGCCCAATAACCCAATAACCTTGTGTTGTATTCCTGCGATGAACATGGTTGATGAATTGTTTTCAGAGTTCCTTAGGGAAGGGGGTTAAAGGTCAGGAACGCGCTAGTTATACCTAAGATATTACATGCGTCCATAGACTGCGGTAGCCGCTTACCATCAGGCGAGCCGTATGCTTGTTTGCCCCCTTTGTAGTACAAAAATATATATAAAATTATGTCTTTGTTGCGCTTAATATAGAGAAAATATCTTTATACTTAAAACCTCACTTGCATGTTTTTAAAAAACGGGAAGTTACATAATATCTAAATCATTTATTCCTGGAACCTGCACGGACTAAAGAAAAGGGCAAAGTTTACCTTCATAAAATTGTCTTAATGGTGAAGTAATTTTCGTTCGCAAGGATTAATATCCCATGCCTAAAAATAATATTCATAAATCACTTTCTAATTTTCAACAAACTTTTGTCACAAAATAACTTATTGTGGCTTATGTATAAGAGGTAGGTATATGCTATCACAAACTTTTATTAGGTATACTAAAAACCAATATTTTTATGGAACATTGAATTTACGTATAACTAACCATTACGGCAGCGCACGCGGATAAAGCAGTTCGGGAGCGCTTTGTGTTCCGACTTAGGTACTTAACAAAAATCAATATTAAAAGCTACTAGCTAAGCAATAAAGTACCGGGAAAAGATCCAAAATACACAAAATATTAGTTATTCATCGAAATTTATTTTATCACCTTAAAAGTATGCTCCTTCAGAAACGAAACTCTTACGACAACGAATAATTCAATCATCAAAATATTTTTATACGCGTTTTTCGGAAATGAGTTAATTCACGTCGTGAATTCTCCTTTATGTCTTCTACTGAATGAAAACAGGTGTCATGAAGTGGTAATTTATGTTTAGGAAAAAGAAAGAAGTCAACTGGAGCCATATCTGGTGATTAAGATGGTTACTCGATGGTATTTGTTGAGTTGGTCGTTGGCCAAAAATTCGTTCACAACAATGGTCTTGTGCGAAGGCGCATTATAGTGATGCAAAATCCAAGAATTATCTTTCCACAATTGTGGCCTTTTTTTTTCAAATTTGCTCTATTACACGCCGCATAACGTTCAAATAATATACTTTATTTACCGTTTTACCATCCGGTAAGAATTCCGAGTGCACAACACCACGAAACTCAAAGAAAACAGTCAACATGACAGTCAAATGTCAAAACATTTGTTCGATATTGACGTGGTCTTTTCGGTTTTGGTTTAGTTGGAAGGTGCCACTCCGAAGTTTCTTAACTAGTTTTCATTCTCCTACTTCTCCATAAACCCACGTCTCGTCACCAGTACCATCACCGTAAGCCTTCTGTAACATTTTCAGTGTCTCCGAATACAAAATTCCACTGGCGATGCAAAATGTAAGATAAACTCTTTGTTCGATGTTTTTGCATTCGCAATACACACTAGATATAATCTAACTAAAACAGCACAGTATTTAATCTAAATGACAGAATATGCAACTCAAACTCTGCGTGAAAATAAAAAAGAGTTGTGCCAATATAACAGCAAAAAAAAATTAATTTGGAACCATAAACAAATCATCCACTCCCGATACTTTTTTGACAAAATCTAGCTTAATGCTAGATAATTTATTTATACTATTCCTAGTAAATTAGTACATCATATACAAAAATAATTTTTCGAATCCGACTTGTAGTTCCAGAAATTAGACTGTTTAAACAAACAAAAAAGCTCTTTCTCTTTCTATTATGTGTATTAAAATATTAATTATAATATAATATAGATTTAAGATTTGGTATATAAAATAAACACATTTAAAAAAACGGTACGATTGTAAATAATCTCGAAACAATAGGATATACAAAACAAATAGCGATATACTTCCACATCTAGATGCTAAAGTAATAATATAACATTTTCTTTTTTACACATAATAATTAGCAAATTTCTTTTTTTGACATTGAACTCAAGGATAGGTTAAGTTCAATGACAAGTTCCTACCGTCGCGTCGCGTCTCTGTTGTGTTGTGGTTTTTCTGTTTATTCATAAATTGTGTTATTTAACCCCGTATTATGTGTTATTGGTGACATTTTACGTGATATACTTTGGTTATTGTGCCCAAGAGAAGTGAATTATAAATAATAACTAGAAGCATAAATTTTAAGTTGCCACAAACACATCCTGGGTAGTTTTAAGAAAAGTGTCACCATAATGTTAAAGCATTGTTTGAATTCTAAATATTAGAAAAATATTCTGTCCACGTGACATTAGCATAACTGTGTATAAACATAAATTGGTATTAAATTTGAAGAAGAAGATACAGAATTGATTTATTTTTTGAGTCACAAGAAAGTCGATGTCTCAATGTTACATGATACTATTTCGTTCATCCCCGTAGAATTCAGTCAAGCCATTGACAAGGCGTGACATTGTTAACATTGCCTTATCAACACAATCAAGTACAATGAAAATGTTAATTGAGTTGTTTTGAACAGACTACCGAACATACAGTAATTTTACTTTGCCCTTCATTTTTAGGGCGGCAATATTGCATGTTCTTTATTATAAAATCTCAAAGATATTTAATTTTTACACATTTTAAAATTTATGTGTGTGACGCCATCAAATGTATACATTGTACATAAATGAATATGAATTTACTAAAGGAAAAGCCGCCACAGAGGCTACAAAATGGGCCAATAAAATGGTGGAGCATAGACAAAATGCTACAATAACATCAGAACGGGAACGAATCGCCAGTTTACGACATGAGCGCAACGACCGACTGCTTTACGAATGAATAAGCCATCTGTTCTAATAGAAATAATTAAACATGGTCGTCCAAGCATCGCTTAGAATTTGATTTAAAGAATCAATACTATATTTAAAATTCATCCAAATTCGAAAGACGCTTCAAATTCAGAAACACTCAATAACCACTTCATAACTAAGAGTATACGTATTATTTATTATATTATTGTAGTGTAGTATACTTATTACTATTACCTTACTTGTAAACTAATTTGTAGTTTAACAATAAACGGAAAATTATTCACTTATTAATTGATGGATGATTTTTGATAAGTTGTATGTAGAAATTTATCTTATATTCCTAAAACAACAAAATCATTTGTTTTCACTTTTTTTTCTTTAATTTACTGCGATTGTAAAAACATTAAATTATTCAGTAATATGTAACTAAACCTTTGTTTAAATACTTTAGTCAGGATGTCGTATAAATATGATACTGTAACAATATTGAATCATAATGCTAATTATGATTCGATAGCTAATAAAACATATTTTAAAACCGTTTGTTTTTATATTAAACTAGCAACCAGCCCCAGGTTCGCACGGGTAGCAGAGTAATACCTGCATATAATGCTATTGGTTTATGCGGCGCACGCCAGTAAAGCTCCTAGTCGCCATAATTTTTTCCCCACATTTTCAGGTATCATCGTCATAATCAAACCAATTTACACAAAACCTTAATTTATTAGACACAAACCTGCCTCATGAATCACTTCGTTCATTCATGAAAATGATATGAAAATCAGCTCGGAAATTTTTCACTTTATCGCGTTCAGATAGATAGACACAAGCGCGGTGGTGGGATTATAATACAGTATGATACTAAAAATAAAAATACCATTTTGTACCTATCACATGAATACTGAACTTGGATTCCATAGTTCTTACGATAAATAATACGATACACTACGGCACAATAGTATTTATTGTATTCATTTTGCCCTTGTAAGTATGTTGGACTTGCCAAAATCAGCACTCTTCCCTTCACCACTCGTTAAGTCACAATGTAGGTATAGTACTTATTATGTGCTAATGAACACATGGATATCCTCACAAAAGTTTTGTATACCGTCGAACATTTGGTAAGTCCATTTAAAGAAGATACAAAAAGATTCGTCGTACACGAGCTCTGAAATTATACCTTGAGCTTATATTTCTGAAACACTATAAGTAGGTATGGATTATACATAACACTAGCTGGGCCAACAGACGTTGTTCTGCCCTTTAAGGTAGTCAATGACTCGACCACAGCGCCACCTACCGTATCCAAACATATCTATAAGCCATTGTTTCGATTAACGGTTGTTTTCAATAACCTATCTATCCGTTGTTGCAGTTACTAAAGATAGACAAATGAGTTTTTCGTCATTACTTTTTTTTCAATAACCTTTCAATGGATAGTTTTTTGTATCTACATCTATACGATTAATAAAACTGAAGTGTCTGTTTGTAATGTCAAAATACCAATGTTTATTAAATGCATATGAAAGTATATACGATACCTAAAACAAAAAGCCCATTTTAAAATTTTTTGTTTGTCTCTCTATCTGTTTGTTCCGGGTAATCTCAAAAATGGTTGCACCGATTTTGACGGGACTTTCACTGATAGATAGCTGATGATATAGGGATAATAACTTAGGCTACTTTTATTTTAGAAAAAGAATTAGGGTTCCGCACAAAAAATGGTGAAAATGGTGAATTGATTCGGGCGCTAAAATGGCTTACACTGAGTAAACCATAAGAGATATAGCAAATTAATGTACAAAACAATTATAGACATTAAGAAGAACTACAAAAATGTCTGGGGGAGTATACATCTATCTTCTAAGAAACACCCACAATAAGCATATTTGTCTATAAAATAGCCGGGAGCAGGGGAGCAAGATTCGCGCGGGCATACTGTAGTCCACGTGAGCGAAGCCATGGGCACAGCTAGTTACAAATATGTACTAATCGGGGATAGTGAACTCCGATATGTTATTGAAAACGGCCATTAACAAACATATTAATGTTAATATGAGTTCAATAAGTCAAGTCTTTTAGAAGTTATAGAATCACTAACATATTATGTACACGACATTTTTATTTATTTATTAGCTGTGCCCGCGGCTTCGCTCACGTGGACTACAGTATGCCCGCGCGAATCTTGCTCCCCTGCTCCCGGCTATTTTATAGACAAATATTCTTATTGTGGGTGTTCCTTAGAAGATAGATGTATACTCTCCCAGACTTTTTTGTAGTTCTTCTTAATGTCTATAATTGTTTTGTACATTAATTTGCTATATCTCTTATGGTTTACTCAGTGTAAGCCATTTTAGCGCCCGAATTGATTCACCATTACCAGTTTTTTTTAATTTGTGCTGAACCCTAGTTCATTTTTTTAAATTAAATCAGCCTAAGTTACTTCTTATATCATCAGATATGTGCCAGTGAAAGTCCCGCCAAAATCGGTGCAACCCTTCCCGAGATAACCCTGAATAACTGTTTATTCTGTCTATCCGTATAGACAGACTAAAATTTTAAAAATCTTTTTTTTTTTGTACCGTATAAACTTCCAAGGATCACTCACAATAAGCATTTTTATCTTTAAAATAACCAGGAGCGGGGTAACACGATTCGCGCGTGTGCTCGTTCTACTGCATTCTATAGTCCATGCGAGCGCAGCCGTGGGCACAGCTAGTGCATGTTTAAAGATTATTAAATTTGGCCGAACAGTTAATTTTACCAAAAGAATAGTAAATAACCGGTTATTGTTTATACTTAAGATTCTACCGTTACACAACATTTAATTATTTTATATTACGCTGGTTATGAATTGATGACTGGAAAGACAAGGCTATTTTACTTTATAATTGACAGTCATTAGCATCAGCGCATCTATACAAATAAGTAAAACTAAAGTGTCTGTTTGTAATTTCTAAATAACAGTTTTTTAATCAAAAACATTTTTTTTTGCCTGTCTGTTGGTTCCGGCTAATGTCAGAAACAGTTGGCAGATAGGTGATGTTATAAGGAGTAACTTAGACTACTTTTATTAAAAAAAGAATTAGGGTTCCGCGCACATGAAAAACTAAAGTAGCAGTGTCCAGTACCACGCGCGCTCCACACGCATATTTCCATTCGCCACGGTCGCCGTATACGAAATACCATGCGGACAAAGTCGCAGGCACAGCTAGTTTAATAATATAATGTTCCTTAAAGTTTTTATAAACTGTCAACTTTTTTATAGATTGTCAAGTTGCTCTATATATAATAACGCTTAAGAGACGAACGCTCGTTTTTTTGTATCAGGGTAGCACACGCGATCGCGTAAACCTTTAAAAATTAAAGACAATAATGAGGTACTACATCGATATTTTTAGTAACACTGGGAATCCTCATAAATATATTACATCAAAATGTAAATTTTACTTTGTCTGATATAAATTTATTATTATCATTTATATTGAAATACCAATGTAGGCAAAGTAGATATAAAATATAGTTCTTAAATAAATATGAAGAAATTGAGATTACTAGTTATATATACATTCATGCGTTAAAAGCTTTTCTTTTAGAAATACAAACGTTCTTATAGATAACGACTAAAAAAAATTGGGAACTTTATATGTACGCACGTAAGAAGTTATACTTTTTTGGCGTAATAAAATAAAAAATAACTTTATGTATATCGTGCGTGCCAACAAGATTATGAGCTCAATTATCAATGATAATATTGTAAATTCATATTACTGACTATTATTTTAATTGTGTAAAAATAACATACTATATTTTATAAATAAACACTATTTAAACTTATATACTTATTTATACTTTGATTAAAATTTATAACTATAATTATAAACGTCAAATTAATTTTACATAATTAAAATAAAAGTCAGTAAAATTAATGTACAATATTTTCGTTGATGGCTAACTTGATCATACTGCACTTCCGTCACAGGATACGCACGCAACTCTAAATTTTGCCCTTCTACCAAATGCGCCAAAGAAATGTAAATTCAAAAATGTTATCTAAAGGTAGGGTAAGATTAAAAATATTATGAATTTCTATGACTTGGTTTATTTCCACAAATTTTTAACTACCCTACCTACAAGAAAGCGGAAATTATAGTTGTGCCGTGAATTTCAGAATATAAAAAATATTAAGCACCTATGATTTTTATCATAAAATAATAATAATCGTGCATTTGCAGAGTTATCAGTTGTTATTTTTTAAACGGTAATATAGAAAATAAAATATACATTTTACTACTCTCAGAAAATTGATTGATGTCTCCATGATCTAGATTTCATCTGCACTCTGCTTGATCTAGCATACGTTACGTTACGTTGCAAACCTAGCCAAGATCCGTTTTAATGCATGATCTCTTTGCTAATATATATAATATTTCCAATTCCAGTATGAAAAAAAAACAAAATTGAATTATTGTATAAATATAAAATATCAATAATTTTAATTTTTTTTAAATAAATATATTAAATCTACGAGACTTATGACAGATTATTTTTATTGATGTAGATAATATAGATATGGTTAAATAAACATTTATCGATATTACAATATATATTGTCGATTTCAATATTGTCAATAGTATTATTATCTAAATAGGTACGAAATTATATATTCCAGATCACGGATGTTCAAGATTAATATTGTACATGCAGAATACAAGACACTATTGACAACGTATTGCATAAATAATGTAGAATCTGCTTGTTATTGGTCTGAACTTATAAACTATGTGAAATACATTTATATTTATTTAAAATATACAGATTCCAATACAATACACATAGGTTGAACATTTTTTTAAAGTATTTTGTTTATTAGGATATAAGTGATCTCATCATAAATATGTGTATCAGAAATATCATGTGATACTTATTGTATTAATTTATTCTTATTATAACATGATATACAAGTTATTGTATGTAAGTACGTACTAAATTTTTAAAGGCTCCGTAGACGTAGTTACTTTAAATGTTTCAGAAAAATATATCGGTAATATATATTTACCCACGATATTAATATTTATGAATTATAATTACGGTATTTTAAATAACAAATAATCTGAATACGTTTCAAATTATTTAGCAGTATAATTAATAATAGTTTTCTTGCATTGTAATTAAATTTACACAAGATAAAAAATAATAACAGAGAGATTTACAATATTTGGAATTTATAGTTTTATAGACATTTCTATGGTGAATATTTATGAAGGTTCCTGTAACTTATTCTTAGCTCATGATTATTTTATTAATTTAAAAATGATGACTGTAAATTGTAATTCAAATAAATATTAGCTTATAGTAGTGTAGATTAGAAGTAGTGTATTTTATAGATTGTGATCAATAATATTATATGTTACTTATAATAATATAATTGATTTTTATAGTGTATTTTTAAGATTATTATAAGTAGTGTAGTTGTAGTGTAGATTACATTATATGAATGAGTATCTTACTGATTACAATTTTTTAAATTCTATTATATATTACCAGCACTTTTCCCACGGCTTTTCCACTTTTGCATCATAGTTATATCCCATCTTTTTTACTTTCTAACCGAATTACTAAATAGTTCTGTATAGTTTTATCTTAAAAAATAACGGATTTTTATATAATTGTTTACTCTCTTTTCCACTATATTTTATTACTATTAAGTATTATAATGTAATTAATGCGTATGAAGCCAAGAGCGTTTGCTAGTATTTAAGCATAATTGTACAATTAGTTAAAAAATAATAAAATATTATATAACTTTAATGTAATAAGTTATTGTTTTAATGGCGGTTTTAATGTCTTTTATCAAAATTATAGGCAGGTACTTATTTTTAGGGTTGAGAAGACAGATGCCGCAGGCATTTAGCCTCCGCTTTCTTTACTCGTAATTGCCAAGTATTTTACTGCACTATCTCAGAAGTTTTATGTCATTCAATCCACGACTCTTAATTGAATAAGCGAAGTAAAATTTACAACTGTCATGCATTCAACTCGGCCTAGTTAAAACATCTTTGACGTATGTTTTTTGTGTAATTAGTTAATATTCATGTGTTGTTACTTTACAATAATTAACGTGTAACATATCTCAAAATATCGTAAGAAATTTTAATATATACATATTTTGTAATATATAGTGTATCTTTGTATTTTGTAAACACGAAATTAAATGGTCGTTTGTTCAAATCTTTTCTAAAAGTTCTTCACTTAATGCTATGACAGTTAGACACAACGTTGCATTATACCTACATGCGTTTTATATACTTTTTCTAAGAAAAAAAAAAACAGATTTAGCAACAGAAACGTGTGGCCGGGTACAGCAGCTAGTACATAATACAATCAAATATTGTTCTACGGGTTTATGATCTCACACCTACCTAAGGTGGTGACTATGCAATGTGTGAATAGATTATATTTGATGGTGGACATTTGCTGTTACAATTTAATTTAAATGATAATATATGGAACAGCTATTTTAAACTTAATTTGTGATAAAGGTAACAATGCTGATATGCCGCAGGACACGTTTCAGGTGTCATATGTTAACAATCAGATGCTCACGATTTCGTAAGCGTTAATTACAAAATAAAACTTAATAACAGTCTTTAATACTAATATATAATCATCATCATCATATCAGCCGAAAGTTCGAACTTCTCGAACATCGAGTTTTATCCGAACTGTTCGACATAGGCCTCCTCCAAAGATCGCCACAACGACCGGTCCTGTACTGCCCGCATCCAACGGTATCCCACAATCTTTTCCAAGGCGTTGGTCCACCTTGAGCTGGGTCTGCCCACGCTGCGTCTTCCGATACGTGACCGTCACTCGAGAACTCTTTGGCTCCATCAGCCATCAGTTCTACGAGTTACGTGCCCCGCTCGCTGCCACTTAAGTCTAGCTATCCTCAGGGCTATATCGGTGTCTTTGATTCTTCTGCGGATCTCCTCATCACTGATTCGATCACGTAGAAAAACTGAGCCATAGCTAAAATGTAGCTTCCTGTTACTGAAATAATTTTTAGGACCAACTCATTAATTCCGGAGTTTACCACCTCCTCCTACTAACAGATTCAAAAACATTACTTCATTATAACTTTAGTAAGTATAGATGTTTTATTCTACCTACCTACCCATTTCCACTGTGCGCAAACCGAATAAATAAAAAGACTAATTATTTATTAAATTACAATAAATAATGTTATAGGATAGGTCACGTAATGTTACAATTTTATTTGTATTAGGATATTCATTTCTCTTAACCCTTATTTGGAGACGTTTAGAAATAATATACTACTGCATCTGTATTACTACTGTACTCGATATGCGGCAATGTAAGTATACATATTTCGTATTAAAGCCAGATATCTGCATATAATTTAAGACCAGTTGTCCATTTGTGAAATTTCTTTACCGTATGTAAATAAATCAATGGTAATACATAGAGCTCTATTTCATCAGTTAAACAATTGTCTTTAAGTTTATTTAAGAAAGTAATTTTTTTTCGCTTTAGGCATCTCTCTAGCTACTGGATACCGGTAGTCGGCTTCTCCTGCCGATTCTTTAAAATATATATAAAGCTTCGTGGCACAGTGGTTCAGTCGAGAGGTACACGTATTTGATTCTCGCACAATATAACTATTTTTGTAATTAACATGGTATGTGTATGATTTTTTATTAATACAATTATTTTGTTAGTTACTATAATACAAGTTCCACTTAGTTTGGAATAATGATAGCGATTAGAATAAAATATGCGAATGTGTAAACCGAAAATTTGCAATTAGAATCCTTCGGAAAACAATAAAATTATAAAAACGCTGCTCCGTTAACTTACTGGATGTTTCATTTACTTTTGAATGATAACAAAATCTCGTAACTGTGAGTAGGCATGACATTTGTATCTGAAGTTTATAATAAAGGTTCAGAATGAAAAGGAGCAACTCGGTTCGGTTCACCCAATTAAAGATGAATCTCTCGGTGGATCATGTGACAACAAGTCCTGATGAAATATAACCAACTTGTGATGTTTGGAAAAAACAGTTTTGATCCTTGAGTATTTTTTATAATGTTACTAAAATCATAACATCTAAATGCTTTATTAATCGGGGTCGAAACGCTGTTAGGTATGTAGTGAATAATTTTTCTTGTGCTGTAGAAATTTTAGTGGCGACATTTATTATCAATAATATATCCAAAAAATAACAGAAATAGTAAATTGTACGTACGCGTTATCGTTTGCTCAGAATGTGCATACGATCTTTTGAGTATGATCAAAATGTATCAGTCTAAGTATTAAGATTTTCTAACTTCCAAAATGGGAATGATACATCAAGGAAGGCATCTTTGTGCGTTATATGTTTAGTTATGAACTATCGTATTTTTATTTTAATGAGCATTAAGGGTCGCTTGTGCCTCCCAAAAAGGCTGAATATTTGATGGGATGTCTCATATTTTACTTTCATCTCGTGAGCCGAAAGCAGACATATAAATCAAAGGCATGCTTGCAAAGAAGGCGACCGCTCGCCACGTCTTCGTAATTGCCGCAAAAACACACATTGTGTGATTTCCGAACAGGTTGGCAAATTTCCGAATAATATTTTGTAGAGAAAATTTGGTAGAATTGTGCTATATATACATATCTATTATTCTCGTATATGTACTTTATAATTGTAGATATTATGTTAGTTTTGTTATTATTTGTTATAGTAGGTAGTGTTCTACGAGTATTTCATCTCCCATAACCAACCCTATTAATTATGTATACATATCTGTAATTGTCAACTGTAATGTCACTGTGTGATCTTGTAAAATAAATAGAGAAGGAAAACTATTATTGACTAATAGTGTGTTACAGTACTATTATTTAGAAGATAATCTAAGCATGTATTTTTTTACTTTAAATTTTCGTCATTTCCAAAAATTAACTTTGAAAATAAATTTTTCTAAAGCATTAAAAATTATTATACTCGGCACAGGTATATTTGGAATAGTATACTAGGAATAAGGATACGTGGAATACGATTTGAATACATATATATTTTTAAATGACATGTCTTATATGTAAGATATATTAGGTAAATGTTTGTTGGCAAGGAACTGATTAGCAAAACTTTGTGCAGATCTCTCAATGGCACGGCTTGCTCGCTCTCGGGTGCGTCATAAATTTACATTGACTGGATTAATCTGATTTTGATGTCAATTTTGCAGGGAAAGTAAAGGTTGTTTATAACGGAATGCGATCAGGAATCGTTTGGGGTTTTGCATATTGTGTTTTGATGAATAAAAACAAATGTATCGGGGCACTGTAGCAAATATATTGTTTCCGTCTTGTTTGACTAAAAAATCTAATTAAGTTTTTACTTGGAAGTAATTTATTGAAGAAAGATAACATAATACGTATGTATGTTAACAATGTTCGTCCTCCACTTCTGTTTCATATCATAACTTGTCCTGGCTAAGGAATTCAGTTAGTTCTCGAAGTTTTTCACCTTCACATCGATTTCTTGATTATTTCCCCTCACTAACTTTACCTATTTTCATTAAAGTATTTCTGTATTATCCAAAAAAATAATACTTTATTTAATAGTAAATGAAATTTCAATTGTATTTTAAAATTTATAAAGATTTGTTTACCTACAAATTAAATTCGACTATCAATGTAATTAACGACTTTGTAAAGTGTCCTCAGAATGAAATATAAATGTGTATGTGCATAATTATTCTTAATAAGTATCTGACTACACAAATGAATGCGAGCTCATGCAGTGCATAAAAACTGGGTATCAAAACAGGAAGATATGGCTCGGTGTACCGTTTACATCCCTTATGCGCACCCGGACGCTGCATACTGTGCTACCTGTTCGTTTGCTTTAGCTTTTCCAGTTATTATGACATGCGGCTTCAACAACTTTTTTGTATCTGCATGTTTACTGTTTATTTATTTACTAATATAATCTGTACATCTTTTACACGAGTCTACCGTTAGTAGAAGATTTAGTAGAAAACCTAGAAAACTTAGATTACAATGGTAGAAATACGAATGTTAAGATGGATGTGTGGTGTAATTAGAATAGAAAAGATCACGAATGAGTATATCAGAGAACGTATGAAAATAACATCAATGTCAGATAAGTTGAGAAGTAATAGGTTAGCGTGTTATGAGCATGTCATAATTATGATGGTGGGCGGAGTAGGGGAAGACCGTACAATTGGAAAGGATTGTGTGAGAGATGTTAGGTGTATAAAAGATGTGAATACTGAGATGTTAGCTGGCAGAGAAATACTTGTTGTGCCGATCTTACTTACAGCGGGATAAGGACAAGAAGAAGATTTTTAATACAGTGTTTCTTCTTGATATGTGGTATTATTTAATTTTATAATATTTATTAGATAAGTAATAACTATCTATGAAGATTTTAACCGTTCTACAATTCCTTACCAACAAAGCTAACGTGTAAACATATTTTAATAGGGTATTGTATTTAAAAATTTGAACTCCTTAAAAGCGTAATATTTAATCATACTTATTCATATATTATTTAAGCAAAATAATGGTTTGAGATTCTACTAAGATTTATGATCATACTATCATGAATTATACGATGATTGTATCTCATGCAACAGTTCTGTATCTCATTGCAAATTTATAAATATCAATAACCTACTTTCAGATACAAACAAGCATATTTCCCACGTCAATTTTGATTGCAATATTAAAGTGAACGATGACATTTGAGAACGCACTAATTTAACCTTGCAGCTGCGGCTGAGAGCCGGTGCGCTATCTGAACATAGATATTGCTTCGTATTTGCATTAAGAGGAATTTCTTCCTATATATCTACGCACGAAAGTCTATTTTTCAAGCGTTCTCACTGACAAAGTAATCACGCTATACTAGCCTTTTAGCTCTGGGTAAACAAATCTTCGACATTGTATCTGTTCGCCTTAACTCTCTTTATTCAAAGGAACATTGTCAAGAGAAATGTACGATTATTGTGCTATTCTATGGATTGTGTTACAAAAATATATAACTCGCAGGTCGCGTTAAGGACTTCAGTATCTTTGAT
Organism: Saturnia japonica; assembly: GCA_033032175.1. Lineage (NCBI taxonomy): Eukaryota > Metazoa > Arthropoda > Insecta > Lepidoptera > Saturniidae > Saturnia > Saturnia japonica. The sequence goes on from CM065305.1 coordinate 13,512,915, forward strand.
TTCATGTTGTTTATCAAAATGAATACTGCTACGGACGTATTTGTTCAATTTATTTGAGCCATGTATAAATTTTATTTAGGTATGGATTTCTTGACTATCTTAAAAATTATATTTATATGTGTAAAGTAAGTATACATGAAAAAATCATTATAATATGTGTCCAACATACCATCACTGAGGAAGAGCCTCTTCTCGAAACAAGCCGTAGGATTAATGCGTACGCCGTGCGCCTCAAGATATATTGTTGATTCGAAAAATCGATTTAAATATATATATTGATTATGTCTGAGGTACGAAACAAAAATAGCATAGTATTATGATTATAATATGGAAGAAGCTATAAATTGACAAAATCATACGTTCGATCATTTTTCTTTTTGTATCATAATATAAAGACGGCATTCCAGCGATGTAATTATGCAAAAAGCTGGACCATGGTCGCAGCGCGGCGGTTCTTCTTTGACAGTCGCATCATTATAGTTGACATAAACCATGATTTATACGATTGATTTATTAGAAAATATGAATTATTTGTATCAATAAAGACTCATAGGATTCTTATATGCATCGAAAATTCAACTGTGTGTACCTACAAATATAACATTAAGAAAACCCAAACTGTTATATGTTGTACCATTTGTAAGGATAACATATAGACAAAATTCATTTTTAATCAGGGCGTGCAAATAATTTAATTCTTTAGACGATAGTGTTGATCTATTTACTACAAGTGTGTCATCCCTAAGGCGCAGTCTATGTTTACGCAGAGGCTTCTTCACTAATTTTTAAGTAATTTTTGTAATAATTTTAGTTTGTGGTAAATGTTGTGTTTTTCTTCGTGGCTGAGTGTCTTTCTTTTTTCGTTTATACTTATCTTCTATATTTGTGAAAACTTTTAATTGGCCTTCTGTTTCGATTATTTTTACTACTATTTCTATTAGCTGTAAGTTTTCCTAACAATGTAAAATAAATAAATAGTTAGTTTTAATGTACTTAGTTCTTATATATCAGTACCTATAGGCTATATGATATCAACATAATGATTTAAGAAATGGTAATACTTTAGTAAACAAGAAACAACACAGAGACTTCCATCGTTCGAAACAAGAGCAAATGAATACGTAATTCTGTGAACAGTGGTTAAATTAGCTGGCGATGCGGGCGTCTTTATAGTCTTTAAAATGGCAAAAAATCGAGACAAGCTACGGCTGACACCGATCGCGGAGGCATCAGCGAAACAGGTGTTATCATAAACATACATTTTGCTATAAAAACAAAATAATTTCCATGAGTGGCCAGAAGGCGCGAACTACCGTTCGTGTCGCCGACACAATGGCGTTTTCATAGTTTTTTTGGCCGCCGTCGGCATAAAAGCCGGCGATATTAAATTTAGTAAGGGGAGAGGTGTCCAAAATCTCACGCAGACGTGCGATCCGCCACACATATTTCCATCGAAACAAAAAGTGGAACTATAGCCATAAATATGTCCAAATAAACATTAGTCGCCGATGGACTGAATAAGCTTTCAAAGGGTTCTGCAGAGGTTCAAAAATGTTAAATATAAAGTATTATCACAGCAACTATTTCATTAGCTTTATAGTGTCGGAATACTAAAATTATTAGAATGAGCTACTTGATAAAACATCCACACTACCACTAATAAACTAACACAAGCACTAAGCACCAGCAGGGACTGAAACCTCACGAGCTTCTTAAATTAATATTTAGTCATCGCAAAAACGAAATAATGGGAGTAGTATGTATCTAGAGATTTTTTATTTCCTACCGCTCGGCATTATTTTCATATGAATCGAAGAATATTTTGCACTAAGGCATTTTATAAAACGTTCTTCTTTTTTTATTTTCATCCGAGCGATCTCATTTTGGTGCATACATATATTTAAAAATAAATTTACTGGTCTTACAATCAGAAAGCAAAACTAATAATAAAAAAATAGAAACTTAAATAGTTACAGAAATCAAAACAATAATGGTTAACGATTCAAGTGAAGTTTGTATTGTCCTCGCTAACAACGAGCATCGAAGCGCGCAACCATCCCGGCGCAGTGCGGTGCGGCGCGGCGCGGCGCAACGGCTCTCGATGACAGCTCAGCCGCGCAGGCGATAATATGTGTACATATGTAACATTAAACTGCAAAAATAAACGATACTTTCACACTACATGGGTTTAAGAACAAGTTTTTCCATAACACAAAAGACGACACTGAATAGTTATAGCTGGTCCGCGTCCTCGCCGCATAATCCAATAAAACAATCCGCGGAATGTACTGTCGGGATGAAACGACTGTCGGCTGTTACAAAGTTGTCCTATATATTATTATTCTTTTACAGTTATTATTTATAAATAGGGATTGCTACATATACATGCTTAATTTTTTTTTTCTTAATTAACTTTATTTTAAATTTCAAGAATTATCTACACCTATAAAATAACTTGCTACAAACGCATTATTCTGACTATAATTATATTATACTCCAAATATTTTATCCCGCGTGCTAACAACATGATGAAGTTAACCATCAATGAAATAGACATCATTAAAATAGATAGTATTTAATCAAATTAAAATAATGTTTTATTATACAACGTTCAATTTGTTTAAAAAATAGTCAGTAGGTATAAGAATTCTAATTATTATAACTTCATCATGTTGCACTTCCGTCATAAATGATGCGCGCGCAGATATCAATTTTCCCCCTACTAAAAGCGTTAAAAGAAGAATAAAGTAAAAGGCATAAGATATAATATGTAAATACACAATGAGAACAATATATTATTGAAATTTTTTTTTGTACATAATTTTGCATCTCTCATCAATATAATCTCAATCAAGAATAATATATTTTTATAAGAATCCCATAAAATAATCATGCAACTATATGAACGTACACAGTAATAATATATACTGTATTGTGTATCTTTAGTGAGTATAGTTTACCTACAGTAATATGCTGTAAGACATCTAAATTCATCTGTTCCAAAGATTTATTTTTGTCAGAGACAGAGTGAAAATGATATACATTAATAACTATTAATGTTAATATTATTTGTAATTAATTACTTTTTTTTTCTAGTTAAAATAAGCGGTAATTGGGTTCGTGGGACTTTACAGCGAGACCGGAAGAATTAATTATATTGTATTAATTTCTATTATCGATTGCATATGAATGTATTAAAATAGTAGGTACCTCCATGTGATAGTAGCTATCACATAAATATTAATGTAATATAATTTATAGAACACATTCACGAACTAAATTATAACTCCTATAATGTATGTGTCATGTGTGGTATTATTTTTATTAAATACTCATTGCTTTTAATGTTTGTATAATTTTAATTATCTATCGTCTCCGGCTTTGTCTGCATGGGCTTTATTAAACATAACATTATAAAAAAATTAGTAGGTACCGTCCTAAAAGTACGGTACAGACTCAACTTGTTTGTTTGATAGGTAGTAGGGTCGATTTTAACATTTGCTCCAGAAGAACCACGATGGTATGGTATTCGTGCATAACGGGATCGCGTCTTCCATGTGTATGGTGAAAATCCAGTCATAGTGACTCGACTTTTTTATCGTAGCACGACAAAGTGTCTGCACTTTACCTGATGGTAAGCACAGTGCAATCCCACATCGGTGACCACCGAGGGATCTACTATCCACCACCGGCTGTCATTGTCATGCCGGCCAGCTCAAATGTCCCTTCACGTTATGTTTGAAGGAGTCCATGTTATAAGACAAAGAACACACTCGCCGGGAGACAGTTCCATAGCTTCACAGTACGGCAAAGATATGACGCAAAGAACTTTATAGTTCGTACCGAGATGGCGGTTACCGTAGAGCTATGACTCTGGAGCCCATCGTGTGTAGTTCTTTTATGAAAGGAGGAGGAGGGGATTAGGTAGAATTAGATTCTCCACAGCGCGTTTCCAATATCAGCTAGTTACAGTGCCCAGGTTCACCAGACTGTAATCGTAGTATTTGTAAATGTAAGGGGGTTAAATAAAAACTTAAGACTTGTGACACCCAAGCCAACTTCACCTGCAAGCGGTGTACCCTGCAAAGTAAACGATAGAGGAAATGGTGATAGAGGGGTGGTAAGGGCGGTACAGTTCGACTGAGTCCGTACCATCATGCATCGTTTTTTGTTTTGAAATCAGCTGGTGTATAACCAGTTTCTAGTTACGCAAGCCGTCATGACATGATTATTGATCTCTGAGTGGTCAGTACTGATTTTGGCTTATACTGTGCTTACCTGATGGTAGAGTTCCGTCACTTTGCCGTGATACTATAAACGGATATTTGAACTTCTTATTAATAATTCGTTAGTTGACATTGTCCATGACTCTTCTTCATTTTTCTTGTTTAATCATGTTGCAAACTATTACCTATAGGTAAATTAAGAGTAACGTATGTACTAATACAAAGTGTTGTATAGAATTAATTATCCAAGATTTAATCTATCGCTTTTGACAAATTGAAATAATGTTCTTCCGCTTTGGTGTGATCCAATATTCGTTAATATTTGTAATTCACTTATTATGTAGAGCAGCATTACATGTCGGAATTTTATTAAGTGAATTAAATTAAACGAAACTAATTGCGCACTTCCTTAATTACCTTTCCGAGTATCGAAGTTATGTCATCGGCATTTCTTCCCGACGCGACGACCGCGACACGACACGATCAAATGTAAATATTTATTACTTTTGAAAACATTTTTTTAAGTAACTGTACAAATAAAATTGGCGACTGAATCTCAAAATATATGAATTTGATTCAATGGAAAGGCAAGCGGCTTCTCTTTCTGTTATTCCAAGGGCTACCACCATCAGAGTATTCAACAGTTTCATTTTTATTATTTACTTGCACATATCATGTTAATTATAATTTTAAATATGAATGTGTAGTATTAGTTTATACATATTTTGAATTATTTTAATTTAAACCAGTTCCAATATTTCAAATTAATCTTTGAAGTCCTATTACAAAGATTTTAGATATTCTTTGGCAATTTTTTTATTGATGCAGGTAGGCACTTTAATGTCTACGTCACAATTATTGCCTTTATTGTACTTAATTCTAGTTTTTATAACCAGCCTATATAGCAAAATTTAGTGAGTTATTAGAGTTCTCAGATAAAATTATCACATAATAAGAACAAAGTAGTAATTAAATCGTTTAGTTTCAGCTCAATTCTATTAACATTATCTTAAACATATGTATTTTCTCAATTGTCTTATTCATCTCCTGTTACTATTTAATACATTGAATGATTCGCAATCCGTATTTATACCAATAGGTATAATAAAGCTCAAGAGTCATATTTGCTAAAAAAAAAATCCATTTTATAGTCAATTTATTGAGGAAGGTTATAAGCTAATAACTTAACTTTACGCCTCTAAAGAGTGGAGCAGTAACTGTGAGCATCAAGAAGTCTCGTAAGCTGTACGTGTCGCAAGTACGGGAAGGGAGAACAACTATAGGCTACGCGGGTGTGTTAGCTTACCACTAGTGAAACCATGAGGTACAGCTAATTTATATTATATGTTGTTAATGCCATACGTTGTACAACCAAAAAAATGTAATTGTAAGTCATCAGAGTAAATTTTATATATCCCAATGAGTCACTGGAGTAGTTAGGTGGCAGTGGATAACCCTGAGTCATCCATTATGCACGTAGTTGCGAGTCAGTAACACGTGTAGTTGACTCCCGACTCCCGCGTCGCGTTGCCAGTTGCCACTATCGACACCTTCGTTGCCTTTTCCATAATTGTCACCATATTATACAAACGTAGATACTGTTTACAATGTTCAATTACATTAACACCATTTTAGCGAAAGTAATGCGCTCTGTCGGTTATGTTATACGCTTGAATGTTATTTTGTAATCAATGACTGTTGAATAAGGTAATAATAAATAAACGATTACTATATTTCTATACATGTAACTACGTGCTCATACACGTGCTTTTTGTTGTAAGCTATACCAAAAGTAAAACCTTACGACATATACCTAAGTACCTTTAAACTTTTGTGAAGCCAATCCAAACCATATTTTCTTACTATGCTACTTATATTTTTGTTTATCGCTACCATGGCTTTATTTTCTTTTTTGCATTTGTATTCACAATGAATAAAATTGGAAATAGTTTTGTATTATATGAATTAGACAGCATTGATGTTTTGTTTTTGTTTCGAATGACCTCGTTGTTATGTTATAAAACAGGAAACCCTAGATAATTTTCTTTAACAATACTAAGTATAATTATGTTGTCAAATTTCTAGGTTAATATATTTATATTTATTGTACTTTTGTTGTTGTTTTTGTTGTGTTCTGTACTGTGTGTTATTGTTTCAGGCGGAAGTAGCAAAGAAATTCCGGATAAATTAATTTTTAATACTTAATGTGACAATATTATTTATATGTGAATGTAAAACTTGTCGATCTAGAATAAATATAATGCATATTTTGAAATACTCTATCTACATTTTACATGATATTTAATTTGATTTCAATATCAACATTTTAATTTTGGTGTATACTTAATACACCATAATTTTAAACCATTACAAGAGTTTATACGTAGGTAATAACTTTCGTTGGAATAATTATTAAAATCTTTTACGTGTTAATCAGGCACTACTTACTTTGCATAATTATATCAGTCGTATCGCTGTTATTATCGTCGTGATATCAATTTTAGTTAATGTTGGCACACGACTTCATTAACTGTATGTAATTGTAAACTGACTTATTTTATTTATTATCTACAACATGTAAGTAAAGTGTTTTAAACCCAACCTGTTTCATTCATAAAACAGGGTATCCTGTTAAATACCAAAACAGTCTTTTACACATAAAATACAAGTTCTTTTTGAAAAAAACCGACCAATTTTCGCACACAATTAACAACCTACGTGTCGAAGTATTTTTACGGTTAATCTCTGAGTAAAGATAAGTCTTTTATGAAATAACTATGGGTGCGTTGAGGAAATTTGGTTAGTGTAGCGGAGTCAATGACTAGTTAATTGGCTTGTAAGCATCACACGTATTGTCGTTGACATGTCACAAGACGTCTGCCACCGGCAGTGGCGATCCCTCAACGAATTCCGATCGGAAAGAGCGAAAAAGACACGAGCCGAGCATTTGTGAATAAAAAGTTGCGCAGCCAGGACAACTCTGCGGGAGGCAGCGACTACTGGAGCTCGTGCGTCGCATTCTCCCTCATCATCCTTATACCTGAATAACGCTTGCGCGTAGCTTGATCAGATGATTGAAACGTCCACTACTTATATGATTTATCAGGTAAGCTTTTATCTATTTCGTACGGACCCATTCATGTAATTGGTTACGAATTAGGTATTAAATGTTATCATGTATTTTCGTTAGGAAAGTATTATCTTATCGTAAATGTGAGCATAGTCTTAAGTACTGTTCAATTAAATTTACAGATATTAAATTGATTCTTAGCAGTATTTATATTGGTAGGCACTACCCAAGAGGCACTACAAAATTCGTAATATGTATTATAATTATAACGAACCGTTTATTGCAACAAAAGTATTGTTTTTTTTTTTTTAAATGCATATCTCTTTTTTTGTATTTGTATTTATTTCACTAATAAATTCATTTACAAGTTATTGTTAAAGGCATCCTATAAAACCTCTGGGGTTTGTCTTACTACCTCCTAGTATTGCGGTTAGTTAGACGTATTGGCGGTAAAGGGTTCTTTCTATCCAGCACGGTCGCAATTCGCGGTCGGCACGGCTCGGTCGCTCGGTGCGGTGAACAAGTGCTCTCCCCGACTCACAAAAACATAACCCACATAACCGTCTGATGCGCGAGCGCAGTGCACGCGTACCGATCGATGTACATACTCTAACCGCAATGGAATTTAAAACGTCCTAATGTATTGGCCATGCAGATAAAACAAGAAACAGCAACAAAGAGTTACAAAACCATATCGATTAAACCATACAATATAAAATCCATATTTAGTCAATGTAACTATGACAACTTTTGATAAAGATATATTCGAATTAGGTAAAGTGTTAGTCCTTATGAGAAAGTGCGACTAATAGAGTAGTATAGTATTGAGCCGAGAGTGAATTTGCAGTGTCTTTAGACGCTAGCGTCATACGAATTGATGCGATATAACGGATCGACCCGATTATTTCTGTCCATTTCACGACTGTTTAATAGCAATGTTAAACTCGGCGAAAGCAAACATACATGCCCTGTTTATCGAATATTTTACGATCTACACCGGATTCATTTTAAAATTCTAAGCTTTGTGTAAGCGGCTGAAAGATTGTTTGATTCGAACGAGCGTTGCTAGTTTTACTATTTCAGATATTTATATTACAGTTAGTCATTTACCATTCTGATTTACCTGTATGTATGTTTATTTAAACTCAGATGTTTATAATACACGAATACTTTATTTCAAATAAGATTTACTGTTCAAGAAATAATTTGGCGTTGAAACATCTGGACGAGGTCTGCTTATTCAGTTCTTTCGTTACCTGCCTACATAATAACACCTTCGCATGTGTAATTTTTAATACCGACTTCGAAGAATTTCTGAAAATAACATAAAAATATTTATTACAATATAAGTTAAATGTAAAACAAATTACTTTTTGTGCTCTTATCTTATAGTCTCAAGGCTAGTTAATTTTAATAAATTAGTAGAATAGAAATAATGTTTTTGTATAGTATCTAATTATAATTAAGTTACTAATGTAGTTTTTATGTCGCCTGATACCGTCTCGCTTCCGTTCAGGTGATGAGTCGCGATATTATCTATTTCGTTTGTTCTGCTACAACACTTTGTCACTATCCTAATGTTATATTTCAATACGTACAATATCTAAACACGGGCATTGTCGCGTCTTTGAAATTAATAGCTATATAGATAATGTTTTACGCTTGAGAAACGAACATACGTTTTGTTGAAATTTACATTAAAGTGAGCTTGTGGGTATTGTTGTATGAGTAAGTAATGAATTTGTTTTAGTTATTATCTTATCATGCTGAATGAATGTGTAATGAAGACTTGACATACGCATTGCCTTTTAAAGGAACATTTTTAATAACATTAGGTGTTTTGATGCGAGTTCACGGTATAATAAATTTATGCAAAGGAATAGTAGATACCTGCATATGCACGATTAAGTTTATTACATATATTTTATATATGACTAACAACCACCTGAGACTTCTTTTGCGTTAATCTATACTAATATTATAATCCCCACTTCTCGACGGCAAGAAAACACTTCGCTGAACGCGTAGTGGTTAACAAAATTGTAGTTTCTTAAAACTCAATTAATTTTTATTGAATAAGGACATCGTTATTTTTTTTTCTTTTTGACAAACACCAAGTATCTAAGGAGTAAAAAAAAAGGTCAAAATTTATCCAGTGGTTTTTGCGTGATGCGCGCACAACGACAAACCTCAATCATTTTATTATTTATATAGATTTGATTTCTTTATGGTGATGATTTATTACATACCGTTTTAAATTTAATTTGTTTAAAGCAATGGTAGATTGTGGATAACGCAATTTAGTGGTTGCTGGTCGTAGGATGTTGTGACGTGGAAGAAACTTTGTTGTGTGGTAGGGCTGTTCTTAGTTTTAATTTGATTATCTGCAACTCTAAAACTGTCGCAAAGCACCTAGCGATGTGTCGCGGCTTCTACACTATAGTTCCTATTTTGAACCTACCTATAATGTAATCTTGATATTTTTCCCTCTACAACCATACCATTCGAAAAATGAAGTTTTAGCCGAATGTTGCTATTGGACCTATGACTATAGATAGGTATATATCAAGATAATTTTTAATAAAAAAGAGAATTCCCAAATTTAATGACTTTAAAAAGTTCCCTGGTATGTCTTCGAAGTTGAAAGTCCAATGCCAAAGAAATAAAAAGAGAACTACCCTTAAGGTATCCCAACAAAAATAAGAATCATCCAAATTGGTTCATAAAAAAAAGTTAAGGCTGAACGTCCACCAAAAATATATGCATACGAATTGAGTAACCTTCGTCTTCTGTTGAAGTTGGTTAAATTACTAAAAACAAGGCGTCGTATACCCACCAGTTCGTTGGTTTGACGATTGTCAAAATCTTGGATGAGAACTCTATGAGATTAGCTCAAAGCCGAGATGAGTGGAGTACAAGAAGAGATGTTTATGCTCAACAGTGGGCGATTCTGGGCTAAAAATGATGGTGATGATAAATATAATAAATTTGTGATAACAATTTACGTTAATTTAGAATAGAGTAAGCGTTATGTACAAAACTGTTTCTTTTTTATTTGTCTTGGCAGGAACGTTTTGCATTAGTGTCATTGCCGTACAGCGTAGAGGGTTTGGAAGAGTGCAGTTATTAACTGCTACAGATATACCTACTCACTTATCTCAAAGTTATAAGTAAATAGTGTTAAATTTATGCTATTACTGATCTTGATATAAATTAGAGCACAATTTATTAACAGCCTGAACGTGAAATAAAAAAACCTACAATTGTAATGTTTGTGACTTTATTGATAAATAATTATTACATAATAGGCCGTGTTCTATTCTAAAATTAAACTTATGCAGTAATAACACGCTAATAAAACTTTATTCCCGTGACTTTTTTGATAACTTGATAAGTTACACTATGACGAAATTTATTAAGGTATTTAGAATAACATCTTGAAAGAGTGTTTATTTGACAGCAGGTACCTAAGTATTTTATAATTGATAAGTATTTTGTTCTTTTTATATACAATTATCAATAGAATACACTAACACTACTATTAGAATTAATTATCATTAGTCATGACGCCATACTATTTTACCCAAGTAGGTACCTACCTATCTACCTAGTGGATTCAAAACAATATTCATCGAATATATTATGAGGATGCGATGATTAAATTTTATGAATAATTTATTTCTGGTCCGGATATCCTGACAATAGTGTGTCGTCTGTTTTGTAAAGTGCCGCTTTTGTTATTTTTCCTGATATTTATTAAAAATATGCAAATCGATCGCACCACGACAGGATGTACATTTTAGTAATAATGTTGATACATTTGCATGTAAATTACGTTTGTATCCGTGAATGTTACAATTACAAATTGTAATGCGCGTCCTCATAGTTGTAAACAAAATGCATGGCGACTGAATTAAATTACAATAATGCAGTTTTTGTGCAGTTTCCGTCTGAATAACATTTTGAGAAAACTTTAAATTCTGACCTACTTAGTAATCTATATAAGCCGATAATGTCATCATGATTGCTTAATTTTTCTTTCATTTAAAGGGAACATGAACCCATATGAATGAACGCATTGATATTTACTTTGTTTTAATTTAAGTCGTTTTCTTAAACGGAATACCTAAAGCTTTTTAACATTGTTGTACGGTATTTTTATTGTTTAATATACAAGGATCCAAATATGGAAACCTAGCAAGACTGAAGTTTGGAACAATCGCTTTTTAAATTAGGTTAAATAGTAATCCAATTTACGGTCTATACCCATGGTCTGTACCTACCCTAAAGGACAACAAACAAACATAAAAGACGAAAAATCAGACAAATTTTAGGTATTATTACTACATTGTTTTAAAATATATTTTTTTGTATATTATCTTGAATATACGTTTAAAGTCAATTACTTCAATAACTTGCGAGTAGACATAACTTTACAGCAAGTTATAATCTGCTATCGGTCGATAGATGGCAGTACGTGTAGCTACACAGCTGCGGCTATAATCGTTCTCCTACTTTTGTAGCTCTACAAGTACGATATTTAATTTGTATTTTCTTATTTGGATTGGATAGACTAAATTAATCATTATTAGACATTGTTGAGGCGGAGCGGGGTGGAGGCGGGTGTAAAGTACACTATAAGATTCCGGAAGTAAATTTTAAAATAATATAATAAGTTTATTAACGTTGTACACAGGCATCAAATATATTTTTTTATTTCGTTCAGTAATTTAGAAAGGTCGAAGAATATCTGTTGCGGAAACTCCGTCAGTTATGAGGAGCAATATTATTTAGTTTTTTTTTTATTTTTAGGTTTAGCGTTATGACCGCAATTTCACCTGATCTTAAGTGACGATTGGCTCTCAAGTGCAGCTGCCGGAGCACACCTATTTTAATTTGAGGGTGTTAGCTAACTAGGCGGGTATTAGAAAAATCCCTACCAGCATGCTATGTCAAGTGATATTGAGAATAATACGTAGTTGTAGATAGTAATGTTGAGTTCCTTCAGGTTATAGACCGCGGATCTGAGTTCAAAGTGCAGCTAGGGAGGGCACGCGGATGAGACGACCGGCGGGCTGCACGGTGCTCGCTGCAGCCTGCGACTGTACGCCCCTAGCCCGCCCCCACACAGCTGCCGCCCCCGCACCTCTAACCCCCAACCCTACGCCGGTTTAACCTCACTTGTTTTGATGTAAGGTGTCCACTAGACACTGGCCACTATGCAAAACGCCTTGCCTTGTGCAAGGAGAACTTGGAAATTTACATCTACGCCGACGTAAGTTGAAGTAAAGTTTTGACTGGTATTTGTACATGTTCTTACTGTGTTTGTACTTTTTATAGGTTATTCCTATTACCAACAATAAAATTAAATCTTCAATATTTATTTACTACGCTCATGTATTTTATCTCTTTATTAATATTTCTCTTTATTATCTTTTTAATTTCGTTTCTTTTGAGTGTAGTTACGAGCCTGTGTTTCTACCATAACTTCAACAAAATTAGCTGTGATTCCATATAATAAGTATAAGTATCTACTTACCTATTTGGATTGAATATTAAAAATGTCCTTTGTAATTTCATCTTCTAGTTAGAAGGTTCAGTGTATAATAAAAAATATTTTTAGTACCTACATACTTAGCTGTTATGTATTGCAAATTTTAAAATTGTATAGATTTTTGTCTTCTACATACTACATTAGCCTTTTAAAATGTATCAGTTAAAAAAACAAAACATTCTTCCAAGGTATGTAAGGTTGCTAACTCGTAATAGCTTTATTCATATACCTATATGTACCTACCTGTAATATAGGTATAATAAGTAAATATCATACTAGTAAATGTAGCCTAAAAATTCTATAGGTACAATTGATTGTTAATTTCAGTAATGATTTAAAATAAAATAACTACTTTATCATAGGTATGTATACCTATTGTTAATCATTTTGACAGGATTTTTGAGGATTGTTTTAAGATACCTACCTACCATATCTTCTTTGAAATGTCATTTCAAAAAATCCTAATCAGCGGGACTCGTACTATACATACAACAGTGCGTACAAATCTGGTCACACACTGCTAGGCTAATTCGACGACGAATTGCTGCTTTTTCGTTTTATCGTGTTTCAAATCACAACGGTACTTATTAAAGAAGTTTTAACTTCAAAAACGAATAATTTCTATTTCTGGTTTTAAAAATGTGAAATTCGACAATCTACGTGATATTTGTATAAAGTGTATAAATACGACCTGGCACGCGTCTATCGTTTTTGCCACTGTTACGGTTTCTAAATTTCGAAATGATACCCGAACGCAACAGTGTTATAACTAAATCCGTTATGCGCGTTTAAAATTTCCCCACATAGAGGAAATCATTGCACGTCTTCGTTCACACACGCCTGTTGCCTTCTCTCTAACACCATTATGAACACAGAAAGTTACGAATAATTTTTAGATGTGCGTTCTAACTTGGCAAGCTTATTTAGTTTGATGCTTGATAGTATGAGTAGTTTAGTCTAGGTACATCGTAGATGTAGTATAAAAAAAACTTCAGTCTAAAGGCAACAAAAGAATAACAAACAATTAGATCTGACTTATTCTTATTAGGATTTGAAGGATACAATGAGGTTGCCTCGTGGCCATGAATGTTTTAACATTTTCAAACTGAACATAGGGATTTTAATTAAAATTTCGAATATGCCTATAATATAATAATCGGTAGGTTATATATTCATACCCAAAATAACAATAAAATAAACAAAACCTAAATAATATACCTATGTAAATTAGTTCTTATACTTATTGTAAAAAGTAAAAAAATGATCTTTGTATAAATATTTTATACACAATGTGGTTTTACAAATTATTTTCACAATATTATTAAACATTTTAAATAAAAAGTATATTTAATTCATACTTATTTTTAAATATTAGAATAACAGGTAATAAAGTTCCTTCTGATATTGAAAATAATAACGAAGTAAAATAGCAATATAATTAATAGATTATGTAAATCAAATTAATTTCGAATATTCTACGTTACCTATTTTGAAGCTATTATAGTTTAGTGGCATCTAATTCGAATACCGCGTCGATTGACGTAGATTCCAATCTTATAATAACTCTGAGCTTTGTGTAACTCTGAACGTCTGTATAGCCACCATCCTCCATTGTCACGAAGCACCTGTAGGTGTGTTCTATCAGCTACACTTGAGAGCTAGTCAGCAACTAAGCTTTTTTATCGTTATAGGTGAAGCGAAGATGGTAGCACGCAAAGCCTAGTGGAAGACTAGCTATCAAATTCAGCTGCTGGAACATACCTATTGTTGAAAGATTTTTAAATTGAGGATGGTACCTAGCCAGGCGGGTATCAGAAAAAGCCTTAGATACCACCATAAGCGATTAGGTACCATCTTCGGCCACATTCTCTCTCAATATCAGGTGTGATTATGGTTAAAGGAGAAATCTACAAATAATTTAAAAACTTCATGAACTGATAAACTATTACTAATGATGTATTTTGACATTTTATTTATAGTAAGCTCGGCTAATTACGGTAAGGATTACTTACCCAGTAGAAACCAAACACGACGGTGACCAACGAGAGATCTAAAATCCAAGAGCGGTCGCCGCTGTAATGCCGGCTTACCATAAATATGACTTTGCTATGCCCTTCACGTTACGCTTATAGGATCTGTTTGCGTAAGAAGGAAGGAACACAATGGTCAGGAGATGGTTCCACAGTTTTACGCCACGTACAAAGATAACATACAGATAATTTTTTTAAAGAATATATACTCATTAATATGTTCTTTTTACTCGACTGACAAAAAAGAGGGTTATGTTTTTCGATCGTATGTGTGTATATTTGTTTGGCACACTATTTAGCTTAAACGGGTTGATGTATTTTAGCATACGAGGTGTCGTTGGATTCGTCTTAATTGTGGGAGTGACATAGGGCTATATCATATTCAAATACGACATCTTGAAACCAAATAAAAAGTAAAAATATAAATACATATTTTTATAGTCATGAATTCAGTTGTGTTTTTACCAGACTGCGAAAAGGAGGGTTATATTTTTGGAGCCTACGTATGTATATTTCTTTCGCACGCTGTGTAGCCTAGGTTAAATGATATTTTAGTACGACCTCTGAAAATCAAATAAAAAGCAAAAATAGGAAAGATATTTTTTACTCAGTGTTTTTGTTGCAGTCACGTTTTTGGTTCCTTTTTATTATCTTCCTAATAATATTTGTTACAGACACCGCATTGGCTTAGTCCTCCTCTAGTCGAATTCCGGTCGTCGGGTGGGCTCAGTGGCGCCCCAGTTCTTGGTGCTTGGATGCGTCGCACCCATTGCACCTAGGTTGAGCCTCATTGCATACTTCACAAAAGAACCTATCGTCCGTTCTAGCATATTTATTTTTAGTGTGTACTTTGTAGATCTGGCAAAAATTTTACAATAAAGTTTTAGTTTGTTTAATTAATTCATAATAAAAAGTCATTGTACATAGTCGAAATGCTAATTAGAAGAATATCATTTGGATGTCTCGTGATTCGCGGTTCAAACCATGCCCGAATGTATAAAAACAACGGAATAAAAAAAAATCGAATAATTTATTTAACAATGCTAGCGGTTGACTGTAAAGAAACAAATATTTTGAGGAGACCTCGATGCTCCAGCGATGTTCTCGTAATACCAAGATATAGGAAGTTAAGTTTTTATATACAATTAAGGTTTCAAGTAATCGTACGGGCCGCCTGATGGTAAGTGGCTACCGTAGCCTAT
Organism: Saturnia japonica; assembly: GCA_033032175.1. Lineage (NCBI taxonomy): Eukaryota > Metazoa > Arthropoda > Insecta > Lepidoptera > Saturniidae > Saturnia > Saturnia japonica. The sequence continues at coordinate 13,528,997 of CM065305.1, forward strand.
GAACACTTGTAATACAATAGTTATCAAGAGCACGTTACCGACCTTGAGCCCCCTCCAACCCAAGGAGCTATGGAAACCATATTCAACCCAGGAAAACGACACAAGGTTATTTGGCTGCGATCTCCTGTAGAGGTGAGGTATTCCACCAATGGGACTGTCCCAAATAGAGATATATCTCTAAATAAACTATTTAGTGCCCTACCTCTCTTTTATTCCTCCTTCCACAAGGATCTCTGGAAACACAACTCATCGCAGGAACACAAGTCGGGGTAATTTGGCTCCAATCTTCTGTAGGACAGAAGTATTCCACCGGTCGAATTGCCCCAATTAGAGAGAAATCTCTAACCAAATTTCTCAGCTTCTGAATTTACCAATATCTCGAAGCTGGTTATTAAGCATGTGTATTCCGTCGGAAGAGACCTTCGCTCTTTAGTTAAGATATTCACAGGCTAATATTATTATTATACATCAGTTAATTATCAACAGCTTTAGGTGGTAAACTAATCAGTAAGCGATAAGCAATATTGCAAAAAACAGAGTGTACTTTAAAACCCTTATACCTACCATATTTCAGATCTTATCTTTTAATACTTATTTTGTTAAAAGTAAAAGATGCAACTATAAAAACTTATCATGCAAATTATTTCATAAAGGAAGAATCAATGGCTATTTTACAAAACATTATAATAAGACGGCCTTCATTTATCGATTCTTGATTGGCACGACGAACACTGTAACGTTAGCGTCCAACGAAACCGGTTTCTTACAAAAAATTATTTAATTGTTTTCGTAAGTTTAGTCATACTAATTCGTTGATAAATATTTAACGAGTCCCATATACGTGCCAATGTTGCAGATGGCTTCGAGCTTCTTGTGTTACTACAACGAAATTTTATGGTTCCGGTTCTTTAGATGTAAGAGAATCAACTCATATATCGCAAAATTAGCTGGGCTTTCATTGCGTCATGTTGAAATATTCAAAAGATTAAAGTGAACATGGAACCTATAAAAGTGATTATTTTATATTCTTATTTTTGTAGGTATACTTAGTTTTACACTAACTAGACTTTGAAAGGTTACTCATTATTTATCTATAAAGAGCATACTTAGTTTTGCTGCAAAACCATGACGTAAACAAAAAAAAACAAATGAGGTCTTGGCGTGAGCTTGATTGGCCTTGTTTATAGGAATAATTCTTTTATTTTTAACTAACTGATGCTTGCAAATTCGTCCACGTGAAAATGCATTGATGTGCCACGGGAACTGCGTGTTTGATCTAGATTAAATGTTGGCTGGGCTGTACTTCACAGATTTTAGTGTACAAAACTTTATCACGAAAATTTCAGTAGCTTTACATTTTATATTGTACTACCTGTGCCCCACGGTTTCACTCGTGTTAGATACGATTTTCCATACAAATCTTGGACCCGCCGTTGAACACATTTAGGATTTCTTACATGTATCTATCAAGTTTACTGTTTGGTTATAATATTCCTCAACTGTATCGGTGTCTTGGCAGTACATAATGTCTTGGTTGTCCGTGAGGCTTTTTTAATGAGTCCTTATATTTAGATATTTCATCATCGTCATAGAAAATAGTCTACAAAATCGCCCATGTACGCTACCAACAGGGCCTTAAGAGCTGTGTTATACCGGAACATACAAGATATCTGATATATAGTAGACAAAAGCTAATAAAACCTAAACCACGCACAACAAAACCCGAGATAAAAGCTTTGTATAAAATAATAAGTAAATACATATATTAAAAGGGACAACATAAACCATCGAGCACAAACTACCGAAAACCCAATGAACAATATTATCAGTATAAAAGGAGCATACAAAGAGTTAAACTGTCACAAGACATGGATTGAAAGGCTAGAAGAATCAGATAAAAATCACAAAACAGAACGGACATTATTAACATTGCGACAAATTTTTTATAAATACTTATTTAAAGGACACCAGATCTAATAAATTGTAAAAATTATGGCTCACAACTAGTAAACGATGGTAGGTATAGCAATTATTATGGTCGATGAAGTTGAAATTATTGGAGAGATAAATAGATTAAAAATAGTAAAATGTCCTGGCTTAGACAAAATAACAAATGAAGCAATAAAAATAGCGAAATATCACCTATCAAGCAAGCCCTTTGGCACTCCTGTTCAATAAGATATTAGATACCTGTTCTGTACCTAAGCAATGGTATCAGTCAGAAATGACATTTCTATACAAAGGATATAGGCAATTATCGCCCAATTAGTTTACTTCCATCTCTCTGTAAACTATTTTCATCACTGATTGAGAAGAGGATCAGCGTCATGTTAGAAAAATTCCAACTGGTCGAACAAGCTGGATTTAGAAGAGGGTACTCTACAATATACCATATACATTCATTAGAACAAATCATCGAGAAGTATAGTGAATATCATAGACCCCTCTATATAATTTTCATAGACTACCAAAAAGCCTTCGATATCATCCTTCTTTCTTCAATATGGGAAGCTCTAAAATATCAAAATATAGACAACAAATATAATATACAAGTTATAAAAAATATTTATAGCCACTGTAAAAGCAGAGTGAAATTAGAGACAACAGGATCATTTATACCAATAAGAAGAGGGATAAGAGAAGGTGATCCACTTTCATCATGGATCCTTATAGCTGTTTTGGAGTCAGTAATTAGTAGACTTAACTGGACTAAAACAGGACTAAGTTTATAAATGGAAAATACATGAGCCATCTAAGTTTTGCTGACGACATTGCTTTTTTTTTTTTTAGAAAATGCTATAGAGGCGGAATCAGTAGTTTTTTCATTGTAAATGGAAAGTAGAAATGTGGGTTTAGAAATAAATATAATATAAGTAAAACTAAAGTTATGACAAATTCCTTAAAATATCCCATTACTCTTGGCGGCAAACCATAAGAATATGTTACTACCTATATTTATCGAGGAAAGCAAGTATCTTTCACTAATCAAAATAATGGTTTAGAAGTAGAGCGAAGAATTGAAGGCGCATGAAGAAAATTTTGCAATTAAAAAAAAGTAATTAAAAGTTCCATGCCTATGAAAATTACGAAAAAGGTAATGGATTCTTGCTTGCTCTCATCTCTTACTTACGCGTGTTAGACGTGGAAATATACACATCGCGTGAAAAGTAAAATAAGATACTGCCAGCGTAGTATGGAGAGGAGAATTATTATTGTCAGGAAGATTCATAAAATACCCCGTACCGTGATTAGAAACCAAACTAAAGTAACTGATGCCCTTAGCTATTCATTAAAACTAAAGTGCTATGGCGGCGGGTAGGACATGTTGCCAAAATTACTGATGATCGATGAACAAGCCAACTAACAAGATGGTCTGGCTCAATAGGTACTAGAAAGAGAGAAAGACAAAAATCGCGATGGAAAGACAATATTAAAAAACTAGTAGGGATTACATGGTTCTTACAAGCTAAAGATACAGACCGCTGGAACAGTCTGTAGGAGGCCTTCACTCTCAATTGAGGGGTTCTTGTTCTTTTTAAAATTTTACAGATTAGGTAATACTTACTCATTTACATTAAAACATTTATTATTTATTGTTAAACTTCTTTCGAAAACATTACGTATACCTACATATTTCTTTATTACTAAATTATTATTATTATTAACTACAACTTGATTTATGTATATATTATTATATAATTGCAAGAAGTAAAAGGCTTTTTTATTTTATTATTATTTTTATTTACATGCATCTATCTTCATCTAATCATGGACCTATCTTATCTTTAAGATCTTAGTCTAGAACTAGCTCTCAAGTGCAGCTGTTAGTACACACATGCAGTGTTTGGTAAAAAATTTGAAAGTTTTCAAATTTTTAGCGTTGTTAGCCACAAAATTACGTAGAATAGGTACATATTACGAAATAATAATACCGGAAATATAATTTGCCATGCGCATGAATGTAACTACTCATATACGTACATTACCTACTTCTATACATTTTTTAAATGGAACATACAACAATCTATAATATTTCTCTATGATCATTATAATACTCTCGAGGTTGTTCTTTTTTATGTTCAAGGTGTTCGATCGTTCTAATCTCTGAAATTAGGTACCAATCAGAATTGAAAAAATTTGCATTTTATAGACTATTATTTATTGGGGACGGCTATAGGCTATATATAACTTTCATACTATAAAATTAAGGAGCTGAGCAGTATAATTGAAAGTTATGCAGGCGGCTGGCATATACAGGAAGTGAACACAACGATAGGCAAAACGGGCGCGCTGACGCAGACGGCGCGGCGCGCTAGAGAGTTAAGTCGAATAAATGTAATACGGGTGAAACCGTACGGCACAACTGGTTAAATATATTTTCATAGGGAATTTATATAGGCGGATCGCAATGTAGATAAAGTGTAATAAAATAAGCCTTCAACGATTAAAGTTACACTTTTTCATATTAAGCTATAAGTTTGATTAAATATATTTACAACATAAACACGTTAATGTACAATGTTGTTACACACGTGATGAGCATTTTGTTAGAGAGTTTTACACGAGTAATTTGATAAAGAAGTATGTATTGCCTTTCCAGTTATAATTTTTTATTTAAGTTCAGTAAGTACAGAGATCGAGCGAACCCCACGGGTGGCGCAAACCACAGACGTGTCCATGTTTCATAATTAGCTCTGTTATGAATTATATAAATGTTTGATGCTCGCTACACGGGTAGCCGACAATTAATTAACTCTTGCGCAGTGCTTATATTAATTAACCGGGGGACATGTCATGCTAACTCGTCATACATTAAACATACGCGACCGACTTCTCTTGGAAAATGTATTAATATTATCATTCAATAATTCAAGGCTTCTATTTTCTCTGCTATTTCATTAGAGTAATATCAGTGATGATTATGTTAATTATTTCAGAAATATTTGTTAATGTTTTTTCAATAGTGTTGTAGATATACATGGGTAATATTTATTGCATTTAAGGATGACTAAATATGTAGATATTTTATTATCTAATATTGGTATAAGTCTAAGTCTTATGATGGACCGCATAGGACTGGTTAATTTAGACGCTTACCGTACAAAAGCTTTCTGGTATTTTCTCGCACCTGCGGCTACGATGCAGGTATCGCTTATTTATACATCTACACAATACAATATATACAATAAGTTTAATCTAGCTATAACGAAAGCTACTACCCAGTGAACGTGATAACTTAGTTTGATATCATATTTATATCACATGTGTTATATTTATATAAATTTTACACAATTTATTTATTTATTGTCACATCAACGACACATTCACAGAATATTACATTAACAAATACACTACAAGTTAAGGACTGTGTGAAGTATCTTTACAGATATGCACATCTTATTAAATTAAGCCGCGGTACAACTCCAACAAAATCAAATTACAAATAAGAAGAAAGCTACAAATCAAATGAAAGAGCAAATGATTCATACAACTTTAAGCGAAAATTCCAGAAAGAGCAATTGAAGACGTCAATATCAACATTATTTTTATTAACATCGCTATACAATTCCTTCAAAGGTGAACAAATATTCGTTCTGAAATGCGTTTTAGAAAAGGTTCTTTGAATAGGAAATCTTGGTATCTTCCTAGGAACATTTAGATTTAATTATGTATGGGTAATGTCAAATATAGGTCTTGTGATCACTGGATTTTTTTTTTCAATTTCAGGTTATTACGAACACGCGCAGAAAGAATAGTGTTGTGGAAAAACATAGGCAATAATAACTTAGTGGATGCACAGAGAGGGAGTCACTTTTAGACATCACTATCATTTACATAATTGATCCATGATAATATTGGGAAATATTGGGGTTATTAGGTACTATAAAAAGTTTCATACGTAACAGCGAGATACTAAAGATTATAGATTAAATTGGGGCTGATATCAATAATACATTTTTAAGCGATGATGACTCATGCTATAAAATTATGGTAGCGTGCTTGACTGTCGCGTCGAAAGAGGTGAAGAAGAAAACACCTTAGATACTACTAAGTTTAGCAGTCACCCTCAAAATGAGAAACTGTTGCCAACAGCTAACAACGAATTCTGGCAACTTCATTTTGAAACTAGTCTATTTTTAATCGACTTCCAAAAAAGACGGAGAAGGTTACCCGATTCGAAAGTTTTTTTTAAATGTAAGTTCAGCCATAACTTCTTTGTTTATAGACCGATTTGAATGATTCTTTTTCTGTTGGATACAGGATACCCATTTTAATTTCATTGATATTGGACCTTCAACTTCGAAGATACACCAGAGAACTCTTCAAAATCTTTGAAGTTGGATTTCTTTTTTGTAAAAAATTGTCTTGTATAAGTTCGATTATATTACTATTATCGACCGAGTGCTCTAAACCACTAGTCTTCTGGTGTTATTGTTTACAAATACTATTTACGACACAAAAATGGCAAAATGATATATGCCACTTCTTTATTACCAAAAATTTTCTGTAGTACCTACCGTTGTAATTTGAAACGTGATGAAACGAAAAAACAACTCTAAAAAGAGACAAACACATAAATCTATAGAATTTAGCCAGCGAGAGAATGAGATAGAATACACTACACGGTTAATTCAAGTCCTGATTTTCACGAACTTGATCGTCGTCGAATTGGCCTAGCTGTGTGACGACCAGACTTGTACGCACTGCTGTATGTACAGTACAACATAAAGAAGTAAACATTTTAAAGAAGATATTTTTTTATTTTCTTGGGGTTTCACTTCTAATGCGGGTGAACCACAAACATTTTTTTCATTAAGAGTATGCACGGTTTTCGCATTTCTATTTATAACCATATTCTGATCACCCCGCAGTAAACATAAGTATTAGAAATAATATTGTTATGAAATATTCTACGAAATAAATCATAAAAACCAAGTTATTCGATATCATTTATTAAAGCCGTATTGAGTTATTATAAGTGAAGACCAAACAGCAAATTTATTTTATCTTCATTATATTGCAGTGTAATAAACGTTCAAGATTAATAATCAAAGTGGAATATTTCATTAAGACAGTACAGACCACTAAGTTTTACAGTTTAATTGCCCTCGCAAACTATTCCAGGATCAGTTTTTATGACACTCCTTCAAAGGAACCCGAGAATCATCCGTAGGTATATTTATTTATTTTTATATGTCATAATTCGTGCAGAAAACAAAAAGAGATAAGTCATTATTTCAATATCATCGATACCGTGCAGCAAATCACGTATAATAATATGAACTTATAAAATAAATGTCGATAAGAAGATGGAAGAGGAATGTTGGTGGAGTTTTAATAAAATAAATGTCGATAAGAAGATGGAAGAGGAATGTTGGTGGAGTTTTAACATATTCGATATGCACTCGTACCTTCATCAACAAAATTAGGTAGAGTAATCATCACAAAGTGCATCAAAAGGAAGAGCAATGATGCCCTGTTGATGAAATGATTAATTTGTGCCTGTTCAGGAAATTACAATTACAATCATCTGACACGCACTGTATAGGAAATCTTTACTACAGGTAATACAATTACTAGTATATCTTATGCCCTATGCAGTAATAGCTTATTTGTTGTTAATATAAATATTCTTCTTACAGTAAAATTGTTTGTTTTACCGTATTACAAATTATTATAATAAAATTAACTTATCTGGGACATAGTTAATATCGAAAGACTATACAAATAATACCTATTGACCTATTTAATACCTGAGGAACAAAACGTAATTTCCTTTAGCCAATATAAAGCTTTCTAATCGCACTACTGTATCTGCCGAGTATTTGTCGAAGTGCATGGAATATTGTGGATGTAATATGTCGGCACAATGGGTCGACTGTTGTGATAAGGTATGTCCGCAGTCTCCATCCCGCAGCGAGCTGCGGCCGCAGCGGTCTCGCAACTGTATGATTGTCGACTGATCGGTAATTTTCTCATGATCGAGGACGCAAGTCTTAGATATTATTACAATACACTGGACTAGCAAATGCAATATTATTGTAGTAAATGGAATGCTAGTTCTTGAAAGCTTTATTTTAATCTTTGATATTCAGTCCTGTACAACTGAAAGTACCTTATAATGAATATTTTGTTAAAATTAAATATATCTAGGATATGATGATTTTCTAAATTATGTATAGAAGTAGATAGTTGTTTCTTAGTAATATTTTTTAATAATAATATATACGGTTTTCATATCACATTTCAATAATTATTAGAATATTGATTAATGAATCAGAACGAATAAATGGAATAATAATCGAATCGACCTTCATGTTTTATTTTCTGTAATAAGTTTCTCGCTACAAATACCTATATTATATCACTGAATATTTGAATCTTTAAAAAAATTGAGTGAAAAATACTTTTACGAAAACATATAGGTACGTTTTGGAAGTAGAGAAACCTTTTATTCAGAGAAAATAAATACAAGAAACAAACGAGTGTTTTAAAGAAAATTAAAAACAAGAAAGTTTAGTCAATCGCGCCTGGTACCTAATCTACCCCGTGTAAAGAAGAAATTAAAACAACTTCCTGGGATATTTATTACGCTACTTTTATTACCTGACTAACTTTTTTTATTTTCAGGAAAGAGCTTAAGTTTTTTTACCATCTATAAAAGCCATTATATTTAAGCCTGATTTAAATTGCACATTGAAATTTGAATACATCTTCCATTTCAACAATAAAAACTTCACTTAATTATACTTACTATATCTTGTAAAAATATTCATCCAACACGTTTGCCTTTGTCGGGTTATTTTACGTTTAAAAACACAACGAAAATTGCTTTGATTTTTAAATTAAATCATTGTAATCTAGAGACTTAGAGATGTAGAACATCACCTCCACATACATCTTTGTGATCAGTGTGATCACCTTCTTAGAAGCTGAATATACATTGTATATCAAGTACATGAAACTCTGTGCTTACTTTAAGCTTATATGGTTATTATTATAAACATTTATTAAATTAAGTTATAATTTTTATGTAATTTATTTTTGGATTTGGTTTTATTTTGTATGTTAAATGTCTTCATCACTGACTTTTGTGCTGTCTTATAGTAAGTAGACAGACGGTGGGCTATATTCTATACTAATATTGAAAACCCCAAGAAATTCTTTGTTTGTTTGAACGAGTCAATCTCTGAAGCTACCAATTAGATCTGGATAATTATATTAGTAATTATAAGTATAATAAGTACAAGAATTGAGAACAACGATAGGCCATACGAGTGTGATGGCGGAAGCGCTGGGAAGAGTTTGTCGAAAAAAAATTTTTTTTTTTTTACTTACTATATATACTGTTAGCATTAGGGGCCCTATCCAAAAACAGAGCCTGTGATGGCTTTTACAGCTTCACCGGATATTAAATATATTAGGGGCGAGCGCTTAGGGCACTCAGCCGCGAATGAAACCTTGGAGCACACTTGGAGTTAAATATGTATATGGTAAACTACAGGTTGGTTGTGTATAGGTAGGTATTAACCGTCACCGAATAAAATTAATGACACATCTACTTAGATGAATTATTCTTATTAATTATATTCTAGCAGTAACGGAGCTTGCGTATTTGTTTGAATATCCTGACTGCTAAACCATGAATAAATACTTATATAATTCCATCTTGTTTTAACTATTTTAGTCCAAATGAGTTAATTAATATTCACAAATCTTAAGTGTACATTTTTATAATTATTAATTATTTCATTCCATGATTCTTCCGAGATAACTATCACACGATTTAACTATCAAAATGAAAGCAATATTATATGAAAGGAACGTAAACCGCTAATAAAATAGATGTCTAAAGACCGCCCACGATGAATTTGTCAGTAAACAGGTACACTTATAGGATGCGAGATCACGCTTGACGTAAACTCGCAAAAACCGGTTTATTTTGATTACTATAATCACGTGGAAAAATGTATCGAAATTATTTCTAACAACGTATTTAAATTTTTATTACGGTTGATATAGTTATAAATGGAAATTAGGCTTGTCTAATATAGAAGATATTGCTGCGTTTCATTGACTTATAATATTATTATTAGGGGTGTAACGATAAATAATTTTGCCGATACGATACCGACACCGATATCGAAAGTTTAGTAATAAATAAAATAAATAATGAAGTATGTAAGCTTCAACACATTTGATTGTATGTGTCTCTATTATGCACAAAACTGGCGATAATCTTTTTTAATGATAAATAAATATTTAATTTTAAATGAAACAATACAACGCTTAGGTAAAGAGGTTAATGTCGCCGCTAGCACTACGTGCGCTTCTCTAGCCTGCGACAAAAGGGCAATATTTGCTTCGCCCGCATTAAATCGGCCGACATATCGTATCGGTATTGTTATATCCCTAATTATTATTGTAGTTTTTTACGGACCTAATACTGTTTTATTAAGAATTCCGTATTTTTTAAGTTTAATCTTGATATATTTTTCTGATTGATTTAGGATTGGCTACTATTCATGGTCATAGTCATAGTCATACTATAAATGGTCATGTTAGGAAGTTGCATTGCTGTAAGTCTGACAAAAATGTGTCTATAAAGTAATATGATATTATAACCTGCGCTATTATCGATAATAAACGAAGAATGAAAATGCTCAAAATGGGCTCTAAGTAGGCAACAGTCTAAAAAAGCTAATTTTTTCCATAATTTAATGTTTGAGTTTGGTACGACAATAGTTAACTATTTACGAAAAGTGCATTTCTAAATAGTCTTCGCTATATGTTTTACAGCTTACTTACCTATCTAATCTATTCTAGGCTAGCTCTAAGTCCGTCTTGTGTTCTTAATTATAATATTTACGAAATATATTAAATGAATATTCGATACACAACATAAATTATCGAAGAAGTCGATGAAAATGTCAATATGTAAATAATAAATATGTTTTCTAAATATTGCCCATATCGATTAATCAAAACAACCGTTAATATTTGTCACGGAGAATTTCAATGATAACTCAAAGAATAGAAAACCCCATCGCTGCCTTTATGTGCGTTGTGTAGATAACCTGATTATGTATGCAACCTTTTTCGCTACAAGATTCGAAGTGTTGATCTTTATCGTTATGTTATATGAAGAAGGCATAAGTAATATAATAAGAGATTTTAGTTACGGAACCGTGTCGACATTTCTTATTTATCAAGTCAAAGGCGCTGTTAAATTTTAAAATACCTTTAATATCAGATAATAAAACATGTTCTTTGTTCCTGTGTTAAATTTCGTGATGACGGTCTTTTGAAAGGCTATAATGAGTATTGATTTAAATTACTTGGATAAAAAAAATCTTGGAAAAATTATAACGAGAGGACACCGCCATAAGTTTAACTACGACTGTAGTTGTATGGACATGACATAATATTATATTCGCATTATAAATAATTAAATCATCTTTTGTTGTGATTATATTTATTAATTAGCTGTGCCTGCGGTTGCGCTCGCGTGGACTATAGAATGCCGTCGATCAGGAACACGCATGAACCATGCTACCCCCTCCCCACTCCTGGGTATTTTAAAGACAAAAATGCTTATTGTGGGTGATGATCCTTAGAAGAAGACATAGATAAATACCGCTCTCCGCGCATGTACTCGTTCGACGGCGTACTGTGATCCACACGAGCGCAGCCACAGGCATAGCTATACATAATTGAACAATTAACAAATAAATAAAACTGTTTTATATCATTACTCCTTTTGTAATCTGCTGGAAATAAGTGGTTTTTGTTGTGAATAATGTTGCAATAACTTCATATATGGAATTTAAAAAGATGTTGGGATAACCATAATAAATAAAAAAATAATGATTAAATATGATGAATGTCAATTCCACATTATGTCAACAATAATTTTTTTTTAAGAATAATGAAGCAGACATTTTTATAACAAAGGTCCTTGGCCGTGCATCTTGATCTTAATGTTATCTCTAATAGGTCAATAAATAAAGAGCAACGTGCGAGCTTCGGCGACACATACACGCCAAGAGCTTATTAAAATAAAAAATAATGAATACGAGCGCTGTTCACAGTATTACACTCTGTATATATTCATATTTTAATGTTTGATCTCACTCATTAATACTTTGTAAACTGGAGGTCTTAAATATGAAAATTTACTTGTTCTATCAAATAGGTACATCCTCTGCACGGTATATTGATATCGAACAGCATATTTTTTATAAAGTCTTAAATACTTTACACAGGTAACCGTTATTATGGTGGTGTTTAACGATACAAACCCGTGTCTGAGGTGAGGATTTAAAACGAATAAAGGTAAGCAGATTTCGAATAAAATGATAAAACTCAATATAAAGTTAGGTTTTACGATAGCACAATCGGTCTTATGAATGAAATGTAAACAGCCGCAATGAAATGATATAAATGATAGCCAGGACCGGCGTACCAGACCCGCCACAATCTCCTCGCGGCATCTAATGCCATGCTGTACCAAGCCGCGCCGCGCCGCCTAGCCCGTCCGCTTTATGATGTCCACTCTTTTATTTAGATATTTGTACGGATCCCCTCATTTTTATTCATCCAAAAACATTATTATGCATAAATAAGTACTGTTTTATTTTATTCCCATCGTTATTTTAATACCTTTGAGTTTCAAAGATGGCTTCGTCACCTCTTAAGGCTGCGTGTTCGCCGCTCGAGATGTGGCGACAATATTTAACAGATAACGAGATAAGCTCTCTTTAAAGCGGTTTTGATGTAACTCGATACTTTACTATATCTATTATGTTTTATGGACAGGATGTTACGGGGAAATAAACGAGGTGTATTTTTTTAATATTTTCTTAGAAACGATATAATTTAATTTACACAAAGGCTATTTTAGTTCGATGTAGTATTTTATTGGTTAATTATGTTTTTATTGTTATCCGTAGAATTTTTTTAGGGTATAAGTTATTATTCATATATTAGCGTTAAATACAGATACGTAACATTTTTCATGGTGTTGTAAGGTGTCAGCTACGATGTAGGGGTTGACCATAACAATTAGTTGGCACGACGCGACTCGACGGTACCTCGGGTGTGGACGGTACGGAGCAGCAGGCCAGACCCCGGTAGCACGCCGCCCGCTGTGCCCCCCGGTGTGGTGCCTCGGGTCACGCGCTCTTTCACGTTTCCCGAACACGCTTAAGCCATGCGCCTGATATTTAATATCTCAATAGCCGTTTAAGGTGTGTAAAGCACGGTTTAGTAATCATTTAAAGTATCCCAAACAATATCGTTGTCATATTGAACTTAATTATTGTTAATCGTTTATTGTTAAAATCCTTGTTATTCTTTTTTTTTAATTCTTTTATATGTTTAGCGGTTGACCATAATCTCACCTCATGTTAAGTGAAGATGTGGCTCATGCTGGTAGATAAGCCTAGTGGAGGACTATCTCTCAAGTGCAGCTACCTAAACTCACCTTTATGTACTTGTCGACAGATTGTCAACTTAAAGAGTGGTGGTACCTAGTCAGGCGAGCATTAGAAAAAAGCCCTGCCGTCATTGTTTCATCGCGAAATTTTAGTTAAGCAAGCTTATTGGAGGGATTCGTGTCTGTACACGCTACTTACCACTGAGCCATCATTCGGGAATAATGCTAATTATAATATGATTTACTACACAATATTAGTTTATAAATTCAGAGTGTGTATTACTGACAGCTACCTAAGGTTTTGTACACAAAGTTTTATAAAAAGAATCAACTATCAATTTATAGATATTGCTTGATGATATAGATTTAGTACAAATGTTAAAGAAAGGCGCTATTACTACCATATAAAAAAAAAATAACAAACTTTGTTTTTATTATCGATAGATACAACTAAAAATGTTGAATCGAACTTGCAGAACTAGCAAAATTTTGTAACATAAGTCAATATTTGCCCGCTCCGACGCGAGTTTGAGGTTGCACAATGCAATTCATAATAATTATTCATCATTCAGTCCTCTTTGGTTGGCTATTTTTCCATTAATTATATTGTATTCCATGAGTGTGATCTAGGTTACAAATTGTTAAGATACAATAATAGAAACTTGAGTTTTCACTTAGGAATGACGTGACCCCGTCTAATGACAAATGTTGCTCATAAAGGGGTCGTTAATGGGAGAAATGTATTGGCGAGCGGCCGCGGCGCGTCAGTACGAGCGAGAGAGCGGGGCCGGAACGCGGCGACACTGTGCACATATCGCCAATGATTTGGGCAAGTCTCAATACTAGTACGTGCGTCTGATTTACGAGACGAGCGTGTGCCCTTTGTGCTCCAGCTGACTAATGGACGGACGCTCACAGACATTTATGTAGATTGATTGTATGAATTTTATTCACAATGTTAATACACTAACAGATTTAGATGTCATTTAGAAATGGCGCTCTAAAGTTGTGCAATTTAAACCGTGAATAATGGATGATGAATGGTTGGTTTCTATAGTAAGACTGCGCAGCCGAGGTGGGGCCCGTGGGGCTCATATTGTAGTGTTTTCCCTAAACGCGCGCACGTAACTTACGTGATGTCACTATACTTACTTATAAGAAACAAAATATACGTCATGACATGCACGATACGTAATATCCTCTCAGTAGTCTGTGCATACACGAATCCGTGATTTACATCAAATTGATATTGTTGTCGTTAAAAGCATAAAATAATCGTAAAATGATTCAAGTTTCAGATAATCTTTATAAGTTGTCCATGGTTGTTTTTTGCAGTTACCAGTTAATTTCAATGCTACTTCATATTAAACTGAACGCTTATTTGTTTATTATACTTCCTCTTCTTCTTGACCCTATCGCACTTAAGTAAGCTCGGTAAAACATCTTGAACATCATTATATATTTTTTTTACACTGAGAACAGTTTTCTATCCAGTAGTCAAACATTTAAAAGTTGGTGTTACTATTATAACATAAGACTTATATAAAGAATTTGTACTTTACTTCAAAATACAAATATTTGTTGCTCTTATAACAAAAGCTTTTTTAGAGTTCTTTGAATCAACACTATTATAATATTAAAGATTTCTTATTTATATTTTCACACTAGAGATATTATTAGTAATTTTACCTCAGATAATTAATTTAAAATCTTATTATAGGTAACAGATAGAACATGAAAGGAACTCTGCATTCCACATATTATGATAGATAATGTTTTAATATCTATACCGTGCTATTAAAAAAATATACAAAACGTTTAGTTACGGCTCGGAGAAGAAGGATAATGTAAGCAGGACTTGCAACGTCATCTTATCGACACGGATCAAACGTAGTTAATCAAAAATTTTAATGACCATAGTTCAGAAATAATAACTTTTCTTCAACTACCTTTACGTAGACACGGTTTCAATAGTTTTGATACACATTATTTTATTTAATATATTTTTCTACAGTAAACTTATATTTACTGTAGAAAAATATACTGTATAGTGTAACGTGTTATTTGCTATTTTCGGATATTTTATAATCGTAGCAGTGGTTCCAGAGATAGTAACATACAGCAAACAAACTTTACCTTTTTATAATAGTAGGTGAAGTCAAAAATATTTCTCATTTGAGGTAATTATAGTAGTAGTATATATATCATAAACTGCCGAAGCGGTCGAACGTTAACATTTATTTTGATATAAAATTGGATTAGATTGGATTTATAAAAAGTTGGAAGATTCATTTCAGTCAACACTGCGCCGTTTATCATCTAGTGTAAATAATTTATTTTTATTAAAAACCAGAGGGTAGCCTATGGTTTCACCGCTGTTAAATTTATTCGATCAACTTTCCATCGCGCAGCCTTTAGCGCATCCGTATGGCGTATCGTTGATTTCACTTCTCGTACTTGGTTACAACTTGAGGTGCATAACTACTACTCCACACTTTGGGGTCGTAGCGTGAAATTATATAGCCTATAACCTACCTACAATAAAGGGGTTATAAATTGCAAAAATAATATTTCAAATCTGAATAGTACCTAGTTATTTTTTATAATAGCTCGGCACATTGACGGTTCTGTCCCTGATGGTAAGCACAGTCCAGTCCAAACACAACGGCGACCACCGACAGAGCTATATCCATCAGCGGTCACCGCTGTCATGCTGGCCTGCATAAATATCTCTTCACGTTATGCTTAAAGGACCCGATGCAGTAAGAATTAGTAGTTCCAGAGATTAGCGAGTTTACACAAACAAACAATCTCTTCAGCTTTATAATATTATATAATAGTTAATTTTTCTAAAGGTTTGTAATTTTTGTAAGTATCAAGACTGTTTTAGTATTTCGTAAAGGGCAGCACGGCGCACGGTGCGTGGTGACGCGAGACAGTCCGACATTTAGCTTCACTGTAACGATGTTATTGACTGAGTTCGATCCGACGATCAAAGCATCCCTCATCGCATTACGTGCTTCTGTTTGACACAGTCACTGCGCATACATTTTGTTTTAATTTCGAAATTCCTTCTGCGATATCCTGTAGGAAATGTTTGTACATAATAAAAACATTTTTTTCTTTTAAATCAATGCCTTCATCTTTTTATATAATATAAAAGATCTGAATACCGAGATGACAGTTGATAGAGGTGCGTCGAAGAGAAAAACATGTTATGCCGAGCACAAGAAGATAATGTACTTTCCGCAAATTTATAAGTTTAATCGGCAGTTTTCAGAAATGTAATAAATACTCTCAGTATCGAGAAATAATAAAGTGTAATTGGTAGGGATGTACTTAATCTTTAAATACTAATAATTATTAAAGGCAACAAAATAATGCAAATACATGTTTTATAGAAACGTACCTTAGAGTAAAGTTAAAAAGGTCCATAATATTATGAAAATGATTAAATAATGTTAATGATAAATCTCGCGATGCCCGGTAGCGTAGTTTAATCAATTAGTAACGCGTGAATATGCCCCGTGGTTCAATTATATGTGTAGGTACGATTTAAAAATGAATATCGATTTAAGTTATGACCACTTCCAATGGATTTTAAGAGTGTAAAATTGAAAAGAAATAACGTCTGTCGGATACCTAAATAACTGAAAGTAAAATTTCAATTTGGAAATTGTTATTCACGTAGGGGGTGAACGTAGTAAATTAATATGTATATTTATTAATATAAATGGAAGTAAGTTCCTTTACGGCAGACTTACGCCGGTCAATTAAAACAACGTAGTCGTGGGTTTGATTTTCTCTAAGGATAAAGAGATGTTAGGTACAGAGAAATTTCTTTGGAGATTTCTATCCACTTAGGGTAGTCTGGCTGTTGGAATACGTCCACTCTACAGATGATCGCAACTAAATAACCTTGCGTTGTGTTCCTGCGGTAAGTAGTTTCTAGATGTACTTGAAATAGGTAGAGATGTTCAAGGTCCACAATACGCTAGTGATAACTGTGTTATATTACAAGCCTCCATTGGCTAAGGTAGCCGCTTAAAATTAGTTTACCAACTTAGTATCATAAAAAAAATCGCAATTGCTTTGATCTCGTTTGCTGCTTGGATTTTCATAAAATTTAATCGGTTTAATTCTTCATTATCCACTAGGGTCTCCGGCCGTCCATGGGGTTTGTTTCGTAAGTCAAAATTTCCAGAACGAAATGGTTGGAATCAAAGACGTACCGTGCTTTCTTTTACAGTAGCGTCCCTATACACATCATTAATCCTTCGAGCTGTTTCTGCAGCGTTGATGCCACGGTGGAACCCGTCATTAAATAACGCGATATTTTAAGTTTTCCATTTTGTGAAAAGAACGTTGTCAAAGAAAAATCAAATAGTGTGAAAACAAATGAATCACTAAATTCGAAATACAAATATACAAGCATAAATTTGAAATAAATTTGAATTTTGAATTCCTAACCAAACGCTAGGATATTTGAGATCAAAGTTTCTAGATCAACAAAACGCCAATGTCATATGTAAGGACCTAATATTAATAGTAAGAAATATAGAACAATTTACGAGCATATTACTATTAAGATATTAATAATATAAAATCTGATTTTAAATATTCATTCAAATTTCATTCGTTCACCATTTCAACGTCAAATTTATAAACTATTTGAAAAATCTACTCTTATGATAGTGTAATTTTACTCGGGCTTTACTAATACTAGTTGGTATTAAACTAAACTAAGAAAAAGGCTTATAAATTTATTTGTTTTGAGCACCGAGTTTTCATGTAATATGTTACAAAGTCTTTTAAAGTCCAAAAATGTTTCAACACGTGATTATAAATGAGTACAAATATAAAAATCATGAACCTGTTCTTTTCGAATCGTTGCGCCTCCGTCGCATAACTATAAATATGATAAAAAAATCAATAGTCACGTACCTGAATGATATGGAACAATTCAAACGGTTACTACTGAAATTGTAAAAAGCTACCCATCCAAGCTAAAACATCCAAGACGACGCAACGTGATCGCGAGTTCGATTTTTATTATTTTCAAACCTTTTTTATTCAATCAGTCAATGTTGAAATCAAACACGGTTCACTTTCATGTTACTTTAGTGAAAATTGACAAACAAAAATTTTTGTGCCACAGTTTATTATAGTTTTATTATTTGAATTGTATTATTCTTTGAACATGGATTGCCAATGTCAATATTTTTTATCTTTATTTTAGAAACCATTCACTTAAATTATTTATTTACCTACATTTAAAATCCTATTCAATTATCTGAGCACTGTGATACAATAGCAGAAACTTGAATGGATATAGTAATGCAGATTTAAGTTATTACCATAACTAAAGTAACCATAGCCCAGAAATAAAGTACCCTAAAGAAATCCACATAATATGTATTATATAAGACATAAAGTACATTGAGGATGATGATGTGAGATTAGTCAAATAGTATATAATTAACGCAAATTGGATAAAAGTATTGACCTGTAAACAATAAATATAGTGTGATATTATAATTATTATTAACAATGGATTTGGGAGCAACTTTATATTTACTAATTTTTATATCAAGACTCATGAGGAAAATTGTGATCGGATACAATGATGCGTCTCGGGACAAGTCTTTGTCCAAAAATAGAATACAGATATAGATATATCTATATACACATATAGATTAAAAGATAATATTAGATGTATGTAATCAATAATTTATTGAGAACTTCCTACATTAATTTCATCACTGTAAATCATAATACCGTTTTACAATGTCGTTTGAATAATAGAATTGGGTTTGACATGCCATCGACAAATAATGGTGGGAGCAGTCGATCGGCGCGCTCCATTGCAGTTCTCATTGTGTTTTCTAATAAATGGTAATATAGCAGGTGAATAAATAATTTCACTTAAAAAATCATCTCTTGTATGTTAAACAATATATATTCGCTATTACAAACTATGGTAAATCATTAATGTAGGTTATATCTAGTGAAATAAGGTGGTTTCTAAATCACTAATTTCTATACATCTATCAAGATTGTCAACGTACAATAACAATTTTATAAGTAATTTATGAGTAAGAGTAAATAATTTTAAGTTGAGGAAGATAAAACTGTAGCAGTTATTGCAAATATGATTTTTTCCTACAAATAATATATGATATCGACTAATAACAAATGGATAACTACTGTTCAGTTATTAATATTATAGTTACGATGTACTATTTTAACAATCGAAATTATTTATGACATTTTTGAAATAGAAAGAATTAAACTATGTGTAAAATATACTCGGACAATGTTTTCAGTGCTATTAAAATATGCAAAACTCACAACGATGAATTTGATGCGGTCGATGCCATTATATAAATGGAATTATTCATTGAGTCAGACGCCGGAAAAAGCCAGTGTGATATTCGATAATTCATTTTGTTTGTGCGATTGTTGCGGCTTCATCGATACATGATGCAACTCTACTTATTTAATATTTTAGTGCGTTTTTGTTATCGATAATTATTCAATAAACGAAACATAGTTAAAGTCATTCAATTGGACTGATGAATATAAAAATATTTTGTTTATACGTACGAAATTCTACTATGCTATTAACTTCGTTAGATAATTCACATTTCCTCATATGCAAAATAGGTAGTTTACCACCTAACTTCGAGCATTTCTCTCCCCACAAGCGTTCAAAGCGGGTGAAACGACTAGTCAACCCTTTGCCGCTCACTCGCTCGTGAAATCACTCAAATACTGAATATTTTAATCTGAGCAGATAACGAGCTCGCAATTCTATTAGATGAAACATAGCTATGTGAGGTTAAACACGGACCAAGCGACCCCTTGCTGCATCGCGTCGAGTCGCGTCGGTGCCAGTGCCTGGGCCGGGCCGCGCCGCGCCGTATGTATGCCATGCCGCCTTTCGATGCCCCTTCACCTATCTTTGTAATTCAAGTAGGTACATGAACTTTGCATAATTATTTATTTAAGTATTATATTAATAATAATAGATTTTTATTCAACGACTATGTTATTTTATTTTTTGTGATATAGTTGTATTTATTTATTATAATTTTATTAAAGTATAATAAAGGTTAAAGTTAACTACATTGTTATATTATTATTATGGTAAAATAACAGATAGGTAGGTACTAAAATTTCAAGTAAACTGAGTAATTTATAACCTCGATCAAAAAAATGTTTGTTATATGTTGTATTTTAATGTAGCAATGATATCAATTTTATAAAAGATATATGCAAATATTTAATGTAAAATTGTATATTTAAAAAAGGTAAAGGAAGGGGATTGACTCCAATCGCACTTTATTTAAAGAAACACATCAATATGTCACGTGGAGCAATAAAGCTATCAAATATTTACTAATCTGAGCAGCGAAAGCGTTGTGCGAACCCCTTCTGTACTCGGGACTCATAAAATAAATTGAAATAGTCGCGCCGCCCCCCAAATTAAAATATTCAAATGGGACGCACGCGTAAGAAAATTGAAAATTGTCGTCTATCGCCCGCAAATGAAACCTATAACTCCTCATATACACTTAAGGACAATCATTTTAAAATGTTAACGTAATATTTAATTGTATAATAGGAATCTATAGTTTTGCTGTCGTCATGTATCTTAGATTGTTCCTACTTGATAGTAACGTTAATTATTTCATATAAAAACAAAATATATATATCTAATACGATTAAGTGAGTAATTCTTGGCATTTGCAAATAATTGGTTTCTCGGAAAGGCATGTAATGATTTGAATGATATTTTTTTTGTAAATATTATATTTAAAACCTAATAAGAAAATAATTATTTCTATATACTATATATCTAAGCAGGACGATAGTTGAATGTTCAAACTAATAGATTAGTAGACGAGGACCGAACGCGAAAATATGAATCACCCAAATGTGATAATATTACGAAACGTAATTACGTTTACAATTGTAAACGTTGCTGGTAAGCTATTGCTTATCTATTGATAAGAACAATTATATTTTACTAGCTGTACGCGCAAGAGAGAGAGAGAGAGAGAGGGTTAGAAAGAGTGGGCCGTAGGCACTATATTATAGGTGCAGCCCGCTTCCCACATCACACACAAGTCCGGTTAAGCTGTAAAAGCCGTCAGAGGCTCCAGGGCCCCTAAGGCTAACAGTATAGTCAGTTCTAAAAAAAACATCCCACATCATTCCGCATAATAATGATGCACGCGCGGTACTTCATCAATATTTTGCTGCGGAGTTATTTGAAAACTGTGATGTCTCTTAAGATATTCATTTAAAGTAATTACTGTAATGCGTAATATTGTTGAAAATTAATTACTTGTAATGAACAAAGTATTTATTTCAATAAGAATTAATACCATGCTTATAAAAACACCTTCGTAAATAATTCATTACAATAGAACAACTTTTATTACCATAAAAAAGATTATATTGAGTAAACTTTTTAAAAGTAACAATTCTGTCACACACGATTGTTGCGCAACTTTCACCATTTACGCAGCGCACGCAGTGGAAGCTCTCAAAAGGAATAAATTTCCCATGTTTTGCAAAATTCAATGATGCTATGCTCCTATTAGTCGTACCTTAATGTTATATAGCCTTTCTCAATAAATGGGCTATCTAAAACTAAAATATCTTTCGATTCAAACCAGTAGTTTCTGAGATTAACGCGTTCAACCAAACAAACTCTTCAGCTTTATAATATTAGTATAGATAAGTAGATACGTAGTATTGACGCTCTTTACATGGCATAAGCGGCAATTTCCCATAGTTTACTTTCGACTTGATTCCGGTGTAAGCGAGAAAAAAAAAAAGAAAAAAAAACAATTTATGCCCTAAGAAGGCACTCATGACCGTCAAAACACTACTGGCACATTCCCCAAAATTGAGGCGAAATTTGTAGTTGCCAGTCATGACATATGGTACTGAGACATGGTCACTAACGATGGGCCTCATATGTAAACTCCAGATCACTCAAAGGGAAATGGAGCATGCTATTCTCAGAGTATGTCTGTGTAACCGAATCATAAATAAGGAGATTCGTAGTAAAATCAAAGTTACCGATATAGTCCTCAGAATCGCTAGAAATAAGTAACAGTAGGCGAAACACATTGCTCGTAGAACGGACGATCTATGGGCCTAAGAGTTCTCAGGTGATGACCAAATATCGGAAGATGCAGCGTGGGGAGAATCGCTATAAGGTGTACCCAAAACCTGATATGAAGGTTGCGGGTACCCCTTGGATGAAAATAGCGCAAAATCGGTCGTAGTGATGACTTTTGGAGGAGGCATAATATGTCTATCAGTGAATGACTTTTGGCTGAATGGGTGGATGGAATATTTGATTAAACAACTAGATAATGTACTTTTGTCTTTTTTACTATTAAAAATAAAGTAACTATAGTGCAAATTATAGTTTTATTGATTATACAAGCAATTTCCACATTACCATAACCATTCTTACATCACCGTATGCACAAATTAGTCATGGTAATTACGGTAACGGTTATGTGATTTTTATTGTTTTATAATTATAACTAAATTATCAAACAAGTTTTACAATATTTAAGTGGATTTTATAAATAATAGTAAATCTTTGCTGAAATATAAAAAAATAAAATAAAATCAGATTGCACATTTCTGAACAGAGTAATTAATGTGAACGATTCTCTGACAAAGTACTTTTTTAATACTATTAACTGTCATATCTTTTAAAATCATCAACTAAGATGGAATCTTGTCTGCTCGAGCTGTTTATCGATGTTAGTTGCATCCGTTCAACATAATAGCGCTGTCGATACTCTTATGTGAGAGTATTTACAAGTGTGTTTGTTCATGATCACGTGAATGAGACGAAAGTGCTGTGACAATTTATAGCGATTTGTAAAATAATCATAGATAGTTATATTTTCAGACACTTAGTCTTATTTTAATGGTAAAACATCTAAGATTTTACTGCATAAAAATTAATACTAAAAGTACTCGTCATTTTGACAATAATCAAGCAAATTACTACTCACCCATGCAGTGTGACACTACATGGCTATGTGAATTGGGGTGGGGTTTGGTATTTTTTTCAGGCGTTACGAGTACATATTTTTCACTTTTTTTTCTGTGCCAATAAGTTATCAAGGATGTATTGGGAGGTCAAAGTTAAAATACTGTTTGCATGTAGCAGTAAATTATTTAGAGCAAACCATACACATATTTTAATTAAAGTAATGTTTAATTGCCTAACCTCTAAATCTGTTCTTTTCACTTTAAATAAAAGAGAAGTATCGTCTACAAAAAGAACCATGTCAACACTGTTTTCAACCACTAGCGGTAGATCGTATATATACGAGAAACAAAAACGGTCCCAAAATCGACCCCTGAGGAACGCCGATTCTAGCTAAAGATCCCAAAGTTGCCAATTTATACTTATTTTCTGACAGCGGTCTATTAAAAAAGAGATTAGCAGGTCGAGGGAAGTCTCATGCACACCGTAGTGTTTCATCTTAAGTATAAGCGTACTGTAGTCAACGCAGTCAAAGGCCTTTGAGAGCTTACAGAACACACCAATTGCATCCTGCGATCCCCCCCATGCCCTAAATATATTAACAAACTTTTATCATTGTTTGACAACAGAGTTTCCACTGTGATTTCCTACCCCTTTCATAACAACATGCTGATAACAATATTTGTGCTAAATTGAATGGTGAGAGTATAACGCGTCTATTTATAAATCGTCATTTGATAAGAACAGATAAGGGTGAGGGAGACTGGGTAGGATAAAGTATTTTATGCAAATAAAAAACTTCTAGTCAACTTGTTTTATAGACTCTGGAGAACTGAAGTAAGCACCAATAGGGTACATCTATATGTTATGATAATACAAGGAATTAATGATGATAACGATAAATGGTCATTAAGTGGATTTTAATATAATTAATATTTAATGATGTTATTTATTTATTTTATCATATAATTTTATGAACGCTTCGAAACTACAACCTATAAAAATAAATATCTCGCCTTCTCGGCAGTTAAGTAAAAGAATCTATAAATAATAAAGTAGCTAAATAAAAGCTTCTATTAGCCAAAAAGCATTTGTTAAAATATTAACGATGTAATAATATTAAGGAATAATGTAGTACAAATTGTTGGTACAATTTCTTTGCACTGCAGTACACAGCTATAACTAAAGTAGTACTTTAGATATGCCTTCAAATAATGCCATAAATGGGTCTTCATTTTTATGACTGCAATTTGGTTCGGATACTGAATTAGTATTTGTTTTATGCTCGAGTGAATTCGATAGATATTCTCTGATTAAATAAAAACATTTATGCTTTTTGATTTATTTGATAAGGAAAATTAAAATAATAATCTTGCTCACTTATACAAACATAGTAATATGTAAGTTGTGAACATGTTAATAAGTCATAGGTTGGTACGTGAGAACTAAAGGGGACCCTTATTGTAGTGGCTTCCGTTGTTTTGCGGCCGCCACTGATTTTGTGGTTTCATTTCGCGTAACCCGATAGAAATAGTCTTCCACTTGCACATCCTTATAACTACAATGGACCAGTGATTGCCAGTATCGATATTATTAAGATGTTAAATACATTAATTTAAAAAATATTTTCATTAAATATTTATTAAACTTATTATCAGTTTTGTATTTGTTTTGTAGACCTAATACCGCTTAGTAGAAGAGACACAATGTAAAAATAGAATTAAAGTGATTTCTACTTATACATTGAAATCATTGAATTAAATACTGGTTATGTCTTTGTTATGCATTATAAAGTGCTCTGAGCTCTGCTATATTTATCGTTTTATCATTATAATTATCATGGATGTACTGGGGTCAGCTGAAAGCATGAAATACAGTATATCTTTATCCTTGAAAACCTCTCCAACTCTAACGTTAGACTAATAATTAATAATTCTATATATCTGAACCGGTTCTGAATATTTACTTTCCCTATGATCAATACTTCTTCTATTTGATCCGTATAAGTCTATCTTGTTCGGCCTCGAGTTCCACAGTTACAAACACATGTGATTGTACAATTATTTTGTCACTCTTTCATCATTTATGCTTTGAATAGTGTGCATCGAAAGATATGTTATGTACATATTACATAAATAGAGGACCGATATGAAATAGTTGGCTTTATAAAATATCAGTAATAATGATTAATTATCCTTTAAGTATTTTAGTAGGTACAGAGGCATATTATAACAGATATAATGTTTGTTATGCACTTTTAAAAACGTAAATTTTCTTGAATCGATAAATTAAACAAAGGCATAATACAGCCAGCACAGCGTCCGGTGTTCATGCAAGCGATACCTTGGGAACCGATCGCCTTCCGCCGGCCGGCGTCCTTAACACACAAACATTTACCCCTTTCGTAGGGACATCACCTTTAAACCTTTAACATTCTCTATAACTGTGCGATGCACGTTGGTAAATTGAAAACGCACTCTTGAACTCTCTCAGTTCACAACGTTAACCTCTATTACCTCATCGAAATTTTTTTAATTCATTTCATCGTATTGAAAGATTTAAAACGTTTGCTGCCATTCATAAAATTATTAATGTGATCGTAAAATTGGGCAAATTTTATTGTCTCGAAGGTATAATGGGAAACTAATGTAGCGTGTTATTATTCAGTTCGGTTGTAGCCGTAAAATACGTGTATTTGTACCTGAGAGCCGCGGCCAGGTCGTAGCGGCGCGGCGAGGCGCGGCGTCGCGTCGCAGAGGATGCGTCGCACGCTTGCAGCCGCGAGACCGCTTCGTTCCCACCGGAAGCACCCTTAACTATTTGAATATCAAACATATTTCGGTCATATATCATTTGAACAGTTATGATATTCTTCCTTTACTTTTACTGTACGTGTACTCAATTCTAACATAATTATGTTAATTCGTAGGGTCAAAGATTTTTAAAATAAATGTCCCGGCACGCTGACACTTAACATTTGTATAAATTACAAAATATTCCAGCATTGGTATTGAAATCAGATTGCTATTTTTATAACTATATTCTATTAAGTAAGTATTATGAATAAAAAGTTAAAACTATTGTATGGAGATGATGGAATGGAGAATATAAATGAATTGCCAAAACTGGCCTTCGCGGAATCACTATAGCAATATGGTATTATTTAAATGGGTTATGAGAAAAGGAAACCTGTAGACAGGCTGCGGTTGGCGGCGATTCCAATCATAATGTTCAAAGAAACAAACAGAGGGCTAATTGTTCAGAGTCGTATCATCGAGTATCATACGCTCCGACAACGATATGAAATTGTGTATTATAAGAAACAGATGTCTCCCAAGTCCTAATGTTGTATTTGTATTCAACTAGTTGCATAATCTTAATCTATTATACATAATATATTCATATATACTACTATTATAAACAGGCAAAGTTCGAAGCAGTTCGAACTTATGTTTAGAACTACTGAACCGATTTAAAAAATTCATTCCCTAATAGGAAGCTAAATTATCGTCGAGTGATATAGGCAATTTCTTTATTGTTATTAAATTTTATATTATTATTAACTCGAACAAAGTCTTACGCGGTAGCTATTGTATCATAAATATGAAAGTACATTTGTTTGGATTTTGGTTCCTTATAAATCATGTTCAAACGGCTGGATTGATTCTTAAATTTGGTATAAGAGTTATGGAATAGGACTTTTTGTTTATTTTTTTATTACCCAGCTGTGTTCACAGCAGGTAACACAGAGTTTTCCAATTTAGTATAAGAAAATATATAGGCACCTATTGTTCGAGGTTCATAGGTATTTAGGTTTCTAAGGAATCACATAAAAAATATTTTAACACTTAAATCGATTATTTTTATATCAAGTCCCAAATTGATCGAAGTGTAAAGTAATCATTATAATAGATTACACAATTACTGCCCTTAATTAATTTGGTGATAGAGATCGAAGTCACATAATTATTTTCAACACGACCAATAAATATTAATAAAATAGCTCGACTGTCATTCTTTTTCGTAAGAAAATACGCTCGGGAAGAGAAGACAATATGCTTTTGTTTTTCTTTATTGTTATTGCCGTAAAACATTTAGCGAGCAACGTTCGGCGATAAAACACGTTATTTTGTGTGACAAAACGTCGAGCTTCATGAGAAAATATGGACCCGCAGATAGTGGAATAAGCGAATTATTGGTGGCACTCATCACGAGAGGGAACCAGCCACTCACGATTTTTTTTTAACATTACTTTTTGTGTTTATTATGAGCCAATTCTATTAATACTAAGACATATATTACTTTTAGGTCGCCTACACAAAACTTAAAAAGCGATATTTTCATAATACACGAAGTTTTTTTTAACTGAGTACATAATTTTATACCAATGCCATCTTATATCATGAATTTTAATTATCTTTTGTTTTTGATTAAGTACATAAAACATAATTTTAATGTTCAAAGCTTAAAACCTATGTTACTTGAGTATCTGCACAGAATATATGTATCTGGATGCACGCTTGTACACCGTTTCGAAAGACGGTTAAACACTACAACAAGCAGGAGCATTTAGTATCTAAATAAAAACATACATACACAACTCTTCAATCAGTTGCTAAACACCACTACACAGCTGTTTTCGATAGCTGCACTTCAAGTGCAATTTCTGTTAATAGGTTTAAGCCCGCCTTAAAGGCTACGGTCTACCAGAGATGTTTACATGTGCAGGTGCGTCTGCGCATGTCGACCGCACGTTGTAGCGTGTATGGGCACATACACACGCACAGGTTCACCATATGTTGTCACTCAAATGAATTGTTTTTCGATTTTATACCGGTTAATTGTGCAGGTTTATAAATTATACAGGTCTACTAAAATACATGCTCCGGTCTACCTGCACAGGCATACCTGCTCGTAGCAGACTGTAGCGTGTCACAATCTCAGATTAGTTTCAAATCGTATACCTAATACTGTTTTGCAAATTCATATGATTCACTCTAACATCCACCGTCCGTATGTTAATGTGACGAACGATAAATTGGTCACTAATAAGATAATTGGTTGCGCTCTATGCCCACGTAAATCAACATCTTAACAGCTGTATATCTATATAAACAAAGTTTTTCATTTTACAGTGTGTCCAAAATTTTAAAATAATTCTATTCACAAAATGTTAGTGCGTCATATTTATTTTAACAATTTTTTTTATTAAATCAATCTAAATGATGTATTACATCTATAATACTATATGTAGGGTAAATGTGGGATAGTTGCCCTAGGAGGATAGATGCCCCGTTATTTACACCGAGCCTTGTAAACATAATAGGATCATAGTAAATATATTATAAAGAGTTCTCGTCCTGTAAATGTGCAGATGCTTAGCTCGCATCCTGGAATGTGTTTGTGCTTATTAATAAAGTTCGATGATTCTGTCAACGAATAATACGAATCTGAATGAATCGGTTTTTCGGAAATATGTAACTTTTCATTTTATAATGTCAGTTGGATTATTTTATTGTTAATTGCAAATGTATAGTTTAATATCACTCACTCATAGGTAAATGTTTTACAGTTTTATTTATTGTATTTTATTTTTATAACTGAGACATATGTATCTACGCAACAGGGTACGCTTATATGGGTTTTAACCAGTTTTGGTTTTGAAAATGCCTATATAAGAAATACCAGAGTTTGTTCATGCGCTGAATGGACACTCACTGTTTGTCAAACAATTTTTTGGAACCGATGACATATTTATTAGATATGATATTCCATTGAGAAGAGAATGTATTGCATAGTATAAAAATACCAAATACCTACCGTACCTATCATGCGCAAATAGTGGCTACACGAGTAGGTACTGTGTAGGGTGACTATTGAAACAAATAGAGATTGTAAAAGACGTGATATTTTAAAACATTGTAACAAGTAACTTTATTTTATTATCGATTCATATTAGAATCCTACAATTATTAAATTGAATGCAATGTAATTCAATGTGCCAATTTTGTTTGACTAATCCCAAGGGGTAACCATCCTAATAGCGATAAAAGCATCTAACTAGGAATCTAACTCATATAATGGGCATCTATCCTCAAAACTTGTGTTAGGATTTTTTTTAAATATGTGTAGTAGCTATATTTAATTACTATTTATTAACCACTTAGTAGTTCAATAGACCGAAAATTAATCATATTAATCGTTCGAATCGAAAATTAATCGAATTAATTGAACGTAATCCGTTTATATATTTAATTTTGAATAAAAAATTATACTTACATAATTCCTACATTTGTACTGCAGTAACATGCAACGAAAAATATTCACTGGAAGAGTTAATCTTGATATTTGACGTCAGCCATTTAATAGTTCAAGTGTTCCGGATTGCGTCCCCAATTGTTGTTATTGTTTATTTTCGTTTGTCATAGCATGGTGCTCGTAAAAATGCGACATTTTATACTAATAAATATGAAAGATACTTGAAGTGATTCAAATTCTTTAGATTTATGTTAAATGGAGTCAATTCTAAATACGACCATTTAATTATAAACTAAGCATATTACCCACAGTATTATAGTATTTATTTGTATAGATTTAAGACATCCATACACGCAACTGACAATTATTATGCTCATGACACAAAAGTCAGTTATGTGTGAAGTTTGAACTTGCAACCTCTCGGCTCAATGGTAGTCTACTACCACTGACCACAAGGCCTATTATTTTATTACTATAAAAAACAATTGAATATAACTATTTGTCTTACAAACATCCTGTTTATAGTATGATTCACTTCATTGTTGTAATTTTTAGTCGTATTTCAAGTAAACAATCAATTGAATTCGAATTACAGTACGACCAATAATAGTGGATATTTATTATAATTGGAGCATTTTATAACCCTTTTATTTATATTTAATTGTTAGTGATGAGGTTTGCCTCAAAAAGCGTGGGATCTTCAAACTGTTCTTTATATTGGAGACTCCATTGTTTCCTAATTGTATGAATAAGCAAGTTTTATTTTATATATTGTGTAGGATTACAAAATTATTCTGTAAACTTATTGTATTGTGTATACCGCAATATTTTCAGAACGTATGGATCTTTCTTTAATTATATCTTGTATACAATGTTACTCATTTACTATACTTACTGAATTTCAGATGGAATCGGAAGCAGTTTGAAATTACAACAGTCCTGAAATTTTAATATTACTCCAATTTTGTATTCTTTATTATTTATATCTTCTGTCTTTTGACTTGATTTTATATCTATGTTGTCTTTTGTTATGTATTAATACCTAAGATACAAGATAACCTATTTAGATGTAGACTTAGTGGAAGGTATTTGGTAATTTGTCGTAGTACATGCTGACCTGGTTAACCTACTTTACGGTCTTCAATGTGATTTTTACCTTGTTTCATTTGTCTGTTAAACTTTTTAAATAATTTGCTGTCATTTATTAATTTACGTCATGTCTTGTCAAATATTCATGTTATTGTAATTTACTGAATTTATCACGTATGTAATTTGAGATTTTTAAATAATAATGCATGCTAGTTTAAATGCTTAATATAAACGACAAATCTTAAGTGGCTGAGTTGTTTTTTTTAATTTCGATTTTTAAATGGATATTATTGTTTTTTTTTTTAATAAAAAGGGGGCAAACGGGCAGGTGGCGCACCTGATGGAAAGTGATTAGCCCTCGCCCCGAGATGAGAACAATACTCCATGTAGGGCCGAATTCGCGCCTTATAAAGATTTAGGCGATGAGCCGACGTGAAGTACCGTCTTACCTTACTGAGCACACCAAGCTTCTCTAAGGCCAATTTGACTTTACTTTCCAATTAACCACGGAACTGGATGTTAATCAAAATGACGACGCCAAGTATTCCGATACTGGCTGTGGCAGACAGGGGAGTGTTCTCAAAAATAGGCGTTGCGACAAATGGTGACTTTTTAGCGGTTAACGCGCATACTTGTGTCTTTTTAGGGTTGAACTGGACCAAGTTTAGTCGACCGTTTTAAGAGTATAATCACTAAGAAGCAAAAAACACAAATCTACATACGATATTTAAAATTTTGCGTCGCATCGCTACCTACCATCTACATAATTTGTAAACGCTTGAGTGCGTTACACAAATGCTTTTTAGGTCAAACAGTTGATTGGGAAACGATCTGTCCATGTAGTAAAATATAAATAATTTGTTTGAAACGAAATGAGGGTCATTTAGAAACATGAGGGTAATAAAACTAGTGCGTGTCATGTAAACTCGGTCGCAGGTCTACGAACAGAATGTCTATTTAATGTTGGCCTCCGGGTATCACTTCATAGTCTGGGTTTACAGCGTTTTTGTTTAGTGGTGAGGTGTGCAGGGGAGGTCTCATTATTTTGCTATCGATCAATTTGTTCTTTGGTATCGGCCGTCGAAACGTAACGAGATTAGAATTCTAGACGTGGCTGGACGAACGTGCGGTGCGGGCATTGTACACAACAATAACTTTATTTACGTCATAACATGTTATTGAATATGATTTTGTCGAAATTAATGTAAATTTTATTTATAATTCAACCGATATATAAAATGTGATACTTCAGAAAAAAAGCGACTGATTATTGCAGCTGTTATTAAAGTTTTTATAAATAATTCTTTATCACTGAGCTATTATTACAATTTTATAAATAAATTTAATCTGTGCTGTATAGGCACCTATGCTTTCCATATGACTTGCCTTGTCCTTTGACCAATTTTTTTTATAAAAATCTATTAATTCTTGGATGATGATGATATAGATACCTACCTATAATAATGTACGCAAATGGATAAGTCTAACGGATGCATTAATTATAATAGGTCACGAATATTTAACAATAGATTAATATTAAAATGAGCATACACAAAAATATTTAGTAATATGTGATTTATAAAATAAAATTTTTAATTGTTATTGCGTAATGTATTAATTGTAGGTACATCAAGTAACTGCTTTAATATTTTATGAAGTGTTATATTATTGTATGTAAATGAACTAGCCATTTTTGTAGTTTGTAGCAAACGACTTGGCTTGGAAGACTATGAGCTGATTCAGTGAGCAATTTAGAAAATGATTTGGATAACTTGGAATTTAAAAAAGTCATACTAGAATTTATGTTGAGATAAAGTTTGTACTCACTATGTTGACAAAAAAATACTATAATTATATAAAAAATTTAAGGAAGCTTACTATCATCATTCAAATATATTATTGGTTGGACGTGTAAAGTACAAGGTGTCCAGAAAGGGTATCGGGTATTTGTAAGTTCAATGAAACAAAAATTATTTGTATGCAATAAAAAAGTTTATTGTTTATTATTAGCATATGAATTGGAGAATTATTTGGAAAAGATGATGTTATCCAAATGATGACCGTTACGTTGCTGGCACTCTTCTAAACGGAAACGAAGATTCGCGATAACACGTTGACACATAACTATCGATATTGCTGCCATTTCTGACCTGATGTTTTGCTTTAACTGGGTTAGATTCGTCGGATTGTTTTGATAAACCTTACTTTTAAGGTATCCCCATGCAAAATAGTCAAGCGGGCTAAGGTCGGGGCTTCTGGGAGGCCAGTTGATGTTACCCCTTCGCGAAATGACTTTATTAGGGAATAATTCGTTAACAACTTCCATTGAGTCATTTGAGGTATGGCAAGTGGCCCCATCTTGCTGGAACCACGTTCTTGAGTTGAAACCTGCAAACTCCTGCAACTCTGGGACCAAAAAATTTCGCAACATATCGCAATAACGGTCACTATTCACATTAATTGCTCGGCCTCGTTGATCTTCATGAAAATAAGGACCAATTATGCCTTTAGCAGACATAGCGGCCCAAACAACGATCTTTGGGCTATGCAGGGGTCGTTCATGCTTTCGTCTCGGATTCTCCACTGCCCAGTACCGACAATTCTGCTTATTAACATGACCATTCAGGTGAAAATTTGCTTCGTCACAGAACAGTATGTTGTTAAAGTTGTTAAATCGCTGCGGCATTTCGTTCGCAAAATTCAGTCGATTAGCATAGTCAGTATCCTTCAATTCTTGAACCAATTGAATTTTATAGGCTTTTAGATGTAAGTCTTTCTTTAAAATCGAATGTAAAGACGATTTTTTGATGTTCAACGCTTGGCTTCGCTTTCGGATGGATAAAGACGGATTTTGACGAACCGACGCCTCAACTTCTTCAATTGTTTCTTAATCGCGAACTGAACGAGGACGACCAGAGTTTTGAATTTTAACTGTCGCACCTGTATTCTCGAACATCCTGATCCATTTCCTAATGCTATCGTCACTTGGCGCGTGGCGTGTACGATATTCCGCACGATAGAGACGTTGAGCAGTCACTATTGAATCACCATTACGATAATACGCTCGTAAGCAAAATCCGCGATGCGTCCCCGAGTACTGTTCCATCGTGACCAAAACTCCACAAAATGGCGGACGCCACGAACCCCTCCCCGCACCCTTTAGACGCCCCGTTTCGAATATGGCGCGAAAACAAATACCCGATACCCTTTCTGGACACCTTGTACAAATTTTCTTAGTCATCATCATCATCAAATCACAACTGCTGGACATAGCTCCCCCCAAAGATCGCCACAACGACCATTCCTGCGCTACTCGCGACCAATGACTTCCCGCAACCCTCACCAGCTCGTAGATCCACCTTGTGGCGGATCTGCCTGCGCCGCGTTTTTCGCCAAGTGACCGCCACTCAAGAGGTTCCATCGATCATCCGTTCTACGAACAGTACGAACGTATGTCCTGCTCACTGCGACTTAAGCCTAGCTATTCTTAGGGCTATATCGGTGACTTTGGTTCTTTTGTGGATCTCCTCATTACTGATTTGATCACTCGAGAGCCCATTGCCCATTGAGCACCTAACCTTTAGCTATCTTATGGGACCCATAGTTAGCGACCATGAATCACACACAACACGACACAGCAACACACAGTGCTCAAAGACTTTCGTCTTGAGACACTGCGGTACTTATTTTGCACGAAAAGATATTGCGTAGCGTCCCAAATACTGCCCAGAGCCGAGTTTAAAAGAGGTAGGGCACAGAGAAATGTATTTACCTGGGGCAGCTCGAGTGGTGGAATACCTCCACCTTACAGAAGATTGCAGCTAAATAACCTTGTGTTGGTTTTCTGCGGTGAGTAGGGCTTCCACAGCTCCATAGGGTACGATAGCTGCTTACCATCAGGGGGGCCGTATGATTGTTTGCCATTTTTGTAGTATAAAAAAAAGTTCAATTCGACAATTGACCTCTTGGAAGCATCTAAATAACTTTATTAATTATTTGATCATACAATAACTATTTTTATTCCTTAACTTTTAGCGAAACTATGTTACCATTAAGTTAATATCAAAAAGTTTATACCAAATTATTCTCAGTATTTTATCGTATAATGAAACCATTATACAATAACCCACAAAGAAACTATAATACCTACTTAAGGTATTAGAAAATAATGTTACAAAATACACAATCATGAATATACTTATGAATAGTCTAATGAAATTGAAATAAGATTTATATGAATTTCTGACGCTTAGGCACGTTGATGGCCACGTGAAAACTTGAAAATAATTTCACATTCGTGTACACTAATATATGACAATGCGTAGAGATCATTTTATTATGGAATCTGTAACCGCTTCGATAAATGACGTTAACATAAATATTTATCAAATCAATTTACAGTAAACTTGTACGAAGGCTATTTTACAGTAGCTCTCAACATACAAAGCAGATTCAAGTTTTTGTTATAAAATAGTATTTTAATTAATGACCAGGTATTACGTTAACCGAATTTTATTTTAAAGTTTATACGTAAGAAGGTGGTGGTTTATAAGTTTGTACAAAAGCACGGTAGGTTCTTTAATATTTAAATATTTTATGTATTAAAGCTTCCCATGAGTATACAGATTATCTCAGTAAAAGAAACACTAAAAAAATATCTTGTAGTTTCTTAAAAAATCACGCACATACAAAACATAAAATGAAAATAGAGAATCTTCCCTTTTAAAGTCGATTAAAGGAATATGTAGTAGGTACACATAAAGAACAGAACAATAATTTTGGTAATGGATGAAAATTCATAGATTTATTATAGATAAATTGTTTTGACAGAACAAGCAGATTTATAGGAACCATCTATTACATAATTATATCGATTAAAATAGGAACTCTTTATATTGTACCTATTACATGGAACAATAATTTATGACATAAGAATTATAACAATAATTTATGACATAAGAATTATAGGTCCTTATATAATATGAAATTGGCGTTTTATATGTATAACGATAAATATATTATGAAATTAATTTTAATCAATCAATCAATCACATAATAAATCGAAGTATGTACCATTATTATCTATGCACTTTTGCTATTTTATATGTAGTTTATAGATTTATTGCTGAAAAAATTGTCGAAGCGAAAATCAATAAAGGCGGTTTGGACAGCCTCTTCGGAATTGAATTTTTTTCCTTGCAAGAAATTCTCCAAATTCCGAAAAAAGTGCTTTATCAACATATCCAACATAAGTTGGAGCAAGGTCCGGGGAGTATGGTGGATGTCGGAGATATTCCAACCGCAGTTCCTCTAATTTAGCGACCAACTGTCGTGATGGTTGGGGTCTAATGTTGTTCTGAAGCTGTAGTAGGCTAGAGAGATTGACCAGTCTCGCTTGTTTAATGGCTAGCTTTTCCATCATGCTTTGCAAGTTATTTATTTGTTGATAATACAGATCTGCCGTTATCGTCTGGCCAAATCTTAGGAAGCTGTAGTGTATAACACTACCAAACACCACCACTGGTAAGTGTTTTAGAGTCTACTTTTCTTTGGAACAGGATTTGGCCGATTTTCCTAGGGGTTCCACCAATGTGTTGAGCATTTTCGATTGTTGTAATGGATGCATTTTTCGTCACACGTAACAATACGATTCAAAATTCCCTCGTTATTGTGACGTGACGGTTGAGTAAAGTAACACAGCACTCAATGCGTGGTTGTAGGTGTGCTTCAGTCAATTCATTTGGTACTCATATCTTGAGCTTTTTGACTTTTCCAATTTGTTTCAAGAGAATTAAAATTGTTTTATAAATCACACCGAAGCCTGCCACTAACTTTAACGTGGTTTGCGATGGATCCGTTTCCATTATCACTTTTAATTCTTCCATATCAACTAGGGTCTCCAGCCGTCCACGGGGATTGTTTCGTAGGTCAACATTTCCAGAACGAAAACGTTGGAACTCATATTCGTAAATAACGCGATATTTTATGTTTTCCATTTTGTGAAAAGAACGATGTCAAAGAAAAATCAAAAGGTGCGAAAACAAATAAATTACTAAATTCGAAACAAAAGTATACAAGCCTAAATTGGAAATAAATTTAAATTTAGAATTCCTAATCAAACGCCAGATATTTGAGATCAAAGTGCTGTCATATGTGAGAGGACCTAATATCACAATTAACTCATCGTCAACTGCAATAAAAGTAACCCTCGCTTATTGTATCCTTGGAAGATATAGAATTCCTTGGTTTCAACGATCCCTGTAACATCATATACAAAAAATATTCAAGAATTGTGTTATAAATTTTCAAGCGGTTATAGATCATAGTCAGAGGGATCTTGTGCTAATTAATTTAACGCTTTCTTTTTTTAGCAAACAAGGGGGACTCAATGAAATTCCTAAAAGCATAAACGAACGTGTACTGCATAAGTTATCGCAGAGCCTCATTAAACACATTCTTGTCTTAGTATTATACGCGGACTAATAGTACTCGTGATCCAGGACTCTTA
Organism: Saturnia japonica; assembly: GCA_033032175.1. NCBI lineage: Eukaryota > Metazoa > Arthropoda > Insecta > Lepidoptera > Saturniidae > Saturnia > Saturnia japonica. Next base: position 13,566,323 of record CM065305.1, read on the forward strand.
TACAGCATGATCCACAAGGATATTTTTTTTTTTTTTTTTTGTTAAATACACAATTAATAAAATTAAAGTACCTGTTTGTAATATGAAAATAATCGCTTTTTACTAAATATAATGAAAGTATATACGATACCTATAACAAAAATTTTTTTTCATTTTTTGTCTGTCTGTTTGTGTGTCTGTTAGTTCCGGGTAATCTCCGAAACGGTTGGACAGATATTGAGGGGTCTTTCACTGGTAGAGAGTTAATGTTACAAGGAGTACCTTAGGCTACTTTTATTTTAGAAAAAGAATCAGGGTTCCGTGCAAATAAAAGGAAAATTGTACATAGTGAATCGATTCGGACGCTTAAATGACTTACGTTGAGTAAACCATAAGAGATATATCAAATTAATGTAATATATAATTGTAGAAATTAAAAAGGCCTACAAAAATTCTGCGAATTGTATGTCCTGTAAGAAACATAGGATTCGAGCGTGTGCCCGATCGATGGCATTCTGTGTCCACGTGAAGAAAGCTGCGGGCAGAGCTAGTAATAAATAAAATTTCGTAAGTTAAAAAAACCTACAAAATGAAGTTACATTTTGGATTTTTTTATATAATATTCTTATACAAACAAGTAAATAGTAGATGACTCGTTCTGGTGAAATTTTTAAAACTACCTGCCCTTGCGAATATTTCACAGATTATAAGAATGTAATCAATGTAACTAACTTCTGTCATGTAGTCGATGCCTTTTAATGTTAATTGTATATATTTAAAAAAAGAAAAGTCATCAACAGATTGTTTTTAATATATTTTATACAAAAATATTTACTGTAAACTATCTGTGTTTCCTTCGTAAACAAGCTTTAAAATCTTAGATTAAATAAAATTTAAATGGGATTTAAAGTGCTTAACATGTTATTTAAATAATTAATTTTTATAAAGATATAAGGGTGATATGTAATAGCCACCGAGAACTAATATTTAGGTAGAGATTATGAAAACCTCACGATGAAAACTGAGCAACTAACAGTCAGAATATTTACGTCACTTATCTTCAAGGGAAGTCATGTATTTGTCTCATTTATGAATAATATTTTATAAGGCGCGTAGTAATTGTTAATTTTAGGAAACAATATTATCATATTACCAATTTCTTAAACATTAGAAAAATTTATAACATAGGCATAATGTCTGTTTTCTACATAATTATGTAAAACTCTTATAATACATTAGGTTTTTACCAAAAAATACATGTTATTGATTTTATGATCAATTATTTTATTACTTAATTACATAAATCAATTCCAAAACATAATTTATTAGAAGTAGTTAATGCTAAGAAAGCAATTAAGAAATTTGTGGAAGATGAAAATGTCGGAAACCGAGAGCCAAATAATTTTCACCGTTGGAATCTTGTAAACGGTGGAAGTAATTTTAAACGAATTCCAACGTTTGAAAATTGCGTATCGCAGAAATGTTATTAATCCTTACCATTATAATGGGAATAGTATATTGCAATGTATCACATACGCTGTAGACTGAATTTAAAAGAAACCATATTGAAACAGCTATGAAAATACTTCTTTTTTCCACACACTTCAAGACAGTTTTCATAAGATGTCCAAAGGTCAAGCTCATCGCTTGAGAACGGTTGAACCAATTTCGCTAACCGATTTATTAATGTAGTAATAATAATCTGCATAAAGTTTATAGGTATATATATATATATTTAAAGTTACCCGAAAACTTTGAAAATCTAAAAAAAACTTAACTTGCCTTTATCTGCCTCTGCCTCTTTAGCCTAGTAGTCGTAAACTTGAGGTTCTAAATTCGATTCCCGGGTCGAGCAAAGTGTTACAGGGTTATTCAATGAAATTCTCAGTAGCAGCTCGGAGTTTGCCTTTGTGCTCGATTAATGGCTATAGACTCGCCCCCTATTACATGAGACCTGTAAACATACCCGGCGAACTGTGCGTGATGGTATGACTTTTTATATTGTAAATTTTTATGAACTTAAGACCTTAATTTTATTCACGGATGAATATTCGTTTTTTTTGTTCGGTGCCTTTTTTCTGGAAAAGTTATCAGGCAAAAAATCGTTACAAGTGGAACTGTAATCATGTTATTGAACAACTTCTACAATTGATAAGAACAACGTCTACCCAGTCAGCTAGTTAAAAATAAAAATTTGTATTATTATTATTACAAAAAAAAACATTGGCTAAAATGCAACAGCCTATAGTTAAAATACCATAGCTGGTGTATGATGCGTGGTTTGCCCTACACATCCAGTATGTCCAACATACGACACATATGTCATTTGATGATATACTTGACACATTGTGTGGTAATTTCAGTCCACAATTTAATTGCCGTTTCCCTGTGGTCTGACAGGAGTGAGATAAATTTATAGAGACACCTTGGATTGCCACGTTTTAAATAATAATTTATAGTTATTAGAGACAAACAAGTCATGTTACATTTGATATATAGCTCGCTAAATTTAGATGACTTCCTATTACGCGTGTAAAGTCTACTACGTAAGTCTAATAGTAATTACCTATGTCACCTTTATGTACGAAATATTATTGTCTTTCAACGATTAGGTTACGTCAATTAATTTTGTTTCCTATTATTACATCATATATGTTATTTATGTTTAATAAGCCTATTCCTATTTATAAATTATAATGGTTTATTTTCTTTTTTTATCGTAGCAGTATGGGCCAATTTGATTGGTGGATCGCAATTGCCAACCATTTTGGTGCTCCTTTCACCCCTTACTATTCCAACCGTCTCTTCTCGCGCGCGCGCACAGGCACGAAGACCGTTGCCGACATAAATTTAAGAAAAAAAAAAAACTGTGAATCTGGTGGAATCCAAGTATCCCGACCCTGACCTCATCAAAACTGGTGAGTAATTGTGTTATATCCAACAAATCTGGTCCTTCGAGCCGGATTAGTGCAAAGTCACATACGGCAACCGGCCGGCCGTTGCCACAACGCAGCACGGAAGATGCTCTCTATGATCTGGTGGCGTACATACGATCGAAGGTAGAGGCGAAGGAGATCGTCGTCTTGGTGTCACTGGACATAGAGGGTGCGTTCAATAACGCGTGGTGGCCAGCGCTGAAGTCCCAGCTCGTGGCCAAAGGGTGTCCTAGAAATTTGTACAGCGTGGTTCTGTCGTATCTCGAGGGTCGACGTATAGAGCTAAGTTATGCCGGTTGTCAGGTGACGCAGGTGTCAGGCAAAGTGACGGCACTGTACCTTATGGTAAGCACAAAGGAATCTAATAACATCAGCGAACACCGTCGTTGTCATGCCGTTCTGCTAAAATGTTTCTTCGCGTTATGTTTGAAGGACGTCATGTTAGAAAAGGAGAATACACTGGCCGGGAAATAGTTCCACAGCTTCACAGTACAGCAAAGATATGACGTAGTAATATGAACTTGTATGGGCAGCTTCAACCTTTTCATTTATTTATCATAGGTAATCTTAATGTCTATATATTAATACGTGAAGCAAAACTTTCTACCCCTTTTTAAGCGTATTGCGTGGACGGAAGACTGTGAGATTTGGCATGGTTAAAGTTTATATGGAGAAGAAGTGCAGAAGGCTAAAATTTATCTATAATATATTTTAATAATATATAAAATAAAATAAAAAATACTGAGAATCCTAACCTGACCAGTGCCATTGAACTTAGATCCCTTCCTCTTCCAAAATATTGACATTGTCACTCAATGAAAAGTGACAGCAAGTGTTATAATATTCATTGTTCAGGTTCATACTGCAAATGTGAAACAGAAAATAGTCTATGATTAAAATGTCGCTTGTCGAATTTCGGTCATTGGGAGACCGCTAGTACCTACTAATATTATGTATGTATATTGTTTGTTAGTTTCTCTGAAACGGCGTCACCCATTTGAAATAAATTTTATATTAAATTTATGTTTTTATTTTAAAGTTTACTTAGGTAGGAGTTTTTCTTTATGATACCGATTGAAGCTCGGTTACGCAGATATTGATAAATAATATGCGTTGTATTACATTATACGAACGATATCTTGGCGATCATATTATACAAATACATTTAACAGTGACTCTCGTTACTGCTACCTACTTATTCTCAAAACTACTAAATACTTGGAAGGTTGATGTTTTTTTTTCAACTGCAACCTAAAACAAAAATTGGCATTACTAATTCAACCTGCACTAACCTTTATTATTATTAATACATATATGTAAGTAGTTATTTTTATTGTTAGTTCGTGGTACGAGAATGAACTGATAGTGTTTGGTTGGTTTTCAGATACTATCAAATCATTACATGCTTCTAATCAGACGGAGTAACAAAAATTACCTGACAGATATCTGACACATAAATGTAAGGTCCATTTCTTCATAAAGCCCGGTATTTCAAAATTCCATTTATTCTGTGATTTAACTATAATCGATACGAAACATTGAAATAACAACAGGTACGTATGAATTAAACCATCCATGGCAAAGTGTGAAGTAGAAATAAACGTACTCTGACGATTCTGTTGTGGTTGTTGTCGAAAATCTGCCCTATCAAAATATTTAGAAATAATTTAGATTGAGAAAAGTAACTTAAAAAAGAATGTTAACTTTGGGACCAAATCATAATGACACATCATGTTAGCTGGAGAATTCATCTTTATTTAATTCTTTATAGGTTTTAACGTTTTGGTCACAATCTCACCTGATGTTAAGTGACGATGTGGCTCAAGATGGTAACACGCTAAGTGCAGAGGGAGTACTGGCTCCCAAGTGTAGCTGCCGGAACACACCTATAAGTGCTTAGCGACAGATTTTCAACTTGATGGTGGTAGCTAGCCAGACGGGTATTAGAAAAAGCCCTACCTACCACCGTGCTGTGGTTTATCACGATGTTTTCCATCACCGAAAGCTCAGACTCATTAAACAAAAAAAAATTTAGCAAGCAATCTTTTAACACACTATATACTGATGAATTTTGTTAAGTGATTATACTATATGTGTTTCATTATTTTTATTAAAAAGTCTAAGTGCAAAATTTCAAGTTAAAAGACAATATTGTTGCATCCACCCCATACAAACTCTCAACCGCTATTATACACCCTTAAAGGTAGAATTTCCGAAAATCCGTTGTTAGTGAGCGTCTACATCGCGAAAGGAGTAACTATGCTAAACAAGTTAATCGGACCTATATATAAATTCGAAAAAAAGTGTAAAATATAGTGAAAAAATGCTGCTTTATTGAAAATGAGTTTTGTGGGACACGAATCCCCCGTTTAAAATATATTAAATCACTTACAAAAAACACCTATTTAGGTATGTATACCTACTTGGAATTTTACTTGCTCACTTAATATAGTAAAATATATATTATCTTTTATAGATCTTAGATTTTTGTGGACCATTAGAATTTTCTAATGGCAATTGATTATTATTGGCAATTGAGCGTTTGCTCATCAGATTATTAAATTATTTTTATTAAGGCAGTATTTTGATATCTCTTATAGTTTGGCGGGGCTCTTTGTGTTCCACACAAGGTACTCCACACCATCGATTTTTATATGCCATCAGAAAACTCTCATCAGATTATTAAATATTTTTTACTAAGGCGACATTTCGATAGTTCTTTGTGCCAAATTTCAGCTCTCTAGGTATTGGGGAAGTACTAGTTTCTATTTTGATGATCATGAGTGAGTCAATGTCGAATGTTCGTAACTTTACATCTCTATAACTTCTAAATGAATTAAGCTATAAACTTGAAAAAAATTGGCGATGTAAGGTTCCATAAGTACTTTTAGTAAACAGAACTTCAACCATCTACAATAACCCAGTACTGATAGACAGAGGCATGAAAATACGCCGAAATACTTTCACCAAAGATGGTACGGCCGTGTCTTACACTGAATTTGGCTTATAATAAATTGACAATTAACTGGCCAGATATTCTACTAATTAAAATACCTTATTCTTAGGTGCACTATCTAGATTTACTTAGTAATCAATATAGTAGATTATTCTTTTATAATTATAGTGCCGTTCAAGTACTAAGATATTGTAATTATTATAGTAATAAAGGTGTCTAATATTGATACTGTCACTATAAGTGTTGATAGGTAATTGATTAGATAACAATTTATAACAAAGTTGTTGAATAGGTGCTTCCATAGACACTAACTAACATAACTGATTTGGTTAGTGCCTTTTTAGGACCTGAAGCCTAAATTGAATAAAGATTATTTGATTTTGTTTGGCCCCTAGATATATAATTAATAGATACATACAATTACGTTGTTATTTAAATTTGAACTTACCTACACTAAGTAGGTATATTAAGAAAATTTGATTGAGTTTTGAAAGTACATTTTAAATCGTAATTTTGTCGTTGTATTTGGAATTAATAGTACTTAACGATAGAAAATAAAAGACAGAGAGATAGTATGTCACTCGTAAACTAACATGTTTTAGCAGGACTGTTAAACAGGCCCATAAATTATGTGATGAAGTAGCGCACGACAACAAAAGTTGCCTCAAATATGAAATGAGTTAAATCGCAGTTAACAGCATAATGCATGCTTTTAGATTTTTTGTTAACACGACTGCGCCGCGCCGCGCCTAGCCGCGCCGTTGCGGTATTTCCTGCTACCGCATATGACAAAAAAATCCAACCTACAACATAGGACTTTATTGTGATTTTCGGTAGGTTTAATATAGTTTAATAAGCGCTACAGTCAGAAATTCCCTCCAAAGTGGTGATTAATTGTGATATTAAGAATTTTTTGTTTTGTTTTGCTTTGTTTATAATATTGCGTCAAATTTTAAACTACGATAAATAGTTATATTAAAAATATAAACCATTTTCATTCTATTTTGATCCCATGATGAATTAATGAAATATACATACTGTTAGTAGGTATTTACCAAAACTAAAATGGTAAGCTTTTTAAATATAGAATGTAAAGTATACTAAAACTACAGAGTCGATTTAATGTACAACACTGTAATTCAACCTAAAATCATTTTTTGTTTATTTGTTTATTCACAATTATAATTATGTACACATTATTGTTAACTTAATAGAATTAGTACCTAACGTAGTGATCATTTATCTAGTAGAAGCCATACCAGTAGGTAATAGTAAAAGGTCGTAAGTACGATTTTTACTAGGAACGGATTTTTACGAGATGTGTATTTACTATTTCTATTTCTGTGTTTCTCAGCTGTTTGGCTGCCATAATACAAGAATTTTTTGGGTTGTAAATATTCTAAACACTGTTTAAATGAGATAAATAAACTTGTTTTGGTGTTGCAATAATGGTGGCTAGGAAAATTATACAATGTCTATGAACATTTTCTATACAACTTTTTTATTAAATTTTTAAATGACTAATTATTTCTCAATTACGTTTTAGTTTTATATCGTTTATCTTCTTTATATCTGAATAAAATAGTGTACAAGGAAATGTCCAATTAGGTAAGTCCTAGGCATTGCAATGCGATAATTCCGCTAGTTGAATTGATTTCACGTCTGCAGATAAAGCAGCTGGATGTTGTCTAGAGGGCATGTTATCAGATCGACGTGCCCTAGTCGCTGCATACCGCCCACCACGTGGGAAACATCATCTGCTCACACTAAAATTGACTAATACGTTTTTTTATATAGTAATTTGTAACAATAATAATGATTTGTTCTTCCAGGCATATTAACGAGTTCTATATAGTTGCATTGGGAATCGATTTGAATATGTGTGGGTATTTTTGTCATTTTCGAATAAAACAAATAACAAACAAAGACATTTAGTAGATAAGTATCCAAATAATTTGTATTTACAACGAGAAACATTCAATTATGCTAATTTTTATGACTATTTACGGAGAATCACGATATAAAAAGTCAAACAAGCGCACCCTAGCTTCATATTTTACAATAATAAAAACCTATAAATGGAGCATTATGTGCATAAATGTCAATATTGAAACGGTCGCGGCGAAGCGGTGTGTGTACTCTCCTCGATTTATAAACCACATTTATTTCCTAAGCAGTGGCGCGGCGCGGTGCGGCGGAGGAGGGCCGCGGCCGACGCGACGCGACGCGACACAGCGAGCACAGCGGTCGGTATACCGTGCGTTATACTGTCCAGCATCGTAATTGTCGATTAATTATCTCGATTTCAATAATACTTACACCCCGCAGATGAAATTGTATAATATTAAACTAAACTACATACAGACTCTAATAAGGCATAAATGCCTTTTCGTCCGCCACAAAAATATAAATGTTTCTCTTTATACTAATTATGGAATCGAAATATTTAACCGTATGCGAATACGTGATCGTTATAAAATCCATTTAACGGATCCTAGTGACCATATCACGAGTTAGAGAAGTAGGTAGAAACATACGTGAAAGCATAATGCCGCATAAGTATTTATGTGTTCATTAATGCAGGCTTGTGTTAATAACAACACATCACGTTCTCGGTTCACAAGACACCAGGAACAAGCTACACATTTATATTCTGTCAGTTCGTTGTGGCGTTTAGATTTGGATTATATTTGGTCATTGTCATTCTTCTAACGGTAGATAAAGTCTCTTGATTCTTTAAATAATAACGTAATTATTCAAAAGTTATATTGATGTATAGGCGTGTCGTCTTCTTGAGGCACTTAGACCAGATGAAAAGTGAAAAGAATATGTATAAGAATTGCAAGGCGGTAAGAGCCACATGTTACATAGTACTCGACCACGTAGTGACCAAACACTATAGACTGACTCTCCTTATGGTCTGTGGGCCGCGGGAGAGGAAAAGGCTGACCAATAAGCTTGTCTATTACCGGCCGCAGCAATAGACTTTTGACATAAAGGCGCGGTTTTAATTTTGTGACTGCTACATGAGATTTTTTTACCAAGATGGTATTACCGACGTTGAGTTTGTAAAAACTACACAGGCTATCAAAAGTAATGCTTAGAAGCATTCTGAGTAAATTATAATTATATTATCAATATATATTATTAAATTTAAGGAAGTTTTACTAACCGCGTATAAAGATTATACGTACAATTTTAGTTAATTATAGTAGTTTTTTGTTTACTATTTAAATAAACACAACCATAATATTCCATGATATAGTGTATAACAGACATTTTATTTATCATAAGATATCTGTCACACTTGCATAAAATATTGATCTTAAGGTTAAGGGTATTATCTAAATACCGTGTATATTCGTGCACGCCCGCTGCCCCGCGTCTCATAAAACATCAGGAGGGTCGCGTTTACAGAGGTTAGCATATCATAAATCGCTTCGGAGCACAGCGATTTAGTTTCGGTTTCGCCGTAGTGTTTCCAGACCTGCATGATGATGTCAAGGTCAAATGGACGCTGCTGTATCCACATAGCTACATAATATTATATAACACATGCTGTTTATAATAATAAAGTAATGTAAATAATTAGGTTCAATGAAAACTATTTCTTTATTAAAGACTAAAGTATTAGCTCAACACGCAGGAGTCGGTCCAATTAAGGTGCTTATAATTCAATAAAAACTGTAAATTTATTTATAAATGCATTATCTATAGTAATGAGATTATAAATGTCAAAGGCACAACATGCATTGTTTGGTTTTTCAGGTGATTGACTTTTGATGACTTTTTTACCATTCTCTTTAATATAATAGAACTAGTTACCTAGTCGGGTAGAGATCCCTAAAGCCCCGATTGATTACTAAGTATACACCGGCTGAACCTGGAACTCGACACGTCTAAGCGAGCCACGTCGACCGAGGTGCATGCGCCTGGTGTATGATGGTCGCAATTCAGTAGGACACAACTGTCGTGCCTATTAGCTAAAATTCGTCCTGGAATGCAATAAATAATAAATGTTTGATGCATTTGCTTCCATAAAAACGACATATCACTATAAAGCAGCCTTGAATAATAACGCTTCATCAAATTAGTCTACAAAAGGATGTAAACCGCCTCTATCAATGTTAATAAGACGAATATGCATAGTGAACAAATGACAAAGGAACTTTAAAATGGAATGAGAACAAATGGGGAATTATATATTATTTTAATAGAGCACACCTGCTATTCTTTTGATGCGACATTTCTCTCATTTATGACGTTAATCGAGCGGAATGCGCTTGTGTTATAATATTGTTTTGCGGCCAACAAAGCGCCGAGCCGCACTCAAACTATATTATACTTTAGTCATATTTTTTGTATCGAATACAAATTTTCCTTTCATCCCATTTAATTATAGATCAGCTATTATATTTAGACGATGTTATTATTGCATCTACTCAACATATCACTGATTTGAATAACATCGTACAGTTCAACATGGATAAATCGATTGTAGTCTCTGGGCGATTGGACAATAGGTAAAGTATGGCTTTAAATGATCATTGGAGTTCAGTTGATAGTGTATGTATTGTGGAGGTAACTATAAATAATAAGCGACATTTCTTACAGGTCGATGTTTGTCGCGTGAACGTTGACGGTGCAAGTCGCAGATGGAATTAGTAAATTAGTTGTGCGTACGCACAGACGCGGGCGAGGCGGTGCGCCGTGTATTGTCTAGCAGTCTAGCTTGAGCCGAGCACTCGCACATTAATCTCTGAGCACGAGATGAAGCGATATGCATTTGTCATCGTGTCTCAGATCAACACGGAGAAACTTTAACCATTGTATCGAATCAATTCGATTATTGTTTAAATTATATTATTTAACAATAGATAAAGGTCGGTGACTAAAGTTATTGTCTTTATTTTCGATATTTTAATTGCCATTTGATCTAAAATCCCATGTGTTTTGTGATATGATAAAAGTGATTTTAGTTCATTATTCTCTTGTAACCATAGAATTTACCATTTTCTAAAAGAGTAGATTATGGTGTTAATTTAAAATATTGAGTCATTATTAAATAACCTGGATTAAATAGGATATTACGATACCTAGCTCGCAAATATTATATTTACAAATAATATAATATAATATTAACAAAAATATCTGGACAATCGAGCTTGCAAACGGGTCTTGCAAATGAAACACTTAAAATCAAAGTTAAACATGCAAAGTAAAACATTTAAAAAACAACCCAATTATGAGGGCCGTTTTCGGGAACCAATTACATATAATAATAATAATAATAATTTATTTCTTATAATTGCAGGTCACATGTAGGTGTTCGGTATATAATTAGAGAGTCCGTATACATTTAGTCACATTACGACATACAAATATTACATTCAATTAAACTAATTGTCACATAATATACTTATACTATATTACATTCATAATCCTTTAACATATTACACCTATTTAGAAGAAATATGCGTACAATAAATAGTCTGAATTATTATTATTAAAGTCTAATATAGAGTTAAATGATTTTTCTATTAGCCACAATTTTAATTTTCTAGCAACTCTTTTTTTTATGGCAGTTCCCTAGTATCGTAAGGGACGGCATTATATATACGGCACCAATTCTATCGGTATTCCTTGTATTTCTGAGAAATATGTCCTTAGCTGTTTTGAACGGCTTTGGATGTTTCTTAACAAATTTAGCTGCCTCCAGTACCTATATACATGCAGGGCAAAGTCAGTAAACGTAGGTTTTTAAACAAGGGCCTGCATGACTCCCATGGGCGTATACCACCAACTGCCCTAACACATTTTTTCTGTGCTATGAAGGCTCTCTGGACATCAGCAGAGTTTCCCTATAGTATTAGGCCATAGTTTAATACGGAGGCAACGTATCCGTGATACGCTGCTAATACGGTAGTAAGAATACAAGTTTTTCTTAATTTGTACAACACAAAAACAAAACTTTGAATTTTGCTAAATACTTTTTCAATGTGGGCTTTCCAGTACAGGTATATATTGTAAAGCCTAAAAATATTGTTTCTTCAACCTCCGTTAAGTCGATATATCTGTAGAAAATATGCATGTCCTTATGTACTCTTCCGTCTGTACTAAATTGCATATAGTTTGTTTTAGTTAGATTAACACTCAGATTATTTTCGATAAGCCATTTTATAATTAAATCAATAGTATTATTAATGTCATTATTAAAATCAAAGTCACAATTTTTATTACATTTTATAATTAAGGAAATGTCATCGGCAAATAGTATACAACGATTAGAAGTAATATAGTAAGAAGTAATAATATAGTTATATACAATAATTTCTAACTTAATAATAATAATTCTCGAAAACGACATACTATTTGTTGGTTAAATCTTAGATGCGACCGATGCGAGCACAGTTATAGATGTAATAATAAATTAGTCAGTGGTTAGGCGGTCGCCCATATCTCAAAATTATTATTTGCATGAATAGCGCTCCATCCAGTATGACGGACAGCAGAAAGGGCTGCTCTTAAACTTACCTTGTATTATTTTGTCATTATTAAATTCCCCTGTCACAGGCATGGTCTCATTTCTCCCTAAGAAAATATTGTATGCAAAACTATATGACATTTGAATGAGCATAAAAAGGTCGCACAGAGATTTGTTTACTGAGATGGCTTCTAAGAATATATTTTTAATTAGTTATACTTTCATGAAAAACAATCTTGAAATGATTGCTAGTTCTCCATACAGTAAAATACAGTAGTGGCAATTTATAATTTAGATAATAATACCATAACTAGCTGACCCGTTCGAATATTCCGGAAATTACAGAAAATAAATTATCTAACAGCTGTCATGTTAGTTTATGTTATAGGAATAAATGAACTGTTAATAAATTAGTAGATTACATTTTTAATGAAAAAGATTTTTAATCATTATTTTAACGATAACATTAATTTCAAACTATTTATCTATTTTTCGTCAATAGCGGAGAACATAGGATTTAAAATAATGTTTGAATTATCAATTTTGAACAAAAATTAACTGAGATATGGCTTTACTTCGAAAAACATCTTTAAGAATAAATATAGTATATGATAATATATATACTATATTTAACATTTAGCTAGTCAGTGTAATTAATGTAAAAGAGCTCAATAAAGTTGATTTAGTAAACAAACAAAACAAAATATCCTATTTTTAATTTTACCCCAACATAAAAGATATGTAGTAGTAAATTTATGACTTATAAAGTGGCTACTCAACAGTAAAAGTATAAAATGAACGAAATGAAGTGTGACATAAGAGCCGACAACACAAAGGTACTTCAACAGGCAATCAAATTCAATGGTGGAAACGTCGAAGCGCTATCGACAAGGTTCTTGACGAGCCACAAAATGAAATTTCTCGAAACCGTCAATCATTTTCCCCTCCGCAAGTTTGCCCTACTAGTACAGATAACGTACTGTGGTACAATTAAGAAAATCTGAACAAGTACGACTTAACTAAGAACTAACATTTAAGCTAAACAAAACACTACAATATAATTGACACATGTTTATACGAATTTTCGAAATGCATAAGTATCTATATCTATAAGTGTATTAATACGTGAAGAGAAAACTACGGACCCCTTTTTCAACATACCGCGCACGGAGGCCTGTGAGATTTGGCATGGTTAAAGTTTAAATGGAGAAGAACTGCAGAAACCTAAAATGTACCTATAAAATGTATCACTAATACATTACATTAAATTAAATAATACTGCGGATACTACCCACCCATGGCCATTTAACTTTGACCCCCCAAAACATTGACATTGACACTCAGTGCAAAGTGACGTATATTTATCCAACTTTAACTTTTTTTTTAAATGGCGTCCCTTTCATTGTTTAGGTTCGTACTGCAAATATCAAACAGATAATAAATAATCTATGATCAAAATGTTGAACAGAGTAGACAGAATTAGTTTCAAGTTGTGAATTTTGTGTGATTTCAGCGTTGGTATACTCTTTGACAAAAGAACCTCAATATCGTTCAGACCAAAAATGAATTACGGTCGAATTTCAACAATCGGGGGACCACTAGTAATAAAAGGATAATTAACTGTCTGACTGACATATCAATGCACAGCCCAAACTACAGGGACTAGGCCCGTGAAAATTAGCATAGGGGTTCCTTTTACATTGAACAGTAAGGAAGGATTTTTGGAAATTCAACCCCTAAGGCAGTGAAAAGGGGATGAAAGTTTGTATGAAAATCCATCATTATTTAAGATTTTATGTAAATTGTTATTTAGCAATTCCGTTAATAATGGGACATAAGTCAATTATGACGCGTGCGAAGGAACGGGCAACGCGCTAGTGAATAGATATGTAAGTTTAATAACATGAGTTGCTTTAAAGTAATCCGTCACATGGTCCAATTAAAACATTTATGATAGGATGGTAAAGATCTAACACGACTTTTGTATTCAAATTTACAATGCATATAAATTTTGTTATCAAAAGTTTATTTACGTCATAAAATCGCTTGAGTCTGTCACCTGCGTCATTCGAGAACCATAATCGAGACATTATTCTGGTGTGTTAGCTTCGTTTATCCATCTTTTATACGTAACGTGGAAAACTACTTATATGACGTCGCCCAACCTGTTGGGGAAACGTGTTTTCTCGGACGTTATTAAGAAGCCAATATGAAATATGATAATAGATATCTTTGAAAAATTCATCGATGCCTTTATTTCCTTTCAAAATCCATTGTAATACTATGCTATAATATGTAATTAAATTGAAGTTCATTGTGTTATTTTTTCTAATGGATGTTCAGCCATAACTTCTTTGTTAATGAACTGATTTCGATGATCCTTTTTTAGATGGAAATGGGATGGCTCAAGGGTGTTCCCATTTTAATTTCATTGGCATTGGATCTACAACTTCGAAAATAGACGAGGGAACTCTACAAAATCATTGACGTTGGTTTTCTTTTTTGTTAAAAATTGTCTTGTAATTAGGTTAATTTAGGCAAGCAAAAAATTGTTATATTACAAACAAATTAAAAAAAAATTACACACGTTCCTTGTGATTTAGGAATTTATTAATTAATGTAGCAAAAATACATTTTTTTATATGACTAAAGTGGTTAACAATACATACATCCCACCTGATTTTAAATGGCTACCATACCCTATGGAAATTTGTAATACCATAAATATCACCAGCGTGTTGCCGACCTGTAACCCCTAGCCCAAGGAGCTGTGGAATCCCCACTCACCGCAGGAACATAACGCAAGGTTATTTGGCCACGATCTTCTGCAGGAAGGTGGAGCGAGGTATTGCACCAGTCGGATTGCCCCAAGTAGTGCGCTACCTCTCAAAAATGAAAAAGTATTTTATTCGATACACTAGCTGTGCCCCACGGTTTTACCAGTGTTCATTTTATCCGAAAATACCGCGCCGCCAACCATCGCACTCGTGTAGCCTATTCATAATAGTTCTCACTTCTTGCGAGTACAAATAATTTAAAATTTTCGTTTTCTTCTAAACTATGTGTCCAAATAACATGGTATAAAGAGCAAAATTTAACTTCATAAAACTGTCAAGCCTAAAATTAAAGCTCATAAATAAATATTTTATCTTCAAAAAAAAAAAATTCAAAATACTTTATTGTGGTTTATGTATAAGAGATAGGCATATGCTATTACGGATTTTTTTAGATATACTAAGGACCAATATTTTTGTAGAACATTGAACAGCGCACGCGGATAAAACAGTTCGGGAAGGCTTCATGTTCCGACGAACTCAAAAAAAAATGGGCTAGCTGAGAGTTGAAGCTTAATGTTAGCCTATACTATTCCTTGTGAATCTGGCTATCATATACAAAAATAATTTTTGGAATCCGACGGGTAGTTCCGGAGATTAGCGTGTTAAACCAACAAACAAAAAAAAACTTTGTAGCAATATTATATTATTAATATTAATGTATAATATAATATTAATGTATAATATAATATACATAGATTACAAATATCGTAGTCCATCTCACCATATACCATTTTTATACAATCTTCTCGATGTAAATTGAGTTATTGGAGTATAATTGAGTTAATGTAACTTCTCGAACAGACGAATGGTATCAATATATTTCGTAGTGGATCTGCGAAATGACTGAATTTCTATCAGTGATGAGAATTTACTGAAAATCACCATTATAATGCTCCCATCCAAATACCACGGTGAAATAAACCCAGTATCTTTAAAGTCTTACTCCAAGAATGAACTAAATAACGGTTACCCATTTTGTATTATATAAGTTACGTTCAAACTATAATAGGAGTTCGATCATATTTGAGAGGAATATTTAAATGTCGAAAGCAACCATCAATAATCAATATGAAATTTTTAAATGAAATTATTAATCATAACATTAATTTATTTACTTGCTGACCCCTGCGAATACTTCTCAATATGTGGACAGGCCTCGTGCCGCAGTGGTAATAAGGCATACTATTTGAGCCGAGAGGTTGCAGGTTCGATCCCCGCATACGACTGGCATTTTGTGTGATGAGCATAATTGTCGGTTGTATAGCTGGGTGCTTTATATGTATGTATGTCAGCTGTTTATCTTATTATATTAAGTGAGCAATTCTTGTATATATATATATATGTAATTGGTTTCTCGGAAACGGCTCCAACGATTTGGATGAAACTGTGTATTTAGATAACGTTTTACATTCCAAGTATACCTAGATAAGTGTTTCTTTTTTATTTATTTATTTATTTACACACTATGCGTTAAATACGCAATGGCGGACTTAATGCCTAAGGCTTTCTCTGCCAGTCAACCATATATACTATATATATATATATATATAATACATATATACTACACATATACAATACATACACATAACAACATCATACATAAATATCAATACAATAAATAAAAATATAATTAGTCAACATTAAGTACTAAATACAGCATTAACCAGATAATTCTGCTAAATGACACTGGTAAAGCCGACGTACCTTGACTTTAAAACTGAAACGATTAGATGACATCCTTTGACATTGTTTTTCTTGTAAAACACCGAGCACAGCTCGGTCGCCCAGATATTTTACCATAATACTAGCTTTGCTTAGTTTGGAATTAAATGGCCATGTGTAAAATTGTGTTCCCATATTTGTTTATGTTAGATAAACAGATTGTTAATAAATAGATGGCGTCTTGAATATATTTTCATTAGTACCAACAGATGACGATTCTAATGAAAAAGATTTTTTAACGCACTATGTTTCACCAATAGCAGAGAACATAAGTTTTAAAATGATATCTGAGTCATCCATTTTGATGGAAAGTAAACGGAGATATGGCGTTGAGAGGAGAAACACCTTTGAGAAACAGTTTATATGATTATAACTGTATCTGTAACTTTAGAAATTAAACACAATTTGGGTGTTGAAGTGTTAGTAAATTTTAACCAGTAACATGTAATCCTATTATAAGAGAACGCAGTGCAGACAAGCTGTTCCTACTGCAGCGCAGACGGAAAATATTTCGAAATTGAGATTGATGTCGCACGCATGTGCAGACGGCCCGTCTCATGTGCTCATGCCTGTATGCAAAACAACTCGCTCCCAAATATAGAGCTAATTTATGATCATACTCGGCGATTATATGCTGTTAAAAATAAACTTACTTACTTATGCTTTTCATGTTTCATTAAATACAATATACAATAAATGCTAATATTATAATTATAGTGTATGGAATCAGGATCTCAAAAGCAGGCTGTATGAGACTATTGTACAGGTATTGTACCTACATGAACTGAACTTACTAATTCATGTACCTATTATTTTTATTATATACAGGCTGGAAAAAACTAACGGGTCATGGGAGAAAACTATATTAAGTATTAAAATATCGGTAAAACGCACACAAACAGCAAATGCTTGTTTGCCACTTTGTAATATAAAAAATAACATTTCCAACATACACCAATTTCCAACAAACCTTATATTCCATACACTACAAGTAAAAATAGAAAAATAAACATTTCCAATCTAATTGCTTAATCTATGAACGCTGAAACAATACCCGCACGCTTCCTTTACACTATTTGTAGTACGACTATATTTCAAATACTTATTTCAGTATATTAAAATATTAATCTTTAATAAAACGAAAAGATGAAACGAAAAGTACGGGTTATATGTCTTATTAATTTTGACTTTAAAATATTTTGTATATTTGTTACTAATTAGTTTCTCAAAATGTAGAGGCAAATATTAAAAATTATTTATTGACTAAGTAAGACCTACCATTAGTATTAAAAATTCGGACAAGTAGCGAGTAGAACTCGGCCCTGAGGGTTCCGAACGATTGTATTACTTACCGTACATTGTTTTACCGTCTTTTACACAAATATTGTTTATATGTTATTCTTATGTTCTTTCATGTATCTTCGGTCTTTCCATCTATTTGACTGTTAGTGTGCTTAAAAAACTCAAGAACCACTTAAAAGATTTCGGTGAATATTTTTTATTATTTTATAAATGTTTTACTAAAAAGGTTATGTTTTGAAACGTTATGAAACAAAACACAAGTCATCACTATCAGGTTATGCTGAAAAAGGCGGCCCGGATCATTATTTACTATTAGGTATATGGATAACATTCTATGCATATCTTTTAGGAGGGCTTTCAACGTTTTTTGTAGCTTGGAAGTACCCTGTAGGTTTTCCTTATTGATCACTGAGTGCGACTTTTAGACTTTTAATATGAAGGGCTGTATCTCTTCAATAACTTAACCTAGAAACTTGTTTTTTTTAACCAGTTTGAGGTCAAGATCTATCATATTGAAAATTAATTTTAGCTGTATTATACCTTAAGCTATTTTAGAGAAAAAGAATAAAACTTAAAATAATTTTGTTTAATTATAATTACTCACTGGATTACGAATTCTTTATTTTCTTATTTTTCCACTAACTTTTGTTAAAAGATCAACCTTTGTGCCAAATTTCGATACTGTAGGCCTGCGGGAAGTACTCTATAGGTTTTGATAATTGATCACTGAGTGCGACTTTTAGACTTTTAATATGAAGGGCTGTATCTCTTCATTAACTTAACCTAGAAACTTGTTCTTTTTTAACCAGTTTGAGGTCATAGATCTATCATATTGAAAATTAATTTTAGCTGTATTATACCTTAAGCTATTTTAGAGAAAAAGAATAAAACTTAAAATAATTTTGTTTAATTATAATTACTCACTGGATTACGAATTCTTTATTTTCTTATTTTTCCACTAACTTTTGTTAAAAGATCAACCTTTGTGCCAAATTTCGATACTGTAGGCCTGCGGGAAGTACTCTATAGGTTTTGATAATTGGTCACTGAGTGCGATTTTTAAACATTTATTTTGAAGGGCTGTATCTTTTTATTATGTTAACCTAGAAACTTGTTTTTTTTTTTACAGCAGTTTGAGGACATAGATGTTAGTATTTGGTATTAATTTCAACTATATACCTCAAGTCATTTTCGAGATAAAAATTAAAACTTATTACGTTTTTGTTACATTATAACTTGACACGGGATTAGAAGTTCTTTATTTTTGTATTTAATACAAAATGATTGTTAAAAGGCCTCTCTTAGTGCCAAATTTCAAGACTGTAGGTCTGCGGGAAGTACCCTATAGGTTTTGATAATCGATACGTGTGTGTGGAAGTTATGTTAAGTTAAACTATGAAGTGCTCTATGGCTTTAATGCATTAGCCTAGATTTTTTTTACAGCATCGAGGCCAAATCCCTTTATATATTGTATTAAATTCAACTTTATGCCTCAAGTCGATTTAAAAAAAAGTGTTACACGGAAAGACGGCCAGCCCGACAAACGGTTTCGGACATCCTATAAAGGTTCCGCTTTTTTTCTTATAACTTACGGAACCCTAAAAAGATTAATGATGAAAGTGTATGATTAGAAAAATAATAATAATATGTTTAACAATCTACTATAATGGAATTGAATACTTGTAATAATTTATTTTATGTTATTTTTAATTATTTATTTATTTGAATTAGGATGGCCAGTGACCAATACACCAATACATTAAGAATAAAATGTACAATATAACACAACATTTAAATGCATTGACCTTTGAAGGCTGCCACAGCATGCACTATAGTATGGTATACAGTATTGTAGTTAGAAATTACAAAACAATAATAAAAATATACCTACTAACAGCAATAAAAAAAAACCTATAAAAACAAAAAATTGTGTGATCACTGACAAAAACCAAGCATCAGCTATAAAATTCATATTAAAGAATTGAAAAGCATCTAAAAACATAAAATAAAAATTAAATTAAAGCATAGGAAAATATAACAATAATAAAAACAAAATAAAACAAATCAAAATCAAACTTTCCATTGCACAACCCTCTACAACCAAATCATTTTCTTTTAAATTTCTCAAGGATTCTCCAAACACGTGTACTGTATTACCTAAATTATTATATAATCTGGACAACCTACACAATGGTGAATTAAACCCTATATTAGTTATTATGGCTGCCGTCTTGAGTAAGTTAACAGGATACCTAGGATATCTTCGCGGTGCATTACTGGAATTTTTTTTGTAAAAGATGGGGACAGTCAATAATAATATTAATAAGTAAATAATAATAAAATAATTGATACATTACATCTATTAAAATAAATATGTCCAACCATAAACCAACTACTGAATACATAATTTCAAAAACAACAAAATATATTGATTGATACAGGTAGGTCTAATCCTCTAAGCTTAATTACTTCAGTTAACAACATTGATCAATACCAATAAATAATTAAAATAAATCCCATTAAGGATAAGCTCCCACGCGATAAGAGGTGTTATTTATACACCCTCATCTCACAAAGGAGCCGCTGCCGAATATCAACCATAAATATTGGGCTGAGGTGTAATTTTTCACATACCACGTCTTCCCGCCCGTCGCACCTTTAAAATAAATGCAAACAAAATTTAATAGGGAGAGATGCGCGCGATCGCGAGTTTCAGCTAAAAATAAACAATATTAGAACACAAGCAATCGTTGGGAAACATTTTATTCTGAACCCGTAAATGCGTTATTTTCTTTGTTACATTTTTCTTACATTTGTTTACCTTATATGGCTGGCAGTTGAAATGGAATACGATGATAATATTTTGTCTACTATTGTATTTGTTCTGTATTTATGTGATAAACTTAAATACGTTTGTAATGTTTTACGTTTTTATTGGATTCATAGGTAACTTATTTAGACGTATGTTAACAAAAAAAATCTCATAAAGCTGCTATATCTAGGTATACCTATATTGAAACGTTATCACGAAAAACGATATAACACAAACTATTTAAAAAGCTATACACTGTATGTATATTGTATATATAATTTTGCTGACATACAAAGTCGAGTAGTTCGAAGACTGCGATCTCAGCCCTTCTTTATTTACGATTATTGGTTATGGACAGAGTTGATCGGCGGCTTTCAGTCCCGGGAGCCTCGTAAAGTATCGGACTTGGTCCGCGAAAGCTGAGGGCTCCCCATTTGACGGATATATCCATCTTATGGGAATACTACTGCTTAGAAAATATGAATTGCAAACGAACATTATCCTACATACTAGCATCACAAGATTTAACCCTGTTAACAACCAAAATCGTTTTATTGGGCGTAACGTTGAAATGGTTGTAAAAATCGTAAAATACGCAGAAAAATAAACCAAGTTTTATTGAACCCGAGAGCAATAACAAAATCGTCCAATCTGTAACATATCACAAAAGATGACCAATAAATTGTGCTATCTGTATTTGTCACAAAATAAGAATTCCATCAAATAATTCGGCGGCAATAAAAAACGGATAGAGACATCGCACGCATCAGTAATAAAAGTCTCACCATAAATAACGATCATGAAATATAATACACCTGCAATCTTGGGAAAATGGGGAAATCATTTTCCGAGGGCAGGCGCGGCCCGCCGTAATATTGTTATAAATGTACTTTTCTGAAGGGTATAAATAATAATGCTGGCTGCCCACACTGGACATTCGGGAAAAACATCTCTAATATACGCGATGCGTATAGAGCACAACTTGAAATTTTTATATGAAATAATTACGACAAAGATCTAATGAAAGCCATGAAACTAGAATAATTTTTATAACTAGCAAACTTGTTTTTCTATTTTATAATATTGTATAACAAATATTTTTATGTCAATAATATAGGGCATAAATGATAATTACTTAGTTATTCTATGAGAAATTTCCAGGTTTCGAATAATATCCCGAATCTGCATCACTAATTAAAGTTAGAAATATATTAAAAAGTAGGCAGTAAATCTCATTATAGCTCATAATAACATCGTACCTATTTTAAAAATAGAATATTATGCTTGTGACAAAATAAGAAAAAATATGTTAAATTTGTAAATAATGAATACGTTTCATAACGAATCCTAAATATAAAATATCTAAATATTACAAAACGAAATTTAAAAAAAAATTGTATTTCAAAACAGAATGTTTTTCGTTGCGTAGATTTTCGTCGAGGGCGCGCACTTTCGTGGCGTGGAGTCGCGGCCGCACCACTGGGAGTCATTTCGCTCCGACAGCCTGTAAATTCTCCATTACGCGATATGAAATATGCCTTACTGTCCCGCTATTCGTTTACGATCAGGTATTATGATTTCTGACGCTTTGATTTATATTTATTTTAGAATCAAACACTATCCAGGTTTTCACACGTGCACACCACACAGGTACATTGGGTTCTGTAAGGGACCTCTTTTTTCTTTTTTTGCGCTGGTCCAGGTTTACATATCGTTATATCTGATAAAAATATTTACAATTAATTATATGAGGATATTATTATATTAATGTAAAAACTAGCTGAACTGTGCGAGTATTTATTTAGCACATTATAGAATGTAAATAATCGAACTGCTATCATGATAGTTAAATAGATTGTTAATAGATGACACCTTTGAATATATTTTCATTGACATCAGTAGATGGCATTCCTATTTTTATTTTTTTGTAACGAAAACATCAATTTCAAACTGAACCAATAAAAAAAAAACTTGCGGGTTTTATAAGCTTTATACGCTTTACGCTTAAATTATTAGTTTTGATATTAATTACATGGAGATATGTCGTTGCCAGAAAAAAACCCTTTGAGAAATACATACTTACTTTTAATTTTGTGGCTTACAAACTCTTGAAGTCTTAGTGACATCGCAACAATAATATAATTATTGGTTTTTATTTATATTATGCGAGACATTTTATTATTCTGATGTTCGCAAATGAAAACTTTATCTCAGATGAGACTTTGTTTTCGAGCTTATTCACGACGAGCGAACGTTCCCTTTCAGTTGTTAAATCATGAGTCAAGTAAATAATTACACCTCTATACGAATTTCACATAACAATATTTTGTGGTTTCAACACAAAATTCAGCTTTTGTTCTCGACTCGGTTTAATGCCATTTTGCAGCCACTGAAGTGATATTATATCAATTAAGAGCTTGATTTAGCTGCGCCGGAAAAACTCAAAACAATGAGGTGTCGACGATTGTTTTGAGAAAATAACACGCAATGAACCGTCTAAATTATGTTCCCACCTACCTAAAAATATTTCACACGATAATAATTAAAATGTGATCTTATTCCAACACATTACGAGCTATAAACTATAATCCATAAATTTTATATGATATGTAAAATGTTTGGCTAAGAATAGCGTTATTAAGGGACACGTCCCAACAATTATACCCGTCGTCGCTTGTCTTGTAAGACATCAAAACAAAATCAATACTATTTATGTATGTGTGAGCGTATTAACGGCGCGCACCGCCGTTCTTATATTGTAATAAATCGTTTAGAAAATATAACCATCATCAGAGTGTCATATGCCTCTCGGTGTAAGGATGCGCATTGCGGCCGCGACCGGTGCGTCGCGTCGCGTCGTACACCCGCCCGTAGCCACGTTGCGTTTTTCGTCTCCACATCACTCAACCCATACACTATAAATTATAAAGACGTAAATAAAATGTGGCGTTCCATATTTTAAAACTTTATTTTAATAGCCCACTATTCAAGGAGAAATTAAGACGTGTTTATTAGCCGGCCGCTCGTAATACAAACAAGTCCTTCCTTCATTAGTTACTGTTGTCCGTGCAATCATAAATCTGTATTCAACTTAAGTTATAACGCGACCTATTAATAAGTCGTAGTCGATGTATTCTTGATTAACTATTAACGATTTATTTATATGGTTGTTTACATCTGCGTTAAACTTCATAATAATTATCATTAGCTTTATTTAAAAAGTTCTAATGTTTAACATGATTAATAGGTAATCTATAATAAAAATTTTCTTCATTTGTCGCAAATTCAAGAGACTTATTAAAGGTTTACTTTATTACAAGATGTAAGGCATAATTTCTGTAATCATTAATATATAATCGTTTCGATTACAGTATCAATCGTTTCGATTAGATTATCAATCAATTTCGGCCAAAAGTTGGTCAAAAACTTCAGCTCAGATGAAACTAACGTCTGTTGTGGAGCTTTGTCGGATAATGTTTGGAACAAAATCACTCATCTATTATACTTCGTACTGAGTTTGACCCAGCATTATTAAACTAAAATGGAATTTTGTGAGGTTTGGCAGTATGTGAGGAAAATCCATGGCTAACAAGTTTGATATTTTATGATTAAAACATCGATATAACATTAATTAACGGATCCCTGTTGTGAAGCGATCTAAAGTGCATAAAAAATTAGGACGATATCTATAATCTGGATGACGTGAAGCAAGCTTCCGCTTTGTTCGATTTTTCTCCTAACTGTATTAAATTATTATTTAAATTAATGAATAAATAATAATAATAATAAATTAATTATTATTTAATCTAAGCGAATAATCTATTGCAGAGCTAGAAAAAACACTACATTTCTCTGTATAAATAAAATTTAACAAAATATGTACTTAACTACCTACTTAAGCTTCGGTTTCGGTTTCGAATGAAATCGTGATTTTGTCATACACTAGTAACAATAACTTATTTTTATTACCTTTACTGACAAAATACTAAGTGTCAAAAACAGCAAAGTAGGTACATGGAGTCGATGTGTATAAAGACATTAATAATATATAATGTGAAGAAGAGATTACACACACTTCATTCTTTCTGCTTACCTCAGCAGTGTCATGATACGACGTGATGACAAGTAGACAATGTTATATTCCTTAAATAACCGTTAAGTCTAAATTAATAAAAAGTTTGTATTTTCCATACTACACGATACCATAACTGAATATTTGAAACTTAAATCTAAAAAGTTTCTAATTCACAGTAACCCATATCAATAGGCCATTTTTATCATTTTTCAAGTTGTTGATAAATTTAAATCTAAACAGATATTTTAATAGATATATTTGTAAACCCCATTATGTTCATAGAACATGTATAAGAATGTAATGTTTTCATAAGCGTTGTAACAATAACATCAATTTCAGTATGACTATTTGTTAGAATTTCAGTATTGCCTTATAAACAGTAATCAGGGTAGGGATTTATCTTTTGGAAGAAGTGTATGGTAAAAGTTTTCCGCCTATAGCATATTACGAGAATCTATTCATCGTGAATTGTGCCATAAATTGTCTTATGGCCAATTTACAAAAGAAAAATTCTTCTACTATTTACAAATACTATACAGTATTATCGTACTGCTAGAAAATACCATACCTACCTGAAATCAGATATCAATGTTTTTATTATATGTATTGTAATGCTATTTTTTGTACTGTCAAAGAAGTATACTAATCACATCTGAGAAGTTAATTTTTTTTTTATTAAATATAATTATCAAATAAAAATGAAATAGACACTTTATGTTTTACTGAGTTCAGAGTTGTTTTTGATAAGCTCTAGTCGTAAAGTTATACTTAAGTAGCGTTAAAACAAATATTAGTTGAACCTCATATTGACAACTATTTTCAGTATTTCAAATTAAAAACATTAAATAATAATTAATTTCATTTAGAGATTCTTAAAATTATATTTAAATTACAAACTCTTATATCCGTATTAGGTACATATACATAATAGTAATTGACGGTATATTATTAAATTTACTTCGATTCCATCGAATATGAAGACTCCTAAATTAATTTCATTTTAATATTATAATTAACAGATTTAATTTAGAATACAAAATTATTTAATATTTGAGGAAAAATATTGTTTATTTCTAGTTTTCTCTTTTTCGTAAAAAAAAATGTTTATAAAATACTAGTATGATTTTAACACTATGTAGCGTCGCCTGATAAAAAAATGTTTTCTTGCTGCTTGTATGACAGTCATAATATTTATTATTATTTTTATATTTTAATAGTAATAATGTACATTCCTTGATAGACATGACACCTAAAGTTAAATAAATACACATACCTACTGCTAGGGACGCTTAAAAAATTTAAAGATAATTATGAAGCATTTAAAATAGGGTCATAAATGCAAAGACATATATTAGTTTTCTAGAACAATGTTAAGTGGTATCAGACCGCAACAGCTGTCCAACTAATCAATTTTGCGTTCTCATAATATGACTGTAGTCTTGACGACTATAAAATTGCCACACATAAAAAATTTTCTGGTGCCAAAAATCAACATCCAGCACGGAATGTTAACAACATAATATTTTTCAACGTGATGTTAATCTCAACAAATTGTTGTAAATGATTTTTTTTAATCGTGCGTCGTCATTATATAGAAAGTGTCATTAAATAATCCCCGCAATTAAGAGCGTATGAGTGGTTTTGATAATTTTTAAACAATAGTCGAAATGCTAAGGAGAGGCTATAATTAATTTCGTACGCTTTGACTCGTTGCCAGAATGACTAATTCGCACGGACATGTCGTCATTCTTATTTTATTACGATAGTTTTTCTCGATTGTTAAAAAAATGAAACTCAAGTCGATTTCGCATAATGAACGACCTTAATGTGTACACGTAATTACCGCGTATTTGTTTTAAATTAATGAATGTTAAATGCTTTGTGTTTTATTTAACTTTATCTTCTGTGAGGGATATATATTTTTTAGGTTAATAAAAATTTATTCATTTTATGAGTTGACCTTTATCTACGGTCGTAAATAACACATTAATCTCTTTATATATTTTACCATCAATATTATAGAGGAAGTGTATTATTTATTTACCCATTCTGTAATTGTATGACTATTTGCGATAGAAAGAAAGAAAGGGAAAACGCTTGTCGTTTCATTACAGGAAGACACGGATATTATATTCACAATGGAGAAACTAATTGACTGACGTATATATTTTGTGATATGCACATTAGTCAAATAGCCTTTCCATTGTCGATTTGTAGTGACCATATTACATGAGAGCAAGATATTGCTTAGGTAATAACTAATAATATTTATTTTTTTAAATCTTATAACTTAAACATTATCTTAAGAGTAGTAGAATCTGTGCAAATTGGAGTGCACACGCACCAACGTCAAACTAAGGTGTCCGCCGGGAAGGTATACTGCTTTGTCTCTTTATAATTTTTGATTAAATGAAAGAGAATGGATCTTACATTGATAAATGTTTTATTTAATGTCGGCAATTATGTATGGAATACAATATCAGATAAATGTCCGCCTCTGTTGGCCTCACAAATGCGAGCCATTTTGAGCACATTTTTCATTACATTCTCACACATTTCACGCGGTATTTTGTTTGAGTTGCTCAAGCGTTTCTGGTTTGTTTGAATAAACCTTGCTTTTCAGATATCCCCAAAAAAAGAAGTCCGGAGCAGTCAAATAAGGCGACCGTGGAGGCAAAGCAACATGACCATTTCTTGAAATAACTTGTTGTGGAAAGAGGTCTCGCAGTAATTCCATTGTAATCCTGGCTGTATGCGATGTGGCACCGTCTTGTTGATACCACATGTTAATCAAGCCCAAAGCATGCAGATGTGGCGTTAAAAAGTTTTCAATCATATCACGATATCGCTCCACATTCACAGTTACCGTTACGCCGTTTTCATTTTCAAAGAAGTAAGGTCCAATGATTCCTCCTGACCAAATTGCACACCAGACTGTCACTTTTAATGGATACAAAGGTGACAGATCCATGCTTGGGCCTATCACCTATAGACCCTCTTTCTTCGAAATCATTCACTACACGATAAATAGTGCGTTTTGTTGGCACGTAACTTTCTCATCGCCACAGTAATCGATGATTGATTTTGATAAAATGTTTTAACGATTAAAACACGTTGATTTATCAAATATTTTTCCATAATAAATTTGCCACGTGCCTACTTTACGACTGCCAATTATGAACTGTCAAGACTAATGTTTACCAAAATGGCGGCAAAACAAAGTAGTATACCTTCCCGGCGGACACTCTTTCTGCCACAAGTCCGGTGAAGCTGTAAAAGCCGCAGCGGCTCTGTTTTTGGATAGGGCCCCTAAGGCTAACAGTGTAGTTAGTTAAAAAAAAAAATCTTTCTGCCACAGAGCCGCACGCAGTACCTAGCACCGCTGTGTTTCTGCCCAAACGGTGTGGTTAGCATGCACTGGCACACGCAGCATTCCAATTCAATTTTCGGGAGTAGCAATCTAATGTTTAATGACCTTGTTTTGAGATTTTTTTTAAATAGCTAATAAAATATTCTTGGTTGAGAAACTTAGACCAGCGGAATATCGGAATTTAAATTGGAAACACTATTGGCTGACGGTGATGGAAAACATCGTAAGGAAACGTAAAGCTTAAATTTAAAGCCCGTATACGGAGAAAAATATAGAACTGTGGATTTATTGGTGATTGAAATCATCAATACGTTGAGCTTTCTTGCGGTGATTAAGCCCGTGCCTTCACTCGATATGAGGCCTTTGCCCAGCTGTGGGGCATATATAGGGGTATTATTATCTATATATTAATTCTTGAAGCAAAAGTTTTCTACCCCTTTTTAAGCGTATTGCGTGCACGGAAAACTGAGATTTGGCATGGTTAAAGTTTATATGGAGAAGGAGTGCAGAAAGCTAAAATGTATCTATAATATCTGTTTCTAATGTATTAAATGAAATAAATTAATCATAGATGTATACATCTATGAAATTAATACTGCGAATCCTAACCCAAACAGTGCCATTGAACTTAGACCTCCCTATATATTGAAATTGTCACTCAACGAAAAGTGACAACGAGTAATATAGATAATAATACTCATTGTTTGGGTTCATGAATACTGAAAATGTTAAACAGAAAATAGACTATGATCAAAAAGCCGCTGGTCGAATTTCGACCTTAGGGCGATAGTTATTATAATTATATAATAAATAGCTATAGGCTGCAGTGACCATTTATGTTATTTGGATTGGATATTTGTTTGTTACTTCAAGCTATTTTTGCTATTTGATTGGCACAACTTAATTTCATTTTGGCGCGGAGTTTGAGTTGCATCTGTCATTTAGATTACATACAGTGCTGTTTTTAGTTAAATCATATTATCTAGTGTGTATTGCGAATTTCATAATGGACAAAATATCGAACAAAGAGTTTGTCTTAAATTTTGCATCGCCAATGGAATTTCGTGTTCGAAGACACTGCAAAGGGTACCGGAGGCTTACGGTGAATCGACTTTTTCAAAAACACGTGATTATCAGTGGAACAAAGCGTTCCAAAGCGGTCGAGATATGCTGGAAGATTTGCCTCGCCCTGGTATGCCATCAACGTCTTCAGCTGAAGTTAACATCGTAAAAGTGAAGGAAATAGTGACTGAAAATCCTCATTCAAGTTTGAGAGAGATAGCCGCTGAACTTTCTGTTTTTCATGAGTCCACCCGTATCATTTTAAATCATTACTTGGGTATGAAACATGTTGCCGCTCGGCTAGTCCCAAAAGACCTGATTTTTTTCGTAAAACTCAATCGCATAAGAGTCGCTGAGGACATGATAGAACGAGTCAATTCTAACCCGACATTGATGAAACACATTGTTACTGGTGACGAGACATGAGTTTAATATGCAAACTAGTTAACAAGCTTCGGAGTGGCGCCTTCCAACTGAACCGAAACCGAAAAAACCACGCTAAAGTCGATTATAATTCAAACTCATGTTGACTGTTTTCTTTGACTGTCGCGGTAATTCCGACTGGAAGGTCAAACGG
The DNA here is from genome assembly GCA_033032175.1 of Saturnia japonica. Taxonomy (NCBI): domain Eukaryota; kingdom Metazoa; phylum Arthropoda; class Insecta; order Lepidoptera; family Saturniidae; genus Saturnia; species Saturnia japonica. Next base: position 13,596,435 of record CM065305.1, read on the forward strand.
TAAATAAAGTAAATTATTTGAGCGTTATGCGAAGTTTAAGAGAGTAAATTCGATGAAAAGGGCCAGATCTGTGGAAAGAAAATTCTTGTATTTTGCACCACACACAAAGCCATTATTATGAACGAAGTTTTGACCAAAAACTCAACAATTGCGTCGAGCAACCAACTTATTTATCAGATATGGTTCCAGCCGACTTTTCTCCTTTTCCTAAACTCAAATTACCACTTCGTGGCAACAGTTTTCATTGGGTAGAAGACATAAAGGAGAATTCGCGACGAGAACTAAACTAAATTCCGGAAAAAGAGTTTAAAAATATTTAATGATTGGATTATTCGTTGTCGTAAGTGTATTGTTTTTGAAGGAGCATACTTTAAAGGCGATAAAATAAATTTGGACGAATAACTAACACTTTGTGTATGATCTTATCCCGGTACTTTTTTGACAAAGTTTATGTATGTGACATAATTTTTATTGTTTTAGCTTATATTTGAAGGGCAAGTTGTGGGAGACTTTCTGGTTTGTTAGTGTTAGGATTTTCAGACGAACAATGGTTGCAGCATTCAAGATTCGGCCGAGTCACATTTGCCGTAACAAGTTCTGATTTGTGATAGGAAAAAGCATCTCCGCTGTGTGAATTTCTATTAGTGTCAGTCTACTGATGACATATTGTTGTGGGAATGTGTCCAATCCGAGGAATTGCGTAAAAATTAGTCTCGTTAATTCCCAAATTTTATTATCATATAAAACTATATCTAACTAATTAACTTCTCCTATGAGGCTGGCATAGTTATAAGAGATGAACATAGCCTCGTTAAAATAAAAGATTGCAAAGAAAATACGAAGTTATTAATGAGTGTTATTCGTCAATTTTAGGAAGATAGAAAAACAAAATTAAATTGAAAGTACATAATTGCACCTCTTTCAGAGTGAAGACAAGTTTTTATGGATGGCAGCACGTGTGTTGCACAAATTCTTCTGACACATAATAAAATTTTATAAAACCGCAGTTATCGTAAACTGAACAAATAGCAAACTTTACGAGCCATTCGTCTCGCTTTTCCATTTGCATGATACGAGTATATGATAAGAAATACAATGCATAACAAGTTTAACGATATAAGTTATTTTGTAAATGATATTCGAGAGACGATTTTATTATTTTAAATGACTGTTTATTTTCTAATCAAATATCCGAGATTTGTTATTGTCAATTTTACAAATAGTAAGCGAAAATAACAAAACAAAATTTAATGCTATTTTAAAACCTAAAACTCATATTTTATTTATATTGTATATGAATATTTATTCTTCTTTCCTTTTTACATTAATTATTATTTTTTCGAAACTATCTGACACGACGCGACGCGACGTTTCGGACACTTATTATATCTAATTTCGAAGAACAACTTTTATCATCATTTAGTAAACTCATAAATAAGGTAATGGCTATCCGCTATCTGTGTGTATCTTCATAAAATCATTTGATTTGTCCATATTATGGCAGTGATTGTCGCTCCCGTATCGATCTTAATAATCACATACGCAAGTTCCTAAAAGTTGTAATATTTAAGAATATAATGTATACCTATTGTGTAGTATTTTTTATATATTAATTTGATAGTATTTCGTAAGAGATTCGTTTGAAGATAAATAAGCTTCGTGAGAACAATCACAAAAAATTACATTCAATAAAACGTGAACATTACGCGGAATATATTTACACAAGACTTTGACGGACGTATTTAGAACTGTTAGCGCTTCTTAATAATAAAAAGTCTTCAACAAAGGCCCATTAAAATCTAAAGTCATAACAGGAAACGTGATACAGTGGCCGGCGGGTTTTTAAGGATTACCTCTTTCATCATAAAGGCGCGGTAAACGGCAGCTGGCGCTAACACTTTATGTGGTTTTCCAACGGCTCCTCTTTAATAATCATGTTTATTTACGTAACTGGAACACCCATAACTTTAACATACCTATGGAGATGTGTCATTCACTGCATTTCTCATTAACTACATTTATCTATATACAAACATATTCGGTTCACATTAATAGTTTGTTTGTATCCCATTAGAACAGTTTTTAAGACAGTTAGGCCACAGAGCAACTTCTTTGGAGATTTCCCTCTACTCGGGCCGGCTCAACGACTGGTAGAATATCTCCACCCCAAGGAAGATCACAGCCAAATAACCTTGTGTTTAGATCGTGCGATGAATAAGGTTTCCGAATCTCCTTAACGAAGGGGGTTCAAGGTCAGCAATTACAGTCATCCATAGGCCACCGTAGCCACTTACTATCAGGTGGGATGTACGGTTGTTTGCTAAGTGGTATAAAAAAAATTGTCAGTCACTAAAGACTAAATATACTTACTCTTCAGTCTAATCGTCTACAAGAAACATGTAGGAATATTTAATAATAATTTTCTAAGCAGATGTGATGTACAATACAAACAATAAGATTCATAATATACAACAACAGAACAAATTTTTAGTGCTAATTTATCAACCACACATAATCTAAAACGATTGCTAATGTTTAACAACAATATTCACTGGTAGCTTTCCTACAAACACAGTCAAACTCACCCTTCCTCTGCGACTAAGCAATAAGGCTTCTCCTCAGCTAATAACAACAGTGGCATCTCGGGCAATATCTCAATATTGTAGGTGCGAACAGTTAATTAACACGTGACGCTTGTCGTGGAAATAGAATTCCTGTAAGCGAGTAGCGCGGGCGGGTGCGCGCGCGCCCCGGGCCATGCCGCGCCTCGCCGCGCGCCGTCGCTCGCTCCGTACCCGATGTTTGTTTACAAGCAGCGAGACTTCATTACGCCGCTGGCTAATGTATTCAGCTTCAGCCTCCACGTTAACAGCGACACTTCTCGGAATCAATATGCTCCTTGTATGTTTTGATTGGCTGTCGACTTACACACCGATTCAATTCCGCCTCAAACGTCTAGCGCATAGAACACACTTCATTCCGAAAGCGAGTCACAAATTTAATGACACCGAATACAAAGAACGGATTTCAGTGTTAATACTTGCCGGGGATAAATTTCCTATAGGGGTAACGTCCTCTGCATTGAACTTGTCCAATTTTAGGGTTAACGCGCATTAATTTGTTTTATTAACGGCATTTAACGTTCACTCGTTTCCTGTCCTGACTCAAATGTGTTTTATGTCATTTATTGTTTATTACTACTATATAAAGATTTCATTAAAATCGATTAAGACGCTATTCAAATAACTATAAATTAAAATCCATGAGAATTTACAATAGTGTTGATTTGTAACAAAATGTCACGTACCATCTCTATTGTAAGCCAAATTTAAACCACAAATCGGCCTAGATAATAACTGACAAAGCAAAATATAACATTTCCAAATCCACCGCAGTTACTTCTGATCCATGCGCCCCCAAAAATAATAATGTTTCATCTTATAAAAATATTTCCTTTACGACTGTCGCTCGGTATATCACGGTATTTGTCACAGAGGATCACCCTTTATGTTCGTTTCCAGTCAAACCCCTTAGATAAGCGAGCCTTTTATATGCCAAATATAATATATTATGGTTTATAATTCTCGTTATAGCTTAGGATGGATATTTCCATTCTTTTGTTTCTTCTTGAAATGCATTCATATTATTTCCGTGCAAACCATTCCTCAAAATGACATCACTATAATGAATAAGCATATTACTTAGTAACCAAACAAATAATGTAGATACCTATTTTATACAAAGGCAAATTCAATTGAGCACAGAATAGAAATTAGTAAAACTATTCTTTGCAAATCTAAGTATATTATATAAGTAAGTCGTAACGGTCCGTGATTGACTGACTGACTGACTGACTGATCTATCAACACATAGCTCAAGCCACTAAACGGATTGGGTTTAAATTTGGCACACAGATATTCATTATGACGAAGCCCCATTAAGAACTGCTTTTTTAAAAATTCAACACCCAAAGGTGTGGTAATGGGGTTCATATCCAAAATTTTAACACAGGGGAAACCGTAGAGCACATCTAGTGTTTATATAAAAGTATTTCATATTGTAATATAATAAAAATTTACATTTTTGCATATCCATATGTCATCAGCGTCCACGAGCTATTACTTCCAACATATGAGCAACGCAAAAATATCAGTGTATTATGGGTTATCAGAAGCAAAGCCGCGTCTCCGAGACTCCGGTCGCCATTCATGTCCCACTCTGATTTAATGGATTGCTCGCTTTCATATTCCGAATCGTGCACAATGTTTGCGCTTCTATGATCACGTATAAGCAGTGATTTAACTTTTTATAGTTCCACTGCATGCTTATAAAGTTGCAACGTCGAGATTAAAAACTTGTGTAGGATAAACAATATAAAAAGTACATTTGTCAGTAATAGCATTTCCCGCTACAAAAGTTTGAAGTGTGTGATAGTCACCCATCTGTTTGCACGGCTATAGCTCCCCTTTCATATGAAAGACGAAAACAAACAGAGAATGTGCCAAATAGCAAACAATATTATACGGAATGCACAATAATAATATCAATTCCGGCGTGGGTGCGGCCGTGATGTTTGCTTCAGCGAATAAATATGAAATTCGACGACTCTCGCCTTCGCTTCAGAAGAGCAAATATTCTACGTTTGCTTTGGTAAAATGATAACTTCCAAGATTGAAAACTTGGATTTAGCCACAGGGTGAGGAGATTCTAGCTTTATTATATATGCGAACGGAAATTTAAGCTCTATGATAATGCTTTTGTATAGTTCAATAAGTTATTTGATGTCTTATCTGGTTATTGTACATACGTAGTTTTGGCATTTATTCTATGAAAATAAAAGGCATGTTTAAATTATAGTAATTCAAAGTAATAATGGCTGACTGGAAGCATGTACGGACATCGCGTCGATCAACGTGAGTTCCCATACAGTGTGGTGGGATATTTTTTAAACCCTCAAGTTGAACCACTAGGCTTAGCGTGTTATTTATTTACTTAAGATCAGGTGAGATTGTAGATAAAGTCTAAACATTTATAGAATATATATATAAGAGTTATTGTTTATATTAGGTACAAGAAAAAATTATGCAATCTCTTAATCCTAAGATTAATTAACTTTAATCAACACCAACCATCTGACCACAAGAAAATGAAGGTATGGAATGTTATAATGATGGCAGCAACACCGCTACGTTATACTTTGTTTGTACAAATGATCCAGAACCTAAAATTGATTAATGTGTTGTACCTACATAAGTAGATATGTAGGTATGTATGAAAAAACTAAAAGGTTTAAAGGCACAGTCAAGCGAATGCAGTAATAAATGATGGTGTTTTGTAACTTGAAAAAGGTAGATAATAATTTTTTTTCTAATTACAAACATCTCAATTTTGATTGTAATACACATGAAAGTTAATACAATGACATAAGCAATATGTATTTATTTTTGAGTTTACGTTTTTTTTACCATTGCCGACCATCAAGTTTCGGCCGAACTAGCTTCAGACGAATTCTTGATCCCCACCTTATCATCCCGTGAGAATAACTTCTAGATTTATGTTATTCGTAAAACTTTATATCGTGCTTTGTTTCTTTACATGTGAATTAATGTTTATGTATTTTTATTGTAGAACTATATGTTTTCCTGTGTTCTGTTAACAGCTTTTGTGAGAAACCATGTTTGACGCTAAATCATTTTATTAGTAAAGTATACACATAGGGACAATAAAATATTTAAAAATAATTGTAATATTAGATAGGTATTGTATACAACTTACATATATAATTAATCATTCAATTCTAATGAGGTACAATATAAATATTATATAAGCAATAGGCCAAATGTTAATAAAGTCACTATGAACCTACCTACATTGTAATACATTGGATTGTATGTAATTTTATTACTAAAGAAAATTATATTTAATACGCTTAACATCTTTATTGGATTCTTCACTTTTTCTTATAACAAAATTAAGTAGTAGACTGAGGTATTAGTAAAGGTTAATTACCAATAATATTATTGTTTCCTTTATTTAAAAAAATGTTAGGTTAAACGCCGTTATAAAGGTACTTCTCAAACTGTTGTTATGTAGTGTGTGACATATTTATGTCTTATATTAAGATTAATTGAAGCTGAATTTAGGATTTTTTATAGTATATATTTATTTTATTAGTTTACATGGAAAAAATCGAATACTTTATTAATTTTATATCATGTCTTATGTTTTGCAGTGGTACATGTATGAATAACACTTAGTAGTATGTATGAATAACAGTAGTATGTAGGAATATTATTTAACTCAATAATAGATTTCGAATCTTTATGTAAGATATACTTACTAAAACTATCGACAGTCCCATGGTCAGAATTTTGACAGGACTTTGAACTGACCTTGACCAATTGATATTGTCCCAATATATATAGCGTTTAAAATCTTCTAATAGAAATAAGTTTTCTACTTCGTCATTTTAAATATTATAACTAAAAAGAGACTACATATTAAATTGCTACTTATTTACAGCAACCTTTTTAGTAATTTTTATTACATAAGCTTCTTTTTATTTTTATTTAAAAAAATATTTTTTTTTCGTATAGCTAAGTGCATAGTAAGATTTGCAACAACTATGTAAATTCAACATGAAATCCAACATTTTACGACTCGAAAATAGTTTACGAGTTGTCCATCGCTTTGTGCAATGTCATCGCTGCATATAAAAAGTTATGACCGCTGGCAATATTTCCGAGAGGCGGCCGATCTCTCGGCGTGGCGTAGAAAACGATATGCAGTAAACGGTCGGGCCGGGGCGTGCGGTCTCGCGGGGCCACTGCGTAGTGCCCCCGCTGACCCGCCCGATTTTATGCCAATTTTCATAAAAATAAATCTGACGCTCGTTGATTGAACCAGTCACCGCCGCACGTTTCTGATCGACTTTCTATTTTATTGTTATTAGCTCAGTCGTGCTAGGGTACGAATTATTGTTTTGCCATTTGTTCCCGAAAAATAGAAACTTCTCTCAGGGAAAATAGGTATAATTTTATGCGGTTCTGTTTGTATTCTCTAGGATTTATATGCATTTATAAAGAAACTGTTGCTTAAATCAATTGGATAGAGTATCTAAATACCTATAGTTATGTAATCTTTTACATTTTACATGTATTTATATAATGTATATAATTGTCGTGGTATCACTCTATTCTATTAGTAGCCTAATTTAAATATTAACTCAATTTAACAACGTTCATTTAAGTTCTTTAAGAAAAACTTGACTCTTGTATTCATTCAGCTATGTATCTACTTTATAAATAATAAAAAGGTAAAATACCTATTATATGATTCTGTGTCTATACTTAAAAACAATTGCAAAACGTAATCCCGATGCACCTAACGAGAGTGAATGGGTCCTTTGGCGAGGTTATTAATAATTGGCCCGCCTTAGCTCAAAGCTTTCGAGTATCCGCTATCGCTGTTAACATCAGATGGAACAAGTGTTATGGCATCGTACACTGCCTTATACGTTTGAAGACATTCCCGCTGAGATATTCTGATGGTTATCGTGGCCACACACGGCTGTCCAACCGGCAACTATAACTAGCTGATGAATGCCAATTTGCGACACTTTTACGATCATTCTTTAATCGAGACCATTTCAGCTTAGCTGAATATGTTTCTCTGTTTTAAACGTATTATTACAAAGAAGATATTTTTTTATATTAACATGATATATATGTATACAGAGATTATTTGTGTACATGAAAAAAGATAAAATGATTTGTTAAAGCTTGTTTTCGTCAAAAATAATTTCTAATATTAAATATCTTTTTATCGAAATATTTTACATAAATAATAGCAAAATTTAAAGTAATTTTCCACAAAAATTATTATCATTAGCTAGTAGCTATGCCGAGGTGTCGTAGATAAGTTATATATTTATTCGCGCTAGCATTCACATTTTTGATCTTTTCATTGTATCGTCACCTTTTGTTAGTCGTTCGTGGTAATAAATTTACTATAAAGTTAAGAAATTGTAGTTAGTACTAATAGCATATTACTTTTATAAATATTATATTAATCATATATATAGAAAATGAAAGACAAGATAGAATCACACGTCTGAACAAAAGTGCAGAGTGTATTGAAAGAAGCATGGCGGGCGATCGTGATTTATCGTCGGTCGCTTTTGAATATTAAATAATCTTTAATGGGAGCGCATGATCGGCCCATTAGCCGACGTCGCTCCTTTCACGATTAATAAAGAGTCGTTTATAAGCCAACGACGCTTTTCCCTTATCTGGACGAAGTATGTCGTGCGACTGAGAGGTGCCGCCCTATCACCACTAATTCATATTTTTGTCCGCGTACTTATATATATACTCGTATAGTGTCTTAACTTGAATATTTACACGCTGAAATTTACAGTTTACGATATTTATTAAATATTTTGTATAATATCTAAAAAAAAATTCTATTACCTTACGAAACACTAAAGAGGTGGTGTAGGTAATTAAACTTGAAGAATTAGACTATTAATTATATTAGCAGTATCGAAGAGTCGATCTGGGAGTCGTGTACGATCTTTAATATCATCATCTGGTAATAGAAAGTATCTATATGAATAAACTTTTTGTCTAGATTAGTGTTTTGCGTAAGGACAGCAATAATTTAAACCTCTATAATTGGTCCGTACATATTCATCAAGAAAAGTATAATTTATGGTTCAGTTATGTTTTTGAATCAAACTAAATAAAAATAAAAACGTCTTGTTCATCAGCCCAATATATTTTATACTTATTTGTACTACGAATAAAATCATAAAATATCAAGAGTATGAAGTTCAATAAAACTAAAAAACACGTTTTTATCACGCACTAAAAATTATAAAACATATCCTGACTCCATCACCAGACCCTCGTTACCAAGCCTAATCTATTGGACTCGTCAAAACAAATCATATGAGCCTAAACTCGAGGGGTTTGCTAGTGGCCAATGAAGAGTTCCACTATCCACCACCAGGCTCCATCTTCAGATTAACTCCAAGATACCAAAAAGGATACTTATTTCTCCGGTAAACTGATACCACATACATATTTTTCGATTTAATTTTGTTTATTTACTTAACATATATCTTGTTGGACAAAAGTACCACAAATTAGGCAGAACAAAACTCACATTATCTTCCATTAATTTTAATGATACACGTGATATTAAATTAGCTTAGTAAATTTATGGATTGAGATTATTAATTTTTAATACTTATAATAACTTAGACAATCAGACGACAAAGGGCTTTTAGTGACCTTAACTATAACCATTCGATTCCCACGAGGAGTAATTATCACGTCATTGGATGATTAGAAAATTGACCTGTTTCTGCGGAGATACCAATTGATAGTGATTAACGTACGGAACCCTTTTAAATCGAATCATTCAAACTATTATTTTGCGATGATGGCTCAGTGGTAGCGTGTACGGACTCCGCGTCGATCGAATTGAGTTCAAATCCCTGTAAGGACCCTGAGCTTTCAGTGAAGGAAATCATAGTGGATGTTGGTAGCAATACTAGCATTTTGGTAGGGCATTTACTAACGCTTGCCAGAGTATCTATGATAAGTTGAAAATCTCTTACCAGGTGTATCTATGTGTGTTTTGGTAGCTGTACTTGGGATAGGTCCCTCATCTCCCTTACTAGGTTTAGTGTGTTACCATTGTGTGCGTTATGCTACATCTAACGAAATTGTGGCCAAACGTTAAACTTTATATAGGATTAACAATCTTTTTAGATTTTTTTTTCGAACTTATTATGCTGTTAGAATTAAGGGACCTGAAGCCATAAGCATCACTTCTCTCGTTACGAATTAGCTAGTTAGTAATGTAAAGTAAGTAATGCGGAACATTTAATTTCATGGAAGAGATTTAATAAAAATACAATTAAAATTATCTATAGAATTTTATAGATAATTAGAATTAATAATTAATTTAGAATTTTATTTTATTTTTAATTTTATCGCTGGGAGCCGTTGGGTGCAGGCCGCACAAGATCGGTCGCTCTGGAGATCTATGGGGGAGGCCTATGTTCAGCAGTGGACGTCCTGCGGCTGAAATGATGATGATGATGATGATAGAATTTTATGAAGAGATTTCAGCTTTCATGATTTTTATTGACCTTCGGAATATTGTTGACCACTTATGGACGCAGTATAGACTTAATATATCCCTGAGTTATTAGAAAATTTTTAAATGTAAAGACAGCCAAGTAAAAGATGTATTAACCTCTAAATAGTTAATTATATATAAACATTTATTAATCACACAAATATCAAATCATACTAAGAAAGTAGTAAGGGCAAACTTGTTGTAGTACCTACCTACAGTGTGTTAAAGTTCAAAACGCGAAAAGAGTAAATTTTTGCATTTTAATGCATACCTTATAATGAAGAAATAACCCTCGTTGAAGACTTAAATAGTAATGATTTCTTTTAATAAAGCAATGCGTATAATTATAAAGATTAATGTCCACGCTAAATGCAGGTTAACATAACTCGTGGGCGCACATCAGTTGTTACGACTTCCTAATGACACTTCGATCGCAACCACCGCTCATTATCCCGAGATATTCGATCGGCTCACTCAAGTTATTTCTCTTAATATCGCGGCGGCACTGGCTCAACGGCCGGGATATTGTCACGTATGCACAACTCAGATGTAATTATATCGGTGCAATTAAGGCTCAACTAATATATTATAATCGTTCTGTTAACATTGACGGTTTTTACAAAAGAGACGGGAGCCGACACCGCGTGCCTTCTACGCGTCCATATAACCATCTTTGTAACACTAATATTGCCGTCCAAAGACTGTTACTGCGACGTCATTTCTGCAATGAAAATAATGACATACAAAACATAGTTTCATGAACACGTGAAAGTTAAAGCGTACAGTAATTTTTCGACGTTTCTTATCGCGGGATGAAAGTTAAACTGGAAAACGTGTAAAATCCGATCGACTCTTAAAAACAAGCAAACATGCATTTATAGGATTTTCAAAAGTATGGCAGTCGTGGCATTGGCGCAGCTGCAGGGATAGTAGACAGTGGCCCAATAAGATTGGTACAGATATCGCTAAAAGTTGTTATTTAAAAAAAAGACGTCAGGGGGCTTATTCCGCCTTCCCGCCGCTTGGACACTTTTTCTTTAGCTCCTTGGTGAACGAAACTACATGGGCTCTGACCGATGGTATTTGTAACCAGGCCTGCCCAGCTGTGTTATGAGCAGATTTGTACGCACTGTTTTAACAATACAGTACAAATGGTCAATGGCTCGAATACCGCTGATTTGGATTTTTTTATGTACACGTTAGTTATTGTTAATTAATTGAATGTACTGAATAAATTCACAATTTGGTTAAATTTTTATAAAAAATAATAACAAAATATTTATTTTCAAAACATGAACAACAAATAAAAAATATTCGGTTGGTTCGGGACTCAATGGTTACTATAATAATTATTAATTTCATAACGTTAAACTTGATACTTTATATCTACAGTTAATTTAGTAATTGTAGTTATATAAAACCAAGCATAGTTTAAATTACAGTACTCGTTAACTATTTATTATCTAACTTAAACCACTTTTAAAGGCAAATGGCAAATCACTTACATAACGCTTAAAATTACACAGCAAATAGCGAAGTAGATGCATTAGGCGGTCACGTCAGAGTGACTGCCTAATAAACGGGTGGAACACTTTGATTTCCTCGCGAATCACGAGAAAATTATTCTTTGGAGGCGAACGAGGGCTCTTTGAAAACATCCGACGGATAAGAATAATTACTTACGTTGATTGAACCCTTATAATCCGAGTTTATTTAATAGTCGACAGATGTTAATCGACGCTGGCTATAATTACGACTCGATTTCTTGCGAAAAAAAAACTTAAATCTTGATGCCAGATTCATTGCAATAATAAAACTATTTTTTGTTATACTTCCTTTATGTGGAAAGAGTGGATACTGCGAATAGTTATAAATAGTTTTTAGATACTGTTCCTCTCTATTACGTAGTATGCACCTATCGTTAAGAAGCCGCAAAAGGAGAAAAACCTGTATAAGTATTTTGCAGTCGATTTGAAATATTTCGATTTTTTCAATCTAAACACATATTTTATAGCCTGATTTTAATAACTATGCAGTTACCACATTCTCAAGGTTATAAATTTCCCACAAATCACTACATCGCATCGTTAACAAAATTAACAAAAGAAGATATAAAACATACCCGTTTTAATTAACGTTCATAGTAACGTAACTGATATTCAAGTATTTTAACAGTTTTTCCATTGTATGTAAAACAGCAGTTGAGTTCATCCATCACTTCATATTCGCAGCTTTCTGACAGCGTTTGAATTGCTCTGTACCGCTTAGCTGGCACACGTTAATTGGCTAATGTCTGGCTTATTTAATCTTTATAAATTCATCTGAATTGTTTTACTCATCAATTTATACGTAAAACTTAATTACCTCTGTGTTTTTATGTAATCTATCCTAAACAACATGACATATTATTAAACTGTTTAATCCCAAGTGGATAAGTAATTAACTATCTTAAATTATGTTACTTTCTCGTTGAGATAAATAGGTAGGTACATATATCTACTTACTTATAATTAGAGTTCTAGCGGTAAATATTTGCATAACTATTTTATTAACATTTCCTGTTGAAACTTTCACAATGCTTTTTTAAAACTCTTGGCTATCTTGTTATGAAAATAATGTTATTAAATATGTTTCACATCTGAGAAATAAAATATTATCCCAGGATTTGCGTTACTAAGCCTGTTTCTTTTCTGAATAAAAAATAATTATCCAGAGAATGATAAGTAGGTACCATGATCTTAACAGAATAACAGACTCTACAAAGCCTAATCACTAATCAGTAATAAAAAATTATATTTCCTCAAAATTTCTTATTTCATTCTTAGGTTTAGCGTTCTAACACAATCTCACCTGATATTGAGAGACGATGTGGCCCAAGGTGTTTACACGCTATGCCTAAGTAAACTGGCTCTCAAGTGCAGCTGCCAGAACAAACCTATACGTGCTTAGCGAAAGATTTACAACTTAAGGATGGTAGCTAGTCAGGCGGACATTAGAAAAAGCCTCAAACACCTTACTATTTTATTTCATTACGATTTTTTTCCTTCTACGAAAGCTTAGACTCATTGTAGGGATTCGAACTCATGTCCATGGACGCGGTATTCGTACACACTTCCACTGATCCATAATTGCTTCATTGTAAAGAACAAAATTATCACCGAAGCTGAATTAGAAGCGCGCCTTATCACATGAAATCATTCTGTATTAAATAAAAAGATGGGTTAATGAGTATTCAAATATAAAAGTCATAAATGCCATACGCGTGCTTGTTAAGACGCGCATGTAAATTCTAATCCTTGTTGCATTTAGAACGGAGGAGCCTAGTAATTATGTGCTTTCATTTGTCTGTTTCTCGGAACAAACGAGCAAGCCCCGCACCGTATAAGCCTGCTCCATGTAAAGCAGTTAGCAGTACTCTAATCTCGCACTGCCATTAATTTAAAGAATACGTCTGCGTAACCGACTTTACCAACAACGTCGAAACACAATTCTACTCCACATTTTCTTATTTGCATATTAAAATAATTTCGAGTAAACGCAATACGTAAAGTCTCTTTCCACCCGCATTCGCCGGATTCCGAAACAGCGTAGAAGACCCTCAACAAACGTCGTAGAATAAACTTTATGTTGAATGCAGTTTAATATAACAAGCGTTTGTATTTCATTAAAGTTTAAGTTAGTTTGGCATTGAAAACCTACAGAATGATGACAGATAAAGCCGGGTTCGGGTTGTGCGCCCAAATAGATAAACTAGTGTGGAAATTAATGTCTACATTTACTGGTGCATGAAGTTGTACTTAATTACACTTTTATAACTACATTTTTTAAACGTATAGTATTAATCAGAATGACTAACTTTTATCATTTGACAAGGAAGTGCATAAATTTTAAAGTATTAGTTTCGACTTAAGTTAAAAAGGTTTAAATAAATAATAAAAAAAATTATCAAGTAAATAAAATTTAAAATCATACAATTAATTTGCAAAATATAATTATTACATGTACATACATAACTACAGATTAAAATATATTATGAAAAGGAGTCCCTTTAGGCAAGGTTCCGAAGATACTGGCAGCGTTCCCCCTTTGAATAGCTAGACTAATTCTTTGTCCGAGGTAGCTGCCAGCTCTTCGGTCTCCTGTGATGTCGACTAACCTTTTTACTTTTTCCTTAAAAAGCCTTGTAGCGCTAGGACCCCACGGGCCAAGGGTCTCGACGCCGAATGGGACAAAATCATATTCAGAGCCCAGACCCCTATATTTGCATGCCTTAGCTTTTTCAGCCGCCTCACAAGCCACACCAGCTCTGTTGCTGGTTCCAAGTAGATGGGAAGGGGCCAGCGTGTCTGAACAGGTTGCATCCCATACTAGCACCCGGCCCATCTTCCATGGAACCAAACTCATACCGTCCGGTCTCTTGCCATCGTCTCTTGCAATACCAGTCGGCTCAAGTAAACTTGGAACGTTGACGGTGGCAAGTGACCGGCGTATGATATCGTTAAGTGCGGCATGTCTCGAGAAGCGGCCTGCACTTTTTTGACATGACAGTCCGTGATGTCCTAGCTTGTCGACATCACTGCCACAGGGACATTTATGAGGAACGCAGACCGGAACCCCAAGCCGTAGACAGGTTGCGATTCGGAGCGTGTCAGGTTCAAGAAAAGTTCCTGTATTTGACGAAGGATACGCTTGAAGCCAGTAGCCGGCCTCATGCGCACCCACGGCCAAAAGCCTAGCACGCGCCGAACCCGTACTACAGCTCAAAATATTATCATAAATCAATTTGCAGTTTATGTCGTCCCAGCTCCTCTGTGAATTTGGAGAAACTGGAAAATTTTGACCTGGGCATGCAATTAAGAAAGCGTTTCTAGCTTCTTCCAAGCCAGCAATCTCAAAGTATGAAGGGGATACCCTTAAAATTTTACTTATGAGATTCGCTGAACTATGGACAGAAGATAGGAAGGCTGGTAAAGCGACACTGGAAATTTTGCGAATCCCTAAACCACCATAACGGATGGGTAAGGATGCTTGGGTCCAAGATTGCTCGTGCAGCTGCATATTAAGAATCGATTCTAAGGTAATTTTGATTAAATCGTCTACTTGTGTCAAAAGATCTGGGTGATTCCAAAAGGAGCAGCAACGGAGCACATATGTAAATTTAGGGACGAAAAGACAGAATTTTAAGATGCAAAGTGCATAATGTGGACTAATTTCAAGGAGACGGGCAGCAGAATTTTGGAATTTAGTAATTGAAATATTCAAAAATTCAGAAAAAGATTTATCAAAAATTGGAGAACCTAAAAAGTAAAGGGAATTACAAATAAAAGTAAATAAAAATAAAGTAAAGTAAATAAAATTGTATGTGAAGTTAATATAAAATGACGTGGATTACACGCTAAAAGCTTATTCATATTTAAAAAAGTGTAGATATTGTCATAACTATTCCCAGAGACTACAATTTTATATCATGAGTCTAGTAGATTAGGAGGCTAACAGTTTACTGAGTTAAGTGCGAATTAACTTGAAAAAGTATGTGAGTAATGTGTAATATCTAGATAGTTTTAGTTGTTCAGATGTAAAATCAAATTGGTATTAAAATGAAACTTTTTTCAATACAAAAGTATTTGTTCACACAAGGAGGAAAACACGTATCTACTTTGTTACTCACGGAATAACTTATATGCAGTTTAATTTTTATATAGAATTATTATCAAAGAAGTCTGTTAAAATAATTGATAGTTTTTTTAAATGCAGTGCAGGTATGCGTTTGTCCTCTATCTTACCTGATGGTAAGTAAAAATTACCTATTAAATGACTATTCACTCTTCGCTTGAAGACTCCCAAGTTATAGGTGGATGGGAAACAGACGACGGGAGTGAATTTGTGTAGAATTCAAGAAAGTTATATCATCTTTCACAATTATAGTACCTATGTAAATATCTTAAATTAACATTATTTTGATAATTATATGTATGAAATTAACGTAGTAACTTAACTAATAAACTTTATAGTATCTGTAAACATAATCTGCGACCCTTTATTTTTATAATTTATACTTCTGTGTACATAGTAGTTTTTTAAATTGCGTAACTATCGCCACTTAATGTATAATCTAGTGTGGCATGTGTGCTCACCCACCGTGGACTCAATTCATTTTATAAACAAATTAATAATTACAAGCGTAACTTAACAATCTTGCCGCTGATACGGCATCTAAATACAACAATATCACGAATTAGTAAATTTTACGACAACGTTTTTATCGTTTAATAATGTGTTATAATTTTATGACGCGTGTATAACCACAAATTTACACATAAATTTATACGTGTTTCTTCGATTTTACCCACAGTCGTTTCTACAAATATTATATACCTATTTTAAATTATATTTATGGGTAGGTTGTTTACATAAATGATGTCGAACTGTATTTCTTCTTGTATTTCTTTCTGTCTGGTATAATTTGCATAGATATGTTTGTATTTTTAGTCCTTCAAAACGATTTCTTAATTATTACTCTGTTTTGAAATTCCTAATAGTAGATGAATCCTACTAATATAATAAATGTGAAAGTGTATATGTTTAGATGTTTGGATGTTTGTTATTCAATCACGCAAAAACGGCTTAACGGATTTGAATGAAATTTGGCAGACAGATAGTCTACGACCTGGAATAACACATAGGGTACTTTTTATCCCGGTAAAAGTCATAGTTTAACCAGTGTTATCCTACTAATGTAATAAATGTAAAGTTTGTATGTTTGTTGTTTCTATGGTTGTAAGTTTTATTGGGACGGTTAATGTGTTGGATTCATATTGGCATATAATGACAATACCATACAAACAGTGATAAATCCATGTATGATTTTCTTTTCGTTTGTCGTGTTCCGAAATCAGCCGGTGCATATACAGTAATATAGCAGGATGGTAGGTAAAGCGTCCACCATATACATAGTGACAAACCCATTTATGATTTTCTTTTGGTTTGTCATGTTCCGAGATCTATCTGCGTATATCTAATAATACGCAGACGAAGTCGCGGGTACGAGCAAGTCTAGAATAATTAAAGATATGTAAATGAGAAATTAAGAACATTGATAAAAAAATTAAAAGTAACTTTAAACAAAAATAATACTTTAATTTTGTAAAAACCAACAAATATTACCCATTTAACTGAATTTTCATTTTTAGTATTTCAAAATGCTATAATTTTTTCTACATCCGACAAACGCCGCTTTTCTCATTCTGTTACGAAACTAATCGAAACGTCAAAATAGCACGAGACGCAACTTGTACGCGCATGATATTTTTCTGTTTTTTATTATAATAAATGGCTACACTATTTTCAAATATTGGCCAATTAGTAAAATAGGTTTGATAGGTTACCATATCATAGAATACCACTGCTCCACGAAACCTGTCACACTGTAACCCTTCGCTCTATTTACTTATTACCTACGTCTGCTATTCTAAGCTCTACGTCGCAAGTTCCACTGACGCACAGAATTGACTTCTGAGTGATGCAATGATTCTTAAATCTGTGTTTATTAAAGGTATGGTTATTTTTTGCTTGCTTATCGCAGTATTATAGTAGAAGTTACTTACGTAATGATCTATATTTAATAATTTATAATATTGACATGACAAAAATGAAACAATAAAATTGTTTTCTTCTATCCTGAAGAAACAACGAGGAATTTTATCTGAGCATCTCTCTTGAACAGTATAAACAATAGTACCTACTAGGATTTCTTTTAAAATAATGAAATCATTAACAAACATTATAAGATTTAATCGGTATATTACACACACATAACAAAGTAATACACTTTTTAACATTATTTTTTACTAAAAATTGGCCAAGTGTGGGTTTCAATCAAGATCAATGTTTTATCAACACTAATTTTTATATTGTTAATTATATTTTAATTATTTAATTGTTAATTACATCATATAATATTTAATAATATATACTGAGTGTTGCACATTGTTTCAATAAACGATATTAATGTGTATGTATTCTTTACGTTGCGTGGTCGCGTCGGCTTTAATGGTATTCAGTGATTATCTATGATGGTGATAATTTTTTTCACACATTCCTGGAAGGCGATGCGGCTCGACGAGAGGGTGAGGCGCTGGCACCAGTCGCGAGGTACCCGAGCGTGAAATTATTATCATATAATACCCAACGCTCTGAGCGAGGCGCGATTATTCAAATGTTCATCGCAATACTGCGCCGGCTATACTCAGTACTGACTTACACTCGTACACATTCCAATATCTAAAACTTATCAAATATACTTAGTCATGTTTAATCCATGAGGTTATACCATGTAAGGGATAAGCAAATGGGTAACAGGAAATTTTATGTATATTATGAACACCAATAATCTTTAGCAATTATCATTTTATTACAAACGGACGCCTTTTGCAAACGATAAATACGTTATACTACGAATAGTCAACGTAATGCAATACCTTTTCTACACTTTCATCACATTCAACAATTCATAATAAAACATATGATATCTCATACAAATATGCTGCCAAAGCTATCATTGCAGTTTGTTTATTAGTAAGGAAAGGTTGCAGTGAAATCAGAAGACTATTATATAAGCATTTGTTCTACGTAGGTATATGAGTGTGTAGCGTAATTTCTTCAATCTATCCAAATGTGAACAAGACGAGCGTGTTTTCCATTGCTGTTAAATGCAATGAAACAAATTTTAACAAATGATACACAAATAACTGCTTACTTGGTATGTTATTACGTATAATTATTTCAAAAAGTGTCTAAAATGTTAAAATTTTAATAGAACAAACTTGGTGGAATTGTATCGTGTGTACTAATTATTATTTTATCAACATAACTTATGCATCTTATTAAATCAAGAATCTTATTAAATGTGACAGATTTCTCCATATCTAAGTAGCTTAACTTAAGCTTTTTCAAGATTATAACATAGCTCTGCGTTATTAAAGCTCATTAACTTGATTATAAAGTGCAAATGTAAATAATAATATTAATGAATAAACTCCTAAATGAGTCGGGAGATGCGAGAGGGTTAAATTATAAAACTGAACAAGTGGAAAAGGGCCCGAGACGTAAAGTTAGCGTTATCTACAAGTATATTTTGCTTTGGACTCTTTATGAGTTTCAAACGAGATCCGTCACGCGACGTTAACTCGGAATAGATGTGATAAAGTGGCCGCTAATCTGTCCTATTCGAGGCACACTTAGTTCACTTTATTAATCACAAAGCTTACAAATTACAGTATACTTCCTGCGGCGTGACACCTCATGTTAATTTTATTGTTGACTCCATTGGACGATCGGATACCGTGACAACTTTTGTGGGGGTTGAATGTGTCTGAATAATACAATTATAAATCGTTGCTTTGTTGGAGTTCATGAAATAAGAATTTGAATAAGAACTTTCACACAGACGTCGTATCTTTAAGTTTAGTATACTGTGTAGAACGTATTAATTTCTTTTTCTTCTTTTTGTTGTAATCCTTATCATATTTATATGTTAAATTGTAATTACAGTGCTTTATATTCAATGAGTAGAAATATAAGCGTACAATTCTAAGTCGTAAGTGCCCAACTTGGACGGCTTTGCTATTGAGCATTAGGTAAGCGATATGATGATCGAACTTTAGTAAACACAAAAATAAAACTAAAATATAATTAGGATAAACTCCTTTGTTCTTAGTTATGTAAATAAATATTTTTAGTGTGTAACATACATATATTGTAATCACGTTACGCTTCAATAACTACAATAAATGGAAATTGTCGATTTTTGAAACGTGGAAATAAATTTTGTATGGTAATTAGTCTAGCAATTAAAATAAACTAACCTTCAACGATATTCTAGAATTTAACAATTTATTAAAGTTAATTCAATATTCTTATCGATCCGTATTTAATACAATGTATTTATGCACAATACTTTTAATCATGATTTTTACACTTTAAAAGTGGAGTTCTCTGCATGAGGCCATAAGCAAAGCAGGTGCTACTTGATACGTGAGCATCGTAAGATATAAACAAAATCCTACAAAAAAGTCCAAACGAAAATGGTTTTTGGTTATGTTTCCAATTTAAGTCCATATATTTTTTTACTAAAAAAACTTAATCGTACGATAATTTAAAAATTTACGCGATTTTAAAACATTTAAGAATAGTAATTGTGTATGACCAATGTTTTTAAGTCACATTTTCGTAAAAAATTTCCTTGCACTTGAGCTTATTAGATCCCGTATCGTTCTTATCAGGTGGCGATCACGTTACGCCATGACATCAACAAACGGTCATAATGGGGTTGAAAATTTACAAAACGGAAAAAAATATAATCAAAATAAAAGTCGAGTTAACCGTGCACCTACGTAGTAGTACCAGCACTTATTAGTATTTGGAAATAAAATGAAGTTGGCCCGCTTTGGGCAATTTATTGGGGTAAGTTATGGGCGGCGCGCGGGCTGGAGCGGCTAATTTATTCGCTGTACACATAAATTACTTGATTATGAATACAAGTTAGCTACGCTGAATTTTTTGAATGTGAATTGCAAGATTTTCAATTAGCCCCTTTGTGATGAACAAAAATATATCAATTGACGAGACTACCATACGTTTAACTCAATTGGATATAGTAAATTTTTAACGGACATTAATTGTACAGAATCATAATTTGGTAACAAAGAAAATATAGCTGTAATACGAAACTCTGTAATTAGTTTTAAGAATAGCTAAGAATCTTAGCACCAGTCAAATAAAAAGCAATTGCATGGATTATGTACAACAACAATGGAAATGTAGAGTTGTTTTCAAGGCGGTATTAACGCGCGGTAAGTCGCTGCAACGCGGAATAATCGCGGGTACCCATAATAGATGTAATTTCAGATAAGCTGAAACAGACGAGCCCCGCCCCCTTCCTCCCTACCTTCCACCGCCCTCTCTCCCTCGCTGCCTACTTTCTAATGACTAATTATTATGCTGTGCGTTCCGAGCTTTAACGTCAGTGAGTCAAGTCTACCTGCTTATACTTGATTTTACAACTCGCAGTCAACTCGTTTATGTGAATACGCTAGTTTATTTGTAGGATAGATCATTTTTTTACACACTTCTTTTGCTTATTTAAGTAATTATAGGACGAATAATTATTTAACCCGGTATAATAGAGATAATATATGAGTATACATCCATTTAATAACATCATGTGTTAATTGAAATATAATATCATTACTTTTTTCCATAGCAGACCGAAGCTAAAAAATGTAGGTGTATAGGAAATCCGAATAAAAGTTATAGATTATCTTAGCGGTTTGAAATAGTTAAATAAGTGGAATTTCAATAGAAATTACAACCAATTCAATGAGTGTTTGGGATCTTATACCTATGTATTTACTAGTTCTAAACTCATCGATAAAGAAAAACTTGACCAGGAAAACTGGACATTCAAGGAATCTTCTCACGCTAATATC
The DNA here is from genome assembly GCA_033032175.1 of Saturnia japonica. Classification (NCBI taxonomy): domain Eukaryota; kingdom Metazoa; phylum Arthropoda; class Insecta; order Lepidoptera; family Saturniidae; genus Saturnia; species Saturnia japonica. The sequence continues at coordinate 13,618,073 of CM065305.1, forward strand.
ATCACGTAATAAATATAGTTATTGTTTTTTTATCGCTTGAAACAAAACCTTTTGAACTAAAATAGTACATAAGCCCGAGCATTTGTGAATGGTAGAATAATCGCCTCTTTGAGAAAGCAACGTGAAATATAATAGTTTTTTTTTACTCGACAATAGCTGGCCCGGCAAACTTTGTTCTGCTCTCCCGACTACCCAATAGTCAATAACTTGACCACAGCGTCACCTAATAACTTTTGAATGACCAGAAATAAACCAATATAGAATTACGCATAACAATCCTATCTGACTTGTGAGTTATGGCTCTTGAGTTCTTATTAAAAATGCGATAGAAAAATAGGACGTTCAGTTTTTCCGAATTATAATACTTTCCAGTTTGTCTTGCCTTAAAACACAAATCGGACTATTACAGACAGTTTAACACTAATAAAAAATAGCGAAAATTGGTTCAGTCGTTCTCAAGTGATGCGTTTAGCAGTGAACAGCTTTTTATTTTGAGAACTGCCGAGATCAACTTTATTTTCTGCAAAAGAAATAAAACTGCAAAAAAAATTACATTCATTTTTTTGTCGCTTCCTGTAAAATTGCATTTTTCGAGGTAACATGTTGTTTTCGCAAAGAGACAATTTGTAAACTGATATTGTCATAATACATTGTTTACAGTTAATAAGAGTTATGTTCTTTTTTCATAGTAATGGTTTTCATTATTTATTCATAACTGAGTTCGCAATATGCTCTGGCGCGCCGCGAAGTGCGATGTAGCCGATAGAGTGCGCAGGCGCGGCGGCGCGGCGGCGGCGGCGGCAACGCGGTGGCGGCTAGCGACGCGACGCGACGTGTCGATGTGTGATACCGCATTACCATAACGTTAAACCGTGTAACCGCACTGTTTATCTCCTGTTTATACTATTATAGGTTTTAGAATACCACTTGTAAAAGTAAAATTCAACAAAATCGAGTCTCATTGATCGCATACAAATATGAAATCACATTTGATAGGACACAAAAGTTTGTCATTGAACATAACTAAACCTTGCATCGCGTATTTACATGAAACCGAGTACTTTGATTGAGCTCAAAGCGAAGAAATCTCGGATGTCCGGGTACGTTTTGTGAACATCATTGCCTCGCTGAGTGTATTCTACCGTCTGTATCATGACGAATGCTTTGAAGAGCTGTTCAACCTAACTCCCTATTCTGCCTTTCATAACAGAACCATAGGTACGCGTTGGGCTCTGGAGTCACAGCTTTACGTTAACCTTTACTTATTCAATCTATTTAAGTATTCTCTTCTATCTATCTTCCTTTATGTAATTGGCGACAGATTTCAACTTGAGGGTCTACCACCTTGAGCCGTCATTGCTTAAAAACATACTTACAGGTATTATATTAAAATTCATTTGGTGTTCCTATAGTCAAGACATTCGCCCTCGAATTGTCTTTTACATTAATGAAACTAAATGTTATATGGACGTAAAGGCCAATGGAGTAAATACGTCCTACAACTATGCGTCTTAATCAAACTCTTTCTAAGAACATAAACAAGAATATTCTAACATCATAGCAAGTTATAAGAACGCAACGACAAGTAAATTGTCCGAATTATACAAATAGGTAGTGCCCGTGCCAGTGCCTAACTGCACCGATATATGTTCGTGACTAGTTTACGAGTGCTACGACATAGCATATTAATTGGTGTCGCTATCGAGTTGCGCATCGGATTCAGCTTAACTTCTACGCGTCCACCTAAACATATTACGTATGTACAATGTTAATATGGCGCTTACATAAATTGTTTCCTTAAAGTCTGCTTTCATATAATTAATACACACTGGTTACAATTTTGTTTAATTTTTATGGAACGTCTAATTTAATGGTGCATTTTCTTCTTTTTTTTTTGTACTCCTATTACTACACTTCTATACCTATATAGGTATCATTCTTGGATGTAATAAATTGAAATACCTATGTACAGTCCTCCATGTCTAAGAAATATACTTTGTCAGCTGTCAGATTAACTTGCTCTAAAAGAAGTTTTTACGACTTTCAACTTTATGTTTTTGTACCAAAATGTTATATATATATATACACCTAATGATAATTATATAAATAACTTAATAATTCTTTGAAATTTTAAAATTTAGTTACTGTTTGTAATCACGTATACACGTATGAACAAGGTTATTGCGTAATGAGAAATGCGAAAAGTCAAAATGTATTTAGATTTGATGGATTCTAAATTACGTAACTATAAATCTTAATATATTTATCCGCCAACATAAGAATAGGTATATTTATAGTTTTAATAATAAAAAATACGGATATGGTACAAATTGTAAGGTTCTTTTAAATAATAGACTACAAACAGTTGTTGGTAATATTTTAATTTGTTTTAGTCAGCAATTATCGTAACCCCGAACACGTATAAATCTTATTATTTATTTTAAATTTAAACTTACTTTTATACAATAGCAACCTGTTTTGTCATATATGTATAAATTATTTGGTCCCATTAATTGGTTACGAATATTTTTGGCCAATACCAAATCTTGAAAACGAAGGTGCATTGGAATTGTATTGTTGTTCATTACTCTGGACTTCAAGTTGCCCGATTTGAGCCACCTACTACATCTAGTCATATTACCTATTTCTACTGTCCATGCCATTGTTCTTTCTAATTTAAAACCTGTCATTTTCATCGATGGGATATCAAACTTTTAATAGCGTTGACTGGCGCCACTTACTCCACTTGACAAATTCATTTCACCACAAAATAAAAAGAATAGCTTTGTCTTAAGGGTTAATAAAAGCACAACATACATTTCTGCAGTGTGTTCACTCGTTAATTATATTAAAGCATATTTATTTATCTATAAACGTGGTGTATAAATACTATATGACATATCTTATTAGCTATACATAATTAATTATTTGTATTAAACATTGACGATTACTTATTCTTGTAGTATAATTAAAATATACATTATTATAATTAAAATCTATGTACATGTAACTTACATGCATGTGTGCTTACGTGTTTATGTATGTGTGTGTAGATATGTTTTTATAACATTTACTTGTCCATAAATATTAAATGTTTATTTAACAATTCAAATTAGTGTCACAAAAACGTGTCAGGTGGGGGGGACCCACTTTAGTAACAATGTAAAAAATTATTTAAAATCAATTAGTCCAATTTATAAACACATCAATGTAAGTTTTATATTTATGTAGGTACCATATAAAATAACTGATAAGCTATTCAATTACTGAACGTGTGCCTATTTCGCGAGACCACTCTGCAATTTTGCAGTTTAGTGGACGCCTGAGGAAGGGTGATACAACCGGCCGCGCACGATGCTCTGGATACTCGCACGCACTCACACTCGTATATGATAGAGATAGACAGAAAGAGATAGAGTGAGAGAGAAAGTTGTATGGAGGGAGCATAATGCTTTTTCCTTATTTCACGATTACTACAAGACAACTTCTACCGCAAGGTACATTAAACAACTTCGTTCCAAAAAGTCTGCAAAGATTTTTTTACAAATATGTTATACATAAGGTTATGAGCATTATATGCATACTAAATACTTTATTCAGATAAGCTTTTGTGTGAACTCGTCACTACTGGAATGGTCAGTATCTCCTCTACATACAACTATTATGTATATAAACTCTCGGTCGCAACTCGCACTGTTCCACCGATAGAGTGAGCGCATTCTAATATGCAAATGTATTTAAATGCTAAACCCTCTTCATTACGACGGTATCGATCTTAGATATATAATTTGTAACTCGATAGGTAGGTTTAACGAATCGGTTACTAATGCTTCACACTTTAACAAAGTATGTTTTCTTTGTATAAATTTGTTCAAATTAAAGGAAATCTTCCAACTACCTATAAAAATATATCATCACGATTTGTAAAATAAAAGACAAACAGGTTAGCCATGGTTCCAAGTAATAAATAAAATCGGATATTGTACATGATTGAAAAACATTACTCCGTCTGTTATTTTTTATTTAACCTACATATTTGTGTTACAAAATATTATAATATTGCTTTATGCTTCATAACATAAACTTAAACTATAAACTTAAGATCCATATTCTTTGTAAGTATATAAAAGGATAACTGACTGAATGAATGACATATCAATGCATAGTCTAAACTACTGGAGCTAGGACCGTGAAAATTAGCATTCGGGTTCCTTTTACACTGTAGGTAAACACTAATGAAGGATTTTTTGAAGTTCTATCCCTATGGGATGAAATTTCGCATGATAATCCGTCTTTTTTTTGGAATGCCACCGACCCAAACGTTATACGTACATCGACTTTCGTCAAAAACTTCAAGGATGTTAAGATCATATCGTGACGTAAAAAAGGGAAATACAAACATAATTGGACATGGATAGGACATGACTATGACACGAGCAAAGCCGCGGGTAAAGCAATAGTATTTTATACGAATTTAAAAGGCGCATAGTTATAAGTTTGTAGGAAAAGGTACAAATCACATTGATTACATTAAAATAATCCAACGAAATTCTATAAACCATTTGTTTAACCTAATGTGACGCCTACGTCAAGTAAGTGACTCACAAACTGTATGTTTCATGACGCTACCTATAACAAATATTTAAAAATAAATTGTCTGTCTGTTTGCATATATTATTCATAGTTGTAATCGTCGACTCGAGAGGCAGTTGTTAGAGATCGTTAGTATTCTAACGAGGCTTAGGTCCCCAATCAGATTAATCTTAAATATTTATTGCACATAGTCTATCGGTAGCCGGAGGTTTAAATTAGTATGACGATGGGTACACTGATGGCGAAGAAAATGGTAAGCATTTGTTGCGTCGTCTTCAGACGTGGGTGGGCTCTGCCAGTGCCTGATTAAAACATGATGAATATTAAATCATTATTTTCTAACTAAGTCGAACAACAACACACTTTCATACCTACATTACAGCCATTACATTGCGAAAGTCGTGTCGATGTTGTATCAGTTTTATTAGTATAGTGTATCTTACAGAATTTATATGTACCTAGGTAGGTACCGTAGGTACGGTTGACTTCTTGTTAACTATTGCCGTGCATGTATTTTCTGAACAAAAACTTTGGAAACGAAAATCGTTCATAATTTCTGAGTTGTTATAACTTTTGTAGCTTGGGTCGTATGACAGCTATCACTATGACTACACTAGAAATGTGCTAGTGTTAAGAGTATATCGAGAATCAGTTACCTACTTAATAAAAAACAATACAAATTACTCTAATATAATAACGGGTCGGGGAAAAAGTTTCTTCGCATTTTTATATGAAAACTCAAGACACTTTTTTTTCAAAGTTTGTTTACATTTATTTACAGTAGGTATGTATGCGCCGTTTTGTTCGATGACTTTCTGCCATTTTGTAAGTAGAGACATGATCCTGTTGCTGTAGAAACTTTGGGACTTCTGATCAAAAAAATGCGATTACTAGTTTTGGCAGTCCTCTCTTGATGTTAACCTTACAGAAACTAAAGAATTCTGAAGAGACCGAAACAGGTGAAAATCTGAAGTTAAAAGGTCAGGGCTATATGGTGGATGCACTAACACCTCCCAGCCAAACTCTCCTAATTTTTGCTGAATGGCTAAAGATGTGTGTGGTCAGCGTTATCGTGATGAAACACCACACCCTTCCTGTTGTCGTGTGGCCAGCTTTCTTGAAATGGGTTAACACTGTTTTGTGGTCAATTTCCAGTTCTTCAGGTACATCATAACTACTGATATACCGATTTAGCTTCACTTTTCCAAAAATGACGTCCATTTTATTTGTAATAATGACCAGAGCGAAGTGCATATTTAACTTAAAAATTTCCGGCCTGAAAACGTTTGAACCAACTTTGTGCTACTCTTACTGACACTGCATTAGGTCCATAAACATCACAATTTTTTTTTTGCTGCTTAAGTTACATTTTTGCCTTTTTTGTAATAATATTTTAAAATGTATCGAATTTATCCATTAGATTCATTCATTTTTAAAGAAAGAAAAACAAATGAAAAATAGCGTGAAACAACTTTTTTCTTATTTATTTTTTTATTTTTAATGTAACCTTTTTAATGTTATCAAAACCAGGCAGATACGAACAGTACAGCCAAAGAAATTTTATAACAACTTTATATCTACGTTATGCGAATACACTTTTCCCCGACCTAATATTTCTTTGTAATGTTCGTTTATTTAATTAATTATTATTATTTTAATTGTAATGTAACGTTACAATTACTCTATAGAGTAGGTACGTTCAAATAAAACAAGGGCGGTGTAGTATTATTGCGAGCAGCATAGCTTAAAACCAATTATAATATCTATTATTAATACTGAATCATCTAAGTATGTAGTATACGTAATCTATACTTTTATTAAAAAAGTAAAGAGTCGAAATCTGTACATTGAAGATATTTGAGAAAAAACAATACGGGGGATTTAGAATCATGGACATAACATATTTCGAAAGTATTTGAAATTTTTGTTTGTCTGTCTGTCAGTCGGTATGTTTGAAAACCAATCATGCAAAAATTACTGGACGGAATTTAATGAAATTTGGTATGATTGTAGCTTATAGTCTGAAAGTACTCTTAGGGATACACTGCAATATATTCAAAATATTTACTGAAATGAAGTGAAAAGATAAAATTTTATCTTTACATAATTTTCAGTAAAATCAATAAAAAATGGAAATGTAGGTATTTTTATTTTCCAACAGTATTCATAGATGGCGCTGTATGGCGGCTTAGTTTAATTCACGTATATATTTTCTGCAAGCTCGTATATTATAAATTTAAGAATGAGTTTTTATTATTATTTTTAAATATTTTTAGATAAATTTTAATGTTAATTAAATAACACTAAACAGGCTTACTATAAAGCGCTATTATTCCCTGAAAAATAACGATTTATAAATTTCAAGATATTAATTAAACTAATCTTTTCATGTAAAGTATTGCAAAATTGAACATTTTTTTATGCCTTTATGTGTATACAGAGTGGAAAAAACTAACGGAGCATGGAGGAAAATTATGTTAAATAATGATGATATCAAATCGTACCCAAAGGAAACATTCTTTTATTTTTTTTAATAATAATAACTGCATTAACAGATTTTCTAAAAAAGGTTACCTACAGCAGAAATCGAACCAACAAAAAAACCGACATACACTATGTTGTTGCACTAATCTATAGGGTCTATGATAAGGATAAAAACAGTCATAATCTGTGCATACAAGATAATGGATGTCATTTCGAGCAACTTAACAGTTATTTTGATAAAATGTATGAAAATATTATAATTTATATCTTTAGATACAAATTTGCTTTCATATTAGTTCAATATATACGAATTGTTAAATTTTATGTTCTCCTGTAATTGTAAGATACAATGTTTAATCGAGAGATTTTGTCTTTATCACAGACGCTATCGATTGATGCAATAACATAGTTCATGTCTGTTCTTAGCTTTTTTAGTTGGTTCGATTCCCAAGTATAGATAAACTTTTTTAGAAAATCTGTGAATGCTGATATTTTAATTTAAAAAAAATAATTAATGTTTCCTTTATGTTGAATTTGCTATCTTCTATATTTAATATACTTTTCCTCCATGTTCCGTTCTTTTTTCCACCCTGTATATTCATATATATAAATACTATCACGACTGTACTCGCTGAAGGGTTAGGTAGAGGTGTACTAATGTACACCCACTGTTGGAAATGTACATTAGCTCGCATCGTGAGATGGCGATGGTGATAGGCGGTCTAATGGCAGGTGCAATCGTTCTACGCAGGCGCTGCGCCGCCCCGCGCCCCTAGCTCTGTTGACACGTAGGCTAGACTACTTCGTGCTTTGGCCATTAACTCGCGTTTGTTTGTTTTGTACGCACTACGTCATCCCGGACGTTCGGCTAGCGCTGAGATATATGTGATTTACGGTGCTTGACGTTTTTGCATTGTATAACTTTGAATTGGTGTCCCAGGGGGGTTTTGATGAACAGATTGCTTGCGTGATAGTGTCCTGTGGGATTCGAGGCCGCACACACACTTACACACAGTTCACCCTACACACACATACTTCACAACCTGCAGTGCAGGTTGACGGGGCAAGGTCAAGGTCACCGCCCGCTCCTGACGAGGTGAGTCTCATTTGTTTGTTATTAGAATAATTACTGTGTATCGCAGCAATAGCTTCGAGAGGGATTGACTCGCGATTGATTGAATTAAGAGCCCAGCACATATTAAGCGAACCTTCTCAAAAAATTTTGGTAACGGAGAGTGTGGTTAATCACGTAGTTAATCACGCGTAATTTGTAGTACTCACTTTTTACTTAATTAACTAATAGTCATTTTCACTTTGTTTGTTTGGTAAATAGTATTGAGTTAATTAATTATTAAAAAATTGTTTGGTTGTTGTTGTTTGTTTCTTCACTAAAAATTTTAAATTTAATATTAAGTTTGATTGTTGTTTTTGTTGGATATTAACACTACGCTCTGTACCCGGATACGCTTGGTGTGTTTAGTAATTATTGGGTTTAATTTTTTTTGTTATATAGAAGATATATGTCGGATCGACGACCGCCGAGGGTTTCGCCACCCTTGATGGAACCGCGACGTCTAGAGCGCTGTTCTCCCCAATTATGACGCCACACAGACTATCGACCACCTAATTCGACGAGGGCTGGTAGACGCCCGGTGTTCGAAGCGGATTAGTATTTGGTTTCCACCCGGGAGCTGTCCCCTCAGGCTGATCATCAGCCTTACCGCAATTGGCGGTGTTAGGTTGGTACCACCCCCTCTCCCACCACAGCCACCCCACCTGAAACCATTCTTCTGCCCACAGTTTCAGTCAAAATGTGGGGCCCGTAGAGTAGATTTGCGATTCCTCGCGCCCTTTTGGTTTCGGGGCACAGAGCTGTCTTATATCCTCTTGTTTGGTGGGAAAGTTGGGCCACCTAGGAGCTGTTGATAATTTACCGCCCTATGATTTGGACACTCTTTAAAATAAATACAGCTCGTTTCCCAGGAGCTCCCAGGAGATACGACCAAAATAATGTAATAAAAAACATATTCTAATTAAGAATACATGAAATGAATACAATTATTTACTAAGACAGATCTGATTACTTTCATTGAAAATCAAAATAAAAATAATCTTTATTAATTAAGGCCCTAAGAAGGAACTCATAAACGTCAAAAAACTACTGCCGGTTCGGAAATTATCCCAGACATCGAAAGAACCGGTAAGAAACTCGATAGGGTTCATATTTTTTTTGTCAACTGTACAAATGTTAATATAACAGGTACAATAATAATAATTTAGTGGATGCACAAAGAGGGAGTCACTTCCAGACATCACTATCATTCACATAATGATCCACGCAAACCTTTTGACAGTACAATACAGTTTTACAGTATTATAACAAAGTACAAAATAAATCAGAACTAGTACTATTTAGAAACATGCAAAGTAAACATAAATTCAAGTTTAATTAATTATTATAACTAAGATTAAACGAAATTAGTAGTCATTTTACAATTACGATTTTGACGTCATCACACACTAATAATCTTTCTCCGAACCAAAACTCGGAGAAAGATGAGTAAACACAGTAGAAGACTTATTCATCCGAACTTACGATTGGATATGGGCAGAACTGCAAGTGATACATAGGGTTCGTGTTGACGGGAAAAGCACTACACGTCAATTGTCAAGGAATAGAAAGGGGAGAGTCAGTCAAGTCAAAAGTAAGTCATGCTCATCTCCAGCTCTTCAAATCCAACACATACAAACAAGTACTTCACCCGCGTGAATATGTTACAAAGTTCAAGACCACAATTTCACGTTAAACAATTCAAATGTGAAAATGGCCGCAATATGAGGATTTCTTATCCCGTGGCCGAAACTCCCGTATTCTACAAAACAAACAAAACTTTATCGAAATTATCGCAAGCTATCAAACTGGCATTAATATTCAACAAGAAGAGATTCAGTAAAAAAAATTCAATGTCAAAATGTGTTGCTGTTTCGAACAACTTACTAGGTATACAACACTATTTTGTAACAGGACCTTTCTTATCGTAACAGACTAATTACGATTTAGGCAATTATCTCTCAGGTACTTGGTACTATAATATTTCAGTGTTTCGTACATTTAATCTCAGGATAGGGATTAGCGATATCAGTAAATATTTAGATTTTGATATCAAAATCGCTATGTAAATATCGATGCCGAATAAATATTGAAATAGAAATATTGATGGTTTCTAACATCTTTTTTTAAGGAAAACTTTTTTTTAATGTTTTGCTTATATGGCCTCAAAGTCTATTTACAAAACAAAAATGTAAAATATCGAGATTCGATGTAGGCCCCTAATATATATGGCAAACAATCAATATTTTAAAACAAAACATCGATTATCCGAAAACATCGTTGAAAATATCAATCATCCCTAATAGAGGTTATGCATCCTACAAGCATAAATAAATAATCAGTTTCCTTAATAAGCTATTTGCTCCCGGTAATTATCAATATATTATTGAAAGCAATAACGCCATTTAAATATTTCAGGTTGTAACAAAAGTTCACATCTTATAAATGTGGAATTACGCGACGTCGTTTGCGTTAAAAATAATATAATATTTAAGAAGAATAAAATATCATATGTCACTAAAGTAGAACGTAGCTTTCTATTAATAACCGAATTTTCAGAATTGAGTCATTAAATCCACAGATTACTTTATTTAATAAATTTAAAATTTACCTATTTCACATAGTAGTATATATTTGATATATTCTAACATAGAAACGGTCCTTCGATCTATACAATGCTTAAAATGACAATATATTTATTTATTTTTATGAAGAAGATATAATTATTAACGAGATATTCCAATTTAATTACGATATTTTTCAATGTAAAAATAAAAATATTTAAAAACATATAAAATTTAAAATAAAAATATTTATGTGTAATAAAGTTGATTCATTGTATAAATTTAATGTATATTTAAACTCTTTGATTGTATCATAATATGGGTTGGTTTTAGAGAAAAAACAAAAATTTACTGCAAATTATAATAATTATAGATTCGGCTGCCATTATGGTTGTGATTTTATTTTTAAAGCCTATTAATTTTCATACCCAAATCTATACATTTAATTAATAAAAAAGTAAAGAGTCGAAATCTATACATTGAAAATATTGGAGAAAAAATTATTGAGGGGGTTTAGAATCATCAACAGAACACATTTCGATAGTTTTTGAAATTTTTGTTTATATATTTGTCACGTCGATCTGTGTATCTGAAATTCGGTATGATTGTAGTTTATAGTCTGAAGGTACATTTAGGATGCATTATATGGATGCATGCGTATGACATTTTTATGGTCTATAAATTACGTTAAAGCTATCTACATATAAAAAAGAATCTATGTATATGTAATTTTGTAATATATTTAGTGAAACAAAGTGAAAAGATTCCAAATTACATATTTTATCTTTATATAATTTTCAATAAAGGCAATATAGTATATAAACGTATGTTTTTTTGTTCCATGAGTTTTCACAGATGGCGCTGTACGGCTTGGATTAAATTATCATGAGATTGATTTAATATTTATTGTTAAACTTAAGTATATTTTCACTTATATTAATAACTAGCTGTGTCCGCGACTTCGCCCGCGTGGTATTTTTCGTGTATGAAAAACAGCAATTAAATAAAATCCTCCCCTCACCTCAATCTCACCTTAAGGTATTTGATCTGTATAATTTTTATTAGTTACAGTGATTTTAAATATACTAATTAATTTTAATAAACTTTATTGTTAGTTAATATTCAGTGAATAATAATGCTTTACAGTAAGTATGTCTGTTTAGTGTAATTTAATACAAATCTTGAAAGCGGAAACACCAAACAGAGATATACATATAACGGAAAAAAATTTGATTGAATAGATATTTTTAATTATTTGAAACATTTAAAAACAACTTAAAACATTTAAAAATAATAAAAGCCCCCAACTATCAAGGTCTCTGATTATCGCCATATAAAGGTCACCATCTAATATCGACGGTTACCATTTTGACGGTGTAAGTGAAATCTATAAACTCCGTTTATGTAAACGTTTTAATCGCCTAATGATATAAACAGTAAATTCATTAATTATTACTTCCTTTTCTTTATTTTCGATACCACTGCTAACCCAGTCAATTATTTAATATGAAGTTATCAAGGAAATGTGTCTAAAAATAATAAAATAACACATATCATATTGTTTCTGGAGAACATTTCACCACAACAATAGTTTGGAAGTTGCGAAATAAAAAAAATGATATGCTGATATGAAAAATAATGATATTTACATAAGTAAAGCTAAATACAACTGAAATAAATAGTGCATCCCCTTCCGTATCGAGAATCGATTAGTAACCGACTAATTCCTAACCTACAGCGATGTTAAAAGGAATACAAAAACAACTCCACCTGTCGAATCTGATAAAAGTGTTTTATTTAAATTTCTTCGGTTGGCGATTCAAAAACGAGCATAAAGATGTATTTGTGTCTTATTAAATGAAATTTATAGTTGGGATATAGTTGCTGATTGACCTGGGTCACTGGAAGGATAATAGAACCAAACGATTGCTGAAATGAATTTCTCGGGAGGATTATGTTACCATGTATAAAAAATACGTTTATACACAGGTCAAATGACAAAAAAGTACAGTAAAAAAAAACCTATAGATATATTATTTAAATTATTGACATATTTTTTATAGCTGAGATAATAATAGGCTGTAATATAGCAAGGTTTAAATAAATCTTTACGGTGCAAAGATTTGAAATAGTTATATATAAAGTATTTTTTATTTTTAATAGTTTTTTTAAGTAGTAATTTGTTAACTTGGAACTTTTGTTAGTAATCCTGTCAAAGTATAATTTAAATACAACAAGGACCAGTAAGATTATGACTTAAATAAAATACTAGTTAATTTTAAGTTCACAGTAGAAGCACGGGCCAAGGTGCGCGTACGCACATGCCACTCGCCCGCGGCTTCACAACAATATCTGCTCCGAATTCAAATTTGTGTCATATATCTTTGTGCTTAGACAACAACAGAATTATGTAAACTGGACTTTGGATCCCCCACTTAAAGACGATTTGAATAATAATGATACAGGGAAATGGATATTCAAAATAATATCACCCCGGGGTTAACGATTACCGGCGCGCGCATGCGCCACAGATGGCAGGATAAACCGACGTTTGCTTCCGCAGTGATATCAGAATTAATGGCGATACGAAATGCTCGAAAGGTGCTCATTATCATGATTTATGCAAGATAATAAGTTTCTTTGCCGTCCCTATTGTACTGATTAACGAACCAGCGGCCTCCGAATAATGATGTTTATGTTATCTCGCAGAACGACAGGTAGAAACGTTTGCATGGTGCGACGACTCGGGCGACTCGAGCGACGCGACGCGACTAGTAGCGACGTATAAAAATATACAAAGATGAGAAATAAAAGGCCCTTTTAAAATACGGTCAAACCTGCGATGGGTCCATAATTCTTACTGTTAAATGCTAAACAAGTTTTAATATTTTATTTGGATAAAACTCGCTAAATTGACTAGGTAGAAACTCTGATGCGTTACAGGTCGTGCATTCTATTCTCGACCAAAACCAAAAGTTAAGGGCACATAAATATTGGTTTTCGTGACTTAGATTTGTATTAGTTCCACACGTTTGGTACACATAGCATAGAAAATACGCGAGTTTCGTCTTATACTTAACTCTTGTTCTTTTTCGTACAACCAAGACAACCAAGTAGCCTTTTTTTAAATTCGATATTCTATAACACCAGCGCTTCGAACACTTGATGTAGATATGATGCACCTTATAATGTAAACTAATTTTATTTATAGAAACTGGCAAATGAGTAGATTACAAAAGGGCATTAGTGCAGCCAGGTTCTGACAAGCAGGTATGGAAGGCGAAACTACTGGTTCTATATGTATTATATTGATAATAATATATGTATTTCGCAATAATTACATGAATGTGCATCAGTAAGCAAATAGAAGAGTCCACCGCCAGAGGGCTCTGCGCCGTCCATCTCGCGGTTTCTTCGCTCACTGAGTACATTCTCGTGTAACTTTTTACACCTATTATTTTATGTGTCGGCGAGTAAAGTTCGGTACGTGAGTTATAAACTCGCTCGCGCCTCTCTCTCGCCCCTACTTTATAGGTATTAACGACTTGTCCGAGAGTTTTCTTATAAATAAATTTGAAGGGTAACAAGGCTCGCTTTTGTCGGATTAGTGAAGTGGATCTTGTTTCACTTTGTTTCGTGGCCTCTGTAGGCTTTTTAGCTGGAAAATTCATGAGAAATATTGTTATTGTTATAGTTAGTATGGTTCGTGAATTATAAGTAGAATATATTTAAAGTAATTAGTACAGTAGGTAGTTATAGTAAAAATGTAGAATAACTATAATTCTATACGTAGATACATAAACAGAATTATTAATATTTTGGATTCACAATGCATTGGAAATTTTGTTAAATTCACTTATGTAAATACTTACTAAATATCTGTGATATTTGAACCCTGCATAAGTTATTTTTAATTCCAACCATTCACTTACCTAAATACAAATGTCTGTAATTTTTGAGAATTGAATGAAACTAGAATTCGAGTTATTAGTAATTGTTATTGATTTACAGTCACGTATTCTAAATTATTTAGTCGAACTAATGTGAACAATTTATCTTTACTCATTGAAATAATAAATCAACCTATTGAACCGTGCTAGAAGACGAGTTGTGTACTTTTTCGCAGGAGTGTGTCCATTTAAAATAAGTCAGTAAAATCACAGGATCACGTGACATTAGGCCATAACGCGTACAGCTGGCTATAAAAGAGGAACATATGAAAGTTAAGAGCACTACCTGTAAAATATCAGAGTAATAAAGTAAATGCAGTAGTGAGAGAAGAGGACGTGCTTCTTGATGTTACTATACTATGAAAAAGATACGGTAAGTTATGGTCAATGGATACACCTGCTTTTAACATGTTTAATCATCCAAATACCGTAATTAATAAAATGATTTCCTTTTATTTTTTTAAATTTAAAATAAAAGCACTAATTTTAAAAATATCGCAATGAATCGCCTATTCATAAATACTCAAATCCTTTATTTAAGAGTAGTACAACCCGTGTTGTATGATGTAAGTTATAACAAAGTTACACAGCTTACTTAACTCAATAATTAATTCATAAATAGATATTTTAAGCATAAAGTTATACTACAAAAGTCAATTTATGAGTGCACTCTCAGGTTTCAAATATCCCTAATGGAGCAACAGTGAGCCGTTTCACATCTTCCCCCACAAACTGCATTATAATGTCTGCCGAAAATAACTGCACATAAATATAAAACAATGTGAAACCACTTAAAGCGAATAAAATACACGTCGACTTCAACTCAGTAAAATGAATTTATTAATAACGGAGACAATGAACGTCTGAAACAAACGTTTCACATTTTGTATTTTTAATTGTACTCCGGACGACAGCGAAGACGCATTAGAAGAACGAAAATAAACTCCGGATCATATTCGACACACACGGTACACCGTTCCTCCGGCTGGCCACGCGGCAACGGTCCTATCATCAGCCACTGCGTTCCATCTATTTTATTACATTAAATAATATAATAAAAATATTTTATTGCCTCATCTCTATATTTAATTTAAATGAACTTTAGTATAAAATTAGTTCATCAAAAAGGTATATCAACACATTGTTTAACGATCATTAGGCCGTCTGGAAAAAATTTCTTTAATCTCATCAAAGAAATAATCAATGAATTATTGTTTTGCGGTGTGTCGCATAAGCTCCGAGTATAATTCTTAGATGATATCTCCGGTGTAATTAAAAATCTTGTCGTGACATTCAAAACCCCGTCCCACCTCCGCACTCGGACTTCTTCAATAATGTTTGCGATTGAATCGCAATTAAATGTAACGAATCAAAGTACACTTTAATAAAGAAGACTGATAGCTCAAAATGGCACTCTTCAACGAGCTGAATCGAATGTGCTCCCGTCGAAATGCCAACCATTTTATTTATTTACCTTAATTATGTATCTTGTCTTAATTTACGATTGAATCATATGATAATCGTAATTTATAAAAGATGCCTAGGTATTCCAGTTGCGTCCATAACGAGATTTAGTATTACGCGCATGATGCTACATTCGGTGCTGCCTCGGTGAAACGATTAAAATATATTATCGCCATTCATTGGCATTTTGTAATTAAGTGCGGACGCGGGTAGCGGCGAAGAACGCGCATAGGACGCACAATGCGCGAGCTTCGATAGCGTCATCGTTTTAATTTCGTTCTGTCGATGCGATGGCATCACGGGCGACAGACATCTCGATACGACCACTGTCCACTGATAGCCCTTAATGAAAGTAATGGAGGTTTATTAACGATATAACGACAACTTCTCACAAACGTGCCTACTGGGGACATACAGCAATAGATGCAAAACGATGGCAGAACGTGCGAGAGAGAACAAAGAAAGCCACATTTGCTAATTGCGGTTTTGCTCGTGTCGTGCACTCGGTGCCCGAGCCAGGATCGTGAGCTTCAGCGATATGACGATAACACACTCATAAATAATTAGAGCGAAATTTTCTCATTTGTAAGACGACGTTCATGATATTTGGTGGTAATGTCCTGAGTTCTCAGAAGGTACAGATCTAGATTAGAATTACGTGGATTCGCTTGTCCTTTACTTAATCCTATACGATGTTAAATATGATTACATTTCCTAGAAAATCTAAAATATAGCGAACCTTCAAATGATTTTAGATTCAGTTTATAATAATATCACAAATTTTTTATAGTAGCTCGACAAATTGACGGTAAATCCCAGATGGTAAGCACGGTGGAAACCAAACACAACGGCGTGTGACCACTGAGAGATCGAAAACCGATTGAGGCCGCTGTCATGCCAGCCTGCATAAATATCTCTTCACGTTAAGCTTGAAGATTGATCTATCACATTAAAAAAAAATGTTTTAAGATTCTGAATTCATTCACGTTTATCGGCTTCGCCATGACAGGGATAAAATTTCTACATCCGCCAGAACCATGAAGAAACGACTGTGACCGCTTACTAAAGCCTAAATGATTAAAAATTGTGTTGAATTATTAAAATTTATTTTGCGGGACCATTCAAACCGGTATTAATTAACAAATGACATCAATAAATTAAAATCATCTATTTCCCTCGTGTTAGACAACATCATCGTAAATCGTTAAGAATATAAACGAATAGCTATAATTGAAATAAAAAACAACAAAGCATATCGGTTTTGCTAAGTCACTTCGCAAATTAGATTCCACAGCGTAACAAATTATTGCAGTATGATTTTACTATCGTGGAACGGTCGAATGATATTTCAAGAATGAACTACTTACCTATATTAAAAACATCGGTTATGTAACATCATACTTTTAAATAATAATCGTAAAAAGACGTTCATCCATCGCTACCTCTCTATTATTTGGTCGAATAAAATTTTTCGCAACTTCCGCGATCGATTGTAATCATGGTTTTTTGTTAATACAAAAAATATCGAATTCATAAAAACAAACAATCTCTACTAGCGCATAAATTAAAATTTCCGCTTGCCGATGCTAGTGACAAATCAAGCATAAAATATATTACGGGGGGATCCGAACGATCAATAATCTAAGTTATTACAACAAGGGTATTGCCACATTTCAAAGTTTATTTAAAAAAAAGTAATATAAACTTGTATTTGTTGTTTACAAAGCATCTATCTACAAAGGATATTGAAGATCGACAAAACATTTTATTAATTACAATAAATCTATGAAGAGAAATTTTAAAATAAGAAAATCAATTTATTTAAAGCCAATATAAAAATTGTAGTTGATACGTGTACTAAACTCTCAAATATCTGAAAGTAGTATATTTAAAAAGGTAACAGGAGTGAAAAGCGTTGCGTTCCATTATCGACTTTGCATATTATCATTTACATATAAAATAACGTCTACTCAATTCATATAAAATTATTTTTTTACATAAAACTTTATGAACAGAATAAAAAGGAATTTATTCTGTTCAGCGACAGGTACACGGCCTATAAGAAGTAAAGTGAGTTATTTCTCAGTACAACTGTTTCACACAACCTGACAACAAATTTCATTTAGTAGAATTTTCACTATTTGTAACCGTCCGTAACGTATAATAATGTATAGGTAATCTTGAATGAAACTTGTATAGATTTTTTTGTGATTGTGTACGTTTTTGGTGATTGTTAGCGTGCATGCACTTGTTTTGTGTGATAATCAAACTAACAACCTACGTTAAAATGGTTTTTTAATTACTAATGAACCACGAAACTTGACAAAGGTTAGCGGTATACCTTATGCAAGTCTAAAATCAGCGCAATCAATTACCTTCGTACACGTCATATTCATTTGTAAGTGCACTTCCCTTGATTAGTGGAAGTGCTCTTTAAGGGCCCAAAATGCCATTAAAATAAATAAACAGCTATCAGAAACAATTCCGAGTGTTAAGTGACGACTAGTGGTATCAAAAATTACTAGATAAGCTGTAACAATGCTCGCCTGGTGACTTATGAAGTGATTAAAATGTTTAGTACAGTCAGCAGGTAAATCGCGCTTACAGAAGCAATATAAACTGGCTACTTTTTGTTTTAAAATATACTTATTGTGTAACTATAGTTAATTCTTTAATATCAATAACTCATGTCAAAACTGTAATGCTTTAGAAAAACGACATTATTTTATAAATAGTGATGCATAGTAAGTAAGCTTAAGAATGTAATTTACGTCAGAAGCTAATATCAATTTATGACTATAACATAATTCGGAACACAATAATTGTTAAATTATAGATACTTGATATTCTAAAACCTTCCATACGAAATGATCTAGAGTAAAAACTATATTATAACACCACATATGGATTGGAGCGATCGTATTTCTACTGCATTCATGTTACTTTGATTCTTCTTCTGCATTACCCAGATTTTGCTACCTCACAACATTACAAGTAAAATACAGCCTCTATGCACTAATGAAAGTGCATTGAAAGGGTAGTCAATGCAACATTTAGATACTATGCCGTATTATGCTCCGGAACTCGCCTTTCTACATCCATGATGATAGGTTCGAACCTGTCATCACTTGTTAGCATGCACGCGAGAGGGATATCAGAATGCAGTATGTATACCATTAAAATTTAGGATTTTATAAAAAAAAAATTAAAAAGACGAGAAAAGGTGATTCATAGTGCAAATGTTATAAATCTGTTTTCTTTTTTGTACAACTACCTATGTGCCTACTATTTATATAAAATAACTGGTTCCATTATTTCTATTTAATTGTAGTCTTTTATTTTATAGTCAAGATTTGAGTTAAATTATCATTAGCTGTGCTCTTTTTATACCGGCTGCAAAGCCCGTTTTAAGTCTTTCGTTTTTGTGATTTATTTGATAAAATATAACCGTAACATCTTTATTGAAATTGTGAAGTAAACGGTGCCTTATTGTTTTGTATCGTATTATCGTCATTTTAAATTCAGTATTTAGTAAGAAAGTAGATATACATCAGCCAAATAAAACAACCTAATATTAATGTTTTGTGCATTACGTGTTTTGCCTCTAAATATTAAATGAAACTTGTAAAAAGCAACTACGATATTATTCTTCATTGAATATAAAACAACTTTTTCGTAGTAATGCTTAAAACTTGTGAGTAGTGACTATTATGCATTAAAGTTTCACACCATATGCAGATAAGCCCTTAAATTCTGTTTGAAACAATATGATAATTTAAATTTTCAGTAATGAATGCTTTGATAGCGTTTCCATTTAGTTTTACATTCTTTATAAATGCGAGCAAGTTGAGCAAGCTGTTAATAATATATATTAAAAGTATTTTTGGAAACAATCAGTTGAACATGTTTATGAAGAGTTTTATAGAGTGACGTAATGAATTTTAAAATCCTCCCGTAATAAATTGATTATATTTTTATTGCTTATTATATATAATTTATGGCATCATTTGTTGGAAAAGTTTCACAACATTTTGACCGACGTGTTATCGTAGTGATTGTTGTTTTTTTTTACAAAGTGTTTTAGTAGATGAACATTCGAAACATTAGAGGAGTCCTCTTCATTTTTATTTATTTTATTAAACTCTACACAGCAGAACTTCCATATCTCCATTTATCTGAAATAGTTTTATGTAATGCAAATACAAGCATGCATATTTAATTACATAAATTTTGTAAGATGTGCGTGTGTGTGTGGGTCACTTTATTGTAAGTACATATTACAAAAATGTGAAGTAACCATGTCATAAATTTTCATAGTTATCGATTCTTTATAGGTATATCATATTATGGTATTATATATTTTCGATACGTGAATTTTTATTACGCAACTAAAATGTCTTTATGGGAGGATACAAATTGTATTCCGTGCTCATACGCACCTTGTATCTCGCGACTAACTTTACGCGCTCTCTATTACGCCGAACAGATAACCACAATCGGGTAATAGCTACCATGACATCTTTATGATGTTTCAAAAACCATTACTAACGACACCTTTTTAGTTACCAGCGATAGGGGCCCACCAATGGCTTCGACAAAACGCTTTCTTGTTCACGGTATCTGGAACGTCAATACTTGAATAAATCAGATATACCGTTAATAATATTTACAGAGAAATTTAGATATGTATGGTAATAATTTCAGTTCGTCCGATATCGATTATCGAGGTTTAAGATTTGTTACTATTTATTTTATCTCCCAGATTAATAAAATACAACAAGGCGCAACGTGTGCTTACATAAGATGATTCCATCTGTAGTAATTTAAAGGGAATTAGTGTGTTATTTTCTTCGTGATATTTGTATAGGTATTGTAATCACCCAAGTAGATGAGTCTTTAGAACGATTTATTAGACATTGTTTTATACCGGCTCGTCAAAATATTAAAACGCACCTATATTATACAAAATATTCAGCAACGTATCGACCAAGAACATTGGTAAATGCCGAGTAATCACGATCTATCGGCGTTCTTTCACCTATGTGTATGATGGAATATATTTTATTTAAATATTCTCGCTGCACATTCTTTGTTAACTACCCTTAGCTCAGCTGTTGTGCTTACATCTTAGATTTTTGTGGAGTTACTGTGATGCACAAAACTATGATGACACGCAAGGCCACAGCTCAGGAAATAGATAATAAACTAAGGCTAACATTATAAGAACTTAGAGCCTCTAAAGATCTTTGTAAGCAGTTGTTCCAATAAAGGGAGGATATCGAGACTGAATTAACAAAATTTTTAGATAAAAATACTTTGTTGAAAAATGAAATGGCTGAAATTCATATTGAGTTGATGGATGCTTTAGCTCAGCGAAATGAACTGCAGGAGATAATTACTTCCCTGAATCACTGCAGTGAGACTCATGAGCTAGCTCTTAATGAAGTCAGTAACATAAAAATGGAATTAAAAAATTCCCAAAAAGTAATCAGCAAATTAGAGTCACAAGTAGATTACCAAAAAAGTGCTGAAACATTAGTGCTTCAAAATGATTTAATAGAGAGTAGTCCTAAAATAGTTCACAGTCAACCACAGGCCACTTTGGACTGCATAGGCCACACCTCAGTACAACCTACCATGAGCAGCCCTAATAAATTTTTAATTATTGTATGCCAGGTGCAACTTACAATCAAATTATTTATAAAATTTCGAATACTGATTTTGATAAACAATGTAATATTGTAATTTTAATAGGAAACAGGTATAAAAAATTATTTATATATGTCATCAGAAAAACTGTTGAAATTGGATGTGGGAAAAATAATGTTGTGTGCTTTTCCATATTCCATATCCCTTAAACAAAAAAATAATAATATTCAGATATTAAATAATTGTCTACATAATCTGACATGTCGTCACAGTGACAAATTTATATTTTTTGATGTTAATAAGTTTATTAATAATTTTATGTTAACTCTGGAAAGTATGTAATGGCATTATTACTGGGATACGGTCCGAGCATAAAGGCCAACTTGTTGAAATAAACTGTTGCAGCCCTAGTAGTGATTGTAAGAGAACGGTTAGACTTATTTCAGACACCAGATTAGATCGTTTAAATGATAGCATTAAAAATTATCTACATAGGTTTTAGACGATATAGATCCAAATACTAACTACGGCAACTTGTTTAATATCATAAGCACTGAATTTAGTAAACATTGTCCAACAAAGGTTATTTAGGAAAAAAATTGTTTTTAATGAATGAGCAACCAAAGGAATTATAAAAAGTAGAGACCGACTATATGATTTATATTATACGAAATCATTGACAACTAGTGATTCATTTCATGCTTATGTTAGAGATTATTCTAAAATATTGAAATGTGTTTGTGGAGCTGCAAAAGCGATAATTTTAAGAAAGAAAGTTCTTTAATCTAGTAATAATACCAAAACTATTTGGCATATAATAATTTAAAAAACTGGAAAAGATAATAAAAATGATAATTCGCTTAATCTAAACGTCGAGGGAGTACATATCTCAAACAGTTCAGGGGTGCAACTGTTTTTCAGGATTATTTCACAAATATACCCTTAGCAGTAACAAAAAATATAATATCATCACCCCAAAGCGCTGTATCATTTTTGGATAATCTTATTACACCTGTGGATTCTAAATTTTCTTTTACATCTTTTAGTGCAGGTGAAATAATAAGTACTTTTAAACAATTATACTTAAAAAATACTTAAGATATTTTGGGTATGTCACTAATCGTAGTTCAGTCCTTAATTGTCTATATTTCACCATATCTGGCTAATATATTTAATCAGTGCATAGAAACAGGGACTTTTCCTAATTTAATGAAAATAAGTTAAGTAGTTCCTCTGTTTAAATAAGGTTTTAGAAGTAATCTTGGAAATTATAGACCAATTTCTGTACTCCCGTCGATTAGCAAGATTTTCGAGAAAATTATGATCAAGCAGCTAGTACAATATTTCAAAGCACAGGAGATTTTCGATGGTCGGCAATATGGTTTCATAAAATCTAAATCAACCACTGACGCTGGTGCAACGCTGCTAAGTCATATATATAGGGTTTGGGAGGAGTCGTAGGATGCAATCGGTGTCTTCTGTGATCTCTCAAAGGCCTTCGACTGCGTTGACCACAGTACACTTATACTTAAACTAAAACACTATGGTGTGCGTGAAACTTCTCTCGACCTCTTAATTTCTTATTTAAAAGAACGCTATCAGACAGTAAGCGTAAATGGAGCTACCTCTTCGGGATCATTGTTTAGAATCGGCGTCCCTTAGGGCTCGATTTTGGGACCATTTTTGTTTCTCGTATATTTAAACGATCTACCATTCGTGGTTGAAAATGGTGCTGGCATGGTTCTTTTTGCAGACAACACTTCACTTATATTCAAAGTGAAAAGAATAGATTCGGAGCTTAAGCAATTAAACAACACCTTAGTTAAAATCTCTGAATGGTTTACTTTAAATAATTTACTACTAAATGCAAACAAAACCAAATATGTGAGATTTGTCTTGCCCAATGTTCGGCGTGTTGATAGTAGTATCAAGATAGAAGGGAATTTAGTAGGCTTACTTGATAGTACTGTCTTCTTGACCCTTGATTGAAAATTATAGTGGGGTCCGCATATTAAAACTTTGGCGGGAAGATTAAGTTCTGTTGCATTCGCAGTACGCAAAATTCGCCAGCTAACAGATATTGCCTCCGCTAGGTTAGTCTACTTCGCTTACTTTCATAGCTTAATGTCTTACGATATTTTGCTGAGGGGTTCAGCAGCTGAGATAGATACCATATTTATATTACAAAAGTGGAAAGTTCGAGCAATTTACAATATGAGACCTCGCGAATCACTAAGTTCCAGGAATTTAATATTTTAAGTTTGCCCTCCCAATACATCTTTGATAACATAATGTATGTCCGTAAAAACTTAGACAAGCTGGATTTTGTCAAAGATCAGCACAATGTAAATACTAGAAACAGATATAAATTAGTGGTACCGTATTTTAGACTCAGCAAGACTAATAAAAGTTTTTTAGGTAATAGTTTTAGGTTCTATAACAACATCCTGAAGCACATTACTGATTTGCCGGACAACAAGTTCAAGGACCATGTCAAGCGGGCCTTACTGTCAAAAGGATATTATAGGGTGGATCTTTATGTGAATGATATTGATGTATGGAAGTAACTCCGTCTCTGTGCATCCACTAAATTATGATTATTGTAACTGTTATATTAACATTTGTACAGTTAACAAAAAAAAGATAAAACCGATCGAGTTTCTTACCGGTTCTTCTCGATGTCTGGGATATTTTCCAAACCGGCAGTAGTGCTTTGACGTTCATAATTGCCTTCTTAGGGCCTAAATTAAATAAAGATTATTTTGGTTCTGATTTTGAAACCTTAACATTTTTCAAACATAACGTGCAGTGACTGACGCCTGTGGTTGCTAGTGAGCTAAGGCTAAGGCCTTACGACTCGCGATGCGCACGACACATCCGCAAACGGTAATAGTTATTATAGTCCATGTTATGATTGCACGTTATCGTAAATTTAAATCATTAATAATAAAAACGATAATGTAAATCAGCTCTACAGAACGGATAATTTATAATAGATGATATGCATCTAATGAAATTTATTGAAAACGAAATTAATTAATATTCACCGGATTTATGTTAATAATCATAATTTAAGTATCGGTATGTTGAGAAAATATTTCTTATCTCAACATCTAAGTCTTTAAAGAATGAAATCATAATAGAAAATATATAAAAATAAATCATATATTTTTAATAGAGTAGATAAAATCTGGCTTCGATTCTTTGATTTTAGAGGTCGCGCATTACGAATTCAGTATACCTGTCTAATAACTTCTTTTTTTTTAATAAAAAATATACTTAGATGATCCACACCGATAAAGAAATAGTGTCTTTAAATATTATATACTACTAGATACATAATTAACCTTCGAACATTTGATACAAAAACTATCAAATTATCGAATAAGTGTATCTCTTTATTCAGAGATTTATGAATGACGTACATGAGTACCTAAGTGGTTTAAGTATTTACATAAATATAAGACAAATATAGGTACAAGATAGATAAGATACATGTTAGACGCTTTTACATAAAATATTATTGAAATTTCGTAAATGTACAAAACATTACAAACTTATGTTTTTTTCAAAACTGAATATATTATATATATTTAATGCTAAACCACGTAAATTTTAATCGGTATAGTCAGTTGTTTCACAATATTGAAGCTATTTTAGATAATACAATTTTTTACAAAAAAGAAAATCAACTTCAATGATTTTGAAAAGATCCCCTGTGTATCTTCGAAGTTGAAGGTCCAATGACAATGAAATTAAAATGGGACCATCCTTGAGGTATTCCCTATCAAATAAAAAAGAATCATTCAAATCGGTACATTAAAAAAAAAAGAAATTATGGCTAAACATCCATAAAAACAAAATACATACATTCGAATTGAGTAACCTCCGTCTTTTTTGAAGTCGATTAAAAGAAGGAGATCCATTACAAATGCTTTTGCAGATGAAAGATCAATAAACATTATAGATACTTATTGCAGTGTTCTGCCTAAAATTAAAAGGATTTAATAAAAAAATATAACAATAAATTTCATCCTTTTGCATAAAGGCAGAAAACAGAAATTAAAGAGAGAAACCACAATAAGAAAACTGTTGTTACAAACTACAAGGTGTCCAGAAAGGGTATCGGGTATTTGTTTTCGCGCAATATTCGAAACGGGGCGTCTAAAGGGTGCGGGGAGGGGTCGTGGTGTCCGCCATTTTGTGGAGTTTTAGTCACGATGGAACAATACTCGGGGACGCATCGCGCATTTTTCGTACGAGCGTATTATCGTAATGGTGATTCAATAGTGACTGCTCAACGTCTCTATCGTGCGGAATATCGTACACGCCACGCGCCAAGTGACGATAGCATTAGGAAATGGATCAGGATGTTCGAGAATACAGGTGCGACAGTTAAAATTCAAAACTCTGGTCGTCCTCGTTCAGTTCGCGATGAAGAAACAATTGAAGAAGTTGAGGCGTCGGTTCGTCAAAATCCGTCTTTATCCAGCCGAAAGCGAAGCCAAGCGTTGAACATCAAAAAATCGTCTTTACATTCGATTTTAAAGAAAGACTTACATCTAAAAGCCTATAAAATTCAATTGGTTCAAGAATTGAAGGATACGGACTATGCTAATCGACTGAATTTTGCGAACGAAATGCTGCAGCGATTTAACAACTTTAACAACATACTGTTCAGTGACGAAGCAAATTTTCACCTGAATGGTCATGTTAATAAGCAGAATTGTCGGTACTGGGCAGTGGAGAATCCGAGACGAAAGCATGAACGACCCCTGCATAGCCCAAAGGTCGTTGTTTGGGCCGCTATGTCTGCTAAAGGCATAATTGGTCCTTATTTTCATGAAGATCAACGAGGCCGAGCAATTAATGTGAATAGTGACCGTTATTGCGATATGTTGCAAAATTTTTTGGTCCCAGAGTTGCAGGAGTTTGCAGGTTTCTACTCAAGAACGTGGTTCCAGCAAAATGGGGCCACTTGCCATACCTCAAATGACTCAATGGAAGTTGTTAACGAATTATTCCCTAATAAAGTCATTTCGCGAAGGGGTAACATCAACTGGCCTCCCAGAAGCCCCGACCTTAGCCCGCTTGACTATTTTGCATGGGGATACCTTAAAAGTAAGGTTTATCAAAACAATCCAACGAATCTAACCCAGTTAAAGCAAAACATCAGGTCAGAAATGGCAGCAATATCGATAGCTATGTGTCAACGTGTTATTGCCAATCTTCGTTTCCGTTTAGAACAGTGCCAGCAACGTAACGGTCATCATTTGGATAACATCATCTTTTCCAAATAATTCTCCAATTCATATGCTAATAATAAACAATAAACTTTTTTATTGCATACAAATAATTTTTGTTTCATTGAACTTACAAATACTCGATACCCTTTCTGGACACCTTGTATAACAAGTAAAAAATGAGATAAGTTCCCCAAAGTCAGATAAAATTATATA
The DNA here is from genome assembly GCA_033032175.1 of Saturnia japonica. NCBI lineage: Eukaryota > Metazoa > Arthropoda > Insecta > Lepidoptera > Saturniidae > Saturnia > Saturnia japonica. Next base: position 13,645,347 of record CM065305.1, read on the forward strand.
CTTACCGATCGATATTATGAACATTAATGAAATATATAGAAATAAGAATGATGGAACCTCTGTAAGGACGGATGCAACATGGCTAAACCTATATATCTATGCCAAAACAGAAGCGCTCCCACTGCTATATTCCATTCTGAAATGTTTGCTTGGTAATGTGCTTGCACGGACACACGAGACGTTCACGAAGATGCTTTACATTAAATGTTAGCCCTACATTAAACAGCGTATATCTTAAGTAGTCCCCCAAGCCACGATGAAGCTCTAAAAGCCGCCTGAGGCTTCAGGGTCCCTATGGATAACAGTATCGTCAGATAGAAAAATCTTAAGTAGTACAAGCCTGTACGCTTAAGTTCTTTGGGCACGAGTCGTGACTAAGTCATGGTTCTTTGCAACGTTTAGTCAAGGCAAGGTAGAAGGTACAAAAAAGTGCGGAAGGCAACCCGTGCGGTGTACCGATCAAATGAAGTCTGGCAGAAAGATATCGTGAGATTACACTTCCCGACCTTGACCTCTCTGTCAATTGTGTAACACGGAGCAATGATGACTCAGTGGTAAATAGCGTGTATGGACACCGTGTCGATAGACATAAGTTCAAACCCCTGAAATGAACCTAAGCTTTCGGTGAAGGAAAACCTCGTATTGAAACTATAGCCTGGGTAACTACCACCTCAAGTTGACAATAAGTCGCCAAGTATCATTAGTTGTGTTCCGGCAACTGGACTTGAGAGCTAATTTTTCCATTATGCTTGGCATGCCACCATCTTGGGCTATTTTGTCACTTAACATCAGGTGAGATTACGGCCATAGCGTTAAACATACAATCGACAAAGAATTCGACTGACAAGAAGAACATTATCATTGACTCTATTTCGCTGACGTTATTGACAACTTAGCCTATTTGCTCAACTTTGACACAGCCTTTTGCCATTATTATCCATTCTGTTCTGTGCTTGCTATTGCTTTTATAAGATATAAAAAAAAACTGAGCTCTATTTTTAAACGTCGTTTGACTGTGCGCGAGATAGAAGATGATCTCAGTATTCCGAAAACTTATGTTTCGATAATCCTGACCTAGAATTCGGGAATGACTCGGGTGTGTGCGAAATTCATTTCAAAATTGCTTATAGTAGAGCAGAAAAGGCTTCGCTTCGAAATTGCTCAGGACAACTTGGAATTGGTTATTGATGATGAAAATGTGCTCCGGCAGATTATTACTGATGACGAATCCTGAATTTTCGGGTTATGTTCCCGAAACGAAACAATAATCCTCACAATGGAAGCTTCCATCTAGCCACAACCGAAGAAAGCACGTCAGAGTCGGAGCAACGGCAAGTCCATGTTGAATGTTTTCTTCGATTTCAAAGGTGTCGTGCATCACGAATATGCACCGAAAGGTCAGACAATCAACAAAAAACTTTACAGTGGAGGACTAAACAGATTGTGTTTATCGAACCTCGTACAACAGTTTTTAGCTAAACACAATATTAAACAACTTCGTCAGCCTCCATACAATCCCGATATAGCACCCTGCAAGTTATGACTGTTTGTAAAATTAAAAATGCCGCTCAAAGGACACCGGTTTCACTACAGAGAGACGGTTGAAACGAATGCGACGGGTGCACTCATGGCTATTCCGGAAACCGAATACCAGAACTGCCTCAGAATGTGGAAGCACTGATGGGGCGTCTTGTCCAGTCGAAGGATGCCATGAACAGGATTACGAAAAATAATACCAGTGCGAAGTTACCAGTACAGGTCGGATACTTTTGGGACACAGCAGTATATATATATATATAAGCGAAAACCCACTCACATAACACGAGATCTTGGAAATTATAGGTCCAATTGACTGAAATTTAGTATAGTTACCTACTTTTTTCGCGATGTAGACGCTCACTAAGATCGAATTTTGGGAAATTCAACCTCTAAATATGTAAAATAGGGGTTAAAAGTCTTTGGAGTGGCTGAAAAAGCATTGTCCTTTTACTTGAAAATTTGTACTTAGATTCTTTAATAAAATTAATGAAACACGTGTATCAGCATTTATCAAAATTCATCTGTAAAGGATATATTAGGACCTTACATATGAAATTGGCGTTTTGTTCAACTGGCCACTTTGATCTCAAATATCTGGTGTTTGGTTAGGAATACCAAATTCAAATTTATTTCAAATTTAGGGTTGTGTATAGAATTTACTGATTCATTTGTTTTCACACCATTTGATTTTTTGACATCGTTCTTTTCACAAAATAGAAAACTCAACTTAAAGTTATTTACGAATTTGATTGAGTTCCACCGTGGCATCAGCGCTGCAGTAACAGCTCGAAGGATTAATGATGTGTATGGGGAAGCTACTGTAAAAGAAAGCATGGTACGTTTTTAGTTCCAAAGTTTTCGTTCTGGAAATTTTGACCTACGAAACAAACCCCGTGGACGGCCTGGGACCCTAGTTGATCATGAAGAATTAAAGGTGATCTTGGAAGCGAATCCATCGCAAATCACGTCCGAGTTAGCGGCAGGCATCAGTGTGAGTGATAAAACAATTATAATTCACTTGAAACAAATTGGAAAAGTGAAAAAGCTTGAGAAATAGATACCGCATGGATTGACTGAAGCACACTAACAAACACGCATTGAGTACTCCGTTACATTACTCAACCATCACAATAACGAGAGAATTTTGAATCGTATTCTTACTTGTGATAAAAAATGGATCCTTTACGCAAATCGGAAACACATCACAGTGGTTGAACCCAAGAAAACCAGCCAAATCCTGTTCTAAGCGAATGTTGATTCAGAAAAAGGGACTGATGAGTGTTTGGTGGATCAGTGCTGGTGTCATACACTACAGCTTCCTACGGTGTGGCCAGACGTTAACGACAGATGTTATTGTCAACAATTGCAAACCATGATGAAAAAGCTAGCCGTTAAATACCCGAAACTGATCAATCTCTCTAGCCCACTGCTGCTTCAGGACAACGCTAGATCTATACTTTATGACAGCAGGTCGCTAAATTAGAGAAACTGCTGTTGGAATGTCTCCGACACCCACCATAATCCCCGAACCTTGCTCCAACAGGTTACCACCTTTTCCGGAATTTGGAAAATTTCTTGCAAGGAAAAATGTTCAATTCCGATGAAGCAGTCCAACTACCTATAAAATGGCAAAAGTGAAGCGAAAGATAAAGGTAAATACTTCTATTGATTAAATTTATAATTTCATAATATATTTTTCCATTTACTTTTTCTATATAAAACGCTAATTTCATATGTAAGGACCTAATATTAATAGGGGTCGAAAGTTTGTTTGCTAAAAATAATTGTTGTTTAACTATTATCGTATACTTATGCAAACATCAAATTTCTGTTGACTTGAAACTTAGCACGTATACCATTCAATAAAATAATAAAACACGTATCTTAATATTTTTTTACAAAAGCAACACTTAACGGTGTAAAATATTGGTTCAAACTTTATATGGTGAAAAAAAATTTTTTTTTACACCTTCGATGTTAGTTATTAACCACACGTGAACCACAGCAGATAGGTACTCTTTAATTATAAAAACAAGCTTTTATAAAACACCTCACTTAAATTAAATTAACGGTTGAAAGGAGATAGATACCCTTTCATACAATCATGGGCCTGGATAAAAGAGAGATACGATATAAGAATATGAAAATGGTGTCGATTAATACATGATACATTATCAAACAATCACCGAAAATTCTTCGAATTTTACCAATCGGAGAGCAGAGGTTTAAGATATTTCGTTTATGTGGGGTCATGTAATAGGTAAACTACAATATTAAGCAAACTACTGTTGTTATGTTTTGATACAGAGTATAATTTTAAAGTGGGAGAGCGTTAAGTATAAGCATATCCTATAAATAGATAAAGTTATTAATAATATTAAATTACTAATCCACAATGGTATAAGAATACTTGTAACCGGATAGACTAAAAATACAGATTCGATCAAAACATAATTATTGCATTGATTTGCAATTTGATTTGACTAGATTTTATCATTTATTTTATCTTTTATCTATATCAATAAATCTGTAGTTTGTATATTATTATTTTTCAAATTTCCCGATAGACAACCTATTTATAGGATATAGTGATCAAATATTTGTTTAATCTAAAATGACTTCACTTACTCTTATAAAATTTTGTATACGGGAAGCCTATGTAATTGGTCGATTTATTGGCTATATGAATTGTCAATAGTACCTGCTTTTAGAAATCTATATTAATAAATCTGTTTTTCTGTCTGATCATTGTTCCAAAATTTTCCGATAGGCATACTATATGAACGATACTGATCACGAATATGCAATTAAAAATTTTTATCTGTCTATTTGTATGTCCGGATTTAACTCAAAAGTCAAAGTCAAATGTCAATTTATAAGGTAAATTTCAATATTACTTTTAAAAATCTTATAAAAACAAAAAACTCCACAAAAATATTTTCTTTAATTTTTGATTGATTTTGATGAAATTATGTACATAGGAAATATAAGTAATTACATAATTGATGGGCTATAACAATTGTCAATATTATTTCTAGAAAAAGTAAAAAAGAAGTAAAAAAAATTTCATAAATTCTCAACTGATCAAGATCAAATTTTGTAAGCGGGAAGATTCGTTAATAATACATTAGAAATGTAGAGTAGAATAATAACTTTCAACCAATATTTATGAAAACCTATATTTCACACGCCATTCCTTAATTGAGATGGCATATGAATTGTCAACGATATGACTAAAAATAAAATTAAGGGATGTGAATAACTACTGCATAGTAACAAACGCGTGATGAGCCGCGGGCACACCGCTAGTACATATACATATATAGCTAACGAATTTAGGTAGTAGTAATTTTGTTCGTAAGTTCGAATTATTTGCACATGTCACAGGCCTAATATTAAGTTCCAGTTCACACGTATGGCATAAAATTAGGTTGGATTAAATGAGCCTGAATAATATCTATATATGTATGTATATCAGCTGTTTAGTTTACCATATTGCAAGCTTTGCTTAGTTTGGAATTAAATGGCCGAGTGTGAAAGTGTTTCCTCAAATATTTTTCATACTATTCAAATTTTTTTCAATATACTTATAGTAAGTTTATACACCAGTTTCGACCACCCCGAAAGTAAAGCAAAACTGTTTAAAAATTAATACGAGAAATGAAATCAATACGTTTGAACGTTTACTCGGTTAGGAAGTGCGCGTTAAGAGAACATAAATCTCTGAGCTATCGACCACCCCCTCTCCCCCTCCGCCTTGTCCCTGCGGTAGTGCTGCACCACATCAGATGTTGTGAGAGATACGGGACCGACCACTGAATTGTACCTTATTCATTACATTCTATACCGTGCCGTACGGTTTCCGTGAACTTTCCACTAGGATTGAAAACGTTCCATGAATCACTTTATAAACGTATAATATTTACAGGAACATGTATCTAGTTTGGGTTATAATTCACAATGCAATTTTTATGTATAGAATCATTCAATGAATTAGGTAAGAGTCTTTCGCGAATACGCACAATAGACAGCTAAGATCTTCTGTTTCTTTAATTCTCAGGATACGAAGTCATCATACTAATTTCCGTAACCGATCTTTCGCCGTAACAGCAGCACGACTGTGGAATTCGTTTCCTATCAACATCCAACTAGCCAGCTCTCGGAATTTCTTCAAGTGTTCGCTACGTAGAATTTACCTGGAACAGTTGAATATCGGCTAGGTTTTTTTTTTACTAAATATTATTCATACCTAGCATATATATTTCTCTTGGTCCCTTGAACGACTGGTCGAGAATGCTTTTTCAAAAAACAAAGTTTACCACCGAGAGATCCATCGTCGCGCCGGTCGCCGCTGTCATACTAGCTTGCAAACATCTCAGCACCTAGATATACACTACCGAATTCTGGAACGCGACAAAGAGACTCGCACAATAGAGTCACTGTGATGGCTTTCAAAATCAAAATTATAATACCTACCTATATTTTAATCAACTTAGGCCCTAAGAAAGCACTTATGAATGTCAAAACACTACCACCGGTTCGAAAGACATCCCAGCCATCGAGAAGAACCGACAAGAAACTCGATCGGGTTTAGCTTTTCTTAAATAGTTTTTTACAGTATCTGCGGTTATTATCATTTTCAGTAAATGTACAGAGAGGGAATCACATCCAGACATCACCATCATTCACGTAATCAGCCACACTATAATAATACTCTTTTGATAATAAAACTTGCATAACATGATTCTTGAACTTATTATCCGGCAACTCGATAATGTGCTTAGGATGTTTATTATAGAACCTAACACAATTACCTAAAAAAACTTTTATTTGTTTTACTAAGTCTAAAGATGGAATGACTATTTTATATTTATTTGTAGCCCTGAAATTGAACCGGTTTATCGCCATGTGCATGGTGGGCGCGACCCAGTCGAGTACAGATACATACCACTCCGCTTGATTACTTGATATATACCAGTTGAACACCGAAACACGTACTTACTAAGTATACTGTTAGCCTTATGAGCCCTGGAACCATTAAAGGCTTTGACAGCTTCCCCGGGCTTGGAGGCACACGAAAAGTCTCATAGTGCCACTGGTTTAAAGTGGTCTCGGTCCAGTCGGACAAAATCGTCGTTTCCCATTATAATGCGCACCCATACTTCGCCGGATATATTTTTAGGTCTTACGTAATAGGGGGTGAGCCTATTGCCATTAATCGGGCACAAAGCCAAACTCCGAGCTATTAGTGATAATATCTTAGAAAATCCCAATAACACTTTGCTCGACATGGGAATCGATCCCAGGACCTCGAACATAGCAGTCACGCTTAGGACCACTAGGCTAATGAGGCAGTTAAAAAAAATTAGATTTTCAAACTAGAGATAACGGACAGACAGGCCAATGAAACCGTATTTGAAGATATTCAATTTAAATTAGAAAATGGCTATATTTCAATATACATAAATATAATTATTGGCTAGTTAGAATAAGAAGTTACATAGAAAAATTATGTTTGATGATTAACTAAAAGTCTTCTGGTACGCTATAAAAGTTTTGTGAACGTTGCCATGTTGTTACTTTGCAGGTAAGTGATATTCAATAAAATATATTTGGTTAAATAAAAAGTGACAGTAAAATATACATTTTATCTATACTAGCAACAGTATTATACCAAACAAGGAGACATTATTATTCAAATGTAACTAAATAAGGTCGTGGCAAAATTAACAATAAATAGTAAGAATGTGGTGATAATATTCATACCTTGCAATGGTGCGCGCTAATAAACGAACCGCAATCTTTAACCGGTAGGTGTCACAAAAAATGTAGATCATTTTAAAATTGGCTTTTAAGAAATGAGGGTTAATAATCTCACAACCTGTAATAAATACAACCCGGTGAAGTCATGAAGATTAGGCAAGCGGATTAAACGGATATAACACCAAGCAAAAAATAGGCGCTCATGAAGACTGTCGACAGAAGAGAAAACTTAAATCCTTGGAATAACTGTTTCTTCTTTATTTTCAAATTAATTATGACTAATCAAATTTTCATAATTTGTAAACTGATCTTATTAACATTAATATTGTTTTTCACGTTTATTGGCACTCCGATCAGTAATTGGTATAGATCAGTGGAGTAGATCACACATGCGATATGCTGTCAGGCTATATAATACTAAAATAATAATCTGCTTCATTTTGGGTGTCTGCTACGATTGTCATCGCCAAAAAATCATTTTATGAGTCATTAAATTTTCATCGTAGATTGCTCGTTTGCAAGAGAATTAGCTTTGGAACTTCCAAATAAAAAGGTAATGTATAATTTACAGTTAATTCAAATCAACATACTTCTATTTACAGATATACTGTTACACGTCGGTGTCCGTGTCGCGAGGTGATGCGAACTCTTAAAAAATCGTACAATGTGCGTATAGCGGTTTTCACTTTTTTAACAGTTTTGCTATAGCGTTTTCATCTTTACGGTGTAATACTTAATAATATAAATAAATATGAAGAGTGACATTATTACCTACCTATATCTCACACACGGTCATTTATTTATTATAAATCAAACATAGCTTGTACTATGTTAACTAATAGGTGGTATTATAAACTATAAAGTTTATATAATTAATAGATCTTTAATAACCATATAATTACAGTGAAAATTATACTTATCACACATAAGTCCGTCTTCATATGGGGATCAAAACCGCGACCTCTCGAATCAATAATAAGACTTACCGCCACTGCACTACATAACCTATCAATCCTCTATGGGTTACAAATTAAACACAGGCTTCCGATAGTTTCCTCTAACATAACTGATTAGTAATTTCGCTAGTTTTTTTTTTTTTTTTTTAATATTATGAAAGAACACTATCACTTAATTTTTTGTCCTTTCTACTGTCAGTGTTGGTCTATAGTAATATTCGTAAGATATTTAGAGCTCATTTTATAACTAAACATTAAGTTTGTTATGCATTTTAATTGTTCAAAAATCTGTAAAAACTTTGATCACAAAAAATTCGATCTCTTGTAAAAAAGTAACACTGTGTTTTAACGTAATGTACCTAAATGCTTTTAAAAGAAGTGCTATTATTTTAAGATGAAATAAAAATGTATAATTAGCAGGCTTGCGTAATCATCGGTCATATTAATATCGGTATCGCTGATACTTATCTAGAGGAATTATTAAGCTGTAGTCAAAAGTAATAGTGTAGGAAACGACGTGACCGCACTAGGAAATGTTCTACGGCTGGTTAGACAGATATGAGCGGCGAGCGGGTTATATTTTATCGAAAGTAATGGTTTCTAACGTACGGCCAATATCATAATGCCTCGGCCGCCCGCCGCGAATGTTCCTCACTTATCAATTTGATATCTCGATGTGGGAACATAAAGCGCCACATATGAATCGATGGGAGAGATTGGTTCAACTTAATAGACAATACCTTCTACCCGCGACTTCGTCTGCGTGGACTTTAGAATTTAGTTTTTTAACGAGATAAAAAGAATCCAGATTATAAACTATCTATGTGCCAAATTTCTACCAAATTCAATCAGACGTTTTTGCGTAATGGGGAAACAAACATCTAAACATACAAACTTTCATATATAAATAAATGTCACAAAAAAATTAAATCTGAAATAATATTATCATCTATCTATACAATTAATAAAATTGAAGTGTCTATTTGTAATGTCAAAATAACAGTTTTTTTACTAAATGCATATGAAAGTATATACGATACCTGCAACCAAAAGCCCATTTTAAAATTTTTTGACTGTCTGTATGTCTGTTTGTTCCAAGTAATCTCCGAAATGGTTGGACCGATTTTGACGGGACTTTCACTGATAGATAGCTGATTATGCAGGGAGTAACTTAGGCTACTTTTATTTTAGAAAAAGAATTAAGGTTCCGCAAAAATAAAAAATAAACTGGTCATGGTGAATCAATTAGGGCGCTTAAATGGCTTTTGCTGAGTAAAGCATAAGATATATAGCAAATTAATGTACTACATAATTATAGGCATTAAAAATACCTATAAAAGTTCCGGGAGAATATACATCTATCTTCTGAGGGACACCCACAATGAGCATTTTTATCTTTAAAATAGCCGGGGGCGGAGGAGCAACATTCGCGCGGGCATTCTGTAGTCCACGTGAGCGAACCTACGGGCACAGATAGTATTTAATATAAATATTTATAACCATCATAAATCATAACTGTTAATTAACTACCGTGTTTATTATCACTGCCTGAACAGATAACAAACACACCGACAAATCCTTCACAGATTATGATAATACGCAACTGTAAAACACACGACTCACTCTGTCAAATAAGTCATCAGTATGTCAGTTAACTCAATTACTATGAGATCAACACAACTACTGTTCATGATTAATGATCATACAAAATCATACCCAAAACCTGCAAGCGTACCTTACAAAATTGTTCAACGAGATGCTCGCTGTAATCCTCTTCCATAAATCATTTAATAACACAAATGTAGAGCCACACATTGAGCTATCTGTTCCGTTTTCGAGTTATGATATTTCGTGTCGAGGGAAATAACTCTTTACACGTTTTACACACAGTTGAGAATTGAACAAACAAGACATGTTTTAAGATATTTGAAAAGTAAGACGAAAGCATGAAAATGTAGAATAGTTGTATCTCACATATAAATCGTTACTGAACAGTGATCTTTAAAATAAAGTCACAAAAAGTCGTTTTAGAAATTTGTTTTAATTATTACGGTTCATCCGCAAACCGAACCTAAGGCCACGAACTGCTGTCAACCCTTGACATTTTGGATAAGTTTGACAGATCATGCATGAAAATGATTTGGGACATGTGTTAAATAGTTAACGAAAACAGATATCCGGATTAACACATTTATGTTAAAGGAATAGTCGCTTTATAATAAGAAATAAATTTACGACCTCCATTAAAGTTAATTAAATAATTTATATTCTACATTGTAACCTTTTATCATATTACAGGCATATTAATAAGAATATGTCAATTATATTATCGCCAAACTTGATAAGTAATTTAATATCAGATATATTATTTTGATATGCCATAATTTAATAAAAAGATGGTATCTTTGTTTTACAAAATCGTTGACCTTTCTATCCAGCGACAAGCAAATAAAAAGATTTAAAATATCACAATATGTGTATGTGAGAACCGGAAAGTGATCGTTAAATTTGGACAGAGGTGAGCTATAAAAATAAAATATTAATAATTAACGGCAGGAGGTTAATAGTCCATTAGTTGCATGTCCGTAACGTTACGGAGCCGCGCGTGCCTCTCGCTGACAACTTGATGTTTATTATGATCGACATAATGACACTATCTCATACAATAATACATTACGGCTTAATCAGAGGTACAATAACCGTCAGTAATATTAAATATAAGGAATATTACATTTATTTTTTCATTAAGTAACTACATGACTAGGTATGTCACATGTAGGTAGGTACCTACTATGTAATAATATTAGGTCCTTACATATGAAATTAGCGTTTTGTCGTACTGACTACTTTGATTTGAAATATCTCCTCTTTCGTTAAGAATTCCAAATGTATAAATTAATTTATCTGGTACATTTGAGTTTTGAAAACAGTCGTTTTTTTCTTTGGCGTCGCTTACTACCGTACATTGGAAAACGTGAAATATCGGTATATTTACGAGTACGAGTTCTACCGCTGCACCAGTGCTGCAGAAACAGCTCGAAGAATTAATGATGTGTACGGCGCTGGTGTCGTAAAATAGCACGGTACGTTTTTGGTTTCAACGTTTTCGTTCTGGAAATTTCGACCTTCAGAACCAACCCCGTGGCCGGCCGGAGACCAAAGTGGAAAATGAAGAATTAAAGGCTATTGTAGAAACGGAACCATCACAAAGCACTTCAGAGATAGCTGCAGGCTTCGGGGTAAGTAATAAAACTGTATTAATCCACTTGAAGCAAATTTGGAAAGTAAAAATACTTGAACGATGGATGGGTACCTCATGAATTGAGTGAATCGAACTTGCAAACACGCGTCGACTGGTGTGTTACTTTGCTCAACGGACACAATAATGGAGAGATTTTAAATCGAATCATTACTTATGATGAAAATTGGATACTGTATGATAATCTGAAGCGTTCGTCACAATGGCTGAACCCTGGAGATCCAGCCAAATCCTGCCCTAAACGAAAATTGACTCACAAAAAGTTACTTGTGAGTGTTTGGTGGACTAGCGCCGGTGTCGTTCACTACAGCTTTCTAAAATCTGGCTAAACGATTACGGCAGATATCTATTGTCAGCAACTGCAAACCATGAAGGAAGAACTAGCTGCTAAACAACCGCGATTGGTCAATCGCTCTAGGCCACTGCTGCTTCACGACAACGCAAGACCTCACACTGCACAACAAACAACCACTAAGTTAGATGAACTACAATTGGAATGTCTGCGACATCCACCGTACTCCCCGGACCTTGCTTCAACAGATTACCATTTTTTCCGGAATTTGGACCACTTCTTACAGGGAAAAAAATTCAACTCCGATGCGGCAGTCCAAACCGCCTTCAAAGAGTTTATTAATTCTCGCCCCCATGGTTTTTTTAGTAAAGGGTTCAATGAAACTACCTATGAGGTGGCAAAAGTGCTTAGATAACAATGGTGCATACTTTGATTAATTAAATATATTTTACAAAAAAAAATTGACGTTATATTCCTCCCGTACAAAACGCCAATTTCATATGTAAGGACCTAATATATCACGGGAAGAGACTAGCGTTTTAGATGCAGGCTCGGCCTAGTTCCGGCGCTAGATTTCATTAAATAAGAACAAAAATATTGTATTTCCTAAAAATAAGCCTCATATTTTTGTATCTTATTATGGTCAAAATAAAAGTAATAATTATTATTATAACTACTTTCACTACTTTGTACAGTGACAACCAAACCATACGTCCGCGTCTGTGTCAAAAGACGTATTTAAAAAAAACTTTCGTAATTGGCACCACATGATTACAAAACATAACAAATGTATATTTTGTTTTAAATGTGCTGTGAAACAATATGTACCAAAAAAATAATAATTTAAAAATTAACTTTATCTAATTAAAAACTTATTGTATTCTCTTATATATATACCTCGATGGTATATCCACATATGGTTTCACTACGATACAATATTTTCGTCGTCCAAAAACTCAGGCTCATTGTAAGGATTGAATCTACAATGATCGACACAGTATTCGAGTACGCTACCACTGAGCCATGATCTCTTCAAAAATCATATCTATTTTTTAATATCTTAAATATCTGTTGGTATTTACTATAGTTAAAGTATAGTATAGTTAAGTAATATAGACTGTTGACTATATAACTTTCATAAAACTCTCATATTGAAGAGAAGATAATGAAAAATGTATTATGAAACGCTTCGTTGCATTTTCTTTAAAAAGTATAACAAAAAGATTTTCGTAATCAACCAGCTGATGCGATTCGACAAGTGAGTCGCAATATTAAATGCTATAAAAACAATCGTTAATAATTAAAGCCCAGCACTTTCATCGTAGCTTCGGGCATTTGGGCATTTGGGCATTCAGGCAGGTGCGACGCGATACCGACCGCACCAGCAAGCACGCTTTAACAAAAATACAATATTGCTTGACGATAAGGAAAAACCATACCGTCCGCGTCACGTCGAATGTAAAAACGAATTATCAAAGAAGAAATAAAAATCTATAGAGGAAACGGTCACAGTTGACTGTATCCACAGATTATCCACAGCTCTATGAGTTGATTTCTTTCTTTATTAAAAATCAAACCAAGTGACGGAAACGGTCCTTGATTGTTTGATCAGTTTTCTAATAATTATTCCCTATAAAAACAGCGGAAATGGAACGGTTTAATCGATTCCGGAGCGCGCCTCGCGCTGACGTGCTGTTTCATTGCTGAAATTATATGGCGAGACGAAACGCCTCAACTTTGTTTTGTGTATTGTTAAACATGACCTTCAGTTGAGGCGAAAAATAAAAACTAATACAACTATTGTTTTAGTGCTGTCATTATTATCGCCGACTATAAGGAAGTCTATTCATGCTTTCAAGGTGAACTGAACCTACCTATCTCTTTTGTTTAATGACTTAGAATTCTTTATTGAAAATTCATTCCTGATATAAAATACGAATTTAATAATCTAAAAAGTTTCCATGCTTGATACGATGACGATATTATAATGCTATCCATAGACCAACCCTATTATTAAGTTTCAATGTAAAAGCTTCATACTTTGTGCACAAATAGCATTAGACACGCCGCATATGAAGTGTACCCTGTATTCACATTAAAGATTGATGTCAGACGAAAAGATGGGGCCACTTTGCAAAATTTATCTCACATCTCCACTCCACCAATGACAAGAAAACTGTTACGGTTTGCAGCGGTCTGAGTGTAACATTAAAAATTCAACTCGTCTTACCCACTTGTGTGAGGGATTACCGCATATTCGCCTTTGGACAGCATTTATGTTTTATTTGGGTACGGTTATACTTACGTTTTTATGAAAAGAGAATTTTGAATATAAAATAGATACTTCGTCTGAATAACGCCCGATCAAATTACAATATTTTGTCTGATTCATGAATATCTTATTTCAGTAAATATATTTGAAACCTGGTTTTGGTAGCTGAATACGTATTAATTTTTAGTTTGTTATGCAGTAATAAGTCGTGGTGGTCAAGTTGTTTAGACCGGAGGAATAGCGGTTTGATGTCCGCAGATTCGAACCTCAGCATGTAACAACGAAGTTTTCGGAATACGCGTAAATTTACTAATTTAAATTAGTAGCACTATCGGCTGTCGATGAAGGAAAACATCGTAAGTAAGCCTGAACGCTTGACAAATGTTCATTTAGTAGGCATTGTATGTGGAGAAAAATACAGAACTGTTGATTTCTTGGCGTTTGATAAGCACGTACCTTCCCCTGGGAAGAGACCTTTGCCCTGCCGTGGGACACTTAGAGGCTGATATTATTATGCGATAATTATTGCCAATTACACGAATTGTGTGATTCACCTACTTTTTATTTTTTTATAGGTACCTATCAAGTTTAATAAGAACCACCTGTTTATTGTTACCCGTACCTACAGAGAGTTATAAAACTCTTATTAATCTAAACAATAAACACTAAGAAATTTATTAAACGCTCAAAATGTAATGTGTAAAATCGATCATATGATAATTATTATATTAATACGTGAAGCAAAAACTTTCTACCCCTTTTTAAGCGTATTGCGTGCACGGAAGACTGAGATTTGGCATGGTTAAAGTTTATATGGAGAAGGAGTACAGAAAGCTAAAATTTATCTATATTATCTGTTACTAATATATAAAATAAAATAAATTAATACTGCAAATCCTAACCAAACAAGTGCTATTTGTGCTTTTTTGTTTTATTTAAGTACCGTATGTCTATACTTTCATACGAATTTAGTAAAAAAAAAAATTTTTTGACATTACAAAAATACACTTCAATTTTAGTAATTATATAGATGATAAAAATAGGTAGGTACTTACTACTGTTAAATATGTATAAAAATTTCAAATAAAATCGAACTTCCCAAGCTGGAATAAATGATGTGACCTTTTTATACATATTATAATGGTGCTGATGAACTCGATATTTCCGTTTGATATTGTACCTCTTTATTATTCGATTTGTATAATCGACTACAAAATACTTTTATTACATGACAAATAATGTGTGAAAGCTGAATAGGTAGGTTAACTACAAACATGTCACAATCAAGGTAGTGATATTATTATCATTATTAATAAATACTTGTTGATATAGTAGTTATAGTTCTTGAAAAATATTATGTCGATTCAGTTACCATTATGGAGTACCTAAATTCTGATTTTTAATAGACTAGACTAAAGTGACAGTTGGTGGGTTGCCACCTTAACATAACGTGAAAACAGTGCTGTATAAATTTATTTACACTAATGAATAAAATGAAATCAAGGAGTCACAACGGTTCGATGAATCATTTAGGAAAAGCTAAACTACAAAACTAAGCTCTACGCTTCCAACTTTAAAAAAACAGGTCGATCGCAGCTGTCACTTTAGTCCAGCTAATTAAAAATCAAACTATACTGCGTCACTCAAATTATAGGTTAATTATTATAACTTATCTGGCAATTTACTTTATTTGCAGAATTTGAAATATTTTATATATATACATATTATTGACTCAAAAATTTCGCTCTTGTTCGTTAGGAAAAACCTACGGTCTAATAGGTATATAATATTAATATTTTTTTTACTAGTTCAATTTTTTACATAACAATTAAATGTGATATTAAATACAATATCTGGGCGACCGAGCTGTGCTCGGTTTCTTATAAACAAAAAAAGAAAAACACCTATCTAGGTAAACTTGGAATGAAAAACATTATATAAATGCAAAGTTTCATCGAAATCTTTGGAGCCGTTTCCGAGAAACCGATTATATATATATATACAAGAATTGCTTTCTTAATATAATAAGATACGTAAGAAGCATTGTTTTGTTCTGAATATAAAAATAATTTCATAATACAATGATGGATGTATTGTCCCAGTTTTTGTGCTCGATAGTACGATGACGATGTACAAGGTGCAGGCATCTACCACAATGTCCGGTCGCGCGTCACGGCTCAATGGACACCTCGTCACAATCATAACAATATCAAATTGTTTATTTTTACTATTTTTATTGTAATAAACGGTCTAAACTAAAATTTGTACAGATTTTATTTATTTGTCATTATTAGTTTGAGTTTTTCGCCAACGTTTTTTTTTTTTTGCACCGCTGGGCATGTTGCAAGCCTGTTGTACTCGTAAACCGAACTGACAGCGATAGAGCGCAAAATTTAAAACTACTCCTTCTACACAGATCACTCGTCTATTATTATTATTACTATCCGAGATCTTATTTCATTAATTCACCCAATACTCGAACAATTATGCAAGCACCCACAAACATTTCACTCAAACATGCTTTTAACTATATATAATGTTTAGTTTTAGTTTAATTTTCTAAAGGAACCAACTGCTAAAATACAGGTTTCCCTGGTTTGGTAGTTGGGGACACTATGTTTTGCAGGTTTTCTTTTTGTAAATAAACTTTTTTGATTAATTTAATAATGCTTAATTAATTTTGTCAATACCTACTTATTTGTGCGAGTAATATCAAAAGAAAATATAATTATTTTCAAAATTCTCTTTCCAGTATGTGTATTAACTTGCAAATCCTTCGTTGTGTACTCATAATACATATATCCTTTAACACTTGCGACTTTATATTCAAGCGTGCTGTAAATAAACTGAACGTTTTTGATATTTTCCGATATTAAAATTAATCCTCGGGACGCTCAAGCCTTTATTGTTACGTGTTTTTAGAGCTTATAGTTATAGCTGTACTTGCTTATACTAGAGAAGGTATGGTGTATTATAATTGGTTAAAATATAGTCAACTATGAGTATAGTTTGTTAGTATCTTTAAGTCAATTTTCTTTGGTATTAAGATAAAAACTCAGCACTGTACCTTAAAAGATTACGAGCATAAGTTGGAAGTAGTTGGTTTTGACTTACACTTTATACTACTTCTAAAGTAGATTGAAATTGCATGAAGCATAAAATTCTCAAACGCCCTAAAGAGAGAATGCTAGGAATTATGGAGCGAATTTCGTAGCAAAGCGTCAACGTCTCAATACTCCAATGCTGTCCAATTCTTTCAATGGTGTTAAGAGTGTCAAACGAAAATACTACAACCTCGTATCCGTTAAAGAATATTTTTTTAATATATCTTGGTAAATTACTCACTCTCTAAGCTCTAAACCAAAATCTGCAGTGTAAGGTAGAAGACACAAAAACGCGATGGAAAAAATAAGTGTGCTCTGGGTGATTCAATCTCTGGTGCACCAAAGATACAGGCGACCAATCATCTCCCGACCATACTACTTGACGTTCAAGACCACTCTGTGAAAAGCAAAACGTCTACTGAAATGAAATATAACGGTACGCTAAATAAAAGAAATAAAAGAGTATTAAACGTTTTAAAGCAATCAAATTGCATACAAAATACATTATTTGATTTTTTTAATTTTTAATAGTACCTAGTTGTTTCCGTCAAATTTCATAAAATAAATATAAAAGTTGTCAGCCTTCTTCAATTTTATCTTATCAGGATTATTTATCTTCAGTCACAAACCAGATACACTAATCTACAAACCAAATTAACAAAAAGTGTGCATTTGAGGTAAAACCTATTTGACCTCATGTAAAATATTATGATTATACTAAAACAAATAATTCATTGTTGAATCTAGTGGTTTTTATTCATAGTAATATAATATACACTCATACTTACACTAAGCATTACAAATAATTTAATTTTTCTTTTATGAAAAAGTGTTTTAATTTTAAGGTATACACTTATTTTAAGCTTTTTAGTATAATAATAATATCTTCCACAAAAAATTAGTATTACTACAAACGGGTGTAAAGGTTTTTATGCACATGTTTTTTACTATTTTATTTAAACAATTATATACGTTAATAAAATAATTATTAACATAATTACTAATTATTACTATTGAATTGCATAAACAAATAGAAATAAATTTGACTATAGATTTTACTGAATGTTATTTTCGTTCGAAAAAAGATCTGAGTTAGATACTATAAAGACGCGCATAAAAAGTTTTCAATCAAATATATTATTTATATCATTATGGCTTCGTAAGCTGAAATTATATTTATGGTCCACGTAAATATAATATTATTAAGTAACTCATTGCTGATCTCATTTTTCTTCATATTTCAAAAAAATAATTACTAAGAATTAAGAAACAAATGAAAGTTGCCAAAACTTCTTATTTTTTCTTATTCTTCTACTACTTACTTCTCAATGTGAAGTGCAATGTTTTACAATAAACTCATTAATACATTATCTATATTAATAAATCTGTTGTTCTGTCTGTACAGTTAATATTTTCATCAAATTTCGCGATATGCATACTATATGAACGATAATGATCACAAATATGCAATTCATTTTTTTTTGTCTGTTTGTATACCCAGATTTAACTCAAAAACGGCTTGGTCGATTCTTATGAAATTTTGTACACGGGTAGTATACGTCATAGACTATGAGAATTTTTAATTAATTAATTCTTAACTCATGACTTGATGAAGTTTTGTACATGGGAAGTATAAGTAATTACATAATTGATGGGCTAAATAAAATGGATATAATGTAATGATAAAATGAATGGATATAAATAACTATTGCGTAGTAACAAACGCGTGCGGAGCCGCGGGCACACTGCTAGCTTACAATAAAACTATAATTATATAATATAAGAATTGTGAGTCTTCATAATATTAAACATTATTTTGTCGACAAGAGGTCTGCGTCTGCGCACGCGTCGAACTGTATTGATACATTGAAGAACGGGTGTCATGCACACATGCTGGCTGACAGCTTCCGTTTCATAAAGTTTAATGGCGCGGTTGACCCAGCTTTGTTTGCTTTAAGACGAGTTCACAACTGCACCATTTATAGTCGTTCTGGTAAACTATTAATTGCTTCGCTGCAATCCTTCTGAAACGATAGTTACAACATAACCGAAACTTAAGGGGTTGAAATTTTAAAATATTAGAACGTTTAATTCTATTATAATTTGCGTTTTGGGTAATAAGTATCAACATATAAAATGCACTTTTTGCTTTAATTATAAAGATGACAAACAAGCATACGGCTCGCCTGATGGTAAGCGGCTACCATATATGGCCTATGGACGCTTGTAATACCATAGATATCACTAGCGCGTTGTGTCGATCTTGAACCGCCTACCAAAAGTTACTCTGAAACCCCTACTCACCACAGGAACGCAACACAAGATTATTTGACTGCGATCTTTTGTAAGGTGGAGGAGGTATTGCACCAGTCGGACTGCCCCGAGTAGAGAGAAATCTCCAAAGAAATTTTAATGTACTCTGCCTCTCTTTACATCATTTTTACTCAAAAAAAAACTTTTTGACTACCATAGAATTTTTAATACTATTTCTCATTGCATGTTTTAGAAATTATAATAAAAATAATAATAGATACGTACGTTGAATAAATAAATAATAAAGCCGCCTGCCGATACATCAATGTTTCCTTAATTAACAGAAAAATCCTGACGCACTCTACTTCAAAAAATATCAGGGTAACATAATCAGAGGATCACATCTCTTAATATACGGGCCGCCGACGAGTGAGATCTGACACGAAATTCCCTAAAAATAATATTTAAAATGGTAATGGGCCGTCGGGTTCATAAATTGCCGCGCCATATGTCCCGTGCGCTGCACCTACTGTATACATAAATATGTCAAGTATCGAGAAGTCCGCCGCTCTGTATAATTTCACGGTGTTTCTTGATCTTTTATATAAATTAATTACAGTTTGATGTCACTGAAATATCAAATGGAAGCCTGGTTCGAATATGAACCATGCTATAAATCTATGTTAATACATCTGTAGTTTTATTTGTACATGCAATTTTTTACAAATTTCCTGGTAGACATCCTTATAGAATACTGATCACACAATGATTTAAAAAACATTGTCTATTTTTATGCCTGTATTTAACTCAAAAACTGCTTGACTGAGTTTTATGAAATGTTGTACATAGGATAACATAAATTTCATTGCTTAAAATGAATTATGTGCTATAATAATAGTTATCAATATTGTTTTTACAAGTATGTAGTAAAAAAACATTTTTATTAACTCTCAGCCGATTTGATAAAATATTGCACACGGGGAGTATATATAATAATGTGATAATTGATAGATCATAAGAGTTAACAAACTTTTAGAAATTGTAAAAAAAATTATATTTTCAACCGCTTTCGATTAAATTTTGTACACGGGAAGTATGTAGCATTTCTCCTTTCATAGAATATGTGAGTTGACAATAATAAGAGTAGGTAATAAATAAACATACGAGACGAAAAAAATTACTACGCAATAAATGTGTGCGTATCCACGGGACGCCGCTTGTATTTATTTAAATATTTTCTCTTATTGTTATTGTTAAAAAAAAATAGGTATTTATCTTTACTTTAACAGTAGACCAATGCAATATGAAAGTAAATACATATTAATTTTATGTGTAGAAACTAGACGAACATTATTATTGGTTTCATCCAAGCGGCTTTCCTTGTGTTGTAAAACGCCAAATAACTATCATTCAAGCATTAGCAATAGTTTGAGAGTTTGTAGTTATCGGTTATCGCTTGGCTATTCAAATTAAAAGTCTGTGTTCAAACAGAAAAAACGGTTTTAATATAATAAGTTATTATGTTTTTGGCTTAAAAGTAACAGTTAACATAAATATGGCAATATAGCAACTTAAATATATACAAAGTATGATTAATGTTTCATTTTAAATTTTAATATCTGTTCATTACATTCTAAATTTACAAGTCTGTTCAGTGATGTAATAATCTGCATTAATAATATAACTAGATTAAATATAGAGCCTCGTCTAAAAATAACAATGTTTAAATTTGGCTGAGTTAAGCGAACTCCAAGGCATAGCTATTTTAATGGAGTTTTCAATTAATTTGCTTTTAATTATACATTATGAATTTTTTATTTTGTTTTAGGGCTTTTACGTAATTGTAACAGGTCAAACTCATTCATTCATTCATTTCAGATCAACCTTATTTAATACATACATATTTAGACATGTATAGATATAATATCTCATAATATCGTTACATAAACTATCTATTACCTAAAAGCTTAGATTTTTAATAAATAAATAAAAACTTTTCACAGCAACAAACAAGAAAAAGAAATAATAAAGTATCAAAACTTAGCATTCTGTTTATATGGCTAAGTAATTCTAGCTTGTGGCACGAGTCAAACAAATTTTTGACACTTCGAATTTCGCGTTGGTGCAAAATTAAAAGTAAACAAATATCTTAAATAGTCACACTGAATTCTAAGTATATACGTTGTATACAATGCTTCAGACATCTGAATTAGGTTACCATCAAAGATTATGGATATAATATATATTTTCTTATATTTTAGATTTAGGTACTACCATCATATAATTATGATAGAATGATAACTATGATTCTCCGAAATATAATTGTAGGTATATATGCATTTAACTCAAACACAGCTTGACCGATTTTAATGATTTTTTTAGAAAGGAACCATAATTCTGTAATTTCAATTAAAAGAATTACAATAAAATTCTACTAATTATATTATATTATGCTATTTAACTAGGTATAAAAATTGTCAGTAATATGAGTAAAAAAATTATTACAATACGATTATAATTACTACTTAAGAAACGCTTATAGAGCCGCGGGGTGCCGCTTGTTTTGAATATAACTATGTTGAAATAAATATATGTATATTCAAATAAATTGACATAAATTTCCCAAAGAATCGTGGAGTAATGCCCATGATGTAATTAAATATTATACTTAATGTCAAATTAATTTAATAAGGATTATCTCCAGTAAGGAGTTAATAGAATGAATTGTCCTAAAATTTTCTATCTTGCATACCAATTAATTTAAGAAACAATAAATAAATGCATATCATAAGAAAGTAGCAAAAAAAGAAGCAGGTATTATAAAGTAAGGAATTCATATAGAAAAGTTCATTTACAAAAGTTAATATATAAAGTATGCTTCTAATCGTAATTTTCATTTAAATCAAAATTACGTTAACAATGATTAATAAATAAATAGTTAAATTTAAATTTGCATATATCAATAAACTTTTGTAGAGTTCAGTGACCCAGGGGTCGTTAGATCAATCGATGCACGCGCAGTTTACAAACATTTGGTAATAATAGGTAAAATTATGAACTTCATATAGTTAAATACAAACATACCGAGATTACACAAATAAATTATTACTAGTCCTCACCCTAGTTTAAGAGCCGTAATATCTCATAGCAGAATGTTCTATATCTCGGCCACGTGTGCGAACCTTTAAAAATAGATAATATTTATACACCGGCTATACAAAAATAAAACGTACGTGAAATATTGTTGATGGAGGAAATAGCTATAGATTGAGTCTGCCTTCTGATGTGATGTAGCTTGTAGGCATTTCTTATTAAATTAAAAATTGTTATACTGAACGAACGCATGTTGTAAGATATTTATTGTTACTTACTAATAGGGAATACAGATCTACATTTATTCTATTCATTAACTGTTTAAAAGAATTAATTTTTTAAGTTAATGATTTTTCTCATAGAAATACTTTGGCAAGAGGAAGTACATATCCGCTTTTTTTATATTATTACGGCAAATAGTGATAGCTCTCGGCAGCTGGATATACACTTGCTCAACCCAAAACGCAACAAACCAAAAGAGAGATACTGTGAGAGGCTTATCACCATGTGCATGGTTGTCGTTACTCAGGCGGGTGTAGATACTTTACTACCCTTCGTGATTACTGGATATACACCGGCTGATCCCAGAACGCGACAACCCTAATCGTGCCACTATATGGCGTGTTTGTTTTACGTGGTGTATGGTGGTCGCGATTCAGTCGGACACAATTGTCATTACCCACCTACCATCTAGCATAATTTATTTATTTATTTAATCGCTCGCGTGGACTACAGAAAGCTGACGATCGGGTACACGCGCGAATTGTGCTACCCCGCTCCCATATATGTATTTTAAAGACAAAAATGCTTATGATCCCTAGAAGATAGATATACCTATACACTCGCAAACATTTTTGTAGGTATTTCTAAGATCTACAATTATGTACTAGGTACATTAATTTGATATAACCTTTATGGTTTACTCAGAGTAAGCCGTTTAAGCACCCCAAAATCGACGTTCTTCCGAATTGATTTTTATTTGCGCGGAACCCTAATTCTTTTCCAAAAATAAAAGTAGCCTAAGTTACTCCTTATAAAATCAGCTATCTGACGGTGAAAGTCCCGCCAAAATCGGTCAACCGTTTCAACAAACAGACAAACAGACCGTATATACTTCCATATGCATTTGGTAGAAAGCTGTTATTTTGATATTACAAACATATACTTCAATTTTATTTATTTGTATAAATCTATGGATATGTATGTAAAAGAAAGTAGTATCATAAGTAATATTAGAACAAAATAAATGTATTTTATCTTTAAAACACTCTTGGGGAACCTCAGTTCCTTTTGGTCAACAATAAGTAATCTTAAAATCTGAAGACCGTTGTAAGAGCCCCAAACTATGACCAAAGTAAACAATAAATCGTAATGTTGGCGGGCTTGAGGTTCGGGCCGTTCGGGACACCCTCGGGGGCTCGCTATTTTCAACTTAATGTGTAGATGGATTGATAAATATAAATATTAGGGGCGAAACGAAGAAAAACAATGTTTATGAAACTGGTGTCGTTCGCTTCATAACTGTGACTTACAACTTCCGACGCATGCCAGCATATGGGCTCTATGCTGAATTTTTTGTCATGCGTCTTATCTTTTAAATAAAAATAGACTAATAATTAATGTTAACGACTTGCAACTTTTTATATCAAAATTTATACACATCACAATTTTATAAAATGCATCACATTTATTTCAAATACTTTAATATAAAAGTTATCGTAAAATGTTCTTAAGATAAAATTTCTGTAATAACTATTAAATAATTTTAGAGCATTTGTTTTCATTCTTAATGTCCCAAAAACTTAACCGCTTGCTTTTTTAATGTGGCGATAATATGTTTACATGTATGCACGTAACAAATTATGTTTCTTTATTAATAAAAATTTGAACCCGGGGGGCGACAATATGATGAAGTTAGCTATCAATAATAACAATGTCAAATAATTTTATTAACGTTTATGGAAGTTATTTTAATTTGATTAAAATAATGTTTGTTTTAATACGTGATCGAATCAGAAATGAGGGCTAAAGTTACCGACGTAGCCCTAAGGATAGCTAGACTTAATTCACAGTGGGTGGGCCACATAGTTCGCAGAACGAATGGCCGATGAAGCCGAAGAGTTCTCGAGTCGCGACCACGCACCGGAAGGTGGATCCACGACCTGGTAAAGGTTGGCGGGAAGCCGCTGTACCTATGCGGGCAGCACATGACCAGTCGGTGTGGTGATCTTAGGGGTAGGCCTATGTCCAGCAGTGGACGTGTTTCGGCTGAACTGATGATAATTATTTTTACACAACTAGAAAAAAATAAATGTCAGTATAATGAATTTACATTATTATAATATCTCATCATCATGTCGCATATCCGTAAGCTGATGTACGCTCAGCTCTCAGATTTATCCTTTATTAAACGCGACAAAAGAAGTATAACATTAAAAATGTATAGTATAAAAAGAAAGATGCATTACAATGCCTATATTTAATAAACAACAGCACATGTTCGCTCGCATTGCCCTTTACTCCCAGTCTGTTTCTACTTTCATGTTTAAGCACTTGATACAATAGACAACAAAGCAAATAGGTTATAGGAAAATGGAACGCTAACTGTCAAACGGTCTCCATTAGAAATAAATTATCCCGCCATAATAAGATTAAGACTGTGAGGCATGCGTGTAGTAGCCGGTACCGCCACGCCGATGTGTTAGTCACGACGCGCTATACTTAGCCGTAATGCATTGTCTTCTGAAATATCTATTAACGATTATTGACAAGGCATCGGCACGCGAATACTCCCCGCGATAGGTGCGACGAACCACTAAGTATAAATACGACTTATATGTGGTGCAACACCAAGAGATTTATTTATGCGACGGAAGATTAATGACTGAAGAATCGTATTAATTAAAAAACAATAACTGACTAGCAACGGAGTATAATTAAATCAAGAAGAAGTAGGACTAAAGGAGTACATACATACACCTAAAATAAACGATGATTTATTTTATAATATTAAAGTTTTGATAATGAGACTAACGAAGCAATGATGGCTCAGTAGTAATGTGTACGGACACGACGTCGGTCGACGTGACTTCGAATCCTTACAATCAGCCTGAGCTTTCGGTGAAGGTAAACATCGTAACGAAGCAATAGAAAGGTAGCAGGGCATTTTCTAATGCCCGCCTGACTAACTACCACTCTCAAGTTGAAAATCTGTCGCTAGCACGTATGTTATATAAGATGTATTCCGGCAGTTTTATTTAAAAGCTAGTTTCCCACTAGGCTTAGCTTGTTACCATCTTGGACCACATCGTCGCTTAACAACAAGTGAGACATTGCCGGAACACACCTATAGGTGCTCGGCGACAGACTTTCAACTAGAGGCTGGTAACTAGCCAGGCGGGCATTAGAAAATACCCTCCCACCATGATGGTTTCCTTCACCGAAAGGTCAAAATCAAAATCTTTGCAGCAGGGATTCGAACTTATATTGTTCGACGCGGTGTCCGAACACACTGCCTGTGAACTATCACTGCAAGAATTAAAAAAAACGAAACTAATGTTAAGTTAGTTGGAGTTGGTTTTCTAAACTCTATAATTTTGCATAACTTATTTTAACACTTTATAAACAATTAATATCGTAATGTTTGTCATATGTGCATTTTCAAAATTAATTTTCTTTTTCCATAGTTTTGCTTTTGGTCACAACCATAGTTCATGTTAAAAAAAGAAATATATGAAAAGGATAACACGGCAACACAAAAAAGAAGACCGGCTCTGAAGGGCAGCGCGGCTCCCGGGACGGGACACACTGACAGGTGCTTGGCAACCAATACCTATCAAACAAACAGAAAATACTCTAACACTAAGCTATTATGGTTAATAAAATGATGATTCTACAGTAGAGCGTTTGGCTACCGCATCATTTCATGTGGATTCAAATCATACAAGGAGCTTGTGCTTTTAGTAAAGGTAAACATTAGGATCAAACCATAGCATGTCGCCAAGGCATGTTTTAATGTCCATCTAGCTAGCTACCACTCTCAAGTTGTTAAATCTATTACCAAGCACCTACAGATGTGTTCTTGCGTTTTTCTACAAACGAAAGGTCAAATGGAGACAACATTTTAAATGTGTTACAAGTAATTCTACAGATATTTGGTATGTTATAATAGTTATCTGCAGAATTTAAAATGTAAAAAATAGTTTTGTTTATTGAAATACAGAATTTTAATTTCTTTTTTTTTATACAACTAAGGTGGCAAACAAGTATACGGCCCGTCTGATGGTAATCAGCTACCGTAGCTTGAGCGCTTGTAATAAATATCATAGGTATTACTAACGCCTTGCCAACCTTAAACCCCTAACCCAAGGAACTCTGGAAACTCTACTCGCCGCATGAATACAACATAAGATTATTGGTTGTAGTCTTCTGTAGGGTTGAAGTATTCCACCAATCGTACTGCAACAAGTATAAAGAAACCTTCAATTAAATTTCTCTGTGCTCTATATCTCTTAGTACCTCTCATTTCTGTTTAGACACAAATGCAAATTTTTAAACAGTATAAAGCACCAAGTTAAAAAATATGGATTATCTGTTCTTGGTCAGGCTTTGAATTGAATTAGTACCTATCTGTAATTTATTTATCATGAGTAATGGTTGATTATTATCAATCGGCACGTAAACTTTGTTTTGTACGTAACTATTTATCGACAAAGACTGGCCTTGCTGGTTTATTTTTGTAACCCGGTTTGCGATAGCCGACGGAAAATGAATTGGAATGTTACATGAACAGAATGAAATATAACATAAGCCTACCTACCTTTTCAGCTATCAATCATATAATATGTTTTATTAAAACTACCTACCTTAGGATAAAATAATTTTGTTTAGAAATGTAACAGGTAATACAGAGGAATACAAACCAAACCGACTTTAAGTGCTGTACATTAAAAATAAATAAAATTATAACATAGAAAACTTTTCTTTCTTCGAGAGAAGTATGTATTTAAAATTTATGTACTTTTGGGAATTTATTACAATTTTGTATTTATGTTGCATTTTGAAAACTAATATTTAAAATAGATCGATTTAGTAACAGCCTAATGCTGTACTACTAATCTAGTGCTGTAATATATATGTAACATTTTCTATTAAATACGATACCATATTTTACCAGTAATTACAGTGCAACTTATATACATGGACTACATTAATTATACTTAGTTGATACAGTAAAGATAAAAATTATTTCATACTAGCTGGCTCAGCAAAGGTTGTTTGTTCTGCCGTTACCAATAGTCAACATGTCCAGTTCAAATTTTCTTGCCAAAAAAAGCTAATTCGGGCTTTTACCAAGATTTTAGAATAAAAAATAGCCAAAACGGCTTGGCCGTTTTCAAGTAATACGCTTACCAACGAACAGCAATTAATTTTTTTTAAATTGATTTCTTTATTATGACAAAAATTAAAATATTTTTTATCCTTCGTGTGCCACTTCATACTACAACATAGAATTATTTATTAAACCTGCATAGGTATATTCACATTTAAAAATATTAATCATTTGCTTACTATAATTAAGTTTCAAGTCGTGGAAAATATCGAATTTATATTAAAATTGCAAAATTGAATATTTAAATGAATACAATTCTACAATTGATTACAATATGCACACAAAGCAGTATTTCGTCTACAAACAGTGGAGCAGTCAGCCGGCCGACATCGATTCATATACAACGAGAGAGCTTTTCATTTTGTATGTTAAATTAAATTTCCATGAAACAAGATTGAATTTTTCGCAATCAACGCGCGTAGCTTGTCCGAATCGAATTTTACTACGTATATACCGCTCATCTGTGTTGTCATATTATTGCAAACGAAATTATAGTCATAGAATAGTTAATAAAAAAAAAATATTAATAAGTTATTTGTGTTTTAAGCAAATAGTTATAATCCTAAAGAATAGTCAAATAATTTAATGGCAGCAGTGTGACAAGCGTATAGTGACCGCACTGCACCAATAGCGTCGGCTTCGAGGTAGCGCGGCGGCGGCGGCGGCGGCGGCGTCGGCTTAGCTAATTTACAATTTAATTATCAGTCGGAATGATGAATCGTTAGCGCGCGCCAAACCGAGTTTATGCTACTAATCAATTGTTTGACGCGGCCAGTGCAATCACGCACCACACCCGCCCCGCGCCCGCCTCCCGGTGCACGGCGCGCGCCCATCGCACCGCCTAGTGCCTGTTCTACGTTTGCCACATTATTTCAACTGATTACACGGTATTTATTCCAAAAGAGGTTTCTTGTTTATACATAACTTAACTGCGCTATCTTGAAATCAGTATTTTTTATACGAAGTGAGTTGTTCCTGAGCAATTTATTTCTATATATCTTGATAGAAACTTCAACAATCCAATCGAGAAAACAATGCACCGAGGTGTCGTGCCTATGTTGATTAAATATAGCTCAGAATCCATCAAGCGAACGGAACGGTAGCACTGTTGCTATGGATTTATGCGCTAAATATTCGATGGGTGCCAAGTGTGTCGATCGTTGAGTTCGATCGCCGATGACTAACTACGCGCCAAATATTTTTATTGTAAATGTCACATAATTGAGCACCTGTCACATAATTGAGAATCGAAGACCTGTCTCGATTGCAACAGTAACAACTACTATTACAAACAGTACGCCAACAGCTTATACGAATCCTTTTAAAAATATGCAGGTATCTACCTACACTGGTCGTGTCAATATGCGGATGGCTTGGGCGTATAATCTATCAATAATCAATAGGTTCGATTGTGAGTTTTACATAATAACGGGAAAACCTTGCAACTAAATGTCATTAGAAAGTCACGCATTGATTTCATTAATTTATTACGGACGGGTAAAATTAAATGCTCACGAGTGAGAATCGTGCGACACAATCCTAATGTGAACGTTCACAATTCGCTAATCCCGCATCGCTACCGTTACATAAGACAGCTGAGTAGAATATAAATGTAAAACACAATAAATTTCATGCCCCGTAGGAAATGAATATTCATCACGAAATCGCCATGCATATTCTCTTTTGCTACAAAATTTCGTGTTCCCTATTAACAGATACTAACGGTAACAAAATAAACCTTACTAAATAGAACCATCAGTTAGAATTCGCACGGGACGTATCAAACTACAGAGTCGGGGTTGGTACCGCTACGAATGAGCTCTCGTAAATTTCAACATATAGTAAAGTGATTTACGAATAATTGTTATGTTGGAGTATAACTAGAAATCTTTCCGCTGTTTGCCGGCGGTTAATTTATATATGAGCCTTAGGTAATTCGCAAGCCGCGAGTAATTGCTCTGCAAAACAATAGCTTTTGTCATACCCTTATCTTGAGCGCCACGCTTGTCTCTCTCCAAACCTCCTAAAACACAATAACATTCGCATGATTGTTTCCTGAAGTGCCCTTCTCTGCGTAGATAAACCATGTCATTTATTAATTTTTCCTTCCAAATTTACTATATATAGGTAGCTTATAAAATATCAATTACTTTTTATGTTTACATCTTATTGTCTGACAATATTTAATATATTAACAACATGTACCTAATAACCACGACCTACAGATTCTATAACCGTGCAACGGTATGACCCGAGTAACAAGTGTAAGTCCGCCATTAGCGTAAAACACTTTATCGAAACATACGTTTACCGGAATATGCGAATCAGCCTAAAGCGAATTAGTTCTGGCACAATGCAATTTGAATGCACATTACACAACGGACGAGGTACGAACGCTTTTTATTGCGGCATCGCAAGATCTTATCTCGGAACTGCCACTTCCAGAAGGCAAATTTTAGATTCACGTTGGTCGCCCGCACATTTTTTCCACATTTTGCACTTTATTGCTTATTCCTAAAGCAAGTAATAGCGCGAAGGAATACGCGCGTTACTTGTGTGTGTGCCTGTGTCCGTCTCACGCACACGCATCCCATAATACATGTTTAAAAAATTCAACATAAAATCAGCAATAAAATTGAAAACATTTTGTTACCTTTTAAATAAAGTTAGTCCGGAGGATCGCGCACCGTTGTGCAATTTTGATCTTTGTGTACTCACAGAAATGTGCAATTTCCCACGTGAACTTTAATTCCGAAATCATTTCGCGATCGATAAGAAGCGTTAATTTTACGAGCCAGTGATAATTTGCTAACTTCCGACAGACATCGCCCTAGTCGACTTGTTCCGACCACTTGCCAACTTAAATTTCACTAAATCGAAAAGGAAAGACTTAATTATCCATTAACTTATTGGAATCAATTCTTATTACATCTAAAAATAGAATGTATAAAAAGTACTTCGTTGTTTTATTTTCATGTGAAGACATTGTTTCAGACCAAATATTAAAAAGTGGAAACTCTTTTTTATTAGTGTTTTATTAACATTTTATAAACAAACTAACACCCATCCGCGACCTCGTTCGTATTAATTATAATATAAAACTTGATAATAATAATATATAGCCTATAACAGCACTTAGCTTAGGCATAATCGGATCAGTAGATTACCTACCTCCTACATACGTATTCACAAAATTTAACTCTTTATAAGTCTAAAGAAAATACCATTAAGACTGTTCTCCTTACCTGTAGTGTATCTAATAAAATATACGCACAATATTTTATAGTAACTTAATTTAGTACTTTGAATAATTTAGTAAGTACAAGGTTTATTTGAAATATTTACGTAACGGTGCGCCACGATTATTAATTGTCTTTACAAAATGATTGTTAAAATATTGACTGAAAGTATGACGTGATGTTCGCTCATAGACTGTAGGTACCTACTCATACTATGAAAGCAATATCCCAAATAAACTATAATACGTTATTTTATACGTATTTAATTATTATCAAGATCTCACAATGCCATAGGCAGGCGAGTTTTATCCTCAGTTTTCCATCCAAATTCGTACTTATAACAATGGACGATTACTTTCTGCAATGTGTTTTTATTAATTACATCGACGCTATGAGTCTTTGTATTTTAATATGGACAAATTCTCATTATTCTCAGAAGAAGATGTCGCCCGAAAGAGGATTTGGCCAACAATCAAGACATAAGTTATTATACATTGTCGAAATTCGTTTTAAATAATTATCATTAAACTTACTTGTTATGCTAAAGAGGTGCAAACATTGTGCAAGTCCACTTTTTGTGGCTCACATGTTGTGTTTAATTTTACAGAGGTTTTTTAACACCTACCTCCTATCAACAAATATTTAAAATATTTTGTTTTTGTTTCACATTTTCATTAAAAATCTACCTACTTTACATGATTCTTGACATTTAAGATATTCACTGGGGGACTTGTAAACCAGGGTTACAAATGCTAAACCTGAACCCGGGTTTTAAAGACCTAAGGAAAGTTTTATTTACACTGTTCCAAAAAATAAATTTCATCTATAACTACATATTGTAAAACTCAACGACTGTCTGTTTATCTGTCTGTTTATGGTTTTTTACCCGCGATAGCCACTTATCCGATCTACATCGTTTTTTTTTTTTTTTTTAATTAATAGCTATGCTCTCTGACCAGGCTATAGAATATATTTTATACGCACGTAATAAGCAGTGAAGATAATAGTGAATCAATTCGGAATAAAGACGTTTTTGGGTCGCGAAATGAACTTACGCTGATTAAATATAAAAGATATATCAAATTAAAGAACTTTGTAATTGTAAAACTTAAAAACAAAAAAGGCCGGGGAAACATCTTGCTATGTTCTAAGGAACATACGAAATAAGTTATTTTTGTCTTTAAAATAACTGACAGTATATTGACAGGCCTCGTGGCTCAGTGGTAGTAAACCCTACAATTGAGCCGAGAGGTCGCAGGTTCCATCCTGCCCATGACTATCTTCTGCGTGATAAGCATAATTGTCAGTTGTGTGTCTGGATGTTCACAATATCTACATAGTATGGTTGTATATCAGCTGTTTAGTTACCATAATACAAGCTATGTTTAGTTTGGAATTAAATGGCAATGTGTGAAATTGTGTCCCCATATATTTATTTGTCTATATTTTTTCAAGTTAGGCAGCAAACATCCATAAAAATGTGTTTAAAGTAAATATATTTGTCTTTTTTATTTATTTCATAATTAATATACCTAAGTAAAATTATATCTTATTTAAAAAAAAAGAAACAATAATACTGTAGTACCCACGCGAACGAAGTCGCGGGCACAGCTAGTTATCTATATATATAAAAATTAAATGCTGTTCGTTGGTAAGGGAAGATTCGGCTGGATCTATTTGGCTATTTTTTTTTTGTTTTGAAATGTTAATACCTAATAGTGCGAATTAAGTCAAGTTCGGAAAAAACTGAACGTCTTTTTTCTATCAGATTTTCGTATGAACTCAAGACTGAGTAACGATTCAAAGGATGACTATGCGTAATTCCTTTTTGTGTTTATGAATAAGGATAGGTTATCAGGAATAAAACGGGATAGGTGGCGCTGTGGTCGAGTTATTAACAATTGGAAAGGGAAGAATAACCTCTAGCGGGTTAGCTAGTTTAATATAAATAAACATTGTATCCTGTAGTTTCATTGGATATTTAAATACCGTTATTTAATATATCATAATTTGTTAATTTTCGTATAATTTGTTTTTTTTTTAATACTAGCTCGTGCAAATGACTTTACAGAACCTGATAATAAGCAAGGAACAGTCCACAAACAACTGAGACCGACTGTTAACTTCGGCCGAGTTTAAAATTATAAAAATTTGAACTAGGAACGTGCATTTATGTTAGCCGCAATAGCAAACAGTCGCCTTAATAATGACAAACATTTTCCATAAATTCGGTAGCACGGCGCGGCGCATATAACGGGTGGACGGTCGTATGCGGGTTCCACTGGCTTGGTGCCAACAAGGTGAATGCCACGACAGCCACGCATCGGGTCTGCAACCCACTTTACGCGACACGCTGAAAACACAGAAATATATCTAGTCGTAGCGTCGATACCAAGTGCTTATCTAGTCATACAATACAGCGTCTTGCTGTGTTACTTCCTAAACTAGCTCGACATATTTTCAGTGTTCTTTTTGTAGTAATATGAATTGATATAAAGTTTTAGTATACCTATTCACATTAAAGTAGTACAATTATAACAACTATTTACTTAAAACAAAGTCATTGTAGAGAAGACGCGAGGTGGGTAAGGAGTTAGTTTTTCATGTATCTAATATTTTTTACCAATTTTTTAATTGACTTCTAAAAAGACGGACGTTACTAAATTGGAATGTTTTTTTTTTTTTATAGATGTTCAGCCACAACTTCTTTGTTTATGAAACGATTTCAATGATTATTTTTTTGTTGGATACGAGATACCTCAAGGGTATGTCATTGTCATTGGACTTTGCACTTCGAAGACTCTTAAAATCATTGAAGATGGAAAGATGGATTTCTTTTTTTTTTACTGTCTTTTGTTTCTTACTTATGGCTCATATATACATTTTGTATACTACAAGGGAAGCAAACAAGCATACGCCTTGCCTGATGGTAAGCGGCCACCATAGCCCATGGACGCATTGCCGACCTTGAACCCCTCTTCCTCCTTAAGGAGCTATGAAAATGCGGTAACTGGTTTGTAGGTACTAATATTCATTCAATAATTATGAACGGGAAAATAAGATGCTATGGATTATAATAATAACAGTGGGATAATCAAAATATTAAACATGATCTTAACAGGAGACATACGCGCTTAAATAGATGATACACAACCAGAAACTGGGTCATCAATCAAGATACTAAGTACTGTAATTTTCTATTCAATTCAATAAATTCTAAACAACAATGCCGCTCGAGATGCTCTTTCCTTACTCGTGCTAGCACCACGGATTTAATATAAATAATCTAAACGTCCTAACTACTGGATAGAAACCTAACGGAATGAAGGTCGTATAAGGGATTAATCACCAAGCTAATCGTAGATGTATTGTCGATTTCAAACGATCAGAAATTTATATTTATTTACTTTCCGCCAGGTTTCATAAGGGTTTTCATTAACCAGATGTTGACACTTATTAGAATTCAAAAAAAATCTCTATTTACGTGTTTGCACGTTCATCCCGGTTTAACTATTCAACCAGAACGACGTTCTAATGCAAAAGCAAGTGCTAGCCAGTGTCAAATAAATTTTATTAAAAAGAATTTTTGTAACTTGAAATTTGTAACTTAATACCGGTTACATTATTACAATAATACATTTTATCTCATAATTCGATGTTAGGATGAGACATTAGTTGTATTTTTTTTTCCGTAATCCATTTGATTGTGACATTTTGAATAGATGATGGTGGCATGTTATTTCTGAACAGACCATCTAAAAAAATAAAAACTATATAATATATTGACTACTTAGGTAGGTAGGTACTATTTGAATTCTTATTAGATATATCTACTAATTAGAATTTCGTCATAAACTTTAGAACATTTAAATAGCATTTTATAAACATGTTTTAGTAGCGATAATATTATTTATATATATTTATTTTGTACTTATACCGCAACTTTTATTTTGTAAGCATTAGGAATATACTATATACTTACCTACTCAAATAAGAACTCAGTATACTTACACTAAATTTAGTTTTATAGGTAGCTAGTAGGTACTTACCTACCTACCATATTACATGTTATTTCTAATATTGCGATTGGTAAATATGTACATTATTACTTTATTAACAAACTCAAGTGATTTAAATTATAACAAATTTAGTTGGAAACTTTTTTGCGAGTCTAGCTTGATGATTGATTTTTTTCTTCGGTCTCTGGTCTTTTAAGAGGGGACATTAATCTGATCCATAGATATTAGATACCTATAGGTATTATTATTATATTTCACACAAGCTATAAATCTAGATATTCAGTTGGCTACCTTTCACTATTTTGTGAATAATATTAACTAACAAAATATTTGCCGATTGCAAGACAATAATTTAAATACCTACGTATCAGATCGAGAAATAGCTAACCAGGCTGATATGCAAATTAATAAAACTTATAACGTACAGGAAACGTATAAGTGGGCCTCATAGCGGGAGCCTATACCGCATCAGTAGCATAAGTTCGTTTACGTACGACAGTCAGTCGTATTTGCATGCCAAATGTTCGGTTTGAACGCTCGTTCGTCCGACTTACCTCTCTACCGTGCCAGGCGAAATATTACATTTCGTACATCGCTTCTCGCAATGTGCATAACTGAATGTCAATAAAGGAAAAAAAAAACACCGTAGGCGTTCCCTTGCATACGAGGCGGATGTGCTTTAAACCAATGAGCGAGCGAAGCTCAGCATATTCATAAAGATATTACCGCCGACGGAGTTGCGGCATCATAATTCATATATAATAATCCCTTCAGCCGACGGCACGACGCGGCGCGCCGCCCTACGTCTCGTTCATACCATTACAATCACTTCGAGAGAAAGCGAGATGCTCGCCACGCTTGAAATATTATAATTCATAATTTCATTTTTTACGAGCTTCGTTGGCTACATGAAAAATTTTCCGCTTCACATTGGCTCGACGAAAACATAGCCGGTACACGAAAGAGGGGCATGTTTACAGATTTTAAATTTAACCTGCCAAGTGAAATTGCACGATGTAATTACTGTGAATAGTTTGATTAAGAGAAAAAGAACACGTTTGTCATGTAAAGACGATGACAGCTATTTGTAATTGGAATATGACAGGACGCGTGCGTGTGCACTCGGCGCGTCTCATTCGTCAGTTTAAAAATAGAGCCCGGCGTCTGCGCCGTGACGACTCGCGCCATTAATTTATATGAAATAACTGTCGGCAGACGGAAAAATAAGTTCGATCGAGAACGGCCTTCTCCACGCTAATATTTATGTTTTACGAAGTGGCAAACGAGTAAGACCCGTGTTGATGTAAGGATGTCAGAAACAGAGACTATAGGAAGGTATAAATACTCTATTTTCATACCAACTCCCACTAACAGTCAATAAATAAACATTCATTTCCTGACATTTAACTATGTAAAACTGTAATATAGAAATTCAATTGTAATTTATATCGAAGAATAAAATTAACCGAGAAATGGCACATCTGTGCGAGAAATGAAATAGGTTCAACTTGAATTATTCATCTGAAGATTAACTTTAGCGTACACTTAATCAGGACAATAATATACGTTTAGTTATCTATTTAATATTACCCACAATAATAGTGGTTTTTGTTATTCGGTCGTCAAATGGATAAGACTAATATAATATCCATAAGAAGTCCATAGAATCGTACCTTGGCATGTAGGTACCTATGAGTAGGTACAAATTCAAAATTCATGTACTTAATTTTATAAATTTTAATTTAATTGGTGACTCTGCCGGTTGACAGAAAATGAAAATATTACGGGGAAAACTTGACAGCTTGAGAAATGATACATCACTGCCATATACTATAACACTACCATATACAGGGACACTACAGAACATTATTGTAGAAGGTAGGTACTGCGCGTTTGAAATCATCAATATGTCGTCGTTTGTCGTGGTGATTAATTAATTTAATTTCAAATTGAGCGTGCGCCTTCATAAAGAGACATTTGCTCAACAGTGGGACATTTACCATCGACTGTTATCATATTATTCTTCGTTCGTATATAGATTTAAGCTGTATGTATCGTATCTTAATTACGATCACAGAATTACGTCATTGACAAAATAAGGAAGAACGGAGAATTAAAAAAAACACCCACTCTGATTTTTAAATTCTTAACTCTTTACAATCCCCTCTTCCTCACGATTTCTTATAAATTTAATGAAGTGTCAAAGCTACTGTTTTCAGGCGATATAATCTTTACAAAGCATTCAAAAACAAGCAAGACTTAAATATATTAGCACGTATTTGAAATATTCAGTAATGTACCGTCCAAATGATTTAAGATTTATCGTTCGTACCTAAATTTCGAAGTTGACATCAGAAAGAGGATCTTATAAAGTCATAATTCAAGCAGTTTTAATGAGTCACGATGATCAGAAAGTTATATCCAGTGTTAATAAAATCTGGATAAGACAGCTGTCTTTAATACAGCTAAAATAGAATTATTTATTATTTTGCAACATTCGTAGTTAAGAAAGCGTTATATGTCTATTAAATCAAATAGCTATCATCATCATCATTTCAGTTGAAAGACGTTCAATGGACCAATGGGCTTAGGCCTCCCCAGAGATCGTCATAACGACCAGTCCTATGCTACTCGCATTTAGCGGCTTCCTATAACCTTTATCAGGTCGTGGGACCATATTGTTGCGTCTCTCGGTACGTGGCCGCACCTCGAGAACTCTTCGGCCCCATCGGCCATCCGTTCTACGAGCTCTGTAGGCCGCTCACTGCCACTTAGATCCAGCTATCCTTAGGGCTATATTGGTGACTTTGGTTCTTCTGCGAATCTCCAAATTTCTGATTCGATTGCGCAGAGAAACTCCGAACATAGCACCCTTCATTGCACTTTGAGTTACTTTGTGCTTTCTTATGAGAGACAACGACAAGGTCAAAGGTTTTATATTAAAGCCAACAGTAATAACCTTAAATGACAAAGTTGTCTCATGCTAAATTTAGGTACCTCAGGTATACCTACCTATAATTATTTTTTATAATAATTTTCTCAGAAACAAAATAGTGATATAACCTTGTATAAGTACACATAAATGTAAATCGAAACTTTCACTAATTATTTATTTACTTTTTTCTATTTCTGAAAAACTGTTCATTTAAATCAATTTTCAAATTGAATGAAAGAAGAATGAATTTATCTCATGGGATTATAAATAATAAAATAAAAATGTGTAAATAAGTATAATCATTTTTATTTCTATTTATTTATTTTTAGTCTAATCATAATAGTCTGAGATAATCTAAGCTAAGTATTCTTACTTACTTATCTCTACGATCTTAGGTATAAAACATTATACAAATTGCATGGTGGTAGGGCATTTTCTAAGCCCGCTTGACTAACTACCACCATCACGTAGAAAATCTGTCGCCAAGCACCTGTAGGTGTTTTCAGGCAGCTGAACTTGAGAGCTAGTCTATCTACTAAGTTTAGCGTATTACCACATCGACACTTAAAGCTTATGACATTTTGTAATTTTATGTTAAATGTAAGAATAATAGTGAATTCGGAAACTAAGCTATAGTATTATATTAATAACGATACCGAACTATAGAAATACTCTTATAAATAAAACAACAAAGTACGTAAAGTGTATAAAGTATGTATTGTAGATTAAGAAGCCCAAGTTTGTTAAATGCAAAAAAACCACAAACTATTTTATGCTATACTAAATTCAAAATTACACGTATGTAAAACTGTACTAAAACGGGCACGGTTGGTTATGGGCCCGTCATAGACTTCAAAAAGGTTAAGGAAAACCATAATTATTAATTGTAGAACTGCATAAAGCTAAGAAAAATAATTTAACAGACGAGCACTTTCATAAATTAATTAAAATACTAATGCAGACAAAAGATAACCAATATTAACCTAATGGATTCCGGAGTTATTCCAAGTGAACTCGTATATAAAATCTAAAGATATTTAAACACATCGCCCTCGCGCGGCGCTCACCATAAATAAAATAAATACAAATATTCTCACGTAAACGAAGTACCTCGAAAGCGTTCATTTACATTTGTGAATGTAATAAATGGGGCATCTTCTTCTAAATACAAAAGTAAACAGACGAAAATAGAGTATATTTGAAATAACACCGGCCCATCTACGATTAGAACGTACTTATAGGACTGTGCCGTACAAAATCAAACAATATTTGTAATTTTTTATACTTAAAAAAAAGTATATATAGGTACGCCGCCATTTACATTAAAAAAGATTCATAAAAAGTGATAAAATATTTCGTAGTCAAGGAGTAAATAATACCTATCTATCCACGGAACTATTAAATCCAATAAATAGTAACTAAATTAATAAACAAACAAGTGTACACTGTAAATGTACTTACGTCATACATATACATAAAAAGTTAAAGGGCTGCACACCTGCACATGAAAAATCCCATGATCGTCGTCAAATTTACGACCAGGTATATTGAACAACAAATAAGATCTACCAAAAAATGTATCCACAAAATATAATAAGAAGTTCACAAAAAGCTCAAGAAGACACGTGAACGCCGATCGCGTACTATTGGCTGCCCGAACAAAGAAATATTACCGTACGTTTATTTGTTCTCTCCATACGATATTATTATTACATTTCTTTTTGTACACAAAAACTCAATTCAAAACTACTCAATTAAATTAATATCGACCAAACGGTTAAGGATTAAAGGGCATTTTCGAGAGAAGAACCCGTGAGAGACATCATAAACGTTCGATAATAAAGCTTATTCTGGGAACACATCTTGAAAGAATAACACAAATATCATGATACTAATTATACGTTAGTTTATTTAGATTATACTTATCTAGTTTATAACATATTTTAGTGCACCATAAACAAACATAGCAAGATTTTACAGCTCCTGACAGTCTCGACGCACATTCAAACCATTGTGCCTCTTATAATTTTTATTAGGGGCTATCCGTCCGGCTTGATTTACTTCTTCCCGAACTGACGGATCTTTCATTTAATTTACGGTTCCACCCCAGTGTTCCAAAACGTAATAA
Source organism: Saturnia japonica (assembly GCA_033032175.1). NCBI lineage: Eukaryota > Metazoa > Arthropoda > Insecta > Lepidoptera > Saturniidae > Saturnia > Saturnia japonica. Next base: position 13,685,591 of record CM065305.1, read on the forward strand.
AACGATACAAAAACAAGCAAAAATTACATCGTCACATCGAAGTTTATTTCATTTTATTAAACTTAACATTGACTTGTATGATTTTTTTAAGGATTTATTACATTTAAAGGTACGGTCATATTAAACATTTTTATAATATAGATATGTATATGAATATCTTTACTGTATTATGTTACTTTATAGTTATATTCTTGTTTATCTACACAGTCATAAATACTTTATTGCAAACGATTAAGTATGTAAGTACCTACTGTACAAAAAAATATAAGTTTAACTAAAAATATAAATACTTGGCTTTTGTATTTTGATGATAAAATATCAGCTATGCCATGAGTGAGGTCCCACACTGAGGAACTTACAAATAATTTTATATCAAACACATTTCATTTTATTAATGAGGAATTCATGCAATATTGCATGATTTACAGTAATAACAACTGTAACACAAAAATTTATTATTATTTTTCGTGAAAATATTAAGAAAATCCGCCCACACCCCGCGATGTCGTATCCGACAAGCATTTGGCAACGATTCAGATATTGTTTTTACTATAATGATTCTTTCACTCATAATAATATTTGCCTAGAAATATTCTCGCTAACATACTATGATAATTCGCAAAACATTAAGATGCTTTTATATCGACATCATAATAAAATCGTTATATACAGACACCAAACCATTAATATTAATTAAAATAAGGAATAAAAACAAAACAAATAGGTAACAATAATGAAATGAAAATATGTTAATAGGTTCCCATGAACTTTTCAAAGTTCAATAAAAAAATAAGCCAGTAAGCAATTTTAATTATACTTACTTACCTACATCATGACCGAGCCAGCGCTAACATGTACCCCGTGTGTCTCATTTGCAAGTAACAGGACGCGTATTATAGACCCACGAAGGCAATAAGATAAAAAGGCGCCCAATAAGGCGCGATCAGAAGCAAAAATGAAATAAATTGCCGGTGAATAAGAGTACTGTGTGCAATTGAGGCGAACACGGTTGCTCATTAGAAGCGACGAGAAGACGCTACCGGAGCGCGGCGCGACCTACCCGCCCGCCCTTTGCTATTCTCATTATACAAAGAGTTACAACTTATAATCATAATAAACCAATACTCCTTTGAACAAATTCATCATGAGGCCGTTTTGTACAGAAACTAATATTTCTTAAAATTCTCAGAACAATTCACATGTTGCGCTAACAGCGGCGACAATGCATCTCATTGCCTTTGCCGACAAGTCGTAAAATGTTAGAATATTAGCATAACAAAAATGGTGATTTAAACTAACAAAGCATTGGGTCCTCACACAAACTCACTTTCACTTAATAAAACTACAGAATTATTATTAAATAGCATTTAACCGGAGCGTACATCGATATGGAAATTGTTCAAAACCGCAGGATGCAGGGAAACAATGCAAAGACAGCAGGAGCCACCGAACTGTGTCGTGACGTGACAAAAACTTATTTCTCTCGGATATAGAATCGAAATGCGTGGAATAATGAAAGGCATGTCAAGGTTTGCATAACGCGGTAAATTAAATAAATTTTTGTTTCGGCTTAACGACTAGAAATACGAACAGATTAGAGTCGCAACAGATACACTATTGCTTGACTTAACTATTTTATATTTATATTTTGATAAACTAATTTAATTTTTCTTACAGTCGTTTGTAATAAATGTAGTCATTTGTCGAACTATTAATGGAACTTCATGACCTTACACAATTTTTATAAATTATAGTTAATTATGTATACGTAGAAGCTAGTAATTCCCAGGTCGAGCAAAGTTTATTGGGGTTTTCTGTGAAATTCTCAGTAGCAGCTCGGAGTTTGGCTTTGTGCCCGATTAATGACAATAGACTCACCCCCTATTATGGGACCTAAAATGTGAATATTAATACACCTCTGCCTAACCCTTCGGGGAAAAGGCGTGACGGTATGATATGTTTTATGTTAGAGCTGAAAACTTCTATTTCATATCGTTAATGTAATATAGACACTATAAATTATCACTATGTTATGTAGACATAATTCTGAATTAAAATAAAGTGAAGAAATAAAATGTTTACCTAAAGTAGCGTCTCTATAGTTGTAATAGTATTTAGCATTAGTAACGTAACAAGGGTGGCGCGGCGCTGCGGTCGCGGTACGGCCGGGCAGACAAGCCGCTCTGAGTCTACGTCACACATCTCCACGCACCATTTGAATGCACTCGAGCACATCCCGTCGCGTCACAACGCATCTCGTGCACATTACAGAAATAGTATAATGTCATATCGAATGTCTGAGACGCGTGCCTTGACTCTCATCTAAAACATTTCACCCAATAACCAACCTAAATAGCAACCTACATACGAAAGTTCATTATCATTAAAACTAATAATACAATTACTGGATCGGAAGCAACAATTGTAGATATTACGCAAAAGTACATTGCTGAAGGGACAAAGTTTTAAAGTGTTAAAATTTTATTAACATTTTTAAACAATAGCAAAAAATACTGATGTCCATCGGCCGGATCGTAAATTTTGTAAACGTGTCATTTTTTGTTTCAAATAAATTCAAATTTTTTTCTGAGTCATGACTAATTGGCTCTGCTACAGCGAGGAACGGCGGGGTGCACGACATGATTGTTTTGTCAGGTTTTGCAAATATAATAATAAAATTTTATTACCCCGTTCTTCAAAGGGTTTGTCTCGATATGAACTGAGAGGGTAGCAGTAAAACCTCGCTCAGCGACATCCTAAGTCAAAATGGATCGATTGTTCGGTTGCATATCTACATAAATCAGTTTTTAGAAAGAAGAGAATGAAATATGTCGTTACTCAATACAGGATCATTATACAAATATAGATTTTTGGCGATTGTGCACGTACCCATTGTGGGTGGTTTGGTTTTGTTTGCAAAAAATTTTCAATAATATTCTAAGAATAGAAAGTTATATACGTACATTTTCGACATCTGTCTTTTTTCCGTCACCTGCTTTAATTTTTTGCTATAAGTCATTATCAACCACCATGTAATTATGTTTGTGTATATTCAATAATTATGTCATTTGTCAGAGCCGAGATGTATTATTTTCTATGAACTGAAAATCAATACAGACGACATCATGCGAGATGATGGGAGACTGATGGAGCAGGTCACACGTGGGGTCAGCGTCGCCATGCGTCATCGCTAACGACGACAAATGACGCGACGTGACGTGCTCTGACTGAGAATATCGTGATGCGTCACATAACTACTTCACTATTACGAAATGATCACGTAGCTTGAATGTTGTCTAAATGTTCTTTAAAAGTCTTCAAGGGCATCGTTTGGGTTTTGTTGCATATCCATATAATTATGCTAAAGAGTTCCTATTAACTTTAATAAATTGCGTGTTCTCTGTATGTTAGTGTAGGTACTTAAATACTGTTTATGTCTTACTTAAATTTTTTCTACGGTATTTATTTATTTCGCATTATAAAGATTTTTAACAGGATTTGCGAACTTAATTTTCTTATAGCACGGCAAATTGACGTTACTGTTATACTATCCCTGGTGGTAAGCATAGTACAATCCAGACAACGACGACCACCGAGAGATCGTAATCCATCGGCGGTCACTGCTGTGATGCCCACGTTACGTTTGTTAGTGTATTATCACTTGTAGACGTCATAACAACTAACAACTTTTTATTCTATTATCAACGCCGGTAGTACCTACATCTGTAAAAAAGTGACCTGGTCACATATTATGAGAAAGAACCGATAACAGCTGAGATCTGGTACGGGTAAATTTTGTGCAGGATGTCCCCTATTTACAAGGTGAAGAGATGATCTGCAAAAGATGGTTGACTGGTAGTTAATAGATGTTTATAAATTCTTATATTCTGATGTTTATAAGTTTTCTTAGCATCATGGCCACAATAACCGTTTTACTGTCACGCAAAAGGGCTCACTGTAGGCCTAGTTGCGGAAACTAGTTCGCTCTCCAAGTACCAATCTCATCTGATGTTAAGTTACGATGTTGTCTAAGATGATTTTTTTTAGAACTGACCTTACTGTTACCCTTAGGGGCCCTATCTAAAAACAGAGCCATAGATAGCTTTTACAGCTTTACCGGGCAGCAAAACCTAATGGAGGAACTGACTCTCAAGTGCATCTGCCGAAATATATGTATAGGTAGGTACCTACGTGGCGACAGCTAGCCAGAAAATACCCTACCACCATGAGTACTATAGTTACATCACGATGTTTCCCTTCACTGAAAACTCAGGTTCCGTGATTCGAACTCACGTCGATCGACGCGATGTCTGTACACGCTACACTGATCCGTCATTGCTGGAAGAACGGGACCAGTGGGCAGTCTCATTTATAAATTACTAACGTTTAATTATATTTAATTTATACATATATACTTCTATTACGTAGTCCCAGAGTCTATAAAGGATCTCAACTCCCGTTTTACTTATAACTCGTCAATAATAAACAAGGAGTAGGATGTTATAGAAAAAGTATCGGCTTGTAATGGTGTGAGCGATTGACGACAGAACTTTAGTTTACTTTTTAAAGGAATTAAACATATTTTTTTACTGAACAGAAGGAAGGTGTCATTCGTCACCACTATCCGTCACGTATTCGTTTCCTGTTTTCTGTACCTACTACATGCATACATTTAAAAACTATGTTAAATCAAAATTGTGTTAAATTAACTGTTGATACCTAAAAAAATTGTTATTTAACAAATAAAAAATTATTCGATAAATTACGAGCGATGTTTTATCGACACGGTTTTTTTTTTTGTTTTTATAGCATGGAATTTATATTTAGAATTATTCATCTAAGTATTAAGGCAGTCATTATCATATAATATTAGACTCATTATTTCTTAATAGTACCATAATAAATATAGTATTAATGCAGAATTTAAGTAATACTAGCTATTGCTGCGACTTCGTTCCCGTTGTCTCAAAAATGAAACGACTTTCACGCCGTCACACTAGTATAGTAGGTACAGTAACCGTCTCGGGTGAGCGGATACAAATATAAAAACTCATGAAAGATTCATCACAATCGGATAAATGGTTTAGAAACATATAATCAGAGTACAAACAAACAAAGAAACATTCATGTTTGCTAATGTAGATTACTAGCTATGCCCGCAACTTAATCTGCGTGGACTTCAGAATGTGGTCTTTGCCAAGATAAAAATTATCAAATGTTTAAGACATTATAAGTTAGGAACCTATCTGTCTGCCAAACCTCATCCAAATCCGTTAAAGCTGGTTTTGCGCGATTGAGTAACAACGAAACAAACAAACTCACTTTCGCATTTTTAATAGTAGTTGTTAGGATCCCAGATACTTCATTACAATAAACGATATTAATTTCTTCGAAAGCGTTATATTTACTATCTGGTGTTGTGCATTAATTAATACTATTAGTATAAGAAATGAAATATCAGAAATTAATATTATTACAAGTAGATAGGTAGGTACATGCAACATTACAAAATTGTAATACAACAGAAACGGCATAATACAAGATCAGTTAGACAAGTTTCCCACAGAGATTTAGTAGCGACACCGCTCGCTGCGCCGGCTGCACGCGACTTTAAAATAGCATACATTGGTCGAAAAATAAAAATTTCCCTAAATAGACGGAAATATACAAAAATGTGAAGCGGAGAGCGAGGGGCGAACGTGGTGGCATGGCGCGCCGTAATGTGCGCCCCTAATTAAAACGTTAAAAACCGACCGCTTCTGAAAAACGTCAATTTTGAAGAGAAATGTGCCATTCAAAAGATCCCCTTTCATACCTTTTGTTTTATTTATTTACATCATTTACGCGAACGTTTCAAAGATACAAATCAAAATGAGATTGAAATTTGCTTGCAAAATGAACAACGGAATCCTTTACTCGTTTTCTGCACATATAAGCGATCTAAATAACGTGATATGATATGATTGTAACATATTGTGTAATTTATTGTTGATAATGCAATTCTGTTCAATTTAGACTAATGGAATTAAAAGTAGGCAACGATGAGAACCGATAAATAAATCTGTGAAGGCTTTCTGTATCATCAATAATATTAATTACTAATTTACGTTTGTTGTAATCTAGCCAAGTTAGATAAGGACCAAATAAATCTAGCTGTTAAACCTATATGCAGATCTGCATCGACATTCATTACCTAATTAAAATCGCAAGTCCTTTCCGTTCGCTACATTTCTCCAACACACTGCCAATAAATTTCATCCACTAGTCGGCCCATAACGATAACCAGTTCCTCGGGAACTATCGTTCAATCTGCCGTCGATGCCGTATGTTGATCCGGTCGTGTACCCGCCGCTCTTTTCAGACAACGCTGTCGATACCTATGTATTATTTAGTGGCACCAGTAGAGCGCTGCAACGAACGCCGCGCCGCGCGCCGTGTCTGTGTGCGACACCACACAACGTTACAAACGCAAATGTCTCGAGCCGCGTCAGCCACAGATAACGAGCTCACATATTCATAGAGAATAAAGAATTATCCAACGTCTCCTTACCCCGCGCCCGCACCTCCCTCTCTCCCTGTTTAATCATAATGCTCTCATTCACACTCTCGGGCAGATCTCGATCTATCCATTCCCTTCTAAGGACTCAATAAGAACGATTCTTAGCAAAATCCAACCGGAATTGGATTATGGACTTTAATTTATTCCAACGAAGAAATATTTCATTTGATGATAGCACACGCTCATGAAACCCTTTTACTCTCCGCGAGTCTCTTTTGAGCGACTTCAAAACGCGCATCGTGGTGCGAGACGGTGCAACCGGTTTTAATTCTTAAGTCTACAGCATAGGGGATCATTTGGCTGCCGGATACAGTTAAGATTAAATCCCTTTCAGAAATTATAGGTTCGGGCGTGCAACCCTTGCCGCAGCATCTTTATGGGCGACGTATTTGATTCGAAAACTTGTTATGCTTCGTCCTAAATAAATTATAACGAGAATTGTAATCATTAAATGGATATATTTAATGTGTGTAGATGTCGGCGGTGCGCGCGATATGGCGGCGGCGCAGTCGCGCGGTCCGCTCGGTCGCTCAGTGGGCGCTTGAGCCGGCCGGCGCGTCCGCGGCCGTGAGCCCTATCTGCATACACGAATGCTCGCTCGCTGGAGATAGCTCGCACAAATCTTTGCGACCTTTGTTGCTGCCTCATGTTATATGTCACTCTTGCTTTATTAGCGAGATGTATTCACGATGATGTATTTACAGATTAAATTTTTATTATAAAATCCAATATAGTTTCCAAAGAATAAATATGTCTGAAAGTTATTCAGAATAGATTACATTGTTTTTATTTTCTAAAGCCTACAGAAAACCAAAATACCATTCAATAATGAACTTTTTAAAACAATCCTAAACAGGCTATCAGTGTTAGTGGGTACCTACTTTTTATAGTAATAGATACCTATTTAATTATTATAGGCTGTGTTTTTTTTCTTTTTAAGTTTGTGTTTTTATAGTTTTTGATTTCTTTGTTTGGTATAAAAGATATAGATTTACTAAGTTGTATTTGGACCTAAACTATTGTAAATTATTGGTATGAGTTACATATCAATATGTCATAGGTACATATATGCGTTCCAAAGTTCTGATTCATAGTTACTGGAACGATTCCAACGTTGGGCAGATATTTAAGGTATGTTTATTATTTTGTTAATAAAACAATTCAATTGCCGCTTAAATTGTTCAATAGACCAGGGGTTTGTATAAAATATAGAACTGATTATATAAAAGCTAGATAGGTACTACAAATAAAATAGTTTACTCTAATTTTTGAATCGGAACCGAGTTTCGGATTGTAAAAAATGTAAGTGACGTAAATGTTAGTACTTACTTACTTATACAACTTTTAATTTTGTATAACATCTATTTTATTCACTTTGTGCTCGTAATGTACAACTAGACAACGTATTTAGCAGCGCAACCTGCGCAACACATCGCAAATGGAATCCCATCATTTCATGGTTATTTTCACATAACTAACTTCAGTCCAGTTGCTGACCAGTACGCTGAGTAATCCATTCCTATTTCGACGATCAGCAGCTATCTTCTTACTGAAGTAAATAAAAAATTGATACCATTGGATTACAAATACGATACATTTCTTACTCCCAACAGTGTAACGTCGCCAATAAGTAGGAGTGTCAATTTTTCAATAAGTATTTATCATGTATTTTTATAGAAATAACTGTTATCATAAACAAGTTCTGATTTATAAAGGTCATTGCTCTTTTCTTAGGTAATTTTCTTTTTTTATCAAACAGTTATGTGCTCGGAGGCGCTAAATGCCGTCGGTGTTAATAGTTAACATTAATTTAAAAAAAAAATACTTTAGCTTGTAACATTTGTCTGGATCGTCGTTTTATTTACAATAAAAAAAAACTCAACTGCTTTATTCATACACATAGGCGATTAATAAAACCAAAAGTAAACGATGTGTTGAATATACTGAGAGCGATGCGGGATTCGTTCAAATAAAATTTTATATAGTGGTCGTTAACACGGACTCTACAATATTAAAAAGTCAAAGGAGTAAAAATTAAAGACAAACATAAATATCAAGGAAGAGTTTGATTCAAACTCGTAGCGACAACTCGGGAACTTTGACGATTTCAATGAAATTTGATATTTTCCATATGCCCGTTAGTGTTCCATTGTTACATCGAACTTAGAGATACGTGTTATCTTTTATTAGCTATTTTATGAATGGACAACACAAACACTAAATTACAATGTACACGTGCTCACGAGATAATCATGAACGTATAGCAGTTCAAGCAATCTCTTCGTAAATCCAGATCCTTAAGTACCAGATCTATTGATATAAACTTTACTTACTCGAAATTAAATTAAATATCTTACAAATACCTAATAGACATTTTTAATATTACGTTAAATTATTAACAAAAGCAATACCTTATCTACACAGATAAAAAAAAGTTACAAGAAAAACAATATAAAAATAGCATAGGTTTGGATTGACTGCTTGCTACACTGCCAATTAAAGATCGAGTAAATACAAAATTTAACAAGTCATGTTATGAAGGTAATAAGTTGACTGTTTGAGAATTAAAAAAAAAAGGTTTTATGTTTAATATGTTTTAATTATTTTTAATGAATATTAGTATGAAACTTCATTTATGAAGGTAGATACATACGGTAAGCACTTTTAACTGGGATATCAGAACAATAATTCAAGCCGGTTTTATGGCATTATTTTGTGTACCTAATTGTAGGTAGGTACTTAACTACATGTATTTTAATAAAGGAAAACATCGAAAGTATGGCATGTAGCTGAAATAAAAAGGCATAGATGAATGAGACAGCATATTAAATTAGCCCATATAAAGTTTGCGAAACTGAATACATTAATTAAAGATTACCAAAATGTTCAATAATAATATGCCATAAAACATAATTACTGGATTATCATCGGGAAAATTTCATTAGTTCTTAGTAAAAAACGAGATCTAAAATCTCTTTTAATTTTAATAAACTTTTCATAGGATAATAAGTACACAAAATGCACCAAAATTGGAAACGAATAAATTAGCAGTTAAGTTATGAGCGGTCCAATCTAACAACATGAATGAAAACACACCCCCCGCGCACCGCGCTGCTTTCCCCTCTCTGACCTAACCGCGTGTGGCCCCTTCTACCAGAACCACTACAGGTGTGCACTCAGGTACAAAATAAGAACGAAATGTTTAAAATTTCAAATTAATCGAATTGTAGAAAAACTTGTATGTACAAAAAATGTAGAGAACGTTATTGTAAGTGTTTTCCGTAGATAATATATTTAATATGTTCTATAGATTAGATTTTGTAGATATTTAAGGCTTTTTGTTTTATAATTGTGTAAATATATATAAAAATATATTTTAGCTGAAGATTGGTGTTCCACACTTCTAGATAAATAAAAATGAAATGTTTTTTGTTAGTAAGCGCATCAATTGAGATCGATTGTAAACCGATTTTGGTAATTATTTTTTTGAGGTATGTTTTAGTAATGGTCCTAATAAGGTTTTTAAAGAAAGATTGTTTTTTAAAGTTTCCCTGAATTTAAAAGATTCAATTTTTATAAATAGTTAAATATATTATTTACTCGAATTCGATCCTGATAAAAGGTGAGATGACATGTTATCAGCATCGGTAATCTGAAACCGAAATATTACGATTCAAAACTTGGCCAAGACTTTGCTGGACGCGTTGAAAGTACCTGCCGTCACAAATAAAGTAAGATGCAGCGAACATAATTAACAGAGGAATGATCATTTATAACTCCAATTCTTAAATATAACCTTTCTTTTTCTTTAATTTCTTTTGTCATAATAAAGTTGTGCTAATTAAAATAACAACGTAACATAATTAGCGGTTAGCCGTCTGCTAGAGTTATTAGATTATTTTATAATTATTGTTATAAAAATACAAAATTCACTATCAATGAAATAAGTTTTAAATTATGTGAACACTTCAGTTTAAACGCCAATTATTTTAAATCCTTTTGTTAATTAAACATCTTCAATTTTATTAGATACTTAATAAGAATATACAATAGTGGATATGTGACCTGAGCATCATAAAACCTTACGTGTCGAAGTGGTATAGATTAATACTGATTAAAATAAGACAGAACTTTTTATGCCGCATCGACTGATCATAAAATATAAATTACGTTTTATTCTGTTTGTTTTAACTTGCGTGCGACATCGAAGAACAAGTTTACTGATGCTTTGTGGATATTGCCTTATTCTGTGACAAAACGCAGGCCATATAAATTAAGTGAGTGTGCAAAAATTCCGTTCCTCGTTTATGTGTCGCAATTTAATTGAGATCTTATATTAATTAGGGTGGCAATGTGATGCACCATCTCGAATGTGTCCGCCTCACGCAGTCTCTGCACGCAATTCTGTTCCTCACCCACGCGAATAATTATTTTTTATCAATGAAATATTATTTATTCATAAAAATAATAATTATAAGTAATCATCTTTATTTGTTATTATTTGCATATTCTATTATGTATAGATATGTCAGAGATGTAGCAGCGTTGTCCTCGATATCATCGTTAGTGATCACTGGTTTAGTGGGTGTGTCATCAGGTAACAAATAAATGTAAGCACATAGCAGAATATTATTTTATAATTACGGAATACCTGAAGATATGTGAACGCGAACGGTCCGTAGATCTAAAATATCTAAATGATAATGTTTGTGCTCTACTTAGCCGTCAGCCACCTTTTAAGGTGTCCAGTCAGTAGTGCAGGTCAATAGTAGTTAGTAGCTAGTCAACAGTACAAACACTAGGTTCAATAGTCACTTAAATAAATAAATCTCACAATTTTACTAGGTTAAAGTTAATCTAAGTCAACAGATTATCACATTAAGAGGTAGGCGGCACGGCGCTTCGTGAGAAAGAAAGTATGAAGAAGATTTCGACGTTGTAAATTGTTTATTTGTTGTAAGTTGTAAAGGTAACACAGCCCATATATTAGCTTTTTACTGAACATGAAGTTTTGTAAGTTGAACATTTTATCAAGGTATACAGGAACTAATTCATTTATATCAACTAGCTAAAGTTTGGAAAAGTACACGTCATATCACACACCCTCGGTTCAACGCCGTCACTTTTGCAAAATTTCCTAAAATGAGCTAAGTGGACATGGCATGTATTGTTACCTAAAGTACTTCTAGACTTTGTTTTTTTTTCCTTTCAAGTTAAAGGTAGACGCAATATCATAGCCTTATCTAAATCAGGTAGTGTTATTATTTTATATGATACTAAAACCATAAACACTCCTGAATTTTAATTTATTTTTTGCAAAAGGGACAGTGTTGCACCGAGTTTTGATGTAAGAAGTTCTCTGAATGTGAAATGTGAAAAAGGTAATGAAAATATTTTCTCATTGTACTTAATGATCATGTTGAACCGATATGAGTTTTGTATTATAATGTAAAGTTTCGCGTGATTTACGAACAAATAAAGGAATATACACGGCATTCGCATTTATAATTGTGTGGGGGATGAGTGGAGCGGCGGATCCGTCGCGTCGGCAGCAGGTTCGCGTGTGCGATCACGTGATACAGCTCCGTCACGCGTGTTTACACCGCACCGGAGCGGCGCGCGGCTTGGATCAGTGCGGCGTTATAACAAGTTGTAAGAAGTCAAACTAACAAGGCTATATCTTACACTATACCATTAGCGTCACGACACATTCGATTTCACCTACAACACTTTATTAGGAGACTAGAAATTGATGTTAAATTTTAATATCAGTTTTCTATGTAACAAATAAATTTTCAAAGTTAAACTTGAATAAACATGATTCTTTTATCCAAGAACACGACAACCATGCCTATGAAATGTTTTTTAATAACGGCATAGCGTTGTGGCCACAATCACACCTGATTGTAAGTGACGATGTCGACCAAGATGGAAGCACGCTAAGCCTAGTGGAATACTAACTCTTGAGTGCAGCAGCGGGAACGCACCTATTAGTGTTTGGCGCCAAATTTTCAACTTGAGGGTGGTAGCTAGCTAGGCGGGCATTAGAAAAATCCCTACCACCATGCTATGGTTTCATCACGATATTGCTCATTGCAAGGATTTGAACTCACGACGATCTACGCGGAGTTCGTACTTGCTACCAAAAGAGCTATCATTGCTTGACCGACCGATGACCTAACTAGATACGCTAGCTTGCTAAATGTTGTTACAAGTATAAATCTTAATATTATATATATTGTTAGAAAACTATTGTTCTCGCTACAAATTATAGACCTCGAATAACTCTTAAATAAATAATAAATGTCTCTTCATCTTCAAGGGTGTCGTTGCCTGCTCATATAATATCTACGTGCGGTCATAGGGCACACCTATAGCTATTGCGTCCAGTCAATAGTGTGAATCAATAGTAAATGACGCTAGTCAGTGCAAGTACACTAAGTCTTTAGCATAGATTTTATAATCACACTGATATATTATAGGTATTCTAACAATTTAGGGAACTAATAATTAATTATACACCTGAATACATATTCTGTTGTTGTATTGAGAAAATGTAAAAAGAGGCGGGCACGAACGAAACGTCACAAAAGTCGGTACAGGAGAGACAAATATAAATTAAAAAAGTTAATTTATAAAAAAACATATTTTGTTCATAACTTAATATTTGCTGTTTATTTGATGCTTCCTTTAGTGAGACTAGTTATATTAATAGGTACTTATATTATTATTTAACTTATGAAATTGATATATTTCATAAATTTTACAAAATACAAGAAACGACATACGCAGTCTACAAAAAACGAATTCTCTACATTTCTACTACCATTCATCAAACATCCAACTAGGGTTGCCAACTTTTTTGAGAAAATAACGATTGCAAATTCTTTGAAAAGAAAAAAAGTTAGTATTTGAAAGAAAAACAAGTATTTGTTTTTCCCTTTAAAACATATTTTTGTGCTTTTAGCAAATGCCCATTTTTTTGTTGTATTTGAACGTTTCATAGCTAGTTTTAGAATCGAAATTTAGATTTAGAAACTCGTATAAATTTGTCATTATTAGTAGATTTTCTTTCGATCCTTACTAGTGTTCCGTTTCACTCATTACAATAAAGATTAAATTAAAGTATTTTCGCATACTTTATTTTTATGAAAAAGTATAAAGTATACTTTTTGAAAATGAAGTAGCATACGTAATTATAAAGTATCGTTGGCAACCCTACATACAACCATCAATCATTTTTCGGAAACACATTCAAACCCTTTCAATACCTTTCAGGCATAACTTCCAGTCCACAATAGCCGCGTTAGTAATTAAAGCGACCCAAACAACAAAACGAAGGAGTTGTGTTGTGTTCTTTTTGTTTATGAGTCTTATGTAAAGAACCTAAAAGAATTGTCACCATTGTCAGGCAGCCCCGATGCTTCATAATTTCCTTTTCATCAGTCCTTGGCTCAGAGCAATAACTGCTCTTGTTATGCTGATTCTGAATACTTGGCTCGTCGTCTACACGTTATTTATAATTTAAATTTAACATTATTTTTAATATATATCTTAAATGTATTATTATAGTAGGTAGGTACATTGCGTTTTATAGGTATTGCATTGACACACTCAGACAATCAAAATAAATTATAATAGGTATTAGATTTTTATATACTACTATGGTGACAGGCAAGCATATGTCCCTCCTGATTGTAAGTGGCTACTGTAGTCTATAGTCGCTAGTACTACCCGTGCGCAATTAGTTGACACCACAGACGCATGGTTGTACTGTGCACAAAAAATATCAAAACAAGTTTCCACCGCGACTTGGTCACTGTTTTTTTTAAATGTAGCGAGTGTTGTACTCGGAACAACGCCGCCTTATATTTATTATACTTGAGCCTGATCAACAGGTAAACACAAATGTTTGTTCCGTTTTTCGTTTTCATAAAAGTCCAAAACTTTTAACGCGAGATTTGTCTATCCACTATGTAAAGATTTACCCTTCATTATAACAATAAACTTAACACAAAAAATAACAATAAAATATAGCAGTAACTCTAATAAATATTAACGAAACAGTATCAAATAAGATTATAAAATCGGAGCGCGTTGTCGTTGCGTGACGTAAGCCAGTAAGATTTAAAAAAAATGGTGTTACCTACAGTACAACACGTGAGCTTGTAGGGAAGTTAAAGGGTAGCGGGCGGAGGGTTGCATTCCAGGCGAGTCTCAACTTATCGCGCACGGGTAGTAATACAATTGGTATCACCAGCGCGTTGTCGGTCTTGAAACTCTTTACCCCAAGGAGCTCTGGAAACCGTACTAACCGCAGGAACACAACACAAAGCTTCGATCTTTTGTAGAGTGTAAATATTCCACCAGTCAAATGGCTAAAGTAAAGAGAAATCTCCAACGAAATTTCTCTGTGCCTTACCTCTCTTAATTTATGTTTATAATGCAATAATAATATAAATTGTGCATTGCAATTTTTTTATGGTATGATGTAGCAAGGTCACTGCTGCCTATTGTTATTTTTATCTGACCTTGGAAAGATCGGAAACTTATCCGAGGTCCGAGGTCAGTTATAACTAAGTAAACTCCTGTGGACCAAGTTAGTGCCAAACACACACACCTTTCGTACCGGATCATAACAGCGCGAGCACTAAAGGTAAATCAGCTTGAAGATGTTTTTGCGTTTGTAGTAGTGTACTGTATAGTTAACGTGTAGGTAGTATTCAGTGTATGTTGTGCAAGTCACAGTGAAGCTGTAAAAGCCATCAGAGGCTTTAGTTTCTAGGGCTCCTAAGGCTAACAGTATAGTCAGTTAACAGTGTATGTTCGTATTTTAGAGTTCGAGGCACGTGGTAGTTAGCGCAAACTGGTCTATTCCGGCTTTAGTCACTGCGTGTATTACATTACTACAAGCGCAAAAATGTCTCCAAGCCGATTTACTTACCTATACTGCTTCACTGCAGAAATAGTCATGTAGTGATGTTGCTACCGTAGTAGAAACTTGCAAAAATTGTCAAAATGTTCTTGTAACAGATTATTTTAATTCGATGACTTACATCCATAATTACCTAATACATTAAGTATAACTTCTGTTTTTTTTTAAATGTAATTTTAACCAAGTTACAGGTTACAAAGTTACCCGGTAAGTAAAATACGTATTAACTTTAAGTGCATGTTAAAAACGCGAAGCATGTTCAACGGTGCAGTAACCGCAAACCGACATATAATAGAATCATAACAAAAGGCAAACATAATGTCCCTTAAATATAATATTACGTGTAACAAAACCAAAGCTATATGAAACCTGATATTTTTGTCATATCTTGTTTTATAGCATCTCAATAGAGAATAATTGCTGTTGTTCTTATATAAAACTATTGAATTTCTTGATGTAGAGGATGTGGTCTAGAATCTCTCCCCGTTACAAGAATATCGGAAGTTGTACACGACATATTTCTTTGTTTTCTTGGATTTATTATAAAAAAAATTAAACAAACCTTTTTCAAGATTGTTATCTGTAAGTTAGTATTTCATCATTTGACAGAAATGTTGCGCCAAGATCGGCATGATCAATTTAATCAACTTTTCCCCTTTTACATAATAAATTTCGTTGGAATGCTATAGGTAACAATAAATAACGGGCAAAGCTAACTTTTTTAAATTATTGTTGCTGAATGTTTCTGAACTCAACTATTTGTTATGTCAATTTTCATTTTGTTTCTTGATTAAGTTTCCTCTTGTGTGCTTAATAATAAACGTTTCATATAAAATTAAAATAAACATTTGCATTTAGAAACATTCTACTCATCTTGTAAAGAAAGAGTTTGCTTAATTAATTATACATAATAGAATATTGTACAATTAGGTACAATACTTTTATCACTAAAAGGAATTTATATTTTAAGTAAGTATTTTAATTTCTACATTAAAACAGTTTTACATATACTCTATCAAACTTGAATATGAGCATGAAAAGGAAGAATTAATGGCATCCTTCCTTCGTCTGAACCAGCCATATTAATCCAATAGACCCATAGTAATAACCGGAATCAGTGTGCGTAACGATTTGAAATTTTGCACAAATCTAGTAACATTTAAAGTATTGTGTTACATGATGTATTAAATAGCCAGTTGACAATGTCGTGCGGATATTAACCCACAAAAAATGTCCTCCAATGTCCCGAGGATTTTCCGCTTCACGGTGTGGTGCACTCTCCGCAAGCCGGAGTCGGCAGTTGACAAAATATTGCATTGTTACTATTATCTACGCAGTATTTATTTAAAAACGTTATTTAAATGGATGATACTAAGCCTGTACCGTTGATAGAGCTATTGTACTGTTTTTAATATAGTTATACTTTTAAGTTAATACCCTGAATAATTTTTGATAATACAACAAAAATAGCGACTAATTAAACTGTATTCTAAAATGAAAATACCTCGTGATACATTTAAACATTACCGTCTTCTACCTAATATTAAAGTATTAAACAAACAGTATTAGATAATAACGTGAAAGCAATTTATTACCTTTATTACTTTGTTCACTTTGTTATAGTCATCAACCTATCGCTGATATCACCGACTATAAATTCAAATTCACTCTGACTTCCAATAAATGTAATGAACGCAATCATCGGCGACCAAACCAATAAAATAATAGAAATAAATTTGATATGACCGACATATGGTGGCTTTAATGCGCGACGAACCCTGTTATTGCTGTCAAACATGCGACAAATAGCTCAGACTGAATTCCATTTCATTTTATCCAACCGTTGATTACACAGTATTGGTCGGATGGTCGACAATGAAAACAGTCGACTGCGACCGATACGTTAACACCCCTTTCTGTTTTTGAATTACCAAAAAGTAAATTCCAGTTTATTATTATTCCATTACCGGTCGCCCTATTTTAAAAAATATGTCAGCAGATGACAATCGGGGAAGATGGGGAATACGAGTAATCTGCGAGCGGCGAGCGTCAATCGGCGAGGTCGCGACCCGGGAATATTCAATGTGTTTATATAAAATAATTTTCATGTTCGACAAGTCGAACACAATGTGCGTATTTTTTGTTCCGTCGATAAATTGGCAGGATTATCATTTAATGGAGGGCTCATGTTTGCTGGGCTTGTCCCGATTGCCTATGACTGACGTGATTTTATTAACACCATATTGATGTTTCACTGCGGCTTCGCAAATTGTACCGTGACAGGAGAAGAGCGTTAATATTTTACGCGTTCACATTTCGAAAGTTAAATTTTGTTAATTTAATGTTGACAACTTTAGTTATTAGTTCAATGAACGAGTAGGAGGAGGATGGACAGAATTATAAATTATTCACATCGTATGGAGGCTTCCTAAACCATGAGACATGAACAGGTAATATTTAAAGTTTAAAACACATTTCAACCTTGTTTCAGAAAATTTTACGGACTTTTGTTTGCATTTGTAATGAATTCTGGATTTTGTTATTCGGAACATTTCAACATACCTAAAATACCATTTGAAATGTATTTAGAAGTACGTTTGTGTACATCCTTTTAGTGTTTTTTGTGGTTACGACAGATGATAATTTGAATTCAATAAATTAATAGTTATGGTACAATTTTCGGTAGAATCCTTAAGTGGAAATTAAAATAGTTATATTTGCTAAATTTATAACTATTATATATAACTAGAAAACCCGGCCACGCGTCTCTGTGCCGTTTTGGAATTCATAGGAAACATTGATCTGATCACGGCCAAACTTTACAGGATCACCCGCTGGGCTAATATGAAAATTGTCTAAAAATTTCATCAAATCAAATTTTTGTATAATTTTTTTAATATAAGAAGAAGCAGAAGAAAGAAGAGGAAGATAAGAAAAAGCAGATTAACAAGACAATTAAAAAATAAAATCCATATCGGTCTATAAACAAAGAAGCTAACTAAAACCCATTAAAATAACATTTAAATTGTTTACATTCCTTTTTTTATGTCGGTTAAATATTATAACACTATTTTGCTTCACTTTAAATTTTCTTTTTTTTTACGTTATTACCTTCTACCAGAAGTGATTTAATGTAGGGTAAGAAAGAGCCTGGCGCGTCCGAAACAAGTCTTAACTAGATTACGTGATAAAACATTATGAATTCTTATAATTCAGTTAATTTTGTCAAAAAAGTTATTAATTATTAAGATGATGAGTAATCAAATTTGGTAACTGACATAACAGGCAAAAAAAAGCCATAAATACCTATAAACATATTTATTTTCCTTCACGATTTTATCACATTTTTCATCAAAATTGAATACTTATTGTAATACACAAATTCTAACGTATTTATGTCAACAAACATTAATCTCTTTTATAATATAGCCAATTATTGTGCTCAAATCCCTTATTAGCTATAAACACATTTCTTTAGAATACTACCGTAAAAATTCGTTTTTATTAAGGCGTAAGAGACGCACATTTGGAACATATCGGAACTATGAGATCTTATCTGGTCCCGGCGGAATCTCCCCGCGTGTTTACACTAAATATTGTACGACACAATGAAATTACATGACATCTGTACTACAAATAACGGGAATATCTTTATTCATACGCGCACCGCGGCGAGTAAACACACTCCCCTCGTACACATTGTCACCGCTCAAAACGTCTGCTTACTGTCACTAAGGTCTGTTTATTTAACTATATCAATGATATATCACAACTATTTAAAAAACTCTTACAAAATTCTTAAAAACATAATTAATATAAATATATACCTACTTCAGCTTCATGAACGTAAATTTTTATCCCATAAAACTATGGTATTATTACCTTCTCCTATATTTACATACAAAGTTTTTCCTCACTTCTAAACACTTCATTAAAATTTCATACCGATACCAAGTAACGGATATGTCATGAAGAAGATTGAAAATCATGTTGAAGACTGTTGAATATGAATTTAAATGCATATGTGTACGTAAGGTGAGAAATACTGAGATAATAGTTGATAGAAGATAGTAAAAGAGGAAAAAATGTTGTGTCGGTCATACTTAGATGGTATAAGAGGAAGAAGAAGAATTGATATCCAGTAAAGATTCAAAGTAAAAATACTATCTCTTTTCTTTCTCGATAGTTATATCTATTTTGAAAGGGTGAACCCTTCTATGGTTTGTTATTGTCACTGAAATTCGCCTCGTATTCGTCTGTATTCAGGTTGAATAACTAAAATTACATTTAAAATGTATGCATAAAATGCATAAAAAATATATATATTAATTTTTTTTTACTATAAAACAAAAAACGTAACTTATACGAGACATATTATTTAGTAAAACATACTAGTAAGGGATATCGAAGTTAAGAAAGATACAAAATAAGTACTATTCTAGAACTGTATGAATCAAAGGAAAGAATAAATTTTACACTTTGTGCCGATTAATGCCTTACAAATAAATCAACAAAGGAATTTTAAGATAAAAAGAAAAATTAATAAATAGTGCTTATTATCCTGGAAACTATAAGAAAATAATATTATTTGAAATAAAAATGGGGAAAGGAAACGATTTGCAATAAATAACTTTAATATTACAGTCACTCCCTCGTATTGATATCAATAGTGAGTCGAACCCTAAACGCCCTTGGCGTATTCAGACGTCCTGCGCATTTTTTTCTTGTCAATATATATTCAAATTTATTATAAAGGTTATGTAAAGAAAATCATGTAATGACAATACTTACGTATTGCCGTCATATTTATACGTATTTGAATAACAATTATTACAATTGAAATTTCTTGTAAAACTAAATTTATAACTATGTACCTATCTTTACTTAGAAATAAATGCAATATTGTATGTTCCAACACGAAAATTCTTTGAAAATATTGTCATTTGAAATAATCGCAAGCGTAATTTATAAAGATTTTTCAATATGCAACCTTCTCTTAATGTGAAGAGATTAATTAATTAACGTTTATAATCTTTGATTTTAAACGTCTATATAATGAAATGGTTTAATAGATACTCTTGTACTGTCGTTGTACAAATAAAATACTCTTTCTCTCCTTTCCCTTTAATTATACCTGAGAAGATATGGTTTTCAAATATGATCACAGATTGTTCACTCTTACCTCACAATACTTCACCATTCAACTATTAGAAGCTAGTTTTCTTAAATTAAAATATTTCAATTAAGTTTAGGTTAGCGTATGTATGTATGTAAATTACTGAAGTAATGTTGGATAAACATCAAATTAGCTATATAGGATGCAAATAACGGAATATCCTTTTGCTCAATATTTATGCTTCTTAAATTAAATAAAAACAAAGATTATGTTTTAAATAAATCACCACATACGCACAATCCGAAAAGTCTCAAACTTTAAAAGACATTTTAATATTACCCATATCACATACTTTACTCTGTACTTATAGCTTTTTAAATAAGTGAAGCATCCTACTCCTTTGGACGTGAGTTTATTCTGTTCAAGCGTGCCATCTTTCGTATCTCTACTGTAATGTAACAACAGTGCAAACCACTTAGAGATTACATTTACATAGCGTTGAAGTGCGATGTAACCTGCTCAAGTTTCACTATCATATACTAGATAAACTATTGATAATGCATTATCATGAATGTACTTTTTTACTTTAAAATATATAAACATTAAATATATTATACTCTAGAGTAAGTAGGTATGTATAAAATAAAAACGGAACCGTAAAAAGCTAACGAACATACACGATCCAACTCGTATGCTAATTCGAAATGAAAAAAATATTCTTGCAATAAGTCCTTATATTTCAAACCGTTTCTTAGAAAAAGGACCTTGATACACGGACAACAAAATGATGCTATAAGGATTCAGTTGTTTCATTAGATATGAAGCAAGGAACCCTTAAAAACACTAACTTAAATGAAATATAAAAATTGAAATGATGGTATGGAATTATTTATTTTAAAACACATAATAATCTTCACTGTTTATTTTAGTATGTAGAAAAACATTTAAAAATATTGCAGACCAAATGTCGGAAACCCCTGACTTAAGAAAAAGTAATAAAAGTAAGGAAGCACTGTTCGTTTTCTTTAGAACTCAAACATACGATAGTTTTAACATTTTCCTTCTTAAATCCCAAATTACACAATATTTAATAAAGAATTTTCGATTGAGTAAATAGTTCGTAAGTAGGTAGGTAAGAACCAAAATAAGTACAATTTTACTATAACACAATTTTATAAGAAAACTAAATTTTATAATTATCCTTGTTTGCTAGTTAGTTGCCTACATTCAGGTCGTTTTAATTAATATCTTATGACCTAGATAAATAAAAAATAGGAATGGAAATCTCGAAAAAACCGATTTTTTCTTATTCTTGTAGGTTTAGCGTTTGTTCACAATCTTACCCGATTTTAAGTGATGATATGGTCCAAGATGATAACACGCTAAGCTTAGAACCAGGACTAGCTCTTACACCCGATGATTGAGGATTGTTTTTCGCACTTCTCCACCATTCACCTCCCTATCAGTATTTTAGTAGACCCTATCTCTCGGTACACCTTGGAGAAGTGCTCCAGTTAGGGATCCACCGGTAGGTTTGGCTCAAAATAGTATGATACTACGAAGATCTCCCGTCCACTGTATTCATTTTCTCCACGACGATGTTATTGGTGGTGAGTTGGACATACTGTGTGACTGTGATATTTGGATCGAATACTACTACTGCGGCTTTAACCGTTCCATCTCCACAGTTAGTGTTCTGGTATATCCTTGCACCGGTATACATCTTCATGGATCTCTTGCCACCTACGTATGGCTCTTGAACAATAGCAAAGGCCACTTTTCGCTTTTTAGCTTCTAGCATTAGTTCTAGTGTTGCTAGTTCCTTCCTTTGCAGATTTGCCTGTACCGCGGTGTATGCCAAGAGGAGAGGAGTGTTGGGAGTATTTGAGGCCACGTTCGAGGTCGGTGTTACGTCCGGAACGCCCTTAACAATAATACGCTGTGGTAGTCCTTGCCAACGCATCCCATTTCTGAAGTATCGGGCACTCGCTAATGTGTGACGTGTGAATCCCGTCAGCGTTTTTGGCCCTTCGGCAATTTATGCAAGAAGGTAGCATACCCGTTTTCCTGTCCAGATAATCTGCACTCAGATGAGAACCCCCGCAATAGTGACAGACGTCTAGCTGTTCCGTGCAAAGCTTGCGTCCGTGCCCGTATGCCAAGCATTTTGAGAATTGGACTAACGGACTCTGGTCTTCTACTCGCACCCGCTGCACATCGACATACATCCTGGCGGCCACAGTGAGCCTCTGCCATAGTTTAGGGGACACTTGAAGCACCACATGGCTTTCGAGTGGGTTCCTCGCCCTCCTTCTGTGAACCCATTTACCACTGAGCCACCATTGCTTTAAAATTTCTTAATTGATCTATTAATTTTATTATATTACTAACGAGTTAATATTTCAAACTCTCACTAAGATTGACAATCTAAAATCTTAATAATTATTAAATGTGGTTTTGTATATTTACGATTTCAATTGCTGTATAAATATTAAGTATTAAAATATGGCGCGCGTCTCTCTCATATAACATTAAATCGCGAATTTATAAACGGAAATTTATGTTCTCTTCTCTTTACCTTATTAATAAAGTGGTATGTTTAACATTGATAGTTTATGTAGAAATTATAATATTAACATGATAATAGTATTTCGAGAAAACATCTAGATTAAAGAAATATTGACAAAGATAACTTACAAAACCTGCAAGAGAATGAAAAGATACTCAAGAATCCAAATGAAATGACCAACATTCGTCGAGTAATAGTAATCTTACGAATCATGACAATAATAATATAAAAACAGTCCGTAACGGAATGTATAGATCGACTACAATTAAGATATAAATCATCGAAAGAGTCGTCATTGTATTGTGGAGGACGTTATGACGGCTCAGTTCTATTCCGGGTCGAATCACTCTTTACCCTAGTAACCATTAGAAATGGTCGCCAATATATCATTAAAGCAATTTTTGCAATAATTGTTTGATTTCATGACAATAGCATCGCTCCGAATGATGCTCTATTTGGAATCATGTTTGCCCCAATATAATTCCCATAAATATATTTTATTCATTACTCCATAAATATTACAAATCTATTATTTATCAGAATTAAAATGGATTTATACGTGATCTTTATTTATTTTTTCAGGTCGAGCAAAGTCTCATTGGGGTTTTCTATGAAATTCTGAATAGCAGCTCGGAGTTCAGCTTTGTGCCCGATTAATGGCAAAATGCTCGCCCCCTATTACATGGGACCTAAAAACATACTCGGAGAACTGTGGGTGTACTTTGGTACAACTCTGCCTAACCCTTCGCGGATACAGGCGTGGTGGTATGTGTTTTATGTTTATGTATTAAGGTAAAATGACGCCACTGTACTTGACAGTAAGTACAAACTACATCGACGAGTAATCTACATTCTACAACTCATCGCCACTATCGCCAGTCTTCGCTGTCGTGTCTGCCCAAGTCTCTTCACGTTATGTTTGAAGGAATCTAGATTGTAGGAAAGAAGGACAACACAGGTTGGCAGACAATTGCACGGCTTCACGGTACAATTTTTTCCTTTACCGCAATATTTTAGCTTAATGTATTTTAATAGTACGTGGTTCTACAATTTGACATACAAGATATAACTATTGCTATATAACTTGATTATAAACAAACATAAGTGAAAATTTAATATTTTACTAGAAAATGTACAATAAAAACAATTATTGTAAAGTGGAGCACCGTGCCAGTGGTATAGCGACCGGTCATCGGTCCACCCACGCACACAATAGATGCGTGGGTGCAAAGATTATTCTCATTCAATTGAACCGCATTGTGCGCCGGCGCATGCCACTTCCAGCGGCCACCTCTTAATTACCGCACAGCTGCTGACCCGCGTCCATCTGGATCATCACCACCTACACTAGTAAATACTACAGGGTGTTAACATACAAAAATAAAACAAACAAACAAACCAATAATACTAAAATAAATTAAAACAAAATATATAGAAAGTGTTTTATTCATTATTTAAATTCGACAATACAATTTAATACAACATCGCTTGGACGAATTTGATTATTATGTATAAGTGTAAATTTTATGTCCAAGCTACTTACGTTTAAAGTAATATTAAAACAGAAAAAACAGCATCGAAGTTACAAAAAAAACTGCCTCAATTTTTTAGTGTAAAAAATCGCTACGTAATTCATATTTTGCAAGAATCGTTTATATTTTAAAAGGAAATTTCCATAAGTGAATGAAATATAACTTTTAGGCTATAGAATACAATAAAAAAATTATTGAACTTTATCATAGTACGCTAATGTAAACCAGTGTATCGCATTACAAACCGGTTAAACCACACCATGTATCGTGAACCATATTTGGCTGATCTGTGTAATATAAGGTGATAGTGTCCAGTGACAATGGAGCCACGGTTTCGAGTGGCCATACGTCCGGCAAATCTCATTTGTGGATTTATCATTAACCGTATTTCATTCACCCTTGTCTATGTGAAACCTATTAATGGTAAATTTTTGCTACTGAATATTGACAATGGCTTCCGGATATTTATTCCAAACTTACTTTATTTAATAAAATATTTCGTTTACAACGTAACAGGATTAAAATCTGGACCATTGTCTACATAATATTAATGTGCTTAAATAAGAATAATATACATTATGAGATTACTTTTTGTAAAAATAACGTACTAGCATTAAATCGGATAAACGTGACCTGATCAGAATAAAAAAGAATTAACTTATGATAAAGGTCTTCCTATTTTAAAAAGTAAAAAAGTAATATATACTAAATTTTTGCGAGATGGTAATATTTCTTATTGTGTTAATAATGTACATATCGTTTTAATATCTGGGCGATAGAGTCACACTCGGTGTCTTACAAAAAATAAAAACACCTTTCTAGATAAACATAAACAATAACAGTAGGTATTCATCTAAATTTTTACAGCGGTTTCCGAAAAACCTATCACATAGATACACAAGAATTGGTCATTTAAAATATCAAATAACGTTATTTATGTCCATGTAGTCGTAGATAGTAAAACTATAAGCCTAGAAAGTTCTTTATTTATAATTATGGCTTTCTATCGATGTAGGCAATTAAAACTCTCTTTAAAAGTACTTCTGTTGAAAACATGCTTGCATGCATACAAATAGTACCTAACTATATCTAGGGAGCATAACAAAAAGTATTCCACCGTGCTATGGTTGCTACTTATATTTTGTCCTTCAATTAAAACTCAAGCTGAATGTAGCATTCGAACCCACGTCTAACGACGCGACGTACTAATTAATACACGTGCTATTATCAATTTTGTTGAGGAACGATCGTTCACTCATAATGTTTTTCGAAATCCTGTAGCTACTTTAAATTATTGACGTATGTCACTTGAAAACACAAAAGCTAGCTTAAGTCGTAAAATAAATAACTATCTTTAAACTACGAATAAAATCTTCACGAGACGCAACTGTCTAGGTACATAATTTTATGGTTCATTGAAACTTACACGTTGCCTGAGACAGGAATTAAAAACAACTGGTTTATCTAAAAAAATTACGATTTATTGTTTTAACTACATTTAACAGTAAGTACCTATATCAATATCACTGCAGGTGAACATTTGTTATGGAGTAAATAGTCTGATCATATTTCAGATTAACGGTAATTTTCTCTTATCATCTTTAATATTCTGCAATTGCAAATTATTTACAATCAAGTTTTTTATCATCGTTTGCCAACAGGGTCTTCGAAATTATAATTATTATCATTCTGTTTTATTATATTCGGAGCTATAAGTGACCACTATAGTACGAAGATTTTTCAAATTGGGTATGCACTATGATAAAAAGTTTTGTTTTTATAGAAATATACAGAATCCGTATAATTTAACTTTGTGAGGGCAAACAGGCGATCATTGGTAGAGCTTATCGATACTAGCCTTTGTCTTAATTCGATCATTTAATTTATGAGCACGTACCGTCTGCGCTCGCCATAAATAACCTTATTTTAGTATCACACGAACCTGTGGATGTTGTCAAAATTCACATAAATAATGAGTATCCGATGTTATCGCGAGTCTACGATGCGGTTATAAACAAAAGGCGATCTCTAATGACTGAATAGGACGTCGTAAACCCTTAATATTTACGTGCGATTCTTTCAGTTAACCTTTTGAAAGGTTTTATAACTCAGCCGGGACCTCGCCCCGGCCCGCGGCCCTTCAAGCCCCGAGACCCTACGCCAGTCTCGCTGTGTCTGATTTAGTCATACCACCCGAAAACTCACAAAGCACATGATTAGTTTCAAATGTAGGATGTTTTGTAAACAATCAAATTCTTTTTTTCACATACAACATTTGGTATTATGAAGAATTCATGGCGGAATGGATAAAATACACAATTTAATTATGATGAGATTCACTCATATTTTATATTCAATTATGTAGTATTATTGTTTGCTATTGTCAATCATGCTAATTCAAATGTGTGTAGGTTTATAACCACGAGTTAAAATATAACTGAATATTATCGAACTGAAGGAAACATGATTAGAAAATAATTCCTCCTTTTTTTAGTAGAATTTTTAACAAAAATTAATTAAGGTAATTTTAGTTTCAATGTAGTTGTTAAACATAATAATTGTAGTTTCTATATTTAACCTATAGAAAAGTATTTTTATAGCCGTATGACAGATATCGAATTACAATTAAAACTGGACGTGAATCAACAACGGGTACGATGTGTGGGAGGACGACACGGCAGATGTGTACGGCCGCGGCCCTAACCTCTGCAATCACCCTGATTCACCCCAACTCTTGCAATTAGCCACCTATTGCTATCACTACCTATTTCTGCATCTACATTATTACATTACCTTCAGGGTGACAAATTGATACAGTTACTAAAACACTGAAGTAACTTATAAAATCCTTTTTTAACCATCTTCAAACAAAGGTGGAGGTCACTCAATTCGAATGTATATTTTTTTATGGATTTTCAGCCAGAACTCCTTTGTTTATGAACCGATTTAGATAATGATTTTTAATTGGAAAGGGGATACACCACTAAACTCCACAAAATCATTGAAGTTTTTTTGTTAAAAATTGTCTTGTATAAGTTTAGTGTTATGGCCAGAATCTCACTTGATGTAAAGTAACAATCTGGCTCCGAATGATGACACATTAAACTTAATAGGGAAATTGGCTTTAAAATGCAATTGTCGGAATACACCTATAGGTGCTTAGCGACATATTTTCAATTTTAGATTGATAGGTAGTAAGAACGGCATTAGAAAAAGCCCTATCAACATGCCAAAGCTTCATCACGGTATTTTCCTTGCACATTCTCATTGTAGGGATTCATATTCACTACCACTGAGCTATCATAACTTCCATCCTTTAATGGCTTATGTATGCATCATCTCTTGATTTTGTTCATTTCAGTTCAGACAGTGATTAAGAAACGTAGCATAAATTGCTCGTAGAACGAATGCAGAAAGACAGCATGAGCAGACCTGCCACAAGATGGATCGATGGACCTGATGAAGTTTGGGGGAACCCGCGGGATGTAAGCAGCTTAGGATCGGTTATTGTGGCTATTATTGGTGAAGACATAGGTACAGCTGTGAAGTCTTTCAGTTGAAATGATGATGAGGACGATTCAATAGGTATTTGTCTACTATATAACGCGTTTAAATACGTCTAACTAATGTACAAATACAATAGAATATTAAATTATTATTAATTTAATAACTTGTTGGTTATAAATTATGTTTCCGACAGTACTAGTATTAACTGTGTCACATTCGTCAGTCTCCCATACTATATGGTTAAATGTAATTAAATGTCTTTTAAATTCACTGTGTACACGTTAACATCTGTTTTTTTTTGGTTGTACGAAAGTTTTTCTATAGGTACTTCAGTATGTCACGGCTTAATATACAAACTCTAATTACTTATAATTGTTTATTATATTACAAGTTAAAGTACCTATAAAGATTATATAATTTAATGAATACATATTATCTACTTTTAAATGACTCTTCATAGTAGAAAATAATAATGTTATTATATTATGAAACCTTAAAAATATACTTATTACAATGTTTATGAAACGAAAAAGTTTCTTATATAACATTGTAGACAAAAGAAAATCGTCGATAAAACACCTGATAAAAAAAATGCAATTTTACCACTTTGTGTCAGTTTCTATCACTCAAATTAGATTTCGGCATCTTTAAGAATTACGTCCATAGAAATACAATTCTATCTCTTTCCTAATACGTTAAAAGTGTTTTTGTAACTATTGCTCAACCTTTATCCTACAATGATTATAATTAATATTGATAATAATAAAAAGATATAATATAATTGTCTTTTCTATTCCGTGACATTACAATGAACGTAAACTCAATGGGAATGGCTTTCAGGTAATTTTGTATTAGAGGAAAACACAAATCATGTAGGTACGTACATCAATCTGGGCGGTCTATTTTAGGGTTCAGGCCCGACTGAGTCAAGCCCAAATAGGCAGCCGATAACGTTTCAATATTTATTGTCACCCGACGTCCGTCATTAAGATAGTGTCAAAACTAACTGGCACACACACAGGCGACACTTACCGGGTACGAACAGAGCACTCATAATTATTACTAATGCCTTAAATATGTCAAAACAGGAATCCAGGTAAAAAGGCGTAATTTACGCGCGCCCGATAGAGATTTGGCAGTTGGCGCCGAGTTGCTCACGAGCGGCTGGCTTGTTGGCTTCGCGAGGAGGCGCCGAGTTTTTGTCAACCATTGTCTTTTAATATAAATTTTAAATAGGAAATGTCCCTTTTATGGAGATCTAGTTTACGGCGCTGACAATGAAGGCATAAATCTAACGAGCGTGTCAGTATGGCTCCGCGATGATCGATCGATAAACATTATTTATGTATTTCCGTTAAGTGAGCCAATGTTGTCCACATTCGATGTTAACGAATTCTGAGAACTATGTCTCCATAATATGTTTCTGAGAGACATTGTTTAACTTTGAGATTTTAACATAATAACAATAAAATAATAACTGAAATAATATTTAAAAATTCTATATTAATTGACTGGCACATATCTTTATTGATACTAGTTTTAACAAATTTGGTATATTAAAGCTTATGATAAAGCATTCCTTTTTAATACCTTCTTATTTAGTTCAACTACGAAGAGATGAGTAAGTTTAATTTCAATTTTCTTTGAAATTATTTTAAAGACATGTGGTGTCTGAGAGAATTTTGCAGAAAGACTAGTTAAAGTGGACGTTATTTAACGTTTTATAGATTTAGCTTTATGGCTAAGTGACGATGTGGCTCACTATGGTAGCACGCTAAACCTTGTGAAAGACAGGCTCTCAAGTGCAGCTGCCGGAACAAAGCTATAGGTGCTTGACGACAGATTTTCAACTTATAGGCAGTAGCAAGCTAACCAGACTTTAGAAAAAGCCCTAACATCATGCCACTTATAGCCATATAAATATGTTGACCATATGAAAAAAATACCTACATCTGGACTGAAGTTTTTTTATAAGTTTGAAGATAGAATTTAAAAAAAAACACAACAACTGTAGCCCTGTAGGGAGGACACTTCCAGAATATATTAACATCTGTACTGTACCAAGGAAAAAGTAACTTAAGTACGTTTTTACCTACAATTTTTACTTTTACTAAAACACTTTCTTGCACTAATTTATATAAATCCTATATTATAAAATCCTATTAGAACAAATAAAATAGATAAGTATAAAATATTACGTAATTAAATGGGACGGTAAATAATAATCAAAAATTAATTATAAATTTTGTATATATTGCTAATTTCGCTATTCACTTATTTTTTGAAGTGAAAACTTGTGAACCTGTGATTTGAAATTCGATGAATTGAAAGTGACACTAAAAAAGACAAACACAAACATCTATAGGATTTAGCATGCGAGAGAATGAGATAAAATAGATACATTAACTGTACAATATGTCCTATTACCTGGGTCTCCTCTTTATACGTGTGTATGCGTCTGCGTATTACGAAGCCTTGGGAAAAGGCGTCATAGCCAGCGTGGTGTATTGTCCATATGTATCGTTTATGTAAATATTTTTATGTGTTCTGAAAGTTTCACTTGTACCGCGTGTGAACTACGCACGTTTTTTTTTTATCTTTGGATGAAGTACAATATTTTAGCAGCTATGCCACTAAGTTACAATGGAACGAGAAATATTAAATGTTTATGAAATGCAAACCTTACCTAGTACCCGCGTACTAGTAAAATCCGATGTTGTATCAATTCAATGTTAAGTTAATGAAAAGTAGAGTATATGAATGGTATAATTAAGGCAAATGTTAATAAAGAGAACAATGCTGAGGACGCCGAACCACGCTACACAGCGCTGCCCAATCAACATGCCTCCAAGAGAAGGCCTGATTAACGACAATAACTCCACGACAACACCATCTTGCCCGTGTATATTTTTATTTTTGTCCCTTTCCAGTCGATCTCTAATGAATACGGTTTATCTTCAAGTTTATATAAAAAATAAATCGCTTTTAACAGAAGAATCACGCCTTAAAAAACAAACGCTTATTAAAATTTATTTCTTTCTCTTCTCGGGGCGTTGTCGTGTACTTCGTCTGAAATAAAATTAAAAAGTCAAGAATTCTTATTTATTTTAATACAATAAACCGCAATCGTTGAATAAAGATAAATAAAAAGCAATAAAAAATTAAATCGCATTAGCAATAAACAAAATACTTCAGCGGATGTGGGCAGAGCGAAGAATACGCACTCGGTAATGCGTGGAGTAGCTTCTAACACTTACCATACTCTCTTTGAAAAAAAATTGAGTAAATAATATTATAATTAATACATTCTTTAAAAGAAGTCATCCTCATATATTCTTAAAAATGATAATTTATTCATTTAGACAAGGAAAAGCTCATGATTATAATAGCTTATTATCGTTGGAATCTATGCTTAAAGTTGACGAAGATATTTTACTAGATAAAAAGATAATATCAAATTAAGTAATTAAAATGCTCAGTTTATGTATTTTAACTTTTTTTAAATAATATGTTTATTAAAACTACTTCCAATAGTAAATACATATGGCTGTTGTAATACATAAAAATAAATATGATATATGTAGGGCGACAAAATAAATATATAGTGCGCGAAGTCTTCTCAGTGCGCTGTTAGACGATTATCACGAGTGCTACCCTCGTCGGCGTTTTCTTAATTGTGCCGAAATATTTATTTGATTGCGAACTTTGCAGCAGAACCGTGGAACCGAAATGGTCATCGGCATCTGTACCGTCGTCACAATGGCCACAACTACCTCGTTCGGCTCCTTCGCCGAACAAATTATCCTATAAAATCTATTTTTATGGATACCCAGATATCTTCGAATAAATAAAATTTAATGACCTGATTAACCTCCCGTATAATGCGTATCAATGTATGTTTGAAATCTTTAGTTCGGAGTCATGCCGTTTCAGACGAGAAACGTAACTAGGTCAATGATATTACGCAGGTTAAATAAAGTATGTAGTTAGATCAGTCAAAGTCGGGTTATACAGAGTAAAAATTATCTTGTTAGTTTTTGGTTAGTTACATTGATTAAATAATTAAAAGCATGAACCATTTATGTATGTGTTAATAAACGTATAATAATAGCGCAATGGACGATTAGACAGTAGATAATAGTCTCGAGAATTTCTGTACGAGCCATTAGTTGATTGACTATTCACAGTATTGTTGAAATCAATGACCTACAATAAATTGAAAACAACCAACTGAAAATGCCATACGAAATCGTTAAAAACCTACAACTGATTGTTGTATACTATCAGGTACAAGTATCTGATCTGAAATGATAGTATTTCGGCATCGATGTTTTTATATTTCAGTTAAATTCAAATTAACTTTTCAAAAGGCTTTCGAATTTTATCTATTTGTGAATTGGTTTTGTATTGAATTGCGTTAAAATATTTTAAACAAAACTGTTCAATTCAAATATAATCGTAAAAGTTATTCAAAAAGGTTATTAGCAAGATTTCGTAACTTTCAAAATCAATATTCACTTTTCAATCAATCTCGTCCAACTCATCTCTGAATTATTTGCAATATCTCCGATTCAAATGCAAGTAGCACAGTATTGATACTCAATATCTCCGTAACATTGTAACAGCACATCGTGCTGTGATCATTTGGCGCCGCGCTATTCCCATGATTTGCAATGCCGTTCTAATCTTTATAATTAGAGCTATCCATCAAACAGATATATGATAAACATTTAAGACTCTCTTGCTTCTCACTCGGGTACACGTTTACAGTTTGAGAAATAGCAGAGCTCATTTTTGCACTAGTGAAGTGTTTATGAACGTTCCATTATAAATCCGCTTTGATCCCATCTGACTTGTCACATTCGATGTAATTTTTCTTATAACGCTAGCAATGCAAACGTCGACAGTGTACATATTTTTATTTATTACGTCGGGAGTTGATTTGATCAGACTTGTATATTCGTCGACGGTCCTAACAAAGCTGACTAATTATCGTGGCGCGGCAAGTCGTAAAACAGTGCATATTGACGGAATATAGAGAGGCCGGCACACAGTGCTTAATGACATTAATCACATTGATTTATTGTGGTTCCGAGTTATTACAGGCCGGGCGGACAACGTTGTGTGAGTGCGTTTCTGAACGAGACGCGCATGTGAGCATGTGCTCCTTGTGTAAACGTAATACGTATCGAATACAGGCTGATATGGAACACCTGAGATGAGTCTATTTAACCAATGAATTACCTGTAATTTCTGCTTCAAATAAAGAAGTTTTATATTAAAATCTATACTGGTTAGCCGTAGTTTAATGATGCCAATTAACTCAAAAATAACTTTAATTAATACAACAAAGAGTTTTATGATTATAATGAAAATTATAAATATCGGTGCTAAGATAAATCTTTTTATATAATGCATCCGAAATAATAACAAAAAAAAAATCATGTTAATTGAAAAAATATTGCAAAATAATAAACAACGCAACTAATATCTATAATGAACTAGATACATCACATTTAAGTTCGAAACATATTTCCTATAATTTGAATAAAAATTCCTTCTTTGCAAAGAAGATGAGAGAGCACCCTGGGTAGCCGTAGAGTTGTTTCATAGTCGAATCTATGTACAAACATGTGTGTATATGCTAGTGTGCGTGTAGCATTAGGCAACAATTTACGCTGTTTGCGGCGTGTTAATATTGATTGGCTCGCTTTATTTCGACTCGCGCGAATCTATCCACGGAAGTAAGCAGCTTGAATACGACTTATATAAAGGGAAATGGAAAGGCTTTTAATTACTATCGTACGCATACACAGATATACAAATCTTATGGTACCACCTTAGCACTCTTTCGAATCATATTTCCTATGTAGAACAGCATTATGGAGTTCGTTTTGATACATAAAGCACGCGTTTTCCCCAAAAGTATAGGCAGAGACCACCACGTCCTTGCACTTGCTACGTACCTGGCATATTTCTCTTCTTTAACATTCATCAATCTATTATATTATATGCCTGTTCGTAAGTTGAGATTATCTAAGCCTGACCTTTCTTCAGAACAGCCCCGATTTGAAGTTGGAATAAATATTCTTTTATATACTAAAAAAATCGAATAAGTAAACAAGTAAATGTAATATTAATTTAAATTTTATCACTGTATTTTCTTGTTAGCACCCTTTTATAATACACTAAATAAACTGATATTTCTAAGTCATAAAAATTAAGTGTTCCCTATATTCTAAATACATCTTCATCTTACAATACTAACGTCAATTCCATTTCACCATTGAAAGTCAATAATTAATAAAATTAATGAGATCACAGTTTTATTAGACCTCAATAAATTGGTTCTTAAAATAACCCATTTTACCAGATACTATTTTATAATTTATAAGTATATATATTCTGGTCATGCAGGAACATTGTTAAAATCGAGAAAGCAAACAGCCACCGTCTAGAATAAATTCACATGCAGAATATGTATAACACTATAATGAACTGCTGAATAAATAATTTGTAATGAATAAATAATTTTCCTCAAAGTACTGTTGTTGAGAAAGAGTTCACAAATTTGTTCGCATCCATTTAAAATGCCTGCCTGAGTGACCATCGCACAACTATCTAGTACAGAGTTGTACGTGCCTGCGACATCGGACACGTCTCTTAGCCGCGAGTGCGCACCCTCCCGCATGTCAATCACGACATTATAATTTCATAATGCACGCTTGTCAACGTAAATAATACGCAAAATTTATGTTACGAGGTTCTCACCGTTCGACGGAGCCGCAATGAATGCTTAATGACTTATCATTAAGTATAAAACACGACGAGTTGAACACTCATATTCATTTGAGGACGCGGTCATAAATTCAATTAAGCCGTTTGTATTTATACATACCGCTGCAGAAGTTGTAATAATGCTATAAATTGGAATTTAAATTTATTTTCTATTACCATAAATCTCTATTAAAACTGGTTTAAAGTTTGTTTGAAGTGAACTTACCACGGTCAGACGCAAATTTTTCTTATCTTTTTGTTAAAACACACAATCTATTTCATTTTTTAGGTACTGTTTACAAAAATATTAAACACATGTTTTGGACTCGGTTGGAAAATTAATAAAATATTTATTATAATAAAAATGGAAGACCGCCTTACCCATTAGACACATGTCATTATACTAATGAAGAGTGATAAACACCCTACAATATCAGAGTAATTATCCTCGTCCAATACAAATACTTATATAGTGATGGACACAATTCAGCTAAATAATATTGCTGTATTAAATGGAAAATATGAGGAATAATAGACTAAATTTAGTAAGAGTGATAGAAAAAGGTGGGAAAATTGCAAGACATGGTTTTCTTGGTTCTCTTCCTATAACCAAATAAAATTATATTAAAAGCCGATGAACACCCATATGCTACTTACTATAAGCACATCCATACCTAAACATAACCATCTGTAAATCTTCGGTGTACCTAAGCATAAAATGAATCCGTAACGTAATTCCGTAATTATAGAAATACAAAATAGTGATTATATTTTAAACAAAACTTGTCAACGTCCAAAACAATAGCCGAGGAATACAGGCAAATATATCTTGTAGCACATTGAAATTAATGTTGATAAATATACAAAAGGAACGGCGGAAGTGCGGACGTCGCGGTCGGAAGTAGGTCCATCGATCATCCGCCCGCCCTGGATAAAAACGCTCGTTAGCTGCGTCACCCGCCCGCCCTACTCTACCTGCCGCTCTATTAATGTTCCACTCAAGCGCTCCTATTACTGCTGTCATTTGTTATAACCATTTTGGCAAATTGGCTGATCTCGCATAGTGTTATCTTCCGACGGTGGCAAATAAGGGGATTTTTTCTTTACATTAATAGTTTTAGACAAATTTATCTTGTACGGATACAACAAAAATAAGTTCCAAATAAAGAAAAAAACCTAAATATGTAAACTTAATAATAAATCATAAGTTCGATGATTTATTAATATTTTGCAAACTTCTAAAGAATCTCAGTTAGATAGTAAAACTTTTATAAAACGAAAATATTCTGTAAAATAGAATGTTTCAGACCGCTTAACAAAATAAATCGTGTAAATAAGATAAAAAATGTTGTAATAAAATTTTAAAACAAAACTGAAAAATCCCCCGGGCGTGTTCAGTAACCGAGGTGAAGATTGAAGACATGTACGCGAGGGTGACAACACTGATATAGCTCGGTAGATCCTCAGAGAAGGCGAAAACCGCTTATAAAAGTATGTGCCGGAAATCCGGCTGTGGTGAGCGCCTCCGTGCGTATTAAAATTATTATGATACCACGTTTGCAGCTTGTCGCACCGCCACGCCGCGCCGCTGCTTCGTTGTGATAAGGCGGGATGATACAGGGTTACCACCGGCCGCCCGACCGCGTCCGCCCGCCGTGAGCCGGCACTCTACACTATAACGCAATACTCGAATGCCTTTTCAGCGTTCCACTCTGTAAATTATTTGCAAATCTACATTTATATACTTAACTTAAACATCTCAGCTTTGAAACTTGATGAACCGAAAGAGCGACACTAAAGAGAGAAAACACATCTATAGGATTTAGCCTGCGAGATGATGAGATAGAATACATATACAGTGTTTCCTATTACCTTTGTACGTATTTTATACGTGTCTATACGTCTGCGTATTGCGAAGCCTTGGGAAAAGGCGTCATAGCCAGCGTGATGTATTGTTCACGTGTATCGCTTATATGAATATTTTTATGTTTTCTGAAGGTTTCACTTCTACCGCGTGTGAACTGCACGCGAGTTTTTTTTTTCAGTAATTATATAATGTATACTATGTGTACAAATCAACATTTTCTCAGATAATTAATTAGCAATGTTTATATCGTATGATTATGGAATTAAAAATAGTCCAAATACCTTAAACAACCTTTGTACAACAACACGACTATATGTTGAAGCTGCAATGGTATGTCGAAGTACAAATTATAACTTTAGTCCACAACGCGAAACGACAGTACCTACGTTGTGCCGCAACAAATAAAATATGCCTTCTGAAAAGGGAGAAGGGGACGGCGAAACGAAATTTCGTACACGAGAGAAAGATAAGCTTAACCAGCACGAAATTATGAGCGTTTACTGTTTCTAGCTGTAGAATCTGGCACGGGCGCTTCGCCGGCTCGCCAGCGCACGTTATTTACGAGGGGTGGTCGCTGCGTCACCCACCTCCCGCTGCACCCGAGATAGCGCCTTCCCCGGAAGAGTGGCGGCGGCAGCGGTGGCGGCGACTACCGCGACACGGAGCCTCGGTACCGCGGCCGCACCGATCCAAGCTCACCGCCATCGAGTCTAGGTCCACAGCAGCACAGCAGTATGCCCGCCGACCCGCACTTACGAGTGTGCTTTATTCTACACAGATTTCACCCCTATTGCTTATGCATTAGGACGAAATCATTTCGAGGAGACTCACTTCCTTCAGTCGACGAGCCGTTTCCCTACACCACTTTACAGTGAAAATATATGTATTTCTTGTTTATGATAGCATAAAAGTATAGCAAATAAATTTATATTGTTATATCAACGTAGAAATTTGTATCGCAAATACTAGGTCTTCGGATACTTTACAAGCAATACTTCGTAAATTGTTAATGTTTTCGTAATTATTAGTAACTTTAAGTACTTAACATATTTTGTTATTATTATTAATTAAAAATTAATTCCTAGAAATTTATATAATATAACCAATTTGTAGGCGAGTTATTACAATTCGTATAGCAAAAACTAAAACGAGAGAGGTCACGTACCTATGTCATTTAAGTGAAAATTTACGACACCAAGTAAAGAGAAAAATGCGCAAAAACTACCGAGAGCATTATGCCGCGGCAAACCATTACTTTTAATATAAATAAAATAACAAAATATGAGAGTCCGGCCGCTGAGTGCCCCCGGAGCTGAGTCGGACACTTTTATATTTCAAGAGCGAATGTCGTTCGCGACCACTACGCAAGATTTATTTTAGATTTCACGTTATACAAAGCCTTTACTTTACTCTTTAACATTTTAACACTGCTGAAACAGGATAGTGTTTTATACATCAGCACAAAATTCATGTCAGCTCATTCATTGTGATTGTTTGTTTTCAATATATTATTTATAGATACATTTTTTAACGACTTTTATTTAATTTATAAATAAAGTTATTATATACATTGACACATGCTGGATAACTGGATACTTTGACAACTGGATCGCAACGACCATACACAAGGTGTAACACCCCATATAGTGGCACGCTTAGACATGTCTATAAAAAGTAAACAAGCGAAGTACACTCAAATGTGTCTCGACCATGAAACACATAGTGATGAAACTGTTACAGTGACTCTCTTTTGGTTTGTTGCGTTTCGGGATCGGCCAATAGGCCTGCAAGCTGACCTGGCAGCGACAACCGACTATGAATTAACCATCTCTCGTTGGTCTCTGTTAGTTCTTGATTACACTGTATCTAGAGCATTTTTCAAGTGGGATCGTAATACATAGGTTCCTACTAAAGTTACAATGTAACAATAATGAAGTGGTTACAGGTAAATACGTCAAAATACATTTAAGCAAATGTACCTGTAGGTACAAAAATAAGTGTACCTCTTATTCTGTCATTGTTTGACGAAATAAGTGTCCGTGTAAACGTGCTTCGTCGACAATTTTTTTTTCTGCATAATTTACAACATTAATGTTTCGTCTCTCAAAGACTGAACTGAGGACGCGCCATAATAAATACACGACACGCACTCGCCGTATATTATTTCTTTTAGCAACATTTAGAGCCACGAAACAATGTTGTAGTCGATATTTAGTTATCAGAGCAAACGATTACCATAAAATGTGGTAAAATTATACCAAAAATTACTTAATGAATTCAAGTCTTTTTCATAAATATGGTAGGTATAGGTAGTACATATTTTACAGCATGTTAATTTTAACTTCTTTTTTTAACAGACATTTTAGTTATAGGTATACCTACTTGTAATGTCATTGGCTTACATTTTCTAAGAAATATACAAGGTGTCCAGAAAGGGTATCGGGTATTTGTTTTCGCGCCATATTCGAAACGGGGCGTCTAAAGGGTGCGGGGAGGGGTTCGTGGCGTCCGCCATTTTGTGGAGTTTTAGTCACGATGGAACAGTACTCGGGGACGCATCGCGCATTTTGCGTACGAGCGTATTATCGTAATGGTGATTCAATAGTGACTGCTCAACGTCTCTATCGTGCGGAATATCGAACACGCCACGCGCCAAGTGACGATAGCATTAGGAAATGGATCAGGATGTTCGAGAATACAGGTGTGACAGTTAAAATTCAAAACTCTGGTCGTCCTCGTTCAGTTCGCGATGAAGAAACAATTGAAGAAGTTGAGGCGTCGGTTCGTCAAAATCCGTCTTTATCCATCCGAAAGCGAAGCCAAGCGTTGAACATCAAAAAATCGTCTTTACATTCGATTTTAAAGAAAGACTTACATCTAAAAGCCTATAAAATTCAATTGGTTCAAGAATTGAAGGATACGGACTATGCTAATCGACTGAATTTTGCGAACGAAATGCTGCAGCAATTTAACAACTTTAACAACATACTGTTCAGTGACGAAGCAAATTTTCACCTGAATGGTCATGTTAATAAGCAGAATTGTCGGTACCTACTGGGCAGTGGAGAATCCGAGACGAAAGCATGAATGACCCCTGCATAGCCCAAAGGTCGTTGTTTGGGCCGCTATGTCTGCTAAAGGCATAATTGGTCCTTATTTTCATGAAGATCAACGAGGCCGAGCAATTAATGTGAATAGTGACCGTTATTGCGATATGTTGCGAAATTTTTTGGTCCCAGAGTTGCAGGAGTTTACAGGTTTCAACTCAAGAACGAGGTTCCAGCAAGATGGGGCCACTTGCCATACCTCAAATGACTCAATGGAAGTTGTTAACGAATTATTCCCTAATAAAGTCATTTCGCGAAGGGGTAACATCAAATGGACTCCCAGAAGCCCCGACCTTAGCCCGCTTGACTATTTTGCATGGGGATACCTTAAAAGTAAGGTTTATCAAAACAATCCGACGAATCTAACCCAGTTAAAGCAAAACATCAGGTCAGAAATGGCAGCAATATCGATAGCTATGTGTCAACGTGTTATCGCCAATCTTCGTTTCCGTTTAGAAGAGTGCCAGCAACGTAACGGTCATCATTTGGATAACATCATCTTTTCCAAATAATTCTCCAATTCATATGCTAATAATAAACAATAAACTTTTTTATTGCATACAAATAATTTTTGTTTCATTGAACTTACAAATACCCGATACCCTTTCTGGACACCTTGTATAATAATACTCAATAATCGCGAAGTGAAATCCGCTTTAGGAATAACTTAAATCACAATTATTTTACTGAGACCTAAATTTAATAATAAAAATTTGAATTACTTCATTATGTGTATTAATTGATATTATCAAATTCAAGAGATTGCTTTTTTGCTTGTTAGTTTGTACCCACTAATCTCTGGAACTACCACTCACATTTGAAAAATTATTTTGTCACTTTATCGACCATTTATTGAGAAAGATTATAGACTACTAGCGGTGTGCCCGCGGCTCTGCATGCGTTTCTTACTACGCAATAATTTTTAAAATTCCTTTATTTTTATTCATATTGTTGACAATTCATATCCCGTATCAATTGAGGAGTGGTATGTATTTCCCGTGTACAATTTTCATCAGAATTGGTTGAAAACTAATATTCTATTATACAATTTCTAATGCATTATTAACAATTCTTATGGCCTCTCAATTATAGTATGATGTATGTTTCCCGTCTACAAAATTTGATCAGAACCGGTCGAGAATTGACGAAAATTAAACTTTTTTAAATTATTTTTTTTTATGCTAGAAGTAATATTGACAATTCTTATAGCTCATTAATTTTGTCAATAGTTACACTTCCTGTTTATAAAATTTCAACAAAATCGGTGAAAAAATAATGAAATTTAAAATTGTTGAAAATTAATTTTTTTAAAGTTCCCGAAAGTGTTGTTGAAAATTCTCATTGCTTATCATTCATGGAATCACTTATACTTCCGGTGTAAATAATTGAATTAACACATTTTTTATTTTTTTACTATATCTAAAATTAATATTTAATTTTCGTATGCCCTATCAACTGACCGATGATATAAGCATCCCGTGTACAAAATTTCATAAGAATCGGTAAAGCCATTTTTGAGTTAAATCCGGACATACAAACAGACAGACTGACGGATAATTTTTTTTAATGCCATATTCGTGATCAGTATCATTCATATAATATGCGTATCGGGAAATTTTGGAAAAATATTAAAAGTACAGACAGGACTACAGATTTATTAATATGGATAGGTATATTTATATAATACCAAAAAAAAAAACAAAGGAAAATCATAGATGGGATTATTACTGTTTGGATAGTATTATCAATATATGCCAATATGAATCCAACACATTAACCGTTCCAATAAAACTTCAAAAATAATTAAAATTACACCTTATTGTATCGGCCTACGGGAAGGTTTTTTGGAAAACGTGAAACCCCTTTTATACTTTTCTTACCAAAAGTATAAATATGAATGGGTTCTTCATATACACTTTCACCCAAGTTTAATTTTCACCACATGTGGAATAACACAATGAAATAATTCACTTGTAGCAAAACTGTATAATCCAGATAACTTACAATAGGCTTAGAATGTATAAACCCCCGCGAGCCGCGGTTTGACAGCGTCATAAAATAAAACAGTAATTATGCAGTACTGTGTACTTAAACAGTTTAAAAACACTTCTGCCAATCTTAAAAAGAATAGTGGACTATTATTTAATAGGTAATTATTAGAAATACAATACATTTCTAAAAGTATAACACTATCAATAAATGATCATTGACAACGCTGTCATTTCAAATCAACAAACTGGTTGTCATGGAAACTGATATTTCCCTCTTACATACTTTCATCTCCTATTTTTTACCCTTAAAGTTTTATTTTCGCTACAAAAAGTACCCTATGTCCTTTCCCAAGGTCCAATCTATCTCTATACCAAAATTCATCAAAATTGGTTCAGCGGTTTAGGCGTGAAAACGTAACAGACAGACAGAGTTACTTTCGCATTTATATATTAGTATAGTATGGAAGTATGGATTACTCTAAGTATGAATAATAAAAATAAATAAATAATATAATAACTAATGAATAGTATAAATAAATGACGATGTGCTGAGCCGACCCCATCCAGTGTGGGATAAGAGCAAGAAGAAGAAGACTATTACTCTAAGGAGTAGAGTAGTAACCATAAACATCAAGCAATCAGGCAAGCTGTGGGCTGTAGTAATAGTCTAGACGGGTGGTTTGGTTGCCGCGGCGTGGTGGAAAGTTGGTCGAATAAATTTATCAAAGGTGAAACCGTGGAGCACAGCTAGTTAGCTAGCTAGTAGTGGACATATTTCTTTATTCTTGAGAAATCAATCGTATCGTACTTGTAGAGCTCAATGTGCAGTGGGAAACTAATATACCTAAATATTACGATCTATGTAATGAGCTAACCAAAAACGGCTATGCGGTTAACTTTTATGCGGTGGAAGTGGGAGCGAGAGGTTTTCCAGCGAAATCTCTCTATAACTTGCTAAAAGACTGTCGAGAACTGCAGTAAGTTCTATTTTAGAACGGGTATCGAAAGCAGCATTAACAGACTCTTACCAAATCTGACTTGGTAGGGGGCGTTTCGCGGGCAGT
Organism: Saturnia japonica; assembly: GCA_033032175.1. Classification (NCBI taxonomy): domain Eukaryota; kingdom Metazoa; phylum Arthropoda; class Insecta; order Lepidoptera; family Saturniidae; genus Saturnia; species Saturnia japonica. The sequence goes on from CM065305.1 coordinate 13,728,615, forward strand.
CAAGGTGAGCGCTGATGTGCATCAAAAGGGCCCCTTAAATCTACAACTGGGTCGCAAGTCCCGGGGACTGCTCGTGTTCCCTCTGTCTGCCACACGATGGACCCGGCACCCGTATTTGTCTCTATCCTGACATTTCGTATCGACAGTATTATTGAATTGTAAAAAAGCTAATTATACATGAGAGAAGAAAAACAAAACAAGATATGCAGCAAAATATACAATTAGCAAATTAAATTAAATTGAATTTTGGAATATCACTGCAATAAGGGATCAAAATCGCTAAATACTTTTATATATATATACTTCTTAACTGTCGAATTAATAAATTTAAAAAATCACACGCCAAATTACAATTATAGCGACCGCAAATTATCTAAGCTAAACAAAAAAGATTTTAAATATATTATTAACAATATGACCGTATCACAGTGATAACAGCGGACGTGTCTGAACTAAGTTAAACAACAACAAGGCGCTAAGTCAACTCAAAGGGAAGCCTGTAAGCGAGCGCCTCCACGAGTTTCCTAAATGAACACTTACAGACGACATTCTTCTTATTAATTCTCACGGAGTAAATTTTTTTAAAGAAATAAAACTGATTACCCTTACTAACAATTGTTACTTATTATTTGTACCTAGACTATTCAAACGCTGAAGAACTTGTACTCAGCTTCGAAATATATATCCATAAAGTAACATCTTTATACGTAAGCTTGAGTTCGCACGGTTTTTATTTTGTCGAATATAGGAGCGTATCTACTTGAGGTAAATAGGATAACAATAAATGTAAAAACATTCAACTTCTGAGACATGCAAAAATAGTTTAATAGTAGGATGCCAATGTAACCGCACGTTGTGTGTAAGTAGGTACAGTACAATAAAAATACAACCAGTCATCGCTGTCATAACGGCCAGCAAGCCTGTCTGTTGGCCAGTCACTGGCTAGACCCGAAACGCGATAAACCAAAACGGAGTCATTGTGACGGGTTTATTATTACATTATTATTATTATGGTCGCGACCCAGTCGGATACAGAACCCACCCCGCTTGATTACTGGATATACACCGACTGACCCCGGAAAACGACAAAAAACGTACCAAGACGGTGCGGCAGGTCTAACACCTATTGTTTGCTGGTTGCGACCCAGTTGGGTACAGATCCCACCCCGCTTGATTAATGGATATACACCGGCTGACCCCGGAAAACGACACAAAACGTACCAAGACGGCGCGGCGGGTCTTACATCTGTTGTTTGCTGGTCGCGACCCGGTCGGGTACAGATCCCACCCCGCTTGATTACTGGATATACAACAGCTGACCCCGGAAAACGACACAAAACGTATCACGACGGCGCGGCGGGTCTTACACCTGTTGTTTGCTGGTCGTGACCCAGTCGGGTACAGATCGCACCCCGCTTGATTACTGGATATACACCGGCAGACCCCGGAAAACGACACAAAACGTACCAAAATGACGCGGCGGGTCTTACACCTGTTGTCTGCTGGTCGCGATGCAGTCGTCGTAACCTACCACCCACATTATTTATTTCAACGGATATATATACCTACAGCAATTCTGGTTAAACCGTACCTACAGGTACCTAAGACGTAAGTACCTTAGACTTAAAAATTCTTTATGTAACTATTCGATCTAAAATGAACAGTATGTAGTAAAAAAATATTTTTGACAAAACTTTTGGACTGTTAGCTGACATTAAAATCGTTTTATAGGTAGTTTTGTACAGAAACAGACTATAAGGTTTTTAAACTAACCTATCTGTGTATCGTATTTACTACCGCGATACATGCTCTTGCCAATCGTATCGATCAACATTCAATTGTAATGACTTAATTCTTAAACATTCCCTCTGATACATTTTTATACTAAGGTATTTCAAACGCTTAAATTATGTTCGTACTTTGCTCCATCGGCCAATATTGACCACCACGTTAAATCGTAAACCGATCCTAACAAAACAAAGAACAGATATAGAGTTCGCAATAAAACCGCGTGAAAACGGCAATAGCTATTCAGAGGGAGATATTAAAATGCATGGAAATAAATTCGGCGTCGCATTCGGCCGTGCTCTGGGGGTGCAGTAAAAATAAACAGCGTTGCCATTAGAACTCACTTCCATATTCAAATTTATGAACGCGTCCGCGCCACTCAAAACACCGAGCGCGACCCAACGTTTATGCCGACGCCATAATTTTGATGTTCAATTTAAAATCTCACCCTGTTTTAACCTAACATTTGGTAAACGGAAAGTTAGTGTTAATGTAAAATTTAATCGATGCCTTTGCATGGAATAAACCTAATAAAAACTTATCGTATTTAGTAATATTAACATCGTGACTTCCTTGGACAATTGTTAACCCTGGTCCTAATAAGTGTCTCAAAAATATCTACTGTGTTTACGATAAAAATACAATGCCTATTTAAAAAGATAGGTATACCTACTTAACATGTTTTTTCTGTGCACGTCGTAATAAATCTTTATTATTAATTTTCCTTATTAAGCACTTGTAATGTATGGCCATAGATAAGGTAGTTATAAATACTTGATATTTCTATGTACCTTACGAAGTCTAGTAAATCAGTCTCGCAATATCTGTCATCGTTTCATTACGTCCAAGATTCCAGCACTAAATTATCATTATTACTTAGATCGATTACTCTCTTTTTGAAAGATTCTAAATGTGAAAATTTTACATAATTTCAGTTGATACAAAATTCACACATTAATAACATCAGAACAAAACTATTGCGTGCACCTTACGATTTCTTCGAATAATACTTATACAACAATTCTAACACAAAGTTAGAAAGCATGTATAAAAGTAGCATTAATTATTTTTTTAATAGTTTATTTTGTGCAGAAAAATATACCTACAGCATTTTTAATTTAATAAAATATAAATTATTTTTACTAATTTGGTGTACAGTGAAAGACATGAATTTACAGTAGATCTACCGTAATTACAGTGCATCTGGGAATACTTGTCCAGTATATAATTGACCTTTAGGTAAATACGAATTCATAAATGTTTATTAATTATTGTAGTCACACGTAAGTCTAATTTTGCAAGCAAAGTGAAAAGTAGCGCAATTTGCTGCCGATGTCAAGGCATTTTTTTGTGTTGAAATGAGTGGTTACCTTATATCACGCTCTACATCTGTAGCTCAGTTTAATCGTGAAGGATTATTTACATCTTTCCAGAATGTTTATATAAGGAAAAAAATATGGTAGCTTAAAGAAGTGAAAGAGGTACAAGGCTAATGAATAATGGTGCTCTGTCTTGTCTGCCAACCCCAATAGAGGCATGGTGCTATGAGAGATATATATAAATTAATAAAATAAGTAAGCCATCATCATTGTACATTAATTTTCATACATTATTGTTTCGAGAACAAGTCTTGGTTTAACAAGTATGTACATACATGAATATGCTTTTTATTACGGTTCATCTTACCCACTAATAAAGACAAGAAATAATTAAATTTTGTTTAGGTTTAGTTGTAGGAAATTTGTTTGTTTTATTATAATTACGAGTTATGAGTAAAAAAGCAACAGTAAAATTAATTAGTAAAAATAAACTATACAATAAATAACCATGTATTAAAAGTCAATTTAAACGCAGCAGATGAACGGCGGGCGGGCGGGTTTTCGGGCGGGCGGCCGAGGCGTGCTTTAGCTTAAACAAACATACGTTTTCAAAATTTTGTGTATTTAAATCGTATGTGACTTGTGTTACTGCGCTATTTCTGTTTAACGGCCGGACTGATGGATCTGGAATAACATCTCGCGATAGAGCCCGTGCGAGGAACGCGCCTTCAATTCATAAGGGATTAGGTGTCATCATAAACAGGTATTATTTAGTCAACTGCGGTTTAAAACAACAACACATCAAGCGACTAATCGTTTCTTACAGAATTGTTGTATAACGATGGAAAAATTGTTAATGTAAGCCTCACTTAGTATATCATAATTTCTTTTAATTATAGATAATTTATAGGTATAGCGTTTCTAACAATCTCAACATCTAAACAACAAAATAGAGTGATCATGATTTACAGGATTTGTTTTTATAACATTTGTATAAATTATTCCAGCGCTTATCCTTTTCAATTTTTTTTTTTCGAACTGACTAGGTATACTGGTAGCCTTAAGGGCCCTGGAACCATTAGAAGCTTTGACAGCTTCACCTGGTTTGAAGACAAGCGCGGAAGGCACTCAGCCGCAAAGCGAGGCAACAAGTTCAAGGGTGGCAAAGTGTCCGAACCTTGACTTGGGCTGTTACCATACATGCAAATAACTCGCGATCTAACTAATAAGCGCTTTGCCCGTGGCTTGCCGCGGGTCGCGTCATAGTTGAGTATTGCCCAGTTAAGTTTTTATGTCCCGTTATAATTGAATTACTAAATACCAATTTTCATATCTATCTTTAAAAAGACGGTTTATCATACAAACTTTCATCTCCTTTTTCATCACCTTCGCATTTCCAAAACTTTTTGTCTGTCTGTTTGTTTGTTTCGGGTAGGTAGGTAATCTCCGAAACGTTTGAACCGACTTCGACAGGACTTTCACTGACAAATAGCTAATGTTAGAACAATTAGCATAGGTTACATTAATTTAAAAAAAAATGGTTCCGTCAAATAAAAATCAAGTCAGAAAAACGATGATTTTGGGGAGTATAAATGGCTTACGCTGAGTAAACCATAACAAATATATCAAATTAATGTAGTCTATAAATGTAGATCTTTAAAAGACCTATAAAAAAGTTACTCAGAGCATATGTCTATCTTCTAAAGATTACCCACATTAAGCATTTTTGTCTTTAAAATAACCAGGAGCGAGCTAGCACGATTCTCACGTGTTCCCGATTAACAGCATTCTGTAGCCCATGCGAGGGCAGTCGCGGGCACAGCTAGTCACTTATATAAAGAAATACGTTTAGGACTTTATCTTCACACTAATAAATAAGCATTCACAAGGTTTTGCTTACCAAAATTAGTTATGATATAATTAATGTTTTTTTTTTCATATCATGTTATCGAACTATGTTTCGAAGCACAGCGGGAATGTAACATACAATGTTATTGTTAAGATACAATTAATTACCCTCTGGATGAAGAGCAAATGACACGAAGGAAACCGTATCCGCCGATTGTGCTTAACCTATGCGCCGTTGAATGACTGGCAGAATCGTCGGAATTGCTTCCTATAACATTAATATTGTATCCCGAGCGGCCGCGGTCGGGGCAGGGAGCTCACACGTATACCTTATATTTAATTTAAAGCACACAATGCGATCGACATGGCTACCGACCTCCGCTTTTTCATAACAACACATCGTAAATTTGTTTCGAAAAATTAAAATAGGTCGATTTGAATCGATCTAGTTACGGATGTCAATGTCAGATGATTCGTTACACGGCTACGTAAACATGTTATCGAATAATGATATACCTACCTATAGGATAGGATATAGCCGGCCTCGATTTCTCCGTTGAATTTTAAATAACTTATTAAGGGTTCGATGTTTTTTTAAAGATCCCACACAAGCTTTAATTTAGGAAGGTTATATTTTTACGATTGGGATACAGTGAATAGGAGCTTGTATGGCAAGTTAAATATAGAGATATCAAGTTGCGCCCGCGGCTCCGCACGCTTTAACTACAAAATTATTGTTTAAGAAGATATCGTGATAATTTATCGTTTTTAGATAAGGAGTAAAACAAAAAGTATTTTATCGAAATCTATTCAGTAGTTTTTGTGTGATGTGTGCACAACGATAATCCTCTATCATTTTATTTGAATACATATTAAACTTTCAGTTAAAGAACAACATGATTTAACTATAGCATGCTGGATAAACAATCTAATGCTCGCATAATATCTACTATTTGCAAAATTTAAGACGTCAGCCTTTTCTAACAATCCGCTTGGTTAGAGATACCTAGGTATAACCAGCCTATGCTAAAACCTAAGCTAAAATACAAAGCCATGTATCACTGAAATTATTGAAAGAATCTATGTAAGTACGTACCTACATCATAGGCGTGACGAAAGCACATTGTTAATATTGGCTAGGTCACTTAGGTACAGAGAATGCTAGAAAATCCTAATGTATCTACGTACGAAGAGCACATCGCCTCCGACTTTAAAAAAACGTGTTTGTAACAACACAAGTAGGTACACACTAGCACGCTGCCGATCTTGAACCCCTTCTCCAAGGAGCTCAGAAAACCCTATTTAACGCAGGAATACAACAAAGTTATTTGACTGCGGTCTTCTGTAAGGTGGAGTTACCTATCTACTTACTTACTACATTAGTCAGCCGGCCCCAAGCAAAGATATTATAGAAAGAAGAAAGAGAAAAGGTAAGGGATTACCTCATTTTACACCCTGATACAATATAAGTAGGTACCTAAGTATTAGGTCCTTACATATGAAATTAGCGTTTTGTCGTACTGACCACTTTGATCTGAAATATCTCCTCTTCGGCTAAGAATTCCAAATTCAAATTTATAAATTAATTTAGTTGGTACATTTGAGCTTTGAAAGCAGTAATTAATTTGTTTTTTCCTCATTATTTTTTCTTTGGCGTCGCTTATTAGCGTCGCTAATGGAAAACATGAAATATCGGTATATTTACGAGTACGAGTTCTATCGTGGCACCAGTGCTGCAGAAACAGCTCGAAGGATTAATGATGTGTACGGCGCTAGTGTTGCAAAAGAAAGCACGGTATGTTGTTGGTTTCAACGTTTTTGTCGTGGAAATTTCGACTTTCAGAACCAACCCCGTGAAAGGCCGGAGACCAAAGTGGAAAATTAAAAATTATAGGCTATTGTGGAAGTGGATTCATCACAAAGCACTTCAAAGATAGCTGCAGGCTTCGGGGTAAGTGATAAAACTTTACTAATCTACTTGAAGCAAATCGGGAAAGTAAAAAAAAATTTAACGATAGGTACCTCATGAATTGAGTGAATCGAATTTTCAAACACGCGTCGACTGCTGTGTTACTTTGCTCAACCGACACAATAATGAAGGGATTTTAAATCGAATCATTACTTGTGCTGAAAAGTGGATACTATACGATAATCGGAAGCGCTTGTCGCAATGGCTGAACTCTGGAGACCCAGCCAAATCATGCCCTAAACGAAAATTGACTCAGAAAAAGTTACTTGTGAGTGTCGTCATAGCTCCGGTGTCGTTCACTACAGCTTTCTAAAATCTGACCAAATGATTACGGCAGATATCTATTGTCAGCAACTGCAAACCATGAAGGAAGAACTAGCTGCTAAACAACCGAGATTGGTCAACCACTCTAGGCCACTGATGCTTCACGACAACACAAGACCACACACTGCACAACAAACAACCACTAAGTTAGATGAGCTACAATTGGAATGTCTGCGAATCCACCGTACTTCCCGGACCTTGCTCCAACAGATTACCATTTTTCCCGGAATTTTGACGACTTCTTACAAGGAATAAAATCAGAGATGCGGCAGTCCAAACCGCCTTCAAAGAGTTTATTGATTCTCGCCCCCCATGGTTTTTTTAGTAAAGGGATCAATGAACTACATATGAGATGGCAAAAGTGCATAGATAACAACGGTGCATACTTTGATTAATTAAATATATTTAAAAAAAATTGACTTTATATTCCTCCCGTACAAAACGCCAATTTCATATGTAAGGACCTAATATTATAACCTCATACAAGGAATCACTGTGCTTAAACTACACCATAACTAATAATCGCATTTAAATATGTCATTGGTTTTTAAAGGGTCGGCAATACGCATGCCATGCTTCTGATATTGCAAGTTTACCATCAGGCTTGATTGCCACCATCGTGGTATAAAAAAATGTCACTAACAGGAATCGAAGTCGCGACCTTTATAGTATTATCTTATCAGGTAGAGTTACTAAACAGAAAGGTCGCATATTTATGTCGTAGGTACTAATAATAAAATATCAGGGCGACCCAGCTTTGCTCGGTACTTAGATATCTTAAAAAAAAGAAAAACCTATCTTGGTAAACTTGGAATGTAAAACATTATCTTGATACAAAATTTCATTCAAATCGTTAAAACCATTTCCGAGAAACCAATTACATACCTATAGGTATATATATATATATATATATATATATATATACAATAATTTCTCCTTTAATACTATTAGATTAGATAAATATAAACCAGTTAGATCGTATACCTACTTATTGAAAATATCAAATTGTAATTGATCATACGAATCCACTACACAAGCCAATATGTTTTTATTCGTTGCTCACTACGTCATTACCCATCTCATTCAATCTCACTCACTAACCATAAACAACAAATACCCAAACTCACTGTGTTAATTAACTTTCTTGAACCTAATATTACCTGAACATGTAGGTAACCTTTTCTCTAGGTACCTAATTATAGATATTTAAAATGTCAACATCACTGAGATATTACGGAAACAATTATGCTCAGTTTATACAAAAACGATAATAATTATTGTCAAATATACATTTATGCTTAATAAAATTTGAAATATTTTTACCTACAGCTACCTATTGAGGTAATATTAGAATATTTAAAAAAATATACTAAACTAAAATTAGCATTTAGTATGTTTTAAAAGTCGGGTCGCTTGATTATAACATTCAGATAATGATGCAAAATAACGAAGGTTAACTTAGGATTTTGTTAACTGTTTATACCTTATGCAGATAGGAGGAGGACTATCTGTTTTTGTTTGACGAAATTGTAGAAAATTGAAAAGGTTAACAGGCAATATTCATAAAAAACCATTACTGGTAATAAATCAGGTGTGATTTGGAATAAGTTACCTAGGCAGTAGGTAGGTAAGAACTCACTACTTATTTAAATTACTTTTTATTATTCTTAAAACAATAGATATGTAGGTACCAATATATAAATTATAGTTATTAATATTTTTATCGGAGTACTCGCTTAGTAGATATATATACAATTTGAGGACTTTTTACAGATTCTTTAGATATCTAATAAGAACTAAATGACTTTTTGTGTTTCGGCTCTCGAGTCTGCAATCTAATTACTTGTCTATCAACGTTTTTATATTGCTATTTGGTTCTATAATTCTATTACATTTGAATATCTATTAAATTAGACATATAGACCGGGTAAACGACAACTCAAATAATTATATATAAATGATCATTAATTAATGAAACTGGAAAAAGTCATTTCAATAAAAAATACGAATATATGAATTTTTATAAACAATAAATTATGGACAATGATAAAAATTAATTGGCAAAACCTTACTGAACAGCAATTAAACAGGACATTACAACAAGTTATTAATACAAACAAAAAGTTATGAGGAGCAGCAAGTTCAATTAGTGCATGTGGGAGGCTTCGCGGGGCTAGCGGCCGCCATCTAGCGGGAGTCAGCGCCGCCCACCACCCGCCTCGCGCGCCGCCAACGGACTCACGACCACATGTCGCTTATGAATATGAGGCGTTATGATTATGAAAATATGCCCCGCCTCGAATATGGAATATCGAGGAGGGGGTCCGTGAAGCGCGTGCGAATGGGCGAAGTTTGATTTATGAGTCGGGCGCGGCCCCGCCTCCCTGTCATAACCGTATACCTGGTGCGCGCGCGCGCTCGCCGGCTGCCGCCCCCCGTCACCCGCTGTCACCCGCTGCCGCCTCGCGCTCAGTCCCGCTTCAGATGGCGAGTGGTGCACTCGGCCATACGCCGTGTCCGCTCCGCACTCCGTACTTCGTCCGAGCGAGCCGAGTAGAGGGCACCGCGCGCGAGTGAACCCCCAGCCGTTTGCCTTGTGTTCCGGTGCCGTGTTGCACGCCGAGAGCCAGGAGGGCGAGCGCCTAGCCACCCCTGCCATGCGCCGGCACTGAGCCGACAGCGCGACACAACATGCCGCGCGTCAAGCCAGCCTGCGTGCGACGCGTCTCCATCGGTACTTAATTCACCTCAACAACTTTGAACATACGACACCACAATTCACAACACACGACGATACATCCGTGCCGCACTTTGCGGAATAGTGAAAATGTTAAAGCAGATATTTGCGGTGATTTAAACCTGACGCGTTTCAGTTCACACAATGCGAATGTTCGCACCGGCAATGTTTCGCTTAGCGACTATTCAATTCGGCATACGGAAAGTGAGCACGGGTATACGTAAGCATCGGGGTGAGTAAACAGTGAAGTGAATATTCACGAATCGTAACGAGGAGCAGCCGCTCTGTCCGCGTCCTTCTAAATTATCCGAATGCGTATGTTAAGGTACTGTAAACATATTTATTTATATTCTGATTTTTTGGTGAACTATTTAAACGCAGTGTGGGTAAGAATCCAGCCGCACGTGATACGTGATAACTTGCTTTTTTTACATTTTTGTACAGTTTTTAACTTGGTAATATAAAAACTAAGCAACATAGCTAAGTATAAATAATAATTTACACCAGATTTTTTTTACGTTTCAAATAAATTAAGTATTCATAGATAGGTAATAAATGTAATAATGTAAAAGCATTTTTATTACATGGAAAATTTCTATTTTATTAAATATATTGGAAGTAAATAACTTTTTCGTAGTGATTCTGTTTAATACCTATGTAAGTAATAATAAATACCGAATTCTGTTAAAATAAATTTATAAATATACGAAAATTATGCATAGTTGTTAATAATTTCTGAGATTTAAATGTTTAATTAATAATACATATTTGATTTGGACACGGCATTAAAAATCTTTATTAACATTTGATTGTATTTATTATTTAGAACAATATTTTCTTAAACTTCCGGTTTATATAGAAACAATGTTTGAATTTGAAAAATAATATAACATTGTGGTTAAGTACCTACTTTAGTAGTATACCTATTTAAAGGTACCAACGTAGTAATTCTAACCAAAGAAAGTCACATATAAATATTGAATATTTTGAGACTATGTGTCAATCGTCCAGAGTGACGACCTACCTCAACGCCATTTTTAAATCTGAAATGTTACTAGGTAGGTATGTGCCTAGTTCCAATTCGATATTTTACTGAATTGAATGTGTAGATACGTATCATTGTTTTGTGAAATGTAACTATGTGGCTATTAGGTAGGTGTAAAATATATCGTAATTACTAAATATGCCTACTTAGGTACATAATAGATTTCTGTACCTATTATGAAGACAATAATATTACCCATTTTCTTAATTAACCACACTTCAAAGTACACTAAAACATTTAGTACTTGTAAGTTACACGTATTTACTTATTTAACGATTTTTTTTTAATCGATAACCTATCTCTAGGTATATTTATGTTTTTAATTTACTTCGTATAATCTTACTCATCTAGATATAGGTACCTGAAGACATTATTATAATAATTGTAAATACTTTATATATCAGATTAAATTATTTACGGCTCTGAACTTTTATTATGAGGTCCGACGCGACACGACGGCTAACATTATGATCTGGTTTTCATTAAATTTACCTACTTGATTATGTATCTACATGTAATTTGATGCGTTGTAAACGCTGATATTTATAGCAAAATCTTACACTTAGATCAATATAACCAGTATAAAGATAACAATCATTTCGTTAACTCATAAAGATATAAAGAATAATTCTTGTAAATAAGTATGTTTGACAAGGAAACACTAGAACATCTATATTATTGAATATTTGTCTTTTGAATAAGGAGACAACGTTGATTAATTTGTAATAAAATAGCTTCTATAAAAAATTTAAAAAACGCTGTCAAATTCGACTGTAAGTAACATTCCGCAAGCCGGGCCGGCCCGGCTCTGCTTATCTCATCGTTAGTTTTATTATTGCTCTATAAAATATTTATTATGGTCATTTTATCAACTAAAGCTTTAAGTAATCTACCTACTCATATTCATATGAAATACCTACAAATATTCACTGTTTGTTTTTTAGACTAATAAATAAATATTTAAAAAAAACTCGTTAAAAATATCAGCCGGTTCTCTTTAGGAGTAAAATGTAAGATTGATATGCATAACAGCGTTCATTTACCTTGAGTGGTGAATAATAATTATTATTGACATATAAATTAAAAACTTTCTGTTAGTATAGTTGGGTATATATATATATATATATATATACTATATATAATATATAGTATATATTATATATATATATAATATATATACAAATATATATATATTATATATATATAGTTATATATAGTTTGGGCCAAATAGTGCGTGGTTGTCAGGGTTTCCTATCCTGGTAGGGGTTGGCTATGAGCTCGCTCAAATGACTCGCATCCAGTCGTCGGTATGCGTGCGCGTGAGAACCCCGGCGACGCGCACCGCGGTTTGAACACTATGAGTCGTCGTGCAGTCGAGTTACCGCTGCCGCCATATTTGTTTGTGGTGTTATAAGAAAAAACTGCCTTTAATTATTATTAAGGTTAATTGCGTGATAAATCAAGGTGTAAAAAATTATATACTGGAGAAGCGTCGGGACAAACGTTTTCGGGTGTGAGTTGCGAGTGGAAGGGAGTCGCCGGCCAGCTACGTGACTACCGACTCGGTGCAGCGCTGAAAACCTCCAGGTGAGTGGGCTTTACTGCTACATTCTTGCTGGGGTAGGTGAATCCGCAACCACGCATTAACAGTGCACTCAAAACGCCAGGCGTCTGATCTGGGAATATTTTACCCATCCGGACATCGGTAGGTTTAGCCGGTGGCCGGAACATATTGTTTGATCACTTCGACCGGATATTTTATCCGATTGACCTATTATTTACTATATATTACAGTCCACATTAGAATATTTATTGTTGTAAACAAGTTTTCCTAGTATTCAAGAGATGCCTAAGTAGGTTACCTAAAATACCTATCGAATGTAATGTTTCAATTTTGTTCATTTGTTTCAATCCAGTATATTTTATTTGGTATTTGAACAATATAACGGGATAATAACTAAGCCATTTCGTGGGCAAATAGGTACCTCAGTAGGTTAATTTTGTATGACGAGATTTGTTTTTACACAATATTAAAATTAAAAGTATACCCTATATTAAAAACTACTACATATTTATAGTGTTTTGTTTTTGTGTAGCAGAAAATTGTAGTACACAAAGTTATAAAAGTTTATTTGTTGTGTTGAATAGTTTTAAATGATTGACGAGTTCACACAATAAGGTAATTAGTATTTAATAACAAAACAAGTGTACAAGTGTTTTACACTTCTACCTTCGAATTATTAATTATTCTTGTTGTTAAATCTGTCCACCATTTTTTCCATTGTGTGTGAATTTAGGATTTGTGTATAACGTACGTCTTGAAGTTGGCAGTTGTGACGTCACGTTCGTTTCTTGTTTGTTCGGTAATTAAACTCGCGCGCCCCCTGACGGTATTGTGTGGTGTTTGGTGAATATTATTGTTCATTCATTTAATTTAAACGCGAATACGTATGTTTAAAAGTTGCGCATACTTGCTTAAATACTTATTTTATTTATAATACTAATTACAAAGGTTTTATTTATTAAAAGTAAAGATGGCAGAAGAGAGAAAATTAAAATTAAAAATTAAATATAGTGAGACTGTTTTACAATCTTATTTTGCACAAATACAGAGTATGTATGACTGTTCTTTAGCGATGAAAACGGAAACCGAAGAAGCTTCTTTTTTAGTGTCGACTTTTAATTTACCCACGCTTAGATCGGAATTTATGGATAAGTTAGAAGAGTGGAATATGGTACGGATGGAACTAGATGCACAGTATGAACCTAGTTTTAAAAAAGGGGAAGCATTTGAGGATCTGTATACTCGATTACAAGATAAAATAAATTCATTAAAATCTAAGAAAGTTACTCGCGTTCATGACACAGTAAAATCACCTAAAATAAAATTACCATCAATAGAATTACCAAAGTTTGACGGAAATTTGAAGGCTTGGCCGATGTTTATTGAATGTTTTAATAACACAATACATAATAATATACAGTTAAGTTATGCGGAAAAGGTTTACTACTTATGCGGTCAGCTGACGGGTAAGGCCCTCGAATCCATTGCGGGTTTATCACCTACGGGTGAAAACTATGAGTTAATTTATACTACTCTAGTTGATAGGTACCAAGATGTGCGTTCGTTAGCCACTGCTTATTTAAATGAGATTTTTAATTTAAAGAAAATGCAGACGCCTTCTGTGGACGGTTTGAATACATTTATTGATAGATTTTCAGTGTCAGTGACGGCGTTTGAGAGATTAAATATTGAAGATAAATTAGACTTTATATACTTATACCTTGCGTTGAATAAGGTTGATAGTGAAACCGCTCGATTATTTGAAAATTCGGAGCGTGACACGAAAGTGCCTTTATATAGGAGCTTCGTAAAGTTTGTTAAAGAACAAGCTAAGATTTGGGAACGGACGGGTTTGGGGTTCAATGCGGGTGAGAAATATTCATTTAGATCGAATAATGCTCGAGTACCAATGACTTTCAAACCAGTGCCGGTGCCGGGAAAACCTATTAAGTCTTTAGTGACTGCTTCTGATGGTGCATTATGCCCTATGTGTAAAGTGGCGAGTCACGACTATTTTTCGAAATGTACGGAGTTTCTGAAGCTTTCATCTAAGGAACGTTACAATATCGTTAAGAAGAATAACGGATGCGTTACATGCTTGAGCGTTCGTCATCGTTCGCCGGCATGCAATTCGAAGAATAGTTGTGGTTCATGTCAGTCAAGGTCACATCATACGTTGTTACATTTTCCGAGTGCGCAGTCGAGTACGTCGTTAATGGTGTCTAGTGATTCTCGTTCGGATAAACACGGTGTTGATTTGGTGACGCGAGCTGTTGGCGCTGTGGGAATGGATAATGTGTCCAATGCGGGGGTTTCGTTGTTTTCGATGCATAGTGCTAAGGCACACGACTCTTCACGTGATGCTCGTTCTTTTACCGTGCTACTAGCTACAGCGAGGGTTCGAGTAGTGGATCCCCAAGGCGTATCTCATATCGTCCGTTGTTTGATAGATAGTGGATCTCAAAACCACTTTATAACGTCACGGAGCTGTGAGCGATTGTCACTGTCATTGCACCAGCCTGAATTTCCCGTTACAGTGCACGGTTTTGGCGGTGGAGTAAATCGTGTCCAAGGTGTTACTGAACTGGAATTTACATCGCGCTTCGATACCAGGGTAGCTTTTCGCATACGCCCTTTGGTAGTGGATAGTATCACTAATGAGTTGCCCACTTCTAGGGTTGACACGTCAATGCTGTCTTATTTGTCGAGCGTTCCGCTTGCGGATAATGCATTTCACGTTCCGGGTGAAGTGGAAATGCTGATCGGCGCGCAACTGTTTCCTCAGCTATTACTTACTGGCAGAGTTCATGGACCATCGGGGATGCCAGATGCTATTCAGACTAGTCTTGGATTCATCATCATGGGAAAGGTTCCAACTCTTACAGTCAGTAAATCGTCGCGTACGGCAACGTATTGCACATTTGCCAAGTTGCAGATGCATGATGCGGTATCTAAGTTCTGGCAGCTAGAGGAGGTTCCATCCTCTACGTCCGCCAGTCTTAGTAAAGAAGAGCAGGAGTGTGAAGACATCTATAAGTCTACCACAACCCGTGATGCATCAGGTAGCTACACGGTAGCCCTACCTTTTAAAGTAAATCCTACTGAGTTAGGTAGTTTTTTAAATATCGCACAGAAGCGGTTCTTTGCGCTGGAGCGAAAACTGCAAGCGTCTCAGCCATTACGAAAAGCGTATGATGATGTGATTAAGGAATATTTGGAGACTGGATATTTGTTTCCGATTTCAAAGTATGATGAGTTCAGTGAGGATGCCGGGTATGTTATTCCCCACCATTGCATCGTTCGTGATGATAAAGTTACAACTAAACTTAGAATCGTGTTAGATGCTAGTGCCCAAACTGATAAAGGACGGTCATTAAATGATATGCTTCATGCCGGTCCTAATTTACAGGGTGATATTTTTACCCTCTTATTGAATTTCCGTTTATTTTCAGTGGCATTCTGTGCGGATGTTCGACAAATGTACCTGCAATTAAGGGTGCATTCTCAATTCTGTAAATATTTGCAAGTGTTGTATCGGTTTAATCCCAATGATCAATTACAGATTTTTCAGTTTAACAGAGTTTGTTTTGGTCTGACGTCTAGTCCCTTTTTAGCGTTGCGGACGATTCACCAACTTTGCGAAGATGAAAAGATTAACTTTCCTCTCGCGGCACAGGTCATTAAAAATGGCCTTTATATGGATGACGTCATTTCCAGTGAAGAGTCAGTGACTGCTGCAACGGAGATGGCACTTCAGCTGATTGGAATGTTCAAAGCCGGGGGCTTTGACCTCATGAAGTGGTCGAGTAATTCGCCTGGATTAATCAGCCAGATTCCAGAAACACAGCTGCACCCTCACGTGCACAGTTTTGATGATGGCGGCCAGAAGATTTTAGGAGTAAAATGGGAACCACGTTATGATAGGTTTTCTTTCGAAGTGGCTCCTTGCGCTGAAGTATGTACGAAGCGAACCATTTTGTCCGCAGTAGCCAGGTTGTGGGATGTTCTAGGGTTAGCAGCTCCAGTGATTCTGTATGCCAAATTACTTCTTCGTGATCTTTGGGCATTAAAGATAGATTGGGACGAGCCACCTCCAAGTAACATCGTTAATAACTGGACTAGATTTAAGACGGAGTTGCAGTTGTTGATGAAATTATCTATACCGCGACACATTGGTGTTGTGAAGAACGGTGTTGTCACTCTTCTTGCCTTTTCGGATGCCAGCGAGAAGGCGTATGGTGCTGCAGTATACATGCATTGCCAGATCTCCAATAAGATCAGTGTAAATCTATTGTGCGCAAAGTCGCGTGTGGCACCTCTCAAGACTGTATCTATAGCTCGTCTTGAGTTGTGTGCTGCTTTGTTGATGTCAAAGTTGGTAAGAGTGGTTTTAAACAGTTATGTCGATCGTTGTGAAATAAATCGCATTTTTGCTTTCACGGATTCCACGGTTGCGTTGCACTGGATCCATTCAAGTCCACATAGATGGAAAACTTTTGTGGCGAATCGTATAGCTAAAATACATGATAATTTGTCACCATCCCATTTTTTTCATATACCTGGGAAGGATAATCCAAGTGATTGTCTGTCACGTGGTCTCACCCCAACTCAACTTCTTGAACACCAGTTGTGGTTCAATGGCCCTCCTTGGATACAGAAGGAGTCGTCTAAATGGCCTATTGAACCTTTTAAGAAGGACACTGATGTAGCCGTTCTGGAAGCTAAAACCGTGTCTATGACGGCAGTCGTGCCACAAGAACCGTTGCTTTATACGTTGTCACAAAGGGTATCATCTTGGCCCAAGTTGCTTCGTATCGTCGTATACGTACTCAGATTTGTGAGGAAATTGAAATCGAAGGGTATTCCTAATACAGAAGACTTGGATCAAGCTGAAGTAGCGGTCATTAGTGTACTGCAAACTGTACATTTTGCTGACACGATAAGTGCTATTCGGGCTGGTAAATTGTATTCCAAGTCCCTTCAGAAATTGAGACCGTTTCTGGTAGATGGAGTTTTGCGGGTAGGGGGTAGGTTAGAAAATGCAGACCTTACTTTTGATCATAAGCATCCTATTGTATTGCCGCGGAAAGATCACGTAGTTAACCTTATTATTGATTATACTCACCGCAAACACTGTCATGCTGGTCCGCATCTGCTTTTGTCCATTTTAAGACACCGTTTTTGGATTTTAGCGGGGCGAAATATCGTTCGATCTCGTGTTCATTTATGTAATATTTGCTTTAGGGCTCGCCCTAGAAATTGCACTCCTCCGGTGATGGCTGACCTGCCTGCGTGTAGGTTGCAAGTTTCAAAACCGTTTTCTCACACCGGACTTGATTATTGCGGTCCCATAAATATTACTTTAACCCGTAAACGAGGTGTTAGAAGCCAAAAAGCTTACATCTGTGTTTTTGTATGTCTAACTACTAGGGCCGTACATGTAGAATTAGTCCCAGATTTGAGCACGGAGGCTTTTCTTAACGCGTTAAAGAGGTTTCTAGGTCGACGTGGACCTGTAGATAAACTGTTTTCTGATAACGGTACGAATTTCGTTGGTGCTCGGGCATATTTGAATGAGATTTATACCTTTTTGCGAACTCAATCACATACTAAACAATGGGATACTGAGTTGTCTATTCAAAGAATTCAATGGCAAATGATTCCGCCTAATGCCCCGCATTTTGGTGGTGGATGGGAAGCCACAGTAAAATCGTTTAAGACTCATTTGTTTCGTGTGATTGGAGTTCAGATACTCACTTATGAGGAGCTTTTAACCGTACTGATTCAGATTGAAGCCGTATTAAATTCTAGGCCATTAGGACAGGCGTTATGTTCTGACCCGTCGGAACCTGTAGCATTGACCCCGGCGCACTTTTTACACACCGTACCGTTGGGTTCGCTTCCATCCGTACCAATTACGGACAATATTGATAAGCTACGTTCGCGGTTCTTATTAATTGACAAGCTCGTACAGTCTTACTGGAGTAGATGGAGTGAGGAATATCTAAATACTCTACAAGCTCGGCAAAAATGGTTGACAGACTGTAACCCAATAAAGAAGGGCACCGTGGTTTTGATCATGAAAAATAATACCGCTCCATTACATTGGCCATTGGGCATTATCCAGGAAACATATCCTGGATCTGATCGTCGAACACGAGTCGTTCTTGTTAAGACTAAGGGAGGAATGCTTAAGCGTGCAGTGGTTCGTTTATGTCCACTGCCGTCTCAATAAGTTAAGATGTATGCTGGATTGAAAACAGATACTTATTTATGTAGTTTAGGTAGATTAATTTATAATATTCATTCCCATTTCTTTATTTACTTGTTATTACATTATTTTATTAATTTTAACTTCAAAACTTCCTCATGTTATGAGAATTTATGACATGATAGGCTTTTCTAGCTCATGTGTCATTGGTACTTTATTTTTATACTCTATTGAAAGGAATCCCTTTCAAGCCGGGGGCTATGTTTGGGCCAAATAGTGCGTGGTTGTCAGGGTTTCCTATCCTGGTAGGGGTTGGCTATGAGCTCGCTCAAATGACTCGCATCCAGTCGTCGGTATGCGTGCGCGTGAGAACCCCGGCGACGCGCACCGCGGTTTGAACACTATGAGTCGTCGTGCAGTCGAGTTACCGCTGCCGCCATATTTGTTTGTGGTGTTATAAGAAAAAACTGCCTTTAATTATTATTAAGGTTAATTGCATGATAAATCAAGGTGTAAAAAATTATATACTGGAGAAGCGTCGGGACAAACGTTTTCGGGTGTGAGTTGCGAGTGGAAGGGAGTCGCCGGCCAGCTACGTGACTACCGACTCGGTGCAGCGCTGAAAACCTCCAGGTGAGTGGGCTTTACTGCTACATTCTTGCTGGGGTAGGTGAATCCGCAACCACGCATTAACAGTGCACTCAAAACGCCAGGCGTCTGATCTGGGAATATTTTACCCATCCGGACATCGGTAGGTTTAGCCGGTGGCCGGAACATTAATTAAGAGTGATTTTGAACTATAGATCTGAAATATTTTAATGGCATTAATATTTATCGTTAATGGCACCTACTTATATTAAAGATACATACGATTTAATCGACTTCGATACATTTAGGTAAGTAAGTATGTATTACGTAAACTTGATTTCTCAAACACGTTTCCAAACGCTTCCATTTTTGATATTAATCAATTATGTTATAAAATAAATTTAGGTGGTATTATATATTTATAAAATCAACTGCATATTTTTTTGTGTTATTAATTTAAGCCCTTGCTGATGTGTTCACATTTGAAATACATTTTGTGTAAACGTTGAACAATATTGACCATTGAATTTGCGTTGGTCGTTTAAGTCCGTAATAACACTTTTAAAAGTTTTTATGTGTTATTTCTGCGTAAGGCGGCGGCAAAGGGCGCGCGTCAGAAGATCATTGCGATCTTGCTTTAAAACGAGCCGCGGCGCTGTCCTGCGAGCCAAAAGCTCCGCTGTCAAATAGCTACAAACAGTCACAGATAATCCTTCTCCTTACAAATAAGTATTTAACTAAGCGGCAGTTTCCAAGTGATGCATTTAATCCCTAACCGCAACAATATCCCGGCTTATATCGACAATTTGTATTTTTATTTTCAAACTTTTGTAAACATCATAACCGGCAATGATAAAAATTGTGCATCGAGACAAACATTCACATATTTTACTTTTAAATTAAAAACTCTTATAAATAAAATAACATATAAATGTTTAATATATTACGCTGTTGAAAGTATAATGATAGTGATAAGAAAATTTATGCAACCTAAACCAAATGCTTTTTATAATTTAATGCATAATATGTAATGGTCCAAGCAGAAGGTATTTGGGTCAATATGAAGTATTCCATACCATATTAAGATAAGAGAAGAGTTACCAGTTTGTTACAAGTTTACCTGTTGGAAAAGTTTTCGAGACCAACTAAGTATCTGAGAAAAGAAAATATTTATGTTAGATTGATTGACTAATAGTAATAAACTAATAATATAGCCAATGTGTTACTGAGTACATATATAACATAGTTACACTGAAGATTCAATAATAAGAAGAAATAAGTGAATGAATAACATATGTATATATCAATATCTACCTATATTTAATTGCTTTCGAAAATAATTAAGTGAACATAAAAAATATTCATAAAATGGAATTTCAAAATAATTCAGTTCCAACTACCAGTTTGCCTTTTATTGATCAATATTAGGTACCTACCTATATATCTAATATCTACTCGTGTATTTGAATTTTATTAGATATAGGTACCTACATAGGTAGCAATACTTACATGAGCATATCTAAAGAAGTAAAGTATCTACCTATTTTAGAAGGACTCGGTCATCATTTATATTAAAAAGCTTACTAATTTATGTAACTAAACAGTTTAACCATACATAAATCATCATTTGAATTAGCCACAGTATGGGCATTTTTTTATTGTTCAGACTTTCCATGTGAAAATCTGTGGTTGAAAATGTACCGATTTTTTTTCAGCAATTGCACAAGAACTACTTTGTCTCATTTGTAAAATTAATATATAGGTACCTAAAAGTAATCTTCAGCCATATATTGTGGTGAAACGCCACTTATGTAAAAACAGTAGGTACCTACCTACATATGTAGATAAAAGTTTTTCGTCCACAGCTAATAAAGATCAATATTTGTATTATGAGAATAAACAAGAGCCCGCGTATAACCCCAAACACAAATATTTCTTGGACGATAGCTGTCAGAAACACATGCAAAATACCGACCCAGATACCTAAATAACAAAAACTTAAACTGCTCTGTATACAAATATTGAAACCGCTCGGTAATCGAATGTGATTGACTAGTGCCAACTCTGCCATGCCAACGTGTATTACGTAAAAAGTAATCAAAAACGTAAAACGTTTATTAATATTTTAAAAATCATTTTTTAATAAACTGCGATATATTTATATTAGAAGCATATTTTTAATAAATACCTACTTATATCGAAATTAAAAATTAGACTTACCGTTGGGCGTGAAAAAGACTATTTACCAACATAACATTGGAACATACCATATAAATTTAATTTAATTACCTAGCTATTAAACTTAAGTAGGTAACACGTGAAATATTTATACTTTTAGTCATTTGATTGAAAAACGAATTACGAAACGAAGAACATCAACTGCAGACTTTTAAACACACGTTTTTATATCTCATGTGTGCGGGATTTATTTTCCACACTTTTATCTTACTTTTACACTTTTTATTTTTAAATAGAAGCATTCTTTAAGAAGAATGCATTTATTTTAAAATCAATCAGAAATTTAGGTTATAGTACCTACAACCTATATATATCAAGTATAAAATAAATATATTTCAGTATGTAGGTAAAAATATTTTTGTTATTGGCAGATACTTAATACTTACTTATTATTAAAAATAAGATCTTTGCTCTTGCTACTCGCGTTTATTTGGTATAGGTAGTAGGTATATACTTATGTCTAATTCATTTGATTTGTTCAAATATTGGTGATTTGCCATAAAATGTACTACAAAATGGCATGTAGCAACAAAATAATATTAATTATTTTTAAGTAAAATTTCCTACATATATTTTGGTACCTAAGTACCTAATTAACTACAAAATTACCTTTAATTAATAAAACAATATTAATTAATTAGATACCGGATTACATTTAAAAAATCATGAAATATCGTGGATATTAAAGAGGTTTTGAAATATCAAGTTAATAAATAACAAACCGCATAATGAATATAGGAAATCTAAGTTTTAATTTAAAATGTGTTTTGCTA
This sequence comes from Saturnia japonica, assembly GCA_033032175.1. Classification (NCBI taxonomy): domain Eukaryota; kingdom Metazoa; phylum Arthropoda; class Insecta; order Lepidoptera; family Saturniidae; genus Saturnia; species Saturnia japonica. Next base: position 13,751,019 of record CM065305.1, read on the forward strand.
GCAATTGAAAAAAAAAATCGTTTATATAAATGGAAACATCAAAAAAATTAAAATACCTACAAATTGTTTCTTTTTTTAACAACAAAATAGCACAACATAATATATGTTTACTTATGAAGGTTCGAACCTGGGTATGTAACACACTCGTATAGGCAGGCGTATGTAAAAATAATATTAGGTAATATCTCTATGAAGTTGCCAATTTGTAATATTGCTTAGGGTGAACATCGATATCTTTTATTCTACTTAATATTTCGAAGTTATGTAAATTTTATAATATAGCTATGATATTTATTTTCTAAATTTTGACCTCAACAATGAGTTCCGTGGCCAACCAAAAACAAAAGTTGTTAATGTTGAATGAAAAGCCGTAGGTAGTGGCAGCAGATTCATCTCAAACTATTTCGGAATCAGTAGCAGCCTTCAACGTAAGTGAAAAAACGATACTGCTTCGATTGCGTCAAATTATAATGAAAAAAAAAGCTAGGAAAATGGGTACTGTATGAACTGACTGAAAAACAACAACAAAATCGCACTGAAGCTTGCTTTAACATGTTGAATAGGTATACAAATGAGGGAATCCTGAATCGGATTGGTAATTTTTATGAAAAGTGTATCCTGTATGATAATCAAAAATATCCACCACACTGGTTGGACATAGGGGAGGCAGCCAAACCATGTTCTAACGCAATTTGAATTAAAAGAAGCTCATTTTAAGTGTACGGTGGACCTGTACCGGCATTGTTCATGACAACATCTTGAGCCCTGTCACAATAATTACCGAAGAGGTCTACTGTGAAAGATTGTAAATGATGCTGAACAAGCTCGCTGTCAAACAACCATAATTGACTAACCATGTTAATTGTTCTAGTCCATTCGTTTTTTACGACAACGCTCGCACCACGGACCGTCTCAAAACTACAGGAGTTGTGACTGAGTGACTAAAAGCTCTCCTTCACCCACCATATTCACCAGTCTTTGCTCCAACTGATTTCATTTTTTTTAGTTCTGATTACTTTTTACACAGAAAAATTTCAAATCTGATGAAGCGGTTAAAAGTGCCTTTAAAGAGTTCTTCGATTCCCGTCTTTAGGATTTCTATAGCAGACTCATCAGTAAACTTTCATTAAAATGGCAAAAATACATGGACGATAGTTGCCAGTATTACGACTAATTAATGAAATACTTTTCATGAAAAAATTATTTCGATCTTTTTCTATATAGGTATTATTAAGGTTGGGGAAAAAGTGTTTTCGCATAACGTAGGTATAAACTTGTTATAAAATTTCTTTGGCTGTGCTATTTGTATCTGGCTGGTTTTTGTAACATTAAAAATTAAAAAGAAAATAAAGAAAGAAAATTGTTTCTCGCTATTTTTCATTTGTTTTTCTTTCTGTAAAAATGAGTGAGTGAATCTAATGAAGAAATTCGATACATTTTAAAATACATATTATTACAAAAAAGGCAAAAATGCAACTCAAGCAGAGGAAAAAGTCTTGATGTTTATAGACCTAATGCAGTGTCAGTAAGAGTAGCACAAAGTAGGTTCAAACGTTTTCAGTCCGGAAATTTTGATGTTAGATATGCACCTCGCTCTGGTCGCTCTATTATTACAAATAAAATGGACGCCATTTTTGAAAAAGTGAAGCGAGATCGGCATATCAGTAGTTATGGTGTAGCTGAAGAACTGGAAATTGACCACAAAACAGTTTTAACCCATTTCAAGAAAGCTGGCTAAACCAAAAAGCTTCATATTTGGGTGCCACACGAGCTCACTGAAAGAAACCTAATGAACCGTGTATTCATTTGCGATTCATTATTGAGACGTAATGAAACCGAACCGTTTTTGAAGAGATTGATAACTGGCGATAAAAAGTGGATCACGTACGTCAAGAACGTGCGAAAAAGGTCGTGGTCTAAGGTTGGCCAGGCTTCACAGACTGTGGCTAAACCTGGGCTAACTAGAAATAAGGTGATGCTGCGTGTATGGTAGGACTGGAAGGGCATTGTTCATTATGAGTTTTACCGCCCGGCAAAACCATCGATTCGGATCTCTACTGCCAACAACATAAGATTAAAGGAAGCAGTTGAGAGAAAGCGGCCGGAATTGATCAACAGGAAGGGACCGGTTTCATCACGATAACGCTAGACCACACACATCTCTAGCCACTCACCAAAAATTAAGAGAGTTTGGCTGTGAGGTGTTAGTGCATCCACCATATAGCCATGACTTTGCCACCTTCAGATTTTTACCTGTTTCGGTCTCTTCAGAATTCTTTAGGTTCTGTAAGGTTAACATCAAGAGAGGACTGCCAAAACTATTTGTCACATTTTTTTGATCAGAAGTCCCAAAGTTTCTACAGCAACAGGATCATGTCTCTATCTACAAAATGGCAGAAAGCCATCGAATAAAACGGCCCATATATACTGTAAATATACTTTGAAAAAAATGTCTTGAGGTTTCATATAATAATGCGAAGGAAATTTTTCCCCAACCTTTTATAACGGCAATTTCATAGGTAAAAGACCTATTATTATATCTACTAGACTTTTTGGTTTTTAATGATAATTATAGTAGACAGAAGAGATCATAGAAGGCTATACTTAAAAACACTATACCATAATATACTTACTCTTATAACTATTATTATTACATATTACCAATACATATTATCGACTGACAGTGAAGGAAAACATCGTGAGGAAACCTGAACATTTGAGAAAAAATTTTTACTGTACCTACTGTACCACCGTATGTGGGCAAATATACATACAACCATTGTTTTTTTTTTCTTGGTGTCTGAAATCACTATTAAGTACGTCGTGAGCTGACGTGGTGATTAAACCCGTGCCTTGCCTTAGAAAGAGGCCTCTTTGCCCAGCAGCGGGACACTTAGGTACAGGATTAATTATCAATGCAATTTATATAACCCGATACCTATGGGCCAATCCTATTTTGCTGTTTTTTCGTATAACTTTATCGTTTTTATATTTATCATATCGTAGGTTAGGTACATTAGTTTTGTCTATGTTAGGTAGATACAGGCTTTGCAAACTGTCCTCAGTTGGTACAACAATATTTCTATCAATACTTAGGTATATAAAAAGGTTTACTAGATGTTTTACGCCTACAATATTTCATCGTAACAACTATAATTTTCGCCAGCCGACCTTCACAGTATACTCACTATTTTCCTAAACTAATTAATCTACAAATTCATAAAACTAAGTACCTACCTATTGTAACGATATAAATACTTAATGAAAAAATAAACTTTACGGTACATGTATTTTATATCCACTTGTAAGTTGTAAGATATAACGAGTTCATTTGGTCCACATACTATTTACATAGCTTTTTTCGTGATATTATTAATTATTATTATTACTTATTATGTAAAATAACAGTTATAGAGTAGATTTATGAATGTGTTTACTTTATTCGGCCGAATTGTCATAACCAGTATGTTTTTTAGGTAACTTATAATTATTATGAGCATCATATTTAATATAAATAAAATACCATATCATATTTTTATCATGTCTAATATCAATAAAATACCTATACACGAATATCACTGCTTTATGAAAGTTCACCGAAATTTTAATGAATAATATTTATTTTATAATACATTACCAATACCTAAATAATGTTTAGACAAAACAAGACATAGCAACAGTTCAATTTAAAATAAGTACATACTCATAGAACTCGTGAAACTTATATCGAAATTTTTATTATTTCTGTTGTATCGATTTAGAAAATATACGATTTAAAACAAAGGTCAATCCAACTTGATAAACCCGCTATTTTATTAACCTTAAAAATTCTACCAGTTCCCTATCTATTCAATTGGAATTTATTTTACAAATTGATTTGTGTAAATTACTTTAATACATTATAAATATTAATTTTGTTATCTTAAAAAGCAATAACAACTGAAGGGCTTCAAATATAAAAAAATATAAAACTAGAAATATATAAAAATTATGTAAGCTAGCGACATCTGTTGTCGAATAGTAGTTTCGGCACCGTGTCGACTTGAAAACTTAAATTATATTTCTTACGTTATATGTACCGACAGAATATTTATTTATATTGTTATTCCTCAAATAATTTACTTTTGTTTTTCTAAATAATTATAATAATATCGAGTATAATAATTCATAGTTTTATATTTTAGTGAAACACCAAAATATGACATAACGAGTTCTTAAAAGGTTTTACTTACTAGATATTATATAATTAGGGAGAATACATGCCTATAAACTTTCTTACTCAATATAGGATGGAATAAAGAATTTTGAACTGAAATTGCTCAATTTAAACTAATTAAAGTGATTAATTTTGTAGCCTATAGTGTGTACTTACATAATTTATACCATGTAACATTTTACACACTACCTACATATTTGCTTTAAAAGTCATCTTAAATACATAGATATCATTTTAATGTTCATTTATTTCGTTGTTTTAGGTGACAGTTCAGGGTCGTGTTCAGAAGAAGATATTAATAATGCGTCAGATGAACCACGAAATCGACCAGAAGCACATATGTGCCCACGTTGTCAGGAGCAGTTCGAGAGCCTTCACGAGTTTCTATATCATAAACGCGTTTGTGATGAGAAGGCACTACAGATGGGTGAGGAAAGAATGCACTCTGACCCCGAAGATATGGTTGTGTCAGGAGATGAAGAAATGGATAGTCCTAATAAAAGACTAGAACAAGTACGACGGCATCGACAAGATGCTGAAAATAATAACAGCCTTGAAGATGGTGAGGCAGAAGTACCCGAAGCTGATGTACCACCAATTGGGTTACCCTTTCCTGTCGCCGGTCACGTCACATTGGAAGCTTTACAAAACACAAAAGTCGCTGTAGCACAATTTGCAGCTACTGCATTAGCTAACAATACTGATAATGAAGCAGCCTTACATGAACTTGCTGTACTACAAAGTACACTGTTCACTCTACAACACCAACAAGTATTTCAACTACAGCTAATACGTCAGTTACAAAACCAGCTATCATTGACACGACGGAAAGATGATCAGCAACCGAGCCCACCGCCAAGTGAACCAGAGCCTAGCACGCCGGTGCCTCCCATTCGAACACCGTCGCCGCCTCGTCCGCCACGGGAGCCAACTCCTGTCGCACCCCCTCCCCCTACTAGCCAGAGCTTGCCGTCGACCCAGTCGCATTTCAATTCAAAGACGGAACTAATATCTATTCCCAAAATCCCGACCTCATCTCCGCCACTGATGACCCACCCACCCTATAGCTCCATATCTTCGTCACTAGCATCTTCTATTATTACAAACAATGATCCACCGCCGTCTCTGAATGAGCCCAACACGCTTGAAATGCTACAAAAAAGAGCGCAAGAAGTCTTAGATAATGCCTCACAAGGTTTATTAGCCAATAACCTTGCCGATGAACTTGCATTCCGTAAATCAGGCAAGATGTCACCATATGATGGAAAATCCGGAGGACGCAATGAACCTTTTTTCAAACACCGCTGCCGGTACTGCGGAAAAGTTTTCGGAAGTGATTCAGCACTGCAAATTCACATTCGTTCGCATACAGGTGAACGTCCTTTCAAATGTAACGTTTGTGGTTCTCGGTTTACAACAAAAGGGAATCTGAAAGTACATTTTCAAAGACATACATCTAAGTTCCCGCACGTGAAGATGAATCCTAATCCAGTACCAGAACATTTGGATAAATATCATCCTCCTCTGTTAGCACAATTGTCGCCGGGACCAATTCCTGGTATGCCGCCTCATCCACTACAGTTTCCCCCGGGTGCTCCAGCTCCTTTTCCGCCAAGTTTGCCGTTATACAGACCACCGCACCACGATTTAATACCACCTCGTCCGCTAGCAGATAAACCCTTACCACCTCATCCACTTTTCACGATGCGAGAGGAACAAGATGTTCCGGCTGATCTCAGTAAACCATCACTGCCGAGCCCACCTAGATCTGCACCTGAAGTTTTTAAATGTGAACCCCAAGACGAAGAAAGTCACCGTGAATCTAGTTTCGATGAAGGAGACCGCGTGTCGCCTAAACATGAGCCCGAAGAAAATGATGCCATTCATGACGCTGACCAAGATCGATACCCTTCAACATCATCTTACGATGACTGCAGTATGGATTCAAAATATAGCAACGAAGATCAAATTGGTAGAGAAAGTCCACATATGAAGCCGGATCCAGATCAACCGGAAAATCTCTCAAGTAAGAATTCATCGATATCTGGGCCGATTTCAATAGCAACGGGACTTCGTACTTTTCCTTCGCATCCACTATTTCCCCAATCTCCACTTAGTAGTATATCTTCTGGTAGTTTAACCCCTTTTACGAATAACGTCAATAACATAGTTGATATGGATATCTCACGAGACCCAAACTTTTACAATTTATTGTTACCTCGACCAGGTAGCAATGATAACTCCTGGGAAAGTTTAATCGAGATTACAAAAACATCTGAAACTTCAAAATTACAACAATTAGTAGATAACATAGATAATAATTTATCTGATCCTAACGAATGTATAGTATGTCACCGCGTTCTTTCCTGTAAAAGTGCTTTACAGATGCATTATCGAACTCATACAGGTGAGAGACCTTTTCGTTGTAAATTGTGTGGTCGCGCATTTACGACTAAAGGTAATTTGAAAACGCATATGGGCGTCCATCGCATAAAATCTCCTATTCAAATGTTACATCAATGTCCAGTTTGCCACAAGAAGTTTTCTGATTCCAATATTTTACATCAACACGTATGTCTACATACAGCCGATCGTTTTCCCATTTTATACGAAAATATTCGAAATGTTCAAACAAACAGTTTTTCACCTTCAAACAACATTATATCAGACATATCGAATTATTCCCCTTACCGTCCAGTTCGTCCTCCAATATTTCCAACTCCAACAACTCCCGGCGACCGACGGGCGGACTCACGCGGGACCGACGATGAGAGCGGCCGGGACGAGTGCGAGCCCGCTATTCGGGAGTTCGACGACTACTCCAACATGAAAGATCGTCGAACTTCGCCGCTCTCCGTCAGCGCCTCGGCGTCCGAAAGTGAATTAAGAACTATCACAACAACGGCTTCCCTCCCATCGGCGACAGGTTCGGAGAGCGGGCGGAGTGCGCGGGCTTCACCACCATCACCGACGATGTCCACGCCGTCGACGCCACCGAGGCTGCCACACTACTCACCGCTGCCGTCGCCGCCCGCGCCTCTCGTCGCTCTCGGCGCTCTGGGAGGATCACCCTTCAGCCCGCTCGGACTCGCGTTTCCTCCCGCAGGTATGCGATAGCGGGATCTTATTTTTTCGTCCGCCCCGGTCGCCTTCATTTCCATTTCCTAACGTTGATCCATATCTATTCACCGGGCGCTCGAATACACATCTAAAAAATTGGACATAACTCTTTCTTGAAGAACTACTCATAATGTCATGCATTAACAGTGTAATCGTGCGTTCCGTATAAATCAGTTAAGTGAAATTGAACAGGTTATGACGGTGTGTTTGTTTGTGTACAGTGCGTGGCAACACGACGTGTAGCATCTGCTACAAGACATTCGCCTGCAACTCGGCACTCGAGATACATTACCGCAGTCACACCAAGGAACGTCCCTTCAAGTGTACCATTTGCGATCGCGGATTTTCCACAAAAGTATGTAACATTTTTATGACTATGATGACACAATTTACCTATTTATTTGTTCCATTTTTGTTATAGTACCAAGAGCATATTTTTTACTTAGTAAGATTTTGTTATAATATCTATAAAATAAATAAAAGTAATAAAACAAATTGGTACACGTATTTAAAAAGACGCGCCATCATAAAACAACTATCATTTAGGTGATAGGAACGTTTAAACACAGTGGCAGCACAGATTGAGTATCTTTGGCTTTAAGCCAGTTCATACTTTATTGTTACACAAATAGCGAGAGGTACGAGCTAACAACATATACACAAATTTTCAATACATTTAACGGAATCCATTAATAAAGTAAAATTATTCTGATTTCAAAGAATATTCCGAGCTATGAATAACAAATAATTTGGTATTTCATCAAGAGTTTTTTTTTTTTCAAAAGCGTTATTTTTAAAACGAACGATACATAGCTATAATTTACAATATAATTTTAAAATATTGTTAAAAATAATTTTAAATGTCATTTTTATATTACGAACCAGTTTTATATGCCAATTTATTGCTAACCTTAAATTACGGTGAAACATTGCAAACTAACTATTTATATTGCTTAATAATATAATATATAATCTAGTATTAACTCAATAGTTTAATTAGTAACAAGAAAATTCTCTTTATTGTTACTTTCGTAATTCCCTAAATACGTGCTCCTCAATCGAACATCTTTTAAATAGATAATATTTTAAAGCGAATATATCCAATAGCTCTGGTTCGTTCTAGAAAAAACCGTATATACGCCTATGTCGCTATGATATGTATTTTTTATAACTCATTGTTTTTGTCAGCACATTCCATATTATGGTAAAAGGTGAAAATTATCTATAATATTTTTCCCCCTATATCATTTTATTCCTTTAATATGATGTTAGCATAACATAAATGTACATAAGCCTAGGTATGTATATATGCCGATGTCTTCATAATCATTCATTTTGAAATTATTAATACTTAACTATCTTTCTATAAAAAATGTAATAGTCACATGTTACAATTATTGTAGTTACTCGTTATACATTATGGCCAAGTAACATGAAGAAAAAAAGACTGTTTAGTCATTTTAATCTAATAAACATTATAAATATGTATGTTCGTTTGAATGTGTGTCCTGTAATCACGCTCGAACAGCTAAACGAATTTTAATGAAATTAGGTAGGTATAGAAAGGAAAAATTAGGTACGCCTGGCGAGGCAAGTGGTCAATAAGTCATTAATACAATTTTTTATTGGCCTTCAGTATGATTGTTTTGATTTTTTGATTAATTCTCAGTATCTATAAATATACTGTTATATAGAGAAACCGTATTTTCACGATTAAAATAGAAAAAATCTTACTACTAATCATTTTTATTCTTACACAAATTACACAACCAAAAAATATTAATGTTAATGTTAACGCATGATAAAACAGGCTGTATAGAAGATATTTCTAAAGAAAATTACAATCCAGTTAGTAAGTTATATAATATGTATTTACCGAGAACAGTATTGGGTTAAACAGTAAATAATACAATAGCTACTGATTTCCTTATCAATGTAAATATTTATCTTATAATCAATTATTAATCCGCTTCCCATTATTGTTTTAATACCTATCGGTCATCGGCCATTGAATTATTCTGCAACAATAAAAAGATTATCATGTATTTCTAAAAAATATCAATTTTAATAATCAACGCTACTGTAAATAAACTATTGTAGATAGCTAAGGTACTAATATAAGCATAGACCTCGGCAGATCGAGCTTCGGAACACGTAACTTCATGTACCGGTTTCATTTCATCCTGCAAGTTTCAGTGCATTAATTTTGCAAGCAGTAATTACAAGTCGCTAGTCGATGCAGTAACTTGGCATTAATTTTAGCAGTTGTCTTACCGTCGCGTCGTGTCGTATCGGAACTGTTGTAGACTTGACAATTAATAATTGAAGATCTTTGTAAACTCGATACTCTTTTGTTCTGAGTTAAACAGAATTTGCTCAGTGATCGAATCGCAACCACTATACACCATGTGTAACACTCGCAATTGTAGCGTTCCGTGATCAACCGGAGTACTCCAGTAATCAAGCAGGGTGGTAGGGATCTGTACTCGAATGGGTCACGACCATTATGCACATGGTGATATGCCCGTCCCGGTAACTGTCTTTTCGTTTGTCGTGATTCGAGATTAACTAACTGTCCAAACTTATATTGTCGTCGATCTAAATTTAAAATTTTAAAAAGTTAAAATTACAATCTAGATATATGCAGAAACCTACAATTTTTTTTAATAATTTTGCGAAACCATTTGTCACTTTCCGAAGAAATGCTTCTCAAATTTACCAAATTTACAAACAAAGTTTTATATATTACAATACGCGATTCAAATTATGGCTAAAAAAAAATTGCATATTACTTTCCAAAACATGTATTGTGAAACAACCGTTGAAAAAGTGTACCACAGAATATTTAGGCAGCAACTGATCGACTACCAAGCCACGGTGAAGATGTAAAAGCCGTCTAAGACTCCTAGCCCAGTCATATTAGGGCTTTCACCTCGGAATGAAAGATAATAAGCTGCAAATTGGTATGAACCTTTGTTTTGTCATTCTAAATGTTGTCTCAAAAGTCACAATCGTTATCGTGTCCGCGTCTCAAGATATTCAAGGTCAAAGGTCACAAAAATCGGTTTTTCGCTAATATCTGGCTTCCTATCGGTTAAATGAGATTTGCATTTATTATAAAAGTTGTAGGCTATAAAATTCCCTACAACTTTTGTTTAAACTTTTTTTTCATACAACCAACCGTTTTGAAGGTAGAGCGCGAAGAGTGCACATCGTACAGTCATATACGGCCTAATGCAAGGTCAAGCGTGAGTTATGGTTATCAGTACGTTATAAAGTCAATTATTTACTTGGAAATTATAATTATTAAACAATGCCTATTATTTATGTAGTAACTATTAATTATTTATATTTAATTAAAGTAAGTAATCTTGTTGGCATTATATAATGCTCCAAAATCTGAGGACAACATTGATCATTTCCGCTACACGCAATTCATCAAATTTACAAAACTAAATAAACCTGTACAACTGTCAACACTTCCACCAACAAGTGTAGCAGCTCATCAACACATAAAACGTGTCTACTACCAGATTCAAACGTGGTTAGGGAAGGACTTAGAACCTCAAGAATGGGGCTGGATGCTTGAAAATGAAATCCTGGAGCCCATACGAACGTTATTACCTCCAGCACCAGCCGAACTACTAAACGTAATATTTTGCAATTGCAAAAATGGTTGTGGTTCCCGCTGTGGATGCAGAAAATCAGAGCTACAATGTTCTTTAGCTTGCGGCCAGTGCAACGGACAAGCTTGCCTCAACGCTTCACTGTATCCAAGTAATCCCGATGAAGAAAATACATATGATCCCGATATTCTGGAAGGTTTGGAGATGAACATGACAGATAATGAGGATGATGACAATGAATCGAACATTTTTGAGCGACAAGAAGAAGAAGACGACGAAGAAGAAGAAGATAATTAGCTTCCATTTCCAATTTCATTACAATTAAAATCAACAAAGATACTTTTGATATTTGAACTCACATTTTGACAAATGTATATTATGCCGTATTTAATAATAAATAAAAATATGTGTAAAATATATACTCTTACTATCATTTTAACTTAAAATAAAACTAAAATATATAATCCAGAATTAATAATATTTTATACTTAAATAGTTAAATATGAATAATTATATATAAATAATCAAGTTACTTACTTTAATTAAATATAAATAATTAATAGTTAGTACATAAATAATAGGCATTGTTTAATAATTATAATTTCCAAGTAAATAATTGACTTTATAACGTACTGATAACCATAACTCACGCTTGACCTTGCATTAGGCCGTATATGACTGTACGATGTGCACTCTTCGCGCTCTACATTCAAAACGGTTGGTTGTATGAAAAAAAAGTATAAACAAAAGTTGTAGGGAATTTTATAGCCTACAACTTTTATAATAAATGCAAATCTCATTTAACCGATAAGAAGCCAGATATTCGCGAAAAACCGATTTTGTGACCTTTGACCTTGAATATCTTGAGACGCGGACACGATAACGATTGTGACTTTTGAGACAACATTTAGAATGACAAAACAAAGGTTCATACCAATTTGCAGCTTATTATCTTTCTTTCCGAGGTTGACCCCTTTTTTTACCTAATATGACTGGGCTATCCAGGGCTCTTATAGCTAACAGTATAGTCAGTTAAAAAAAAAATCAACTTCAAACGTACCTACTACTACGGTAGAACAACAGAATGTTTATCAAATGGCTTTAACTATACTTTCAAATTAAATAGGCTCAAAGTGAAGGTACGAACATAGGTAATTATTGCGTGCCAACAAAGTAAATGATAGGTGTTGGTTAGCCGATTGGCGATATTTAGATTTCATTATTTTCATTTCTGAAAATGCTCGCTTGCACAAATAAGTAAATGAATACTGTTAATTGATGAGGTATTTTTTCAAACGCGGATATTTCTCTTCAGATATTAAATACCAAAATTATATTAAAACAAAAAATATACTAGGTATACATGACCTGTTGTTTTATGAATTATCGTTAGAATTTTATGGTACTTTTCGGGAATTTCCGTAATCGACTCGGAAAGTTCTCGCGTTCAATTGGTCGATCGCAATCGACTGTAGGAGTGAGTACCCATGATATAGTGCATAAGTATCCATTAGGTATTCATGTGTCGAGGGGTTTATGGGCCGGTATGAGAGCAGCGACTGATTACCATTCTGTTGGTAATCATCGTTGGTTTTGGATAGTAATGTACTTACGATCGGGCACAGAGGCAACAGCTTGCTCTGATACTATACAAGACAATTTTTAACAAAAAAGAAAACCAACTTCAATGATTTTGAAGTTCCCTGGTGTATCTACGAATTTAAAGGTCCAATGCCAATAAAATTAAAATGGTGATGGATAGAGGTATGTTCTATCCAACGAAAAAAGAATTAACCAAATCGTTTCATAAACAAAGAAGTTATTAAAGGTAAACTTTCATTACAAAAAATATACATTCGAATTGAGTAACCTCACTCTATTTTTTTCGGAAGTCGGTTAAAAAAGGAACCGAAGTAATTAATTTGTAAACAATATTTAGGTACAATTTGCGCTACTATTACGAAAGGTAGGGCACAGAGAAATGTCTTTTGAGATTTGGAATACCTCCACCCTACAGAAGATAGTAATCAAATAATCTTGTGTTGCGTTCCCGCGGTGAGTAGGGTTTCCAGAGATCCTTGAGTTAGGGAGGTTCAGGGCCGGCAACCTATTACAAGTGTCCACAGGCCATAGTAGCTGCTTACCATCAGGCGGGCCGTATACTTGTTTGTAGTATAAATAAAAAAAACTTTTAAATACAAAATATAATTTATTGAATGTAGGCCCTATGAACGTAATTGACAACACTACTACCACTGCACCGGTTCGAAAACATCCCAGTCATCAAGAAACTCGGTCGGGTTTATCAAATTTTTTTAATATATTTTTAACTGTAATTATTGCTTAGGTACAATTAATAATTATATTCAATGTACAGAGAGGGAGATTTATTTCCAGACATCACTATCATTTACATACCCTTTTGATAGTAAAACATGCATGACATGGTTCTTGCACTTCTTGTTCGGTAAATCGGTAATGTGCTTAGGCATCTTATTATAAAACCTAACACAATTATCTAAAAAACCTTAATTGTTCTTAGTAAATCTATAAAACTGGATGACCAATTTTTGTTTATTTCTTGTATTAAAACTATGCCGGTCGTTTACAAAATCTAGCTTAGCTATGTTTTTGCGAACATATAGTATGTACCTATACATTAAATTGTAAAGTGTGGAAGACGGTGTGTGTGACGGACGGACGGATTATATTATAGAATACCTATATAACGTATTACATATTTATCTTCTTCCTTTTCTATTTTTCCCTGTGAAGTAGGTACTATCTTATATATAAAAATCTCACGTCACGGTGTTTGTACTTGCACTCCTCCGAAACGACTGGACCGATTTTTATGATTTTTTTATGTTTATTTGGTAGGTTTGAGAATAGGTTATAAAGTATTATATTTCATACCGCTAGGTGATTGGGGTGTCCCTATTCAGAATTTTTTTTAATACTTTTTTGACAAAATTTTTATGTATAATTTTTTATTTGTTACCAAAAACCAAAATTTTCAGTCTCCTATCCCCACTTTTCCATTTTTATAGTATTTTTATATGAACAAAAATTTTTTTTTATCTTCAGCGCTTTACCGAAGAGATTCGAATATTCCCCAAATATTTGTATTTAAATTTCTTGGCGCATTTTAGTATATAGTAGGTGAAAAATTGGTTATATTTAAAATTACAGAAAACTGGGCTATCGGTACCTTTATGATAAATTTGCACAAGAAGGAGATCCTAAAAAATGAAAATAAATATAAAAAAGGGAATTGTCAAAATCCCCTCGTAAGTGCTTCAAAGAGATTTTTTTTAAACATTAATCTTGAAAGTTTTAGATAAAACCAAGGTTAATAAGTACCCACAAAATGTCAATTTTTTCCTTCAAAGCAAGACCGGCTCTGTCTATATTATTACATTCCATGTATTAATAGTTTAATTAAATAGCTTAAGTAACTTTTGTGACTTCAGGTTATCGGCTAACGTAAAACCGTTTAGTATTGTTAGTGTGAGGAGCTTTCAGATACTGCTAACATTAGGCATTTATTAAAAGTCTTCTAAGTAGTACCTACTTCTGCATAGTTTACAAAAGTCTCAAGATGTTATTTATATCAAAAATAACAATTAACAGACCAACTTACAAACCCTACTGAACTATTATATAACCTTACTAGCTTTGTCCCACGGTTTCACTCTTGTTAAATTTATTCACCCAACTGTACCGCGCCGCAACGCCAACGCACCCGTTTCGTTATTCTCACTTCTCGTACTTGCCTGCAACTTACCAGATTAATTAAAATTCATGGTTACTGTTTCGCTTGTTAGGGTCGCAATGTGAATCGATATAAAGCCTATATATATATATATATATATATAACCTTCCTCAATAAATGGGCTATAAAATGCAAAAATATTCTTTCAAATCTTACTGGCGCGAGAGATTAGTGCGTTCAAACAAACAAACAAAAAAAACAATATCTTGAGGTTTGTAATATCACTAGCTGCGCCTGCGCAACGCTCGCGAGGACTACAGAATGCTATCTGGCACACGCGCGAATTGTGCTACCTCGCTCCCGATTATTTTAAAGACAAAAATTCTTATTATGGGTGTTTCTTAGAAGATAGATATATGCTCTCGGTGAATTTTTAATAGGTATTTTCAAGATCTACAATTATGTAGTAGATACATTAATATGATATATCTCTTATGGTTTACTCAGCGTAACAAAGCCATTTAAGCGCCTCAAAAACGTTGTTTTCCGAATTGATTTCTATATCCGCGGAACTCTAATTTATTTTCTAAAATAAAAGTAGCAGAAATTAGTCCTTATAACATCAGCTATCTGCCAGTGAAAGTACCGAGAAATCGGTCCAAAAGTTTTGGGAAATTAGCAGGAACAGAAAAATGAAAATTTTAAAATTGTTTTTGTTTTGTTATAAGTTTCGTATATACTATCATATGCATTTAGTAAATGGGTGTTATTTTGAAATTACAAAGAGACACTTCAATTTAATTTATTTGTATAGATAGATTAATATAGGTAGTATACATAATAAGTATAGATATGAATTTAATATCTCTCGTCTTTTTAGGTGCTCAAACGTGTTCGATGCGTGTTAAACTGTGTGGCAATTAGAACAATTAAAAATATAGTACCTCCCTATGTACATAGGTAGAGATATTAAACTAATTTTGTATATTTACTTATATAATATCTTAGATATTAAGGTTTAAGTAATACAGTTTTCAGATATTTTTTTATTATTAAGATAATTAGATATTGTTGTAAAAGAGCTACATCTACATGAATTATATTGTTTCGATAATAACTGAGGTCATGAGAACAATTTAAGCCTATCGGTTTTTTTCTATAGTTTCATGAAAATAGTCATAAACTAAAAATGTGCTTTTACAAAACAATAAAGACCCGTAAGTTATTAAATTCATGCTGTTATCTATGTTAGTATCACTTAAATAACTTTTGGCAACTTAACTTTTGACACAAAACATATAAATAACAAGTAAACAATTAATTACAAGCAGGTACCTACGTTACGTTGAGTTTACGTGCTTATCATCCTTAAGCTTGCATATTTTTCACTGTTAACATGGCGAGTAAATAATATTATATCGAGACAAAAACAATTAAAATAATTATTGCGCAAGAAAACCACGCGGTTCCGCAGGACACATCAAGCTTATTATACATACATAAATCACACCTATTTCCCAACGGGATAGGCAGATACCACGTCCTTCCACCTGCTACGACACTGACATATATCTTTAGCTTCTTCAGCATTTATCAATCTTTTCAGGCATGCTCGTCGGTTTAGAGTATCTTGATCTGACCTTTCTTCAGAACGTCCCCGATTTGATCGAGAAACATTCGTCAGTTTATTATAAAGTACACTAATCAAGAATGTAACAATTTTTTTATGTTTGAATTTAACTCTGAAACGGCTTGATAACTTTTTAAAGAAATTTTAGTCTATGTCATTCCTCAGCTGTGCTCGGTATCTTATAAACAAAAAAAGTAAAACACCTATCTAGGTAAACTTGGAATGTAAAACATTATCTAAATGCAAAGTTTCATCGAAATCGTTGAAGCAGTTTCTGAGAAACCAATTACATATATAGATAATAGGTCTTTACCTATGAAATTACCGTTCTGCAGTACTGGCCATTTCAATTCAAAATAATTTTTGTTTGGCTAAGAATTCTAATTTCAAATTAATTTTATTTTAAAAAATATAATAAGATAACAATAATCGTCAATATACTTTTTTAAATCGTAATACATGAGTATAAATTAAACGATAATTTTTTTTTCGGTAATATAAAAATTGAATTTATTTTTGATTAAACATAAAATTATTAGACCGTAGAAGAATATTAGGGATGAACATGATATATATATATATATATATATATATATATATGAATAATATAAAATTGTAATGTGTCCTTTGTTCATGTCCACTTATCTATATAGATTATTACAAGGGATTTTTTTGTGTTGTGTCAATGTTTCTTTTTTATGGGTTATTCTACAGTAGGTACACCGAAAATTTGGCAAGTAAATTCTATAACGTATACCTATTTGACACACTTGACATTGGGGGAATTGCCTACATAGGCAGAAAGCCAAAATTAAAGAAAAAAAGATGTGAGAAACACTAACATACTAAATCTCCAATATTTACTTAATAATATGTTTATTACGATATTAATATATGTTAGGTATTACATATTAAGATATCAGTCACTTAAATCGGGGATCTTTAAATAACTTTACATATTATAATCTTTTCATTGTTACGACTATAATCCTGTCTTTTAAGCAATAATATATTCATCATCTATGTTAATCAAGTGCTTTTCAATCACGTCTTTTAAGAAGTAAAGTATTTATGATAATTGTTAAAATATTCACAATCGTTCTTCATTCTTACGTAATGCATCTCTACATTCTCTACACATTTATTTCATAGTCGGTTTTCTTGGTAATCTGAAAAAAAAAATCAAATACTTAAGTTAACTTTGGATAGATACATTACTCTATACAATTAATAAAATTGAAGTGTCTGTTTGTAATGTCAAAATAACAGCTTTTCACTAAATCTATATGAAAGTATATACGATCGATACCTATAAGAAAAAAAGCAGTTTTTAACATTTTTGAATGTCTGTCTGTTTGTTCCGAGTAATATCCGAAATATTTGAATCGATTTTGACGAGACTTTCACTGATAGATAGCTCATGATATAGGAAGTGACTTAGGCTACTTTTATTTTAGAAAAAGAATAAGGGTTCCGCACAAATTAAAAAAAATGGTCATGGTGAATCAGTTCGGGAAATTAAATAGGTTACGCTGAGTAAACTATAAAAGATATAGCAAATTAATGTACTACATAATTATAGGCATTAAAAATACCTACAAAAAAACAGCCAGAACAAACATTTTGTCTTTAAAATAGCCGAGAGCGGGAGAAGAAGATTCGTGCAGGTATTCTGTAGAGCACGGGCATAGCTAGTTAATAATAGAATAAATGCATCTTATAATTTCATTTTACTCTTGAAAGTTGCATTATATAATATTTTTGGGAAAAATTCCCGATTTGTGACAACACCGTACAACGCTGTTGCAGGGAATAAAATATTTACAATTTAACAAGAAATGTATTGTATTTATAATACTGAGATACCTATGAAATGAGTCTAGTATTCTTTATTAGATATGCTGAAGTGCTTTTACACTTTTTTTGAGACGCAGTACCAGATAATAACTTTTTCAATTATTTTAACTGGACTTGCAAATACTGCGGACGGAATGGTATCAAATATGAATAATATGAATCCATTTGCTATTTACTAAAGTAATAGTTTTAGATGGTTTCTCCCGCGGGTTCTAACGTTACGTCCTTTATAATTATAATATATTCTCATAGTATAATAAAAATGTATTCTTCACACTTGAACGTGAACGCTAAAATCGCTGCTAATAGATAAGGAGTAGTTAAGTATTCATAAATCTAACTAATTATATTAATATGAAACGTTTATTAGTGGACATTATAATAGCAGATAGCCATACGAATTAATTTAATATTTTTGATAATAAATAAAGTTTGTTAAAAGCATTTTAATGGCGATACGAGTTTTACACTCGGTTCGGCCAATATTTCAAACGTATAAAGCTGCGCTTGCGACGACGCAAAGGGGACGCGAACGGTCAATCGTGTCGCACCACAAAAATGATAAGTCATAAAAACAACGTCACGGAAAACGATCGGAATATTAATTCATGTCGTAAAATATTTATTACTTATAAATCCTTGAGCCTTTACCTACGCTTCTCGTCATAAAAAGATTATTTATGCTCGACAAAGTAACATTTTTCGTATGTTTCAGAAAGTGTCCAGGGGTATATCTTATCAATAAAATATAGATTATTTACGATGGCGCCAGTTAAAAATGTAAAGCCTCTCTGTCATAGGCACCTATTATCAGCGCTTTTGGTTTAATTAAGTCCTGATAAATGAACTATTTCTTTAACTACCTATGATTAATAAATAAGAATTGTAATATTAGTACTAGGTACCTAAACCAAATACATATAAATTCGAAAAACAAAATATTATATTCTATGGTTCATTAGAAGCGCTGTGCCGTCTGAAAAATTGAGCCTAAATAATAGCCTAAGTCTGAAATAGTTACTTAAAATGATTCCGTTATGAACACCTCCCACAATTTTGAAACATTTAAAAAAATCGGCTTTAAATTTGCTCATTAAATAACTACTACTTACCGTATGTAGGTATAATAAATATGTAGATATGTATTAAGACTATATAACTGTATTCTTTTTTTAATAATTACACATTAAATTATGATAACGATTAAGGTTAATGTTATTACACACAAAATTGCTTAATCTTTTTCTCTAAATTTTGTGCTTCTTTTGTATCCCTCTTAAATAAATAAAAGCCTAAATAATAGCCTAAATCTGAAATAGTTACTTAAAATGATTCCGTTATGAACACATCCCACAATTTTGAAACATTTAAAAAAATCGGCTTTAAATTTGCTCATTAAATAACTACTACTTACCGTATGTAGGTACAATAAATATGTAGATATGTATTAAGACTTTACTTTTCGAAATCGTTAGGTAGGGACCTACCTACTATACGTCACTTATGATTACGTTACAAAGCTAATAACGGTAGCTGGGATGATATGATGTCAGAAAGACACTAGAAATAATGAAAATAATTTATTTTAAGAATCAGTCACCCGAAAAAATAGGTTACATAGTTACCCTTGATTTAAAAAGATGTAATAACTAATCATTATATACCTAAATTAATGATAGTTACTCTAATAAAGTTCATTAATACAAAGTCGCAAGTTTAAGAGCTAGGCATGCTCGTCTAGGTAAAACAGAAACACATTATTATCTGCATAATACGTACCTCTAGATTATATGTGTTATGTACAAAATAAGCTAATTACTACCTTATGGAGATTTTTTTATGTAGATAAATGCACAAATTTTGATTAAGTACTTAAATAATCAAAGGCAACAGATTATGTACGAACGATGTAAAAAAAACTTCACCTTTCGTTAACACCATATAGTACTTAAAATACTTCCAATTCACTCTTACAAAAATTCAACTCTAAACCGAATGTAAATTAACCTATTTTAGTAAATTATAAATCTATACAATAAATAAAATTGAAGTGTCTGTTTGTAATGTCAAAATAACAGATTTTTACTTAATACATATGAAAGTATATACGACACATATAACAAAACATACATTTTTTTTTTAAATCTGCCGGTCTGTCTGTTTATTTCGTGTAATCTCCGAAACGGTTGGACCGATTTTGACGGGACTTTCACTCGCAGATAGCTGATATTATAATGAGTAACTCAAGCTACTTTTAATTTAGAAAAATAATTATAATTCTGCGCAAATAAATAAAATGTATCATGGTGAAACAATTCGGGCGCTTAAATGGCTTACCTACGCTGAGTAAACCATAGGAGATATATCAAATTAATGTACTACATAATTTTAGATATTAAAAAGGTCCACAAAAATGTCACCGACTGCATATATCTATCTTCTAAAGATGACCCACAATACGTATATAACCGGGAGCGGGAGTAGCACGATTCACGCGTATGCCCGATCGACGGCATTCTGTAGTCCACGCGAACGAAGTCGCGGGCACAGCTAGTAGATATAATAATAAAAACAATATTAAATATGTGCATAAAGCATACTATTATTCTTTCTCAATTAACCTTTCAACGTTATCATAATTTAAAGGAATATTAAGCAAATTTTTAAGACAAAATTCAATTTGATAAATAATAAACCAGAATATTAAAAACGATGCCATTTTTGGTGTCATTATAATATATGTCACTAAAACCATTATGAAGAAATATTATTATGATGAAGGAAATTTTTGATTTTTGTCGCATTATCTTTTTTTTTTATTATTATACCGGTCTGTCAAACATTTGCAATTGATTTAAAATTCAAGTATATTATTTTACTTTTTCAGAAAACATTAACGTTACTTTACCTAGTTTTACGTTCTTAATATTTCTATTCTTGGAATTCGTGTAATTCCAAGATATAACTGTTTTTTTGAATAATAATTACACATTAAAGTATGATGACGATTGAGGTTAATGTTATTACACAAAATTGCTTAATCTTTTTCTCTAAATTTTGTGCTTCTTTTGTATCCCTCTTAAATAAATAAAAAAACGTAGTTTTTTAAATTTATAGGATGGCAAGTATAAAAGCCAAGGGCTATGGAGTGTAGAGACCGAGAGTAGGCACAAGCCTTATGTATGAAAAAGTATCCGTCAAAAAGCGTCGAACTAGAGTGGCGCTACGGTAGCAAGTGCATACCTTTTAAAGATGGCGCCAAAAATTATTATTTTATATTTTTCACCCACTTGGACAACTTCTCACTCCACAAACTTTTCTCTATAATTTTAAATTTTTTTAAAGCTTTACAACAGGTTTACAATCTCTTGCTGCACTAGGGTCATTTTGGTGAGGTTCTGAATTTTAATTTGCTTCTTACAGTTGGTTACTTTTTCAACTTGTCTCCCTTAAAAGATGGTTTTCTAAATCTCTAGCATCCATTCACTGGACTTACTTTCAAAATAAGATATATTTTAGTCTATTGTCCTTGTGAGTGGCGTATACTTTGTACCTATTTGATATTTCATCTAATGCAAACCTCCGTAATTTCGAAATATATAATATGATCTACGTGTATAATATACATAAATATGATTTAAAAGTAAAGAGGACAATGCAGAACTAGTGCCTAAGCTGGTTACATCCACATTTAAATTACAGTTACAGGTTAGAGTTGCCGTCACCGCTAGGCACTATAAAAGTGCACGAGCTATACAAATTATAAATTATTACTATCTTATTCATACACTAGCTGTGCCCTTGGCTTCGCTCACGTGGACTACAGAATACCCGCGCGTATCTTGCTCCCCAGCTCCCGGCTATATTAAAGACAAAAATGCTTATTGTGGGTGTTACTTAGAAGATAGATATATATATATATATATATATATATATATATATACTCTCCCAGACTTTTTTATAGGTCTTTTTAATACCTATAATTATGTAGTACATTAATTTGCTATATCTCTTATGGTTTACTCAGCATAAACCATTTAAGCGCCCGAATTGATTCACCATGACCAGTTTTTATTTATTTGTGCAGAACCCCAATTTTTTTTAAAAGTAGCCTAAGTTACTCCCTATATCATCAGCTATCTATCAGTGAAAGTCCCGTCAAAATCGGTCCAACCGTTTCGAAGATTACCCGGAACAAACAGACAGACAGACAAAAATTTTAAAAATGGGTGTTTTATTATAGGTATCCCATAATATACTTTCATATGGATTAATTGTATAGATAAGTTAAACATAGATTTAAATCTATGCGTGGTTACTGACTTTGTGAACTTATAATATGATACAACGTTATTCGACTGTTAATAAAGTGTTTTTATGTCATCATACATTATTTATGATGTTAAGAAGCAGTTAATGAAGATTTACCTGTCTGTTAAATTATTCAGTTAAATATTTTACAATGAAAACCTTGAAATGATTAGGATTAAAAATTCATATGATGTTCTTATTTATTAAAAACCAGCTTAGCCGGCAGATGTTGGACTGTCCCTTCCAATAGTTAATAACTCGACCACAGTGCCACGTATCCGCATTTTTTTCTGAAAACTTTTACTTTTTTTGTAGGATCACAGGAAACAAAACAAAACAAGAATTACGCATATCCAACGTTCAAATCGTCATGTTTTCTTTGTTGTTAGATTGGCACAACTGTTTTTCATTTTGGCACGGAGTTTGAGTTACATCTCTCATTTAGATTAAATACAGTGCTGTTTTTATTTAGATCATATTATCTAGTGTGTTTTGCGAATTTCATAATGGACAAAAACATCGAACAAAGAGTTTGTTAATAAATTTTGTTTCGCTAATGGTATGTCGTGTTCAAAAACACTGAAAATAGTACAGAAGGCTTACGGTGAATCGACTTTATCAATAGCACCTGTTTATGAGTGGTACAAAGAGTTCAAAAGCGGTCGAAATATGCTGGAAGATTTGCTTCGCTTTGATAGGCCATCAACGTCATCAACTGAAGTTAACATCGCAAAAGTGAAGTAAATAGTGATCGAAAATTTTCATTCTAATTTAAGAGAGATAGCCACTGAACTTTCTGTGTCTCAAGAGTCGATCCGTATCATTTTAAATAATCACTTGCGTATGAAACATGTTGCTTAGAGAAACCTAAATTTTCTCCAAAAACTCAATCGCATAAGAAGCTCTGAGGACATGGTAGAACGAGTCAATAACGACCCAACATTCATGAAACGCACTGTTAGTGGTAAAAAACGTGGGTTTACGAATTTGATATGCAAACTAGTCAACAAAGCTTCGGAGTGGCGCCTTCCAACTGAACCGAAACTGAATTTTTTTTTTTTTTTTTTTTTTTTTTTTTTTTTTTTTTTTTTTTTTTTTTAGAACTGACTACACTGTTAGCCTTAGGGGCCCTAAAGCCGCTGCGGCTTTTACAGCTTCACCGGACTTGGGGGCGAGCGCAGAGGGCACTCAGCCGCGAAAGTTTTGTGGACGACTCGCACGAGGGTGCCAAAGTGGCCGGACCTCGGCTCGGGCGGTCGTCGCGTTCGCAAATAGGTCGCGATCTATTCGAATCCCTACACCTACGATTCGAGCTAACTAAATATACACATAGGCACGTTCCCTTCCTCCTGGGAGGAAGGAAGGAACCGTGCGTATGTGTATTCAATAATCGGAATGTTTCTACACTAACTAGCGCTAACTAACTAGCGTAAAAAAAGAAAAAAAAAAGGTCCCTCACAGAACCTATGTACCTGTGTGGTGTGCACGTGTGTATGTTCATACGTGTGTAGTGTTGTATGTAGGTAGCTAAGTGATGCACGTACAGTGTCACTTGTATCGCGCGGGCGGTTGCCTGACCCAAGGGTTTCACACCGAGGAACGGACCTAGGCTTGGGTTACCGCTAGAGAGGGTGGACGTGACGGGTGTGCTGGAGCGAAATTGACCGCCCGCCCTCTGCGGAGAGAACGGTGGTTTCGCGGGCGTGGGCGCTGGCACGCTCTGTTTGGAGAGACGGATGTGTAATATTTATTCGAATTTTCGATGTGATCGTCGGGATCAATAAAAATATTGCGCGGCCGGCGTTTGCACCGGATGTCCGTGGGTGCCGGAACATAAGTGGCGGCTGTTTTTATTAACGGATTCGCGTGGTTCGACGCGGTGTCGAAATACGAACGGGAGAGCTGTTTAACGTAGGCATGTATCGAAGGAAGCTCCATATCTCTATGGAGATCTACGCTTCGAACATACCACGGGGCCCCGGTGAGACGATAGAGGAACCTATTCTGTATCGATTGTAACCGTTTGAAACTCGACTCGGACATATGTGCGAACACGGCGCAACTGTATGTCAAAATTGGTCGAATACACGTCTTGTAGAGCGTGAGCTTATGTCGCGTGGACATTTTACTCACCGAACACAACAGAGGATGCAACCGGCCCAGGACCCACGCGGCCCTGTTCCTAACCTTACGGATGTGGGGTCTAAAAGAGAGCCTACTATCTAGGGTTACCCCTAGATATTTGGTCTCTCTTACATACGGAATCGGATTATCGTAGAGCTTAACAGGTTTAAGCTTCCACGGTATCTGTGACGAATCCGCATCGAAGAGCATCGCGGCGCTCTTCGAGGGATTAACGGCTATACGCCACTCGTTAAACCACTTCCCGAGAGTGGTCACGGAGCGTTGGACTTTGTGTCTGAGGTGGGATCTATTCCTATCTGAGGCATATAAGACTGTATCGTCAGCGTATAGCCCTACCTCGACCTCCGGGAGTCGAGGTAGGTCACTGACGTACAGGTTAAATAGGCTAGGAGCCAGGATCGAACCTTGGGGAACGCCTGAGCGTATTGGACGGGGCGTGGACAATTCACCTTCCACTCTATAGCGAAAGGTGCGATCTGTTAGATAGTCGCGAATTATTTTAATTAGCCTATCGGGGACTTCAAAGTGATACAACTTGTAGATCAATCCCTCGTGCCAGACCTTATCGAAGGCCTTGGCAACGTCGAAAAAGACCGCAAGTGTACGGCGGGGTTTATATAATTCAGCAAAATTAAATGCAACGTGCTCCGTGAGGCGGTGCACTTGATGAGTGCAAGAATATCTAGCACGGAAACCGAATTGCTCAGGCGGATAGAGGTCTTTCTCCTCTATTACTGACTTGAGACGGTTCAGAAGGATCCGCTCGTACATTTTCCCTAAAGTATTTAGGAGACTGATCGGGCGATAGCTGTCGGGAAGCGACGCGCTCTTGCCGGGCTTACGGATACCTATGACTATGGCCTTTTTCCAGGCGGCTGGAAAATGGCAGTGGGCTATGGCTACATTGAAGATGCAGACCAAAAGAGCTATGAGGCGATCGGGAAGAAGTCTAAGTACTTCATTCCTGATCCCGTCGGGACCTGGTGCTTTTCTAAGCTTAAGGCTTTTTATAATGGAAAGAACCTCCTCAGACGTGACTGGGGACAGGGAGTCTGTCGCGGGGAGCTTATCCAGCTCCCGCACGCATCCATCGATACCCTCGACCCGGTCGGTATTTGCATCGACACTGTTCGGAGAGCACTGGCTCTCCAAACAAGTGGCGAGGCACTCCGCCTTGTCGCTGCTATCGAAGGCGAGCGGTATACCGGGACCCCTCTCGAGGGGGGGCATAAGATAAGAAGCCTCTATTTTGAGGCTGTGAGCTAATTTCCAGTAAGCCAGATGCGACGGCCTTAGCCCTTCGACGAGGGCGTCCCATCTGTGACTTCTGAGTTCTAATATACGGGCTCTAACCGATCTTTGAAGTGCGCGTAAACGTGCGCGGTTTTCCTCGGTCGGATAGTGGTCGTGCGCACGAGTCGCCGCGTTCTTTTCCGTCAACAACGCCCGCACGTCGGCAGGGAGTACGAAGCGGCGATCGCTCGCCTCTTCGACCTCTCTCGAGGCCTCTCCGATGCCGGCCTGCAGGTGGTCGACCAGGGAATCGATCGCGAGATCTACGTCCGCAACGGACCCCTATACGTCCGGGATCCTATCTAAGCTGGACGAGGACGGCCTGTCCGCAAGATAATGTTTTAGCTTGGCATAGTCAACCACTTGGACCGAAGGAGGGCTAGAGTCATCTGGTTGACCTAGCTGCATGATGACCGGACGGTGGTCGGAGTCGAGCTCGTGTACGACCCGAATGAGTCGTAACCGAAGCGCGATACCTTTAATGAGAGCTACATCAAGCACTGTCGGCATACAGTTGTCTTGAAAGTGGGTGGGAGTGGGTGGCGCTATGACATCAAAGTTTAGCACGTTCGTTAGCTCTTCGAGTTTAACCCCATTACTGGAGTCTCTCCAATTGCCAAACGAAGTGTGTCCACAATTGAGGTCACCCGCTATAATGACCGATTCACCGAGCGAAAGTAGCTTTTCTAGGTCAGACCTGAGAGGCTCTTTCCTCGGCGAGAGATAAACTGAGACTAACGTTATGGACGGGTGGTCGGTCATTCCTAGTCTACACACGGATACTTCCATATTGGTAAGTATCGGAGGATCTACCGGCGTACAATATAACGATCGTTTGTAATAAATGAGAGTGCCGCCCCCGCGGCCGGCCCGGTCATTTCTTACAATATTGTAGTTCGCGATTTTTGGATCACGTTTAGCACGCTTTAAGAGCGTCTCCTGCACTAAAAGAACATCTACTTGGTGATCTTTAAGAAAGGTCGCGACGAGATCACGCTGCGGAAGTAGGCTTCGCGCGTTAAAAAATGAAAGATTTAACGCTTTCGGTTTAAACTTAGCCATTGAAAGGCCCTAATTTTTATTACTACTCGCCTCGCGATCCAGACGTTGTAGTGTCTCTACGAGGCGGGGGAACGCGCAAGCGGTCTTGATGAGACCGAAGCGCTCCAAATGGTCATTGTATTCGATGAGCTCGCGGATATCGTGCTCGCGGGTGAGCAGTATCATTAGGTCGTTACTATTGACGACAGTGTTAGCGGGCGCGCGGGGCGCAGGAACGCGGGGCGCGGGAATATCCATAGCCATAAGGGGCTGTGGATTGGGGCGGCGGGGGCCCCATGCGTTCTGCGATGAACGCACGGGTTGCGGTTGCACCGCGCGGGGTGCGGAGAGGCCGGCGGCGGCCGGGGACTGGCGCGGGACCGGCAGCGCGGGAAATTCCCCTGACGCCAGCGGGGGTTGCGCTTTGATGGCTGAGGCGGGGGGCGCCGCCCGGGGGGCCGCCTGCCTCTGCGTGCGTGGCCGCGTGGTACGCGGGGCCTTGGGGCAACCGCGATAATTCGCGGGATGCCCCTCCTCCCCGCATAACACGCAGCTCGGGGGGACGACGGAGTCACGCTCGCGCGTGCACTCCCGTGTGGGGTGGTCCTCTCGGCACTTTACGCACCGCGGACGAGAATGACAGTTACGGGCAGCGTGCCCGTACAGCTGGCAGTTGTGGCACTGCGCAGGCTGGTGGTTTTTGTGTGGGGGCTCCACGTTAATCCCGGAGAGCCCGCACACCGTCTCTAGCTGGAAGATGGCCTTTCCCTCGGGGGAAAGGTCCAATATGGCCACTACCATTTGTAGTGGCCGCTTATCTTTACTGTACATCCGGTGTACTTCCCGGATGGGATAACTTTGCTCCTTGAGCGAGGAGCACACCTCCGACGGGTCGAGCTCCACCGGAATGCGGCGGATGACCACTCGGAGGACGCGCTCCTCCGCGAGCGAATACGTATAAAATTGCAGACCTTTCTGCCGGAGGAGGGTGGTTAGTTTACGGTGAGTTTCCGAAGAACTCACCGAAATAGAAATCCCGTTGACTATGTTTCTAGCCTTGTGGTAGTCGAGTTTGAGTCTGCGCATCTCATTGCAGACTCCCATCCAGGCTGCCTTGTCCCGGATTATGATTGGAGGTGGGGCACGCTCTTTTTTCCCGCCGGCGGGCGCGGGGAGCTGGGAGGACGCGGGGGCGGCGGCGCCCCTGACTACTGCCTTAGCTATTACCTTAGGCGCCGGTTGAGCAGTCGGACTGCTACGCGCCGTTCGCTTACGCGACGCCACGACGGTGAAGCCGTCGTTCTCGGTATCCATCTCCGGAGATGGATCCGGACTCGCGAGCGAGTCTTGTTCGACCGGAAGGGCCGAAAACGAATTTTTCGTCTTTAACGCGGTTTCCGTGGATCGCGCGGGACGGACGTACGGGCTATTTTTGGTAACCCTAGATTGTGACCGCGAATTACGCGGCCCTCGCCTGACGGAGGCGGGGCTTGACCCGCGCGATTGGCTAGTCGGGACAGGGGGCGTGGCCGTAGACGTGGCCACGGCCCCGGATGACGCGGCGGACGGACGCGCAGCGCTACGCGTGAGACGTTTGGGCGCGGCGCCGACTGGCGCGGCGCCAGTTGGTATAACGGTCGCGGCCGTGACGTCATCGGCCGCCTTGCTACCTGAAGCGGCCGCCTCGCTACCTGAAACGGCCTCATGACGGGTCGCGGTCGCAGCGGTGCGACGCACGCAGGCGTTCTCAGGTAGATTACGGTATTCCTCGTCTAGAGAGGGACACCGTAATACGACGAAATTTTGATAGCGCTGGTATTGAAATTCCAGCGCTTTCATCCTGGCTTGCAACTTGCCTATGCAAGTGGCCAGGTCGGTAACGTTATTTGCCATGACGGCAGAAGAGGGAGGACAATGGGACATTTTTATTTTGTTTTAAATTAAAGGCCTCCCTGCCTTAGGGGCAGGGGGGTGCGCCAAAAACTTAAAAAGACTATCGGAGTCGGCAAGAGACCTGTGGTCAAGGTGCAAAGACACACAGGAAGGACCTATCAACCCTAAGGAGCCCTAACAAGCCCGGGGCCGAGGACGCAGACCGGTAATTAAACCGGGCTAGGCCCAAACAGGTTCCCGGGGATGGAGTGTGCAGGATCGGAAGGTTTGGCAGGAGACACCTGGGGCAAGACTATGCGATAACCGCAAAGGCCTAGATTCCCAGGCCCGTCCGAGTCTGGCTGTTTGCCTCTGAAGGAGACAACCAGCGGGCTGCTCGGGACACGCCCCGCTCACTTTAGTTAGCACCGTCAGGTATCCAGTGAGCGACCACAAAACCGTGGATTTATAGAAAACAAGCAAGTCGCACCGAAAAGTGCGGTTTACCACGCGAGCGTTAGACACCAGTTGGTTTACGTCGTTATTGCAACAGTATATTCGAAATAAATTCCAAATATAAGATCGCAACAATTAAGTCACGTGATGGTCGAGAGCACAAACGGAGCGACACGTCCGTTCGCGATCAAGACCAAATCGGAACTCCACCGAAACTGAAAAAACCACGCCAAAGTCAATCAAAAGTCAGTCATGTTGTGACTGTTTTCTTTGACTATCGCGGTGTTGTGCACTCGGAATTCTAACCGAAAGATCAAACGATAAATAAAGTATATTATTTGAGCGTTATGCGGCGTTTAAGTTAGCAAATTCGACGAAAAAGGTCAGATATGTGGAAAGAAAATTCTTGGATTTTGTACCACGATAATGTTGCGCCTTCACACAAGGCTATCACTGTGAACAAATTTTTGACAAAAAAAAAAAATATCAAAATCCATCCACTAGTTCTTGCATGATGTACTCACAACGAAATACCTCTATTATTTTATTTATATAGATTAGGTATAAACATATGTTAGAAAAACCCGAACCCGTATTTTTTTTTACAAATGCATAATTTGGTACATGTACAACGTAATGGACACTAAAACTAGTATTAACTTCTATACGTAACATTCAGATTTACATCTAAATACGTTATTTTATCTTAACAACTTTATGTAGGTACGTATAAAATGTTGAATGAAACCCTATGAATTAATATGTACCTACCTATGAACCCCATGTTGATATTATGATTTCTTAAATTAAACATAATAAAAGTAGATACATATGTCATTGATAAGGTAAACGCACGTAAGTTCGGACTTGTACCAGAGTTCGAACGCTACGGGGTTTTTGAATTTTTGTGCTTCCTACCAATGTTAAACTAAAATTTGTTAATGGCAACAAATTGTTTGTTATATTTCAAATAATTATAGTGGCAATACTAAACAAATAGAGTAACGGCGTCAAATCTGTACAATAACAAAAATGCGGCAAAAAGTTGCTAGTTTAGTCGCTAAACTTCGTGACCACCGCGACATTTAATTCAGGTTGTTCTTCAGTTGCGGATAAACGTATGATAAGTGTGTTAACTTACTATGATATATAAGTAAAATATCTAGCGATATAACCTATAACTTTAAATTTATATAACTGAATAAATTATTTGTTATATTTACGCGTTTACCCACTTGTACTCGTTAAATCTCTACTTGACCTAATACTCGGACAAACTGTCCGAAGATTGGGACGCACATTGGCCCTGTAATATCAGTTGTAACTAAGCCCGTCACGTATCCTTATTTCCTTGAAACAAGTCTGTTTTTCTCTTGAACCTGTACTACACTCTTTTTTTAAACACTCTGACTTACATGAACAGTGCTTTCTAACCTTGTTGCTATGTCATAGCGCCTTGAATAAAGTCTCATTTATGTTCAGCTCAGCAGTTTTATTTTTGTTTCAGAACAATATATTTACGTACGAATCTGAATTTTCCTACTAAATTTTTTACGGTTCCAAATTTAGGAATTTGCTAGATTGCTTTGTTTCAGTCAATCATGTCTGAGAAGCAATAGGCCATATCTAAAGTCATGGAATCAGTTATTAAGAGGTTCTTTTATACAAACCCGGTGAAGCTGTCAAAGCTTCCAAAGGCTCTAAGGCCCTAACGCTAGAGGCTTAAAGGTAATTCGAAAAAAAGGTCCTTTTATTCGTTATAGGTATTAACGTTATGGCCATATCTCACCTGATATTAAGTGGCGATGTGGCCAAAGATGGTAATAACACGCTAAGCCTACAGAGAGGACCGGCTCTTGAGAGAAGCTGCTGGAATACACCTATACGAGAGCTTGGCGACAGATTTCAGTTTTCAAAATATCAATAAATAAAGGCATACCTTTATCATTTGATTTAGATAGATAATTATGTTATTTTAATTCCAATTTCTGAAAAATTTAATGTTATTTATATTCCCACTAGATCGTATTACTGACATAATAATTATCCAGCGTTCATATTTCCTCAAGACGTTTTTCTTCCCCATCAACTATTACCTATTACCGTTTTACAAGTTAAATGAAAAAAATAGTAAATTTACGTAAATTCCGAATGACTTGACAATGTGCGGATATTAGATAAATATTCCACAAGTCCACTACGGCGACACTAATTAATCCATCGATCTTTATCTATGATAAACTGATGACAAAAAAATTAATACAGCGGCGTCTGTGTATTTTAAACGAATATAACAGTACGGTACGATCGACGTGAGTTCGAATCCCTGCAATAAACCTAAGCTTTCGATGAAGGAAAACGTCGTGATGAAACCATAACATGGTGGTAGGGCTTTTTCTAATGACTAGCTACCACCTTCAAGTTGAAAATTTGTCGCCAAGCACTTAAAAGCCAGTTCTCCCACTAGGCTTAGCATGTTACCATATTGAGCCACATCGTTACATAACTCAGGTGAGATTGCTTTCAAACGCTAAACCTATAAAGAAATCAATCTTCCTTTTTTTTAAATCTAATGATACATGTTGCCGTATAACACTCTTTTGTAGTAAGTAGTGTAACAACCTCGTGTTCTATTGTAATATTATTATCACACATATTGTAAAACCTGTAATAATCACATACTTAGAATTTCTGTTTATGCTTTGAGTTCACCAGTACATCTTGTCATACTGGTTCTCAAAGTAAACATACCTACCGATCATAATTTCGTGACCGTTTAAGATATCCCAATAAAACCAAAACAATAAAATACCGTCGGTGGCATTAGCGGTTTATGTACATACACAGATATCTTTTTCCGATAAATTTATTTTAGACATGTAATTATTTATGACTAAAAGTAAGTCTATAATTTTAAAAAAGTAGGTAAAGTAAAATTTAATAAGTACCAATTTTTTTTAGGCTTTTAAAAAAATAGTGGCATAAAAATTTCGAGCTCTATTTACAAATTTCTCCTTTGACTAAATTTAAAGCGGAAAATTTTTTTCTGATTACTTTTTCTTCCTTATCATGTAACATACATAATATGATTGTAAAGCCTATTGGAGTAATACCCTCCAAGTACCACCGATAACACTTATACATAAACCACATTTTCACGTTGTACCTACTGTTATAATAGCAAATTATGTTATTTTTATTAATAGGTCTTTACACATTTTTAATTAGTTTACATTAAACATAATGGAAGAATTATTACCAAATAAACAATTATTGTTATTATATATTCAATAAAATTCTGACATGTTAAAAGCTTCCCTGTATAAATCAGTAATCATAGAGTTCAATAATGCATACAAATTAGCTCTTTATGAGATATATTCTGTTCTGCTTTTGTGGTATGGCCTCGTATATTAATATTAATTAGATACTTATTTTATATTAATAACAAATAGATATTTTATTAATGGTATAGGTAGATGCTTTAGAAACTGTATATTTTTTATCTTTTAACAAAAATATAAACGACCACTTTGAATACCAAAGCTTTTATGTATGTATGTACCAAGTATGTAGGTACAGAATATCTCAATAAATGGGAAACGGTTACAAAACGAATATATCATTTTAAATGTCTCAATCTTTCGAAATATCCTTTAAAATGACATAGATTTCTATATCAAAGATACTTTAGTTAATTTAGGCCCTAAGAAGGAACTTAGGAACGTCAAACCACCACTACCGGTTCGGACAACATCCCACTCATCGAGAAGAACCGACAAGAATCTCGATCGAATTTATATTTTTTATTATTATTATTATTTACAAATAATATTTACAGTTAATAATCATGTTTAATAATTTAGAAGTCTAGAACACGGTATGACTAATTTATATCTATTTCTAGATTAAAACTGTGCTGTCCTATAACAATATCTTTGCAAACAAACATTAAATTATCAAAAATGTATGGGAAGGCAAAGTTAAGATAATAAATTCTTGTAATTTGCTATATGAAGTGTTTCGTGAAGTATCACGCTTTCGAGGCTGAGTGTCTCAGGCGCTCGCCCCCAAGTCACGGTGAAGCTGTAAACCCCATCAGAGGCTTCAGGGCCCCTACGGCTAACAGTATAGTCAGTACAAAAAGAGGTATCACGCTTTAAATTGGTCGTATTGCCCGCTTATGTAATATAAATATCGTATCCAGCTCAGCTGCTGAACCCCACAGCAAAATACCGTAACACATTAAGCTATGGAAGTATTTAAGCGAAGTATATTAACCTAACAGTGGCAATACATTTTAGCTGGAGAATCTTACGTAAATATTATATTGCGAATGCAATACAGCTTGCCTATATAAAGTCAACTAGTCAATACAGCCTATATGGCCCAAGATATCTTACCAACCATAAAAAGGATTACGAGCATAATTAAGATAGGTACCAACAATTTTTAACAGGTCGTCTCACGTTAGTATTCAGTTGGAGGATTTAGGTAATGCATGTTTCTTCAGAGTTACTACCTACTTCTATATTCGAAGTCGAACTTTGTAGAGATTCTACCAATTTAAATATACCAATGAATCAACCAAAAATACTTACAAATTTAAAAAAATTAAACATAATATACCTACTACCTGACCCGGCAGACGTTGTTCTGCCCTTTCCGGTAGTTAATGGATCGATCACAGCGCCACCTATTGGATCCTAATATACCTATAAACCATCGTGGTCGATAAAACACATAGGAACCTATTATGTAATATAACTTCAATCGGTCAGGTCGTCCACAAGTTACACGATCACTAACAGACGCATACTAGATTTTTATTTATATTATTTATCTACACGCAAATTTACTTTAACATGTAAATAGGTATTTTGTTGATATTTTTTATTCCGATATTTCTACCATTTCATTCTCTATATGCTTACCAAACTAACATCTTCTAATGTGATTGAATTTCAGCGCTTGCCTATCACACAATGCAAAAATATTAAGATTGAATTATAGCTATGTTATCTATAGTTAGAGCATTTTATAAGTCAAAATTTACACAATTTATCCCTTGGATTAAAAAAGCCATGATAAAACTCTATCTACAACTAAAATTTTCCCATTAATAGTTTTTCGTGATTTTTTTTAGATAACTAAAATAAAACTTAATAAGCAATTTAATAATAAAGAA
Source organism: Saturnia japonica (assembly GCA_033032175.1). Lineage (NCBI taxonomy): Eukaryota > Metazoa > Arthropoda > Insecta > Lepidoptera > Saturniidae > Saturnia > Saturnia japonica. The sequence goes on from CM065305.1 coordinate 13,785,489, forward strand.
GTTTGTAAGTATTCATTTAACTAAAATAATTGAATGGCTGCATCATTATCATGGTATCACTTAATTATAGTATCCATAGGTACATTTTTCTACAAAAGTTGACCTAAATAATATTACAAATACTCTTGTGAAGCACTGACTAGGCGCTGATCTAGAGTTTGTTTAGAGAGGCTCATACCATTTTATCTATTTGATTTATCTTTAAGAACATAAGCCCTATTTGTGAGTAGCTTTTGTTTTACTTACATTCTCTTGAATCGGCTTGCTTGATAAATATATCCCAACCCGTCATATCAGGTGTCCTTCCTATGAATTATATCTAATTTTATTATGAATTTAATGTATTGGTGGTTGCGTGTATGTAATGTTTGTGTGTATTTATGGTTCCAGAGCAGTGGCGGCGGTTGCCGGTGCGGTAGGCGCGCGCGCGCACCCCGCCCGCCGCACGCCACTGCTTTGGACCTCTGGAACGCCTTCGTCTACCCGGTATGAAAGAGTGACGCCTGAACGTACACTGGGGACTTTACCAAAAACGCCACGACTCTCCCCATTCATTTCATATTTCAATGATATTTAAATTTTGATTAAAAAACAAAATAACGATTGCTTGTTTAACAACAATAGAAAGGTCAAGCGATTTCTGTTTATTGAGGAAATTAAGTATTGTCTTATACACTTTGTATATAAATGAGTTTAAAAGTGCTCTTGGTACAGGCCCCTACAGCGTTTAGATTTCAGTATAAGAATCAATTTCGTTTTAAAAACGAGATAATCAACACTTATCTAATTTAAAATCAAAACTTATATTGTCTTTGAGATCTTTGTTTGTATCATTGGATATCAAAGAATCAATTGATTTAAGTGTGGATACACATTATAAAATTCAATTCTTTATATTAATTTATTATACTACTTCATTCATTATCAAATAGGCAAATATTTTCCTTTACTTTAAATATTTATATTTTCCCGTTTATGAACGGTTTTTACTTTCAACTAGTATTATTATAACTATGAAAAAATATTTCCTACAGTACAAATTAAAAAATAATAATAAAGGTCAATCAATTAATTATCAGTGATTATATTTCAAGAGCAAATCAATAATTTTAATATGTATTACTACCAGGGCAACATGAAGCAGCACATGTTGACGCACAAGATACGCGACATGCCTCCGGGGTTCGATAAGAGTCCGAGTGGTCCGATGGGTCCGTGCAACGAGGAGAGCAGGGACACAAGTCCAGACCGCCGTTCGTCGCCGGACAAGATGGACCTGAAGAGATCACCGCCTGTTCATGTACCGCCACCTATGACGCATGCACCTCTGATAGACATGCCACCGTTGCCTAAGCGACCTAGTGGTATGACATTTTTCATGCATTTTATGAATTTCAAAATTACGTACGTAACATTCGTTGATTATCTTCTCGTAGGTATAAAAAAAGAGAAATAACTCAGTAATTATTTATTCCCCAATAAATGTAGATATATCAAGTCTGTACATGTATCAAAAATAAAAATGCAAAAATACGCAAAATATACTTAATATGTTGTTACTAGCTGTATCCTACAGTTTCACTCGTGTTATATTTATTCGACCAACTCTACCGCGCCGCTTTCAACGCACCCTTGTATGATTGTTCTCACTTCCCATACTTGCCTATGACTTGCCAGAATGCTTCACTTTCATGATTACTATTCTTCTTCTTAGGGTCGTAGCGTAATGTTATATAGCTACAATAAATATGTTATAAAACGCAAAAAGAACTTTTCAAATCTGATAAGTAGTTCCAGAAATTAGCGCGTTTAAATAATCTCAGCTTTCTAATAATGGTATATATTTATTGATTGTATATGTTTTAAAATACCTATAGTAATATTATAAAGCTGAAGAGTTTGTTTGTTTGTTTGGTTGAACACGCTAATAACTAATCTCAAGATTTACTGGTTCGAATGGAATAAAATTATTTTAGTGATGCATAGCTCATTTATCGAGGAAGGATCCTACGACCAATAGGAGCGGAGCATCAATGAAAAATGTTGCAAAAACGAGGAATATTTATTCCTTTGGAGGGCTTCCATTGCGTGCGCTGTGTAAATGGTTAAAGTTACGCAACAATCATATGTGACGAAATTGTTTCTCTTAAAAAGTTCTAAATAAAGTCTGCGATAGTATATGTCTATCTTTTAAGGTTGACTCAATATAACCTTTTTTAATTTAACCCACTCTCTCTCTCTCTCTCGGTCTCTCTTATGTGACGCAAGCGAAGTTGCGCGGGCCAGCTAATAATAATATAATTTTGTATGTTTTGCTTCAGTGCCATCGGGTCCGACACATCCACCACCACCACCGCCGACGTCATCAAAGCACCTTTGCGGCGTCTGCCGTAAAAACTTTTCGTCGTCATCCGCACTGCAGATTCACATGCGTACTCACACCGGAGACAAGCCATTTCGTTGCGCTGTCTGCCAGAAAGCATTTACTACCAAAGGCAACCTCAAAGTAAGTCTAGTCCTACATATCTATAATTTAATTCTAACATATTTTACCAACTGCTCAATAAGACCATGGGCGTAGTTAAGAGGCCATCTTAGAAAAATCGACACTATTGAAGGAATACAGTTTTTATTTAGAAAAGTTTTTATTTTTATTGAGAAAAAACAGTGGCTGGTCATTCATAAAATAATGAGTTAAAAAGTAAGAATTTAAAATTCTATTTAAATCTCTACGAGGACAATTTTTTCAAAAAATGAAAACAAACTTCAACTAATTTGAAGAGTTCCCTGGTGTACCTTCGATGTCTAAGGTCCAATGACAATGAAATTAAAATAGGACCGGACCACACTTGACGTTTCCCTTTTACAAGGAAAAAAATAATCATTTCAACAGGTTAATATATAATTAGGGATAAATAATATAATAAATAAATAGGGATTTGTCGAAATATAATCCCGAAATTTCCGGGGTCGAAATACTACTGGGATCCTGGGATCGAATCCTCTAGCATAAACATGTTACTTTACAGCTCTAACATCTCTGGCGGGTTTCACAATAAATCGTGTTATTTTTATTAAGAGTATTATTATCTTTTCCCAGGTACATATGGGCACACATATGTGGAGCGGTGGAGCATCACGTCGCGGAAGACGCATGTCGCTAGAGTTGCCACCTCGGCCTCTGCACGAGCCTCACGAGTTACTCCGACGGCCAGATCTATTCTACCCGTACCTACCCGCGCCATTTCTTAACGGCATGCAGCAAAAGGTACTTACTGGACTAAAGTTGACAAAGATAAAATTATTCAATAGTGGCAGAGCAGTTATTTGTAAGTGTTAACTCGATTTATTTTTTGACAGCTGAATGAAATATCAGTGATACAACAGAATGCGGGTCAAAACGGTGTAGCTGGGAAATTCCCGGGACTCCTAGGATTTGGTCCTTTTGGAGCAGTTAGACCGGGTGCGGCCTCGCCTCTCGAGAGGCCTCCATCCCTCGATGGTGGAGATGAGCGACAAGCGGCAATGCGTGAACTCGCCGAGCGCGGCCGTGAACTTGCAGAGCGCAGTCGACAAATGCGTGAAGAGGGAGAGTATCGGTCACCGCCGGCGCACGCGCAGCACGTGCCACCCCCCACGCAACCCTCACCTCCAACGCCGCATCACCAACACCCTCACCCTTTAGTCTCGCTACCGCCGCCGGCGCGTACGGAGGGCCTTACCGTGTAAAACCTAATTCGAAATTCGAACGCCTGACTCTACATTCCATGACAAATGACGAGCGATATCGAAATCCCCATGCCTGAATGCCTGGGGCGGACTGATCGAGTATATACAAACTGCCAATGCGGTCGACGAGCTTCGATCTCCGAAAGTTGTATTGTGTTTATATTGTACAAAGAACTTAGTATTTAATGAATATGTACTGATATGCTGGTAGTACATAATATTATGAGTGTCTCGTGTGGCGTTAATATGTACGAAGGATAGCGCTATGTAATGTTATTCGACATGTTATTGCGCCTAGTATTATATTGTAAGTTATATACACGAGTACGGGCCTGGGGCAATCGGGAGCTCCTCGCGAGTTCCATGTTTATGTCATTTACTCTGTGATAGTGCACATTATGAAACTGTTATCTGAGAGGGCCGATTAGAATACTTCTCTCTAGATACAGTCAAATGTGCTATGACAACAAAATATTATTAAATTATAATTTATCCCAAAAATTAAATAATTTCATAAATCTTATATCTTTTTAAAATAAAATGTAAATAAACTGTATAATAGTATTGTAATGAATAAATAGATATAAATTATTATAGACTTGAATATAAAATTGTAGGGAATTTCTCAATGTACCTATTGTACGTCTCTCTACTGGAGTGCAATATGCATGATTTTTATCTTTTGCCACATTCCACAAGTATTTAAAATATTCAAATGTATATAACTACAAAAACGTTATCGCTTGTACTTTATCACTTTTACGTAATTTTATGGACAAAAAAATACATAATTTACATCAATTTTAAAAGAAAACGAATTAAATATTGTATACCTACCAATTGTCATATTACGGATCGACATACGAATAGAAATATTAATTCTATGCATTAAAACTTTCATACCTGTCTATTAACACTAGGTAGGTAGCTACCCCATATACTTACCTAATAAACTTCAATTGTATTTAACGGAGGTTAATGACATATTCATATCATGTAAATTATAAAAGTATTTGCATTTGAGGTCTACATAGTTATAAGTATTTAGAGTCATAGATTAATATTGCTTTAGAATACTTCAACATATCTTTGTAAAAATGTGAGCGACTGGTGTATGACAAACTGTAATTAGGTATTTTTAGGTGAATATGTGGGTAGAATCACCGGCTATAGTGCTGCAGACTAATGGCAATGGTAATGCCCACTCGTTTTGATATTTATTTACAAAATGTGCATTTTTCTTAATTCTTAGATATTAAGGCGATCCTTGTGCGAACGATTCAAATTGACTTACTTACCCTTTCCATATTTGGAAAGACTATAAAAGAGCTATGAGAAAAATCAATAAAAATGTAGTAATCAAAACGTAGTTGTGTGAGTTAGTCAATTTTAATAATTCGTATTTAGCAACCTGTAGGTAGTTGTCGCCGTACTCCACTTGCTTCTTTTACTGTGTATTTTTGTACTTAACTATATATTTTATACTTTCAAGACACTAGTGATCTGTGTATGAATGTCCAACTAAATTATTTATATATTATTATAAATCATGCATACACTCTTATGCCGCTTACAGACAGGGTGAACGATCGCGAACGAAAGCTCAAGAGTAGGCGTGGCCGATCGACACCGTACTCGCGCGCTCGCGTTCTCTGTTGTTTTCCATACAGTGTGTGTTGATCGGAAAGCCTTCGTTCGTCCTGTCTGTACGCGGCCTTAATATAAAAGAAACGCTTACGAGGCAATAGGCCACGCGAAACGATTTAGTTGTTTAGATTCAATTCTCATAGCACCTACAAGCTATTATCAAGTTGCAAATAGATATTAGATAGTAGTTTTAGTCATGAATAGGTATGATGTGATGTGTCATGTCATGTCAGTATAAATAATCATTGTAAATTATTAAATGTTTATGTAAATGTCCAAAAAGTATTGAAATTATTTAAAAAAAGCAATCATAATAATTTATAAGTACTTTTCTTTTTTGTTATCCTTACCTACATCATCCCTTTTTGTTTCTTCTTTGAAATCTAAATTTTTAACCAATATCATTTTAGAATTAAAATATTTTAAAAACTATAAATATTTAGGTACCTACTTATGAAAGTCTCCATCGCTTCCACTATTTTACTTTATATTTAAAAGTATTGAGTAAACATTGAGTTAAAATGCGTTCTAGAAACGACACCGTGCACCATACACTACGACACAAAACCGTTAATTTGAATGCAGGAAAATGTTTCGCACGTAAGGTAAAACATCTCCCGTAGGATATTGTTTAAAAAACCTTTATTTAAAATATAATTAGATTAACTACTTCAGTTGCGAAAAAAAACACATGAAATTGTCGCTAAATTTCTATTATATTGGGACTAAGAAAATTATTTGAAAATGAAACAGATCCATGTGAAACTGTCGTTATAAATAATTGGAGAGTAATTGAAAAAAATAATTGAGTGCACATTTGAATGAATTTGAAGAAATGAAATTAGTTTATCATACTTTTTGAACCAATTACATCAAACTACTATAGGTAAGTCTAATTTTAACAACCAAACCAAAGATGTCTCTATGGCAGTAAGCTCGATAGTTTATAAAATTCACATATCGTCGGCGATAAGTACTGCAAAACGGGCTGTCACTATGAACTGATTCAAAAGGAGATTTTTTTTTTTCACGATTTGCTTTATGTGGGTCATCCTATATTGTGGTGTTGTATCGTTAGTAAAACCTATATAATTCTATGTAAATCACTCCTGAATGTGGATCTAATGTGAAAATAACTAGAAATATAACAATTTGCAATGAATAACATTGAGGCTCACTGTTTTAACATTCTTAGCATTAGATTTTTGGCAGCTGATCAGTACTGGATTGGAAAATATCCTACCCCCATGACCCAAACTCGTAGGATTTGAAAGCAATGTCGATCATCGCACTGTGACATCGTGCCTAAATAGGATTTTTTTTTCAAGTGTTTTGGCGGCCAATTGTGCTAGAACCATATAAAGAACTCATAGCGAAATAAAATAAAATATATAGTCAAAACTATATTCAAGTTAAATGTATATTCAAACTCTATAACATTAGGATTTGAAGCGATGTGTTCTCCTATAAATGAGAGATTAGATGACACTTTCAAGTTTTAATTGCTAATTCACCAATACAAAATATAATTATCCAATCTATCAATTAAAACACAAAATGAACAAATGCTTCTAAAATTATTACTAACTAAAAACGCCAAAACATTGATGTGTAGAATACGATACTGCAAAAAAAATCATCTAGCTACAAACAATAAAGCAAAAAAATATATATGTTATTGAAAAATATGTATTTTTATATAATGTTATGTGTACACTTAAAAATTGATGACGCTGGCCAGTTTCTTGACGCGGTTGAGAAGCAGATCGCCTTCGCGTATAGTGGCTTGGTAAATCTGGGATCTATCTGCGTCAGTGCCGCGTCCCGCGCCCGTCACTACACACCCCGCTACCGCATCGATGCGGCACTGCAAGCGACCCGCCGCCGTGAACCTAAAACCAAATCAAATTTTTACTATCATTAACCACGAGCCCTTCAGTGTTACCTTGTTGTAGTTATTTCATTTTTTCATCGGCGTGGAATTTCGTGTGGCGACAGCGGCCAAAGGAAACGTGCGCGTGTGGCGCGCGTAGTACTGGACAGTTACTTTAGTTTATTTGTACGGAACCCTAATTATTTTTATAAAATACAAGTAGCCTAAGGTACTCCTAATACATCAGCTATCTACCAGTGAAAGTCCCGTCAAAATCGAACCAATCGTTTCGTAGATTAGCCGGAACAAACAGAAAGAAAAACGGACAAACATTAAAAAAAATGTTTTTTTTATAAGTAGGTATCATATATACTTTCATATGCATTTAGTAAAAAGCTGTTATTTTACCCTTATAACTAGATACTTCAATTTTATTTATTTGTATAGATGTTATAGGTTTAATCTATGGCGACAATTTCACCTGATGTTTTAAGTGACGATATGGCACAAGATAGTAATACGCTAAGCAAAGCAACTCGAGGCTAGCAGCTAGCAAGGCGGGCATCAGAAAATGGCGAACCACCATGCTATGGTTTTTTCACGACGTTTTCCTTCAACGAAAGCTCAGGTTCATTTTTGGGATTCGTACTCACAACGATCGATGAGATGCCCGTACACATTACCACCGAGTCATCAACTACGAGCCATTCGAGTCTACAAGAGTTCTAGAACGCAGTTTCTGGCGAGATCTTGAGCTGCCACGTTACGGTTTTGATTTTATTCCATTAACTTAGGTTCTTTGACCCTGTATTATGTAATGTTGGTGGCATTTTGTGTGATATAATTTGGTTATTGGACATACGCAAAGTTTATTATAAATAAAAACTCAACTCATACACTTTGAGATGCCACAAAAACTCCCTGGATAGTTCTAGCAAGGGGCTACAATCTTGTTAGACTGCACTTTGAAAATAAGAAATTACCAGGAAGGCTGATCAGCATGTGAGCATTGAGGAAATTAGTGAATCAAAGAACATAGCAGAACTCTTTAAGATAGTATCACCAGAAGAAATAAAACATCAAATTAATAATAGTAACACCTGTCAAAGACAGAAGCTTGTACGATTCTCAGCTAAAGAAGTAGGTTGAGCAAATCTCCTGGCCATGATAGTCTTAGTGTTGAACACCTACAGTATGCTCGAATTCACTTGCTGAGAATAGTAGGCATGTTTTTCTCTTTGTGTATATAGGGTATGGTTATTCCTTAAGATCTAATGAAAACTAGTGTCGTACCAATTATCAAGTATAAGACTGGTGACATATCTTTGTTGAGCAATTATAGAACCATATCACTGGCAACTATTATAGCGAAGGTGTTGGATTGTCTTCTTAAGTCACACTTAAACAATTATGTTAATCTTTAGGATACCCAGTTCGTTTTTAAGACTGGTTTATCTACTGAAAGTGCTATTTTAACTTGAAAACAAGTTGCGAAATATTACACAGATAGGCGTACGCTGGTGTACGCATGTTTCTTGGACTTATCAATAGCTTTTGATGTGATAAAATCTCAAGCTCTGTGGCGAAAACTACGGAACACAGGAATACGGAATAAAATTTCATCAGTTTTTGAGTATTGCTACACCAATCAGATTGATAAACCATGGTTTATGGCTTTAATATTAGTTAAGTTAATCTTCTAATAAGTCGACAAATTTGGTCTATCTTTTTACTGAACCTTAAAAAAACATATATTTATCTTGACTTCCACAAAATGCCTATACAGTCGTCATGACTTCACTATAGTTTTGAAATTTGCACTGGCGCTGTTCCTTGAGTCGAGAAACGAGATAATAGTCGCCGGATGGTAGGTTTGGCGAATAAGGGCAAATGTTCGAGCAGTTCGAATCATGTTTTCCAAATGGAAGCCATCGCAACTGCGGTTTTGCATGCCGGTGCTTGGTCTTGGTGAAACAAGACTTCTGCTTATAGTTTGCAGTCTTTTTTTATTAGCCTTTCACAATCTTCCCTTTTATACATACTTAGTAAGGCCTCGTAATAGTGACTCCCAATTACAAGTATTAAGCAAAAATAACTGCCTCGGCATTCCAAAAAAAATCGACGCCATAGCCTTTAAAATATGTCAACTCGTTTATACTTTTGTATCTTGGTACCCAATGTATGTGGACCTTTTCCATTTGTAATTTTTTAATAACAATACTATTAATGCTGCCATATGACAAACCCTGTGACCTCAACTGAATATTTGATGGTAACTGTTCAATCTGCCTGTATCTTGAATTTTTTTGATGTTATTATTAGAAAAGGATGTGTGTGAATGGACATCCTTCCCATTGTTCATGCTCAGTGGATCTTCTGCTGTGCTTAAACTCCTTGCACCAGCGTGCAACTGGATACGGAGGAGCAGAGACCTCTAGTATTTCCACTAAGTCGGCGTATATCTCTTTAGTAGGCATTTCCTTAAATCAAGATACTTGATAACAGCGCTCACTTCGTTTTTCTCCACTGTGATATTATTTATCTCATTAACTTTTTGTAGAATTAACTTCACAGGTACCATGGCCTATTTATACGATGTTTTAAGCTGATCTCGTGGATGTCTATTACAGGGATGTTACGTATGTTCGCATTCGTATATGCGAAAGATTCGCATCATTTTAACATTCGCTTCAACACTCGCATTCGCAATAATGCATGCTCCGATGTACAATCTGGACCTGAAGACACGCTGCTGTGTGAATTCAAAGCTTAACTGAAGTTATATTTGAAAGAAAACCGAGCTTCTCTAGGAGAAAACCCTCTAAACCATTTGAGAAATTATTATTAATGCAACCAGCCTTATATATGAGCCACAGAGAAATCAAAGAAATATTCAGCTTTTTTAAACATAAAATACACCACTTTGTAAATTGTACACATGTGAAGCAGAGGTCTATAAATTATAATAATCTAAAACAATAATATAAAGCAATCTAAAACTGGCAATACACGTACCTGCATACTTGACAAGTTGCATTCACAAATAATTTGCATAAGTATGAGCGTGTAACATTTATCATTATGATTTTTTTATAAACAATTTCTACATACTTGTGCAAAGAAATTGTGTAAAGCGAGCTTTATGTAATATTAAAAATAAAGAAAAGAATTCTGTAAACTACTAACACGGAGATTTCTTCTTCTACGAATTCTCGGGTGACACCAAATGTGTCCGCGATGTTATCGAGACTAAGAGAACGGTATGCGCGCAGCAATTGCACATACGCTTTGATGCGAGCTTCACGGACATAATGCTGATAATGCGGCCGGAATACCGGGTCCACGCAGATCTGAGTCTCCACCTGTAAAAAGCATGTTATGCTTCTTCATAAAAATAAAGAAACCAGTTCACCCTTATGTAATACTTAATGCCATATAATATCAATACTGTGAACTTATCAAAGCATAAAGAGAGTGAAGATACGGTACGATTTTTAATCCTTGAGTTGACTTTATGTTTAAAAATTAAAAGTAAAATATTGAGTAATATTGGTCTACAGATAAAAATCCTAAAACAATACAAATCTGGAAAAAGTAATTGTTTATTTATTTGATTTACCCTGTGCAAAATTTATAACTTTTGTCTGTGAGTCACTTGAAAGCCGATTAGAAAATGCGACATCACCATTAGTTATTATTATAGTTTATGCAGTTAGTCTCTTGTGTAAGTTGTCACATTAATTGTCACTGTTATCATGCAAAATGACATATAAAATGAATGAAGACGTCATGGGACCATAAAACAGAGATGGCACAAACTGTAAGAATATTTTATGCCTGCTATTTGCACTTTTTATTGTATTCAAAAATTATACTAATTTTCTCTAACACAGTCTTTTGTAATCATGCAAAAAAAAACTTAATGCAAGTAAACAATCTATTATATTACTATTTATTATGTTCACATAGTAAAACAAACGATTTATTTATAACTTAAACTGAATAATCATAGCAATATAGATTAAAAACTATGAATAAAAAGCTAATTTAAAAATATATATATATACCCAAGCAAGGCTTTTTAAAAAGTCAGCATATCGACACTCATGTAGAGACTCAACAAGCTCTCTCAACTCAGGGAAACGAGAGCGCAGAGCCTGCACGGCAGCTCCTTGTCGGCGCAGCGCCGACTGTAACGCATGTCGTTCTAAAGCCAATGCACAAGCTAGTACACAGTATTGGATAATTGTACCTGGAATGAAAACAAAATATTACACTGCCAATATATTAACACCATTATAATTTGTATATTATGGATGTGTGAAAAAAGTCACCCACCCGCCCAACCACAGCAGCCTCTGCAGAGTTAATCAACCATTCAATGTCTCTCTATATTGCTAGAACATGTCACTGATTGGATTCTAATTAATAAAATTATTCATTTGTACATGTGAAGGTAACAAGGATATAGACATCCCTTTTAAAAGTAATCTACCACCACATATATTGATCTTCTAAAATCCTATATTATATGTAATAAGGCATGAATAAGTTGACAAGTCAAATTCTATCAAATTACAAAATTATTAAAATTTGGTATCTAGGTTGCATGTCAAATAACTGAGTAAGTTAAAAGGCTTTCTTATTTTTGTTACACCAATCTAACAAATTTTTTATACAACTTACAATACAAAAGTGAATCAAGTAAAATAGGCACACATAGATGTCAAGTTGCAGAAATTTAGCTTGTGAAAACCTGATACCATACAAATATAAACTTTAAAATGGTCATTCTGGAAATAATGCATTTGTGACTTAACATATTCACTCTTTACATGGATATATTATTTAACAAATTAATAAAGTAAATTAATATAAAGGGAGTCAAAATGATATTCCTATCATCACCAATATATGGAGCCTATGGTACAAACTAGAAACTTAATGTGTGTAAAGTACCTATAACAAAAAAAAAATTGAAAGAATATATACATTTTTTAATTCTCTTACCAAAGTCAACCAATTCATATGACTCAAATGTGGACACACAATCTATAAACAGTTCAGCAGCATGATTATAATCTCTCACTGCAAGACAATAAATAGCTTCATATGCTTTTAACTTATTCCTTGAGCGCCAATCCCCACCTTTGTCTACTAATTCATGAGCCTGAAAAAATAATTAATAATATGATGATAGTTAGACCCAGATCAATCCAAGTGACATATTTTTAGCATTTTTTTGGTATAAAAGCATGGCAGGACTTAATTTTGCAAATTGTAAAATGAAAGATTAACAACTTCCATGAAAAATAGTACTATTAGGACTAGGATCAATTTGGCATGAAAGAAAAAAAGTTTTGTTTATGTATTTGTTTATGTAAATGTCACTTGTCTATTATCATATAAGCCATTTATAACTAATAATACAAATAGATGTGCAGTTTATAGCACAAACAGGACCACAAATTGCAACTGGTTGAAATTCAGTTTGTGAAGGATCTCACGAAGAATAGAATAATATTAGAATAATCATTTACACCAATTATGTGAGAAAAAAAAATTGGTATACTTTTAATTACAAATGTTATTTATTACAAAAACAAATCCCAAAGCATGATATTTACAACATTAACATATGAGATTACTAAAACACAACCTGTAATTTAGTTTTAATAAAATGTGAAATAATAGAGATAGAATACAATATAACCTTATGAATAGTTTTTCCCATTTCTTTAACATTACATCCATGGAAATATGCAATTCTAAATAATGCAAAAACTCCATCCAATCTTTTGTTAGTTGTTAAAGTTGTATCTTCGTATTTTGTTGTAGCTAAGGCTGTTGCTGCTTCTTTATCACCTATGGAGCAGAGGTAATCCAATCTGAAAATGAAATACTGATTAGTTATCATTAAACAGATAGATCTAATATTTATATTTAACTAAGGGTCTGAAAAAGTATAATTTCAAATGTTAATATTTATTGAACTAGAAGAAGAAAACAAGAAACATACTCATTATCATTCAATAAGGTGGTGAATGCCAAACTTTCTAGGTATTAATTTGTTATGAGAAGAAATTCCTTGATTATGATTTAGATGAAGATTTATAGAAATGAGTATTTAATTGGGTTAAAATTTAGAATCGTTTGGCACGCGGAGGGGTACGGGAGCGAGGGGGTTGGGTGGGGGTGGTGCCCCTAAACCCTATGACACTACTCCCGTTACAAGGTAACTCACCAGAGCTAAGTTATAGGGGTTCAAAGTTTCAAGGTCAAATCTGAAATTTCCACATTTTACAATCTCTTGTAATATTAGAGGCAAGAAATGGATCAGGGAGGTTGATGGGGGCAGCCACCCACCCTCTGACACTATTCCCATGAAGAAATAAGCTTCCTGGACAGAGGTATAGGGGTTTTATGTTTTAAAGTTAAATTCAAGATTTTGGTGGGATTTTACTCACAATAAACATTATAAGTAATAATATTAGGACTTGGCACTCGCCGACCGCTGTCGCGGTACGCTCGCTCGGCTCATGCTTGCACATATCGCAAGACACCTAACACGCTCGTCGCTCCCTTCGGTCGCTACTCGCTACCTATTTGTCAACAAATTACTAAAATTTACATAAAACTTTAGTATCCTTAACATAACATACTTTCACGCCTGTATCCTCGAAGGGTTAGGCAGGAGTGTACTACTGTGGTTTTAGTAAATTTAATTTTTCAATAAAAAAACACATTTTCTATGTTTTCATTTATTATAAATGTAATTAATTGCCTTATTTAATTACTCAAAGGGATCTTTCTTTTGTTTCATCACATTGCGTTTGGTTCCACAGATATTCATATAATAAATCAGTAAAATTTTCTCTATTATTAAAATTATATTTTTGGAAATATTGTTTGATGACACGCCACTGTGATTCAATGCGTTGTGTGCGTGCCTTCCCCAGCCACAAAGGGATTTTCTGGGTCACTGTGGTTGCCTTTGCAATGGATGAAACCATGATCCCCTAAACAACCATATGCCCGCCAGTAATCCGTATGTATGGTGGTAAACTGACGATACAATACGTCAAAAAATTATTCAGGCTGCCTATTCCCATACATTTGTCAATACGCTAACTACACGAAAGTACGTAAATCAATTGTGAAAGAAAATCGGTGCAAACAAAACAAACTTTGTTTATCAAAGTCAAGTGGCCTTAAATTGAGTTGCCAACTCATGAAATTTAAGAATATGTAGTAACAATTACTAAAAATTACCGAAATAGCAAAATGACATTATACTAGTAAATTGCTTAATTATGAATTTTATTTTATGTATTTATAAACATTTATTACTATCAAAATATTATGAACCTCTTTAATGTGTGCTATTGGTAATTTATTAAACTAAAAAAGGTACAACTTTGTCACAATTTTCGAACTATTTTAGTATTTGTTCATCTGGTATCTTTATATAAACGTCATTTTCGTGTTTTGTAAGGTTTGAGGTTAAGATAGTTTTTATTAATTTTCTCGAAAACGGCTAATTACCTTGTAATGGGACTAGTTACATTATAATCGGGGAATAATACTCTATCTACTTCAACCACTTTCAACCCAAAATTCGTGCCAAACGATTCTAAATCCAAGCCTTTAATTGTATTGGGATATCAATATGAGTTGAAATTTAAATCATATTTGGTATTTGACAGTGTCCTATTCAACTCCATCCTTATCTGAAACTATTTGATACAAATGGGATAAGGTATTGGATTTTTTTTCAATTATCTGATAGTTTTAGTTACATTTACATTATATTAACGCAAAAAATCAAGCTCTAGAATATGAATATGTTATTGATGCCATGTAATTTAGCCTATAATTACTTACTTGTCTTGCCAAACTGGAGTTTCCGCGTCATCTTCCTTGAATTTAGATAACCTTTCCTGATTTGTTCTTGTCATCTCATCATATAATTTTTGGTCAAAAGGCCAACCAAGATCATTACATACTTCTTTATAATAAGGGGCCATTTTCCCCTCTTTAATACCCTGCATTAATTGGTCTTTCAATTGCGGATTATCTTTCAATTGGGGTAGACTGAGCTTAAATTTTATGCCCGCTAACGCCATGTATTCTGGAGTTTTACCCTCAGCTGTAAGCTCCATTGCGTATTATTAAAAGTTGCACAATGTTCTCTGATATTATTATAATAAATAAGAAACTCCAATATTAAATTCAACGAAAAATATTCACAAATCAGAATCACAACGATGTACAATATGAAATATCTTCCAATTATTACTTAATTCAATTATTATTCTTCAAAAGTTCAAATCACACTTCAGAGAAATCAAAGAGAATACACCATTACCACCAACAAGACAACAGATAAAAAATTGAAAATTACATTCAAATTACAAATTGCGAAAAACTAAAGTCACTATAGGGCAGCGATGCAAACATCTTTTAACTATCGATTAAATGATGTAAATGACTATCATAGAATTAATTGTTTAATTGCAACAATTAAATGTTAATTTTCAACACATAATACAGGTTGATTTTTTTTTTGATTACAAGGAAGATTTGCAAGAAGCATATTTTTTTTAGCTCGCTATTTTACTACAACACATCATTCGGAACTCGCAATGATCTTTTAGCGGTAAGCGATTATAAGATATACTTAACTCACTACTTAACTCACTACTTAACTTACTAATATAATATTAGTAGTTACTAATTTGATGGGATTAATGACTTTTTTCAGCTTCCCACTCTACATTTTTAATAAGTACATAATAATATCTTATCATAGTAATTATTTATAATCGCCCACCTCGGAGTATACTTAACTGACTCAATTATAAATGATTACTAATAATCGTACTTCTCGATTATGAATGATCAATTATAATTAAATATCATACTGTGTAAATCATTCTTAATTGAATGTCTTGATGACGTAAAGTATTCTAATCGCCTCACCTCTATTTTTTATTATTTTTCGCTGTCATCTTTCGTCAGTCCAACAACTGGGTATTCCATAATAAAAAACAATAGAGTAGTAGATACATGTATCAATATTATTTGTTATATTAAAAATATCATAGATTTTTTGCTATAGTTTTTCACTTCGTGAAAGGAAAACACAAAGGTATCTTAGATTGTGCAGCCAAGTCAAACGTATTTATAATTTTCATGTTTAAATATCAATAAAGGCAGAAACCATGTTCTCATTTTTTTTTCTTCTTCTTGTTTAACTTCCCAGTGTCAATGTTTCTAAGCCGTCATAGTCTTCTCCAGTCATGTTGTTTTTATAATCAATTTTTGAAGTGAAACTTTTTTAGCGAGGCACGCATATTTTTAGCTGAGATAAAATGTCTGGATTCGCGACACCGTTACTAGACGCTGCTATAGTGTGTGCATATGTGCATGTACATATAGCAGACCGCGAACGCGTTTTTCATAAAAGAATGTTAAATGTATTTTAAAGTTTCTAATAATTTATAAAATACAATTCATAAATAAAATGCAGTTCATAACCCAATAACCCTAGTACCCATCTAAAAAATATCTAACGCACCAAAATAAGTTTTCACTTCTGTCGGCACTCCCGGAGTGTTACCCGTAATTTTTTTTAAATTTAGAACTTACTATACTGTTAGCTTTAGGGGCCCTGTAGCCTCTGAAGGCTTTTACAGCTTCACCGGACTTGTCTATAATCAATGTTTAGTTAGGCGTATTTATTTTTCTTCCCTACATTCATTTACTTCACTTCATTCATTGCCTTTCAAAATATTTGTATCAGACATGACGTTGACGATTGAAGTATCACTTTTTAAGGACAAGAAAATCGACGTATTTAAACAATCACAGGTAATTTAGTGCAAAGATCTCAGACATTAAAGACCCATTTTTGATTTTATATGTTCCAGTAAAAATACAGACCAGAAATGATATACAGGGCCGCCTTAAGAATATTCAGCGCCGGGGTTGTGAAAGTTATCATGCGCCCCTCCCCCGCTCTTTTTGACTACATCTAACTTAATTTTTCGGACTTTTGAGTTAGAATGTTTTTACTTAAATGTCATTTTATCATTAACTTTTGATTGTATACCTACTTTTAATTGTTTAGTTTGCTAATCTATCTTGAGTTTTGAACACATGGTTGACCGTAAATAGCTTTATTTATTAAAAAAATTATTAATTTCAGGTTTTTAAGTATAGGTACGTAAATATTAGATCCTTACATATGAAATTAACGTTTTATATAAAAAATATAAATATGTATTATAAAAAGTAACACGAAAAAATATTATGAATTATACATATTATAATCTATCGATCATATTATCTAAGCACTTTCGCCATTTAATAGGTCGTTCATTGATTCCATTGTTGAAAAAATTAGAAACCGTAAAAAAATCATTGAAGGTGGTTTGAACAGTCTCATCGAAATTAAATTTTTTTCCTTGCAAAAAATTGTCCAAATTCCGTAAACAGTGGTAATCTATTGGATCAAGGTCCGAGGAGTATGGTGGGTGTCAGAGTTTCTGTAATTTAGTGAATGTCTATCGTGAAGTATGGGGTCTAGCGTTGTCCTGAAGCAGCAGTGGGCTAGACAGATTGATCAGTCTCGATTGTATAACGGCTAGCTTTTCCATGGTTTGCAATTGTTGACAATACAGATCTCTCGTTATCGTCTGACCAGATCTTAGGAAGCTGTACTGTATGACAGCAGCATTGGCACACCAAACACTCACCAGTACCTTTTTCTGAGTCCACTTTCGCTTGAATCAGGATTTGGCTGGTTCTCCCGAGTTCAGCCACTGTGATGAGCGTTTCCGATTGTCGTAAAGGATCTATTTTTTGTCACGTAACAATACGATTCCAAATTCCCTCATTATTATGACGGTTGAGTAATGTAACGCAGAACTCAATGCGTGTTTGTTAGTGTGCTTCGGTCAATTCATACGGTACCCATTTCTCGAGCTTTTTCAGTTTTCCAATTTGTTTCATGCGAATTAAAACTGTTTTATCACTCATACCGAAACCTGCCGCTAACTCTGACGTGGCTTGCGATGGATCCACTTCCTCGAACACCTTTAATTCTTCATTATCAACTAGGGTCTTCGGCAGTCTACGGGGTTTTTTTTTTGTAGGTCAAAATTTCCAGAAGTAAAACGTGTGAACCAAAAACATACCGTGCTTTGAACCAAAAACATACCGTGCTTTCTTTTACAGTAGCATCCCCATATACAACATTAATCCTTCGAGTTGTTTCTGCAGCACTTATGCCACTGAATCCATGCCACAATGAAGGGATTCTGAATCGGATTTTGGTACGATTCTCTATGATAATCGAAATCGTCCATCGTACACTGGTTGGTTGGACACAGGAGGCAGTCAAACTTTACTGCAGAGGTGTACTGTTACGAATTGCAAATTATAAGGAACGTGCAATCGAGACTTGTTAAAACGGGCGCAACGAAGCCTAACAGCTCAACGGCAAGCTCCTAGCAATAATTTGTTACGCACAACTATAACAGTACCGAGCGGGCCTGCACAACAAAAGCCCAGCGCGGCGCGGCGCTCGATCAACCTTCGGACTTGGTATCACGTCAAATACGTACTACGGTAAGCAGAGAGCTGCAAACCAGTGTATGCAAGCCCAATTCATTACGTGCGACCAACTCTGTTCACACCCGAACCTACCAGGCGTGAAGAGAGCGAAACAGAACGGCACACACACAGTGAGGTGCCTACACGGAGGTGTGGCGCTGGCGTAGCAACGTGAACTAAGTGGACTGGGTCGTTGGCAGGTGGAAAATTTCATGAAGATAATAAGACACGAACACCAAAATCAATTCGCTGTATTCTCACAATGGCCGCATACAATAATTCTTAACATTATCTAGTGCTTCGGAGCTTTGACACAGAGCTTCTTGGAAGTCTTCAGGGTCTTAAGTCTTCTTTTCTTGAATAGCGTTTGACAATCTGTGTGCCGGTTGGCCGCAACAGCCTCATATTTATACCGGTGCTGGAGCGAGACGGAACGATGGCGTCTATTCCCCTTCTACTCTAACATTTCCTAGTAACACGGCTTCTGACGTGGCGCGTTGCGACTATTCTGTTATCATTATTATTATTACATTAAATTTCACGTAATTAGCTAATATCTCGTAAGATTCTTATTGGAATGTTACAAAATCTATTCAAATCTATTAAGAACATTAATATCTACCTAAATACACACAATATATCATTAAGGAATAGTAAACTTCGTAAATATTGAACTTTTAACATTACAATACAAAACGGCCTATAAACGCGTTATGTATGAATTATAAACATTACAAGAACGAAAGAATTCACATATAAAGCTTATCTATTCCTACACCAAATTATCAATGTAATATAAGTTCAGTACATTTCTATGCTATTCCTACGAAATTATAAGCTTTATTACTACTTATTTACTATCCTTAAATACCTACACATTATTTCTATAATACAGAAACAGTAAATCAACGATTGTTCATATGCACAATACTTGTACTGCACCGCACAAAGGACCGTCTCAAAACTACAGAATTTACGGCTGGAAACTATCCGTTCCCCACCGTACTCACCAGACTTCGTTCCAACCCAGTGAACACGTTACCTTACCTTGACCATCACACACAAGGAATACGGTCTCAGCGTTTTCATATAGAGAGAGTCATTCTAATATGTAAGTGCGAATCTTGTTTATAGTTACTTGATCAGTAACTAGAAAGTTTAGTCGATATAAAAGATTATAACATTCACGTTATCGACCCGTTACCACCAATATTTTTTTGAAAATGATGTCAGGGTTGTAATTTCCCACATCATGAATATATTAAACGAATGTGAAAAATACGTCACAAGTATCAAACTTGTGAAAACAAATTCGATAAAATAAACCAAAGATACTTTACTATAATTTCACTTTAATAAAGGGTAATTTCCCACATTATGAATATATTAAACGAATGTGAAAAATACGTCACAATTATCAAACTTGTGAAAACAAATTCGATAAAATAAACCAAAGATACTTTACTATAATTTCACTTTAATAACTAATCACTGTGTCCACTTTTTTTTTTTTTTTTTAGAACTGACTACACTGTTAGCCTTAGGGGCCCTATCGTCAAACAGAGACGCTGCGGCTTTTACAGCTTCACCGGACTTGGGGGCGAGCGCTTAGGGCACTCAGCCGCGAAAGTTTGTGACGACCCGCACGAGGGTGCCAGAGTGGCCGAACCTCGGCTCGGACGGTCGTCGCGAATGCGAAAAAGTCGCGATCTAACTAATTCCCTAATCTTAGGAGAATTCGAGCTAACTAATATATACTCAAATGCACGTTCCCCTCCTCCTGGGAGGAAGGAGTGGACCATGCGTATGTGTATTTAATAATCGGAATGGAGTCGCTCAGTACAGACTGCCCGTCCTTTTATAGTAAACCAATATTTAAGGAACCGACATTTTCAATCGGAAAGAATAATACCGGAAGTCAAAACTGAGCTACTAAGAGTTAAATAGAACAATATTAAAATCTAGACATATTCTAAAATAAAAGATAATAACAATATGTTTTATGGTAGACTAAACAATAATTATCGTCAAGCTAAAAACATATAGTATGTTTTATAAAACCTTAAACAATATATTATTTTGTACGATGTACCTCCATGATCGAGAAGTTTTAATAGATTTCTCAACTTATTATTCATTTATAATACGTAATATTTATTAAAATTAGAAACTATATTTTTCGTAAAGCTAACACTTGTTACACCAGCATATTACATAAAAATAGCGAAATAATAAGTAATTTCTAACTTATTACTGAGTAATTTTTGTTACATACCACGCGATATTGCTCGATGTTATTCAGATATCACATTGACATAAATATGTTCACTGGGACTTGATTTCTATTTATTTCGAACTTTGGATAAATTTTTACAGATAAAAAACGCCTTTAAAGAGTGCATCGATTCCCGTGGTAAGGAATGAACTTTCATTAAAATGGCAAAAGTGTATCAACGATACTTCGAGTAATTAAAATATACTTTTTATTTCATTTTAATAGTAATAAAGAGCTGAATTGATTTACGCATTGCGAGCTGTTATGAGCCTCTTTAGGATTAGGTTTTAAAAAAAAGAAATTAATTGATTTCACAGCCGTCTAGCTCAGTTAGAGGGTGGATAGAGACTAACTAGGTAGGGACTGTCTAGCTAACTAAATACACTATTAGAATGCAGAGTAAGCAGGATAAAGTGAGGCGTATGCAAATTAGGGTGCAATTTAGGGATATAACAGAGCGCGAGTGGTATGATACGTGTGGAAAGCAACATTCTGTGTCTTCACTAAAACGTAACTCGGCTCTGCTTGCGTGGGCTATGGTGTTAGACAATAAAAATAAAATCACAGCGAACGGTATCGATTGTCATCAGCTGATACAACGGGCACGAGCGGTGCGACGCGCCGTGATCAAAGTTATACAAACAAAACAAGCTAGTTGATTTTGAATCTAGTCATGCCACATGCGTCGCGTCGGCCTTATTAGTGAGAGCGTGTTTTTGGAAAAAATTTGATAACTTTCGGGCGCGATGTCTTTTCGATATACTAACATTCAATACACCGAAAGGGTGAGAATTTTAGCACAGTGTGGAAATAATGTGGCACTAGCTTGCAGACCATTTAATAATAGGCATGGTACGAGCGTAGACTTGCGGACTATGTTAGCCGCAACTCAGTGGCTCCGAGACCACGGTTCTTTTCAACCGAACACGGCCATCGACAGAGGAAAGAATGTGGGCACACGTAGTCATCTTAAGAACGAAATACTCAATTATTTTGACGAGAATCCCCATAGCAGTACCCGAGAAGTAGCGCCACATTTTGACGTCAGTCACATGTGGAGATTTAACGATTCGTGGAGACGGTGAGCATCCATTTCACCTAAGACGTTGTCAGAAGTTGACTTCACGTAATTACGTACTAAGGTTTTAGTTCAGCCGATGTTTATTGGAAAATTGGCAGCGAAACATTATTTGAATCGACGAAAGTTATTTAACGTTATTTACACGTGTGGGAATGTATAACCGACATAATAGGCAGCATCCAGCATCCTTTCTCGGTTAACGTTTGGGCGGGTGTCATCGGTACATACGTACTGCGACCGTGTTCTTAGAGAGATTAACAGGAGCATCATATTTACTGTTTTTGTGAGAGACTACCGACGCTGCTAGAAGAGATTGCTCTTGTCAATTTACGAGAGGTATTCTAACAACATACCCCTGCGCATTTCACGTGGAGTGTTCGACAGCATCTTGATGGTGAGTATGGAGAGCACTGGATCGGTCGCGGTGGACCCGTCCAATGGCCTCCGAGATCAGCTGACTTGACGCCTCTCGACTTTTATTCTGTAGGGACGTATTAAATCGTTAGTGTACTTTAACACGACAGCAAGTGTCGAATACCTAAATATTAGGATAGGGCCTTTCAAAGTCGACAAATTTTGAAAATTTTAAATTCATAGTTTAACAAATAGTCTTAATTGTAGAAAACTTGGTGCAGTTGTGTCATTATTTTTGACTGTGGTTCTATAAATATTATTTAGGGTTACGGTTCCAAAGTTTAAATGAACAATAATAATAAAAATTAACAATAACCGAAAAATGGTTACAGTTTGACCATATTTCTAGGTTTTTCTTAAATGCCCATAATTTCCAAGCTGCATGGGATAGATTCTTTTTTTTCTCATGATTATTACAATCAATCCTGTCACCCTGTTTCGGCTTGACGTTGAGTTCTGGGACACCTGTAAATATGTAATTAGTTTCTCGAAAATGGCTCCAACGTTTTGGATGAAATTTTGTATCTAGATATTGTTTTGTATTACAAGTTTATTTGAATAGTTTTGAGGTGACAACGTCTTATAATTCGATGGAGCCGGCTGCACGCACGAAAAAACATGACTCATGCATCGTTACCTCGCTCTGAGGCGTTCCATTTAAGGTTTAAAGTGCAAGCGAGAGCGCGAAACGAGCGACAAAGAGGCACAATCGGCCTCCGCGTTCGGCAGCGTTCGACATCTGTCTCTCTCCTATTTGAGTGCGCGATGCGTCCGCGTGGACATCTGCTATACAATAATACATTTACATGTTTTCGTCAAGTATGAAGTGCAGTGAAAAGAGAATGTGGTGTCATTTGTTTATAGCAACGATAATTGCGGCGATAAAGGTAATGATTCTTTCGATATTAAATATATGTTCAGTGATATATTGTCGAATATTCGTGCTTTCATCACTAAAATAAGTAGCATCGGTCCGCTAGTGCAGCGATTGTAGGTTATGCTATAATTGACTAAAATATAAATAAAATTAAAATTTTCTTTTGATAAATGATACCATTCCATCAGTATTTTCTTATGACGTTGTCACGTTCAATTATCGTCAGTAAACCGACTTTACAGACAAGGACAACCGATTTTTTTTAAAACATCAATCATAGCTCTGTCGTTCAGATATTTAATATTAAAGTAAACTCTAAATCAGTTTTTTTGACCAAAAATATACCACTTTGTAAATAGTACTCGTGCGAAGATAGGGTGGATATCTAGTGTTGAATAAAACTAA
Organism: Saturnia japonica; assembly: GCA_033032175.1. Lineage (NCBI taxonomy): Eukaryota > Metazoa > Arthropoda > Insecta > Lepidoptera > Saturniidae > Saturnia > Saturnia japonica. Next base: position 13,809,409 of record CM065305.1, read on the forward strand.
ATATTTCAATTCATAAATAAAAACTCTCAGTTTAGTATTTAAAACCTTAAGATTCAAATAATTATAACGGAAAATGTACGGTAGCACTCGTAGCACAACATACCAAAAACAAATGTCACTAACGGTGGGCAATGATGAGTTAAATTAATGTAATCATTCGATTATGAAGACTCGGGATATCTTGATTATAGCCGTTAGTATTTACTCATACTAGTAGTTACTTATTTCATAGGATTATTATTTATTATGACCCAACGTTTACGACTGAAAGACCTTTTTTTTAATTTCCTACTGTCCAATAATAATAAGTACATTATCTCAATTAAGTCATTAATATCTCGGTTCTGTAAATCTTTCATAATTGAACATTTCGATAAGGTAAATCATTAATAATTGCCCAGATCTAAATTGTGGCACCACTGCACCAAGCACCAGTCACAGTGACACAATATTAATTTGTTTGACCAAAGAGTAGAGTTTGGAGGTGAGCGATGATGAATGATTTACATAATTGAGGTATTTAATTATGAAAGATTTACATAATTGAAATATTTCGTTTAAGAGTGATAATTCTTCAATTAACATTACCAAATACCAAGTACCAAACGAACTTTTTTTTAGTTCATTCATTCATATTCATTTGTAATACAATTATTAATGTTCACTCATAATCATAATTGAAGTACCGAAAGACCTTTTTTTAGCTCTTTCATTCACATTCGTAATTCGATTATGAACGTTCATTCATATACATATACATTAGTATATGTATATGAATGTATTAGTATACATTAGTATATTTCATAATTGCCCACCTCTAGTAGAGTTTGACATTAGTGAATTACGTACTGTTTGCACGTACTTTATGTATTTAAATCCTCTGGTTAATGGTCTATGATTTAAATTAATGAATACTACCTATATCAAACGGTTTGATTATCTTATTTCTAATACACGATACAACAAAAAGTCTTAGTTATGGTTTGGTGATCGTTTTTGGTTGGATTTTCATTGAGTATATTCTCACGATGGAGAAAGTACAACTGAATACCTTAGTAAGTGAGATTCAAAGCATTAAAATAGTGCCATCGGTTGAAGATTCTTTACGCTCGATGGGTTTAAATGTAGAATTGGATGAGAATGTTATATCGTGGCTTAATCAGACACAACTGGCCTGGAAAACATGGAAGAAAAGCATCAACATAGAGAAAAAAATTGAGTTATTATTTCTATCCGTTCCAGATCCTTTTGAAGCAAATCTTATGATTGTTATAAAATGTGAAGATTTTAAAGATTGTAAGCCGAAGTCATTACCATATTTCATCACCGAAACATTGCTAAAATGGACTCAGCAAAATGGATTAACACCTATAGAATCTTTAAAACTACCAGCTTTCTGTATTGCCACTCAACAGAGAAATCAGCACTATCTTAATCTTATAGTAAAAACTTATCAACTAGCAACCATTAAACAAATTATACTGCCTATTGTTAAAGATATGACAAAAAATAATAATTTTAAGCAAGCTTCTCAAATAGTTATAGCTATGGAGTTATTTGATGACATACCTGTTGAAGACTTACTATTTCCCTTGCTATTACAAGATAAAAACAATATGGTTGATGAATACTTATCAGAATGTCCAAATCAGGTTAAGACATTGTTAGCTTTTTTAGATAAACTGCTTGATAAAAACTTTGCTTTGCGTGAATATGTTCAAAAGTATATTGAAGAAAATAAAATTAGTCATGTAAAACATGAAAAAATTCATTACAAACCTCTTGGGAAAGTAGTGGCTCGTCTATGTAACAAGTTTAACATACCTATTGAAACATGTAAGAATTTAAGTAAGAACAGAACGACTGGTGGATTGAGGTACCTTATTCATCAAAAGTATCAAGAACATAGTATAAGTGCTTCTGTGTGGGATGATTTAATTAAAGATTCACTGAGACAAAATGCAGGCTCTGCTCAAGAGTTTATTGACATGTTACTTGATTATGATAAAAATGAAGCTCTAAAATGGGCTGAATACTTGAATCTGCCTGAAACTGATCTGCCTGTAGGTTTAAAAGAAATTTCATCTCATGAAATTCCAGAACAAGAAAATTGGGATGAAAATGTAAATCCAACTCAAGAATATTACAAATTGACTCTGTCTAAAGATAAAATAATAATGATTGATACAGCAGAGAAATTTTATGATATGTTGACAGACTTACAAAAATGTAATGTAATAAGCATAGATTGTGAATGGAAACCCTGTTTTGGAGCTACACAATCTCAAGTTGCTTTGATTCAAGTTGCAACAATTTTTAATGTGTATTTAATAGATACATTAATATTAAACAAATCAGAATTTGCAAGTTTTTGGTATAAATTTTACAAATCAATTTTAGATAATGCTGAAATAATAAAATTGGGCTTTGGTCTTGAACAGGATTTAAAAGAAATGAAAGCTTCTATAATAGGTTTAGGGAATATTAAAGTTCAAGGAGAAGGTTTATTAGATTTATGCATATTATGGAAAAGCCTTCTCAATAATGGGCTTATATTACCAATGAATACTGGAAATGGGGGTAGTAGCCTCAGCTCATTGACACAGTCTTGTTTTGGACTTCCAATTGAAAAGTCTGAACAGTGTTCCAATTGGGAAATACGACCATTAAGGGAAACACAAATAGAATATGCAGCTCTGGATGCACATATATTAATTTTGATCTATGAATATTTCCAAAAAATAAGTCTACAACAGAAATTAAATTATGAAGAGATTTGCAATGACGTAATGATGGAAAGAAAAAAGAAATTTACAAAGAAGTCAAAAGTTCTAGAAAGATTACAATCTAATTTTCCTACTCTGCCAACAAACTCCGTAAACAATGTTAAATTTCTACTTCAACCTGAACTGTCTCAATTAGTTGCTTATTTAAGGTTTTGCGGTATTGATTCATGTGTGATGCCAACAACATTGCTTTGGCATGATGTAATTAACTTAGCAATATCAGAAGATCGTCTGATTTTATTAAGTAAATTAAAATATTCACCAACAGTTAGTTTTCCACAGAGTTCTATATTGGATGTAGGAAAAGGTACTATAACAGAACAATTACATAAAATATTCTATACTTTTAATATCAACATTAAACAGAAAGATCTTTTCACTTTATGTGTTTACTGTAACAACAAAAATTTAAAAAAGCTTTCTCCTGATGAAGTGCAAAAGATATGTAATGAATATAATAACCCCACACAAAATTCTCAAGATAATATTAGATATGCTAATGATTGTGAATATGAAGATGTAGAATATGACAATTTCCTCAGTGATTCAGATTGTGATGAATTGTGGCAAAAACCTATTCATCACAAATGTACACCAAAAGCTTGCAAAACAAGTAATGGCGTGGAAATTGTAATTTACAATGCACATAAACTATCTGCATCAAAAAAAGCAGGTGTGTTGTGTGAAGTTTGTGGAAAATTATATTGGGATGAGGATGAATTATTCAAAGTTGTCAGTGGAGCAGTGTATAGGGTAACAAACTTGAGTGTTATTTAAATTATGTTACAATATTGTACAGTGATCATACAAAACAAGAGTAATTTAACATTCTTTGTTATAGCCTATAAATAGGGTAATGTTTTTGTTGGCTTATTTAAAAGTCTAGACAACCATTTTATATTAAAAACGACAATGAGAAATTGTCTTGACAAAAGCTATTTTGTTAAATATAACATTTGAAAAACTACTCTTCAGACATGTGTTCAGAAATATATTAACATCAAAACAAATCCTGTTTAGACGAAGTTTATACAGTTCAACTCATTTGTTTGTGGGGCCCTATGTGTGCGTAAAGCGTGGATACAGTGCATATGTGGGTTTGTAAGAGGTAGACTCAAGAGAATTCTTTTCCCTATTGTACTTTATTATTATTCTGTATCACTACCAACAGAAATATCAAATTTAATGAACTTTCTAATGACTTTATTATTTCCGTCAATTTTCAATTCCCCAAATATTTTCTATAAGGTTTAGGATGATAATATGACGGTAGATGAAGTATTATATTTGCTGAATTAGTATAGTTTTAAAATTATAATTTAGCGTTTCAATATTTTGATCACTTTGGTACGAAGCAATATCACGCACGGGTTAGGTGAAATATTTTCTTCGTAACTATCCAGACATTAGCGACTGTACCTGTAGAACAAAACGATAAAAACACATGTTGATTGGTAGATAACTGCCGCGTTACTTTCACAAATATAAACTGCATGTTTACAAGCTCACGCACAAATAAGGCGCGCAAACATGAGTTGAAGCATCTAAAACAAATAGGTATTATAATTATTATACAGTCAAAACCGGATATAACGACATTGAGGGGACCATATAACTTCGAAGGATATATCCAATAATTGTTTTAAGAAATATACACAAGTAGTCATATTTAATAGTCATAATGTATATTTAGAATTTTTGTAAATGTCCTCGATCGTTTAATTTTCTAAGGATTGTTATCGAAAAGAGCTTTTATTTTATATCTATTCTTCCAAATCGTTGATATTGTAGAGTGTGAGACTCCACATTCCTTTCAAGTTCACTATTTGACTTGCCATTTTGTAATCTCCATATAATGTGTGATTTTTCCTCAATATTAAATACTCCTCATTTTTGCGACATGGTAAAGCAAAAACACAATCAAAACCAAAATTTATCAATTCAACCTTTCATTCACGCTGTTAACTATTGTGGCGCAAGAGGTTCGGATAGGGTGAGAGAAAGTGCGTAGGTAAAGTCAAAACATTATATTCTTTTATATTCTTTATTGCACAAAAAAAAGTACAAATGGAGGACTTAATGCTAAAAAGCATTCTCTGCCAGTCTTCCAAGGGAGCAAGGGAAAGGTATATGCAAGGTGTGCATAATGTTAAGTAAAAAAAAAGTTTATAACGATTATTAAGATTATATATTATTAAGAAGTATTCAATTGCTCCAAGTAAAACCTACGTAGCGAATACTTGAAAGAATTTCGAGAGTTGGCCAGTTGGATATTGATAGGAAGCGAATTCCAGAGTCGTGCTGCTGTAACGGCGAAGGATTGGTCGCGGAAATTAGTATGATGACTTGGTATACTGAGAATTAAAGAATCAGAAGACCTTAGCTGTCAACATTCCTTCATAGAATAAGTTAGAGAATTGTTCGTATTGTTTTATTTTGCCGGTACAAGTACAACGGTTGGTAGTTATAGCCGATGAATACCGATAAAGTTTCGCCGTTCTAAGCGATATGACACTGTATCCGATGTTGTTATAGGCGGTATGTTTAATAACCGTAATAACATAATAATAAAACGTAATAACCGATCCGCAGTTATATTCGGTTTCGACTGTAGTTTGTTCATAGAGCAAATAAATATATTTTTTTGTACAAGTATTGAGATCAAAGAGATGCATGATCTTGAATGAGTAGATATATTCTTTATAATTTAAAATTTTATATTAATTAGTACATAGTATGTGTCAATATGTAGAAGTATATCTAAGTGTATTCATGTTTACAGCTATCTTTATTTTCTATTATAATTATGTGTACTTATCCTAATTTAATACATTATTATAAATTTCATTTTTATGAATTGTATTCACACAACCCTTAATTTCTTATGAAAAAAATAGCCTTCCGAAAATAAAAAATATCGGCATTCTTTTTTTATACGACTTTACAAATTAATTGTTGAGTGTACGCATAGCCAAACTCAGATGCCCGCTTTTTGGTTAAACTGAAAGGAGTTCACTGGCTCCAGCTCTACTGCTATCTTAATTTTATTGCTTGGCTACTATTTTGCTCTACACACTACACAAAACATTGTTTTGCTATATATTTTTATTTGTCAAACTATGTTTTATGCTCAGCTGTATTATAAGGTTTTATGTTGATGTCAACAATGTTTTTGCTTCCCGTGCCGAACGGAAAACATTTAACATTTCTCCTTCGCGTGAGTGAAGTGGAGTGGAGAACAATCATTTTTTAACAACTCTCGAAAGCGTCGGTTGACTTGGTAGGTACATCTTGTTTTGTTTATGACGCCCACCGCCAGTTTTTATGGATTGTTATTTGAACCACACCTAATTTTCATTAACTATTATATAAATTATTGTACTTAATGCATATTGATGCATCTCTAAATAAATGTAATTATATAATTTCATTAATAAATTAAAGTACAAAAAGGTAAGGAGTATCATGATAGAGATAGATGTTTATTATTAAAATTTATCAATACATATATCTATGTACATAAATTTTACATTATAAGACATATAAGTAGTGTTTAGTAAATGACTTTATAAGTGCAATTTTGTTTAAATATTTCAACTTCCTTGGTATCTAAACTGTTACCACATAGAATCAATTCTTCTAGCTCCATAGCTGGGAAATTATTAAGTGATGTTAAGTTGTTGTTTTCCAATGACAATTTCTGGAAATAAACAACTTTAATTAAAGTTTTCAAAATTGTTACATCAAAATATATCAATAAATGGTTATATCAAAACCAGAAAAGTTTAAATTAAGTGTAAACCAGATAATCATATTAAATCGGAACAGACCAAATCATTTAGAGATTTTAGAGCGATAAATTTAACGTACGATCTAGTCCTCTCGTTACCTTATATCAGGATTGAGCACAGGTATAACAGATCTGGTTATTTAGCTGTTTAGCAAAAGCATTATACACGACGTCATAATTCCACTTAATCCTGTATTCACTACTTCAGTAAGTTCAATTTAAGTAATAGTTTATTCCAAACAATAGTTTTTGCAATACTGTGGCATTACTTCACTCCACTACAGACAACAGGGAATAGAGTAAATACATACATTGGTAGCAGTAAAAGCAATGTAACAGTATAATTCTTTTTCATTAATGTGATATATAGGTTATATATATATCTCAATATGGTACCTATGTGGTATAGATATCAAAATATAATATTACATTCCCTGTAATGTGATATGTAGGTAACTTTTTCATTGATTTGTGCAAGTAAAGTGTTTACTTACTTTACAATGTTGAAGTATTACCAATGAAGGCAAAGATTTGGAAATTATGTTTTGATTAGATAAATCCACAACTTCACAGTAGCTATAATATTGTAAATGTGGTAAGCTTGATATTCGCTCTGGAAACTTTATTTTAAATAAGAGATCTTTGTTATCCTTATATTCTATGACCAATTGTTCTTCAATACTCCATTTTGCTATCATATCATTGTAATATCCCGCTCGAAGTTTGTCAATATTAATAAGTGCCTTCAAATTTTTAATAACTTCCATATGGTATTTTTTGGCATTAATACAATGTAGAAACACTGTGGTAGTAAGCAAAGTCCCTATTGATAACAAAATACATAAATTATAAACTTGAATGTTAAGATTGATCAAACAAGTGAAATATATTTCGCACAAAGCTCGAAAACACTGACAAGTCGAAAATACATACTTTTCAGGGCTGCCATTATAAAGTTGACATTTAGGAAGACTGGTTCTCAAGTGTAGCTGCCATAAAGTACTTTAATAGGTGTTTGTTCATCACACACATCAATGTTTCTTGACCATAGACTGATTTTCAACTTGAGGATGGTATCTAGCCAGGCGAGCAGTAGAAAAAGCCCTACAACCATGCTATGGTTTCATCACAGTGTTTTCCTTCATCGAAAGCTCGGGCTCAATGCAAGTCAGGCTATTTTTTTAATAATTTCTACATAATGACATTAATTCACAAAGGTCTAATTACTAATAATGAGTTAATTATACTAGTTATTGTATGATATCTTACACTTGTTATTTGGTTCCAAATCTAACAACTGTCGACATGCCTCAAGCTGATTATTGAGTTCTTCAATCACAGGCTCTGAATATTTTCTGTCAAAACTTATTACATTCTTGCCGATATATGACGATTTATTATGCTTTACGAATGATATCATGTGTTTTTTACCATTTCCTGCATCATATTCCATCTGAAAATTAAGATAAATCATTCGTATATAAATAATAGAGTACTCCTAAATAAATTTATGAAGCCATCTTATGCATCTTTAAAAATAAAATGATAAAGGATTGCCGTTGTGCGCGCATCACGCAAACATTACTGAATAGATTTTAATATTTTTGAAGTGAAAACTTCTTTTATCGCGGTACGCATATGTTTAGATGAGATAAAATCTCTGAACTCGCGACACCGTTACGAGACACAGCTATAGTGTGTGCATATATGCATGTACATATAGCAGACCGCGAACGCATCTTTCATAAAAGAATATTAAATGTATTTTAAAGTTTCTAATAATTATTAAAATACAATTCATAACCCAATAACTAAGTTTTCACTTCTGTCGGCACTACCGGAGTCCAACCCGTAATTTTTTTTTTTGTTTTACTGCTTAGTTTCTTGGTCCTTATCGTAAAAAATAAAAGATATCATGATATCATAACTCAATAAAATGCTATTAAAGTCGTAAGAAACTACAATTTTTGTAAGAACTATGCGTTTAGCAATGTTTTTTGCTGTGGAGAAGTGGGGACTAAAATTAGTATAGATTAACGCGAATGAAGTCGCGGGCGGTTGCTACTCGGCAAATATATTTCTCGAAACCCAATTTGGGTTTCAACCTAAAAGAGGAACTTGTGAAGCGATTTTTTCTTTGAGGCAACTACAGGATTCCTATATAGTAAATCTTTCTTTAGTTAATGTATTAAGTGTATTCTGTTGGCGACAGAACAGTCATTTTCGTGTTTCTTGTTAGGTTAATATGTGATAATACTGTGTTTACGTGTTATATACTATGTGTTACGATAAAATAGATTGATACAGACAATATTATAGAGAAATGTAAGCGAATACGCTACGTTACAAGTTGCATGTTATATATTAAGATGTATATAAACGATTATGTATTGTGTGTCACATATGTGAAAATATAACTAATATAGAATAGATTAATGCATAGAGTAAGGATATCAAATATTATAGAGATTTTACTAACGGAAAACAGTGATGCCGCCCGTAAATTACATTGTTTTTGGCTTATATACGGAATATATATTTGATGTATATTATAAGTAAATATGTAATGGATAGGTAATTCAAAGAGGAACATTTTGATCTAAAGTAAAAACACGAAATAAACACGGAACAAGACGGGGCTCTCTTTACGGTCATTCCTCGAACTACTTAAGCTCGAAGAGGGGCCGTATTGGGCACGGTGCAATTCAACGAGTCTACAAGTACAAGTAACAACGAGAAGAAAGCTTTGGTCGTCCTGCGAGCAATCTACAATCAAGATATCGACTTTCATTGAAGACCCGGCACCTCAAGCGGTCGTGCATTATTGCACCCCCCGGACCCCCTCACTACTAACATCACGCCACCCACTGGCATCCGTACGGTGTCTACGAGACGGGCATCCGGCGCAACAAAACGCCCGTCCAAACCGGGGAAACGTCACACGCCCCCCCCCCCCCCTCCCTCACGCAGAGAGGAAGTGACGCGTACCCAACAGATTCCTTTATAACACCTAATTAATGAAACTCTGTTGGAAGTGAGACGACCAGGTAAACGAGAGTTAAATGAGTAGGTAATCAGACACCGTCAAATACGACTGAATCCAATTGTTTTAAGCCCAAAGCTTTGATTTTTTTAATTTCATTCATAATATCCTCACTAGTTTCTGAATTTATTTTATGGTATTCTCAATGCAGTTTCTAGTGTCACGGAAGTTGATCACTATTCAATAATAACTGTAAGATAACAATGATTAAGAAACTACCTTCGGCTTAGATTTATCACCAACTGCTCTCACGTAAAAAAATTTGATGAGTGGTACTTCAATCAAAAGCGGGAAAGTTGGTCTGTCCAATAATGTGATAATTTGTATTTTGTGTAATATAATTTAAGAAATTATTTAACCTACCTGCACATCCAAATCATCAGTTATTTTAATGTTATGATCATAAATCCACAAAACATCATAATGATTGCCAGTACATGAATTCCAACTACCATCAACAACTTCATTATTAATAAGTAAACGAGTTTTGGACGTAACAAAATTATTATCAATATGTTTACTGAAGGCTAATGTTGTCTTTGATGGTGTTACTACACAAACCACTGGCTCAATTGTAGTTTTCACAGCTCCTGAAACAATATTTTATTTAATGCTGATGTAAGTATAAATAAGAGAAAAAACTAATTGCTCTAAAAATTTATTGATAATAATGATATAATGTTAAAATATTAAATATGGTTGTGTTACATACTTCCCCAATTTTAAAAGCTCAAGGTTAGTTAACTTGTTTAAGTGAAAATATAGTATATTACGCACCGAGGGAGAAAAGTACTACTACTTTTCTCCTTAGGTGCGTTTACAATTTTTTTCTCCTCCGGGATGAAAAGTTTATATATATTATAAATAAACACGCAGTTGCTAGGTTACCGGGAGATAAAGTATAGTACGCGCATGCGCACATTTTCCATCTCACCGGGAGAGAATCGGGTACTTTTCTCCCGCGTGACAGGGACTAAAAGTGAACTTTTCATCCCAGAGGAGAAATAAATATTTTAATAATCCCAGTTGTCAAAAACATAATATGTATATGAAAAATTTTTTCTACCTAAGAGCCATCTCTGATAAAACCAAGCACTGGTGTCATCAGGATCCGTGAATGCCGCATTCTGAACCATTTTCAATTCAAACTTATGATGGCTATCTTCGATCGGTCTTTCTCCTACAAAGTTAAAAACAATGTATTATTTTTTATTATCAAACCTTAAACATTCATGAAAAGTAGAAAACCAAAACACAACAGCAGTTTAATATAATAATCTACAATTAATATTTTGTTTAATAATAATAAGTAAAACTATGGCTCAATTACATCAGATTAATTTTAAAGCATTAATTTGAGACTAAGGCTAACAATGGTAAATAATATAAAATTACATTATGAAATTCAAACCTTCTAAGCCTGGATACAATTCAACCAGCATTTTACTCCGATAATGCCAAGCTGAGTAATTAGAGAAATTATCATGTAATTTCTCTGTTGTAAAATCAAATTCTCTATTTAAAGGAGGTTTACACTGGCTTACAATGAACCTTCTGTAATCCCAAGTATGAACTGAAACAAATATGGACCTTAAGCAAATTATAATACAATCTTCTAAATACATACAATTCAAATAATATGAATTCACTTAACACATTCTTTAAAGCATTTGATATTTTTTGTGACATTAATTACTGGAATATATTTGTTACATATGGTAAGTACATATTGTGTAATTTGGTTTCTTGGAAACTGCTCCAATGATTTGGATGAAATTTTGTATTTAGATAATGTTTTACATACCAAGTTTACCTAGATAGGTATTTTTCATTTCTTTTTTTAAGATAAGAGGGCAACTCGAGTCACCCAGATATAATACTTTAACAATTATATTTATTTATTAGATGTAAATTTTAAATTTGTTAATTTAATCAAATGCTCAGTAAATGTTTTCTATGATTGTATAAAATGCGGCATGTTCACATCTATACTAGAATTAACAATATAACAAAGCGGAAGATTTTTTTTGTATATGATAGCCAGTTTTATGATGCTACAACTCAAAGCTGCCCTTAATATTGAGTTTTGTTAAATAATTCGTATGTGGAAACTCTCCCGAACTGCTTTATCTGCATAGTCTGGCGTAATGGTTAATGATACGTAAATACAATGTTCTATAAAAATATAGGCCCTTAGTATATCTAAAAAAAGCCTGCCATAGCATATGCCTATCTCTTATACATAAGCCACAATAAGGTATTTAGAGTCAGATTTGTTGAAAATTAAGAAGTGATTTATGAGTATTATTTTTAGGCATGGCATATTAATCCCTATGAATGAAAGTTATATTATTAAGACAATTTTATGAAGATAGCATGTTACTTGGACGCATAGTTTGGGAGATAATGTAAAATAAAAATAATTCTATATTCTTGGGTCTCCGAATGGTAGTAAGTGGCATGAACAAGCCGTATGAGTGCGACACACAACCCCTACAGCCTGATAAATATATTGTCTATACTGAAGTAAAATGATTAATCAGTGATTTCTTTTACATTATATGTGGGTAAAAACCTGCAGGGCACAGCTAGTTCCTGAGTAATATTTCTGATGATGAGATACTACAGTATTAATTTTTATTTGTCATAATTTTTTAAACTGTTTTGAACATATATAAAATACAGTGCCAGAACATTATTTAACTCTGAGCAATAAATACACAAAATAAAATCAAAAATAACACTGACAATTTCTTTCATCTAGCTTCAAATACATGTTGCATAAAGCCAATTCCTTGTCCCAGTCAGGGTCCACTCTTGTTGTAAGAACCCACTCTCTTTGATGCCAAGCGCAATATGATTTTGGATTCATTTTCAAACAATATTCTGTCAAATGTAACTCCGCATCATACATATGGGACATTTCCTCTTCACTTTCATTACATTTTCTACAAAAGAAATGGTTAACATTTACAAATGTCACTATGTAATATATATGAATAACACTGGGCTACAATGCTCAATTGCAGTTTACCTCGCTGGATGTTTATACTTATTCCAAATGTGTCTACACACAGCGCACTTCAGTGCAGTGAGCCGGGTATGGCACAGCATCAAGCCGTGCCACTGCGCCGGTCATCTAAATCTTACATTTCTCTAATTTGCTTGCCTCGGATACTATTTTGCTGTGCCATGGCGCAAATTTGAGTTAACTCAATGCGTCGGTGCTTGAGTTATTGAGTTGGTGTAAGAAATTTTGCTGAGTTACCCATGTCTACTATGTAATACATTTTTAAACAATTTTACTTAAAATGTATACCTGATGACATTCAAAATCTCTCTTCTTATGTTCCACAATGTATAAATGTCAGGATTAGATGATAAAACTTTTCCAGTAAGCTCAAGCAACTCTCTGTCAAGTTCAAACTGCTTTCTCTGTAATAAAAAAAAACAATACTTTTGTAATCTCTACCTGTATGTACTGTTTATAAATTTCTTTTCTATTTTGATTTTATTGCAAATAACTAAACAATTTTAAGATTTTACAAAAAAAAAAGATTACAGATACAATATCTTTTTATCATTACTCAAGATAAGCAATACTTTAACCACTTAAACTATGAGATTAAAACCAATAATATTATAATTATAGTAATTAGATTTAACTCATGTATCAATTAATATATTCATAATTACAATCAATTAATCAAATTTTTGTCTATAATAATAAAAAATAACCTTAATCTTTATCATTTGCATTGCATGTTTGAAAATTTTCAACTTTTCTTGTCTTTCTTTTTCTTTCCTTGCTTTTTCTTCATCAGAAGTTCTAACTTTTACTCGACCATGCTAAAAATATAATAAGAAATGCTCACAATGATATAAAATACAAGAAAGTGGTGAATCTGGTTCCTATGATCACTACAAAAACATAAGAAATCGTTCGTGCCTAGCAACCACTTGAATATTTCTCATGTACATAAACAGAAATAGTAATAAAGCATGATAAAACAAATTACGTTTTTTTTCATATTACCTACATTAGTACTCACCATTTTAAGGATATTGGTGTATTTGATAGTATGCTTCAACAGTTACCCGGTCAACTTTGCATTATATTGATAAAATATAAACGAATGTAACTATTTTTACTTTATTGGATTACTTAACAATATTCCTTTTCTTTATTTACATCGACGATATCAGACGTTATCGACTGATTAATCTGATTATACTTCTAAAACTTCTTGAAAAAGCTCTTGCCAGTGTCAAAGTCAAATATTGTGGATTTCTTTGTCAACACAAGTATTTCCTGTGTTCTTCTTCTTTTGGCGCCACAAAAGCACTTGCTAGTGTCAATATTTTTTTTGTCTTCGTAAAATTATCCAGCACACCATTTTTTATTTATTTGCCATTAAATAAAAAAGAAGAAGAAGAAATTTTCCAGCTTCAATGTTTTCAAGCCTTGTTATTATTATACATTATAAACAAAGTGGCGTTCAACAAGATGGTTGCCATATCACGCAAACCGCCACCAATACTACATATTTTAAGCTTAAGTTATTGATATAAAAATAAAAACCACAACATGTCACTTCAAGTTCCCGCCAAAAATTCATTGTATGGTATATTTTTTATTTATTTAGGATTTCTGCCTGTGTAGGCAACTTTGCCAATGTCAAGTGTGACAAATACACGTTATAGAATTTATATAGTTGCCAAATGTTCGGTGTATTGTAGAATAACCTGTGAGAATAATCCATTTAGAGGATACGTTGTCACAACATAAAAAAGTCATAAATTTATACATAATACTTGTTAGAACTGCAGGGATGATATAAAACTACATGTTAAACACTTAAGTGTCATATAAATTTAAAGCATAACTATAAACTTTATAGATATGAACAAAGAACATTTTTTTTTAATCTGACTATACTGTTAGTCAATACTATTTAAAGAAGCCGTCCGACTGCCACATCATTCCGCTAAAATGCACGCGCGGTACTTGATTATGATTTTGCTGCCGAGTTATTTGATTTGAAAGAATTGATTTTTTTGTTTGTAATGGATAAACTCTCTTTTTTATTTCAAAATTAAATATGCTTTTTGGAGAATAAAATAATGCATTAAATTTTTTACCAAAAATAGGGTTAAAAACATATTAAAAAATACTGTTCATCGATAAAAGAATCTTATGACGACTTTTTATAAGACAAGGAGGATTTTTATTATTTAATTATTTATTATTTTATTATTATTTTTTATGGGATTTTTATAGAAAGGGAGTTTAATTTAAGAATTAAAGATTGATTAGATACAGGAAGGAGGAAGAACTATCTACTAAAGGAATTATCTACGTAGAGATAACGGTGGATCAATACATTTTTTTTAAGAGCATATAAAGGATGATATCATAGCATGAGTAATTATTCTTAAACATTTGAATGGTAATTTGTATAATGTTGCAAGGAAAATTTTGCTACATGGTTCAAAAGAAATGATCCCTAATAAAACTAATTTCAGATAATGGTATTATATACTAATTTTTATTTTAGCTCAATACGGGCGAGCACCCCACCGTACCCCTGAGAGAGTCCGCATGATTTTTTTTCCACTATAATTAGTTTACATGAGGAGTACCAGAGAGCTTGTTAACTAAAGTTAAGCCCAAAAACTCAACGCAGTTACAGAGGGGAATGGAAAAATCTAAATTAAGAATAATTGTTTTTTCTTGATAATTGTAAGCCACCTTCGATCTGGCTCACATATGTTTTATATTTATGCTGATTCCGATATGCTATTCACCGTAGGGTTCAAATGAAAAACTATTTATTTTAGATGCGGAGAGTACCTGCTGCGTGTGTCTTGGTCGATTTCTTAGACAGAACTGATTTTGCCACCCCGCTTCCGATCTATCCGCCCACGCTGCCCTCAACAGTGTGTACCGTTACCCCGCATAGTGACTAAGCGAGACTCACTACTATCAGAGCGGGATGGCGAGAATATAGTGTGCGCGTACTCTCCGCTTTCTCTTTATTATTAAGATATTTACAACTTATTCTATTTACACTTATATTCTAGTACACTAGTTACTATTTTATAATGTCGCGAACAATAATATAACTAAATGCATGACACTTTTCTAGAATAACAGATAAGTCATGATTTTGTAAAGAGGAATTTAAATGAAAAACAGCTGAAATTTTATATTGATGAAGTCTTCACAAGTAATAAACAAAGTAATGTCGTCAGCATATTGAAGAAGTTTACAAAATCCAGTAACAGATTGGTCAAGATCGTATGTATATAAATTATATAAAAGGGACCTTAAAACAGATCCTTGAGGAATACCCTTCCAAACCATTCTTGGTGAAGAAATGTTACCATTTTGAGAAACAAAACTTTGTCTGGACATAAACAATTTACATATAACGATAATTAAGCGCTCGGAGATAGGCAGTCATATCATTATCTGCCTGAGTATAGGAAGAATGATACTGTCATATGTAGACAGACAATTGACATCCAAAAATATACTAAAAGTATGAGAGCTACTGTAAAATGCCTTTCGAATATCAGTGGTAAAAATAGAAGGGCTATCCCTAGTGCCCACTCCTCTTCTGAAACCAAACTGTGATTTTGAAAGAATATCTCGGTTTTCCAAAATCCATTCGAGGCGATTTTTTAAAAGATTTTCGAATATTCTGTCCCCAACAGTGAATAAAGCAATAGGTCTGTAAGATAACGGGTCACAGGTATCCTTAAACAGGAATAATTATTTGCTGTTTCCATGATTTAGGTAAGATACCTAATAAGAAAAAGGAATTTAATAATTTTACAATAAAAGTTTGGGAAACTTAAACAATTGCAAATTAATAAATATGGTATGCCATCAATCTCAGGACTAGAATCTTTCAAATGATTGAGAACACAAGATAATTCTGAATAGGAAAATAAACCATCCATTTTATCTACAGGAATAGAAGTATCAGTAGGATCAGGAATGAAGTCATCGAGAGGAACATAAGGGAGGAGCTATTTTATTTACAAAAGTTTCTAGCCGGTTTTTTAGAACTTCTGTACTGTTAGCTTTAGGGGCCCTGGAGCCTCTGATGGCTTTTACAGCTTCATCGGACTTGGAGGCGAGCGCTTAGGGCACTCAGCCGCGAAGTCTTCTAGCTAAGGGGACGAAGCACAAGAAGAAATAGACTGACTATTAAATATAGGACAGCGGAATGATTATATGTTTTTCCAAACAACAGACGATTGAGTGCAAGAAGCAATGAATTCACAGAATGTTGTCCAGGAATCTTTCAACAATCTATTAAATTGGGCAGAGATTTTCTAATAATAGAGGAGGCTTTTCAAGTTAATACTATTGTTATATTTTAGTTCAGCTTCTTTCCGTAGTTTAGCTAAATTTTTTCTTTGAGGAATTGAGTAGTTTTCAGCTCTTAAAAGAGCCTCAACAAACTTCTCGTACATCATTACACAATTATCAATATTGACAGGAGGCCACTTCCTCCCAGGAACCTAACCAAACCTGCGGTAATGTGGGGAGGAGAGGGCAAATGGTGCTCAAATAGTTCCTAGATAAAATAAAGAAACTTTCAGCTCCTTTAAAATTGTATTATAGGTGCCTACGACCTATTCGTTCTAACCCTTTCTCTGTCTTTTATGTGACGCAGACGCTAGTTTTGAAACAAGAGTTGGTTAAGTTTTAAAGGATAAATAGACAGGCCAGCAGAGGGATCTGTTTCAATACGAGCGACATGAACTATAAAAGGGCCCATATCCGAGCTGGAATACCTTAGGGGAGAGCAGTCAAATGAAGGTATGGTAAAGGAGCTTTGAATAGATGAAGAACGAGGAGCAACAGATTTTTAAGGACAGATGAATAACTATAATCATTATTTAAATGTCTTTTCATAGCAACAACATCGGATTGCATACGAGATGGTGTATCGGGAGGATCGGGGATCTTAGGAGGCTTATCCATTATTAGTTCACCTTTTACTTACCACCACCACACTTAATATCATTTCAGACTATACAAACAAACAAAAATATATAAATAACCGCCTCAGCTTCGCACGGGTAGAATTTACAAAATGGTCTATTTTATGTTTAAAAACAGCCTAATTTAGAGTATATTGCTTTAATATCTATAGATCATAACATCATAACTGCCTGTAGCCAAGTGGTCCTCAACGCGACTGCTATACTCGAGGGCCTATGTTCTATTCCCAGGTCGAACAAAGTGTTGAGCAAAGTATTTGTTTTTCCATGAAATTATGAGTAAAGCTCGGAGTTTGGCTTTGTGTCCGATTAATGGCAATAGGTTCGCCCCTATTACCTAAGATCTAAAACATACCCGGCGAACTGTGGATGTACACCTCTGCCTAACATAACGGGAATACAGGCGTGATGGAATTTTATGTAACTTCATATTTACGAATAGTAAGTGGCTCGCGACGCGTAATTCATCATAAGTGGGGAGTGCCGGTCAACCAACCGTGACTAGTTTTGCTGAGAGGAATTGATTAGATTCCGTGTAATTTGAAATTCGTGATATCTTCTACGGTATTCATTTAAATGGAAAACTATAAAGGGCTATTTTAATATGCATTAAATGCCCAGGTTAACTAATAAACTTTTTTTCATAAAGATTAATACTGATTTGGAGAAAATAACTTCGCATATTACCCTTTTGACCCTATATTATATAATATTGTTAGCATTTTGCGTGATATAGTTTGGTTGATGTGCATAATTATGTGAGCTGGTTTATAAAATATAAAGGGCAAAATATATTTTGAGTTCTCACAAAAACTCCCTAGATAGTTCAAACAATGAAACTATCATCTTATTTGAGCTCGCTTTGAAGGTTAGAAAAGTCGTCGAAGGGTTAAGCAACATTGACACAGAATAAAACAACAATCCGGCTCCCCGCCGTGGGAGCTGGAGGCGGAGGTGCTCACCGCCGTGTATAGGGACACAGCGGCGAGGAGGGAAAGGTGGGAGCCACCAGCTCCCACAGAGGTGGCCAATATTAGGAATGCCCTAAAGGAGGATGCGATAAAGAGATGGGGGGAGGACCTGGCGGACGCGCGATATGGTAAATATACCATAGACGCCGTGCGCCCGGTCCTAAAAGAATGGTGTAGAAGGGAGCGTGGCTCCCTCACGTTCCAACTGGTGCAGGTGCTGTTCGGACATGGTTGTTTCGGATGGTATCTGCACCGGATCGCAGGAGGGAGCCGACCACTGCGTGTCAGGAATGCGGTGCTGACAGTGATACTGTGCAGCACACTTTTTCTGAGTGTGCCAAAGACGAACGGGTGGCAGGAGGAGGCGATTCATCCGTCAACTCCCGCCGCCCTAGCCAAGCCAGGGAAGACGGGGGGGGGGGGGGGGGGGGGGAAAGAGGCGTCTTTCCATTGCACCGGTTTGGCGGCTGTGAGAGACAGTTAGGGTTGTACCGGATTGTCTCCCGTTTCGGTTGCCCGGCAGCAGTAGCCGGGCGTCGGGGCGACGTGGTTGATTGCACCGCGAGCCCATGTCGCCCCTCTATGGCAGATGAGGTACACCGTAGAGTTTTAGTGAGTAAGAGTCTCACATAACCACTCGTCGTCCCCCCGGATGAGTGATTACCCATGACGGGTTTCTCCAGGTTACAAAAAAAAAAAAATGTAAAACAACAATAAGAAGAAGAAAAAACAGAGGAAATGGCTTCAGCCTTTACATGAATGACGTCTAAACCACAGTCTAAACATTGATTATTAAAAGAATATCTGGCTTAGCTCCATGGCTAGATAAGACTATGAAAGCTTGGAAACATTGACAATGGAAAGATAAACAAGAAGAAGAAAATATGAGGACATGGCATCCTATAATTATAATTGGTTGCATTTGTAATGTATATTGATTTTGATTCAAACTCCAAATTACAATTATTATAACAGTAACTGTGATAGTCTGGCTATTATACTTCCTCCAAGTAGTCCGGCAGATAGTCTGGGGTAGGGTTTTTAATAATTAGTTATGGTTCTGCTAGGATGGGCCTTACTAATTGTTATTTATCTCTGGGCCTAACTTTAGGTTTGATTAAATTTGTATGATTAAGCCTTCTTTATTGGTATACATAATTAATATTCAACATAATACAGCATCGTCTTAGATACCTTTGCCTTTTCTTTCACAAAGGCAAGAACTGTACCAGAACAAGTGCTGCCATCCCTGAAATCTTTTTGATCGTAGAATCAATAAAAAATACTGTAGATTTTTCGCAATCATATCCCAAGTTCGATGAAGCTGTAAAAGCCGCAGCGGCTTCAGGGCCCCTAAGGCTAACAGCGTAGTCAGATCTAAAAAAAAAATCGTAATAATATAATTTATTTAAAATACGGTAGACTTACCTTAATTATTTTTAAATACAATTTTTGAAAAAAAAAAATCATATTAATGAATATCTCTAAATTATATGGAGATACATATTATAACTTTAACATAACACAACAATTAATATAACGTCACGTTATGAAAACGTTTCGATACCGTAGGTATTCAAAGAAGTTTCAAGTATCAAATGCGTGAATTATATAATCAAAGCGCTAGATTTGGCGCCAAAAGCTTTAAAATGGCAGCACTGCAGAACTGTAGTCAAATTTGATACTAGGTAAATTAAACAATTCTAAGGGTTCATCTAAATTCAAATCTAACTACACGTATTGAATTCGTTCGCATAATACATATCTCCAAGTTGATATCGCTCTATTGGGGAATGCCCGAGAATTTTCGCGGCTGAGTGCCCTAAGCGCTCGCCCCAGAGTCCGGTGAAGCTGTAAAAGCCGCAGCGGCTCTGTTTTTGGAAAGGGCCCCTAAGGCTAACAGTGTAGTCAGTAATAAGAAAAAAAAAATGCCCGAGAATTTTATTGACTTATGTCTAGTATTGTCAGTAAAATCTATAATTTGCAAAATGATATTTAAATTCAAAAGATTTTTATAAAACGCAGCCATCGACGGATTGGATACGTGTATTACGGTGTTTTTTGCTACCGTAATTATATTCCTATGGTAGTTGGTAGATTCATGCTGATTATGGTGTTTTTACCGTAATTACGGTGTGGTTGGCAACTCGGACGAGAAATAAAAAGGTCTATGTTTGCAGCCACAGACTATACTATTATCATTGACAAAATATAAAAAAAATTCTGTACAGGTTTATGTAGCTTCCTAATAGCTGTCAAGAGTGTCAAATTGACTTTCAGTGTCAGTGTCATTGACAAGTTTTTTGTAAGGTTTTGTTTTCGTATTACAGTGTGCAATTATTAAAAATATAATGAATAATGCAGCACAGTTTTCACTGCGTTGGAATAACTATGTGTCTCACGTGACAGAGGCCTTTAATGTTTTACGCTTCGAAAACGATTTGGTAGACGTCACGTTGTGTTGCGATGGTGGTAAAATTAAAGCTCACAAGATGTTATTATCCGCTTGCAGCAATTATTTCAAGCAGATATTCAAGGAAAATCCTTGCCAACATCCTGTCATTATATTCAGAAACTTTAAATTTGAAGATTTGAACGCGATTATTAATTTCATGTATCACGGTGAAGTGAACATATTTCAAGAGCAATTGGAATCATTCCTAATTACAGCAGAGCTTTTAGAAGTTAAGGGTTTAACGGATAATTCCGATGATGAGTCATCTAAGAACCAACTGAAGATAATAGATAGTACATCATTAGACTTAAGTTCAAAATCAAGTAGGTTTATTGAGGATATAGTGCCTGTGTTGTCTGAGGAACCGATAAATCTTGCGCCGGTGCAAATCGTTAGAGATGATTACATTCCACTAGTGACCCCATTGAAATCGATTCCGGAACAAGAAATTTCTAATGTTGACAATCAAGCAGAGACATCTAAAGTTGATGAAGTGAATGTAAAAACTAAAAATTTAATGCCCCCCACTGAAGAGATGCAAGTAGATGCACAGACAAATACAACTACAGCAGAAGACTTATCAGACAAAAATAATACTGGTAAAATAACTTGAGTGATCTTAAACATCTGTAGGTACTGAGGTTATGATACGAGAGGCAATGATAGATTAACAATAATGCAATTATGTCCTATATTCATTGTAAAATAAATCCTCACAGATATAAAATTGAATATATTTTGAAAGCAATAAAATATATGTTACATAGTTTTACATTTTTTTTGAAATATTTTTATAATAAAGCATATTGTTGACTTTCAATGAGACAGTTAATGTTAAGGCTAAAGATAAAGTGTTCATTATTTATGCTTTCAAATGGTACAGTGGATACTGATTCACTCTGGCTTGAATATACTTATGGTGAATTATTTAATTCCATTCCTCGGCTGTTAAGATTATCAAAAAAGTAATGAATATAAATGTAAACTTAATTGATGTTGGTACCTTAATAGTGATTCAACAGAATGTATTTTGAATTTGTATTTTAAAGTAATGATAAAATATATCTTTGTGTAAAACTATCAACATTTTTATGAGGAATAAATTAATTTTTCAATTTATAATATAGCCTAAGTCACTTGCTGATACTGTAGCTTTATATTGGTGAAAGAATTTTTAAAATAGGTTCTGTCGTTTTTGAGTTTATACATTACAAACAAAAAATCAAAATCTTTCCTATTTATAATATTTATATATATATATATTTTTTTAAATTTATATTTTACTTATAAACTATCTCATTAATTATTACAGAAACAGATCTTGCCAAATTTCGCTGCCAGTTGTGTCCAAAAGGTTTTAAACATCCAACTTCACTCACTCTTCACAAAGATGCACATGCAGGCAAGACCCAGTGCCCAGTATGCCATCGGTCCTTTTCACGATCTTATGATATGAGGAGTCATCTACAAAGAATACATCAAGGAAAACAATTGACTATTAAAGAAATCAGATACAAGAATACAAATGACAATGTGGCTCCTAAGCAATTTACTCATAATATATAGTTCTAATAGCATGGTAACTATGGTTACCATGAACCAACTATATGAAGCACATAGTGCAAATAGATTGCAGTGAAAAATTGTTGTACATGTATAGAATATAAGAACTGCTGTTATTATGATATTCAAAACAAACTATAATTAATATAATTGTCACAAAAGAAATTGCTCAGTGCTATAGCCTTGGCTATTTTTGTACTAGTCTATGATATTACTGTTTAAATATAAAATTGTTTCTATAATTGAAATTGTTTGTTTTTGCAATTCCAAACTATTCTAGATTTCTGAATATCTTTTTTATTAAAACAATGTGAGTCAAATAAAAGTAAATCAGCTAGGTGACTTTTTTGCTTTTGTAGTAGTGTAATACAAACAGTCACTGACACCAGAATAAAGCAATTTGCGCTAGCTACCATGTACGTCACCCTTGTAACTACAAACATACACTATTACTGGACATTACTACAAAAAGCCAAAATGTATTTTAGCTGATTTGGCTGTAGTATAAATTTTATATTTTATTTACTTTGATATGAATGTGAAGTAATGATGGCTCAGTGGTAGTCTGTTAGGACAGTATGACATCATATCAGTTGATGTAGTTTCAAAGCCCACAATGAGCCTGCGTTTTCAGAAAACGAAAACATTATGAAGCTATGGTGTATTCTAATTTCTATCTGGCTAGATACTACCCTCAAGTTGTCATTGCTATCGTTTTAACATCTTTGGGCACATTGTCTTTCGACATCAGGTGAGATTATGGACAACACTAACCATATAAGTTATAATAAAAACTGTGAATTATTTTTTTTCGATGTGAAAACCAGAACAATCCTTTTCATTATAATACCATATCATTGATTTGCTCAATTAATTTGTTGTATCATTTGTCATTGGTTTTTACTTCACTTAGATTATGGAGGGTAGTGACAAGCGACCATCTCTATCTCTACACATTAAATGAGAAAGTTTCTGTCGAAAATTGTCAAATTAGTGTGGCGTCACGGTAGCAAGTGTCTAAATTTTAAAGATGATTAAATTTTAAAATTGCTATTTTTTAATTTTCGCCCACTTGGACAAATTTTCATTCCACAAACTTTTAGTTTTACAACAGTAAAAACAATAAAATTACGAAAAAGTATCATTCCCTCTCGCTATGCTAGCGCCATTTTGATCGGTTTTGAATTTTAATTTGCTGCTTACAGCTGGACGCTTTTTCAAATTATCCCCTTTATTAGATGGTTCTCTTTACCTCTACCCTCCATAGTTTAGATAATGGTGTCTGTCGTCTTCTGCCTTAAGGCTTCATAATCCCGGGCGATTTTAAAGCGCGGATAGAAAAGAAAATCCTATGTTAAAAATGAGCCTATATCATAACAAATACATCATAAAGTATTTATTTATTGTATTGGTAAGTTTTTTACGCTTGTTCGAGGGCATGCAAGAGTTCCAGGCAAGGAGTCTGCGAACGAACTTGCAAGAGCCGGACCTGCGGAAAACAGATTGGTCCTGAACCATTCTGTAGTATCCCAAAAAGCCTTGTTCGATTGACCTTAAGGAACCATTACAACCAAGAGGCTATAATGTTCTGGTACAATATGCCAGGATAAAATCATTCCAAAGAGCTTATTGGCGCGTTTAACCAGCGTAGAACTGGGGAAGCTCTGATGCTCAGCAGGAATCAGCTACGAATCTTAGAGAGGGCATTCACTGGACAATGTTGTCTAAATAAACATATGTACAACATTGATGTCCAGGGCACAAAAGATTGCAGATTCTGCAAAAGTGCGTACGAAACTCCAAAGTACATCTTGTGTGATTGTGACCCTCTAATACCTAAACGTAACCGGATTCTCGGTAAGCAAGTGCCTCTCACAAAAGAGGTTCAGTTGCTTTCTGTTAAAAAGTCTTGCAGTACATCTAGGCTATAGGACTTGATGGGGAGCTTTAGCAATGTGGGGCGATCGCAACAGATCTAATTGGTCGAAGTGATACAGGACTGCATAAGCCTGCACAGCCCCCGTTTAGAATAATAATATCTTCTAATCACTTTCCTACGGGGTAAAATCCTTTCTTAACAGATGTTCACATTAATTCTCTTGACCCTCATAAGTAAAATTTAATGATCCTTTAATAAAATCAACAGTGTGGACTGTACGTGTAAAGGGAGGTACCAAACTCGAAAATGCTGTGTATATCATAGATAGTAGTTAGGTATATGATTACTTAGTAAAACTTTGGTAGCTCTAAACGTGATGATGTAGGTACCTATTCTTACTTTCTTAGCTAGTTTCGGTTTTAAGTAACTGTACTAGGTAGCTCCTATACTATTCAGACTTAAAATTTATTCTTGCATTTTTAAATTGGCATTTTATAAAGGAAAGATCAAACATTTTTAAATTATATGTTTAATAAGTCGTAGTGCTGGCAGTTTTTGTCCATGCACTTTTGCCGTTTTTATCAAAGTTCACTGATGTCTGCTATAGAAATCCTGGAAACAGGAATCGATGAACTCTTTAATAGCGAATCGCTTCATCGGATTTCAAATTTTGCCCCTATAACAAACAATCAAAAATAGGAAAAAAATGGAAATAAGTTTTAGCAAAGACTAGTGGGTTTGGTTGGTGACGGAGTACCTCCAGTCATAACTCCTATAGTTTTGAGATGGACCGTTGTGCGAACGGTGGTGTAAAGAACTAGTGGACTACAACAATTGACTAGTTGTTGTTTGACAGCGAGTTTGTCCTTCATTTGCAATTGTTCACGGTAAACCTCTTCAATAATTGTTGTGCCAGGTCTCAAAATGTAATGAACAATGCCGGCACAGGTCCACCATACACTTACAAGCAGCTTTTTTGACTCAATTTGTATTTAGGAAATGGTTTGGCTGCCACCCCTGTGTCCAAACAGTGCGATGAAAGTTTTCTATTATCATATTACTGGATCAACCTTTCATAAAAAGTGACAATCCGATTAAGAATCCTCTCATTTGGGTTCCTGTTTAATAAGTTAAAGCAAGCTTCAACGGGAATTTGTTGTTGTTGTTGTTCAGTGAGTTCATACGGTACTTATCTACCCATTTTTCCAATTTGACAGAAACGATGCATTATCGTTTTATCACTTATATAAGTGCTAATATATAGGCTGCTAATTCCGACGTGGTTTGAGATGAATCTGCTGCCACTACTGGTTTGAATTCATAGCTACCGACTTTCGTTTCCGTTTGGCCACGGTACTCATTGTTGAGATCAAAATTTTCAAAACGGAAAAGATTAAACCAACAACGTATTGTCCGTCCACTTGCGATACCTAGTCCATACACATCGTTGATACTGCGTGCTGTCTGTGCTGCGTTGGTGTCACGAAGGAACTCGTATTCGAAACTTATGCTAATTTCGATTTTTCCATGAAGAAACAGCGACATCAAAAAAAAAAAAAAAAAAAAATCGAAAGGCGGGAAAACAAATGAACAACTGATAGAATGAAAGATATCGATATTAACATTATACTTCCGCAATTTCATACTTTAACACAGAGAAAGAACCCAGAAATCCAGAAAAACATAGTGGCCTAAATATATCGAGAGTGTTGAATACCAGCCCTCATATGCAGCGGCTTGGCCTCTGTAACCAGTGGTGTACCAACCAGAAATGGCGCCTAGGGCAAGTATCGAATTTGCAGCCCCACGTAATAAGTTAGGTATCTAAGTATTATATAAAAGTTTGAAGTCAATATAATATAATTACGGACTTGTCGACTACCATGCTGACGTTCCATAGAGACGTGTGATCGATCCCAACGCGTTCCATTATTGTAATGCTACTCCGTGATTTACGAGAAAAAAATCAGGATTATTTGAATACTAGCGGTATGCCCGCTTCTCAGTAGGTACGCATTTGTAATACAGTAATTTTTTTCATACCGTAATTCTATTTTTACCCATATTATTGACGGTTCATATAGCTTATCAACTCACCAATGATTATAAGCTTCCCGGGTTCAAAATTTCATAAGAATCAGTCAAACCGTTTTTGAGTTAAATTCAGATGTTGAAAGAGAGAGACAGACATTTTTTTCATAATGACGATACTTATTAAGATTTATGACGTGTCTATCAGGAAATTTGGAAAAAAAAAATATATGTAGGTACAGCAGAACTACTTACAGATTTATTCATATAAATGTATGATTGCTACTGTTGATTTTTTTTTAATTTTAAGTTTAGTAATTTGTGAATTTTGTGCCTCGTTTGAATAGCGCCCCTTGGGTATGTCCTTTACCTGCCTTTACCTGCCCTAGCCACAGTAGGTACGCCCGCGCCCCCTGTCTGTAGCCTGGTTACTACAATTCAGGTTTTCATTAACATGTGCACAACGAAAGAGAGTAAAAATTTCAATTTCTTTAACTTCTTTTTTTATTCTCATGGTTTATATATTTTTTTATGTATAATTATAAAAATGAACACTTTTTTTAATTTCTAGGAATATAATTTTTTTACAATGAAATTTAATGGTTTTAATTCTTTGAAATAATGAATACAATGTTAGTTCTTATTAGTTGGTAGCTCTGGCGAATATACCTAATACTTAAATAACGATAAAATTAATATCTGTGTATTATTGTGCATGATGATTTATGATATTTACGACTTACGACTATTTACCTTTGTGACAAATTTTATTTGAATTAACATTAGAACAAACTCATATTATTTTTTCTGATTAATTATAGTATTTAAATAGCATTTTTATTTCGTATTTCACTTACATATATATTATATATTAAGTAGTATTATGAAGTCAATTTAGTATCGTGGCGACGTGCATGCAGTGAGTTTATAACGAATTAGATAGTGAAGGCGTTCCAGAGGGTGTTATGTTTTAAGATAAAAACCGAAAAGCTATCGGTAGCTAGGGCTAGGATACGATAGATGATACGACCCCTCGTATTAGCTGGGGTGGTGGCGGGGGACGCGCCGTTGCCGGTTGAAGCTTAGAGCGCGTTCAATACGCGCGCGCTCTACGTTACTATCCTCTGCTCGCCAGTCGCATTTCAAAGCCGTTGCGTTTTGGATGAATGTCGCTTTTCCGTGCGTGTTCGTCAAACACCGGTATCGATATAATTTTTATCTACTAAGTACGTATCAATATTGTAAATTAAAATTACATTTATATTTGTGTATATATCTTAAGTGACAATATGTGAGTGAAATAAAATTATTAAAGAGCCTTTTTTGAAATTGTTTACATCCAGACCACATGTTTACTGTTTCAGTGTAGGTACATATGCACCTCAGAATATGTATTTTACAAGGAGAAAATAAAAATTTGAGTGGTCTCGTTGAATTTGATAGTGATTATAACTAATTATTTCAGGATAAATTTAAATATTTACAGTAAAATTCAAGTGTGTTTTTAATAACTTCAACGCGTTTCATTTCTTTGTGAAAGTTTATTGCATACAAATATAAAAATAGTAAAATTCAGTGCTCTTTGATTCAGAAATGAGAGTGTGAATATTTTATGGTTAGTCGTAAAAGGTAGCGTGCATAAAGTTCAATTTCCTCTGTCGAATGTTTCGCGACGGCGCAACGGGAGTATTGATCGACGACGACGGCGCGGCGCGGCGCGCGGCGGGCCGCTAGACGCCGCCGGCCGCCTAAATAAAGCTCCGCATGTGTATGCCCCGCCTCGCCGCCCTACGTAGAGGCCGCCGACACGACGTCGACGTCGCGTCGTCGACTTTGAATCGTAGCGTACCATCTTGGTACTACCATGCGCTGCCTTACTTACATCGGAATAATCTCTGTATTGTTCTGAATCGGTTGAAAATTATTCTCGTTTTAAGTAGTAGGACGTTAAACTATACAAAAATATTTGCTAGGTGTTGTTGCATTTAACTTCATAATTATTAGACATTACTGTTTATATTTTGCCTTATTAAGTAACTCACTTTAATATGTTTACATTGTAGGTGAGAAATGTTGGACTGAATCAGTTGTGAACAATTGAAAGCGATGGCGTTCACCGTGGTGGCGAGAGGAGCGCTGCTTTGTGTCCTGTGCATATCGGTACAGGCGCGCGCGCTTACCCTGCTGCCTCACGACGTCCGCCCTGGGCACGCGGTTCGTCATTTCATTGGAAATCACTCCCGTTATACAATTCTTGATCCTGAATTCACTTCCTATTTTACTTTATTGGATAATGGGCTACTTATGACGACTGCGGATCTCACACCACTGGTTGATAAACCTATAAATCTTGCTATATTGGAGCAGACGCCGTATAGCAGTTCAGCACATTCGGTTCACCTTTTCGTAATGGATAGACGAAGAATGTTACATTTTAATTCTGCTGATAGTTTACAGGGAGAGATACCAGAAAATGCTCCTACAGGAACTATTGTTGATTTACCTCCCATTAGGGTTACGTCTCTTATCGATGTTGGCCCAATAGCTTACAAAATTAGTAAAGGCAACGACGATTCAATCTTTGCTCTAAGGGTTAAAGGTGATAGTTATACAAATTCTGAAATAAAATCAGTTATAACAGATAGAGATGTGGAAATTATTGCTATAAAACCTTTAGATGCGGAAGAAAAGAATATCTATCAACTTATTATTCAAGCTACAGATTTTTATGGAGCAAATAAAGCGAGTCTACCTATTAAAATTGTTGTTACTAATGAAAATGATCATGACCCGAAATTTGAACAGGATGTTTATTATTTTGCTGTAAATGGTACTCTTGATGACAACAGTCTTAATGGAACTGCACGATGGAAAAGGTTTTCAAATATTGGTAAAGTTCACGCCAATGATGCTGATGGTGATCGGGTATATTATTCCCTGCTGAATCCCAGCAACCTCGCTGTAATAGTACCGCAAACAGGTAACTTAATATTAGCAAATGAACCGGATAGTCATGAAGCTGAAATTAAAGTGATCGCCCATGATACTGGCTCTCCGGCACGAAAGAGTAAACCTGCGCGTGTATTTCTTGAATTCGTAATTCGAGACCAAAGAGATATGCCGATTTTACATAGAGAGAAAAGACGCGTAACTCGTGCTGTACGTCCAACAAAACGTATAGAGTTTACGGAAGCAGATGGAGAAGTTGAAGGACGTGCTGTGTTTACACTTGAAAAGGAGACTGATCGTGAAACTTTTAAAATTCGGGACGAAAATCCGTGGGTAACCGTTGAACCAAGTGGTGTAGTGAAAGTTAAAAAGAAGTGGGACTATGAAGAATTGGGACCTGAGAAAACTATTGACTTCTGGGTGACCATTACCAACACTGGAAATGCAGGTAAGTCTCATGTTTTATGTCGTAATTTACCTTTACCAAATTATATAAACAAAGAGAGATTCAAGGAAAACGGTTCGTTAATTTTGAAATAATGGTGTCTATTGCAAACACGTATATAAAGTATTAATATTATTATGTTCATAATAATTAATTGGTTTAACTGAATTTGGCTAGTTTGTGTTAATTTGCTAAGTTTAACATATCTTCTGTAATGTATAAAATTAATGATAATGTCCATATCACTATTAATCATCCATTTTGGTAAGAAAAAATGATGAGCGGTCTTTTCTTGCCACGCACCTGTCGTGTCGAATGGTTCAGTGGACCATAAAGTCGACGATAGCAGGTATTGCGCCTGTTCCTTTTGGTCACGACCACGATCCCCGGAATCAGTTTTAACTCGGTCGTTTTCATCACGACCGTTTAATTGTTTTTCAGTACTTACAAGTGATCATCTCTGACTTTGAAAACCATAGTATTTTCTAAGTTTAATATGATATTTAGAAGTATAATATCTGGACAACCGGTACCTAAAAAAAGAGAAAAGAAAAAAACCTATGTAGGTAAATCAACTTGGAATGTTAAAAAATATCTAAATACAAAATTTCATCTAAACCGTTGGAGCCGTTTCCGAGAAACCAATATATATATACAAGAATTGCTCACTTAATATAATAAGATAAAAACTTCTTTCAAGACTAATATGTGTATATGTAAGAATTTATAAATATCTTCAAAAAGATTCATTTCCTTTATTAACAGTAATGAGGAAATTATTTCAGCTACGGTTTTAAACATTACGGTTCTACGCAACATTATTATTAATGTTTAAATACAATACTATGAAGTTGTTTTCAAGTGCTTCTTCTTCGTCGCATAATATATTTGTTTTTTATCGCAAAAAAATATTAATAGCACCAGAAAAATTGCTTATGTTTGAGAAATTTCCATTAATGACACTGTATTAGAGAGGAATATACGCTGTCCTCATAGATTGCGACCATCATGCAGAATGCGTTGATAATCGTGAACCTGTCGCACGGTCGCAAGCCGCGCCGTCTTTATTTACGCACACCGTGACAATCACGAAATTAGTGCTGTAAGAATGTTGCTTCCACGATACATTTTTTTCTAAAACTGTCCCTTTTATTTAAAATCTACAGTAACCCTGTTTCATGAAATTTTACAAATATTTTATTGTAACGCTAACGGTCGTTAATAGGTGCTTACTACTTTTACTTTCAATAATATCAATAGTATCCATTGTCCATATACAATTTTAAAATTTATTCGTTCGTAGTGAGAAAAATTAAGAATAACAAGGTATCTACCACACAGTACATACTAAACTGTAATAATTACAATTATTATTAACTTAATTATTGTGAAAATTTATCACTTTTTTACCCGACTGTGAAAAAGGAGGGTTATGTTTTTCGAGCGTAATATGTATGTAGGTATGTATGTATACATATATGTCTATTTATTTGGCACGCTCTGTAGCCTAAATAGCTTAATGAATTTTTCATACGAGGTGTACTAGCCGGCTCGGCGGTAATTAAAATATGCACTACTATTAAGCTATGGTTTCAACACGATGTTTTCCTTGACCGAAAGCTCAGGATCATTGTAGCGATTACAACTCCGTCGATCGAAACACGTCCGTACACGTAATTACCACTTTGTCTTTACTATTTACCAACTTGGGTTGCCTTGTCCTATGCATACATTCCAATTTATTGTCGATTGTTGTCCAAATTTAAGAACATAATCTCGGGAATTTTTTTATTATTTAAAAGTTGTTTACAATTGTTAGAAGTGAAGAAAAAACCATAAGATTTATTCGTTATTACTTACCATTTTATTGTGAGTAGAATGCGTACATAAGCATAGAAATGTACACAATATTTATTTCAATAAATTAACAAAATAAAAAAGTTAAAAGTTTGAAATAAATTTTTCATAATTTTGTAAAGAGCATCAAATTTTGATGCTTGGGAATTTTTTTTGAGCGCGTCTTTCAATGGGTACGCTTTACTGTAGTACTTTGTACTACTAGAGTATATCCGTGCAAGCAACGGTTCCCTTCCAATAATTACGCAATCTACGAACTCTGAAGTATGTGTTCTCGTTAATAAGCTGATCTGTTAAAGAGTGAAAATGATAAGCATTAACAGATTATTTCGTTACTATCTACCTACAAGAATAATAAACTTTATACTAATTTATAGAAAGCTTCATAGCAAACGGGCACGGACGTATAGTGCAGGTATATTACTATTACTTTGTCATGAAGCGCACGATATGATACTACGAAGAATGATGATTGATATAGGTTATTTATTTAAAAAAAATTAGATGAGACAATTATGCCCAAAATCCTTATTTTATGCTTTTTCAATTATTTTAATAACTGGAATTTTTTTATTAATTGAATGTGTAATATTTGTATACATAAAATTTATTAATTGGCACTTGTTTTACGGTTATTTACTCCGGTTATATTTGTTTTTACGACATTATGAACAACATTAAAATATCGATGGATTATATGGCTAGTTTTAACAAATATGCGTAACAAACTCGTTAAGACTTAATGACCTACAAACGCACTACTTAAACCGGCGCGGTGGTTCTGTAAGGATAAAATTTTGCACATAAGTTCCTTAAATAACATGGATGAGCCCTAAGAAAATATAACCTTTTAATAAATGCCATCGGGCACACGGGTCTATTATGAATTTCTAATTTCTGTCGCCTTTGAGTAGCTTCGCTATATCAGTCCTATACATATATGTATTTCCTAAAAACTTGTACCACCACATAAAATAAAATAATGTAAATACATTAACTATATATTTATTTATAGATACATATATATTTTAATATATTGAGGTTTAAACTTCGTCTAGTTCAGTAATGTGTCAAGTTAAATCGATTATTGAATACGATAACCGGGGCATGACGTTCGTCTAGCGACAAGTCGTCGTTGGTGGAAATTGGCATATCCGGACAGGGGTCCGACCGTCGGACAACAGTTTTACTCAGTCTAGCTTAGAGTTGCACCAGTAGCAGTTACATAACTTATAGTTTCCATTTCAAAATAATTTTTCTACTGACTTATTAATAACAACAAGGCATATTAAAGTGACTTTTCATATCTACACTTGTGATAATTGGTCTAGATTATTACAATCTAATAATAGTTTTCGATGTTCTTGTAACCTAAGAAATAAAATACAAATTTAGTATTTACATATACACATTTGTGTAAAGTTGTGGTGATGATCTTGTTGGTTTACATTGGCATTGCTGCAATGACATTGGTTTATTGCGATGTTAGCAGGTTTGAATTCGGGCGTGTAATAATGAATTTTTCGGGATCCTAATAATTTCAATTAGTAAAACTATCGTCTGACGCTGAAGGAACATATCGTGAAGGAATCTAAACTCTTGATAAATGTTCTTGTAGTTGTACTGAATAAGGGAAAGTTGTGGGTTTCTTGGCGCTTGAAATTACCAACACGTCGTGGACTAACGTGGTGTCCCTCTTTAGGCAGAGGCCTTTGCTCGGCAGTGGGAACCTTACGAGTTAATATTATTATTATTAAAGTATTTAGCGTGACTTATGAATCTTCTTCTTCTTATCCCTTAACCTACTTAAGTAGGGTCGGCACAACATGTTTTCTTCTTTCACTGTACTCTATCAAGTATCATCTCAGTATTCACACCTTTAATGTCTATATCAGTTTCACACCATCCATACCTTCTTTGTTCTTCCTTTAATGCTATATACATCGTCTTCATACTTAATATTCTTCTAGTTATATGACTTTCATATCTCTTCATGACATGCCCGTACCACGCTCGCCTAAAATCCCTCAACTTCTCTGTGACTGTTGCTATTTTAAGATTTCCTCTGATAAACTCATTCCTGATTATATCCATTCCAGTTACACCATACATCCATCGTAACATTTGCACGTCTGCCACATGTAATCTTCTTTCATCCAGTTCTTTCATTGCCCAGCACTCAGATCCATACGTCAAGACGTATCTTATAATGGTTTTATACACTTTTACCTTAAGCTTAAGCTTCAAGGACATTCGAGGATCACATGTTATCCCCGAGACCTGACGCCATTTCCAACATCCAGCATTTATCCTATTCTTCACGTCTTGGTCAATGACACCGTTGTTTTTGAATAATTAACCGAGGTACCGAAAATTGGAGCAAGCTGGTATGGATACACCGTTTAACGCTATGTGAGAAAAATTGGATGGAATATCGAAGGTGCAGAACAAATGTTCAGTTTTGGTTCTACTAATTTTCAGTCCAACGTTCTCAAGTTTTTCCCACCATTTTCTCAGCCTAGTCTCAACTTCAGTAGCATTTTCTTCAACAAGATTAATGTCATCTGCGAACAGCACACACCAAGGTTAATTTTTCTGTATGTCTGCTGTTAGTGCATCCATAACAAGGATAATCAAATAAGGGTTAAAAGCTGATCACTGGTGCAGGCCTACAGATACATTGATCTTACCGGTAACGCCAGCCTCGGACCTGACGTGTGTACTGGCTCGACTGTACATAGAACAGATAAGTTGCAAATACTTCCCAGGCACTCTCTTCTCTCTCAGAGCGCACCACAGACTTATGAATAGATATATAATTAAAAAAAACCTTTAAAAAACTTTTTAAGATCAAAGAAATTGTATTCATATCGTTTAGTGTTTATTCGCATTCACTCATGTCATAGAGTAATATTATTATACGCTACGGACCGGTTAGGCGGTTACACATCGTTTAAGCCGGGTTGTTTGTACTTTGTTAAATTCACGCATTCATTCAATCAATGGCGATGGGTGCGGGTGTGTCGGTCGCACAACAATCGGCGCACTGACCAATTCCCCTCATTGTGTCCATTCGCCGCAATTACATATGCACGTTTCCTCTCCATGACCCTGATGTTTGACATCACATCTGGTAGCTCTCCTTTCTTTTTACTAGTCGTAAGTCGATAGCTGTAGAGCATATATATCACACACACTCATATTTATAATTAAAATGAAATAGTCTTTATTAAGCGTTGTCATGAACGTCCCATGCAGGAAATGTTGGTTTATTTTCATTATATTATATATTTTTTGTTTTATTTTGGTTTTGAATCTACTGAGAAATTTTTCATTGTGGATCATTATTATTTTTACCCCGAAAATAGTCAAGGTAAAGGGCGTCTTATAAAACGGTTCATTGCTAAATCGGCTAACCCCTTGATTTTATTCAAATGCGTAATTCTTTTAATAGAAGATGCAGATGTTGTGCCTAGTAATTATTTCTCGAATACCTACAATTTATTATTACTAACACGAATGATTTAGAAATCCCAGTAACAATGGGTTGCCTGTGTTAACATACACATGTTGTTATATTTGTCTACTACCATTCATTTTACTTGATAAAACACCGGTAAATTTAAGATTTTAAATGTTTTAACCTCGGCTCCACACGTTTGCCCCAACGTTGGCGCCAAAATAATTTAAATTGCAGCTAAAGTTCAAATTGTGTAAAAGGCATGAAGAGTGACATAATTGAATAAAATCGAGTTCATGGATATATATAGTTACGGATATTTGTATTAAAGAAACTGAACGAATATTCATGGTCATAGCCAGGATTTTGGGCAGAGAGCTCGGAGGGCCGAGGCAGTAAAATTAAAGTAATGTTAAATAATTTTTGAAGTGAAAACTTCTTTAGCCGCGATGAGTGATTTTAGGGGAAAAACTTATGGATCCGTGTCACCGATGACCTTCGCGTCACCGATGACTTCGACATGCTAGTGACGTATTGCGCTTGCGTCAGCGTAGTGACGCATAGTATAGCGGCTGGTCAGTGTACATATGTATGCATATATACACTAAGGTCCTTACATATGAAATTAGCGTTTTATATGGCCAAAATAAAACGAAAAAAATATTATGAAATTATACATTTAATCACCTTTATTATGTACCATTATGATCTATGCACTTCCGCCATTTTATAGGTAGTTCATTGAATCCATTGCTGAAAAAATCGTGGGAGCGAGAATCAATAAAATCATTGAAGGCGGTTTGGACAGCTACATCGGAATTGATTTTTTTTCCTTGCATGTAATTATCCAAATTCTCAAAAAAATTGTTATCTTTTGAAGCAAGATCAGGGGAGTATGGTGGGTGTCGGAGACATTCCAACCGCAGCTCCTCTAATTTAGTGTCCTTCTGTCGTGAAGTAGGGTCTAGCGTTGTCCTGAAACAGCAGTGGGCTAGAGAGATTGATCAGTCTCGGTTGATTTAACGGCTAGCTTTTCCGTCATGGTTTGCAGTTGTTGTCAATACAGATCTGCCGTTATTGTCTGGCCAGATCTTAGGAAGCTGTAGTATATGACACCAGCACTACTCCACCATACACTCACCAGTACCTTTATCTGAGTCAACTTTCGCTTGGGACTGATTTGGTTGGTTCTCCTGGGTTCAAACACTGTGATGAGCATTTCCGATTATTGTAAAGTATCCGTTTCTCGTCACAAGTAACAATACGATTAAAATTCCCTTGTTATTGTGACGGTTGATAATGTAACGCAGCACTCAATGCGTGTTTGTTGGTGTGGTTCAGACTTTTCGTGCGGTACTCAGTTCTTTTTCACTCTTCCAATTTGTTTCAAGTGAATTAAAATTGTTTTACATATATCATTCACACCGAAGCCTGCCGCTAACTCTGAAGTGGTTTGGGATGGACCCGTTTCCATGATCACCTTCAATTCTTAATTATCAACTATGGTCTCCGGCCGCCAACGGGGTTTGTTTCGTAGGTTCAAATTTCCAGAACGAAATCGTTGGAACCAAAAACGTACCGTTTTTTTTTACAGTAGCTTCCTCATACACGTCATTAATCCTTCGAACTGCTTTTGGAGCGCTGATGCCACGGTGGAATTCATATTCGTAAATAACGCGACATTTTAAGTTTTCCATTTTATGAAAAGAACGATATCAAAAAAAATCTAATGGTGGGAAAACTACTAATGAATTACTAAATTCGAAACACAAATGATACATAAGCCTAAATTTGAATTTGGAATTCTTAACCAAACGCCAGATATTTGAGATCAAAGTGGCCAGTTCAACAAAATGCCAATTTCATATTTAAGGATCTAATACATTGTACATACTCGACTGTATCATATGCGTGTTTGACTTTTTAGACGGGTAAAATCTTGTGTTCTCGTGTCACCTGCATGCTCTGCAATAATTCAGACTATAATTGATTTAAAAATTCAAAATTGAGTTTTCACTTCTGTCGGCAGTCCTTGTGACTGCCTCTGCTTTTTTAAATCATATCTCGATATTCATATAAATAATTAAATTTACAAACATTGTAAATAATAAAGGCGTCGGCGCAGGCTTTCACTCTGATTGTAATTTGATTGCTGCCATTTGCTCGCCTTCCTAAACGGCATTGAGTGACCGCTATGTATGTACGCGCTTCAGACGTGTAACATTAATAACATTATCACAATTTATTTGCTGCGTAAAATATTACTTGTCAGTATTCGATCTCCTAAGTGCTGTTGGGCAATACTCATGCGGGCAATATATCATTGTTGTTATAGTAATATTACCTATTAGGATACTGTATTTAAGGGTCAGATGACTTGAAAATTAACATAAATATCTACTTAATGTTAGTCTTCTATGCCTTATACATATATATGTATACTGTCCTCGATATTATTGGCTGTTATATTACAATTTATAATTATTATTCGAAAATTAATTAATGCCTTCTCAGTATTTCAAAATCCTAAGTAAGTATATAAAACAATGGTACTCCTTTGTATTTGAAACTTTTTATAAAACACACATAATATATATAAAGTAGGTACTACTAAGTAACATAGGAGTTTTTCCATTTAT
Source organism: Saturnia japonica (assembly GCA_033032175.1). Classification (NCBI taxonomy): domain Eukaryota; kingdom Metazoa; phylum Arthropoda; class Insecta; order Lepidoptera; family Saturniidae; genus Saturnia; species Saturnia japonica. Next base: position 13,847,299 of record CM065305.1, read on the forward strand.
AAACTTATTTTATTATTATTCAAATTTTACCTGTGGCAAGTAATTTAATATACAGTGATACATATAATAAGCGCGCAAGTGGAATGCAGAATAAAGGAATCCGATAGTGCTGTGACCTAATGAGAATTATTGCTGTTGATAAATTTCAACGTTGTTTTAAATTTAACATTTACATCTTTGGTAACATAATGAAAAAAAAGTAATAATTTATAAAAAATATTTCTTATCAATTATTTCACACAGAGAAATCCAACTGAAAAAATAAATCTCTGAAATTTCATTCATTCAGATTCATTTTTCGCCATTTCCCATGCTTAACGATTTTTTTAATAACAGTAGTTAAAGGACTCGGATCAATCATTATTAAAAACAAAAAATAACAGTTGTGACCCTAACTTGAGTATTAACGCGATCAGTAATCGTATGATAATTGTCAAAGACAACACTCACATCACTACAGTAAAGGCGAGTGCGGACGGTGGGAGGAGATACTCCCATTTTTCACTTCAAGTTCCTACTGCATTCAATTCGCGTGCTTACTATACCTATTGAAGAATATGATAACAGTAGACAATAGTTTTAAGTCCATAAATATTTTTATCCATAATTAATTTAAAATCAAATAAAAAAAAACTTTATTCAATTTAGGCCCTAAGAAGGCATTTATGAAAGTCAATAAATACACTATATGTAATGTATAGTCTAATTTTATTATTAAATATTTCAATTAAGCTAATGGCTAATGGCTTAGAAAAGTTTTAGGGAAATCGTGCCCAACTACATCGCGACCATACTTAGTAAAAAATCGACATTTGTTATTCGCTTCGTAGCATTCCATAAATGCATCAGCCACTGGCCAGTAAATATTAAGTTATCTAGAGGCCTTCACCGTAGCAATGTAGAATGATGTGTGATGATACCGACAGATCCTTGTCTCGATGGTTGTAGCTGTTCCCGGATGGTTTACCTGTTATTATATAAATGGCAGTTATTTTACTGAAAGTATATTGGACAAAATACCAATTTTTTTATTTCCCTACTTTTAATAAGTATTTTAAAATCCTTATCTTAATGTATAAACGTAAATCGTGTTTAAATGAAATAATCCATGCACTTTCCAAAGTGAAGTAATATTGATTGGCGTACTTCATAGTAACCGTTACTTTAATTAATAGGCACAAGTTTGCGTGTAGCTACCACTGACCTCTCGCCCGACCTCTATTGGCTTTGATGTTTGGACATCATATTTCATAAGTTAACATCTGTATATCACGTAGATGACTAAACTATTTAAATCGAATTCTGATTGCTTTTATTAACATTTTCATACAAACAATATATCGAAGCAATGATGGTTCAGTGGTAGCTTGTACGGACACTGCGTCGATTGAGGTAAGTTCGAATCCCTGCAATGACCTTGACCTTTCAGTGATAGAAAAAATCGTGTGAAACCATAGCATAGTGGTAGGGCTTTTTATAATGGCCACCTAGCTAGCTACAACCCTAAAGTTTAAAGTCTGACGCCAAGCCAAACCAAGGTATAGGAGTGTTCCGGCAAATGCACTTGCGAGCACGTTTTCCCACTAGGCTAAACGTGTCAACATATTGGGCTACATTGCCAGTTAACATCAGGTAAAATTGTGACCATAACGATATCCTCTTCTCAATGAGTGGGATATTTTCCAAATTGGTGGTAGTTTTGTAATTTTTGTAAGCCTTATTTCACCAACATCAAGAAAGGAGGAGGTTCTCAATTCGAATGTATTTTTTTTATGGACGTTAAGTCATAACTTCTTTGTTTATAATCCGACTTAGATGATTATTTTTTTGTTTTAATACCTCAAGTGTGTTCCCATTTTAATTTCATTGGCATTGGACTTTCGATTTCGAAGATACACCAGAGAACTCCTCGAAACCACTGAAGTTGGGTTTCTTTTTTAAAACTGTCTTATTGATGTTGACTATTATATAATGAAAAAAAAAAATTATAAATGCTATCATATTAAACATAGTATTGAGAGATATACAATATTTGTAATAATTGGGCTTTAAAGTATAATCGAACAATTAATAATAAGTAATGAACGCGTGTAAAACGAAAGGGTCCGGAAAATCTAGAATACTAAGCGTGCTTTATACAAAGCACGGTTCAGCCATGGAATGCACTTCATATCGCATTGTGCGGTTTTGCAATAGCTCTAGAGGTACTCGAGTTCTCCCCCCATAAACCATAATTGACATTCACACTTTAGGTACAGTTGGTAGCAGACGGCTTGAATTTACCCCTACCTGGGGTTAGTAGTTGAGATATAGTGGGGTTGTGGCATTGGACTTTATTATAAACCCAGACTCAGTTCATTGCCTACTGTTTGTAGGATATATAGATATAAAATACACATACGTATAAACGCTAATATGTATTAACAAAAGTACTCTAAAAAAATCGACCAAGTGCGAGTCGGACTCGCGCACCGAAAGTTCCGTAATTACATTCACCAAAATAATTAGGTAACACTACTGAAGAAAGCACCGAACAAATCTAAGGAAAAATAAACTGGATTGAAAGACATACTTCACTTTGCCGTTGGAAAACTTTTCTTCCCATACATCGACATATGCCGCGGCCACTTTACCAACTGTAAATAAATTTATAATCGCAAAATTTAGTTATTTTTTTCCCATTACTTGTGTTATAAGACATTGCTTCTTGCCAAAGTTTATGATTCTAGGTCAACGGAAAGTACCCTATAGGTTTTGATTCCCCTTGTGAGTGTTAAAATATGCGGCATAAACGACCATATCTTTTGATTGCGTTGACTTAGAAGTTTGATATTTTCGCGGCCCCAAGGAATTGCAGACCTGAGGATTTGATATTTATTTCAACTTGATACCTTCGACGTGTTCCTTAGAAAAAGGGCCTTGACAGACATACAGGCGTACAACGAAGTTCCTTTTTTCCTTTTGACGTACGAAACACTATAAATATTGAATATTCTAATGTTCCCGAATTTTCTAAAGCATTTATGTGAAGGTTGGTAAATACTAATAATAATTCCAAGTAATAATAATAACTTGTTAAATATAAATAAGTTTTACGTCCATGAGTATAAAATCTTTCTAGGTACATAATCATTCTTATACGTCAATTGAATTACCATCAATCAATCAATCAATTATCATCAATATTATTTCCCATATCATTTGTCATGAAGTATTATCCGTCAAATAGGACACCGCCGTGAGGTGTTCCAAAGGGTCAGAGAGGGCGCGAGTTCACAGACTGCCTCAAACAGAATTACGATTAAACACAGTTGTGTTTCTAATTATAGCAACAGTTACCCGTATGTGTAGCTTTAAAATCTTTGTGTTACATTTAAGATGAAACGTTTTAACCGTATTGGTTTAGTGTTAAAACGTAAATTGTGGAGAGAAATGAAATAAAATACGTAATGGTTACTTTTAAATTCTGTATCTATTCTAGTTCATCTGAATTTAAAGAAGACAAAGTAGCTTCCACAAGAAATATACTGCACTGCAAAGTATGTTTTTTTTTGTGTTATCTCATAAATATATTAGTGTAGCTATCTTATTTCATGTAGGTGTGTTCGGATGTATGCTTAATTTATTAAGGTTGGAAGATTAGGGGATGTATGTTCACCACGTTATTAAGATTTACTGCACCAACGGGACTGGGGTGCAATTATCAGCAGACTTCTTGATGCCCTTGGGAAATATATATTTATAGGCAATATAGAATTGTGGCCAAATTGGATATTAATTACCCTTTGTTTTCAGAGAGATATACGGTAAAGAAAATCCACAATCGTTTAGTTAATTACCAAGTGATGAATATAGTATGATGTATTTATGTTTGACTGGTTTTTTTTTATTGGTTTAATGAAATCACTGTACTTCCTCCGATGGCGAGTACTTGTCGAACCAGGGGAAAGACGAGTAGGTAGGCTTAGTACTGTGATGAAAATTGTCTTAGTTTATGGTTATTTATTTATTTTTTATAGCAAGACAAATCAAGTATCACATTGCAGTTTAAATTATTATCATTAAAATAGCAGACCGTTTCTGGTACCTATGCATTAACGATGTCGCTACTAGGTCTGCCCCTTCCAAACCACTGTCACTTCCTTCAGATTTATTGATCCCTTCTTAAATTCATGTTAGTTATGAATACTGTGTACTTTTCATATGGTTGGTACTTTGTATGTTTATTTAATCAGTGTCTGTAAGTCCATATCGCTCAGTATATATTAGCTCCGGGTTCTACACGCTAATGTCATCGATCATTCTTTTCATAACATATTTTTAAACTACCAAAGCATACCTTTAAAATAATATAAAAAAGGTTCTTTTTAAAACCGATTTCGTTAAAGATAATATACTTATACAAATATGTATTATACAATAAAATCAATTATTATTTTGTAATCCGTACATAAAAATGGTTGGTATATTAATATTTTATACCTTACTAAAAGTATAAAAATTACCTAAAAAAAATTGATCATAAAAATCGTTCAAGTAGTTTCTAAAAAAAACGCGGTCTTAGGAACAAAGATACTAAAAAAACTTAGAAACAGAGACATTTCCTTTTTTTTAAGGCGGTTAAAATAAATATTTTTTGATACTAATTAAATAAAAAAAGTAACAGTACACTTTCTTTGTTACCTACAATAGTAAGATTTTAGCAGTCAATAGCGCCCATCGCCAGGTAAATAGAAGTGATTATCTTTTTGTGTAAAAGGTGATCAGGACTCCAAAAAAAAAACAAAAGCAATAGTTGTCATTAAACTTTTTCATATCAGCCACTCTGTTCACGTTTTATTTCATAATATTTAATACGTTCTCCTAATACGTTCTAAGGCTTAATAATCTAATAACTAATAAGTCTTTTATGAATCAAATAAATCGTTTAGTGTCAATTGTTGAAACTGGTTAAACTGTTGGTTGCAATAAAGTGTTTATTCTTATTTACGAGTACATATATCGTTTTAAATTAAGTGTTTTCGCAGTGAATGTCGTGAGATAGCTATTTGGCATCGTGTTCAGTTATTATATGTTGGGCAAGTAAACAATAATATGAAGTTCGACACGGCTTGTGGTCTTCATGCAAAATGTTAGGCAACATTTATAAAATTCGTTTTGCACGGTCAACGTTAAGAGACAGTCCAGTTATCACAAGTGGCAATGTTAATAATAATAAATTTATGTTTTGTTATCTAGACAAAGAAAAATTATGTGTAACTTATTTTGCCTTTCAACAAAATAATTATTATAATCTCAATGTTATTATATAGTTTGTAAAATGAGCACAGTCCACTTACTGGAAATATTAAATATACACAACAATTACGGTCATAAGTTAGACTTGAAGGATGTATTCTTTATAATGATTGAAGATTTTATTCATTGGAAGATTTTTATTTATTGAAATAGAGTTTTCGGAAGTGTGTCTTAACATTATCAAGGATCAGAGAGAACTAACTGCTTACAACTATATTTCTACAGTTGTCCTTTTTACATCGTTTAACATTTGGTGTTTATGCAGTCTATACAATACTCGAATTGTACCTAGTTTTTATGACTCGTAGTTCGAGTGCTTTAAACTATCCTTCTCCGAAATAATAAATTAAAACCTTTTTCAACGGTAAAAATGTGTTCACCAAATGTTACTTAAAAATAAACTTTTACTTTCAGAATAAAACAAATTTAAAACATTTAAAATATAATATCTCAAAGAGAATGATTTTTGTAGACGAACTCAATCTTTTAACAAAGGACGTGGCCTTAATAAAAAATAAAACATAAAAAACAGTTACTTATTAATTTATGTAAGTACAACAAGCGATTGAGAAGAGTTAAATTTCGGTTGGAAGTCGTTGTTGTCATATCGGCTTGCAAATACTACAGTTAATCCGACAGGATTTAAATTTAGAACACGACACAAAACGATATTCTATAAGTAAAAAATATTTCTTCTTTTACACAACGGCCAGCACGCGTCGTATTGGCCGTCGCGCATTAGCATGACACGAAGGCTATGCTTTGATATTCAACACTTTCAGCAATGTGTATCACATGCAGGTTAAATCACCTGCTATTAACTATTACTTGAAATTTTAGCTGTTATATGATTATTCTTCTTTTCTGAATTATGTTATTGTTGACTTAAACTACTCTTACTATATTTATGACATGTTTCTAAATTAAATTTACGACAATCGTTTTTGAATTAAAAGTAGTCTGTTACGACGCGAGTCTTGTTCAATAAACATTTGCTTTACAAAGTATTGCCAACAACATAAGAAAGTTGTCGAGATGTAAATAGCTGTTACTGGTAGAGGTGCGAGACGCTCGGACTGACCGACTATCAGTTCCCACAGATTTATAAGTACATGACAAGTAGGCTATGCGATGTTTGTGGTGCACTAAACTGTATGTTTACTTGCCTAAATATGCATATAGATCTCACTTTATAAATCGCGTGAATATGAAATGCCCATTTTAAGATTTGGCCTTATTTGTAATGTAATTTGTTTTTTTTTGAGTGTATTGAGATATTATTTTAATTTTATGAATATGACAATATAAATGTTACTGAGTGTACATATTTATATTTTAAGTTGTATTTGACTTACAGTTACAATATTAATATTTTTTATTCCAGTAAAGACTTGCTTGAATTTTGTATTAAGGAGCTTATATAATACTATAAAGAATAATTAGAAAAAGACGTTTAATAATCTATGTACCTATCAACACACCTTACTCTATAGGGGTATGCAGAAAGGATGAGGCACCACTTTTCTCTATTGTACTCCTTCCTTTAATTAAATTTATTCATTTTTTTCGATTGCTTCTTACTTTCCCTATGGTCACAATTTTTATTAAAGAAAATATTATATAGTAATAAATACATATAAACAGAAAAGTAGTTTATATTTAAGAGTCGGTTGTGACCTTGTGCGTTTGGTCTCCACTTCGTAGTATCGATAAGATAGCCCACATAATTATCTATAATATAAATACTCCGTTTTCCACTTTATGCTTTAATAACGTGAAGAAAGATAATAATTGAGAAAGTGTAAAGACAAGTATGTAACTACAGCGCTGATTTTATAACACTTAATAGAACTTCAAGAAGAAATAATAATAATATTATGGTTGTGTATAAAGATAAGTAGGTAGCTACCACTTTTGTTTAGAAATTGTAAGGAACGTGCATTTAATGAAATTATTTGCAACAATGCATGTCGAGACTTTCTCACCTCGTTGACTATAGTATTACTTAGTCCTCTTGCCGTCCGCGAGTATCTACGATGCAATTTCGCCTTTGGTTTGGCTCCACTTAATTAGCGTTATGCCTATGTTCAGCAGTGGACGTCCTGCGGCTGAAATGATGATGCGGCTCCCTAATCGACTACAGATCTCACGCTTTACAGCTGGGTAATAGTTTGAAGATATTGAGAATGAAACGCGACAAAGGATTTTGTAATACAGATACATATTTTTTATTATTTTGTTATCAATGAAAAAAAAGTTTATTGACTTTTGTTTTCACGCGTTGATGTCTTATCAAGAAGAGTTCGTTGTCTTATGTGAGTGTTATTAATTTGCTAAAGTCTATTGTCAGTTATGGGAAAAACCATTTTATTTAGCTATTAGAGATAGGGATCGACAATCCGCAAGTCCGAGAACTTTCCCGCTGAAGTGAGAAACTTTATTAATCTCAACTATATTTGGCCACATGTTATTGATATTGTGTTAGCTAGGTAGTTGAAGCACTTTGATGTATGAAGCAATGATTGTGTACAGACATGGCCTCCATGCAATGAGCCTGACCTTTCGGCGAAGGAAAATATCGTGATGGAACCCTAGCATACTGGTAGGGTATTTTCTAATGCCTGCCTGGCCAGCTACCACCTTTATGTGGAAAGTCTATCACCAAATATCGATAGGCGTGTTCCGGCAGCTGCACTTGAGAACCAGTCTTCCACTAGGCTTGGCGTGTTACCATCATGGGTCATATCGTCTCAGATGAGATTGTAGCTATATCGCTAAACCTATAAACGATAAAAAGAGTTATTAGTTAGAGATCGGTTAAAAAATTAAAAACACAATTTTATATGCAAGACGAAAATTATATCATCCACTGACATGTAAAAAGTCTACGTTAGAGAGGTCGCCCACGCTGACTTTTTGCAGCGCTTCAGTATTTTCTGTAGCAATATAATCGCAAAAAGACCGCAGTTTCTACATCCTCCCATGATAAGAACGTCTATGTGCCATACTTCAATGTTTATAAAAAAAGGAATTCAACCCCTAAGGTGGTGTAAAAAGGGGATGAAAGTTTATATGAAAATACGTCATTATTGAAGATAGAGAATATATAGCCATTCTGTTAGTTTGGCACATAAAACATTTAATGGAACATAACTCAATTATGACGCGAGCGAAGCCGCGGGAAAAGTGCTAGTAAACTATAAGGGAACTCTCATGAGAAGTCGCTGTCGGTTTGATATTTCTAACTAGAAGTGCGATTGTTATGTGTTTTTGTTAGAGTTCTTGCCCTCCCAAAGCCGTAGAAGTACGAGACTGTGCATAGAAACGTGTTTAATCATCGATGTTCGTGATGCACCGCGTCGTAGCCCGGTCATCTTGCATTTTGCGAGAGAGTGAGATGTTACACGTGCACGCTAGAGTGAGTTGACGATATAGCCCGTGATATCATAATTAAGACCGTAACGACCGTCGGCGCTTAAATAATATAAAAAAAAATTTGTTTATCCTATACGCTTAAATGAGGATGATTTTATAATAACCCAACATCAACACGTTCGGTCATTAAAGTTGTATCTTAACAGAAAACGAGTTTTATAATATTTAATCACGTTTTATGAAGAATATACTTATTGAATATTTTTCGTACTATAAAGTAATAAAATAAATTAATTTCTTATGAGTATTTTATCACAACGTAAAATTTTACAATGGGTAAAAAGGGGCTTATGTAAGGACACTAGTATTTAGGTAGTCGACTTTGTTTTACTAGAAAAACAAAAAGTTTATCATTTGCTACAGTTTGAACGCTAAACTCAATGGGTTTTAAAATGCGTTTTCAGAGTTAAGGTCCAAGGTCAAAGTTTTGTTAGAGCTTTATGCACTGTTTTTGAACATATTATTATTAATATAAATAACTTCGCACAGTGGCGCGGGTGAGCGGATGCACGTGTGCGACACTGAGCTCTTGCGGCTTTTTATTGCGTCGATGCTTGCTTGTTCCAGGTTAATCTAACTTGAATCACAGTAAAAATATTTTATGTAATGTAAATAAAATAAATTTTATACGAGATTAGTAATACTATCTATAGCTATAACTGTACTATTTGAAATAATTAATATGTATTTATATTTTCTTATTAAAACATTAGAAAGTAACTTTACAGAATAATTGATTGTTGTATTAATGCATTGTACATAATTTTTATTTTAAACTTGTACATTTCTCGTCTTTTTGTGTATATGCATGCACTAAGGTTGGTAGTTATAAAAGCACGTCAAGTTAAATTGTAATTTAAAATGAGTATCTAACAGCTAAAGAATAAAGTTTACATACACACTCATAAATAAATTCTAATATTCTAATGTCTGCGGGGTTTACACTGTGTACTAATTACTTATTATATATTAAATCAAAACTCTTAACATTAGCAATTTTTCACAACTTCATATTCACTAATAATGTAATTGAAAGAAATATCTACTCATTACACTGGTTTTGTGTTGACTATGTATTTCTATTTGATATTGACATGTCACGCAATGTTCCCTACAGTTGTAACAACTAGACCTACTGGTTTATTTTAACTGCGATTCAACTGAGGAGACTCGAATCAAGTTCAGTGAATATAAAAATAAATTCTGCGCATTTCGATTTTCGTGTTTTTATCTTATTTTTCATACTTCATATAAGAATCGTTAGAACTTGTGTTTTATAATAGAATAATTGTAAAAAACTTATACCTACTTGCAAATCAGCAAATGGGGTTTGATAGTAATTACCTGTAATTGTCCATTACTGAGCATAGGCCTTTCTGTTTGTACTCCACCGCTCTCATCCTGATCTTGTGCTAATGCTTTCCATGTCTGATAAATTAAAAGCAGCCTAATATTAATCTGGTATTATGATGAAATAATATGAAAATAGAACAATAATAAACGCTATGATAGGAAATTTACAAAGATACATAAAAGATTAAAATCTACAAGACGTTTTATAGTTTTTAATTAAAACAACCGTTCTCAATCATATGGGTGTAATAAGCTTGCACAACGGATATCTGTTGTTCTTTTATAGACATTCCCTTTTAGCGCTTTGTCGAAATATTTACGCCCCACATTAAACGTGAAATTCCAAACAATGAGATCGCCTCCGCAGCAGCCGCTGGCGCATGTTCCTATCCACACGTGCGTGCGTCCGGGCTCACAGTTAACCGAAATAAAAAAAAACTATCGTTCCCCGACTGTAGTCTCTTTAATTTCTTATCATTAGATTAATATATTAAGAAGTCATCTTAAATATTGTAATAACATAATATTATTTGTTATAATTACGGAACATATTCTAATTAATAAAATATATTTATATTAAACCTATGTAATATATGTACTTTTTATGCAAGATTGATATTGAACTTACCTTTGCTGATCTCAGAGCTTTGAATACGAGAGTGAATAGTAAGCACGAGTTTATTTAATATTCATTGAAACCAATACAGAGAATATGAGATTTATGTTTCTCTGTACAAATAATATATTTTCTGAAAATTGTGTTCATTACATATCTATCAATATTTCTTGAGACCGTTTTAATTATGAAAAATGTTTGTTTATTTAGTTTTATAGCCAAGTACCTGTAAAGAATAATTTAATTATCTATAATCTATGATAATATACTTCTGTGACCCGATGTTCACCTGTTGCCATCGAATGATAATTCTTTCAAGATTAATTAGGTATAGGGCTGCCACTTTTATTTTAGATTTTTTTTTGTTTACAAAACACATACATTACAATTTTAGAAGAAAAAAAAACGTTGTATCATAATAAACTATGTCGTCGTAATAATATATAAGTGAAGGAGAAGGGTAAGTAGGTTTTGTTTTTGTTGAATTTTTATTTATTAGGTACGCATGTAAACTGAATATTAAACTCGAATTCATTATATATAATAAACAATAACATCTATTTAATTATACTCCTATATACAAGTATTGTTATTATTATTACATAAAATCTACTATCGGCTCAGAATAGAGATTCTATTGTACAGTTCAGTCATCGAGTATGGACTAAATTACGATTAATTATTTTGATCTTTTAATAATATTGACATAAAATGAAAAAAAAATGAAGTATGTGAAATAAAGTATTTTGACGTACTTCATAGTTCTTATAATGCAACTGCTCGAAAAAACGTATCTATGTATAAAATACTTTATAATAAATTATATAGGGACGCAATTTCACAAGCAATCTTTTAATTCCAAACTAAGGTATTAACTCATTACCAAGATATTTAACATCCATACATACAACTGACAATTATGCTCGTCATACAAAATGTCAGTCATATGCGGGGACAGAACACGCGATCTCTTGACTTAATAGTAGAACTTACTACCATTGCACTGCGAGGCCTGTGGCGACCCTAAGTATTATAGGTAGTATAACACCATCCATATGTTAAGTCTACTAGGGAGGAGCTTATTTAAATATTCAAAACGCTCATATAATTTGTGGTCTACAATACAATAATGTTTTATTAATATACACTTATACCTCCTAGCCCGCTATGTATATATTCAACAAATTTTGATAGAATGTTTCGTTTATTTTTCTGTGTCGACTTGTTATATGAGACGGCTGCATTACTGAGCTTCAGCCGGAAATGGAGTTTGAATAAATTGAATTGTGTGATGATGATTGCGTCAATATGGAAATATTCATATTGTATCTATTCGTGTACAAACTGTATTAGTTACACTTTAAATCTGTATAATTAGATGCATTAATATCAAAAGTAGCTAATTTATTTAACTGCTTGTAATATAATTTATCTATACAATTAATAAAATTAAAGTCTCTGTTTTTAATGTCAAAATAACAGTTTTTTTCTACATGCATATGAAAGTATATACGATATCTATAACAAAACACTCATTTGTAAAATTTTGTCTGTCTGTATGTTTGTTTCGGGTAATCTCTGAAACCGTTGGACCGAATTTGACAGGATTTTCACTGGTAGATAGCTAATTTTATAGGGAGTAACATAGGCTACTTTTATTTTATAAAAATAAATAGGGTTCCACACAAATTAAAAAAAGACCGGTCATGGTGAGTCAATTCGTGCGCTTAAATGGATACGCTGAGTAAACCATAAGAGATATAGCAAGTAAATGTACTACATAATTCGTGAGCGAAGTCACAGGCATAGCTAGTCAGATATATATTCATTTAATTAAAAATCACTAATTCCTAAATTCATATCAGATTGCAGGTAAAATTAATTTCATTTAATTTGAAGTTTTCCTACCACATAGTAAAACTTTCAGTAGATAGTGGGTCCGTTTGATATCCAAACAGCTTCAATTCACAGTCTTATATCATAGAGCTTTAACTTTTAGAGTTCCATTTTCAGAAAAGGAACCCTAGTGCAACGCCGCGGCCGCTCTATCCGTCTATCCTTTAAAAGACTCTATGTATCGTCTCAGAATCTACTCATTTGTGTGCCTATTCAACAACTTAAAGCAAGCTTCCACTTGATTTTCTTGTTGTTCAGTAAGTTCATACGGTGCCCACTTTCCAAGCTTTTTATCTTTCTACTTTGCGGGCGGCCACGGGGTTCACTGCCGAGATGAAAATTTCCAGGTCGCTTCCGGATCAAACCAAATACGTATCGTTCGTTGACTTTCAGTACCTGGTCCATACAAGTTGTCGATATTGCGTACTGTCTGTGCTGCGCTGGTGTCATGACGGAACTTTTATTCCAAAATAAATCGCAATTTCGATTTTTCCATGGTCACAGAAACACTAATATCAAAGAAAAATAATAATAAAAAAATGAACAACTTTTTTAAACCACAAAGGTGGCGAACAAGCAAACGGTCCGCCTGATGGTAAGCGGCTACCGTAGCCTATGAAAGCTTGTAGTAACATAGGTATTACTAACGCGTTGCCAGTCTTGAATACACCTACCCCAAGAAGCTCTGGAATCTCTACACATCGCAGGAACACAACATAACATTATTTGGTTGCGATCTTGTGTAGGAAGGAGATATTCCACCAGTCGGACTGCCTCAAGTAGAGAGAAATCTCCAAAGAATATTCTCTATGCCCTACCTTTCTTTGAACCCCCCTTTTCCAAGGAGCTATGAAAACCCTTCTCACCGCAGGAACACATCAGGGCTTATTTGGCTGCGATCTTCTGCAGGGTGAAGATATTACACCAGACTGCCCTAAGTAGAGTGAAATCTCCTAAGATATTTCTCTGTGTCCTACCTATCTTGCTCAATAACCAGTGTGTATCCATCGAAGCTGTGCTTAAAACCCACTAACACAGTGTATATGATTTTACCATTAAGTAATTTATAGATTGGGATGCAATTCTGTAGCATTTTTAAAAATTATTTAATAAAACTTACTCTTTACTAGTGTCAAGCATATTATGAATCTCTAAAAGGAAATGAGTACGTATAATTATTTTTGCACTAATTTTGTAAAATTACATATACATACATTCTTTTTATATGTACATAAATTAAACGTAGCCATTAATTAATTAATTATAAACGCAGTAGATATGAGAGCGCTAAGTGGTATGTTACGAGTGAAATTGAGTGTCAGGATAAGAAATACTGTGATAAGAGAGCTTTGTGGTGTGAAAGAAGATATAGTCACACGAATTGAGAAAGGGATGCTTAGATGGTTTGGGAATGTTGAGAGGATGAATGAAAGAAGAATAACTAAACAAATTTATGATGCGAGTATGAAAGGAATCGTTGGAAGAGGAAGGCCTAGACGAACGAAGGTAAGGTCAAGAGTACTCTAAACCGACGAGCATGCATGAAAAGATTAATGAATGTCGAAGGAGCGAAAGAGGTATGCCAGGATCGTAGCAGGTGGAAGGACGTGGTCTCTGCCTACCCCGTTGGGATATAGGCGTGATTTATGTATGTATGTATGTATAAATTAAACGTAATTTATATACAACACAATTGCCCATAGGTGTAAAAATGCATCCCTAAAAATGTACCTTCTGGCTATAAACTACAATCATAGCAAATTTCATTAAATTCGGACCAGTCGTTTTTGCGTGACTGGGGTTCAAAAATACCGACAGGCAGGCAGACAGGCAAAAATTTCAAAAACTTTCGACTCTTCTTTTTTATTATAATTATAGATTATTTTGTTACTAAAATGTTTAGTGATTCGAAAATATTTAGATCTGGTTTCTGATTTATAATTAAGTAACTTCACGGCAATTCTTAGTAAAATTAGACTAGAAATTCAGCTTCTATTTTCTATGTAAACGAAATATGTATAGGTTTTTATAATAAAGAGTTTCTTTTCTTATCATTGGTTTTGTTGGTCATTGGAATAAAATTAATTAATAAGTAACTTCTTATTTACATTGATTTAGAGGCAGAGGAACGTAATTTGAAATGTAGAAATACACCGTCTTTTTATTGGATTATTTGATATAAGAAACGGAGTACGATGTGACCCGCCAAAGGAGACGACACGTCGCGACGCGGCGTATCGGGCGGCGCGGCGCGGCGTGGCGCTAAAAGCCGAGGGCGACATTGCACGGGGTCAGACATCGATCGGGGGCGCGCTGTAGTGGCACATGCACGTACGGGAGAACAATTGCTGGAATTCGACACCAGTTTCCTATGGATTATATGATACGCCTAGAGTACGATTTTTATCCATCATAAGTTTAAAGAATAAATTTGCATAAAGGGTTTCTCTTGAATTTGTATTTACTTATCTACAACTGTTACCTGATTTTTATAAACTACGTTTTAAGTTTACGTGTGAGAACGTAGGTACTGTTATAGTTTCCAGTTCTTGTAAAGTACTGAAAATTTTCAATTAATCATATTGGTATGAACGAATATTTTTAACAAATTATTTTTATTACAGTACCTATCTAATACATGGACGTAATTAGAGGAACGTAATAAAAAAGGGACAAATTAAAGTGAAAACAGATTTATTTCAGTGCGAACAAGCAAATTTGGTAGATACCAGCTACTCGATGACCTACGGGAAGCAAAGGGCCTCTGGCGGGCAAGTAAACCCCTATACTGGCCACCTTTTAAGTCTTCTTCTAATCGTTTTTGTTGTAACTGTCACATGTCGAACTTCCTGCAGCTTGTTTCGTACCTCGGAAGAAGTCGAAGTGTGGTTTCTGAGGGCAACGCTTACAACAAATCTGGCGTCCCTCTCTGTTGTTACTCTTTTGGTCCTTTACGTCTTGTATATTCTCCAGTCTGTCGGAATCGTTTAAAATTGCGAAAAATTACAGACTTGGACACTCGTAATGTTTGAGCCACTTCATTGTAAGTGTAACCCATGGACGTATAAAAAAAGCGGATGGAGTTCCGCTTAAAAGAAATGTGAAACACCAATGGCGGACACGTAAGTGTGTGCGAGTTTTTAAAGTATTGCCATGAAAAGAAAATATTCCCATTGTTTCTGTTAAAACAACAAAAATCTGCAGAATTACATAAACTACGTATCAAAGAAATTACTTCATTAAATAACCAAAAAAACAAATGAAAACTTCTTCTTCTTCCTAACTTGTCAACCTCTTTAATGAAGACCATTACTGTCATTATCGAGTGAATTATATTGTCATGTGTTATGATGATTCAGTATCCTAACAAGATGGTGGCTCCCTTGTTAGATCTTTCTAGGAAGTTTTTGTGGGATCTCGGAATGAATGCTTTCAGCTTATATTTATAATTCACCTCACATAAGCACAAAAACCAAACTATATCAAGCAAAACGCCACCAATATTACATAATATAGAGTCAAAAACCTAAGTAAATGAATTAAAATAAAAACCACAACATGTCACTTCAAGATCCCGCCAAAAAAAAACCAAGTGAAAGTCGTATGTAAAATTCTATTGAAAATATTATTTTTTCAAATTACACAATACTGGTATATACGGCCAGTATGAAATATGAAAATATTTTCTGTTATTCTACATTTTTATTGCGTTCCTCTAAATATGTCTTTGAGTGTAGTTTTAATTTATAGCGATTTATCCAAAAATTCTTGATCGTTATTCTGATAATATTATTAAAAGAAAATGTTCAACAAAATTTTTCTTATATTTTACTTTATTTTGGAAACAATACCTATTATTATATATTTCTTCTTGTTTCAAAATATTATATATAGGTATGATTTCAAAGAAACTTGCCTATGAATATTATTTTTTACTGTATAGGTATATTCCATGTTGTTTGTGTTGATGAGTATAGTGCGGACAGTATTCCGGAAGGAAGTGAGCGGTTCAATTACTCCGCATGGCCGGCGCGGAGCGGCGCGTGTAGCGGTTTGGCCACGTGGAAACTCATTGCGATCGATATTAACTGTTTGTGTCCGTGATTCGGTCACAGATTGCGAATTTAATATGCTTGGGCTGCGCTCTACAAAAGGGTAGAGTAGTAAACTAAAATAAACTGTGACCAACGAATCTATTGTTAGAGTAATGCTAAAGTAAAAGGTCATTCGTAATATAAAGAGGGGGGGAAAACTTACTATATCATTGAAATGTTTTTTTGAAAATATTTTCTCAATTCTCAACGGATTCTGATCAAATACATCATCCCCATAATTGAGAGGCTATAAGAATCATTAAGGTTAATAATGCATCAGGAATTGTAGAATAGAATAATAATTTTCAACCGATTTTGATGAAAATTGTATACGGGAAATACACGCCATTCTTCAATTGATACGGCATATGAGTTGTCAAAAAAATAATAATTACAGGATGTAAATAACTACTGCGTAGCAAAAAATTCGTATGGAGCCGCGGGCACACCGCTAGTATATCGATAAAATTATTTAAATCCGCCACTTTAATAGTGTTCGGGAAGTAAAACTTCATTCTTATAATTAATTGAAAATAGTTTTTTAAATGAGACTTCATAACCGGTCCGGCAGCGATTAGATATTTGGACGAGAATTGACAGTGAAATTTCGAGAACGCGTCACGTTTAGGCACATTTCGTTACATGAAAGAGAAGACAGATATAACGTGGAGAGAAGGAGAAAGAACTATATACACTGTATATTTTAAGAAGAATGACTTCTATCACCTGTACGGTGCTGCACGCGTAATTTGTTTTTGATATACATATTTAATTATTTACAAGATATTTTTCATTCTAATAATACTTTTCGAATTTTAAATCAAACAGTTCCTAAGTCTATGAACTATTACTGTAATATGTATAACTATAAAAGACAATTTTTAACAAAAAAATTCAAAGCAGTCATGAGGACTGCCGACAGAAGTGAAAACTTAAAATTATAAACATTTTTCCTAAACTTCAAATGATAGAATCAATAATAATAATAGAAGTAACTACTATTGATATTAATATAAATAGAATTAAGAAAATACAAACATAATTTGAAAAAATACTAACTTTGTAAAGTATTAATGTGTACTTATCATTAAAAACATTATTTTAATAATCGTTAACACGTCACGTGACTTTGTCGATGAAGACTTATCTACATGAATTTATTCCCTATCCAAACCTTCCTGTAGAAGTTTTCACTTAAAAAAGAAAACAAACTTCGATGATTGTGAAGAGTTCCCCGGTCTATCTTCGATGTTAAAGGTTCAGTGCCAATGAAATTAAAATGGCACCACCCTTGAGGCATCTCCTATCCAACAAAAAGAATCATCCAAATCGGTTCATAAACAAAGGAGTTCATAAGAAATATACATATAATTTGAATCGAGGTAACCTCCGTCTTTTTTTGAAGTCTGTTAAAAGAGATCTCACCACGACGCAGACAGCGTCTGATTGACATGTTACGCACGTTACGATTATGTAATATTTCATGAGTATTTCATATCCATGTGTTGTACTAGAAAGATGAAGGATTTCCTTGTACCGTATTCATTCCCACAATAGAAAGATCGTGACCGTTCGAGCGATCTGGAGTGAAGATAATTCCACTTCGCAGTACTTCTCTACTACCGAGCTTCGTATCGTGAGGAGATTTTATTTTGGATTGTGACCGAGATGATCTAATGATATTCTGTGACTATTTACGTATAAAAATCTACGATCTTGACTGCGAACATGATTATTAAATCTTTTCTTATAAAGCTATGTTCCCCGTTAACAATTATAAGTTTATTATCGCTTTTATTAAAGTGCACTGTAGTGTAGTGTATGTTTCAAGGTTTGAAGTAGAGCAAACAGTTCATCTGGTTGTTAAGTGCTTACTTCAGCTTATAGCTATTTATAACCAGCCTTAAAAAAAGTGGCGGTTTTTACTGAGGCCAGTCAATAACAGATTGCTTCTGACGATTGTGTTGAATCGCCTCGTATGCCAGTTCTGGTTGAGTGTTTTTTATCGTTGTGGCCAATATCTTATTTGATCTTAAGTGACGATGTAGCCAAGACACTACAGGCCTAGTGAAGACTGGCCGCCAAGTGTAGCTGCTGGAACACATCTATTGGTGCCTGGTGACAGATTTTTAAGTTTAGTGTGGTAGCTAGCCATATTATGGTTTCATCACGATGTTTTCCTTCACCCAAAGCTCAGGATCATTGGAGGGATTGGAACTCACGTTGATCGACGCAATATCTGTACACGCTACCACTGAGCCATCATTGCTTCAAAAAGGTGTAGTGTAGTTATGAGGTACTAAAATCAAAAAAGTTTAGTAATAACTGCGACACGACTTTAAATTACACATTTGTCTGCAGACAAAAAGATAATAAATAATGAGTAATCACCTATCGGATTTTAGATTTAGCTTAGTTTAACTTTACGTAGACAAAGTACACAATTAATTACCTATCACGGTTTCATCCTTAGGAGCTCTACGTGTGAGCATGAAAATACCTCGCCATTTGTTCATAAACTAGCGATGAATAACTTTTATGCCGAACGAGTTTTGTGGTTATAGTTATAGAGATAACTGTATAATATTAACGAATATTGATTACACTTGATCGATTTTTCTTAATATAATCTACCATTTGGAATTACCACTGTAAAAAGTGAGTAAGTTTATAAAGTACTAGTGGTGCTCCCGCGGCTCCGCACGCAATTCATATAGCTTATCAATTGAGGAATAACATATATAGGAGTACATATATAAAATTTCATCAAAATCGGTCGAGATTTAATACAAAACCCGTGTAGATTAACTTCATCAAAATCGGTTAAGAATGAACAAAAAATTTTGAAAAGTATTATTGAAAATTCTTATAGCATATTAATTGAGCAATGACATAATCTTCCTATGTACACATTTTCATATAAGAATAGGTCAAGCCAAACCCGAACATACAGACAGACAGACAATTTTTTTTATGGCATATTCGTGATGAATATCTTTTCCATAAGACATATATTGTGAAATTTGAAAAAAATATGTACAGACACAACTACAGATTTATTAATATAGATAGATAAACCTACTTTACCTGTTCTCCTAATGGCGCTGCTGATTTAATAAACTTTTACACAATGACATAATCCATAATAATATTATAAATGCGAAAGTAACTCTTTCTGTCTGACTGTCTGTTTGTCTGAGACCTTGGGAAAGGACATAGGCTACCTTTTGTTGTGCAAATAAAACTTTAAGGGACGAAATAGGGGAGGAATATTTGTATTACGAACCCATCAAACCAATTTTGATGACTTTTAGTATAGGGATATATTGGACCTTGGAGAATGACATAGGCTACCTTTTGTCTCGAAAATAAAAGTAATAGGGGGTGGAAAATTTTAATATTGTTAGTAAAAAAGAAATTGAAAGTAGGATGAAAATGTATGTATGCTTTTGGAAAGAAATTAGAAGTTTTCGCGTTCTTGAAAATCTTCCCTCAAGGCGGTACAGAGGATGATTTCAATTATTTATGACGTTTTATTGGGACGGTTAATATGTTGGATTCATATAGGCATATCATTAAAATACCATATACATAGTGATAGACCCATTACTAATTTCTTTTGGTTTGTCGCGTTCCAGGATCAGTCGATATAGCGGCATGGTAGAGATTGCGTAAATAGCGCAAATAAAAAGATAGAGGTTTGCCATTGTGCGCGCATCACGCAAAAACTACCTACTGATAGCTTTTGATAAAAAAAAACTCCTTGGATACTTGGTCCTCATCTAAAAAAATAATTATCACGAAATAAGATAAATCCTTAAAGAAACAAATAGGCTACTGAAAATATTTATTCTACAGAGAGGAAGTCGCTAGTGCCCCAGCTAGTAATATATAAAACACTCTTTATATATTACATTTATTTAATAAAGTTGTGAAGTTCTCAAGATTTCATTATTTACGTATTTACATAGAATATATTATTATGGTAAAATCGTAGCGCTTCATGAAAATGTAATTTAAAGCATTTCAGTTTATTACAGAATATATTTAAATGCAACATAAATTTAAAATGAGGATAACGTCCGGTGTGTGTACTGCCACTACCGGCACCTTATAATATTCTTATCAAGTTGGAAACAAAGGCACACACACGAGTCGACACGACGCGTGTCACTTAGCTTTGTTAAATACTAACATGGTTTTGAAGCTGTCGCTAGATGACACATTTATATTTTATACGATATTTCGGTGTTCGCATAACTTTGCTATAATTGGATCGAAATTATATAACTTAACATTGCCTATTAAACTAAGTTCTCATTACATTTACTTTGGAGTTTAACATTGAAAGGTATACTAGTTAAGACAGTTTGAAAATAAATTATAAAGATTCTCATAATAATTTCTAATTAGAGACCGATTTACATTGATTTTCCTTGGCCTCAATCTCACCTGATGTTAAGTCACGAATAACGATGTGGCCCAAGATGGTAACACTAGGTTTACGTAGTGAAAGTTACTGGCTTTCGAGCTGTCAGAGCACAGCTTATAGGCGGTTAGCGACAGATTTTCGACCAGAGTGGTTAGCTAGCGAGGCGGGCATTACGGACATAGGGCAAAAAGCCCTACCACCATACTAACAAATTTAAGACTAACTTATTACATCACAAATATCCCTATTTATATAAAATTAGCCTCGTTTTACCGTAGTGGAATTAGTTGATCTATTGTTATCACCACCATGCAGATAGTAAAAACATTTACTCATTCCATTCATGTGATTTTATTGTATATTAGTGATGTGAACCAAATAAAATTATCATACCCGTTTTTAACGAGTACTTAAAAAAAAACGTTTTTATTAAGATTTATTTTCACATTTAAATAGCCACAAATTTAAAAAACCAAGGGAAGTAATTCTATTGGTTTGTTTTTATTATTAAACTAGCTGTAACCGCAGGTTTGTTTACATGGACTACAGAATGCAACTGATCGGGCACACGCGTGAATCATGCTCCCCCGCTCCCGGTTATTTTAAAGACAAAAATGCTTACTGCATGACGTGTTCCTTAGAAGATAGACATAATTACTCTCGCTTACTTTTTTGTAGGTATTTTTAATGTCTACAATTTTATTATATTGTATATTACTTAGATCTCTTATAGTTTACTTAGCGTAGGTCATTTAATCGCCCGAATTGATTCACCACGAACAATTTTTATTTACTTGCTCGAAACCCTATTTTTTTCCTAAAATAAAAGTAGCGTAAGCTATCTTCTACCAGTGAAAGTTCTGTCAAAATCGGTGCAACCGTTTCAGAGATTAACCGTAAGAAACAGACAGACGAATAGAAAAACAGACAGAAAAAAATGTTAAAAATGGGTTTTTGTTATATGTATCTTATAAACTTTCATATACATTTAGTAAAAAGCTGTTATTTGGACATTACAAATAGACACTGCAATTTTATTAATTGTATAGATTTATTCAAACAAGTCATAATTTTGGATGCGTCATCTAGAAGTCTGCTCTTTCTGGATGAGAGCACATATCCTGCTGTCGAGAATATGCATTTTGAAGGCACAGAAGTTGCCGGCACTGATAAATATTTAAGTGCGATTTTATTTAAGGGTAGGTATACAAGAAAATGGCTGTTATTGTGAACATTTTAAAGCAAAACAACTAAATTCAGCCTTTCCTTTTTATTTTACATACAGAATTTCCTAGCAATATTTATTCGTTACAACCTACACTATCAATTATAGTACTAAAATGAGATGATACTTTTTTCTTAAAATGATTAGTTTCGATTCCCGAATCTTGTATAAGTTTTT
Organism: Saturnia japonica; assembly: GCA_033032175.1. NCBI lineage: Eukaryota > Metazoa > Arthropoda > Insecta > Lepidoptera > Saturniidae > Saturnia > Saturnia japonica. The sequence goes on from CM065305.1 coordinate 13,869,825, forward strand.
TTTTTAAATCTATGAATTCAGTTTGTCTTGTCTTTAAAATCGATGTCATGGTTCTTTCTCTATCTCTTAGAACTAGTTTCAGAGGTCCCCTCACTGATTCACTTAAATGTTACACCTGTATATATAATATGATACCAATACTATAATTAGATATTTTGACAAGTGGATAATGTACATCAACATCAGTACATCACATCATCGTAAATTGTTTAATTCGTTTTAATTGCTTCTAAAGTAATGACGTCGGATAACGAACCACAAACAATTTCTAGCAATGTGAATTGCGGAACTTTATTGACTATCGAGTTAAGTCTAGTTAAACTTTAGTATTTTTTTGCGTTTTAATGGAACTTGTTGTAGAGTACCTACACCTGAATTGAAATATAGTAGAAGTAGTATTAAAATAAAACACATAGATTAAAAAAAAGCGTTGTTGTTCTTACGTTAAAGATATATTACTTAAACTAAATTCATATTATTGGAGGTCAATGTTACTTTTATATTATAGTAAGTAGGTCCTGGGTTTAATACCCGGTATGAGTTTCCAGTATGCAAACCAGATGCGGACTGAAATACCCGGTACATACCTTAAAGGTATTACGTCATCCGTACGGGCCGGTCGCGTACGCATCTTGCTTGCCGAAGCTCCACGAAAGTAGGAATGAAGGTTATACATACTGGTATAGATTTTAATAATAAACATATGCTATCCAGTATGCAAACCGGGTACAGGTCGAAATACCTAATACATAAGTTATAGGTTAAATCAAGTATTAAAATTATATTGTATGTAAATAATGTGATTTGAAATCTTTTAACTACACGTTATATAAGTTTCTTAACATACAGGTATATTCTATTAAAACGAAATCCATTACATCGTATAGGCATGCATGCGTAAAGCATACTAATACCTGGTGAGACCATATCCACCCATACAATATGTATTAAAAACCCAGTCGGATCCGTGAAGGTGTTACCAGGTAACGACATTATATTCTGTTTATGATATCTATCTCAAATTATAAGTTAAAAAAAAATTAATTAAATGAAGAAACTTACATGGCAAAACAGGCAGCACGGCGCATGGTACCGCCATACGATCAAACGTACCGCTGCGCCGCGCCGGATCTGGCGACGGTATTATCACGTTTAAAAATTTGTTAAATTTTACGGAAATTTAAATCGCAATAATATTTATATTTTCATAATAAATAAAATATTGATTTTTTTGGTAATGTAATTGGTATATACTATTTTCAGATTCGACGGGGTTTTTAATATATATTGTATAAAATTCTTAGAGGTATTTTGATACCCGGTATTTGTATCGAGTATTCGCATAATAGCCGCAAGCTGAAGACCGGGTATTAATATTTGTGGGTATATCTCTATTTGAGTGCTCTCTAAGTAGAAATAATCTATCTATCTGATGATATCTGATTGTATGGAAACTTAGCAACGGAAGTATTTTTTATCGAGTAGCAAGATATAAAAATTATTAACGTTAAATATTTTAAACTAAATAAACCTCAAACACTCGAGATAGGTATTCTAAATTTATCTATACCCAAATCCGTTGTACAATATCTTCCACCTACATAAACAGGCGAGATCGAAGATTATGAGAATAATTTTTAGTTGGCCTAAATCTCGTTTACGATTCAATTGGTGCGCTCATATATTCCGATGAAATAATTTACTATCATGAAATTTAGTTTATTGTTATATGTCTGTCATGTTATGATAATTTAGGTAGGTATATATAAAATCTTTTTTCTATAGAAATAACGCATAGAGGAAATACTTAACTATAGAACATATTGGTAATTTGAGTAAAATAAACGCTTCAAACGAATTTAATAATGCACGACCAAGTTGTATGTTGATTTTTTTGTACTACAAGGACGCTAAACAAGCATATTGCCCACCTGGTGGTAAGCGGCTACCGTAGCCTATAGACGCTTGTAATACAGGTATTAAAAGCGCGTTGCCGACTTTGAATCCCACTACCCTAAGGAGTTCTGGAAACCCTACTCACTGCAGGAACGCAAGACAAGGTTATTTGGCTGCGATCTTCTGTGGGGTTAAGGTATTCCACCAGTCGAACTGCCACAAGTAGAGAGAAATCTCCCAAAAAAATTTCTTTGTGCCCACCCCACTTTCAATTTGTAATTGGAAGTAAGTAATTTTAAATAAAATTAAATTTCAAATGCATATATATTTTTAAATTTTATAGTTTCGCATTTAATAAATAAAGCAAACTATTGTTAATTTATTTGATTCATTTTTCATTAAATGCAAAATCAAAAGCTTCGAGGAACGACTGTTAAATAAAATTAAACATTGTTGTTATCTCAACATTTGACTCCTTAAGTACTATAGTTCTCGCTGAAGAAGCATTCTGCGTCGACGCTGTTTTGTTTGTAACCAACAAAACATCTTTCACATTGGGATCTTCATTTTGGTTAATTAATCGGAGGATTAACCTATAAAAGTAAATATACCCATTAATTTGATCATTTTGTGCAAGTGTTCTGAAAAAAGAAATTTTCGAAAAGCTTTCGTGCAATAGTTTCACTGCAAGATGGTTACACTTGCCGTCACAGATGGGCAGATTAATTGACCAATGTGATTTATGGACTCGTTTGTCTAGTTCATTGTCATGTGACAGCTTGCGAGCTTGTTGAAACTTTTGTCGTTTACTGTTTTCAGCATTGATCTTAGTGCCTGATTCATTCCTTCATAATAGTTAAGTAAACGTGACGTATTTTTATCTAAATAGCCCTGACATTGCCGCTCAAGCGAAGATTTTAAATCCTCTAATTTGTTTCATAAAAGATAAGCGATCTTGAACCTTCTAATTCATCAATCAATTTCATGATTTTTGGATAGAATTCAGATAGGAAGGTTATAACAATCAGGTAATTTCCAGTAATCCCACAGATATGATTTTTTGCTATTTAAATAAAAGAAGATAAGTGCAATGGTTCCTGCGGGGATAAAAATAAACATTTATGCGCGTTGACGTAGCGTCGCGACGCATCCGTCCTCGATGGACGCGTTTTAGGATTACTATCTATAATGGTTCAGACTGTGGGTTCAGAATGACGTACTATTATTGCTCATGACTAGTTTTCATTCGCGGTGAGCTTTTGTGGTATTTAGAGCAAGTAATTTTGTATTGTACCATAATACTTGCGTATGGTATAAGAGATTTTCAATTTCGATTGTCAGTAATATTTTATAACGATGCTGACTCAGTGAGAGCTGCAAGTATGAGAGTTTACGATAGGAATTCACCGTGATAAAACTTGATAACACGGTTACAATTACCAAGTAATTATGTATGGTGATAAAATATGCACCTACCACCTGGTCAGCTTCTAGCGGCAGTGATTTTTTCTTTTCAAATAGCGTACCGATCTAATAAAAATATCGATAATCAATTAGTAGACTTTATTATGAAATGTCTCTACTATGTAAGTCGATAGGAATAGGTTCTGAGCTCTTGACATTACCACTACCGCTTTAAATATCTGAAGTCCTACAATTTGTTATTTATGTTTTCACGTAAATAATTGCAATGGATATGTTTATATTTGAAATCTAAAAATGAAATGAATCATTTGTGAGCAGCCGTTCACGGTTCACGCGTAAATGTATAGGGAAAAAATCCATCGGGATACACATAAACATTGTGCGGGAGATTCGTGTCAACGGCCCCGGCCGCGGCGTTGTGCTCGTCCCCCGCTTCTCTGCACGACGGGGAAGCGATTTCAAGGGTTGCTCGGCTGGCTGCAATACTTCCTCCCTATACCCGATAAGGCTATAAGACCGTCGCCGTCGAGTCGTATCGAAGTTAATATCTTTTATCTTATTTTGCACTTAATAAGTTCCCTTCATCATTGGTAATGTTTTCTTAACACAGATAGCGTTTTTTTTAATACAATAAGAGTACTATAATGAATCCTGATTATAATTAAAAGTACATAATAAATCAATTTACGTAAAGGCTAATAAACAAAGTAAATTAATTTCCAGAGCCTTTATTGTTTATAGGTTTTTAAGGTCATGTTTGTGTATAAGTATCGAGCAGACTGTATATTAGGTAAACAATAAGCATAGTCTGATTGATCTGGTCAAGGAATACTGTGGGTTCAGGTAAAGATAGTAAGTCTTTTATATACCAATATCTTTTGTGTATTGAGTATTTACTTAAAATTTATTGCTTGTTTTATTATTTTGTTTTTCTAACTAAGTTTTTCTATTGTTACTTATTTGATTTGTTTTTTTTTTCTTAGAAGCACAAATACAAATAGATACGTGCATATTTATAATATCGGATGTAAATTTCGCTTGGTATAATATATTTCTAAATATTAGTTTAGTTAAAACATACCTATACGTATTTACATGTGTTTGTTTAATTTTACGATAAAAATAATCAATTAAAACAAATCCAAAAGTATTCAGATCAGTTCATTTATATAGATACAGTTTTATATCTGGTAAAACTTTACACATTTTGGCAACGATATTTTTATTAAAGCTGAAAACTTTAATAATATAAAAAGTTTCAAATGACTAACCTTTAAATTGTTTTTGCTGCGTTTAGGAAAATATTGCTTAATGTTTGTTTTTTTAGAGAAATACTGGCGTCCAATCACCGGAAACTGGAATGCAAGTTATCCAGGGGCAGGCGCTGTGTGATAAATCGGCAAAGTCTATAAGAAATATTGTTTAATGTTCGTCATATATCTAAAGTATCAGGCGTTTCCCTTTGGCAGAGGTAACGTGTGGGTTAACTTTTATGTTTCTGAAAGCTTTTGCAAAGGTAAGCTGAATGTGAAATACAACAATTGATACTTACGGAACCTACCTGAAGAGAACTGTTACCCTTGGTTTCTTTCTTAAAATTTTATGTATAGGATTATATATTTAAGACATTTTTAGCGTTGCATTTATAAAGGAATCTTTTATATATGGAACAAGTTACTGGAGCTCATTAGGTTAGAAAATTAAGAAATGCTGTAAATTGCTGTAAAGCTTGGTTGAAACGCATAAAGAAGGAAATATCTTTGGAATTAAGTACCCAATTAATATGAAGTTACGTGATATCATTTTCTGAGCTAACCTCTTCGGCAATCCAGTTACCATGAAAATAAATAAGAAGACGTACATTCGCAGAAGCGGCGAGAGGAGACACAACATATTAGGCATGGCCATTGCGAAGATATCGTTGTCGTAGAAAGAGCCTTGTCATGTTTCTACGCAATATTGGTATTTTATGAATTATATTTTGTTAAGTTTAATTGATTTGATAACCATAGTTTACTGGACCTTCTGCTGACCACACGTCCGGATGGATATCATCACAGTGGATGCTTCACTCGGCTCGTCCGACTACTGTCTTATCCGGACCCATGTCTATGCATGCGGCTAGATCCTCCCAAGCCAACTAATTTACGTCACGTCTGGCAGTATAAGTCAGCAGATTGGGGTGGATTGATTGATTTCTTCGCATCGTACCTGTGAAGACAGCTTTACTTCACATCAGATGATCCTGAATCCTGCTCAGCTGCTGTCAGTGAGACTATACTAGTGAGTATAGAGAATTATATTCCCAACTCACAAATGGCTGCAAGAGTAAAAAAACGACCGTGGTTTAATCGCCCTTGCAAGGAAGCTAGAAAGATAAAGCAAACCGCGTACCGGCTCAAACTAACGAGGACCCAAATATATCTGATGTGAAACGCAAACGAAATACTGCTACGAGATCTAGTAAAATATTAATTGCCAGAGCAATATTTGATTTTGATCTCACAAAGGGGATGTTGAGTTGCTCTGTCTGGATGTTCATAAGTCGAGTGGGCCGGAGAACATACCAGCAGTGGTACTCAAAAAGTGCGCTCATGAGTTGTGTTTTGTGATTATGCGCCTTTTCACGATCTCGTACAACAGTAGGCAAGTTCCTTCTTTGTGGAAGATTGCTCATGTATTCCCAGCGGCTAAAAAGGACGATAGATCAGATCCATCGAATTATAGGCCTATTACTATAACCTCTTTTCTCTCTAATTTGATGGAGCGTATGATCAACACAAAGCTCACCTAGAAGAACAAGATTTGATCAGCGACCGTCATTATGGCTTTCATCACGGTTACGGTTTAGTGTATCTCACACACCAATTGGCTTCAGTCATTGAGATTCAAGGTGAAGCATTGGTAGTCAACCTAGATATAGCGAAGGTGTTCGATTAGGTCTGGCACCGGGCTCTTTATCGAAGTTGCCATCTTACAGAATGCCCGAGAATTTGTATAAATGGGTTGTTAGCTTTCTGTTCGGCAGTCGCATAAGAGCCGTAGTAGACGCTAGCTGCTCCGAAAGCATGGACATAAACGCTGATGTCCCGCAAGGTTCGGTACTATCTCCAACGCTGTTTCTTTTGTATATCAATGATATAATATCCATTGACGGCATTCATTGCTATGCAAATGACAGTACTGAAGACAAATTTATACGGACCGTGCAAACATACCTGGTTCTCTCGTGGAAGAAAGTTGCGAACAAGTTGTGTCTGAAGTGGAGAATAAATTATCCAGAGTCTCCGTTTGGAGTTGGGATAATTTAGTCCGATTCAACCCCACTAAGAAACACATTTTTTTTAAAATCGTTATAGGTTTAGCGTTGGGCCACAATCTAACCGCATTTTAGGTGACGATTTGGCTTAAGTTGGTAGCACGATAAGTATAAATGGCTCCAAGTGCAGCTGCCGGAATACACCTATTGGTGTTTGGCGATAGATTTTCAACTTGAGGGTGGTAGTTAGCCCGGCGGGCATAAATAAGCACGATGTTTTCCTTCAACGAAAGCTCGGGCTCATTACAGGGATTCGAACTCACATCGATCGATGCGGAGCCCGTACACGCTACCAACTGAGCCATCATTGCTTCAAAAAGATGTAGTGTAGTGTAGTATGTAGTTCTAAAATCAAAAAAGTTTAGTAATAACTGCGACACGACTTTAAATTACACATTTGTCTGCGGACAAAAAGATAATAAATAATGAGTAATCACCTACCGGATATTAGATTTAGCTTAGTTTAACTTTACGTAGACAAATTACACAATTAATTACCTATCACGGTTTCATCCTTAAGTTCTTTCATGGTTGAAGTTTGCACGTTCACCGCTGAAAAACTCCCATTTGCTGTGGTTCCACTATTCCAGGACGCACACCTAACCATCTCGAAGAGTATTGGAATCTTGGATGTTAACATCTCCAGTGACGTTCAGTTCCGTAGTCATTTAAAAGAGAAGGTTAAGCTGGTGTCCAAAAAGCTCGGTGTGTTGAATAGAGCAAAGCGATACTTCACTCCGGGCAAAGACTGTTGTTATACAAACCACAAGTCTGATCTCATATTAAGTACTGCTGACATCTCTGAGCGGGAACACATGGATACCAACTTGGCTTATTTGACTCGCCTAAAAACGGGCCATGAGAATTGTTGACGATCCCAAACTCACAAGCGGTATCAATAATTTAAGTCTAAAGAGAAACTGCCTCCTTGTGCGTGTTCTACCGCTTGTATAATGGGTTGTGTTTCGAGGAATTGTTCGACGTGATGCTAATGGCTACTTTTTATCCCCGCACCACGCGCTATAGGCAGGGAGTTCATCCTCACACAGTGGAACCTAAAAGGTCGCGGATAGTCCAGTTTCAGAGTAATTTTTCTTCGCGAACGCTCCGGTTGTGGAATGAGCACCCTGCTGAAGACTCTTCAAAGGGGGAGTGAATAAGTTTTTAAAAGGTCGGCAACGCGCATGTAATGTTTCTGGTGTTGCAAGCGTTCATAGGCTGCAGTGACCGCTATCCATCAGGCGGGCCGTATGCTGGATTGCCACCATCGTGGTATACTTTTTTTATTTTAATCGATAAAAATAATTATATATCGAAAGTAGTTTTCCTTACAAATACTTGTAACATATTTTAAAATAAAAACTCTTGGTTAATTTGAGAGTTATTGAAAAACTTAAGCTTCGTTGATTTGGTTATTACAGGCTATTTCAACAAAAGGACGTGATTTAATATAACCGTCTCGTGTTCTAAAATTGAAATATAGTTGTGGGCTCTGCAATGCAGTTTATGGGGGTAACTTGCCGCCTACACTGGTAGAGGGTGGGTCTAATACCGAAGGGAACACGAACACGGGGAAGATATCGATGGCGTTTGCGATGTTAAAAAGTTAATATACTTATTTCCAATCTGTATTGGATTTTTCGTGTTTTTATTATTCTAACATCTTTTTATTATTGTTTATTTATCTTTTTTCAGGTAAATTGAACTAAATATTAAAAGACGTGCATGTAAATACAATGTATTATTTTGTTCGTTGTATTACGATTACAGCCTGTATATATAGAGTAGAAGATATAAATATATTTAATACTAGACTTACTTCTTTGTTTCATGTCTATACGAGACAGACAGATTTGGGGAGATGAAACGGGCGGATATCGTTGATTTAGATGTGACGGCGATGTGCTTCGGATTGATTGTTCTCGACACTAAAATCAATAGTAACGATTTTGTTATTGTTCGCGGTCGCAACCCTCCTTCTATTCTAGTTGACTGTATAGATAGATTATGTTCGTAAAAATCTCAATTATCCCTTTGGTTTAGATAAATGATATCTTATTAATCATTTCTTGCATTATAGGTATTTTAATTTTTTGAGAAACGAAACATTTAAAAGCAATCTCGAAGATATCGATTTTTTAAATGTTTCTAATCTTTTTAATTTTTTTAAATCGTTTAGAGTTTTAGCATTATGACCACGATCTCACCTGGTTTTAAGTAACGATGTGGCCCAAGACGGAAAGTGACTTTCAAGTGCAGCTCCAAGAAAAAAACTTGCCAACGTGAGGGTGGCAAATAGCCATGCGGGCGTTACAAACAAATTCAGTTGAAGGACGTATGCTTTAAGCTTAACAACTTCGTACAATTTTTCTGAATATCAAACATCGCTTTAACAATATGTTGGCTACCTTTTCTGTCCGGAGAACTATCTAGAGAGTTTTGTGCTTTGTTGTGTTTTTTAGTTATTATTAATAATCAAGCTTACTTGTTCACAATAACCAAATTATATCACGCAAAATGTTACTAATATTATGTAATGCTATAAGGTAAAAAAAATTAATGTCATGAATCAAAATCCTAGCGGAAAGAACATAAATATAGTTTTTGTTCTGATGTTGCTATATTAACTATGTCCATAATATACATAGACAATTTAGCAATACATAATTCATAATCAGGAATACTTTTTAGGATTTACTAAAACAAGCAAACTTACCAAATTATTTTTGCGAATGTAGCTGTACAATTACGGAACCCTCGCAGCCTCGGTGTGCGAGTTTAACTCGCACTCGGTTGTTTTTTTTTACTATATTAATTTAGTTTTATATTATTTGCTACAAATATGTGAATTTCATTAAACTTATATGACGTGTGGTTTAAATAGTTTCTGTTTCGTTATTGTTCAACTAGACACAGTTAGTTTTACCTGTTACGAGAATGAAATTAACCGGCGCGGTGGCGACAACTGTCGGACTGTTGAAATTAAGCTTGTTTGCGGTACGCAGTACGAAATAGTGGAGTTTTGATTAACCGCTATTGTTATCTCGCTGATCTAGTTCATAATTTGTTCAGGTACCGGTGGGATGTATTATAATTTTGTTAAATTGCATGGCATCGCTTTGTATTCCCCTAATAATACAAATACAGCCTGAATGTGAAAAAGTTCTTACTTAACATGAACTTATAAAGTTTTTAATTATAAAATTAAATTGTCCTCAATATTTGGAACTTTAGACAGGTTTCCTTTAAAAATAAAACAAAACTATGTAATGCATTTTTAATTCGACAATTGGTCGTGTCATGTTATAAAATTAACATTGTAACCCAAAACCTAGCATTTCAAAAATAAAACTTAGGGTCTCACATAGAATAATTTAGATAGATTTTATAGCTAGTGGAAGATCAAATTTGAGGAAATATTCGAATATACATATATATATATATATATATATATATATATATATATATATATATATATATATATATATATATATATATTAGACTACTGGTGTACCCGCGGCTTCGCACTCGTTTTTTGCTACGCAGTAGTAGTTATTTACATCCCGTAATTTAATTTTTACTTATATTATTCACAATTCATATAGTCTATTATAAGATAAATGTTATGTATTTTGTGCGATTACACGTTTCAGTGCGAAATTTTATTTCTTAAATATGCCTTCATGTTCACTGAGATACTTTTTACACAACTAAAGAAACACAAGGAGTGACATTTCATGAATAAATTCAATGTATTAATGCGCGCGTACTCCGCGACCCGCGGTATCAAGTGGAGCACAATTTTTGTTCCTAATAGCTGCTCTAGTACGTAGTAGGTACATAATATATAAATAAATCAGAAAACTTGTTTATTAACCACAACATTACGTACTCATCTCACCTTTTTCGTTTCTCAGCCATTGTAACTTCTAATAAATTAAGTGACAAACAGCAGTGTTTAACATTAGTTTACATCAAACAACAATGATTCGATGATTATCTAACGTTAACGTGTCTGAATCTGTCGAGATATTTATTGTAAAGGTTGACGAAAATCGTTAAATAGAGGTAAATTATACTTTCTATTTATATCTTACAATGATTGAAAATTCGTTATAAAGAGGTTTTTGAAAGAAGTACTCGTATGTTAAAAGTATATTTTGCAATAATAACTCTTACGGACAATACTAGGGGATTTCGAAAAATTAGTTAAATCCAGGAAATATTTATATTTAGGTTACATTGTATCGTCAATTCTTATAGCCCATCGTTTATGGAATGGCTTATATCTCAGTTATTCTCTACTCTATATTAAGAATGAACAAAAAAAAAAAAATACGATTTCTAATGTATTATTGAAAACCCCTGTAGTCTATCAATTGACCAATTATATAAGCTTCCTTTGTAAAAAAATTCATTACAATCGATTAACCCATTTTTGAGTTAAATTCGGAAATACAAACAGACAGGCATACAAAAGAAAATAAGAGCATATCCGTGGTCTGTGTCTTTTGTACAATTGTCTATCGAAAAATAAGGAAAAAATATTACATCTATACAGTTAATAAAATTGCAGTGTCTGTTTGTAATGTTAAAATAACAAATTTTTATTAAATGCGTATGAAAGTGTATACGAATACCTATAAAAAAAACCATTTATTTTTATTTTGTCTGTCTGTCTTTTTGTTCCGGGTAATCTCCGAAACGGTTGGACCGATTTTGACGGGACTTTCACTGGTTGATAGCTGATTTTATAGGGAATAACTTAGGCTACTTTAATTATTTTTTTTATAATTAAAAAACAAGCAATTCAAAAAAAAAACTGGTCATGGTAAATCAATTCGGGAGCTTAATTGGCTTACGCTGAGTAAACCGTAAGAGATATTTCAAATGAATGTACTACATAATTGTAGACATTAAAAAGATCTACAAAAAAACTCAGCAAGAGTATATAATATACCCATATTCTAAGGAACACCCACAATAAGCTTTTTTGTCTTTAAAATAGCTGGGAACGGGCGAGCAAGATTCGCGCGGGCATTCTGTAGTCCACGTGAGCGAAGCCACGAGCACTGCTAGTTTACTATATAGTCATATAGCATGTTATGGTAAAAAGGTACATTAGGTAACATTTACGTAAGGTATTATTAGGTAACTTTGTTTGGGTGACTAAAAGAATGAAAAGTAGATGATAGAGAACGCGGTTAAATAACTATTAGCTATGAAGGCCACTCTGTATTGATTAATTTATCGGAAGCGTTATTTCAATCTATTTTCTTACAGTTTAGTGAAGTAATGTATATCCTTGTCTAATATACCTACCTAAGTGGAAATTTCAGACGGTATTTCATCGTATTTTGGTATCAGAAAATCTGCGGTTCGGTTTTTGCATAAATATAGAGTAAATTACGAAATTAGCATAATTAACTACCCAACATTGTAATGGAACATACAACGTGATGACATAATATGTACGTTAGTTTTGGTGCCTAAACTAGATTTGTTTACGATAAACTAATTACCGGCTACTGAAATTCACACATAAAAATGTAGATAATAAGTCCGAAATTTTATTAACATTTTACCTACAAAATAAATTTCATGTAGACAGCTAGATAGGTACCTATTTTCATTTTGATTGTGATAATCGTTATTTTGATTATAAATTTTGAAGTCAGATCAATAAATCGTATACCTATTAATTATTTATGGTAAAGGTTGAACAATAATTATATCCATTATTATTATTATTTTATAGCAGCTCATTAAATTGACAGTACTGTTCCTGATGGTAAGAACAGTACAATCTAAACACAACTGCGACCAGCGAGAGAATTAACTGTCATGCCAACCTGCATAGATGAATATCTCTTCACGTTACGCTCGGAGGACTCGAAGTCGTAAAAAGGGGAACACACTGGGCGGGAGATGGTTCCGCAGCTTCACGGTACGACAAAGTATATATCCATATAATATCCATTGCGTTATATTAATACAATGTTTATAACAATATGTGTCATGTTTTTTCATTAATAGTGAAATCCACATTCATTGAGATACCAGAAAAAACTGTTTATAAGAAACAAGAAATTACAGTAATGTTTTTCATAGGATTTTCGTATGGATTTAATTAAATAATTGAATTGGCATTTGAAGTGGTTTCAGTGTCGTCGAACTTTACAGTCAAATCGGTTTTAATCAGATTAAGACGTCTGAGCATGGTAAACTCGTAAAACGAAATGTAAATATACCTAATAATAGTTTTTCGTGTTATCATAAAAATACAATAAATTTTTTTTTTTCCTTAATAGGTTTAACGTTTAACCCCAAGTTTACCTGATGTTAAGTGACGAGACGTAATGAATCAGGTTATTTAAACGTTACGTTAATCTTTAACTTTACAGTTTAAAGCTTTAAACGCATGCAATATCAGTAATATTAAGATAGGTCTGTATGTTGGTAGGGATGTTCATCAAATAGTTTAAGGTTCATAAAGAAGTTTATGCGATTTTCACAATATAGTCATTACATTCGAAGATTCAAATTTCCATTTGTGTATACATTCTGTGTGTCATTAAATATGATACCTACAAACATTAAATTTGCTTTTACTTATTGACTGATATTTTAATACCTTCGTGGTTTTCCTATTTTATCCAAAAACTGAGGCAAACGTTTTCTATAACGATATGTACCGACGACTTTACTGACTGTTCGAGGAGTTGACAATTGGCATTTGGCCGTGGATTACGGTTTTGTTTTCAATATCCATTAATAACTGTACATACATACATACATATTATTTTGATGTTTCTGGTTCTAACAATATTAACTTGTATGGACTCTGGGTATTGGACATTTGATACGATTTATATTTATTCGTTTAATTTTAAGAGCGCAACATTGCTATTTACTAAATTTGTACATGTCCTGTTCAAATACTTGCGGAAGTGAGCCTTTGTTTATGTTTGCGTTCCGTTGTAATAAGGTTTATTACCTTCTCTTTGTTCACAGTCATGCGCTGGCCTCATGTTAATCCTTTTCAGAAAAGCATCCATCACTTTTGTGTAAGTTGTACCTAACCCGTTACACTACAGAAAATATCTATGATAATGGTAATTTTTAAATAGAAAAATAATGCAAATTTTGGCTTTCTCTGTTAATAACGCATCATTAAGAACACATAGATTAATAAATAAACCTCATTAAATTACACCGAGTTTAAAATATACAGATAATACACGTAATAAAAAAATATTACAAATATATTTTTTTTATATAATAAAATACTTTCAATTCTTATTTAAAATAAATAGTTTTGTTGCGAAAAATGAATGGGTATTAGAGCTTTATACACATGTGTAGAGCAATATTTTTTGCCTGAAATAACTGTATGTTTTACCCGTTTGAAAAGGTAGACTTTATGAAAACGGGGAGTAATATTGCAATGGAAGAAAGGTAGAAATCGCGTCCCTCGGCGTCATGTCATTGCACGTATTCTCCTTAAAACACCCTTTTCAGACGTCTGTGAGAGATGAGAGCCCGACATAAACACTAACAATAGATACTTGGGAGTTGTGGAACGTGCATTCGTGTTTTCCTGTTTATTCATTACCATTTTATCTTCCGAGGGGTCGTTTAAGTCACCTTAGTCTAATATAAACCTATCGTATGTCTCTTACTTCTTCTATCTCAATATTAATAAAATTCATAATTTATGCGCTCAAAATTATTAACGAATTGAAAATATTAGAACACCCATAGAGAAATTAATTATACGAACAAAAATTTGTTGTTAAGCACGGCAAAGTACCTATCAGCTCGTCTTTATGAATGATTGAATGAATGAATAACTGTAAAATTTAATAACATTTTAAATAGCAGCTATATTTATAAGTTATTAGGAAAATATTTAATAGTCTTCTACAAGGTGATTTAATGTTCTTTTTCAAACATTTTGAATGAAATTTGTTGTAAACCAAATTAAATGATTGTTTTTTATGTGAAATGAAAAAGAGTTTCTTGAAAAAATAATGATTTCTAAAAATTTATGTGAGGTATCGGTGCGCTATCTAATAACATAGGAAATTGAATTGCAGAGTATATTCGTAGTCGCTACTACATGTCCAATGCTGTTACCCCAATGTATATATATTGTATATTATATATATTATATTATTATAATATTATATTGTATATTATTGTATATGTATGTATGTATATTGTATATTAATACAAGTTTTCGGTGCTTCAAATAGAATTTCATTTCTCTGTTAGCCATTCGATATAATATATACTCGAGGTACATACCTGATACCAAAGTTAGAAAAAAGTTTTAATAAATCTTTTACGTGTGTGAACAAATAATGATAAGATACATTATGTTTTCCCATACCCACCTAATAGAGTTTGTTAGTCACAGAAATGAAGGTCATAGCCGTTCTTAGTCCACCCTTCAGTCTACTTTACTGTTGGTGTGCCATATGGTCATAAGTCATAACCTCATAACATATGGTCATAAGTAACCGTGGGTTTTTTACTTATTCGGTAAAATAATTATAACTTCAGTATGAACAGGTGAAATTTTTGACCATTAATCCATACAACCATTTAGTCGAAAGTTTTACAATCATAGACAAAATATACCTGCTCTAAAGATCGTAACAATGAGTGGTCTTACACTACTCGTATTTAGCGGATTCCTGCAACATACATCAGGTTGTCAGTCCAACTTGTGACGTGTCTGTCATGCCGCGTCCTCGAATGCGTGATCGCCACTCGTGAACTCTTCGGCCTCATTAATGTTAACGTAATATAGGTACATAGGGTATTACAAAAGCACACAAAAGAATGATTGATAATAGATTATTAACATGATAACTCATATGTAACAAAATATAAATTTTTGTTAACTTCACTTGTTTATTTTATAATTATACTAGCTGTGCGCGACGGTTTCACTTATGGTTAATTTATTAGACCAACTTTTCACCGTGCCGCACCGCGCCGCCAACGCACATATCTGGTGTAGACTACAGTTTTTATCACTTCCCGCATCTGACTATAGTTTTCCAGATTGCTTGTCGTTCATGGTTGTTACTCTATTGTTGGCTTACATCCTTACATTACTCGTACTTTGTTCCCTAAATTAGCGCGTTATACACAAACAAACAAACAGTCGTTTCTTTGTTGATTTCTTGAGCTTCATGGTATTATACTATAGATGAAATGAACGCAGTTGGTGCAATATAAGGTATTTGATTACACAAATTTTGGTTTATCGGTCCATCCACATGAACAAAAATAATCGTCAGTACGCGAGTTGTTCCGTGTGAATCATTCCGAAATGTCTAACTACCAACACTTCGTGTGTAATTGCGTTTTTTATTTCGAAGCTCGCAAGTACAGAGAAACACTGTTCGTAGCACACGACCAACAAGTGCACTAATCAAAACGAAGTTTGAGGAAACAAGCCCTCACAAAGTTTCCTCTGAAGTAAAGTCACCGGACGTGTTCGATGACGACTTTAGTTAGTTCCTCCTTCCTCGTGTGTTTTGTTCCAAGTCGTGAGCGTGTTTCGAACGCTAAATAGTTTTGGTGAGACGGTCGCTTTGGTTCGATAACGTATAGCTACACCTATAAATGCGTTGGGTAATAGATTTTCTTAGGCTTGTCGGGCGCTATTAACGTTTAAAACAGATATGGACGATGTATTCGACTGTGACTATTGTGAATAAAAAGACGTTCACAATATTTAATGTGTGCTGAATTAATAGCGCTTGTTTTATTCTTGTTTCTTACAAAGTTACAGTAGTTCGTAGTAATGTGGTTTCTTAATAACGTTCTTGACTGTAGTTTGCTTGTAGATTCGCTGCTTGCTGTTGCTGGTGTTGTGGTGTTTCTCGAACTGATCGTAGTACTGCTTTTTTTTTTTTTTTTTTTTTTTTGTCTGACCTTGCTTTTAGCCTTAGGGGCCCTAACAGAGCCGCTGCGGCTTTTACAACTTTACCGGGCTTGGGGGCGAGCGCTTAAGGCACTCAGCCGCGAAAGCGTGGGCAACCAGCGCGCAAGGGTGCCAAAGTGGCCGGACCTCGGCTTGGGCTGTTGCCGCGATTGCAATGAAGTCGCGATCTGTCTAATACCCTATCCGTAAAATCGAGCTAAACTAACATATACAGATAAATGTTCCTTCCTCTTGGGAGGAAGGAAGGAACATGTGTACGTGTGTTTAGTGATCTGAAATATGTTCTACACTAACTAGTGCAAAAAAAGAAAAAAAAGGTTCCTTACAGAACCTATGTACCTGTGAGGTGTGCACGTATGTACATATGTGTGTACGTGATGCTTGTATGTGGGTAGCTAAGTGTTGCACGTAAAGTGTCACTTGTATCGCGCGGGCGGCTGCCACATGCAAGGGTTTCACCCCGAGGAACGGACCTAGGCTTGAGTTGCCGCGGGAGAGGGAGGTCGCGGCGGTGGGTGTGCGGGAGCGAAGTTAGCCGCCCGTCCCCTGCGGAGGGAACGGTGGTTACGCGGCCGTGGGCGAAAACACGCTCTGTTTAGAGAGACGGTTGAGTAATATGCGATTTGTTTCTCGATTTCGTCATCGGGATCGATAAAGATGTTACGCGGTCGGCGTTGTAAGCGGGTGGCGTTTGGGACTGGAACGTAATTCGCGGCGGCTTTGATCAAAGGATTCGCGTGATTTGACGCGGTGTCAAAGTAAGATCGTGAGAGGTATTTGATGTAAGACTCGATCGAGGGGAGTTTCATATCTCTATGAAGGTCTACCTGTCGAACGAACCAGGGGGCGTTATTGATTTTACGCATTACTCGAGTTTGAAGGACTTGGAATTTGTGTATGTTCAATTTTGACATATGTGCGAATGCGGCGCAGCTATATGTCATAATCGGACGTATGCACATTTTGTAGAGAGTATGCTTATGTCTCAGGGACATTTTGCTTATGATCAGGGGCTGTAATCGACTTATGGCCATTGCGGCTGTTTTACAGACGGCACGGACATGAGAATCAAAGGTAAGTTTTCTATCGAAGGTCACACCGAGATATTTAGTCTTGGTGGCCCAGGGGATATTGTCTTTGAAGAGTTTGAGAGTTTTGACACTCTCAGGGTGCACTTTTCGACTAGGATCAAAGATAATCGCGGCGCTCTTCGAGGGGTTGACGGCTATGCGCCATTTGGTGTACTATTCACCGAGAGTGGTGACTGCGCGTTGGACTCTGTGTCTGAGCCTAAGTCTGTTCCTATTCGACGCGTAGATGACTGTGTCGTCAGCATATAGACCTACCTGGACCCTAGGAGGACGAGGTAGGTCACTGACATACAGATTGAAGAGACAAGGCGCCAGAATGGAGCCTTGCAGACGCCCGAGCGTATGGGGTGGGCTGTGGAGAGTACACTTTCCGCTCGGTAGCGGAAGGTGCGGTCGGTGAGGTAGTCGCGGATAATGTGAACTAACCTATCTGGGACTTGTAACTGGTGTAGCTTGTGGACTAGTCCGGCGTGCCAGACCTTGTCGAAGGCCTTGGCGACGTCGAAAAAGACCGCGAGCGTACGGTATGGAGGATCTTTCGCGAAGTTAGTCGCTATGTGCTCCGTGAGGCGCGGAACCCGAACTGTTCCGGTGGATATAGATTTTTCTCGTCTATCACGGTTTTGAGACGGTTCAGAAGGAGCCGCTCGTAGATTTTACCTAAGGTATTCAAGATACTGATCGGGCGATAGCTGTCGGGAAGCGATGCTTTTTTGCCGGGTTTATGTATCCCTATGACTATGGCCGTTTTCCAGGCGGCTGGGAAATGGCAGTGGGCGATGTTTACATTGAATATGCAAACCAAGAGTGCTATGAGGTGATCAGGAAGAAGTTTGAGTACTTCGTTCCGGATCCCGTCAGGACCGGGAGATTTTTTGAGCTTAAGGCCCTTAATGACGGAACAGACTTCGTCAGATGTGACCGTAGTTAGGGTATCCGCGGGTGGGACCAAACTGAGTTCCTGTACCGAGGATTCGATTGTGTTGACATGTACGGCGTCTATGTTGTCGCAGTTTGGAGAGCACTGGCTCTCCAAGCTTGCGGCAAGACACTCCGCTTTGTCTTCGCTATCGAACGCGAGTGGGAGGCCCGGGCTTCTTTCGAGGGGTGGTAGTTGGGAGGAGTGTTCTATTTTTAAAGATCTGGCTAACTTTCAGTATGTGAGATGGGACGGTCTGAGACCCTCTACGAGGTTGTCTCAGCTGTGACCTCTGTATTCAGTGATGCGAGCTTTGAACTCTCTTTGTAATGCGCGTAACCGTGCGCAGTTTTCCCTGGACGGGAATGAGTCGTGAGCGCGTGTCGCGGCGTTCTTTTCCGTCTTTAACGCTTGTAGGTCGGCAGGGAGTATAAAGCGGCGATCGCTCACCGTTTTGACCTCTCTCGAGGCCTCTCTGATGCTGACCTGGAGGTGGTCAACGAGGGAATCGATCGCTAAGTCGGCGTCTGCGGCCGACTGCAGTACGTCAGGGACCCTATATAGGCTGTCCGAGAACGGCCTGTCCGCGAGTAAATGTTTGAGTTTCGCGTAGTCAACCACCTGGACGGACGGAGGACTATGGTCGGAGGGATGTCCTAGTTGGAGGATGACCGGGCGGTGATCGGAGTCGAGTTCGTGTACGACTTCTAAAAGTTGTAACCGAAGCTCGATACCTTTCAATAGAGCCACATCAAGGACTGTCGGACGACAGTGATCTTGAAAGTGGGTGGGTTCGGAGGGAGCTAACACGTCAAAGTTCATGTCATTGCATAACTGATCGAGTATACTCCCGTTACGAGAGTCTCTCGAACTGTTAAAGCAAGTGTGACCGCTGTTGAGGTCGCCTGCTATGATTACGGAGGGACCGAGTGAAAAGAGTGCCTCCAGATCGGACCGGAGGAGTCTTTTCGATGGTGATAGATATGCGGATACAATTATGATTGACGGGTGGTCAGTCATACCTAGTCTACATATAGAAACTTCCAAATTGGTAAGTTCGGGAGGGTCAATTCGCATACAGTATAGTGAACGTTTGTAGTAAATGAGAGTGCCGCCTCCTTGGGTAACACGGTCATTTCTAATAATGTTATAGTTAGCGACCTTAGGGTTTGCTCCTACTAGG
Source organism: Saturnia japonica (assembly GCA_033032175.1). Lineage (NCBI taxonomy): Eukaryota > Metazoa > Arthropoda > Insecta > Lepidoptera > Saturniidae > Saturnia > Saturnia japonica. The sequence continues at coordinate 13,889,622 of CM065305.1, forward strand.
TTTTAGAAGTGTTTCTTGTACGAGAAACACATCTAACTGACGCTCAACTAGGAAGTTAGCCACGAGATCACGCTGAGAAGCAAGGTTCCTAGCGTTAAAGAAGGAAATGTTAATTCCTTTCGGTTTTAACTTATCCATTGGAAGGCTTTCGGTTTGCGGCATCGAGGTCTAGACGGTGTATCGTCTCCGATAGCCGGGGGAATTTCCACATGGTCATTATGCAACCGTGTACGTTGAGATAGTCGACGTATGCGCTGACTTCCGTGACGCTGTGCTCTCGGAGCAACAGGGCAATAAGGACAACGTCCGATGGAGGAGGAGAACCGCGTGGAGCGGAGGTTTGAGCAGCCATAAGAGGCTGTGGTTTAGGAGCCAATTCCAAGTCCATAAGGGGCTGGGGATTGTGGCGAGCGGGGACCCGCGGGGCCCGAGGGACCAGTATGGGCTGCGGGGGCACACTAGGTGCAGGGACAATGGCCGCAGGAGCGCGGGGGGCGCTCGGGAGGTTAGGAAACGCCTCCATTGACAGCAGGGGCTGTGGTTGGGGGCGAGGGGCAAGGTCAACGGGGGCGTGTGGAGCCCTCTGATGGACGGGTGGCCTCATTCGTCGGAGGCGCGTTGCGCGCGGGGCTTTTGGGCACCCGCGATAGTTCGCGGGGTGCCCTGCTTGACCGCAAAGTACGCAGCTCGGCTCACCGGGTGAGTCGCGCGTGCGGGGCCACTCTCTAGTGGAGTGAATCTCGGGGCACTTGACGCACCTTGGAGTGATATGACAGTGGCGGGAGGAGTGCCCGTACAATTGGCAGTTGTGATACTGCGTCGGGATTCTATTTTTGTATGGGTTTTCTACTGTGATGCCTGAGAGGCCGCACACAGTAGCTACGTTATAGATAGCTTTACCCTCGGGGATTCTATCTAGATTAACCACTACCATAGGGAATGGTTTTCTGTCTGTTTTGGGAGCGGAGGGATTCGAGTACTTCCTCAGGGGCGATCTCGAAGGGGATTCTGCGGATTACGACGCGGAGTTTTCGGTCTTCGTTTAGTGTGTACGTATAGTACGCTAGTTTTTTCTCCGTGAGGAGCCTAGTGAGGTCTCGGTGGGCGTCCGACGTGCTCACCGAGACTTGTATGCCCGTGGCGATACTACGGGCTTTCGTGTAGGAGTCTAATATTGGACTCTAACTTTGTCCAGGCGGCTTTGTCCTGGACAATAATGGGCGGGGGGCGGGCTTTCCTCCCGCGAGGGCCTGCCGCAGGCGCGGGCGCGGACGCGGGGCGCGTGGGAGACGTGGGAATGGGGGTGCGGGTGTCGAGATCCGGTCTCGATGCTTTTGGGGCTCTGTCTTCGTCGCTGTTAGCGGCGCGTTTAGTTTTCCTAGATACGACGGTGGTAAAACCGTCGTCATCGTTGGCAGCGGGCCGGATGTTGGGGATTGTTTGATCCATCTGATTCGGATCAGTGGATACGGGAGACTCTACAGGGAGAGCTGCGAAGGAGTTATGCACGGGAAGTGCGTTGCCTGCAGGGGTATCGGAACGCCTTCCGCGGGGAATAGAGTTTCGCGAGATGGGGCGGGAGGGGCGGCGCGCACCATGGCCTTTGGACAGAATGTCCTCAGGTGTAGGCATGGCGGGATTTCTGTATGGCGCGGCGACGATGGGTGCAGCGGCGGTGGGATCGTTGGCGGTGGGTGCGTCGTTGGATATGGACGCGACGGCGGATGTAGACGCGACGACGGCGGAGGTAGACGCGACGGCGGCGGGTTCGGAGTCGACTAGCTCATACGTCGCACCGGGAGTTACTTCGAGTGTTGCTGTGTACTCGGCGTACAAGTCAGGGACTCGGAGCTTCATAAAGTTGAAGACCTTATGAAGCTCATATTCGTGCACTGTTATTTCTTTTGCCATCCCGCTGGCGGTTGGGAGGGCGGGGGAATGAATTTAAGAAACCTCCCTGTCTGGAGGGCAGGGGGGTACGCCAAATGAGTTTAACGGGCTCTTCGAGCCCGGAGCAATGAGACCTGTGTGTCACGGTGTAATGAAGCACAGGAAAGGACCTATCGTTTCCCTAGGGGAGTCCCTAGCAGTCTCGTGGCAGAGGACGTAGACCGGTAAAACCGCGGCTCCGCCCAAACAACCACGAGGATGGAATGGCAAGGATAGGAAGGGTTGGGTAGGAGACACCTGGGGCTTAACTATGCAAAAAGGCAAAGGCTAAGATTCCCAGGCCCGTCCGAGTTATCGTTTACCTCAGAAGGAGGTAACCGGAGAGCGCTCGGGTCACGCCCCGTTCGTCTTCGTTAACACCGCTAGGTATCCGACGAACGACCACTAAACGTGGATTTGCGTGTCTTTGAAACAAGATTCGCGCTGAAAAGCGCGTTTGTTGTCGTACTGAGAGGTACGGTTTTTCGTGTGCACCAAAGTGCTACACGAAATGCGCGAGCGAGACGGCGCTATGTGCGCAACGAGTACCCAGATACTCGCTACACAACAATAACACCGTCTTCGCTATAAACCGCGGTATGTAAAGGCTTAAAAAACTAGCTTTAAACCGTGTACTCTGAACCGGCAGGCCTAGGACCGGGTCCGTGGATCAGAGTAAACAATTCGTAAACTAGTTCAAGCAGTAATGAAATAAATTACGAGAGCGATCGAGAGCGCTAACGGACACGTCCGTTCACACCAACGGTCGAAATCGGAATCTCCGTCGTCCTTCCGTCCGTCCGTCGTAGTACTGCCGCCCTCTCCGCTATATTTAACCTCGCCCTTTGCCTCGCAACCGGTCGTGCGATGGATTCCGTGCGGGGCGTCGCTCAGCCAATGAGCGCGCACGCCCTGTGTGCGGCAGTACCATGAGTCACCATGCTAGATGTTCCGAGTCTGGCATGGTTCATCCTTACAATTAGTGAAATTTATACATTTAAACTTACAACTAGCTATATTCTTATTCTAATCGTTTTAAAATACACATATTCACACATATTCAGTTCATATTATTATATCTATTCCTAACACGTATTTACAAACCTTATTCCTAACACGTATTATTTCATTTATTTGTTCATTCTATACTATTAGACTATCGTTATTCGCTCGCCCCGCTCGCTGTCCGCAACAGTTCTCCCTCCGGCGTGGTCTGCGCAGCCTCACTCTCCTCTCAGGACGGCGAGCTTTGTCGTCAGGTGCCGGAACACACCGCTCCTCGTCTTCACGTCGGCGCTCCGCACTCCTCTATCTGGTCCGGTGTAGGTTCTCGTGACGATTCCGCGCGGCCAGGTGTTGCATGGCAAGGCGGAGTCGACAACCACGACCAAGTCCCCGATGTTCAGAGGGCGCGTGCTGTCGGCTGAGTTCCCGCGTGGCACCAGTGTAGGGAGGTACTCCTTAACCCAGCGCCGCCAGAAATGATCGGCGAGCGCCTGGGTTGCTCGCCAGGTACGCTGGTCCGCCGTGTCGCAGGTCCCCGTCGTAGGCATACCCGTCGAACTCCCAAGCAGAAAATGGTTGGGAGTGATCACCTCTGGGTCCCGCGGGTCGACGCTCACGTGCGTTAGAGGCCGCGCATTAATCGAATGCTCGGCCTCCGCGAGCACGGTTTGGAGCACCTCTTCTTTAGGCGCACGCTCGTTCAAAGTGGCGGCGAGCGCGGTTTTTACCGACCGCACTAGCCGCTCCCATGCACCTCCCTGGTTAGGCGCGCCGGGCGGGATGTAGCGCCACTCGACGCTGTGCCGTAGCCCTTCCCCCCGTAGCGCAGGTGCCCATTCGGCGTAGGCGGCGCGTAGCTCGGTATCCGCCCCACGGAAGTTGGTCGCGTTATCGCTGTAGTGGCTGAGTAAGCCGAGCGGGTCATAGATTGACATAACCGCACTCAGAGCTTCTCGCTTTGTAGGTGCCCGCTTGCGTGCGCGTACATCGGCTGGTACCCGATGCATGGACGTGTTAAACCCTAGTTCATCCGTAGCTGCATTCCAGTATAGGCCCAGGATCTTTTCTTGTTCATGCCCGCCAAGTTGTGCGGGCGAGCGTGCGCGTAGCCCGTCCGGTGTTCCACTGAGTACGCTCGCTCGGTTGCTGCTCCATCCGCGTAACGTAAAGCCGGCTACTGCGTGGACTTCTTGTATTTCCCTTATAGTGTGGATAGCTGTTTCTTCATCGTCGTAGCTATCCACCAGGTCGTCCATGTAGTGGCTCTGCGTTATTGCCTTGAACGCGTCTGGATGCGTTCGTGCATGCTTTTCAGCGTTGCGGTCGCGTACACTGTGTGCTATGAACGGTGAGCTTGCTGCGCCGAATATCAACGATCTCATTTTATATTTCTGTGGCAGCTTGTTCCGGTCGTTGCCTCGCCACAGAAATTGTTGTGCCGGCTGGTCCGCTTCGCGTATTCGTATTCTCAGAAACATTTCCTCTATATCAGCAGTGACGGCGACGGGCTTCTCTCTGAACCGGAATAAAATCCCCTGCAGCGATCGTAGCAGGTCCGGTCCCTCTAATAACTCGTCGTTTAAACTCGTATATCCACTGCGTGCCGCGGCATCGAATACTACTCGTAGCTTGCCGGGTTTGTTCGGGTTGAATACAGCGAAGTGAGGTAAAAACCAGCTGATGTTGCTAGTCTGTTCGTGTCCCTCGCAGCGTACGGCGTAGCCCTTCTTAAACAAGTTTTTGATCTGACTTGTATACGCCGCCGCAAACTCTGTGGAACGATCCATTTTCTTTTCTATCGAGTGAAGTCGTCGTAGCGCCATATTGTAGCTATTAGGTAGTACTACGTCGTCGCGGCGCCACGGTAGACCTACTTCGTAGCCTTCACTGCGTTGTTGGATCGTTCCGTCGAGTATTCGCGTCGCGCGCTGGTCGGCGTCGCTGATTCTCGGTTCGCTGGCTACGCCGAGCGCGTCTATTTTGAAGTGCCGTTCTACGAGCTCGTGTAGACTTTCGTTCCGGATCTCGCTGCCAGTGTTGCGTTCAGGTGCGTATATGTGTAGCAGGGCTTCGCTGTGGCCGATGATCACTTGTGGTGCGGTTCCGTGCACCACCCAACCCAGTTGAGTTTTCGACGCCGCCGGCTGGTTCGGTTTGCCGACGCATAGCTCTCTGGATACGATCATCTCCCAGTGGTCCGTACCTATCAATATACGCGGCCTCGCCTTCTCATAGCACACCTGCTTCACTTTCAAATTGCCCAAGTGAGCGTGTTGGAGTGTGCTTAGAGACACTGTTTGTTCGCGCAGTCGGAGTCCTTTTATCGTTCGAGCTCGGAACTCGTGCTTCTTGTTGCCGCCCGGTTCGTACAACTTCGCTTGTACAATTTGGCTATTCGTGTACTCTTTGCCCATATTGACGCCTTGTAGTTGCAGTGGATGTGACGGTCCATGCGCTCCGATGTCCTTGGCCAAGTCCTCGTCGATTAGCGATATAGTCGAGCCCTCGTCCAACAGAGCGAACGTGTTCACCGCTCCTTTGGGGCCCGATATAGTCACCGGACAGATTTTTAGTATAATCTGTCTCGGTTCTATAGTTGTTGCGACAGTGATGCGGACGACGACAGGAGTTAATACCGCACGGCTTTCCTTTGCAGTACACATGACGATGGCGTTTGTCAATACATTTGAAACAGACGCCTTTGCTCTTCACTAGCTCCCACCGTTGCTCGACGTTCAGTGTCTTGTATTGCGGGCACCGAGATAACGGATGGGGCTTATCGCAGCTAGAACACAGATGTTCGGTTTCTGTGTCCACCGTAGCAAAGACGTTCTGTCTCTTTCTGGCGGCGACTTGCGGTGCGGCAGGCTTCAATACTTCGCGTCTAGAGGTCGCTGTCGAAGCGGTGGCGGGCGCATATGTGTGTTTTAACGCACGGCTCGCTTCACGCATTAGGAAGCGTGATAATACAACGACCTCTGGATCCGTTGTTCCCCCGTTCTCTTCCGCATAGTCGCACCACCGGGACTACAGGTGTGGGCTAAGTTTTTCTAATACTTCCCAAGCCAGCATCGGGTTGTACAGGTAGCTCCGCTTGTCGAGATTTAGTAAAACACAGACTATGTTTTGTAGTTTTACTGCGAACGCGTTCAGTTCGCTTGCGGTAGCTCCCGGTCGTGGTAATTTCCGCATATCATCCAGCGCCTTGTCTATAATTACTTCCGGCCTGCCAAAACATTGTTCCAGTGTCCGCATGATTTCATCTGGATTGTTCGCGGTGTGTAATAGCGCTGCCACTGCGTCGCGGGCGTCCCCACGTAGGCTGTTACGTAGGCGCGCTATGTTTTCTATTGGCGAGAAACGATACAGCTGCGTGGAGTCCCTCATAGCTGCTTTGAATGGCAGCTACTCGTTGATCGCTCCAGTGAATACAGGTAAGTCGGCGGCTTGGCGTGGCGGTGGATGAGTATGCGTCATCTTTTCTAGTATCGCGGCGAGCTGTTTAATATCACTGCTCGATTGCGACGGTGATTGCGAACGGGCATGTCGTTCAGGCCTGCGTTCGTCTTGTTGCCGCGCGTCGTTACTGGTACACGGTAATTGCTCCCCCCGTGTAGCTTCGGGCTGTGAGCGGAGCCAGTCATCCACTCGGTGAATACGTTCATCTGGCTAATCGTTCGTTTGCTCACGTACGTCCTCTGCTTCATCCCGTATCGACGTTAACTCCACGGCGAGGCGTTTCTTTATTAATTCCGCCTCCATACGGAGTTCTTCACGGCGAATTGCGGCTAGTTTCTCTTCCGCTTGTAGCTCGGCGAGGCGTGATCGCATAGTCGGACTCGTCGTCGATCTGTGTGAGCGTGGCAGGGAAACGTGGCCTGTTCTGACGTCAGTGCGAGTAACAGGTACAGAGGGTGTTCCCTCCGGTCGGGGTGTGCCCTCAGCCCTCTGTGTGTCTGGCGATAGCGGCGATTCTTCGAATACTCGGACTGTGTTATTTCTGTTTTGTGATTCCATTACGTCTCCCTGGCTTCTCGTAACAACCATTGATCTGGGTACGCCGTTCGTGGATACAGATGTCTTGATAACACGTCGTTTCTTCTTCAAGCGTTGTTGTAGATCGGCGAAATGTTCTGTTCTTTTTTCTTCCGATCCGGCTTCCGAAGGACCAGATAATATTGTGAATAAAAAGACGTTCACAATATTTAATGTGTGCTGAATTAATAGCGCTTGTTTTATTCTTGTTTCTTACAAAGTTACAGTAATTCGTAGTAACAATGTGGTTTCTTAATAACGTTCTTGACTGTAGTTTGCTTGTAGATTCGCTGCTTGCTGTTGTTGTAGTGTTTCTCGAACTGATCGCAGTACTGCCGCCCTCTCCGCTATATTTAACCTCACCCTTTGCCTCGCAACCGGTAGTGCGATGGATTCCGTGCGGGGCGTCGCTCAGCCAATGAGCGCGCATGCCCTGTGTGCGGCAGTACCATGAGTCACCATGCCAGATGTTCCGAGTCTGGCATGGTTCATCCTTACAACTAGTGAAATTTATACATTTAAACTTACAACTAGCTATATTCTTATTCTAATCGTTTTAAAATACACATATTCACACATATTCAGTTCATATTATTATATCTATTCCTAACACGTATTTATAAACCTTATTCCTAACACGTATTATTTCATTTATTTGTTCATTCTATACTATTAGACTATCGTTATTCGCTCGCCCCGCTCGTGACTATGTTTTATATAATTCGATCGATGCTCGCACTACACCAAAGAGACACTATAAACCGGTCATGGATTAGTGGTAGTGTGTTCGTACGCCGCGTCCGATAGATGTGTGTTAAATCCTACGATAAGCTTGAAATTTTGGTAAAGGAACACATCTCAACAAAATTATAGCATTCTGACAGGGTATATTGCAGTACTAGCCTGCTAGTAATCATCTCTAAGTAAAAAAATTGACTCCAAACACCTATTAGTGTATTTCGGTAGTCACACTTTAAAACAAGTCTTGTTTCTAGGCTTAGTGTGTTATCGTGTTCGATCACATCGTCACTTAATATTAAGTGAGATTGAGTTCAGACGAAAACCAATAAGGAAAAAAAAACTGGAGAGGTATAGCGGTACACCCGGTACTAACGAAGTTCCTTTCGCAATATATTATTATGTTATGAACAGATTTCTAAGCACTGTTGTATGTAGGTACGGTACGAGTGCTCGATGGTTCGAGTCCCGCTGTCTTTTTTAATAAACTTCGTTTTTTTAAGTTGTTGTTTATAACAGATATGAAAATAAATTTTAACAAAAATTAATGTTTTTAAATTAACATTAATTTAAACGAATTAGAAATTTATTCAGTACATTAAATTTAATAATCAATAAATAATCCAATTAAATTATTAAAATAAGAATATTGATTGATGACATAAATTTGTAAAATATATGGATATTTTTGATGATTGATATGTTCATTTAAGTTCGAATTTAATTAGGTATTACTGTTATTAATTAGAAGAATTCTTATTCTTATATGATATATAGGTAAATAAGAAATATTGACGTAAAAAAAGTATTAACAATTTATTTGCAAGGCAAATCAACATGATAAACTGTTTTCGTAAATAAGCCGCGACCACCGTAACTTGGAGACGAATTTATTGATTTTTTACTCAATGGGCGTTAAACTTTTGCGTTCGACGTCTTTGGCGCATAAATTGTTTGTCTTGGTCTGTTTATTCAGACTTGAGTTGTAGATCTTGATTTTAGTTTCTTTAGTATTTACTGAACAGACATAATATCGTCTAATTAATCCATGATCATGTTTAGATTATTGATACGTTTAGCATTATACGAATTTTAAAGTCCACTTTGTGAATTATCATCATCATTATATTATTACGTAAAGCTAAAACTTTGTACCCATTTTTACGGAACCTTTTGTACCCTTTGCACGAAAGATTGTGAGATTTGCTATGGTTATATGGAGAACAAAGCTAAAATTTATCTATAATATCTGTTACTAATATATTAAATTAAATTAATTAATACTGTGAATTTTAATTCGACCAATGCCATTGAACTTAGATCCCTCAAAATATTGACATTGTCACTCAATGAAAAGTGAGAGCAAGTGATATAATATTCATGGTTTAAATTCATACTGCAAATGTCAAACAGAAAAAATCTATGATTACAAAGTTGCCGGTCGAATTTCGATCATTGGGCTACTGCTAGTATTTATATTAATACCTGTATGTATATTAATGTATGTTGGTCTAATTATATACCTAATAAATACATTAATAAACTCCAAAACTGTTTGACCGATCACTATGAATACTGGTAGAGATATAGGTGTTTTTAATATCACAGAGAAGGTTTTTATGCTGTAGGTGATATGTAATAGGTGGCGCTTTAGTCGAGTTATTAATTACTAGGAAGGACAGAACGTCTGCGGGGCCAGGTATTAATTTAAAGGTACATCCCAAGAAACTTATTCTGCGTTCGTTCAATGAAGTAGGTACATGTATCGCTTATAGTTTATATTATTTCATGCAATTATTTGATAATTAATTAAAATGATAAAGAATTTAGGCCTCAGACTGGTTATGGGGATAAAAGTTTAAAATATACATTAAGTACATTTTTAACATACCCACGTGAACGGTAGAAGAGTTCATCACATGGTTTATCGCGAATTTCTTGCTAATGACTTGAATGGCTTCATTAAGAGAGCCTCGATACGTGACTGCAAATGCTAATACGTTTAAAGTAGTTAACTCGTACCTAGAGAGGCATCCTCGTATGCTTTCGTTTTTCATCTAATCGTATTAGCATCCAGTGATGAAGATACTATACTGCTCTTGTGGAATTTCGAAAATGGATAAAATAAGAAATTAATATATCCGTAGTACGTTGCTAAGGTACACAAAACACTTAGTGAAATCCGCTTGCGCTGGTACGGACATGTGATGAGGCGAGATGATGACCATATGACTAAAAGAGTCATGAATATAGAAGTCAAAACATGATATGATTGCGAGAAATACAAAAAAAGAGACAACCCACAACCTTACGGTATGTCGCAGAAGTACTACGTAGGCTGACCCCAAATAAATTGGGATACTAGCCAAGAGAAAGAAGAAGAGTTATTAGCATCCAGAAAACAGGATTTCTCTTCTTCTCAGAGAAAGGTCAATGTTTATTGTATTTAATGTCCATCCGAGTGGACTCATTGTTCCAAACAAACATATATTATGCAGCGTACATACTGGCGTCCATACTGCTTAGACGAGTTAAAAATAGAGCGAAACGGACATTGAACCGATGGCCCCGGACACTATACTAATGAAAGTGTCCCAATGCATTCAGTTTGTGTTTGCAACTGCAGTACTTTACGTTTTCTGCAGATTTCGCTACTTATCGTGCTATTTACAGATCATGGAATAGTTATTGATTTCATAAATATATTTATCATCTATTTTGAAAACGTGTTATAATATACATTGTAATATATAAAATTGTGTTGTCTGTAAACGGGTTAATCGTTTCATAAACCAGAGAAGAAACATTTGTTAAACATCTATTTTAAGATTTAGGTTATGAAATATTTTCATTAGTTGTAGTCTTAATATTGGTAAACATTCTTAGCGATATAGTTAATAATCACAAGATACAATGAGTGGAAGGCCGGGCTCTGAGATGAGCTTTTTAGGAGTTATTTATTCAGCAGATGATTGCTTCAGACGTATTATGATAAGGATATCGCATGCAAATATTATTATTATTTTATATATATACAATATGTATTAAAAACCCCGTCGAATCCGAGAAGGGTATATAGGTACCTCAATGACATTACCAGAAATATATTAAAATTTGATTTATTATGAAAATAAAAATGTGATTGCTATTTAAAATTAACATATTTAGTTTTTGTTTCCCTAAAATTTAGCAAATATTTAAAATGTGATAACTCCGTCGCGAGCCACTGCGCGTCGCGGCGGTACGTTTGATCGTATGGCGGTACCTTGCGCTGCGCCGCCTGTATTGCCATGTAAGTTTCCTCATTTAACAATTTTTTTTTTACATTTTATTACAGGTAATTTTGTTTTACTTATAATCTGAGATAGATAACATAAACAGTATATAATCTCGATACCTAGTAATGCCTTAACGGATCCGACGGGCTTTTTAATACAGACTGTATATCGATAAAATTTTATAGTATGCTATAACATATTTAATGTAGAGATGTAGAGTAAAACGCGTATAAATTGTCCATTAATATTATAATATGCGTATTAATAATTTTACACGTACGTATATAATAAATAATAAAATAACGTACTAATGCCTGGTGTATAGCTTAAGCGGCTTAAAAGGATTAGTTTTATTCAAAACAAAAAAAAAATTTAATCAATTTAGACACTGAAAAGGTACGAACATTGAAAATTTATCATTGGTTCTTAAAATATCTCGGTCATGGAGAAGAGCCGGCAAGAAACTGCATCGGGTTTATCGAGATATTTTTTTTTACTGAACAAGTATAGTTCTGTTATTAATTATTTTTTTGTAGATGTGCTGAGAGGGAGAGGTAATGTCACTTCCAGATAACACTATCATTTACGTAATTATCCAACCTATAAAAAAATTGATGATTGTGTTGCGGACTGTTTTTGTCCATTGAAGCGGATAGGTGTGGCGGAGCTGTATTGTGGACCAGACGACGAATCTCAAAAAGGCCGCCGCACAGTGGTTCAGGATTTCAAAAAATAAAAAAATGTATCCTTTTCTCTAGTTGGGCAAAGTGCTCTTTTTTTTTCTCTCGATACGATTTCAATTGAGCAGTCTAAGATGTATAATGTATATATTAGCATAAAAAAGATATTCTCTGTCCTAAATACAAATGCCCAACCATTTGCCGCCGCAACCTAGCGCACTTGTTTATTTTTATTTGGCTTGTACCCCGAATGGTTAGGCAAAGGTGTACTAATGTACACCCACAGTTCGCCGTGTATGTTTTTATGTCCCATGTAATAGGGGGCGAGCCTATTGCCATTAATCAGGTACAAAGCCAAACTCCGAGCTGCTACTGAGAATTTCATAGAAAAACCCAATAACACTTTGCTCGTCTTGGGAATCGAACCCAGGACCTCGATCGTAGCAGTCGCACTTACGACCACTAGGCTAATGGGGCAGTTTTTATTTGTTTTGTTTTGTGGTCCATAACGATATCCTGTAGTCCATGCGAACGGAGCCGCGGATACAGCTAGTATTAAATAATGTACTATTTAATATCACTATAATACATATTAATCAATGGGTATTCATAATTATCCTATGGTTCAGACTAAGTAGAAGGGTATATAATAAGTAGTAGCGCACAAGGAACGACGCATTTTTCTCCCATGAACGCTCACTTGAACCGTGGATCGTGAAGACCACACTTAGTAAGTCGACTACAATAAACGCTTTATCTGGCTGCCGCGCTGTCTCGCTACCCATCTCGCTGGGTATTACATTAAGTACCTAAGGTAACTTATTTGTCTTACAAAGTGTAATAGATGAGATTACTAAATTGTATTTATTGTTAGTATTCAAATTATTTCTAATACCCACTTGACATAATACCAATTCTGTAAAAGCTAATATACACGTGTCATTCCACTTGGAGTATACACATCACAATAGGCCGTTATTACTAGGCGTAGAGTAGTGGTGGATAATAAACGGCATCGGCATTTTAGCGTGTGACAGCTTCTGTATCATTAGTCGAGTCGGCACGTGACGCGCGTCGCCGAAACAGGTGTACTTTTGACTGAAATTTGTTAAATATCTCATTACTTTATCAACTTAGTTCTTATTCATAATTTATGAAATCATGTACCGGAAAAACAGATACATACATGTAGTTTTCATAATGAGTACGAATGTTCTAAGAACGTTCAAATAATTATATTTGTTATGGTCTTTGTACCACAAAGAAGGGTGTGAATGTTTCAATAATCAACATTTTTATGTATAAACTTGCATTGAGGACTTGCGGCTTTACGTAAGAAGTTGCTTTAGAGAACGTATTCTCTGTCTGACGACTTATATTTTCTTCTTTGGGTTTTGTATGACTTCACTGAAAGTAATAATATTTTCCATAATTCTCCATAATTGAGAGGCTATATAAATCGTTAATAATACATAAGATATCGTAGAATCGTGATAATAATTATCAACTGATTTTGATGAAATTGTACATGGGAAATACATGCCATTCTTCAATTGATACAGTATATGAATTTCAACAATGTGATTAAAAATAAAATTATGGAATGTAAATAACTACTGCGTAGTAACAAATGCGTGCGGAGCCGCGGGAAAACCGCTAGTATATGTATCTTTCTAGTTATAACAAAAAAAAACTGTCTGAAAATATGAGAAAAGTAAAAGCCGCGGTTATATGAATTACTGTAATATCAAATAAACTTTTAAAATTAAATAAAAATAATTCAGATATAATAATAACAAAATTGATTTGAGAATACGAGAACTTTTTAATTTTCCCTGAATTCCCTTTCCTACATTTAATGGAAAATCCCTTTTTCATCAAATTTACTTGCGTAACATCTGTTCTCTTAGTTCACCTCGTACACGGTTTTTACGGCCTTCATCCCCAACTAATATGCCCTTTGTTGTATCTCTCAATTCATAATGCCCCGAGCAACTGTAAATAGGAATTTTCTGAAGCTTCAGTCTTTGTTAGACGTGATGTGCGTGGGCTATGCCATCGACGGGATTATCTGTCTTTTGATAGTATTGCGTGTGATGGAAGCATTACTCAGACCTCCATTAGCCATGTAGGAATAAAATCAGATATGTCTTATATAATTGAAAAAATGAAGGAAAAGCTAGGCTTATAAATCCGTTGGTTCAATATTGACGAAAAATATCTTATATATAAACATGTGTATAAGCTTTATAGCTTAGAGAAGTTTTATCTTCTCTAGGCTTAGAGAACAGTATAGGCTTACTTTTATACTGTTTTACTATAAAACGTAGTACAATGTGAATTTTGGAAAATAAATAGTAACGTTTCGATGATAATAACGAAAATGCGATGTGCGAAAACTGTCAGGTAATTTTATCTATAGATTTATTCACACCCTAATAGTTTTAGTTGATATACTAATTTTACTAATTTATACATGCAACTAAGTTATTTTTACTATGTAAATTCAATACTTTTGCAGAAATGCAGTGTAGTATGATACTATTATTTTTAATCTATATTTTACATATTATAATGGAGTGGACGGGCTACTCTCACTGACTTCTTTTACAAAGACATAATATTGTGTTATATACTTACTTAAAACTAGGTAACTTACTCACCTGAATCTGTTTTTATGTTATAAATTAGGTAGAATTATGAAGCTTTCTATGGATGACTTAGTAAACTTATAAAGTGTATAATGAAACCTTACAACTCTCTTTTAATTGCCCTTACAATATAGCCCGTATTCCACACTAGCGCCCTCAAATGACCCAACAAATTGACCGAATCACGCGATATTTTACTACCCTCGTTGTTCGGGTTGCCTGTTCCTATTTGTGAATTTGTTCATATATGTATTTTTAAAATACACACGTAACAATTTAAAGTTTATTAGGTACATATGAAATTAGCGTTTTATATAGAAAAAGTAAAACAAAAATAATTTTTTGAAATTATACATTTAATCAATCGAAGTATGTACCATTATTATATATGCAATTTCGCCATTTTATAGGCAGTTCATTGATTCTATTGCTGAAAAATTTGTGGGAGCGAATATCAACAAAATCTTTGAAGGTAGTTTGCAAGAAATTGTCCCAATTCCGAAAAAAAGCGGTAATATATATTGGAGCAAGATCCGAGGAGTATGGTAGGTGTAGGAGACATTCCAACCGCAGTTCTTCTAATTTAGCGACGTCTGTCATGAAGTATGGGGTCTAGCATTGTCCGGAAGCAGCAGCGAGCTAGAAAGATTGACCAGTTTTGGTTGTTTAACGGCTAGTTTTTCCATCATGGTTTGCAATTTTTGACAATACCGTTTTCACCTTATTGTCTGATCAGATCTTAGGAAGCTGTAGAGTATGACACCAGCACCACCAAACACTCACCAGTAACTTTTCTGAGTCAAATTTTGCACGGGATAGGATTTGGCCGGTTCTCCTGGGTTCAACAACCATTGTGATGAGCATTTCCGATTGTCGTAAAGGATTCATTTTTTGTCATAAATAAAAATACGGTTCCAATTTTCTCGTTATTGTGACGGTTGCTCAATGCGCGTTTGTTGGTGTGCTTCAGTCAATTCATGCGGTACGCACTTTTTGAGCTTTTTCACTTTTCCAATTTGTTTCAAGTGAATTAAAATTGTTTTATCACTCACACCGAAGCCTGCCACTAACTCTGACATGGTTTGCGATAGATCTTCCATGATCACCTTTAATTTTTCATTATCAATTAGGGTCTCCGGCCGTCCACGGGGTTTGTTTCGTAGCTCAAAATTTCCATAACGAAAACCTTGGAACCAAAAACGTACTCTGCTTTCTTTTATAGTAGCTACCCCATACACATAATTACTCCTTCGAGCGGGTTCTGCAGCGCTGATGCTACGGCGAAACACATATTCGTAAATAACGCGATATTTTATGTTTTATATTTCGTGAATAAACGATGTCAAAAAATATCTAATGTTGCGAAAACAAATGTATCACTAAATTCGATAAACAAGCCTAAATTTGAAATAAATTTGAATATGGAATTCCAAACCAAACGCCAGATATTTCAAAGTGGCAAGTTCAACAAAAAGCCAATTTCATATGTAAGGAGCTTATTACAAATACTATGAATACGAAATACCGATTGTTAATACTGTCTAGTGTGATGATCGATATCTTTCATTCTACTTAGGATTCACAATTCAAATTAATGTTATAATATACCTCTGACGGCTATGACATTTCTTTTGGAGGTTTTGGTGGGATCTTGATTCATCATGTTGTAAGTAGTTATAATTTTAATCCATATTTTCATTATTTGACCCTATTTACAGGGTTATTGGTAATTCGTCATATTCATGTTAGGAGGTGACAGGGGTGACTATTTACGACAATATTTGTAACATTTTCAAATTGCTTTTAGTGAGAGTTTAAAGCGCCTATGTATTAAACGTCATTGAATGTACCCTAATTGGTGTATACCTACTAATCTATACTGTACTTGGTTATTTGCTTGTATTAATTTTTACCCCAACAAGCTAAATTAGGATCGCGAGATTAAAATAAAATACCAACTCATTTAAAGTATTTGTAAGGAAGATTAAATTTTGAACCAGCGTTTCCCAATGGAAATTCGTTAAATATTTTGTTATTAGTTAAAATTTCATTTAAATCTTTCAGTGTATTTAAGTAATCGAACAATTTTAAAGCATTTAAATATATTGCTTGTGTTTGTTTTATTTGATCCATTTTCGTGAAAAAAAAAACCATCCATTTAGTGTATTTTGTATATTATCGAATAATGTTCAAGAAAATTAGGTGCAATATTAACTTAAACAGATTTTATTTCAGTGAGAAGTCTAAAATAGACTAAATTTTGTTTAGGCATGTCCTTGCTATATGCCTGTAACTATGATTAGCTGATTATCTATAGGTACCTATAGAATTTGGAAAAGGTGGATGTGCGAAATCTTTGTTCTATTAGTATATATATTTTACCCCTATAAAGTACCTAACTGTATTTGTCACATAATACCTGCGTACAATAGCGTAACATTAATTGCTCTTACTGCCGACAGTGCCAATTTTAGTGACAATTCCGTTCCACTACTCTGATATGCCGTGTGCCACATTTATAATAATTGCACGGTAAATAGACACTCATTCCGAGTATCATGTTTTAGTTCAACGGCCATGCAATGCGCAATTTTACAGTGGTAGCGTCAACCTTCATAATTTAATACTGTTAATTTTACAACGTAACCGGGTTACTATCCTATAGAAATGTATCCTATATAAAATACATATAAGTGGATATTTTGTCTCGTTAAATAGTTTAATATCATATTATTTAACAAGTATTAAATATTGTTTTCACTATCTTTTAAATACAAAATGACCTAGGCTTTTATTTATAGTTAAATTTTAAGTTAATATAGCTACAACTTTTTCATGTGCAGACTGTAGGTGTTATAGTTATATTTTAAATTATATTTCATTCTTCATTTAGCTAATGATTTAAAATATAATACGAATTAAATCAACTTATAACTTATTATATGCCAGTACTGAATAGTGTGTTTTTAATAAAGACATTGTACATTTGTGTATTATAATGAATTTAGTCATGAATTATCTCAATAATTTCTGCTCATTAACCCGAAACAACGGTGTAATTGAACGGGATGTGATGAATAGGATAAATTCAAAGTGGACGTATAACCCTGAAACTTAAGGGATCTACCCAGATCCATTCATCCATGCACCTGCAGCAACAGCATCAAAAAAGGAGGATAAAGAAAATGTTATGTACAGAGATGCGAATGTTAATTATGTATGTGCCATGTGGTGTAATTAGAATGGATAATATTAGGAGGTATGAAAATAGCACCAGTGATAGAGAAGTTGAGGGGTTAGCGTGGTAGGGGTATGTCATCAGAAGATTTGAAAGTTATAAAAGTAGAAGAATGTTAAGTATGATGGTGGACTGAAGAAGGTATAGATGAATTCTGCGATGTAAATACTATGTCAACCCTTGTTGGACGGGATAAAGGTAAAAAGAAGAAGAAACGAATATTTAATTTACTATGATAATGACGTTAAGCATTTAGATTTATGGAAACAGATAAATACTAAAGAAGAGAGTTAACATTAAAATTAATAACGAGTAGTACAGTTGATTTTTTGGTAGGTTAGAGTCGTCGCTTTACAAAATGTATACAAGATAAGCTGACAGCCATAATTTAAAGTGTGATTTATTTGAATTATGCTAACAGTATAATTTTTCATATTAATGTAAAAAAAATGAGTAGGCTTTAGATGCCATGTGAAAAATTATATTGAATAAGTTTTACTATTTAAGGTATAGTTTTTTCATGTTGTACTAACATTTGAAATTTCTTTTTTCCCAGGTAAATCGTTGGATTGATCTGGCTTTATGACATGAGGATTGGTAACAAGGACAGGTAAAGAGAAATCGTCACTTCTAAATTTAGACAGCTATATAATGGTTAACAAGAAATTTCATATTATGTAATTTAAAGAAAATAAAATTGTTTATTCAAAGTACGACGAAACATTGCCTTTAATGAAATGCATCGTAATGTGTTATTACACCGAATAAAAAAAATTGTTACATACTTTTTGAAAATTGTAAACCTATTGTGCTCTATAATTTCCATTGTTTCAAAAAAAAATTAAATTAAGGAAATAATAATTATACTTAAAATTTTCAATAGCAATTACGAGTAGGTACTTGCTGGGTACATTAACTCTAGGAGGACGATATTATCTGTTATCGACAATGTCTAAGATAAATTATTTTATTAAAAAACATAAAATAAAACATAGCAAAATTAGATACAACCCGTCTAATTTTTTTGAGTATATTTTTAATTGAATACGAATCATGAAAAAACATGGACTTAAAGCAGTTGATTAAAAATTGAAAGTAATTTATTTTTCTTATGGGAAATTTTTACACGCCATAGTTTTAAATACTATAAACTGATTATCATTGAAAATAAGTGATCTGTAAGACTGAAAAAGTGTTTTATGAATATATTATGATGTTTTATGAATATATTATGATATAAATGACATATATTGGTATCAGTAAAAGAAAAAACATGTCATGTTCCAATATGTATACGGAAGTCGCGTATTTCCAACTATGTCATTTTACTTCTACAATTCATTTATGTTATAAGTATTGCTTGCTTTTGCCATTATTGTTGATAAATTGGCTCATTTACTGTAAAGCTAAAACCATTCTAATTAAGAATTCTTTACAAGTTCTTTCAATTTATAACAGTTAAAATATTTACAGCTGTTGAATACGTTTTTAGACGTTTTGTTATTTAATACAGTGTTTATATAACAAAACTCTTGAGCATCATAATCTAAAAACCACATAGCTAGGTATCAAATAAATAAATTCTCTAGGTTATTTTTTTGGTTTTAAGATATAAATATAGTATTAATGCATTAATATAATTTATTGATAGATAAAATAACTTTTTGTACAATATGTGTATAATTACCTATCTATCTATATTAATAAATCTGTAGTCCTATCTATACTTTTAAATTTTTGACAAAATTTCCCGATACACATATTGTATGAACGATACTGATCACGAATATGCCATTAAATTTTTTTGTCCGTCAGTCTGTCTGTTTGCATGTCCGGATTTTTTACACGGGATGCTTAAATCATCGGTCAGTTGATAGGGTAAAAGAAATTTCAATATTACTCTTAGATAATGTAAAAAAATATATTTACGTTAATTCAATTATGTACACGACAAGTATAAGTCATTTCATGAATAAAAAGTAATGAGAATTTTCAATAACACTTTCAGGAACCGTAAAAAATGAATTTTCAAAAATTTAAAATTTCTTTAATTCTTAACCGATTTTGATGAAATTTAATACACGGGGAGTCTATTTACATAATTAATGGGTTATAAGAATTGTCAATATTGCTTCTAGAATTAAAAAAAAAAGTAATTAAAAAAGTTTAATTTTCATCTATTCCCAACCGATTCTGATCAAATTTTGTAGCCGGGTACATCCTACTATAATTGAGAGGCTACAATAATTGTTAATAATGCATTAGAAATTGTACATTAGAATAATAGTTTTCAACCCATTTTGATGAAAATTATACACGAGAAATACATACAACTCCTCAATTGATACGGCATATGAATTGTCAACAATATGAGTAAAATTAAAGAGATTTGAATAATTATTGCGTAGTAACAAACGCGTGCGGAGCCGCGGGCACACCGCTAGTTTTAATATAAATACTAAAACAATGAAATTATATTCCACCAGCCAGAAGAGGCAATCACGAACATATAATTCTTGTTCGATACCAGAATAGCCACCACCGACTCGTCGCGGTAGAGTTAGTTTCTAACACTTTAAAGTTTCACTGCTTCCTTGATGCGATTTCGCTTTGTTCTTAGGAAATGCTCTGGGAACGTCCTACAATCAATTCGCATGCGAATTTTATTACAGATAGTTAAAAGAATAAATGCTACTTTAACTAAGCTCAATTCGGTACTGTTACCTGTTAATGGTTCAAGTTTTCCTAATAAGAAAACTTTCTCAATGACTCAATGTCAATTTATTCTAACTCGCCAACTATTTTAATATAAACACAAACATACCATCACGCCTGTATTCCCCGAAGGGTTAGGCAGAGGTTTACTAATGTACACCCACAGTTCGTCGAGTATGTTTTTAGGTACCATGTAATAGGGGGCGAGCCTATTGCCATTAATCGGGCACGAAACCAAACTCAGAGCTGCTACTGAGAATTTCATAGGAAAAACCCAATAACACTTTGCTCCACCTGGGATTCCAACCCAGGACCTCGCTCATAGCAGTCGCGCTTACGACCACAAGGCTAACTATTTTAATGTATTTTATGGTCCGACTGCCACAAAGTGGCTTTGTAAATATGCCCAAAAAATTTCCATTAGTCACTCTCCAATTTTTATAGTGTAGGTATTCATGATTATAATTCAAATTGCTAAAAAACCTTCCCCAAATTCGTTACCAGCTCTTTGAACACCGCTTTAAAACCTTGTAATTTTTTTCAATTTAAATCTTAGAGTTTTTGTCTTATCATTACTTATTTGATAAAGACAATTGTATTATATTGTTGTAATATGAGTCGTATAGAATTAAAATCTGCAAATTAGGTCTGACCGATAACTTGGAAACTCAAATAAAATTAAATTTCAATTGTTTCCATAGCGAATATTTTGCCCTTAGCTTTTAATTATGTCTATAGATAGATCAGTTGAAAGGTATTAGTTTTTTCTTGAATTACCACATTATCGGTCAGACATGCTTTGCCATAAGACTCATAAATAAATAAATACACTTTAATTGTTCCTAACACTAAAAAACGAATATATTTTTCAGAAAAATCAGAAAGAAAATTTTATATCCAAACATTTTACAAAATACAACGAAGCTCCTATAAAAAAGGGAAAATGAGTTGGAAAATGTTGAACCTTGCTTTGATTTTAAATGATTTAAGTTTAATTTAAGACGTCATTGGAAATATAGTAAAATAGGTTACGCTCTTTGACATGTGCTTATTAAATCTATGTGAGTTAAATGATCGCAGCGCCACCTAGGCCGGTCTGTAGCTAAAATACGAATATTCTGCTTTGAAGTACCGTGGAATTCTGCTACAAGTCACGAGGCGAACACGCGGCTGTAGTAACGCATGCGCAGTGAGCACTGGATGTGTAAAGAAGGGTGGGTAAGGCACAAAACCACCCTTCGCTCACTCACCTGATACTTCTTCACTGTAAAACTTGCTTTTGATATTTCGATATTAACAGCATGTTAGTATTATAATATGGTTAAATTGAAAACGAAATTTCCATAAGGTTTAATTGAGTGTCGCATTCATTATAATTATAAATCGTATAAAATGGATGTTCTTTCATGTTAATTACTTGGAGTTTAATTATACGAATTAATCTTCCGGCTTACATTTAAATTATATAGGTGTCAGTTTTGTTTTATTGTCGACACAATACATGTCTAAGATTACAAATTTTATAGGAGTTTAAAATACGGGCTTGACTTTCGTTTAGGTTTACATAAAAGCGAATGGCCATTATTTATAATTGATTAAGAATTTTTTCATACTTGTTTAATTTTGGTGCCATGGTGGTTGAGCATTATAATAAGTAACGCGTTCGTTGAACGCGGCGATAAATCTATGTACTAATTCTACAAAGGTAAAGGTTTCGGTAAAAGACAATATATTAGGGTAATGCTTGCCGGCTAGTTACCAAAATCAAGTTGATAATCTGTCACAAGGCACTTATTGACGTGTTCTAAGTAGCTGCAATTGATAACCAGACCCATTATTAGTCTTAGCGAATTACAATCTTCGGCTACATCACATCGTAACTTAACATCTGGTCAAATTGTTGCCAAACGCAGAATGAAAAACAGCACATCTTCCATGAACTTTTAATTCTAGATAACGTCAGTCAGTATCAAAAAAATATTTTACTTGATACTGAGTGACGTTATCTAGAATTGAAACCGTTCAAAGTACAGTACATGGGCTTATTCAACGAAGGCTAAGAAGCTTTATTCATTTAGTTTCTGAAAAAAAAATTGCAGCAATTTTTTAAATAATTTACTTCATTTTATTATTTATAGACGATTATATTTTCTTATAGCAATTATAATTTAGAAACAATGATGGCTCAGTGGTAGCGTGTACGAACACCGCATCGACTGACGTGAGTTCGAATCCCTGCAATGAGCCTGAATTATCGCTGAAGGAAAACATCGTGATGAAACATGGTGGTGGGGTACTTTCCAATGCACGGCTGGCTAGCTACCACCCTCAAGTTGAAAATCTTTCGCCAAGCACCAATAGGTGTGTTCCAGCAGCTGCACTTGAGATCCAGTCTTTCACTAGGTTTACCGTGTTACCTTCTTGGGCCACATCGTAACTCAAGATCAGATGAGATTGTGGCCACAACGCTATACTCAACTAATAAAAAAACATAGGTCCTGTCCGTAAGGGGCATTTTAGGGTAGGTGTGTTTGAGAGGTAGCCCCCTTTTAGTTTTAGTGTTTTATCCTTTTCGACAAAGTCGTCAATTAACATTCGACGGAAATGTGGTTATGCATCAGTCTACATTACAAAAATAAAGAAATTTTTAACTCACCCGGATAATTAATGTTAGCTACAATAACATTCAGCATAGACGGACAACTTTATTCTAAAAATATCAGTATAAGGATAACACAGGGTAGGATGGATTCGACACTAATAAGATCACGCTTTCGGGTCAATGCTTTATAATGTTTAGCTGTTTCTGAAAATGTACCCGAAACTACAGTGGAATAGGATTACAGCAAACGGCGGATTTATACTGGGGATTTAAGAAAATCCCAAAGGACAAAAGAGATACCACATGGATACATAAGTATTAGAGGCAATGTTTGATAATACATATAATATGTCGTTTATAGCCTAAAATTATTTCTATGTTATATTTATAGATTTGTAAAATAGTGACGATTTATTTTTATCGGAAAACTAGGTATGTAATATTAACATGGTAGTAGGTAGTGTGTATCTAATATATACACACTAATCTCAGTATGAAAATAGAGAACATGTTCAGTAAGAGAGAAAATATAAGTCTTAGTAATAATATTTTTTATATTGATCTTCAAATATTACCTCGAATAGTTACTATAGTTACTAATAATATTATGACTCTGCTTACCCGATATGATATTTTCTGTTAATAATAACATACATTTACGTGTTTATTGTTTCATTGAGACAGTATTTTATAGACAGTTCAACTCATTTTACGCGCGCCCCTATTTGTGCATAAATCGTGTATTACAGTGACTACGTGTACAATAGGTAGGTACAGTCAAGTACACTAGAGAATTGTGTTAGTTAATTTACTTGTTTTTTAGTTAAAATGTATACATCTTATTTGTTCAGATTTGAAATAAATCAACAGCTCAATTAGGTAAATGGATGTTTATTGAACGTATTATTCCGTACGTGGTAGAGTGACTACCACTAGAAATACCAAATAATGAACTTTCTATTAATTTCAATATTCCAATCACGTTCTGTTCAATTTTATGTAAAGCAATATATACCTTTTTATTCCCCAAATATGTAGCTTTTTAATTAGAATTTAGCGTTTTAATATTTTGATCATTGTGATACGACGTATTATGAAACAAAATTACCGGTTAGGTATAACATTTTCTCTGAACTGGTTTCTTCTCTCGCTTTACGGCAAGGGATATCCGCTTCAGGGCGAACCCTCTTGCAGTGGCATCTCTTTCACCCGTAGCAACGGGTGCTCTTGGCTCTTGAGGTACTGCGCGAGGCACCGTAGTGTTGTTGAGTGAACAGATTTTTCTCGTTAGTGGCTCGCCACCTACTAGCTGTAAGGGCGAGCCTTTGGTGCGGTGCTTGCGTTCGGTTTTCTCCGTGTTTAGGCTGTTTCAATGTCAGTTTCTTGCAGCACTGCTCGCATGCGGGTTGTCAGCTTCTTGCCGTTGCTCTCCCGAGCGGCTTCACTGTTACAGTTCAATGTGATTTTGTTTCGTTAGTTCTCGTAATCGCTGCGTGAAATATGCACCTGGGGCGCCCCCCCGCGCCCGTATTCATTTCACGTATTCAGCTTTATGTCCCCTTCTCTCTAAGGTGGCAGCTACGTTATCTGGGTTTGTGCACGCTGGGAGCCCTTTGATTGCTATCTTTAGGTTTTTCTCGTCCGGCAGCGAGTACGAGAATCACTTGCTCTCCTCCAGTTGTGAAAGATATCTGTGGATAACTCGGTATTCTTCCTCGTCTTGAGACTGGAAGCGCACTCCTGACCCGCTAGGGCGCGCATTCGGTGTCCTCTTCAAGATCTATGTCATTTTCTACATATGGAGATCCCACTGTGGCATCTTGTCCGCTACAAGCAGCAGGATTCTTGGTTTTCTAATAGTGTTTTTACTCGGCGATTGCTGCGCGTTAGGCGCTCTACTTTTCTCTGTGTCCGGCTGCTGCGGTTATCCGGGCATAGGAACTAACGGATGATCCCGTTATAGGTGTACTGGCAGTCTTGGCATATGGCTTCTCTTCTATATGTAGGTACGCTTCTGTCGGGGCCGGCGGTTGGCACTGCGCGGGGGGAGGGGACCTGGGCGGTACCCGACGGTTCCTCTACCACTGTTATAATCGTCTCTGGAATAACATCAGTTTGGGCAATCAATTTTTGTTCAACTTTGCAATCAATTTTTGTGCAGCTTTGCTCTATCCGTACCCCCTCCAAATCTATGCATCGTTTGCAGTCCGGCTCTCTATATCAAAGACTCTCCAGGAATGAAAAGTTTCCAAATGCCGCTTGCCTCATAGCCGTCTTATATTCAGTGGGAAGTCTAATTCCTCTCTGATCGGCCTCCTGTATAATGTAAAACATCGCCATCCAATAGCGCATATAGATCGTCGCCGACGGACGTAACACGTCGCAGAGACAGAACGACGCTAGTGTCGCGGCAACAGGTGACCGAGGCGCCTGCGCTGAGTTGGGGGGGAACCAGTCCCCTCACTATTCACCGCTGGTGACAGGTCCGCAGGTGGCGGGGCGGGAGGTTGAGGCGTTCGGCCAATAGCGGCGGTCGTTATTCCGCAGGTTTTGTTGTCGGTTTCTTTGGGGCAATCTTGTTTTTGGAGCCATGCAGCAAGTGGCGATCAACGGAGTGGATCGTGGTGTGAGCTAAGTAGCGATCACATGTACATTACGTTGCGTCGAAAACTTAGTTTACGCGGACAGAAAACGTGTCTGGAGCTCCGAACACCGGCACGGACCGGGCCCTCCAACATTTTCTCTGTGACGAACAGACATTTTTATTACCGACTCTACCCGAGAACAAAGCTATAAAAATACGTGTTGATCAGAAGACTACTGGCGCGTCTGTCCGTTTACTAGCTCACACATAAATAGGACCGTGCATACGCTTAATTCTATGGGGGGCCATGCGCAAAGATGAGTTGAAGTCTTTATACCTTCTCTTTGCTTGTTAAATGTATGGATAGACGAACTTTAATTTTGATACCTCTTCATATTTTTACTGCTCTTAGTACAAGAAAATATCGTTCCTTATAGTCTAAGATATTGGAGTGCATACTCTTTCTATGCATTATTATTGTGTGTTGTTTTATGTATTTTAATTACTAATTTGTATTTATGAATTTTTCATGCGCACTAATCCAGGTTCTTTGAAATGTAAGTACTTATGAGAATTATTATTACAATTTTTTATACAACATAATAATATCTATAATAATATATAATAATAATCAACGTAATAATTGAATGTTATAATTTTTATATCAGATGTAGAGGAACTTGTATTTATTTTTTATCTCCATTTAATTAATACTAGTCTTGAGTCTTGACTTATAATATTTTTCTTCTTATTTATTTGGTTAAGCCTGAGTATTTTCCCTCCTATTTATATATTTTACTGCTATTTCAACAAAAAATAATTACTCGTGGAAATGAAATTATGATTATATTACTGCTAAGGCTAATAATAATATTTTTCTTATACAACTAAAGTGGCAAACAAGTATAAGGCCAACCTGATGGTAAGCGGCTACAGTAGCCTATGGACGCTTGGAATACCATAGGTAACACTAGCGCAAGGAGCTCTGGAAACCCTTCTCACCGCAGGAATACAACACAACTTGTAATGAAGAGAACGAGGGTCTTGAGATTTTTAGTTCAGGTCATTGTACCTTTTTCATACTCCAAACCTCACATTTTGTTTTTTATTCATTTTTTGGAATTTTTGTCGATTGATTGTTGATTGTATTAGATTAAGTTAATTTAGTAATGTGTGAAATCAAATAAATAAAAACTTATTATCCACCAGTCAGGCTGCCCCAATTAGAGATAAACCTACTAAGAAATTTCTTAGTGCTCTACATAACTCTTTTATTCTTATGCTTGTATACTAATTAAAAAACCCTCAAATACAGGTAATAATAAAATATGCGCAATTATTGGAATATTTACATTCATTTTAAGCATGATCATGACTATTTTAAAATATTTATTAAAAATATCCTCTATTTATTAAGGTGTTTATAACGTTTCCAGACACGGATAATCAGCGAGTCATAATACACGTAAAGGACGTCAACGATGAACCACCCTACTTCATCAACCGGCCCCTTCCAATGCAAACTGTCGTGCAGCTAAACGCAGCTCCGAATACTCCAGTGTTTACTTTACAAGCTAGAGATCCTGACACTGACCACAACATACACTACTTCATCGTCAGAGATAGGACTGGAGGTCGTTTCGAAGTGGACGAGCGATCTGGAGTAGTACGCACTAGAGGCAGTGACCCGTTTCAGTTGGATATGGAATACGTTCTTTATGTCAAGGCTGAGGATCAGGTAGGAAATTACAAGATCATTTTAACATAATATGAATAATAAAAAAATACAAAACAGGTTACATCTGACATTTAGTGTTAAAATAAGGTCTACAGACCTAAATAAAGTCAATCCCTAAAAGGTTGCAATATTTGAGGACTGGGTTGAGATCAGAATAGGGTACTCAGTCCATGTGGTGGTATGTTTGTAGACGTTTACTCTTTTTATTAATGTGTCCTAGTAAAGCTCTAGAGACCTAAAGTGAGTTGCGAAGCGCGGGCGAGGTAACAAACCTCAAAAGTCATCCAGTCACTGAGGTATGAACGGTGCGAGCTATGTGTATGGTCAATGGTGTGGTAGCAATTAGAGTTTGTACATTGTTATACGTGTCAAATAGATATAGAAATTTCTGGAAATTGCGCTCTTTGAAGCAATATTAATATAACACTAATCACTGAGGCGACTCCATTCGATAACACTAACGAACACATGCACGTATCACGCGCTCGGTTGGACTGCTATAAAGTACACAGTAGCACACTTTCCTGGTCGTCGGTATTCGATACTCGCAACAAATAAATACACAAGTAGTTCGCGCATCGCTTTAATTATGATAGCACAACGATGACATGTGGAAAAAAGAGTAGTCCGCAAATTTCTTACATTAGTTACACTCTTTAAACTGCAACACAATAAAATCGAACCATGCTATCACAGTCAAACTTAGTATAGATTTTATACCGCATAATTTATTCATTTTTCCAAACAATAATTTTGAGGTGTAAGGGGCGTCGAATTACATCTTCAGCACTGAGATACCCAAGCCAACCTCACCTACGCGTGGTGTGCATCCTGTTAAGTAACGAACGAGGAAATGGTGATAGCGGGTTGGTAGGGCTGTTTTGTCAGACTGGGTCGGGACCAACATACATGTGGTGAAAAGAACGTCATAGTGACTCGCCTTTGCGTGTCGAGTTTCGGGATCAGCCTGTGCATATATAAGTGTATAACAGTTAAAATGTATTGTAACCACGAGCAATAATTAACTAACTGAATCACGTATCTGTAGGTACATAAATAATATGTATTTTACTTGCAAATAAAAGAAATTAAGAACGTTTCAATTGTTTGTAATCTATGATAAATATTAATATGACTGCGCTGAAATCACAACTGTTTGTCATAAAAACAACATTAAATGAGCCACTTAACGTCCACATGTGGTATAACACCCTAATTCAAAAATACAACAGTTTTTATAGCACTCTCTGGTCTGGTCGAGTCGTAGAAGTTAATTAAATTAGCACTATTTTTAATTGCCTTGTGCTTTTTTTGAGAAAGAAACCCTACTATTTACATTTAGTAATAGAATACGCTGAACACATGTTCCAATATAATGACTCACAATATAATATGCACAGAAGATTAGAGGCGACTCAATTATTTAAAGGATTTTTAAACTAAGTAATTATTGTATACACGTCTTAGATACTCTTTTACACCTATATTGATCAGTTTCAATTTTAAATAAAAAAACTCTAGAGATATACTATATTTATTTAAAAAACATGTTATTGCAAGATATCTAAATTAATAAATATATCTAATCAATTGCAGAGTGGCCGCGTGGACGAGAGACGATTCCAATCAACACCTGAAGAGCGCTTGAGCATCGTCGGTGGAAAACGTGCACCACAATTCTACCTTCCGAGTTATGAGGCGGAGATAGCTGAAAACCAGAAAAAGGATTCAGAGTAAGTTCCCTTTAAAAATATTAATAAATATAAATTACATTCTGAACACATTTATCGTGTGCTACTTTTATAAGTTAGCTGCTTGATTTCTTTTGCAGTGTTAATACAAAAATAAATAGTTATTATTTTCAAAAATCTTATTCAAATATGATACAAACAAAGAACTACTGATATAATAATGTTTTTTGGTTATTATTCTTTAAGGACTTTTTTTAGCTGTCTCTCGATTAAATACGGTGATATGACAACATTTTGTAATATTTTTACACATTTTTACGAATTTCGCTGATATCTAATCTTGAACACACAAGAATTTACAGTTTAAGAATCATGTTAAAATTATATTCTCATTAAAAATAAGTAAATAGATAAATTTAAAACTTGATGTAATCACTATATAATATAGTATGACACTAATGAGTACGGCCCACTGTTTCGACCATAGATGTAGTATTATATAGATCGGCAATGGGTAAATTTGGGCAAACCGAATATCAAAATACATTACTGTGCTTGTAATAGTGCTGCACCATCTACTGACACGGCCTAATGTCGATATCAATACATAAATCGGTGTATTTATGTCGCCTAGTTCAACAGACATGCATTTTTTATATTACTAAAAATGTATTTAATACTAGCGGTGCCCCGCGGCTCCGCACGCATTTTTTAAGCAATAATTATTTTTATCCCTTAATTGTATTATACTATTATTATTGACGATTAATAAGCTTATCATTGTGTACAAAATTTCATGAAAATCAGTTTTGAATAAATACAAATTAAAAAAAAAATTTTAGACCTTTTCAACGATTCTTGAAGCCTGTCGATTATAAAATGACTTATACTTCCTATCTACATAATTTTATCAGAAACGGTTGAAAATTAATTAGATAGATAGATTAGATTAATAAAAGTACTAGTGACAATTCTTATTGCTCATCATTTATGGAATGATTTATACTTCCTGCGTACAAAATTTTATCAAAATCAGGTTATTCTTTTAAGTTTCCATAAGTATTATTAAAATTATTATATTCTATTAATTTAGGAATGCCATAAACTCTCCGTGCGAAAAATTTCATAAAAATCGGTTAAACCATTTTTGAGTTAAATCTGGACGTACAAACAGACACAAACACAGGGGTCATGCATTTTTAAGGACATGTTCGTAATCAGTATCTTTTTTATAGGCTGTCTATCAGAGTATTTGGAAAAACAGTTCAAGGATAAAAAAATTAATTAATAAATCATTCAATACTCTAGTACCTACCTACTTTCATTAAATTAATTAAATCTTGATGTTTATATTAAGTTGGTTTATTTTCTAGTATTTACATTTCATATACCTACATTATAATATCTTTTGATTTTAGTATATACATGTACATGAAGTTTTTTATAAATTTCTTTATAGATGTCCTATATAAAGGATACTCACGTATACTCAGGAAATCACGTATTCGTAAAAATCGTAATAAATTTGTCTGATTGTATGTCCAGAGTTTACTCAAAACGGCACAATTTTGTACACGGGAAGCTTATTCCATTGGTCAATTGATAGGCTATATGAATATATACTACAATAAACATTATCAATCATAAAATAAAAATCTGGCATGAATAATGTAGATACAGAACCAGAACGCAGCTTCACTCGTTTTACGTATCATAAAAACATTCTTTTTCAGAATGCTTGCTGAAATCTTTGAATATTTTTTGGGAACGCAATCCCCTTTGTTTATCTTTGTTAGCCATTTCTGTCGCACATCAATATTTTTAGGAAATCTAAAAAATAACAAATATTAAAATCTATATTGTAGGAACACGCACAAACTCCTTCCGATAGACTGTTATCGACATATGTCAATCTCTTTGAAATTTATGTTAAAATTCACAAATATTCACGTATTGCATAAAAGTTTATTTTGAATTCGTATATTTTTGAAGAATTAGTGTGATTAAATAAGCTATTTTTACATTCATTTATATATACAACTTATATGAACTTTATAAAACAATTTAGTTTGTGAGAAAATCATTTCTATCGCCCCTACATGTGAAATGGATATTTTGACGATTTTCTTTATGGTTGAACCACAATAAGGCACTGCACAAGTAACCATAACAATCTACCAAACGCTAAATTATATTGTAAAACCATATATTTTACGAAAAAAAAAAAACGATATTTCTTTTCTTCACGATTGATTTAAAGCCCGACGGCGCCTTAGCTTTTAAAAACTGGTGATGTGTCCCTATCTCGCTCTGACATATGTTTTACTATGCCTATATCTAAAGAGCATAGGCTCTTTCTCTATCGTACAGCCAATCTATATATATACTACACATGTGGTTTCGACATAAACTATTTTTGATTGTTATTTTAAAAGTAGATTCATTGATCAACAAAAAGGTACAATAATCAGGAATAAGTTTTGCTCGATATATGTATTTGTCTACATTTTATACATATCGTACGTATGTGTATCGAATTTTTTTCTACTTACAGCATAATATCTGTGAAGGCAAAGTCATTTGCTGATCGAGAAATTCGCTACACGCTGAAAGCTCAAGGACAAGGGGCGGGTACCTTCAACATCGGACCTACGTCAGGAATCGTCAAATTAGCAAAGGAGCTCGACTTTGAAGACTTAAGGCAGCCCCATGTGTATTCTTTGGTCGTAACAGCTACTGAAGATTCTGGTGGATTTTCTACTTCTGTTGAGGTACGAATTATCAAAAGGCTTCCACGTTATTTTAAAACGATCCGTATATTTATTACATGCAACTTCCGTTGGTACAATTCTGAATAAATAAATTATGTCAACGTTATTTTTTACTGTGTTATTTTTGTATTTTTTTAAATTAAAACTACATAATGCATTTACTTCGGATGTCAAGTGCGAATTCAAGTGTAATGTTGGTTATTTCTAATAATATTTTAAAACTATGTTTGTTTTGATAAAACTAGTACGGTCGCTCTCATCACAAGTATTTGATAAAATAATAATGTTCAGTTATAACTGAAATTGCTTGTTAGTGTTACTGTCCGTATCCAATAAAAATATATTTATAGGTTATTGATTAATAAATATTTTCTTAAATTCCAGTTGACTATTCGCGTCACTGATGTAAATGACAATGCACCGAAGTTCGAATTACCTGATTACCAGGCTCACAATGTAGATGAGGATATACCTCTAGGCACGAGTATACTGAAAGTGAAAGCTATGGATGCGGATTCTGGAAAAAACGCTGAAATTGAGTACTTAGTGTCAGGTAAGGCTATATGGCGATGGCAATTTAAAAATCCTGTAAATATGAGTAATAACGTCGGGATATAAAAATTTGAACCTTAAAACTAACTTCTGTTATGCAATCGTCATAAGAGAAATAAATATATCTTAAGCGTTTATTACACTGCGCAATCTGTCGCAGCCAATTTTTGGTGCGGGGGGCATGGCCACAGGATCGTGCGTCGCTATTGGCTCGACCGCAGTGTAATAACGCTTTTTGAGAAACACTACAAATTATAGAAAACATTATTCTGTACTGACAAAATAAAATTCATTTTGATATAATGTAATAATATAATATGTTTTCGTTAATAGTTTATTAGCTAAAAAAAATCCGGTGTGTACAGGAATAAATGAGAACCAAATTTTTATCAATAACTCCATCAAATAATTTACTATTTACAGATGACCACTTCAGTGTCGATTCTAATGGAATTATTACAAACAACAAGCTACTTGATGCGGACAACAACAACGCCTATTACGAGTTTGTGGTTACTGCTAAAGATAAAGGCGAACCGGCGAAAACTGGAACAGCGACTGTTAGAGTATACACAAAGAATAAAAACGACGAAGAACCGAAATTCTCACAGCAAGTGTATACACCTAATGTAGATGAAAATGCTGGACCAAATACTCTTGTAACAACAGTAGTAGCATCAGACAAAGATGGAGATAACGTAAGATTTGGCTTCGTCGGCGGAGGTACTAGCTCAGGTCAATTCGTGATAGAAGAAATAACTGGTGTCATCAGATTACATAATAAAGGAATATCATTAGATAGAGATAAATATGAATTAAATGTAACTGCAATGGACGATGGTGCATGTTGTGTTAATGGAGATGCCACGATACATACATCAACGGCAGTTGTTGTAGTTTTCATAACAGACGTCAACGATAACAAACCCATATTTAAAGATTGTCCGACATATTTTCCGAAAGTTGAAGAAGGGGCACCGAACGGTAGTCCTGTCATAAAAGTGCATGCAACTGATGAAGATAAGGGAGTAAATGGCCAAGTGAAATACTCAATAGTACAGCAACCGAATCAAAAAGGCACAAAATTTACTGTAGATGAAGAAACTGGTGAAGTGTCGACCAATAAAGTGTTCGATAGGGAAGGCGATGATGGAAAATTTGTTTCTGTAACAGTTAAGGCGACCGATCAAGGTGAACCGTCCTTGGAAGGTGTATGTTCATTTACTGTCGAAATCACCGATGTAAACGACAATCCACCACTATTTGACAGACAAGTAAGAAATATTTATAATGAGCACATTTATTGCACAACTGCAGGAATTTTTAGATTACTATTTATTAGCATGTAGCTTTTAGACTTCGCAAATGCTTATTGTAAAATGTGTTGCAGAAATATGTGGAAAATGTGAAACAAGATGCCAGTATAGGTACAAACATATTACGAGTGTCTGCATCTGATGAAGACGCCGATAATAATGGTGCTATAATTTACACCTTAAGTGCTCCCTATAATCCAGCTGATATAGAATATTTTGAGATTCAGCCCGAATCGGGCTGGATCGTACTTAAGAAACCTCTCGACGTAAGTACGCTTTTACAACCATTATGAACAATACAGTTATATCTTGTGAGCTTCTGTTAAGAAAGACGAATGAATGAGACTTTACTAACAAAGTTTGGTGGATGAATGCTCTACCTACAAGCCTTAGGATTCAATTGGCACATACTTTAAGTTTATTTAAATGTAAATAGTTCTAAATTATCTGCTGCTGTAAATTGCTATGAAAAGGGAAAATCCTGGCTGTGAGGAGTAGTTGTCCATTGAACGGCAGTACGAGACTTGCGAGTCTTGGTGCCGTCGGGGGCTTGTTCTTCTTGCAGCACTGTTAGTTTGAGTTGCCGCCAGCGCCGGCTCCGCACTGAATCTTCGTTGAGATTTATTTCCGCAGCACCATCTTGCATTGACTAATCTTACCGATAATACAGACTTGTGTAAAATACCTTATGCCGGAGATAATACTGCTGTAAATATTTCACCGTTGAAACCTATGTTTAGTTCTAAAACATGTACAGTTTTTGTAAGAGCACTTATATATATTTCGCACAAACTAGTTTCGAAGTTTATTTTATTATATAAGTAATGAATTAATTGATTTACGAAGCTTACGCTTTTAAACATACCTATCAGTATTTTATGTATTATGTACATGTTTTGTTACTAATCCAATCATTTAGTATTGCGGAGCGATATTCCGCTGGAGACAGTTCGACCTGTTTCGTCAATATGATCTGTATGCAAGACGACTACTCATGCAATTTGTATAATGCTAAGTATTTTCATGATAACTATGTCATTTTTTCCAGGGTACCAGTATTGTATTAATATGAATTTGTGTTATATTATTAGTATTTAACCGATGGCCAGATTGCCCCCAAGGCAGTTTGACCATCTCGCCAGTTGTGACATTATTCCTTCTGTGAAAGGGGCAGCGTTCTCGGAACCAAAATTTGTACAGTTTAATCGTAACGTCCATCGTTTGTAAAATATTCATTTCAATGAGTGTCGTTTCGTTGTAGTAATTAAGAGGTCACTAAAACATTCTTATGACAAATTGACCTTTCCGCCATGTCTTGTATGCAGAGCTGCATGCATTTGCCTGCTTTTTGTTAAGTTACATTTTGATTTTTTAATTAGTTTAGTTTAATTATTGTATAAATACCTAATGTACAGTATGTTTTCCTTTATTGTACAGATGAACTTGTAAAATATGATAAACATTTAGTTTCAAATTTTATTTCTTGCACCATCTAATATTGGCTACAATGAAGACTGTTGGACTGTTGATGTAAGTAAGCATAAACGGCGCCAGCACGTGGAAGGTGAAGACTCGAGTGGATGTAGAATTATAGTAATTTCTATATGGAATATTTTTCTTCTTTATTTTGGCTTATTGAATGGTAGAAAGATGAATGCAAGTTAAATATTTGTTATTTTTGAATTACCAACAGCCAATACATATAACATTATATAATCTGAAAGGCAATGATACTTTGTTTATTTTTAATTTGATTATTTATTAGCAATGAGTACTTGTGTTTATATTTTAGTTGTGTTATGTTTTATTTTCCCCCGCTGACCTATGACCCGTGTATCTGTAGCGGGACAGGTACCGACTGCGCGTGCGCGCCTCCGACCGGGGCGACCCGCCGTCCTCCGCAGACGTGGACGTTGAATTAGACGTGGTAGACAGGAATAATAAGCCCCCCATCTGGGACATGACCACGTATGGCCCCGTTCACATCAAAGAGAATGTCACAGTGGGTACCGTAGTGACCAGTGTGAAAGCAAGGTTGGTATAAGGTGCAGCGGGCTCCCGGGCCCGCCGCTCCTCCACTCCTTAACACTACTAACGACGTGGTTTTGTCTGTTTCCATCGACTCTTTCCCCGATAGCGAGAAACATACAAGTTGGAGGCTATGGCTCAAGACAAGGGCTTCCCACCCTTGTCCAGAACCGTGGAGGTCCAGATAGACGTAGTGGATCGCGCAAACAATCCCCCCGTGTGGGACCACACGGTGTATGGCCCGATCTACATTCGAGAGAATTTGCCCGTGGGTGCCAAAGTGGTGTCCGTAAAAGCAAGGTGCGTGTAACTGTTCGGCACGGGCACCGCACGCAGCCCTGACCACCTGCACGCAGTATGCGACGCCGCGGCGCGCGCACCAAGCCATATTCCGTATCCCTACGGTATATACACTACTTAGGGATACCTACAATATTACTCGCATACGATACACAATATTATTATGTAGAAATAAAACATTTGAAACTGCAGAGCTAATAGTTTTCAATTTCAGGAAAATAATTTTTACTTCCTTTTTCCTTTATTGGTTGATTATAGTAATTGTTTAATTTTTTATTAAGAAAGTAATCGGATTTCAAAGTTATCCTTATTAAGCTATCCTATATCCAACCTCGTTATGAAAACTATAGGGTTGTTCAAAAGATTGAGCGGATAATTGTGGTCAGAATTTATATGACCGTGCGCCGCGTGCGTCCCAAACTATCGTTTGCCTCTCACTTGGTGATTTGACTACGATGTTATTATCTCATTATCCGTGCATATCCAGTGCATCATCACGAATACATCGGAGATGTCGTGATTCACTAGCGTGCATTGAAAACGCTCACTGCTTATGTGGAACAGGGATCACATGAATGTGCTTTTGTTCGAAAATATCTATTTGGGAATAGACAAAAAAAATTGAATTAATTTTCGCTCTTAAAGAAGGAAGAAACATAGTAGGTTTATTCGATCCTTGGTAAGTTTTAAATAGTTTCAAAATCTGATTATATTGAATATAATAGATATTTTTGAACATTTTGTGAGGGGTGTCAAGTTAATATTATTTGATCTCAAGTTAGTAATATTGAAAAGTCTATGAACATAGCGATATGCATGTAGTCTGCGAAATCAATGCATTATGAATAAACGCCGATATCAAATATTTTTATAGTATGGTGTACTTGCATTTAGTTCCCTAAAAATTGAACGCTTTTAGCTGCGATACGGTTTTGTCAGAAATAAAAACGTTATTAATACATTTACAGGCTATTTTCAACAATAAATGTTATTATTATTACTGAATCAAAAAAATAAAAATACTATAAAGGGTTAAAAACGGCATGTTGAAACTTTATCTATATGTCCTAATTCGTAGTATAATATTGCAATAGGCAGCATTGTTCCGTTTTAATGTTGGTCTGTAATATTTTATTTTAATTGAATCAAATTATTATACTTAGAGCTTTTCAGCTTTATTTGGCATCATTATTTAACCGATGATTTATTTCTTTAATTCTTCTATAGCAAATACAAATGATACGGAGAATTTCCCAATAAGAAATGTATTAATTAATTGTAGATAATTTGATTTATATTTGAAAATCATGTCTTAGAAGTCGAAATCACAATCGAATATTTAAAGAGATAAAAATAAACATATATACGTAGGTATTATAAGGCATTTTTGCATGGTGATAGGACATTTTTAATGCCCGCCTAGCTACTAACTGCAATCCCCAAGTTGTAAATCTGTCGCCAAGCAACTATAGGTGTATTCCGGCAGCTGCACTTGAGAGCACTGTACCCTCACTAGGCTTTTCGTGATACTACTATTTTAGGTTAACGCTAAACTTATAAAGAATTAAAAAAAAAAAAATAATTTCGATTCCGTAGCTATCTGTAACGTTTTAAGTGAGCACCCGATTCCATAGAAATTTTTGAGACTATGAAATAATAAATAGACACTATCATCATCATTACATTAGGTTTTGTTCTGATATACTGCTATATAATTACATGAGTCACGATACTCGAGTGATAGTTTCTACCCTCTACGGAGTGATATGAATTAAATAATAAATACTGCCACGTATACATTATGAAATGCCTGCCTTATGTCGAACATGGTCTTTAGTGATTATTCAAAATTCCAACTTTCTTTAAAGAAAAACATATGCAAATTTGTTATTCAAATTACTGCCAATACATTACGAAAATATTAGTAGAATTTCTCTTTTTGCTAGGAGCAATAAGTCATTTATATTTTTCATAAAGAATATTTTTGCGGCGTATTTAAGTTATCTTAGTAAATGTGGTTAAGAACTGAGTAATTAACTTCAGAGTAAGTATGTACCTATATCGAATATTAAAATCTCGTAACCAGTTTAATGTACACCACTTCACGCAATAGGCTATCTTGGTTAAATGTTACCGCATTGTAATTTTTCTTTATAGTGCATCAATCACAGAGTGCTGACCGATGGCAAGTTTCGTTCACACATCTATCTATGGTCTATCTGTTCGTCTTAAACAACGCACACATTTCAAACTCACAATGATAATGGAGACGAAATCATTACTAATTCACTTTACTAATACTAATTCAATCAGGTCTTTCTTTATTAAATTAAAAATATATTAATTAAATTATTGATGTTGATTTCAATGTTAGCCAATGGAAAATATTAGTCAAAGCTATTTTTACTTTTGTTAACGGTCTAATTAATAAAGAATTATATGATATTGATTCCTGTTTATTAAAACTAATTTGTAATAATTTAAGACCTGTTTTTGAAATATTTTTAAATAATTCATTTACAGATTTGTAGGTCCATTTGCGAGTACCATAAATTTAGGTTACTTTGTATCGATGTGATTTTCTTATGGTTCACATTTTATTCATTAAATATAGTAGTTTCATTATTATCTGCAAAATATGGAACTTCATAAAAAATGCATTTCATACAAAGTTCATGAAACCATACACACGGATGAAAGTTTGTACTATCAAGGGATTTATTTAAAATCTCAAGAAATATAATATTCAACATCAAAAATGTATTCCTTTTTCAATGTTACTTCTACTGAACTTTTGTCTGTTACTGTAATTTCAAAAAATCTAATTTTAAATGAACATTTTAACTTGTGGATTGACTTAAAAATATAAAGCAAAAAAATGTATAATAAGAATATAGTACCTAATTATAAAAAGTAATTCTTCTTTCATTTGGGTTACTTTTTATGCATAGATGCTTTATTTCTTAGAAATTACGACAGATATCTTTTTTTAACACCAAATGAATTGCTTAGATTTAAATTTCAAATTACAATTTTGTATTTGTGCAATTTAAGACATGGCTTAGTTATTAGTCTCTGAAAAAGCATTTTGTGATGCTTTATTGGTATATACATTTTCGTAATATTTGATGTTGTCATGTGATTTAGACATTTATTTTTTACATTATTATTTAATATTTCATCTTTTATACAAATATTTTAATGTATCATTATTTTCCAGCTCGGGCATAGAAAACAATCCGACCGTGTTTTATCGACTCATGCCTGGATCCACCGCCCAGACAAACAAATTTCATACGTTCTATTTACAACAAAGAGCAGATAATGGATACACTTGGGGAGATATAAAAGTCAATCATCCTTTAGACTACGAAAGCATTAAGGAATATAATTTAACAATTAGAGTTGAGGTGAGACATCAGCCATTTTAAGTTTTAAAAATGTCGATGAAATATAGTATTTGTACCGGAAGATATACTTCTTTCCGAGATGTGGAACGAGTTTTATGCTAAATAAAATCAACGAATTCTTTCTTCATATAATTAGGCCGAGATAGGGATAGGATTAGGATATTATGATAAAAAACAAAGTCCCCTGCCGCGTCTGTCTGAACGCGAAAAAATACCGAAGGAATTTTCATACAGCTTTCATCAATAGGCACGAGTGATTCATGAAAGAATTTTAAGTGTACTTATAATTTATCAAGGTTTTATATAAATTGGCTGAAATATGACGTCGAATGTAGAAGATGTCGGAGAAAATTGTACATACTGGGAGTTTAACTGGCGTGCGCCGCGTACATAAATAAATAGGGTTATAATATATATTTACTCTGCTATCCGTGCAAAGCCGGGGCGGATTTGTAGTGTACATACTACATATTAGTTACAATGGTTGAAAATATGTAGTGATATAATAGAATTCAGTATTCTGGTATGAAAACTATTTAAAAAAAAGTAGATACTTTATTTCATATTGGGGGTTTAAGTATAACATTACTTTTATTTATTTAATCAATATAAACATATATAGTATATACACATTGCTGTCATCTTATAGGAAAATCATCAATGCCATTACAATAAAATTCTGCGCCACGGAACCCAGCAAAGATCGTAAAGGCGTTTTCTACTGTTCATCGAGAACTATTTTTTTCCCTTGTAGGTAATTATAAACATTGCAAAAAAAATTAAAGTTGGAACCAGATCCGAAGAGTACGGAGGGTAACGGAGAGTTTCTAGCAGTAACTCCTGTAGCGTTGAAACGGTTTCTTGTGTTATAAGCGTTTTCGTTATCGTGTCACAATAGTGGTAAAGACACATTGACACTTGTCAGCTGTTTTTTTTCGTAAATATTGTCCTTAGTTCTATATAATAGATATCAGCTGTTACTGATGGATTGGATCTGAGGGAGCTATATTAGCATTACATCATGACGGAACCACCCATAGATTTAGTATCGGCAATAGGTTGAATAAGATGAGACCAAAACGGAATACACGATTTCTTTCTTATACGAGATACATCCAGTTACAGTACACGTAACTACAATTAAACACGACTACTAAAAATTAAATGATATTTTAGAATCTTAGATTTTGTAAAAAAAAGCGGGATTTGTTTTGATAAAAATTTACGTAGGCCGTCAGCACATAACAAAAATGGTCTCGTATTCCTATCTCGTTCTAAAACACGCTTGAACTATGCTCTTTTTTTTTCGAGTTGCCGATCCATATGGACCACCAAACAGTCTTCATCACGTTTTTATAGGTTAGTTTATTTGAAAGGTTCGAAACGTTTGACCTGGATATCATTGATTTTTTTTTTCGCTTAAGTCTATCAACTCTTAGAGCTATATCAGTTACTTTGGTTCTTATACGGTTCTCCACAATTCGAGTTTGATCTTGCAAAGAAACTTTGATCATAGCTCTTTCCATTGCCCTTTGAGTAAACTTGAGAACTTACCAATTACCAGTTAAATGAGTTTATTAGACAACTTCGATTTTGCTTAAGAGCTCCGCTCCACCGCTCTGCGTTTAAAATATATGATTTTTTTATGTACTCCGCAAATCCATGCCCCCTGAAGCTGAGTGGAGCGAAGCTTAGATTTTTAGGCCATTCTATTAGTCGAAGTTTGTACAGCTCCAGTTTTCCTCTCCGCACTGCTCCCGTGGCCAGGCAGCCTTAACGTTACAAGCTGTTTCAGCTGCGTCAATGCCAATTTGGAACTTTATTGAAAACTATTCGAATTATCACGTAGTATATACACCTTTATTAACCGACTTCAAAAAAAGGCGGAGGTTACTTTATTCGAATGTCTATATTTTTTTATGGATGTTCAGCCATGTCTTCTTTGTTTATGAATCGATTTGGATGATTCTTTTTTTGTTGGATCAAGGGTAGTCCCTTTTTAAATTCATAGGCATTGGACCTACAACTTTGAAGATGCACCACCGAACCCTTCGAAATCATTGATGTTGGTTTTCTTTTCTATTTTTTAATTGTCTTGTTATATGAAAGAAGTTACTTAGATAGTTTCAATTTTATTTTATACAATAGGCATGAAAATGGCCTCATGTAAATAAGCGTTAATAGTAATGCAATAATATCTGGAACTATCAGTTAGATTTAAAGAAATCTTTTTATTTTTTAACCGACTTCAAAAAAGGAGTAGGTTCTTAATTCGAATGTAATTTTTTTTTGGATGTTCATGTTTAACATTCTTTGTTTCTGAACAGATTTCAATGATTCTTTTTCGATAGAAAGGGGATACCTCAATGGTGGTCCCATTTTAATTTCATCTTCAACTTCGAAGATACGCCAGGGAGCTTTTTACAATTATTAAAGTCGGTTTTCTTTTTTTGTTAAAAATTGTCTTGTTTCAAACAAAATGTAAAAGTAACCAAAAGGAAAACAAATGAATAGCGCTAATTTTTTGAATTTAGAAAGAGTGAATTTTCATTTTGTAAAGTTTTCTAACCGAGTGATTGGTGACATCTTGATAAGACATACTGGGATTTAATCTTAATTCATAAACTTAAGTTATTTGGCCTTATAATATGTAATATTGGTAAAATAATTTGTAATTTTTGTGTAAAATAATTTGGTTTTAGTGCTTAAGTAGCTAAAATAAATTATAAATAATTCATTGAAGCATGAATTTTAAGTTGCCATAAAAACTCCCAGGAAGTTTTTAGGAGATAGTTATCATCTTGTTAATGCTTTGCTTCAACTCTGAAGATTAGAAAAATATTGTATCCACGTGACATTGGCATAATTATGAACAAAAAAAATTTATAAGTCAATTGGTTAGTTTTTTGGAACGATAATTTCATACTTAAATCCCCTATTAGAACTGCCGTCTTGTTTGAGCTTGATTGTAAATAGCTATAGACTGAAGTGACATGGTCATAATCAGGTACGAGCAGGAGGATGGTTGGAATGCTTGCAAGAGAAAGAATAAATGACTTTGTCAAGTTAATTTTTTAACATTAGCTTTCCCTTGCCTGTCCTCTCTGGCCAAAATAAGTTCATATAATAAAAAGAGTAAAAAAACACATTATTTATAAAGTTACTTATATCTTAAAATAGAACAACGGGGCTCAACAACTGGCTTCAGAAGCGACTGTCTACATAATGCTTGAAGATGTCAACGACGAAATACCACTATTCACCGAACGCGAACAAGAGACCGTGCTGGAAGGCGAGCCGATTGGAACAAAAGTCACTCAAGTTAATGCTATTGATAAAGATGGAACATTCCCTAATAACCAGGTACGTTTACAATGTTATATGCAAAGTTGAAAATAATGTTACTATTAGACTTAAATTTATAAGAAACGTTGATAGTAGGGTTCAAGTATTTCTTAGTGTCTTTTAGGAATGTGGTAGGTCTTAGAGATTTTTTTTTTGTGCAGCCCGACTGGTGGAATACCTCCGTCCTACAGAAGATCGTGGCTAAATAACTTTGTGTTGTGTTTCTGCGGCACCTAAGTAGGGCTTGAAGGACTTCTTGGGGCAGGGGGGTTAAAGCTCGGCAACGCGCTAGTGATACCTATGGTATTACAGGCATCCATAGGTTACGGTACCCATTTACCATCAGGCGGGCTGCATGCTTATTTGCCACCTTTGTGGTATAAAATTGTGTATTTTTAGAGTTTTTTAACTAATGATTAAAAGGTCGTTTATAAAGAGCAAAGATTCTTAATATAATATTTAGGCATATTGTCCATTTTAACTGACTTTAAAAAGGACAAGAGTCTATATTCGAATATACTTTTTTTCTTGTATGCTACACAATAACTACGTTGATAGAAGGCAAACTTAAAAAAAATATTTTTGTTATATAAATTTTGCCTTCATTTTGGTAATTAGAAGGCCTATGGTAGTGAGCCATCGTGGTGGTGCCTATATAAATTATTTCAAAATGAGTTCAGTACTAATTTAGGAAATTAATAAAAACAAAGAAAATATCATATGTTGCATAATGACAGTCTTGGCTTTTGAAGTTATTTGCGTGTCCACACGTAAATGTCAAATATACTTAAATACTCACAGATTTGAGAAAAAGGCATATGGAGCCTGTATATTTAATCAATGCATAGAAACAGGATCTTTCCCTAATATGATGAAAATAAGTAAAAAGTTCCACTGTTTAAATCAGGCTGTAGAAGTAATCTTGGTAATTATAGACCAATTTCTGTACTTCCTTTGATTAGTAAGATTTTCGAGATAATTATGCTTAAGCAGTTACTAGAGTATTTAAATAAACACAAGATATTGGATGGTCGCCAGTTTGTATTTACGAAATCGAAATCCACCACTGATGCTGGTACAACACTACTAATTCATATATTTGGGCATAGGAAGAAGAGGATGTAATCGGTGTATTCTGTGATCTCTCAAAAACCTTCGACTGCATTGATCACACCACGCTGATACTTAAACTAAAACATTATGGTGTTTGTGGCCTTCTCTCGACTTTCTAATCTCTTATTTAACATACCACTGTCTAAAAGTGAGTGTAAATGGGGCAACGTCATCGGGATCATTGGCCAGAATTGGCGTCGCTCAGGGATCGATTTTGGGACCAATTCTGTTTCTCGTTTGATAAAGGATCTACCGCTGCAGGTTGAAAACAGTTCTGACATGGTTCTTTTTGTGGACGACACTTCGCTTATATTCAAAGTGAAAAGAATAGACTCGAAGCTTAGGCAATTAAACAATATTTTAGTTACAATCTCTGAATGGTTTGCTTTAAATAATTTACTGCTAAATGCAAATAAAACCAAATCTATGAGATTTGCCTTTCCCAATAATCGGTGTGTTGTTAGTAGTATCAACATAGAAGGGAATTTAGTAGGCTTAGTTGATAGTACGGTTTTCTTGGGTATTACGCTTCATTCAAAATTACAAAGGGGTCCGCACATTAAAACCTTTGCGGGAAGATTAAGCTCTGCTGTATTCGCAGTATGTAAGACTCGCCAGTTAACAGATTGTCACTGCTAGGTTAGTCTACTTCGCTTACTTTCATAGCTTAATGTCTTACTGTATTTCGCTGCGGGGTTCATCAACTAAGGAAGATATCATATTTATATTACAAAAGTGGGCGATTCGTGCAATTTACAACCCGAGACTTCGTGAATCACTAAAGAACAAATTTCATGAATATAACATCTTAACTTTGCTCTCCCAATACATCCTTGATAACTTAATGTATATTGGAAAAAACTTAGTCAAGTTAGATTTTATCAATACTACAAATAGAGATAAATTAGTCGTACCGTGTTTTAGACTCAGTAGTTCCAATTTATTAAGTCTGTGCTTTTAATATTATATGAAAAATATGTCATCTTATGTGTAATTAAGTAATTATACAATAA
Organism: Saturnia japonica; assembly: GCA_033032175.1. NCBI lineage: Eukaryota > Metazoa > Arthropoda > Insecta > Lepidoptera > Saturniidae > Saturnia > Saturnia japonica. The sequence continues at coordinate 13,934,354 of CM065305.1, forward strand.
AAATTGTTCCCCAAAGCAAAAAAGGAAGTTGGAAAGTCTTTTCATAGGTAACAAAATTATGTGAATGATAGTGATGTCTGGATGTGACTCCCTCTCTATACATTCTCTAAATTATTAATATGTTTTTATTATTGTATTACTGTAACATTATTGTACAGTTGAAAAAATAAAGAAAACAACCCGATCGAATTTCTAGCCAGTTTTTCTCGATGCCTCGAATGTTTTTCGAAATGATAGTAGTATTTTGACATTCATAAGAGCTTTAGGGCCTAAATTGACTAAAGACTTTTTTAAATTTGAAAGCATATGTATTAAATATAATTATTAGTGTAGTAATAATTTAGACGACTGTTTAGACTTCTAGGTACTTTATTGAGAGACTAATAAACAGTACACGTTATTGGTAGCGGGCGTTGTAGGCAAGAGAGAGATTGACAAATCACTCCAGTGTTGCCACACGTATAGTAGTGATGTTACATCCCCCTTCTTAGGTTAGTTATTTTATAATTAGACTTTAATTAGACTCTAAACGACATTGACAGTTTTTGAATGACAGAAAAATTTACATTTTCACATTACAATTTTGCAGAAAATACATTTTCTTTATTGACATTATAATAAGTAACCGACATCATTTTTTATTTATAGACATTATCCTTTCTTAAGGAAGATAACGCTGTGGTGGTTTTACCACTCTGCCTGATCTGGTTACATAGAAATCATTTGTAATATCTTCCACCGGTCTGTCGTGATCTTCATTCCTTTCTACCCGTGAGTTGTTAGATGGCATGAGGTATGAACAGCCTGATACATCACTTTTTTGCGACATTTCATTACATTTTCTTATTCTAAGATGTATTCTATTCCTTCTATATTTTACCCCATTGATGACTTTAATTATATATGACCTATAATATAATTTTTGTTTAACAACCGCATATTCCCATTTAGACTTGAGAATTCTCTTAAAATATACATTTTCACCAGGGTTCAAGGAAGACAATTTTTTGGTGTTCTTATTATAATACTTAGACTGTTTATTATTTGATGACTGTACACATTTTTATAATCTTAAAATCCAACAATATTTGGCTTAAGCTTTTCTTGCATGACATGAATACTAATTCTCAGATTTATTGAAATCAAAAATTGAGCTGGAGACGGTAAATTATTTTTTGACGTATTTCTGTAATGCAAAAATGCTAAATATGGATCAGTTTTATCATCCTGAGACTTATTGAGAGTATTTTTAACAATTTTGACTGAGCTTTTAGCTTGACCATTTGACTGATACCTTGCACATATATCACATTGTTCGACTAAGATTTTTATATCTACAGTGATATCGGGCCAATATAAATATTCTCTAGACAAATTTAGACATTTATTTATACCTTGGTGGCTTTCATGAATGTTACCTAACATTTATTTACGCCTAGAGTTTGCAAAGGCCACTGCTGGAATTGTCTGTTATAGTCAATTATATATTAAATATGGATAACTTTGTTTTCCATTATCAATATAATTAGTAAATATTATCGCTTGGCAAATTTAAAATGAAACCTGTATTCACAAATTGGTATCCATCTTTCACGTTGACAAAAGCAATAATTAAATATATACCTCCTATACATTATTAATCCAGGGATTAATTAATTGACTTGCGTGCTCGTACAGATTCTGAATTAAATATTATGATCCAACCACGTAACGTTGTTTGGTTTTCTGATGTACTTTTGTTGATTATTTATTGGTTCATATTACTTATTAATCAGCAGAAGTATATAATAAAGTTTATATATTTATTTTGATTTAATAGGATCCTGTAAGAAAGGACAACTTTTTTACATAATTGTTGTAGAGCGTCTAAGTATCGTTCCGTTTTTTTTTGTTATAGCGTTTTTATTTATGCGTGACTATTTTACATTAAGAAATCAAGGCAAGTTCGTAATTACTTCATGACAGCTTAATTAGCAGTTTTTGGCGGTATCTTGAAGTGACATGTTGTGGTTTTTATTTTTAATTCATTTACTTAGGTTTTTGACCCTATATTATGTAATATTGGTGGCGTTTTGCGTGATATAGTTTGGTTTTTGTGCATAAGTGAGGTGGATTATAAATATAAGCTGAAAGCATTCATTCCGAGATCCCACAAAAACTTCCTAGAAAGTTCTAACAAGGGAGTCACCATCTTGTTAGGATACTGAATTGTCATAACACATGACAATATAATTCACTCGATAATGGCAGTAATGGTCTTCATTAAAGAAGACCGGTTGCCAAGTTAGGAAGAAGAAGAATACAACTTAATTGTTACGATATACGTTTAATGGATTTCAATTATATAAATAGCTAAAATATAAAGTGTTGTTTAGAGAAATAACGTTAAATTATAGGTACATATTATGCTTGTCACAGTAGAAACGTAGTGATATTATTTATTTAAAGACAAATAAAGGCAAAATATTGTGTAACTTGTTTTGGTAGTATGTATGTTGTATAGAGGTACATGATTCTTGGCAAGATAGTCTACAATGAATGATCTCATCATAGCTTATTCATAGTTAATGGCGCGTGTTACCTTTCAGAACTTAATATTACCTTGTACCCGAGCCGAACTTATAGAAAGAAAATTGTTATTCAAATATCTCATTTAAACTTTGAAGTATATACGTAAAACGGGTTTAATCCGATATTTAAATAAATGCTTAGATAAGGTGTAAGTAAAATGAAATTACCTTGTTTGTATAGTGAAACTCACTTGGAAAGACATTGGAGATTGATATAACATGTCGAATAGAGTAATTTAGTAAACTCTATACAGGATGGTAAAATTAATATTGGTGATTATTATACTGTGTAAGAGATATCTCAATTTTACTGATAACGAAAGTACATCACGTGGCAAACAAGACTGAATGAAAATTATAAACAATAACGTACATAATGTGTCTTAAATTTTTTATCTTTAATACCTCCCATACATTTTCTACATTAATTCATAGTAATTACTTACCCCTTTACCGAAATATAAATAAATAAAATAAAATAAATACGGGGACACAATTTCACACGCGGCCATTAAATTCCAATCTAAGCAAATCTTGTATTGTGGTAACTAAACAGTTGATGATATACATACATATTATATAGATATTCAACACTCAAACATACAACTGACAATTATGCTTATCACACAAATGTCAAACTATGAGTTTAAGGACCATGTCAAGCAAGTTTCACCACTTCTAAAACTCTCTGTTATAAATGTTTATTGGATAATTATGTCATTGTAAGTGTGCGGTCTGGAAATATAAGCATTACTTGCACAGATAAAAAAATTAGACATAAACAGCCTTATCTTTTGATTGCGTTGACTTAGAAATTTGATTTCATACCTGTGTTTTTGATATTAATTTCAACTTGATATCTCCACACATTAATTAGAAAAAGGGTCTTGACAGACAGACGGACAACAAAGTGATCCTATAAGGGTTCTTTTTATCCTTTTGAAGACCGGAACCCTAAAAATAAGACAAAAAATATTGATAAACCCGATCGAGTTTTTTGCTTGTTCATCTCAATGACTGGGATGTTTTCTTAACCATAATGTAGTATTTTGACCTTCATAAGTGACTTTTAGGGCTAAAATTGAATAGGTTTTTAAAATTATTTTACTTGCACTCCTCGTTTCAATAACCCGAAGTAAGTTTTGGATTCCAAGACGAGAGCCATTTATTTATGCCAATTTGGCTTCTCTCCAGTCGGCAGTTTGTATCTGGGTGACCTAAGTAGGATCGCTAAGTTGGACCTGCTTTCGCCATGCTGATAATTTTGAGTTCCGCCACAAGTTGTTCGTTTTCGGCCATCTTAGGGACCTTCCAGCTACCATCATACATTCAAATCAACATAGCACTTCTCTTTCAGCAACTAAGACCGCTCTCTTATATAAGAGTCAGAAAGAGTGTTTAGCTCTAAATTGTAGTTTTTGGCGGGATCTTGAAGTGACATGTTGTAGTTTTTCATTCTAAATCAGTAGCTTAGGTTTTGACCCTATATTATGTAATATTAGTGGTGTTTTGCGTGATATATTTTGGTTATTGTGCTTAAGTGAAGTCGATTATAAATATAAACTGAAAGCATGCATTTTGAAATGTCATAAAATTCCCTAGATAGTTCTAACAAGAGAACCACCACTTTGTTAGACGCCACTTTGAATACAAAATACCTACTCCTATCAATGATATTTTATAAGTAGGTACGGCATGGACGCTCTTTACATGCCGTCGTGAAAGGTGAGAGTTGCCTTCAGTTTACAACTTTTATCCTTTTTTGTCAACAGATTTTCCGCCTTACGCTGTGATTTTGCTGATATTCCGTTTTCAAATTGCTTTTAATGAGATTATATCGCGTCTATTTATAAAACGTTATTGACTATTTATTACGAAGGCTTAAGAACATTGACATTGGCAAGTGCTTTTTGCGGCGCCAAAATAAGAAGAAGAAGAAGCTCTAATTTATTTTTCATAATTTAACCAAAATATTATTTCATTGATTATAAATATTGTCCATAGTAAATGCATGGATCGATTGGAATAACAAGTGGTACTATAAAAAGATAAAATAAAGTTTCGGCATTTCTGGTTATCTTATTATGCCTTTTAGATTTTATTCGCTTTGGATTTTTTTTCCATCATGGTATAATAATTTTCGATGTTATGCAAACAATCATATCTATGTTAACACAAATACTTTCAACCATGTATAGACAATTTGCTTTAGCCGTTTAACAGTTAAAGCTTTATTGACAGAGATTTAACCCAATTCATGGACAGGTATACATACTATTTGGTGCAAAGGTGGGGTGAAATGCGATAATGTTATATATAATGTATAAGTCAATAAACTACTTTCACCTAATATTTATTTAGTTGTTGAAAAATTGGTTTTTACATGTGTATGGATTTTGGTACTCAGTGGAAAACTTACCAAGCTATAGGTATGTATGAATGCACATAGTCCAATCTTTTTAAAAGGTCCATACAGAAAATTTATTCTACTGATAAGGTTAGCAGTTTCAAATCGATTATTTGTAATAGTAGTTTGATACGTTATATGTCTAAGTTTAATTATAGTTTAGTCTAAGTATAGTTTTTCTGAATTTACTGAGTTTCTATTAAAGAATTTGATAATAATACATGCAGAATTATCAAGTCCCAAACATAAGTAAATGCGATTATCGGTGTGACTAAATTGAAACTTCGTAAATATAAAGAAGAGATTTGGATTGCTATGGGACAACATAATGTTTTTTTTTTCATAATATATTTCCATGTTTATATATTAATGCTGGCAACCGTCTAGGGAAACCCATGTTAAAAATGGTCCATTTATATTCCCTACTTAAGCATAAATGGATCCTCATAAATAATAAACGATAACGTACACAGATAAAGGTTAAACGGGAAGCAAAAATGTATATTTTTGTGCAAATATGCAAGTGCAGTGATTTATACCGTGTCTGTAATTTTCGTTGGCGCTTGGGAATAAAAATGCAATTTTCTCCCATGTTGATTGCGCTTTAGATCCATTTGCATTCGAGAATAATTTAATTCATTTCGTTTTAGCGTGAACGCGAATACATGACATTTTTAAAATTTAATTACGTACTACCAGTGAGTTACGTTTTAGTATCAATTATTTCTGTTTATTTTTCGAATGTTCTATTGTATTTAACTTAAGATTTTATTTAACTTGATTTGTTAGTATAGGTCAAATCTTGCAACTGAATTTTAAAACAGTTATCCTCACCTGGTTGACCTGGAATTTGGCATACACGTTTAGTTTGGATAACATGGTTAGATATGGTGACGTCATTCTAAATCCAATAAGGCGAGCTACCAAAGGTGACGGGGCGGACCAGTTATTTTTTACGCACGCCCATAGTATGGGTATTGAATAAAAGGGTTTGCTGAGCAGAATACGAAAATAAAATTAGTATAATTAAAATATGGAATAAAAGCTTGTTTTTAAAGTTTTTTTAAATTAATAGGTACAAGGTAATTTAGTTTAAAAAATTAATTTATTTATTTTATAATAAAACAGGCATATGTTGTCTAGCACAATAAAAATTTGTTTAAAATGGAGACAACGTTTAATAAATTATTTTATTGCTTTGCAGTTATCTCTCACAGTGCAGCGTTGTTTAAAGAATTTCTTTAAGACTGTAATCGAATTTGTAGGCACATAGGATAATTTGTTGAATTCTTAATAATACTTAGTACCTACTTTAAATTAAATTGTTTTTTTTTTTAATTCATAGTAAATTATATAAAAATGAGAAAGTTATTAAGTAAACTGATTATGTTTTTATAAACAATAATTATAACTGTAATTTATAGTTAACTAGCTGTGCTCTCGGCTTCGCAGACACCACAGAAATGTTTTTGTTTTAGTTACAAGGAAAAACTTGTCAGTGTTAATCAAACCTAAAATAATTAAGTATAAAATATCTGTATTGCGATTTTTTAGTATTATAATTTTTCGTATTCAACATACCCGATAATTTAATATTATCTTTCACGAAACATAGAATTTATATATGGCGAATAACTTACAAAAAAGCAAAAAAACAGAACAATTAGGTTGGCTAACGAGAGACTCGATTTTGTCTCCCTTATTCGGCCCTCATCACCTTTGGAGAGTTTAACGTTTTTGTTTTTCAGAAAAAAAATATAAATACGAATAATAGGAATATAGGTGTTCAAATAGACCAGCGTCTTTCATTCAAGAATCATATAGAAGTACTGGCTCGGCGGTTGAGAAGAGTGGTGGGTGTTATGAGGCAATTATGTTCTGCAGCATGTCTTGCCACCCTAAAAACCATATACTTTGCTCTTTGTCAATCTTTAATTTTATACTGCATCACAAGTTGGGGCAGTGCTGCTAAAACTAATATGATAGTAGTCGAAAGAGCCCAGCGCTCAGTAATCAAAGTCATGTTGCGGAAGCCTTATGGATACCCAACTACAGAGTTGTACAAAGAAAGCCGATTTCTTAGTGTGAGACAACTGTTTATACTGCAAGTTGCTCTTAGAGAACATAGAAAGGTAGCAGTCTTACCGGAATACAGTGAAATGTCAGGACGTGGTGTATTCCGTGTGAGAGCTCCCTTGTGGGGCACGGCCTTTGCGCAAAGGTTTGGCCCGTTCATTGGCCCCTATATTTACAATAACGTAAAGAAGCTGTGTTCAATTGTAGACTGTTTGCTTTACGAAGCAAGAAGGAAAATTATTGGCTGGCTAAGTACCCTGACATATAACACAACTGAGGATGTACTTACAATTCAAAAATAATTTTACATTTTACTTCTTCTCTGATTACTAAAACTATAAGTAATTTTCCATGATGGTTTTGGCTGTTGCATTTATATTGTGTGTTATTTTATTTATGATAATATGTATGTTGTATGTAATTATGTTTATGTAGTATACATTATGTGTCTGTATTGCATACTATATAACGGTATGGTATGTAGTATAATGAATAAGTAATGTGTAATGTAATGATTTGAGATGTTATTATGAGTAAGTATAATATGGTAACTCGTATGTAAGGTTCCCAAGACACAGGCATGCCTAGTTTGGGGCCATTGTTAAAATTTAAGTTGTTATAATAAATATTAAATTTGTACTAATTTGTAATATCTCCTATCGGTTTTATGATTAGTTCGGTTTGGTGTGATCACTATTTTAAAAACACAATAAACTAGCAATACTACTACTACTACACTACTAGTATTTTGCTCCGTGGGAATGAAAAACGCATTTTAATATGGTTGTAGGTATAGTAAGAAGTTTGGAAAGCGTATTATGTGACAAGGCGCCATTTTTTGTCCTGCTTTATTACCTATTTTTTATTATGTACCTACCTTTATCTTTATATTTATTCCTTTTATTATCTAATTTCATATTATGTGTACTAAAATCTGACCACATTACATTTTTCACATATACATATACAATAAAAAACACGTAAATTGAATAAGTGCTTATTCAGTTATAAGCGTAATAACAAACAGATAAAGAGAAAATCTTTGCGTTTTATTAAACGTACTGTGAAGATATAAAGTAGGTTTTGATAATTAATTACCTCCTGAAGCTTTCATTTAATTAATAGTTTAAAAACCGTGTTTACTATAAAATACATTATATCTATTCATAACTTCATGCAACATTTATGTACATAAATAATCATCATCATCAACATCATCACAATCATCATCCTTAAGTTCATTTTCCGAACAACATTACCCGGAATACAAAGTTGTGTTAAGAAGTTATTTATAATTAAAAAAATATACCACTCAGTAGTCGGACTTGAACATACTAACACACCTGTATCCCCGAAGGGTTAGGCAGAGGTGTACTAATGTACACCCACAGTTAACCGTGTACGTTTTTTAAATCCCATGTAATAGGGGGCGAGCCTATTGCCATTAATCGGGCACATAGCCAAACTCTGAGCTACTACTGAGAATTTTATAGAAAAACCCAATAACACTTTCTTTGACCCGGGTCTCGAACCCAGGATCTCTATCATAGCAGTCGCGCTTGCGATCACTAAATAAAATGAAATATTTTAAAAAATTTCATGATTAATGTAGCCATTGAGAAGTTACTACAAACTCGTTCATTTAAATAACTAATTGGCTCGGAGCTTATTATTCGGAAGTTTTCAGTCGAGTTTGTGTAGACGTTTTACCTTGGTGGCAAGCACCGGAATAGAACAACCTGTTTAGATTAAAGGCGAAACCTTCATGCCGGTATTAAGTTAAGCTTTTTACATTATATATATGCATACGCCCAAGGAGTTAAAAACTCCAATGTTTTCCTATAAATTTAAACGAATGTTTACGGAACATTAAAATATTTGGTTTGATATATTAAAATAAAATATACGTAATGATTAACTGGATGAACTTTGTTACCTACTATTGTTATCACACAATACTTCTTTTTTTGCGCCAAAAAATCACTTGCCAGTGTCAATGTTTTTAAGCTTTCTAAGTATTTTCTAATCTTTAAAGCGGGGTCTAACAAAATGGTGCCTCCCTCTTTACAAGTACATATGTATTTAGGTAGTTTTTATGGCAACTGAAAATGCATGTTTCCAGTTTATATTTATAATTCATTTCACGTATGCACAATAAATTAACTATATCACGCAAAACGCCACCAATATTGCATAATATTGGGTCAATGAACCTATGTTATTAATTAAAATAAAAACCACACAAGATCACGCAAAAAATCTACAAATAAATGATATAAATATGAAATGTAGTTCTTATATCGATGAAATACGTAATCAATTTATTTCGATGAGGATTAATATTTTAAAACACAAAAGTCTCATATAAATTATTTCTACAATAAAAATAGGTCAAATGAAGGTTTTCAGCATATAGTTTACAAATATAACAATAAACGATAATGATGTCCATCAACACGTATTTGAATAGACGTGATATAGAAGTACACATATGTTGAGAACTAAACTACTTACAGTTTTTAATTATTTACTTTTCGAAATGACTTAAACAGATGTACGTAACGTTACAGTTTCATTGCATTTAATTAAAAAGCGCAGCAGCCGGGGTAGTGTTTTCATTTCTGCATTTAAGCACTCCTATGTGATTTGTACAGATTTTGTCGTGTACACTTCAGTAGACTTTTTTCCGTATACTACTTGCGTAATAATAATTTCTAACCATTTATGATATTTATTTAATGTCGTGGACGTTTAAAAAATGGGGTAGCTGATAGTCAAGGACATTTAACGTTATCAGAAGCCATATATCACTACGTTTAACGTTAGTCCACGATGTATCAGTCATTTCAAACTACGAGTCTAGGATTATGATTAAGACGTATGTATACCTTAACTATCATTCGTTTTTTTTCTTTATAGGCTTAGCGTTGTTGCCACAATCTTTCATGATCTTAAGTGACGATGTGGTCCAAGGTGGTAGCACGGTAAGCCTAATGGAAGATTGGTTCTCAAGTGCATCTATTGGTGTTGTGGACAGATTTTCAACTTGAGGGATGTAGCTAGCCAGGCTGACATTACAAAACGCCCGATATAGTTAACACACTTAATAATACATAATTGTACATACGAATTCCTGGGGGAAAACGATAGGTACATACTCATGTTGTGTACTTTACAATCAACTCGATTCACGATATCTACATATATCTATAAAATGATCGACGTTTGCCATTGCATTAAGTAAAAATTACTAGATAGATTTTGATGATTTTTTAAATATTTACTCCTTAGATACTTTGTCATTATGAAAGAAAATCATGATATATTCATTCAATAGAGAGTTATTCAAATTTAAAGACACTACAATTTTTATAAGCATTACGCGTTCTTCTGTCGTCCACGCGAGCGAAGCCACGGGCACAGCTATTTATTTAATATAGTAAGTTCTTAAAAACAAAACTTCAATCCAGTACAATGAACCTAATAACAAATTAATAAAGAGGATAAACTTGTTTGTTTATTATCTTTCAGGTTTCTTCTTAAATTATTTAGTTTACATTTAATTATAGATGTATAAGTATATAGAACTGCTCATACATATTATATGTAATATAGGTACACAACATAAACAGAAATGAACCTTTGCAGCTTACAACCTCTAGTGAGATTAGAGCCGGACTAAAGCTTATCTACATAGGTATTAACTTTGTTTTTCTGCCCGAGTTTATGCAAATTATACAGGTACCTACAAAGATAATAATTATAGAATTTGCAATAATTCGCCTAAAATTATAACAATAAAAAATATTCAAATATTTTATTTCGTTTACGTGGATATTTACCAATTAATCTTAACTATTCCGACACCACAATTTGTAAAAGATCCGGACTTTACATAGCATGATATAGTTTATAAAAAAGTATATTTATCATTTAAATATAATTTAAATAATTTAGGTATTCGGTATGTATAAATATAAGTTTAATTAATGTTTATGTTCATATTATTAAATGAATTACAATCGTTCTCATTTCAAATTCGTCCTCGTTTCGGTTGATAAGCTTCAGTTACTTAGAAGTGCTTTCGTTGTGGTAATTGTAGGTTGACTGTGCATTGATATTCCAGCCAGTTAGTTATCGTATTAATAATATAGATAATAGTATATCCGTTTGTATGATGCATCATTATTAAATACACGTAACACGCTAAATGCTAAGAGCCAGTAATGTGGATGGTAGTTAGTAAGCCGAGCCTTATAAAATACAATTTTTTAACCAATACGTCGGACTTCTAGGATTCGAGGCTAGGTTGGTGTGGCATCTAAGAACACAGCCAACCACTAAGTTATCATAGTGTCAATTGAGTATTTAAATAAATAAATTCTGTTATTTGTTATAGGTGTACTACTACATAGTAGATTCACCGCGGAACGAGGGGAAGGACTTCTTCGAGATCAGTATGCAGACGGGCGAAATCTTCACAAAGGTGGTGTTCGACAGGGAGAAACAGGGGGCGTACGCGTTGGAGGTGGAAGCACGTGACGGAGCACCTTCAGCACGGCCTAACTCCGACAACCAACCAAATTCAGGTGTGTTCCTTTCATTTATATTCACATTCAAAAATATTAAATTAAATTTATTTAAAAGTAGCAACGTCGTATTTCATTTTACTTATTTGTACGACAATGTAATAATTTACCTCTATTTATTAAAGTTTATATACAATATTCATAATTTCACGGAGTAACACAATAACTTTGGTAAAATATTTTAAATATAATTAAGTATTTTCTACATCTAATCGGAATATAGGTACCTATATTATTTGTTTATGATTAAAGCTTTATAGTAAAAAAGATTTGAAAGAGAGTTATCCTAAAATGCATACTAACGAGTGTTAAAAGTTACATTAGCATTTAACTATACAGCCATTATATAGGTACGTGTCATTATGTATAGCTAACAGACAATATCCAGTTATGTACTGACCGGGTTTGTGTACACTTGATTTGTCCCGTGGATTATACCAGTCACAAAGGCAAGGGCGGTAAGCTGTCCTTCCCTTAAACTCGATTGAAAGGGTCAGAGACGTATCGTGTGTATGTATATTGTATATTATTGTATTAGTTTACCTATTTATATGCTATTTAATAAAGCAGAAACGTTTTCACCGGGATATAATTCTGAGATACAATGCAAATGTTAACAAGTTATTTACATTTGTCATAAGCCTTATTTACATAAGCCTAATGCTTTTAACCTTTGGATTTTGAAATTTTGTTACAGTATGCGTAGTAACAATTTTGAGTTGCGATGAAATATTGTTATAAACAATATATCCTGCGGCTTCGCCTATTTGAATCTAGCTATTTATTGAGAGATTGATTTCATTTGCAGTGTTTTGAGACTCTATCATTATTACTGTATTTTTTTACATTAACGAATGTAATGAAATTTACTTAAATAGAAAATATCTATGAAATAAACCAAACACGTAAACATAACTTATTCTCGAGTGCTAAGTATACGATAGAACATTCATACAGAGATATGTTTTACAATATAACAATGGGGACAGAATCTCGATAGGTGGATAGGTCGATAGGTGTTAGTTTATATAGGCGACAATTTTTTTTAAATATAACTAATGTGGGAAATAAGCATACGGCTCTCGTGATTGTAAGCGACTACTGTAGACTATGGACGCTTTGAATACCATAGATATCACTTGCGTATTGCCGATTATGAAAGTTCCTACCCCAAGGTGCTCTGGAAACTATTCGCCACAAGAACACCACACAATATTTCCTAACTTAACTTTCTCTATGTGTAGTGTCTTTATGACAGATGTTATATACCTAGGTATATGTTAATCTGAGTTAACATAAGCTACAATAAAATAAACATTTTCTTGGAAGATGTAGCAAGTACTAACTGTAAAATAGAACATAAGAAATAATGCTTATATTATAATAGATTAACTATACCAAGTGTGACATACACATACTTACACATTTAATGAATTTATATATATAATGCGCTTAATATCACGTGATATATATAATACAGGTACTTTTATAAGGTCGCCGTTCGTACTCGCTCTACCGATAAACATATAACATCAAATTTGAATTAAAACTGGATACTTGTTACTTATTCTTTACAGTTTTATCTTGATTTTTATTTATCCATTTAAATAATTGTTCATATTAAACTTATTCTATTAATCTTGATTTTCATATTTTTTGATAATATTTTCTATCATATATTGCATTAAATTGTCCAGTATAGTAAAGTAACACATTATTTTATATTTATTACATTCAAACCTGTATATTTGCTTGTTTGTAATGAAATTATTCGAAACCCTTTTCACTGACAACTTGAAAAAAAAAATTATTGTACATTTTAAGTATATTTTCAAGGCTGAATTCCAAGAGTTGAAGGTTCTTTTATGTATTTAAACGGTTTAGGATAGAAAAGGTAGGTATTTTAGTAAATGTGTCTTTTTAAACGCACCGTTCAATTTAGGTGGGCAGATGTGGGGTCGTGGGTCGAAATACTATTCTTAGGCTAATCACAGTCACGACCCGCATTTAAATGTCTTTTTCGCCTCCGTAAATAGACGTAAGGTAGAAACTTTATTTGTTAACGTCCAACGTACGTGGATACCAGTGTTGACTGTACAGTGTATACTAACACACCAGTACTGACCCTTTGGTGTTCACGTTGACACGGGCTCTCATATTTCACACCGTTGCTCGGACGTTTCGATTTGTTTGTATCGGTACGTGTGATACAATAAATTGTACGTTTTCGGTGTATATGTCTATTAGGTAGCAAGGTCTGTGTCGCAACACCATATCATGTCATCGTAAATCAAGGAGCTGGATAATCGGACGTCGCCTTGGGCCCTAATCCGGTTGAACTACTCGTCTATATAACTATTACAAGCATATCATAGCAGCTTTAGCTTTAAGCAGCTCGTACATTCCCTTAACTTTCTTTGTTAATTTAAAATTATGAAATACAATAACATTAACATTTTATATACCATTACGCAGAAATTTAATTTGAAATTAAGAAATTTTAATTTGCTTACGACTTTAACCTACTGAGCTAAACATGAAATATATTGATATTTTTCTTTTGTAGCACAAATGAAGATAATATGACTAACAATGGGAATTCTATTTTTTAATTAGTAAATAATATTCCTTCCTTATTTATTATTATATTCATTATTCAAATATAAATCTATTGGTTGCAATAGCAAAACTATTTGCTTTCAGTGAACATATTATAATTGACTTATAGTTATAGTTAACTATATTAAATGAAAACAACTATAAACTGTTACAAGCTGAGCGATACTCAGCTTATCTATTTAAATTAAACTTTTTTATCGATAAAATTCAACTGTTTAAATTAGTCTCATTAGCCTCGTGGTCGTAAGCGCGACTGCTATGATCGAGGTCCTAGGTTCAAATCCCAAGTCGAGCAAAGTGTTATTGGTTTTATCTATGAAATTCTCAGTAGCAGCTCGGAGTTTGGCTTTGTGCCCTATTAATGACAATAAGCTCGCCCCCTATTACATGGGACCTAAAAACATACCCGGCGAACTGTGGGTGTACATTAGTACACCTCTGCCTAACACTTCGGTGATACAGGCATGATAGTATGTTGTGTTATAAACCTATCAATTTCAAATGTAAAATTAACACTAGTTAGATTCACGGTTCCACTCTTTACCGAGATCCAGTGAACTGGACTGTTGATTAAAATCAACCGTTATGAGTATACCTTTACCGGTAATAAATATTTGTAATGTCAATTTTTTAGTTTCAAAATTATTCCCAACGTTGTCAACAAATTAACAGGGTAGGTATATTTTATAGCCCGAAGCACGTATCAATTTCAGCATATTGCAGTTGTTGGTGTGTAGAGACGTGGCGGTGGTATGTGCGCGCGGGATTCGCATACAGATCAGTTTCAGTTCACGTGAGCACGTCCTATGCGAGAGAACGCGAAAGCGCTTACTCATAAAATTCTCCCTAATTAGCTGTTTTAATATATCGCTTTATTTTCTGAAATTTCATTATGTATCGTCGCGTGTACAAATTGACGGGAACATGAACGTTGTTTAAAATTTAACGTTGATGGAGTGGCTGTCAGTTGGCTTAATTAATAGGCTCGTGTGATAATTATATAGATCCGTTTATTATCAGAATGCGTGATCAGAACGGATTGCGGTGTTCAGATTCGTATTAATCAACACCGGTCACTTGATGCTAGTTTAAACGACATGAATGACGTAAAGGGTTATAATATTACCATATTTATGTTTTATATAAAAGAAGCACTGAATACCTTTAATAGAATGCGAATGAAATGAACTATTTAAAATATATCTTCAAGTTTTAAATAGGAAAATGTTAATAAATTACTAAATATCTACTTATATTGAATAGGTATGATTATAATATTTATTGATTTCATCCAATTAATTATTTAATGTAACTTGTAGTTATATGCAATGTAACCGTATATAGAAGTTTATGTTAGTTTTAAATTATGTAGGTAGTATTGACGCATATTATTTAATTTTAAAATACTTGCTTTCCACCCACAGTTTCGCACGCGTACATTATAAAAGTTGTACTATTTTATAGTAGAAGAAAAAGAAAATTAAGTTATCAATTAAATTGTTTTTATATAAAATCTAAAATTACTAATTCCGCTTTATTCTAAATTTGCAATGAATTATCTCTATTCTACGATCCTTAACTTCCGTTCACAACACTGCTCTACCGTGGCTATAAGCCATATTTCTTAAAGCGACATTGTGGTCGTATTTTCTGGTTTTTTCATTCCAGATTACAAGGCTTCAGGCATCTGTTGTCGTTTACTGTATTTTATTAAAACGCGAGTTTATGAAATAGGTAACAATACTTACTTTAAAAATATTATATCTTAACTTTTATTAAAAGTAACAGCTTAGTGTACTCTGGAAAGTTCTATTGAGTTTTTCTTGAAAGAAATTACAGTAGTAGGTATATTTATAAAGCTCATGAAATTATTATTTTGACATAGACGGGAAATTATACGAGAAACATTAAAAATAAACAGTTTATTGCACATAACCACTCCACGTGATGACCGTTTACATTTACATGACAGAGTAACGTTCTTCTACGAATATTGAAGTAGAAAGCTCGCATATCTTTTTTTTACTGACTATGCTGTTGGCTGGTCTACCGACGTATTTAAATCTTATTCCCCGACATCGGAGTGGCGAGAGGGTGAGCTAGTCGCGACGTTATAACTTCGGCTAGAGTCAATAGAACGTCGTCTTATGTGGTATTACAATTGATTAAAATTACACTAGATAACATAAAATACTTTTACTTGTATCGTCATTATGATTTTCCTTATGGTAGATAGGCAATAACGTTAAATAGTTACCAATAAAGTTGCACAAATTTAAAAAGTAATTTTGATCTGAATTGAATAGTGACGGGGAATTAAAACACCTTGAAGAGAAAACTTGAATGTTCGAAAGGTTTTTCTTAGCATTGCCATTTATTGATATATTTATATTAATGAATTTGTAATTCTGAATGTACTTACATATAATTTGATTTCTAAATTTTCTGGTAGACTTTTAATATGAAGGACACTGATAACGAATATGACATTAGGATAATTTTTGTCTTTCTGTCTGTTTGTATGGCTGGATTTATCTTAGAAACGGTTTACTATGTGTCATTCCACAGTTAAAACTGTCAATAATACTTTTACAAAACGAAACAAAATATTAATTCTCAACCGCCTACATGCCATTCGTCGTATAAAAATTGCCAGTAATGTGAGTAAATATATAATTTCGAGGTGAAAACGCGCACGG
Organism: Saturnia japonica; assembly: GCA_033032175.1. Taxonomy (NCBI): domain Eukaryota; kingdom Metazoa; phylum Arthropoda; class Insecta; order Lepidoptera; family Saturniidae; genus Saturnia; species Saturnia japonica. Next base: position 13,951,314 of record CM065305.1, read on the forward strand.
AGTAACTGCACCGCTATAATAGTAACGTATAAAATAATAACAGCCACATTAGCCTAATGGTCGTAAGCGTGACTGCTGGGCTCGAGGACCTCGGATCGATTCCCAGGTCGAGCAAAGTGTTACTGAGTTTTCATATTAAATTCTCTGTAGCAGCTCGGAGTTTGGCTTTTTGTGCCCGATTAATGGCAATAAACTCCGCTCTATTACATGGGACTAAAAACATCTTGGCGAACTGTGGGTGTAGATTTAGAATATCTCTGTCTAACCCTTCGGGGATACAGGTGTGGTTGTATGTATGTATGTATAAAATAATAGATTTCTTAGTGATTATAGTAATAAAACATGGTGAGCTCTCGTGGTGAAGCCAATTATTTCCTTAGGCATGATTCTAGTATGGTCCGTACCGGGGATGTGCAAATGCTATAAGCAAATGTATTAGAAGAGACCTATAAATTTCTTTAATCATATTTCGTAGTATTGTTATATGCAATGCAGATGGATTTAATAGTAAAAGCCAGTTATTTATGATTTATTACCAACCGCATGTGACTTAGTTCGTATTAATTTTAATATATTATTTAATAGCAAAAGAACCCATACAATGCAAGTTTCAATCATTTTTTTTCAGAATAGACACATTTGTTCCATAGTCTCTAAATACATACAAATCTTTGCTTCTTTATTGTAGTAGTATAGAGCAAACAAGCTAAATGATTAAAAATGAAACAAAAAAACCCGACTGCAATAAAACAAGACAAAAATAATTAGTTATGCTTTTTTATTTGATTCACAGACGTCGTACTTAAATATTATATAGCCTATGTTACTCCCACAGTTAAACGAATCTAACGACACCTCGTATACAAAGCTCGAAAAACATAATCCTCCCTTTTTGCAGTCGGGTAAAAATACAATTGTTCTTAAGATGTAACACAAATACTGTGAACATTTTGAGTTTTATGTATTAAATGTTCGATTGTAGAGCCGGCGTTAAATTGTAGTGATGTTGCTTTAAGTTGTCTATTTCAACTATTTCCAATTACTTGGGTTTAGCTTGGGAAGCTGCGCCATGTCTCCAAGTGACAAAGCAATATTCCGCTTGGCGGGCGGCGAGAACTTGCTGGCCTACATTTAACGTAAGCACCCTCGGGAATTTGTGATGAGGATCCGGTCGAGTGCACTGTCTACCAAGGATTATTTTGAATATCATCTTTTAACTACTATACTTTAATATAAAAAAAAAGTCTCATTATATCTTATTGTGAGTCAAGACTTTATTCTTTTGACTTGTGGTACTAAAAAAGATTCTGAAGTTTAATAACTTAAATACTGTTTTACTGATATTTGAAATATAAATAAATTATACAACTGTTCTTTTATTTCAATAAAGAGGCACGGATATAGGCATAATATACACAAGACAAATATTGTGAAATCGTGTTTTAAAATGAGACACCAACGAGATAAAATATATTGCAATAAACTTTTAAAAAAAAAACCGTTTGTGTAAAATATACCATTCGGCACCTAAATCGTCCCAAGCCCGGTAAATCTGTAAAAGCCATCTACGGCTCTATTTTTGGATAGGGTCCCTAAGGCTAACAGTAAGGTCAGTTCTAAAAAAAAAACATTACCCAACATTGCGAATTTTGCTATTGTGGGTTATATTATAAAAAAAGGACATACTTAATAAAAATTAAAAATAAATATTTTAATTATTGCAATAGTATTTTCAATAAATTCTAGTTTATTTCCTTTGTTCCTCCAGTTAGTTAAAATAAAACAAAATATTTATCTAATTATGTAAACAACACTTACTCGAATAAGAAATATAAATCATGCGTCTTTGGTTACAATTTTCGTATTTTATAATTAAACAATTATTTACTCATCATGTAGGATTCGCCTTGTCATTCTGACATCAGTTATTTGGAAGACGAATCCCATTAATTTTAAAGATTCAGCGTTGGGTGGTTGGATCCCGTAGTGAAATGGAAAATTTTGCTAAATCGTCAATGCGACAGGAGAGGGTTTATAGATGCCATAAGATCCAAGAATCACTCGCTTTCGTCGTAATAAAAATCACTTGAGCTTGGTGTCTCACGAGTATATTGGGTCCTTAATGTTTAAACACGTAGAGGAAACTTTGTGATTTTCGTAATTAATTTTAAATGATTGCTTAGACCATTAATGTTTCTTTATCGTTAGTATAAACATAGTAGACGACGTTCGGGATTAGATGTCCAGCATAATTAAAATAAATGACTTATCTTCGAGCATAACAATACTACTACTTGTCTATAGCGAATTTGCGACCTACAAATAAATAATTTTATATAGTTGTGTTGATATAATATATTAATTCTACATTAATATTGTTCCCTCTTATTATAACAACACGAATACCCAAAGTATTTGAATTAAAGTAACTTGAAATACTTCTGAATTTCGAAATCCTTAAAAGTTGAAGTAATAATGTTTCGCAGTTATCGGGTCGACGTTAACTTGTTCAGCAAATTTTAGGTAAATCAAGTGTTTATTAGTAACTTACAAAAACATATAATCGCTATATTTTACTACTTCGAAGCTTTAATAACAATTTATGTGTAAGTTTCATTATAATTTTCGCCTTTTTTTACAATTTGACATTGATTTTCTTGGATACAAGTTACTAATTGACTCCACTACTAGACGGTATACATAACTAAGTTCCTTCCATTAATTTTCTTCATATTAAGTATATTTAGCGTAAGATATATTTTTACTAAATTACGCTTGAAGAAGGATAAGGTTTTTAGAATGTACCTACTTATGTCTATTTCACTACTCATGTCACGCTCTGTAGCCTAAATGGATTGATGAATTTTGACATATTATTGGATGTCAATGTTTTTACGGTAGGTTTATATTTTTATATTTTCTCGATTATTAGGTACTTGCTTTTATTATGTATTCTTTAGTGTGATTTTTCATTTAAGAACCATTATTATCTATGCACTTTCGCCATTTTAAAGGTAGTTCATTGATTCCATGGCTGAAAAAATTTTGGGAGCAAGAATCAATAAAATCTTTGAAGGAGTTTGGACAGCCTCATCGGAATTGAATTTATTTTCCTTGCAAGAAATTGTCCAAATTCTGAATGAAGTGGTAAACTGTTGGAGCAATGTCCGAGAATATGGTGGGGTTTCGGGGACATTCCAACTGCAGTCCTCTAATTTAGCGACCGTCGGTCGTAAAGTATGGGGTCTAGCGTTGTTCTGAAGCAGCAGTGGGCTTGAGATATTGACCAGTTTCGGTTGTTTAACTGCTAGCTTTTCCATCATAGTTTGCAATTGTTAACAATACAGAACTGCCGTTATCGTCTGGACAGATTTTACGAAGCTGTAGTGTATGACACCAGCACTGGTCCACCAAATACTTACCAGTACCTTTTTTCTGAGACGACTATCGCTTGGGACAGGATTTGCCGGTTCTTCTGGGTTCAACCACTGTGATGAGCGTTTCCGATTGTCGTAAAGGATCCATTTTTCGTCACAAGTAACAATACGATTCAAAATTCCCTCGGTATTGTGACGGTTGAGTAATGTAATGCAGAACTTAATAGGTGTTTGGTGGCGTGCTTCAGTCAATTCATGCGGTATCCATTGCTCGAGATTTTTCACTTTTCCAATTGGTTTCAAGTAAATTAAATTGTTTTATTACTCTCACCGAAGCCTGCCGCTAGCTCTGACGTGGTTTGCGATGGATCCGCTTCCACGATCGCCTTTAATTCTTCATTATCAAATAGGGTCTCCGGCCGTCCACGGAGTTTGTTTAGTAGGTCAGAATTTCCAGTACGAAATAGGTTGTAAATAAGGCGATATTTTAAATTTTAAATTTTGTGAAAAGAAGGATGTCAAAGAAAAATAAAACGAAAACAAATGAATCACTAAATTCGAAACACAAATACACAAGCCTAAAAGTGGAATAAATTTGAATTTGGAATTTCTAACCAGACGCCAGATATTTGAGATCAAAATGACCAGTACAACAAAACGCCAATTTCATATGTAAGGGTCTAATAATATTTTTTTTTTATAATAGCTCGGCACATTGACGGTATTGCCATTGATCGTAAACCCAACCCAATCCACATACAATATCCAATCCAAATTTATACCCTATGACCTACTGTAAACCTAAGACTATTGTATACAATTGTTATTATTTTGCATATATACGTTTTACCTTTAAAATACGAACAACATCGATTTGTAAATGAAATAAACACGTAAGGTTCATTGAAATGTTTATCATTCATACCTAATATTCTCAGTAGAGTTGAAATATTCAAGGGATACATTTAGAGTATATTAGCTGGCTATTGTCAAAATAGCTAAAGAAGAGCGTATCAGTATCGGGCGTGGCCTCATGACTAATGGAACTTCAGGCTCGCATGAGGAGGGTCCACTTATGTCACCCTAAATAGTATGATTGATAATGGGGCCTCGACTAAAAACAATACTCTTTTGACTAAATAGTAAGTATATCATACGTAATTAAATATGCATAAACTTTTATATTTCTGTTTTTGGTTAACTATTGGTATTTTAAAATTCATATATAACGTTCCAAAAGAAATAATTGTTTTATTTGTATACTAGCTGTGCCCGCGGCCTGCTCGCATGTACTACAGAAATTACACTGCTGGTTTCGTTTATTTTAATTGCGCGGAACTCCAATTATTTTTTCTAAAATAAAAGTAGCCTTAGTTACTCGTTATAAGTTCAGCTATCTGCCAGTGAAAGTCCCATCAAAATCGGTCCCACCTTTTCGGAGATTAACTGACAAACAGACAAAAATTAAAAAAATGGGTTTTTTGTTATAGATATCCTATATACTTTCATTTGCATTTAGTAAAAAGCTGTTATTTTGACATTATAAACAGACACTTCAATTTCATGAATTGTATAGATATAGAGGTAAAATGTTGTTTCTAAATCTATAGCCTTTAAAAGTAATGGCTGTAAAAACGAGTAAAAAATATATGTGTCATTTTATTAAATACTAGCTATGCCCGTGACTTCGTCCACGGGGCATATTTCGTGAATAAAAAACAGCAACTAAATAAAAAACTCACCTCACCTCAATCTCACCTTATGGTATTTGATCCGTACCTATAAAGCTTTGATAATATCCAACTTAAATCATTTTAAATGTTAACCGATGTCACAGTTTTACAATCATACGGATATTACCTAAAAAACATAAATACTGTCTGCCATGCTCGAGGTCCTGGGTTCGATTCTCACGTCGAGCAAAGTATTATTGGGATTTTCTATGAAATTTTCAGTAGCCGCTCGGAGTTTGGCTTTGTGCCCGATTAATGCCAAAAGGCTCGCCCCCTATTACATGGTACCTAAAAACATACGCGACGAACTGTGGGTGCACATTAGTACGTACACCTTTGCCTAACCCTTCAGCGATATCAGTCGTGATGGTAAAAAATGGGACATGTAGGAAAAGTATATTAAATATTGAAGATAGCAAATTAAACTCAAAGGAAACATTAAGAAAAAAATTATAATAACAGCTTTCACAGATTTTCTTATTTTTTTCTTATTAGACTTTTAAAATTAATATTAAATTTTATCTAAAAATATTTAAAAATCAGAATAGTAACCCATTCTTTAATTAATTAATACATGCTTGCAGAAAATATATACGTGATTTAAACCAAGCCGCCGTACAGCGCCATCTATGAATACTGTTGGAAAATAAAAATACTTACATTTCCATTTATTGATTTAATTGAACATTATGTAAAATTAATTTGGTACATTTTCACTTAATTTCAGTAAATATTTTAAATATATTACAAAGTTACATAAACATACATTCCTTTTTATATGTACCTTTAGACTACAAGCTACAATCACACCAACTTTAATTAAATTTGGTTCAATAGTTTTTGCGTGATTGGTGTGCAAACATACCAACAGGCAGACAGACAAAAATTTCAAAAACTATCGAAATGTGTTCTGTTCATGATTCTAAACCCCCCGTATTATTTTTTCTCAAATATCTTCAATGTACAGATTTCGACTCTTTACTCTTTTATTATAAGTATAGATTTTTTTAAACTAAAAAATGGGTGATGATTTTTTTTTATAATATATAATTACAGCCATTTATACAGTTCACGATCATAATATAGCTGTCTTCGATTTAAGTTCAATAACTTGAATTTGACCCATTATTATGTTTCAAATCAAACTTAATTCCTCTTGCCAGTGAACTGTGTATTTATCGTTATACGTCCAGCCATCATGAAATAATTATATATTCTATGTTATATTCTGATATATGCAGTTTTTAGCCCTAACATATATACATGGATATTTTTGACATTGTTTTGATATTTTTATCGTTATTATATAGTCCTTCTAAGGGAAGGCTTTATTTTCTTTAGCTCATAACTACCTAAGTATTATAATTAAGATGACACCATTAAAGTACTTGTAATGGAATATATTTTGTCTTCATTTAACTTTTTTAAATTTTATATTTATTAACACTATTTCGCTCCTCTGTGGAATTTCGTAATATTTTATGATGACCTATATTGTTTCACGGACCTCAAACTAGGGAACTATTAAAGCTTTATCTTGATTTTTTATTGTGTATTTTTATTTCGATCATTACTGTTTTGCCTCCATAGAATTAGTTCTCTGGTGGTGTTTACGCACTTAAAATAAACATTTTTTTAAAATTAATTCATTAATTGTCTTGTATGTCAAAGACACACACGAAAGATTTAGGATTTTATTGTGTAAACTGATTTTACTACTTTTATTTTAACTAGAATGAATTTCTTGAGTATTGAAAAAAATAGCATATTTGTTTTCTTTGTTTATACGACAAAATATTATCATACGTCTATGATACATTCTTGTTTTAATTTACAACAGATAGTAATCTAAAAGAACATTATCATATTTATCTTGGTTTTATGGCCTTTAATCTTTTGGATTACGTTGGCATAGTTGAATCAACGCATTTTATTAGATGAAACAATCAATGAAGTTGAAACAATAAAAGGGCATCAGTACAGCCAGGTTTGGTCAATATCGCATGGAAGGCACCCTGATCCCACATATTGAGTCCAAGGAGCCCAGCCCTAATAGACTTTTTCTCTCTGTGTTGTTCCGAACACATTCCACCATATCTTGAACTTTATCGCATTGTTCACAATTATGCGAAGTATGTTTTTTTTCATCAAATAACAAAATTTATTCAAAACCTTGTGCCCGGAACGCACAATTTGGCTTCTGGACATTTTCACATTAGTGAACCACGGTATATGAGGAGGATTACTTTGCAGCATTCTATTCCAAATTCCTTTTTCCTTCGACCTATGGTCGAAGTCCTCTTTACAGTTGTCAAAAGATAAATGTTTATATTTAGTTAAAACTTCGGAAATCAAGAACAGTGCTAAATATAGTTCCATTTGTCAATGCTAACTTAGCACGTTCAGCGTCCTCATTGCCGTTTATACCAACGTGTGAAGAGATCCATTGCAACTTCAAATCCAAACCTATGTACTCTATATCATGAACTTTATGTAATATAGCATAAGCTGAAATAAATTTACAAAAAAATAAAATCAATCTATTGTCTAAGACATTTAATTATTTTCGCATAATTTTTTGATTTTAGTTATTTTAATAGAATTTATCTGGATATAAGATATACCTAGTGTAGGTAGGTATATTGTTTTAGGATAGAATTACGAGCGGTAATGACTTTGGTAAATTAGCAAAAGTTTAAAGTTTTCAAGGTTTGGTTAATTATCGTGGATGTAAGCCGGCGAGAGTTCACTTCGACGAACAAATAGTTAATGGCTTGTAAAGAAGGGTGTGGAAGAAACAGCTATACACATTGCCCATAACAAATACGACTTTTGAACTAATTAATGCATTGTACCATTCTGTATGAGGTTATTTTAATTTCATTTAGATTTAAATATTTTGTGCTCTCGTTGTCGAAAACTAAATTTTTGAGTATTTTTATACATATTTTTTGCTATTGAATTAATATTTAGTTATTTGAAGAAACTGTATAGAATATAGTGTTCAATATTTTTTTTAGTTTATACTTTTCATCGTTCATGTTTTTTCATCATTTATACCTATTAATAATTCAAATTTACGTCAGCTATAAATGCTTGACAATATTGTATAAGCTTCGGACATATCTTCTGTACTTTGTTACCTTCAAACTTTATTTGATATTATTAAAAACTTATAGAAAACTAACGGTACCCCGCAGCTCTACACGCTTTTGTTATGCAGTAAATATTTTCGTCTTGTACGAATATTATTACGTATATTGATTTTTAAAAGTATTATTGACCATTTTCATGGCCTGTCAAGTATAAAATGAAGTATGCTCCCGGTCTACAAAATGTCATGAAAATTGGTTAAGTATATTAATAAAACTGTTTCTTTGAAAAAGAAAAATTGAGATTTGTGAAAATTCTATGGACAATTTTTATACTTTATCATCTAAGAAATTATATAAACTTTCTGTGTACAAAAATTCGTAAGAATCGGTCAAGCAGGTTTTGAGTTAAATCTGGAAATCAAACAGACAGGAAGAGAAAAAAAATAGAATATGTAGATATAAATTGAAAATGAAACATGTCCGGAAAACTACACATTTTAATAACTTGTATGGAAAGAAATCGGTACTATATAGGAGTGGTTTCTCAGAATGCTCATATTTCGTATAATTTACCTTAAAATATGATGTTATAGTTTTGAGTTGAAATCACATCTTATTCGTTTATTACATTACTTATTTAAGACACCTACGCATGCAATGATAACTTCGCCTTCATACTACTGTTGAGTTATTAGTAAAACCAGTCCAAATGTCTTGAATGATTGCGGTCATCAATTCGAGGAATCTAATCTTCAAAAACATTTAAATTAAATTTGAAAGGAATGTTTGTGCTCGCAAAATTGTTCATTAACTTATCCGGAACGTAAAATTTAACACTCTCCAATTTCGCTAAGATTTACTTTAATTTTGTTTAAACTCGGATTTCCTTTCTACGGTAGCAGGTGTTAAAATATATATGACGCAACTTGCTGTCTTCAATTTACCCACTTCCTTATACCATTTTCAGTTCACGTACGGGGTAATGTTCAACGTAACTGATACAGCGTAAGTTGGAATAGTTTGCCGCCAGTGTTCGTGTATGGATACACTAATAGGATACGTGTATGGTTTGATTCCAATGGTAATTCTAATATTTTCACCACTCTCTATAGATAAATAAGTTATGTTAACTTTAGTTAATTGTTCTTTCGTTCCTTTAATACAAGTATTAAAGAAGAACGATTTCTATGTATTGCTTTTAATCATAAAGTGATTATGACTTAACATAGCACATTAAATGATGCGGCCCCAAGCCCGGTGAAGCTGTCAAAGCCTCTAATCACTAATGGCTCCAGAGCCTTTAAGGGTAGTAAAGTAGTAAAGTTAAGGATTGTACTTTCCAACCTCACAAGGAACTGAAGCTTTCTGCGAAAAGAAACAACGTGGTGAATGGTAGTAGAAGTATTTTTATTCCTCGCCTGACTAGGCTACCACCGAAAAGTTGAAAATCTGTCGCCAAACTTCTATCGGTATGTACTGGCTTCCGGTAGCTGCTATTGAGATACATCATAGGCTTACCGTGTTATATCTATGATTTCTGACCAAATCGTTATTAAACTTTGTAAGAGATGGTTGTCCAGCTTATATTTGACCTGCCAGAACCCTAAGTAATTCCATTAAAGGAATGTTATTGATATATTCTTATGATTTATGGTTCTAAGTAAACATACAATGCAGAATAAAATAAAAGTAGGTACTTATGCTAAGTTACGAACAAGTCCACGGTGACTTATTAGCTACAAATATTTTATATTAGTTACATATTTTACTGAAAATATGCTAAAAGGTCGTACTAAAACCATTTTGTACTCTACATAAAAACATTTTTACAAAACTTGTGAAGTCTGCCCACTCGGTAGAATTTTTAAGTGACTTAGTCTAAAGGCTTTTTATAACCAGGTATAAAAATAAAACCGTGTCTCCACTTTTCAGCTCACGTTTTCAGCAACTCGTAACGCTAAGACTCTTCGCTTTTAATATGAAATATTACTATACTATATGGTAACTTATTATTGCATCGTATGTGATCGCTGTACGAGAATTTATGTTTTTTTTCACACCGTTGAGTTGTAACAATAAATTTAAAGATTGTGCTAATATAGATACGTAATATCGCATGTTATATGTACTTATTATTTTTATGTGAAAGCTTGTAGTTGGGTTGTAAACAGGTTTCGATCAATCGTATACCTACTGACTCGGCTTCGAAATGTTGAAGAAAGTCGTTGATTGATAAAAATAATAGATGTTTACTGTAATAGCAAAATTTGAGAAAGAACATGAAACTCATTCTCTATTATATTGTTCTTGTATTTTATTGCAAATTAAGAGTTGCATTAAATAAAATACCTACCGGTTTATTATTTATCCATTTTCTGGTGAATATATTTTTAAATGACAGTAAGTAAACGATATGAATCTTAAAATTAACTAAAATATCAGAAATACACGATAATCTGTAATTTTCATAACTATTTATAATATCAATATAATATATAATACGAGTATACTAGCTATTCCTGTGACTCCGTCCGCGTAGAATTTCGTCTATGAAAAACAGCGATAAAACACATTTAGGTGTATTGAAATTCAACATCGGCAATTTAAACGTTGCTCGTGATTTGTGAATGTCTCTGAATCCAGAGATGTAGCGTGGTACTCATGGTTAGCGGCCAGCCTTACCTCATACTCTGTTCCAAGACGCAGTGTTATATTCACAGTTAGCAGTAACTTGTGCCTCACGATCTTCATTACTTTTGATCAATCGATTTTCTTTCATATGTCTACGCTGTGAATTGCCTAACACGTCGTTCTCTACAGGTTTCTAGGACGCAAGTAATTTTATTTTAGATATTATCCAGAAGACATAAGAGCTTAGTAGTTCAATGTAAAAATGTAAACTTATGCAATCCTTTAGAAAAAGCCGAGTTTATTTAATAATTTTATGTTTATTACCCAAACTTAATACTCAGTTAATGTTCATTTAATAATGGCGCATTATATAGTATGTTTCAGTATAATTTAAAAGAAAACTTGATAGCGAAACAAAAAGCAAACAACGTCATCGTAGAGCTTTAGAACGAAATAGACTGAACTGTTAAATGAATAAAAGCAGAGATAGACACGTTTATTTTTTTTTACAAAATAATTAAAAATATCTAAATAACGAATAATTCCACTGCCTTACATTATTAATATACGTGCTCATAGAAAATATACTTACGTGTGACATTGTCACATTGTTGTTTTAAGATTTAAAAAATCAAGCCAAATACCTGAATAGTCTAACGTAAAAACTATTTCGTATATTATGTAGTGTTATTATTATCAATGTTCTTTCTTGTAATCCATCAGAACATTTAAGACTACCAAAAGGACTACTAAAATACATACGTTTGTGTTTATTTATTATTATATTAATACGTGAAGCAAAAACTTTGTACCCCTTTTTAAGCGTATTGCGTGCACGGAAGACTGTGAAATTTGGCATGGTTAAAGTTTATATGGAGAATGAGTGCAGAAAGCTAAAATTTATCTATATCTGTTACTAATATATTCAATTAAATAAATTAATACTGCGAATCCTAACCCGACCGTTGCCATTGAACTTAGATCCCCCAAAATATTGACATTTTCACTCAATGAAAAGTGACAGCAAGTGATATAATATTCATTGTTTTGGTTCATACTGCAAATGTCAAACAGAAAATAGTATATGATAAAAAAGTCGCTGGTCGAATTTCGATCATTGGGCGACCGCTAGTAAAGATAATAATTACGTGAAGATAAAATAACTTGGATTAATTTCGTATCATTTTACAATATGTATATAAAAAATATATTACGGTATTTCATTTTTCATATATTTGTTTTATATATACATAACTTATTTATAAAGATGGTTATTTAGTAACGTTCAGCCAATCTGGGGATCTATCTAAATCCTGCCAGAAAGTTTAAGTCCAAAAGCGGCTTAACTTTACTAATGCAGGGCGCTAGGCGACAGTCTGCTCATACTAGTTTAATTTTAATCCCCTTGAAGAGTCAACACATAACATGTAACTGGTTCGTGTGTGTCCAACCGCCACAAAATTATCAATTCAATTCAATCAATCAATCAATTATCAACATAACTAACAAACAGGATCAGCCTCTGGGCTAATATGAAGGTTATTAAAAAATTTCATCAAATACGCTCCAGCCGTTTTAAGAGTCTATACGGAGCATACATACAAACCTCGATTTCTATATATAAGAAGAAAAAGATAAGAATTTTTTTTATTGTATTTTACATTAATCTGTGAACCGTTAATTATCTAAATGCTTACTTTCATATTTCGACCCCTATTACAGATCAGTAACTCATCGACCTAGGTTTAATTCTTATTACACTGAGCGTGGGTCTTCGGTAGCGAATAAAATTGTAATAAAATAGCAAGTTGGTTAGTTACTATTCTCAAGTAGAAAATCTTTCAGCAAGTTTAAATAATATGTGTGTTCCGGCAGTTGTAACTGAGAGCCAGTCCTCTTCTAGACTTAGTGTGGTACCATATTAGATCACATTGTTACTTAATATCAGGTGAGATTTTGATCAAACGCTAAACAAATATACTTAAAATGATAATTAAAATATTTTACGTTAGTTACTTTTCCTTGCAATAAATATTAAAAAGGTCCTATTCAATCACTATAAAAGATAACTTAGTTTCTATCTTCTCGTCTTTATATCTTTATCACTTAAATTTAGTGTACGTAATGTATTTCTATAATCTAATCATCGTACGCAAATAAAGCGGAAATTAAAACGAAAGTTGTTTCCAAGTTTTATCTGTGTTTGATTATGTTTTCCCAACTAAGGCGACGTTACGACTGAACTTAGTAAACACTACATTATTGTATCTGAAGATCAACGTGTATTTAATGATATTATAAGTTTTTAGGACTTTGGACTGAAATAATAAACAGGATAAGGATTTACTTTTGAACCAACATAAATCGATTATATTGTTTTTATATCTCTTTGATTGTTATAGTTTTAAGTTTTCGTTTATTTATTGTTACTGTGTTATTAATTATATTTATTTATACAAATAAATCTGTAGTTCTGCCTATACATGTAATTTTTTCCTAATTTCCCGATAAACATAGTGATTGTTTAATAAATCTCCTCTCGGGGATGGCATATATGCCAATTTTACGTAAATTTTTGTGATTTATGGGAGTCAAAAAGTTAAGGGAAACTGATCATAATTTGTGTATTTTCGGATTTAACTCAAATATGGCTTTTGAAATTTTTTACACGGGTAACTTATGTCGTTGGTCTATTCATAGCTATAAGAATTTTGTATAATACTTTTAGAAATGGTGGAAAAAAACAAATACATAATTAAATAAAAAATAATTAAGAGACAATTAAATAAAAAGATAATTAATTGATAGGCTATAAAACATATTACTATAGATATTACTTTTAGAAATCGTAAAAAAAACATGAATTCTGAAGCGATTCTGAGCAACTTTTATAGACGGGAAACATACGTCATTCCATAGTTGATAATACATTTTGGTATCCTAAAAAGAATTTACTTCTCTATTGCTTTCGTTGAAATTTTGTACACGGGATGTATATGTCATTTCTCAATTGATAGACTATATGAATTGTTAATAATATAAGTAAAAATAAAATGTTGGGAAGAAAAAAATTACCGGACGAAGTTGCAGGCACAACTGGTATATATAATATTTTGTAAATAGTCAATGGTAGTAGCAAATGTAAAATGATATACTTTTTTATATCATATAGGTACTATTCAAACCCAAATGTTTGTGTAAATCTTATAAAAGTAGTATGTCTTTAGAAAAATACAGCCATACTCTCTGTATTAAGTAGTTACGAAGTAGATTTATATTATTAGAATCGAAGCAACGGAAGATAAATAAAATAAGGTAGAAATACAAAGAAACAGAAGTGAGGTCCCAAGCGGTAAACGCCATAGACAGGTGTGTAGCGTATTTCGAAGTACGCGTGACTGCCCAACAATGACTGGGCGGAAGCTAGAAAACTTTATTTCCGATTGTTTTTCTCACAAAACCTTTATAAAACTTGTTATATTTCTTTGAGGTAGATAATATTATTTATATGTATAATATTTTCATACCTGTTAAATTTGTGTCCCGACTATGTATGCAGAGAGAGTCGTGTTAATAAAATAAACATGGACGTCAATTTTGTGCATGAGAGTACATATTATTTTGTAATAACATTTGTTAAAAACTTTTAGAATTAAAGAAATAAACTTCCAGATTTCTATTTATGAAAGTGTGTTATGATATTGTGAAGGAAATAATTATTTGCGTAGACCAAGTTATCGTGTAAAAGAGTTATGAAAATATTAGTAGGTAATTATCTAAACTTATAAAAAAGATCAACTAAAAAGTTTAATTAAAACTATGAAAACTTACCAAAAACTCGCGTGTTGCAAAAAAGATTAGCGCGAATTAGCACCGTTCTTTTATAGGTTTTCTTGTACGATTTCATACTTTGAAGAAATTTAAATTAATTTGGTTATTCAGAATTATTAGATACTGAAATTAAATTTTTAATGAACCTATTCACTTTGAAAGTTTTTATATCATAGAAAGCCTTATTGGTCAAGAAACAACCTTACAGCTTTATAATTTCGTTTAGTTTGTCTCATGACGGAGGTCATCACGTAATTGTTATAGTAGACTAACTTGCGTATTCTGTTTATTATTGCGTGCTTGATACATTTATATAATCCGAATGATATACGAATTATATAAATCTTATGATGTTGCTTTTATTACTGTATTTGTAAAAGATGTGACGCGTGGTTACACCTTGTTATCTTAGTAATGCCGCCTCCTACAGGGGGTTAACAAACAGAAAACAATACCTATCAAACTTTATAGCTATACTGCTTTCGGTAACATTGTAAAGGCGTGCAAGGGCAGTAAATATGTAACTTGAAAAAAAAGGTAATTTTTTAAGTTGTTTTGTTGAACCATTGTGGTAAGTTATCCAGATAACAGGTTATCTAGACGCGTTAAAGCCTGAAAAAACAAATACATAGTTCTAAAAAATGTAAACTTTTCTAGAATAAAAAATACATGTGTATTCGATTCGACACGCGGTAGAAGTGAAATTTTTTGAAAACAAATATTCTTTAAAATCTCTTCTTTAAAATCCTAAAATCAGCGTGATTTGAACTATGGACCACTCGTATTGTACAGAGGGTACATACAATAGTGCGTAATGCGTATTTACAAACCTAGTTGTTACATCGCTCGGCCAATTCAACAATGATCATAGTCGTGAAAATCGGGACTTGTATTAACCGTGTATAATGTATTCTATCTCATTCCCTCGCAGGCTGAATCCTATAGATGTCTTGGTCTCTTTTTAGTCTAACTTTCTCGTTTAATCGCGTTTCAAATTACAACGGTAGGTACTAAAGAATTTTTCACGTCAATAACTTGTAAGTTATTTATAAATAGGCGGGAAAAAATGTTTTAGTGCAATATTAATATTATCTTTTTGGTAAAAATACAATTGAATACTGAAATGTACTTCAATACAGGCATTCATTCCTCTCTCCCGTTTGGGATTTAGTTTTTTATACGGCGTCGTTACTCTTTTCTCTATAGCCCGGTAATTCAACGCAGCAAGAGGCCCACGGGATGCGTCATCACTTTGTCTCTGTGTAGCTTGGATTCTCATGTTACGTGAATTTTTAATACAGTAAAACATTTGGGAGCCTTTCAAATTCAATATTAGCGTAGAATTTATTTTACATAACTAAGTTCTACCACTGTTAAGCGTATTAGTATTTGTATATAATAGCTTTTAGGCTGGAAAACGCAATATACTTTAATGTTTCCGTTTTTTTATAGCACAAAGGTAGAAAATTTCCACTTGTTACTATGCATTTTAGCATTATTGAACATTTAAAAATTGATTTTAATTTTAGGTAGCCTAATTAATTAATGATAGCTACCAAGCTTATATGAAAATACTAAAAAAAATTTAAGATATTTTTTTATCTAGAATTAATTAGATTTTTATTTATTAGATATTGTTTAAATATTGGTTATTAAATTATAAAATAAATTATAATAATTATAATTAAATTAAAAGTAAATTATTAAGCGACCAAAAACTCATAACGGGCCAGATAAACTAATTTTATTAAAATATAGTTTTTTTTTCATATATAAATTACAAGATATTCCTATAATGTTCTTTTGAGTATCTAATTTTGAGAACGGAAATGTACGTGCAGCAGGCAAAATTCTAATGAAGTGGCAAAGCATCAGCTGTAAAAATCGTTTTCACTAAGCAATTCCGATTATATCCGGATGCAGCAAGTCATTAGGAAGCGTTGAGAGCTTAGCGTCTTCTCGGATTATACTTCCATTTAGTTGCTACTTTTTAGCCCACTGTCTCTAGAAGATTATTAATTTTATGAGCTATTACGGGACGTTCACTTTTGCAATGGAAGCAACAATTTTATCGAGAGCTTAGATAAAAAATCTCGATTTCCCTTTCATATACTTACATGATAAACTGTATAGAAAGTTCTAAATAATTATAGTGAATTGTCTATAAAGACATTACTTTTACAGGTTCCCCGTTGAAATAAAACACAAGATATTATTATATATTAGCTTTTGACGCGGAGCAGCTACAGTTACAAATCGACTTTAATTTGTCATTTACGGCGATCTATCTAAATAACATTTATATTGAGATTCATTATTCTATTTTCATTCGATATATACATACTGGGCCGGGAAGAAAGCGGGTCGGTAACAAAAATCTCAATAACTTCCAAATTATTGGAGCTAGCTTTATGAAATAAAGACTTTATCAAGTCAATCTTATAATGATTAAATGAAACTCATAACAGTTTAATATTATGAAGTTTGTTTTGAATAAGAGTAAGTTCAGTAAAAATTACTATTTTTCAGTAGATTTCGAAAAATGTGGTACGGTATCAAATATTAAAATTTTACACATTATAATGCTTTGTATTGCCTCCACGAGGTCTTAATCTTAATCTGCCAGTTTGGCTTTCCACCGGATTTCTGAGCCGATGCCGGGGAATATTCTCCAATTCCTCCACCAGTGCTTCTTTCAGTTCAAGAAGCGTGATTGGAGGGGAATTTCGCTGGCGTACACGTCGTCCCAGTTTGTCCCAGGCATGCTCGATGGCGTTCAAGTCTGGGCTGCGTACTGGCCACTCCATGCATGTAATAGCGACATCTTCAAAGTACTCAAACACTATCCTAGCTCTACGGGGACGAGCGTTATATTGCATAAAACGCCCATATTTACTAAAAATGGGCCAACATAATCATTTAACATTTCATTCACGTATCTTTCTGCAGTTAAAGTGCCATTTTCAATCACCACTAGCTCAGTGCAACTTTCCGAAGAAATTCTAGCCAGTACGTGTATGGCACTTTCTCTTCAATACAAGCTTGGTTATAGCGTTTTTCTGGTCATCTATAGACTCTTTAGCTCCAATCTCGACTCGTCCGAAAACATTATTCTTGACCAGTCATCTAGAGTCCAATTCATGTGTTCTCTAGCGTAACTCAGCCTTGAATTTCGGTGCTGCCTTTCGAGTTTTGGATCATTTGTGGGTCTAAATGGCTTCAAGTTTGCTTCAGCAAGGTGTCGCCTTATTGTACACGTGCTCGGATTGCTCCCTCTAGCACGTAGAAGGTGCGTTTTAACTTCAACATCTGTTTAAAACCGATTTCTCTTTCATTCTCCCATTGTTGACACCATATATCGATCCTCCCGCACTGTCGTGCACCTTGTTCGGGCTGTCCCTGGTCTGCGAATATTAGATTCAGTCATTTTAAATCTCTGGAGCACTCTTTGAACGGTTGGTAGAGACGCACCAATGGTTCTCGCTGTATAACGCTTACCGCACCCCTCTTCAAGCATTGTCAGAATTCTGGTAGATTCTTCAGGGGTAAGTGGCATGATTTTAATTGAACTTCATCAGAATAAACAATTTTTGCATAAGAAATGCCATATTTATATGATAGAACAGAAACAAGAATAAAACAAATGTTTTCAAATTTATTATTCAAAGTTTAAAAATAGTTTTTTTAATTAATTGATTGTTTTTAATACAATCGCCAAAAAGAGATAAAAATGTTTTACTTCTTTCTATATTTACAATGAAATAAACTTTAGTTTAGTTTTTATTTTAAATAGATTGCTCAAATATCTTGAAAGTTATCATCGCATTTTTTATAACCTACCCGCTTTCTTTGCGGCCCAGTGTAGTTAGCAATTTTGTTAACGTAATGTCATCTAAAGGTTGTCCCTACATACTATGTGGAATTATTATATGCGCATTAATTCATATGGTCTCATAGTTATGTTATAATAAAAATAATAGTAATTAAATGACATGTTGTGGTTTTTATTTTCAATTCATTAACTAAGATATTTTGCATAATTAAAGTGGATTATAAATGTAAAGTAGGAACATGCATTTTGAGATGTCGCAATAACTCCGTAGGTAGTTCTGACAAGGGAGCCGTCATTCGGCTTGTTTGATACTGAACGTTGACTAACTGAAGAAAAATATACAATTTAAATCGGTGAGTCTAGACAAGACTCTAGCTAAATAATATATAATGTACTAGCTGTGCCCGTGGCTTTGCTCACGTGGACTACAGAATGCCTGCGCGAATGTCGCACCTCCGCTCCCGGCTATTTTAAAGAAGTGTTCCTTAGAAGATAGATGTATACTCTCCCGGACTTTTTTGTAGGTCTTTTTAATGTCTATCATGTATTACGTTAATTTGCTATATCTCTTATGGTTTAGGCAGCATAAGCCATTTAAGCACCTGAATTGATTCACCATGGCCAGTTTTTTTTATTTGTGCGGAACCCTAATTATTTTTCTAAAATAAAAGTAGTCTGTCTGTCTATCTTTCTGTTTGATCCGGGCAATCTCCGAAAAGGTTGGACCGATTTTGACAGGACTTTCACTGGCAGACAGCTGATGTTATAAAAAGTAACTTAGGTCACTTTTACTTTAGAAAAGAATTAGGGTTCCGCACAAATAAAAACCTGGTCATGATGAATCAATTCGGGCGCTTAAACGGTTTACGCTGAATAAAACATAAGATATATATCAAATTAATGTACTACATAATTTTAGATATTTAAAATACCTACAATAAATAAGTATATAACCGGAACCGGGAGTAGCTTGATTCGCGCGTATGCCCGATTTACGGCATTCTGTAGTCCACGCGAACGAAATAAATACAAAAAGAATAAAATTGTTGCTGAAAATCTGAGTGTTGTTATATAATGAGTAAAGTCCCTTTTTAATAATTATTCTCTGACTCATTTATACTTTATGAATTAAATATAATATAAATGCTACAAACAGAGGCTCTACTATATATTATTATCATGATTTCACTTATTCTCGTCTATAAATTAGTCCATGGCAAGTTCTTGAAAGGAAAACTTATTAATTTATAATACAAATTAGAATATTTAATGTTAGAAGTTTTGTAGTCGAAAGAATTTAATTTAATTATTCAGGTAATTTAAGTCAGGTATTTAGGTAAGTTTTAATTATATTATTTATCTAATGAAACAGTAATTTTGCTATATTATATAATAGATGCGCCCGTGGCTCCGCTCGCGTGGACTACTGAATTATTTTTTATTAAGATATAATGACATTTTTTTAGTTAAGGAACAAGTATCTATGGAGTAAAATAAAATAAAAATTGATCAAAATCTGTCCGTACTTTTTGCGTATTGCGCGCACAACGGCAAAGCTCTGTCATTTTATTTTTTTAAATTTTCGTCGTACTGCTTTGTGTTATTCATAAAAATATCTTTTGGTTAGGGAGAATAGAATGTTTGTAAATAGAATTGTACGTTCCTCCTGTTAACTTCACTTTAATTAATACTAAGCTGGTTACATGATTGCGAATAAGTTGTTAAATTTAAATACTGGCAACTTGCGGTATTAATAGAAGAGAAAGCGGTCTGTTACGGAACTTTGTACACGAACTATTGACTTCCGGCAGTGACGAAATATATCGGAAGTTGACAACAAAGTTTACACGTCACAGAAGCAAGTGAATACCTAATTAAGTTACTAAAGGTGAACGATAGAATGACCCCGTTATATGAAGTGAGCAATATATAAAAAGGTTTTTGTCTGTCAAATAAACATACCTGGGGAGATGCAAACAGATTTCAAATTTTCTTCTATTTGTTTAGAATTTTCGCTTTTATTTATTATTTATTTAACATTGAAATTTAGTTTAACTATCATCGTTAGTCTTTGTAAACTTGAGTTAAATTTAATATTAAAGAACAATAAGTCACCTGTATGTTGATTTAACAAAATGTTCTAATACTGGAAGCAAAACAATTGCATGGTAAACATTTAAAAGCTTTGTTATATAGGATATGTCCGATATTTTCTATAGTAGTATCATGTATAGTTCTAGACATGTTTTGTCAATCCAGCGTGAATCCTTTTTCTGAGAGACTTATGCAAAAGTTATTAGGTATATTTAAAAAAAAATGGCGAATAATAAAGCGGCTCTACTATTCCACTATGCATATATCGGAAAATATTCTATATTTCTGCTGGACTACAGAATCTCAATTAAATACTGCAATGAAGATATAGGATGAAAGCAAATTTTAAAATGGTGTTGTAAAGTTATGGAAATAATGAAAGCAACGAAAATTTATTTATTTGTAAATTAAAGGTACAAAATCTTTAGCAGCCTATTGGGTAGAATAATTCCACTGGGATTTTAATGATTTTTTATCCAAAGCGAATCCCTTTGAACCGTTTTCCTGTAACAGATTAATAAAATCTTTTCATGAATTCGTTTGCTTAACTGTTTCATTTTTGCTTTCAGGTAAGCTCCAATAAATATTATAGCAACAAAATCACGGTAAGTATGTTTACTTACTCACTGGACTATTTTTAATGTACATTTAAGGATGTTGTATAGTCAGCGGCTCGATATTCTAGCTGTGTTATTTTATTTTACTTATAATAAATATCTAAGGAACCGACGGGATCGTAGCGAAAAATGGCAAAGGGAAATTTTGATGTTTTTCATTCATAATTAATGTTCAAAGAAACTTTCTACTCCCAAGTATATTTGCTCGAATTAATATGTTAGAGGATAATTTAGTTTATTATTTTATGTAGCTAGGGTGATTTCACTGAAACTATTTGTAAAGGCTTACACACTACTTGATTATTTATTCAATAGAAATGTGTTTAAAATATAGTTTTTTTTTCTTAAAGGATAACATGTTAAATAACTGAAAATTGAGGTTTTTCTTATTGTATCAATTTAAAAAAAACAATTATATTTTTGAATAGTTATATTTTTTCGATTCATAAATTAGGTATATTTCGATAGTCATGCAGAAGCTTATCTTATATTTTCCTTATTTATTCATGTGGTTCATGTATTGTACAATATATGTATACCTTTATTATACTGTATGATTTGATATAGTGGGAGACACTCTGTAGCAGAAGTCTTTTGTTACATTTACACAAGGATCTTTATCAACATAAAGGTTGCAAGGTCTTTTAACCTATAACTTATTATTTTGAAGAATAAAATAATATTCTAGAGTTAAATTGTAGTTGCACAATTAAATTGTAATTTCTGAGATGTGACAAAGATAAAAATTACATGAGTCATTGGAACTTAAATGTGAAGATCAATACCCGGACGCTGTCAGAAGTTCCGTAGAGATCTGAATTTCGTTTAGGCGGCAGTAAAGATAAACGGCTTCAAACAGGGACTGTCGGGTGGTACGGTGAAATGTTAACAGGTCGATTATACGAGTTCATCCAACGTGTAGGTATTGGAGTCCCGAACCTTCCCAGCCGCCTCTGCCTAATGACGGGTCGCGCATTTAAATAACCTGTTTCCTTGCTGATTGGGTATTCCGATCAGATACAATATAAACGTATGATATTAATTTTCCTTCATATTCGGAAAATTTTGATCGGTGCGTTACAAAATGGTATGTTGTTTGGAGATGTTTCGATGAATATTTGTTGAACTGTATTTGGTGGTGAATTATTTGAACTTTACTATTGATGGAAGAACTCTTAAACTTTACCTAGAGTTATAACACTTATGATTCTTAAATTTCATCATTGTACTCAGTCCGCTAAAACTTTAACTAATATAAGGGCTATCTTCTATCAGTATTCTATATTTTCTTCTTTATTTAATTCTTGTCACCCAAAATGGTTATATGATCAGTTTTTTTTAATAAAGTTTTCCGAGAATTTATACGTTAAATTAGAATCTTGTTATTTCATACTATTGTCAACTTTTTATTGAACCACTGTATTCTATTTAACGCTGATTGCCAGATATCAACAAGGAATTAATTACAATCTTATTTTTCTTAAATTGTGGTCTACCGTATTTTTTTTTTCATACTTTGAGCTACCATTTAATAATATTCAGTAAATATACTTATTACGTTTCCAAAATAGTCTAGGCTTCATGCCAATAGATTCCCACGCCGAAGTACGGATACGTATTTTTAACAATGCGATTGCAGAAATTCTACTTGAATTTGAAGTGAATGTAGATTTTTTATTGGTAAGTTGAATTTTCTTTACTACTCTGAAATATGATCGTATATTTAAAAAATGCAATATTAAGATTTTCTGAATCGGTATGTTTTTGTATCACTATAAAATAAGAAACTTATCCAAACTCTTCACAAATTAACCCTTAAAAATTTGTGAAAAGATGCCTTGCTTAACTACGCCCCACGGATTTTGGGTTAAAATCGGTGTCCATAAAAATGTCAAATCACTTCTAGATAATAATTCATTGAACCTTAGCAGTTCTTTGTGTGATGATAATAATTAACTGCCTGACTCGACATAAATTGAAGCACTGAAGTCTGAAAGATCAGAGATTATGTTAAGCGTCTACGTAACTTTGTACCGTGTTTTGTTATCGATCTTTAACAATAATTATTTAACGAAAGAGCTAATGTTCATTGTTCAATCGAGAACTTGTTAAATTATGGCGAAAGTTCTGAAACCGGGTGAACCGTTTTGTTTTAGTGATCTGCGTCGGACGGGTTTGTAATAATTTGTATGTGTTAAATTAAACTAGGATTCCTTTTAGCGTACGTTGTAATTTGGCCGGCGCAAGGCTCGGGCGGGTGGGTTTCATCGCGGCCATCATTGTTTTCAGGGGGTAATTTATATTGTGCTTTAGGAAATTAGCGCTGGGCGGCCGCCACAAGCTCAGGTGCTACCACGCCATTATCAACCAGATTTACTCGGTAGATCCTGCCGTTTTAGTAAGACAAGTAATTTGTTTTGTAATTATCACAGCTCATTAAAATATATTTTGATAAAATTGTAATAAACTCCTTTGTTACATGTAGAGATAAATAAAAAGATTATTATCATACATTATGTCTTTAAAAATAATAAAGAAATACCGTTATTTTATTTAACATCATTATCTTAATCTTTACATTCAAAACGAATTATTGAAATACTAAAAAAATTTGTTCGCGATTAAAACGCGGGTAATAAATTGTTCATTATAGTAGTAAGTAAGTAAAGTAAGGTAATTAGTAAGTACCAACAAAGATTGCAAAAGCTGTAAGTAATACTTTTGCATAATTCCTTAAATATTTAGTCTTCAATTTGAAAGTGTACACTTTAAATTTGTTCAATTTATCGTACGAAAAGCACAAGTTAAAATTATTATTATTCAGACTGTTGAACAAGAACTAATTAATTAATGAACATTTCCTGATTCATTGTTGTTTGGTTGTGTAATTCAATTTCTGACATAAAATTGGTAATTACGCCGGTAATATGGCTTTGTAAAGTTGTATCGTTAATTCTCGAGGGATGATTTCAACAGTCGTCGAGAGAAACTGTAATTGTCCGGTTGTAATATCTTGAAATAAATAACCTTTTCATATTTAACGATTAAAAGTATTCTCTTCTTCGCTATAGCAGGCAATTACGATTTTAATATGAATTGTATTATTATAAACGTGTTTGATACTGATATTATTTTGTCTAAACTAATATTAGAGGGTTTGAAGTTATCAGGAACATACGTTTTAATTGTAACGTTTTAAATTTAACCTCCTTGAGGAATGGTGCTTTAAGGTCGGTAAAATACTAGCAATATCTCTGGTGTAACAAGCGTCCATAAAAGCAATAGAAAACCAGCGTTGTAGCATACCGCGCTAATGTTATTTTCAATACACAATTTAATTTTTATACATAGTTATACTGTATACACTTTTTATAAACTTAGTTTTGTTGTGTTTGTTAATTACAAGTACTAGTACTTCTTAAAACATGAAAATACTTTTGTTTCTATAAGACATTTAACATTGTTCCAATAGTGATGCCAGTTCGTGTAATGAATTACACTTTTAGCTGTAAGAGACCCTGCATATAAAACAAAGATATAGAAGTCGGAGGTTAGGTAAATTATGGGAAGTCAAAAGGTTGTTGATTTTTTTCTAAACATAATATAAATTATGTGACCACCTATAATATAGAGTGCCTACTATTAATAAATCACATTGTAAATTTAAACAGATTGGACATTGAAATCTATACAATTAATAAAATTGATGTGCCTGTTTTTGACGGGACTTTCACTGATAGATAGCTGATGATATAGGAAGTAACTTAGGCTACTTTTATTTTAGAAAAGTAATTAGGGTACCGCACAAATAAAATAAAAAAAAGGTCATGGTGAATCAATTCGGGCGCTTAAATGGCTTATGCTGAGTAAACCATAAGACATATAGCAAAATAATGTATTACATAATCATAGGCATTAAAAAGACCCACAAAAAAGTCTAAAGTCTAGGAGAGTGTACTTCTATCTTCTAAGGAACACCCACAATAATCATTTTTGTCTTTAAAATAGCCGGGAGCGGGGGAGCAAGATTCGCGCGGGCATTCTGTAGTTTACGTGAGCGAAGCCACGGGCACAGGTAGTTAATAAATATATAAACAGAGTAGCTCATAATATATCAAAATGACGTTACCACATAATATATGACAATGACGTATGTTACACAGAAATGGCTATGAAGCTCCAAAAACAATAACGTGTAGCCGTTGCGTCGTTTTCCTTGTGTACTTATCTCCAGCTCTCGTTCCGTAAAATTTCACTTCGTTTTAATGTGAATCCCTTTTTCTCGTTTGCGGTAATACTGACATGCTCTGAGCTCTCTTTGGCGACCATTTATAACGAAAATTAGTTATATTTCGCTTCTATCCGCATCCTCAACTATTATATGGGTATTAACTCAGACATTCTCGCTAGTGTATTTCTTGTTTAGGTACAGTCAACGAAATTGAAAATGCCTTTCAGACAGACTATATGAAAGTGTATATTATTATTACGCTGCCGTGAAGAGCATGAAATACTTAGTAACTAATGATATAAGTAATGATACATTTTTGTTAATAATATATAGTTCCACCAGTAATAGGTACTAAATACTTTTCACACTATCAATCAAACCAAGTTATTCATGTAAAAAAAAACAATTTATGAAGGAATATAAGTATTACATTACATAAACGTCTGCAGACAATTTTCCAAAATTTATTATATTTTTTTTATATCAACTATTGTATCTACACAAAAGAAATTATTAACTTTATTATAAGCGAACGTTTTGAATACATAAGTCCCATAGAAAAAATTTGAGCCTAAAAACATTCTTGCCTTTTCTTTGAAATTTAAGTGTATCTGATAACGACCCTGTTAACAAAAAGTATATGGTAATATGTTTATAGTATTATAACATTATTTCATACAATAAATACTTACTGTGTCAATTAAACAATGTCTGCTTGTCAGATTGAATGATTCTAGTAGTATGGGCCCCAATACAAAATGCTGACAGGGCTTACTTAAAGAATAATTCCACAATTTCTTCATGGTTTTGTTGTTTTGATAAGCACTGATAGTTACCCTAGCCTGCAATAATTTCGCAAAAAATAACATTCATTAACAATTACTATGTAAAACTATTTCGTTTTGAACAATATCATAATTTAAAAATAAACTTTGATTTCATCGTAATTTTCATGAACAATTTAAGAATGAAATATGAATATGAGAATATCTATCTTTATCCTATACATTAAGAAATTATTAAAAAAAATACCGTAGTTACTGGACAGTCTTTTGAAAAATCCAAAATAAATATGATATCTGAAGTATTTTGACTATTTTCCACTTCAAATTTTCCACAACTGCCCTGTTTAGGACCTTTGCATGTTTCGATCTTTTGCCAGCTTAGTGCGTACGGACCCTGTTAAACAAAAATAATGGAAATAGTAATAAAATTAATGAAATGTTATATTTATAATATATCAAGTTGTGGTTATTAGGAATCATGGGCGTAGCCAGGTACAGGCGCGAAGGGAGGCAGTTGCCCCTCGTAACAAGGTATTGGGAAGCGCTCGGTTAGGGTGCTACTGAAAGAAAGCGTAAATAATTTTGTAAAGTTAGTATAAAAATAATTAATATTAATTTTTCCTTGTCTGCCCCCAACATTCAACATCCTGGCTACGCTCATGATTAGAATACATACATAATTATTTTTATCCATTTCATTTGATCCCAAACGATAAAAAGAGAAAGTCACAAATATCACAAATAAAATGACAAACCGCATTTTACAACCGCTTTCTCATATGATTGTATTTATAGTCAAGTAACGATAGATGACTACAGTAAATTTGTTCCCATTAAAAATGTAATTTCCGGTGACCCCGTGTGTAACTAAAATTATGTTAATTTTTCCGGATATCGAACATCAAAGGAATCTAATTACTATGATTATATAAATTTTAAATATATTTTTTAATAAATCAATGTATTATAAATTCTGTGGACTATGGAAATAAATGTTCTTTACGTATTTTTAATTATGTTTACAGGCTTACCTAGAAACGTTAATGAAATATAAGCAATGTATAAACATTAAACATTGATAACAAACACAAAGATAACTTTAGCTCTCTTTTCTTCTAACAATATGGATTAGGCAAAGTGGGAAATACTTTAATCTGTGTTTTAATTTTGATAGATGTTTTAAAGTATGGCAGTTAAAGTATATGCTTCTTTTAACTGGAAAAGGTGATATAATCTTAATAAGGGTAAAACTCTGTAGGTTTAATCGCTGGGGTCGTCACATACCTCGGGTTCAGGTAATCATTATTGCATTTTATTTCAGTAGGCATGTTGCGCTGGGCGCCGCACGCGCCCTGCCGTTGAGGATCACCGGTAGCTTAATGCGTTCCCCCATTACCTGTCATCTCAGTCATCAGAATTCCATAAAAGTGTTTTAGTTTTTAGAATGGACGTAAACATATTTTTCGAGTTTTAAATATTATACATAATGGTCAATATCGACATGTCATTTGTATAAGGAAATTATTAGCTGTTTCTAATGTATGAACCTAGTGTTCAAACTATCAACTAGCTACTAATGACTTTGACATTGACCCGCACTATTGACTGTCTTAAAAAGCGGACTACGGCTAGGGCATGGATATCACTTAGATCGTCGAACCGTTCACATCTCTACGACTACAGATAATCCGTAACTTTGCTTTGTGTTCACATGATCTGTCTGATATCGAGAGGAATGCTGTATACTTATAATTATTAGGGTGTGATTATATTCGCGTAAATTTCAGAAAAAGAGTGGAAACGTTTATTGTGGTGGAAAGGTTTATTGGCAACGATTACATTATAATATAATATCTTGACTTCCCTTTTACAAATTCCAAGTTTCTCTACTTTCACTATCAAACTTTAATGAGATTGATCCTGGTAACTGCTAACGAGATAAACTCACTTTCGCATATATTCCTTCAAGGTCGAAGTGTGGATTATAAATTATAGTCAATTTTCCGCCAAGAACTGCTGTCACTGTTAGGAGTATAAAACCGTTTAATTCTTTGCAAATGCAAGACAATTTGAGCAAGTCACTTACTTTCTTCGCTGTATGTTATAAGAAACTAGATATTTGATATTGCAACCAGCCAACGAGAGCCATATTTGAATCTAACTGGGCTTCTAATAATACTGATTTGCACTCGCGAGTTTAGTATGCAACTAAACATTATTATAATTCAATTAAGGAAATTTCGCTGGCACAAACTATGTTATTATCGCGTGGATACGAATTTTAAATATGAAGTATAATTTAAAATTAATAGGTATCATAATGAGCTTTCGTAATGAAAAATATATTGCAGTTTCGCCTCGACACCGAATCAGCTATGAATGAAAAATAATGCGTTTTCATGTGTATAACTTTCCTACGGCCATAAACATCCTTTGAATCGTGAGTTATCGTCTTGAGTTCATCAAAAATCCGAGAGAAAAAAGTACGTTCAGTTATTCTCGAATTTAAAATTTTTCCTGGATTCTTTTTCGATTTTTCTAGTCATGAACACCTAATTCGAACTATTAGGAACATTTTAAAGCAAAAAATAACCTTATCAGTCCAGCCGTTCTCAAAAGATGTGCTTACCAACGAACAGCATTTCATTTTTTATTTATATAGATCAAATAATAAGTTTTTTACTCGACAATGGTGAAGCGAAAAGGAGGGTTATGTGTTTCACCGTTATGTATGTATGTATGTTCGTTTGTACGCGATTTTCTTCTAATCCACGTAACATAATTGATAAATGATATATCGTTAGAAGCGTCTTGATTGTCCGCTGGTTATAGGATATATAATTTTAAACTGAATTAAATATGACGCTCTCTAGAGGACATGAAATCCTGCATTTTGAAAACAATATTTTTGAATTGTATCGTGTTGGGTATCAAACGGAGTTTATTAGCACATAAAAAAAATACTAGCTGATGCCAGCGGCTTTGCTTGCATTAACTCGATAAATGTCTATAATATAATTTATAAAATCACGTCTCTGACGGAACGCTTGGGCTATAATAAATTTTATAAATCCAGTTATGCGAGTTTTGTAAGAGTTGGAAGCTGTCCTCTCTGCCTTCTTTGCTTCCCACTAGTGCAGCCTTCGATCAATCGAAGAGTGCCGCTAAATGTTGAAATCTCCAATTTGACTTTTTAACACTCCGGCCAGAGGTTAGGTAGTGGACCTTCCGCCCTCTCTGTTCTTTCACGTACCAAACGATTCCAAATTTTGAAATTAGCTTTCCTTTGTCTACCTCCAGCCTCTGACTAAAATCGTGGCTAAGCCAATGAGCATTGCCACACATTTTCTCGCTAAAACAAAACCCCAAAATAATTTAAATAAAAAAATAAGTTTAAAAACTTAAACCCGACTGCGGAATATCGCTCTCTAAAAAGTAAGAAATAAGAAAATATTATTGTCCGAAATTCTTATCTACTAACCATTCAATTATTGACCATCTAATAAGTAAATAACTTATATATTTAAAATTAACAAATAGATCTAGTGATGTTCAGAAGATAGCCGTGGTCGCATGCCCACCTTGCCCTAAGGACTACTTACTTAAAATTCTTGAAAGTACTCTTTAGGGTAGGTAGTAGGTATTAATAAATCTTTCATATCAACATTCAGCATCTCGAGTATATCCTTGCTATAAACAACTATGACGCTAGACAGAACTAACATATAACATATATATAATATACAACATAACATATGTACATTGTAAATAAGTAATCAAGATGGCATGCGACCACGGCTATTCTCTAAACATCACTAGATCCATGTGTTAAATTTAAATGTATAAGTTATTTACTTAATAGATGATCAATAATTAAATGGTTAGTAGATAATAATATCGGACAATAATATTTTCTTGTTTCTTACTTTTTAGAGAGTGATATTCCATAGTCGGGTTTTAATTTTTAAACTTATTGTTTTATTTTCATTATAGAAAATTTATATCTATTCTATACATATAATAAAAACGTAACTGATCGACGTCTGTACATAGAAGATATATGAGAAAAACTATTATGGGGGCCTTCATCAACGCAGCAGAACCCAAAACAATGATTGTTAGAATTTTTGTCTGTTTGTCTGTTTGCTAACGTTTGTGCGCGCTAATCTCAGAAACAGTTTTACCGATTTGGAAACGGTTTTCACTAATATATTGTGGTAAGGTTCACTTAATATTTAGTGTTTGTTTTACTTCAATAAGTTCTTAAATAAAAAAGTTATATCAATTTCAAAAATCACGTCGAAAATTTGTTCGATAAAAATGCTATAAAATAGCTCTTCAGTTGAATTAACTGCAATCTTAGTTATCTGTATATTATGGTTTGTAAAACGATGATGATTGAAACTTTTTATAAAGTTAAAAAACGGACGGTTTCAATAATTTTTAAATACAATATAAGT
This sequence comes from Saturnia japonica, assembly GCA_033032175.1. Taxonomy (NCBI): domain Eukaryota; kingdom Metazoa; phylum Arthropoda; class Insecta; order Lepidoptera; family Saturniidae; genus Saturnia; species Saturnia japonica. Next base: position 13,982,000 of record CM065305.1, read on the forward strand.
TGACCGCAGATCTATGTGATAAATCATATTAAAAGGGGGTCAGCAAAGGCTGGATATTTGTCACTTGAACATAGCGGCGCCGCTGCTAGGGATAGCAATTCATTTCGAAAAAGATCGATTCGAATTGAACTCTTATGAATCGATTCACAAAAAATTCGATGTATAATAAGATCGATCTCTCAAAAATCGATGTTTTTTCGATTCACTTTCAAATTTGTATTAACAATATAAAAATCCCTAAAATAGAAAATTAAAAGGACACCACAACAATCGATCTTTGTCATTTTTATCTTACTAAAGTATCAGTTATTATAGAGAAACATAGAAAGGTATAGAGAGAGATAATTTATTACAGGTATATAGGGAAAGAGAATTCTTTCAAAAATTGATTATTAAGAACTGTTGTTATTTTGCTGTTGGGTAATTATTTACTGTTAGTATTTTAATTGGTAAATGAAGTGTCATTGTCATGATAGAAACTGACAGTAAAATGAAATGAATAATCCATACCTACTAATATTATAAATGCGAAAGTAATTCTGTCTGTTCGGTCTGTTGCATTTTCACGCCTAGACCGCTGAACCAATTTTGATAAATATTGGTTGAGAAAGAACATAGGCTACTTTTGGAAATAAAATTGGAAGGGGTGAAATGGGGGGTGAAAGTTCGTATGAAGAACCCAATTTTGATGAATTTTGGTATAGAGATATGTTGGACTTTGAAGAAAGGCTTTGGCTACCTTATGTGGTGAAAATAAAACTTTAATGGTTGAAATAGGGGATGAAGGTTTGTACGAAGAACCCATCAAACCAATTTCGAAAAATCTGATCCTTAATATTCAGTGTAAACTCTTTATAAAGTTATCCTTTATAACGATAAACTCCCTATAACGTAGAAGTGAGCCCATCTTGGTTGGTTTGCGTTAAAACCCACATATAGAAACACTCTTTATAGCGATACACCCTTTCTCTATTACGAAGAAATGTGTTCATATTTTTAGACAGTAAATATTTATTTACGGTATTATTGTTTATGTTATGTTATCAGATAACAAAAGACTTTGAAGCTTCGAAACATCCGAGGTCGGTCTAGCTTTTGTTATCCTTAATTTTCTTGAACACGTGCAGTATGACGCATTATTTTCTCGGAAGTGATGGTCTTCGACCAAGCATACTGGGTACCTATCGTATTATCAGTCGTAAACCTACTTTGAAACTGTTAACATGGCCAGTAAACGGAAAGCGATTAGTGTTGACGAAAAAGTTTGATAGAATAAGATATGAATAGAATACATAAAATAATACAAAACAAGTACTGGCATAGCAAAAAACGTCAGACAAAGTTATCAGACTATATGTGTAAACAATAATTTATAAGCATTTATTATCTAAGACATACATATTAAAAATTCTTGTTAATTTGAGTGTTTTTTTGTTCACTCCATTTAACGATAAAAAATGCTCAGTCCCTTGAGTTTCGTTATAAAGAGTTTACACTGTATATTAAAAAAAGTTCGCGATAGCATATGACTATCTCCTATATATAAGCCTCGAAAAGCTTTTTTGTAACAAACAATTGTTAAAAATTAAAAAGTGATTTATGAACATTATTTTTAGGCATGGCATATTAATTCTTACGAAAAAAAGTTTTTTCGTCATGAAGAAAATTTTATAAAGTTAAGTTTTGCTCTTTATAGTATGTTATTTTGACACATACTTTAGGAGATAATAAAAAAATCAAATACATAATTTGTACTTGCGACAAAAACAATAATTATGATAGACTACAACAGATGCGTTGGCGTTGCGGTGTTTATTGTATAAAATTAACACGGGTGAAACCGTGGTGCACAGCTAGTAGTTAATATATTTGTATTTTACTATATCTATACTAATATTTATTTGATTGTTTAAAACACGTTAATCTCTGGAACTGCCAGTCGTATTCGAAAAGTTTTTTTTGTATATGATAGCCAGATTCACGAGGAAAATAGTATAAGCTATCTAACATTAGGCTACAACTCCCTGTTAGCCTTAGATATTGATTTTTGTTAAGGAAGTCTGAGGTGGAAGTTTTAATCCGAGTGCGCTGGCGTAATGGTTAATAATACGTAAATATAATATTCTACAAAAATATTGGTCCTTAGTCTAAACAAAAGTCTGCGATAAGGCTGAATAAGGCATTTTGTGACAATTATTTGTTGAATGTTAAAAAGTGATTTATGAGCATTATTTTTATGCGTGGCATATTAATCCTTACGAACAAAAGTTACTGTATCGTAAAGACAATTTTATGAAATTAAACTTTGCCCTTTGTAGCATGTTATGTAAATAAATATATAGTTTAGGATATAATGGAAAATTAAAATTATTTGTACTTGCGGGACGTGAGAACAATTCGGGAGTTGACAATTTTTGGAAAATTGTTTTAAACACTTTATATGTAGAAAATAATACTTATGATTTTTTTTCATTAAAACAGCATAAAAAGTGATTTGAAAATATTTTATAGTCTAAATAAAAAGTACGCCACAAAAACGATGCATTATGGTCCCGTGACATCATCATTCATTTTATATGATAACAGTGACAGGTTTGAAAACTAACGCAAGAGTCTAACGTTCATAACTAAAGTAAAAATTAAATAAATAAACAATTACTTTTCCAGATTTGTATTGTTTTTAGGCTTTTTATCTATACACCAATATTACTCAATAATTTACTTGAATTTTTAAACATACAGTCAACTTGCGGATTATGATAGGCTACACAGCAGATGCGTTGGCGGCGCGGTGTTTGTCGGATAAAACTAACAACGGTGAAACCGTGGGGCGCAACTAGTGTAATAAGGTAATTTAGTGAAATTGATTACAGCTGCCGAGTTTAATAATATCTTCGGTAAAGAAGATGTATATCCTACTTGGTTTTGGATAAATGCTATATCTTAATATGACCCGCCCTCGTCGTACCGACGTCGACCGCTGTCGGCATCGAATATGGGCTTTCTCATCATATTCCTTACCTCACATTCATTCATATGGATAGTGCGGCATAGTTTACATATTTAGATGCACGTTCGCTTTAATAAAGCCATTAATTTTAATAATCCTACGTGAACACATTCAACATATGGTGTTCGCTGGCAAGTAATAGCTTCTCATTTACTTGGCTCTAGCAATGGATTTATTTGAGGTAAATACTAAAGTAACTATTGCGTAATTTAGAATTTATGGTGATTAGAGTTGGTGAGGTGTATGGTGTGTTGGTGTAGACAGGTAGGGCATAGAGAACATAGAGAAATATCTTTGGAGATTTCTCTATACTTGGGGCAGTCCGACTGGTGGAATACCTCCACCCTATAGAAGATTGCAGTCAAATAACCTTGTGTTATGTTCCTGCGGTGAGTAGGGTTTCCGAATTCCTTGGATCAGAGGATTCAAGTTCTAGTGATATCTACGGTACTACAAGAATCCATAGGCTAAGGTAGCAACTTACCATCAAGCTAGCCGTATAATTGTTTGCCACCTTAATTGTATATTAAAAAAATGAAATTATTGTTGCGTATATCGTTGACGTTTAAATGTAAAAAAAAAAACAGATATATTTTTAATGATAGAAAACCACCATTTGGTAATGGTTGGTATTATTTAGAAACGGATACAAAAACATGATCACCTAAAAACGAACTGTCTGTGTAATCTTTATAAGTGGGAAAAATGCCAGTTTTCTTATTCTACCTTGTATTATATTTCATACGAAAAATTTAACGATATTGTCATAACGAAAAATGTTTACGTTCATAAAAATTCATGTGTGCGACTATTGGGCGGTCTGTATTGTACTTATGAATTCTTTATAGCCACAATAGTAATTCTGGATCGCCTTTAAGAATTTCTCGTATGTTATGATTGGTCGATAAAACCGAGTCGTGCTCCCAATGTGTTCTATTTCTTTTTCGATTGTTTATGGATGAATAGATCGAGGTATACAGAGTTGATTATGACGTACTAAAGCACTTAAGAGAGCTCGAAGTGTGATAAATGGGGATGCCCGCAGACGGCAGGGTCGCGCTCGGAACGGCGCGGCAGCATCGGTGTGGAACAGTGCGCGCGTCGCGCCGCTCCTCCCTCTCGCTCCTAATGATTGATAGTGCTATATTGTTATATAAAATAACTTATGAATATACTCGCTGTCAATATCAATTTGAGTCTAACTAGCTTTTTAATTAATTTTGTAGTCACTAGTCTTAAATTTTTTACAATATAAATATGTATCCATTTCCTCGATCGCGACTACTACACGTGAATAACTTCTCAAAATGCCTAGTTTCGAAGCGTAGTTTTGGGACCTGTGTGTATATATTCTATACTCATTTTCATTTACTCTCCAGTATCTAGTGAGTGGCGATGGCGGTGTTATTTGCAGGCCACCATAATGAGCTGTTTGTTGGAATAGTTTCTAAATGGTCGTCATTGTTAATATATTTTTTTTTATCTGTAGTAAACTATTGTATAGTTTTATTTTTCGTTTATTATTAGGTATAAGGCAATATTTTTTGTGCTTGTTTATAGGAAAGTATAACAAGTAAATAACTCTATATTATAGATCATATTACATTGAAAACTATATTGCGAAGATCTAAGTTTTTGTCGTAGCGAGTTGTCACGAGTATAATAATAGTTCCAAATCAAAGTAGTACTTTTTAATATACATATGTTGTAAGTTAAATAGGTAATCAGAATAACAAAATAAAATACATTGATTTATATCTCTCGGTGTACGCCTTTGTGTCTGGATTGTACTGCTACAGTACCGTCAATTGCTGAACTATTATAAAAAGAAAAATGTCAGAATTCTCGACTCTATTGTAACTCTGTTTCTTTAGTGGTGAAATTACCTAAAGTCTGTCTTGTTTGCCGTAAACACGGCTCGAGTGTTTGGGTCCCTCGACAATCAACTTTTTTATTTGCCACAAACCTTTTTCAACGGTTAAGTAGTGGTTAAGTTATTTTAGGAGCTTTGGTTATATACTTGTATAAATTGATATATCAGCGTAATTTAGAAGCCTCGACATTCCACTGCCTTCCCCGGGAATATCGGAATAGTTCTCATTCCTGATCAGACATTGACGTCGGAAATTGCACCTTGGTACATAAGGTATATATTATGGAAATCTCATAATACTAGTAGTGTAATTCAATTATGTATTATTATTATTGTTATGTATTGTAGCCACTATATAGGTAAGTGACTAAATCAGTAGGATTGATGTTTGTTGTAGATATTGGACGCTATGGACATACTTGTTGTATGCTCGAATCGAATTTGACCAATCAGATTACAAAAATGAAATAAGTGTCGGAATTAAACAAAATAATCAGAAACATTATTACGTAGTTGTTACTTTTAATAGTGACTTATTTTACGAGTTTATTTATTTGTGTATTAATAATGGCAAGAAGCAAGTATAACCGATAAACTGAATGGTTTTCATAAGTAGAAACGCTACTATATCCATATTTTTTCATTAGGTATTTCAATTTATTTGACTAGGTAAGATGTGTAAGAAGCATAAAACCACAGGGTTAGTGTCAGAGAAACAGTGTAACGTCTTTAAACTTTTATTCCTTATACCTTACTGATTTTAACATGATCTAACTAATTCTTTTATAATACAATTTCTGTTTAGCAAAACCATGGACGGATAGCGTGCCGAATCAATTTCCGCTACAATATAATTCAAATCGTATAAACGGATTGATAACGGTAGTCTTTTTAAATTTAAGAAGTTTTGTATGTGAAATTTTACTACCGCCTCACTATGATGATTCGATAACGTTTTTTTACTTTTCTGCAACACTAAAATGATGTAAAGGCTTATAATATGCATCTTTTCAGAATTATAATTATGTGTGGGTAATATAAAAAAAGATCGTTTAATAATTTGTATAAGAAAAGTAAATTGAAAAACATTTTTTATATTGTTATTTTGTTTCGGAAAGTACTATAATGATACCAACACAAATATTAGAATTTTTTTTTTAACTTTCACTGAAAGTACCCAGAGTTTGGACGACTTCAACACGAAATCAGAATTTTTAATGAGTATTGAAATCCAGCAATGAGCAAGCGCTTAACTTTTAATTGCCGACTTAGGTGAAGCCATAATTTTGTTATTTACTTGACTTTCAAAGAATTTCCATATAAAAAACGATAATGGTGTTATGGGAATTATGATAAAATTATGGATAAAATTATCTTTATCCTATAGATCTATAGTGATCTTTCTTTTATATACAAAAATTTATAACGTTATGTTCGGTGTTACTTTTTTTACGTATATTAGGATATGTATGTATCTGTATATACTAGCCGTGCCCGCGACTTCCCCCACTTGATATATTTCGTGTTTGCAAAACAGCAACTAAATAAATACTCACCTTAATCTCACCCTACGATATTTGACCCGTATAAGCTTTGATAATATCCAGCTAGAATCATTTTAAATGTTAACCGATATTACAGTTTAATAATCTTACCTATATTGTCTAAAAGACATAAAGGCATACAAAAATGCTCATACGTGTAAAAATGCACCCTAAATATACCTTCAGACTATAAACTACAATCGTACCAAATTTCATGAAATTCAGTCTAGAAGTTTTTGCGTAATTGGAGTTCAAATATACAAGCAGATAGACAAACATAACATTTTTAAAAACTATCGAAATGCGAAACTTTAAATGCGAACCAATACCACAGTTTAACAATCATACCGATATTATCTAAGAGACATAAAAATGTTAAATTTTGCAATTCTGTAAGAAAAGCCAAGTTTATTTCAATACTTTATTTTAATAAACCGTTATTTTCCCGTGAATAGTAACGCTTTATCGTATGTCTGTTTAATATAATTTAACAAAAACCTTAATTGCGCAAAAACACCAAACAACGACATTATGTATTGTTGAAATGTAGATAGAATAGATATTCTTTCATATTAAAACATTGAAAAATATTAAAATCTATTTAAAAAAAACCCACCCTTAAATTATTAATATACGTGCTTACAGTAACTTCATCAATTATCAAATTAAATATATTATAGTGTTACATACATATACATTCTTTTTTATATGTACATAACTGCAATGTATATACCATACAAATGTCCATATGTGCAAAAATGCATCCTAAATGTACCTTCTGACTATAAACTACAATCATACCAAATTTCATTAAATTCGGTCCAGTATTTTGGCGTTCAAACAGACAGACAAAAATACCAAAAATTATCGGAATGTGTTCTATCCATGATTCCAATACTTTCCGTAGTATTTTTTGTCAAATATCTTCAATGTACAAATATCGACTCTTTACTGTTTTATTATAAGTATAGATTATATTACGATGTGACACAAAAATGTTTTTTATTTAATTATTTCGAAAATATTGGTCAGAATTACGAAAAAACTACTGTGAAAGTCTGTTGAGCTCTTAATATTAGTATTATGAGGTGTATCATTGGAATATTTTAATTCCCATACAAATGACAAAATATGGGAAAATATTTTAAATTAAATTAAATTACATTTATAAATCATCAACAGATCAGTTTAGAAAAAATAATAGTTCTTATTCTGTGGTAGGAAATTGTTCGGTTATCATCATCATTTTATAGGAAAGTATACGAAAATAAAGCAAGGCTGTTGTAGATCGTAAAGATGTATTGAATTTTGTAAAACGAAAAAAAAAAAAAAATTGAAATGTAATATTTCTAATCTCTAAGGTAATCCCTGAGGAAGCCTTATACTTAAGCCTGAAACACTTTAATTTTAGCTTTACATTTTAAGATGGGTTATTAACGAAGTCAGTAAACAGAGTTATAAAACAAAATCAGGAACCTTCGTTGGGAGTGGGTGCTATTTATTTTATCAGAATCCAATATTGACAATAATTAACAATTTACACGTTGTATTGTTAAATAAGTTTGATTGATTTCATCGAGTTTGGTATACCTTTTTGGAATAAGTTTTGTATTATAACCGCTTTGTCAACGAACCCAGAAATAAAATAATCTATTCTTCTTTAACCATATCAAGTCCGGTGAAGCTGTAAAAGCCGCAGCGCAGCGGCTTTAGGGCCCCTCAGGCTAACAGAGTAGTCAGTTCGAAAAAAAAAAAAAAAAATAAAAAAAAAATTTAACCATATCTTTGATTAAAAAAAAAAACGTTTTTACAGGATGGGACTATTAACATACTAAATAATGAATTTATAAAAACATATTTTTCTAATTATCGCTTAGATTTAATAAAGACCGTACACGTTTTGAAATTGATGGTAACTCAAGACGTAGACGTAGTATATTTGACAGTTATTTTGCTACCGATCCCTCGGCTATCGACATCTGCAGACCTAAATTCATTTGCATAATTAATCTGTACCCTGCGTCCTAAGTTGTTAGACGACGCATGCCCTTTCATTTATAGACGTGTATAAATTTTACGCCTGTTATACGTGGGTGAATATAAATATATCTAGCTGTTTGGCCATGCCTTCATGGTGCAAATATTTGGTATAAACACGGAAATGTATGTACTTTCAACATAAAAATAAACGAATTTAGTTTCCAGTTTAACCATTTAAATTTAAATTATGCTTCAAAATATATTAAGGTTGAGAAACAGAATCGCTTAACAAATTTAAAGAAAGGTTAAAAATATATTTAAATGGTAAAAATTGTTTTTAAGTTACAAGGATTCTATATTATTGTGTTATGTTTTGTATTTTGTATTTTTATTATTTATATTCTGTTTTTCTTCTTTTATATTTTTTTCTTTATTTACGTTGTTAGTGTTAACATTTGGCAATCAATGTATCAAAATTTACTTTCTGTTTTTGAACTCACTGGATGTTTTTAACATTCATAAATTGTAACAAACATTTATGTTATTTTCATTAAGTGTATGTTCTTGTGAGTAATAAAAAAATTTTAAACCAAAAAAAACTTGTACACTTAAATGAATGTGGTTATGTCAAAACGTTACTCAAACAAAATATAAAACCAATATAAAAGAGCGAATCTTTCTGAAGGTATTTTTGTTCCTCAAAGAAAACACTTCTTCGGTCTATCAAATTATTACGCACAAAGAGGACCCGATGGAGGGTCGTAGATAAAGTCCCTATAAGAATCTATAAACGCACTACTGAATTGAATTTAATTTAGTTAATGGAAAACTGTGCAGTACCTACCTTGTAAATTGATACTGAAAATACACTTATATCGTATTAAGTCTTCGATTTTAAGTAAAGAAATATTTTTAAATTTGTATAATATGAAATCATATCAGTGTCGTATGTCCAACATCTACCGACAACGTGATTATATACCCGAACGTTGACGAAGGCGCTTCAATTCAAACTGTATAAGCCGGAACAATTTTTTATGCAAATCAAGACAATGGTGTCTACATTTTTTTATTACCGGATATTTATTATATTTATGTATAACTAGCTGTGCCCACAACTTCGTTCGCGTAGGGACTACAGAATGCCGTCGATCGGGCATACGCGTGAATCGTGCTACTCCCGCTCCCGGTTATATGCTTATTGTGGGCGATCCTTCGAAGATAGACATATACTCTCGCTGAATTTTTGTAGGTTCTTTGGCTAATAAAACACAAAACTTATAAAGCTTTGAGTTAACCGAACTAATTACTAATCTATTTAGCATTCTTGATTAATTATTATGATTATAAAACATGGATAATCTGAGATTGTATTAAATAATTTTGATCACTTTTACTATCAATAATTGTAAAACTGACATAGCTCAGTGTATTATCAAATAAACTTTTAAATATAAACCAAACTTTCAACGAAAATTGAGCTGCAGGCACTAGCTTAAAAAAAGATAAATAGAAATAGAAGATTACATCGTACGTGGTTAGTCTAGTTGTCACTTTATTGTCCAATTGGACGTTAGTTTGAGATCGATGAATACGGTTTCGTAATACGAATGTCGATAGTTTAATAGCATTAAGTTGTGGTTTCACAGAGATTTAGATTTTACTTTGGCTTGTGCAAAGTTGTGAATCCGCGGCCGGCTTCGTGTTTGATTCCAGTTACAACTTCATTCGGATTAACTCTGGAGTGTAGCAAATCCGACTCTATTGTCAAACTAATTGGACCTGCAAATGAATTAATTATCATTTCTTTTGTTGTTTAGGTTTTCTTCATATACAAGTACTACTATTTGCTAGTAACCATTTTTTTTTTAATTTTTAGTAATAGTCGATTACGGTATTTTTTTATGTTTTGAGCTTGGAGCTTAGATTTCTTTAAATGAGAATTATACATGTTATATTTTATAGTTATTAATTTATTGTCACATCAACGATACATTCACAAACTAGTATATCTAATCAACAACATGTGAAGTGTTTTTACGGTTTTGCACATTTTATATTATATTTTATCACAGCACAACCACAATAAAACCAAACAAAATAGAAATCAAGAACAGATCGTACATTTTCAACAATTTTTGTGAAAATTCACAAAATAGCAATGAAAGATGTCAATATCAGCACCATTATTATTAATATTGTTATATAATTGTTTAAAACGATTAAAAAGCGGACAGATGTTTGTTCTTAGATATGTTTTAGAAAAAGTTCTTTGATTGCGAAATCTTGGAATCTTTAACATTTTAAATTAAATTATTTTAACACACCAAAGACCAAAATTACTTCATTAACGAGCTTATACAGAAATGTGAGATTAGAGATTTTTCGTCAATTTTCGAGAGGTACAAAGTTACAGTGTATTGAATCAAGTATTGTGTAGTCAGCACGGTAAGGACAATTATTCTGGTCTTTACGAGCAAGGAACTTATACAAATTACATTGATACACTCTAATCGCTCTAATACTACTTATACTATATAATACACTAATTATGAATTAATAAATGAATTACAATTTTCCACACACTCTCCCATTAAAATTTTAAAATTAATATTATCCAAATATGGTTAGACAGTCAGCGTGAAGTTTTCGTTATTTATGTAATTCCCGAGTAATCAGTTTAATTAACCATTGCGTTCTTAATGTTTGAGCTTTTAAGAGACTGGGAAGACGACTTGTTCATGGGATGGGAATAAAGGGACTGCTAAGAGTTGGCCTCGTTTTACTTAATAAATTACTTGCCTTAACCTCTCGCAGGTAGTATTACGGCTCATTACGCTAAGTTTATGTGGACCAGTGTCACATGAAAACAAGACATAGGTATATAATATGTAGATTGTCTTATCTTTCAAAACTACTATATGCTTGATATAAGCTCATTAATATTTTATTTTTTTAATTTTCATAAAAATTGTTGTTTGTATAACTAGAAGTTATGGTGTCTCTGGGTATATTTTTTTGATTTGTAGTAAACTTCGGTATATAACTTTTTCATTAATCTATTTTTACTTTTCTCAAAAATTTACTACTGACAAATAAAAGAATGCCATTTAATTCGCAATTCGATTATACCTGAGGTTTCTGAAAATATAACATATGCTTATAAATAGGTACATACCATATTTTTATTATGGATAAATGTTATTAAAGATACTATAATTAGTTTTTGTTAAATATAAAAATGTTGCGGACTTCCTTACCCTAATATAACGGACGAGTCACATATTTTAAGTGATTATTATATTTAAAGACGTTTAAATTGATTTTAATTGAAGCCAGTGCTTCTTGTTTGGGGTCATATATTAGTTATTAATTTATTTTTGATAGAAGTTTTTGTTACTTTCATGTTTTCAATTAATTAAATGATATAATAATGGGTTGAAAATTTACACAATACCTAATTAGATTTTTTTGGAATCCCAAAAGCATATTAAAGTAGACTGTAAACGGAAAAGTTATGTTTAAGTTAAGGATTTATTTAGGCTAGTGTGTGTAATAAAAGCCTTTATTTTATATAAAATTATTCATGTTATGTAAAATCATTTTAGTAAATCAGATGTTCTCTTTTATAATTTGTTTTAATTCAAACTAATTAAAGTTTTTCCTATCTTCTATGCTGATTGTTGGAGTCGAGACTCATTCCTACCACTGTTGGTAACATAAACCGGGCATACATTTAATTCATTTAACAATGACAAAACAGTATAGTTAATTTTTTTCAGAAAGCACTTAAAAATCAAAAGTAGTATTTCTGAATATAATATGGCGCGTGTTTACGTTGAACTTCTAAATCCCGAAACTCAACACCGTATTTTACCAGATGTAGAAAAATCCAAAGCTTTGCATATCTTTCAGCTGTTACAGTCGTTTAGGATTTGGTTAGATAATGCTATATTATATTGACTTTCTTCAAATTCTTTTAGATGTAGATTTTAGTTCACTCAAGAAGTATTCATCGGTTTTATAATAAATGCAAAGAAAACGTAATATTTTTTAATTAAATTAGAAATTCTTAAGAAAAATAAGAAATAACAATTGTTAATATAATTAATCTATACTGAATTAAGTTAATTTCATAATCAAGTTTTTGGCTTTTCTTAACTAGGTCGAACGTTGGCCGATATAAATAGCATATTTTAATAAATGATGTAGGTAGTTTTACTGTAATAGTACCATATATATTATATTTACTACAATATAACAAAGTATAATTCTAAATTATTTTACGATAATGGTCGCTATTACTTGATATTAGAATAAAACCTTTGGGGCCAAGGCTACCTACGAAGTAGAACCATGATGGTCACAGAGTCGAGCTCGGCTAAATATGATTAAATTAGTTTCTTGAATATCCGATAAAAATCAAACTATCTTAACGTATTTTAGTACATCATAACGAATTTAGATATATATTTATTGCTCTTTTCACGGTATTAATTATAACTAGCGATCCCCCTAAGGTCGAAATTTGACCAGCGACTTTTTGATCATAGACTATTTTCTGGTTGACATTTACAGTATTCATAAACAATGAGTATTATCTACCTACATCACTTGCTGTCACTTTTCGTTGAGCGACAATGTCAATATTTTAGGGGGTCTAAGTTCAATGGCACTGGTCGCGTTAGGATTCGTAGTATTAATTTATTTTATTAAATATATTAGTAATAGATATTATAGATACATTTTAGCTTTCTGCACTCTTTCTCCATATAAACTTTAACCATGCCAAATCTAAAAGTTTTCCGTGAACGCAATGCGCTTAAAAAGGTAGCGAAAGCTTTTGCTTCACGTATTAATATACAGATTAAATACCAAGACACACTTAATTCATACAATGTAAATTAATATTAATTTTACTAAAAACAGTATTGCGTTTTAGTCTACAAATACTTCTTATTAAAATACCAAGTTTTGATATCAAAATAAAATACACAACTTGTATCATATAATATAATCTGTGTAATATGTACGCGAAATGGTTCTTTATTATTTATTGATTTAATGTATTCAACGATATATCCTAAAATTTATTAGCGCCGATGCCATGAAAATATATCAGCAAAGTAGTCGTATCATTTATAAAAAGCGTTGAATGTTATACTGTGTAAAAGGGAGAAACAGAAACTCTGTGATTCACAAAACGAATATTCGTGGGCTATTTGAATGAATACCAAGAGAGGGAACGATTTTTCAAAGCTTTGGCGATAATAATGACGCTATTTATCAAAAGCTAGAAGGGATGGGAAATTGTTAATGCTATCTTTTGGTGGTTTTGTTTGTTAACTAAGCTAACGCTGTTGGGTGATATATTTAGACGACATAAGAGTAGAGGTTATTCGGTCTCGCTGCGAGGGGATAGCCCCGAGTGATTTATTGTTACGCTGAATATGCATGTCGAGATGAAAAATTACAGCGAATGTTTAGTGCGTGCGGATGATAGGTCATGTTGCGTAGATATCACAATGTGTCCAGTTGGCCGTGTAATGTGCTCTGTGTTTTTAACAGTTTGTATTTTTTATATTGTATTTATAACGTACTAACACCAGCGTTGTGAGCATGCATCTAGAGTCATAGTTAAAATGAATTACGATGAAATCATAATGTTAGATTTTTGAGGTCTATTTGAGGTGAGAAATATTTTTTAAACGTAATAATAATAGGTAATGATTTTAGTGGTACTTATCAAGAAACACAAATAAATATGTACTTACTTGTAAATTAAAATCATAGGTTAAGTAAACAAATAACACTAAGTTAATATCATGTTTTATAAAATCAAAATATCCATACTTATATTATAAATACGAAAGTAACTCTGTCTGTCTGTTACGTTTTCACGCCTAAACTGCTGAACCAATTTTAAAGAGTTTTGGTATAGATATATATAAATTGGACCTTGGGAAAGGACATAGGCTACTTTTTGTCACGAAAATAAAACTGGAAAGGGTGAAATAGGGGATGAAATTTGTATGAAGAATCCATCACTTCTATATTTATGGATATGACAATTCATATTTATGTTTTTGAAATAATAGGGTTTCGCATTTTTTTAAATTCATCCGACAAGGCGGCATGATAAGGGGTGACTTCACTTATTTTTCAAAGTTTTATGGGGATAGTTAGTATGTTGGATTCATATTGGTATATAATTACAATACCATACACATAATAATAAATCCATCACTGATTTTATTCAGGTTTGTTGCGTTATAGGATCAGCCGTTGTATATGCAGAAATAAAGCGAGGTGGTAGAGATCGCGACCACCATACACATGTGTGGTTTTCTTTTGGTTTGTCGTTATTGTTCTTCTAGATCTGTCGATGTATATTCAACCATACGCAGACGAAGTCGCGAGTACCTGCTAGTATATATAATAAATTATATGTTTCTGCTATTTGTATGTGTTGTTGTATAAACTATTCATAACGAAATCTAGAACTTTCAGCACAAGTTTAAACTAGACAAAATTTACAAGTGCGAGACATTTGCGAAGTGCACCCGACATATAACTTAACGGTACACTACATAGCTACCTACCTTACTAGTTCACGAAACAATAGTATGGAAGTTGGACGGAGACACGGTTACATCCACCGGCACCGCCTCACCGCGCCGTGTTCACACATAAGTACATCAGCGTTCATTAAACGTTAAAACATCGCACAACGTTTCGGAAACTCAAATAATTAAACCGAAACGTCTCCATCTTGCCTTTACTAAAATAGCAAATCCATTATTTCTCTCAACGACCGACATTTTCTAGATGCCTTATTTTGAAAAAAAAAAAATGTGCTGTCTAATGCTTTGGTCTCCGAAAAATAAGATGTCTGCTCGAAAACATGTTATTTTGTTTTTGTTTGCTAAGCTGTTGTTAAATAGTTTGTTATTAAAAATAAAATCATCGGGAATATTAAATTAAAATAATTACTTCATAACAAGTCACAACACACGGTGTGTAAAGAGATGTAATTCTAAGTTACAATTGATACTACGATTACAATATGGTATTATTTAAAAATAATTTGCCTTATGATAATTATTATGTCTCTATTCAGTTATTCCGTACGAAATAATCAAATCATCAAAGCTAACCTATTTTAGACAGTACCTTAAACTTTGTAGCAATTTCTTTAGACTTCTTAGGACGAAAATCCAAATTGTATTTTTTTGCGTACTTAGGTACGCGCCACTTCTTGTCAATACAAAATAACGCAATTGAAAAATCCTCTTATCGTGTTTTACATGTTTAGCTGCAAAACATAATATTAAGATTAATACTTCGTAAATAAGTTTTTTTTTTTAAATATGTAACTGAAAATATATATGTGTATTTTAATTATTTCGTTTGCCTCCAAATCTGTGATATCGAATATAGAATACTAATGTTTCTTATATACCAAATACACATAACAAAATATTTTAAGAATAAAAAATCGAACAAGTTGCGATTAGAACTCGCACCCTGAGGGTTCGGGACTAATTACATTACTTACCATAAACTATTGTACAGTCTTTTACATAAATATTGATTGTATATATATTTCAGTCTGTCCGTCTGTCTGTCTATTAATGCGTTTATAACTCAAGAATCACTCCGTGAATATTGATTATTATTGTATAGACGTTTTTACTAAAAATATTTTAGGCAACGTTTTGTAACATTATGTAACAATACATAGGGAAAACAAGTAATGATAATATAAAATCAAGTCGAAAAAAAATTCATTACCATGTATAAGGATAGTATATAAACAATATTCATGTAAAAGATTGTAGAATAATGTACGGTACCTAAGTAATGTAATGAGTTCGGAACCCTCAGGGTGCGAGTTTCACTAGCTACTTGTCCGTTTTTTTTTTCATTATGAGTTACGAAACCCTAAAAATGAAAGCTTAGTCAGCTATTTTATAAAAATAGTAGACGCATAAGAGCGGCCACATACAGTCGGAATTCCGTTTCGGAATTCCGATTTAAAATATCGATTCGGGATTTCGAAGGCAATATTTCCATACAAATCTATGGACCTATAATACACATACAGTAGTTTTCCGTTCATAGTGTTCTCCGATTCGAAATTCCGGAATCTCGCACGGAAAAAAACTGTTTCGAATGCATCTATTTCATAGATTTTGTACGAGTCACATCACACGTTCGTTAATGTCGTACGGAATATAATAAACAATGTGTAATTATATATGAATTTATTATATTTTATATATTATTGACTGTCTTGCAATCTTTGAGTGTTAAGTGGATGTACCCAGTAACGGCGACGTATTTTCTTCTTCTTAGTAAGATACAGCAACAATGCAATCGCAAGTAGAAAATCGTCGTCCATCGCTGTTAAAATGTCTGAAGTCAATGGTCGTCGTCTCTCAACTGAGCCTTGTTATTCCGAACGGAAATAAATGTACGTGTGTGAAATATGTACGGAATCTCGTTTTGATATTTCGAATTCGAAATTCCGACTTTATGTGGCTGCTCTGAAGCGCATGTTAGCTTCACATCAAATAGGTTACAATTATGTATTACAAAAGAAAGTTTCAGATATTTCTTATCGAAATTACGAAGCGGAATTCCAACTGTATGTCGCCGCTCTAAAGCGCATTTTAGCTTCACATTAAGTAGGTTACAATTATCACAAATGAAAGTTTATCATTTAAGTTTTACTGTCATAGAATTTACCATTATTGTAAACAGTTTTGGAGGAAAAAAATATTTATAAAAAAATAAACATTGCTTGAAATTTTGAGATTTTAATCTTATAATTTGGACGAGTTTAATAACAGATATAAGTTTGAAATTTTTTCGAATACTAAATCCCTACACTAAATTTCAAAAGACTACCTACAATTACTTTTGTGTTATTTTCATTCCTCGTGTATGTACAGAATCCACCAAATAATTACAAGTAGAGATAGCAACGATATAATTTTTACCAACAAAGCGTCGAAAACAAACAAGTTGTCTTCGCGACTCAGACCCTGTTTCCCCACGTCATTCGCAACCGGTACAAGTAGCATTCTTTTAAGCGCTACCTTCGCGCAAACAAGCTACTGAACAAACAGTTTCCTTCAATTAATTATTTTGTACTTATCTAGTGATTAATAATATAATATAATATATTGACTCTTACTATTGAAGTAATAATATATTATATTATAATATTTAATAATTACCTGAGTGTTGGGACCGCGGGCCGCCGCGCCGCGCTGTTTGATATTGAAGACCGCAAAAATACTACTTTTAAAAAAAAGGAGAGGAAAATTAAATAAATGTAACCATCAAAAATGTTCTCTTAATTTTGTTTTTCTTATTTAAGTCGCCTATCTGCAAACGAAGAATACAATAAAAAGCTTTGTAATTAGGGAGTTGACTCAACATGAACGTAATAGCACTGGGTCTTAGTTAGAATGCCTTTATGAAATAAATGCAAAAAAGCCTACCATAACTGCTATTGCTTGCCTTTCGAAATTAAATAAATGAAATTGGGATATCGTACACAAGCTACAAATGTTATTTTATCTAACTACACAAATTGTGCCTTATAAACATATCCGTAGACTTTTATTCAATTATTATACACTTCTGTAAAGTCTTAAAATAACATAGTTCAGATTTTTAACATTATTACTTATTATCTATAGCTGTATCATGTATATGTTAGTATTAGCACTTATGTACTCGTTGAAATATAATATTGTTTACCTTTTGATTCTCTATACATTAATTGAAATAATTTAGCTTTAACTCAGTCTTTCTGGTGTTAATTAAAAACAACTGCTGTTATTAAGTGAATGAAATTTGAAAATTATTTTGTATATCTATAGAAACACAACAAAATGATTGACACACACCATGATTCTTAAAAATATTCCCCTGTCTAAATTTTTTTGGATTCGCCGATTTTGGAACCCGTAGCCGTCGACGTAGAACGTGGAAAGAGTGAAGGTTTAATAACCTAATAATTATGCTAACGAGTTGAGTAATACTTTAATTAAGCTATTCGACTTTGTGTCGATAAGTAGTTGTGCATAAGTGAAGTCAAACAGCCCTTAATAAACGACGGTATTATTTTATCAGTTATTGCGATTCCGTTGCCGAGACACGCCCGGAATAAATTAAACTGCAATTTGGAACATTTAATATGGAGTGTTGTTCGCGCTATGGCCTATCGTGATGTATGCCAGTGAGCCGATATGAGCAGCATTCGAATGAGTACACAAAGGCGCCCGATCGTGTTGTACTACCCATTGGTAATGCATTCGTGCAAATGATTGTTACGTGGACACTCTCCAGGGACAACGTTTTGATAAGCACGCTCTTACCT
This sequence comes from Saturnia japonica, assembly GCA_033032175.1. NCBI lineage: Eukaryota > Metazoa > Arthropoda > Insecta > Lepidoptera > Saturniidae > Saturnia > Saturnia japonica. Next base: position 14,000,803 of record CM065305.1, read on the forward strand.
ATGTGATCATTTTAGTTGTATGAGTAAACACAATTATGAGTTTTATTTATAAATTAATAAATAATATATTCATATCCAGTGCATACTTGATCACTACGAATTTGATAGGTAATTTATACGTGTATATAGTGTTAAAATTTAAACGACATTATTTGTAAATTCTGTTGTTGTGATCCGAAGGGTTCTTAATATCCTACAAAAATCATTTAGTCGGCTGAATAGCGAAATGCATTTTAGTAAAAAAGGTTAAATGCGTCCTATTTATTGTTAATATGAACATTTATAATTATTGGAATATTCGTCAAGCTATGTTTTTTCATTACCTTGTTTATTAATACACAATAGCAGTTGGCGCAACTTGGATAGTTCATATTATAATGTTCGATTAACCAGTAGTTTTGGAACGATGTTTTATCTCCGAGTCCCAACTGTTGCACGATGAAAAAAAATCGAAATACATAATATATTTTTGTTTTAGTTAAGAATGTTTAAAAAAGTATTGTTTAGTATCTTCCATTGTGTCTTGAAAAAGTTATTATTTTCAACAACAATATACATGATAAGAAAAAATGTTTTGGCTTGACAGGAACTTCAGCAACTGCAAATGCTAATATTTTCAACTTAAAAAGATTAAGGTCAATATATTAAAAGTTTAATTACAGTGCTGTAATAATATAATAATAACCATTAGAGATAACTGGCACTCGTAACTAGGGAATAACGTTTATTGCATTTAGAGAGAATTCCATTGGATCATTATAGCACCTAACCAGGCATAAAGACCTGCCAGGGCTCGCTAAATTTGCAGTCAGTTTTGAGCTATGGTCACGTCAACACATTTATATAAACGGAACTGCTAGTCCAGTAATATACTATACGTTCCTATACCCATATATTTTCAACCATTTAACGGTTGGAATTGTTCTGTACCGGCATTCTTAGTCGAACAGTTCACAGAACGTATTGCTACTTCAATGAAATAGAGAGTCCATTGTACGAACATGATATTTCTCCAGTCGAATACGAGCCGTTTTCAAACAACATTGCTATCTTCATGCACAAAACACGCACATAGAAACGGAATTTATTTACATGTTCTGATTTCAAAGTTTAGACTTTAGAGATTTTACTGTTGATATGTGTGGTATAGATGTGTGTGATTTTATTTATTTTTATTATATTTTATTTTTTATAAAGGATCGTCTACAGTTGTTAACACTAATATTACAATAAATTAATCTGAATTATTGACTACGCTAAGTGTAAAAATTTCTTACACTGCATGAATATTTCGTATTATATTGATGTTAATGTGTAATTTAGATACGAATAAAAACAAAAATAGATATCAGTGAAAAAACTATATAAGATAGTACCCATTACAAGCTTGTATACCGCTCGAGTAGATAGATGCATCAATATTATTAAAGTGCACATTAATAATATCACGGTAGTTATTTAGGATCTTGCAAAACCTAGGAATACGCGAAAACGTTCCCAAGACAGTATGTCTGAATGGTGAGCATAGTGGTGTGATGCAGTGTGATCCGTAATTTAAGTTCGTGTAAGTGATTTCTAGGCAATTAGAAATCAATTAGGCAATTAGGCATTTTTTTACAATTAGATCACATTATAATAGGGTTAAATATAAAATTTTACACTCCGAAAATAAACAGTTTTTGAGCAATATTTCTTTAAAAATCGTACCATTTGTAAATCTGACCATACAAATTTCAGTTCTAATAAGTTGGCTTAAAGCTCACTTTTGAATGACAGATAAAAGTACTATAATTGTATTTTTTTTTAATACTTTTTTTTTGTTTTTGAACGTTTATTGTGTTGTGTCAAATATGACCTACTTTAACGTTTTGTGCCTTTTTGTGTTTTTAGTGAGATATTTTGTGTACCATTGTGGTGGTAAAATTGGTTAGGTTAGATGCGAACAGCGATCTTCATGCCACAAATAAATAATTATCTATTGAAAATTCATATACAATTCCAAGATAAACATAACCTCAAAATTGGAAAAATAATTCTCAAAAACTATTTGTTTCCGCACATTCCTTCACAGGGGGATGTACCTCTCACCCTCCCCCACTTGCCCCACCATTTCATATACTCAAATTCAGCGGCACGTAATATAAAGTCGAACCAACACGCTTTTATTTACTTATTACTAACTATCTAACAATGTAATCAAATCTTCGAAATCAATTTTAAACCGCTTATAATTGTCGTATCGAAATTAAACTTTGTATTTATATGTAGTTCGGATGATAAAACTATAATTTGGTATCTTGGAGCTAATATGATGATGGAGTCAGGAGGTGGATAATGGGACTCTTCAGTGGCTACTGGCAAACCCGTCGAATTTAGGCTGATATGATTTGTTTTAAATAGTCTAATAGATTGGCATTGGTAACGAGGGTCTGGGGATGGAGCCAAGAGATGTTTTAAATTTTTTTGTGCGGGATAAGAGCGTGTTTTTAGTTTTTTTTTTAAACTGCATACTTTTTTCCAATGGATATTATTCTATTAATTCGAATTCGTCATTTCATAACCGACTTCAACAAAAGACGGGAGGATACTCAATTCGAATGTAATTTTTTAAATGGATGTTATATGATAGTTTCTTTGTTTATGACCCGATTTGGATGATTCTTTTTTTTTTGTTGGATAGGGGATACCTCAAGGGTAGGCCACCTTTCAATAGCATTGGCATTGCACTTTGAACTTCGAAGATACACAAGGGAACTCTTCACAATCATAGAAGTTGGCTTTCTTTTTTGTTAAAAATTAAATATTTTTTTTAATGACATGTATAATCTCTGCTTGACGATTTTGTTGTATCCCTTAACTTTTGTATCACCAACAATGTAGTTACTTAGTCAAAGTGGTCCGCTTATCTCCTTAATAAGTTTTTATCTTAATTATTTTTCAGTGTTCCTCGTAAATTTCATTCCCTAGAGTTGCTGTGCCATTCCGTTGCGGAAACATCCTTTTGCAGCTTAATTATTTCCGTTTTTTACTGAGTTCAATATTCATTCGGATTTTCGTCGAGAAGACATTAAAATTCATAACTGAGCTATTATACTCGTCAACATCTGGCGCCATTTGAAGCTTTTTATCTTAAAGCATCGGAATAAAATTAATTAATTAAATTAGGGTTTCAACTGTTTGAAACTATTCCAATTCTATTCAATATAGCTATTTGCAATAAAATGTAATTTAAGTTATTTGATCGTCTGTTTAATGTAAATTATTAAGTGTTTCTAATCTTGGGATATAACAATTACTGCGTAGGGTAGCATTTGATGCAATTTTTTAAATCAGCAATAAGTTGTTAAATGATAAGGTGATTAAACTTTTGCCTGCCCTCGGGAAAAGCGGGATATTTTATCGTTGATATTATTGTTATTCTACACACCTACGTTTTTCTTATCGCTTTCCGAGTGTTATAATATTCTGACAAAAATAACTTTCGCTGAGTATTTAATGTATAAGCGAGGTAAATATCGTCAAATTTGGAGCTAATGGACGCCAATTTCTTCTTACGTAACCACACACGTCACTATCAATTTTTCCAGTTTACGCTCAAACGACCTGAGTAAAAGTAATCCAAAATAACTTTTCCCCATTATTATTAATAATTTGGGGTACTGATGATTAATTGTTCGTGGAGAGTAAATTCGCTCGATTAAAAGTAGAAATATTATGAGATTGTTAAGGGTATATACCACATAAGTGTATGCACTAGGAGCATGCTTCTTACAATAGAGTACAGTTTTATGACTTAGACAATCTCCTATCTATATTGTCGTATGTTGCTCACTTGTATGGGTGCAACCAATATATTTGCGTTGGCACTTCACGCCCGCAAACGTCACGAACTCGTAAAATTGTTTAACGGTATGGGACACAGTCGTAAATATGTCCTATATGTTCGCCTAGTATAACCCAAACACTTCTCGAGGCTGCTTAATGTGCAATTAATTATTAATCATATCTAGTATTCTAGTAATAAGTTGTTATTCACATATAATATTATTGAAGATATATTATGATTTATATTTTTTAAACTTTTAAGTATTTTAAATCGACTTCAAAAAAGGAGGAACTTCTCAATTCGATTATATATTTATATATATATATTGTTTTTATGGATTTCAGAGATAACTTCTTTATTTATGAACTGATTTAGATGACTCTTTTTTCGTTGGAATGGGTATACCTTAAGGGTGTTCCCATTTTAATTTAATTGGCATTGGACTATATATAATGCTGGATTGAACAAATAAGCACTTAGGTGTCGAATAGTTAAAACAATTTGTGTCTTTTATCATATATTCAACTAGCTGTGCCCGTGGCTTCGCTCACGTGGACCACAGAATGCCCGCGCGAATCTTGCTTCCCCGCTCCCGGCTATTTTAAAGACAAAATGATTATTGTGGGTGTTCCTTAGAAGATGGACTATACACTCCCAGACTTTTTTATAGGTCTTTTTAATGTCTACAATTTTTTGTATATTAATTCGCTATATTTCTTATGGTTTACTCATCGTAAGCTATTTAAGCGCCCGAATGATTCACCATGACCAGTTTTTTTATTTGTGCGGAACCCTAATTATTTTTCTAAAATAAAGGTAGCCTAAGTTACTCCCTATAAATTCAGCTATCCACCAGTGAAAGTCCCGTCAAAATCGGTCCAACCGTTTCGGAGATTACCGAGAACAAACAGACAGACACAAAGACAGACAAAAATTTTAAGTTAAAGGTATCGTATATACTTTCATATACATTCAGTAAAAAGCTGTTATTTTGTCATTACAAACAGACACTTCAATTTTACAAATTGTATAGATTTAATAGTTTCTTATATTCAGTTTAATTCAATTGTTCAGTCAATTGTTCTACTAAATAATTTTTGAAATCTTTATTCAACAATCTCCTTTTACTAACTCTGCTTTACTAAAAGTAATTAAATGAAATTGCATAATATAATTTGATTTTATCGCCTTACTGTTTAAAAGAATATCGGCGTAGTTACTTTGTTAATTAGTTTTATTTGAATTACCAAGTTATCAGTCAGACCTAGTTGGCCGCTTTTTGTTACTAATTTTTGTTTTGTTACTTTTGTTAATACGACTCACTTTTTCCTAGTCTAAAATTACCAATGATCTCAGCATGTTAATGTTTAATTTGTAAATAAACGGCTAGACTTTGCCAATTACAGTTAATTTAAATTCTTCTAAAATCCACAGTAAAACTTCCAAGAACACTGTAAGTTCCTTTTCAAATGAGGTTAAATTTATCTATATAAAAACCACAATAAAAACAGGATAGGTATATATAGTAATTTTTTTAATAATAGCTCGTCACATTGACGGTACTGTCTTTGATATTAAGCACAGCACAATCCAAACACAGAGCCGATCACTGAGAGATCTAAATTCACCGACGGTCCCCGACAAAGACTACAGTTGGTCCCCGATGAACTAACATTTCAGGTTGTAGTCAGTTGATGACATTTGGATAATCTTGTAAGTGACTTGTGAAATACACAGATCTGTGTATTTGTATGAATATCTATGTATCTTGGTGTCTACTTGTTTTGGATTGTTACACTTCACTTTTTTGTGAGATTCACTTATCTTTATTTTATAACTGGTAAATTTTCAAGTGATAATGCGAAATTTGAAGCGGCAATGTGCTTGGTCATTGTCTTGAACTTTTAGTGGTAAAATCGTAGCAAAATGGTAAGACATTAGACATTAAATTCTATCGCCAAGCATCTATCAGGGTATTGAAGAAGTTGCAGGGTGTTACTACTCCTTTGGCCACATCATAATGTATCATCAGGTAATAATATGTTCGTACGCTAGCCTACAGTTTATTTTGTTCACTTTCTAACACAATATTTGTAACTTGGTTTAAAATGTTAGTATCAGTATTTTTCTTCTATTTGTACTCATATGTAAATACAGACGTATTCATTCATGCTTTCAACAACACCTCTTCTAAGCTCGAGTTCGGGGCATGAATCTCTAGTAGTGGGTTTGCGTCGTAAAATATCTTATGCATGAATTCCTTAAAGTGTATAGGTATGTTTAAAATTTATTTCAATAGTGCTTGAAAACAGTGCTTTGTTAAAACTGTAATTTTACGCTGTTAAGTATAGTTTGGGTCATTTTATTACTGCTATGATGCATTAAAAAAGCTATTATAATATTTTTTTATGGTAGCTCGGCACATTGATGGTAATGTGGCTAATGGTAAGCACATCACAATCATATTAATTATATTATCTGAGTAATTAAACATTTAAAACTTTCCTTATAGGTTATTTACCATTGTAATGTATTTCTTCGTTTTATGCAATACATGTTTTTTGTAATTGCTTTTCGACTACTTGCTGCTAATACGTTCCATATGGATGTTTACTTAATTAACAATATCACAGTTAAACGAAAGTGCTTAATAGTCGAAGCCAATGTGCATTCTAAAGATCTTCTAACACCGTCTAATTATTAAAAACGATTGTATTGTGGACCAATATCTCTTGTTCGGTGATTATTTTAGTCATTACGCCAAACTTCTACCTCGAAAAGTAGGATAATATTAAAATGGCGTCAAGTCAACTGGCTTGATTGGTTTTCCAAAATGGAGAGTAATAAACGGACAAATAGTAAAATCTATTTTAACTAGGAATAATATTTTAAGGTTTATTATAAAGTTAACTTAAAATGCGTCCACAGATATCATCAGTGAATAATAATAATTAAAGAAAGGTATATGTAAATATATTTTATAGATTTAAGCGTAAATTCATTGTTTAAATGTTTAATTAAACAGAGACGAAGAGTGAGTGTCATTCTTAAAAACGGTAGCTGTCAGTATAAGAATGCTGGCTACAAAATTCCATTTTCCGAACACGACCTTGTTCTCAATGATATCGTTTCACTCTACGAAAATACAGTGTGTTTTTCAAGCCCATTTTGAGATCTGAATGATGTTCGTATATATCACAGATAAGTAAAACTGATCTTACTGATTTTAGTTTTTATGTAACACTCAGGGAGTGACTGACGCACGTGTTTTATATTTATTTTATTATACGGAACTCAAATAATGCGGTAGGATATTCTTGCTGCCGGTTTTTCGAGTTTGCCTCTTCTGAGATCCGTTTTACATTTTTATTTTACTCCTTTCATTCTAATTTAACACGCGGCCTCGTAGAAGAAATTGCGAGAATACATTTTCGCATTTGTTAACTCCCTTGAATAAAATCAGATTTCCTTCCGTATTTATGTCGAATTGTATAAGACAGGTAAGAGGGCTTCGCTTTTGTCATTTACTTGTATGTGCTTATTAACAATCCTTTATGGAAGTACCCATGATTCAGTTTGTCGAAATTTTTATGACTGCAAAACTTATTATTTGTATTTGGGTTTTGTTTATCATTTAGGTATTCGAAAAAATATATGTTTGAAAACCATTAGATCATGATATAACAAGATACATACTATACATACATTAGTGTAATAAGTAACTAAGTCGTAATAAGTAGTTTAAAAAAATTAATAATTAGTATCTTTAAAGTGCAGTAAAGTTGTTCTTTAAATGCAAGACAATTTTTAACAAAAAAGAAAACAAATTTCAATGATTTTGAAGAATTCCCGTGTGTATCTTCGAAGTTCAAAGTCCAATGCCAATGAAATTAAAAGGTGGTTGTCCAGTCTTGAGTATTCCCTATCCATTGGATTGTCCATAATTACTTGCTGAGTTGAGCTTTTGGTCATATACAGTTCCTCGACTTGTAACAAGAATATGTTAACCTTATTGTCTTATAATTAATTAAAATGTTTTAGGCACAGTAGATTCTACAGAATGGAATTTAACGTGTAAAAGATAGGACAGATTTTAGCCAATATTACTCGTTTTTTTATATCCACCTCCTACACTTGGCTGTTTATGAGATTTCACTACTTTTTATAGGCAAACCATCTCAATCGAGACGTGGTCCGTTTTTTACAGCATGTTTTTATTGGGATTTCACTTCTTTTTGTAGTTTATTATGAAATTTCTAAATCAGATATTACAATTTCATAATACCGATAATCAGAAAAGGCCTATCATGTATATTGAGTTTACTGGTCTTAATATTTGCCCCTAGGCCCTAACTCACTTTCAATAATGTGGCATTTTTTCAATATCTTTTACAGTTTGGCTGGGCTCTTTGGATTCCATATCAGTTACTCTAGATCTTAGATTTTTGAGTATCATTAGAAAATACTCATCAGATTGAATAACTTTTACTAAGGCGGCATTTCGATAGTTCTCATAGTTTAGCGGGGCTCTTAGTGTTCCACATCAGGTACTCTTGACCTTCGATTTTTATGTGTCATCAGAAAACGCTCATCAGATTATTACACAATTTTCCTAAAGTGGCATTTCGATAGCTCTTATAGTTTGGCGGGGGCTCTTAGGATTTCACATCAAGTATCCCAGACCTTATGTTTTATCTGTAATCAGGGAACACTCATCAAATTATGAAATAATTTTTATTAAGGCGGGATTTCGATAGCTCTTATAGTTTGACGGGGTTCTAAGATTCCACATCAAGTACTCCAGACCTTCTGTTTTATCTGTAATCAGGAAACACTCATCAAATTATGAAATAATCTTTATTAAGGCGGGATTTAGATAATTCTTATAGTTTGATGGGATTCTAAGATTCCACATCAGGTAATCCAGACCTTCTATTTTATAACGCTCATCAGGTTATTAAATAATTGTTACTAAGGCTGCATTTCGATAGCTTTTATAGTTTGGCGGAGCTCTTAGAGTTCCACATCAGGTACTCCAGAACTCTCATCATATTATTAATATTTTTTACTAAGGCGGTATTTCGATATCTCTATTAGCTTGACTGGGCAATTGCGTTTCACGTCAGGGTCAATTCTTGTAAAATCGGGATTTTTCATTTTTTCCTTCCTTTAAAGGCTAAACGCTAACTAAAATTCAACAATTGTAGTTTGTAAGACTGATAGAACTATCTTAGTTTTGATGATTGGTGAGTGTAGCTAGCGATAATTCGTAACTTATAAGGAATAATTATTAGGTATATTATTGACAATATATCCAGTTATAGTATGTACTCATGATCTTTAAAAATTAAAACTTCTTACTTTATACACAACAAAGTTAGATGGGGGTCAAAAGCGCCGCGAGTCGCTTCGAGAATAGGATGATGGTACGGCCATGCTCGACTTGGCGGGCGCAATGCCGTGCTCCTTAATCCAGGTTGAAAAAATTGTCACATAATCCACACAACTTAGTTTCTTATCGACGTAGATGCTGGTTTATATTTTTTATTATTATATTAGATGAAATATTGTTAAGTATATGACATGTTATTAAATCAAATATAGTGCAATAACGAGGCGTTGCAAACTTCTGTTTATTTTCACTAATGACAGCTTTAAACCCGATGACTTAGTAGCTCTGCAGCGCCATCTACTATGTTGAATGACAGCCGGTGGGAGCATTTAAATTAATATTTTTTATTTAGTAAAAATAAATAACTTTTAGTATTTTTCACAAATACCATATTGTACATTCGCTTTTATTTAAAGCTTTATATTTAAAAATAATCAAAATATTTCAATTTAAATTACTTTGATGGTTGAAAACAATATTTTCGAAATACATAAAGCAAACAAGATTTTATTACACCTTTTCTTTGCAATAGAAAGAAAAATCTTTTGCTTGGAATTTAGACAACCGTCTATTGCAAGATTTTTAATTAAATCAGCTTTGATCACAGGAGTGGAATGTCTCTTTGGTAAAACGATTAAAACCAGTATAAAACATTTGCTGTGTAATCTTTTCAAGTAATCTAATTTAATCTGTTTTAACAGTAAAATGTAAGCACGATTTTTACTTATGTAGTGTAAGGCGCTGGCATTCATTTTAATTTATTCCACTTTATTCTTTTTTATCTAAGTAAGTTTTCTTTGCCGATTTCGTTGTATGTAATGGTCCTAATAAAATTTGATTACGGAAACTGCCAATATTAATTTATAATACTCAGTTGGCTATTCTCTTCATGGAGGCAACGTCGCATCGTCCTTCGTATTGAAATTGTAACGATAAATGCGTCTTCGTTTAGAACAAATATCAATTAAGGCCGGGATCTGTACTGACGGTAGACGGCGCTCCTGTGAACGGTCGCCCGACTGGTTGGTCGACAATGCGCTCCACCCATCGTTAAGTCGGTCTCGACCGCTCGCTGACGCTACGATCCGCTTCATGCCAACTTAAACTTCAAAATACGAAACGTGCTATTGCCTAAATAGGCACTTACCTAAACTAAGCCCACTCATATAACCCAACCTGCTGTTTACTTGTTTCTAAATTACGATTACGCAGGTAACATTATACATTTTGCCCCGAAACCCTTTTTGGTCTATATCGCATGAATGGTTTTTGCTGTAAAAATAATGGGGATGTAAGAAATGTGACGATTGAATTATTATAAATTATAATATAATTCTATATGTATATATAATCCTAATATATGTATTATATATAAAGTTATATTTGAGTATGTAGATATTTAATCATATGGAACCTGATCTTCAAATGTTAAATATATTTATTTATACACTTTAAATGTAATAACACAAATAGGAAAACTTAGACCTTAAAAGTTTTGGTGGTATACGTAGGGTTACCTGTAATTTATACAGAGATAACCTAAAGACAAAATTGTAGATAGTCATACTGTATTTTAGTAACAGTTATATAATGTTAAAATTGATCATATACCTATATGTTTTTATGATATTAGGCATACTAAGCATATTTTACTGTTCAGTAACTAGTGATTGGTTAAACCATAAGAAAGTTGCGGAGGTTGCGTGTTCAAATCACGTCGAGGTCACCAGTTTAGGTTGAGCATGGTTATTTATTTATATAAAAGTTCCTGTTCAGATAAAGTCATTATTATATGCCACTTAATTACAAGTTACACGAGCTATTAAATATCAAACATTCTTTTACATGCGTCTACTTAGACGTTTATAACCGGACTGTCTTGCGTTATTGTGGAACGGGAAAATGATGAGTGCCACTTGACACCTACCCATCCATAACGTGCACTTTATAGATGCACATGTGTGTTTCCATATACTGGACAAGATTTCAAACGCAAAATTATTTGGTTTTGATCGACAAATAATCATTTTGTTATTTTAGTATTTATAACATTTTTTAATTAGAAAAAAATTATAATAGTACCCGAGTACGGAAACCATAATATTATATGATATTCTAAAATTAATGTCTATATATAAGAAACAGAAACAGAAGCGGGTGGGATGGGGAGGTGATTCTGTTCTTTACACGATTGATATACGTTGTTGATATAAGTTTAAATCTATAATAATACATGTGTAGTTCGGTCTGTACACGTACTTTTTTTCCTAATTTGCCGATAGACATACTACATAAAGGACCTTGATTACGAATATGCCACAAAATATTTTTTTGTCTGTCTGATTAATATTATGCTTTAATTTATATATTCAGAATTTTCTCCTCTTTCATTTCACATCCCACTCGATACGATAGCGATAAAAAGTTTAGAGGAACTTACTGTTTTGGATCTAACATTCGACATAATGATTATATTCTTATAAAATGTGGCCTATGTCGCCCAGACCATAATAACGAATCGATGGACACCGCATACATATAAATCGGATGAGTAGTTTAGGCGCTAATGTGGCATAGACGTAAATACATACATATGAGTATGTAGCTCCCTAAAAACATGACCTTTCCTTTTGGTTTTGCCGTAGTAGGGCAGAAATAGAAACTATATGATTGCCACCACCTCTCAAACTTCAGATAATTAATAAGTAATATTTTATTATAATGATTAACACAACTTAGTAGTTGCAAGTATGTTGTATTTGTCATTTGTCTGCTTATGTATTTTTAATATTTACTTCTCGCTGTTTGACATAAGCATACTGTACTTTCCTGATCAAGTGTTTTACTATCACTACAAAATTTTCTTTACTTTCTATTTCGTAATAAACTTACTTGTTGATAGCGCGGAATTTACATTGCATACATATTAAATTTGCTCAGTATATATCCAAGCTCCAGAAAGTTAAACTCTCTATGGTGTTCTTTAAATATTTATGAAGGACCGAACGTCCGACGACTTTTAATACTTTGGAAATATTTATCATATCTTTGCCCATAAGCTCTTTAGTAGAAATGTTTACTTTGCTTCTCAAGTTTTCAATATGCCTTTTTTTGTACTAATCCAACCAGCATTAATAAATAGTGAACTTAAATAAAAATATGGAATGCACTGTATTATGAGTCTTTACGTATATGAAGAGAAATACGCTCCGATAAGAAATAAATTCGTTTTAAACGTGATGATTTATCAGAGCTCAAGTACCGGGAGGGCACGGGCGGCGTCATCGTCGACGCTTCCCTCCACCGACATATCTCTGTGATAAATTGCAAAGAACCTACGAAAGAGGTGAAAGTTTTAAAATAAAATTGTCCTCGGTAGAAGAACATCATTTGCTTTCAGATGTTGTGTTCATTCTTTAGAGTTAGAGCAAGTTTGTAGACTATAAAAATTCCATGTAGTTTTCAACTTTATCGTTAATGTTGTTATGACTAGGTGTATTCGATCAATTTCCTGTGTAGACGTTTTCAGTTGGAAACGGTCCGGTAGGTGTTGGTATTTTTTATTGGATGTGAGGAAATCGCGTCAAAAGTCAGCCGAGCGACAGCTGCCGTTGACGTGCCTCAAGCGCCTATTATGCCGGTTCTCCTTTTATTTATGATCGAGTTGAACGGTGCTTATTACGTCTGCGGGAACGAGACATGTTTCATATGCCAACCTTGTTTCTGCGTTAACTCGCTTTCTAGACGCATATTGAGCTATTTGCTGCAAATGACACGATCTTTTTTATATAAGGGTAAATAAATACATATATCAATAGTAATTATAGCACACATTATAGAATAATATAAAATGTATTACGTGTTAATATGAATTTTGTGTCTTAATGTATGCAAATACTGTTTTAACGTTTTGTGTTCGTGTTTATGTAACTTTTTCTAAATCACATAACGGATATTTATACGGGTTTCATAGTTATTTAGAGATTTTTTACGGAATTTTTCTACATCAATTCATTACAATTATGTTTTTGTATAGTAGTGAAAGTCCAATGTTTTGTAATCAATTCATCAATAAATAGATTTGCGGACGCTTACATGGCTTACGCTGGCCAAGCCATAAAACATACATCAAAATAATGTAAAAAATTATTGTAGCTCTTCAAAAAAACTACAGAAAAGTTCGCAATGGCATCTAAGTCTGTCTCCTAAGGTTGACTCACAGTAACCATTTTTATCTTCAACATAAATAGTTAAAAATATTACTTTATATTATTATATTATTTTTCACATGATCTACTACATTTTGATCCTTTTTATATTGAAATGTTATATTTTTAATATATCTGGATGTCACACCAATATTTAGCTAATAATTTTGCCATAACATAATTTATCTTCCTCATAAAACATACTGATTCTACTAAATATTGATGCTATAAATTAGAGACGTGAACTGATTACAAATATCAGAATCAGTTTTTAAATAATATATTTACTTTCTAAAAAAAACGTGTATTAAAGTTTTTTTGAAGTGAAAACTTATTTAGCATCATTGTGATTTGAAAGTAGATGAAACGAAAAAGCGAAAGCGACAGTAAAAAGATTGCCACGCCATAATGAATTTTATTACCTACAAATTATCACCAAAAAGGCATGAAACAAAAACTTTTTAGACACACCTATAATATTCTGTTACTGATTGACATTGTGTTAGGTTACCATGGACATTTCAAATTGTATTTTACCTCACCAAAAAGGCACGAAACAAAAATTTTTTAGACAACACTTATGGCATTCTGTTACTGATTGATATTGTGTTAGGTTACCATGGATATTTCAAATGTGCATTAATTAAAAATGATATTGTGAATAATGATTGTTGTACATTTTCATAAACTTTAAACTATTGTGTATTTGATCATTTTCAGAATTAAAAAAAACATAGATGTGAAGGTTTCACTTCTAACACGTGTGAATTGCACACATAATTTTTTTTCGGTTTTAGTTTCCTTTCATTTATAAAGCTACAACTTTAACAAATGAAGTGAAGTAATGATACTGCTCTATTTTTATTATTAAATTAAGTAATTATTCTGGTGAATGAAACATATTTGTTTGGCAGCATCTTTCAGAAGCCAACTCCTTTTTTATATGAGAGCCTCCTAGTATTCTGCTGTCGAGAACATGAGCTCTGAAGACATAAAAGTTGCTAGTACGGATAAATGTTTCAATGTGATTTTATTTAAGGCGTTCAATCGGATGAGGTCGTTTGTGACAAATGTGACCACGTTATACTACAATTCTAATAATAATTTAAACATAACACAACTTTATCACAGAGAATGATAAACCATCATAGTACCTAGTTCACAAATTATAATATGGTACCGTAATACAGAGCATATATAGTGATTTCGGTTTTGGTGATAAGGGGTAATTTGGTTCGGTCAGTCGCAAAGTCAGACATTAATTTAGTCAGAAATAGGTTTTTTGCTAGAACACGGTTTTACCGGTATTTAGAACAATACTGTTTTCTTTAGGTTTTACTCGAATCGGTTCACATCTACAAATTATATACTTAATATAAGTCACAGAGAGGTAGCAGCTAAAATCTTATTGTGGTAATTATATAAAATATTTAATATTGTTTTATATTTATCAATGCCAATAACTTTTAGTTTCTGTGCAATAAGTGATAATTAGTTTTATTTTATATTTTGGTTATTTATTAAGAATCGATTTCACAAATCGACGTGATATCAACATCTTAAATTAGGGAGTCTCGTAACGTAGCAGACAACTAATTAGTTTTGTCTTATAACTTTCTGATGCTTAGATAAATCACAAGTTAAGTTTTGATGATATCTACCAACAGATTTGCACAACTTTAAGCAAGGCCATTGTTATTCACGTCGTATCTTGAAAATCCGCTGTGATGTGTGTTTCACTAAGCTCCGACATATATTTGGTGTTTCTTTGTATCGTGTGGCTTCTACTACTCCGATATTTGTTCATTCATCTGGTTTTCGTTATAACATGCTAAAATTATATAATTACAAATTCTACATTTGTGTCAAATTTTTTATAAACCTTGTAAATTTAGAGAATTACGCGTTACTTACATAATTTCATTAAAGTAAGTACATATTTATTTATCAACAAATAAAAAATTCACCAAATCCAGGTGGTGAAAAACTTTCAATCTATTTATATATTACGACAAATTTCCATTGGCAACAACATCAAAAAATATATTTTCTATTTATTTATTGTTATATTTTTCAGATAGCGCAATAGATCATTAACACTACTAGATTTGTAGTATTTTTAACCCCCCGATACAAAAAGAGAGGTGTTATAAGTTTAATGTGTATAGATGGTTGTGTGTATCTGTGTTTCTGTCTGTGGCATCGTGGCTCAGAAACGGCTGAACCGATTTTGAAATAGTTTTTTTTTTGTTTGAAAGGTGACTTGATCGAGGGTGTTCTTAGCTATGGTTAAAAAAAATCTGTTCAGTCGTTTGAAGATTATCAGGTCTTTTCTAGTTGATAAATAGATGTAAGCATCTTCAACAGGTCTGATTGAGTCTATATTTGATATTCTGTTTCTTCAATGATACTAGGAAAACCTTGACCTGATGCTGTAGTGTCATCTGGAATGTGTAGAATACCAAACTCCTCACCAACTTACAGCAGAGATACCGTGTTTGGGGGCATTGGAAAGGTCTTAATGAATAGCTTACTTGTGTCGGGCGTTTAATAAATTTTCAATTTATCTTGTATTCATTGTTCTTAATTTTGGTCAATTATTTTATATCACGTTGTCGTAAAAGCGATTTTTATTTTTGTTTTACTAAGACTCATTGAATACGTACACAAAATGTAAAAGCAACGCATCCGTAAACAATTTTGAAGGTACCATTCAGTAGCGTTTTTTTAAAAATGATAATGATTACAATATCACGTAATTGTGAAAAATGGATTACATATTATTTGTTTGGTGGCATTAATATATTCGGAGATAAAAGCAGCTTTGTACATAATCTTTTGTTTTCACATTGTTGACTTTGACAAGCGGGAAAATATCATTCGACGTTCGATTGACAACATCTTAGACGATCAACATTTTTTCTGTCGCGAATGTTTTCTGTTTTGGCGTTATTGATCTACCGTAAGCTGGATTCCTACATCAATGTCACCTTCGGTGAGGTATTGAAATAAATTTTACTTGTTTTGTATATTAGTTACAAGAGAAAGATCATCTTACATTACAGGAAGAACAAGTTGGTGACTCTGGTATTTTGAATAACTATTCAATACAAATATTTACAGGGTTATTGGTAATTTGACTTATTCCCGTTAGGAGGTGATAGGGGTGACTATTTTCAATTTGAATTTTTATTTAAAAAAAAACAAAAAACATGATAACTCAGAAATGGTTCACTTTTGTATAATGCATATGGGGGATAAACTATCGCAAATAGTCACCCCTATCACCTAACGGGAATACGTCGAATTACCAATAACCCTTTATACATATGTATTAAAAGTGGTCTCTCAGGAAGATTCTACTCCAAGCTTTGTATGAACGAGTTATTTGTCAAATCATTTATTATTCTTTTTTTTTATTGCTATCAAGTATTTAGTGGTGAAATAAAAAATACCACCCGTTTTTAATATTTCTTTCATCTACAATAGCAATTTGTAAATGGTCCACTACAAGTTACAGACTTGTTCTAGAGTATATTACAATATTTTCCAGAGTCAGTCTATGATACAAAATAAATTTAAATGAATATTGTCGCAATTAAATGTATGTTATATTTTATTAAGTTGAAATACATGATATTCCCTGTGAAGTTTTTACTCTAATAAACATGACTGTCGACGGGTAACAACCGTCGTCTTCTAACGTAGGTAACAAGGTTAGCATCTTGCAATTCTATCAGAGCTTTATGTAATAACGTTATCTGGTTACTTCCTGCTGCTCTTATGCTAACAGTGCGGTATATTCAAGTTAGTAATATAAACAATGATTAAAACCTATGTTCTGTCATACATACCTATGCTACGATTGTTTATTCTCAAATTAAAACTTCACTTATTGCATTTTTACTTGAAAAGACTCCATGCTTAATCGTATACCACACTGTTATACTTTAACATTAATATAAAAATTTTAATATGTATTTTATTGATACGATAAAGTTGTGTATGCTCTCTTACTTAAATGTAAAGGTAAAAATACAACGCGTTTATTTTCTTGTATAAACGGAAAATGGGTGATTTGTATACTGTATTACCATAATATCTATCTCTGAGCTGAATTTCATGCGAAATAATTTTCACGGGAAATATAATCTTCGAATTTCTCATTTCTTTTGATCCATTAGTGGACTAAAAATACTTTACATGTGCTCGCCTATTTTAGATTATAAATTTTGAATTATTGTTTAGAGTAGTAATAAATACTATAGTTAAAAGACTTATATCAAGTTTGAGAATATTCGTTTTGTAGTTGGATTAAAAGTTTGATTTAGATACTATCATTAAAAAATGGAATTGATTGGGTCACAAATTTGATTTCTAAGAAACTAAAACCATAGAATAGTAGTATGTTTCGTAGGTGGTAGGTGACAACTACCAGCTTTTAATTAAAATAGCAAACATGAAACATAAATATAAACGTCATCTCTAGATATTTTGGAGTAAGATATACGTAATATTCATATTTAAAACAAATAATATTCACCTAAATTACATAGATTAGAAACGTAGGCAGTCTAGTGTTCAGCAAAGCGTAATATATTACAATACGACGACTAAATTCATACTGCTATTAAATGTTATACAGGTTCGTAAACAAAACTTATCTTGTGTAAAACTTCGTGTATTAATTTATATACCTATCAAGTTCAGAATAGTGCAATGAGTCGTGATAATTAAATGAATAATAAATACCTGGGAGACCAAGCTTTGCTCGGTTTCTTAAAAAAATAAAAACACCAATCTAATTACATATTTAAATACAAAATTTCATCCAAATCGTTGGAGCCACGTTTCCAATCGTTGAAACAGCTCCAATGATTTGCATGAAATTTTGTATTTAAATAATGTTTATACTCCAAGTTTAGGTATATAAGTAGGTGTTTTTTTAGAATATGTTATAGCATCATAATTAATAGTATTAGTAGTAAGTATTAGCTAGATAGCTTTTACACTTAACGCTTATTGCAGGGCTTGTTTTAGTTGTATCTTTAATTCATTTGCGAAGTCATTATTTTTTGCATAAATTTGGCAGATTATGTTAGTATTTACATAAAAATAATTTGATTCATCTTTACGTAATATAAAATAATTAGAATTGAGATATATTTTAAGAATTTTCACATATTTATTATCAACCCGTCTTATTAATTTCGCTTCTGTTCAATGAAATAAAATAAATACAGCGGTACAATAAACTTTATACAAAAGTAGAAGCAATAGTAATGTTTAAAACAACAAATGCATTAAATAGGTGTATATATTGAATTGATGAAAGAAGAATGTAGGCAATCCACTCTACGTCCACTGGTTTCCTAATACCGGATTCACACTTTGCTACTTGCCACAAACTTCAACCCTCGACAACTGCTTGGATAAAATAGGCAAACCGATTATCAGTATCCACACGTTTGCGAGTGTAACTAGTGTGTTTTGGTAGGCAAGCATGATAGACGAAGACCTGTCGGTTTTAGCATATGGTTTAACCTATTTTTATTGTAAAAAATAGCAAAAACAAATAAGAAAAATGCTAGGAAATGGAAAATTCGGCAAGGAAGATAGTTAAAAATTTACTTAAAACGTACTTGGTTTTTTCAGTTATTTATTGATTTTTTATTTCGCGCAAGCGATACTGACTACACACAAACGTGTGGATGCATTGCAAGCGCTTTCCGCAAGTTCCTTTGATTTGTGCATGAAATACCGACATAACTCGGATCTGTGGCAAACCAAACCAAACTTTTATAAGTCAAGACAAACGCCCGGTCCAAATGTTTGAATTTGTTAACATTTGCCGAGGCTAAAATAACTATGGAGCAAGTAACTAAGAAAGGATTACAATGTGATAAGAAGGTTGTGGTATAATTGATTGTCTGTTAGCAATGCATAAAATTATTATATGGCACTTGAAAATTCTTTATAATAATTGTAGCTCGATAAATTAATATTTACTAGAAGCGTTTGATGTTTTTTAGATTAAGTAAATTAAAAACCAAACTCCTGGACATTATTTTGTTCTTTGTTTGCTTTTTGTCTTCTATAAAGCGGACAATAGACATTGTTCTTTTAAAATTTGGCCAATGGCTTATCTATACTAAAAGTACAATTTATATTTGTAAAACCCGCAATCTTAATCTATTTAGGAAAACTTAGGATAATGGAAAAGTTAATCTATACTACAATAAGGTTGGTTTTTTTTAGTTTTTTAATTTCTCTTGTCTAGTCTTCCAGTTTTTACTATGAGTATAGTATGCTCAGTATTTGCTATTTTACATAGTTTTTGAGTTATTAATAAATTGACAATAAAGCATTAATTTATAATAAGTTTTATTTCATTTGAACCTAAGGATAGCGATTTATTGCAAATATTTAAAAAAAAGAATAGTACACATTACATAAGTTTATTTTATATATTTTGACAACGATTCAGACTAAGCTGGTACTATGTGGTACCGCAAACGCTGGATTTCAATCTGCTTTGACTATTACATTTACGAAAAACACTGGTGTTGTATAGGAGATATGTACAAAACACATATAATCAAATCTATATGGTATTTTTAAAAAAAATTACTTTGTGTTAGTAAAATGTAGGTACATGTGAGGAGAGACATTATTTCAACATGACGAAAATGTAATTTCCGTCATACTACAATCCTAAAGCAAGTAATACATGTTGTGTTAATCATGTTGCGTCGTAACATGGCAGATGCATGAGTCAGCCGTATGTTCCGGAGCGCTAGCAGTGAGCTTCAGATCCGGCCACGTTTCTTTCGAGCTCGTTAACGAAACAATAAATAATGATTTGGAACGACTCCACAACTGCAATCCATTGTTCGGTCATTATATTATCCGTCGGGTCTTCAGCATCAGACCGGTGATACGATGTCAGTCACTACAGTTTCCTCTCTACCGATTTGTCTTTGCAATATCCTAGCTGTAAATTTCCTGTTTATTGTATTTGTTTCATTAATCGAGTTCTTATCTTGTGGGTTTTGTGACAATTGTTTTGACTGTAGAACTTTATTTGTATAAATTAAATTGCAGTTAAAATAAAAACTATGACTACAATATAAAGAAAAATATACATGATATTAAATATACTCAATATAATAGAATGAAAAAGAGGCAAACTTCTTAGCATTCTATGGGTTCATCGTGCAGGTACCGGGTCCATCGCATGGCTGAGGGAGGAACTTCTAGAAGTCCCCGGGACTAGCGACCTGGGTGTAGGTTTAAGGGGTTCGCTTATTATGCGCATCAGCTCTCAACTTGGCTGCTCGTGATGCTCTCCCAGTCTAGGCAAATTTGGTAAGAACCTGTTAGAACAACTTTAGATACTCGCTCTAAAATAGAGCTTTATGCAGTTCTCGACAGGCCAAAGCCTTTTATTAGGTTATAGAGAGATTTCGCTGGTTTAACTCTTGCTCCCACTTCTACCGCATATAAATTAACCAAATAGCCGTTTCATATCTTCATTTTTGTATGTAAGGCAAATGGAATAATCGAATTCGGAATGATACCATTTTTTGTTTATTAAATACTAGCTGGTACCTGCGACTTCGTCTGCGTATTATTGGATATAGACAGAGTGATCTCGGAAAACGACTAACTATAAGAAAATCATAGATGGCTTTGTCACTATGTCTATGGTGGTCGCGATCCCTACCAACCCGCTATATTACTGCATATACACCGACTGATCTCGGAACACGATAAACCAAAAGAAAGTCCTAAATGGGTTTATCAATGTGTGCATGGTATTGTAATTATATGCCAATATGAATCCAACATATAACGTCCCAATAAAACTTCAAAAATAATTAAAATCATCCCCTGTGATTATATGTGTTGCGTAAAGGTTTTTTGAAAATGTGAAACCCTGTTTATTTCTTACCAAGAGCACAAATATGAATTATTATATCCCTAATTTGAGACATTATGGATTCTTCAAACAAATTTTTATCCCCTATTTCATCCCTTCAAGTTTTATTTTCGCAACATATCTTATGTCCTTCTCCGAGGTCCAATATCTCTCTTTACCAAAATTAATTAAAATTGGTTTGAAGTTTGTCAAAAAGTCAGAAGGTTGCGTGTTCAAATCACATCGGTGTCACCACATCTGGGATAACACAATGAAAGAATTCGCTTGTAGCAAAACTTTATAATCCAGATAATTTACAATAGGTATATAAATGTAAATAAATTTTTAAACCAGTTGGCGAGGAAAACGATGTTATTTAACCAACCTCATATGCGCATTGGAGTTCTCACATTTTCTTCTTAAAAGACTTTCATTCCGCATTTTCCTACATTAAAGATTTATTTTCGTGGCCAAAAGTAGCCTATGCCCATTCCCAAGGTTCAGTCTATCTATATTATACCAAAATTCAGCAAAATTGATTAAGCGGTTTAGGCGTGGAAACATAACAGACATAGAGACAGAGTTCCTTTCTTATTTATGTATGAATATAATGTGATTTTATAAAACTTTAGTATCATAAAAAGACCATGAAATTAAAGGAGCATTTTTGAAAGTTGATAGTTTGTACCTTATTTTCAAATTATCTGCTAATTCGCACAAGTGACACATTTACTTATTAAAATTCACTTTTGCTTCGACGACTTCTTTAAATGTTGTAAAACTTTGTGAAAGTACTATTATCCCCAGAGTAAATTACTATAACACTTTACCAGTGATGGGAAGCTGGTTATAATAATAGTCTCTTTGCTTGTTACCGCATCAGGCCGTAAAAGTGATTCATGAAACAAAATAACCATAAAAATTCAATAATCGTGTATAAGAAATGAATACTGTATTGAGGTATAACGGTTTAATATTAATCGAAGTGGTATGTTTGTAGTAATATAATAATATTACTGTCTGGGACTAAATGAGTATATAAATTTGGTTCGTTTTGTAAAAGGTGATAACAGTGATAACTTTTTACAAGCTTTTATTTAACTTGCTTTGTTAATATGGGTCAAATCTTGCAGCTGAATTTTAAAACAGTTATCCCCAACCGAGTGAATGTATACACGTTTAGTTTAGATGACAATGTATGATTAGCGAAGTGACTTCATTCTTAATCCAATAATTATAATGAACTTCCAAAGACGGTGGACCTGTTATTTTTATGCACCCCCATGATATGGGTATTTAATTAAAGTGTTTGCAAAGAAGAACAGGAAACAATATTTTTAAAATATTGTAGCGCAAATAAAAAAAGGAGAAAGGGCAATTTAAACTAAATAGATTTATTTCACGTTAAAAGCAATTACAGTTATGGCAGTATTGAATAAAAGTTTGTTTTTTAAAAGTATTCTTTATATTACTTTTGTAGCTTTAAAATAAATTGTAAATAAATCACTGCTACTAGCTGTTGACTTTTGGAAGACCAGAAGCCAATCCACGACATATTGGCAGTTTTAAACTAAGCCATCTTTTCTGTCGTCCTGCATTATTGCCGTTAAGATATTCTGGTGGATCAAAGGCCCACGAGCCGCAGAAGTAGGCGACATTACTTGATAATCTCTTTGCGACTATCTCTTAGCTCGACGGTTGCAACGCACAACCGCTTATTTTACCAAACTGCGGTGTTATAATGTCTGATATATGGTTCAGGCATTGTGACGTGATTAGAAAATTGCGATTGCTTGATGTTCAAAAGGCGACTGGTGCAGACGGCATCCTAGCAGTAGTTCTCGAAAAATGTGCAACTGAATAGTCTTCAGTGTTTACGCGCCTGTACCGGCTATCCTACTTCTCTAATGTCGTGCTTCATGTTTGGAGAGAGGTTAATGTGCAATTGATCCCAAGAATGTGGATCGTTCTGAACCTAACAAATACCGTACAATCATCGTAACTTAAGTGTTGTGTAACATCGTGAAGCAGACCATCAACGTCCAATTAGTCCGCTACCTGGAAGATCACTCTTTGATCAATGATCGTCAATTCGGCTTTCGCAAGAATCTATGTACGGGTGATCTTTTAGCATTCATATTGCACCGCTGAGAGGAGGCGATTGAAAAGCATGGCGAGGCCGTGGCGATTAGTCTCGACATAGGCAAATCTTATCATAGGGTCTGCTGGTACCGTGGACTTCTCTCTAAACTTCCGATGTACAGATTTCCCGACAATCTATGGGTCTATGGGTCCCTACACGAGCACAGAATTGGTGTTAATGCTTAAAAAGTTCGCAAGTAACAATTAAAAAAAATCAAACAACATAGCTCAAGTATATTTTATTCAAATATAAATGTAGAGAAAAAGGATAAATAAATTTGATGACGACATTATACTTAAATAAAATTGGTGCTTGTATTACTACTGAAACAGAGAGAAGTAAAACTTTCAGTTTTCCTATAGTGTTCAACGTCAATTGTTTTGGTGTCTAGTTTACACTATGGACTCCGGATTGTTTATCTTATTGTTTCATAGTATACAAACTGTGGAACCCAGGCAATAAACAAAGCATATCGGAGCATATTATTCTGTTTGAAAGCACAGTAAGGAATATGATATGATAAAATGCATAAAGTATATTGTTTTCTAGCAGAAAAGGAAACGTTCGACATTTGAGTTGATTCCGTCTAATGGACCGCTACCGTGCTGTTTACTTTTGATTTCGGATTTTTACAATGAAAATGATACAATATTTAGTAAATACTTTTGCTCCAATTTTTATTGAATGGTAGTATAATATCGCAAACATACAAACAAAAAGAAGAATAGGTTTTCATACATAGTGTATATTTTTATATAGTGATCGTTTACTACATTCTACATTTTTAGTGGTCTTTTGTTTGAACTGTGATGCGTATAATAATGAGTTTAACGCTTTTCATGAATGAAATTTTTGATGGTTTTCTGTCAAGTGACCACTTTTTAAGTAAGAGATATTATTTCTTAAATTCAATTAGAGAAATAAAGACCCATGTTCGTGTAAAATAAACAGTAAATAATTATACTAATGAAGTGCTGTAAATAAAGTTATAACTTGTATTTCTTAAATAATAACACAAACTTGATTATCCTTTGACATGTTATCGTATAGAACATAGCACGTTCAGGGAAAGAACAATGAAATTACATAGGTATAAATATGGAGTAGCTGTCACGGTTACCTTTTTAGTACATAAACCATTTACTTGCCTTCCGAGCGTACATATCACAGGCTTGTACATAAGTACAATATATAATATAATTTATCATATTTATATACAAACTCGCGTTATAAAATATTAACCAAAGCGCCCGAACTGTTGTGTTCACTTGCAATTTGTGCAATTGTATTAACTTAAATCCAAATTTTGCTTTAGAGGACATCGATCCACTTGTTAATTTAAACTTGCAGTCAATTATTTAAAAGCAAAATACAAATATAAATTGAAATATTTTAACATTAATCTATTAACATTAGTTAAACAATTAAACATTAGTGCATGTTATAAGAAAACAATTTACATTTTGATAAATATTTATTTATTTTATATATATAATACATTTTGATACCACTTAGATGAATAGTTCTATAAAAAATTATATTCGATGAATTACTTTTATTAGATTTGTTTGTCATTTTTAAATTAAATTTAAAATAGATGTATTACAAATTAGTTTAAACTAATAACTACTGTGCAATAGTCTTATCCTGAAAGAAGGTAACATACCACTTGTCCCATGTTGACCCAAAGCAAGGAAAACAGCTTGAGCCGTAGTGAAAAGATTGGCCAGTCAGTTAAGGTGGAATTGGGATTGGCTGCCCAGGGTACGCCAGACGTACTCAAGTGTAGTTATTCGCGAAGGCTCATTTCGTGCACTTCACCAATGACTAACTAATCACTTTATTGTTTCGTTTCAAAAGTAACATACTGTTTAACAAAGATCAGTATGCAGGTCTGAAGATGCGTC
Organism: Saturnia japonica; assembly: GCA_033032175.1. Lineage (NCBI taxonomy): Eukaryota > Metazoa > Arthropoda > Insecta > Lepidoptera > Saturniidae > Saturnia > Saturnia japonica. The sequence goes on from CM065305.1 coordinate 14,026,200, forward strand.
AGTTATTAAATTTAGGGTTCCTTTTATAGATAAAATTGTATAAGGATTATATCCAACGGATTGGTTATCGCAACAGGCTGTCCCCCTTATTAGCCAATTTGGGCTAGAAACAGACCCCGCTTTATACAGGTAGCATATTGTATAACGTAAAATAAGAACAAAAAATTATTAACTGTTTAAAAGTATTATATTATTATTATAATTTAAAGTCAATCCGCCGTGCCATGAGCATTGAACATTGAATGCGCGTGGCGCTAGGTTATCGGCGCGCGGGAGGAGCGGGCAATCGGCCAGTGATAGAACAACGCGCGGCGCGACCACGCGCTCCGCCTTACCGCCCTAACTTTTGCTACCCGCCCGCCTTACACCGCGCGTTTACACACTTTTAGCTCATGGAAATATTAAAATTGGTTTTCCAACGTAATATTTCAGTGGTATAGTGACGTAAAGTGTAAATATTTTGGATGTTTGAATTAGGTGATAATTAATCAGTAGGTACTTAACATTATAGCGCGTTGCCTATAAGCATACATACATTATTAATGTTATATACACACATTTTTACTATTTTTCATTTATATTTTATGGTTTTATATGATAAATAAAAGAAAATATTTATTATTAGTATATAATATTTGTTTTATAAAAGTTAAGACTGTTCTAAATACATATTTATGGTTAGTATATTCAGCTCTATTACGCTGAAAATATGAAATTAGTAATTTCTTTTTTTTTCAATATATAAACGCACACATTCACAGCTCTGTAAAGATTTACGACAAATATTATTCAATGTTTTTTTTTTCGAATAAAATGTTTAAATATAAATAGCGTTGAAAATTAAAGTTTACGGAAAACTGTATACAATTATGTATTCAACTGCAAGTTATGCGTGAGAACTCAAGCTATTGTTGTACTTTGTAGGTTGTATGGGCGTAAGTTTTGTGAACTAGAGTCCATTTAACGTCTAAAATCGATTTTATCCTATTATTCTCTGATTATTACTAAGAAAATATTTTTTTGTATTCTTAGTATTAAGCGCTCTGGGTATCATTACGTCTAGGATTTAAGATTCTGTTATTTTGCTACTTTATTTTACTTTGTATCCGACAACGCACTTAATCTTTTTCACAATATAAGTATATGGCATTCTGGTATATGGTATATGGTATTCATGTTTTATTTTCATTATCCTTAAAAAGTTGTACTGGTCAATAATGGTAAATACTAGGTAATTGCGTTAAAGAAATGATACGGAAAAAACTTTGTTAATTAAAAAGTACTTTCTGATAAGTACGTATATTATTATTTTATTTTATTATAATTTGAGTATTTTTAGTCACTTATGGTTGTTTCCAGATTAATATAAATAGTATATAAAATATTTCATTGAATTTATATTTAAATAATTTTCTCTTGCCCAAAAAATTATATATGGAAAGGTACAAAAGTAATTTACATAAAATATTTGAAAATAATTATCGTTTTCATGTTGACGTCATACTGGAAACGACCACATTAGTATGCGAGCTTAAAATGTTTAACTTTCTTTGTTATAATTTGGAATATACGTTGAAAATTATAGACATAATTGTATACTTTTAACTATTTCTTACAGAGAGTAAATTTTTTGTGAAAATTAAATTTTATAAGTTTTTAACATGATTACTTATTATTACGAAACAGTTACTTATATACATTAAATTATACTAAACGTTTAAGGACTTTGTCTACATGATACGCAAAATGACGTAATGAATAAAATTGTTGATTTTGAAAATCATAAAATGCAGAATTACTTACTCGTTTAAGTATAGATTTTTTCTGTTCTTGTAAATTTATAAAATACAAATACTTATTGATAATAATTTAAACAGCTGCAAGATATTTTATTACAATGAATAAAATATTCCTTTTATTGACATACTAGTTTATGTGTAGTATATATATGACATACTTTGCCCGCATGGTATATTTCGTGTATGAAAAACAGCAAATAAATAACCCATACAAATGTATATACGTGTAAAAATGCATTCTAAATGTATCTTTAGACTACAAACTACAATATGACCAAATTTCATTAAATTCGGTCCAGTAGTTTTTGTGCGATTAGCGTTCAAATATACCGACAGCCAGACCAACAGACAAAAATATCAAAAACTATCGAAATGTGTTCTGTCCATAATACGGGGGTATTATTTTTTATTAAATATCTTCAATGTACACATTTCAACTATTTGATCTTTTAGTAAGTATAGATAACAAATTTGTTCAATTAATTATAATTATTGTAAATAGGGAAAATGTATTGTATACATGGGTCTAAATTCCAATAACTTGATGACATGGCGTTTTATAAGGCCAATATTTTGTAAATGACAAACTATATAGTGTATAACTTAGATCTAGGTGGAACAGAACGCTGTTTAGTGTTATATTTGGCAATGGATCCTAGGAGAATGATTACAAAGCTAACTTGTCTGTGAGAAAGGAGATTAAGATGCAACCAAATTGCAATAGAAACCGCCATTGCTTCTAGAATTGTGATTTAAATTACATTGACAGATTTAGTATAATACATAGCTTCGAATTTCTCATATTATTCTACGGTGATAATTTTATTATATTTTCTGATAATAACTATTTACTGATGTTTTTAGAGATATTTAGTGTTTATTTGTCATTTAGTTAGGAGAACAATAAAATTAATTGTAAATTGCAAATTCCATCAACAACATACTTTAATGAATTCTTGAACGCTCAAGTATTAGTTGTCCAATCATGAATTTACATTAAAGTTTTATTAATTAATTAATTGTGTGCTCAGGGTCATTAGACAAGTTCGTCATTAGACAAGTTCGTGATTAGATCTAACTTTCTAGGAATTCCATCGATTTGTCACACATGTTCGTTCGATAGGGCTCTGCTCTTGTTTTTTAAAGAAGCTATTTGATTTTAAAAGCTAAATCTGCTGATAAATAGGGTTAGGTATTTAAAATTAGGAAACTGTGAAATATTTGCCTAACTTAACGTAACATTTTTCGTTAGAACTATAATTGATACAACTTAATTATCTTATTAATAATAACAATATAAATGTGCTTCTACTAAGCAAAGGCCTCTTGATTCAGGAAAGGAACAGGTTCAATTTCAACATCAACCAACAGTTTTTTGGCTATTTCAGATATCAAATAATCTATAGCTCTGTATTTTAGTTGTGTCTGTGTATTATTAAAGTTCTAGAGTTTTTCTCATAATAGCTAATAGGTTTTTATTAATATAATTCAAGTATTGGTGTTCAGTTGATTGGTTGTTTGTTTAACTTGAAAACTGATTGATTGATTCGCTAATAATCAAGCCATTGGTGGTAGAGTACACGCGTCGTATAACTCCATCGCTTGAGTTAATAACTCCCGCAAGAGACGATAATAGGTTATTTGTCATCCGTCATGTGAGTGAAATTCGATTACTTAATTACTGTATCATTACACGTGTAAATTTATATTCTGTCCTTGTTCTTTTTATGTGTATAAATTAAAGTACAAATAATTTTAAATTTATGTCCTTTAGAAATCGAAAAAATCGCATAGATAGAAGATATAACTTTCGAATAAATTAATTTAGGTCATGGTTACTTAGAAACGTTTTATTGTTTCAATGTTTGCCATTTATATTTTAAATAACTTGATTGATGTTTAGAAAAAAAATCCAACCATATTAAGAAATGCCTCATTTTAATTTTTTTTCATATATTTCGGTTTCGTACTAGGTGTTTAGAATGTGATGTTTTAATGTATATAATTACGTATAAATACAACCAATATGAACCCCGTCAACGTAAAATTAGTTCTACAGATCTCCTGCATTTTTCATCAATGTTGGTAAACATTTGCGTGTGATGGGTGTCAGTTGCAATACGTTCGAAGTAAAATTTATAGCTGGAGGATTACGGGTGACTGACATTGAAGGGATAAAAAAAAATTAAAAAAGATTTGAGGTCGGTCATAGGCTTAGTAGTATGTGTTACGATCGGATGAAATTCAAAAATTTATGAAATAATGCCACATTTCTTGTTTTTTTTTTTATTGTAGCTCAGCAAATTAACTGTGCTATCTCTGATGGTAAGCCCAGTGCAATCCAAACACAACGGCGACCACCGAAAAATCTTTCGGTGGTTGCAGCTACCATGCCAATCTGGGTAAAAATTTATTATTCAAAACTAAATTTGTCTTATTCAATATTTAAGTTGATAACTTTTTAAAGTATGTAATATTATGTAGGTTATTAGTCTCTATTGCCTTGTTCATATAATAAATGTATTTTACACCATATTCGATAGATAAGATAAAATAAAAATGATAAGAATTTATTTTCGAGCACATATTTCTCTATGTTTTACCAGTATTTGAAGGTAATTACTTAAGATAAAGGAGTATTTTAGACCCAATGATTAGTTATACTAAAACTTATAGTTATGATTAAACTAATTAATTATTATATGATTAATCTATCTTCTTAAAGAAATAAGTAGTGTTGGTAAAATAGTGTCATATTTCTATTTCTCACCGTATTAAAATATATATCTGAAAGTGAATAGCCGGCAGCTACGTGACGCAAATGGACCGGAAATACGGGTGTGAATTCAAATAAAAAAATGTTACGAAAAGTGTTTGCGACATACCTAAAAGTTTTACCTGTGTAGTTTATCAGTATTTTGACCTACATGGACGATGTTATATCTGCAACAATGTAAATAATATATGGATTGTATATCATAATATGTAGAAATACCACGCGAAATATCACTCACTCACTCACCACTAGATGTCCTAAACTAATAGATCTGATTGACTTGAAATTTTGCATAGTTACTTCTTTCGCGATGTAGTCGCTCACTAAGAACGGATTTAACGTACATCACATCCAAAACACGAAGGAAACCCTGGGCCACATCTAGTGTAATTTATGGGCGGACGAAATTTCTTCTATATCATGTTTACAGTATAATTTTGATTGATGTTTAATTAAAACATGGGTTTTAAGTACATGTATGTTTTATTCTAAAACATATTATGTTTGAAGGGGAAACTAGCTACGGATGTAGCACTTCCAACAGCCTATTGATACTATGGTTATATGATTATTGATTACATGATATTGATGATGAGCTATTGATACAGATGTAGATACGGATACAATATATTTAGCAGTTGTTTTTCATATTTTCATGTAGGTTTGTGGAACTATAACGTGATCCGAATAACTAATACTTGGTTTCTAATTTAGTACGGTAAATTTTCATCCTCAAATCTTTTTATATTTGAAACATGTCAAAGTAATATATAATGTTGTGTGAATGTTATCTGTAAAACAATCAGATAATGATACAAACCGGCTATTCCTTCCATAGAAGTGATTAATATTTTAAAATAGATGTAATCCGTACAAATAAATAAAATTGAAAAAAGAGTCTGTCTGTAATTTCGAAATAATCTCTGAAAAGGCTGAACCAATTTTAACAGAATTTTCATTTTTACAAAGAGTGATCTAGCCTACATATTATTACGTTTCTTCATATTAGCTAAAGAGTAGTTGTAAAAATGCAATTTTAAAACCAAAAACAGTCCACTTCTTGTTCACATCATTTTCGTAGAGTATCATATTCACGCGAAGTAAGTCGTTATAAATAATATTAACTTAATTATTACTTTATTCTTTCAAATATTTACAAGTTAATACAGTATGCCATGTAGTAAGATAGCTTTATATAGTAACTAAATTATTTGTAAGCATTTAGTTTCAGTTGCTATCAATGCTTATTAAAACACATAAAAGTAGAAATGTAATCGAATGCGTCCATTACACTGGGTTCGTCTATAAAATTGCACAGATTTTATTACCAATTACTTTAATATTCTTAGCGTCATTGGATTCAACTACAGACAATGTCTAATAAAATTTCATAGGCGTAGTTGTTCTATTAATATATCTAAAAGCAAACGTCAACTTTAAATATTATTTACTCAAACATTATGATAATATGATTTAAGTTTATTATTTACGTTAAATTAAATATGCTGTAAGAAGTTCGTAAATATTTTTATACAACAAAGGTGGCAAACAAGCGTACGGCTCGCCTGATGATAAGCGGCTTTCGTAGCCTATATACGCGCCTATATAAGCGCGTTGCCGTTCTTGAAACCCCTCCACCAAGGAGCTCTATAAACCCTACTCACCGCAGAAACACAATACATGGTTATTTGGCTGCAGTCTTCTGTAAGGTGGAGGTATTCCACCAATCGGGTTGCCCCGAGTAGAGAGAAAAATCCAAATAAATTTCTTTGTGCCCTACCTCTCACTCTGTTCATGATAAAGAGAAAATTTTCAGAAATATGTACTAGTATATGGATGATATCTACTCAATAAATTATATAACTCTACGTGGTACAAATGAATAGGTCGAGTTAGATGCGAAAAAAGAAACAAAAGGCATTGTTATCCACATAAATGAGAGATCGTGTCGCAGGGTAATGGATTTTCGCATGAAACTTTCGTTTTTAGTTAGCTCTGCTTAAGAACACTAAGTATGTAGAATTATAACAACGTTTTTAACATAAGTAGTTACGATGTCAAATTTTAATAATGAAATCTTCTGCAAAAGAAAATAAATATATGTATTATACACTATTGAATAGAGACTTGAAATTTGACTAAACACGCTTATGTTAAAAAGAAAATTAATGAATATAAAATCCAAAATAAGTGCTTCAACTATAATTGAAGGCGTTGTAAAAGTTTACAATGATGCCTGGAACATAATAATACAAGTTTGGCCGTAAAGAGTAACAGCTGCAAGAGATGTTACGATACCTACTTACTTGAACCGAACTGAAATGGGATATTGAAGAGGCTATGGATAAGGAAAATACTGAATAAAACTGAAGTAACAATGGAGAGAAATGGCTAATAATATTCAGTTATTGGAGTAAAGAACCCATATGTTCATAAATAGTTTAATGGAGAACGCTCTTCAAAAAACGCTGAGTTCTATAAAGATAATTTATTCATATCAACTTTTCAAATGAATACTTAAATTATTAATCTATTTTGTCTCTTTTATTTTTTAAATCGAAACACATAAGGAGGCAAACATTAAAGACTAGCTAATTTCAGTAGTTATCTTTTGCTCTTAATTCTGAAAGAACTTGGTTAATCTAGCTTGGATAATTATCCATTCTATAGTGATTTTGTATGCCACAGAAAATGTAATAACTCCCAACTAACCAGAAGTAAGGAGTTGTTTGCGTTGGTTTAATTTAGTGCAGAACTATCGATGTGAACATAATATAACTTACCCATGTTATGTTTGCTTTCGTGCTGTTTAAACTATCTCGTTTAATGTGGAATCTCTTAAACAAAAATTAGTGCATTATAATTACATACGGCCATTGGACAGTTTCAGTGTGGGTAAAGCTTACTTTTGGATATGTGTTTCTGACGGGCGTGAAAAACTAATGCCGTACCGATTCCTCAAGTTGCTCAGGACATGGTTGAGTTTTTGGTTCATTGTTTAATGTGGATAAAATTTAAAGTTTATAAATTATCTCTTGGGTATAAGATCAGAGACTTCGTTAGTGCTCGGAAAAATGCTTTAGCGTAACTCAGTCGAGATAAGTTTAGCAGAGCGTTTTATTGGTCATTTAGAAAACCTCATGCAACTTATATACTTTTTAACAGCTAATTGTCCCTTAGCTGAGTTGTTAAAATGAATTAGAGATACTGCTTAATCTTGGTTCACCTTTTATTTGCATTTCTTTAACAATTTCATACGGAAAGTATTTGTATTACTAGAAGTAATAACCATATTGTGCTAAACAACTTTAAATACTATTCCTGAGATAGTTAGGAGCCTGAGAAGAAACGAGGTTTATTTATGATACATAACTAAGTATAAATTTGCTTAAACTCAATTTTAGAATATTTCATGGAAAGCGCCTTTTAAATGCAATTACTCCAGACTCTTGACTTCTTTTTCGAGTGTCTTGAATTCTGTTACTGGACAAACTCCAAATTAGTGCGCAAATAAACTTCAGTTTTCGTTAATTAGATTAGTTTATCAATTCCTGGCATATTTGTGACTTACAAAATGTACGTCAATAATGTGCTTTTATTATAACTATTGCTGTTTTCGTATTTCAATTTTTTTAAGTATTAGATAACTATAATTAAAAATGTGTAGGAAGTTCAGAGAAACTGTAAGCTTAAGAATATGCTTTGAAGAACGCACTAAGGTGGCACCGATAATTGTTTACGGTATTTCGGTATTTTGAAAAAATGAATGCTATAACCTACTTATTTTTAGGTAATTAATTACCTTCGCGATTCGCTCACCTTTAACAACTTTACATAACATGTCTAGGTAGAATTCTAGGGTATTTTCTTTAAATCGTATGCAACAGACTTGCCTGCTTAATATTTACTAAAATGGCATATTCATGAAATCCAGGCAAAACCTTGTCAAAAATACCGCGAACATCAGTCTACTCTCCAACTGATTACCATTTTTTCTGAACTTTTTGCATGGTTAAATAATTCAATTTATACTGCCTTCGAAAATTCCCAATTCTCATCTACACTAATGCAAAGATATTTAAATAACTAAAATAAACTTGTATAGTAAAACTGCGTACATTTAGTAAATTAATATATATTAGATATATTGTATACGATGTATATTATTATATAATTGTGTTATACATTTTAGCACTATAAATTAATAACAAATTTTCATATAACTAGATAATCTGCTTATTTCGAATTTTAGAATAAAATTTACGTCAGATTAAAGAATCATAATACCTTTTATAATTTACAAACCATACTAATTTACAAAATGTCTGTTTTTATTTTGTACAAAATTGAAATTATAAGTATATCACCGCAACATAAACGCCATAATATTTTCTTTATGACGGCAACTTTCATATATTAAGATTCATTTATTTAATTTTTTTATTAAAATTTATATATTAAATTAATTTTTAAATTTTGTTTTAAATAATTGCTGATACTATTCTAGAAGGATTTAGCTTCCAAGTTTTGTCGGTATGGGACCGACTGTTTGACAGATTCGTGACACGGTTCACTGAACAAAATTGTGGAAATCGTGTGTCGTGTGTGCCTACTTATTTTTCGAATTTGAAAAAAAATATTTTTGTTCGTTAATAATTTTAAACATGATTCTATTATACTACGATGTAAGCAAGACTTAAATATTTAGATATTATAGCTACGTATCTAACTATATAATTTTTATACATGTTTTTTTTGTACTTAGGTAATTATTGATCTCCCTGCAGATAAGATATGTTACTCAGGTTCATTATTATTGGCTCATATAGACGTCGTGTCGCGTTGACTTACATATACGTTTTGCAGTATTCCTCCAAGGGAAACTCGTACCACCCAATTTAATTAGGCGGCAACTAGCGAGATAGCTCCGATCGAAGCTTGCGGCTTACGAGGACGGTCAACATTACTGACAAGATTACTAAACTTTTACCCGAACCCATACTTAATGCTTACAGAACTCTGAATGTGTACTGTTACATATGCATCGTTGATGCGAAAAGGATTTATTATTTGGAAGTTTAAGCATCTGTTAAAACCAGTTTTGTATAGGTACTTCCGTTATAGAATCTGTCCGAAGGGATGTAATCAGGTCAAGCTAGTAAGATAAATCGGTTCATAAACAAAGAAGCTATAGCTGAACATCCATAAATATATGTAAATACATATATTACATATACACATACATTAAATATATATACATTCGAATTGATAACCTCCATCTTTACCGACTTTTTTATTAAAAATTATCTTGTACCTATATATGAACGATGTAATTAGGGTATCGATGTTATTCTAATATTTAACAAAAAATTGTAGTGAAAATAAAATAAATTCACATGAACAAGTATTTAAAACGATAACAAATACGTTTTGCAGAGCAGATTCGTTACGTAAATTAAATTTCCTCTCACTATGTTACAGTATAGTTTTATTTACTTCAAATGCTTACAAACAGTACAGTTATGTATTAGTTACTAAGGGAACAGTAACAATATTCACTAGTCTTATTGCTTCCCATATTATATTTGTTTGGTCTTTTGGCAACAAAATAGTACAAAAACAAAGTTTATTGTTATTTATTTTAGGCTTTTATTATGATGTTATGTAGATTACCAACAAGAAGTTGTGTTACACAACTACTGATAAATGTATCTTGTTCTATAGTAACTCGGCAAATCGACGGTAGATACTATCTCTGATGATAAGCACAGTATCATCAAAATAACGGCGATTACCGAGAGATCATTAATTCATCGGCAGTTGCCGCTGTCATGCTGGCATGCATAAATATCTCTTCACGTTTCGCTTGAAGGACTTGATGTCGTAAAAAGAAGGGAACACATCGGTCGAGAGATGGTTCCACAGTTTCACGTTACGAAAAAGATAAGACATAGAGCACTTTAATTAGATTGAACCACTTTTCAGAACATTAACCATGATACATAAGGTAGAACAAGCTCGGCAAGGCAATATTCATGCGTAGCTGTAGAGGCTCGATGTATTTGGTAACGCCTGCATCATTGACAATACGGACAGTTCATCTTTGCAACCTGTTCAGAGCATCGAGGGGGTATTTTGCCGATCCATCCCAGAGATGCTAACAATATACCAAACACGACCGAACTTATGCCTTGTAAAGAAGATACAGTTGACCGGGCGTGAAAAACCTTCACAAAAAGATGAAACTTTATTTTTCTAGGCATTTATACGCATACTTTTGTATGCATTTCCCGTCGACTTGTATGAAGCGGTTACTCACTGTTGCTCTCCAAACAAATGACACGAATTTGTTCAACTCGGAGAACAGCTCTATGGTGATATTTGTTTCATTTCGTCTGTATTTTTATTTCATTACAAATCGTGTCTGTACCAAGTAAGGACAGACAGTTATTACACCGTATTAACTATTTTAATAATGTACGTATTATTTAATAATTAGTTAACATGTTTACTTGCAAACTACCCGAATATTTATATATGTATATTATTATTAACCTTACAATAGATAGATATTTTGTTTTGTTATGGCTTATTTGTCTTGTTTGAGGTCAATTTCTTCCTCCCGGCAGACACGCATGTTACTCGTCCGGATGTTTTCGAGTCCCATGCTTCCGACATCGTTAGAACTCAGTTCTTCGAGCACTTTCCATTATTCCCTAATCCTCTTTTTATGATTAATGCAGAATTTTTTATGGCCACCTCCTGCGACATTGCCTACTGAATTGTACCGCTTCACAACAAATTTCCAGTGACTGTGTTCAAATAAATGCTGTCTCAATATGATCACTGTTTTGTCATGTTTGATTTATGTAAACAGTAGCTGGTGTAGACCTTGTTTTTATTTATTTATTATAGAATTAATTTAGTAATTTTCAATTATCAGAACTTTTATATCTTATAAATAGGTAACTATCATATAGGAAGACGGTAGCAATTAGCAGCGTTTCTAAAAATAAAATTGGGTAATTTATATGGGTATTAATATTGATGATGAGATGGCGTCATTTTGAAAACACAACAATTTCTGTGTCATTATTGTGGTATATTTTAAAGATAAGTCGAAACGATAATATAGATATAATAATACGATTATTGGCTAGAGTCTTAATATTTATATTATATCGTACCGTAGTAATTTTAAAACTTTTAAATAGTATACTATTGTATACTCCACTACAGCTGAAAGAGCTTGTAGAGTGTCTATAAATCTTATGTTATGAAATGATTTTGCGTTGACGACTGTCTTGAGTAGAAAATTACCTAGTCGGAAGACTTGCTGCCCTACTTCATACTTTCATATGCCGTTTTGTCGAAAGTTCTCCACGACTTCATACTTTTGAGTCGTATTCAAGTGACGTTACATAAAAGAGCTCATAAATTCCAACTTCTCGACTTTACTATAAATATGATGCATGGATTAGAAATTTATTACTACGATAGTATGTTGAATGCTTATTTAATAATCTTTGCCTAATCTTATTTTCATTGATTTAGGTATTTGTTGCGATATCGGTTATTTCATAAACTGAAGTTTGTCTCAATTTTATTGAAACATGAAATTCTAACTGACCGTTGGTGTTTATTGAAATATTGTACTTTTACGAGTATAAACTTTGACAATGAGAACTTATCTAACAGCTTTGGTGACGAAAATGTTTCATTTTTACTGTTATTTTTTTTACTTTTTAAATGAAATATAATTGTTCTAAACAAGTATTAAAACTTAAAGTCAAATTTAAAATGTCAGGTAGACTATTATATCGATAGTGGTAAATGATTAGAAAGTAAAATATATATTAAAAACTAAAGCAATGACAATTATTCTGATTCCGTAGTATTATCGAATTTCTCAGCGTGGTAAATTTAAAATATGAAAATAACTTAAATCCTAGCATTGAGTGTGAGGTAGTAAAAAAAGAGAATTACTATAATAATATACAAACAAAGATAAATTCTCATAATTTTTATTAAACAACAATTGCAGTATTATTATTTTCTTTAATTCTATAAAGTAAGTTGCTAACTACTCTCTTTAGTGCTGAGTTGAACACCTCGTGTGCTCGGAAGGGAACATAGCAGCACACACGCTTCTGTTTTACAGTAGCAACACACAAAAACTATCAAGATACTTAAAAAATTATAATTTAGTGCACTGTACGAAATATCTTAACTATTTTTAGAGTTAAATATATATCTGACAACTCTAATCCGATTTAAAGTAGTTGCAAGCAGACATTTCCATGGCGCCGCCATATCTTACAAGTCCGCACAGTGGATTTTCTTTATTTAGGTAAAATTCGCGCGTTCCGTCCCGACCCAGTTTAATGGGCAGAGGCGGGAATCATGCAACATCCATTATTTTCCATCTACTCACTACTTTTATTTTATTTATTGACGCAAAAAATGACATTAATTAAGAAATTCATTATATTAATTATTTTGTGTTTTGCCGAGTAAGATAGAAGTGGAATAAGTTTATTGTTTATTTTATACTAAAATCACTATTATTATGATATTTACTATAATTATATTATACTACGATTGAATTAGAAATAAAAATTGACAAGGTTAAGCCTAGATGAGCCAATAACTTTACAATAGGCTAACCAAACCCATCCTTTATAATTATCAAATTAATAATAAATAAATTACCAAAAAAATACCAGTTAACAATAATTACTAGACCATTATGAAATTCAATTATAAATTTAATTATTTAATTATAAACCAGTGCCAATAATTACCAAACCAATAGATTTAAAACCAATATATTTAAACTAAGGTTAAACATTTTAGTTTTGACATACGATGCTTGAAATTAGTAGTTAAATTATTGACCATAAAATAATATTCGGAAAATATTTACTGATTTTGATTTTGGTGAATTACTCTTAAATCAATTTTTTCAGATGTAGCAGTTAATTATTAAATTTGTACAACTGTTGCAATACAAAAACAACAAATGTATAAATAAAATGAGTGATTTACCCGTAGATACCAATATTTATCGTTAATGAAATAGACTAGAGATTACGAACAGACAGAGTCTGAAATGAAATAGTTATTTTCAAGTAATTTAGACATACATATTATGTCTCTGTGAACCTAAATTAATTTTCATCTGGCACGCCAAGTAAGTAGCTATTCATTCTAAAAACTGGTCCTCGATATGAAAAAAGAAGAATCAGATTCTAACCACATACAATAATGTTTTGATTATTAGTTCGTTGAATAAATTTTCCAAGTGTAAGATTACAAGCACTCTGCTTCAACTTGATGAATACTTCAAAAAACTTTAGCGCACTGGTAAATACTTTCAATAATCATTATTCTTAAACTTTATATTACAAATCTTCATAGTCAGCCAATTTTTAATTATTTTTACACAAATTTAAATTTCTAATTAGATTTAAGGCACTTTTCACCTTCTGCAGACTTTTAAAAGAAAACGCCTACTAAATGCGAACCGTTTGAAATACAAATTTAGGTAAATATTCGATTTAAGATCTAAATTCTCATAATGAATGCACTATTTTGTATTATTGACGGAATACCTACTGGCTGAAATTAGTGTCCTTTTTTAAAATATTTTCATACATTTAGCGTTTGCCCACAATCTCGGCCGATGTTAAGTGACGATGTGGTTCAAGATTTACTAGAATAATATTTTTTGCATTATATTATTCGTTGATAAATTTTTACATTCTTCTAATACCGGGATAATCTGAAAGTTAATCCTCTAAGAGAAGAGAACTGCTACACTTTCATAATATTAACTGCATATATAATATGTGGTTCTGCATCAAGCATTTATTGAGTTTAAGTAATATACATAGCAGTATGTGGTTTAAAAGAAATTGATATTAGCGCCGGTATACCATTAAGATTCATGTCTCTAAGGAGGCACGATAGGCTTATTTCTCATAATCGCCTTGTTAATCGGGAGGACCTTTCAAGTCGATCGCTGGAATTTCCGAAAAGTATAAATACCTTTTAAAAATTTTGTAAGCCACGTATCCAGAATGAGGTTTTATTTTACATAATTTCCGATATTCATCTCAAAACTATAGCATCTGATTCCAAAATTCATAAGCATTACCTATATTTTAGCCATTATATTAAAAAATAAGGATTAGTAGGTTGGCAGTAGATCCCTTGATAGCTAAATATTTTGTGGTAGATCGCCGACGCTCGAAGTTTGGGCAAACCTGCAGTATAACACCTAATAGTAATAAAATGATCGAAAAACAGTCAATACGTTGTGAAGACGTCAGTTTCGTAATAGTCGTAAGGGTTACTGACGGACTACGTGCTGCTTCAACCAGTTAATCTAGAAACTTAAAATTTTGCTCAAGAGTTCCATATATAACATATATAACTTAATAAGGAGCACTAAGAGAAGATTTTTGAAAATTAATCCCGTAAAAGGGTTAAATACTGAGTTTAAAAAAACAGTAAATGGTAACGTATCTTTTTTTTATTTTCTTGAAGTATGCATAGAGGGCGCTGTACGGCTTGGTTTAAATTTTCTTGGAATTGGTTTAATGTTTATTATCACACTTAAGTGTATTTTATCTAAGCACATATATTAATACCTTAAGGATGGGCTTTTATTATAATTTTTAATGTTTAGATTTATATAACGTTATTTTGAAGTGTTTAAAATAATTAAGAATATCAATTGGATCTATATTTGCGTTACGAAGATTTTTATGAAATTACACTTAACAGAATTAATATAATGGATTATTATTCACTGGATATTAAAGGTTTATAAAAATAAAGTTATTGAAAAAATTTAGCTTTTCGTAAAGGATTGCAAAACTTAACATTTTTGTATGCCTTTATATCTTTTAGATAATATCGGTTAAGATTTAAAATGATTTTAGTTGAGTATTCTCAAATCTTATACCGGTTAAATACCGTAAGGTGAGATTGAGGTGAGGGGTGGTTTCTATTTAGTTGCTGTTTTTATACCACGCAGACGAAGTCGCGGACACAGCTTGTATACCTATATAAATAAGAAATGCTTCGTCGCGAAATGATTGGAAAAGTAATCAAGTATCTATTTGTTGTACATTTCTAGTAATAAAATACTCACCTATTTAGTCTCAAGAAATTAGGTACTGTTAATAAGTACCTACCGCAGTTTCTACTTCATAGCAATTAATCTTAGATGGTTAATAACATGAGCTTCCGTAGTCCTGTCGTTGTGCGTCAGATGTAGTAAATTTATACAATATTTAGTGTCTTTAACCGGACAGCGTTTAGACCCGGCCACGAAGCGACTATTAATAATGCCGTGTATGTATCCCCGTATCATACTATCATTTCGTGCCCCAGACCGGCGACCGTAACTCTATTGATCACATTCTTGTTATAAACAGTTTCCCTAATGGACCCTGGCGCTGTCTTATGCGGCACTATTGTTTTTATTCCTTTGCTAAGAGTATGCGGCAACTCACAATGTATCACCCGTAAGTCCATCATGAATCTTCTGGGTAACAAATAATAGGATGTTTCTATATATTTTTAAAAATACCAACAATATAATATACATGTTTCCTACACATATTTGTGTTCGTTCAAAATTTTCTGACATTTTATAATCCCCCTAGACTGGTTTTATAAGCTAATGGTTCGTAAAATTATCCGGTGACAATCCATATAATATTACTAGCGCTTTGCCCGAGGCTTCATATTTGAGTTACTTCCCATTATTATCTGAATCGTTAAATATAATTTAACTAAAAAAAATTGGATTCTCATACAAACTTTCACACCTTTTTTCACTACTTTAGGGGTTGAGTTTTCAAAAAACCTTTCTTAGTGCTTACCTACAGTGTGTAATGAACCCGCAATTTTCACGGTCCTACCCACTAATTTAGGCTGTGCGTTTATATGTCAGTCATTCATCCTTTTAGATAGATATACGGTACCAGATTCAGTAACATAAAACATTTCAATGTACAATCACATTTTATGTAAAATTCAATAGGTACGTAAATTTTAATTGTAAACACGTTTTTTGAATGTTTGTTATTGACGTTATTCTACTAAGTCCAGTAAGTAGGTATTCTGTATCTTTGAAAGTTTAAAGAAAAACCATAGTGAAGTTTATATTTCGTCATAATATAATATTTAGAAAAAATACATTGTTGAAATTTTTTTTGATCTAACAAATCAACTGTAAACAGGTCTTACGCGGCCATGGAAAATACTTTATCTCGCTGAGATTATTTTATTTCGACGGAAGGACGGAGATTGAACTACTTGCCAGTTGAAACCAATATCCTTGGATATTTTCTCATTGTATACGAAATAGGTTAGGTCCGCAAGTCTCAGAAAACCACGCCCATTCGCACTACAGCTGAGACAACTTCAACGTAAGGCTGAAACTTATTTGAGCTTTACATAGAGTAAAATATGATATAAATAAAATATTTAAATATCTCAGGCTTCTTAAATAAAATAATTTTGGTTTTAATGAAACAGCACTGATTCGTAATGGAATAAGCGTTTGCTTATTACGACTAAAGTAAGTTCAATCTGTTTTATCGCGACATTATAGCGAAGTGAATTGAACGCCTGCTCGTACCCCACTACTGCGAGCGCTAGCCGAGAGGACGAGAGCTCGCTCTTCCGTAAAATTATGTTAAACTTGTTCTGTTTTTTTTTTTTTAATATCTTTATCATTCGGGACTGTAAAATTTTGTTATGTCATCTTTTTTGAATTTAAATGCTGCAACTAGGAAAAACTACACCTCGTTTAGATCATAATATGTTCTAAAACATAAATGATCTACGACCCACCGTCTTAAATCCCTCCTATTTGCCTTCACCAATTTATCGCTCCTTTGAACGCTTCCAGCACCCACAAGGACGTAATATCGCCTATGTTGAGAAAGATTGTTCATATTATATTATTTACTATATTTATACCATTACTTCAAATAACATAATATAAAATTATATTATTAACCATCAACTGCAACATGATTGCAAATATTTAAGATACTAGTTTAAAAATCAATACAATAAAATTCAATATAAATGATAATATTCGTAAAATAGGTACTCGTACAAAGTTAATACTTTTAATGGTGTATTCTCTGTTCCCGAACTGCTTAATGTGCGTGCGCTAGCGTAATGGTTAATGATACGTAAATACAATTTTCTTTAAAAATATTGATCCTTAGTATATGTAAAAAAAGACCGCCATAGCATATGCAGATCTTATACACAAGCCACAATAAGGTATTCTGCGTTTTTTTTTGTTGAATATTAAAAATTGATTTATGAGCATTATTTTTAGGCAAGGCATATTCATTACGAACAAAAGTTGCTTCATCATAAAGACAAATTTATTATTAATATATTTTACCCTTATAGCATATTATTTGGACACTTTGTTTAGGATATAAAGAAAAATTAAATTAATTTATACTAGCGGGTAGAAAGAACAATTATTATTATAGGATTACACGGGTGCGTTGGCGGCGCAGGGTTTGTTGGATAAAAACACGGGTGGATCCGTGGGGCACAGCTAGTTTATTATAAAGAATAAAATAAGTTATAAAGCCTATTTGAATATACTAACTAGCGTTTACATAAGCGCACGTACTATATTGTTATATATACAACGTTTTCTAAACGGTACATGAAATGAGCTACGTTAACAATAAAGTATATAAGTTGTAACCGAACAGCCAAATGTAAAAATACTGCGATTATGTGGTGGACCCAGACGCGCGGTGCCGTAATTACGACGTCACTCGGCTAAAACGACGAAATAAATTGAAAAAAGTCCGACTCCCGGTGAAAATTCGAACTAAAAAAATACCCTCTCCACGGTACTTGGGCTTCCTGTGATACAGCTCAGATAATGTATTTGTTTTTCCGGAAAATCAACAAAATATACATTTTCTTAAAATAATTCCTAGTGACGATGATTACAGTTTTCCTTTAATTTCTTTTTCGATATGTACGTAAAGTCGAATATTATTTGTAGATCAGTGAATGTAATGTATTTTAATGTGAAACTCATTGCTCAGTTGTTTTAAATTAAGTATGTAATGAAATAAATTACAAATGTCTAAATACATTTGTAAGTACCCTAGAGAATCCCACGAGCATAACGTAATTTTACTTTTACGCTGATGAATTAGATTTTAGGGTTTTTTAGTTCTTCAGTATATTTTCCGAATCACGTATTGTTCAATCTTGTCACATTTATCTAACTTTGCTTCAATGTATATACGTGACAAATGCGTTTGAAGTATTTCTTTAATGTGTTTAGATGCTAAAGCTTTTTTATGTATACCTGTTGTTTAAATGTAATAAATTTTGGGAAAGATAAATAATGTTTCTTTTTCGAACTTTTAAGGGAAATTACATATATTCTTTACTACTACGTGGAATACTTTATGTCGGTTCTTATACTGAGACACGGAAGTTACGTAAATCTAAACTTTCAGTAATAATCGTCAATGTCGTCGGCAACTTTTTTAACAATCGACTGACGTTGGCATTCGGTACGTGACTTAAATTCATTCTCGAGTTTCTTTTTGACTATAAAAACTAAATTTACTTCAGGTCAGGGGTTATCTGGGATTCTAACCACGACAGTCTGAATAGGGCAGCCGTAGGTCTTGACAACAATTGACGTGATAACGTCAAATCAATATACCATTTAACCTCTAAACCTAAAGCATTAATTACTCCTGCTTGTATGTATGTTAAGTTCGCTAGTCCCATAGTGTCCCAACAACTATATAGATATAATTACCTTTTGCAATGCATGTGATTCATAATGATTGCATTTGTAAGGTGTGAAGTAACATTTATATGCTGCGTAGGGTGGCATGACGATCTGGAGTTTTGAGAGTGTGAAAGTAAAATTCAGGGGTGTATATTAAAATCAATAAGTATTATATAGGTTCTTTTAGCTCATGTTATTTTATTACTACTTCTGTAAAAGCTCGGCATATAAAGATTCTTGTATAATCTTAGTTTCATAAAAGTGTTTACGAAGCTCATTAGCGAATATCTGTGAGCAATTCTCATATATGCGTATATAATTATATGTAATTGGTTTATCGGAAACAGCTGTAAAGATTTGTATAAGATTTTGTATTTAGGTACCTAATGTTTTACTTTCCGGGTTTACCTAGATAGGTGTTTATTTTGCAAGACACTCAGCAAAGCTTGATCGCCCTAATAAATTTATTTATTTGTTTATTTGGTACATATTACTTCACAGCACATTTAACACAAAATATACATTTGTTATGTTATCAATCAAGTAACTATTATTAAATTAAATAAATATTATTAAACAGAAAAAAAAACAAATTGTAAAGTACGATAAGGATCCGTCAATATAACATGGCATAATAAATGTTATGCCATTATAGGTACGTACGTACGTAATTTTGTTATCTACTACATATAAAAATAATATATGAACTGTATGCAATTATATATGTACTTAATACAAGTTAAAATAAACACCATGTATAATCAATAAATACGACTAAAATATTTTCGAACACTTCCGAATAACGTGACTAAAAAAACACATTAACCTGTAGATTATTAAATATAATAAATTGGATCCTGGATTATGAAAAGCCAAGTAACATTTCTAATAGATAACATTTCCAAAGGGAACCCGAAACAAATTTGCGATATTCATTTAAATACCCACAAATTTCATTGTGAGTTAATATCTTTTTGTATAAATCCGTTTTGAATTTATGCCTCTGACAAAAAATAAATAAAATGTGACTTGTTGGGCTAAAGGACAGCTGGAGCTTTTTTTATAGAAGTGAGTGCTAATTTAGGAGAATGAAGTAAAAGAGAAAAATGAACGGTTCATGAATTCGTTGAAATGTTCATGTTATTTTGCTATAGAAACATTGGACATATTCTACATATATTATTGATTAATAGTCTTTTGTATCACAGTTTTTATTTAATTCAACCATCTTCAACACTATTTATTTAGGATAAATGTTATTTACAATAAAAAAAATAATTAAATTTATCTTAATATTTCACAAATTCAAGCAATTTTTAGGCAATGATGCTCGGTGGTAGCATGTACGGACATCGCGTCGATCGACGTGAGTTTGAATCTCTGGATGCCGAGCTTTCGGTGAAGAAAAACATCGCGATGTAACCATAGCATGGTGGTAAGGCTTTTTCTAATACCTGCCTGGCAAGTTACTACTCTCAAGTTGAAAATCTGCCGTCAAGCGTCAATAGGTGAGTTCAGGCAGCTACGCTTGAAAGTCAGTCTTTCACTAGGTTTACAGTATTACCATCTTGTGCCACATCGTCACTTAAGATCAGGTGAGTTTGTCGCCATAGCACTAAACCTACAATGAAATATTTTTGTTATAAATAAGTGTTCATTTACAATAACTTCAAATTTGTGTATCAAAATGACGTTGTAGGTCTGTATGATTTAGGTGATAGGTACCTAATGGAGAAAATAGGCTAACATATTGTGCATAATAATACTTCTAAAATGGTGAATTTCATGGAGAGATCTCGATTATTGCCACAGTAGGTAGATATCTACGTTTTTATTTTACGCAAAACGGCGTGCCTGGGCCCACTGCTATAAATTATCCATTGTTGAGCTCCGAATTCAACAAGAGCCGTTTTGTTCAATTCTTCGTCTTGTCGTCAACGATAAATTTATTGCCCTTTCCACAGCATTTAAATATGGATGATTATAGGTATCAGAGAACTTAAAATGTTCTAAACGCACTGACTTGGAAACGATAATTATTCTTTAGCGTTTGATAAAAGTAAGAATTAACTTAGATTTTTTATGCTTTCATCTTGAAAATGAGCCTAAAGTTCGAGTATAAATATAAAATAAATTTTGCTCGGGTTACATTTCAAAGTAAAAAGTACAATGTTTTATAGGTGCTATTTATCTACTTATAAATTTACCACTACTCTACACTGTTCAAAGTTTCATCAGATGAATTAAATAGTAAATTAAAGACATTCGAAAGCGACTTTTTAATACTTTTCTCTAAAAAAAAATTTAAAAATCATACATGTATTTACATATAAAAACTCTAGAATAATTTTTGTTCATCTTAAAAATTTAATATTTTTTGCAATATGCTTATAAAATTTTATTTTTTCTTTGACTGAAAAATTTATTTAGTTATTAGCTACCTCGGCCATGCTTCGCTGTGGATTCAGTCTGATATTAATTATCAGGGAAGCTAATTAAAGTATTGTAGTGAACATAAAGGTAGTTTTAAGTTAAATCCGGAAACACAAACAGACGGAGAGACATACTTTCTTTAAGGCATATTTATTATCAGTTTTCATGATATAGGAGATAACTACAGATTTAATTGTATATATTAAACTGAACAGTCGCATATCAGACATTAAAAGAATTCCATACAAAGCACTTTTGGAAAAAAGATTTGAACCTTTTCCCGTTACAATCGACTAACGTTCATTTGAAGTCTAAGCAGCTTTTCATTGATCCTTTAAATGTGCTCGGCCCAGGTTGAATAAAGCTATAAATGCTGACCGTAATCTATCTAGTACTCAGTCCCAACAACTTGTGACCGACGTCGCCCAGTTGACATCACACATTTCTTCCATTCACCGATGTCGCTCGTTACTTTAGTGAACACCAAGATTTCATTTATCATTTTTTTCCCGGACTGACGACCTTTAACTTGACGGCTGGACGAGTTCTTCTTATAATTCCTATCCGAGATTGAATACATTTTCCGAAAAGCTTAATAATTCTACTGTTCTCAATACAGACAATAAGACGACAAATTGCGACCGCTTTAGAAAACGGCAAAAAGTAGGACATTATACTAAAAACTGGGGCGTGATATAATAGCGATGATGACAATTGAGAAACAGAAAAATATATCACCAGACACACACATATAGATAAAAACATATAAACAATAACACATACTTATTTATTGTCTAACTGTTGTAAAGGTTAATATAAGAATTTTTAAGAATACTTCCTATTCGTACTCCTTAATTTAATTAAATTTACTTTTAATATCTAAACATAATTTCTAAGCGCAAAAAGTTATTTATACTGCTTAATTAATAGAAAAGTTTCATAAAACATATCTAATATTTTATGAGATTTCTTCACGAAGTATTATTACACTGAAATTAAATCTACGAATTGTTTTAAATTAAATCTACGAGTATTTGTACGTCGTTTTAATTTAATCATTCATAATTATGTTCATAATATTTATGAACATTGTTTTTGCGTTATTAACTTCAATTATCATATGACTTGTTTTAATCATAGCATTGACAATAAACAGAGTCAACAAGTAAAATTTTCATTTCCGAGATTCGGAAAATTTAATGCATAATAACTACAGTAAGTAATGTTGAATAAGTAGTAATGATATATATTTATATTCTTTCTTAAAATATAAATTAATAAAATAAAAAGACAGTAGAAAAAAGTTGGCCGTCATGGGATGCCCGGTAGATGTGAAATATCTTAGTGAATATAAAAAAAATAGAACCCGGATCCACACCGCCAGCTTTGGGATCAAAGCGTCGCCACGCCAACAGTCGCCAACATTGAGGCCAATAACCGGTCTGACACCCCACATTAGATGTTTCACGACAATAAATATATATGTATACTATCCGTGCTCGTGACTTCGTCCGCATAATATATTTCGTGAATGAAAAATAGCAACTAAATAAAAACCTCCCCTCGCCTTAATTTCACCTCACGGTATTTGACAGGTATAAACAACGACATCTATCGCAGAAAATTTAGATCGAATGGATATTTTAAATTATTTAAAATATTAAATATGGCGTTTAAATCTCTCTAAGAACTTTTAAAAATAATCATACAAACTCATACTTAAATTATTAATATAAGTGTTTACAGAAAATAATGAAGCCGTAAAGCGCCATCTATGAATACTTATATATAATAATAAACATGTTTCGATGTATTGCTTTTTTTTTAATTATGTAAATAAAAATATAAAATATCTTATAAAATCACATAAATATACATTCTTTTTTATATGTACATAATGTAATCGCAATATAGAGACCACGCCAATGTCCGTACGTGTAAAATTGTGTCCTAAATGTACCTACAAAGTATACACTAAATTCGATATAGTAGTTTATGCATGATTTTCAAACATATCAACAGACAGACAGACAGACAAAAATTCCAAAAACTATCGAAATGTGTTCTGTGTATGATTCTAAACATTCCCTTATTATTTTTTCTCAAACATCTTCAATGTACATATTTCGACTCTTTACTCTTTTAATAAAAGTAAAGATATAAACGTATTTCAAATTTAAACAATAGATAATTGAACTAAGTATATATTTGATCGTTATTATTATTTTATGTAATGTATGTAAACGATACATAATCATGAGTTTGGTACATGTTCAGTTGTTCACGTTAGCGAGTACACTTGTAGTAACGAAAGCCCCATTATTTAATTTATTCGATAATTATTGACAATCGAAAATGTAAATTGATTTCCAATAAATGCTTACACATGGTTCCAGTGGGCGAAATTTGAACATGTTTAATAATATTATTACTTGCCATGGCGAGAGATCATGGTTTAGCAAATTTTATTAACCCCCGACACAAAAAGAGGGGTGCTATAAGTTTAACGTGGGTATCTGTGTTTCTGTCTGTGGCGTTGTAGCTCACAAACGACTGAAGTAATTTTAATCTAGTTTCTTTTGTTTCAAAGGTGACTTGATCTAGAGTGTTCTTAGATATGATTCAAGAAAATCTGTTCAGACGTTTGAATATTATCAGCTTTTTATACTTGATAAATAGATATGTGCATCTTCCACAAGTATGATTGAGTCGGGATTTGGTATTCTGTTACTTAGCTGCGATCTTCTGTAGGGTGGAGGTATTCCACTAGTCGGACGGCCCCAAACAGAGTGAAATCTCCAAAGAAAACCGCCTACCTGCTCTACCTTTCTTATATAACAAAAAGCATAGGTAAAAGTATTTATATGCATTTCAATAATTATGTCGCTACGGATAAGGAATTAGTTAGTTCCCGACCTTTTCGCAATCGCGGCAACAACCCACGCCGAGCTCCGGCCACTTTGGTACCCTTGCGCGCATGTCGCCCACGTTTTCGCGCTCGCCCCCAAGTTCGCTGAAGCTACCAAAGCTATCAGCGGCTCTATTTTTCAGGGCCCCTCAGGCTAATAGTATAGTCAGCCAGAAAAAAAGGCGATGAATCATATATTTCTTAAAATAAATACCATAACAATCGACAATAGGTATTATGTCTAATCGTGGAATATTACATTACTGTCCATGTATAATAATAATAATAATAAGATATTATTGTAATATTTTTTTTTAAATATAAATAATATAATAAACATAATAATAATAATACCAGCCTGTAAGTGTCTCACTGTTGGGCAAAAGCCACTTCTCCAGGGAAGGGACGGGCTTATATTCACCACGCCAGCCCACGACGTATTGGCGATTTCAAACACCGAGAAATCAACAGTCCTATATTTTCCCACATACACTGGTACTACAAGAAAAGTTCTCAAGGGTTTAGGTTTCCTCACGATATTTTCCTTCACCGTCAGCCGATTGTGTTACCAATGTGAATTAGTAAATGTACCGCGATTTCCAAAAAAATCCTTGTTACATGCCGGGGTTCGAACCTGCAGACATCGAATCGATATTTCGCCAGTCTATACCACTCGACTACCACGACATATGTATGTTATTAAAAAAATACACACTGCCACGTACAGGTTCATGTTTATGCGTATATTTCGTGTGAAATAGTGCGGTTATAAATACGAAAATACATTTAAATCTCTCTATTGTTCCAATTTCATTACGGTGCGATTATAACAACAATAGATAGATTACGCGGCGAACCCGAACGAAAGCTTGTATACATTGGATGAAGTGCCTGACCAGCCAGTTTTATTTAACGATTTCAAACCCTCATTTAGTAAACATTATCGTTGGAATCCCACCGATCAGGTGTAAAGTTAATGTTATTGTATACAACATCGCTCCGTGTTATCCTTCAGTAGTCGCGGCGTAAGCGCGTTCAGCTGCTTTATAGTATTTTGACAGGTATACAAATACCTCGAACATGATTTGTTTTTATCTTAAGTGTACAAGCGTGGTGGTGATTGTTAACGGACCATTACCGACGGACCGTCTCTAAATTGCTTTAGCTTTTGCCTTCCCCCAGCCTGTCACGGCACACCAAACAAATCACGACGGGGACGCACCCCTTTTAAACAGTTTTTAAATCGTGATTTATTTCTTGAGACCATTATCCTCGCAGTTTGTTTTAGCCACATCTTTAGTAACCTGAAAGCTTCTTCTCGTTCCATTGTTTTGAGATGAGATTTTCGTAATATTTTTCTTCTTAATTAACTGTCTAATTATATTTGATATGAATTATTTCTGTTTGTTTAAAAGTTAATTTTAAATAAAAACGGGCACAAGGTCCATAATTAGAAATTTAATTTATAATCTGAACCGATATGAGTCAGCCGTTTTGTTATTTTTTTGTATATATTTAGCCAAAACAAATTTAAAGTAAACTGTAAAATTCCTTAATATATTGATCTATATAAATAAATCTGTAGCTCTGTCTGTACATTTAATTTTTTGCTTAAATTTTCAGATAGACATACTATATGAAAGATACTTATCACGAATACACCCTTAAATTTTTTTTGTCTGTCTTTCTGTTTATATGTTCGGATTTAACTCAAAAACAGCTTCATCGATTCTTATGAAACTTTGTACACAAAATACTTTTGTCATAGGTCAATTGATAGGGTGTCAGAAATTTCAATATTACTTTTAGAATTCTTAAAAAAAAATACAAAAAATCTATTTTTGTTAATCCTTGACCCATTTGATAAAAATTTGTACACGAGAAATACTTTAAAAGTATTAAGAAGAAATTAAGTATTTATAGAAGTATAAGTAATTATATATTGATGGGTTATAACAATTGTCAATATTACTTCTATATCTTATATTATTCTAGAAATACATAAAATAAGAAGGTTAAAAAATTTAATTTTCATTAATTTTAAACCGATTTTATAGACGGGAAGCACACATCATACCATAATTGAGAGGCTATTAGAATCGTTCATAATGCATTAGAAATCGCAGAATACAGTAATAATTTTCTTTTGATTTTGATGAAAATTATACACGGGATATACATGCCTCTCCTCAATTGATACGGCGTATAAATGGTCAACAATATATATAAAAATAAAATAACGTGATGTAAATAAAACTACTGCGTAGTAACAAACGCGTGCGGAGCCGCGAGCACATCGCTAGTATACCATGTAGTTAATACAGTAATATATCAAGTTAATCGGTATACTACAATAATACTATACGGAATAATACAAATGCAGAACATGTAAAAAAAATTAAAATGCTTGGATTCGTAAATATGATAATTTTTAGCTTCGCTTTTGTTTTCAATAAAACAAATTTAAAATACCAATATTATTCTTAAAACGTACAAAGTCAGCGATCAAGATGAACTTTTTTTTAAATCCAGTGATACGTATTATAAATAGTAAAAGGTTTTATTTTTTTAAATCAGATATATCTAGCTACGTATACAATGTATACATTATGTGCATTCGGTATCATACGACCTCACTCGTTGTGATCGAGGTCCTTTTATGCTGTGCCAGAGCCACTCCAGGCGACCCAAGCCTGTTTGTATTCCGTTCACGGACTTTTCGAATATATTATTTTGTAGGGTAAGTACAGATGTGGACGAAACTGATTTAAGAGTTCTCGTTCAATAGGATTCTAAATGTGCTCGGACAAATTCACTGCTAGCGATACGCGTATCCTTCCGATCGAACCTACGATCATAGTAGGTATTGTTCCATTATGTTCCAGTAAACGATAATAGCAAAGGGTTCTTCTATACGACCGCAATCATTTTGTGGTTTACGAGGAACGCGTCTAAGTAATTGAAAGACTATAAAGCTTTTTGATTCATATTTATATACGTCACATTCTTTTCATTTTATAAAATTGGTCTACATTTAGAATGGGAAAAGAAATTATAACTTTTTGTCAAACTGTATCAAGTTACCTTTACATTCGTGTTTCTTTATCTCTCGCAGTTCTTTGTATTTGTATAAACTTATTAAATTCAACCACTTCCCGTTGTAACGAACTCTGGTTTTATAATAATACTAGTTGTGCCTGAAAAGAAAACAGACATGTAAATGTACTGAAATTTACCATCGGCCATTTCACTGTATTTCGTGTCTGTCTTGGATTCCTGAGCCGCAGCGTGGTCGCTCGCCGTACTCACGGTTAGCTTTTATCAATTGAGGAATGTCGTGTATTTCCCGAGTACAATCTTCATCAAAATTGGTTGAACATTATTATTCTATTCTACGATTTCCATTGTATAATTAACGATTCTTATAACCTCTCAATTTATGGTATGATGTATGCTTCTCCTCTACAAAATTCGATCTGAATTATATGAGAATTGATGGAATTTTAATTTTTTTTTATCATTTTTTTACTACTCCTAAAAACGTTACTGAAAATCCTCATAGCACATCGTACATGGATTGACTTATACGTTCCGTGTTCAACATTTCATATGAATCGGTCAACCCGATTTACGAGTTCAATCCGGACTTATAAACAGACAGTCAGACAAAAAAAAAGGCATATTCGTGATCAGTATCTTTCATATAGTATGGGAAATGTTGTAAAAATATTAACTGTACATACAGAACAATATATTTATGTATATAGATGTACTAGCAAACCCGACGACGAGTAGCTACTTAGTATGTAGCTAATGTAGTTTAAAACATTGTAGTAAACTATCTATTCGGGAGAAAAATTTAAGAGTCTCTAGGAACGGAAGGTAAGCGGAACATAATACTTTGTAAATAAATGGTATAACTACAAAGTAAGTTATGGAACAGGATTAGATATATGTATAGTGTTTTTGTACGGATAACGAATGAGTTTGATATTCATAGACTCGCACCTCATAATATTTGCTGTTTTCGAGAATTAATACGCTCGACGTCGTCAAGTCAATCGGGTTTTTTACAAACAAAAGAGAAAATTTGCATTTTAACCAACTGATAACCGAACCAGCTAAAATTCGCGCTCTCTAATTTCTCCTTGGCCCAGCGGGAGTAACGTAATTTTCTTTTTTTAAACGAACGCTACAGATAAAAAATAGTATTATTATCTTTTAGTATGACACCGAGATAAAACTTTTTCTCCTCTAGAGCTTTCAGTTCTTACGATTTGTTCTTATCTCTACTGGTGATTTTTTTATTGTCATTTTTTTTTGGTTATTTTACTTTTTCTTACGATTCTCTTTTATTATACGAAACTTTTGTATCGTAGGTTTAATTATGTGCATATCAGCAGTTTGTACCGTAATACAAGCTTTGATTAGTTTGAAATTAAATGTACCTGTGTTAAATTGTGTCCCCATACTTATTTATTTATTATTTTTATTTTTGTATGTATTAAATATGACACTCGTTGCGTGTTGTTAATGCTTCAATTATTAATTTTTAATCAATTAAATGAGACATTCTGAAGAGCAAGGCCTTTTACTAAATAAAACACGACTTTGTGGTTTCAATTCATGCTAGAGTCTATGAGCATTTTATTATGTTTAATCTGTTCAATTTTGACACCTCACAAAAACTAATATTACAAAAATGAAAAAAAAAATTAACGTTATCTGAACCTTTTTGATCAAAGTGGTCGATAAAAATTCTTCATTGATAATCACTTATTTTGTACAAGAATGTACTAGTTATAGTTAAATAAAATTAAAACACCAAAACTCCCAAAAATTGTAAGTTCCTTACTTAAAAAAAAACTCGAAACGTGTCGTGTGACACCCGGTAGTAACAAAGTTCCTTTCGGTATACCTATTATGGTGAAGTGATGGTCGATGGTTCGAGTCCCGCTGATTCGGGATTTTATATAACTTTTTTTTAGTTTTTGTTTATAAAGTTGTGAAAATAAATATTTTACTATTGATTGTTATTATAAAATATAAACAAACTATAAACTTAATAAGTATATTCAATAAATTAAATATAACTGAATACATTTATATTCATTAGCATATAAAAATATTATAAAAATTTAATTTAAAAAATCCCTAATCGGCGGGACTCGAACCATCGACCACTCGTATTGTATATACAACAGTGTGTAGAAATCTGGTCATAGCACAGCTGGGCCAATTCCACGACTGTCATAGTTTTGAAAATCCTATATTCATTCATCTGTTTCATTTTTTTTAGTGTCGGTCGGGTCGGTCACTTTTTTCAGTTTAGCTCCCATCCCACGAAATGTAACTTCGTAACATATTACGTATTTAATTATCTAAAATCCAGATGTATGCTATCCAAATACGTATTACATAATATTCAATTATTATATTAAATTCAACGCATTCAAAGAATTACATGAAAACATAATATGTACTTAATAAAATTCCTACGGCTTAGGTACTAATAGACAACTAAGACAACGTATAGCTTCAGTGGGTCTATAAGCATGAAATTTTGTACAGGACTTCCTTATATAACGTAGATAAGCTCTATGAAAGGAGTTTTAAAAATTCGTCCCTTTCATGGGTTAAAAATATTTATCACCCTTTTGTCGTTCATAGAAAATCCCATTGGGCGCGCGGCTAGTTCCGAATAAATAACGGATAAAGCTTGCATTTATTCAGAAACTAAAATTAAAAAAGTTCAACAAATTTTGAATGAGTTATTATGCAATATGCAATGCTTGTTCTGTATGAAATATGAACCACTGAGGCATAATATATTTTATTCGACTGTGATAATTCTCTTGATGGTTTTATATTGTGCGTCATCATTATTAATTTATATTTAAAAGTTATTTTACTTTTATTAAAATGAATTAACAAAGTTATACACGAGGTGTGCCCCAAAAGTATCCGACCTACAGCCATAACCCATAATCCATAACTTCCGAATCACTTTTATGAAGTACGAGCGTAGCAAGTGACTCTTCACGAAGTCATGGGCTACCATGGCTACCACGAGATTTTTTATTTCGGTCGCAACGTGTCTTTGCGTACAAAGTCGATTTCGCGTTCGTCGGATTTCGGTATCGCTGTAAATGACGAAGACCGAAATATCGCATTTGCTTAAAGTTTTGCTCCAAACTCGGAAAGACTTATGTAGAGATTATCGAAATTATGCAAGTTTTGAAGATGCTTGTATGGGTAAAACTCAAATGAAAGAGCGGTACAAGCGATTCAAAAACGGTTCAACAGAGAGACGGTTGAAACGAATGCGTGCACTCATGGACATTCAGAAAACTAATTACCAGAACTGCATCAGGATGTAGAAGCACCGATAGGAGCGTCTTGTTTAGTCGAAGGGGGTCTATTTCGAAGGATGCCATGAGCCGGATGATGAAATATAATACCAGTGCGAAGTTACAAGTACAGTTCGGATACTTTTGGAGTAGAGTAGTAAAATTAGATTTTGTATTGCATTATCCAATATTTATTTCATACATAGCTTAAAGCTTTGTATTTTTGATATACAAAATCCAAATCGTTGGAGCCGTTTATGAGAAAGTAATTATATATATAACTACTAGCAACCCACCCCGGCTTCGCACGGATGCAAATTACTTACTTGTGAAGAAAATAAATAGGAAAAGAAAGGATGAGAAATCTTTAAAAAATAATAAAAAAAATATCGTTACATTTTTTTAAACTTAGATAATAAGTAACAAATTATTGATACTAAAACTATCTCTATCTTTTAAGTTAAACTAAATTATAGATAGTTACGAAATTAGATCAAAATCGGTTACGTCGTTTCGGAGTTTATCCCGAATATACATCGTGACACGACATTTTTATATATATAAAATATAGCTCACATAATAGTATAAGATATTCTACACTTACGAAAACGCGGATACCAGCTAGTAAATATGTATATGAAGGCTATAGATATACCAGACCACTGATAATAAGTTGTATAAGTTGGTAGCGGTGGCGGTGGCGGCTGATGTGATGGCACCGCGTGATTGCGTTGACAATGTGACAGTGACACATGGCTAATCCACCGGATCTGGGCTTGCTCCTGGCCAGCCTACTTCGGCTTATTATCGGTAAGTCTTTAGTTATTTATGTAGTTTGTTGCATCATAATAACAAACGTCCTGAACTTTACTATCGACACCTCGTTTGATTTCGTTTCAGATATAATTATTAATGCTACTTATTCCCGACATTGGACATTTTTAACAAATTTATACTTTCTGCAAATAAACCAGTGGATTTAATCATTTGTATACAATTTAGAATCTCTGTTATCATAATATTCAATGCTTGACGTTAAACTACGATTAGATCGATAAAGTCCAAAGAGTAATAAATTTTTTTATAATAATTATCAGGTCTAAAAGAGTTTTTAGTAAACCAGCTCAGTTAAACTGCACCCTAAGTTTCTCTTTCAGGCAGCCTAGTCAGCTGTGGAATGGTGAAATGTAATAGATATAAATACTCAGACTATTTCTTAATATATTTGCATAATATAAAAATAATCTACAAAATTATCAACATCACAATTTTTCTGCAAACG
This sequence comes from Saturnia japonica, assembly GCA_033032175.1. Taxonomy (NCBI): domain Eukaryota; kingdom Metazoa; phylum Arthropoda; class Insecta; order Lepidoptera; family Saturniidae; genus Saturnia; species Saturnia japonica. Next base: position 14,058,569 of record CM065305.1, read on the forward strand.
ATATGAGATTCTTTTGTTTTCAGCTTAAACAAATGCTAATAGGTGCTTTTCAAAATCGTTTTAAATAAATACATTTAACAGCTTAACTACAAGTGATAGCAATTTTTTACAAAATAACAAACTACTCTAAACCTCGTATTTCACGGTTATTTGTATATACATTATGATTGAAACATTAATGCACCTAAAATCCAGACTACATAATCAACCACCTGAAAAGTTTGTGATGCCAAAATTGTTTAATTGTATTTGTACAAAATTCATGTATTTACTTTACGAATTAGCTAAAAGCTATAGAGTTGTTACCATCTGCCCTGGAATTTTAAAAGTGTTTTTAAATTACGATTATGGAATCAATATAGTATCGAAAGAAAGAAAGAAACAACATTTATTTGACACTAAAAATACGGACATAATTACCACAACACATTAAACAAGAGATTACAATAAAAATATTACTAATTAAATTTATACATTTATACATACAAAAGCCGTACTTAAGATCAAAAGGGACCTCAGCTCAGCATATGCTATAGCGCTGTTTTTCAGCCGGGCCCAAACTACATAGAAAGAAAAATGTGTTAGTTACGAGTATTATTTAATTTATATTGTGTTTATCTATTTTTAATAGCATAACTGCATTCCCAGAACATTGAACATGTCATGTTTGTTACATGTCATGGTATGCGGGTTCTTTCACAAAGATATCCTTTACCAGAAACCACGTCACAAGTGTGCGTATTCAGTGTGCATTTTGGAATTAGTGAATGTGGCAGGTATGAATGCATTTTAAACTTGCGGTAGCCTATGAGTATTTTCGACTTATAAAGAATTAAAATATTTTATTAGATATAACATTTTATAAAATATCAAGTGAATGAAAATCCGGTGGTCGACATGAGCTTACGTATATAATATGCAACGTCTACGGCAGTGCGGAGACATTTGTCTCGCTTCTTTGCTTTTACAAGTTTTAATCTTCCTAATGCGTTGGCTTGTTTCTACTACAAAATGTAAGCATTTCTTTTATGGTAGCCAGTAATATACTTATTTGTTATTTTTTTTCGTTATTTTTTCTTGGTAAGACCTGTTTAGAACACTTTTGTTTAGTGTTTGCTATCAATTTTTATTAATTACATACACAACACAGTATTTTTATGACCTCAAATAACAACCGTTTTCATACATTCGACTTTTAAGTAGACCGTTAAATTCCCTACAAAAATAGTTATTAAACATTGCTGTACTCCTATTTATTTTGGAGAAAAATTTAACTTCGTTAAGTAATAAAAAATGTCATGTTATTATATAAAACGGGAAATGTACATGCTTGGCATGGATTAATATGAAAATCTAGAGCATTTATAGTGTTATTATATTTTTTTTGGGGAAAAAGAACTAAAAACCTAACTTGGGAATTAACGGACACCCTAATAAACTCTAAGAATGAATATTGAAAATTCATCCCCGAAAGGGAATTGAAACATTTAACCTCTATTATTGAAAAAATAAAAAATAAATAGTTAGTTTACACACGTACACATACATTTTATAAAATATATTGTTATAAAAATTTTAAAGGTATTTATTTATTGTATTTTTATCGTTATAGGTTTAGCGTTATAACCATAATCTCACCCGTTGTTATGTGATGATGTGGCATTAGATGGTAACACGCTAAGCCTAGTGAAATACTGGTTCTCAAGTGCGTCTCAAGTGCAGCTGCCGGAACACACCTATTGATGTTTGGCGACAGATTTTCAACTTGAGGATGGTAGCTAACCCAGGCGGGCATTAGGAAAAGCTCTACCACCATGCTATAGTTTCATCACGATATTATCCTCCAATGAAAGCTCAGGCTCATTGCAGATATTCGAACTCATGTCGATTGACGCGATGTTATACCGCGCTCTACCACTGAGCCATCATTGCTTCAAAATAGTAAATAATATTTTCTTGATTGCATCTTTGCTATGATCTAATACAGAGAGAGAGTCCTTGTTGTTGAACTATTTGAAGTTATGTAATTATCTGTTACTTAATGGCTCCTTTTTAGTATGGAATTTCACATGTAATATAACACTAAGTCAATTATAAATAAAACTAAAATTGTACTTCAAAAATAATAATACAGCATTGCACACTTCCCAGGCTGGTACCTATATTTAGTGGTATAATACATTCATACTCGTTTTATTCCTTGACATATTTCCCCGCATAAAACACAATTTCTTCACAACATCTAGGTGACAAAAAACAAACGTTCTGCATCATAGCAGAGCTTGCAATTTGAAGTAAAACGCTTTGTTCCATGCAGCTCTTTATATTCTAGCCTTCTCTAATGTTTTCTTCCGGCAAGCGTCACATTACTTTCCTTACAACATACAAATATGTATAAATGTATATTATATTAAAAATAATAAGGTTTTTAATAAGAATAATAATTCTAAAAACATCTTCTACTAGATTATTATAATTGACTGTTGTGGAATGAGTACCCTCATTTTTTTATTATAAAAACTCTTAATAAGAGTTTTAAAGTATCTACGTACTTAAAAACAGTTTCTCTTTCGTTCAGTTTCTTTATATATATATATATATATTACGGGAACAAATAATAAAGGTAAGTTATAAAACTGTAAGTCAAATATAATACACAAATTTTAAGCACATAATACACAATTTAAATAATGTTTGTGATAATTTGCTTATTATTAATTCTTACATACATTGTCGATAAATTTTCGTTGCACTCACCTGTACGTATATGGAATTTAATTATACGCATAATTACAGTAGTTTAATAATGTAAGTTTGAGAAGCTTCTTAGACATTCTAGATACGTAATTGCAACCGTAAATTTACTTCGCACAGACACGAATGATGTACCAAACTCAGCACACGAGCAACTTAAAGATAATTAATATCTTTGCTCTTGGTTGTGACAGCGGCTGCAAGTCTGCTGAGATACACTGACCGCTCGGATAAAATTTTATGTCCAGATGTTCCTTCATTAATTCGTTATTTAGATTTGTTCTCTTTTTCATTTATATAAAATTTTATCCCAACAAAAACATGCTGTAAAATACGGGCCAATTCTCGTTTGAGATGATTTGACTATAAAAAGTAGTGAAATCTCATAAACAACAAAGTCTAGGATGTGGAAATAAAAAAATCGGACAAGTAGCGAGTAAGAACTCGCACCCTGAGGGTTCCTAACTGATTATATTACTGTAAAATCTTTTTATTCGGAATTCTTACCGGAAGGTCAAACGGCAAATAAAGTATATTATTTGAGCGTTATGCGGCGTTTAAGAGAGCAAATTCGACGAAAAAGGCCAGATATGTGGAAAGAAAATTCTTGGATTTTGCACCACGATATTGTGCTTTCGCACAAGGCCATCATTGTGAACTAATTTTTGACCATAAACTCAACAAATACCATCGAGCAACCACCTTATGCACCAGATATGGCTCCAGCCAACTTCTTTCTTTTTTCTAAACTCAAATTACCACTTCGTGACACCCGTTTTCATTCGGTAGAAGGTATAAAGGACAATTCGCGACGAGAACGAAACACAATTCCGAAAAAAGCGTTTAAAACGGTTTTGATGATAGGATTATTCGTTGGCCTATGTGTATCGTTTCTGAAGGAACATACTTTGAAGGCGATAAAATAAATTTAGTTGAATAATTAACATTTAGGCAACTTAGCAAAATAGGCTTTAATTTTAGATCCAAATAAATAGTCCTCTTTTTTTATATAAAAAACCATTTTAGTAATTAACTACGGGCACTAGGCTATTGATTTAATGTTATTCTGAAGATAATAAATAAAACTCGGTCTCGATACGTCCATTCTTTCGGAACCTCGTAAAAAAAAATCCGGACGTCCAAGAGAATTTTTTCAACCAGTTTTTTTTAAATAGCAAAATAAGATTGTTTTACGGAATATGAGATAGATTATTTGAACTGTTTTCTTGAAATATATCTACTCATATTACTGTATAAGTGGCAACTGATTGTGGTAGAGGTAGTTTAAGAGCAAAAAATTGCTTGACTCGGACGTGTCGAGAGTAGAGCACAACCTCATACCGAGGTATGAGGCATGTAAGAAGGCTTTTTTTATTAACTATTCGTATTGTGTTTCTATTTTCTTATGTTTAACGGTTTTGGCAGCGTATTCTTGTTTTTTCCTTGTTTTGTTACATAATGTTACAAAGCATAGCTTAAAACCGTTTCAGTAAAAACATCTATAAAATAATAATAAATGTTCACCCAGTGGCTTTTGAGTTATAAGTGCACTAACAGACAGACAGACAGAGTGTAGACTGAGATAGATATATAAGGATAGTATATAAACATTACCTATGTAAAACACTGTAAAATATTGTACGGTAACTAATGTAATTAGTTCAGAACCTTTTCAGGGTGTGAGTTCTACTCGCAACTTGACCTATTTTTTTTCTCACATAAAATTCATCACTTTTATAAACGTCTCAGTACATGACTTGTAAAGAAATCACTGATTAAATAATTATAACTATCTGTAATTATAGCTTCAGTATTGTCAGCCCTTGGATGATAATACATTTAATGGATAATAATAATTTTGAACTCTGTTGACAATTATTATCTGTTGTCCTAATAAGTGTAATCATAGGTGTAATAAATAAAGAAGGGTCCAAGTGTCATCAAATGTCATCACGCTAAAATAGCTTTTATTTACCAGGGTTGTCATTGTTTTGTGACTATTGTCCGAAAACAGAAGGAAATATGTTAAATATATTGTTAATAATTGTAATATTTAACTAGTGTAGGTGGTAAGCTCGTCTGGTAGACTTTGTCAAGTCAGGTCAAGAGGCTATGACGTACACTCGACCTGCACCACCTCGCGACAGTTTTTAAGCTTTCTCGAAACTACACGAGCTTTCATTAAACCTTGAACACTTTCAGTACGATTTTAGAAGCATTTGTCGCGATTACGTTATATTAAATCCCTCGTTTGTAAAATATTTGTTACATGTTAATAAATTTGCCGAGCTAAAATATTTTCCGATGCTGCTAGCTTTACCCGTCAATTCGTACTCGTGGATATCGGAAAACAAAATAAATTGATAACAGCTGTTAAGCCATGTCTAAGCTATGTGCTAAATTCCATCGCAATCCGTTCTGCCGTTTTTGGGTGATTGAGTACCTAACAAACACACTTTTATTTTATTAACTGGCTTCTGACCGCAACATCATTTCCGTAGACTCCAGAATTGGGTTTTTACTGGGTTAAAAAGTATCCTATGTGTTAAATACAGGTTATAAACTATCTGTGTGTCAAATTTCATCTCCATCCTTTCAGCTGATTTTAAGTGACAGAGTAACAAACATGTAAACATTCACATTTATAATATTATTACTAGCTAAGCGCCCGACTTCGTTCGCGTAATACATTTCGTGAATGAAAAACAATAACTAAATAAAATCCTCCCCTTACCTCAATCTTACCTTAGGGTATTTGACCGGTATAAGCTTTAAAAATACCCAACTAAAATTATTTTAAATGTTAACCGTCCTTTACGAAAATGTAATTTAATTTAATAAATGTATTTTTATAAACTGTTAATATTCAGTGAATAATAATACTATATAGTATGTTTGTTAAGTTTCATTTAATAAAAATGTTGATAGCAAAAACACCAATCAACATCTATCATAGAAAATTTAGATCGAATAGATATTTTTAACTATTTTACACATTTAAAAATAACATTAAAATCTACCTAAAACATTTACAAATAATATACAATGTAAACTCTTTATAATGAAACTCAAAGGACTGAGCATTTTTTGTCGTTATAGAGAGTTATCGTTATATAGAGTGCGAAAAACAACCAAATTAACAAGAATTTTTAATATGTATGTCTTAGATAATAAATGCTTATAAATTATTGTTTACACATATAGTCTGATAACTTTGTCTGACGTTTTTTGCTATGCCAGTCGTGTTCAAGGCAATTAAGGATAACAAAAGCTAGACCTACCTCGGATGTTTTGGAGCTTCAAAGTCTTTTGTTACCTGATAACATAACATAAACAATAATACCGATAATAAATATTTACTGTCTAAAAATATGAACACACTTCTTCGTAATAGAGAATGGCGTATCGCTATAAAGAGTGTTTCAATATGTGGGTTTTAACGCAAACCAACCAAGATGGGCTCACTTCAACGTTATAGGGAGTTTATCGTTATAAAGGATAACGTTATAAAGAGTTTACACAGTACTTAAGTATGACAATAATTAATATCAAATCAATTTCATGATAATTTAAACCAAGCCGCACAGCGTACGTTTCAATTTATTGCTTTTTTGAAAATTATGTAAAGATTAAATAATTTGGATTAAATTTGGTATCTGTTCACTTTGTTACACTAAATATTTTAAATACCCACATTACAAAACTAAACATACAAACATTATTTTTTATATGTACATTACCTAAACGCAATTTAAAGACCATATAAATGCCCAGACATGTAAAAATGCATCCTAAATGTACCTTCAGACCATAAACTACAACCATACCAAATTACATGAAATTCGGACTAGTTTTTGTGTGATGAACATTTAAACATAAGAACAGACAGACAATAATTATCGATATGTGTGTTTTGTTCATGATCCTAAACTCCAAATATTATTTTTTCTCAAAGAAAGTGTGCGGAACCACGGTCTGGCAACACAAGTTGTCTTTAGTTTTCTCTATCTACGTAACATTGCAGATCCGCGCTCAACTGTTAAGCTTTTGTTCTTGAATCACGCGTGCCGCGCCGCACTGCCTTTTTTGTTTAGAAAAGTTATGATTTTTGATCGGATCGCGATATAACTTGTCCATTGCCTTGTTAATTATTATCAATTGATTGAATACGCTTTTGTTAGGCTAAGGGACGAGATATATTCTCCCTATATTACGACCAGCCGTGAGTGTCTTGAAGATCCGTTTGCTTTCCTCCGTTTGATAACTTGAAGAAAACCCTTGTAATTGTTTGTTTGAACTTTGTTGGGTTGCGAGACGAAATCCCCTATTGCAGCCATTTGTTATCTTGTTATTTTGTGTAAACTTGTAATCTCGCCACGAGACGAATTGGTGTGAGAAGCCGGTGGACAACTGACTCGACCCTTTCCCACCTTTCCCTTGACTGATACCGGTTAATTGTGGAGTTACTTCCGACAGCGTAGACGCCGTCAGTTGTAAGTTTATTTTTACCAGTGATCGCCCTAAGGTCGAAATTCGACCAGCGACTTTTTGATCATAGACTATTTTCTGTTTGACATTTATAATATTCATAAATAATGAGTATTATCTACCTACATCACTTGCCGTCACTTTCCGTTTAGTGACAATGTCAATATTTTGGGGGGGGGGGGGGGTCTAAGTTCAATGGCACTTTTCGGGTTAGGATTCGCAGTATTACTTTATTTAATTTAATATATTAGTAACAGATATTATAGATAAATTTTAGCTTTCTGCACTCCTTCTCCATATAAACTTTAACCATGGTAAATCTCACAGTCTTTCGTGCACGCAATAAGCATAAAATAAAAAGGTACCGAAAGCTTTTGCTTCCCGTATTAATATATAGATTATTGTAAATTATATGTATTGTAGAAGAATGTAAAAAGGGCTGACAAAAAATACATTTTCGATATTTATAATAATACACATTACTTACTTACATAAACTACGTGTGTGTTCCTTTAAAATATATTTTTAATATTATATTTTATAACATTTTTATATTTTAAAGTAGATAGTAGCACATATAAAATATAAACACAATGCTACATAATATCTAATAATAAGACTATACGACTAGATAGTATAATACGGCGGAACGTACAAAGGTAGAAGCGGGTAGGTACTAACGGACAGGTTGTAATTTGGGTCCTTTGTAAGCTCGAGAACACAGATATGTTTTGTACATAAAAATACGTGTGTAGTACGTTGCAAGATTGTGTGCCAGTCGGAGAGTGCCGGGGTGCTGGCACCACTTGTCTGCACGATACGCGATTTAATAACAGATAGGTACTGCTCAGTGAGTTCTCACGTGCCTAAATAATATTAACAATAGGTACCTACATACTTTAGTTATATTTTCATAGAATGACCCTCAAACTTCTTATATTTACTAATTTTAACATAAACATCGTATTAATACATAACAAAATCATACATTATTGAATGTTTGTCAGAATGATTTTTTGGAATTCTATAAAAATAAAGTGCTTCACATCGAATTCCCGCAGTATGTATATATTCAGCAGCTAAAACTATTACTACCTACGTAGTAAGCTTATATAGCTGCATGAAGTTATTTTCATATTGCTCACGTAATATTAAATTACAATTGAATTCAGCTATACGTTATGATTATGGAGTTATGTGAACTGCGTTGCAAACTAATTAATTTAAATTATTCACTGTACAGCAATCTATGTATATAGTAGGTACATTGTTTGAATATTTTAATTGGATGAACGATAAGAATTGAATTTCAAATATACGATTATGCACAATAACAGATAAATAACGATAGCAGGCATCGTTAGGATATTACCGAGGCAAAATTTGAGAGCAGCGTGTAACGTTTAAAAGCAGTATGCGTTTCGAATTAATTAGCAAATCTCGGCGCGAGATTCGACCGCAACCGAGCGTCCGGTGCACTGCGGTCAGGGGTGCACCCGCTCGCTTACCTATCTGATCCAGCATTTCTACACACCAAGTGTAGAACAGCCAACTTACTCTGTATAAACTAGGTGTGGTACCTTCGTACTATCCAAAAAGCCTGGCTCCCTTGCTGAAATACACAGTATATGTAATATTAGTCGTTTCAAATAACAAGTGCTCCGATTAAGAGAATACATATTAAAAAAATTAAGAAAATTGTTAAATAACATCAGAATCCTCAACAAAGATTCATTTTAAACTTTAGAGTAATGTTCTCATCCTTTTTTGCCTAGAGTACGCCACTACGAATTTCATTACGAGAAACGGTGACTTAACGCCTTCGGCCTTGGTAAACGTTAATAACTACCCACGCACTCCTGTGTATGGTACAACTTTCATCTAATTATTTCTGTTACAAAAAAAATCACACAATAGCGTATTAAAATTTTTCTTTAGCTACCCTGATAGAATGGAGTGTCTGTCTGTTCATTCTAATCTGTTCAAGTAGAGTTTCCTCTTTCAAAGTAATTGGACAACGGTCTGTCACATTAAAAGTGATTTATAACACAAACTAGGTACGCTTTTCGCACTTCAATTATTTCATAAATATCAATCTTTATACTATTCGTATTTAAATAATAATGTTGTTTTATGAAGTCCTGCACAATCCCACGTAGGTCTCTGTATACTACAACGCGCCTACAACAGATGGCGTGGAAATCGATTTATGTTCAAGAAAACGGAAACGAAGTCGCGAGCAAAAGCTAGATAGGATAAGCACAATAGTGTTGAAAAAGCACCGTATTGTATTTTGTCTAGTAATAATCCTTCTAATCCCTTTTTATATTCAACTTCAAAAAAGGAGGATGTTACTCAATTCGAATGTATTTATTATTTCTATGGATGTTCAGCCATGACTTTTTTGTTTATGAACCGATTTAGATGATTCGTTGGAAAGAGGATACCTCAAGGGTGGTCCCATTTTAATTCCATTGGTATTGAACCTTCGAATTCGAAGATACACCACAAAACTCCTCAAAATCATTGAAAATTGTCTTGTACTGTAAATAGTTTTGGCAATTTGTTATTCTTGTTCAAGTTTTTTTTTCAGTAGATATATACTACCTTGCAATATTATTTTAAACACTTGTGTGTAATTAACTAATTACTTTAGCGACTGTAGGTGTTTACTATTAATATTGGGTATATGTTTGTACCGCATAAAACGAATCTCCATCAATTTTGTCTTATTGAACACCCAAATTTACATCAGCGATGGATAGTGGTTATCTGACAACGCCCTTCTGAAAACTGCACGAATTTGTCTTCCGGGGTGGTGGATAATGGTCTGCATTTTTAAGATTAGTGAAACAATTCGTTTTAATTAAGTATAAATAAAGGATTAAACGTGGCTAATCTACTGACGCAGGTAAGCGTACCGATATACTCGTAAGTAATGGGCAAACCACAAGCTACTTTTTACCCTAAACATAAAAAATTCGAATAGCTAGTGAATTTTGTCATCGGCCAATTCGAAGCCATACGATCGGATATTGCACAAATTGACATAACTTCCGCCAATGGCGGCAATCGAAGGGTGAACGGATGTGGTTTTTTTTTTACAAAATCTTAATAATTCCGTCGTACCCTGTAATTTGGGGACAACTATTGAAGTTAATATTTGAGGTAAATTCCAATTGGGTGTAAGAACATGCGAGCTTATTTGTTAACGGAACCGTCTTTAAACTACAACAGAGTAATTAAGATAAAAACGTGTACTTACGTACTGTAATAGTTAAAAAAAGCACCAAAAATTTCCTTATTTTATATTTTCGTTCATTTAGGTACTCTCTGTATTACATCTTTGAGAGACAGCTGATTGAATTATTCAATAATAGACGAAGATGATTATTAAATACGAAATAACAATAATTTTAGTTTTAATTAATTTACCAACATGTAATAGGAAGTGCCTAATCAAAAGTATTTACTAAAATGGGACTAATGATTAAAATTAAATTTGACTAGACTATAAAACTTGAATACCTTTAAGTAGGTATCTACGTAAATTGGTCAAGATTATGGTAAAGGTAATAAATGAAGATAAAGTTAAAATTATGTATTATTTAACAAGATTATATGGTAGGTACTCGAATAACCCTTTAAAATCCGGAGTTATGTCATATTATGAACAGGGAGATATGAATTTCAGTTATTTTACTTCAGAAATATGGTCTACCTACTTAATTAAATGTGTTCTCGTTGATAATATCAAAAGTCTCTTGATCTTTAAGGAATGATATTAAATAATTCCAAGGCAAACGAAACTCAGGAAGGACCAGAATAAGTTCAATGATAAAAGTCACTTTGTGACAAGTTAAGAGGACCCGAAGCCGAACCCAGTGCTAATGTATAAAAGATTGAAAAGTATGTGAGCAAACGAATGTATTCAGTACCGATCCTTTTGACCCGTAAGGGAATCGTTTAGACTAATATTATAAAAATCAATAATTCTGAATTACGTTCGTCATGTTATTTGTTTTAAGAAATCGATAATACTATCAACTAAGGTTTGCTGTATTATGTAGGTATTTAATTAGAAGTGTTTCATACTTTTACTTAAATAGATCTACTAAATTTACAGCAATGATTTTGCTACAAAAATTATTGAAGCTTAATTTAAACATTAATTTAACGAGCTGCTCGTTTAGGTTTCATGTTAGAGAATTCGTTATAAGTCTCTAAGAAAACTTTTTTTAATTTTTCGGTTACAAATAGGTACCTATACTTTTGCGCTATAGTAATTTTTTCCTCAAGGAACAATCTACACAATTAATAAAATTGAAGTGTCTGTTTGTAATGTCAAAATAACAGCTTTTTACTAAATGCATAAGAAAATATATACGATACATAGAACAAAACATCCATTTTTAAAATTTTTCTCTGTCTGTCTGTCTGTTTGTTCCGGGTAATCTCCGAAACGATTGGACCGATTTTGACGGGACTTTCATTGGTAGATGGGTGAATTTATAGGGGGTAACTTAGGCTAATCTTATTTTACAAAAAGAATTAGGGTCCCGCACAAATAAAAAAATACTGGTCATGGCGAATCAATTCGGGCACTTAAATAGCTTACGCTGAGTAAACCAAATGAGATAAAGCAAATTAATTTAATAAACAATTGTGACATTAAAAAGACCTGCAAAAATGCTGAAAGAGTAAACGTCTATCTTCTAAGGAACACCCACAATAAGCATTTTTGTCTTTAAAATAGCCGGGAGCGGGAGAGCAAGATTCGCACGGGCATTCTGTAGTTCACGTGAGCGAAGCCACGGGCCCAGCTAGTATGATAATAAATTATATATGTAAATATGGATAGCTTCTACTTTGTTCCTAAATAATTATTATATTTTTTGTTTTAGTGTCATATTTCTGGTATGCCTGTGTACGGCATGCAAAATCCCTTGTTAAAATATGTATTAAGTAAAGGAAAATGGTTATTTTGTACCTACATCATATCCTTAATTACTTAGCCAAAATTGCGCATTTTAATTCAGATAGATTATAATAATTCTGATTTCAAAAAGAGCGAGCCTACTACAATTGAAAAAAATATAAATATCATGTCATTAAGAGTAGGTACAGAAATGTAAGTGAACTTACTTTTATTTCGAAATCTTCATCACTGTTATTAGTGACATCTGTGCTGAAAAATAAACACTAGTTTAAAAATAAAACATTACATCGGTTGTTGCGCCATCTGTTAGATTATTTAAGAACTAAACGTTAAGGGATGAAACTTCAGCAATTGGTGACAATATAATTTTAGGTTATGATACTAGATGGCGCAACGATCCAGATCATGTTTCACGAATAAACTTTCGACATCATATTATTATTCTCAAATAGGTGTCACTAAATGCAACATTTCAAAATTTACAATTAAATTGATATCACTAATAATGTGTCATACAACTCAAAGACCACCATCGAGTTAGAATCGAATTAAAGGGTACTTTTTTCGTACTTGAAAGTATATAGTAAAATTAAAACGAATTCAAGCTATTTTGCCTTTAAAAGTAATACAAAAAATAATTGATTTAACTAAATTATAAAAGGTGGGTTCTCACGGTCCGTGGTATTCCGGATTATCACGCACGGCCAACGACCACGGACAACCACGCACCGCGCACACCAAGGTACGTGCTTGCTGCGCTTCCACAGACAACACTCTTCCCATGGTGCGTCGGTGCGGGCTGGTCCGCAATATCACGGACCTTGGGGGCCTACTTTAATATATTTACTTTTTCAACCTAACATTTATTATTTTACATATTATGATTTATAGGATACTAGCGGTATGCCCGCGGCTCCGCAAGCTTTTGTTACTACTACGCATTAATTATGTACATCACTTAATTTTATTTTTACTCATATTATTTACAATTGAGGAGTGACATGTATGTATAAAATCGGTTGATTTTTTTTTCAATTTCCGAAAGTATTATTGACAATTCTCATAGCTTGTATCAATCATGTAATGGACTTAGGTATACTTCCCGTGTATAACATTTCATCAGAATCGATTAAGAAATAATAAAAAAAAATTTTTGGAATTATTTTTTCTTCCATTCCAAAAATTATTATAGATAATTTTTATAGTCAATCAATTAAGAAATATCGTATGATTTTTTTTAATGGCATGTACGTGATCAGTGTCTTTCTTGTTGTATGTATATCGGGAAGTTTGGAAAAAAATCATGTATAGACAGAACTACAGTTTTATTAATATAGATTTAGTATAAAGATAATTTTTCTCAGAATTCTAAAATGATACATAGAAAATTTCCCACTTATGATAAACTCAGTATTGAGCACTTCTGATACTTGGGGTTTCATTTGTCACGGGTACATTGTAAGTTCTATATTTTAATCTAATTTAAAGCCTTTAATTTAATAATGCTCAATATTTGGACTACAGCGATTCTTCATAGTATAACGCATCTGGGATGTTGATATCGGTAGCTGTATATTGATGTGATGTAATGTGGCGTTTCATGATTATGTAACAATTGATTAATATATTGTATACTAGCGTTGTGCCCGCGGCCCCGCACGCTTTTGTTATTACGCGGTCATTATTTTCATTCTGTAATTTTATTTATACTCATATTATTGACAATTCATACAGTCTATCAATTGAGGAATGACATGTAGGTACGTCCCGTGTTATAATTTTCATCAAAATTGGTATTTTTTAACATAAATCTGAAATTATTGTTGACGATTCTGATAACCTAGCAACAATTACGAAATCAGGTATACATCCCGCCTACGAAATTAACTTAAAAGCAGTTAAGAATTAACATTTTTTTTACAGTGTTAAAAGTATTTTTTACAGTTCTTATAAATTAGTAATTGATAAATTACAGGTGTACAAAATTTCATAAAAATCGGTTAGGAATTTTTATTTTTTTGTGAAATTGTTTTTTTTAAGATTTCTAAAAGTAAAAGTGAAAATTCTTATACCCTATCAATTGACCAATAACACAAGTATCCCGTGTACAAAATTTCATAAGAAACGGTCAAAGCCGTTTTTAAGTTAAAAACGGACATACAAACAGACAGACAAAAATGTAATGGCATATTCGTGATAAGTATCGTTCATATCGTATGCCTATCGGGAAATTTTATAAGACAAGTATGATTTAATTGAAATCTACGTTGTCTATTAGCTTGTTAATTTATTTATAGTTTCGTTTTAATTTAATGAACTATTTTCTTATAAATAAATAATAAAAAAATAGCGAATACTAATGAATACGTTTTACTATACATAAATTATGTCTACCAAAGTACCATATCATTTACGCAACTCTTTTCCTATTATTGACATATTGTAAAGTTCAGAGTCGAGCCAACTGAATTAAGATTACTCAAAGAAAGGAATGTATCGAATAAAGCGTGTTGCCAAAATTACATTTTTTAAACCAATGAGTATCTGCGCAATAATTATTATAATTTTGTTATCACTGCTTTCGATTTAAAATATATTTAATAATACTGATCTTTCGATTTGTACAATATAATATTGTGTACCTACGTACGTACTTATTCGTTATATATGAAGTACTTATAAGATTTTTCCAACTTAAGGTTTTGTTTTACCTTTAAGAATTTGGGGCATACGCTTAAATTATTATTCTTTGTTTCAGGTAAGCAACTTTTCCGTGTCGAGCGAAAGCGAGATAAGTAAAAAAATAACTCTCCGTACGTAAAATGAGATTGGCCTTACGCTCGTCAGTACTGCTGGCAGAGAATGAAAAGTCACTTAGTTTTTGTGAGTTTTTCCTTGAAGCCTACAATCATGAAGATTTTTAGAAAATCATCTTCCTAACACCTTGTCCGTAGAAATTCAGTTGACTACTATTTTCCTTTGTCGTACCTTTTTTTAATATAGTAATATCAAAATATTACGGTTTTGAAAAAAAAGTTATCAATTGTTTATATTACAAGAATTAATATAAACACAGTTCTCACACGAAAGAAGTAAAAATCCATATATTATATGTCTATTTTATAATCGACCAAAAGGAATAGTATAATTATAAAGTTTTAAAACTGATACTTGGAAAGCTTTAATAGTTTTTAATTTATTATTTACATAGTTGTAGTTTCATAATTGGTATATGTCAAGAAATTATTTTGCGAAGTACTTTTCTGAAAATTTTACTATTGACTGAAATATATTTTCAAAATAGCTATAATTGAAATTTTTAACTTCAATGTGTATAAATTAGATTTTACAAGATTGATGATATTATTCAGTACAAAAATTTGTCCTAGGAATTATTGTAACGAAGTTACTTATCGCGGAGTGGGAACTAAACTGAAAAAATTGCCAACCTGACCTCAACAAAAAAAAACACACTTATGTGGGATTTTTAAAGCTATGACATGACAGTCCTGGAATCAGCTCAGCTGTTTTTTGTTGACCAGATTTTTGCGCACTGTCATATGTACATCACGAGTGGTCGATGATGGTTTGAGTCTCGCTGATTTCGGATTTTTTATATATATTTTTTTTAGTTTTGGTTTATAAATTTATGAAAATAAATATTTGTAATAAAATATTTTCGCATAAACACAATATTTTTAAATGACCTCTCCAATGAGACTCCTCTCTATGGGATAAACTAGAAAAAAATCATCCCCACTTTACGATTTTACTTTTGAAGATTTTATTTTACCAATTAGTTATTTATGTTCTTCTTAACAAAATACTTGAACGTCTAATCTTAAATTTTTTTAGTATTGTTCTGTAGGTTAGTCTGATTATGGCATTATGATATATAGATATATTAATATATGAAGCAATGATGATTCAAGGGGTAGCGTGTACAGACACCGTGTCGCAAAGCGTGAGTTCGAATCCCTGCAATGAGCCTGAGCTTTCGTTGAAGGAAAACATAATGCAACCATAGCATGCTGGTAGGGCATTTTCTGATACCCATCTACAACCCTCAAGTTGAAAATATGTCGTCAAACATCTTCATGTGTGTTCCGTAAGCTGCACTTGAGAGCCAGTTTCTTCACTAGGCTTACCGTGCTACCATCTCGGACCACATCAGATGCCATAGGATAGCAGTTAAGCGCTAAAATCTATAGAAAAAAAATCCGGTTGTCTGTAAAGTCGGTTTACTGACGATAGTTGAACGTGACAACGTCATAAGAAAATACTGATGGAATGATATCATTTTTCAAATAATATCGAAAGAATCATTACCTTTATCGCCGCAATTATCGTTGCTATAAACAATTGACACCACATTCACTTTTCACTGCACTTTGTACTTGACGAAAACATGTAAATTTATTATTGTATAGCAGCTGTCCACGCGGACGCATCGCTCACTCAAATAGGAGAGAGACAGATGTCGAACGCTGCCGAACGCGGAGGCCGATTGTGCCTCTTTGTCGCTCGTTCCGCGCTCTCGCTTGTACTTCAAGCCTTAAATGGAACGTCTCAGAGCGAGGTAACGCCGCATGAGTCATGTTATTTCGTGCGTGCAGCCGGCTCCATCGAATTATAAGACGTTGTCATGTCAATAAATAAATTATGTATATTGTATACGTCAATCTCTTGATTATTTGTCAATAGAGCCAAAACGTTTTCGTACATTAGCGATTTATTTACGGTCACGAATATCTAAAGCCTGTCCGCTTTTGTTTACAATTGGGTCAGGTAAACATGTATTTTGCGTTTGGTAAATAAGTTGGTACCTATCTATTCGTTTAATGGGAGTATAAATTCTGAATAATTTTGTAAAGGTGATGAATTTTCCTAATTATACAGCTGTTTATTTTTTTCATTTAACGTTTAATAGAAATTAAATTTATTGCTATAAAGAAAATCAGTATAGTCACATGTTTTACAAAATTTAGTATAGGTACGAAATGTTATTGTTAGATAGAGATAGATAGATACCTTAGAATTGCAAATTTGTTAATCCACTCATCTAATCTATTTTATTAATTTTTTAAAGATCAAAAAATGGTTAAAAGAAAATATTCTATTCTGGCCTATTCGTATTTTATCTATGGAATTATATATTGAAATATTTTTAGTAGGTACGGACTAAAAATATATTAAAAAATTTAATCAGTACATACTAAAAATATTTTTAAAGAACTTTATAATAAAATTATTAAATAGGCTTTCGAATGTAAATGAAAATATTAAAAAAAGGGTAATACTAATTAGAATTCCAGTAAATAATTATATATTTTTAATAAGCATAATATGAACCATTTACTAAAAATATGGAAATGTGTGCGAAAATTTTAGATTATAGATAAGTTTATTATTGTAATTCTTCTTAAACAGAAACCCAGCTTTAAGAATTTTACTTTATCGACTATTGTAAGATATCTATGATAAAGTTTCAGATTTACTACTAAAAGTTTATTGTATTAAGAATGTTACAAAATAAATTTCTTCTACTTTTAACTGCAAAATAAAAGTAATCCACAATAACTGGGCTGCAACTGCGGCGTTCGCATATTCACATTGATCACTGGAAAAAAAGAACAAAATCCTAAATGGATAAATTATCGTCAGTGAAACAACGTTGTTGTGAACCAGGCAGCACAGACCGCGCTCGACACGACGCGACGCGGCGACGCGACTGCTCGAACGATTGTTGCGGCCGGATGCAGCAACCATTTCCGTGTTCAATGCCCATTCACCTATCGAGCATTTCAACGTTGCTCTTCTCGTAAAACTACCCTGTAATTACAATTCGCTGCAATTTGTGCTTTCTCTGACACATTTTCCGGTTTTTTAGGAATATCTTATAAAATCCAATACGTAACGAAATGCTATAAACTAACATCAGTAGATTTATAATCAGTCAATGCATACATTTGCAGTAAACATTAATTTTTTAAATAAAAACTTAACATCAAATTTTGATAATTAACGTAAAAATAATTTCAAAACTAACTCCGAAGTGTATATAGTATACCGAAGAATGGCTATATATAGCTATATAGATTATATTATAACATTACTGAAGAACACTGTACGGACTGTTGTTTGTTGATTTAGTCCTAATGGAGTCTTTCCAAACCCATACAGATATACGAAAGTTTTTGTAAATATAACGATAACAATTGTCTTTGTATCTAGGGTAGTATGATAATTGTTTTTGAACCAAAAAATTAACATGTCTAATCATGCGTTCGATCAAACAAAAATCTTAAACAAAAGATCTAGTTTTTATTTCTCATTTATTACCATAAATAATCGAGAAGCTAATGAACCGCCGCCTGAAGTAATTACTTACTACGTTAATCCGAGTTACTAAATGTTGCTTATAAAGATTTTCGGGTTTGAACGATTAATATGTCAGGAATAATTATTTTGTGGAACATATGGCAGCGTTCATGTTTCCATTTAAAAAAGCTAATATTCAGCCGTCGGCCGTTTGTTTTATACAATGCAGCCTTTTCTGTTCGAGACCCGAAAAGTTTTGCAGAAATATCAACATGCTAAAAAGTCTATAGGCCTCGCTTTTAGTTATCAATTATGCGAAGTACGATGTTAAATAGAATTTATTTCTGTATCCTTACTAGTTAGGTAGACTATGCATGGAGGGACAAAGCTTTATAGTCGATTTCGAGTTTAACCTGTGGTCCGATGTGCGATCCGACGTGGTCTTGATGCATTCGTACTATTGTTTCGACGCTCGTAGTCTTTCTCACATAATTATCGGAACGCACTGTGCGAGTACCGCCGCAGTAAGAGTGCCGGCACTGACGTAAATTGCAAAAATATAGTGAAGCATTCATGCTTCAGTAAAGCTATGGAACTGTTCGGAAGCGGAGATATTTCAAAAAACCCCATTGAGTTTACAAATATGTATGTGTAGAATATAAATTATATAAACGCAATTTATGCTGAATAGACAATGCCTTTTGTAGGCAGCATAGTATAACTTCAGATATTCATCATATATTTCTTTATGCATATGAACTGTTCACAAAAACTGTAGCCACGGTTGATATTTAAGCTTCCGTCAAGATAAAAGCATAAGAAATTATTTTCTTTATTTTCTCGTACTTATCATTAACTCGATTATAGCCAGGACTCGCATTCTATGAATTGTCTTTTATTTCCATATTTTACAAATTTTATAGATGATTTTCTTTGGGACACCCGAGTTATATCTTTATATACTTAAATCTGTAACGCTTACTTATTGTTTATGTAAATGTATGCAAACATTTATTGACAATGTATATGAATAAAATGATCATTACTGTTTTTTATTATTATTGTATAATAGCTTTTTTATTACGATTCGTTGTAAATCATTAGCGCACTTTAATTATATCGATATGCCATTAAATATATGGGAATCTTCACGAGCGGCGGCTTTATTCGATAAACGACCGATAACGCGTTAAGTATGAACATTATTCATATTTTAATAGGCCTTTAAAACGATCACTGGATGAAATGAATTCGGCATTGTCGATAATAGAGTTCAAACGCTCGTAGATTATATTGTCTATAACATTGTGTGCTACTCATATTTAGAATTAGACCGATACATTTTATAGGAATACAATTTATAATTTAATACTAACCCGATTTTCAAACTTAATTACAAATATATTATATACTAGCTGTGCCCGCGGCTACCGGACACCGACCGGTATCCGCGGACCACCCTTAGCGCCACGACACGCTGCGCAGCGCGCAGGACGCGTTTATTGTAGGCGCTGAGGGCGGTCACCCAAATCGGTGCCCTGTAGACGGCCATGCTCCTGACGACCACCCCATACAAACGGCGGCAGCTCGAGCCTGGCCCTCCCGAATTCAGAAGGAGCCTGCCAAGTGCGACCGAGGCCCATGAAACAACAGGGCCTCGGTTTTCTCGAGGGCCACCCTGAGGCCCAACATCCTTATGCGCCTGACCACAAGGGCTACTCCCTCCGTGGCCAGGCGCTCTACTTCCCTCCAGTTCCCCCCCTGGGCCACAACTAGGGTGTCATCCGCGTAGCAAAAGATTCGCACTCCCATAGGGAGTGCGCCACGGAGCATCCAGTCGTAGCTCATGTACACATGTCAATAACCTACGTAAACACAAACTAAGCATTCTATTTTTTTTTGTGGCATAAAAATAGTTATTATGGATTAACGTTAAATATAATACAATATGTATGTATTGCAAGAGTATACACTGGAAGTAATTATTTTTCCGAATGGATTTAGCATTATTGTCATTACATACCTACTTATTTCTTATGTTACCTAGTGTGCTAAAACAGATCCACATCTATAAAATGATATTAAATTGGCAAGTCCGTTTATGCATTTAATAAGTTTAAGAGTCAATATTTCAGTGTTAAAATATCGTTCTTAAATTCTCATTCGTATTTTGTAAACCAGCGAGTGTAGCTGGCGCAACAACACTTTGTAATTAAGTTAATAAATACTTTTATTTTTATTCAAATATGTAAAAGAGTTATTTGTAAGTTACAAGCGTATTTTTGCCCCTACACAACACACGCATCGTATGATTCTACGCTACGGATCATACACAACAATATGGAATCTATATCTATAACAAAATTGGAAAAAAATTACATTATAGACAGAGGCGCACAATAGTATAAACAATAGCTGTGTAATGAACTTATTCGTAATGCTTGTACCAATGTGCAGATTTAGCGCTTCCTGCATACGACATGCGTTTAGAGGTGTTTACCACAAACAGTCTCATTTGTCGTAATAGTATTGTATTTTGAAAGAAAATAAGCGATTACATGCTTTGAGATACATCTGTGGTTTATTCGTATTGATCGAGTCTCATCCGCGAGTTACGACCGCGTCTGGCTTGTCTAAGATAACACCAGTTGTCAGCCATTTACGACCAACAATAACTGTCTGTAATAATTTATATTATTGCTTAGTTTTGCGTACAAATATTGCGAGGTTTTCCAACAACGGCTTAAATCTCGAAGTTGATTTTATATTTCTTTTATTATATCGTACCAGTTATATGTTTATATCTACACATTATACTTTATTTTTTACAATTCGCACGGGTACAATTTACAAAGTGGTGTATTTTATGTTTAAAAAAGCCTGATTTAAAGTTGTCGCTTTAATATTGATAGTTCATTATTGTCTTATTAGCCTAGTGGTCCTAAATGCGAATGCAATGCTCGAGGTCCTAGGTTCGATTCTCAGGTCGCGCAAAGTATTATTGGGGTTTCTATGAATTTCTCATTAGCTATTTTTAATTATTATATTGAAGATAAAAATTGTTACTTTGAGTCACACCTTAGGAGATAGACATATGACATCGCGGACTTTTCTCTAGGACTTTTTAAAGGACTACAATTCTTTAGAACATTATTTTGATATATCTCATAAGGTTGGCTAAATGCAAAAGGCATGTATGTGCTCGAAAAACATATTTTGGTTACCTGATTACAAATAATTGATTTTTCTTTACTATACAAAAACTCAATTGGCATGTATTGTATATATAAACCTTTTGTAAAAATATCTCTAAATGGCTGTGCAAGCCTCATTAAAATCTGTTTAAGATCTAAGCGTACATTGGGACAGACAGTGGAAAGCGACTTTACTTTATACTATGTGTAGATGACACACTTTTATATCTACACCGTGCCTAATTAGTTTCGTTTCGTAATTTTATGTTTCCTCATATTATTGACAAGCTTTATAGCCTATCAAACGAAGAATGAGTATATATAGGTACTTTCCGTATAAGAAACTTCTTAAAAATCGGTCAAGCCGTTTTAGAGTTAAATCCGGACAAACAAACAGAAAAACAATTTTTTTTACCTCAATATTAGTAATCAGTGTTCTATATAATAGAACTCTATTAGGAAAAAAATACATGCACACAAAAAGCTACAGTTTTTTTAATATAGATATTTCAGCAACAAAACAAATTCATACTGTTTAGCGATTACAGATTCTCTTCTGATGGGGATTCTAAAATGTTCCAA
Source organism: Saturnia japonica (assembly GCA_033032175.1). NCBI lineage: Eukaryota > Metazoa > Arthropoda > Insecta > Lepidoptera > Saturniidae > Saturnia > Saturnia japonica. The sequence continues at coordinate 14,080,847 of CM065305.1, forward strand.
TCTTAGAGGTTACTTAGACTGCAGTAACAGATCGTAGTTATTCCTTTTCACTTTTTGAATTTTTGTTTGCGTATCAGTAACCATAAAGTACAATACCTACTAACAGTGACGATAAACTAGAATATGATTTTTAAATATCATTCAAATTTTAATATCTAACCTTGGGTTCCATTTCGTACCTAGTACGAATGTGTCTACTAAAATTTAACAACGGTAGGTAGATCTAATATCTCTTGAAAACATTAATACTTAAAATAATTAGCGGATAATTTAAATTTCATTTTTTTAAGTTTGTATATAATTCACTATATTTAAAATATATTCTGCGTTTATATTCGTTACTTTAAATTTTGGTTTATTAAAAGATTCAATGCATATAGACAATACACATGCTATGTAATAATACACTATGAAATTCTAAACGCAATAGAATATTAATTATAGGGCATACAATACTGAAATCTATCTAAGAAACATACGACATAATTCAATTACAACTATAACTATCGGACGCCTCTAGAAAGTTCAGTTTACTGAAGCTTAATTCTGACATGAGGCCTGTTGACAGTGCTCGCTTCAACTTCATTTTATAATATATACCTAACATGCTCATTTATGCTGCGCAAGTTAAATAAAACAAAGTTTCGTTGACTTTCCAGCATGTGAAGTTAACTACCAAGGTATTTCGGAGAACCGAGGTGCATGTCTAAGTTCTAGAGAAACTTATCCAAAAGACACATAATTTCCATATACATACATTGTTTTGCTAACGTAGAAATAATTATAATATAATGGAAAGTCAAAAACTAGTCAGAAGTTAATTGACTTTTCGGACTTAATCTCTGTTTTATGGACTCACGAACTCGCAGTTTCAAATCTTTAGTTCGAAATATTTCCGTAGTAAAATTTATATTATGCTGTTCAGGTACACTTAGTATAATTGGAAACGTTGGATTCATAAAATATAAACACAACAAAAATCCGAGAGACACCGGTAGCCATTTTACGAGGATCGCTGTGTAGTGGCTCGAAACCATTATTAAGAGTGAGTGCTTTTAACAGTGGCAGTTTCAAATTCCACAAGGTGTAGGACTCTTTTTTTATTAACTATGCGTGTATACTTACAGTATGAGGTAAATGATGAAAATCATATATTTTATTATATATCTACAGATTATTCATCTATACAAATAAATAAAATTGAAGTGTCTGTTTATAATATCACATGAAAATCGTTTTAATAAATGCATATGAAAGTATATACGGTACTTACAGCAAAAAAAACTTTATTTTTTGGACGTCTGTCTGTTTGTTCTGGCTAATCTCCGTAATGGTTGGACTGATTTTGACGGGACTTTCACAGGCAGATAGCTTATGTTATAAGGAGTAACTTGGGCTTCTCTTATTTTAGAATAAGAATTAGGGTTCCACTCAAATAAAAACCAATTCGGAAAAACTACGATTTTCGGGTGCATAAATGTATAATATATAATAATAAATCATATTAATGTACTATATAATTGTAGATCTCAAAGAGATATACAAAAGAGTCAGCGAGAGCATATATCTGTCTTTTAAGGATCACCCGCAATAAGCATTTTCATCAATAAAATAACCGCGAGTGGGGATAGCACGAATCACGCGTGTGCACGATCGACGGCATTCTGTACTCAACACGAGCGAAGCCGCGGTCACAGCTAGTTCTTATTAAAATGATAAGCATCTAATTCACATGAATATCCATCAAATCGCGGTCATTTAACATTTAATATGGTTATTAAAATCTGTACATTAGAAGCATAAGGGTAAAAGGCATTAACTATAAAGTTTTAATTACTGGAAAACTTGAAGATGCTGATGATGGTGGGAATTTTCTAATGGTTGTCTGGGCAGCTACAACCATCAAATTGAATTTCTGTTTCAAAACAACTATTTCTGCGTCCTGCAGCTGCATTTGACTTTAATTTTTTTTTTAAGTAAGAAGCAAACAATTCGTTAGTACACTTAATATTAAACTGGTTACTACAACTATTATTATGGTTCGATGAGACAGTAAAGGTCGACAAGTACAACAGCAAATGTTATTGCAACAAAAAACTATAATCAGCAATAGTCGATAGACGTTATTGAAGTTAGTGACTAATAAATTGCTTTTCGTTATGGCTGTCTCGGAATACTTGCCTAATGTGTATTACCAACAGCTATAGCCCTTTAGATTAGAATTCGATAATACCACAATGTTAATATTTTATAGCAAATAATTGTGAATTTAAATATTTTCCAATTTTACTCCAACTTGTATAGTGAATGTCCTAATAAAAAGTACTTTATAATCACACCTACACCATATTATCACAGTCTAAAGAAGTAAAATTGTTCTTATTAGTGTCAATTAAGGGTTGGTATATTATAGTCAAGAGTTCTTAATAATGCATACAAGAATATTTAATGAATACTTTAGAATACATTGAATTACTGAAAGACTATAAATTCTTGTAAGAGCTTTTATGAATATAAAAACCCATTATTTTGTATTCAGTGGTTTCTGACAAACTAAAATATATTTACAAGTTAAGTACTCAACGGTACGTACTTACGAGTTTAGAAAATATTCCGAAGGGGTTTTGTGCTCATTGTTCTTTTATAGTAAATTATTTAAAAATATAATGCCCTGTAATGAAACTTTATGTTAACAACTTCTTGTTTTAAAATTTTGTTCCATTTCAAAGGTAAATAAATAACTCAATGTAATGAAATATACTTTAATATCACAAAGGCAACTCAAATATGACCGTTGTCAAATTACTTTTGTGTTGTCGCAAATGTTGTACGACCCTATTATTTATTTCTCTTTCGATATTCTTTTCTTTTTACTTATACTTGTTTTGTACTTACGTGCCAGATGAGTAAATTGTTTGTATTTCACCTAATTCTGTTGCAATATTGATAAGTTGATGCTGTTGGTGCTCGCATCTGTCATTTCCACTGTCTCAACGAATCATCAGAATTTTCCTGTTCAAATATTTTATCCGCGTACTGTCCCGTTGAATTAATCTCGTTACAACTTGACAGAGACTTGTTCACGGACTTTCTGTGTAATAGCTATTTCAAACTGCGAACGTTGTAATCGGTATGAATTTTAATAGGCTCTTCAAAGACTTTTAAATATTTCGCAGTACATAGTAATGTAGTATGTAGTATGTAGTATGAGTATAGTAAACTTAAATGAACAGCTTACTTTTTTTTTTCAATTTTATCATGATACGCTTAAAGAGTGGTGAGCCTTGGCGGTGGCTATTGTCTAGTAGTAGACTGACACAAACGAAACCTAAACAAATAATAATTAATTAAATTGTATTATATTTTTTCCTCATTAATTTTATTCTTTATTTAAACACACTGTGTGTAGATCTTCTCTTTCATATCTGGAAAACAATGTGTAAGTACTATTTGAATTAGGTTTCTTCGTGAATAGATTGACTGCATTTATAAAACAATTAAATAGTCCCTCAAAAGAATTTTGTACTCTATGTACAACATAATTATATTTTTCATAAACTTCGATTTTATCAACGTTTTTTATAAATTCGAGCTTTGATGTATTATAGTTATAATAACTTACGTGAATAAACTTCAATATTGTAAAGGCAGAAAATTATATGTCAATACTAAAAATAAATTTTCATTAGAATTATGATTTGAAGTTAATTTTAGATATTTTTAACGCGCCACTTCTAAATAAAAGTTCAAATATATTTAGCTCGGTCGACACGCTATGCAAAACGTAGCGGATGTAGCAACATCGTAGCGGCACTACGAAGCGCTATAGAAGAAAATTCTGACCTGCGAATGCCAGTACTGAAGAATACCCGTGCTTTTATTTTATCAATTGCAATTTCAGACGACCAGTGCAATATTGCAGCCCCCCTCCCCCCGGGCCTCTCACCCGCTATAAATAAAAGCGCCCGTCTAAAGCACATCACAGGGTTCCGATTTGGTCACTGTTGCGAACGGACGTGTCGCTCCGTTTTCAATTTTGACCATCACGTGACTTAATTGTTGCGATCTTATATTTGGAATTTATTTCAAATATATTGTTGCAATTACGACGTAAACCAACTGGTGTCTAACGCTCGCGTGGTAAACCGCACTTTTCGGTGCGACTTGCTTGTTTTTTTTTTTTTTGTAAATCCACGGTTTTGTGGTCACTTGCTGGATACCTGACGGTGCCAACGAAGGCAAGTGGGGCGTGACCCGAGCAGCCCGCTGGTTGTCTCCTTCAGAGGCAAACAGCCAGACTCGGACGGGCCTGGGAATCTAGGCCTTTGCGGTTATCGCATAGTCTTGCCCCAGGTGTCTCCTGCCAAACCTTCCGATCCTGCACACTCCATCCCCGGGAACCTGTTTGGGCCTAGCCCGGTTTAATTACTGGTCTGCGTCCTCGGCCCCGGGCTTGTTAGGGCTCCTTAGGGTTGATAGGTCCTTCCTGTGTGTCATTGCACCTTGACAACAGGTCTCTTGCCGACTCCGATAGTCTTTTAAATATTTTGGCGCACCCCCCTGCCCCTAAGGCAGGGAGGCCTTTAAATTTAAAATTAAATAAAAATGTCCCACTGTCCTCCCTCTTCTGCCGCCATGGCAAATAACGTTGCCGACCTGGCCACTTGCATAGGCAAGTTGCAAGCCAGGATGAAAGCGCTGGAGTTTCAATACCAGCGCTATCAAAATTTCGTCGTATTACGGTGTCCCTCTCTAGACGAGGAATACCGTAATCTACCTGAGAACGCCTGCGTGCGTCGCACCGCTGCGACCGCGACCCGTCATGAGGCCGTTTCAGGTAGCGAGGCGGCCGCTTCAGGTAGCAAGGCGGCCGATGACGTCACGGCCGCGACCGTTACATCCACTGGCGCCGCGCCAGTCGGCGTCGCGCCCAAACGTCCCGCGCGCAGCGTTACGCGCCTGTCCGCCGCGTCATCCGGGGCCATGGCCGCGCCTACGGCCACGCCCCCTGTCCCGACTAGCCAATCGCGCGGGTCAAGCCCCGCCTCCGTCAGGCGAGGGCCGCGAAATTCGCGGTCACAATCTAGGGTTACCAAAAATAGTCCGTACGTCCGTCCCGCGCGATCCACGGAAACCGCGTTAAAGACGAAAAATTCGTTTTCGGCCCTTCCGGTCGAACAAGACTCGCCCGCGAATCCGGATCCATCTCCGGAGATGGATACCGAGAACGACGGCTTCACCGTCGTGGCGTCGCGTAAGCGAACGGCGCGTAGCAGTCCGACTGCTCAACCGGCGCCTAAGGTAATAGCTAAGGCAGTAGTCAGGGGCGCCGTCGCCCCCGCGTCCTCCCAGCTCCCCGCGCCCGCCGGCGGGAAAAAAGAGCGTACTCCACCTCCAATCATAATCCGGGACAAGGCAGCCTGGATGGGAGTCTGCAATGAGATGCGCAGACTCAAACTCGACTACCACAAGGCTAGAAACATAGTCAACGGGATTTCTATTTCGGTGAGTTCTTCGGAAACTCACCGTAAACTAACCACCCTCCTCCGGCAGAAAGGTCTGCAATTTTATACGTATTCGCTCGCGGAGGAGCGCGTCCTCCGAGTGGTCATCCGCCGCATTCCGGTGGAGCTCGACCCGTCGGAGGTGTGCTCCTCGCTCAAGGAGCAAAGTTATCCCATCCGGGAAGTACACCGGATGTACACTAAAGATAAGCGGCCACTACAAATGGTAGTGGCCATATTGGACCTTTCCCCCGAGGGAAAGGCCATCTTCCAGCTAGAGACGGTGTGCGGGCTCTCCGGGATTAACGTGGAGCCCCCACACAAAAACCACCAGCCTGCGCAGTGCCACAACTGCCAGCTGTACGGGCACGCTGCCCGTAACTGTCATTCTCGTCCGCGGTGCGTAAAGTGCCGAGAGGACCACCCCACACGGGAGTGCACGCGCGAGCGTGACTCCGTCGTCCCCCCGAGCTGCGTGTTATGCGGGGAGGAGGGGCATCCCGCGAATTATCGCGGTTGCCCCAAGGCCCCGCGTACCACGCGGCCACGCACGCAGAGGCAGGCGGCCCCCCGGGCGGTGCCCCCCACCTCAGCCATCAAAGCGCAACCCCCGCTGGCGTCAGGGGAATTTCCCGCGCTGCCGGTCCCGCGCCAGTCCCCGGCCACCGCCGGCCTCTCCGCACCCCGCGCGGTGCAACCGCAACCCGTGCGTTCATCGCAGAACGCATGGAGCCCCCGTCGCCCCAATCCACAGCCCCTTATGGCTATGGATATTCCCGCGCCCCGCGCGCCTGCGCCCCGCGCGCCCGCTAACGCTGTCGTTAATAGTAACGACTTAATGATACTGCTCCTTCGCGAGCACGATATCCGCGAGCTCATTGACTACAATGACCATCTGGAGCGCTTCGGTCTCATCAAGACCGCTTGCGCGTTCCCCCGCCTCTCAGAGACACTACAACGTCTCGACCGTGAGGCGTGTAATAATAACTTAGGGCCTTTCAATGGCAAAGTTTAAACCGAAAGCGTTAAATCTTTCGTTTTTTAACGCACGGAACCTATATCCGCAGCGTGATCTCGTCGCGACCTTTCTTAAAGATCACCAAGTAGATGTTCTTTTAGTGCAGGAGACGCTCTTAAAGCGTGCTAAACGTGATCCAAAAATCGCGAACTACAATATTGTAAGAAATGACCGGGCCGGCCGCGGGGGCGGCACTCTCATTTATTACAAACGATCGTTATATTGTACGCCGGTAGATCCTCCGATACTTAACAATATGGAAGTATCCGTGTGTAGACTAGGAATGACCGACCACCCGTCCATAATGTTAGTCTCAGTTTATCTCTCGCCGAGGAAAGAGCCTCTCAGGTCTGACCTAGAAAAGCTACTTTCGCTCGGTGAATCGGTCATTATAGCGGGTGACCTCAATTGTGGACACACTTCGTTTGGCAATTGGAGAGACTCCAGTAATGGGGTTAAACTCGAAGAGCTAACGAACGTGCTAAACTTTGATGTCATAGCGCCACCCACTCCCACCCACTTTCAAGACAACTGTATGCCGACAGTGCTTGATGTAGCTCTCATTAAAGGTATCGCGCTTCGGTTACGACTCATTCGGGTCGTACACGAGCTCGACTCCGACCACCGTCCGGTCATCATGCAGCTAGGTCAACCAGACGACTCTAGCCCTCCTTCGGTCCAAGTGGTTGACTATGCCAAGCTAAAACATTATCTTGCGGACAGGCCGTCGTCGTCCAGCTTAGATAGGATCCCGGACATATTGGGGTCCGTTGCGGACGTAGATCTCGCGATCGATTCCCTGGTCGACCACCTGCAGGCCGGCATCGGAGAGGCTTCGAGAGAGGTCGAAGAGGCGAGCGATCGCCGCTTCGTACTCCCTGCCGACGTGCGGGCGTTGTTGACGGAAAAGAACGCGGCGACTCGTGCGCACGACCACTATCCGACCGAGGAAAACCGCGCACGTTTACGCGCACTTCAAAGATCGGTTAGAGGCCGTATATTAGAACTCAGAAGTCACAGATGGGACGCCCTCGTCGAAGGGCTAAGGCCGTCGCATCTGGCTTACTGGAAATTAGCTCACAGCCTCAAAATAGAGGCTTCTTATCTTATGCCCCCCCTCGAGAGGGGTCTCGGTATACCGCTCGCCTTCGATAGCAGCGACAAGGCGGAGTGCCTCGCCACTTGTTTGGAGAGCCAGTGCTCTCCGAACAGTGTCGATGCAAATACCGACCGGGTCGAGGGTATCGATGGATGCGTGCGGGAGCTGGATAAGCTCCCCGCGACAGACTCCCTGTCCCCAGTCACGTCTGAGGAGGTTCTTTCCATTATAAAAAGCCTTAAGCTTAGAAAAGCACCAGGTCCCGACGGGATCAGGAATGAAGTACTTAGACTTCTTCCCGATCGCCTCATAGCTCTTTTGGTCTGCATCTTCAATGTAGCCATAGCCCACTGCCATTTTCCAGCCGCCTGGAAAAAGGCCATAGTCATAGGTATCCGTAAGCCCGGCAAGAGCGCGTCGCTTTCCGACAGCTATCGCCCGATCAGTCTCCTAAATACTTTAGGGAAAATGTACGAGCGGATCCTTCTGAACCGTCTCAAGTCAGTAATAGAGGAGAAAGACCTCTATCCGCCTGAGCAATTCGGTTTCCGTGCTAGATATTCTTGCACTCATCAAGTGCACCGCCTCACGGAGCACGTTGCATTTAATTTTGCTGAATTATATAAACCCCGCCGTACACTTGCGGTCTTTTTCGACGTTGCCAAGGCCTTCGATAAGGTCTGGCACGAGGGATTGATCTACAAGTTGTATCACTTTGAAGTCCCCGATAGGCTAATTAAAATAATTCGCGACTATCTAACAGATCGCACCTTTCGCTATAGAGTGGAAGGTGAATTGTCCACGCCCCGTCCAATACGCTCAGGCGTTCCCCAAGGTTCGATCCTGGCTCCTAGCCTATTTAACCTGTACGTCAGTGACCTACCTCGACTCCCGGAGGTCGAGGTAGGGCTATACGCTGACGATACAGTCTTATATGCCTCAGATAGGAATAGATCCCACCTCAGACACAAAGTCCAACGCTCCGTGACCACTCTCGGGAAGTGGTTTAACGAGTGGCGTATAGCCGTTAATCCCTCGAAGAGCGCCGCGATGCTCTTCGATGCGGATTCGTCACAGATACCGTGGAAGCTTAAACCTGTTAAGCTCTACGATAATCCGATTCCGTATGTAAGAGAGACCAAATATCTAGGGGTAACCCTAGATAGTAGGCTCTCTTTTAGACCCCACATCCGTAAGGTTAGGAACAGGGCCGCGTGGGTCCTGGGCCGGTTGCATCCTCTGTTGTGTTCGGTGAGTAAAATGTCCACGCGACATAAGCTCACGCTCTACAAGACGTGTATTCGACCAATTTTGACATACAGTTGCGCCGTGTTCGCACATATGTCCGAGTCGAGTTTCAAACGGTTACAATCGATACAGAATAGGTTCCTCTATCGTCTCACCGGGGCCCCGTGGTATGTTCGAAGCGTAGATCTCCATAGAGATATGGAGCTTCCTTCGATACATGCCTACGTTAAACAGCTCTCCCGTTCGTATTTCGACACCGCGTCGAACCACGCGAATCCGTTAATAAAAACAGCCGCCACTTATGTTCCGGCACCCACGGACATCCGGTGGAAACGCCGGCCGCGCAATATTTTTATTGATCCCGACGATCACATCGAAAATTCGAATAAATATTACACATCCGTCTCTCCAAACAGAGCGTGCCAGCGCCCACGCCCGCGTAACCACCGTTCTCTCCGCAGAGGGCGGGCGGTCAATTTCGCTCCAGCACACCCGTCACGTCCACCCTCTCTAGCGGTAACCCAAGCCTAGGTCCGTTCCTCGGTGTGAAACCCTTGGGTCAGGCAACCGCCCGCGCGATACAAGTGACACTGTACGTGCATCACTTAGCTACCTACATACAACACTACACACGTATGAACATACACACGTGCACACCACACAGGTACATAGGTTCTGTGAGGGACCTTTTTTTTTCTTTTTTTACGCTAGTTAGTTAGCGCTAGTTAGTGTAGAAACATTCCGATTACTGAATACACATACGCACGGTTCCTTCCTTCCTCCCAGGAGGAAGGGAACGTGCTTATGTGTATATTTAGTTAGCTCGAATCGTAGGTGTAGGGATTCGAATAGATCGCGACCTATTTGCGAACGCGACGACCGCCCGAGCCGAGGTCCGGCCACTTTGGCACCCTCGTGCGAGTCGTCCACAAAACTTTCGCGGCTGAGTGCCCTCTGCGCTCGCCCCCAAGTCCGGTGAAGCTGTAAAAGCCGCAGCGGCTTTAGGGCCCCTAAGGCTAACAGTGTAGTCAGTTCTAAAAAAAAAAAAAAAAAAAAAAAAAAAAAAACACATCACAGATGGTGAAGATGCTATATATAATATTTCATGTTAAGATAAAATATCGCTCGCCATACAATCCAATGAATATACACGATGAAGATAATATATATTTTTGTTTTACAGTATCTTAAGATATCAAGCGATATGATTATTTTACCTTAAGATGACAGATTGTAACGATAAATGTTTCTCTTGACTCTTTAAAATATATTTGAAACTATTTTTATGAGAGATATTCGTATAGATTAAAAATGATATATATATTAACATCTTCATCATCTTCATCGTCTGTGACGCGCTTAAACTGGAAGTCGGCACCCGTCCTCTTCTAGATGTAAGTGACGCGCCCCTAATACTTACACAGCTGACTCGTGCGAATATTTCACACATTATTTAATTGTAAACATTCTAGCAGTTGTCATGTTGGTTAGATTGCTATATAGTAGATAGCGTATTTTTTACTATAATATTAGTTTTAAACTATTTAATGAAGAATTATATTATATTTATTATATTATATTAATAATAGTGTAAGGGGAATATATTTACGATTTCCGACTAACTATAGGTATATCAACAGATGTTAATATTAAAATATATTTTTTTATAATTTATGAAATAGTTTAATCATGGCTCAACTAACTCCATGAATGAATTTAGAATATCACAGATCGATTGTACGAAAGCGTCTCAATTTCCCAACCGACCGACCAATTTCCTACCGTTTACCGCCCTGGTTCGGTCTTCATGGCAACCCGTTTTATTTGTCGATTCCTTTCTCTATTTAAATGATAAACTGAACAAAACTACTCTTTACGTAGCACCAAGTTGACTTTTTTTATTACTGTCGCAAAACAATCATAAGGTAAATGATTTATTTTCATTTTAACAAGGCAAGTAAACCATTTTCAAGGAGTATCACAGTTTATGTATTACAAATTTACAATATGGTTGTCAATTAGTACTCTGAAAAATTATGTCTACAGGTTACAGTTTCACAACCTTCAACTAACAAGCTCTATGGGTTATTTGCTTACGGTTTCTCTGTTCTGACTGTTACAAAAGTAATCACGTATGAATTTTACGTACTTGTGAAGTCGTTATGGCTATTAATTAATATATATTTGCATTAATAAATTGTATAAAAGTCCGGGACCATAGCGCCACATGCAGCGTGCCGCATTGTAATAAAACGTTTGCACTTTGCATACCAATCGCAAGTTACGTAGGTACCGATTTTATAAAATGTTTTTCAACTAATACTCGTAGTATTAGAATTTTTTTTAGTGTTCACCCAGTTATTGCAGGTGTACTAATGAGTCATTCCTATATTAGGTTTAGAGTGTGCGAATACACCTTCACTCAATATACGATAAGATTGTAATCCGAAGTTAACTTAAATAAATAAAAAATACACTGTCGCTTCAATCTTTTAGTCACTGTGTTTATTATATGGTCGGTCCCCATTAGTGGCCGAGTCGATTGCCATCCGAGATAAAGTTGAGTGCTGTGAAACGCAGTTGTGCTGATGTCGGCACTTAATACAAATAGCGTATCCGTAAGTCGCGAAGTGATACCGTCAGGAGTGAAAAATCGGTCACTCGAGCACGTCCTACGCTACACACAAAACTAGAATTCTAAGCATAGTTTGTATGCATCGTAGATTGTGTCAGATTTGTCGACTCATGTGAACTTTTTAAAACTTGCGTTTGAAATAGGAAATTATTTACATTAAAATATAGCTGGTTCTACAGACGGTATTCTACCCTTTCCGGTAGTTAATACATTTTAATGAAATTTTATACACGGAAACGATATCGCATTCAATAATTGGTAAGCTATTAGAATGATGATGATACTTTTACAAATAATAAAAGCAAAAAATTACAATTGATTTTGATGAAAACTATACACGGAAAGTACATGTCATTCCCCAATTAATAGGCTTATCTGGGCGACCGAGCTGCACTCGCTTAGATATCAATTTTCAATAATATGAGTAAAAATAAAATTACGGAATGAAAATAATTACTGCATAACAAACGAGTGCGGAGCTTTTAACGCACCGCTCTTTAATATAGTATATAGATTAGTAATGTTAATCCCAACAAAAGCATGAAATGTGAAAAAGGAGCCAAGTTTGGTAGAATCAACGGTAGTCGTTTTCACTGATAAAAGAGCCAAACTCTAACGGGTGACAAGTTCCATTGCAGTTCGGTTAATAATGACTGTGGGAATGTACGTTTCTCAATTAATTTACAAAGCAATCTGTTTTTTTTTTTGATATGATATTACTAACGCGGGTGGTACCTCAGGGTGGCGGTAGAGAAAACCGAGGCCCTACTGTTTCACGGACCTCGGTGTGTACGGCCCCCTTGGGCCCACATACAAGTTGAGGGGGTTAGGGTCCGGGTTGGGGCCCAGATAAAATATCTGGGCCTCATCCTGGACGGACGGTGGCGGTTAGAGTCCCACTTTAAGGGACTCGAACCGCGGTTGTTGGGAGCGGCGGCGGCTCTTAGTCGGCTCCTCCCAAATTCGGGAGGGCCGGACGCGAGCTGCCGTCGCTTATTTGCGGGAATCGTACGAAGCATGGCCGTCTACGGATCACCGATCTGGGCGGATGCTCTCAGCGCCACTAATAGACGTGTGCTGCGTGCAGCACAGCGCGTGGTGGCGTTGAGGGTCATCCGCGGGTACAGATCGGTGTCCGCGGGGGCGGCCTTTGTGCTCGCCGGCTCCCCGCCGTGGGAGCTGGAGGCGGAGGTGCTCGCCGCCGTGTATAGGGGCACGGCGGCGAGGAGGGAAAGAAAGGAGCCACCAGCTCCCACAGAGGTGGCCAATATTAGGAATGCCCTAAAGGAGGATGTGATAAAGAGATGGGGGGAGGACCTGGCGGACGTGCGATATGGTAAATATACTATAGACGCCGTCCGCCCGGTCCTAAAAGAATGGTGTAGGAGGGAGCGTGGCTCCCTCACGTTCCGACTGGTGCAGGTGCTGTCCAGACATGGTTGTTCGGATGGTATCTGCACCGGATCGCAAGGAGGGAGCCGACCACTGCGTGTCAGGAGTGCGGTGCTGACAGTGATACTGCGCAGCACACTCTTTCCGAGTGTGCTTTGTGGGAGAGCCAGCGCCGGGCTTTGACCGCAGTGGTTGGAGGGGACCTCTCGCTCCCAAGTGTGGTTCGCGCCATGCTCGGCAACGAGAGGTCGTGGGAAGCTATGGCCTCCTTCTGCGAGGAAGTGATGTCGCAGAAGGAGGCCGCGGAGAGGGCACTCGAAGAGGATCCTCTGAGCGGTCCTCTCCGCCAAAGACGACCGGGCGGCAGGAGAAGGCGATTAATCCGCCAACTCCCGCTGCCCTAGCCAAGCCAGGGAAGACCGGGGGGGGGGGGGGGGGGGGGGTCTTTCCATTGCACCGGTTTGGCGGCTGTGGGAGAAAGTGGCGACGTGGTTGATTGCAACCGCGAGCCCATGTCGCCCCTCTATGGCGGCTGAGGTACACCGTGGAGTTTTAGTGAATACGAGTCTCACATAACCACTCGTCCCCCCCCCCCCCCCGGGCGAGTGTGTACCCATGACGGGTTTCGCCATGTTAAAAAAAAAAAAAAAAGTTTTCGCTACGTGTTTTTCAGCATTCACTATTTATAGAACGAATAATAGAGGATGTCTTTGCGAAATTTAAAAAAAATGCTCTGTACTATTTTGACGCGGAAATTAAATATATAGAAATAAAAAAGGGACATATACGTAGTTAATAATTTGGTTAACATATAAAAGATGGCAGTTACTTACATCGGTTTTAAGTATAATTTTTCATTCAAATAAAATCGTGCATAAATTACATTTTTTATTTCGCTGAACCAAATTAATTTTTTAATAAAAATTTTGAAAGTCACAGACCGCTGAGTGCCATACATTGGTAATTCAAATATCTAGTTATTTCACTCACAACTGGGGTCCCAAGTCCGAATTCGTAATTAATGTGTTTCCAATTTCGATAAAAGTTGAAATTTATCACACGCTCAATAGTGAAGGAAAATAATGTCGAACTCACGGGTCTAATAGATTACGCGCACTAACCTTTTGGTTGAATAATCAATAAGAGAAGTTCAGTTCCACATCAAAACTCCCTTTTTGGATCATAAATAATTCAAAAAGTTTCTTACGACATATAAATGAAATGCTCTGTAATAAAACTTTATTAATATCACTCAACGAATTAACTAGAAGTCTTTAATGAGTTGTGCGTTTCAAACAAAACTTTCATAAATAATATCGTTCAGTTTCAATTCAACCATCCTTTACAAGTAGTAAATATAAATTTAAATATTAATTTAAAATAGGTTTAGAACAGTTAATTTAGACTAATGGCAAGAACTAGTTAATTACAAAGTATAGGTTAATGACTATTTGGGGATTGTGGCCATAAAATGAAAGACATATCCATCGATTTAAACATAATTTAAATATTTTACCAAAACATTAATGACCGATTCCTCATATAAAGTAATCTCTTGATGGAAAAATCGGCCCTAATTTAAATAACACATCAAAAAACTATAATATCTAGACATAATTCACTAAAGTCAGTGTCAAAACTTTGTCACCAAAATAAAGTTACGGGATGTATATAAACTACTGCGTAACTATAAACGCGTACGGAGCCGCGGGCACACCGCTAGTATATGTATAAATCAAAATATAAGATCGTGTCATGCTTACTATGGGTTGAATGTACGAACGGTAACGAGAGTGCGCGCTATTTGTTTTCTTCACAAAATAAATTTTACTGATTATCATCATCTTTATCTATTTCTATATTTATTTTCAATATCTTATTTTTGCGTTAGGCAGCACTTTTATTAAAGACGATTTTAGCTACATAACTTCACGTTTATGATACTAAAGATCGTATCAGAAATTTACGCGAGTCACAATGTGGCATAGCTAGTAAAAAAACAGTTAAACAAATATCAATGTAGTGTTCAGATTAATAAATAACTGAAGTCAAGGTAGGATCTAAGCTACATATATAATCAAACGAACTTACTTTGTACGTGAAGTTCGATTGTAAATATGTGATATGCATCGTTCAAGGAATACATGGGTATACACATAGCGTCACGCTACTACAAGTCATATACTAGAGTAATCCGGAGATCGATGCATTAAACATAATTACGCTTTTTCTTAAGAACTAAGAATTGTAAAATTACAATATAATAAAATAGTCAAAGCCAGCCCACCTTCACTGATACAAGTAGTTCCTGTAGAATATCCAAAGCATATTCACGTAAACGAATTAGCTGGCAACAGCTAATTTAGAACATGTAACAACTTTTAGCTGATTAAACTCGTGATGTTTTTAGATAGGTATGAGAACTATTTTTAGCAATTTAAAGTAATTACAAGGTAACCTCAATAATGCACTTCAGTCTGATTTTATTTTCTAAATAAATTATAAGTGTAAAATGTTATTACATTACGAAAATACTAAGTATGTGAATAAAGTAAATACGGTGTAAGAATATATCGTTTCAATATTTAGTCTTTTTATTTAGGGATGTCAATATAAAGAAAATACTGTTCATAAAATATTGCCAGATGATTGTTCACACTGTAGGAAAATAAACAACCCCTCGTTTAAATACTATCCTTTCATGTACATAATATGTGTTTATGTACGTTGTTTCTTTTCATCATGACTTTCTCTACGAGGAACTCGATATAGAATTATTCTATTTTAGATTCGTCATTTTTTAAGATCTTATTTCTGTTTGTTTTTCATCACTTCTTTGAATTATGGTACTGTCATAATTTCTTTCAATAATTAATTAAAAATAAAATTCAAAAGTAACAAGAACATAACTGAATTTGTAAATCTCAAAAAAAAAATTTGGTACATCTCATGTTAAGCTAGCAAAATATGTTAACAATAAATAATCTGCTCAGATTATAGATTAGACAATCATAAAAAACATAAATTATTTAAAAATAGTTTTCGTGACATGTAAATAAATACTCAACAGTTTAAGTTACAGTTAAGAGTGTTATAAATTCTAAATATTTTGACTATAACACAGATTTATCTTACTCCATGTAATAAGATCTAAGGATTTTTGTATTTAAATCTCCTTATTAAGATTACTTTTTGGAGACTATACTAGTTGTATTCCATAACAATGTACACAATACAGCACATCTGTTTTATTCTTATTGAGTTTTTTTAACAAGGTGTACAATAAGAACTTCAAAATAGTCCCAGAAACTACATACTTATAAATATATATTATTATTATTTCATATTATAATCTTATAAACAGGAATGTATCGACGGTTGAAGGCTGATTGACTAACGTATAAAGTTTGTCAAATACACGTTACTTAATTAGCCTTTCCACCTTCCATCCGACCATCGGGTTTGACATTCCACTAGGCTTAAATGATTAGTTCACCTTTACGTTTTTGAGTAAATTTTGTACATTTTAAGTAAAACCCAAAGGCCATTTAGTTTTAATGTTTACAATGTATATTTGTAGAGCTATAATATGATGAATTGCTTTTGTATTTACACTTAATAGTATAATTTTATTTTAAGAGTACAATACTAAGATATGTCTAATTTGTACGCTGTCCAACAAAGGATTTCGATTAAATCTCAGAAAATACTGTCATTACTTATATGAGTTGGTTTTATTATTAAGGAATGCAAATTGTTGTAATGTTTTGAAGCTCTTGTGAACTTAACAATGTTTGTTAGGGTTAGATTTGAAACTACAAGTATGTAAGGTGTTATCTAATTCACACTAGAAAGGAGTACTTAAGTACGAAACCGTAATAATTGTAGTACTTATGTTCAACTTAACATACTTAAATAGAGGTTTCAAAAGAAGAAATGTACAACATTACGTTTTAGACAATGAGTGTAGAGGCTAAACTCTTTCATTAATAGTATCATTTCAGTTGTGACAGTTGCCGGCGCGGCATAGCGATTGATTTTTTGCGGCAAGCCAACCGGCGTTGGATTTGGTAGCCTTCAATGTGTATTACCAGAGACTAGGGCAAAACAAGTTGTCTATGGTATTAGTTAAATAAGTTAAAATCTATTTCGGGCTTATACTAAACAAACTCGTTGTATGGTTAACGCTTATTCACTGACCAAGATATTAGCCAGTCCTCTGGCCGCGAATGTGCATCGACCGATCAACTCACGAATTCTTTGAAAAGGTTGCGTTCACTGGAATTCCATGTTCCTAGAATTTCGACCAAACCAAATGATTCTAAAGCTTGCTGTTACATTGACACCGGCAAAAGTGCGAAGTAAAATATCATTGAGGTTGGCATGGCACGAGATACGACCTGCGATCTTAGAACATCTCAGTCACCCAAGACATTTCTAAATGCAAATAGGCGGACAGTGTATGCGGATAGTGGTCTTGTCAAGTCTTGTTCCAATATTCGGAGACGGCAACCTACTTAGATTGATTTTTGGATGAAAATAAACTGGTACGATCTGTTACCTTAGTTGACGTATTAATAAGTTCATTCCGTTTTAGTTTACAGAGCAGCTCATCCCACTGTCTCTGGTAGCACAAGACCATAAGGCAGGCAGTCATGTCACTTCGTGTTTTGTTTTATTTTATTATTATCTTACTTGTTTGTACAAACAGAGATTTTGATCATAGGCAATTAAATGTATGATATCGTATTTATTTTTATATTAGGTAAATAGCTGTGCCTGGACTATAGAATGCCCGCGCGAATCTTGCTCCCCCGCTCTTGGCTATTTTAAAGACAAAAATGCGTATGTGGGTATTCCTTAAAAGATAGTCGTACATTTTCCTGAACTTTGTAGTTCTTTTTAATGTCTGCAATTATGTAGTACATTAGTTTGCGATATCTCTTATGATTTACTCAGCGTAAGCCATTTAAGCACCCGAATTGATTCACCATTACCAGTTTTTTTTATTTGTGCGGAACCCAATTTTTTTTTTAAATATAAAAGTAGCCTAAGTTACTCCCTATAATATCAGCTATCTATTAGTGAAAGACCCGTCAAAATCGGTCCAACCGTTTCGGAGACTACCCGGAACAAACAGACAGACAGACAACAATTTAAAAAATGGGTGTTTTGTTATAAGTATCCTGTATACTTTTTTATGCATTTTGTAAAAAGCTGTTATTTTGACATTACAAACAGACACTTCAATTTTATTAATTGTATAGATTATAAGCATGAGAATAAATATTTTTTTATATAAGTGAAATGAGGGCGAAAGGTAATAATTTTATACTTTGAGAAATATAAAGGAAATTTATATGAAACGACTTTGAAATATTATTTCTTAAAAAACCCCAGTTTCTAAATTACTTTCAAAATGTTTCTACCAATTTCACATTGAAAGGACGAATATTTTTGAAATTACTTCAAACGAAATTTAAATTCAAAGTGAATTCCGTTAATAAATTATTTTCGTAATTTCGCTATTATATTTATGTTCAATATTAAATAAAGTAAATTTACAAATTAGGTACCTAAGTACATATATATTGTCAAAATCATTGTTGCTTTTGTGTAACTATTGTTAAGTAATAAAATACAGAACACAAATCAAATTTCTTTCTAAATAAAACAATTTTATTTAAATCATTATAAATTACTTTAATAGAACAAAATCATGAAAACCCTTACAACGTTTTCCTTTGTAGAGAAAATTGTATATAAACTCAAATCTATATTATAATTCATGTAATCATTTCAGTACAAAATTGGAAGCTATTGTTTAAATTCATGCTTTATGTTAAAACATTTAAATTAAATAAATTTCACTTAATACCAATTTATCCTAAATTTTTTTTTTCAAGGTAATAAATACTATTTATAAATGAGACATTCGAGCGATGAAAAGTCATGGGTTTTATCTGTAAAAAAGTTTAAATTTAAATGATCCAACAAACATTAATATCCTGATCAACAAAGGTTTATAAAATAAAGTAAAAAGATGTAAATATTAATCAACAATGCGAAAAGTAATTATATTTATTAGGGTTTTGCTTATAGTTTGATTCTTGAGAAACGCGTATGGACTCTCTATTCATTTCATTCATATATTATGATATGATTATTATCATTTAATTAAATATGAAACGACAACTAACTAGCAAGATATAAAAATACAAGTTATAAGTTCAAATTAATACTTAGATGCCCGATGAACTCGAAAGTAAATTGAACTTTACACAAAAGCTGCTTGCTATATTTCAATCCCTGTACTACTAACCTTTTTTGATAAATGATTTATAGAATATCTAGGCAACCGAAACTATCTTGTTGTCTTGCAAAACAAAACATAACTAACATACATAAAATAAAAATAAAATTATATACATATCTCTTAGTGATAACCTCAAATCATAATCACATGCTTAGACTAAACTTACTATGAAAATGTTAAACTAACAAACAACTTAAATGCATTTCAGAATACCTGTACGTTTAGACTAATATAGGAAATTTACCAAAATAGGTAACCCTTTAACTGATAAGGCATATTCGTTTTCCATATTTTTTACAAGCTTTTCTCGAAAATATATATAATAAATAAATACTCTCTTCGGTAGAACCCGACTTAGCAGAATTGTTTCATTTAAGTTTAATCATATTAAGGACCAGTGACACAATTAAGTACTTACGTTGGATTCCGGAAGCTCGCCTAGGTGCTCAACAAACGACTAAGTGCTCCTGTGCAATATAACAACGCGAACGACCAGAATTATGTTAAACGCTATTAAAACAGTTAAACAACTGCTAAATTATCCAATATTTCTGTTTATAATTAATTTCCTATGAAAACTATTATCTTATCAATATTTACTACTTACTAAACATAACATTCTATAAGTAAATATAATTTGATAAATGTGATGTATTTATTTTGAAATTATCAATTGCAGTAATTTTAATTATGGTGATTACATATAATATTAATATTTAAGTATATATCAAGACGTTAAAAAAGCTTTACATCGGTGTCAACGTAATACTCGTAGAACAAATGGCAAATGTTAAACTAAAACAGCTTAACTTTTTATTCATACATATACTGACTGTTTGATCTATTAGAATGATTTACGTGTATAATATTTTGTTAATGCACTCGTAGTAATGCGCATTTATATCTGTAATATAATCTGTTTACATACGTATATACATATATTTTTTAAATTTAATTGTTTCCATAATTTGTGTTGGGTTTAATTAAAACCACTCTCCTAATCTTCCAATGGGCTGTATATTTAGGATTTACAAGGAAGCCAATCCGCGTTATAACCGTATGAAGCCGTTTATTGAATTTTCGAGCCGTGCCATGATACAATTTGGCACCATTCTTAAACTATTTAGGTACTTATATCTATTACATGGTTTGTTATTTATTCAGGATTACCATTTAACTATTACAGGTTTACACGTTAATAACTCTGCTCCCGGGGTTTGCATATATACCAATTTTACGTACATTTTTGGGGCGAGTTGTCTTACTTTCGCGGCTGAGTGCCTTTAGCGCTCGCACCCAATCCACGGTGAAGCTGTAAAAGCCGTCTGAGGCTCCAGGATCCTTATGGCTAAAAGTAAGTCAGTCAGAAAAATAAAACATTTCTGGGACGTAAGGTAGCCAAATAATTAATAAAAATTATTATAGGTTATTAATAATAATAATGCTACGCAAATATATAACTCACAAAGTTACGTAACATGTTTGTTTTACATAATATATAATAATTCACATAAAAAGACTTGAAATAGTCATCACATTAGATCACATTTATTATCACTTACCTTATAATGAAAATCAAACCATATTTTATTGTGTTTACCGTATCAGTATAAAAGGCATATTCACAATTACAAGATAAACTAATTACATAACGAGTAAATAGCCACACGAAAACGAAATAGGTTATTATAGGGTGCATGATGTGAATAATAGTGATGTCTGAAAGTGACTGTCTCTGTGGATTCACTAAATTATTAATATGATTATTATTACTGTATTATTTTAATATTATTGTACAGTTTGTTACTTGTGTTTTTGCAACTTTATAACCACAACAAAAATATTTATATAATAAACATCTTATTCAAAAATACGGAAACCCAACGATGTAGACTGGGTTTTCCTTTAACCGCATTAAATTATACGGAAGTACACGAGTTGTTCTCATGTATATATATACGATGTTCGTGTTTTCTGATAAACTACGGTAGTGTTGCCGAGGTAGCAGAATAAGTTTTCATCTCTTATTCCTGCCGGTGTTTCACCGATACAAGCTAATCCAATTTTCTGTTCTCAAACCCCAAACCTCGCTACACAAGGACTATTTTAGTCATCCACTAAAGCAACTAACATGACAACGCGCATTGTACTAATACTTCTCTACTCTGTCTTATACTGACAATACTGTTGTCGCCTACTCAATAAACTTGTTGGTCGGTTGTTTGACTTATGCTAGGTAGGCTTTTGCAGTACCATTGTTTTATATGACGTTATGTCATGAAGTAAAATCAAACATTTTGGCGTTAAAACGCTCCCTGTACGTATAACTCTCTGTCGTTCGTGTCATTTTAAAGGAAGTATTTTGTTTTTTTTTAATTCACGGAGAATTAAACTCTGATGAATTTTATTTAGCCAGTGAAATAATTAATATAAGGGTGGATTTTTTATTACATTGTTTGTCAGAAGGTAAAATCCTTTTACTGCAAGTCCCAAACGACTACCGGCCGAAGGATGTATCGGCGCGACGCTACCATAGATTACGTTTTATGTGTGACAAATAGTCACGAGTTAGACTAAATTGCTTTTCGATCCACTCCGACAAATAATGTCAAGCCACTGACGCGTAAACCTTAGTCGTTCTCGTGACGATCACAATTTTCCTATACTACGATTCTAGTTTCGGGAAGGGATAGCATTCTGTGTAAATATTCAAATAGCGGATGTATCCGATCCTTTATTTGGTGAGCTGCCCAAATACTTGAAAAGAATTTTGGAGAAATATATATTTTTTTCAAATTACAAAACTTTGTAACATGGGAACAACGTCAATTTTACTTGTATATTTGAGTTTTTCTTTATTTTGTCGATACGTTAAGAATGTTTATTGGGCAAACCTATTTTAATAATAAATTATTATGGTAATTAAAAGACACAAATTATAGTTACATGATAAATAGATTATTAAAACGAAATAAAAACTCCGAGTGCAACACTTTAGTAGATTTTTTTTTCAATTTTTTCTTGTCATTTGATTCCCAAACGTCGTAGTTAAATATCATATAGTCTATGTCACTGCCACAATTAAAACGAATCTCACGACACTTCGTAAGCTAAAATCCATCAAGCCGTTAAGGCTACAGAGCATGCCAAAAAATAGACATACATACATACATACGCTCGAAAAAACACGCCACGACCACCCTCCCCAACGGCAACGCAAGTCTTGGTCCGTTCCTCCGGCATAGGGCCAAGCAGGCGGTCGCGCGATACAGTGTCGTTGCACTTGCAATCACTAGGTATCAACAGAAATCAATTTACTGCACCACCACCTACGTGCACAGGTACATAGATTCTATAAGGGACCTTTTTTTCTTTTTTGGCTATTTAGACTTAGATCAAATTGTCAGATTACTAAATGTATGTACGCATGTTTTTACAAGTATATATGTATAGTTAGTTATATTTACTATATTATAGTCAGGTTTGGCCACTTTGCCACCCTTGAATTTGTTGCCTGGCTTTCGCGGCTGAGTGCCCTCCGCGCTCGCCTCCAAACCCGGTGAAGCTGCCAAAGCATCTAATGGGTCCAGGGCCTTAAGGCTAACAGACAGGCGCGGGCGGTCAGAACGAAAAAAAACGCTCGAAAAACATTACCCTCCTTTTTTGCAGCCGAGTAAAAATAGCTCTGAAAAACAAAAATAAAATACACTCTGACATAATAGTTGAGTTATGTGGTTGAATTATTCAAAGTCAATTAAAGTCGGTAATGAGTCTTCTTCTTCGTAGCGGCACAAATCGGATTTTATATTATTTTAAAATAGTGTTAAACTGTTTTATTTTTCAGGTTAGGTTAGATAGCCTAATAGTTGTTTATATTCTTAGCTATTCGTGTAGGGTCTAAATGTGACGTAAAACTAAATACTGCCTGATATAGATGCAATAGAAGCAAAGCAACGTTAAGATAATAAAATCTGATTAGTTTTAAAGCCGAAGCACTATAACCGCCTTGCATATACAATATTGAACTATATTTCTAAAATAGTTACCTACGTTGACGATGAAAACGGGCTTGTGAGTTCACCTTTAAATTAGATTGTCGGTAGCTAGGCAGCTATATATTAACAAAATGCGGTCTCCAGACCGCTCACTGAATTACAGTGGGTGCGTTGTCGTCATCCTATTGTACTCTGAGCGAGCCCGGGATAATATACGAATCTTTTATTCAAGTGCCCTGGCCCCCAAACACCGCAAGAAAATAACACAAAGATGGAGTCAACATTCATTGTGCCACTTTCAATAGGATTTTGACGGATACGCGCGGAGGCCACCAGAAAACATTAATGAATACATTTGAAAGTATTTGGTTTTATGACCATTTTAAATATGCATTTCTTCGTATAACAATTTCATTTCATTAAAGAGGTCGGAAATAACTATCTAAAGTATCGATTATTGAAATAAAGCAACAAAATTTAATTAACTTAATAAACTTGTGTATTATAATTTTAATATACCTTCATAAAAAATGGAATATATATTTTTATTGACAGTGAGTAATATTAGTAATAATACAAAAGGTTTTAGTAAGATCTTTTTATTGGGCTAATAAAGGATTATTGCCTTATTCGTATGCGCGGGGCCAAATTCAAAGGGAACAGAAATATTCAATAACATTTTATAAAGTTTTAATTACTGTCAAATTTATTTGTAGGCTAACTTTCGGATTTTGTCTATATACAATTAATGAAACTAAACTGTATGTTTGCAATGTCAACAGTTTTTTCTAAATGCATAATATGAAAAATACGGTACATATAACAAAACACCATTTTTTTTTAATTTTTGTCTGTTTGTTCCGGTGGATCTACGAAACGGTTTGACCGATTTTGACGGGAATTTCACTGGCAGATAGCTGATTTCATAAGAAGTAATTTGGGGTACTTTTACTTTAGAAAAATAATTATAAGAGTTCTGCGCAAATAAAAATCAATTCGGAAAAACGACGATTTAGGGGCACACGCTGAGTAAACCATAAGAGATATATCAAATTAATGTAGTTCAGAGTAATTGTAGAACTTAAAAAGACATACAAAGAAGTCAGCGAAAGCATATGACTTAGCTTCTAAGGATCAACTACAATGAGCATTTTTGTCTTTACAAGAACTGAGAGCTGAGGATAGCACGATTCGCTCGTGTGCCCAATCGACAGCATTCTGTAGTCCACGCGAGCGCAGCTGCGGTCACAGCTAGTATAATAATAATTGAGTTATAATCCATACTAATATATAAATATTAAAGTAACTCTGTCTGTTACAAAATTGGTGACAACAACAACAACACAAAACAATTGGTTACAATCGTAACAACGTTTTCACGCCTAAACCGCTGAACCAATTTTGATGAATTTGTATATAGAGATAAATTGGACCTTGGGAAAGGACATAGGGTACTTTTTGCAGCAAAAATAAAACTTTAAGGGTAAAAAATAGTAGATGAAAGTATGTAAGAGGGAAATATCAGCTTCCATGACAACCAGTTTGTTAATTTGAAATGGCAGCGTTGTCAATGTTGATTTATTGACAATGTTATACTTAATTAGAAATGTATTGTATTTCTAATAATTATCCATTAAATGATAGTCCAGTATTCTTTTTAATATTGGCTGAAGTGTTTTTAAAGTGTTTAACTACGCAGTACGGCATAATGACTGTTTTATTTCATGACGCTGTCAAACTGCGGCTAGCGGGAGTTTATACATTCTAAGCGATATACCTATTGTAAATTAACTGTATTACACAGTTTTGCTACAAGTGAATTATTTCATTGTGTAATTCCACATGTGGTGAAAATAAAACTCGGGTGAAAGTTTGTATGAAGAACCCATCCATATTTATGCTTTTGGTAAGAAAGGAATAAAAGGGGTTTACGTTTTTCAAAAAACCTTCCCGTAGACCGGTACAATAAGGTATGATTTCAATTATTTTTGATGTTATATTGTGATGGTTAATGTGTTGGATTATTCATTTTGGCATAAATTGATAATACAAACAGTAATAATCCCATGTATGATTTTCTTTTGGTTTGACGTGTTCCGAAATCAGCCGGTGCATATGCAGTAATATAGCAGAGTGGTGGGGATTGCGACCACAATACACATAGTGATAAACTCATATATAATTTTTTTTTTTTGTTGTATTATATAAATAAAGCTATATATATTAGTTAATCTGTAGTCCTGTCTGTACTTTTCATATTTTTCCAAAATTTCCCTATACGAATATTATATGAACAATACTGATTATGAATATGCCATTAAATTTTTTTTAGTCCGTCAGTCTGTCTGTTTGTATGTCCGGATTTAACTCAAAAACGGCTCGACCGATTCTTATGAAATTTTGTACACGGGATTCTTATATCATTGGTCAGTTGATAGGGTATAAGAAATTTCAATATTACTTTTACGTAATGTAAAAAAAAAATCCATCCATTCCACATTCCATGAATGAGATAAGTAATGAGAATTTTCAATAATACTTTTAGGAACCATAAAAAAGTTCTAAAATTTTTAATATTATTAATTCTTAACCGATTTTGATGAAATTTTATACACGGGAAGTCTAACTATAAGAATTGTCAATATTACTTCTAGAATAAAAAATAATAATTAAAAAGCTTAATTTTCATCAACTCTCAACCGATTCTGATCAAATTTTGTAGACGAGAAACATGCATCATACTTTAATTGAGAGGCTATAAGATTTGTTAATAATGCATTAGAAATTGTAAATTAAAATAATAGTTTTCAACCCATTATGATGAAAATTGTACACGGGAAATACATGCCACTCCTCAATTAATACGGCATATTAATTGTCAATAATATGAGTAAAAATAAAGGCATTTATATAATAATTGCGTATTAAAAACGCATGTGGAGCCGCGGGCACACCGCTAATAAATTATATATTAATTAATAATTTCATTAATGATCTTAACGTAGCGTGCTATAGAAACATCAAACATTATTGTCGCCTTTGACGAAGACGAAGTCGTCTTTTCCATAAGCAGATGACTACTTGGGCATCCGCAATGCTATTTACATTTAAATTCTGACACTATCAGTAAATTTGGCTAATAAACCTAAATATTTATCTCGTATACTGAGCCTTTCTTATACACATACCTATACATATGAACCTTAAATATTATTGAAATTGTTTCTGTGATATATTTCCATAAATAGGATAAAACCTTGATCATGAAATACAATATTATATAATATGTTACGTTATAGTTTAACTAGTTCAAAGAAGTTTAACGTAAATAGGTTCGATAAAATGCTTCAAATTGCGTTCTTGGAGAATCTTCTGAACTTATACGTAAGCAAATGTGGATGGCTAAAGTTCAATGAGCCGTACACTTACTCCGTATCTAACTTTGAACAGCTCTTCTTCTGGTATAGATTTTTTCCGGGTTCTTGGAATGAAATAAGTGAAACGTCATTAAACTGCATGCGCAGACAACAATTTTTCTGTAATAGAAGTTGTTTACGACTAAATTCAAACACTGCGATAAGTATTAAATCACCAGTATTGGTACCTCACAAGGAGGACGCGGGTGACGGCGCCGGCGCTGCAAAATTAAAATCTTTAACTCTGTAGTGACGTAGTGGTTTCAAGTAAGTCAAGTCAGGAATTTCCAGTAAATCATTCTGCAATACTAGAGTATAAATGTATTGAAGCGAATTTTGGCATACTTGTAGAACGACCCTTAAGACGTATAGAACGCTTCAGTCGAGATAGTAGGGATAACATTATTGCACCCACTCGCTGTACAGTTCCCGCTTAAATTGTAGCAAGTATGTTTTCATACAAAAATAATTATTCTCAAGATGGGAAATAGGATACTAATAATACAGGAATTAAAATCTTCAATATATTTAATTTAATTTAATTTTCAATGTTATACTTTATATTGGAAGATGTAATGAAATACTACTTTCTCGCTCGATAAATATATTATTTGGACGAGTTGGACGAGACAAAAATAACGTGCGATTCGTATAAATAACTAGATTCTTCCGTAAGTATCTCCATCTGAGAAAGTTTTTCTAGTTATCTTGGAGCCGAGCGTTTACAATAGACGAGCTAGCACCATGTGTCATTCATATCTGCACTACCCTTGCTTACAGTATTATGCTTCTAGGACAATACGATGCAAAATGCAAATACCTACATATGAATATACTTGTATACTTTTTACACACGATTTCACTGTATAAATAGTCTAAAGTATCGACTTAACGATTTCGCCGTACGTTTTTTTAAACGTAATGCGATCACTATAGCAGACGTTTCTTCTTCACCATATTTATATTGAAAAGCTTATAATAAGGACGTGCTGTGGTACTTTTATTAAATTTATCTTACGACTGGTGGATTAATAGCTACAATTATATTACATATTAGCCGTGCCGAACGTGACGAATTTCGTATATGGCGACAGCGGCGAAGGTGAATGTGCGCTGTACTGGACACTGCTACTTTTATTTTATTTGCGCGGCACCCCAATTATTTTTATTAAAAAATAATTTAGGTTACTCCTTATAACATCAGCTGTCTGCCAGTGAAAGTGTCGTCACAATCAGTCCCACCGTTTAGAAGATTAGCTGGAATAAACAAACAGACAAAAATTTTAAAAACAGTTTGATTTTCTTGTAAGTACCATATGTACTTTCATACGCATTTTGTAAGAAGCTGCTATTTTGACATTACAAACCCACAGAAGATAAAATATTCGTATGATATTTCTTATCTGTTTTAGATCTGTAGTTCTGTCTGTACATGTAAGTTTTTTCTAAATTTCCCGATATACATTTTAGATGAAAGATAGTGATCACGAATATTCCATAAAAAAATGTTTGACTGTATGTCCGGATTTAACACAAAAACGGCTTTACCGATTCTTATGAAATTTTGTTTACGGGGTGCTTATTTCATGGGTCAATTGATAGGTATCAGAATTTTCAATAATAGTTTTAAAAATCTTAAAAAGAAGAATTTCCAGAAAAGTTTTTTGTTAATTCTTCACCGATTTTGATGAAATTTTGTACACGGAAAGTATAAGTCAGTCCATGAAAGGATTGTAAAAATATTATTTTAATTATAAACAATAAAACACAAAATTTAATCTGTATTAATCCTCAACCGCCTTTGACAAAATTTCATAGACGGGGTGTTTAAGTGATTTCATAAACTATAATAATCGTCAACAATCATTTCAGAAAAATGTAAAAATCTATTTTGATAATTATCAACCAATTTTTATGAAAATTGTACACGGGAAGTACATGTCATTACTCAATTCATAGGCCATAAGAATTGTCATTAATATAAGTAAAAATAAAATTATGGAATGAAAATTATTACTGCCTAACAAACGAGTGCGGGGCGGAATAGGTCGGGGAAAATGTTTCTTCGCATTTTTATATGAAAACTCAAGACATTTTTTTCAAACTTTATTGACATTTATTTACAGTATATATGTGCCGTTTTGTTCGATGACTTTCTACCATTTTGTAGGTAGAGACATGATCGCGTTGCTGTAGAAACTTTGGGACTTCTGATCAAAAAAACGTGACAAATAGTTTTAGCAGTCCTCTCTTGATGTTAACCTTATAGAACCTAAAGAATTCTGAAGAGACCGAAATAGGTGAAAATTTGAAGGTGCAAGTTCAAGGTTATATGATGGATGTACTAACACCTCCCAGCCAAACTCTCTTAGTTTTTGCTGAGTGGCTAAAGATGTGTGTGGTCTAACGTTATCGTGATAAAAGACCACACCCTTCCTGTTGATCAATTCCGGCCGCTTCCTCTCAACTGCTTTCTTTAATCTCATCAGTTGTTTGCAGTAGAGATCCGAATCAATTGTTTTGCCGGGCGGTAAAAGCTCATAATGAACAATAC
Source organism: Saturnia japonica (assembly GCA_033032175.1). Classification (NCBI taxonomy): domain Eukaryota; kingdom Metazoa; phylum Arthropoda; class Insecta; order Lepidoptera; family Saturniidae; genus Saturnia; species Saturnia japonica. The sequence goes on from CM065305.1 coordinate 14,110,024, forward strand.
CTTTCCAGTCCCACCATACACACATCATCACCGTATTTCGAGTTAGCCCAAGTTTAGCCACAGTCTGTGAAGCCTGGCCGACCTTAGACCACGACCTTTTTCACAGGTTCTTGTCGTACGTGATCCACTTTTCATCGCCAGTTATCTATCTCTTCAAAAACGGCTTGATTTCATTACGTCTCAATAATGAATCGCAAATGAGTACACGGTTCATTAGGTTTCTTTCAGTGAGCTCGTGTGGCACCCAAATATATGACTTTTTGGTTTAGCCAGCTTTCTCCAAATGGGTTAAAACTATATTGTGGTCAATTTCCAATTCTTCAGCTACATCGTAACTACTGATATGCCGATCTTGCTCCACATTTTCAAAAATGGCGTCGATTTTATTCGTAACAGGGCGACCAGAGTGAGGTGCATCTTTAACATCGAATTTCCGAACTGAAAACGTTTAAACCAACTTTGTGCTACTCTTACTGACAATGCATTAGTCCATAAACATCCCAAATTTTTTTCACTGCTTGAGTTGCATTTTTGCCTTTTTTGTAAATAATATATTAAAATGTATCAAATTTCATCATTAGATTCACTCATTTTTACAGAAAGAAAAACAAATGAAAAATAGCGGGTAACAACTTTTTTTTTAATGTATCCTTTTTACCAAAACCCGCCAGATACAAATAATTATAGTCAAAGAATATTTATAACAAGTTTATACCTACGTTATGCCAAAACACTTTTTCCCCTACCTAATAAATAATAATTATACGACCTTTTGATAATGTTGTGAAAAACTAAATTGAATTTACGTCATTAAAACTACAACGATAACGGATGGTTAGTGAAATGTATAGTGTTACGTGTGTACTGAACTACTATCTTATAATAAGTATCGAAAGAAAAGATAAATCTATCAACCCTTATTAGTTTATCTTCATGTCAGAGCCTAGATATGCCAACTTTAGCCTCGTATGGCGTGAATAGACGGAAGGGTTCAATCGCCTGCATCCTTGAAGGTAATTTGTATGTGGTGTGTGAACCTACATTTCCTTTCAGTAACTCACCCCATCTCTCCGGATTTGTTCCGCTCAAACAATCAGTTACTATTAATCATATATTTCCATCTATGTGTAGATTAACGTACTTATACAAACAGTGTAATATAATCCTACATATATTAAATTGATTTTTTATGTATGAGTTACTATTATTGTAAGTATATAGTTACAGGTATATAAGACATATAAGTATTCTTATTAGTAGTAGTACGAGTATAAATTTTTATATCCATGTATAAATAAATACGTATTGTTAAGGAAAAGATTTTAGAAGAAATATGAGGTAGATTAATTTTATTAGTTATTATGTTTGGAATGTTATTATGGGCCTTGAAACGATTTGTGTCGATGTATCTGCACCCGGAATTACACTAGCAACAAAATTTCAATTAACCAAATGTGTTATTATGGACCTTGAATCGATTTGTGTCGATGTATCTGCACTTGGAATTACACTAGCAACAAAATTTCAATTAACCAAATGTGTTATTATGGATCTTGAATCGATTTGGGTCGATGTATCTGCACTTAGAATTACACTAGCAACAAAATTTCAATTAACCAAATGTGTTATTATAATTTAGAATATATTTCCTTTAATATGACAGTTGGACCAACACAGTAAAACTAACTTGTAGTAATAATATAAACTTTTCTTATACTAAAATTTAATTATTTCTTTCCCAGCGAGTTTTTTGTATGTAAATACAATAAATAATCGAGTATCCCTAAAAGAATTCTTACCTTCGCAAATACTACATTATTAGAAATTATGTTTTATTTAACTTATCACAAATTAATATTTATGAAAATCTTTTATAGCGGTTGTTCAAAAGGTTTTGGTAGGTACAAAAAATATTTATTAGAAGAAAGCTTATGAAAACTGTATGTATAAAGCTATGGTCAATAAGAATTATTCACTCTTCCTTTTGCCATAATTCCTGGTCACATTTGCAGTATTATAAATTTAAACATTCATTAAACGACGCGCATTTCTGTTAGCTCGTATATTTTTAAGCATGGATTCTAAATAAACGAAAGGTGATATTTTTCTGGGCTATGAAATTTCCCTATTAAGTCAACAAAGTACATTTCCACTACTATTAGTACAATATGTATATTTATTAATATACATAGCACGCAATTTTAATTATATAACTTGTGATTATGGGCAAAATTTCTATCCGTGCACTGTGTTGTCTTTGATTATATTAACGTCTACATACTATGTCGTCTTGAAACCGATGATATTTTTGTGGCACGGCGTCGTTAGCCTAGTGTACGTAAAGGCATTGCTGTATACGCGCGTCATATGTGTTTGTTTGCTGTATATGGGATACCAAGTTAAAACATTTTGCTTTAAAACTGGCGGAATTTGTGTAGAAAGATTGATCGGTTTTACACATTATATTCAAGATGTGCCCGCGACCCTGTTCACATGATATTTCGTATATGAAAACCAATAGGCAATTAAAGAAACCCACAGATATATAGCTTTATTGAAATTTAATATCGGTGAATTAACCATGTCTCTTGCTCTGTGAACGTCTTTGGTGATACATACAAATTTTTCCTGTGACCAGTTCCTGGCTCTATCATAAGACTCTGATCAGGTACTGCCAACCAATTATTCTTCGAGACGGACCTAACGAGCACAAACTGAATGGTTTACGTTAAGGCAGTATGGAGTTCCTATTACCACCTACCGATATAGCCAACTAAAGTACATTTATCCGCGTAATTTCAACCTATACAGCATTTATAGTAGAATACTATTTATATTGTACATAAAAATTATTATATTATACAGGGTCATCGGTAATTCGACGTATTCCCATTATGAGGTGATAAGGATGACTATTTGCGATAATTTTTACCCCCATATGCATTATGCAAAAGTGAACCATTTTTAGTTATCATGTTTATTAGCTTTTTTCAAAATAAGTCAAATATGCAACATCGGAAATGTATTTTTAAAAAGTATCAATTTCAAATGTCATTTTTTCTTCTGATTTATAAAAACGATTAAATACTGGTTATTTATCAATATTAAAACAATAATTATCGGTCCAAATTTAGTTACTTAGTATAGTTGATTTACCACGCTTGTTAGGTACATGGAATGAACATGTATCTAAATATTTATGACTCCCTATATCGATCCACAGCGATATTGTTTATTTTGTATATATAATATACAAACATACTAAATTATATATAGTGTCATTGTTTAAATATTCAAAGAGGAAAGATCTTAAGTTTATTAATGTTGTCCCGACGAAGGATATATGTATGTTCGAGTGTATGGCAATATTAACAATTGTGTGGGAATTGCTGAAATAGCACAAAGGTAATGGGCCGAATAAATTAACGATGGGGATATGTAACTAATAGAGACGACGTTTATACTGTAAGTGTAGGGTCAAAAGCCGGTAGCCACACACACTGGCCCACAGTGTCGAATGGGTTTGAGGTAGGGACTAACGTCACCCAATATTTAGTTCGGTAAGGACATTGCGCGCACTCCAGCACCCCGCCGAAAGTACTTTGGAACTATATAACACAAATATATCAGTTTGCTTGACCCGGCCCAAGCGTTATTTGTAATCGTAGAATTTTATATCGTAATATAACTTTGGCTCTGCCTGCACATTGTCGGTACAATCTTTCTAACGTATCACTATTAAAAAACATTTGCACCTGGTTTATAATATTTTTTCATCATGCCGTTGTTTTTCATGTAGATATTATAGTAGAAAATATTGATTTTACATGACTAATTATCTGGGTATTATCAGAGATAGAATATACATGTGACATTAAAACTTTCAACACTGTCTAAATAAGAAATTATAAAATAAAAATAAATACACAACAAATTCTTAATTGCACAAAAAAGTACAATTGAGGAGGACTTACTGCTAAAAAGCATTCCCTGCTAGTCTTCCAGGGGAGCAAGAGAAAGAATAAAAGTCTAGCCAATATTGAACTGCTCCAAGTAAAACCTACGTAGCGACTACTTGAAGAAATCCTGACAGTTGGCTAGTTTGATGTTGATAGGAAGCGAATTCCACAGTCGTGCTGCTGTTACGGCGAAAGATCGGTTACGGAAATTAGTATGATGACTTGGTATCCTGAGAATTAAAGAATCAGAAGATCTTAGCTGTCTATTGTGCGTATTCGCGAGAGATTGGAATAGTGTTAATAAATATTTACGGGTTTTGGGATTAACAAGTACGGATAAAAGAGAATACCTCTTCGTTGTGAAAATCTTTACTTTTTTTAAATTTGCTTTGTTGGTATTAGTCCAACCGATTGAGCTAAAATTTTGCATACACGATTAGTTCTGATAACTACGCTTATTTAACTAAGTCGCGTCATTCTAAATGTAATATAGCGGACTCCCAAAAATGGCAGACCATTTTATAGGCAGCCCATGATAAAATAAGATGATTAATTAGGTATATATATCAGATCAATATTTCAGTTGTACTAAAAAGATAAAAATAATTTTAAGCAAGTCTTGTGTTGAATGTTATTTATATGGGTGAATATATTAAAATAGATCGATCGTAATCCTGTATAAATGTACCTAGTTATATAGACACAATATTACGATAATAACTGAAAAATGTAAATATTCATAGTTATACTTAGGTATAACTTAAATTATTAGAATTTGTTACAAATAACTTTAAAAGCTTATAGCTCAATTAAATAAAAATAGAAAGGGGACTTTGAACTAAACATCTTGCGCATATTTTAAAATAAATAATTGTATTTATTATTAAATTCAACATTTCTCCATCAAAAATCTTAGGACTACGAGGATATCAAATTTTTAAGAATATGTGTAAGCTAAGTCACGATACTTGATATCGTATATTTGAGCTTATTATGAGTTAAACATCTTAAATAGTTTATAACATAAAAATAATATACCTACTGGTAGTGTGCGGCTTCCACCCCGCCCCAGACCGCCAGTCTTGCGTGATTTCCCTTTGTTTTCTCAAGAATAATCGCAACGACCCGAGGGACTGTAGCCAACGAGCCACGGCAAAATTAGCTGGTAACTTTTTTATTTACATTGTAAATAAGGCCATCGTTTTCTATTCTGATGGGATATATTTTTTTATTATCTTTACTTTGCGTTGTACATGCTCATGTATAGACGACATCAATTAAATATCTAGGCCAGAAGCATGCGATATAACTAGCAAACTAAAATAGCCAACGTAACATTTTAAATTCGTACCAATACTTTACATATCTTTGCCGTATTTTGAAGCTGTCTTCCAGCGAGCAGTTCTCCCCTTCCTATAACATGGAGTTCATCAAACATAACGTAAAGAGATATTTGGGAAGTTCGACTTAATAGCGACAATTTTGTTAAATTGTACTGAGTGTAAGCATGTCAAGTAAAGTGCCGCCACTTTGTCGTATTACGTTAAAAAAAACATATTAATAAGCGTATAATTGTTTCCACAAATTCTGTATCAATGGAATGTTTAAACTATTTATGTATTGTAAAACTAGTACTTTTGACGATAAAATTATAATGTGAGTAGCTAACGTACTTTTACGTATTTACGTATAGTATCAAGTTTTTTGGCATTAGACTTTTTACCCGAAGCTTAACAAACAATAGCGCAAGCCTGACTCAATGCAAAAACGTCTTTATTTAAACACCACACAAAAAGGCTTAAATAATATTCATGTGAAACTTATGAAAACTCATTTGCCATTACTGCATGTTCACTCGATTACATATATACCAAATAATATGATATTAAGGCTTGTTTGTATATTGAGACCATTAATTTAGCAAATTAATAAATATGTTAAACTATTTCCATACCTACATATTATGTATCAGATAACTAATTACCAATTAAATCATGACTTAACTTTGATTATTCAATTAACGATTTGCGAATTATTGGACTATACTTATCATTGAGTAGGTAAATAGGCAATAATTTCGATAAGCCAGAAAGAAAAAATAATTTTACAGCAATTAAATATTACGCGTAGTATTAATTTTGCGTTTTATCACAATCTCAGCAGATATTAAGTGACAATGAGGCCGAAGATTATAATAAAGTAAATTATTATTATAAAGTAAGTCTAGAGTTGGAGTTGGTTTTAGTACATCTGCCAGAGAGACCCGGAGGCCGAAACTCACCGGTGCTTGTTGACAGATTTTCAACTTGGTATAATCACGATGTTTTCCTATAGCGAAAGCTGATGACTTTAGAATTGGAGTCCACATCAATCGACCATTATCATTTCAAAAGATTTGCTATGAACAATTTATGGTTTGTTGAACGTTTTGAATCAGAAGATTTAGATATACAAATTTAGTAAAAACATTTACGCTCCCCATTCGACTAATAAAACTAATCTATGTAATTATTTATAATTGTTTACATATTATATATAAACAACTTTATAAATTTCTTAACAACGGGATTTTTTTTTTAAGCTTTTACGCGAGAACATGTTACTGTATTTCTTAAAACGATTTCGATTTATTTTATAAAATACATTTAAAAACGCTTCACATGCGTTCTTCACTGCATACGTAAAGCAATTTGTCCTGTGTGAATTTTTACTTAGTATAAGTACTAATAAATTCGTTTCGAATATTTTTTTATATCGTATAACAATTTTATACTAAGGACAATACACAGCTTATTAACATTGTTATATTATCTTGTAACCAGCTTGTTTCTTTTTATTTATACAAGCGGAATTTATATTTTGTACTATTAGCAAAGTTGGTTGGTCTTTTTTAATTAAGCATTTGATATGCCGACAAGCGCGGTGTTTTCCGTGATAAAACTTTAAATGTTCTACCTTAAAAAAATTCGAACGGCTTTTAGCTATAAGGGTAACAAAAAATCAAAATATTTTATATTAACTTAGGTTATAAGAAGGTATATATGAATGCCAAAACATTACCAACGGTTCGAAAAACATCGCAGTCATTTAGAAGAACCGGCAAGACAATCAATCGGGTTTATAAACACCTTATATTCTTTTATTTTAAAGGATATATATCATATTCAGAAGAATATTTTTCGAGATAATTACATGTACTATATTATAAGTGGATCCTAATGTAGGGATTCGTATAGCTGAGCATCGTGCTTGACGTACTGTTCAACCGTTCTCACGTCGTTTATATTAATGGTACATCGCAGTTGGCGGAACTCATTCCGTGATTAATAGTAATCTTATCAGATTCCAGCGGCATATAGATTAAACGAACGTATATCAACAGACTTAATACGAGGACCTCCCGCCGGACAGGTGTAAATTAATTACACATAGCTGTTACGTCGATTCTCTGCTATTTTTTATCAAAAGCTTTTGATTAAAACTGCCATGAATAATTAACAGATTTGGGTGATTAAATAAAAATAAATCTAATAGAAACCTATAGGTAATCTATATTGTTGTTTTTTTTTACGGTAATTAGCACGTATTAGCCTTAACGACTAAGCAAATAAAGTTACAATGATTTGTACATAATATACTAGAAAGTAAAGGCTCTTGCGAGACAACTTTGAGAGTTTTTGTAGTGGATTCAAGGGATATAATAACCTTTACTATAGGTACCTATGTATTACTTTCAAATTCGTTTAACCCTGCGTAGTAATGCATGTCAATGTACGATATACACATCTAATAGTTTATGAATACAATATATTTAATCATATAAATAACATCCTTGAATAAGTTAGTTTTTTTATTGTTATAAATTACCAATTGTAAATAATAATTTATCAAGTTTATATTTTGTATCAAAAATGCTTATTATTGTTCCAATACCTACGAAAAACTGTTATTCAATAACTATTTGAGGATATTTTTATCTTTTAAAAATATGTTCGTTGTGCAACAACATGGGTCCGGAGGGGTTCGCCTTGGCCGTAGGGCGGGATCGGCGCGGCGGCAGTCCTGCTCGAGCGTCTGATCGTCCGCCCGCCTTACACGTTCTATCTTATACTCCCTCATTTCAAGGGTAATTAATAATCACCGAAGAAACGAGTTAGATTCAAATACGATATCTGGATTATTAATATATTATGAAAAAATATTGTAGTAAATTCTCAAAATATGTTGTGTTTATGTGTGTGATATTAAGTAATCGTTGTTGATAGTTAAAGTGCGACATGTGGTGAAGTGTGGTTTTGGTGACATCGATAAGCGCGGTTATGGTGGACCCACTGAAGATATTTTGGGTTTTGACAAACAGCACCTATCTAGGTATGATGCTTTTATACTTTAAGACAATGGAGCTAGGGACAAAAATAATGAGAATCGTTGCAACAAAAGTTTTCGTATGTATGTTTTCTTCATGTTGGCTATTGGAGAATGTTGACATTGTTACCTACACTGCTTTCTTACGTTATTTAAATTGACCTAGCACATTATAAAATTTGTATCAGATTAGTTATCTATAAAATAAATAAAATTGAAATGTATAAAGCTTTTTTAAATCAAATAAAATTGCCATTTTTAATAAAATGCGGCGATAAACATTCCTAAATTCAATTCATCTTGAAATATTTTAATGAGGATATTATGTTATCCTAAATCTCCAGTATTAACATGTCAAATGCCATTTTAAAAAGGATTCAGTGGTTCAGTTCGTTTATAGGATTATACTTTGCATCGGTTCGTGTTCAGTGTCTCGTTGCAGGAAATTTATTAACGTAAAGTTCTCCCATCCTTCCTCTTAAGGCCAGCACTCGGTAATAAGGAAAAAACACTTTAGATTTATTATAGGTTTTATTCTGATGATAAGCTCACATAGCTAAGCTTTCAAAAATGTCAAAATATGAGTACCTACATTAAAAACTAATGGAGCTGATTTAAGAAAGAAGAATTTTGTCTTCTTCTTCTTACTAACTTGGTAACAGATCCTCTTTATGGTAGATCATTACTGCCATTATCGAGTGAATATAGAGTGTCCTGAGCTTTGATAATTTCTGTAGGTATACTAACAAGATGGTGGCTATAACTTTTTAGGGAGTTCTAGTGGCATTTCAAAATTCATGATCCATGTTACTATTTTCAATCCACTTCACTTGTGCACAATAACCACGCTTCATTATTTTATATAATAAAGAACATAAATTTATGAATAATTTTTTTTTTAAACATGCTTTTATAGAAAATCCAATTAAAAAATAGAAAATTTTTTTTTTATATACTATTATTAATTCAAATTTATTAAAATTTATTTTCAAATATTTAGTTGGATTTTCTATAAAAGCGTGTTTTGTAGTTTTTTTTAAACTATTATTTATTTTTCATTTTTTAGTTGGGTTTTCGCTATTCCTGATTATCCTAGTAAGGATAACGGGTCTAACTGCTTGTAATGTTGAATTGTCATCGGTCCTTGATAACTATGCCAAATTCTGAGTTAATCCGACGTTTTGAAGGGGGTCAAAATCATGTTCTAAGTTTCCGTTACATACATACGCATGAAGCTAATAAAAGCGTATTAAAAACAAAAGCCACACTACATGACAGTTTGAGATCCCGGCAAAATCTCGAATTTTGTCTTGGTGAACTTTCTCTTGACGTTTCTCTAATCATCTTTTTATTTCCATCATAGGATCTTGTTCCAATTTTGATCTATCATATCCGCAGCCCTTTATACGGTTTATTAATATTGGCTTTCTAATTTGCGCCTGTATTTAATAGTCTGTAAAACACAAAAAATGTTTAAATGCTCACATAATTACGTACTGAATAAAATCAAATACCTTTTTTTTTAAATGCTATTACATTATAATTACTGTTTAGTTATGTTTAGTCGGAGAGTAGCTGAAAATAAATTTGACGTAATATACTAAGTTGTAGTATTTAAAAATAACATATTCACGTCTGTATAACTGTATCTTATTATAAAATATAATGAAGATCTTTATACGTAATTAGGATTGTTAGGAAAGATATAACAACAAGACTTAAAGCGGATAAAACATAACTTTTATTGAAATTAGTTCCTGATCGTAACTTGACTCTTTTTCTTGCTTAAAATATGCTTCACCAGTAATATAATACTGTTTTTATAACAAAAAAGAAAGGAGAATTTCCTACTGATAATAGTTAACTGTAACACCATTAAGTAATTTCAAAGACAGCGACAGTTCTATACAAATTCAATCACTGATAGCTTGCTTACTGTGAAAACCGAGTTGAAAAGCTTTATTTACAAGTTTGTGTATGTGTGATATCATAGGTTTTTTCCCTTTACTGGATATTCTGTTACATGTACATACGGATGCAGTTGTTGCGCACATATTTCTAAGAATATCTTAAGCTAACATGTTAATATAAAGGAGTGATATGTAGGATTTGAACCCGCGTCGATTGACGTGATAAGCGAAATGTTTTTTTTTGTTATTTAACAAAGGTGGCAAACATGCTTACGGCCCGCCTGATTTTAAGCGACTACAGTAGCCTATGGACGCTTGTAATACCATAGGTAACACTAGCGTATTGCCGACCTTGAACCCTCCTACACCAAAGAGCTGTGGAAACCATACTCACCGCTGGAACACAATACTAGGTTATTTGGCTGCGATCTTCTATAGGATGAATATATTCCATCAGTCGGACTGCCCCAAGTGCTCTTTATTATTACTTCCACCCGTGAGCCATTATAACTTCTCTTTTCCGTTCCTGCCAAATAATTGTTCTTATTTTAAAATGTTCATATATATTACCTATCTGTATTTGTATTGTTTCAATATTTCCAAAGAATGTCAATAGTACAGAGGGTTGCACCTGCATCTAAACGGAACAGTGAAGCGCTCCGAACAGCGCCAGCTTTAGATGAGACAATAACTCAATCCGCGAACCCGGTGTGTGTGTCGCAAATGTAATCGACATAATCCCGATACAATCAGCCAATCTACGGCCAACCGAACCCACTTATACTAATGCCTCCTATTCAAACCCGACCAACAGGGATCATACTAACGAGGCGGTATTATTATTTGAAAATTGCATATGAACTTATCTATATAAATAAAAATCTATAGTCATGTCTGTACTTGTTATATTTTTCCAAATTTCTCGATTGATAATATGCCCTTAAATTTTCCATGTCTGTCAGTATGTTCAAATTTAACACAAAAACGGCTTGACCGATTCTTATGAAATTTTGTACACGGGAAGCTTATGTCATTGGTCAATTGATAGATTATAAGAAAATTCAAAAATATTGCCACTTCTCAACCGGTTCAGATCAAATTTTGTAGACGGGAAGCATAAGTCATTACAATAATTGACAGGCTATAATAAATCATTTAGGTATCGTTACAGACGTAGTTCTTAACCGCATTGGTGGAAATTTTGTACATGGGAAGTATATGTCATTTCTCATTTGATTTTTCAATTACGGGATGAAAAATTATTACTGCGTAATAAATGCGTGCGAAGCTGCAGGCGCAACGCTAGTTAATAAAATAATATCATACAGATAACTGTTACAGTTATATTCTTAGTTACATTAATCATATGCTTATAGTATTTATAGAAATATCAACCTTATGGATTGCATGTCCAATCATCTTACAAGACGCTGAATAAGCAGAAACAGGAAAATAATTTTACACAATGCTCGTAACCCTTCTCGCGTCATTTACATGGATTTCTTCATACACGTTTGCTTATATATCTTTCGCATTTGATATGCACTAATAAGCTGATTCTTTCTGTTACAGTTCCGATAACGATCTGAATACGATAATGGTTATTAATAAATATATTATTTATTATAATATCCTGCCCTTATATTCATAATAGCCTGCCCATGATATTTACTCTCAGCATAATTTTGCATCCACTTTAATATAACATACTGTAAAATAAGAGTTATAACAACAATATTGGAAGACGATAGAGTCCACGGATCATAAGTAGTCGAACCTCGTAAAAAATAATTGTGCATCATCATAACTATACATATAATTTTTATCTGTTATAATTATTTAATAATATATAATAATAAATCATCTGTTTATTAACAAAAATACCAAAAAAGATAACACATATCCTTAATTCTAATCATAATTATAAAGATTTTATAGAAAAGGAGTTACTACCTACTTAAACATAACTAAATAGTTTAATTTCCATAAAAAAAATATCGTATTAGTATATTTTTGATCTGGCTTCTATTTTATTTTCAAGCTTGTCGACTATAGCTTTAGGTAATTTATTTAACGTTCTGGGCAGAAATCTCCGAACCCTCTCACCGTACACGTTGTTACTTTTAGATATTTCAAATGTAGGAAGATAAACCAGATTACGTAAGGTCTTACTATCCTATTTAAGTTCCACTCACAGTCACTGTATTGAGTTACAATTGCCAAATCCAATTTATCGAAAACGCTCAAAACTTTACAATAGTGAAATAAATTATGATAGTTATCTTTGTTTTTATACTTAATCTTTAACGGAACAATAGTTTTCAATAAACTTATTTGCAAATTATATATATCCTTCAAATAAGTCATATATGTACGTCCGTAGCTAGCCAGTCCATAATTTATCACTGAATCAACTAATTACATATACAAGAGCCTCAGTGTATTTTAAGGAACTTTATATTTAAGTATGCACAATTTTGACAGCACAGCTCTAAGTTTACAACATACCTGGCCAACATGCGGACTCCAATTAAATTTATGATCTATTTTAAACCCAATATATGTATGCTCTTCCACTACGTGAAGGTACATGTGCATGAGGAATTGTTCAAGTGGATGCAGTTGTGCTCATGAGCGACGATCTTAGGCAGGTAGTTAATTTTTTTTAATGGTGAATTTAAGTTTTACTGGAGTTAATGGATACTTACACACAACATATCAAAATCCTCCTGAATTACATACCTGTTCATATGTTCTTTTCCCTTCCATGAACACTTTCTTGCAAGCTGTCTCACACATTCTCGGCGAACAACTCATATGATATGGTATTATGCTATCTTCTAGTTACTTTTAATCTTATTCTTGGTACTAATTACTAAACTTCGTCTGAACGAAAATGAAACTCACGTTCTTCGTAGATTTCGTTAGACATCCTAATTGTCGAACCATTGAAGAAATTAAAATCTTGTTTTTATTCATATGGTAAACATTTATTATCAGGTTTTTAATTTATTGATAAAATTTATTTAATATCAATATAAAATATTTTGTGTAAATTAAGTAATTACATGTTAAGAATGTAATTAATATATTAGTATAAGAAATTCGTTTATTTAAAAATCTCGCATAAAAGAATCATAGTTAAAAATATAAAATGAAAGTAATTATATATAATTTAGCATTGATTTATTAATTAGAGCCGTTGTCTGTCTTTTATTCAAATATGCCACCACCACCCTAAAATATAATAAATTATTTGACTTGTGAAAGGAAAAAAGTTAAGAATCTTAATGCCGCTTCAGCTGAGATCTGCTTATTTTATTTGGATTTTATATATACATATATCTTAACTTAAGCATTAAATCGAGATATGAAGTTTGAAATTGATTTTATAAAGAATTAGATGTAAGTGATTATTAATATCAACCCAAATACATAAACTAGTCTCATTCATACACAGTATACTATACGGAGAGGGTATAACTCTATAGGTATAACGCTGTCGAGGAAATAGCAGCACCCAAGGTGGTATGGTGGAGCACTTTCTGCCGAATAAACGATCATACATGTGATTAAAAGTGACATCGCGTTTTGGAATCGACCGGTGTATATCCAGCTATCAAAAGGTTTTCGCAGTAGTATTTCCTATGTAGGCCTGTATGCCGAGAACAGATGCAAAATATCGTGCCTCATATTAAAGCAGAAATTATTTTAATGTGCATTGCGATCTCCCTGCACTATTTCTGGCATATGAAAGATCCAATATCCAGGATGCAGAATATAACGCATCTCAAACATGTTTAACCTTAAAGGTCTGGGAATTATATAAACTAGGTAGCGGCCCATCTAAATTTACATTACATTTTATATATTTTAGCCAACAATACTATTCGCTGTACTGATAATGCTCGCAATAATTCTGACTCGTAGCACTCAGCAAATTAAATAAAAATTTCTCAGGACTCGAGTTATAATTGTATCAAATTTTATAATACCATATTTAAACTTCATTACAGCTTAACGTGACACCTATTTTTACAAGGAGTATTAACTGTTAGAAAAATATTAGGAACTTCACATTATGCCCATAAATCACAACAATACTCACTATTAATTCATATAAATGCAATGTAGGGAATCATCATTATGAAAATGTGTCAAGAGGGCGTCCGTAGCACGCGCCCTCATACTGGGAGTTTTTCTTCGTGCCATACGTTCGACTAATAGGAAATTACACTTGCTTTATATATTAAACTTCACATGCTATAAGCCCTTTACTATCACTATCGACCTATCAACAAGTCTTTAAATAGTTTTTTTAATTAAATTAATAATGAGAGTTTTGATTGTATTTATTTAAGTTCTACGAATATTGTAGTGTCAGAACTATATTAAAAATAAAAGCTATCGCCTAAAATTGAAAATAAATATGTAATAGCCTTAATCTAAATAGATGTATAATATTATATTTATTATATTTTTAAATGATAATATAAAAAAGGAAAACAAAAATTGATTACTATTTGTAATATAAAGCGATTCGTCATCTAAGTCCTGGTGATCGAATAATTAAGGCTAGTGGAATGTAAAAATGTGATTTTTTTAGCTTCAAGTATTGGTATGTAACGGAAATTTTTCTGAATTCGCATATATTTACTAATTTTATTCTGAATAGTAGGAAATTATGAAATAAATTAAGGAAATTATCGAAAGGAAACCAGAATGTTTGGAAAATATTCTTATAATACCACCCACCATAAAATTTGAAAATATAGAAATGTAGATTTTTGGACATTTGAAATCCCCAGTACACGTCGTTCATAGTACATCGTTGTTCAGTAATGCTCAGTATAATGGAATAAAGAAACCTATAGAGATACTTAAAAACAAACATTTAATTTCACTGTATCTTTTATATACCAACTTATTTAATAGTTAACAATAATAATTGGATTTATTAGTTTCCTTGAACTTTGGATTGTGTTATGCCAGAGTTGAGTATCCTACGGGACGAATTGTTGCGCCTTGATAAATTCCCATCCACAAATTAATTCAGTGAAGAGATTGATAATATACAATGAATATTCATTTGTTATATTTACAATTTCTTAATTTAAAGAGCTTCTTTCGGTGCTAGTTTGGTGGTATAATTATTAATATGATTTAAATTATAAGTACAGAATAATTAGATATACGTATTTCTGTAAATAATTCCGCATCCAATCAACAACTTGAACTTTTCCTATTATTTATTGTTAAGGTTCATGCATTTCTTCTAGTAAAGGAAAAAAAAAATTCATAATACACATAAATTTGCATACATTATGTAAACGCTGTCAATTCCTCAAAACGTTATGTAATTTGATTAATTTATATATTTAAGGTTCGTAAAACTTAGTTCGATAATACATTTAAGAATATACAATTATTATACATATACGTTAAAAAAATGTATTATAATTGAACTCTTACGAACATAGCATGCACAAAACAAAATGAAGAATTAGATAATATTAAGACTTGAAATCAAAATGAAAAACTATGAAAAAAAGAAAGCATACGATATATGGGACAATGTTGCAGCAGCAAATTGAAATAAATTCAAATTATGTTGTGGTTATTTTATATTAATTTATCTTAAAATAGTCACAATGTATTTTAAGTAAATATATTAAAGCATCGGCGCATAATAAAGGATTTTCAATCATTATGAACATTTTTACTATTCACAAGTCTTTATTATTAATTGTAAAATCCCTTAACATTCTAAGGCATTAATCACCAATTCCTCTGCATTAAAATTCATCCCATGAGGCAACTTAACGTAGATAAGTTTTAAGTACCGCAATTTGTTCATACTATTTTACATAAGCTGATGACATGCCATCTCACGTATTTTTATATATTTTAACGTTTATCACTTTATTAAAGACTTATCGTTATCAAAAACGCTCCTACATTTCCAAATTATTAAATAAATAAAATGATAGAGGTTTGTCGGATCACGCAAAAATTGAGGGATAGATTTTGATTTTTTTTTGTTTTACTCCTTAGGCATTTAGTCCTTATCTAAAAAGTATCACGATATCTTTATCCAGTAAAAAGTTATTAAAGTTTTAGGAAAATATGACTTTTATAACCACTACATGTTCAGCGATAAGTTTTCTTTCCATAGAGCAGTGGGAATTATAATATTAGTATAGATTAACGCGAACGAATTCGCAGGCGGTTGCTAGTATTATACAACAAAATATGAATATATCAATAATATATTATATACCTATAAATTGTGTATTTATACAAGAGATAAATGACATTTATCTGATATTATCAGTCTGTGTTGGTTACTTACTTATCATTACCAACCCTTTTCAAGTCGCCTACGGCGCAACTTCGCCAAAAATTCTATAACATTTTTTCATATCCTTTGCTCCTCATCTGAATATTATTCGATTGCCAGCTGCCAGTGAGGTATATCCTCACAGGAAATTGTTTTTTTTCTCTGGGATAGAAATATTGAATTTCTTTTTTTCCCCCAACAACGATTGTAAAATTTTTGCCTCTTCAAGTTAACTTCCTTTTATCCTTTATAAAGGTTCTTAAAGTTTTTCAATTTATATAATAACTTATATCATGCTGAATCTAATATTAGAGTCGAGACAGTTTGATTTTTAT
Organism: Saturnia japonica; assembly: GCA_033032175.1. Classification (NCBI taxonomy): domain Eukaryota; kingdom Metazoa; phylum Arthropoda; class Insecta; order Lepidoptera; family Saturniidae; genus Saturnia; species Saturnia japonica. The sequence continues at coordinate 14,126,933 of CM065305.1, forward strand.
GTGGTTAACATCGTTGCGGGAATGTGGGAATGGGTATATGCCCCTTAAGAAATTTGTCTTGTTTCTCGATTTATTTTTACATTGACCTATCTGTATAACCCACGTCAGGCTTCAGCTGGGACTTGATTTGAAACCTGAAATGGTTTCGTGGCATATTCTAAATGTATGCAACATCAAAAATTCCTATGGGAAATTATCACAAAATATATGATTTATTTATAAATTTTGTTAACGTAATCATAAACGTATCATCTAATGTAATCAAAATAGTGAATAAAATTATATTTCAAATTTAAGTGACTTTATATACTTAAATTAATTAAATGGATAAAAATATTTGCATACATTTAGAAAACCATGTTCTGTTCTAGTAAATTTATTTTGTCATTGATGTACAATATTATATATATTAAGAAAGTTTAGATCGTAAAAAAAATAATGAAGCCTGACAAGTTGCAGTTTATTCATTCGATCAATCTAACTTACAAATTTTACATGCGGCTATTAAAACTTGGCTGACCCCGTTCCAGAACTTGCTAATCGTAAATATACATGCAAAGATATGCTGTAAAGAGAAGATAGTTAAACGTAAATGGTTCGCAAAGCTTTAACCTCGACAAGTATCAACGATATAAAAAATAAAGTGATTTTCGTCTTTTAAACATGTTATCGCGTGTCCGTTATTAAAGAATATAAAAGATGATATATTATATAGTACGATTTGTGCCAGCATTCCTTGGTTCTGAGTTTAAGTTCACATTGACGGTTATATTGTTATTGATCAAAATAACTTTCTTGAAAGTATTAGGCGTCACTGCATGTGTCAATGCTAAGATTCTGTACAATTTCATTAAACATTGGTGCTAACTATAATAGAATTTAAAATATTGAAATTTTCAATAGCCATTGCTGTTTGTTCAGGCTGTATTTTATAACACTTGATTTAAGCGAAGTAATTATTAAACATAGGCGTTAATTTTTTCATTCGCTGAAAAACGCCTAACGAACATTTTTTATTGTTTTTAGACTGCACTTTCATTGGAAATAAAATATCATCAATACCTACTTATAATAAAAGAGTAAAGAGCCGAAATTTGCACATTGAAGATATTTGAGAAAAAAATTATACGGGCCACTTAGAATCATGGATAGAACACATTTCGATTGTTTTTGAAATTTGTTTTAGTTTTTGTCTGTCTGTCGGTATGTTTGAACGCCAATCACGCAAAAATTACTGGACTGAATTTAATAAAATTAGTCTGAAGGTACATTTAGGATGCATTTTTAGACGTATAGACATTTGTATAGTCCACACAACTTGCGTTTAAGTTATGCAATGCAAAACAATTCCAAACTATCTTGTATTGTGGTAAATGATTAGCTGATACTATATTGATGTAGTTATCTATATTAATAAATCTGTATTTCTTTCTGTAATTGTAACTTTTTTAAAGTGTTGATAACGGTTTCTGTTGAATAAAAAAGAGATTTTTCAAGCATTACTATTGGGGTTTCAATGCGAAACATTGAAAGAACAATCCCCATTTATCTTCCAAAGTAGTTCGTTGTAAATCTGATAAGACGATAACTAAAGGGACGTTGGATTTCTACGGATTTAACATTCGAGGTGCAAACTTACGAATATTGTTTTTAACGGTGTTCTAGATGATTTTGTTTAACTTACAAAAATAGACAAATGTTCAGGACGTTTAGTTTCTGTTACTGGCTATTTAGAAGATTAGCACATAAGCTTGGTTCTTAAAACGAATGTTTTCTAAATAAAATAATGTCTAAATATTTTTTTATTGGTGTATCATTTACTTTTGAAAAAGTTTGATCAATTAAATTTAGAAAGAAAAATTTTCAATGTTAAAATTATGGGAAGATGATATTTATTATTTAACGTAGTTAGTTATCAAAAATGTTCTAACATTCTAACTGATTTGGTAATCTAACTAAAAAATGAGTAAAATTTGTATTCATAAACAATTTGTTATGTTAAATAGAAATAGCCTATATGAAGTAGTAGTTAAACATACTGTTGCACAGTTGGCAAATTGTATTTAAGATTAAATAGCACTATGCTCTGAAATATTTGTGTAATAACCGAGTGGAGGAATACTCGACCTTCTGACGGCCTCGTCGACGTACAGGCACGTCCCTCCACTCTGTGCACCTCTTGTAAAGAATTTCATTATCAGCACACTACACATGAATTTCTTCTAAAGGTGAAAAAAGTCATTTCCTAGAATTCTACCAATATCTTATTTAACATTTTGAATTATTGAAATTATTTATTATAGATATTTAATAACAGTGACACAATAACGCTTCACGGGTCTACAGCGTGCTATTTGTGTTAAATAATTTTACAAAACAACAATTCCCACATTACTGTACGACGCCTGTTTAAAATTGAATACTTATAGACTAAGTAATGTAAGTGAGTGTCCATATGTTAATTTAATCAAAGCTCGGGTCAAAATATTCAAACAAACTGGTTCCATGGTGAATATTAAACAAAGAGGGCTGCCACGTTCATGAAGGAGCGATTAGAACATTCGGAAGGTTGAAATTTCCGTAAGGAACGATCCAGAACCATGTACGCGTAAGCATTCGGTGGCTCTGATACTACCAAGAATTAATCTACTGCGAATTATGCATCTGGACTTCAAACTGCACCCATAGAAGCTTCAACTTGTGCAGGAGATAAAACCAAACGATTACATCCAACGCAAGATAATATTGGTTGGCACTCTGCTGGAGCGATTGAGTATATACTTTTTTACTGGCGAAACCCATTTTCACATCAACAGGTACGTCAATAAGCACAATTATCGATATTAGAGCTGAGAGACCCTGGCTTTAAACACCAAAAACCAATTCATTAAGCTAAAACGACAGTATCGGTTGTCATATCAGCAAAGAGCATAATTGTTCCGTATTTCTTAAATAATAATCAAAGAAATAACGTAACTGTGAATTGAGTGGAATACGTAAAGATGTAGCGAGAGTTTTGACGCCGCAATTACATAAATTTGAAGGAAAGAATATCAGGACATGGACGCTATTAAGACGCAGAAGAATGTCATACGTCAAACGTGACTTTACCAGCAGTCAAAGAAATGCGTCCGAACCAATTGATTTCTTGCAGATGTGATTATATCTAATGGTATCCAGTAAGCTTGGACCTTACACCTTGCGATTTTTTATTGTAGGGATACGTGAAAAGTCTAGTGTACCTTAATAAACCGACGATAACATCCCAGTTAAAACGAAATATCTACGAGAAGATAAATAATAGAGCAATATAAGTAAGAGCCGCGTCTGTCTGTGTGAACGCGATAAACTTAAAAACTACAGAGCGGATTTTCATACCGCTTTCATCAATGTACGAAGTGATCATGTGGAAGGTTTAAGTGTATAAGTCATTAAGGTTTTGTGTAAAATGGCTTAAATATGACGACAATTGTTGAAGATGTCTGAAAAAATCCTCTCGATTGGGAGCTTACTAGCGTGCGCTGTGTAAATCAATAGTTATAGGTATGTATTACGGAATTACTCCTCATTAAACTGTAGCAACGCCATACGTCTATAGTCGAACTACGTCATTACGACAAAAAAAAATATAGGCACATATACTTTGCTACCCGTTCGAAGCCGGGGTGGGTTGCTAGTATAAAATAATAGATAAAAACTTTTGATTCGAACTATTTCATTAAAATTTTATATTGTTTACGGAACGCGAATGTCTTTCATTTCAATAGTAAAATCCACTAGGCTATAAAAACCCTAAATTAAAGACTTGGTACTGATTGAGTGGACACTAATTGCTTTATCTGGACTACATGAGAATAAAAACATGTTAAGACATATTATTTACACAGATACCCTGGTTTAAATTATTAATATACTATTTTCAAATTAAATCACTTATTACATGGCAAGCTAATTTCTAAGATCAATTTTCTTAACTGCCCGGTAAAACGTGTATGGTCGTGTTTCATTTAAATTACCGTTATTGGCTATTGCCGTAGGGTGTGTCGGTTCTTGGCTTATCTATGGATATTGCGTAGGAAGGATGTAGTTTGTTAGGAAGCTCGTTACGGTATCGTAGCGCTGAACTTGATTGCCGTGCAAAGTGAATACTAATGTTGAAACCTGCGTGATTGTTCAAGCATCCACATACTAAAACTAGATGAGATAAAGGCCTGTTGCAGAATTTGGTAGCTCAATATACGTATATTTATTTACTTTAACATTAACATAATATATATCAAAAAACAAATAGAATGAAACGTTAGCAACTACTTTAGTTAAAAACCGTGTTGTAGTTGCTATCGCCCGTCTTCGGAATATTTTTCAAGCAGCTTTACGAGACAATACAAAAGATAACAAGACAATTTTTAACAAAAAAGAAAACCAGCTTCAGTGATTTTGAAAAGTTCCCTGGTGTATCTTCGAAGTTGAAGGTCCAATGCTATTGAAATTAAAATGGGACCACCTTTGCGATTATTTCCTATCTAAAAAAAAAGAACCATCCAAATCGGTTCATAAACAAAGAAGTCCTGGCTGAGCATCCATAAAAAATACATATATACATTCGAATTGAGTAAACTCCATCTTTTAATTTTTTTTTAAATCTGTTAAAAAATAAACAAGATTAAAAGTTATTATGATTATAATGTAAACTTAACTATACTTACTAGCGATCGCCCTAAGGTCGAAATTCAACCAGCGACTTTTTGATCATAGACTATTTTCTGTTTGACATTTGAGGTATTCATAAACAATGAGTATTATCTACATCACTTGCTGTCACTTTTCGTTGAGTGACAATGTCAATATTTTGGAGGGTCTAAGTTCAATGGCACTGATCGGGTTAGGATTCACAGTATTAATTTATTTTATTTAATATTTAGTAATAGGCATTATAGATAAATTTTAGCTTTCTGCACTCCTTAAATATTTGTAGAGAATTGATTGTATGTTATATGTAAGACATAATAATACGACATAATAATAATAAGACATAAGACATAATAATAATAATAAAAGACGATTTGGATGAGTTCCGCATTGATATTTTATTATATTACTAGCTGTGCCAGAGACTTCGCTCACTCGGACTACAGAATGCCATCGATTGGGCACTAAAGGCTCACGGCTATTTTAAAGACAGAAATGCTTATTGTGGGTGTTCCTTAGAAGATATACATATACTCTCACGGACTTTTTTGTAGGTCTTTTAATGTCTATAAATAAGTAGTATATTAATTTGCTATATCTCTTATAGTTTACTCCGCGTAAGCCAGTTAAGCGCCCGAACTGATTCGCCATGATATTCTTTTTTTATTTGCGCGCAACCCTAATTCTTCAAAAAAAATAAAAGTATCCTAAGTTACTCCATATAACATCAGCTATCTACCAGTGAAAGTCCCGCTAAAATCGGTCCAACCGTTTTGAACATTACCCGTAACAAACAGATAGACAGACAAAAATTCAAAAATGGGGTTTTTGCTATAGGTATCGTATATACTTTCATATGCATTTATAAATAAACTGTTCTTTTGACATTACAAACAGCCACTCCAATTTTATTAAGGTATAGAATAGATATTATGTTTTTCAGAAAACTCAAATACTAAAGGGATAGTTACGGAAAAGATAACTGCTGTAAATTTGTTATCTTCTAAGTAGTTGTATTAAAAGGTTTACCCAAAATTAACTTGTAAATTCATTGGGTGCAATTACGCACGCTAACCTATCGTTTAACCAAAATACATGACCGTTTATTTTCATTTAAAAAAAAAACTTAAATAAATACAAAAAAAAAACTTACTGACTAAAGAGGGTATGTTACCAGTTAACAGTGATTGACATACCTGGTGTTGTCTTCTGATAAGAGATAGTTATGCAATTTATCGGTTAGTTGATATCACTACTCAAGCAAGTATTTATGAACAGGAGAAATTACATTGTACCTTGTATAATCTATCCGTATATAATAAGAAAGATACAATGTAACTCTTGCTGTTATACACAAATAATATTTTTTAACACAATACAAACGAAATTTTCTTTTTATGTTTCGATCCTTTCCTAATTAAGCATGACTTTCATACTGGTAATAATGATTAACTTATTTATTATATATTTGATGTATTTCGCATTAGTTTTAATATATAATAACAAAGCCAGCATTCCTCGAATTAACTGAAATGTATTTTTATTCACACAGCTAATTCTTGGGATTTTTGTCAAATTATACTCCTGAGTGACTTTATCAATCCCTGTCATAGAACTTTGAGACGGATATAGGTGTTATGTAATCTCATTTTTATATAAAATCTCATGTTTTATAAACTCATTCTTTATATGGTAACACATAAATAGTTTACTTTGCCTTTTTTGTTAGAAAATTTCAACCTTATACTTATTTACGATTCAAAAGATATAGGCCTTCAAAGATAGAAAACACAATACCAATTCCATTACTGGGATCAGAACTCTTAAAAACGCGAACTGAAAATTTGCACATACAATTGTAGTAAGTAGCCTGAACTTGCCTTTGGAAACTGAGAACCTAAAAATTATACTCTTAAATGTACTAAGCCATTAGATTTCATCACCTATTGCGGAAACTTCAAATTACTTTGATTTCATGAACGTTATTAAATTATAAGTAGGTATACGTTTTTTATGAGCGCTGACAGTAAAGTTTGCTAATAAAATTGTCCCGGCTAAGTTTGGGGTGACCAACTCTCGCGTGTTTGTCAAAATATCGCAGCGTTGTGCGCGTCGCGCATCGTTAGATGACTGTTAACAATTCTGATTAGTTTTTACACTCATTCGATTTATTTCAACTTACAAAGCTTAACAACAAACCAGAAAATAATCGTTTTGCTGATGTATTAAGGACCATCGCAAATGTGAATATACCTCTTTCGCTCATCATATTCCGTTCATTGTTTTTATATTATTTCCAATTCTTGAAACTTAAAGAGCCAATGCCAAAGAAAGTACAAAGTAAAGTTAAGATTGACTTTAAAGATAAATCATTAGAGTTTAAAAACCGAGCCGTCGCGTCGCGTAGTAGGTAAGCGAGGTTTTTAATATTATCACACGAGTGCTTTAATACCTAGTTATGTGCAGTTTCATACACTACTTTATCTACTCTCATGCATTGGGATTGAACCTACTAAATAAAGATCACAAGATTAAGAAATAGTTTATTTGTTATAATAATTATTCATGTAAATTGGTTGCGTCCAGGTTCCTCATTTGATTGTTCAGGTGAAAACGTTTTGGATTTCTTCCTTTTAAATCCTTGAGATTATTTTTTTCAAAAACGCAATTAATTTTGTTTATTTGGACATATCGACTTCGTTATATACGCTTAATGTACTCTTTAACATTGAGTATTTAGGTCATAATAGGGAAGACTTGAACTTGTCAAACAAACAATAGGCCAATGCCATGATTTCCGAAAAAGAAGTAGCCTTCTTTGCATATTCCATGCCATAAAGTCGTGATAGCATTTATTATATTATTTTCTCGACTTTACTCGTAATATATAAGAAGCATTTCCTTCAAACATAAAAAACTTTAAAAAAATAATTGAACGATAATGTTAGAAGTTTGTGGACTTAAAAGTTGTCGAAGTGGGCGAAAATTAAAAAAATAATAAATTATGACCTTATCTTTAAAATTTACGCATTTGCTAATGCAGCGCCACCTTAAATTGCTGATTTTCGATAGACACTTTTCACATTCTCCATGCTCTATTTTTAAATTTCGGTATTGTTTATAAAGTATGTCAATATAAACTCGTTTTTTAGCTTTATAATTAGAATTTTACGATTTGAGATTGGATATAGGCTATTACTATTTTTTCCTCTCAAACATCATTTAATTTTAAAGAGTTACGCCTATCTTTACTTTCCATAATCCTTAATAAATCTATTTTGTATTCTTTATCATTTGCAGTATATTTCTTTCAACAATAAAAATAACATAATTAGGAAGACAAAGTGGACCTTCATTTTTTTTTTGACCGTTGACTTGATTATTCCAGTAATATGAATATTTCCAATAATATAATATATATTTCTAGCGACCTGCCCCTGCTTCGCACGGATGCAATTTACAAAGTTGTGTGTGTCATTTATGTTTAAAAAAGCATGTTCGTTTGATTTAGAATTTATTGCTTTAGTATTGGTAGTTCATAAATTCATAGTTATAAAAGTGCGCTTAGCTCACGACATGCTATTCTTAGACCATAGGCAGGCCGCGGAGCGGGTGGCAGCAGCGAGTGATTTTTTTAGTTGCGCGTAATTTTGAATCCGTGATATCTTCTACGGCATTCATTTAAATTATAAAATGGAAACGACATCTATAATCATAATTAAATGCTCAAGTAACTAACATATTTATCTGAATAAGGATTAATACTGAATTGGAAAGAATAGCTTCGCAAATAACCTTATATTTTTAATTATTATGTTGAAGATAAAAATGCTATTACGGACTGTTATCTAGGCTTTTTGAAGAACTACAATTCTTTAGTGCATTATTTTGATGTATCTCTTAAGGTATAGGCATCGTAAGCCATGTATGTAAGCGAACTTTGATTACAAAATATTGGATTTTCTCTACTATAGAAAACTTTTATTGGAATGTATTTTATATGCTACCCTACCGTAACAAATTGTCTAAAAGAAAGTGAAAACCGTAGAAAAATCCGTTGCGTGGTTTAGCAGAAGTAAGCGGGCAAACAGATAGACGCGGATAGCGACTTTCTTTTATACTATGTATAGATAGCATTAGGTAGATATAGATACCTCACTGATTATATTGTAGACGACTTCTAGACCGATGAAAATTTGCAACCAGATATTAAATAGTAATCAGCAAGGAATAGACTAACGCGTACTTGCTTGTAATCAAAGCATTTGTGTCAACGTGAATAAAGAATAAATTTACAAAGCTAATGCTAAAAAGGTATGTATGTTCTCTAATAAAACTCACAGATGCCTAGCCCAGCGGGGCCTTAATTTATCACTGTTAGAGTGTCTCAGACGAAAGCAATTCCGTCTAAGTTTTTTTAAGTTAGCTCATTTGACGCCGCCCCTTCCTATTAAGGAAAGCTAAAAATCTTCCACAAAAAAATTGTTATGTCCGATGCAACTCAAATTATAAATATAATTTTATTCGTTTTGATTGAAAAAGTATATATATTTATTTTAGGTAAAAGCTAGCCAAAATTAAATAGGAGTTATCTATTTTAACCGAAAAAAGAGGAGAATATCAATTCGAATGTGTATTTTTTTGTTATGGATGTTCCCCCATAACTTCTTTGTTTATTAACTGATTTGGAAAAGGGATACCTCAAGGGTTTTACCATTTTAATTTCATTGGCATTGAACCTTCAACCTCGAAGATACACTAGGGAATTTATGAAAATCATTAACAAAGTAATAAACAGCTGTGCAGACAATTTTATTGCTGTGTAGATATGTAAAACACAAAATACCCTCTGGGATATAAGATTATTTGTTAACCAACGTTTCGTGAATTAATCCTAATATGGTCATTGGGCGGAAAAACGAATTTATTTCAGCGTAATAATTGTACATACGCAAATAGCTTTACGATTCTCGCTTATTATTTTAAAGTTAAGTTGACAAGCCATATTTTATTTTTATTCTACTTTCCTAATGACTTTATTAATTACTAGCAGCTGCCCGTGACTTTGTTTGCATTAATTACAATATAAAATATAATAATAATAAAGGAACCTAATAATAAAAGTAGTTTCAAATATTACCTTCTACAAACTATACCTCTTTACAGTAAACCCTAGAATAGAATAAGATAATTATAGGTTTTAGTGTTTTGGCCACAATCCCATCTGATCTTAAATATCGATGTGGCCCAAGATGGTAACACGCTAATCCTAGTGGAAGACTGGCTTTCAAGTGCAGCTGCCGGAACACACCTATAGGTGCTTGGCGACAGATTTTCAACTTGAGGGTGGTAGCTAGTCAGGCGGGCATTAGAAAAAGCCCTAACAACATGCTATGGTTTCACCACGATGTTTTCCTTCACCGGAAGCTCAGGCACATTGCCGGGATACGAACTCACGTTGGTCGACGCGATGTCTGTACACGCTACCACTGAGCCATCATTGCAAGTATATTATTTATTTATTAGTAACATTTTATATTACATTATTATGAATACTAAAGTTCGATAACTGTCCAAATAAATCATTCGATATTTTTAGATATTGATTTTATTAACAACGAGATTTTTTTTTGCAGTGACTAAATTCATCCGTATCGGCATCGCTGACAAGAATGATAACCCGCCCTACTTCGACAAAGAGCTCTACGAGGCGGAGGTCGACGAGAATGAGGACATCCAACATACAGTACTCACCGTCACCGCCAAAGACCACGATGAATGTAAGTAATTTTATATAAACTTTCTAAGTAGGCAAGTATGAAAAAATGGCATGTAAACTTGGAGTTTCGGTTTGTTAGAAATTCATGATTTTATTAATAAAATCACGAGGGTAATAATTAGAAGTAAAACCTGTCAAATAAAATAGTTCTAATTTTAGGTATGATTAAAACCCATAAAATTTCATAAATAAATACGAATAAAACCGTATTAATATAAGTTTTTATCCTGGGCAAAGGTCAGTTTCAAAGAGATGGACAGAAATTATTCAACGCGCTATCCAACGCCGCGGCGACTTATTGACGATTTCAAATGGACAAAATATTTAATTCAATAATTAAGTTCCAAACCTAAATTATTGTTATGTTTTTTTGGAAGATTGTACTTACTTTGTTTACATTTTGTTTGATATTATTCGTTTTCTGAACGCTTTGTTCGAGGCTTTGTGCCACTGGTTTTTTTGTTCTTTTCTCGATCTACCAAATTGTGAACATTCCGATATTTGATTTATAAATAGTTATGAAGGTGATTTTGTTTCTGGTAACAACAATTATGCTATTTCCTTATTTCTTTATTGCTATTACTTTGTTCATTACTACTTATATCTCGCTTATTATTTCCAAATACTATGTTTAATAAAACTTAATATACATTAGACCGTTTTAAATAAGGACTTTGTAAGTCATATTCCAACAAAAACAAATATGGGAAAAAGGGGCCAAGTTCAGTAGAAACATCATTCGTGGTAGTCGTTGTCACCGATAAAAGAGCTGAGATCTAACGAGTGCCTAGTTCCATAACAGTTCCTTTAATTACAGCTGTAGAAAAATGTACCTCCGTTCTTGAAATTATTTACAAAACAATTCGTCACTTTCGTTCATGTGGGATGTCTAACTTGGCCAATATTACCTACCTACGTTAAATTTGAAATCTGAGTCGTGTGTTTAATTTACAGATTAATAGATTAATTCATCAGATTTCTTAATTGGATTAACAATATGATAAAATTCTCTAAATCGTCACAAAAATTGTATAATCTTGTAAAATATTTATTACATTACATATTTATATTTACATTAGCTAAATCAACTTTTTTTTAAATCCTGTTTATTAATATACGTAACCAGTATTTTATAAAGAATGTAAGTTAACAACATTATTAAAAAAAATATTTACAGAAGATTATTCGGATAAACGATAAGCCGCGTAAACATACTTCGTTTGTACCCTTTGTAGCTTGGATAGGATTTTTTGTTGTGAATAATTTCAATATTTGCTATATACTTAATAAATATTATATAGTATTGTTTATGGGAAATATCCCAAACAATTATTTATTAAAGAATTAATGTTTATAAAGATGATTGCGCATATTTACATACATACATTCCACACGTGCTGGGTTTCGGAGTCATAAGTTTTTTTACGTAATCTCCATCTCGGCACGAACTAAAATGTTCTCTATGCCTTATCTTTGTTGTATCGTAAAACTGTTGAATCGTGTCCCCTCCTTCTTACGATACCGGGTTCTCATCGTTATGTTTGGATTGTAATGTGCTTACCATCATGGGCAGTAATGTCAATTTGCCATTCAATTTAAAAAAAAAAGTTGAAGATATACTATAAGTTCACTAGGAATATGCCGGTTACATTTAGGACTTAGAATTTGCAAGCTCTATTTATTCAGAATCATAATAATTATTATTATTAATTATGGAAGTCTTAATTCAAAAACAGGAATAATTATTACCTTAGCCCAGCAGTGAGATATGTAACATAAAAAATTAACTATGTAATACATTATAAATCAATATGTGTACCAGCTTGTGTCAGCAGCTTCATACGTGTAATTTTTTTATCCATTTTATTGTAATTTTGTATATTCTTAATTTGTTACTGAGAGTCTAAGCACAAATTTTCATGTATATAAATTGAAAACTGTCAGGACTCTAAGCATTAATTTCCTTTTTTATCCCCTTACCTCCCGCTCTAAGTATAAAGTTCCGAGAAATTCTCCAAAACCTTCCTCCATTACACTAAAACGTATTCAGTAACCAATTTCATATTTGTAGCTTCAGAAGTTTCTCTCTTTAATCTGGATATTTTCTAATAATTATAAATTGCTAATTTGTAGGGTTATTCAACGTGAAGAGCGTGCGTTTAATTGGCAACAAGTTCGTTAGCTAAACAAGAATTAATAATATCAATATCGCTGAATCATACAGTATCTAGAACAAATTTGTGAGCTAGTTTGCCATCTGCACGGTACAAAGTTTAACTGTTAGCATGTGAATCTGGAAGCGTAGGAACATCTACATAAGATGTCAGTACCCTCCAGCGCGCTTACTTTTGATCGATGAGTTCTCACAGTTGCTATGATACGTTATATTGGAAAATTTCGCCTCTATATGCCGGCGGTACACTTTGCTCTTCAACTTAGGGGTCTTATTAAACTTCCAACCTTTCTTGTACCTTTTTATAATGACATTACTCCCGCAAATTCTCACAGAGCTACCAATATAATTAACTTTAAGTTAGTAGAACGCTTTAAATTGCGTCCTTTATTAGGTGTTCGGTAATTTGATATGATGAAGGGCTTCCGGTAATTTTAACAGATAACCATATTCTATCAATATTAAACCGGTTCAATTATGGTTATTATTAAATCTAAAGTATAATGAAATAATTCTTATCACACAAAACTGTTGCCCATGCTGCAAATAAAATATGTTTCTTTACAAGTTTTTATTCAAATATACTCTGTATGTAATAAATACTACAAACATTGAGAATATGTCCGTATTTCAGAAATTATATAAATGTTTAGTATAAAGAAGATAAAACTTTTAGACATATTAATGTCAAGTACTCAGTTTAGTCGAAAATTCAATATGAAAAGTTCAAGTAAGACATAACTACGTTTTATTCAAGTTACGAATACCATAACGTTCAGTAACACGTTATTTTCAAAATTTTTGTCTATATTCAAACTACGACTGAAGCTAAAGAACATTGCGGGAGCTTCGCGGGATCTAACAATCCATGAAATCAAGACATTATCAGTATCATAACATTAAATAACATGTTATTTCGTCGTAAACTTGGTCGTTGTGGATTCTGTCTTGAAACTTAACCGAAAGGAAATACCGCAGCGCTACGTGGCCGAAGTTGCGGATTAACTAACACATTCAAAACACCTGTCAGGAACTCACTTCGTATGTGTATGAAAATCATGTATAAATAAATAAAATATAGATAATACTATATTTGTACAAGTGTGCGTTTTTTAATAATTCTGAAAATTGGGATAGTTTTAGTAACTATAGCTAGTATAACAGATGAGAAAATGACTAAGATCTCATTTTACAAATGTTACAAACTTATTCGTTGTCTAAGAAACTCTCGGAGACATGGGGTTTACAGACGTTTAAGAGCTCCACGAGTCACGACGGACCGGAAAGAATTTTCAATTTTCGATTATTTCTGTCCTACGTTCAGTCAAATCTTTTATTTGCATAAGAATATAATTGGATTTGTTAGACAAGTCTCTTATTAAATTTTATTTCGTGTTCATATAAAATGTGAAACATTTTTAAATTTCGTATTAATAATTTATAAAGTGAACTTTATTATGCCACTTAAAATATGTACCTATTATTACTAAAGTAAACGTGTAATGGATATCGTTTATAAAGATAAACATAGAAATGATTCATTTGTAAAATTTTAAACCGAAAACATTGTAAGTAACACTCAAAACAATGCGGTATGTAATATATTCTGAATAATTTATGATCATAAAGCGTCCATTAAATGAGAAACAAAGAATTACAAGAATAGGTAAGTTGCAGAAGAAACCACGTTAAAAAAATCGTTAAAATAACAAAAAAATCTTGAATTTACGTGATAAAAGTCGTAAAAAATCTACAATATACTTTAAGAAAAAATAAGTAATAGGTAAAGATGAACATCAAATATTCTAAGTCCGATTAAGTCGAGAAGTAGTTATAAGGGCTTAAAGCAGAGTTCTTTGATAAAAAAATGATGAAATGCTTAGTATAGGTTTAATTGTTGAAAGGAGATTAAATCGGTATGCATTACTTATAAAATAATAAAACAGTAGAAGTAAGATCTTGAGGTATCGAATCTGTACGGGAAAAATCATATTCATAAACCTAGAAAAGTATGTAATCGATATTGTCAAATTTAAAACATTTTTCTGTGGGAAAAACAGTGAAGAAATGATAAATCATTTGTTTATACCCCTAACTTTATGAGCTATACTATGAATTAAAATAGTTGTAGGTTTTGGCATTATTTTAAATAAACAAATTAATTTAAAATCCGTTAAAATAAATTGTAGGGTGTAAATTATAAAACCATAATAATACGTCATTACTGAAAAAAATAACTAATGGAATATTGCAATAACCGAAAATAATAATTTATAATTATAAAAATAAAATTGTTTATAACTAGATTCATTAAATTTACACTCGGTACGCTTTAATTAATAGATATTTTGTTAGATAGCGAGCAATTCCAAAGTGCTGCTATAAAATAAAGTGCAATGATAATTTAAAGTTAATTATTTTAGAAAATAAATTAATGCATATAATCTTGTAGATTCCACTATGTATTAAATCTGTGTTGTAATATAATTATAGTTAAACAAATATATGCTACTAGGAATGTAAATTAATATTACAATATAATTTATAATGTAGTCTGTTCACCAGATGGGATTCGTTGCAAATACGCCGCGGGGCCTGTCGACTAGCGCTGAATTCTTAGTATTAAAATCTCGAGGCGTCTCCAACAGATGTCGTGGAGACGTTCCAATTCAATCCTCCTTTTTAAATTTGCTCCGTTTATGTTTTCCACAAAAATTAAGGCAAATTATACCTTCTTTAAATAAACATAAAACACATTTTGCTGCAGCGTTTTAGCTTTAAACGACATGTTGAGTATTTTTGAAGTGAAAACTTCTTTAGCACCATTGTGATTTGTAACTCGATGAAACGAAAAAGCGACACTAAAAAGAGATATCTATACATCAAATGCATCTATAAAATTTAGACCGGGAGAGAATGAGTTGGAATAGATTATTTAGTGTTTCCTATTATCTCGGTCTCCTCTTTGTACGTGTACGTGTATATGCGCATATTACGCAGCTTTGGGAAAAGGTATCATTGCTAGCGTGGTGTATCATCACGTGAATCGTTCATGTGAATATTTCTATGTTTTTTGAAGGCTCCACTTCTCAACATGTGATCTGCTCACATGTTGTTTTTAGTGTTTCGCCTATCGGGTTATATCTATACGGCTGAGAATTCCTGGTGTCTTGAAAAAAGAAACCTACCTAGAAAAGTCGAAGAGTAAACCATTATCTTAATGCAAAATTTCATTGAAACTATAAGAACCGTGTCGGAGGAAACAATTACATATACGAGTATATATATAAAATAATATATACAAGAATTGTTAACTTGATAGATGATCAAAGTTTCATTGCTTTTACTCTAGAACAATATTTGTTTTTGACTTATCAAGCCCAAATACGAAATGAATTTTCATTTAATGTGTTATAAGCTTACACTTTTACAGAATGTCTAGCTTAAAAGTTTTACATTTGATGTTTAGTTTTGTGCTGTATTTTATGTCAAAGATTACCGCGTTATGGTTCTGCCTTTAGCAATTAATCAAGAGAACAATTTCACTAATGCTTATCTCTGAATACTTGAGAATGTAACTTGTTTTCGTTAAGTTAGTTTTGCGAACATACGGTCTTTAATCGTACCTCATGTTTACATGCACGAACAAAAAGCAATTAGTCGTTACAAAGGGTTGGATAAATCATAATTTAAAAATCTTTATTTTGCTAATAACAATATAGATGAATATTTTTAACAACAGATTTTTTTCCAGAATATGAAGAAATTAGGGATTATACTTGACGATTGTCGTAAGTGATTTGAAGCAATAATGGCTCAGTTGTAGCGTGTGCGGACGGACTCCGCGTCGATTAACGTGAGTTCGAATCTCTGCAATGAACCTGAGCTATCGGTAAAGGAAAACATGGTGATGAAACCAAAACACGGTGGTAGGGTATTTTCTACCACCCTCAAATTGAAATCTGTCACCAAGCACCTATAGGTGTATTCTAACAGGTGTACTTGAGAGCCAGTTTCCCCACTATGCTTAACGTGCCACCATATTGGGCCATATCGTCACTTAACATCGCATAACGCTAAACATATAAACGATAAAAAAGTCCCTCGCGTGTATTGAAAATATGCAGGATATTTTAGTAAAATAATCTTACAAATTTGATACAAGTGCAACAGTCTCTCGTGTGACGGAATAATAACTATCATGTCTTAATAAAATAATAAGTCGCACCATTTAACCGCCGCGAAGGTCTGAGAGTAAATGCTGATGTCTGCAACGAAATAGATACTCCGATACCATTACACCACGGTCATTAACTTAAATAAGCGGGGATTACACTCTCCATTTATTAGATTGCCTGCATTTTAAACAAATCGGATAATCTTTATACATCCATTTGCCTAATTTACTAGATCAGTCGCGTGGCTAAATTAACAGCGGTCGACGCAGGAATAGATGTTATTAATTTTATTCCGGATCTCTTTCTGGTTTTATAATGTTTCTGGAAATTTGAAGGTTTTGTAGGTATACGTCTAATTAAGACATTAAATTTATTATTTTAGTTTAGCACTGGTTTATTTATATGCATAGCATCAATAATTTTCAGCAAATGTTGCAACTCTAATTTTGGTTGTCATAAAGACATATCTATCATCTATAATAGTAATTCAGTTGTCAAATATATTTTTTTACTAACTCGATGAACTGAAATACTTTACGTTTTGGTATATAAAGTACAGACAAAGTATAGTCCAGTTAACACTATCTTTTTAAAAGAATTTATATTTTATATAAATACAAGAGGTTCGAGAGGTGTCAATCTAACAACTGTTGTCGTATGAACCAGTTCAATCAGGACGAGAGCTAGCTGTGTATAAATTGTTAGATAGCGAAGACGAAGCGTTGAGGCAAGTTAAGGTCCAGTCATATAGTCCTACCATATAAATCTGTTAGTTATAAAAATCTTTACATATATTTACAGAGTGTCGCTAGTAAATGAATTTTTACAGCATAGTAAAAGTGGTGCACGCTAACATATAGTAACCTAAATAATAAATCACACGTGCGTTTATTTTAAACAATAACAAAAATATACCAGTAAATATATCAGACAATAATAATGTTAGGCAACAAAAATAGTACACACAATTCACGGGAAACCATCGGTTTCTTCATATATTGTGTTATCTTTTTTATATTTAGGAAGCTGTAATACAAGTATTCTTGTTCTGCCAAGCATTATTATGATTCTAACTTTATTTTCCCAGATTTCCCAATAAAGTTCCTACTATTTTCTCGTTCTATAACATCTTCAGATTTTATTCCAAAAGTCACATTTTTTTATGATTAAATGAAATATTTGGCATTTAAATTTAAAAGAAAACTGAACGTGCGTTTCTTACTTCTTCACCTTTTTAAAACCATTCAATAAAGAATCGGTTAGTGTAATAAAAAAACAAACGAATCATGGTTAAATGTTTTTAAACGTAAAGTTGAAATCCCGATCGTTAGTTCCTAAGAACATTTACTATTATTGCGTTCAGCTCACGGGGGTCCAACCTATAAATTAATTTTACGAGCAACCTTTAAAAGCTTCTATCTAAAATTAAATTGTGCCAAAGTAATTCATTATAAATATAAGAATTTCTTCGAGGGTAGACATTAAGTTGTTTACGTCATTCATTCATAATATTCATGTCAATTAGATTTCCTTGGCTGTTTCAGTTTCTCATTTATCTAGAAGTCTTTTATGTAGTTTAACTTTTCATCTGTAACTTACTAAATGGTATTGTTGTTTGTCTTTTGTATAACAAAATACTTCATGATAAATCTTTTCAAATTAATATTAACACCTTAAAACCTTACCGTGTATATCTCTACTAGTGTCTACTAGAAATAGCAATATTCGTTAGACAGCACCCAGAAATATTTAATGAGTATTTATTAAAAAAGCCATCGTCGAAAAAATAAGCTCATCCCCCCAGGACTCAAATTAGAAATTTATAAGAACAGTTATTATTACAGAGCCAATACCGTGTACAATAAAATTTTAGTTCATATTAAGAATATATTTATTAAAGAAGAATATATATATATAAATTTGAAACCCATCTGATGAGTAAATCTTTCTCCTCAATAACAGAATTTATGAATGAATGACATACCTAACCGCATAGAACAATTTTGTAGAGTAATTTTGACATTAATATAAATCATATGAAAAGTAATAACTTATGTAATAAACATTTGACATTATTACTATAGAGAATATAGAGGTAAATGACCAATATAAATAAATATATGACAATGACACAAACAAATTTTATGTATAAATTAATAAATATAAATTAATTAATAAATAATGTATGAATATTGCTTTGAATAACAAATGTAAAATAATTTGCCATACCCTATTCAGGGTCCATATTGTATTCGGATAATTGACCATATAAGAACAAATGTACATACATGATGCAAATTGATAAATAAATAATATGAAAAAACTAATGATAAACAAGCCTTAGCCAGCTGATAGCGGTGATAATACTTGACAATTAAAATAATCAATAAAGCTCCTTTTTTATATACAATAGTAACATCATTCTTAAAGGTAAAAGGAGACGAAGAATAAGTAGAAGTGATTTGATACGAATGAGACTTATGTCCAACATTAGACATAAACAGCTCATTTAAATACAATGATAAATTTATTACATGATTTTATTACTTTAATTTTTAATTACATCATTACGTAAATACAATTATTTGTAGTGAGCCCCCTTGTGTCTGACTGACATATCAAAGTACAGCCCAAACTATTGGGGCTTGGATCGTGAAAATCTCCATGCGGGTTCGTTTTACACTGTAAGTAAGCACTGAGGAAGGATTTTTTGAAATTCAATCTATAAAGTGGTGAAAAACGGGATGAAAGTTTGTATGAAAATCTGTCATTTTTAAAGATAGATCTATGAAAATTGGTATTTAGTAATTCAGTTATAAAGTTAAAAAAAATGTGTTTCAATATTTTTTTCAAATTCAATACATAAGGGTGTAAAAGTTGGGGTGAAAGTTACTATAATACAAGTAACGACATCTATTTAGCCAAAGACAGTATCCACGAATGCCTTCATAATAAATGGAATTCATTATTCCTTGTACATTTATTTCATCATATAAAACGAAGTCGCGCGCGAAGCCACGGGTAAAGCGCAAGCATATTTATAAATTAATGTATAATTATGGAAAGATCCATTTGAAAAGTTAATAGATTTGTGATCTTGAGCGTCTTTTCGAACGACAGTTATAAATCAACCCTTAGCGTATACTATCCGGCGAGCACAGCTTTAATTAATTCTACACCCGACACATTAATAACGCGGTTTAATTGTGGACGCCTTTCGGCGCTTTCATCTCTAAGTTGTGCGATTATATTCAGTGGAGTCTCGTACTCCGTCCGTCGCGTCGCTGCTAATGGATGATAAAACCAACGTCAACGTGGCTAACAGCGGAATAAATTTAGGAAGGCCTCCAAAACACTTGATAAATTACTCTATATTACCTTTTATTGATACCATTAGTATCAAATACATATGATTCAACTCAAAATTCAAATACAATTTTATCGTTTTTATTAAAAACTGTATGTATTTACAGTATACCCATTTCTGATTAAGAAAATTGTAAAGAGAGCGAACTTTAATCGACCTCGCACGATAAATGTTAATGGTGATGTAATATTATTTATACAAACTTAAGTACATAAAGGAAATTACTTCAAATCAACTACATGCAATAGTATTTAGTCAATTAACGCCTAATATTATTAATCTATTAGGTATCAATGTTCGAACAGGTCAACACGCATTTAGGTTAGCTTTAGATGAAGAGCCTCTCATCTGAAGTAGAGCCCTTCATTTGTTCACATGGTCACTTAACCCTGTCCATATTGTCAAGCTGAATGATTGTCTCGGTAATTATTCATCGTGATGTAAACGATCACCAAACCCGCCCACGATTCAACTTTTGGAACCCTTTTACTTTATTCACAAATATCGTAAGGGCGGCAATATGTCATAATTATCAGTACCAAAGTTTAATCTCTTGCGGCACAAAATCCAATAACTTCTAGTGAAGTAGGATCATTTATTCTACATCTTTAAATAAATAAGGTGTTTTTTTTTGCTTACTTGTTTAAATAACAACCTGTTATGCACTTGTGGCGCCTAGTCGCCACTATTAGATTTGTACTGGCCACTTAGAAAGTAGGTACAATTGGAAATGTTCAAACGGAGAACATGTCAGAAAAAGTCTTGTCAGATTACTACTACGAATTGACTGGTTAATAATTCCAGTACACCTATATAAATTATTGCTTATAAAGTATAATAAACCATTATGTACCAATATACAATAATACAGTCATTATGCGTCAACCTGCTGATGTACTTTATTGAGAAGTCACCTCAATAAAGGGTAGATTCTGGCTAGATACACCACGGCCTACGATCTCCAAACACTCATCTGCATTTCATTAGCTGCACTTGGGAGCCAATTACCATTTTTATTATACTAGCTCGGCAAAATGACTGATGGTATGTGCGGTACAGACATTACAATCATTAGTAATTTTAAACTTAGTTTGTATTTACCGCGAGTTCTTCAATTGTTAACATAAAGCGTGTTTGAGATTCAATTTTACAAGTAGTTTTGGGACATAAGATAAATATTATATTTCTATTAAATACTCCTTCCAAATTACTATCTCCGAATCACTTCAGTTTCGGTCCTAAAATAATAAAGACGGAACATTTTTGTAATACCGTTGGAGAGAAATTCCCAGCGCTACTTGAGATTTCCAAATGTCATGTAATAAGTCGAATTATGTTTTAAAGTAGAAACAACATTTTAATTAATTTTTATAATAACCAATTTTAATACTTACAAAATTGAAACGGGGTTGTAAACAAAACAAAAGTATGTAAAAGGTACGTTCAATAAAAGCGTCTAAATGTATCCAGGAATGAGTGGGGGGAAAGTTTATAAATATTATACAGCTTCCAAAAAGTATATCCACGCGTATAGCACCCAGAATATGAGCAAAACAATACGCGGTTTAGTAACATTTTTCAAAACGTACTCCCGGGACCTATGATAACTGTGCCAAAGTGCCGTAACTGCCCCATTTTTTTTTTTGTTTTAATATATTTTCATGAGTTATACTGTTGCGAAATGTTTTGTATTTTTTATACTCATTGAGCAAAATGATCAAAATAAAACACTACACTTATAAACTTGATGGCAAATGGTAAAGTAAATTGTAAATAGCAATTGGCACTTGATGGCCATCGACGATTGTTGTCATCTTCACCGTCACCTTGCCCTAGGAATGGGATAACAAGTATCTAGGTAAGAAGCCACATATCGGTTGAACCCTAAACGTAATGGGTTTTTCACAAGTGTACTGATTTTAGTGTCTGAGATGTTGTTCCACACTCCTTATACTTACCATGAAACTCTTATCATGTGAAACCAATATTTAATATTTACTTCATTACAAATTATATATCACAAAAATCTTGTGTGTGTCTATTAGAGATCATGTCATTTCTGAACGATTTGACCAATTAAGTTACATTCACATAAAATATTTGTTTTTATCGAGACGATGGTTAATAGTTATATTAGGATCCGTTATGATCGAGTCATTAGATACCGGAAAAGGAAGGGTATATTTAGATATATTTTTCCCCGAAAATTCGTTCCCGTTGTGTTCGAAACGAAACGGAGAATAACGGGAACAAGTACTTATGTCTCGGGCAAAAGTTAATTCATAATAAAGACAAGTATAAAATATTGGGTAACCCTTCGAGATTATATTTATGCATTTCAATCACGTATCAATATGTATGTAACACTATATAATATATATCTACATTAAGAATAACTACCTTCAGACCTGAGTAATTCGTATGTAGACATGCTGTCTAAAAAACTGTATAACCCATATCAGGAAAAACTTTTTTTATAAAAAGTAATGAAAACGCAAAGTGTGTGGCTTACTTAATGCTACCAATAAAAATTTACTTCTGCTATAAGGATTTTTGTCATATTTAACAAATTACATTACGATTTTTTCTTAAGTTAAATTATATTAATAATTAATTTCCAATATTTGTGTAAAATTTCACTTAACATAATGTGGTAGCTCTCGTTTCAACATAATATACTGTTATAAATAAATTCATACGTCATCTACTTTGGTATGAACGTGGTGAGCTTAGCAGCCAATAAGTTTTGTTAGTAACGAGAACGTGTAGCTCGAGCCAACAATATTCAGGTTTTCTCTGTCAAACGGTAGTAACTTGCGCGGGTACTTTATTTCTTACACCTCGTATATTTTCCTCAGATAAAGTTCCGTGTTTTACCGCGAACATTGTACACTGTGAGCTGCGATTTCCGGGTGAATAAATACATAAAATCGCATTGTGTATTACAAAATTAGTTTATGAATATAAACCAAGGAGGTTAGGAGATTGCTTCCCGTTGAGGTCAAGTTAATTCGTTGTTGATACGGTTTAATTTATTAAGGCAAATTGGTATTTTATCAACAAAAAATATCAACAATATATTTTGCTTGAATTCTGAATTTGTTACCCACTTTGATGAGATAAACAATAAACTTACAAAATAAAAAATGAAGATATTAGAAAAATGTTATTTCAACGTGTTGTTCACATTTAAGATTTTTTTTATTATTTTAGATTTTATTTTATAATATTTAATCAAAAAGATTATTTACTGAGAAGGTTCTTCTAGATTAACTCAAGACATTAATAAAGTTGTAATGGCATTCAATTAAATAAATAAAGCACCTATCAGACTTTTTCGACAGCGGTGACGCCTCGTTAGCCTAGTGGTCGTAAGCGCGACTGCTATGATCGAGGTCCTGGGTTCGATTCCCAGGTTGAGCAAAGTGTTATTGGGTTTTTCCTATGAAATTCCCAGTAGCAGCTCGGAGTTTGGCTTCGTGCCCGATTAATGGCAATAGGCTCGCCCCCTATTACATGGGACCTATAAACATACTCGGCGAACTGTGGGTGTGGTGTATATTAGTACACCTCTGCCTAACCCTTCGAGGAATACAGGCGTAATGGTATATTGTTATGTTGTTGTACTTGACAGCAAACACCCTTTCTATTTTACTATCTTGTTGTAGTACAAGTTGAACTATCTGGAATTTGTACTTTCTTTTCTACAGACTCGTTTCCTTAAAAATAGCTCCAGCCTAATTAATATCCTAGTTATTACTTCAATTTAATAAAAAATTAGAAACCTGTATATCTTTCAACATAATTTAGCTTTAATATTTGCATTGATATTTTTGAAGTTAATTCCTATATTGCGAAGATATTACTAAAAAAACAATATAAAAGAAATCGTAACGGCGAAGTATCATGCTATAAGTTTGTATTAAACTAAACTATTACAACCCTAATGCTACACTCGTACGCCTACTGTTTCCCTTATACAGCTCAATAAAATAATACTAATTGATCTAGAATAACTTTAATTATATTATTGTACTTGTTACTGATATGAAGTAGCAAAGCGTAATAATAAAACGTTATTGATCATGGAAAGGTTTAATATTTGGTCATATGACATATAATAAATTAGCGTTCTAAATAGAAAAAGTAAAACAAAAAATATTATAAAATTATACATTTAATCAATCAATATAACTATCTATCCACTTTCGTCATTTTATAGGTAAGTTCATTGATTCCATTGCTGAAAAAATTGTGGGAGTGAGAATCAATATATTTACTTTCACTTGGGACAGGATTTGGTTCTCCTGGCTTAAACCACTGCAATGAGCGTTTTCGATTGTCGTAAAGGATCCATTTTTCGTCAAAGTAACAAAACGATTAAAAATTCCCTCGTAATTGTGACGGTTGAGTAATGTAACGCAGCACTCAGTGTGTTTGTTGAGGTGCTTTTGGTGTGCTGTTGGTGTGCAGTTCATGCGGTGCCCATTTATTGAGCTTTTTCGCTTTTGCAATTTGTTTCAAGTGAATTAAAATTGTTTTATCACTCACGCTGAAGCCTGGCGCTAACTCTGACATAGCTTGCGATGGATCCGCTTCCACGATCCCTTTTAATTCTTCATCATCAACTAGGGTCTCTGGCCGCCCACGGGGTTTATTTCGTAGTTCAAAACTTCCAGAACGAAAATGTTGGAATCAAAAACGTACCATGCTTTCTTTTACAGTAGCTTCACCATACACACCATTAATCGTTATCCTTCGAGATATTTTTGCAGCGCTGATGCAACGGTGGAACTCATATTCGTAAATAAAGCGATATTTTAAGCTATCCATTGTGTGAAAAGAACGATGTCAAAGAAAAATCAAATGGTACGAAAACAAATGAATCACTAAATTCGAAGCACAAATATACAAACCTAAATTTAAAATACATTTGAACCTAACCTAACCAAACGCCAGATATTTGAGATGAAAGTGGCCAGTTCAACAAAACGTCAATTTCATATGTAAGGACCTGATAATCCAAATTCAGAAATCCTACAAGCTCTCTTTTGTCTAAATATAAACATGACATCTGAAGACTTAAAACCGTAACTGCGTGGATAAAACGAAACAATATACTTCGAAACAATTCTTTACGAAAATACGTTACAAAAGACACTGGGAAAGGTTCGAGTGCGATTAAAATTGCCAAAAGTTGTGTACCCGGAAACCCATGAAATAATATAAATCCATCGTTCTCTCTCTCTCTTCGTATTTCAACGTTATTCGATTCGTTTCTCTTATTACGCTTTCCGACGGTGCTTGCTCTTCAACCTTTGTGGGAAACAGTCGTCCTATTAATCTGTAATCTGGATTATCCTGACACAATCATGTTCAAGATAAATACGCTCTGCACACCCCTCATTTCTAAAATGGTTTGTATGTGAAAGTCATCATATTTAGTCGAATATTTAACAGCATACTGATTAGATATCTTTAGTTTCCTACATCTTATTAGTATGCATTCTGATAGTTTAATTAAAGACGCTTTAATAAGCGCGATTTCTCTGTATACCAGTAAATCTATATACTTATCGCTATAAAGGAATTAACCTTACGTCCTATTTTCTGCTTTCTGAAACCTGAACAGTTCTAAATAATATAAATCTCTCCAAAGTATTACATAAAAAAAAACTTCAATCGACAGCTATTTGAACAGCGGATTTTTTTTTTTTTTTGGAATAGTGTATACTGTTTTATTTTGTAAACCATTGCATTTCTATAAATACTTTAATGTGTTGTTTTGGGATAATAGATATTTATTATGTTTAGTACTAAAGATAAAAACGAAAACATTTACTGAGCCATCATTTAATACCTATTTATTGATAGGTATAAACTTGTATTTTTTTCAGTAATGTATTCTTCTTCTTCCTTCTTGGCAACTAGTTTTCTTTATTGAAGACCATTATTACTGCCATTATCGAGTGCATATAGAGTGTCCTGTCCTATAATAATTACAGTATTCTAACAAGAAGGTGGCTTCTTTGTTAGAACTTTCTAGGTAGTTTTTGTGGTATCTGAGAATTCATAGTCCAGGTTATTATTTTCAATCCACTTCATTTGTGCACAATAAACAAGCTTTATTATGCAAAACGCTACCTGTATTACTATATAGGGTCAAAGAACACGAATTTATGAATAAAAAACAAACACTTATTTAATATATTACTAACCAACATACCGAATATATAATTATTATATTTATATTAAGAAACATTATGTCTTCAATTAGGTTTACGAGACAGTCGATTAACTTCGTACGGGATTTAGGGACTCCAAATGCGTCCGAAACTAATCGGATATGCTCGGATTAAAAGCCAACGTGACTTATTGGGATTCTTTATCGAATGAAAATGAACCGGCTCGTGAATAATAAACTATGTCTCCAAATGTTTACCTTTATCCTAATTTTTGTCATTTTGTTGTGAATAAATTGTTTCTTTATAAATAAGGAATCAATTAATTTTGTTAATTATTCACAACTTTTAATTAATAAACTAAGTAAGTAAAAACATTAATTGTTTTAATAAACCCAAAATTATAATATTACTAGATGTAGTATAATTAAAATATTGTGGTAACTTTTCTGAATTGATTAGACCCATTACTAATTTTATTACACATGTATTTTGTTAAAACTTATTATATTTATAACGTTATAATATGTCTTTATACTACATATTACTAATCAGAATTATTTTTATATTTGTACCTACATACGTGGATTTAGTTTTTTTGTAGAAATTATACTTTCAACGATAACAGATTTAGAAAAAAAAGATGTAAATTCGATTACTCTACGATGTAAAAAAATTGCCTCTGTCGCATATGATAAAACTATGCCGATCGAAAAATGTACATACTATTAAAAAAGTAAGTTTATGAGATGTTTACGAATAAACGTTATAATAAGAAACATGAATATACATGATACCTGGTACCTAAACGGAAACATGGGGGCTAAATTATTTATGTCGATATTATTGCGGGACAAGAGCTACACAAAAACAAACATTGATTACGCAACTACGTCATTTCCATCACTTCTTTCGCAGAAGATTTATGTCGTTGCAATAAAATATTCTCGTTTGAATAAACATTTCTGATGCTACGAGCCGTGACAAATTGTTGTTAGCCCGTCGCCAAAAGTCGAGATGAACATTAGCTCAAATTCGTTTTAATAGCAATGGGAGGACTTGACTTGCAGCATAATTATTCATGAGAGTCTTCGAGACTGATGATTACACGGATTTAGTCTTGAAGTCAAGTCGCGCTTGATGATATTATGCTAATTACTTGAGATAACTGAAATCTATAATTAAAGAATTATTCAAACTAGTTATGTTTTTCATGTAAAATATTTGAATTGCTAAATACATTCTTAGTATTTAATAAATAGGTGGGTAGGTATAAAATAGGTAATCTAAAATAACACTTGATATAATTTGTAAAACATCTTTATGGCAATCCTTAATTTTTTTAATGAATTCATCATGATAAAACTTTAATGGTCAAACACTTATATCAATTAAAATCAAACAAGTACAAATATAATAACTATTTGGTACTACTGATATTTTTCGAGATGTGTAAAATTGTAAATCAATAGTGGTTTAAAAGAGCCGCCCGTGGTGGCGCCACGCCCGCCGCGCTGCCGCTCCGCGCCATCGTGTTTGTCCCGAGCGAACATTAATTTCTATCGCTTCGCTTCCTATATTTTTTTTCTGTAACAGTAAGTATGATTTCCGTACCACAGCGTTATCATAAAGAAATGAAGCACTTCATTATTGTCATTGACGAAATTAGAAAATATTGAAGTTTAATATAGACTACGAGCGGTGCCTCGCCACGCGACTCCTGCGTTTGTTGATTTTTGTCGTTTTATTTAATGGCAATTCTTATAGCCCATTAATGGAGGATTGACTTAAACTACCTGTCTATAAAATGTCATCAAAATCATTTGAGAATTAGCAAAAAATTTATTTTCTTAAAATTTTTACGTTTTTTACATATATTTTATTGACAATTCTTATAGCATATCAATGGAGCAATAGCATAAATCTCCAGTGTGCAAAATTTCATAAGAGTCAATCAAGCTGTTTTTAAGTGAAATCCGGACATTCAGACAAATAATAAAAAAATAAATGTCATATTTTGTAATCAGTGATTTAGAAAAATATCATGAGATCTCAAAATCAAAATAATGTTCATCAAAATAATATCAAAATAATTTAGGCCCTAAGAAAGCACATAATATGAACGTCAAAACACTACTGCCGATTCGGAAAATATCCCAGTCGTCGAGAACCGGCAAGAAACTCGAGTTGGTTTATCCTTTTTTCAACTGTACAAGTGTTAAAACAACAGGTACAATAATAATAATTTAGTGGATGCACAGAGTTGGAGTCACTTCCAGATATCACTATCATACACGTATCGTTCACCCTATAATAACCTTTTGACAGTAAGACCCGCTTGACAGGGTCCTTGAACTTGTTGTCCAGCAAATCAATAATGTGCTTCGGAATCTTATTATCTATATTAGGTTCTAACCTAACACTATTATCTAAAAAACTTTTATTCGTCTTACTGAGTCTAAACCACGTTACGATTAATTAATCTCTATTTCTACTATTAACGTTGTGCTGATCTTTGACAAAATCTAGCTTGACTAAGTTTTGGCGAATATACATTAAGTTATCAATGATATATTGGAAAGGCAAAGTTAAATACGATATTCCTGGAATTTGTTCTTTAGTAATTCGCGAGGTCTCATACTGTATATTGCCCGAATTGCCAGCTTTTGTAATATGAATATGGTATCTACCTCAGCTGCTGAGCCCCAAAGCAAAATATATATGTATTTAGGAAACAAATTATATCTATAGACATAACTACAAATTTATTGTTATATATATATATAGATCTAGGTAGATTGATTATATTAGACTTTAACGCAAGAGTACCTTAAAACAACGTCAGAAAACAAAAGGCATATTTTAATCGTAAATCGATTAGTGATTCGGTATTATTATAAAAACTAAGCATCGTATTTACTTAGTTATATGCTATTAAACAGTCTACATTTGAAATAATCATCAATCAGTACCTAATTCATCGAGTTTATTGTAAATACGTAGTAAATAGCCTTATGTACAAGAAGTACACTGTTCTTTACCACTCATTATATTTTCAAATTGTACTCAAAATCAAAATTATTTCGATTGTGTAATAACAAACGTGTGCGGAGCAGCGAGGACACTGTTAGTATATTATAGAAATCTAACAAAATATAAATACCCATTAAAGTATTTCTTCGTCCTCTTCGTCTAATCCATATTGTTAGAAGAAAACGGAGATAACGGTAAGCATCACTTATATTTAATGAACGTTTATGAGTAAGGCATTATAGTTATTGATGGTGGTTATTGACTTCAATAAGACAAGGGAGGCCATGGCAGACCTGACGCTTGGTGATATGACTTAAATCTCTAATCTACTTGAATGAGATTGCAAAATATCATTTCTTCTTTGCTATTTTCTTATTAAGTAAAACTACAATCACGTGCTGATAAATATGTTAAGCATATCATTTTAACGTTAGGTTTAATAATATATCTATGGAATACTAGCTGTGCTCGCGGTTTCGCTCGCTTGAACGACAAAAGATCGCGAAATTCTTATAAAAATCCTAGTATCGTAGTAAATACCGTGTTTTTTTTATAATGACCTAGAAGTTAAGCTGTAAAACAAAAAAAAAACAATATATCCAGTAGTTTTTGCATAATGCACGCTTAACGGCAAACCTCAGTTATTTTATATAAATAGATAATTAAATAAGTCAATGTAGAAGTGAATAACATTATTGTCAATGGTAATAAAGCAGACCTGTTTAAGAATGTAAAATTATAGCCCAACGGCCATGGGTACATGTCAAAAGCCATATTCGCTGACGTTGAATTCTTGCACGATGAACCAGTTAATCGTATGGTTCCAGCAGAATGAGGAATGTATATCGCTCAGCAACCCCAATTAAATCGTAAAAGTGCCTTTCAAGGGTTTATTCATATGTTTCAATGGCCAAAATTACTTTGTTGAATTGTTTTGGCACACCGTTTTATTGCTTACCTAATTGCTATTACTACATCTGTACTAAAGTAGCAATATTTAGGTAAAATGGAAAAATGCCAAGTTTCAATAACAAGGACATTTTTATTATCGTCTAGTGCTTATGCGACTGGGCTTATAACTGATTTGTGTATAACACGACAGTAGAATATTGTATTATTTTACGAGTAGGTATTATTTTTACAGACTGTAAAAGAAACTCGTGTGCTATTAGTATAGGATCCCGATGTAGAACGACCTTCACCGAGATGTTTATTTGATGAAATGTATTTTATATTTAATTTAATATGTCAATAAATGTATTGCATATGGGTTGCCTAACAAATTTGAGTCCAGGGTATGTTTAATTAATAATTACAAAAAAAAATAAAAATATTTTACATTTCACCGGTTTGATTATTGGATAAATTCTATACCAATCGAAAGTATGAAGCCCATAGAATATGCAAACGTTAGGTTGCCTATCTTTTCCGGTCACAACTATCGGGTAGCCAGGTATAAACAGGTAAATCTATACTAGCATTTTGCAACGGTCTGATTATTGAATTGAAATTAAATAAAATTAAAGATTATTTTAACATGAACACGGTGGTATAGGGTTGCTTGCGAAAAATTAGTCCAGACTTCCGGTTGTCGAATTTTGAAAAGTAAAATATTGCTGCGAGTGAATGTGTGCGACTGAGAGGTCCCAACTAGCCATCCCAAACTATCCTTTTCATTTTCAAGCACAAATAGCACGCGCACTCTCTTTCTTTATATGGGCGGACTTCAAACAGCTGCTATGCTGTTTCCTCTTCTATCGCATGGGATGATTAGTTGGGATCTCTCAGTCGCACACATTCACTCGCAGCAATATTTTACTTTTCAAAATTCGACAACCGGAAGTCTGGACTAATTTTTCGCAGGCAACCCTATACCACCGTGTTCATGTTAAAATAATCTTTAATTTTATTTAATTTCAATTCAATAATCAGACCGTTGCAAAATGCTAGTATAGATTTACCTGTTTATACCTGGCTACCCGATAGTTGTGACCGGAAAAAAATAGGCAACCTAACGTTTGCATATTCTATGGGCTTCATACTTTCGATTGGTATAGAATTTATCCAATAATCAAACCGGTGAAATGTAAATATTTTTATTTTTTTTTTTTTTGTAATTATTAATTAAACATACCCTGGACTAAAATTTGTTAGGCAACCCATATGCAATACATTTATTGACATATTAAATTTAATATAAAATACATTTCATCAAATAAACATCTCGGTGAAGGTCGTTCTATATCGGGATCTTAGACTATATTGTTAAGTGTTCGTTTATTTGAATGGATTTTTCGACTCATGTTGACGAGTACGACCCGTAATTCCCTGAGCTATTAATAACTTGTGGTATCCTCCACTTACCCTCTTTTTCTTTCATTTATTAATACGAAATAATCCTTACTGTGGTGCTACCGAGAATAGATTCACGTTTTATCCACGATCTATGCAACACTAAATAATGATTGTAATTGTGTCCTTAGTAATTATAAACTGTTTAGGATGTCTATGATACAGTGTAACTCCTGACTGGGGATTTTGGTGTCGGCGAGTAACAATGCTCGGTTTGCTCTGGCCGACAAGGCTACTCGGGTATTATTCCGGTACGAACGGAACATAATACATATTCATGCACCCGATCTATACCTATGCACGTATTTATTTGCATCTCGATCCGACCCCGGCACAGCTGTATTGTTCATTTGAGTTTCTTTGCAGTGAATTCTACATACCCAAGTCTAAATGAAGATTCAATGGAAAGTAAAGTCGGAATTCACCTGCATCAATTGAAACTGCAAAAAATTCGAAGTGTTCTTTACAAAAAACATCTATATGCTTCTTGGACAGTGCCTCTAATTATGTTATGGATTTGCTTTGCCCTCCCAACACATCGTTGATAATATAAGTTACATTCGTAAAAACTTTGACAAACTTGATTTTTGTAAAGACTGGCATAATTTTATATACTTAATAAAAGAAAAATAAAAAAAAACTGTAACCGGGCTATGAAAATAAATATAATTAAAAGAAAAAAATCTAATACGTTTAACACGACTACTGATAAATAAAATAACAAGACAATTTTTAACAAAAAGACTTTCCTTTTGTAATACTTCGAAGTTGAAGGTCAATATCAATGAAATTAAAATTGAACCACCCTTGAGGTATCCCCTTCAACAAAATAACAATCATCCAAATCGGTTCAAAACAAAGAAGTTATAGCTGAACATCCTTAAAAAAATAGACATTCGAATTCAGTAACCTCCCGTCTTTTGTTGTAGTCGGTTAAAAAAATAAGACATAAGTTGTAAGTGCTGATTGCTCTCATCGCCTTATTGAGTAAGACAAGTCTTGTGATATGTTACATATTTCTGTTTATTTAGTTCTATTGAAGTCTTCCCACAGTTTCACATTAATAAAGTTATAATTCAATTCAAACGCCGTAGCCTTGCGTATTTTTTATCCTTGATTAACGTATCTCCTTTGTTATTATTTGTTCATCAAATTATAATGTTTGATTTTTGTAGTTGACAACGCACGTAAACGACATTTTAATTCAATTATAACTTTAATGGTTAATTTCAGAATTTTCTCCACTTTCAATATGCATCTCGCGCATTAGGAAAGCAAAAAACTTTTAGTGACCCACGTTCTTGGGTGTAACATCCATCATATTGATTTTATTCATATATGATGAATTCTATGTCACCCGGGACATAATAAAGTATCGCGTGATACCTTTTTCATGAAAATCGTATGAGTATTTTAGCTGCTAAAACATAACCCTTCAAAAGAAACTTTAAAAAAGATTATTAGTGAAATGGTGTGAATCATTCCAAAACTACTGTACTCTTGGATAGTGTGCGGTAAATCAGGTCAGTATAGTTGTTTGTGCGAGGTTTACGTAAGGAGTCTGCACTTTGAAACTGTAACACCAGTTACATGGAAAACGATTTAACATTTGGTATCTGGTGCTATAACTTCATTACTCTGAAGCTCAGTTTAGCTATGATATATACATTTTAAAAAGACGAACACGGTCGCTTGGTTTTTGTTTATTATTTAACGAAGCAATAGGAACTCGTCGATGAAATTTAATAGGCTATCCGAGCAACAAATTAAAGGTGGTTTCATACCAGTATATATTCGATAGATAAGCAAATGCATGCTTATGCAAATAATTTATTATCCTACAGACTTCTCTTCACATAACATTGTTGAGGCATAGAGATATAATCAATACATAGTATAAAAGAAAGCCGCAATCCACGCCTGTCTGTTTGACCGCTTACTTCTTTTAATCCACGCAACAGATATTTATACAGTTCTCACTGTCATTTATAGAATTTTTAACGGAAGGTTTGTATACATAATGCATTCACAGGACAAAGTTTTATAGAGCTATATGTATATCAATATATATATAATTTTATTTACATGTCTATTAAACGAGATGTTATTATAGAATTTATAGATATATATATAATTTATATAAATATGATATATATGATATATATATATATATATATATATATATATATATATATATATATATATATATATATATAATATATTTGTATAATTTTTTGTAGAATTCTTTTTTGAAATTAATACTATAAATTGACCATCATTATTCATTGGGTTTAAACGGATTTCATTATTCTTATTTCACACACATTACACTAATTAAAATACCTTTATACTATAGGTGGCAAAGCACATACATGGAACGGGCACAAAAGAAATTGAAACTTTGTAGCTACAAATTTTGATACTACCTGGGATCGAATACTCAGCGCGGAATGTAGATTTACCTACATTGTATGTTTCAACGAGCTTGACTGTAATTATCTTTCTGTCATGGAAAATGTGGTGCCAAGTGCTCGACCGTGTGTATTATTGTAACCCAGTAGTATGCAGCTTTTCTTTTTATTTTCATATCGTAGCCAAGCTACATCTAATAATTTCCGCGCATATAAACTCAACATTAACTAATTTATATCTTTACGTTTACACATACTTATATCTATTACACAAAGTGCATGTGACAAATTCGTTACAATTAATCTCCATTTACGATTCCCGTTTCGAAATTATTATGTTAATTAACCGCTTTGATACTAAAGCTAATGCAAATAAACCAGGGTAATTTCACGTTTGTAGCGGTCATTTAGCAAATGTCGTATAAGGTAGGTAGTCAGTGTCGCTATGTTACATTGCAGTAGATAATACTATCGTGTTAACCGCGACGCAATAATCAAGATCAGACTCGATTGCCGTCATGGTTTAGTTTTGACTTTTGAAGATACAAACTTGGTTCTTGTTATGATAATACATATAATTATAACATAAAAAATTAAAATGGTTTTGTATTTATTAAAACAGTTTTTTAAAGTATAATTAGAACGTAAGCAATCAGTAGGATAAAGAAAGAGAGAATTGATGGCGTTGTTAGTTGGGTACATTGATGAAGAAGATTTATTTTTCTAAAAATTATTGGCCTATAAGTAACCATTAGGGTTAGGTAGGCCTAGTTCTTTCTTTACACATACTTTATTTAAAGTAACTATCCTCCAGGCCATACCTAAAGGGCGTTAGCACTTTCAAATTTCAATATCAAAGCATGGAGGGCAACCTGATACTACATATTCAGAAATACAACGCTTTCTTTCGCTTATTTGTTCCAGACAACATGCCTTCAATACGTATTGCATATCTTCAACTTTATCGCAATTGGGCGTGGTACGTTTTTTCATAAGATAACAAAACTGATTGAGGGTGTTGTGCCAGATACGCAACCTTTGGGTGATAATAATCTGATTTCTGATTATTTCAACGTCAGATAACTGCGATATATGAACATATAAGGAGTCATAATTTGTAGCGTTCTTTATCAAATTCCTTTGTTCCTTTGAAAGTGTTCCTTACAATTTTCAAAAGTTAACGTTTATATTGGGCAAAATTCAGTTTTAACGGAAATAAGTTTTTTTTGTTAAGTACATAATATGTAAGAAAGAAGTTTTTAGCTATTATAATTATAGTATATCTTTCGATTCAGGCTGCGAAATAGGAAGGTTCCGTTTTTAACTACCTACATCTGTCCATTTAGATTTAGGTTGTCCTCTTGGTCTGTTACCCGGTATATTCAGATTAATCGCTATATTTCTAATATAATCTAAAGACCTCTTGATGTGTCTAAACCATCGTACTTTGCTTTCTTCAAACTTGTCAACGATTTCACGTACACTCAGACTGCCGCAAACGTACTCGTTGCGTATTTTATTGAGTCTGATCACTCCGCACATTCACTGAAGCATCTTCATTACGGTACTAGCTTAGAACGGACATAGCGCTGAGTTACGGCTCATGTTTCTCTACCATATGTAAGTACTGGCCTAATGATACTGCTATATACAAGTCCCTTAAGTTAAACTGGCATTTTTGGTTCGCAGGTTACACCAGTTACTTTTCGCCACTTTAAACAGACTGCCGAAATTCCATGTTGAACGTTTTTGTTCAAATTTCCTATAATAACTATTAATCGAAAATACTATAACTTATAACTGAGCTGTGATCCATAGCTGGTCTTATTAAATATACAACAGCTGTTAACAAAAAATAATAATAATAGGTTAGAAATATATTAAAAAAATATATAGAATAGATGAAATTGTTAAATCATATAACTTTAATTTAAATTGACTTATACAATATGACTTCTTATTTAAACACACTTTTACACTTAATAATACAATCGATTCAATTATTCGGTTCTTGATAATTATCGAGAATAATACAGTTGTCGAACTTTTATTGTGAGAGTATTTTCAATGTAACAATCGTTGTGGAAATTGAAATTTCTATCAGTATCACAGATGAATGGGTTTGAGTGACTGGTGTTGCGCGAACGAGCTGCGCAGATGCTGTTGCCATTACCACCGGCCCGGCCGCGACCGGCCGCCTAATTTCAAGCTATGATTCTGAATACGTTTTGAAATAGAGAGATACAATATCGTGTTTTTTTAATTAATGCAATATTTCCAAACTATCAACAGTGTAAATTCATTTTAGTATCTTTAATAAATGATTCATACTGTTCAAGAACCATGTGTTCTAATGTCATTAATTAATATAGGATTTATGTGTTTTAAAATAGTTTTAAACTATTATAAGAATTTACTAATAATATTACGTAAATTTAAAATGATTTTGAAAACTGAAGCTAAGCGGTTCAAGTTAATAAGAATCCTTTAATGAGTCTCATGTTTCAGTGAATGAAAACATCGAAATAAATCGATAGCATCGGTGAGATTAGTGCTCGCCTAGCTCACTATCACCCTCATGTTGAAAATATATCACCAAACCTCTTTGATTGTGTGCTGAGATCCGCACTTGAGAGGTTATTTATTATTTCGAAACTTACCTGTCAAGTATATGTATTGTTTGTATTGTTACAAAATGCTATACTTCGATATTTATACCTATAAATCGATTTAATCAATTTATTAAACACAATTTATTAAATATATTTAAAAACTTTAATTAATTACTCAATAAAAGTTGAAAGATTTAAATAGAAAAAATATAAAGTAGATTCTGATAGTACACTTTTTCTTGTTTTTCTTCACAATGAGCTTCCGTAGTGAAGTTGGATAGTCGAGCCGATGCTCGGTAATTTCTTTGAAAGTCGCTGTGCCAGCATCGAACAGACTTCGACAAAAACTAATTAAAAGCGAACATCGAGCAATCTGCTTTACTTGCTCAGACATTGATACACTTGTAGGGGACAAACTTGCAAAATCTCTATTTACAATATAAGTATAAAATATATAACCATGAATTTCATTTTCGTACTTTCATAACGTTTATATACCTACCAACTTATTGTTTTGCTTATGTGCGTTACCTGATCATAATGAATTACCTACATAATAAAAACTCTTGTAGTAAATTCTTTATCCTTTCTATTTACGCGGGTAAGCCCAACATCAGTACTCTCCCTTGCCGGGCAGTTCGGAAAAGTTTTGTGTGAATATTCACTAAAACCCCACAGAACCCAAAACTTTTGTCCATCTTTGTAGATTGCGTTCACATTCGTCGTCAAGAATGATTATTTACCCTAGATTCGTATTTATGTTTATAATCAGCAACAAACCACATAGGTTAAGAAAAAGAACGTGTGCAAAACGTATATGCATAACATGGCATATGTGTTAAAGTAAACAGTAGTTCATAAACAGATATTGCTATCGTACTGAGAATATGTTGGGAATACTCGTATATAAGGATAGCGACGTAGTTTTTCACAACAAACTTTTCACTCTCTGCATTATGTTATAGATCTTAACATTGCAGAGTTAGAAATGACTATAATGATATCATTTTGCAGTTCTCGCAGAGTATCGAGTCGTAAAATGTTGAACAAAAATGTAAAAACTAAAGGAAATTCATTGGGATGTGATGAAGTAATCTACCGCGGTCGAAGGCGGCAGACTTGGTGCATTATCGAACTAACACTTCAAAAATACTCTTAAAGAATGTTCCGATATTTCGCTGTAACTGCAGCACGACTGTGGAATTCGCTTCCTATGAACATTCAACTGGCCAACTCTCGGGATTCTTTCAAGTATTCGTTGCGTAGGTTTTAACTGGAGAAATTGAATATTGGCTAAATATTTACCTTTTTTTACTAAATATTACGCACACCTTGCATACCTTTCTGTTGCTCCCCTGGAAGACTGGTAGAGAATGCTTTTTAGCATTAAGTTCTCCATTTGCACTTTTTTTTGTGCAACAAATAATATAATAGTTCCGTTTTTGTGATTTCTCCTTTATATTCTTGTTTTAAATAATTGTAAATACACTTATAAATTTAACTGGTCTTCTTTTACATGTAGACACAAGAAGTGAAATTAAAATAGCTTGTGCCGTGGTAAAGATATTGGCCAGTCAGTAAAGTTGGAATCGGGATACAGGTATCGTCACTCGCGGAGACTATCTTCAATCTTCATGGACCCCATTTCACTAGTAATTGCCTATAAATAATTTATTATAAAATTGTATTTATATTACCACGTTAATGCCAACTTTTAAAACATATATGAAACTAGCAAACCTAGTAGTCGTTGTCGTTCTGCTCTTCCCAATAGTTGATGGTTCGACCACAGCGCCACCTATATCTAATAATCCATCGTCTTGATAAATCAAATATATTATGTACGTAAATATAAGCTCAATCGGTCATGTCCTTTAGAAGATAAAGAATTACTAAGATATTTATTTATATGATTAATTATAAGTTAATATATTTATATCTATATCAATAAAAATAAAATGCTGATCATTGGTAAGCGCAACACTTGAGAACAGCTGGGCCGATTTGGTTATGTTTTGTTATAATCTATAGTTATAATATTATGATTATAATTTATTATCACATATTATTATCTCTTCTTCTATACCAATATAATCTAGGTAGGAAATATAATAAAACAGAAGAGATTTTTTGTTTGTTTGTTTAAACACGCATAACTTTGGAACTACCAGTTGGATTAAAAAAATGGTTTTGTATATGATAGCCAGATTCACGAGGATAGTATAGGCTATCTAACATTAAGCAACAACGCTCAGTTAGCCTTAAATATTGATTTTTGATAAGTAATTCGGAAGTGACAGCACTCCTGAACTGCTTTATCCGCGTGCTCCGGCGTAATGGTTAATGATACTTAAATACAATATTCTACGAAAATCTTTCTCCTTAGTATAACTAAAAAACTTCTGCATTACCAAATTCCTATATCTTATATATATAATCCACAATAAGGTGTTTTGTGACAATTTTTTTTTATATTTTAACTCTACGGCTTTCCTCTAAAATAAGTGAGTATAGTGACATCTACTTATTTAGAAACCGTATTCCTCCGGTATCCATTATTATTCACAAATATTATATTCAACACATTTGCTCAAAAAATGCATTTACGAAGCCTGTAGGTACCTACACCTTGTCGAAAGTTAAAAATCGCGCACCATACAACGGAACATGCGGTAAAATTGGCTAAGTACATGTTTTACCGCCCGCTCCTTTATGTAGCGCCGTGCGTACCCTTTAAGTTTTTGTTTTATTTCCATAAAAAAATATATAAGAATTCCACCAAGGAATTTTACATTGCGAGAATAAATAAGCTGAATGATCGAACCTCCTAGGAATCGTTTTTAATCAATACATTTATCACACTTTAATAATAAAGAGAAAATGAGACGAAAGATGTGGTTCTAATTTTCACCACGCGCACGTGACGCCATTTGCAAATGCGTGCAATTTTCATATTAGAAACGTCAAAGATTCATAAAGAACTTATAATAATATAAGTGCAAGCGAGGAATCTGATATTAATATGTACTCCACCTGACATCTTGAATGAGGCGCAAATTGCTGAACATGGTCTCTTGCCGCAAAAATCGCGAGAGCCATAGATTAAAAATAGGTTGTAGCTCGCGCTACAACGCAGATACCAATAATTAATCTAGCGAGAGCGCTATTTAATTACAATAATTTTGTATTATGGAAGACGCGAAGAAATACTCAGTCATACTCTGAAAATGTTTTGATGGCTTATTTCAATGAATTGCGTGTAAAATTAATAATGTCAAACAGTTAAGCTTCCAAAGCAACAAATTTCACTGATTTTTTATATTTATTCAAATTTTACTACTAATTTTCAAGAGTAGTGTCCTATCTGTATAATTTCTTTTTTTAATAAAAATAATCAAATTAAAAAGTTTGTTTCATTACCTGTTGTACTGTTTTCTCGCAAATGTGTTGAAAATCGTTCTAAGCTTGTGACTATGGTAAGCCGTCGACTTGGTCTCCGGCTTACATTCGTCTACTCGTTTGTAAATACCAACTTACCGCACTAGTATCATATCTAACTATATTAGCGTTGAGTAACAAAGTTTAAACTGTAAATATATGCCTGATACAGTAGTAGTTAATAACTATCGAACTAATAAAACACAGTCTCGATTTACTCGAGTTGTTGGTATGGAACTCTGGTTGGAAGTTTAGAAAATATTCCTATGTGTCGCAATCAAGCTTCTTGTCGGTTAGTAAGTCACATTGTTTCAAAGGCCTTTGCTCAGTACCCTTACAAATACACCACAGTTTTTATCGTTTGATTATCTTTGTTTTAGAACTTTTCGCGTTTGCTTTTGATTTTTATAGCTTTGATGTTTGGACTGTTGTTGGCTTTTGTTACAAGTTGGCGACAATTCTGAATTATAGTTTTATTTTTAATATAGCTAACCCAAAAATCTATGTCACAAATGATCACTGAAAATAAACCTTTATAATATCCTAAACTTGAAATAGGCAGCTATGGTCAAGTTAATAAAATAAAATTGAACAATAACAGATAAATTCGATGAAAGCGGATTCGATAAAGTTAACATCGAAAATCCCACATTATATGTATATTTGATGTTCGATTTTACGCTTTGGGAATTCAGTGTCGGTCACCGCGATAATTCGTGTATGAAACTGAACGATGGTTTCCGCATTCAGTTCCTAGGCCGATATGCATGAAGCGCACAGTTCTATACACAATTGTATACGGTAGATTATTGTGAATTGATGTTACATATTGAGAAATTTATAATGTTATAAAAATATATTTCCTAAAAAAGGCAAAATAAAATACATACATTGATATAAAAACTCTGTAAAAAACATAAAAACTATAATATAGCTAACTAAAAGAAAACGTTTTAATTCCAAACAATCAATCATCTTTTTTATGGGGTTGTAAGTATAATTTCGTAAATAGTTTTCGATAGTCACAAATTTTCAGTTAGTTATATGTATTATTACCAGTTTTTTACAAGCTTTTATTTAACTTGCTTCGTTCGCATCTAATTATGAAAGTACATATACCTAACACGAAATTTCAAAATTTGTCAACCACGTCCTAGTATTCGATTGAGTTAAGAGGCATATAAATATGTATGTAAATTCCGTGACAATACAATATTATGGTACTATGGAGCTGATCTGATAATGAGTCTGGATATTGGGACTGGAACTCCTTGATACCAAATGGTAGGACAGTCGAATTTGGACTCGTTTGTTTTATTTTCATGAATATCTTCATTACACGTGATGATAAGGGTTTCATATTATATAATGTAAACAATCTAACAGTTGTCATGTTAATTAAACTGTTTATTAATAGATGTTGATACATGATAGTTTAAAACTATTTATCTATCTATTGTTAATAGCGGTGAACATAAGCTTTAAAATGATGTTCTAATCATTATTAGAATGAAATAAGATACACCTTTGAGAAATAATATATAGAGATACACAATGGATAAGTTAAAGTATATATGTAGCTTGGAGATTATATAAACGGAGATTTGATCAAATCCTTAATCTATATAATCAATTTCTGTAAGATGTGGCTGGGTTAGGTTAGGTTTGACTTTTGATAAGAAACAGCGCGAAATGGCGGCGGCAGCGCCCGGTAAGCGCCTGATACTAATAATATTGAAGGAGTATAATGTATAAAATATCCTTTTATTAATAATATAATTAAAAATAATAAAAATAATAATTAGGATTTCATCTTTTCACTAAAACACTTGAGGGTTTCGATCAAATCACTTACTTTTTTTACGGAAATCACCCCACTGAGTTGTTTTTTTAACATCTTCCGTGAACTGATCATCTAGCTTAGGGATTTGATCAAATCTCCGTTTTTATCATCTCTCTGCGACAAATAGATCATTGAATGAATTCTGATACTAAAAAGTATTAAATACAATGTTATAAAAAAATCTTTTTTTTTAAACAATCTTTTATTTTTAAATTATCGAACTAATAAGTAAATAAGAATTTTTAATGAATAAAGTTATAGAAGAAGGGTATCTTTGACCACTGATAAGAGCCGTAAGAAGTACCTACTAATTGAAATTTATAATAAACTTATAACTTTTATTTTTATTCATATTTCTTTAAAAGCTTGAGGCGTATACCTTCATTCCACTTAAACTGGCTCAACTATTTATAGATATATTTTTAGTTCATTAATCAGCTTATGAAAATTCATTAAAATATCTTAAAACTTCTTTTGGTA
This sequence comes from Saturnia japonica, assembly GCA_033032175.1. Classification (NCBI taxonomy): domain Eukaryota; kingdom Metazoa; phylum Arthropoda; class Insecta; order Lepidoptera; family Saturniidae; genus Saturnia; species Saturnia japonica. The sequence goes on from CM065305.1 coordinate 14,169,470, forward strand.
TTACGCTGCTTTTATATTCGAGCTCGACGTAATTTTCACACTTGGCCTAAATGATGATAAAGTACATATATAAGTTCTTCTCTTGATTCTACTCGTATAGGCACCACCACCTACTTTGATATTTTGTAGCCTTCCCTACGCCGGTCTATAAACCTACGACCTCTAAGGGTGTTTTATCATGCGATTGATTTAAGGTTAAAGTAAGTAGTATTAAATTATAGTTATGACTATAAATGATGGAAATGCATATGAGTTTTAATATGATAAGTGCAAAACATATTTACCAAAACATTTGCAAGGAAATGTTTATTCTTACTGAGAGTATGTGTGCGAATGAGGTAATAATATAAATATTAAAATAATATTGCGCACACATCATAACACTTCTAAGGTGCTGAATTATTCAGAGGCGATGAGGTACTCGTGGCTGGAGCCTACCTTGGCTCAAAATATACTCGCATTTCTATACATGAGAGCCAATTTGTTGTTTTCACCTCGGCATTCTGTTATCTCCATTTAAGAAATGGAATTGAAAAGTATCTTCGTTTATTAACTAACAAACTTATACTTGGCACTTTACAAAAAAATCACAAACGGCTTACATTCGATATTATCAGAATATTACACGAATTTTTCAATTTACTTTGTAACTAGTCAAGATATGTCAGTGTATGTATACAGAATGTAACATTGAGAACGGTCAGTGGTGAACACGATAACTTCCAACAAAAATAATTCGTCCAAGCAATGTCACCTGATGTAACCCCATTTAATTATTTCTTGTGGGGTTACATTACAGATGAAGTTTATAAAACCAGCTACATCTTTGAAGGTATAACAGCAACCATAGGCACTTTAACACAAACTTACCACTTGAAAACACAAAACGAAATAACATCGTTACTTATAATGGTTGAGTATATAATTCTATCCAAGAAAATGGATATCACTTAAATGCAGAGTTTCATTTTAATTGTGGACACACAGGATTTTATAGCAACATTTGTTCCTTGCACCCTTCACTGTCAATTTTCCTAATAAAATTATATAGGTTTTTTTTAAATAATTAGGTTCGATTCCAGGCTCATATATAAATTCTTTTGAAAATCTATGAATGCAGCTTTTTTTATCTTTAAAATCGATGTAATGGATTTGTAGCGACACATAGCGCGACATCTATCGAGCCACATACGACGCATCCTACATCGCGCTATAGAAATTAACTCTTCAATTGAGTATATATACAAGAACCCAACTACAACCGTTGGGCAGCTGCCCGCCAGACATAACACCCGTCTGGTCGGAGGATCCCCCCTTTTCTATAGTTCTTCTACAGATTTCTCTCTTATAGTTTCAGAGTTCCCCATAGTGGTCGATCTCAATGGTACTCCCTGTATAGTTTGTATTAATTTCACAATAAAAACCAACTAATTCACTTCATTTCAAAATTGACAATTTATGTTTTATTCATAAAGCTTTTTCATTTGTAAATATACTATCTCTGAAATTGGCGATTTATACACAAAAACCAAACGGTTTTTAAAAGTGTTTAATGTGCATTTAAGAAAACGTATTATTAAAACTTAATAAAATTATCTACGTAGCGTTTCAGATTTCGTAAAAATAAATTTTTCACAGAACTATAATATGTGAGAATTAAATTGTTTTTTAACAGTTTTTCACAGTTTATATTTGTTGTTTTTTTTTTCTACTGTGGAATATTTATATGTTGTAACACAATTTAACTTGATACGTCCATATAATATGCATTGCATATGAGTTCAAAATAAGTAGAATCTATGCAAGATTTGATTTTGGTATCATCACCGCCACAATATTTACCGTAAAGTACTAATGCTGCTGTATTATAATTGCAGTTCGCAATACTTATTCACGGTTCATGAGGACTTTCGTTTCACTCCTCAGAGGTAACAATCTATCATTGAAATGTTTTCAAATAGGACTAAGATGCTATTTGATGTTGATTATATATTGATAAATACTGTTGGCCCTACTTAAAATTAGGTAGAGCGTATGCATATTTGGTTACTACTCTTATTTCATAAAATAAACGTATAATTTATATGTATTTTAAAATACCTATTATAAATATATTATCAAGAAGACCCGCAAATCTGGCTTTAGCAATGCATAATTAAAACGAAACCCTCTAATTATGTACACACAAATATAAATAAATAATTAAAACGTAATTAAAATTGGTCGCAGCTGGGCTTTACTACGTATCAGATCGTCCGAAAGTAAAATGGAGTCACGTCGACAATACGTGGCACCATGGTTTGCGATAACGTAGTGTTCAACATTACTGGATAGCACCGCGAGGCGTGAGGGATGTCAGCCTCATATTTAAACTTTAACAATGGCACGGACCCCGCGCCGCACCGCGTCGTTGGCTGCATAAATCACCCGGGCCTTCCTTCACACGTCTCGCTTGAATTTAAATAGGCCTCTACATACTTTCTCTAGTGATTTAGGATCTACTTACTGTGGCATCAGTAGTTTTTGCATTAATTTTCTTCCCGATTTATATTTAACTAGTCTCGGCTTCATTCCTATAGAATTTAAGTTTTGTGTACTAGTACTTATCTGTCCTTGAGCTCAGCATAAAATAAAGAGAATGTAGAGAATTTAGTATCTAATTATTTTTATAAGGCTGGGGTTCGACCGTGCTTGGAATATTGTTCGGATCTCTGTGATGGTTCCGGCCTACTGGCCTTATTGATGTCCTGGAAAGGTTGTAGCGACGGGATGTCCGTATTCTAAATGATACAGACGTCACCACTAAGTATTTAGAACCGCTTCATCCGCTAAGAAATATTGCCTTGCTGAGCGTGTTTTATCGTCTGTATCATGGTGAATGTTCTAAAGAATTGTTTAAACTTATCCCATCGTTTCCCTTCCACTACAGAACTATACGGTCTGCCCATTTTGGCACGAACAATAGGAAGTTCGCTAATTCTTACATTTGCCATTCCGTGCAGATGTAAAATTGTCTTCCAGCCAACGTGTTCCCTCATTTCTATAATATTGAGTCCTTAAAACGCGGTGTAAAGAGGCATTTCAGCAGGCTGGCATGACATCAATGACAGCCAATGAAATATGCGTCACCGACGGTCACCGTTGTATGTGGACTGTACAGCACCTACCATACTCACCAACCACAGTTTATTTTAATGTACAAGTTGTAAATCCACGATAATTGAAATATTCTATAACAAGATTCAAATAGTTAAACTTTAAAAAGTATTTCTAGCCGAGTCTAAATAAATATTACGGGAATACTGTGTGAAGTAAGATTATGGTAGTGTTGTAGATATAGCAAACATTGCCGCAAGTTTGCCAATTAAAAAGCTCTGGTTTACGGAAAATAAACAAATTATTGGGCGGATTGGGACTTTTCAAAATGAATGGGTTCGATTCCTGGCTAGGAATATTGATTTTTGAAAATTCCAATAATGCAGTTTTAGTTCTCACCAAAATCGGGCCGAGACTCCTTTGCGTATTGTTCGCTGTTTGTCATAGTTTCGGATTTGGCCATCCAATCCCACTAGAAAATTCATACTGGATATGTTTAATCTAGACGTTTTCGGAGTGCTATTTTAGATAGCTGTTGTGATATAGATTCTTCCTAAAGAAAATTATTTTAGACCACTATAGTCTCGGAGAGCCACAGAAAAAATAACACCACTATTCTTGATATTTTGGAAAATTAAGGGTATTAAAGTTAGTATGTCTTGTCATTTCTGAAGTTAGAGAAAAACAATTTGACACGGCAAAACCGCTTATAGAAGCTCCTAGATTTAATATTTAATACATCTATGTACAAGCTAGTCTTTATTAAAATGTGAAGGCTTACGGTAATATTTATCCTGTTATACAATAACGTACGAACACAAAAGCAACAATCCCTTACTAATCTACTTACAGAGAGCTTGTATACACAACCTTATCAAGGATATATATATATAATAGCTTCTTTGTACAATTTGGTGTAAAAATAATATATAGAGGAAAAGTACAATCATATGTATAGTAGAAAATGTTTCTCGACATCTGTATCAGAGATTTATTAGAGAGTATAAAAACGACAGACCCTGTATTGTATAAATAATCCTGTATACTTAGTATATATCATATTGTTTTCTAAATTTCTCTGTAAACACCAGTTAACTCATACATCATTTCATTCACAGACAACTATCTGACAAAAATCTGAAATAAGATTCAAAAGCAATGTTACGTTTGCGTCTATTGAAACAGTCACTGTTTTTTGTCTGGTTGGGTTTAAGCAGTGTGACCCCTGTTTTCTTATATAGAGTCAAGTTTTACTCAAAAACGAGTGTACTAAAACCTTAAGAATTTCAGTTCCTTATTAATGCATTAAATTTTTTCTCCGTGCTAGATTCTGGTAAATAGTTGTTTAACTAAAACCGGTCTTTGTATCCACTTATGAAGACAATGCTCATGCATAATGTATGAATGGTATCGCTAGCGAGCCATCTGATGGTCCGATAACGTTACCCTTGTTTACAAGGGTCTCGCTAATCTTGTCTTCAGAATTTTAACAAGATTTGACTGATATCCTTGTCCCTAGAATTTGCGTATCTATTTACTAAGTTTCCGAGAGTCTTCTATAGCTAAAATTTTTCTAAAACTTTAAGCGTGCCTACCTACTGTTATGATATTAGTAGAAGACATCTTTCACCTTATAAGGTTTTTATAACATAACTTCGAATTTGGTTAAATATAGTTGCATATACGAAATAAGATATGATTATAAATAATATTAACTGACAGTATTCTTCACAATGCTTCTCACAAGAGTGTAATGTAAGACCCATACCACTGTTGGATAGAGCAACCAACTGTTCATCTTTCCTTTAAACATTTTAGAATGAATTACAAAGCAGCCTTAGATTATTTTTAAGCATAATGTTCAATTGACCTTTCAAGTGTGTAAATTATTTATTGAGAAAGTTCCTATTTTTAGTATTACATTGTAACAAACAAATGTAAATATAACATAAATATTATATGTTTGTTTTGGTTACATTAACCAAAATAATAATAAAAACCTACTACTTATACTTCCTGCGTATAAAATTTTATTAAAATCTGTCATACGAACACACAAACAATAAAAAATTTAATGTCATATTTTTGACCAGTGTCCTTTGTATTTATTTATGGAATGTCTTTAGGGAATTTAGAGAAAAAAAATACATTTACAGACAGAAATACAGATTTATCTAAACTATATATAAAAGGAAACCGTGACCGACTGACTGACTGATCTATCAATAAATAAATCAAACCACTGAATGGATTTGGCTGAAATTTGGCATACAGATAGTTATCATAACGTAGACATTCGCTAAGAACGAATTTGTGTTTGTAACGGGGGTCCCTATCAAAAATCATAACACGGGTGAATCCGTGGGCCACAGTTAGTTAATATATACATTAAAACATTATGATTTCGAACACTTGTAGTTAGTTATGTTTGAATCTATGGATATTTTCACGCGTTTGTTAAGTTGCAAAATAAAAAATGATTTAACACTCTTAAAATATTGTATGCATTGCCATAACACAACACAAATACACTTCACCTTTTTTCATTAGCTTGCATTGGATATTTGGCAAAATTCCAACGCATAAGCAACCAGGGTTGTTTGAAAAGTTGATTGAATCGTTTTTCGAGAATGTACATTCAATTAACAACATACTTTAACTACTAGCATGTTCATGCAGTATTTTGACATTAGTTTGATGGTTAATGAAAATTAAGTTCGTATTATCCAGCAAATTAGAGCATTTATTCTAGATGAGCATTCTATACTAAATATTAGGACTTTACCTATGAAATTGCCGTTTTGTATGAAAAAATTTAAACGAATTTTTTTCATGTATTTTTTATTTGTATTAATCGAAGTAATAACCCATGCAATCAATGCATCTTTGCCAGCGCAGTGGCAGTTTATTGATGCCCTTCTTAAAGAAATCAGCTGGACGGGAGGCAACAAATTCTTCAAAGGCATTTTGTACTGCCTCTCGGGTATTGAATTTTTATCCCGCCAAGGAGTTATCCAAATTCTGGAAAAAGTAGTAGTCTGTGAGTAGGGCGGATGAAGGAGAACTTCCAACCCCAGTTCTTGCAACTTGGAGACCGTCTGCTGTGCAGTATGAGGTCGCGCGTTGTCGTGCAGGAGCAGCGGAGACGAGCGATTGACCAATACTGGTGCCAGCTTCTCCATCATTGTGTTCAGTTCTTCTCAGTACACATTTGCAGTAATGCTCACCCCGTTTGTTAAGAAGCTGTGATGAATCACACCGACGCTAGACCACCAAACAGTGACCATCACTTTTCTAGGGGTAAGTTTTCGTTTAGGGCATTGTTTAGGTGCTGAACCAGGTTCCAACCAACTTGCTGAGCGCTTGCGGTTATCAAACAGAATCCATTTTTCATCGTAAGTAGCAATTCGGTTGAAAACTCCTTCATTTGTGTGTCTGTTGAGCAGTGCAAGGCACGTCTCGACGCGTACTTCGCGTTGGCGATCATTGAGTTCGTGGGGCACCCATTTGTCAAGCTTTTTTACCTTGCCAATTTGACGCAAATGGACCAATATTGTTTTGACGCTAACGAAGAAAGCTGCTGTTAATTCAGCCGTAGATTGTGTATCATCAGCTTCCACAATCGCCTTTAATTCGTCATTGTCGACCAAAGTCTTCGGACGACCGCGAGGTTCATTTTTCAGGTCGAAATTCCCAGAACGGAAGCGAGCAAACCAATAACAGGTGGTGCGATGGTTTGTAGTGTTAGCTCCGTAAACGTCGTTGATGTTGCGTGCCGCTTGTGCCGCGTTGCTGCCACGACGGTACTCATATTCCATAATTACTCGAATTTTGAACGTATCCATGACGACAAAAAACATTGAAATGCGATGAACATGTAACACTAATCAATAAACAAATGACTACTTTTGGAAAAAGAATTCCATGTTTTTAAAATAAAATTAATTTGAAATTAAAATTCTTAGCCAAACAAAAATTATTTTGATTTGAAATGGCCAGTACTGCAGAACGGCAATTTCATAGGTAAATACCTATTATATACATGCGTACTCTACACAAGAAAATCTCGCTTCACGAACAAGTTAATAAATAACACATTCTGAGAATTTTGTGTAATTATATTTCGTATAACAAACTAAACACTAATAAATTTAGTTCAAATATATTTGGAAAGCTTGAGGTAAGTTGAATAATCGTAAGTCAACCACAACGACAGCAGTGGTCCAAGACTTCGCGTCGCGCTCCATTTCCACTCCGATATTCCCGTAATGAGCGTAAAATAATATTTTATTGTTTGCCAGGAATGGGATTAATTCTGATTGATGATATTCTCCTTCCTCAGATTTAGAGCTAGCTCAATCCCTCTTCCAATGTATATACCGAGTGAACGCTTATCCCTTGCGTATGTTAGTCAACTCTCTACACTAAAGTACATTTAATGCGGCAGAGAAACGCCTCGTTTGCCGCATTCATTTCTCGTCTAATGAAATGCGAGCATCAGCCTCAGCGGCTCAAACTTTTTATTGTAAACCCCAGCTGAGAGGCACTTTTTTGAGGACATGTCGCGCTTATATTTTTTTTTTTGTATTATTACATTGTGCATTTTAAAAACCAGACGCTTATATTTCATTTATTTATTTATATATTAAAAACTAAAATCAATTATTAAGTAATTTAATGTAAATGAGAAATTACAAGAAAATGGTCTTAATTTTGAGAATATTAACTGAAATAAAAATATTTATAAGATATCCCGTTATTAATATTCAAGAGGAAACACCAAAATAGCTTTATTTAAAAACCAAACAATTTTATTTCAAAGTGGGTATAATTTTTTTCGTTTTACCCAAAATCGACAATCTTATTTATTATTTTTGTTGATAAATTTTTAGTTAATATTAGTAACAAAAAACAAAACTAAAAGTCAAATACGTAGTTATAGTTTAGCATTATAGTATAATAGTTTTCGCAATGGCGACACAATTGCTTATTTGACACCGGAAAAAATCATTACGACCAAAACTAAACACACTTCGTCTATCCTTAATGTTTTCATAACCTCTAAGAATCTAACATATATGGCAATGACAAATAAACTCAGCTTTTCCTTATCCATACAAAATGAACTATTTTCATCTTATGTTACCAAGCGTTTAGTGCAAAAGATGTTTTCTGAAGATATACGTCAAGAATAAGCTCTTACACTAAAACGTGTGAAAGTAAAAACACTTACAGTAAATGTGTGTCGTCTAAAGTGATTTATGCGGACGGTAACGCTGATCACAAAACTTTGTATCACAGTCTTCTTTAGACAAATGGCACGGCTCGAGGGATGGCGTGAGGTCACGTTTGCCCATTGACTGTGACATTTTGACCGAAAGCCCACTTTCACTAAAACACACCTAGCACAGACAATCTCGTAATTTCTAGTCCCTCGAACGACACCTTTGGTGCTTCAGCTAGTCTACGAAAACTCTTCGTAAATCATCAACTTTTTTACTTGTGTAGGGTATGTACCTACAGTAATATACACTCTGTAATTACAATACATAATATCTGTTTTCTTTACATTTTGTTCTTTCATTAAAGAGACAGACAGGTATATTAAACGTTATCAAGATTATAATATATTCACACATAAATACCGTACGCTTCATATATTCACATTTTAAAAAACATGCATTTCTTCATAAATCATGTCATACAGTAAATAATAAACTAAACATCAATTCACTTATCTTTATAAATACAATAAAGTCACGAATAATGTGTAACAATTGTAACAACAATATTTAAAGCACTAACTAGCTTATATTTATCGTGTAAGTGTACCTGCGACTTTCGTATGCGGCGACGACAGCTAAGGGGAACCTAAGTTACTCCTTATAACATCAGCCATCTGCCAGTGAAAGTCCCGTTTAGCACAAGAACAGCTTCATTGATCTTATGAATTTTTGTTATAGGGAAGTTTATGTAATTTATCAGTTGCTCAGGTTTTATGAATTGTCAATTATACTTTTAGAAATAGTTAAAAAAAAAAAATTTTTTTTTTTATGTCAATAAATTCGTATAAAATTGTAATGACGGGAAGTATATGTAATTCCTTTAATTATTAGCTAATATATGGGCGACCGAGCTTTGCTCAGTGTCTTACAAAAAAAAACACCTATCTAGGTATACTTGGAATGTAAAACATTATCTAAATACAAAGTTTCATCCAAATCGGTAGAGTCGTTTCCGAGAAACCAGTTACATATATATATATATATATATATATATATATATACACAAGAATTGCGCACTTAAGATAGGAAGTGATAATAATATTTGTACAAATCTAATAAAATTTCAAATAAAGTCATAATCGATAAAATAAGACTGGTCATTAATACGAGTAAAAATAAAATTACGAGACACAATGAATACTACGAGAAAACCTCACTAGTTATAGATGAATATTATGATTATTGCGTCCCACAATATTTCCGGAGTATATCGAATTTTCCAACAGAGATTGTAAAAGTAGACAATCCCGATCCGTTACTTACCGAACTTAGTGATCTCAGCAGTCTTAGCCTACCTTCATCCCCACCTAACATACTTTGTACATTTAAGATTTCGTATCACTTCTTCTATCTCCTTCACACTGGTTTTATCTTCATAATATGAAGTCATATGTATTATAATGTATTTTTAAGGTTTTGTATGCCTGTCATTTCGCTAAAAACTATTTCTATTTATCGCTGGACGAACGATCTGTTCTAGATAATAACATAGCACATTGTATAATCTCTTGATAAGTACTCGCACAACATTTTAAAGTTCCGACAGATTCGACAATCTATTATATATACACAATTTGCATGTTTTACTTTTCTCTTCTTTCGTTTCTCTTATTTGTTAGCATTAAACTTACATAATTTATTCTACCTTTTACTTCTTCTTTCAAATTGTAAGTTGCAAAAGAATTCACATAACCTCTTTGGCTTGGTCAGCTCATCATACGTGACGTTTAACCCATGCCTGCCTTATTTAATTCTGTATAATATTATTTTGGCTATTAATACATTACATAAAAGTAATAAAACCACCCCATTATTTACAAACAATGAAATTAAGAATTCTAAAATTTCGCTAACTAAAATATTCTAAATGTCTGCGATATAATTATTTATACACTTCAAGTGGTCCTTCGTAAGTGATTTATCGTAGTGGCCTGTGGATGGCTGTTTTGTAGAAAATTCCTTTCAATGAAAGAATAATCGTAGATACTGATTTGTTCGTAGTTAAATTTATGACTCCCATTTATTTTCTGTCGCAAATTGCAATTAAAAGTCACCGGCGGCTTTCTACAATTCATATACAAATCTGACATTTTTATTTTTCTTGTTCCTCTTTTGAAATGATCTTTGATCAGTTTCAAATAAGAATCTTGATGTTTAACTGATGTAAAAGATTATTTCGAAATGTACCGTTTGGTTATTAACAAGAAATCGAGTTTTAGATATCTTTGTAAACGTTTTACTTGAAATATAAAATATAATTGTTTTTTTTTGGTTCAAAGGAAATCCAAAAATAGCTTATTGTTTTTTATTTTAGGTAAAATATAAATTATAATGTACTTTACGATACAAATGGCGAAACATATTAACGTTTCTTAAAATCATAAGAAGCGACTATCTCTGTGAAATTTAAAGGTCGGGTCGACGGTAATTATTGTCGATTGATCTTCCTCCATTTATATTTGTTGCATGCAATACCTGTATTCACCATCAAAGTTTACGAAATTAGTGTACATTAACTATGTAGAATGCAATAGAAAACGCTATCACACGGTTGTAATGGAAATCATTGTTTTAAAATCTGAAGAAAGAGAGAAATCTACAAAGAAATTTCTCTGCACCCTACCTCTTTTTATCATCACCTACTTCATTGTGATATAATATGAAAAATTAATCTTAACTTATGTTGAAAGGCGAAATCAAAAGAAGATTTTTAGACATTAAACATTGGAAGAAAGCAATGATGGCTCAGAGGTAGCGTGTACGGACCCCGCTTTGTTTGATGTGAGTTCGAATCCTAATTATGAGCCTGAGCTTTCGGTGAAAGAAAACATCATGACGAAACCATAGCATGATAGTAGGGCATTTTCTAATACTCGTCTGGCTGGCTATCACTTTCGCCAAGCACTTATAGATGTGTTACGGCAGCTGCACTTGAAAGCCAAACCCCCCACTTGGCTTAGCGTGTCACTAACTTGATCTAAATAGTCACTGAGATAGTGGACATAACGCTAAATTACATCTTCAAAGCTGAGACGCCCAAATTAACCTCACCTGCACGTGGTGCACCCTGCTGGTTAACAAACAAGGAAATGGCAATAGCAGGTTGGTAGGGCTGTACAGTTAGACTGGGTCACGACCACCGTGTATATGGTAAAAGTTCGTCTTAGATACTCGCTTTTGCATGTCGCGTTTCGGGATCAGCCAATGCATATCCAGTTAAAGTATTGCAGGTCGGTATGACAGCAGCGACCGTCGATTGATTACGATCTGGTGGTGGTCGCCATTGTTTTAGGATTGTACTGTGCTTACCAACAGGAAAAGTGCAGTCAATTTGCCTTGCTACTATAAAAAAATAATTTTAAAACTTGCTTATTACAAACTAATGATTAAAAGGATAATAAATCTATAGGAAATATCTAGGTATAATGTATCGACCTTTATCTAATATTGTACTGGATAATTAGCTTTATATGGGATAGCTCACCGACGATATTGCCGATTGGATTTCAAACAGCACCCGATTATTAGATATTAATACAGAAAATAAACTCTCATTAAAATGTTATCCCTTACAAAATATTTATCTGACCCAAAGATCTCTAATGTGACCTTTCAAAAATTTCTTAGTAAAATAAATATTTTATAGGAAATTTTACTTTTATCTATTTAACTTGTTTATTTGAAAGTAAAGTAAATGTAAATAATATTAATAAGCTAAATACGTCTGTTAAATTGCCTACTTAGTAATAACAACTAACAACGTTATAATTCTAAACAATTTTTTACTATTTAAATATTTAATTTTAAATACAGTATTTTTTATATCTACTAGATATACTATTTTTCTACCTTATAATGAGATATATTATATCAACATACAAGCTTTATAGTAACCCGACTTACTCGTATAGAAATACTTCCAGAGATTACACCGAGACCCAAAATGAAAGTAATTTTCCTACAATCATGACCGGGGCGGAGGTCCCTTGTACTTGCAAGGACTTTTATCTACATCCCTAGTAGCCATTACTTGTAATGGAAATCGAATTACTATTTAAGCAAGATAAACGAAAAACGTGCAGCTACATCGAAACCTAACGAACAAAAAATAATTCATATACTAAATTTGATGTTATGGTCATATGGATTTGGCTTTGCCTCGTGGCTCCGCACGCGGTTTATTATGCAGTAATTATTTTTCTCATATTATTGGCAATTTAAAAAGATCAATTGAGGAATGATTATACCTACTTCCCATGTTCTATTGACAATTCTTATAGCCTATTAATTATGCAATAACAAATACTTCCCGTATGCAAAATTTTATCGAAATCGGTTGAGAAATAACAAAAAATATTTTTTAATTATTATTTATTTACTATTGCTAAATGTATTATTGTATGTATTATTGATAATTCTTAAATGGATGTGCAATTATTGTTATAATTCTCGTGTCTAGACCTTTTATGGTTAAATCAGGGATCCGGACATACGAACAGATAGACAAATAAAAATGGCATATTCGTGATCAGTAGGGCCCGGATTAATATGTACTAAAAAATACTAAATATGTACATATAATATGAACCGAAAAACCTAAAATATGGAAGAAATATTGAATGTAAAATAACAATATCTTTTATTAAAACATTGTTTATTGAAAAAAAATTTAGTGTAGTAACAGTAATATTTGAAAAAATTATCGTATAAAAATTATCGCGAAATGTTTGATTCAAATTAAACAAAAGTTTTATTGAACTTCCCCTATATTTGCTTTATTAAATTGGTTTTAGTAAACAATGACGTGCATCTTTAAATTTTAAAAATTAAAACTGTCGATTTGGTCTAAATATGTACGAATGATCTTTCCACGTCGAATGATGTGACTGGGGCATTCTTAAACCTGCATAATTCGGGAAGTGTGTAAGCCACGTCTACAGTGCCCTCAAAACTACCGCACAGCATTTTGTTAATTTTTTTAGGGTATCTAATAGTTAATTTTTTTCCAAAACATACTTTAGTTTTTGTTTAGCCACTTCAGCAACGGGGCCTTCCGCCTCAGATTTTTTTTTTATTTCTTCAATAATCTTTAGGTTTTCATTAAATGATGTTGAAGGATTTTCTAGTACTTGTAAGTTGTGTCATAAAAAACAAATTGTTTTTTATGTAGACCAAATCGTTACAGAGAGTCTCATCTTCAAGAAATTCTTTTGAGGTTTAAATACTTGCAGAATCGCCATCCAATCGAGAAATAATTATTCTGATTTCATTAAAATGCTCGGCGTAGTATTCAACCACTGTTAGCTATGTACCCTAGCGTGTCAGCACTGGCTCTGGTACCAGAGGTATTCCGGAATACAACTCTTTAAATTTCTTCACCTTTCTTCACCTGACCGCGCGGCTATGTGGTAGCGGTAACGCAAACACCTACAAATAATACCTATTTTTCTGAATTAATTCTTGTTCTAGCGTCTATAAATTGAAAATATGGATGATTATGATATTTTTTTGTTAAATATGAACTTATCCTTGAAATATGGAAAAATATGGAAAATAAAAATGAGTTTTTCACGATCTAAACACTATAATTGATGTAGAGAATACATTCCAGAACGAAAATCGTGTATAATAAGAATATGTATTTACATATTAATATTAATCCGGGCCTTAGTGATCAGTGTCCTTTATATAGAACTAGTTGTACTAGGCAGAAGAATGCGTAGTTCTTATAAAAGTCGCAGTTTCTTAAAACTTTTGCATTTTTTATTGAATGACGATATAGTGATATTTTTTTTAGATAAGGACAAAGTATCTAAAGAGTTAAACAAGCAAAAAAATGATTAAAATCTACCCAGTAGTTTTTGCGTAGTGCGTGCACAATACAAACCTCAATCATTTTGTTTATAATAGATGTCTTTAGAGAAATTTGAAAAAAATCATGAATAGACAGAACTACAGATTTATTAATATATATGATTTATTGTTAGATGAGTCTAGGGTAGATTAAGGTTTCAATATTTTTTTGTAAAACAATCCAAATGAGAATTAGGAAGGAATGTTACATTCATTTTGTGTGTATCTGGATAAAAAATAAAGTTACTTTTTATTTATAAAAAATATGCGTGACTATCTTCACAAATTATAACGACTGATAAATATATCAGACAATAAATAAATACAAAACAGTGAAAGAAAATAAATTCTATACCATATATAACATTTAACCAATACTGGGAAAAACCGATATAATCCTATAGGATTTATTTCACAGTGCTTATGATTACTCCTTTGCTAGCTATAAATAATATTCAAAAATATTATTAATAATACAATACCTTACCTATTGTATGTTAGTGAATAGACTTTTTGACTGGAATATAATTGGACAAAGTTAGCTTAACAGCAGTAAATAAATAAACCAAATTTAGTTCTTCGTCGTGGGAATTAAACTCATAATTTTCTTGTTAACAGACCTACAGGGAAAAGGTCAGCACGGCTTTGGAACAACAAAACCAAATTTTATTAATCAGTATACCTATACCTATACACAAAAATTCTAAAATCTTTGTTACTATAAATGTGTTCAACCTATCCTACAAAGTCGATACAAAAAAATGTCTATTAGAATTACAGCAACTAAATCTGTAGTAATTAAATGATACAATTACTCATTTGTTTATCTACTTAGTATTTCACCAATTATTTTTGTAAATATTTAATTCGAATGATGAGTTCTTAAAATGTATTAAGTATAAAATTTTATAGAACAGTAATTGACAAAAATTGAAATTATAGCGTCAATTTTGCATACTTTCCATGTTTTCTGTAGAACAATTTATGAAGTATGTACGTAAGTACATCGCATTCTAAAGAAAGGCAACGATTTCTCATACAGTCGTGAAGTGGAGTGTGAAGTTCCAGCTTTATTAAGAGTTTAACGTACATTATATTCTGATTTATCGATTCCTTCACGCTATGCTACCATTTTTTTTCTTCTTAAAAACCCTTTCAAGTTAACCAGTTTTATAAATGACACGTCAGCTTTTGTATCTATATCACTTGGAAATTTATTTTTGAATTTATAAAAAGGGAATAATTCAACGTCATATATTGTACTTAATATGTTTGTCGTACCTATTTTGCTAGCCGGGTTGATAAGAATGTAAATTAATTATGTAACTCATAAAAGCCGGTATATAACTATTTAAATTAATTATTTTACTAGCTTAGTCACATGTTATGACCCATCTAAAATGTGTCCAGAAAACCCTTTCATAAAGTAGTTGTTAAAACTTAATAATAACAGAAGCACTTAACTTGAATGCTAAGGTATTGTCTGTCAATAAAATAAATTATTAATAATAAAAATAAATAAAACCTACATACTTTGCTATTGAATTTCACAGAAAAAAAAAACAAATGAAGCCGGTTTCATTATTTCCACCAAATGGAGAATTATAGAAATCAGATTGTTTATTATATTGTCGGTTTTCTACAATACCGATTTATATGATAAATACATTTCAATGTTATTTATTTTTTACATCCCTTTTGAATTTGAATCCTCTTCTGTCAATAGAGTATAAGAGGCAGCATATATAACAGGAACTATGTATACTGGCGGACAAGTGACTGATTACTTTTTATCAGACATATCGGAGATCCACTTGCTAAACTTTAATCAGATCAGACAAACTAGAAACATATTAATGATATATCGGAAAGTGTAAGTGTTTATAATGTTTTCTTTTTGTTACAGCGTCGCGTATTCGATACGAGATCACGAGCGGGAACATAGGTGGAGCGTTTGCTGTCAAAAACATGACGGGCGCCATTTACGTCGCAGGCGCTCTCGACTACGAAACTAGGAAACGGGTAAGCTGAATTTACATACCTTATTCAACTATTTTAAAAATCCGAAATCAACCATTTTCAATGTACTATTATCATAAATTTATTTATTATAATAGTACATTCAATTGATTGACTTTTCAATTGATTACTGTAAAGTCTAAAGTAACAAATAATAAATTCAATGATAATAAAGACAAATTTAAAATTATTATTATATAATAATATCCCGAGCATTCACAAATTGAAAACTTTAACAGAATTAGAAAGTTTTCTTTTTACTTGCTGTTTATAAATGGACGGAGGTGGTTCTGTGGTTTGTGTTTTTAAAATATTATACTTAATTTATGGGTTTTAAATTTACGTGTGGTTTTAAAACCTAGAATAAAAACGGAATTATTGTGAGAATTATATATTCATGGCAATTTATATATTTGCCCTTATGTAGGTATTTCTATTAAACCACAACATTGATAATAACAATAACGTAGATTTCATAAGAAAAATTAAAACAATAATGATATTAATGTCAAACACGTTTTTGTATTTTTTATATTAACAGTAAATATTGTAGGATAAATTGTAATAAATTAATGCAATCGCAGAGATTTATAGAGATGAATGGTCCCTCAGAGAGAGTTGTTACGACTGTAAAACCAACGCGCTATAAAGTTCTGAAACAGTGTGTGTGAGTATAAACAGAAGCTTTATGTAATAATCCACATCGCACTTAATAATGATGTAATTATACATGGAAATAATTATAATTAAACTACGCGTATTTATAACTGTTAGCAAGGAAAGTGTTATTGCAAAATATATCTATTAGCATATAATCTCAAAAAATAAATCTGATCAAATCAAATCAATCAAAGAATTAATAATATCAGCCTGTAAGAGTCCCACTTTTGGGCAAAGACCTCTTCCCAAGGGAAGGTACGTGCTTGATCACCACGCCAGCACATGACGTATTGGCGATTTCAAACACCGAGAAATCAACAGTTCTATATTCTTCCCACATACACCGGTACTACAAGAACATTTCTCAAGAGTTCAGGTTTCCTCGCGATGTTTTCCTTCACCGTTAATCGACAGTGTCACCAATTTGAATTACTAAATGTACACGAATTCCAAAAAAATCTTTAGTGCATCCCGGGGTTTGAACCTGCGAACATCGAATCGATATTCCGCTGGTCTAAACCACTCGAACAACACGATTTACTATTGTTACCTTATAATAAAAAATTATTTTACAACTACTTACAGTAATTATACTGTAGTGTGTACTGAGTGTACTGTAGTAATAATACTGTATATGAGATAAAAAAAAAGTATTATTTACATAAATATTTGATTTTTTATAATGCTTTTAAAGGCCCTTTTACGCAAGAAATCTGTGTCCTTCCTTATTAGGCAGTAAGGTGAAACCACCTACATAGAAACTAAGTTGTCCATCAACAATTATGTCACGTCACACAAATCCCAAATTAAACAAAGAGGGCTACACAGTAAGTCTACATAATTGAATATAAACCACTTTGATAAACAAGACAAAATGGCACGGGGTTTTGTTAACCAACAAATATATTTCAAAACGTTCTCATTATTAAAATTGATAAAACATACTAAAATAAAAATAAATAAAACTTTGTTATTATAATCTCATTACTTGTCGTAATTAAAATTAAGGTGAGTGAGATCAAAAGAGAATTAATAGCTCTTCCAACATAATTTTGTATTAAAATAAACGGCGCTAAATATTATAACAGTGTTTTACTTTATTTGCCCCTGGGCGAGTTTCAGTTTTAAAGTATCTCTAAAGCGATACCTTAGTGCTGCGCGCTGTTCAGAGGTACCCTCTTTGTTACGGTCTCGAGAAACTTTCATCGAACTTTTCCGAAATAAATATTTTAATCTTTAATACCCATTTAAACGAGCCGACGCCGTTGTTACCGAAGATATACAGTACTATGAAGCTGCAGATTCCCACGGAGTTTTTATTGAATGTTAACCAGTTCACTTTCAACGTTTTCTTTTTCCTTTTAAGTGCCCTAGAGGCTTTCTTAATGTTTCGTTCGTACGTTTATCGTTATTTTTAGGAGTAAATAACAATGTTTCTATTTAAAATAAAACACTACGTGTCTATAGAAAGTTTTATTTTCTTAACTTATTAGAATTTTTCCACTTCTTACCTCCTATATAACATTTCTGTTCCCTTCTGTTTTTTCTTGAAATTCTTTAAGTTTATTTTATAACTTTCTGTTCAGATTGCATGAACTCTTCAACGATATGCAGATGCTTACGCAATCTATATTCCAACAAATATCAACTATTCCATGAAAACTGAAAGCAAGAACTTTACTGGCTTTTAGTTGAACACGACTGGCCTACATATGACCACCTGAGTCTATGTTAACTAAGCTGATAATGGTCTACGCGGACAATATTTACTTTATGTACTTGATTTCCGTCAAATTCTGTTGGAAGTAACTGGATTACCGTCAAATGTTCGGTATTTTACAAGAGCGAAACAAAAATTGCAATAGACAAACTTATATAATATGCTTAAGATGACTTTCGAAACAAACATTTCCCACCCGGTTGAGGAAATTACTACGCGACACTGACAGATGACACCAATAACTCCCTCGGGTCACAGTTACGTTTCTCACCCTGTTTCCGAAGCGCTTTACTCTTTTAATTTGATATACTTAATGTGAATAACCGTAAGCGGAACAAACAAATTTAACTTACGTATTTATATTTGAATCCTTCGACTCAATAGAAATTATCCAAATTAAGTTCATAGTATGAACTTGGAAATTATATGTAAACTTTTTCAATATATATCAATGTGTTGTGTCGTTTGTTAGTTTCCAGGCTGGCCACTCGCATTGACACCTTATTTGAGAATTAAAATATTTTCCTTTTATTTTTATATTTGTATTTTCAACTACTTATTAATATATACTACCATATTCATATCTACGTGAGTTTGAATGTTACTATGAACCTAAGTTTTTAATGAAGGAATATATCTTCATAAAAGTATATGGCGTTTTCTAATGGTTGCCTGGTTAAAATCTGTCTCCAAGCAACTTCCTGCATATGCATTTGAGACCCAGGCTCTCTAAGCTTACCGTGCTATCATCATCGGGCAGATCATCGCCCCTCAACATCATGTGATATTTTGATAAAATGCTAAATAGATATATAAAGCACAAAAGTAGGTACATACTAAACTACTAGACAAATATCCACTTGCATTCCTTTCATTGATTGTGTAAAGTTAATGGAGCTATATACCTCAATTGCTATTGCTATAAACCATCGTCTCGATAAAGCAAATATGAATTATGTAAATATGCAGTCAATCGGTCAAGTCATTCAGAAGCTATTTAATCACTAACAGACGCAAACAATTTTTTTATATATTAAATTAATAACGAAATTAAAAATCCCACAATTGGAAATTTTGAATTTTCTTAAACGCAAAGTAGTCTATAGTTGTTTTTTCAAGCTAAATCCTCTTCGCTTTACTTCAAGAACATTGTTCTAGTGTCCAAATATTCCCACAACGTTTTACGAAAATTATTCAACTACTGTTAGATTATATGTATTTAAATTTTATTCTAAATTACCTGCGTATTTTTTGTATTCCCCACAGCTGTAACAGTCTGCCGTCCCAAGTTTCATAATTTAAGAACCTTCTTGTATTTTTTTCCGTGTAGAAAAAAATATACTTTTTCTTTAGCTAATTTATGGCGTATAAGTTGATATTAATTATTATAAGAATTTTTAATGACTTGGACCTGGTAACTTTATATAATTATTT
This sequence comes from Saturnia japonica, assembly GCA_033032175.1. Classification (NCBI taxonomy): domain Eukaryota; kingdom Metazoa; phylum Arthropoda; class Insecta; order Lepidoptera; family Saturniidae; genus Saturnia; species Saturnia japonica. The sequence goes on from CM065305.1 coordinate 14,189,537, forward strand.
GTATTAGCTTATAATAAAAAAATGTAAATTTTGTATTTATTTATACCACAAACGTATAATTTTTTTTTAAAGTACATGAATTAACTTATACAAAAAAACTGGTAGGTAATAAAATTATGCTTAGCAACTGTAAAGTATTGTTACGTGTGTATTTTGAGAAAAATTAAGGTTGACCCTCTGTGTTATGAATTGTTCACACGTCCACAAAAAATATAAAATTGAAATAAAACTCGAAAATTATATATAGTGAACGCAGGTGGAAGTTGATCATAACATTGACTGACATATTATGTTCGTATACAGTATAAATCTTCTCAATTAGTGATTTAAAAATTCCTATAATGATTTTGAAATAACTTCGTTAACGACAGTACGAACTGAAGCTGGCTGCATCAGACAACCTGAAGGAGAACTACACCACGGTGGTGATCCACGTAAAAGATGTCAACGATAATCCTCCCGTATTCGAAAGACCCACCTACCGCACACAGATCACCGAGGAAGATGACCGAAATCTGCCAAAACGCGTACTTCAGGTCCGACTCGAAACGACTGTGTAAAACTTAGCTCGATCCTTTTTGATATTATATTAATTATAGTGAAAAAATAAACACATTATGTGTATTTTAATAATTATGCGATTTCACAAAAAAGTTCGAGCTGGGTTTTAGTTTTTAACGCCCGGGTTGTTTTCTTCAGATTCATTTGATAATTTTGCATGGCATGGGTGTTATTCGTTTTGTGTCCTTGTTTTTTTATCGTTGTAGCGCCAATTTTATTGCTCCGTTGCTAGTTTTGATTTTGTTTCTTTTTTTATTTACATCCAACTTATTCTTAGGTGCGAGTATAAAAATTTTGACTATGTGATATTCAACAGGTGGGTGTACATTTTATTTTAAATAAAAAAGCAATCATGTTCGTATCAGTTTTTGGGCTACTCTTTTGAAATTTTAGAATAGTAACGAATTTATTATTGCATCTACAGTTTTCCGATTTACTATCATACAATAAAAAGTAAAAAAATTTTAATAATAATATTAAGTAATCAAAATACTTTTACCTATTTAACGTATATTATTTATTATAAGAGATATATACTATATAGTATACATATAAATAAAAATATATACTTACATATAAATAAAAATATAAATACAAATTTATATGTGTAGGTATGTATCGATGATTCAATGATCCAAACCTACTCTTGTTTGTTAAAGTTGTGACCTGTGAATCTTGTATGGGTTTTAGCGTATAGAATATAATTGTAGCCGAAGCGAGAATTTGTATTACTTCAAAACATATTAAATTATTGTATTACTAGCTGTGCCCCGCGGTGTCACCCGCATATAATTTAGAAGAAATCACTGATTGCTGTTTTATAATACTTCAATAAAGAAATATTTTTATCGGGCGGCCAGATAGTTACATCGAAGTATCGCATGGCTCGTTCGCGCCGCTAACTACTATAGACATAGACCCGAGCCGAGTGTTAAATTAATTTAATTTTGTATTATCTCTCAAAGTAATAACTATGCGTCCAAATAACATGCGGTTAAAGACGAAGTTTATCTTCATTATAAATTGTCTTATGATGAAGTAACTTTTGTTCGTAAGGATTAATATGCTAAATGCTATGCTTAAAAATAATGTTCATAAATTAATTTTAATTCTTCAATAAAAAAGGTAAAATACCTTATTGTGACTCATGTATAAGAGATAGATATATACTATCATTGACTTTTTTATTTAATCTAATGGCCAGTATTTTTGTAGAACATTGTATGGGCGTATCATTAACGATTAAGCCAGCGCATGCGGCTAAAGCAGTTCGCGAGGGCTTCGTCTTCCGACTTACGTAACAAAAATCAATATTTAAGGTTAGCTAGAAACTGTAGCCTAATCTTATATAACCTATACTATTCCTCGTGAGTCTGGCTATCATATAAAAAAAGATATTTTGAAATCCGACTGGTAGTTCCAGAGATTAGCGTGTTTAAACAAACAAAAAACTTTTCCGCTTTATTATATTATTGGTATATATTGATTTTACATGTTTTTTTTTATTATGGAATGTTTCGTATAATTTATAACCAAAATGTTTTAGTCCTTACCGTTTCAAATTTCGAACTCTACGTCCCTATGAGGCCGTGTCCTAAAAGTGCATAACCTCTTTAAGCTTAGAAACCTTCAAATGAGGTACTAATATAGTACGGTGACCTTCGAGACATTCCAATTTTAAAGAGTATTTGCTTATGTTTTTTTAGTGAGTTCAACCTTTTTTGAATAAAATCGGATTGAGTTTTCAAACATGTGTCAAAATAAAATGTAATTTAAATCAAAAGCACTAATATTGATATTGATATCAACTTCGAAGCAAATCACCGCCAAAACAACTTTCGGGTAGAATTTCGGAAAATCCTTTCTTATCGGATGCCTACGTCTTACAAAGAACACACCCTCCCAAGTTTCAGGTCTCTACGATCAGCGGTTTAGGCTGTGCATTGATCCGTCAGTCATTCAGAACAAAGTATTTTATATGTATCGATTATTAGGTGATATTGAAATCATTGGAAGTAAAGCTTTTCAGTAGATACGACTAAAGTTCAGTGGGCCTCGTACCTTATATCTTATACTACGATAGTATTCTTTAAACGTTAAAACACTTTATAATTATCATGTTTCATTGAACTAATGTTTTTTTCATACCTGCTGTGATTTGAAATTATAAATAATAAGTTAATTTTAACTTGATAAATATTACTTTTTAATTATTACTTAGAAAAAAGGTTATGCGCATGTAAACTTTTTTATTGATATCAATAGAATATATAATATAACCTAATATAATAGCGGTGGCCCACGGTTTCACCACTGTTAAAGTTTTCGTAAAATCCGTTATTAGTGAGCGTCTACATCTCGAAAGGAGTAGGTTACTATGCTAAATTTCAAGTCAATAATCGGATCTATAGATTCGAAGATTTCATGATGAAGTGAGTGAGTTATATTTATATAATATATATACTCGTTCGTGATTTTCCTCATCAAGCAAAAATTATCTTCACAAAACCTATTCTAATGAACAAAGTATACTGAATTATTAACTAATTCTAATTCCAAAAATAATGTGGCTCTCTAAATCCAATTGTTAAAATATAGATAGTATTATCTTCTACAAAACGTCCTCTATGAAATTGGGGTGACTGTGATAAATTACCTATGATACCGCGCAACGCCTATCATGAAAGAGTCTAAAAATACTACAAGAAAAATGTTCATTTATTTTGCAATTCGGATAATGTAGAGCTTACTTTATAAAACACTAGCGACTTCGTGCATGTTTATTATGCAATATACTTTCCGTGTATAAAATTGGACAAAATTCTTTTGGAGAATTTATATTTTTTTACGATATCTAAAACTGTTATTGAAATCTATTCAGTCTATTACACAATTTTATAAAAATTTGCCAAGCTGTTTTTAAATTAAATCCGGACATAACAACAGACACACTAAACATTTTTAAAATATCATTTTTTGTACTGAAAAAGTTATATGTACAGACAGAACTACATACTTATTAATATAGTTAGGAGTTCAGACACTACATTATCATTAAGGAGGTATAATTGTAGTGCATGGGCATGTTGGTTGCTGTAATGTGGGTTTACGCAGTATGAGCTGACGTTGGTGGCGTCTGACGGACGCAATGAAAACTCGACCCGCGTGGTGATCCGCGTGCTCGACGTCAACGATCTGCCTCCAAAGTTTACACGCAACGCGTACTGTACGCAGGCCCTCGAAGAAACCGGACCCTTTCCACGATTCCTTATACAGGTTTTTTTTTCGTTATACCCCTTTTAATTTTTTACTAACGAGCTTGTATCAAAAATTCTTAACTAACCGTTATATACTTTGTCATAACTATTACTTTATTAAATTAATTACTGATCTGTATGTCTTACCTATACATACATAGTAATACAATTTTATTTAAATTATTTATTTTTTTATTAAATACAATGGCCCTTGAAGCTGTACTACCTAATGACAAAGTTATTTCAATAATATAAATTACATTATTACATTCAATATAATTGGCTGGCTAAACAAGAATAGCATATGAAATTTTAATATGTATTTAAAACGTCTAAATTAACATCTGACTTCGCCATAGACCTTGGTTTCTTGCCAGACCCAAACCCCTGATAAAAATTGTCAACAATTACTCCCAAATGGATAACACTTATGTAGTTTTGTTTTATTAAAAGACAAATAAAAGTATTAATGAACTTACTCTATACAACCTAACACAAAAAGAGGTTTTCAGTTCGATTCAACGATCTTCAAGCATAACTCTGGCAGCAATTGTGCAACGATTCGTACGATTTTTTTGTTGTTTGAAAACGTACAAACTACAAATAGCACAATGGCATAGTCTCATAAACTAAATCTATCGATACGAGGGTTATGAATTTATTTTTATTGCATTTTGAAAACGATTTTGTTTCATATAATAAACGTTTATTTGTACTTAAGTTACGTCAAATAGTATCTATTCGTCTCTATTTTACAGCAAAATTGAAAATAAAATAAAATACTCCTAAACTTGTGTAAAACTATGTAGATATTTTTTCCTATCCACGTATTTGTATTTTGAATATAGAATTTAAAAGATACTTCAAATTATTATTTAATTCAATATTTATTTATATGAAAACATGAGAAATGTTATTATTTGAAATGGTTTGTAAGAATACGTTATTTTAAGAAACATCACAAACTGATTCTGATCTGATTCTTTATATGAACCCTCGTTAAAACTCTTGGCGCAAATTTTACAATACAGTAAACCATTTGATAGTTAGTTGCCTATAAATTGTTCTGTCCTGACATATTATTTTTATAGCCTGAATAATCCTCATATTTATTTATGGTTGCTTTACTACCTCTATCCACAAAAATAATAAATGATTTAGATTTTCTTCTATAGTTTAAATAACCATACCAAATAATTTCTAAAATATCTCAGGTGCGCTGGTTAATTGGTGAGTAATTATTATTGGTGTTGGCTTTCTCTGCATAAATTATATTAAATTTAGTGTTCAATCTATTTTGCTATAGACTAATATTATGTATATGGTGCATGAATTTTAGATTAATTAGTTTAATTTGAGAAGTAGTAGCTGTAATTTAAGGTAAGAAAAAACAATTAAAAATTGCTTTGTTCGAAATTAGTTTTTTACTTGGGCTTTTTGTTGTTCATAATCAATTTAATATGGTTTTTATACTACAAAGGTGCCAAACAAGCATACGGCCTGCCTGATGGTAAGTGGCTACCGTAGCCTATAGGTGCTTGTAATATCATAGGGATCACTAGCGCAATGGCGACCTGTACCTACTCCATGGAGTTCTGGAACTCTACACACATTAGGAACACAATACAGGGCTATTTAGCCAGGATCGTCTGTAGAGTGGAGGTATTCCACCGGTCGGGCTGCCCGGAGTAGAGAGATATCTCCAAAGAAATGTATCTGTACCCTAACTCTCTTTGAACCAATTCAACAAGGAGTTCTGGAAACGCTACACAACACAAGGTTATTTGGCTGCGACCTTCTGTACGATGGAGGTATTCCACCAGTCGGGCCGCTTTTCTTGTTTTACCTCTATGTAATTTTAATTAATAAAAAATAAATATATATTAACTACCGCTGTAATAAATCTTATTAATTATTCTAATCCATAGGATTACTCAATAATATACAAATGTTTAGTTGAGTTTAACTTTTCATAAACAGTGACATAGCGAATTTAAATATGTACATAGTGTTAACAATATTTACATGTATTATTTAAGAGGGAGAGGTGCTAGAGAGAGTGGGTCGTAAGCACCTATAATACATTTTGTTCAAAATTAAATAAATACTCGTGATGACTAACGTATTTATTTTGGTAAGGATTAATAAAAACACCTTCGCAAACAATTCATTATTTTAGAACAAATTTTATTACTATAAAAAAGATTATATTGAGTCAACCTTAAAAAATAGACATATACTATGGCGGACTTTTTTTTTACTTTTTTAGAGAAACAATTCTGTCACAAATGATTTTTGCCTAACTTTAACCATTTACGCAGCGCACGGAATAGAGGCTCCCGAAAGGAATAAATTTTCCTCGTTTTTTTAACATTTTTCAATGACGCTTCGCTTCTATTGGTCGTAGCGTAATAATATATAGCATAGAGTCTTCCTCGATAAATGGGCTATCTAACACTAAAATAGTTTTTTTCCATTTAAACATTCCTGAGATAAGCGCGTTCAACCAAACAAACAAACAAACTATTCATCCTTTTGATATTAGTATAGTTTTTTCTGATAATTTGTACTTTTATTCTATAAAACTCTAGAACTTGTTTGTCGAAGATATTTTGTTAATTTCATATGAAAGTCAAATAAAAACAGGCTTATTTGATCAAATTACCTATCAGGGTAAAATGTTTGTTATGCAAAACGAGAAAGCCCTCATCCCAAGTCGTTTGTAGTGACAAGCTTTTTTTTATAATTGGAACGAGATTCGCAAATGATCCGAGTAATTACGCAAACGTCGACCCTCTTCATTTCTCTTGCTTCTTCCAGCTTTTTAGTAATTGGATATTCCACTTACCATAGATGCATTACACAATTGTTTAATCATCAATTTCGAACTTAACTATGTTAAAAATAACTGAACACAAGGTTATAGTTTTCTTTTCATAGAAAATGTACGTTATAGTATTGACTAGTCGGCGTTCTTATCGGCATCCCTAAAAAAAGGTTTGATCCTGCATTATTCGTCTTTGTTAGAGACCTTTACAATCCACCCAAAACTTTTTAAGGTGTCATAAAACTTATACAACACAATATTCTTGGTATAGATCCTTTGCGAAAAAGAGTTCCTAAAGTTTATACAGCTTCCGGCGACCGATTGTTAAGTACAGTCTGCTTCCAACGAACGCTACAATCTTGGAGTGTTCCTGTAAACTTGACGTAAACATCTGAGAAAGCCGTAGCCTCTGAGAAGGGTTTTAAATAACAAAATGATAGTTATTTCAGCAATTATTTATTTTTGTTGGTGTAAAAAAATACTAAATTCACGTAAATAAGTATAAAGCCAATGCTTTAACCGTTCAATAATGCCAATGCCGTTCAATATCGGTATACTAAAATATTTTATTACATTTTGTTTGATTAATAATTTTGGTGGTTTTAAGAGTCGACATTGTACTCTTCGTCAATAAATCCAAAGCATTACTGAACTGTTACTTATATGATTTGAAAATGAAAGACAAACACAAAGCCTAAGTTTCATTAACTAATTTAAATGTAGATTATTGTTTCCTGTGTATTAAATGCTAAAACTTGTTTTTAATTTTCTTTACGAAAGAAATAGCAATATTATTTTAAAATACGCATAGGTACTTTTTCATTATTAATTTTTCTAATTATAAATTTTATATATAGGTAACTGCTACTGATGGCGACAAGGACAGACAGCAAAACATCGTCTATTTCTTAACTGGTCAAGGAATAGATCCTGATAATCCTGCAAACAGCAAGTTTGATATCAACCGCACTACTGGGGAGATATTCGTTCTTAAAGTGAGTATTAATTTTAAAAGAGTTATATGTATATATTTACACGACGGGTACACATGTGTCCTGAACTTCTTACTTCGTTTTAATTCATCAAGGTATCACTAGGGTTCTCAATCCTACCGGAAGCAAGAGATAATTTCGTAATATATTACCAACTTAATTAACATTAAGCAAAACAAATTAAGCTAAAACTTGAAACGTACGTTTGACTATAGTAAACGCTACGGTCGATCGCTATAACGGTGGCTCGGGTGAAAGTCCATTTTGTTTGATAAATTGTGCGCGGTCACTTACACATTTCACACCTCTCTTTACTGCCAAGCTTATTAACTACCTGAAGAATGTAAAAATAAAACCTTGCCAAATTAGATTTAATGTTAACTTATCAAATGAGTTGTCTTTATTAGTATGTACTATTTTTTTAATTGTTTGTTCTTAGATAAAACTATTAAAACGTAGGCAATAAAAAGGGACAAAATATCACACGAGTAAAATCGCTGCTTAATTTACAATACTGAAGCTATGATTTGCTCAAGAAAAATTTTTGCCCCTGAAATTCTCTCTTACACCCTAGATATCACACATACATGTGAAAATATTTGAAATATTACTAGAACAAGTATTGAAACTAAAATATAAATGGACTATATTAGTCACTTATAAATTTTTAACTTATTAGATAATAAAACTGAAGTTTTATAAAATATCATAAGTATCTTTAATACTTAATCCTAACACTAATACTGAAAGTAGTATATATAGCTTTACTTTCTGAAGAATATGGACTAAATACAGAAATACCTACACATCTACATGCTGTCGTCTAACATGACTACACCACGTGTAATTAATATGCGCAATACAAACTTACATTTATTGCATAATATTATTTCACAACCAGTGTCTATAATATATTTAAGATATAACTATGTCTATAATGAGAAAACCAAAATTTATGTTTCATGATATCGGTATATAGGCTATGACATTATAAAGTGTAAGCACTTCAATATAATGGATTGTTTTTTTTATCTGACCATGATAAACTTATATAAAAACGAATAATATAAATGACTTTATCATAAACTAAAAACTTAAACTATTCTAAATAGTTGTTTATTTTTGAACCTGTTACAGTCTTTAGATCGTGACCAACCAAACGGAAGACCACAATGGAGATTTACTGTATTTGCACAAGATGAAGGAGGTGAAGGACTCGTAGGATACGCAGATGTTCAAGTTAATCTTAAGGACATTAACGACAATGCTCCGATTTTCCCTCAGGGAGTATATTTCGGTAATGTAACGGAAAATGGCACAGCAGGAATGGTAGTTATGACTATGACCGCAATTGATTATGACGATCCAGCAGAAAGTAATAATGCAAAACTTTGGTATTCCATTGAGAAAAATGTTATTGAAGAAGAAACTGGTTCTCCTATATTTGAAATAGAACCTGAAACAGGCGTTATAAAAACCGCAGTTTGCTGTTTGGATAGAGAAAGAACACCAGATTATTCCATTCAAATAGTAGCTTCTGATGGAGGAGGATTAAAAGGAACTGGAACAGCATCCATAAGAGTTAAAGATATAAATGACATGCCTCCTCAATTTACCAAAGATGAATGGTTTACAGAAGTGGATGAAACAGATGGTACAAATTTGCCAGAAATGCCAATTCTTACAGTGACTGTCCATGATGAAGATGAAACCAATAAGTTTCAATACAAAGTTATTGAAAATAGTGGATATGGGGCTGATAAATTTACTATGGTAAGAAATAATGATGGCACAGGGTCACTAAAAATAGTCCAGCCTTTAGACTATGAAGACCAGTTGCAAAGTAATGGCTTCAGATTTAGGATACAAGTAAATGATAAGGGTGAAGATAATGACAACGACAAATATCATGTAGCTTATTCTTGGGTAGTAGTTAAACTTAGAGATATTAATGATAATAAACCACAGTTTGAAAGAGCTAATATAGAAGTTTCTGTATATGAAAACGCAGAAGTTGGTAAAAGCTTAGAAACATTTAAAGCAACCGATCCCGATCAAGGTGGGAAGAGCAAAGTGTCTTATGCTATCGATAGATCATCCGATAGGAAAAGACAGTTTTCCATAAATCAAGAAGGTACAGTAAGTATACAAAGATCATTAGATCGTGAAGATACTCCCCGACATCAAGTTAAAATTTTAGCTATCGATGATGGTGTACCACCTAGAACAGCGACAGCTACTCTCACTGTTATAGTACAAGATATAAATGATAACGCTCCAACATTCTTAAAAGATTATAGGCCAGTATTAACTGAACATATTACACCTAAAAAAGTTGCTGAGATATTAGCCACTGATGACGATGACCGCTCTAAAAGTAATGGGCCCCCATTTCAGTTCAGACTGGATCCTGGTGCAGACGATATAATAAGAGCTTCTTTTAAAGTAGAACAAGATCAGAAAGGTGCAAATGGAGATGGAATGGCCATAGTTTCCTCTTTACGGTCCTTTGACAGAGAACAGCAAAAAGAATATCTTATTCCCATTATCATCAAAGATCATGGCAACCCAGCCATGACTGGTACCAGTACACTGACTGTAGTGATCGGAGATGTCAATGACAATAAAATGCAACCTGGATCTAAAGAAATACTTGTTTATAGCTATCAAGGTCAGTCACCGGACACTGAAATAGGACGAGTATATGTTTATGACCTAGATGACTGGGACTTGCCTGACAAAAAGTTCTTTTGGGAAACCACAGAGCATCCGAACTTTACCTTAAACGAAGAAACTGGTATGATACAAATGAGACATAAAACTAGAGAAGGTAGATATCACTTAAAATTTAAGGTTTATGATCGAAAACATACACAAACCGATGTACCTGCTAACGTTACAGTATATATTAAAGAAATATCTCACGAAGCTATCATCAATTCTGGATCTATAAGAATATCAGGTATTTCGGATGAGGATTTTATAAGAGTATGGAACTATAAGACTCTAAGTGTATCAAGAAGTAAGTTAGATATATTTAAAGATAAATTAGCTGACCTGCTTAATACTGAAAGGGAAAATATAGACATTTTCAGTGTTCAATTAAGAAAAAAGCATCCACCTGTAACAGATATTCGATTTTCTGCTCATGGTGCACATTATTATAAACCAGTTAGATTAAATGGTATAGTGTTGATGCATAGAGAGGAAATCGAAAGAGCTGTTGGTATAAATATCACCATGGTCGGCATAGATGAATGTCTTTATGAAAATCAAATGTGTGAGGGTTCATGTACTAATGTTCTGGATATTAGTAATTTACCATACATGGTAAATTCGAATAAAACAGCTCTTGTTGGTGTAAGAGTAGACGTAATCGCTGAATGCACTTGTGGCGCTAGAAACTTCACACAAGCTGAAACATGCCGTAATTCACCGTGCTACAATGGAGGTAGATGTATGGAAGGCAAATACGGTTTGGCTTGCTCTTGCCCACCCGGATATACCGGACCAAGGTGTCAGCAAACTTCAAGAAGCTTTAGAGGTACAGGATGGGCTTGGTATCCTGCTTTAGAAATGTGTGATAGCTCGCATCTAAGCTTTGAATTTATTACCAGAAAATCAGAAGGCGTACTATTGTACAACGGACCCATAGTACCTCCTGAACAAGAAGAAATTATGGTTTCAGATTTTATTTCCATTGAATTAGAAAGAGGTAACCCAAGACTCCTCATTGATTTTGGTTCAGGTACGTTAGAATTAAGAGTTAAAACAAAGAAATCACTAGACGATGGTGAGTGGCATCGTATTGACATATTTTGGGATACTGAAAATGTAAGAATGGTTGTTGACTTTTGTAAGTCAGCTGATATTCAAGAAATGGAAGATGGTACACCACCAGAATTTGATGACTCTACTTGTCAAGCTTCAGGAACGATTCCTCCATTCAATGAATATTTAAATGTAAACTCTCCTCTGCAAATTGGTGGTCTTTATATAGAACATTTCGATCCTACTCATTATCATTGGCAGTACATGCCAATAGGTAAAGGATTTGATGGATGCATACGGAATTTAATTCATAATAGCAAATTATATGACTTGGCACATCCTGGACTTTCCAGAAATTCAGTAGCAGGATGTCCCCAAACAGAAGAGGTTTGTAATCAAGCAGATACTACATCAAGATGTTGGGAGCACGGAACGTGCGTTGGTAGTTTTTCTGAGGCCAGATGCCAATGCCAACCTGGATGGACGGGGCCGTCGTGTAATTTACCAACCACACCTACCAGTTTTCGACCACAAAGCTATGTAAAATTTGCATTAAGCTTTGAACCTGATAGATTTAGTACTCAAATCCAATTACGATTTAGGACTCGTGAACCTCATGGTGAACTTTTTAGGGTTAGTGATCAACATAATCGAGAGTATGGTATTCTTGAAGTAAAAGATGCTCGCCTTCACTTTCGATATAATCTTAATTCACTACGTACAGAAGAGCGCGATGTCTGGCTTTATTCAGTTGCCGTTGATGATGGTCAATGGCATATAGCAAGAGTTAGTCGATACGGAAGTGCAGCTACTCTTGAGATTGATGGCGGTGAAGGCAGAAGATACAACGAAACCTTCACATTTGAAGGTCATCAGTGGCTATTAGTAGATAAACAAGAAGGCGTTTACGCTGGTGGAAAAGCTGAATACACTGGTGTAAGAACATTTGAAGTCTATGCTGATTTCCAAAAGGGTTGTTTAGATGACATTAGATTAGAAGGCAAACATTTACCTTTACCGCCTGCTATGAATGGTACACAATGGGGGCAAGCAACGATGGCCAGGAATCTCGATCGTAATTGTCCATCTAACAGTCCTTGTATCAATGTACATTGTACAGAACCGTTCGTCTGCGTCGACTTATGGAACGAGTATGAATGCACGTAAGTTTATTTCCTTTGATACAAAAAAAAATCAAATTTTATTATTTTAAAATTTCAACTGTACTGTTTTTACTCGAACGAACAAGCTTTGATTTGATCTCATAATAAACATAAAATTATTCCCAGTGTAATTTAATCAGTTATATTAATTAATGAATACTTCAGTATTAAAAATAACAAAATATTTTATCGTAACACTTATTTTCGTCGTAATTTTAGCGCGCACTGGGTTCTAAATCTTATTTTAACTTTGTATTTATACATATTTGATTATATAATAATGTTTATGATATTATATTATTACACACTTTAATATAATTGTAATATTTCCTAATGACGCACTGAAAGCAATACTTTATCTACTTAATAATCATCATTTATTAATTTTAGACTATATTTTTCATCTTTTTGCATTTATGTGCAATATGTATTGAATTAATATATTTAAAATGGTGTATAGTTGCGGTGAAGGCTTAGTATTATCTCCGGACGGCAAAGGTTGCATTGACAAGAACGAGTGTCTCTACTTCCCGTGCCGCAACGGAGGTTCCTGCGTGAACCGCGAGCCGGGCTACCGTTGTCACTGTCCCGAAGGTTTCTGGGGCGAAAACTGCGAGCTCGTTCAAGAGGGCCGTACGCTCAAACTCAGCATGGGAGCGCTAGCTGCTATCCTCGTCTGCCTTCTCATTATAATGAGTGAGCACATAAATAGACGCGTTCCGCGTGCCCCAGACTTTCTACGATGCACTTATTAACACCGTCATTCCTTCACCATTATCTATTTTACTTTTTATTTATGTATACAATATAGCTAAATGTGTCAATGTGTTAGCTGATAGACATTTTCTGTAGTGCATGCTTATTACGAGGGGCTCAGTGCGCGCAGCGCTGCAACGAATGAACTGGAGGGCCGAGAAATTAAGGTAATGATTGCGTAGGTGTCCTGATGGGTCGGTCCGCGCTGGTGGAACCTGCGTGAATGTGAACGAGTGCTTAGAGTGGCCGTGTCAAAACGGCGGTACGTGTTTGGACCGCGACCCGTCACGACGTTACGACTGCATTTGCGCTTTCGGTTACACCGGGCATGAATGCGAACTCGAGCTGCTCGCCTCCGGAATCATCACACCCTCAAGAGATTTCATTATAGCTATCATTGTTTGTTTATTCATGCTTTTAGGTGAGCACTTTCAAGTTTTATTGCATGCATTATTCATTTTAAAATTGTTATAAGTAAGGATGTAACGATACCAATATTGTAACAGGCAGGATTTTATGCGAAACCGATGCAAATAGACAGATGTTATTTTAGTTATTGACTTATTTATCGAACTTACGTTCGCACAGCTATTGTAATTGTAATGGATTGAAGATTGCCAACATCTAAAAATATTATTATCTTAAACAGACTAAGTTATTTAACAAGCAGATCTCTGCAGAGATTAGTATTAATCTTGATAAACTAAATTACCACCTATGGTTTAAAATGGTCTCAATTGTATTGCGAAAATAAAATCAATCATAAAAAAATTAAATAATTATGTTTAGTCTCCAAGCCGAGTCGGCGTAAACGCAAATTAATCAAAGCATCTGGAAAAACAGGATGGCTGACTAAATTTTTTCTATTCATGCAATGTTTTATAACAATTTAAAAAAAAATTATCTCGAAAATCCCGGGATTTATCGAAATTCAATCCCGATCGGGATCGCGGAATCGAATCCTCTAATTGTAAGTTATGAAAAGTTTTTCTATATTTTATAAATAAAGGGTGAAATTTTTACAGTCTACTAAATAGTCAGGTTAGGTCAGGATCGGATTCTCTAGGCAAAATATCCGATGGATTGAATATTCCAGGTGTAAAATAAAGATGATTTTTTACACAACTGTTTTATCTCTGCGAGGCGGTTTTCTATGTAAGCAGCGACTTTTACAGGTGTTGCCTCAAACCTCCAAGTGTAATTTAAATAATTACTTATATACGTTGTATATTTAAAACCTTAGATACATGAAAAATATTTTTTTATAACAGTAATGCACCATTTAATTATAACTTAGGAATTGTTAGCTTAGAATTAATATCATTCAATCTGGGCCGAGAACATAGTACGTATGTTATGAATTTACAATTACTTTTTACCTTTATATAAATGCAACAGCCATAGGCTACTTGATGAAGCATCACAATAACCAAATAAGCTAATATCACTTGCCTCTGTAAATTGCACATAACGTGGAATGACTATAGCGGGCATGGTGACGATGTTTTTATAAAATTTACTTGAAAACTTTAACAAATGAATGGGTAAAGGGGTATCCCAATCTAATTTACTTAACCACAGCTCTTGTAAAAATGGCTTAGCCTTCATAACTATAGGGCCAGACAGACCCTTCGGATCAAATAACCTACATATAGAGCTGACTACACTTATCTTGGTTGGAACTTTGGTAGGTGTTACTGCTTGCCCGCTCAGCCGGAATACATCGTCACGTACGTCGTATGATATGCCTAGTATTTTGTGAATAGAACAGTCATGGTCGATTTTTGTGGTTGAAACCTAACTTATTTTTTGGAATATCTTTTAAAACCTCAGGTTCGTTTGATATGAATTTGTGTAAATTAAATTAGCCAGTCGTAAAAGAGAATTAAGTTCACTTTTCATCTACATTGCACCTTGGAAAGTACTATGACCACACTGGATATCTTCAATGTAAGAGTTATTCATCAATGCCGCAATTGGTAATGGATAACTATTTGTAATGTAATTATAATGTATTGTTATCTGTCTGTTTGTTCCGGATAATCTCTGAAACGGTTGGACCGATATTGACGAGCAAATAGCTGTTATAAGGAGCAACTTAAGCTACTTTTATTTTAGAAAAAAGAATTAGGGTTCCGCTCAAATAAAAGAACTGGTCATGGTGAATCAATTCAGACGCTTAAATGGCTTACGATGAGTAAGCCATCAGAGATATTTTAAATGTATGTGTTGCATAACTGTATATATTAAAAAGACCTACAAAAAGTCAGCGAAAGCATATTATGTCTAACTTCTAAGGACCACCCACAATAAGCACGTTTGTCTTTTAAATAACTGGGAGCGGGGGTAGCACAATTCACGCATGTTCCCGATTGACAACATTCTGTAATATACGCGAGAGCAACCGCGGGCGTAGCTAGTATAAAATCTTGCAATGTCTAAAGTCTTGCTACGTAATGAACTAATTTATGTCTTTGACAGGCAGCGATACGATATATTGTCTGATATAATTGACAGACCGATATATACTGGTATTGTTGATGCAAAAAGATTATCGCCAGTTTTGTGCTTAATACAGGTATATACAATCACACAAAGACCTTTACCCAAGCGGTAAAAAGCAGCAAGCGGTTAAAAATATGTAGAAGCTTACATACTTCTTTATTTTTATTTTATTTATTACTAAGCTTTCGATATCGGTGTCGGTATCGTATCGGCAAATTTATCTATTGTTACATCCCTAGTTATAACTATTATTATTTTTCCCGATATTAACCATAAATCATAATCTAGTTAAATAACTGTAATTTTGTTTAAATTTTATTGTGAATAGTTTGCAGAAGTTTTTTAGAAGATGCACTACACTCTAAATATTTTAGGTATAAATTGTTGCCTATTAGATACCACTAGTTTCCTCCTATTTACCATAAAATTACAATAAGTTCATAGAAAATTCGTTGATTATTTTATTTGGAATCCTGATACAATGATATTCACTTGTCAGTATTATAATCATAACACATAAAATATTACATTATCAAAGAAAAAAGATTATTCAATACCTCAAAAAAAACATAATTCCAAACAAAATAAAAAAAACCAACAGCAAATACTTTCTTGGTAAAAAAGAAATTGCATTGTCCACTTCAGAGACCTGTTGTAATAGATATACTTCAGTGAACATTTGTGTACATACATATTAGATTCGATCAATGCAATTGTAACATTCAATATAACGTAATTGGAATTCGTTTCGATAATTATATATACACAAGCGTCCTTCGAGCCCTTTGTGTTGTTTAATGAATTTCCAAACTAAACTGAGATAAAATTGAATTCAAATGGATCTTAGTTATATCAAGATCATAATTTCGTTGAAATTCTTTAATATTAACAATACACTAATCGCACGGTAGTTGCTCGAAGCATTATGTTGATTTATTAAACAACATCAATTTAAGCCTATAAACTCACTATAGCATAAAAAACTAAAACATGTTTAATTGTGTATCTACCTATATAATGTACGTATTGGAATATATTATTTACGTAATTTTTATGCAAATATTTCATTCGACTAATTTCAAATAGATTCCTATATATAAATGATTGATTTTCACTGGCGCTTCAACCGCGCTACCTACAAACAATAGCTTCTAGAATACGGTAACTTAATGTAGTATGAGTAGTAGTGGTGTGTGTAGTGATTATTTGAAATGAATCTTGTCAACGTGACAGTATCGTCGGTATAACACTGACTCGATTACGCCGATTCGGCCAATTCTTAGTTTTGATGGCCGCATTTATATAGTATGCCGACGGTGTCTTGTTGAAGTTCCAGCGGAATCCAATCATTAATCTATGAGATTTTCCATAATAATTATTAAAATCAGTGTCAGAATTACTTATTTTTAACCGACTTCAAAAAAGCCTGATATTATGGATGATGATTCTCTTTTCGTTGGAAAGGGGATACCTCAAGGGTGGTCCCATTATAATTTCATTGGCATGGGACCTTGAACTTTAAAGATACAACAGAAAACTCCTCAAAATCATTTAAATTTGTTTTCATTTTTTTTTTAATTTGCTTGTGAAATATCATTGAATCATTCAGTTAAATAATTTTATTCCAGTACCGTTCATAAAGAATTTTAAACAAATAGGCAATTCACATTATGACATGAATCATGTTTCACCAGTTCTGGTGCTAGTGTTCGTCGTGTACAATCGCCGCCGCGAGGCTCACATCAAGTATCCAGGTCCGGATGATGACGTACGCGAAAACATCATCAACTATGACGACGAGGGCGGCGGTGAGGATGACATGACGGCTTTCGATATTACACCGTTGCAGATCCCGATCGGAGGACCACTTCCTGACCACGCACAAACTAAACTACCGTGTAAGTTAGTTATCTAATTATATATAGTTACATCCGAGGGCAATGAAATTCTGTTTGCAGTAAAATGATTTAATACCTACATAAATACAAAAGTAACTCTTCTTCTTCTTCTCTTCCTAACTTGGCAACCGGTCCTCTTTATTAATGAAGACCATTACTGCCATTATCGAGTGAATTATAGTGTCATGTGTTATGACGATTCAGTATCCTAACAAGATGGTGGTTCCCTTGTTAGAACGTTCTAGGAAGTTTTTTGTGATTTCGGAATGAATGCTTTCAGCTTATATTTATAATATACTTCACTTATGTACAAAAACCAAACTATATTTACGCAAAACGCCACCAATATTACATAATATAGGGTCAAAAACCTAAGTAAATGATTAAAAATAAAAACCACAACATATCACTTCAAGATCCCACCAAAAACTCCTCAAAAGTAACTCACTATTACAAGTGTTTCAGTCGTAGTCGTAGTACAACAAAAAAAAAAAATGTTTATTTAACAATACTCTATGCATAGATTTCAGTTCTAAAATCTTTGACTCTGTGGTTATATTTACACTATAATATTGTCCTCTACTCTGTGTCTCTCTCTTAGTTCTTTTTTTCCCTTTGTTGCTTCTCGTCTTCGCTTTGCGTATTATCTTCAGTCAGAATGTGACTCGCATATAAGTAAGTATATGTGATAAAAACGAGGGGTCGTAATTTCGAAAGTGGCCTTGATTGATTTATAACATACCGATAACGTTCAAAGGAAGTGGAAGTTTCAAAGCGTGCTATTTTTGAAAATTGTTTGTTTGTTGGCAATACTCCGAGCGATAAGGTTTCAATAGGTGTGTGTTCCGCACGACCGCTACGCCATATTTTTCGTGTTATACTCGATGTTTGTAGAGATTTCTAGATTTTTTTCAGATATTTCTTAAGTATTAAAAAATAGTGCATTTTTATGTAGATCATAACGATATTTTAATTATAGCCTGCAGATGATAATACCTCTTAATAACTTTTCCGTTGTGCACTAGGCTAGCGTTTGGGCTGAATATTAATTGGTAATAAGGTTGAAAATGATTATAAAAGAGACTGGCTCTCAAGTTCGATTGCTGAGACACACCAATATATGATCAGTAACAAATTTTCAACTAGAAAATGTTTGCTAGTCAGGTGGACACTGGAGAATTTCCTATCACCGTGCTATGATATAACAAAATGTTCGTTGTAGAATCGATACCCCCGATACGTCCCTTAACGCGGCGCATCCAGGCATAATTCCTTTAGGCCTTTATCGGTTCAAATAACATTTTTATAACAGATCCCTTGATGGGTGTTGGTTTGGGAGTGGGTCCGTTGGGTGTGGGTGTTGGCGTGCCGCCCGGAGTTGGAGTGCCTATGCCGGGCGAGACTAACGTTGGACTATTCATCGAGGACCACAAGCGACGCGCTGATAGCGATCCCAATGCGCCACCATTTGATGACTTACGCAATTATGCTTATGAAGGGGGTGGTAGTACTGCAGGATCTTTGTCTTCACTGGCATCTGGTGAGATTTTTTTAAATTATGCACAATAAATAATGCCTGTAGTAAACCTTTGTCATCTTGTTTTATACTACTAAGGTGGCAAACAAGCATACAACCCCCCTGATGGTAAACGGAAACCATACCTTATGCACTCTTGCTGACCTAGGACCCTACCCCCACCCCAAGGACCTCTAAAAATCCTACTCACGAACACAACACAAGTTTATTTGGCTGCGATCTTCTGCAGGGTGGAGGTACTCCAACAGTCGGACTGCCCCAAGTAGAGAAATCTCTCTAAAAAAATTTCTGTGTTCATTTCTTTAAAAGTTAACTTTTTAAATATAATTATACAACTAATTGCTGTTTTATAAATGGTGGGTGTAGAACCATTTGACTAATTTCATGAAAGGTCACCGAGTATTAATAAACTGGAAAGTGGAAACGGTGGAGGCGTTCTACTTAAATATACCAATATTTTGCTTGACTAATTAATACGAACCTATCTGAAATTTTGGCTTAACATAGAACTCAGCGATGTTTAAGATTTTGCCATTACTTCATTAATACAAGTTCATCCATTAGGTACCGATGACGAGGTGCACGAATATGATTACCTCGGCGCATGGGGACCGCGATTCGACAAACTGGCCGACCTATACGGACCAGACATGGACGAGCAACTGTAGATCCCTCATTCTCCTAACGATATAAGCGCACCACTTATATGCGTCAATTTAGTCAATTGTCTCCCAATAACCTAACCTATAAGTCATACTAAACTCATAAATTCGCTCTGTCGGAACTCGGGAGTTACACTCCTTTATTCAACCACGGAGTATCATTTTGTAAATAAGCGAGCTCCCGTGACGGCGTCGACTGTCGACGGTAGGCTCTGCTGTGATTTATAATTCTTATCAATTTTATACAAGTTTATTTTCAGCAAACATGCTTAGCCTAAGTAATCGTTTAAGGTACCTAATTTAATCTCATCTGTTTTATAAATTTTAAACGTACATTGTCACCAAAAATTTGTCATAAGTTTGTAATCAAGTTAGCCATATAATTGTGAGTCAGTTTTTATTTATAGTACGAAGGTAAGTATTTTTCTACGGCGGGGTCAAATGTGAATCAGGATTGAGAGTGTTTGTAGATAGTGTGCTATAAATGTGAATAATTTATACGAGTATTTGTAAGTCCACAGCTTTACGTGATATCACTTAGTATGATGGCCCTTCCGTACGAGATCACAGTTAGTGTAAAATAATATGTTATATTTTATTATAATGATAATATTAGATAATTATTTTACGAGTCGACGATGCTCGTTTAAAGGTTAAACTGGTTTTGTAAATACAGTTAACACGTTAAAGCATCAAACCTTGATTTTAATGGAAATAACGATAATACTCTAGTCTATAAGTAAACTGTACAGTGACTGGTGTTCCTCTCCTAATGTCTCCATGTAGTATTAGCTTAACCCGAATGGAAATTACTTAATTTACTCGTACAGTAGAAAATAAATAATATTTATAGTTCATAAGAAGATGAATACAGTACGTACGCATGATTGGAAGGATGTATTTATCTGCGTGTTAGAAGTATTAGATTATAAACGTGCGTTAGAATGTGCGTATCAGCTGTGAATGTCAGTATGAGATTGTGCCTGAGTGCGACGTTCGTCGATGCGGTCATTCCGGACGAATCGCTGATGATTGGGACTGTGCCAATTTCTTAGCATCATCGATGCAGCTAATGACGGTAGAGTTTAATGTTTGCACTTTATTTACTCGTATGGTTATAACAAGATAAATTTAGTCGCACCTAGGAAAATATCAATAACTTATTAAGAGTGTTGTGCTAGATAATATTTTATCGATTTTGACGTGAGACTCTCGTTTAGAACTGTAGTAGTCATTAATTTATAAAATAATTATTATTAAGTATTTATAGTAAAATTAAATAATCAAAAAGTATCTAAACGTTGTCTCATGTCGACATCGACTTACGTTCAGTGTACATTTTTTAGATATATTGCGTTAAAATGACTGATTTTATTATGTGTTTGA
The DNA here is from genome assembly GCA_033032175.1 of Saturnia japonica. Classification (NCBI taxonomy): domain Eukaryota; kingdom Metazoa; phylum Arthropoda; class Insecta; order Lepidoptera; family Saturniidae; genus Saturnia; species Saturnia japonica. Next base: position 14,210,852 of record CM065305.1, read on the forward strand.
AAGCCTAAAATCTTTAGAGTGGGTTTAATTAGATTTTTATTAACTTACTATATATAAGTTCACATTATAGTTTGCACTGAAGACAAATAATTAGTTAATATTCAATGTTCGAGCAAATCTTGTTAATCATTAAAATGTAAGTTAACTTCATATAGCGTATTCTATTTATTTTATTTATTTTAATATCATTACACTGCCAGTATCGTACATATTGACGAATTACTATAGTGTTTTTGGGATCCGATTTTATATTTCTGTCGTATACAACGTTATATTGTAAGTTTTTTATAATGTATTTTATTTTCTCGTATAATCGTCGTGTTGCGGCAAAAGATTTGTATCCTCTATAGTTCAATCAGTTTTCCGTTAAGCTCTGCGGTCAACTCCTTATCCTTTAAGTAGGTACATACCATTGTTTGATAAGTTCTTTTTACTCGTTGATCGTTGAAATCTCATATATAATATCTAATTGATTTGTAAAACCTGCGGTTATTTAGTATTTGCAAAATACGAGATTCAATTAAATACCATATACTTTTGATAAATTTTGAAATACTCGCAGAAAAATTCTAAATTTATTTCATTTTAGTAAATATACTTATTAAAATAAAATACATTTAAATAGGTAGGTATTTGAGTGCTACTCACAACCGATCACTGATCCACAAGGATAATGATATTTCTGCTTGATTTTCATTACGCTGTAACATAGTCACGTATATACACTATAATATTATGTAGACAGCAGAGCACACAATTCTAGTACAAAGTACGAAAGGAGAGACTACCTTTGCGTCAATAAAAAACACTAATTGCATATTTTATTTAAGATATGTTTTTTATATGTACCAACACGGATATTTATGTTTTCAACTGTGATTATTTAGTTGTACAACTCTGATGATGATGATTACACAAAAAAATAAATAAAATATGAATAATATTTCGTTTTATTTCAAATATATAGATAGCATGGTAGTTTTTAACTACGAAAACATTTTGAATATTTTTCTTACCCAAAGTTATCTTCTTAATCTTAAAATTTATCTCTTAAGTTAAACTTTATCTCATAACAGAAGCCCAAACTCAACTTCACACTTGTGGAATTTACAAAGTGGTGTCATTTATGTTTATGAGAGCACGTTCGATTGATTTAGAGTTTATCGTTTTAGTGTTGATAGTTCATAACTTTATAGCCACAAAATGTACGCTTAGCTCGCGACGCCTGCCAGCCGTTTCGCTGCGAGTGATTTATTTGGTTACGCATAATTTTGAATACGTGATATTTTCTACGGTATTCATTTAAATGATATATTGTTCACGACAATTTTAATCTAAATTAAATAGCCAAGTTAATTAACATATTTATCTGGATAAGGATTAATACTGAATTGGAGAAAATATCAGAGCAAATAACCTAATATTTTTAATTATTTTGTTGACTATAAAAATGATATTACTGTGTACATTATTGTGATGTATCTCTTAATGTTTAACCAGCGTAAGGCATGTAAGCACCCGAAAATATATTTTTGGCGACTTGATTACGAAATATTGGATTTTCTCTACTATATTACTACCTTATTGGAATATATATTTTATATAAAAAACTTTCGTTAAAAAATCTCTAAAAATCCGTTGCGTAGTTTAGAAGTAAGCAGACAGAGAGACAGACGCGGATGGTATTTTTTTAAACTATGTGTATAAATATAGATGATAATGCATTATTTATTTGTTAAAGAATTTTTACAATTGATTCTAAATCCAATACAAATATGCAAATCTATTAAAGGAGCCCACTACATTGACAAAACGCAAAATCACGAATGTAATTTAAAAAAAATATAAATTATGCATACCTTCTTACTTATTAAGTTCGAATACTAGAAAAAAAGGATTTAACTATTTAAACGGAAGAATTATTTAATACGGATTCCTTAAGTAATATAGGCACTGTGTAAATGGAATTTTACAATAAACGACACATTCCGTATTCATTCTACCGTATCATCCAATACTCTTATATAATTGGAATTTTGAAAAGTATTGTGGGCATTCAGAACATCAAAGATTTTAATCTTTACGCTTTATTTAATATTATCCAATTGTCAATTTTTCATTGGAAATCGATGTAGTTACTTACAATTTACGTAGAGGCCAATCAAACAGATTAGTCGAGGGTCGAGTCCCGACAGCTACAAAACAATCAATACCTGAATACAATTAAAGAGTTAGCCAGGAATTGATCATAAAAATATAACTATGGTGCTGCAGTGCTCCACATACTTTAATTAATTTGTATGTAAAAGTTTAAATTTGTTACGAGAAATTACATCGTTAATATTTTCAAGTTCGGGTACACCCTACACTACCTTAGCCAAAGTTGAAATTACTATTGCCAAGGGAATTCAATACTTAGTCGAGAATTAGGTTATTGAAAAAAATATTTTTTCGTGATAAATGGAAAGATCATAATTATATAAGTTTCATAACAAAACTATATTTTTTCCGCAATAATTCAAAAGTTGTTTCAAAATAAAAATTAATTTTTGAATCCAGTACCAAAGACACGCCGACAGCTCCTGAAGAAACCCGAGCGCGTGTGACGTCATAATGTTAGTTTTCACTCATTGCAGTTGATAAAGAAATAATAAGAACAGTGTTTTGATGTATCTAATTTTGTTGTCATTGTTAAATATTCAAATTTATATTGAAAATATCTAACCTCAAAAGTTATCGTTCTTGTTTTGTACCATTATGTACGAATACTACAAAAATACTGACAAAATGTTTTTAAAACAAATCTCGTGACTATAAACGCGCCATAACTGGTCACCATAGTTGTGACGTCATAATGTTATAGCTATTTAATAAGAGTACAGCGTATACGACTATTACACGTGACTAGACAATAATATTGAAAATTTATTGCTAAAAAACGAGTTGTTAGTTGGTTCCGATTAGCTATGTGTGATAAAGGAAGAAGAGGAAGGAAGGCAAAGTCTGATAATATTCCTGATGTTGATATAATTATGATAACCATTTTATTCTTCATTATATTTAATATAATTATTTATATTATAAATTGTAGAGCATCGCGTGATATGAGAGTTACGGCGACAAAGCTATAGGTTATGTTCAACTAAGTCGTAAAAATAATATTTGTATTGTAAAAGGACGAGTATGTCCAGAACACCGAGTTCGGAGTAAAGCTTATTCAGTTACTTTAACTATTAATGAAAAGTCAAGAAAAATTCGATTTTGTTTTGTAATTATCACGGCGCACTTCTTGAAACCATTTATTTCGACGTTTGTCATCTTGGGGAACATTTAAAATTTTATCAATTTTGAATTGTTTATAATTAATTGAAAAAAATTAATTCCTGAAAATCTTCCTAAATCTTCCTGAAAATGTGGACATAATTATTTCATTCTTTGTAAATGCCTCAGAGATTCATAAAAAATAAATAAATAAAAATAATTTATAAAATATATATATATATACAACCTAACAACAAACACTACTAATAATAATACTCTCCTATATAAACACGAAGCTGGATCTGCAATATTTGATTTTATCTATGATACAGAGAACTCCTTCGCGGTGTGTAGATAGCTTTTTAGAAGAGTGAAGGTAACAAAAACGATTGTTATTTGTAATGCTATCGTAACCTTTGCAAATTGACCGCTGAGTAAGGGCTCATTGAAACATCGACGAACCGTTATTAATGCCGGATCTTGATTTGTGACAATTCGTTTTTATTTCTACAGTTTCACGTACCCTCATATGGCCGTATTCACACCAGCACATACATATCCTGAAAAAAACACGAATACCTACGTCAAATTGTATGGTACTTCGTCAATTACTATTAATAATCGTTAATGACGGATGTACACATTATGAATAAACGGGCCGTAACAGTGCACTCTTATTATGGTAACTTCAGGGAGTCCCACGATTGGTAGTAAAGGGCGAATAGGATAAACGTAAATATAAGTTGGAATAAAAAGATAGATGTTTTCTAACGGCCGTTTTTGGTAAACATACCCGAGTTTACTATCCCCGATTAGTATATATTTGTAATAGTACTATCTTTAACTCAAGACAGATATCGGCTTCCCTCTTATCTATTCAAGCTATAGGATATGGATATATATTATTGAAAAAAATGAAAGGACAAAGTTTATATTTGTCTATCTGTAGTAACTGAAACCTCTGATAGATAGGATATTGTAAACGGCCGTTACCAAACAACTTAATGTAGTATATATGTATATCTATCCTAATGCAAGGCAATTATAAACGTCTGGGTTTGAGATTAGTAAACTTATTAGTAGTATATAATATATACATATAAGTACTAATAGGCAGTTAACATAAACGTGGACTAGGACTCGCTCTGCTCAGACTAGAAAAGCCTGTACCTAATAATAATACCTACATAATGAATGATACGATCAATTGAAAAGGATAAATGTATCGTTTAGTAGGTACGTTTTATATGTTGTACATTATTCAAACAAATTAATCATTCGAATTTATTACTTATGGAATTAAATCGTACACTTGGGGGTTTGTCACAAACATTTAATCAGTAGGTACTTGTATTGTGTACCCTTGATGAGTTTGTACAATTGGGTTCCGATGGAAAGATCTCACAGGGTCGGTCGAAATACAAGATAACGTCACAATCCTTCGTCATGAAGTAAGTGCTGATTCAAACCTTTATTTGTATTTACAAGTACTTATTAAATCGTATGCTTTTTAAATAAATTTAGACGGAAATACTAGGGGCTTTCAATAAAAAGTGAGAATGCGGCACGAACTCTTGGTAAGTTAATAAAGTAAATATTGCCTGACAAAGCTATCAAAACGAGTAATAAGCTGATTATCTTTTGTTTTTTTTTTTTTGTTTGATTGATGTGTCTTGTAGAAAAAATATACTAAGAAAAACATGCTGTAAAAACGGGCGAAGCCTCGGTTGAGATGATTTGTCTATTAAAAAGAAGTGAAATCTCATAAACAGCCAAGTATATGAGGTGGATATAAAAAAACGAGTAATTTTGGTTAAAATCTGGCCTATATTTTACGCGTTAAATTACATTCTGTAGAATCTACTGTGCCTCGTTATGTGAAGCTAAAACATTTCAATTAATGACATGACAATAAGTTACATACATTAATTATTAGGTAAATGTCGTGGAATCGTGTGCCGTTAAAAATTTTGTAGGATTCATTGTTAGTATTACGTGGAACTTTTGTTTTCTTGGGCTTGAGTTTACAGCAACAACGGCCAACGGCCAAGTCATATCAGAAAAGTCTCATCATATTATTAAATAAATTTTACTAAGACGGCATTTCAATAGCTCTTATAGTTTGGTGAGACCCTTAGGGTTCCAGTTCCAAATCAGCCACTTCAGACCTTCAATTTTTATGTGTCATCAAAAAACGCTCATCAGATTATTGAATAATTTTTATTAGGGCGGTATTTCGATATCTGTAATAGTTTGACTGGGCACTTGGGTTTCGCGTGAGGGTCAGATTTTCAAAAATTCAATTTTTGATAATTTTTTCTTGATGTGGATATTAAGCCCTATCATCTCTGTGTCAAATTTCATCTCCCTAAGTATTGGAAAAGCACTAGTTTTATTTTGATGATCATGAATCAATCAGTTTCGAATTTTCGTCACTTTGCAGCCCTATAAATTCTAAACGGATAAAGCTATAAACTTTAAAAAAAGTTGACATTGTACGGTTTCATAAGTACTTGTAGTAATCAGAACTTAAGTTTTCTATAGTAACCCAATGCTGCTAGACAGAGGCGTGAAAATACGCCGAAATGCTTCCAATAAAGTTGGTACGGCCGTCCTTACGCTGGACTTAGAGAGGGCACAGTGACTAGCTGTCGTTAGATAGTGACTAACTCCAAAATTTAAAATTACTAGCAACACACTCACTCTTACTGTTTATTGAACTTGTAGGTAAAGTAGGTAATAAAATAAATACACGCCATCATTGGGTTTAATGTATTTTTTTAGTTCTGTTTAAGGCTAAAGATAATAATGAGTTAGGGAATTAAGATAAACATGTTGAGCTCAAAACAAAAAATTGAGCTCATATGAAGTAATGGAGTCTCAGTTGGTAGCGTGTCCACATGAGATCGAATCCTTTGAGCTCGAGCTTTTAGTGAAGGAAAACATCGTGATGAAACCATAGCGTGGTGGTAGGGCCTTTTCTAATACCCTCAATGTCGCCAAACACCGTATATATTTAAAATAAATAGCGAAATAATAACTAAATCAAAATAACAACGATTAGTCGTTGCCAGGTAGAGGACAGAGTTTCACTAAAGGCCTTTGTAAAAGACCTGTCTGGGTCTTGACCGTGGCAACGCGAGAAATGCCGTCTTTCCCCGGGTGTAATCGCACGACACGAGCGAGCGGCCATTTAAGGGGTTTAGCTTGTTCATCTTTAACTAAAACCAGCGATCCTAGTTTAAGTTCTGAGGTGCTGGTGTGCCATTTAGAACGCTGATTTAGAGTATGCAAATATTCCGTATACCATCGCTTCCAGAAATCGTGATGGAGTCTTTGCAACAGTTGCCAACGATTCAAACAACTCAAACGGACATCGGATAAATCTGATTCGGGAAGCGAGGTAAGCGGTTCCAAAGTGAGGAAGTGACCAGGGGTCAATACAGCCAAATCGTTGGGATCCGATCCCATTTCCCATAAGGGGCGCGAATTGAGTAAAGCCTCAATTTGTGTTGCTAAAGTTAAAAATTCTTCATAAGTTAAAATTTGATAGCCAACAACACGAGCGAGATGCGTTTTGAAGGATTTTATGTTTGCCTCCCAAAGACCACCGAAGTGTGGTGCAGCAGGGGGCTTAAAGCTAAATTCAATCGTCTCAGACGAAGCCGCCTGTTGCATAAGGGTTAGCAATATGTTATGAGCGCCAACGAAATTCGTACCGTGGTCGCAGTGAATGCGCTGGCAACGGCCTCGGCGAGCGATAAATCTACGAAGAGCGCCAAGAAAGGCCTCGCTTGTTAACCCTACGACAAGCTCGATATGTATCGCCTTGGTGGCGAAGCATATGAAGAGGCAAATATATGTCTTAAAGGTCCTAGCACCGCGATAGCGTTGTACATATGTTGGAAAGGGACCTGCGAAATCAATACCGATGCACGAAAAAGGCTTAAGTTGCGAAACCCTCAACTTAGGGAGGTCTGCCATGCGAGGTATGACAGGCCTTGGATTGGTGCGATAGCATTTGATACATTTAGATAATCTATTACGGATGGCACGACGAGGCGACAAAATCCAAAAGTTTTGTGCCAACAGAAAATTGAGGGTGCGAAGCCCTGGATCTAGATTATCGTTATGATACTGATCGATAATAAGCGATGTGAGACGATGTTGACGAGGTAACAACAGAGGGTGCTTGGAATCATAATCTAGATCCGAATGAGTGAGTCTACCGCCCACCCTGACGAGACCATCTTTGTCAAGAAACGGATTTAATTTTTGTAGTGGCTTGGGTAAAAGCAACCCCTTTTCCAAGCCTTGAATCTCGCTTGCAAAGCTCGAAGTTTGAGCGATTTTGACCAAAGTCAACAACGATTGTTTGAGCTCTGAAGAGACAAGATGACCTGATTTACGATTATTAGAGTTGCGACAATTGTAGACGAAACGATGGAGATAAGCGACAATGCGTTGAATCTTCCTAAGACTTGAGTACCTGTCCAGAAACTCATCAAAACTATCGACAGTGACGAAGAGAGCTATGTCAGAATTACGCTGTTCCGAAATTATATCACTGGAATCCTCAAACGAAAACGATGAAATTGGCCAGCCATAGGGCTCACAAAGCAACCACGGAGGTCCATGCCACCACGATGAGTGGCCAAGAAGTTCGCTGATTGTAAGTCCGCGACTTGCGCAATCTGCCGGGTTGTCAGAAGAGCGAACATGTTGCCAACAAGAAGGTGGAACGATTTCCTGTATGTGACTCACACGATTGCTCACGTAAGTCTTCCATCGAGAGGAGGGTGACTTTAACCACGCCAGAGTCACTGTTGAGTCAGACCAGCAAAAAATACCATCGACCCGTATCTTATCAGCGAACACAGTTTGAACATATGCGACAAGATCTGCCAAGAGAACTGCAGCGCATAGTTCTAAGCGAGGAATAGAAATTCTTTTTAGAGGAGCAACTTTAGAACGAGCGATAATCAGGTGGGTAGTGACGCGATCGTCTCCTTGCTCAATACGAAAATATACGACGGCTGCGTAGCCTAACTCAGAGGCATCGCAAAAACCGTGTATCTGTAATTTGATGGAGTTCAATGCGGGAACGAAACGAGAAATTGCTAAAAACGACAAAGCATTGAATTCCACACGATAGCGGGACCAGGTTTGAACAATTGAATCAGGTGCAACCTCATCCCAATTCAAACCGAGACTCCAAAGTTTCTGCACTATGCACTTAAATGTAAAGGTAAGTGGGGTTAGGAAACCGAGGGGATCGAAGATGCGAGCTAATTCCGAGAGGATGATGCGCTTGGTGCATTGTTGATGTAAAGATGTCACAGTGAAAGAGAAAGCATCCACGTTTGGATGCCACTCTAAACCAAGTACTACTACCGACAGGGAAGATTCTGAGCTGAATGTCAGCGAATCACGAGCATCGTGCCTATGTTCAGATGGAATACCTTCAAGCAAAGCAGGACTGTTACTAGTCCATTTCCTTAGCTCGAAACATCCCTTGCTAATGATGTCACTTATGTCTTTCATTAACTCACGAGCCGAAATAAGTGAGTCAGCCCCGGTTACGACATCATCCACATACATGTCACTCCTAAGTGCAGTCACAGCGAAATGACGATTATTTCCCTCGTCCTGTGCCACCTGCACTATGGTTCGAAGCGCTAAGAAGCTTGAGGAGGACATGCCATACGTGACGGTTTTAAGACGGAACTCTTGAATGGGTTCCTGAGGCGAAAATCGAAACAGAATTCTTTGGTAATTACGTTCAGTATTAGCCACCAGTATCTGGCGATACATTTGCTTAATATCAGCAGTAAAAACGACAGAATGTAAACGAAAGCGAAGAAGGATTGATTTAATATCTGATTGCAATCTTGGAACGACAAGTAGTTGTTCGTTTAGTGCGACTCCATTAGCAGGCTTAGCACTAGCATCGAACACCACGCGTAGTTTTGTGGTCAAACTACTTGGTTTGAGCACACAATGATGCGGTATATAATAGGTTCGATCGGAACTAATTTCATCGACCTTTTCCATATGTCCAGAATCAAATAATCTCTCATGAACGCATTATAGTACTCACGAAGTTGAGAATTACGTGACAATCGTTTTTCGAGAGATAACAATCGACGATGTGCCAAACTGTAGGAATCACCAAAGGTAGGCGGGGTGTCTTGAAAGGCAAACGGACGATATACCTTCCATTCACATCCCTGCAGTGCGTCGTATCGAATATACGTTCGCAAAGAGCATCTTCATCACTAAGCGGTGATGATTTGGGAAGTTCATCAATTTCCCAAAAATTTACGAATTTGAGAGTCTAAATCATTAAAAGAGCAAAACATCGACTTACTAGAACTAGGTGGTATGCATGCAATATTACCCATAACTATCCAACCGAATTTGGTGTTAAAGGCTACGGGTCCATCTGACCCACAATCGAGACGTTCACCCCAAAACTATCTGACAAAATACGTCAACGCCGACTAACGCGTCGATTTGCGCAGGCACGTTGAAGCTAGTGTCAGCCAGCTTAATGTTCATCAACTGTGGCCAATGAGCAATATCTATGGTATTAGACGGCATATCACCACATATATTGGGAATAACGAGAGCTTCCAAGACTAGCTCCGGATAACCTTGTTGCCCACGGATGCGAAGTACGGTAGAACTAGTCGCGACAGATGATTTTTGACCAATACCCTCAACGAGTGACATTTTTTTCTTGAAGGCTAATCCTAGACGTTGGGCACACTTGTTGGTAATAAAGTTCCTTTGGCTTCCGTTGTCTATAACGATTCGAATTGAGCGGTAATTACCAAAGTTATCTAGGACTTCAACGGAAGCAGTAGCGAGAAGCGCGATATGCGTGGGAGAACTCGAGCCTGCCACTAATGTTTGTGAAGTCGGCGTAGATGAAGCGAGAGCTGATGCTGCGGTAGCATCTGAGACGATAGATGAAGTGGTAGGAGCTACGTTAGCATTTGACGACACCGAATTATCAAAGTGCAATGTAGTATGGTGAAGTGCGTTGCACTTAAGACAGCGACTGTTTGACGAGCAAGATTTAACCACATGACCTTGACGAAGGCAATTCACACAACGATTATGTTCCTTGACGATGGAGAATCGATCACGTGGGGTGCGATCACGATAAGTGGGACAATTCGCTAAGGCATGCTGTGCCTTGCACAAAAACACAAGTTATCACTTGGTGTAAGTGGATTCACTATCAAAGCCTTGGCATTCGTAATAGGCGCGCGAGGGTGCCTACCATAAGAATCCTGAGGCGCGGATGCGGGAGACGTGCGCACCGTGCGGGAGTAAGATGTGGGTGAGGTTACAGCAACGGCACCAGAAGCGGCGGCGCGATGCAGTCGCACAGGGGGGCGCGCTGTACTTAACTGAGGCTCGGCAAGCTCGAGTGCTTGGCCGACCTTATTAAGATATTCCAGAAGGGAGTCAAAACTTGGTATGTCTTTATCATCGTTCTGCAATTCAAAATGTTGACGAGTATCACGATCAAGTTTATTTATTAAAAGGTAAAACAAAGGGAAATCCCAATCTTTTACAGGTAACTTCAAATTCCTTAATACCGCGATGTTCTCCTTGAAAGTATCCACGAGACGACGTAACTCACGAGGAGAGTTCGATTTAAGAGTTACATTTTGCAACTCCTCCCAATACCGAAAAGCTAATTTACGTGTGCATTGATAACGATCAATCAAGGTGGCGTACGCATCTAAATAATTATTTCCTGAAAGAGGAAAGCCTTTCAAAAGATGAAGAGGTTCACCGGAAAGAAGCGAAATTAAAATAGAAAAACGTTCGATATTCGATAACCGTTTGTTATGATGTACGGTAGTGTTATACATGTCATAAAACGAACTCCATAATGTAATATCACCATTGAAGGTCAATAAGTTCAAACGAGGTAGTTTCACAGACAAATCATTTGTGCATACGTCGAGCTGCTGTCCGTCTGAATGGGAAGGTGACGTGAGTGTCGAATGAATTTCGATTATCTGAAAATATTTATTATCGAAATCGTGACGAATTTCGTCTTCCTTATCCAACTCTGAAGTATCTAATATTTCCGAACAAATTTTTAAATGTTGTGCTTCGAAACTAGCATAATAATTCGAGTCGACTGTACCGTGACAAGAAAACTGGCAAACAAGATTTATCATTTTGGGCATCTAAGGCTGATGACAAGCAGTCATCAATGCGTTTGATAGCAATGGATCGCTTTAGCTCTAAACCACGACGAGCGGCAGCCTTTGACATTTTAAATTACAAAATTAAACTAATAAAAATAATTTAGAACGATAAAAAATTGAATGGACTGTATATTAACGCTAATTCAAACAATAAGTTAACCAAGTAATATTATCTAATTCGAGATTACAAATAAATATTATTAATAATACATACAAACTATAATTTTAGTCTTAATGCTTATTCCAATAAACATACGGAGTGATGATATTGAAATAAATTGATTAGATTTTAGATCGTTGTAATTTAGTGGTTACTGCCTACTTAATTTTGTCAAGTAATAATGGCAGTGACAAAAAGAAAGCTATTTTTATTTATGAAAACGATATTATTACGATATTACCACGATTACTATGTCACTTCTGACAATGAACCAGGTTAGCCGTATTCACTATGAGAAGGATCCGTGCCCGTTTGGACCAAACTTATGGTTGATCCCACGCAAATATGGAACCAACCTGCGATACAAAATAAATAGCAAATTATGATGCGAATATCCAGCGAGAGAAGTGTAAGCAAAATGTCATGCCAACTCACCGGTACTGCGTTCCGTGATAATTCCTGGTCGGCGCCGACGTGGTTTAGCTATACATTATATATTCAAAGTTCCTGAGCCCTCACGCACCCACTGTACACACACTGGCTTGATGACACTAAATTCTGGAGAACGTGGTTGACGAGTAATGTCCGAGGCGAGCGACTTGCACCGTGCGGACGCGACGGTGTTCCCACGAGAGTTTTTTTCGCGAGAGCCGGTGGCGACAACAACAAATCGAAAACCACCCCCACTGGATATCATAATGCTTAGCGACGAGAGAAAATAATTAATAACAAACTACCTACTTTAATACGTGATGGTTCTAAATTACGCGGCTGCAACAGATAGGATATTGTAAACGGCCGTAACCAAACAACTTAATGTAGTATATATGTATATCTATCCTAATGCAAGGCAATTATAAACGTCTGGGTTTGAGATTAGTAAACTTATTAGTAGTATATAATATATACATATAAGTACTAATAGGCAGTTAACATAAACGTGGACTAGGACTCGCTCTGCTCAGACTAGAAAAGCCTGTACCTAATAATAATACCTACATAATGAATGATACGATCAATTGAAAAGGATAAATGTATCGTTTAGTAGGTACGTTTTATATGTTGTACATTATTCAAACAAATTAATCATTCGAATTTATTACTTATGGAATTAAATCGTACACTTGGGGGTTTGTCACAAACATTTAATCAGTAGGTACTTGTATTGTGTACCCTTGATGAGTTTGTACAATTGGGTTCCGATGGAAAGATCTCACAGGGTCGGTCGAAATACAAGATAACGTCACAATCCTTCGTCATGAAGTAAGTGCTGATTCAAACCTTTATTTGTATTTACAAGTACTGATTAAATCGTATGCTTTTTAAATAAATTTAGACGGAAATACTAGGGGCTTTCAATAAAAAGTGAGAATGCGGCACGAACTCTTGGTAAGTTAATAAAGTAAATATTGCCTGACAAAGCTATTATTGTGAATAAAAGACGTCCACAATATTTTAATGTGTGCTAAATTAATAGCGCTTGTTTTATTCTTGTTTCTTACAAAGTTACAGTAGTTCGTAGTAACAATGTGGTTTCTCTTAATAACGTTCTTGACTGTAGTTTGCTTGGTGATTCGCTGCTTGCTGTTGTTGTAGTGTTTCTCGAACTGATCGCAGTACTGCCGCCCTCTCCGCTATATTTAACCTCGCCCTTTGCCTCGCAACCGGTAGTGCGATGGATTCCGTGCGGGGCGTCGCTCAGCCAATGAGCGCGCACGCCCCGTGTGCGCGCTCTCGGCAGTACCATGAGTCACCATGCCAGATGTTCCGAGTCAGGCATGGTTCATCCTTACAACTAGTGAAATTTATACATTTAAACTTACAACTAGCTATATTCTTATTCTAATCGTTTTAAAATACACATATTCACACATATTCAGTTCATATTATTATATCTATTCCTAACACGTATTTATAAACCTTATTCCTAACACGTATTATTTCATTTACTTGTTCATTTTATACTATTACACTATCGTTATTCGCTCGCCCCGCTCGCTGTCCGCAACAGCTATCAAAACGAGTAATAAGCTGATTATCTTTTGTTTTTTTTTTTGGTTTGATTGATGTGTCTTGTAGAAAAAATATACTAAGAAAAACATGCTGTAAAAACGGGCGAAGCCTCGGTTGAGATGATTTGTCTATTAAAAAGAAGTGAAATCTCATAAACAGCCAAGTATATGAGGTGGATATAAAAAAACGAGTAATTTTGGTTAAAATCTGGCCTATATTTTACGCGTTAAATTACATTCTGTAGAATCTACTGTGCCTCGTTATGTGAAGCTAAAACATTTCAATTAATGACATGACAATAAGTTACATACATTAATTATTAGGTAAATGTCGTGGAATCGTGTGCCGTTAAAAATTTTTGTAGGATTCATTGTTAGTATTACGTGGAACTTTTGTTTTCTTGGGCTTGAGTTTACAGCAACAACGGCCAACGGCCAAGTCATATCAGAAAAGTCTCATCATATTATTAAATAAATTTTACTAAGACGGCATTTCAATAGCTCTTATAGTTTGGTGAGACCCTTAGGGTTCCAGTTCCAAATCAGCCACTTCAGACCTTCAATTTTTATGTGTCATCAAAAAACGCTCATCAGATTATTGAATAATTTTTATTAGGGCGGTATTTCGATATCTGTAATAGTTTGACTGGGCACTTGGGTTTCGCGTGAGGGTCAGATTTTCAAAAATTCAATTTTTGATAATTTTTTCTTGATGTGGATATTAAGCCCTATCATCTCTGTGTCAAATTTCATCTCCCTAAGTATTGGAAAAGCACTAGTTTTATTTTGATGATCATGAATCAATCAGTTTCGAATTTTCGTCACTTTGCAGCCCTATAAATTCTAAACGGATAAAGCTATAAACTTTAAAAAAAGTTGACATTGTACGGTTTCATAAGTACTTGTAGTAATCAGAACTTAAGTTTTCTATAGTAACCCAATGCTGCTAGACAGAGGCGTGAAAATACGCCGAAATGCTTCCAATAAAGTTGGTACGGCCGTCCTTACGCTGGACTTAGAGAGGGCACAGTGACTAGCTGTCGTTAGATAGTGACTAACTCCAAAATTTAAAATTACTAGCAACACACTCACTCTTACTGTTTATTGAACTTGTAGGTAAAGTAGGTAATAAAATAAATACACGCCATCATTGGGTTTAATGTATTTTTTTAGTTCTGTTTAAGGCTAAAGATAATAATGAGTTAGGGAATTAAGATAAACATGTTGAGCTCAAAACAAAAAATTGAGCTCATATGAAGTAATGGAGTCTCAGTTGGTAGCGTGTCCACATGAGATCGAATCCTTTGAGCTCGAGCTTTTAGTGAAGGAAAACATCGTGATGAAACCATAGCGTGGTGGTAGGGCCTTTTCTAATACCCTCAATGTCGCCAAACACCATCAATAGCTGTATTCCGACAGCTGCACTTGAGAGCGAGTCTTCCACTAGGCTTAGCGTGCCTACCATCTTGGGCCACATCGTCACTTAAGATCAGGTGAGATTGTGGTCACAATGCTAAAACCTATAACGATAAAAAAATTCTCGGAAACAATAATTATTTGGTTGTTCATTTTATTGTAGGTACCTATTAGAAGTTTTATTTCTATGCACAGTTTAATTAAATTTAATTTTTTATTAAACATAAAAGTACAATTGGAGGACTTAATGCTATAAAGCTTTCCCTACAAGTCAAGTCAACAAGAGAAAGGTATGCATAATGTTTAGTGAACGAAATCTAGCAGATATTCAACTGCTCTAAGTAGAACACGATTCGAATACTTGAAGGAATCCCAAGAGCTGGCTAATTGGATGTTGATATGAAGCGTGCTCCACAGTCGTGCTGCTGTTATGCCGAAAGATACATAATTATTATTAGAGTTCTTTCTTAATCTTTTAATGAATCATATGTACATAATGTTTACATATAAATTCCTTGTATACACCGCAACGGACAACTAAGGATTGTTAACTCGGGAAATAAACTCGAAATCGAGGACATTTTACGACTTCACCGGTTTACTGTTCGTTTTATAGCCTATATTAAACTGATACCTAACATCCCTTTATTCTATAGAAAAAATTGTTTATGCAAACCTCGTCGAATGTATTGGTATATGGAACTAGTGTAGCTACCGTTAACCGGTTATAACCGTTAAGTTGAAAAGAGGAAAGTCTGACCAGTGTGTGTTGCCAGGGATGACATATGGTACATAGATGTGATCACAACGATTGGCCTCATAAGAAAGCCCAAGATTACCCAAAGGGTAAAGGAGAAGGTAGGTAAATTTCAGTACAAAATAGTTGCTATTATGCAATTTATAACTAATGATGAAATATTATATTAATTACTTCATAGAATTTAAAATTGGTTTTGATTTATTAAACTAAGCAAAATACGCATTTTGAAACGAGAAATAAAACCCTAGTAGATATAATTTAAATTAAAACTTACAAAATTAGCAGATAATATATTTTGATGAAAAGATAATAATGACATTTTAATATATAGCATTATCAAATACATAAGTAGGTTACCAAAGAAATACAGTCAGAGGGCAGCCCTAGTGCGAGTTTATCTACCGAGTTGCTTTAGGTAATTATTTCAAGAATACGTCTGAGACAACATACTGTTTACTTTAGTGTACTGTAGTGACATAATTTCGTGCCATCTCGCCCCCGCCTCGCATTCTACTATGCTGGCAGTTTCTCTGCGTGATCAAATCGAAACGAGGAGATCCGCAGAAGAACTAAAGTCAACGACATAGGTCTCAGAATTGCTAGACATATGTGGCAGCGGGCGGGGCGCATTGTTCGTAGAAGGGATGGCCGTTGAGGCCGTAGAACTCTCGAGTTGTGGCCACGTGCCGGATGACGCAGTGTGGGCAGATCAGCCACCAGGTCGACCGACGTTGCGGACTTGAGGTTGAAGGTTGCGGGAACGCCCTGGATGAGAGCAGCGCAGGACCGGCCGTTGTGACGATCTTTGAGGTGGGGGGATGAACTGGAATAATAATATAAAATTTAATAAGAATGAAAAAATAGCCTATACCTAACACTCAGGGATAACGTAACTTTATATCAATGAAATATTTTTTAGTATTGAAATAACAGTTCTTTAGAGGTACAAACATACAAACTTTACCTCTTTTTAACAGTATATATAATAACAAAAAAATCTTATGTTATCGTCAAATATTACCACACGACATTAGTTACATATGTCATAGGTTAGTAAATGCTACAATTTACAATAATTAGTTATTTATGAGTACCTACCTAACACACGTGAATAATATTTATGACATCTGACAGTATTTTTTACGATTATTTTCAAATATTATTACTATCAGATTAATAATCCAATGTTATTACTAAAAGAACGCGAATCCAATGAAAGTGAAATATTAATTGTAGAAACGTAACAGAAGAGTAGATAAAATGAATAATTTAATTTATTATGTCAAGGGTCAATGTAAATTCATCCTTAGGCTAAAACTCGTGACAATGCGATATTTACATAAATAACGCTTGACTTGTTGTATCATTCTCGTCAGTAGTTATATAAAGCTGGCAATTTATGTACCCAGTAATTAATTAGTAAAACCCAAATCCCTAAAGGCTTCCTAAATAAATCTATACAATAGAGTAAGCCCAATATTGTTACTTAAACTGTAATTACACTAAACAATACTTATGCTCATTTACATTTGTACTTCAATTCCAAAAATTTTGCGAAATTTCCCTATCCATCCAGGGATAGACCGGGAATACAATTTGATATTTTATATCTTATTTACAAAGCATGCTATTAGACATTCTGCCTCGTTAGGTTAGTGGTCGTAAGCGCGACTGATATGAGCGAGGTCCTGGGTTGGAATCCCAGGTCGAGCAAAATGTTATTGGGTTTTTCCTATGAAGTTCTCAGTAGCAGCTCGGAATTTGGTTTCGTGCCCGATTAATGGCAATAGGCTCGCCCCCTATTACATGGGACCTAAAAAATATACTCGGCGAACTGTGGGTGTACATTAGTACACCTCTGTCTAACCCTTCGGGGAATACAGGCGTGATGGTATGTTATGTTGTTAGACATTATAATAAATAAAAATGAAAACATATACTTGAAATTTTTGAATAAAATAATGAGCAAACTTAATTTTTTTTTAAATGGTTTCATGATAAAAAAGGAAAGTGTACTTATATGTAACTCGGCGTCTTATTTTGAAAAGCAGAAGATGACCTATAAACTAAGCTTATTAAAGCGTTTTGTAAAGTCTAAAGAATAACATTTTTTCATTTTTAAATAATCTATTTATTACAGACAAACATACAAGGTGTCAAAAAATTTTTCGTGTAAAAACTGCTGCAATTATATATTACTCTAGTGATATATGTATTATGCAAAAGTACTACTGGTAACTCGAAGTGACAGCCAAAACTTATTGAGGTAATAGAATCGAGGAAGAATTGATACGAAATTATTACGGTAAGTGGATGAAACATACGGTGTGTGACCGCGGCCACCAGCTTATATTATATGTTTTATATCGTGTAGCAGATTTAATTATGAACATTAAAATAAACTTATTGTTTCTTACCTTTTCTAGCTTCGGGTCATTTGATGCGAAATAACGTTTTAAGTAATGAGAAAGTAGGATTTTAACTAAGCATTGAAGTTTATATCCAAAATATAATTTTGAAAGAGATCAATCTGTCTTTCTGTTTCATATTTATCAATTTCTATGAATTGATCTCTTTTTTATAAACTGAACATATTTTTATAAAACGTTTATTTTAAACAATAACTGATACCTATTATAAGTTTTTGTTTTGTTTACATAATCTACTGCACCATGCTATTGTATGAGTAAAAACTGTCAAATAAATTTTAAAATTAATATAATAAAAATTTTAGGAGCTTGTAGTTAAATTAAACCATTAAAAATGTAAATTATTTTAGCAGCGAAGTATTTTACATGCGAATTGGAGACATTTTTTAATATTTATGCCTTTGGTACGATAATTTTCAGGAAATTCACACACGTAGTAACGCAATCCCTACTTATAGATGTCGTGACTAGAATATGCGCTCTATCCGTAAGACACACGATAGTTTATATGTTCCAGTAAAGCTTGAACAGAATATCTTGTCTCCGCAATGGAACTCTGTTCAATGTTTTTTATATGAGTTCGAGTTGGGGAAATTATTGTCCTTCACCTGATGTTAAGTAAAATCCTAGAGCTGCGGTTAAAAATAAGAATTTATCGAAAGTTTCCTTTGTAATTCAACCTGCGATAACCACGGCGAATGCATATAGCTATGGTCACTAGCTAATTCCAAAATGCAAATCATTAAAACTCTAATTAATTGGGCACAAATGTACTATCACATCGCTATTTCTGTTTCTACTTTGCTATCAGGCTGGTCGAATTATGATTACAACTCTACATGAAATGTAATTACACACTCGTTTAAACACCTCACAAGGGCTCGAAAGCAGGTTTATAATGGAACTCCGTATCCTGTATAAATATTTCGAATAGGGACGGAGTCGTATGATACATTATCGAATACCAAAAAATGATTTAAAATGTAACTAATAATTATAATCTTCTATACATACAATTAATAAAATTGAAACGTCTTTTTGTAATACCAAAATAACTGTTATTTTACTAAATACATAAGAAAATATATACGATACCTATAAAAAATTAATGCGCTTCTTGGAAGAATGCTTATATTGTTCCGCTTTCTAAAGTTACCAATCCCACAGCTCCTAATCATTTTCGACCTATCTCTATTCTTCCCTTCCTTTCCAAAATTTTGGAATCTATTGTCAATAAACAAGTTACTTCTTTCCTCACTGACAACGATCTATTAAATCAATTTCAGTCTGGCTTTCGAACCGCCCACAGTACTACTACTGCTCTGCTTAAGATCACGGAAGATGTTAGATCTAATATGGAAAAAGGTATGGTCACAGTATTGGTCCTTATTGATTTTAGCAATGCATTTAATGCTGTTGACCACGATCTTCTGATTGCCGCTCTTTCTTGTCTTCAGTTTTCACCCTTAGCACTGGAATGGTTTTCTTCTTATCTCCGAGATCGTCACCAGGCTGTTCGCGTCTATGATGGCGAATCAGATTGGTGTGCTCTAGAAGCTGGTGTTCCCCAAGGCGGCATTCTTTCTCCGTTACTTTTTTCTATTTTTATAAACTTACTTACGCCTATTTTACAATCCCACTACCATCTCTATGCTGATGACCTGCAATTGTATCTGCATTGCGAAATAAAGAATCTTCCTTCTATAATCAATAATTTAAACAAGGACCTCTCAAGTTTACTTTCCTGGTCTGAATCTTACGGGATTTATGTTAATCCAACTAAGTGTCAATCCATTGTAATTGGTAGCTCAAAACAGCTTGCTAAAATAGACTTTAATTCATTGACTCCTCTTCAATACAATAAATGTACCATTCCTTACTCAACTACGGTGAAAAATCTTGGTATCATCTTCGATACTAAATTATGCTGTGCAGACCAGGTCAAGGAAGTTAGTAGAAAATGTTATGCTTCTCTTCATTCTCTCATGCGTTTGAAAAACTTTCTTCCTGTTAATACTAAGATTTCCCTAGTGAATACTCTTCTTCTACCACTTCTGGATTATGCAGACGTTGCTTACTTGGACCTCTCAGAAGATCTCTTAAATAAATTTGATCGTCTACTCAATAACTGTATCCGTTTCATCTTCCGTCTTCGGAAGTTTGATCATGTTTCTGAATACCGAGCCAGGTTGAAATGGCTACCTATTCGGCAACGTAGGAATATAAGAATACTTTGTCTTCTTTTCTCCGTACTTAATAATCCCAAATCCCCTAAATATTTAAAAACACTTTTTCAATCTCTCGCGGATACGCATAATAGACAGCTAAGGTCTTCTGATTCTTTAATTCTCAGTTTACCAAGTCATCATACTAATTTCCGCGACCAATCCTTCGCCGTTACAGCAGCACGACTGTGGAATTCGCTTCCTATCAATATCCAACTGGCCAACTCTCGAAATTCGTTCAAGTATTCGCTACGTAGGTTTTACTTGGAGCAATTGAATACTTCTTAATAATATATAATCTTAATAATCGTTATAAACTTTTTTTTTTACTTAACATTATGCACACCTTGCATATACCTTTCCCTTGCTCCCTTGGAAGACTGGCAGAGAATGCTTTTTAGCATTAAGTCCTCCATTTGTACTTTTTTTTTGTGCAATAAAGAATAAAGAAAAAAACACTATTTCTTTAATTCTTTTTTTGTCTTTCTGTTTGTTCCAAGTAATCTCCGAAACGGTTGGACCAATTTTTATGGGACTTTCACTGATAGATAGCTGATGTTATAAAGATAACCTTAGACTACTTTTATTTTAGTTAAAAAATGAGGGTTCTGCGCAAATATAAAGAAACTTATCATGGTGAATCAATTAGGGCGCTTAAGTGGCTTACGCTGAGGAAACCATAAGAGATATATCAGATTAATATACTACATAATTGTAGACATTGAAAAGTTAACGATAGTATATGTCTATTTTCTAAGGAACACCCACATTAAGCATTTTTGTCTTTAAAATAGCCTAGAGTGGGGGAGCAAGATTCGCGCTTGTGCCCGATCGATGTCATTCTGTAGTCCACATGAGCGAAGCCGTGGGCACAGCTAGTTTAAAGTAAAGTTAATATTTTTCGCTAGCCGTTGGGTGCAGGCCGCACAAGATCGGTCGCTCTGGAGATCTATGGGGGAGGCCTATGTTCAGCAGTGAACGTCCTGCGGCTGAAATGATGATGATGATGATGATCTATTTTCCTTCTGAATATAATTCTCGGTAAAATGTAATATACAAATAACTTCATATTCCTTATCCATAGCCGAAGCCGATTAAATACTCTTAAGATATAACAATTCCAGATCGGAAATCACATATCAATACATACTTTCCACACCCTGCGACTATACTTCATACTTAAGCAAAGTCATTGTCCACTTTAGAGAATAATAAAATTGGATGTCATAAGGGACGTTATCAATTATGTAGTTAATAATATGACAAGGCTTTTTTAACGAGAGCACTCGAATGGATAAAGCTAGCGTCGCTACCTGCTCGCTAATAATTAATTATATTAAAGAACAATCTGAAGCCTGTCACGATAGTACAAATAAAGTTTTTTTATATATAATCGGCAAATGGACGGTACTGTCCCAGATGGTAAGAACAAGAACATTATAAAAAAACGACGACTACCGGGAAATCGTAATCCATCGTCCGACGACCGTCACCGCTGTTATACTGGCCTGCATAAATATCTCTTCACGTTACGCTTGAAGGATCCGATGTCGTAAGAAGGAGGGAACACATTGGAAACAAGTAGTTTCCGCGACGGTGGGCTTATATATATATTATAGTAATTGAAAACACGATACAATTTCTTAGTATAAAAAAGAGGTTTAGTGATCTACAAATAATGATCGCGATAATTAAGAAGAAACGAGTATGTACGAGAAGGGTATTTAGTGCCATTTTTAACCGACATAAAAAAAAGACGCCGGGTTACTGAATTCGAATGTTTGTTTCTTTATGGATGGTCAGCCATAATTCTATGTTTAGGAACCAATTTTGATGATTCTTTTTTAATAGATACCTCAAGGGTGGTGCTATTTAAAATTCATTGTCATTGGATATTCATCTTCAAAGATACACCAGAGAACTCTTCAAAATCATTGAAGTTGATTCTCTTTTTTGTTGATAATTGTCTAATATTTACAGTGTTAGGTATTGTGAAAGCCGGCCTACAAACCTCTCGGTAACTAGATATAAATTGACTCATCCTGAAACGTGACAAATCAAAGGAGAGTCATTATAACGGGTTTATTACCATGGTGATCGCTACCCATTTGGGTATAGATTCCTAGCGCTGAACATAGATTACTGGATATAAATCGGCTGATCCCGGAACTCGACACGCTTAAGCATACTACTATGGCGGATGTTACACCTGATGTACGATGGTCTCGATCCAGTCGAACACAATTGTCGTTTCTTACCACCCATTAAATACCTATATTAAAAGACTATTTATTTATTATCTACTTTTTAACCGACTCCAAAAAAAGACGGAGGGTACTTACTTCGAATGTATTTTGTTTGATTTGGATGTTCAGTTATAGTTTCTTTGTTTATGATCCGATTTGGATTATTCTTTTTTTGTTGGATAGGGGATACCTTAAGGGTGGTCCCATTTTAATTTCATTGTCATTGGACCTTCAACTTTGTTATTTATAAGTTTTATATTTTGATTGATTGTTGTTGGCGCACCGTGACTTAGCGCTGTGCCCCGTGGTACTTCAGCATATGCTGAGCTGGACGCCCTTTCTTAATGGCAGGACACGTAGCTGGATCATTTAAATTATTCCTTTTTATGTATATTATGTAATAAAACATAACATACTATCACGTCTGTATCCCCGAAGGGTTAGACAGAGGTGTACAATGTACACCCACAGTTCGCCGAGTATGTTTTTAGGTCCCATGTAATAGGGGGCGAGCCTATTGCCATTAATCGGGCACAAAGCCAAACTCCGACATGCTATTGAAAATTTCATAGAAAATCCCAATAACACTTTGCTCGACCTGGGAATCGAACCCAGGACCTCGATCATAGCAATCGCGCTTACGACCACTAGCCTATGAACTGCCACATTATAGCCTCAATAGCGTGTTTTGATCTTAAGAATAAATGTTTTCCTTCTTTAACTTCGAAGATATATCAAGGAACTCTTCAAAATCATGGAAATGGTTTTCTTTTTTGTTAAAAATTGTCTTGTATATTCTTAAATTATACAATCTAACAACTAACCTATTATGTGGGGAACCTAAACCAATTTTTATTTATAAAACAAATGAGATAACAATGTTAACTGAGTTTCTGAGAAATACTATAATTATTCCATTAAGTAAGTAGCCTAACTTACTTCTTATAAATTCAACTATCTGCCAGTGAAAGTCACGTCAAAATCGGTACAACCGTTTCGGAGATTAACCGAAACAAACAGTGAACAACGAAAATTCCTGCTACGCTCGTTGAATTCGTAGAGTGAACTTATCTAGCTTGGATCCTTTCTCAATACATAGGTTATCTAACGGAAATCCCACTGGTAGTTTCTGAAATAATCGTGTTCAAACATACAAAATCACCAGCTATATATTATAAGTATCTATATCTATTTTCTATTTAGCGAAGCGATTTACAACATTGACATAAATAAATTTTATATGGGTCTTTTTTAGTAAGTTTCATTGCATATACAGTGTAAACTCTTTATAACGAAACTAAAGGGACTGATCGTTTTTTGTCGTTATAGAGAGTTATCGTTATATATGGAGTGAACAAAAAAACAACCAAATTAACAAGAATTTTTAATATAATATAATCTAATATAATTAGAGTGCATTTTGAGAAAGTTTTAAAAATTAAATTTCGATCAAATATAACTTATAACTTTAATATGTTTTAGTTCGCGCTCTTCGAGGGATTAACGGCTATACGCCACTCGTTAAACCACTTCCCGAGAGTGGTCACGGAGCGTTGGACTTTGTGTCTGAGGTGGGATCTATTCCTATCTGAGGCATATAAGACTGTATCGTCAGCGTATAGCCCTACCTCGACCTCCGGGAGTCGAGGTAGGTCACTGACGTACAGGTTAAATAGGCTAGGAGCCAGGATCGAACCTTGGGGAACGCCTGAGCGTATTGGACGGGGCGTGGACAATTCACCTTCCACTCTATAGCGAAAGGTGCGATCTGTTAGATAGTCGCGAATTATTTTAATTAGCCTATCGGGGACTTCAAAGTGATACAACTTGTAGATCAATCCCTCGTGCCAGACCTTATCGAAGGCCTTGGCAACGTCGAAAAAGACCGCAAGTGTACGGCGGGGTTTATATAATTCAGCAAAATTAAATGCAACGTGCTCCGTGAGGCGGTGCACTTGATGAGTGCAAGAATATCTAGCACGGAAATCGAATTGCTCAGGCGGATAGAGGTCTTTCTCCTCTATTACTGACTTGAGACGGTTCAGAAGGATCCGCTCGTACATTTTCCCTAAAGCATTTAGGAGACTGATCGGGCGATAGCTGTCGGGAAGCGACGCGCTCTTGCCGGGCTTACGGATACCTATGACTATGGCCTTTTTCCAGGCGGCTGGAAAATGGCAGTGGGCTATGGCTACATTGAAGATGCAGACCAAAAGAGCTATGAGGCGATCGGGAAGAAGTCTAAGTACTTCATTCCTGATCCCGTCGGGACCTGGTGCTTTTCTAAGCTTAAGGCTTTTTATAATGGAAAGAACCTCCTCAGACGTGACTGGGGACAGGGAGTCTGTCGCAGGGAGCTTATCCAGCTCCCGCACGCATCCATCGATACCCTCGACCCGGTCGGTATTTGCATCGACACTGTTCGGAGAGCACTGGCTCTCCAAACAAGTGGCGAGGCACTCCGCCTTGTCGCTGCTATCGAAGGCGAGCGGTATACCGGGACCCCTCTCGAGGGGGGGCATAAGATAAGAAGCCTCTATTTTGAGGCTGTGAGCTAATTTCCAGTAAGCCAGATGCGACGGCCTTAGCCCTTCGACGAGGGCGTCCCATCTGTGACTTCTGAGTTCTAATATACGGGCTCTAACCGATCTTTGAAGTGCGCGTAAACGTGCGCGGTTTTCCTCGGTCGGATAGTGGTCGTGCGCACGAGTCGCCGCGTTCTTTTCCGTCAACAACGCCCGCACGTCGGCAGGGAGTACGAAGCGGCGATCGCTCGCCTCTTCGACCTCTCTCGAGGCCTCTCCGATGCCGGCCTGCAGGTGGTCGACCAGGGAATCGATCGCGAGATCTAAGTCCGCAACGGACCCCAATACGTCCGGGATCCTATCTAAGCTGGACGAGGACGGCCTGTCCGCAAGATAATGTTTTAGCTTGGCATAGTCAACCACTTGGACCGAAGGAGGGCTAGAGTCGTCTTGTTGACCTAGCTGCATGATGACCGGACGGTGGTCGGAGTCGAGCTCGTGTACGACCCGAATGAGTCGTAACCGAAGCGCGATACCTTTAATGAGAGCTACATCAAGCACTGTCGGCATACAGTTGTCTTGAAAGTGGGTGGGAGTGGGTGGCGCTATGACATCAAAGTTTAGCACGTTCGTTAGCTCTTCGAGTTTAACCCCATTACTGGAGTCTCTCCAATTGCCAAACGAAGTGTGTCCACAATTGAGGTCACCCGCTATAATGACCGATTCACCGAGCGAAAGTAGCTTTTCTAGGTCAGACCTGAGAGGCTCTTTCCTCGGCGAGAGATAAACTGAGACTAACGTTATGGACGGGTGGTCGGTCATTCCTAGTCTACACACGGATACTTCCATATTGGTAAGTATCGGAGGATCTACCGGCGTACAATATAACGATCGTTTGTAATAAATGAGAGTGCCGCCCCCGCGGCCGGCCCGGTCATTTCTTACAATATTGTAGTTCGCGATTTTTGGATCACGTTTAGCACGCTTTAAGAGCGTCTCCTGCACTAAAAGAACACCTACTTGGTGATCTTTAAGAAAGGTCGCGACGAGATCACGCTGCGGATATAGGTTCCGTGCGTTAAAAAAACGAAAGATTTAACGCTTTCGGTTTAAACTTTGCCATTGAAAGGCCCTAAGTTATTATTACACGCCTCACGGTCGAGACGTTGTAGTGTCTCTGAGAGGCGGGGGAACGCGCAAGCGGTCTTGATGAGACCGAAGCGCTCCAGATGGTCATTGTAGTCAATGAGCTCGCGGATATCGTGCTCGCGAAGGAGCAGTATCATTAAGTCGTTACTATTAACGACAGCGTTGGCGGGCGCGCGGGGCGCAGGCGCGCGGGGCGCGGGAATATCCATAGCCATAAGGGGCTGTGGATTGGAGCGACGGGGGCCCCATGCGTTCTGCGATGAACGCACGGGTTGCGGTTGCACCGCGCGGGGTGCGGAGAGGCCGGCGGTGGCCGGGGACTGGCGCGGGACCGGCAGCGCGGGAAATTCCCCTGACGCCAGCGTGGGTTGCGCTTTGATGGCTGAGGTGGGGGGCGCCGCCCGGGGGGCCGCCTGCCTCTGCGTGCGTGGCCGCGTGGTACGCGGGGCCTTGGGGCAACCGCGATAATTCGCGGGATGCCCCTCCTCCCCGCATAACACGCAGCTCGGGGGGACGACGGAGTCACGCTCGCGCGTGCACTCCCGTGTGGGGTGGTCCTCTCGGCACTTTACGCACCGCGGACGAGAATGACAGTTACGGGCAGCGTGCCCGTACAGCTGGCAGTTGTGGCACTGCGCAGGCTGGTGGTTTTTGTGTGGGGGCTCCACGTTAATCCCGGAGAGCCCGCACACCGTCTCTAGCTGGAAGATGGCCTTTCCCTCGGGGGAAAGGTCCAATATGGCCACTACCATTTGTAGTGGCCGCTTATCTTTACTGTACATCCGGTGTACTTCCCGGATGGGATAACTTTGCTCCTTGAGCGAGGAGCACACCTCCGACGGGTCGAGCTCCACCGGAATGCGGCGGATGACCACTCGGAGGACGCGCTCCTCCGCGAGCGAATACGTATAAAATTGCAGACCTTTCTGCCGGAGGAGGGTGGTTAGTTTACGGTGAGTTTCCGAAGAACTCACCGAAATAGAAATCCCGTTGACTATGTTTCTAGCCTTGTGGTAGTCGAGTTTGAGTCTGCGCATCTCATTGCAGACTCCCATCCAGGCTGCCTTGTCCCGGATTATGATTGGAGGTGGGGCACGCTCTTTTTTCCCGCCGGCGGGCGCGGGGAGCTGGGAGGACGCGGGGGCGGCGGCGCCCCTGACTACTGCCTTAGCTATTACCTTAGGCGCCGGTTGAGCAGTCGGACTGCTACGCGCCGTTCGCTTACGCGACGCCACGACGGTGAAGCCGTCGTTCTCGGTATCCATCTCTGGAGATGGATCCGGATTCGCGGGCGAGTCTTGTTCGACCGGAAGGGCCGAAAACGAATTTTTCGTCTTTAACGCGGTTTCCGTGGATCGCGCGGGACGGACGTACGGACTATTTTTGGTAACCCTAGATATTGGGTGCTCTTTTTATTCGCCTTAAATGCTGGTAAAATGGATACGATGCCTCTATATATGACTTTATATGGTTAATCTAATCCGGATTCAATCGCGGCCCTTTTTTGAAATCCCGGAATTTAGGGATTGTCTACAGATAATCCCAATAAAAATCTGTTTTGTAAATATTATTTTTTATTGGAGATTAGATATAAGGTTTACAATTGTATGGATTATGCCTGTTTCTCTTTCATACATCACGCGTTCTGCAGATCGTGCGTTTCACTTAAGTCTGCTTGATTCGATGTGAGAAAGATAAATTGCTGGTCGCTCGAATCGTATGCGCATATATAGTACCTATATGAGTATAATGTTTGGGCAATATAGTGTTCGCGCGACGTAGATTTAGTACAAGCTGATACAATTTAACGGTAAGTATTGTAGCAATATACAGGGTTATTGGTATAAGTATTCCCGTTAGGATGTGATAGGGATGACTATTTGCAATAATTTTAACCCCCATATGAATTATGCAAAAGTGAACCATTTTTGAGTTATCATGTTTTTTAGCTTTTTCAAGTCAAAAATGCAACATCAAAAATTTATTTTAAAAGTATCAATTTAAATCTCATTTTTTCTTCTGATTTATAAAAACACTGTACACCATGTATAAATGATATATCTATATACGATTCATATCACCCACTTCTACCTGACAGTATTTCCCAGTTTCCTATGAACTAACGGATCTCAGTAAATCCGGTCCACTTTCTGTCAGGTAATTTAATATTAATCCAAATTATAATATAATGAATCAAAAGCTCTTTGGAGAATATCCGAGTAAAATCATTTAAAATATTAGGTCCTTACATATGAAATTAGCGTTTTGTCGTACTGACCTCTTTGATCTGAAATATCTCCTCTTTGGTCTAGAATTCCAAATTCAAATTTATAAATTAACTTAGCTGGTACATTTGAGTTTTGAAAACAGTCATTCATTTGTATTTTCCTCATTTTTTTTTTCTTTGGCGTCGCTTATTACCGCACAATAGAAAACATGAAATATCGGTATATTTACGAGTACGAGTTCTACCGTGGCACCAGTGCTGCAGAAACAACTTGAAGGATTAATGATGTGTACGGAGCTGGTGTCGCAAAAGAAACCACGGTATAATTTGAATCAATTCCGTATAGTTTCACTTAATTTCACTGTATACTTGAAGGATTAATGATGTGTACGGAGCTGGTGTCGCAAAACATACCACGGTATAATTTTTATCAATGTACACAAATACAGTTTATACACGTATAATTTCACTGTATACTTAAATATCTTCAATGTACAGTATTATCGCATACATTTACTCTTTCGTCGTATGTACACAAATTACAGTTTCCTGACACGTATTATTTTTTCTCAAGCACGCACCTTGGACAATGCTACCAAATTTCGCATCTTTACTCTTTCGTCGTATGTATACATTTTCTTTCCTGACAGGAGAATGCAAGCACGCCCCCTTGGACCCTGCTACCGGAGCCCATGTACCTACCTAACAATAAATATACTTTCTAGGTGCAATACTTGTTATATCCATGAAATGCGTTTGTTTTTGTTTCCTTTTGACGATTGAAGTGCGTCAGTTTCAGTGAAATTTAGCCAGACTCATAACAATCACAATTGCGTTTTGTATTCACCGAACCAAACAGCCGGCACCTCTGCCTATCTATACATTTATATCTGTATGTATATTAATAAATCTGTAGCTCTGTCTGTACATTTTTTCAATATACAAATGCAATAACAATCAACGATCTCTCGTCTGCTTCGTTAGCCTAGTGGTCGTAAGCGCGACTGCTATGATCGAGGACCTGGGTTAGAATCCCAAGTCGAGCAAAGTGTTATTGGGTTTTTCCTATGAAATTATCAGTAGCAGCTCGGAGTTTGGTTTTGTGACCGATTAATGGCAATAGGCTCGCCCCCTATTACATGGGACCTAAAAACATACTCGGTGAACTGTGGGTGTACATTAGTGTACACCTCTGCTTAACCCTTCGGGTAATACAGGCGTGATGGTATGTTATGATCATAATATGCGTTACATATAAAAAGCTTTTTATAAATAGATGGTAGTATTGAATTTGTTATGTGTGTGTATTTTAATGATATACGGAGCTAAAAATTAGATATTTTTTACTTACACCTTGCAATGAATAATATATATATAGATAAATGATGATAAACTGATTCGTTTTCAATGGTTTGACTCAACGAGTCAATTACTAAATCTTCAAATAAGATTTTAAATAGAATTCAACTAATTTTAATCTCTTGATGGGATCAGTATATGGATATAATCTTCTTATATTAATTTTATTATACTTTGGTTTCACTAAGGCTGGTATATGGAACTTTCTGAAATTAAACAAAAAACACAACACAAGAAAATTTCAAAAAGTCCTTTACTGTTTTGAAACAATGAAAACCTTTAAACCTATACCTTTGAATCCTATGCCTTAAAACATCTTAGTTATCCTTAAGGACTGTAAAGCTGTAGATAATTAGGACCGGTCTGAGTGCGAATCTGATCAATAGACTTTAAAATAACATTAGTAATCTAATACTAATAGGTGAACAATTATTGTATATATATACTTTGTTATTGTATATAAATATATATTCTTGTATATATGTAAAAGATTTTTCGGAAATGGCTCCAACGATTTGGATGAAATTTTGTATTTACATTCTACATTCTAAGTTTATCTAGAAAGATGTTTTTTTTGACAGCTCAGTCACCCAGATATTGTGATATATACGTAGG
The DNA here is from genome assembly GCA_033032175.1 of Saturnia japonica. Taxonomy (NCBI): domain Eukaryota; kingdom Metazoa; phylum Arthropoda; class Insecta; order Lepidoptera; family Saturniidae; genus Saturnia; species Saturnia japonica. Next base: position 14,241,473 of record CM065305.1, read on the forward strand.
TATAATTAATAATTATAGAATCATTAAATTTTCTCAAATTGTAAATTCAAGTGTGAATTTTTAAATGCTGTACATTTAATTAATATTAACAAAATATTATAATGTTATTTAGGTAAAGAAAAGTTTAGTGGCATTTAGTATAATTATATTTATTTTTGCAATAGAATTGTATGTATAAATTACACATGAACTTTCGAAAAAATTGAACTTTTTCACAGAAATATGCGAACTATGGAATCACGCTTAAATACCTCACACCTACTTTTTTCAGTTATAATATAAGTAGGTATATATAGGTAGGTAGATATAATTTCTATTTGCATTACTTTTAATAGAATAAACCAGAGTATAAATGTGATTGATCCTACACAAACGGCTTCTGTTATTATTTTTCAATTAACGATGAGTCCAAACACTTTATAGGTATTATGTGTAATAAGGTCAGGCCGGTCAGGCGTGAACTAAACTGAAACATTCGTGTATAATAGATCTAATTTTCTAGTTGGCCATTAAAGTACAATTTTTAATAAAATATAATAACACTGAATAACTCTATATAGACAAGATCATTATTAAGATAGTAAAAAATTAATTCGGAAAATATGTTTGTGTTATTTGAAACTTTATATTTTATCATATCGCCCTATTTTACACAGAGTATATATGAACTGCTTATTAGCCAATAAAACCATAACTTTTTAAATTCTAACATAAATTTTACTACATATAAATAAGTTTTTATAGAATGACAATTTTCTTAATTTTGTTTTGAGATAAGTAGTAGAAAAACCATTGCTCAAAATCTATCCAGTAGTGTTTGCGTGATGCGCGCACATCGGCAAACCTCTATCATTTTTTTTAATAAGTAGATTATTATGGAAAAGATTATGTACATTCTTTTCGTTCTTACCTTGAGCTCTTTGCACACGAATAATTAATTAATGTCTATCACTAAGTAGTGATAAAGTTATAATACATGTGTAAAATATATATTTTATCGTATATCGTATTAAAATGACAATACAAAAATTTGGTTCCTGCAAATTCTTATAGAAACGTGCTGTGAGATTAGGCAGGTACATTTGTTTTTTTTTGTTCTTACTTTACATAAATCGAAAATGAATAATGTTACAAGTTCGCATTCAATTCTTACTCTTCGAGTCAATCCATGTAGGTACCTATATGATTGAAGCGTTGTACTTTAATTGTATTATTACTTAATATAAACTTATATTATACAGTAGATAGCGCTAACTCCAACGAATAATCTGAAATGTGTTACCTACATTATCTGTACAACATAAAGAAAAATCAAGAGCACGTCGTGAATTCTCACAATATTAAAGCGTAAGACTTTTGGATGTCAGAATTTGAGAGCCACCTTCAAGCTTCTAAATGTAATATTCACTATAATAATAAAATTTTGATCCATAACGTAAAAACTTTTATTTTTGTGGAAAGACAAACAAATTATTCCAAGAAAGTTTCTCCTATTACTTTTGTGCACACAAACATATAAATTGTCCCTCGACAACAACTGCTCTACGCGCGAGTTTGCAACGAATTTCAATTTCTATAAATAATTGTATTTAAAATGATCATGAAATTGAATGAATTGTGACCGACTCCAAAAATAAGAATAATTGTATAATAAATATTGTCCTAATAAAATATGTGTGAGACGAGTAGTGCGTAGGAATATCAAATTGAGTTAAAAAATATATTTTTAAGTAAATTAAAGTAAATAAATAAATTATTATAATTATTTTTTACTTTTTAGTGCATTTTTTCAGAGTATGTAGCATTTTAGAGTCGGTTTTGTTTTTGTGAAAAAAAGTGTTATACTTCCTTTTTAGTGAGTCTTGCGTTCTGTGGGTAACTGGTTTATTGAAAACGAATATGGGTAGATCTTCTAAACGCGCTGCATATAATGGCAGCAAACCATCAGATAACGTAATTCGTAAAGACGTCAATAAATCTGGTGCTTTTCGCTTTTTTGGTGGTCGGCTTAGTGATGATGCCTCGACCTGGATATTCGGCGTTGAGCAGGCTCGACGCAGGAACAATAATTCTCACAAGTAAGTTGATTCCATGAAAATATAATTTAAAATGCAATTAATAAATAGCTCGAATTGAGACTTCCGACTCGTATATTCGTTTGGTACTTTTAAACTTATTATTGTTGGTAATAACTTTACGAAATAAAATATATAAATATCGATGATTATACTATTTTCCAATCTTTTAAAAAATATCAGTTTTTACTATTCAAAAGTCTATTGTATAATGACAATCGTTTTTCTGCCTAGCTTTCAAATACCGTTCTCACGATTCAGTTTTTAAAATTATATGAATATTTATTTAAGAAAACATATTTTTATCTTTTTACGCATGTCCTAAAACTATCAGACGTAACAGAAATTGGCATGTTGACAGGTTATTGTAAACAAACAATGTATTATAATTAAATATGTTAAAATTATATGAAACATTCTATATTAAACTAAAGGGATCGTATTATAAATGATATCTGAACGGACGAATATATTAACCTAACCGATGCCCTGGAAATTTGACAATAAACAATACATATATATACAAAATAATACAGGAACTACAAGGTAAATAAGATATTAAGATAAATAGAAGCTGACCACATACACCTAATATAACAGGACATAATAAAAAATAAAAAATATTGGCCGGTCTTAAGAAGAGTTCAACTGGAGGGTGAGGAGCTACCGGAAGCCGTGTACGTAAAATTTGATGACGAAACAATTGGTCTCAAGCTAAAAGTTAGTAACTGATGCATCATAGCTGGAAGGCTTAATGTTGTCAGATTTGGACGCCAACAAATTAACACGCCGACTACACGACGATAGATAGTTAACGGAAGTAACGGGGCTATAAAATCTGTCTTCTGACACTCAAGGACAAACACAATACACGTACTCGATTATATGAATATTATCATTAAAATCACTTGTAAGTAGAGTGCATCTCATGACAATTCTATGAAACCCTAACACGGCAAGCTTACTTTGTTTTATTACGAAGTTCCAGTGACTTTTTTATACAACAAAGGTGGCAAACAAGCATACAGCCCACCTGATGGTAAGCGGCTGCCGTAGCCTATGGATGCATGTAGATATCACTAGCGCGTTGCCGACCTTGAACCCCCTTCCCCAAAGTGCTCTGGAAACCCTACTGACCACAGGAACACAACACTAGGTTATTTGGCTGCGATCATCTGTACGGTATTCCACTAGTCGGACTATTCCAACTAGAAACAAATCTCCAAAAAATTTCCGTGTGCTCTATCTCTATCTACCTTTTTTTTTATACCAAGAATGTGGCAAACAAGCATGCGGTCCGCCTGATGGTAAGCGGTCACCGCAGCCTTACACACATGTATCACATGCGTCTTGCCCGCCCTTTGAAAACCTATTTAGCCCCTTTTTGAAGAACTCCATACTCTAGTCCCCTGAGAAAACATTAGCACTAGAAAGCTTATTTCACAAAAGGAGCGTTCGCGTAAAAATATTCCTCTGAAACCGGACTGTCCGCGACCATTTAGGTTACAAAGTGTAAAGATGAACTCCCTACCGATGGAGAGCGGTGCGTTGGTGGAAAGTAGCCGCTGGTACCATACCGAACAGTTCCTCGGAACACAACTCATTACACAAACGGTAGAACATGCAAAAGGAGGCAAGGGTGAAAATTCCACATTCGTGCTATTTGTTGTTAAAGAGTTCCGTTGTGTCTTCGCATTTCAAGTTAGTACAGAACGTTCTTAGTTCTTCTTAGTTAGTTCTTAAGAACACCTAGTCTTGGATTAAGATAAATCTACCAATATATCAATCACTATACATTTCCCGTTCGATTTTGAAGAGTTTTCAGGTGTATCTTCAAAATCCAAAGTCCAATGCCAATGAAATTAAAATGGGACCAACCTAAAAATATCCCCTTTCCAAAAAAAATTTTAAATCGATTAATAAACGACGGAGTTATGTGGTAACAAACTGTTAAAAAAAATACAACCGAATTGATTACCTCCTACTTTTTTGGAAGTCGGTTAAAAAACATAAAATAGAAACCTATATTTTTGTACGAAACAAAGTTACTAATTTTTACTTTTATATTTGAACTAATCTTTGGCCGCGACTTTGTTTGCACCCAGTTTGGAAAATATAAGTCATATATGATTTCTCCATACAAATTTGGAAGCCATTTACACCCCACCCCAATCAGGGGTTGAATTTGCAAAAATTTGTTCTCAGTTGATGCCTACGTCATAATAACTATCTGTAACAATGATATTTTTTATGTAGATAACGGTATTGACGCTCTTTACATGCAATCGTGATAGGTGGGCAATTGCCTACAGTTCACATTTTTTATCCTTTTATGACAACAGAATTTCCGCCTTAACGCTGTGATTACCTATCTCGCTTGTTTCGAATTGCTTTTATTGAGAGTATAGCGCGTCTATTTATAAAACGTCATTGATCTATGTGCCAAATTTCATCCCAACCCGTTCAGTAGTTTGAGTTGTATGTTAATAGATGTCAGGGAGTTAGTCACGGTTTCCTTTTATATATAAGTATTTAGGTAATCCTAGGTATCAAACATAATGAACGTTGCAGTTAACGCAGAGTGCATGTGAGATAATTTTCACACCAAAGTTTACAGCATTTCTAGAGAGGAGTTGCTAAGTTCGCATTTAAATCATATTTAGTACGACAGCGGGCGAACTAAGATATTGGTGCAACGGTTCAGGACAGATTTATCACTCTCTCTTCTTTCCATCTATATAAGTACCATATTATCCACTTTCATATGCATTTAGTAAAATGCTGTTATTTTGACATCACAAACAGACACTTCAATTTTATTATTTGTATAGACTAGTAACCATCCGGGAGTTCGTTCGCGTTAATTATAACATAAAAATTTATAAGAATATAAAAACTGTCTATAGGTTAGGTATACCTAACACTCAACGATAATGTAATATTATATCAGTGAAATAATTTCTAGAATCGGTTAAGTAGTTACTTCCAGCGCTTATCTTCTACAAATATACTAACTTTACCTCTTTACTATATAGTAATAATAGGTAGAAAATAGATTTAGCGAGAACCTCTTATAGGTGTATAGATTTATCCCTGGTTACGTCATTGACACACACTACCTATAGGATTATATTATAGGTAATTGATTGCTTGGAAATTTTGGATAAAAATGACATAATTGAGTGTCATCCCCGAAATAAATCGTTTTTAATCAATATTTTCATCGTACAACAAACAAAAATATTTTTCCCCTTTATTATAGTATTAGTATAAACATTAAATGACATACTAACACCCACCAGCTTGTATTATGCAAATGATAAACATACAACACCTACCACAATCTCTCAAGGCACGCCGTTACTCCCAGTTACAATCGTTTTATTTCTTTTTTCATCCTTGATCCTTGTTGTTTGCACTTCAATGGTACCGACATTTGTCTTCTTATTTTTTTGGCACAAAAAACACATCCGACGTAGATCAAACATTCATTTTAGTTAGTACCAACAGGAATGGAACCAACCCTCGTGACTATTTCAGGCAACTAATCAAATACCATTGGCGGACTAAGCCCGTCCTTCAGAGGTCCGGGGCTGCGGAACTATATGAGGTTTCACATTCTGGTTAGAAATTGTAGTATTGGGTACACATTTCATTTTAAATAAACTCGAGAGGTGTCGTGAGGCAACATGTAGTAAAGACGTTCCATTCGCTATATGTTATGTCATTGTGTGATGACCAGACTTGTACGCACTGTTGTATGTACATTACGAATGGTCCATGGTTCGAGTCTTGCATTTTGTTTTGTTTTTGTCTATTTTATTTTATTATTATAAACATTTAAACAAATAAACTTAATAAGTACATTGTTGAATATTTTCGAGATTTTTAGTTGTAAATACCGGAACCCTAAAAATAATAATAAATTACCAGTAAGCATTTTACTGCATTTTATGCGTGTATTTTAAAATTTGAACAGTATTTTCCACACTTTCTTTTATTGTGTGTACATATTTAGACCTTGTTTGAGATTTTTCAAAAAAGAGAAGGCTCTTTTGAGAGTTGGTGGCGCCTACTTCACTAAGGGATGTGGCGAGTCTCCCCCTCCGCCCTCTTTAGTTCGCCAATTCACCAGACACTATAAAACAATCACCGATGATATTCCGATCGTAAATACCTACAGCTTTAAAAGTAATTAAACTATTTCAAAAAAAGGAAACAATTTAAAATAAAATCTTCCAATCTGAAAATACAATAAGTAACTGTATTTCTAACGAAAATCAATTTTCATACCGTCTGAAACGACATATCTACAATACTGTCAAACCCACAGTCAAAATGTCACTGCAAATGTGCATGAAATTGCGTAATCTTGCAATAATTTCCGAATGCTTTCTTTGTCAGTGATGCTATAACAGTACATTGTATTATGTTTCAAAAGATCAAACTACGTGAAATGTTTACTAAGCTAACATTAAAAGTAAAGGGTGTAACTATAAAAAATCGAATTTAAATTGCGACACTTTAAAATTTTGAAGTTCACAGATTGATTATTATTATTAATCTTTATTATATACCATTAGTTACATATACATATAATCGAACATTAAAATTATATGATAAGTACAAAGGACGGCCTTATTGCAGAAAGCAATCTCTTCCAGGAACCTTTGGATGGATATGTCACAGAGTGTAAATGAGGTTGTATGGATGTAATGAGAAAAGCTTCTGCTTTCTGTTTTTAATTCTTTAAAGCAATTAAATACGGCATAAAATCTAACACAAATCATAAAATAAATGAATGCTATAGCTAAAGAAATATATTAAATATAGACTACATTATTATTATTATTTATAATTATAATGTAAATAAAATGTTATATAATATAATTACATAATATACATAAGATTAAAGTGACAAATAATAATCTTTCACAGATTTCTTAAATATGCTTAGCCATTTTGCGCGTCTTACAAAATAGGTTGTGCATTCCATAGCCTTGCAGCCTGAACTGCGAAAGATTTAGCAAGAAAATTTGTGGTATGTGTTACTTCCAGCGTCACGTTTTCCGTTGTCCGTAGGCAACGCATATGCGTATCGTAAAGGAATCTGAAACGATTTTTTAGATAACAAGGAGTGATAGGATTAAATACAATTCTGTAAAGGAGAAACTAAATGTGAGCATACTGACAAAGTCTAATTGGGAGTCAATTGAGCTTGATACGATATTCTATTAGCTTCCGGAAACCTGAAACGGTTTTTTCTTCTTTAAAATGTACGTGCAATACTTACAGTGACATCATTATAAGTTGACGCATCAGTGTGCCACTGTGCGCATAACCTGTTTTCACTTTTTAGACTTTACCACCATGATTGACTCTAAATTTTAATTAAGTTCGATATGAAATTAATAAACAAGAATATTTATTTTAAATTTATAATATTTTGAATCAGTTTGCTGTGACAATGCAAGACGGCCGCTTTAGTTCCTCAAATCTTCGCCAATAATTTTTAATTATGGTACTATACCTACATCTGAAAATGAGTTGGCACCTGTATATATCACGAAATTTTTCAAATAGATTTTAGATATTTACATTTGTAACTTTTATATACCTAACAAAAGTGAATTTATAATACAGTGATAATGACTTAGTATTTTATGCTTTATAGACGAGATATATTTTATATAATTTGTGTATGATGGTATGGGTTGGTTTGTAATGGCGATTGATTTAGTTAGGTTAATGTGTAAGTACAAATACTAGAGATGATATCGGGCATTTTTCATTTGGAAATATGAAAATTTTAAACGCATTTGAAATAACCGTATGCCGTGTTCATATTTAATAGCTAAAGTGCTTTATAGTTTTATACTTCACTGAATTATACAAGTTAAATTAATTTGTCAAACTGAGGTGCTTATGCCTATGACAATTTTTCAGTATTATTCATTAAAAAGATAAACTTCTGTAAGTCATAAACGAAATGCATATGTATGTATTTTAATGAATGGTATGTCATGAAAATTTCAAAGCAAGTACTTACTACAGTATCAAAGTTTTAATGAAAAGCACTGCATGCAAAACGTTTATGACGAATTTAGGTCACATATTTTAATATACGTAGGTACTTACCTAAATATAAATTACCAGAACTCTAAAAAGAAACTAAAAAACGTACAAATTATAATATTCTGATTGCATTCCCTTTCCGTTTATAATAATTTATTCTAATTAATATGTATAGATATCCTTTTTAATCATGTTGTAGTTCTTGTTTTACTTTTGTATTTTGTAGTATATAGATAAAATTATATTTTACTAGCGTCGTGCCCGCGGCGTCGCACGCGTTTGTTACGCATCAATTATTTTTATCCAGTAATTTTATTTATACTCGTATTATTCTCATACAAACGCTTAACCCTCAACAACTTTTAGATTGAATTTTCCAAAATCCGTTCTTAGTCTGCATTTACATCGCGAAAGGAGTAACTATTCTAAATGTCAAGTCAATCGGACCTAAAGTTTCGGTGATCTCGTTATGAATGAGAGGGTTTTGTTTTCGCTTATATCTTTATAGATTTACTTACCTTATAAAATAATCCAATAGAATAACAATTCCTTTCGATAATTATTAAATAAAAACCAACCAAGTAAAGAGTATCTATCAAACAGTTGTGACCACTCTGTAGCTTAATTAAATTTTTAATTTATTGCGAAGATGGCCGCGTATGGCGCTAGCCCGGCTCTCTCGCAATTTGCTCTCTATCTTTTCATCTAAATGTTTACTTATAGACATACTTAACTTTTATTCTTTTAGCCTCCTATTACACTTAATTAGGATCACATTTTAATGGAAAATTATACGATTAATTTTTATAGAAAATTTAAAATGCACTTTGATTATAATTCAAAGGGCATAAAACAGTCTTCTTTACAAACGTAAAACTTATTTATTTTTATTCTTATATAAGTTTATTGTTTAGCAACAATGTCATCTGATGGTAAGTGACGATTTGGCTCAACAAGCTAAACCTAGCTCAAGTGCAGCTTCCGGAACACAGCTCTACATAATTGATAGCTGGTCAGATGGGCATTAGAAAACACCCTACCACAACGCCATGGTTTCATCACGATATTTTCCTGCACTCATTGCAGGGATTCGTACTCTCGTTGGTCGATGCGGAGTACGTACATGCAGCCATTACTTTAAAAAAAATGTATAACTTATATGAAGATAGATGTACGTCGCGTCGTCGTTCTTTTGTTATACGTAGGTATACTAACATAATTGTTTGCTTGAACACGAGTCATATGATAATAATTGTAAGTGGTTACTTCTAAATGAAATACAAGCTTTTAATTAAATTATTTATGCATACATAATCATTAATATTTACGTAGTAGGTAAATGTCGCTTTTCAATCTTAAATAACGGAGATGGAGGATTCGATTTCCACTAAGGATCGACTAAATTTGTAGTTATTAATTATTATGGTTGTCGATTAAATCAAGATTTGCGTGACCGTCAAAATTTTACACTATGAGCAATATCGACTAATAAATAGTGTGTCTAAATAATGGATTATAGTCTGCAGTCTGCTCAGTATGAAACCAAGGGTCACATTATGAAAAAAACAAATGAGCTAGACGCACCTCAGAATATACTATGCTAGTGGTACATCGGGCGGTTTTTGCCACGTGGGTATGCCGCCGGCACATGCCGCCCAAATCGGTAGTAAGCGACGAGTATCATTTCAGTTATGAACTAGTAATAATTCCCGGCGCGGTATGGCGTAGTGTCTACCTTAATAGCCTATATTTTATTATTGCGATTTCTACAGAACTTCAGTACGGTTATAGGCGATTGCGTGATTCTTATGTCTTTATGGTTTTAATCCTCATGTACTAGAAAAATATGTGAATAAGCCTAATTAAGATTTCCTATTGTCTTATATGTGAATTATAGTAGTATAGTGGCTATTACTATAACAGTGTGTTAAATTCGTAAGTGCCTTCTTAGCGCCTAAATAAAATGAAATAATTTTAATTTATAGAAAACTAGCAAATCCGGCCACGTGTTGCTGTGCCGTTTTGGAGTCCACAGGAAACATTGATCTGATCACTACCCAACAATACAGGATAACCCACTCGGTTAATATGAAGATTGTCCGAAAATTTCATCAAAATTGCTCCAGCCGTCTTGGAGTTCATAGGGACATACAAAACATCGATTTTTATATAAAAGAGAAGAAGATTATTTATATAAGATGGTTAATTGTATGTGTATTACGCAACAGACAGTGGTCTAGAATGATTAGATTATTATTATTATTTCGCAATCTTCTATCTATACATAGTATAAAATGAAGTCGCTTTCCGCTGTCTTTCCCTATATGTACGCTAAGATATTTTAAACTAAGCAAAAGATTTTAATACGGTTTTCACTATCATTTAGAGCATTTTTACAGGAGGTTCATTATATATAATACATTCCAATTAAGTTTTTGTATAATAGAGAAAATGAATTATTATTGTAATAAAGTCGTCAAAAAATTATTTTCAGTCGCATACATGGCTTACGCTGGCTAAACCTTATGAGGTAGATACATCAAAATAATGTTCCAAATAATTGTAGTACTTCAAGAAGCCTAGAGAAAAGTCCGCGAAAGTATATATCTACTTCTTAAGGTTGACTCAAAGTAACCATTTTTATCTTCAACATAATAATTAAAAATATTATTATTTGCGAAGCTATTTTCTCAAATTCATTATTAATCTTTATCCAGATAAGTTTGTTACTTATCTTGGGCATTTAATGTAGTTTACAGCTATAGCTTTATGTAGCTGTAGTTTAGTATAGTTTTCTATACAATTTTTCATTTCAATGAATACCGTAGAAAATATCACGAATTCAAAATTATTCACGACCAAAGAAATCATACTCAAGACAGAAGAATTCAAGTTTTTAATTATAATAACAGCATTCACAGATTTTCTGTAAAAGCTTGTCTGTACTGGGAATCGAACCAATTAAAAATGTTAAAAACAGACATGCACTATGTTGTTGCAGCAATCTATAGAGTGTATGGATAAAGATAAAATCTCTCAAATAAACATTGTATCTTACAATTACAGGAGACCATGAAATTTAACAATTCGTACATATTGAACCAACATGAAAGCCAATTTATACTTATCTAAAGAAGATATAAATTAAAACTATTATTTTCATACATTTTCACAAATTAACTGATAAGTTTCTCGAAAAGAGATCCATTATCTTGTATGCACAGATTATAACTGCATTGTATTTCATAGTACACGAGTATGACTGGTGTTTAACTCTTCAGCAGCTGCTGAGCTCAGCAGCTTACTCGCTGTAGCCGCTGTACGCGTCTCTTAAGGCTTCCAACGTTTACCAAATTTTCTATCATTCGCAACAACATCAAAGAGAGGTAGTGCATAGAGAAATTTATTTGAAGATGTCTCTCTCCTAGGGACCTAAGGTCGAATACCTCCACCTTATAGAAGATCGCAGTAAGAAGATTATGTAAAGATAAAAGAATTTAATATAAATATAAATATTTTAAATATATTACAGAGTGACATACATTCCTTTTATGTACATAACCTAAACGCAATTTATAGACCATACAAATTTTCATACGTGTAAATATGTATCCTAAATGTACCTTCATACTATAAGCTACAATCATACCAAACTTCATTCAATGCAGTCCAGTATTTTTTGCGTGATTAGTGTTCAAACATACCGACAGACAGACAGACAGACGGACAGACAAAAATTTCAAAAACTATCGAAATGTGTTCTGTCCATGGTTCTAAGCCACCCCGTATTATTTTCTCTCAAATATCTTTAATGAACAGATTTCGACTCTTTACTCTTTTATTATAAGTACATATAGATTATTTTATTTCGAGGAAACAGTCACTTTTTAGTCACCTAAAATATAACAAGATTGATAACTGTAGGTACACGAAACATCAATAATGAGAAACACGAAAAACTCCTTTATTCAAAGGAAATAAATAAAATATTGGGAATGTTTCTTGGTTTATTTTCTACTTATTACCGTTACGACGGATGACAAACATAACATTTTTTCAAGGAGCTTAGTATTTTCAATATTAAATTTGTATTGATTTAGGTAATCTTAGAAAAGTGTAGGTAAGATGATATTTATATTATAGTATATATGATTATTAAATGTAAGTATAGGTTTCAAAGTTAGAGGTATGTTTTTTTATACATCCTAAGCACTTGTTGCTTAATAAGTATGTTAATCGAAACTCGTCATCGCCAATCGCCATGTGCCGTTCTACACGTACTTCGCGGCAAATCCTGTAAAAACTGAAGCAGCTTGTCGGCTTATCCCCAAACATAAGCCCGAAGCGATAGTCTATACCAGAGAAGTCGACGAGTATATCTTAACCACAACAGAGTACTTTTGTATAATAATTTACAACCCTCACTTTAAAAACACTTATATGTATTAAATAATACCTACTTTCAATTTAACTTGCTACTTGCAAAACAAAAAAGAACTCCGTTAACTGATAAGTACCGCTACTCGGTACATCGTAGTTTTTATAGTCTACGTGTTTTTACGAGTATTAATAGGCCCTTGCCAAGTAATAGAAAGAAAAACGTTCTATTAAAACTAGAAACGGGTTCAGTAATTTAAAACCTAAAGCTTTTACATTACGACTAAATTATAGTACAATAAAAATTATTACTGCAATCCATTTTATTCATAAATATAACGTGGATAAGTTAAATATCTCAATAATTAAAAAAAAAATCTAAATATTCAGAGCTCTTAGAACATGCCCGTTTCGTTATTAAGGTTAATTAGCATGCGGGTTCCTTTATAACGATAAACTCCCTATAACGTTGAAGTGAGCCCAACTTGGTTGGTTTGCGTTAAAACCCACATATTGAAACACTCTTTATAGCGATACGCCATTCTCTATTACGAAGAAATGTGTAGAAAGACGATTCCACCACATATCTAGATATGAATAGAATACATAAAATAATACAAAACAAGTACTGGCATAGCAAAAAAACGTCAGACAAAGTTATCAGACTATATGTGTAAACAATAATTTATAAGCATTTATTATCTAAGACATACATATTAAAAATTCTTGTTAAATTGTTTTTTTTTGTACACTCCATATAACGATAACTCTCTATAACGACAAAAAATGCTCAGTCCCTTGAGTTTCGTTATAAAGAGTTTACAATGTATTTCTTTTTTAGGACCATGACTGTATACAGTAGGTACATTTTGATTTTATCGAATTTGGAGCATAGTTGGATCTAGCGTATAGGGCAAAAAGCGGCAATGTTTCGCGTGATGTTGGTACTCAGTGAAGTAGGTAAATGCTTAGAAGCTAAAAGGTCTACGCTATTTTTTTTCTCTCTTACTATACTGTTAGCCATAGGGGCCCTGGATCCTCAGACGGCTTTTACAGCTTCACCGCGGCTTCGAAAAGGTCTGTGCAATCGATGTACCTAATATACGTGGTACCTACTTAGCGTGTAAAATTATCCTTTCGACGCCGAACTTTTAAAAAGTTACATATAGTTCTAAAATTCTATAGTTTGTGAATTAGTTGTTATGTAGGTAGGTAGGTATCCTTGCCTACGTGTAAGGTGGTTGGACCATGGAAGGCCATGCTCCTTTGAAGGCCAACTATAAAAAAGTCATAGTTAATGTCTTGTGATGATAAATTCCTTCCACTCACACTAAGCTACATGAAACTCAAAGACACAGACGCGGCGGCGAGTCGCTCGCGTAGCTATTTTGTTGGTAAGGTTCCTTGCTTCGTAGATTTTTGTCTTCGAAGTTAAAATTGTAATTCGCGCGCACAGCAAAAGGTAAGTTTTTATGTAAATAACCTATTATTATTTTTTTTTTACAGTACGTTGTCGTATAAGGATTTGATATGGTACTAAAGAAAAAGATAATAATTTTGCTTCGATTTCAGTTAAAATATCATTATAGTTCCTATGAAAGCCGGTGGTTCCTTACAAGGCCAATCAAAAATTTGACCGTTGGCCTTGTTAGGATACATGGGCCTTACTAGGAACATTTACAAATCATGAAAATATGAACACTTAGTTTTTAGTTATAAATACGTACCGGGAAAGTTGAAACAATGTTTTGTGTTTATAAAATTATTATTATTTATAAGGATTATTCTACTTTTTAACTCAGACTGAATAGAGATATCTTTCAAAATTATTATATTAGATGCTGATATATCTTTAAATTTATTTCATGTATATGTTAAGTCTGTAAATATCGTTAGGTATAAGAATAAGTCGATTGAAAAGATGATTACTTTTTATACGCATGTAAAGAAAATATATTTCTTTAATTCTAATTTAAGTTTTGTAGGTTTAATATGTTTAGTAATGTAGGTTGTATATAGTTTATCTATTATTAAAAAGAATATTGTAACATACAAAAGGTGACAGATGTGTCAAATATTAAAATGAATTGTAAAACTAAAGAAAGGACATGTAACTAGGAAATATAAACTTTTAATGTCGTTTCTTTGTTTACAGGTTGGTTTTAACATGATATTATTATTTAGTGTATATTAGTATAAAATATTAATTAATTATTAAATTTAATGAAATAAAACTTTGTTTACAGAGCAACGCTTACAGTTTATTTTACATGCCAAAACTATAGTCGTCTTATAAAACGACATTATTGTTTATAAAAATCGAATAAACGAAAGTTAATTATCCTGTTTAAAAATGGAGAAACTTCGTTTTGAATTCACATTATTACCTGGAACTGATGGTAAATCAAATATTTGCTCTATAACTTCGATAGCCACAAATGATAATAAAGTATACGCTGTACCAGAAGCTCTACAAGCAGTTAGTCATCACAAGGAAATAATCAAATCATCTGTTTATAATAAAGTTACCAATAGCTTAAGAAAAAGGTATCAGGTAAGAAGAGTTTGGATAACTATGACAGAGGAACTTAGAAGAACTTACATAGATGAGGATGATAATTTACAATTTGGGGATCAATTTTTAGAAGAACTGAATTGTGAACAACTTGTCACTACATTCGAAAAAGAAAGTACATTGGAAAAATTATTTGAGAAATTAGTAGAAAATACACATATAATTAAACCACATAATTTAAAAAACATTGCAGAGAAGTTTGTGATTGAAAAATTTACAACCAAAAATTCTAATCCAAACCAGTGGATTGAAATTTTTGAACAAGAATGCCTACGATTTGATTTGATAACGGACGAAAAGAAAATTGAAATTCTCAGACTGTTTTTGGATGGGAGTTGTACAGATTGGTACAACTCAATGATTATAAAATTAACAATGAACTCGGAATGGTCAACCTGGAAAAACAAATTTTGTGCATCATTTGCAAATAAGGGATGGAACCCAGTAACTCATGCACTATTCTTTAAATACAAAAACGGTTCACTGTTAGATTATGCTATAAGAAAAGAAAAACTTTTATTGGATATGAGAAGATCAATTGACGCAGGTACTTTAGTGGATCTTGTTGCTGCTGGTTTACCAGAATTTGTACTTAATAAGATTGATAGAGAAGCCGTAAAAGATACAGTGGATTTGTTTAATGAAGTGACTAAGTATGAACATATGGTGAACAAAGTAATTTTTTTAGCTAAGAAAAAATGTAGTAATCCAAGACCTAATGGGAAAAATGAAGATCAAGATTTATGTGAAACATGTGAAAAGTTAAATAAAGGCCCTCGGTACCACTCAAAATCTAAGTGCTGGTTTAGGACAAAAGAAGATGATACATTAAAGAAAAATACCATTAAACATATCAATAATTCAGTGATAGAAGCTGAGTTAAACGAAATGGATCAAAAAAACGAATAGTAACACCATTAATAAATGTCAAACTACTAATAGACAATAAATTAAAAATATATGGGGTTTATGATTCGGGTTCGAATGTTTCTTTGATCAACTCTAAGTTATTGAAACTAAGCAGAAAAGAAAATCATTTGAACGTAGCAAATTTAATTACGATTAATGGTGTTATAAAGACAAGTGGTTTGACAACGTTGAAAATAAAAATCTTTGAATTGGAAAAAAGTGTTGATGTATACATTATTAATGAACAAAATTTCAAATATGATTTTTTGATTGGATTGGACTTGATTAAAGAGTTCAAACTGATCCAAAATGAAGACTTACAGATAACTCAGAAACAGAGTATAAATAATGAAAATGAAGAAGTTATTACAAAAGATGAAGAAGAATTCAAAATAAATTTTAACGAACATGTAAAAGAAGAAGATTTTGAAATAAAAATAGATCATTTAAATGAGTACCAAAAGTCAGAAATAAACACATTAATTAGCAAATATAAATCAATTTTTGCCAAAAATAAATTTGATATCGGTACTGTTAATGGATATGAAGCGAGGATAGACTTGTTGGTAGATAAATATTGTTGTAAAAGGCCCTATAGATGCACTGTAGAAGATAAAAAAGAGATAGGAGAACAAATAGCAAAGTTACTGGATAATAAGTTGATAGAAGAATCCTACAGTCCATTTGCAGCACCCGTTACACTGGCATTTAAGAAAGAAGATAACAAGAAATCAAGACTATGTATAGACTTTAGGGATTTAAATAAAATAGTGGTGCCACAAGCGCAACCATTTCCGTTAATCGAAGATTTAATATTAAAAACTAGAAATTGTAATTTTTTCTCAAGCCTTGACATAAATTCTGCATTTTGGTCTATTCCATTAAGAATAGAAGATAAACAAAAGACAGGATTCATAACACAGGAAGGTCATTTCCAATGGACATGCCTACCTTTTGGCCTAAAGACCTCGCCTGCTATTTTCCAGCGGATTTTAAGTAATATATTGAGAAAATATAAACTTACTAATTTTACTGTTAATTATATAGATGACATACTTATTTTTTCTAAAACGTTTGCTGATCATATTATTCATCTGACACTGTTGCTAGATGCGATCAAAACAGAAGGTTTCAGGTTAAAATTAACAAAATGCACATTTGCATCAAACTCTGTAAAATATCTGGGTTATATAATTCAGAACAATTCTATCACACCATTAAAGGATAATTTGGTTTCGATAAAGAATTTTCCTGTACCAAAAACGCAGAAGAATGTAAGACAATTTCTAGGAAAAATAAATTTTTATCGTGAGTATATACCAAGGAGTACAATAATATTGGATCCGTTACATAATTTATTAAGGAAAAATACAAAATTTATTTGGTCTGAAAAATGTAAAAAAGCATTTGAAATGATAAAAACCTTGTTATGCACCCAACCAATTCTTGAAGTTTTTGATCCAGAATTACCCATTAATATTTATACAGATGCTTCCATAGAAGGTGTTGGCGCCATTTTAAAACAAACACAGTCTGATGGAAAAGAAAAACCAGTAGCTTACTTTTCTAAAAAACTTAATGAAGCCCAAAAGAAAAAAAAGGCAATATACTTAGAATGTTTAGCTATCAAAGAAGCGGTGAAATACTGGCAATACTGGTTGATAGGTAAATATTTTACAGTTTATTCAGACCACAAGCCACTAGAGAATATGAATCTGAAATCTAGAACCGATGAAGAGCTGGGTGACTTAACATATTATTTATCGCAATATGACTTTAAAGTAAAATATGCTCCAGGAAAACAAAATTTGGAAGCAGACTGTCTAAGCAGGAATCCAGTATTGGAGTCGTATGAAAATACAGATGAACAATTAAAGGTAGTAAATTTAATTAAAATAGAAGAAATTATAATAGACCAAAGTAAAAATGTGGAAATACAAAATAACAAAAATAAATTGGTTGAAAAACACAATATATATTTTAAAAAAATCAAAAGAAAGGAAAAAATTATTATATCAGAAGAGTTAAGTATCAAACTTTTAAAAGATATACATGAAAACTTTTGCCATATTGGAGTTGGACAAATGCAAAAAACGATAAGCTCACTCTACACAGCGAAAAATTTGATGAAAAACATAAAAAAAGTTTGTAAAAACTGTGAGGTTTGTATTAAAAATAAGTCAAGAGGACACGACAAATTTGGCTTTATGTCTCATCTAGGTCCCGCCACAAGCCCTTTCGAAATAATATCTATAGATACAATAGGGGGTTTTGGAGGTTCAAGATCAACAAAAAAATATCTACATCTGTTAGTAGATCACTTTACTAGATACGCATTTATTCTCACTTCAAAAACTCAAAATGCAAATGATTATATAAAACTAGTGATGAATGTTGCAGAAACTGAGGATATCGGTATGCTTCTCACCGATCAATATCCCGGAATCAATTCAAAAGAATTTAAAAAATTCTTACATGAAAAGAAAGTAACAATGATCTTTACAGCAGTAAATACACCATTCTCAAATGGCCTAAATGAAAGGCTGAACCAAACATTAGTGAACAAAATGAGATGCAAAATAAATGAAAAAGAAAAAAAGAGAGCCTGGGCATCAGTAGCTCAAGAATGCGTAAATAAATATAATGATACGATTCATTCAGTCACTGGTTTTGCACCAAGTTATCTTTTATACGGTACAGATGTAACATTCATACCAAACGAACTAAAACAAGGAGAATCAAATAAAAATTGGATAAGAGACAGAAAAACAGCGCTTGAAAATACAATAAAGTCACATAATTACAATAAAATACTTTTCGATAAAAATCGAAAACACTGTGAATTTAATTTAGGAGACATGGTATATGTGGAAAATGGAAATAAATTGAACAGAAAAAAATTAGATGAACTGAAAATTGGACCCTATAAGATTGTTGAAAAAATTTCAAATTCAATATATAAAATAGATACAGGACACAGAAAAATAGAGTCTAACCTTTTTCATATCACGAAACTTATTCCAGTCCCTACAACAAAAAATAACGAGATATGATGAAGAGTATGAGTAAAATTAACGAAAATTTTCTTGTAAATTTTCTTCCAAAGGGGGGAGATGTAAAGAAAATATATTTCTTTAATTCTAATTTAAGTTTTGTAGGTTTAATATGTTTAGTAATGTAGGTTGTATATAGTTTATCTATTATTAAAAAGAATATTGTAACATACAAAAGGTGACAGATGTGTCAAATATTAAAATGAATTGTAAAACTAAAGAAAGGACATGTAACTAGGAAATATAAACTTTTAATGTCGTTTCTTTGTTTACAGGTTGGTTTTAACATGATATTATTATTTAGTGTATATTAGTATAAAATATTAATTAATTATTAAATTTAATGAAATAAAACTTTGTTTACAGAGCAACGCTTACAGTTTATTTTACATGCCAAAACTATAGTCGTCTTATTTCAGATTTCAAGAATGTCAGGTTCAAAACTTTAAAAAAGAGGTAGTTCTTGGGATGAAGATAGTTAAAGACGTGCCATGGAAGCAGTACAAAATAATCAACTTAATACAAATGCTACAGCGTTAAAATTCAATATTCCAAGACGCACACTTTGAAACCATTTACTAAGCGGTAACAGTACTAAAATTATGGGGAAGACTACTGTTCTAACAAAACAATAAGAAGAAGAAAATAGCAAAAGATTAAAAATAGAGATAAAGAAAAGTGCAGAAGCTGAAAAGAAATTATACTGTCATGTATGTGGCGAGTGTAGAATCGAAGACATGAGACAATGTAGCGAATATCAAAAGTGGTATCACGAGGAGTGTATTGGTCTTACTAAAAAAGATCTCGTATTTTTATGCTCTGATTAAAATACGTATCTAAAATTATTATCCTGTTTAGTTTATAAGTTTATTTCCGAATTTAACTTTCTTAATATTTTCCTTTTTTAATCTCAGGAATGGTTGATTTTTAATATTCCTGACGATCCTGACAAGACTGACTTTGTGCCATTATAAGTTCGTAATAATTAGAGTACTTAGTCTGTAGTTCTATTATTTTATTAAATATAAAAAAGGTTGTTATTGATGATAATTGTTAGTTTGGCCTTCGTAGGAACAATTTGGCCTTACAAAGAACGGACCCTCAGGAAGGCCGTTAAAGGTAAAAAATAATTTAATAATTTAATTCTAAAACGCAGTGGCAATTTATTTATTATCAATATAATACTAATTACTATAATTTTTTAGTTATTTCCATTAATATATTCTTACTTATACGATGGTGTTCAAGGAATGTTCGTTGAGTTTTTTAAAGAAGATTATAATGTGTTAAGTATTTAATGTTTCGTATAAATGGAAGAGCTTTTAATGTAGTTTTAGTAAAAGCGGATATTTTGATTATTACAACTCTAGTTTTAAGTTGAACGACTGATTATAATATTGGCCTTGTATGGAGCCCTGTTCCTTGCAAGTCCATTTGGAAGAGCTTATTAAAAGTTAAGTTTAATAAATAGTGATAATATCTAGAATAAAAAAAGTCATTTATATGTTACACAATAAAACAAAGTATTAATTAATAATTTGTTTCTTTCATTTATCCAGTAAATGAACTAATAAAAACTGTTTATTCGTTACAGTGGCCTTCCATGGTCCACGCACCTTATTTGATCATTCATCATTAAGTGAATATAATTATAATTCAATCAAGTAACCTTAGTTTAAGATGTAGATTATATGCTATTAGATAGCTAAGTTATGCACCTAAATAGCATTTACCAATAAGCATAATATTCCATCATATCTAAAATAGAGCAGAATAATAATTGATCTAAGTAATATGATTGATGACGATGCCGAACTACACATGTAATTAATCTAGACACTAACATATATCGGCCAAATATATCTTAACAGTTATAAATAACGTAAATCAATCCAGGGAGTTTAATGCTAGAATACTTACCTAGTTTATCGAGGTATGTAACATATGTACGAATTTGAAACATGAAAATATATTCAAAATTTTAGTAGCAATCCTTTAGTTTTATTACTTCGTCAGGATTTTAGGGTCGGGTTGTGCAATAAAATAGGGATCAAAACTCACGACAACAGTGGATGATTTCATATGTCTCATACATAAATTCAAGTGCCCACCGTACTGCAGTGAAGATAAATTATTATCTCGACAATCCTCCAACCAAATCGACTTAATAAAGCTAGGAGATCTATACCTACAATTAATTTTAGGACCAAGTAAATTTAAAGGTGGCTCGTTTTGATTATGGCTTTGTTTATATTATGTTTACCGTGCGCGTCCATATTTTTTTTTCAAAGTTTTAGCTTATTTATCTTTTTTTTATACAAGGAGGTAAACAAACATACGACCCGCCTGATAGTAAGCGATTATCGTAGCTTATGGACGCCTGTAACACCAGAGGTATCACCGTTACCGACCTTGAAATCACTCCCAAAGGAGCTGTGGATACCTTACTCACAACAGAAGGTTATTTGGGTGCGATAGCACTTGTAGGTACAGTTGAAAAAAAAAATTAGGTACACCTTATCAAGTTAGCGGTTCTTCTCGATGTCTGGGATGTTTTCCAAACCATCAGTAGTGTTTTGACGTTCATAAGTGCCTTCTTAGGGCTTAAATTGAATAAATAATTTTTTGATTTTGATTTGAAGGTATTCCACCACCAGTCGGGCTGCCCCAAGTAGAGAAATTTCTAAAAAGATTTCTCTGTGCCCCACCTTTCTTAATCAACTGCTGCTTTATCTGCTAGCTTCATCTCAAAAGCGTTACCGATCGGGACACCATAGATGTCTCTTAGATAAATCTAGTAAGTAGGTACTTACTTACTAATAAATGAACAAAAATCATGTGGCTTGGGTGAAAACAGTGTAAACATTAATATAAAAACCTTGAACTAAAATCTATGCATCGCTTTATTTAAATGTTGATCACAACCATTATGTGAGAAGTAAGAGTACCTACCTACCTACATGATTCTGCCCCTAGATATTATCAGTAGCGGCGTAAAACATTCGCGCCGTAGGTCACAGCCTATGTTTTCGCGGGCAAAAGGACCCTACGTCTGAAAGTTTAGATAGCTTTCTTTAACATAAACATGAAAAATTTGTAGCTTGGATCATTAAAAACAGTGATGAGTATAGATTTCCAATTTCAAAAAAAATCTAAAAAATTTCGACAGTGGATTGTGGTCTCATCGCGTTTTGTTACGTTAGTCAATAATTTTGCCTTTCCACAATTCTACATAATTTACAATTTTAGAAGCAATCATGTGTCCGTGCTATCGTACAGGGTACTGCGTCGATCGACGCGAATTAGAATTCCTAAACAATGTGCCTGAGCTTCCAGTGAAAGAAAACATCGGGATGAAATCATAACATGGTGGTAGGTGATTTTCTAATACCCGAATGGCTAGCTCCAACTCTCAAGTTGAAAATCTGTCGCCGAGCACTTAAATGTGTGTTCAGGCAGCTGCAAACATCTAGTGACATTGCGAAAAAACGCTATACCAATAAAGGTTTTTTTTAATGTCCTCTTGCTCCATGAGAGGGCTCTCAAAAGAAATCTTGCCCAAATCAAAGTTAGGTCTTACCCCGATATTAAATATTACAATAGGTACGTAGGTACTATTTGTATCTGATGTGAACTTTCCACTTTCCAGGGATAAAACAAACTATAAGCTACTGTTGCCGGTCGCCAGCAGCAATAGATGTTGGTCGTATAGGCTTACGAGGATTTATTTTCGTGACTGCTACGCTACACATTAGTTTATTTTACCTACCAAAATGAAATTATGGATGCTGCATTAAAAAAAAAACTATAGTCGATTAAAAGTAATGTTTTAATGCTTTCTATTCGATTATACTGTCAATATAATTATCCTATTTATTCAAATGAAGTGCACTTTATTTGCGTTTAACTTTTACACGCAACTCAATATAGCACTTGTTTGCTTAGTATTCAATATTATATGTATTAAACATATTGTTTATCATTAGATATACGTTCTAGTTGCAATAACATACACTACTGATCTTAAGATATAGGGTCTCAATACCGTGTATACCCGCCGCCCCGCGTCCCACAAACCATCAGGCGGGGCGTCCTTACAGCGGTCGACCTATGGTATAAGTACTGTACTGAAATATATTTTTTTAATGATTACATTTTTGTTAAAAACAGTTAAAACACCAAAATATAGATTTTAGATGTTTATTTCTCAGGAAGTAAACGATTCACAGCATTGGTGGGATACAGAGGTCTGACAACACTGGGCCGAAAGATTATTATTCCTGAAATATTTATTTATTTTCACCAAAAGTACAACTGCTTAGTATATATAAGTACCGAAATATAAAAAAAGTTGGGAAACCAACTGTATACATAGCTGTAGGAGGATATTACATGACTTATTTAGTAAAGCGAGTTTCCGTTTCACATATTACAACTACACACCTTACTAAAATCACAATGTCTAATTACAAGAAAACTTTTATTTATCACATTAGTATAATTGTATTCTGTACAAAGTAAAAAAATATTTTCATACTTTTATTAATAGTACAAAGAGAAACCTGCATGAACATCGCAACAATATTTTACATAATCTATTTATTATTCTTTTTGCGCGTCTATAACGTTTAATAGGGGGAAAACACGAATTATCCTTTCCACCATTTCTATGATAATGCACAACACAGCGGATAAAATGCAAATTAATTTAACTAAACATCACACTCACTTGTAACTAGTTGTGATATGCTGTAAATAATGCTATCTACCAATTGCAAAAGTGCCACTGCAAATTGTCTGTAGACATAGCAATAACTTACATAGATAATAATATGAAGTTACTCCTCTATGGGTATTATAATCTAGTTTCATTCAACTTGATTCACATAAAAATAATTTATTAAAGTAGATATACAATAACATAATTATGTTACATGAACATACAACCTTTATAAAGAGTGACACATATAAAAACTATTCCTCGCGTCTAAAATTTTACGATATACATCAAAGTGTAGCGAGGAAATTTTATATTCAAAGTACAACAACTCTAAGACGGTGATATTGTACCTATGTATTAAGCGCACAAAACACAAATTCCTATTTTACGGGATAGAAAAAAAAAATGTGTGGTGCTTGAGTACGCACGTAAGAAGTTATATACTTCCTTCTTTGGCGAAACAAAACAAAAATTGTATCCCGCGTGCAAACAAAATGGTGAAGTAGTTATAATAATGTAAATTCATTTTACTGAACAAATGAACATTATTTTTACAGAATAAAAATTGAGGTAAAAGTAATTTACATTATTATTTATCATTGATGACTAACTTCATAAGCGGTGCGTGCGCAACTCTCAATTTTACCCAAACGCGCCAAAAAAGTACAACTTCAAAAATCAGCAAAATTAATACAAATTGGCAAGCTATGTCAATCGGCCACAGGATTAAGCAACTTTAATCTCACCCCTCGCCAAACCCCACCTATGCGTGACGTATCCATCATATTATCAATCATTTATAATCATGCAAATAAATCATAAATCAATCCTTTCTAATTTGAACATTCCTCAACATTTTGTTTTTCCCACGAGAAATGCAAAATTCTGATTTGTGACAATGATTTTAATACAAGCAATCGAATATAATCTAAACGTAGGGATACTCAAATAACTACTAAGTAATTTACAAATAAATTCACATCTCTATATGTTAACAAAGTTTTATAAACTGAATTATTTACAAAGTATGATGACATCGAAGCCGACGTGCATTTAACATCTCTTACATACTTGTTATTTATTTACAATGACTATATTTATAAACATTAATTAATTAAGAGCATTGCGTTTTTATGAGCTTGATCAAAAATAATCCCTTGTTCTATGCCTGTTTAAAGGGCATATGATATATGGTCACTACAACTTTTTTTGTTTATTTTTTAACAATTTTAATATCCACCGTTAATAACCGTCCCGAATGCTTATTGTGAGGCTTCATTGAAAAAAAGATTAATTTAATATTTATTTATCGAAGCCCATTCAATAATATTAGGAATCAGTCTTAGGTCAAAATAAATCAGTGTAGTATTTTAATTTATAAATAAAATAATTATAACTATATTAAAAAGAACACGTTTATTAAAGTTTGTAATAGGCATGTAATCAATAAAGAGATGTTTCATGGTTATTATATAACTTCTGTATTTATATATATTTAACAATATTTGTCGGAATTTAACTTGGAAAAAGAATTTCAGGGAATTCCGTGGTAACAGTAAGAACGTACCATTCAGAATTATATATAATAATATACCGAAATATTAAGAATCTATACTAATATATTATAAGCCGACTGCTAATCTATTTTAAACTATATTCAGAATTGCATCAACAGTTCCGAGTACTAATTTGTACTAACAATGTACTTCCGACTTCTAATTTCGCTCACTAAAATTATGAATTTTCCAGAAGAACGTACATTTATTTACGACAAATTAATGTCAACCTATATACAAATTACAAATATATAAATTAATATAAAACAGGAGTTAATATAAAACAAAATGAAATAACACTACTTCGTAATTTGTGTTATAATTAGTATACACAAATGGACCTGGATTCGTACTTTATTTAGTAGAATAATTATAGCAAATGGCGAAAAACGGTATTTGAAATCCAAATAACAATAAAAAAACTAACTTAATTACATCTCAAAACTCCAGCAGTATATCTATATCACGTGTAGGATTTTTTTTTCTTATCTATACAACTAATAAAATTGAAATGTCTGTTCGTAATGTAAAATAACAGCTTTTTACTAAATCCATACCAAATATATACGATAACTATAACGAAAAAAACCATTTTTAAATGTTATCCGTCTGTTTGTTCCGGGTAATCTCCAAAACGGCTGGACCGATTTTGAAGGAACTTTCACTGGAAGATAGGTTACTGTTATTTTAGAAAAAGATTTAGGGCTCCGCGCAAAAAAACTGGTCATGGTGAATCATTTCGGGCGCCAAAACAGCTTACGCTCAGTAAAACATAAGAGATATATCAAATGAATGAACCACAATAAAATTGTAGACATTAAAAGACCTACAAAAACTCAGCGAGAGAATGTCTATCTTCTAAGGAACACCCACAATAGGCATTTTTGTCCTTAAGATAACCGGGAGCGGGGATAGCACGACTCGCGCGTGTGCCCGATTGACGGCATTCTGTAGTCCACGTGAACGAAACCGCGGGCATAGCTAGTTATTGAATAACTTTAATGCATCTTCAAAATTCAATAGTCTCGAATCATCAAAGTATCATATTTCTTATACATATCGAATACATAATATAATAATACCAAGAATATTATGAGTGGAAAGAATGTTTATTAAAAAAATGGTAATGTCTACTTTGCAATGTTTATTGTTTTCAGAAACTAGTCCCCAAAAAATGGTTTAGGCTCTGCGCAAACGTAGACACATTCGTGTTGTGTTGGATACAAGCTACCAGTGAATATTTCATGTCATACTATCTATAGCAACTAGAAACTAAATGTTGTCAGTTGAAGACAAAAGCAACATTTATAAATTCCATACAGTTGTGCCCTACTAACTTACACACATAAGTTGCCTGTGACGCACACAGGATCGACATCAACGTGGTTATTTTATCTGTAAATTTACGTAGCGACGACGTCACCAAAACAAGTAGTGTTTCTTAATATATCATCGATCGTGAAACTAACGAAAAACAAGCACTAAACTGAACACTGAACTGTGACCAAGATATTGGCGTAACTAGCGAATTTTCCTAAATGGGGCAACCAAATTAACAGCCACTATAAGCCATTTCTTTTTTCATTATTCCTATATATATATAATATAATAATAATAATATAGCCAGCTGGTACTTGAGACAGAAACCACGATTTCCTGTGACAGTGTCCTGTGTCAGCAATAAAAAGTATCTATGTTTGCACAGCGCCTTAGTGTTATCAAACTTGGGCAAAGTTCGTCCACAGAAGTGCCACAGTCACACCTATTTCTGTCGCAAGTCGCAAAGCAACAGTGCTTCCTAATACAACCTACTAGGACTGGCATGAGAACCCGCTCCCCTTATCTTCTATGTTTATGCCACAAATGTATTATAGAACTAGCGGTGTAGACGCGGCTCCGCACGCGTTTGTGTTTGCAGTAATTATTTTCATACAGTAATTTTATTTTTACTCATATTATTGACAATTCATATATAGTCTAACAATTAAGAAATGACAATATTATATATAATTTTGTTATATACAAAATTTAATCAAAATCTTTTACGATTTTTTTAGGATGCCTAAATGTATTTATTGTTTACGATCCTTAGGCTGATATCTATAGAGCATACTCAGACTATGCTCAGACCTAAGTTCCAAAATTAAAATATATAGTCGCCAGCTTAGCATTTGCTCAGCTTTGGCTGTGTAAAGTTCATGTCATCGAAGACAACTTACGGAAAACTTGGGTATTATACAAATAAAAAATAGTACGGCATAATAGTGACGTAACAGTGATTTTATATACTTTTTAAATTATCTATATTGCTTGATTCTCATTGGCTTAAACTACATAGAAATTATTGTTTATATTACGTACTACGTTTTTATATGTTTTGTCAAATCATTTCAAGCGAATCGAAGTTAAAATACAAATTGCGTTAGAAATTAGAATGATCATGTTCATATCCAAAGATTATATTTGCATGTTGATAAGTGGATAAAACGTTTTGTTACTGGTTTCACCTTTTTTTTAATGTAGGTACGAATAATCTGTCATTTTTACTTTAAAGCAAGTTGAATATTATACTAATACACAATTTAAATTCTATTTTAAATACCTTTTTAATTTTCTATACATTATTTGTGATATTTTATTTGTTTGAGTTAAAGAAGTTTTACAGTCCTGATGCAGTATCAATACGTTGATTGACAGTTACCAGACACTTCCTCAGTTGAAGCTAAGCATAAGATTAGACTTAAGATTGCGCTGAGTAAATACATAGCGAAGTTTGAGCTAAGCTAAGGTTGAACTAAGCCTGAGTCTGCTCTATAGATTTTAGCCTTAAAGCCTATCAATTACGGGATGACGTATGTCTCCAGTTTACAAAATTACATTCGACTGTTGAGAATTGATGAAAAATAATAATTAATTCTTTTTTTACTGATTTCTAAAATTAATATTGAAAATTGTTATAGTCTATCAATCGACCAATGACATAAGCTTTTAGTGTACCTAAAAATTTCATAAGAATCGGTCAAGCCGTTTTTGAATCAAATCTAGAAATACAAACAGACAAACAGAACTTTTTATTAAGGGCAACCCTAAATACAAATAACTACATATTTATTAATATAGATTAAACCGTAATTGTCAGTTGACTGGTTTTGCTATCTTTTAAAGCTCCGCTTTATTTAATAATGTGTAGTCACTAGCAAAAACTTGTTTAGTTTTGTGCATTTTAGGACCCCCGTCACCCCAAGTAAAAGCTATATTATATTAGTTATGCCGATGTATATAGGTTTAAGTAACCGGTAGATCAGGCGGACTGCGCGTCTGTTATCTACATCAGAAAAACAACAAAAAAAAAAAGAACGAAATTATGATCACTGCTGCAAATTTAAAGGTTTTAAAGGTTAGGTTTTTTTAGGTATAAGTTAATAGAGATATTTTAGTCTTAATCGACTTGTTTGTCGGTCTATTGTAATTACTTTTTTAGTATTTTTATTTTGTTACAATATTTTAAATTTAGAGGTTATGAACAATAATATATTTTTATTTTAACAAGAAATTAATCATAGTAGCATATTACGTCATATATTTTTATTATGGATATTTTTTTATACTTTAGTATATCTAAAAAGCAAATCGAAATGCTGTACTGACATTATAAAATTGAAAATTAAGTTCCATTAAATAGAAAAAATCCCAGACAGGTAGACTTTAATCATGAAACATAAGAATACAATTTTATACGTTAATAATAGTTACTTTATTTGATTTTTTTTATATTTCTACTGCTCAATAAATGTAATCAAAATTGACTTTAAACACTTTGTTTTTAAAATCCTAATGTATTACTCCCAATGAATCCATGCATTCTACTCAAGTTGTTTGGAATAAAAATTCTCATCATAAATTCAATAAGCTTGTTTGAAGTGGTGTATCATGAGATCAGCACTTAACATGCGCCAGTAACGTCATAATTTTAAACTTTTGGCTACTACTATTATTGGTTATTACTCATACTAAGATATTTCTTCTAAAGAGTAAGCATGTTGAATTTCTCATAACATACAGAACTTTTTTTACAGAGTATTTGCAAGTAACTCTCTGAGATTTAGTTAAGCCTATATTTTCAATACGGAATAGTGTGTCTAAACACATATTGTCTAATAACCTCTGATATTTTATTAAAGACTAACATACATTATTATCTCCTCAAATAAAATTGTTTCCCAAAGAAGTAAACAATCAATTTTGCTATCAACAAATCCAGATTTTTGAACATGTTTTTATATAGTTCCTTTAAGGGCACAGTTTAGGTACTCGAATCCAATGTTTTCGGAATTATATTCGCGCTAATTGGCACTACACGCGACCCCGTGTTTTGTCTCGACCGGTGTTTTGAAACGCCAGTTGTCTCTTACAAATGTTTATTGGTGCCGATTACCGTGGAGCTTGTATTAATGACATTAAATCTCGAAATATGATAGTTATTGTATTGTAATTTTCAAATACCATTTGATCACCTTACTAACTTAACTTCTAAATAGCTGCATTTAATTTTAAGTAAATAGTACATAAGCTCGGTTTCTTAAACTTGTTGAACAAAATATACAGTTCAAGAAGCATCACTAAAATATAATCATAGTAATTATTGCGATAAACTTTTTTTTTTAATTGTTGTAGCATATCTCTAGCTAATTTAATATTTATTTAACGGAACATTATATTTGACCACATTCCAAACGGCGACCAATTAAAACCAATTTATGGCACATTTAATTAAGTGTAAATTATCAAGGAGGTATATGCACATACAACTGTTTCTATTTATTATGGCTTTACATTTATAAGGCGCCATAAGTGGATAAGCTCAACTGAGACATAAACATGATTTATTTCTTTTAATAAAATTGGAATTCCCTCAAAATTCTAAGATATTTATTCTTTTAACATAATTGCACTTTCAACATAATTATTATCTTTAAGTAGTTTAGTTATATCAAGAAATATAATTTATACTATTGTTTCATATTATTTTTAATACAATAATAGTTTTCAAATATTCATAGTACTTAATATTTTATTACTATGTTTATTTTAAGTTTTTCAATTTAAGTGAACAACCATTTCAATTATTTTAACATTCAAATATCAATACGAACAGGAATGTATTTTGATAAGAAAAACAATTTGAAAGTGCAATTAATTTTACTTGAACAATATACATTCAAATTCAATCTCTGATATACTTATTTCAATAAGCAATCATTGATTTCACACTAGACATCTTTTGTTTACAATTGGTCTATTAGGATGGAAGTTCTGAGGATTTTAGCAGCAGCATCACGCGGGAGGGTCTACTCAACTCAATATTTACAAATTCGTGACCAGGCACTGAAACAAAGATGTCTTGCTATATGATACTGAATCCTCACCTCTATCCGATCTAAAGTTTGAAGTCCGGCCGCTTCAGGCTCAGGCTCACGCGCCAGTAGAACTTGAAGGCCAATAAACTCAGTACTACTTGTCTGAAGTATCCGGCGGCGCACCGCCAAAGTCAAGCTGATAGCCACCGGCGCGTGTCATCTCCTCCATACTAGGTTCCTTACACTCGTGACCAGCGTGACCGGCAGCGCCACAATTCCAACACGACAGCTTCGGAGGCGCATACAGGACGGGAACGAAGCCCGCGTATGGGGCTGGTGCGGGATAAGGGGGCGGCTCACCGTTAGCGAATGGTGGCGGCGGGGGACGGTACGCAGGTGGCGGGGTGGGATACGCAAAAGGTCGTGCGTACTGCAAGTATGGGACGGGCGGCGGTGCTGATGGGGTAGCGCGTCGTTGTGCCGGCACTGGTGTGTCTGGTGGTGATGACGTCGCACTAGACCCACTGTCTGATGAGGACCGTGTTGGCGGGTAGTAGGCGCCCGCTCGTCTACGGACACCATTTAATTTTTCTAATGACCTATATTGCTGAACACTGATTTCGCGTAACCTGTCTTCTCCGATGTTGTGTCGCAACTGAAAAATTTATAAACATAATAACATAAATTGAGTGCAAACACATTTCAATTGAGTCCAACTGTTAGTCATCCTTAGTTAATTAATCAGCTGTTAGTCTCTTAATCTTTGATTAATAGCCATGCCTTACCTAGACGCCATAGCGACTTCGCTGGCTACGTAACATAGTAATTCATATTGAAATGTATGGTAGCTAATTCACTAGACTACGGATTGGCCACGTCGCCAATTTAAAAACGTAGCCACTACCGACGCTCCGCTATGCGGAGTTTACGACCAATGGAGTCAACAAACAAAGTAGTCACCAAAATGTACACGTGTAAACCAAGCCTCTCTCACTTCAGTCGCCAGTCAGTCGCTGTAGTGTATACCAGTCCATCGACTTCAATATGGCTTAGTTAGTCTGTTTTGCGACTATAGGTTGTCAGAGATAGCCAAGTCTACACTGCTAGCGACGTCGCCATGGCATCCCAGTTAGGAAAGGCTCTAAACACAACGATTGAAAAATGTATTTTGCAGTGGTAACTACTTAGTACCCCACATGGCAAAAATAAAGGTCCTGAGGCAATTTTCTCCAAGAAAAACAACTGTACTATGAAGAATTAAAAATCATTGATAATCATAAAAAGTTATAACAGATTTTCCTCACCTCTGTGACTGAAAGATTTTCAAAATTTGATGCAAGTTGTAGGGGAGTTTGGTCCAGTGGTCCAATTGTTACTGGTGGTAAAGGAGGTGATCGGTCCCGAGAGACTCGTCGGCGGGTACGCGGCGACGCAGCGCGACTGTCCCCGGGCGACGATACTAATGGCGATGTAGGCGCAACTGCACCAGGTGGGTAGCTCATTACCTGCAGTACCAAAAATTACTTTAATTGAATAACAATCCTGAATTTCTTGAGAATTATATTCCAACATTCATCATTCATATTTGGAAAAAATAATGTTACAATTGGCAGACAATGCAATAATTTATAATAAATTTTCCAGGCAAAAACTTAACATTTTTGAGGATTCTTATGGTGTAGTGATAGACAGTTAGGTTTCTATTAACATATCATAGATTTAGTAGTTTAATATGAATATTTAAAAAAAAACAAAGTACAGGGTTCAAATGTACTAAAGGTTGGCCATGAAATATTACTAAGCATGAACAGTGTTACCAAGTATAACTTTGGCATCACTGACATCATATAAAACCAATTCTACCTGTCACAAATGTGGAACTGAAAAAAAAACTGATGACTGAAAACTGTATTATTTATTAGCTTAAAAAATATATAACTAACATTGTATATGCATTTTATCTTTCTATGAAAAAATGTATAATTTTAAGTGTTATTTGTTCAAAATGACAAAAAATAAACTGATAAAATAAATTGTCAGTCAATGATCGTCAGTCCAACATCATCAGTAGGGAATAGTTATTATAAAAATGCCTACAGTTATCTACTCTAAATGTATATACCTCTATAGGCTGATTAATTGCTGAGACAATAATATTAGCTGGCCAGGCATGTTGCCCCATGTAGTCTCCTATATTATACTGTGGCATTGGCAAACCCGGTGGTGGATGTGTCACCTCACTGAGCATGGGGACTACAGTTGCAGTGCCTCCTAGCACTGATGGAGAAGTTAACTCAGGTACTGTGTCTGTATTGGCAGGCTGAAATAATATATATATATATATTTAGGTTATTTGCTCTAGACTATATTTTATGTCTGACCTATTATCAATCATAACAAATTGCAAAACATCAAAATTAATAAGACAAAACTATGGCATCATCTTGATTTTTTTTTATTAACTTATATTTAAAGTTGTTTGTAAATAAATATATACAACTATATTTCTGATAAAAAAAAATATATTTAAAAATGGCTGTTCTTCCTACCAACTATTACTGCTTCTATTGTTCATAAATATAGCTTTGCTCAATTTTGTAATTACTATTCTTGGCTAAGTACTTTTTCCTTATCCATTTAAGTATCATTCTTTCTTTATTTCTACTACATAGGTAAATTATAAACTAACAAACTATTTTTCCATAATATGTGCATTAAAATATAAACATCCAACTGCTACTTACAAGGCCTAGAACTAGAAAAAATTTACAAATATGAAATATTTTCAAATTGATTTTCTTATGGTTCCTAGGTCTTATTAAAAAGAGGTTTTCTTAAATTCAATACTAAAGATGTATAAAAATAGAGGAATATTTTTACATAATTTGGAAATTGGTATAATAAATTTAATTGCATTCTATATCTACACTATATAGGTATATATAATAATACCCATTAAAAACCAAATATTCAAATATCTATTTAAAAACACAACAAACTAATGGAAATAATATTTATTCATGTAGAAATATCAGAATATATTCACCATTTTTGGACAATCAACCCGAAAGGGATGAAATGAGGAATGAAGGATTAACTTAATCAATCTCAATTATCAATCTATCAATATATAAAATTTTATTTTAATTTATAGATAAATACAAATTGTTTGATTTAACATAATTATGAATTTCATAGCACATATTTGTTTCTTAAAATTAATTTTCAAGATATACTCTATTGTGAATATAAGTTTCCTTATTTTTTATTCAATTTTGTTAATTTAATAAAAATTTGCCTTATTTTCAAGATAAACATTAGCATTATAACTTTTAAACTTGATGCTAAAAAATTCCTCTCCCAGACTTCCAAAAGTGCAAGAATAAGGTGCATGCAGTATTTGCATTGTTTACTAAATAAATTTGTATCAAATACAGTGTAAACTCTTTATAATGATACTCAAGGGCACTGAGCATTTTTTGTCGTTATAGAGAGTTATCATTATATGGAGTGGAGTTTCAATATGTGGGTTTTAACGAAAACCAACCAAGTTGGGCTCACTTCAACGTTATAGGGAGTTTATCATTTATAAAGGATAACGTTATAAAGAGTTTACACTGTATTCACATTATCCAAGTAGAATTTACTTAGTATATCTTTTAGATGATCAAAAATTTGATCAACTGTATCAATAAATATTATTGAGTTAATTAATATATGATGATATAATGTTATGAAATATGATTTTTTATGAAGCATTAGATGATAATTAAGTTGTGAATAGAGTACATACCAAACACTCTAAGCCTAATATTAAATGTATGAAATGATTCCTTTGTTCCTATGTTAATTGAACGGTATGAGAATGGAAAAAAGTGTTATAAAAATATGATTATTATATATAATATGTTATTAGAGCACACCATGATTCCCTACTCGGACAATCATTTGCCTATAACCTGGATCTTTCAACATGACAATGACACTAAACACACGGCCAATAGCGTCAAATGTTTCCTTAAGGAACAGTGTATATCCGTTTTAGACTGGCCAGCAAATAGTCCGGATTTAAACCCAATAGATACCGATAAATATTTTTTTCAATACTTTTTTGTTGTTATTTCTAATTAGTTGACAATTATTGTTCATACCTTAAAACCGATTTAAATGGTTGTCTGTAATGTAATATTGAAACTACACTTGTGTAATGGGATTTATATTATTTTTGTAATAAGTGAAAAATCATTGAACATATTGTTGTCCTATATATTGTTTAATTTCAAAATAAAATCCATGGGGTGAAGTATCTTACATAATGTCAAGGAACATTGGTAGTGTTTCTAATTATACGACCACCACAGTATAAGGCCTGGATTCCGAACCTGGGAGTGGTTTTATGGGGGGAGGGGGTAAAATGCTTTTTCCTAATAGGTCATAAGAGCAACAAGATTTGAAAAGGTTAGAAACCACTGATCTACAAAGTAAAACAAAAAAAAAATGATCAAAATATATCCAGTAGTTTTTACATGATGCGCACACAACAGCAAATCTTAATACCATTTTATGTACAAAGATAGATAAAACCATTATATTAAGAACCAAATATATGAAGCAACATTGAATATGTTTAATACCTCAATAAACACATTTGATAACTTTTTTTTGTGTAATTTTTAACTTGACATAAACAATTCAGCCAAGCAATTAGAAGTTTTGAAGTATTTAAATATTATATATATATATATATATCGTATATATATTATATGTATATGAGTGTTATACATTTCATTATGAGAATGACACTGACCTGCACCCCAGCAGATGTTTTGACATACATGATACCAGGAGGAGGCCCCAAGCCAGACAATGTTGGTGGTGGAACTGAAAGATTAGGTGTGATATTTGATTGTGTATGACAACCACTCACTGGCACTATATTTATGTGTTCTTGCTGTTCTTGATACTGTAACCGTTGATCTTCGAGTTTTAATTTTTCTAATATTTCACCGAAATGCGATTTCTGATCGAACGTGAAAGCCGGATGATGTAACGCCATGGTGTATAAAAGTAAAATTTCTTCTAATAAGTCACCGTAAAGGCCCTTTAACAGGCCGCTCTGTTCCAAACTGACCATAGCATTATACAATGTAGTGGCGCAAGCAAAATTACAAGAGCGTAATAATGAAACGTACAAGGCCATTTTTCGTCGAGTCCTGGGGTCTGTGTTAGCGCCTCCAATATCAGCAGCCAGATCTGTGGGGTTGTTTGCTCTAAGTTCGGCACCACGCAGCTCCTGAAAATCTCGCTTACCGAGCTCTTCGAGATACGTCCCAATGAAGCGGAGTTCAAACGGCAAACACATATTTAGTAATGTACACATTGTATCAATGCGCTTATAGCTTTCCAATTCTTTAAACCATGATACCACGTCCTCTTTGCAAACCATTTCCAGAACACATTGAAATTTTATGTTAAAATCAACCGGTCTCCTGCAGCCAAAGCGCGATCGTTTCTTATATTTTATGTCAGAGACGGGTTTTGTAATAATGTAATGATTGTAATCCAAAAATATTCAACTGTAACATTAGTAATTCTAAGTTTTTATCAGTATTTTCCCAAGTACCTACAGTATATTGGTTAGCAACTACAGGCAATGCTAGTAGTTTTGTCTTGTCTATAATCTATGACATAGGACAGATAGTAAAGACCATAGACAAATATTAAGATTACCAACCCATTGCCAATTATCCAAAGCAAACCATCGACAGAGGAGAGATAGTAGGATTACAAATAGTAGAAATTCTCAAATTCATGTTTTTCCAAGTCCGGTGAAGCTGTAAAAACCGCAGCGGCTCTGTTTTTGGATAGGGCCCCTAAGGCTAACAGTGTAGTTAGTTAAAAAAAAAATATGCCATAGAAATTAGAAAATACACTAATACGGGACGTGTACACCAGAGTGTATACTGTCCAGCGTGTGTGCTATACAATTATTAACTTTTACTGTTTTTCAACACTCCAACAGTGTAGTCGTCCATCATCCATCATCAAACATCTGCTTTTTACATAAAATTAATAAATAATCTATTTATTTCAACAACAAAAAATAATACTCTTACTATAAATATTAAATTATAACAAGATTTTATAGCTAAGAAATTACTACCTAATCAAGTTGAACTACGTTATTTTCCTTTAAAAAGTATGGCTTAAGTATGTTTTTAATTTGGCTTGTATTTTTGTT
Source organism: Saturnia japonica (assembly GCA_033032175.1). Classification (NCBI taxonomy): domain Eukaryota; kingdom Metazoa; phylum Arthropoda; class Insecta; order Lepidoptera; family Saturniidae; genus Saturnia; species Saturnia japonica. The sequence goes on from CM065305.1 coordinate 14,278,411, forward strand.
TTCAAGCTTGACGACTATATCTTTTGGTAATGTTTTTAATTTTCTAGACAAAATGCATCTCCAAACCCTCTCACGTACTCGTTGTTACATTTGGGAATATTAAAGTTTGGAAAATATACCTGATTACGTAAGGTCACATAGGTCTTGTTATATATGTTATTATTTAAATTCCACTCATAGCTGTTACTGTATTGAGTTACAATTGCTAAATCCACCTTATCGTACACGCTCAGCACTTAACCATAATGAAACAGATTATAATAATTATTATCCTTGTTTTACACATAATCTTTAATGGAACAATAGTTTTCAATAAACTTATTTGTAAATATTTTTTCAGGTATTTTTTATATGTACGTCCGTAGTTGGCCATTCCATAAGTAATCACAGAATCCAATAATGACATACAGGAGCCACCATGAAATGTATTGTTACAACGTGTTACAACCCGATTAAAAGCTAGGAAAATCCTGTTCCCGAAATATCTCGAAGCATCTACATACTTCTCATGACTTCGAAATAATGTTCGCGTCATAAACAACCGCGACGTATGTTTGTGTAAACATCGCAGTTTACACACACATGTATAGGGCTTATTGCCTCGATTACTTCATCGAATAGGCATAGAAAACAAACCTCGAAAAAGTTATCGACGATTCACGATTTTCTGCGATCGTTTACTGTAGGTATTTAAGAGACTCAGGCGCGGCACCAAGGCTGTTCAGTTTTGAATTATAAAGCGATAATGACGAGCGATAAAAAGGAAGCGAAACCACAGTGAAATAAATAACAGCGTTGTGAGTTCGTATAATTTGTAACTATGTTGAATTCAAATAAATCTTTTTCACGTCAAACATCGGCATTTTTAATACCAGGTGTAACAGTATGGTATATTTTTAGCCCGAGATATGAGAGTATTCTTTCACTATGTCAGAAAGAAAACATGTGCATGAAGTATTATTAAGTGCATGCAGTTTTGCTCATGGGCCACGATCTTAGGCTGACTATTTATTTTTTTATATAAAAAATGTATACACATTGTTCACACACTTGAAATTAAGGGCCCAAAAACCTTTACATACCAATTTTCATCTAAAAGTACATCTGCCATCTTGATATTTTCACTATCAATGAATAATTCTTGGTTCTCTTCATGTCTTTTGTTTTAACTCACCATACATATATCTAATGGTTCAAATGTCGTAAGCGTTTGAAATTTTTCTCCGACTATCTTGAATTATACATTTTTGCTTGAGATACTAAATTGCCTAAGGTTCCCTATAATTTTTATTTTAAAACCATATCACTATATCTTTCTGTGCTTGCAGATCGGTATCATACAAACAAACTATTACGTAACAAGTTTTACCCTCTTTTTGGTTATGTGGTAGTCAGGTTGTAAATATAACGATCTTTCAATGCTTAAACATATTATATTTTACTATAACTTCCAGGAAAATATTTAATTGTAACCTAGCAACATTTTTGTATTATTTTATTTTCATTATTAAAATAACACGGAAAATACCATCAAAATACGCTTTGTTACCAATAAAACGACACTCCGTCTTCCTTACGTTCTTAAGTCCTTTATAAGTTTAAAGGCTTGCTTCACACAAAACTCAGAATGCTGGCAAACAATTCTTTAATTTTGAACCAAGCGGTTCTATGATACATAAAAGTGTAGGCTGCACTGTGCACCAAAAAAGTGTAAAAGTAATACATTGGCTTCTAAAAATCTATGCTTGTTTTAATAAATTAATATGTATGTAATTTATTTTATTAAATACCTACGAGAAGTAATGTTTTTTTTTTTTAATTTGGCACCCTAAATAAGGAATTTCAAAAATATTAAGGTATTTATGGATAATTTATGAGAAAACTAGGGTAAAATTAAAATCTTTAGTGGAAACACTCATAATATGATTCCATAAAAATTGTCTATTCTTTGTACTTCACTGTATTCGTATCAAAAACTCCACATGATGTGATAATCAGAGATGTGTTATTTAAAATATGTCAATTATTTTATAAAAAAAGTTCCGATTAACTATTGATTCTTTGTTAGTACCGTATGTAAAATCCATGGTCGTAGCCGTGTTGATAAGCGCACGGTAATCCTGGGGATGTGGAATTGTCTTTGAGTCAACGTTTTCGCTCTTTCCTATGATAATCGAACCTTCAAACGAGATGTGAAAAGGCATTTCAGTAGACAGACATAAATAACGTTGACGTCTGTTAATGGAATCTATCGCCATTCTTTTCACGCCACCTTATGCGGCGTCGCATGTTGTTACGAATATAAATAATATATTAATTTGAATCCAGAAACACAATAACACCCAACGCGTTCAGTTTATAGTTGTTCTCCGAAAACGGTCACAAAGAATGAGATGGTGTGATCTATGCTAATAATCGCTAAATCATAGACATGGAAAATACATAGGTAAAAAGTGTATTCGGATTTCGGAACGTGAATTTTTAGTAGACATTGGTAATTTAGCAAAATTCCTAGAGCCAACTCAATAACTTAGGCGCAGATAACCGGCGCTATAAGTTAACTCAAATTTATGATAGGGCAGCACAGCAAAATGGTAAGCGAGTTTGAGAAAGGAATTTGTTGACTGACCAGCGAAGCACCGCAGAGCGTGGCTCTGTGCCGTAGTCGGCTCGCTGTGCTGAAGTGTGCTATGCGCTAACACATTTGAAATAAGTATGTTTACACTCCCGGCGCAGTGAACTGAGTTGGTGCAATTGCACGGCGTAGCGCAGTGTTGCCCATGTTTAATTTTGACAGTTTTGACTAGTTACTCGGCATTTTTTGACAAAAAAGAATTGTACTTTTTCATCAAATTCATCTGTGCTAAATGTGCTAATTACACTTCGTTTATAATTGTAATTGTTTCTACGGGTAAATCCTGAAAAAAGGAAATAGTAATGGCTCCTATAGAAGATGTTGAAATGAAAAACGAAGAAAGTCCAACAGCTACAAGTGATGTAGAGATGGCCGAAGTGAAGAAAGACGCTGATATACTAACTTATCAAGACTTGAGAGAACATATCAGGCAAATTGACAAAGCTGTTACTTCAAAAGAGCCCAGGTTTGCTATGAGAGTTTTGAGATCCCTGCCTAGTACTCGGCGCAAGTTAAATGGCAATGTTCTACGTGCTATAATTAATCAGCTGTATCCATCAAATGCTGACAAAGAAGCTTTACTCTCATTTGTTGAAAATCCACTTCCTGGAGCCGTTGAGATTGAAACACCGCGCTCTAGGAGTGCTCCTAAACAACCAGTGCCTGAAATTGATGTTTACTTGCACCTGTTAGTTTTATTACGTCTTCTCGACACAAATAAACTGGAAGAAGCTACTGAATGTTCTCAGCAGTTGATGAGCAAAGTAACTGCTCAGAATAGAAGAACTCTTGATTTAATAGCCGCAAAGTGTTATTTTTACCACTCTCGTGTTTTCGAGTTGACTAATAAGTTAGACGTTATCAGAGAAATCTTGCTTGCTCGTCTTCGTACTTCAACTCTACGTAATGATTATGAAGGTCAAGCTGTGTTGATTAACTGCTTGTTGCGTAATTACTTACATTACTCTTTATATGATCAAGCAGATAAATTGGTTAGCAAATCTGTTTTTCCTGAAAATGCAAGTAATAATGAGTGGGCAAGATTTTTGTACTATCTTGGAAGAATTAAAGCTGCACGTCTTGAATACAGTGATGCGCATAAGCATCTAGTCCAGTCTCTCAGGAAGGCTCCTCAAACAGCTGCTGTTGGATTTCGCCAGACAGTCCAGAAATTGGCTATAGTTGTTGAATTGCTTTTGGGTGATATCCCTGAGCGTCAAATATTTAGACAAGCACCGCTCAGAAAAGCTTTAGCTCCATACTTTCAACTAACACAGGCTGTCAGACTGGGAAATTTACAAAGATTTGGAGAAGTATTAGAAAATTTTGGACCTCAGTTTCGTAGTGATCACACATTTACATTGATCTTACGTCTCAGGCAGAATGTCATCAAAACTGCAATTCGTTCGATAGGTCTGTCGTACTCTCGTATATCACCAAAGGATATTGCTCGTAAATTGGGCTTGGATTCTGCTGAGGATGCCGAATTTATAGTGGCTAAAGCAATCAGAGATGGAGTGATTGAAGCAACTATTGATCCAGAGAAGGGTTACATGAGTAACAAGGAAAGTTCAGATATTTATTGCACAAGAGAGCCACAACTTGCTTTCCATCAACGCATATCTTTCTGTTTGGATTTGCATAACCAGAGTGTTAAAGCAATGAGATACCCCCCAAAATCTTATGGCAAAGAGCTAGAGAGTGCTGAAGAACGTCGTGAAAGAGAGCAACAAGATTTAGAGCTGGCTAAAGAAATGGCAGAAGAAGATGATGATGGGTTTCCTTAAAATATTTACTTCAATACTAAATACTTCTAATCTGTAATGTTGTGTATTAAATGAACTATGTCTCATATTTGAAATACTAATACAGAAATTAAAAGTTATTTGTATTTTATTTTTGATAACCTCTTTGTAAGATATCAACTCTAATAATATAGGTGAGGATGACATTACTAATAAGAAATTAAAAACAAAAATAATTCCATTTTTTCTTACAAATATTATTTACTTTAAGGTGTGAGTACATAACTTATAACCTAACTATATACAGGGTGTCCAGTAATAAATGGATAACCATGAAATGACAGAACTTATGGCCATTCAGAAAAAAATGCGAAACAAAATATGTATATCCTAGGTAGTACCTAAGATATGATTTAAAAAAATAAAAAACTACAAATTTTTAGCTTGTTTTACATTCTTGTACACTGCGACCACAAGTGACTGAATTCTATCGGTTTTTTGTTGATCTATTATTATACGCTAACTATGCCAAGTGATAAGCAGTAAATAGTTTGACTAGCTATGTTACTATAAAAAAAAAAAAAATCTGTGAGAAATTTGCCAAAATATTGTTTTTTACCAAGTTTAAGCTTCTTGGGTATAAAAAAAAATGTATGAAAACATAGTGACCAATAATTTTAAAATAATGTCGGTTTTGAGTAGATTTCATAATGGTATAATTCATTACTGTATCTTATGTAAATAGTGAAAAATTGCTATTAAAGTAGAAAAGGAGCAAATTTGATTAAATAACAAAATATTTATTATGGGAATATTTTTTATACTCAACTGCACCTAGCAGCTGCTGAGAGGATTTTTCTGTGCTTACCACCATACAGTTCTCTATGACTTTATATTTTTGTCGTATCGTGAATTTGTGGAACCATCTCCCGGTCAATATACTCCCTCCTTACGATATCGGCTCCTTCAAGCGTGACGTGAAAAGATATTTATGCAGGCCAGCATGACAACGACGACCGACGATGGATTTAGATCCCACGGTGATTGCCGTTGTGTTTGGATCGAACTTTGCTTACCATCAGGAACAGTACCCTCAATGTGTGTCAAACACAGAGTACATATTATTTTGTTTAAAGGAGAAAGCATACAAAAGTACTCTGTAGGAGAAAAGTCCAAACCTATAAACAAAAGTACTCTGTGGGCGCAAAGCCGTCACTTTGCCGTAGGTACTATTTTTTTACATTTTGGCTTTCTGCCTATATAGACAATTTTGCCAATGTCAAATGAGACAAATAAAAGACTTATCTAATATTAGGCATATACACTACAAATACATCAACATTTAAACAGACAATGGGTCTAATTGTTGTAGTTTCGCTGCCTCCGACCGGCTTGACTAAGACATACTTAAGACTTGGTAGACTTACCACTACCCCCTAATATTCCTGAAGGTAAGGTTTAGCTGTGCAGGTTTACCGTATGGTATCATACAAAAATATTGATTTTCGACTTTGCACCTGTCGCCTTCGTAGGCTCAGAAAATTGCACATGTAGGTATATTGAATACATGCTGCGATCTATTTGCGGAGGCATATCTACACAGGTAGACCTTTCGGGTAGACTGTAGCGTGTGTGGCCGGCGTAAGAATCACAAGGACTAGCGCACATAGAGTTAAGTAATAGGTACATCGAACTAACAGTTTCAGGAGGATTTCGTTTCCAAGCAACAACGAATTGTTTGTTTTGTCAATATAATGTTAAGATCGAAAGAAACTTACCGAGTATCATACTTGGGTATTAATTTTAGAAAAAGTGTAGTTGAGGTTAATCTTTCATATAAAAACTTGATTGTCGTCATTAATTCAAAAATATTTGTTAAGTATCTTTATAATTAAAAATGGTTGAATTTACACCCGCTACTATGCAAAAATTGGTGGAGTTATTGAGGGAACCAGAACCTGAAGTACTTCAAGGGGAAGACTTACATCAGTCTGGTAAAGTACCTACACATAATAAATTTATTTCTATGACTTGTAGTTTGGATTAAATAGTCTATTGCAAATTCGGGGGGATGGCTGAACTGGTTCTTATTATTATTTCGATGTCGATGATTTAACGGTCGTTATGGAGAGTTTAAAGTGTTAACATTGCCATAATACACTGTTTACATTATTCCAGTCTAGTAATCGATTCCAGCGATGTATTGCAACTTGAATAATCTAAATCATAACTGGAATGCACGAGATCCAATGAGAGATCCAACCCAATAACTATTAACGGTCTACTTTTTAATCCAGCGTGCCTATTCCAGCGCAACTGGAACCATATAGACTGCCAATCAAGTACCATTCCAGTGCTGGCAGTTACGTCATAAAGTGACAGGTGTAGTTGTTTCATGCGGATAGATTGTTTTTTTTTTATCTCAATAATAGTGAAAATGTTAACAGAAAATCAAACTTTACAGTTTGTATCTTTATACAGAGAACACGTGCGTTTATGGGATAATAACTTCAGAATACTATAAATCCGTTTCTTTTTTTTAGTAGTTCCATAGCAATCTCATCATAAATTTCTTGTAACACTAACAATTAAGCATGGCTAAAACATTTTTAGCTGCCTTTTTCTTGAAATCATTGTTTCAGTAGTGTTGACATCTTAACGGCTTCTAAATAACTGAAATGATGTAGGCATACCATTTTCCATGTAGCCATTCCAGTCCAGCGCTGGATTCGATCACTAGACTGAAATATTGTAAACCGCTTACAACATTACCTATATTTTTATGATTATGGCTCTAATAAATGAAAATAAATATCTACCATTTACTTAGGTATCTAAATTAATACATGCATACATCGTGCTTTTTAGAAATACCATAAACATATGCTGAGATAAATTCAAGAGACCTTAAATTAACAAACATAAACCAAACATTTCTCTGCATATTAAACAATTTGTACAATCGTTTATAGAACCTAGATGTGAGCCAGACCATAATATTTAGTCAAAGTTATAATTTCACATTTTTCAATAAATTCCTATGATCCAGAATTTGAGATAACATCAACAAGAACGCACGACTCGCCAGTTGAAAATGTTAAGAAAACACCTAAGACCATTGAAGAGTTTGAAGAGCAAGAGGCAAAAGAGGCTGAACAATTGGGTCAAGTCGGTGCAGGCCTTGGTGATCGAAAAGCTCCAGAATATACTATGAACTACCAACAATCGGTTTCGGCTGAAGATGTTTTTCTGCAGGTACCTGTAACAGCTAAGCTAGTCTTCTTCCAATTATTGGTTACATGAAGTTAAATCGAAACCAACAATAGTTGAACAATCCCCGCAATATACGGTTTAAAATTAGGTACTGTGTTAAGAAATATATTTCAAAATACAATTTATCTATGTGATAAAGTGTTTAGCATTTTATTTACTGATACCTTCCTAAATCGTACACTATGCCTAATGCTAAACAAAATAAGTAAGATGTTACAGAACAATTAGGTCATATTTCATTCATTTTGGTAAACAAAATACAGATCACATGTAAATGCATAGGTAACTAATTTACTAATTGACTGGATGTTTATAAAGTTAAATGCAGTAATCGTATTTTGTTATTTATATTACAGATTGGGCCGAAAACCCCAGGTTCTGCCAGTTGCGAGAATTTGATTGTTAGAATTAAGATGCCCGGGGATAAAAAAGAGAATGTTGATTTAACTGTAGATACAACCGCTATATCAGTTTTCTCGTCACGTTATTCTTTGAAGTTACCATTGCCACATGCAATAAATCCGGATCTATCAAAAGCTAAATGGGATGCTGAAAATGAGACATTAGTTCTAACACTTAAACTGGATAGAGAATATGACTTTGTGAATTTTTGAAAATTAAATTAGTACTTATCAGGGGGTATTTTACATTTTTATGTTTATTCACCAATTTTAAACAAATAATTAAGTTTTGTTGTTTTTGTTACGTTACTTTTCTATTTACCTAATTATTATTTTCATCCACTTTTAGTTTGACATAAACTACGTAATTTATCTATGGTATATATTTATTGTTGATATAAAAATTGTTTCAACTTAATTACCTATACTAACGCAATCAGCTGACGGTAAAGAAAAAACTTCATAGGGAAACCTGAACGCATTAAGAAATATCCTTGTAGTAGTAAATAAACAGAACTAGACTTCTAAGTCTTTCAAATAGTCAATAAGGCGTGGGCTGAGGTGGTTATTTAGAAGCTTTCTTTCGGAAATCTGCTTTTAGGCTGGTAACTGCTACAAAAGTAGTTGACCTAACTGAAGATTGAAAATCACTTGAAATTAAATTAGAATGTAGTCGAAAAGGTAACAGGTACAACATGGAAATAAAAAAATATATCGGACCAGTAGCGAGTAGAACTCGTGCCCTGAGAGTTCCGAACTGATTACATTAGGTACTTATCTACCGAACATTGTTGTACAGTCTTTTACATAAATATTGTCTAATGTATCTCGTTTTCGGTCTCGTCCACAGAACACTATTACTCCTAGCGGAGGTCTCGTTTGTCTGTCTGTTAATGCCCATAGAACTCAAGAACCATTTAGAAGATTTCGTTGAATATTATTTTAATTATTTTATGGGCGTTTTTACTAAAATGGTTATATTTTAAAACGTTATAAACCAAAATATAAGGGAAAACATGTTATGATAATATATAATCAACTCGGAAAAAATCACTACCAGTACGCTTTCTTGGAATACGCAACTAAAACCGTTAAACATAGGACAATAGAAATATAATACATATAATTAATTAATAAAAAAATCTTCTTGTACAATAAGTATACCAGACATTAATGTTACAGAAGAAAACAAATATGTTTATATTATCTTACTAGTCTTACTAGTACAAATCAATAATATAGTAAAACGAAAGAATTTTTTGTTTATTTTTTAAGTAAACATGCCAACTCTGGAACTACTAGTCGCAACTATAAATCTTTTTGTACATGATAGCCAGATTCATGAGGAATAGGCTACCTAGATTTAAGCTACACCTCTCAGCTAGCCTTAAATATTTATTTTTGTTAAGTAAGTCGGAAGACAAAGCGCTCGATAACTGATTTATTCTCGTGCACTGGCGTAATAGTTAGTGATACGTTAATATAATGCTCTACAAAAAGATTGCTCCTTAGTACATCTAAATAAAGTCCGCAATACCATATGCCTATCTCTTATATGTATATAAACGACAATGAGACATTTTGTAACAAAAAAATATTTAAAAGTGATTTATGATTATTATTATTAATAATATGCTCTTATCTCTTATATATACATTAAGATCCTTACGAACGAAAGTTCCTTCATCATTAAAACAATTTCATGAAGATGACCTTTGCCATATATAGAATGTTATTTGGACGCATAATTTAGGATGTGATAGAGAATTACTCTGCTTAGTAGAACAGGGTGCGGTGAAAACGAATTTTATTTAATACCACAAGGAAATGGTACTAAAAATGTTGTCTATAATAACCTAGAATCATGAGTTTTGATACCTCAAGTCGTTTTCGAGAAAGGGTGACTTGAGATACGGAAAGACAGACAGCCGGCCAGACAGACAGATGGACAACAAAGTTCCGTTTTTTTCATTATGAGGTACGGAACTCTAAAAACTCACAATAACGTTCTGTTGACCTTGTATATTATTATGATTTTTCTGTTTATAAGTAACTAAACAGACATTAAATTGTTAAGTATTTAAAAAATGGTAAGCTTTAATGAAACGATATGTACCGTGAGAAAAAATACTTTTTCTATCAAACCGTGACTAAGCCGTTAAACGTATATTAGAGACGCTTCACGAATATACCTTTATCAATAGAAATAGGTATGTATTATAAATTTTATTCCAAGTCAATAAAATATTACAAACAATTGAGATCGGTTCAAGTACCCCCCCAATCAAGGAATTTAAAGTACATCTCGGTGTCTTTAGCCGGGAGTGTAATAAGTTTATTTATTCTGCGTCAGGTTTTGAAATTATGTTCTGAGTATCCCTAACCCGTATATAATATATAAAAATATGTTTTATAGTAGTTTTATAAAGTAACCTACTTGCGTAAGCATAATACCCTTGTTTCAGAATATTGTTAAAATCAATATTTCGTAAATTTTAGAAATGTGTCACTATACGCCCCTAAGGAATTTGCGTGTTAGTGCCTTGGACCCCTTGCACGTCGGGGTTAAGACGGTTATAAAACTAAGACAAACAAATGCCTATTAATTATCAACATCAATATCGTGAATAGCATTGCACAGATAGTTTAAGGAAGCAAATGTAAACCTTACAACCAGTCATATATAAATTGAACGCAAAAGGTCACAGAAGATGGTACAAAACATAACCTACAATTATTTACTTAATTTTTAGAGTACCGCTTTAACTAAACCCTCATTTTTTTCTGAAATGAATTTGTGTGCCTTTTACCTACTTACTAACTATAGTTTACAGAAATTTGCTAATGAAATGCTATTAATTTAACATTATGTTACTACTAGCATTATGTTTTTGTGTGAGATTTTTTATTTATCCTGTCTCCTGACCCTCCCTAGAAAGATTTTCCGTTCTAGATTGTCACTTGTCATAGTTTGTTAGACAACAACACTAGAGTGTAACTTTTTTATACATGGTTAAAATGAATTTAAACTATACCTGTATAAAATAATTTATGCTATGGTTGTGTTATCTATATTATTAACAGATTTATTGATATAGATCTGTGTGTACATTTAATATTTTTTCCAAAATTTCCCGATAGGCATATTACTATATGAACGATACTGATCAGGAACATGCTATTTAAAAAAACAGCTTGACCAATTGTAATGAAATTTTATACACGGGATAATTATGTCATCGGTAAATTGATAGGACATAAAAATTTTCAATATTGAAACAATATATACTTAGAATGTTAAAAAATAGAATTAAAAAAAAAAATATTTTCGTTAATTCTTAACCGGTTTTGATGAGATTTTATACACGGGAAGTATAAGCCATTCCATGAATGATGGGCTATAAGAATTTTCAATAAAACTTTTGGAAATAGTAAAAAAAAAGAATTTCCAAAAATTTAAAATTTCATCAATTTTAAACGATTTTGATGTAATTTTGTGTATGGGAAGTACGGCGGGCACATCGATAGTTAAATATATTTTTGATATTTTATGACAGAAGTATAATGAAATATAGCGCACAGTGTCTCTGATAATAGCTAGTAGTTACAATTGTTTATTTACAATATTTTGTGAGGCATCTTATATTTTATGTTGTTATTTATGTACTACTTAAAATTCATCATTGAATGTTTTTTTATATTGTATACCTATGTATTAAGTATACAGTATATACCATATTTCGGTCTATTTAAGAAAAATTTTATTAGTATTTTACGTAACATTTTCAATAAAAAAATGTATATAATAATTAATAAACTCCAACACCGTTTGAACGAACACCCTAAAGTTTGTATATCTAAGTGTTTTTTCATGGAGGTTTTTACGTTTTTATACTATCTATTTTAATATTAACGCGAACGAAGTCACAGGCACAGCTAGTCTATTATATATCTGTAGTAATACTCTTACATATTTTTAAATAAAGATTTCATAATATAATAAGTAAAGAACCCTATTGAGCGTACTGGAAATCGTGCATGTTTCACTAGTTTTTTTTTCATGATCGTCAAGGATAATTTTCTAACTATGGCGATGCACGGTCAGTTGTGGCCAATGGTTCATTTATATCAATTCAAACATTCATGAGTCGTGGAGTGATTGAGACATACATGTATTATATTAACTAAATTCTCATGTTAGGGCTATCTTGACTGTGATATCTTGTGGGAATGGGAATTATTTTGCGAGCGCCTGTCTGCTGTAATAATTATATTTAGTAAATTTATTAACGTTCAAGTTCGTTTCGTGTCAGCACGTAAGTGAATATTTCTAGTATTTTGCTTTAATACTAAATTAAATATTGAATGAATATCCATTTGTTCCTTGGAAGTAATTCAATTTTGAATTAGAACTGACAGTACCAATCTTCAATCAGTTGATTTAAATTTTGTTACATACTACAATATACCAATTGCTAACAAGGTTCATGGTAAAGGTTAACATCTTGTATTGTTTCAATAAGTGCTTCTAAATTTTACTACTTTTAGAATCATTTTAAACTTACAATTACAATATTATTATTTTTTCATGTAAGGTTTGTTTACAAACCTTGTCTTAAGAATAGCACAGCATCGTCGCACTTTTTAAATAGAATTTCCATAATAACGTTATTCATGAATACATTTTAATATACTGTATGTAGGTATATTATATTCAGTTAATATATATACCTAACTTATTGAATATACCTATACCCATATTGAAATAATCGATAACTATTATATTACAATCTCAACTTCATGATAAAACATATTTAATACCTACCTACTTACATTTTGTTCCTAAGCAGAACAATTATTTTACATGTTAATTATAGTTTGTAGTAAAATTATAGTTTTTTGTAGGATGTGTTTTCGTATCGCACTATGGTTAGAAATTTTCATCTTTATTGAAATAACAACGCTCTTGCAAAGTGAACAACACGTATGGACTACAAGACGTAAGTATCATATTATAGTGTTTTCAACTATTATTTTTTAATAATTGACCCTAAAGTATTGACTCTTCAAAATCATCAGCAGCAGTTAAATAAGATCTGATAAAGAAGTATTAACACACGCGATTATTTTAGTAGCTTCACATTTCGCAAAAAATGTTTGTTCAGGTTCTCGAGAGATCTACGAATGTAATGTTGGTTAGCTCATTAGTCTTTGTTTAATTCCTTTGGTAATTTTTGGTAGCTTAAGTAGATATAATATCTACCAATCTATAATCTTTATACATAAAATGATAGAGATTTGCCGTTGTGCGCCATCACGCAAAAACTACTGGATAGATTTTGATATTTTTTTATTGTTTTACTCTTTAGATACTTAGTCCATATAAGAAAAAGTTTTAAGAAGCTACGGTTTTAATAAGCACATGTGTTTTCAACTATTATTTTTTAATAATTGACCCTAAAATATTGACTCTTCAAAATCATCAGCAGCAGTTAAATAAGATCTGATAAAGAAGTATTAACGCACGCGATTATTTTAGTAGCTTCACATTTCGCAAAAAATGTTTGTTCAGGTTCTCGAGAGATCTACGAATGTAATGTTGGTTAGCTCATTAGTCTTTGTTTAATTCCTTTGGTAATTTTTGGTAGCTTAGTAGATATAATATCTACCAATCTATAATCTTTATATATAAAATGATAGAGATTTGCCGTTGTGCGCCATCACGCAAAAACTACTGGATAGATTTTGATATTTTTTTATTGTTTTACTCTTTAGATACTTAGTCCATATAAGAAAAAGTTTTAAGAAGCTACGGTTTTAATAAGCACATGTGTTTTCAACTATTATTTTTTAATAATTGACCCTAAAATATTGACTCTTCAAAATCATCAGCAGCAGTTAAATAAGATCTGATAAAGAAGTATTAACGCACGCGATTATTTTAGTAGCTTCACATTTCGCAAAAAATGTTTGTTCAGGTTCTCGAGAGATCTACGAATGTAATGTTGGTTAGCTCATTAGTCTTTGTTTAATTCCTTTGGTAATTTTTGGTAGTTTAGTAGATATAATATCTACCAATCTATAATCTTTATATATAAAATGATAGAGATTTGCCGTTGTGCGCACATCACGCAAAAACTACTGGATAGATTTTGATATTTTTTTATTGTTTTACTCTTTAGATACTTAGTCCATATAAGAAAAAGTTTTAAGAAGCTGCGGTTTTAATAAGCACATGTCATTCTTTGGCCCTCAACGCGAGCGTAGCCACGGGCACAGCTAGTAATCAATATGTAAAGGGCAATAAGTGTGCTTATTGCGATCATAAAAATTCTCAATTATTAGAGTAAAACAAAATTGTCATTATTTTGTTTTTAATTAATAATTTTATAGGCGTCTTTCTTCAGCTAGAAAAAACAATTTTATGTTCGTATTGTAAAACGTGCAGTAATTTAACATAACCAGAGATCTCTGTAATCAAAAATATCAACACCCATTCGAAAATATCGAAAAAAAAATCGAGAAAAAATTAAATGTAATTAATTATTCACCGATTTTGATGAAATTTGATGTATGGGAAGTATAAGTCATTACATAATATAAAGGCTATAAGGAAAGTCAAACATATTTTAAAATTGTAATAAAATAGTATTTTAAATCACAACCATTTTTGACAAAATATTGTGTACGGGGAATGCATACGTGATTTCATAATTAATAGGCTAAGCTATAAGAATCGTTCAATAATAGTTTCAGAAATATGCAAAAAAAAAAAACAATTTTGATACCAATTCTAAACCAGTTTTGATAAAAATTGTACACGGAAAGTACTACATGCTGTTCCTCGATTGATAGGCTTAATGAATTTTCAATAAAATAAGTAAAAATTAAATTACGAGATGAAAATAATTACTGCGTAATAACAACCGCGTGCGGATCCGCGGGCACACCGCTAGTTTAAATATAAATGTAATCATTTTTATACGTATATAAATATAAAAGATTGTATGTTTGTTACTCAATCACGCAAAATAGATTTAGATTAAATGTTAGAATTCAAAGTTAGATGAAGGTAGTTTTCATTTAAATGAGATTGATAAACTCCAAAAACGAATCCCTCAACGCGACAGGTGGCATAGCATGTGTGTTGTTTCTATTGGAAATACAGAACAACGTCTGCGGAGCAAGCTAGTAAAATATAATATTACTTTAATTGTAAGTCAAAAGTAGCGATAGTAAAATAAAATAACAATATGTTATAATAATTATTCTCTTCAGAACAGTTTCCAGCGCATCTGATTCCGGACGGGGCGCTGAGCACCAAAAGAGCCGTAGTGAGACGAAAGCTAGTACTCTACCATAACTTCCTACGTACTAAGGTACGTCCAACGGCATCGAATATGTTACAAATGGTGAGTATACTATTACACAATGTTATCTCTCATACCATTAAAGCTGTATTAATTAACTTATTCACCGTGCTCCGTGCATAGTCAATCGTTGTACTCACTTCCCCTAGGTATTTGCCTACATCTTGCCAGTTAGCTTGATGGTTACTGTTCCGCTTCTTAGGGTCGTAACAAGAAGTTATATAATATTATAAGTTACTAACCTAATCTTCTTCAACAAATAGACTATAAAGTGCAAAAATATTTCTTCAAACCTGACTAATACTTTCAGAATTTACCGCGCGCAAACAATCAAACTCTTGATCTTTATAATCTTTTATATAAAAATCTTGTGTGCATCTGTTAGTGATTCTATATCTTCTGAATTACTTGACCGATTGGGTTTTCATATCATTCATTCTATTTCATTAAAAACATGGACTCAAGCGATCAAGTTGTTGAGTTGTTTTAGAATCAATATTAGATTTATAACTGAAGATTTTTATATCTAAGATATATCATGAAAAATAATAATAATAGCACAATACAATCCGAAAACAACGGCAACCATCGAGAGATTGATAATCCATCTAGGACCCTCAGTGTCATGCCGGCGCAGCGGTCGCGATCCAACAAATATACTTTACAATTTGGTGATGTAAATAATGTAGAGACAATAAAAACAAATCTTTATATTTCAGTCATGGCACAAAGGCGCAGCCCAGCAAGCCCAGGCATACGCGGAACGATGTATTTATCTCAAACATAAAGATCCAGAAAGAAATAGAATACCAGATTTAGGTCAATGTGGACAGAATCTTTTCGTGGCATCACAAAAAGCCCCATGGTATATTGTTTTATTTAGTCTTTCTTCTATTTTTACGTATAAGTTTGACAATTTTTGTTTAACTATTTAGTAAATAAAAAAGAAAGGTCCCATGCAGAACCCATGTACTTACTAAATGCAGTGTCACTTGTATCGCGCCTTTTTTTTGAACTAACGCCCGAGGGCGTAATGGCTTTTGCAATTGATGGCATTTTTCTACAATCCATTTGGCTGTATGCATCTTTGCGCCTTTTACTACCCGTGCGCAATAAGTTGAGACCTGGGGGCGGTGACGCCACAGATGCATGGTTGTACTGTGCACAAAAAAATATCACAACAAGTTTCCACCCGCGACTCCGTCTCTGCGAATTTTTTTTAATGTAGCGAGTGTTGTACTCGGAACAACACTGCCTTATATTTATTAGACTTGAGTTATATTACAAGCGTGCGAACTGAGTCATAAATATTTGTTATCAGACCTCTCGCTCGCACTTATAGGCCTTATGGAACTGCGCTGGTCTTTGTGTAACTGTAAAAAATGGCTTTGTCAATGACAGGTAATAAGTGAGAGGTTAAGAAAATAAAGAAAAGTACGAGACTAAGATGTAAAAAAATGGCGTTGCCTACAGTACAACAATTGAGCTTGAGGGGAAGTTACAGGGGTAGTGGGCGGAGGGTTGCATTCCAGGTGAGTCTCAACTTATCGCGCACGGGTAGTACGTTTCTGAACGCAACATATTTGTATTAACAATGGTACACTAGTCCGCCAACCCCATTAAAAAAAGCTTTAAGCTAGCAATAAGCTACAAATGATTATTGCAAATTGCACTAGATTTAGACGGATTCCAGTTGTTTTCTTTTCTACATTGCCTTATTATTTGTACCCAATCTTTCTTCCATACTTCGTTTGCTGAGAGAAATCTATAAAATATAAATATGTATATATTGTTTAGTAACAATTTATTTATTTAATAATTAAATTATAATGTAATAATAATAAAAAGTAATAAAATAAAGTAGTAAAATTTATAGACGTATAAATTAGCAAAAACTTTTAATGATAAATAGTAGCAAACAGTCGCGAGCTTGCTGAAAATTTTGTTTATTATTAATTTAAATACATAAAGTCAGTAACACTGTAATCTACATTAATAAATCTGTAGTCCTGTCTAAACTTTTAATATTTTTCCAAAATTTCCCGATAGACACACTATATGAACGATGCTGATCACGAATATGCCTTTTTTTAAATCTGTCTGTTTGTATGTCCGGATTTTATTCAATAACGGCTTCACCGATACTTATGAAATTTTGTACACGGTATTGGTAATTGAAAGGGTTTAAGAATTTTCAATATTAGTATTTTCGTTAATTCTTGACCGATTTTGTTAAATTTTGTTTTACACGGGAAGTATAATACATTGTATGAGGGATGGGCTATGAGAATTTTCAATAACATTTTTATGAATCGGAAAAAATAGAAATCCCAAAAGTTTAAAATTTCATTAATTCTTAACTAATTTTGATGTAATGTTGTACACGGGAAGTATAAGTAATTACATTATTGAAAGGCTATAACAATTGTCGATATTAATTCCACAAATCTTAAAAAAAGATGTACAAGAAAATATAATTTCCGTCAATTCAAACCGATTCTAATAACATTTTGAACACGGTATTCATACATCATACCATAATTGAGAGGCTATATGAA
The DNA here is from genome assembly GCA_033032175.1 of Saturnia japonica. Classification (NCBI taxonomy): domain Eukaryota; kingdom Metazoa; phylum Arthropoda; class Insecta; order Lepidoptera; family Saturniidae; genus Saturnia; species Saturnia japonica. Next base: position 14,296,393 of record CM065305.1, read on the forward strand.
TCGTCAATAATAAATTGGAATTCGTAGAATAGAATAAATTTTTTAAATTTATTTCTTTATTGCTACGGCATATGAATTGTCAACAATATGAATAAAAATAAAACTACGGGATGTAAATAATTACTGCGTAGTAACAAATGCGTGCGGAGCCGTGGGCACAACGCTAGTTATAAATAATTCCTTTCATTTTTAATTTGAGAAAACCATATTATTATAATATATTTATTTAGATCGAATATATAGATTTAATTCACGGAATGCCTTGTTGCTCAACAGCCCAAGCCGATATTCGGCCACTTTGATAACTTTGTTGCTAATTCGGCGGAGTGCTTTCTGCACAAAATAAGAGTCAAAAAAATCAACTTAGCGAAAGATAATTTCTATTTAGATCTCGCAGCCCTTTGATGGCGCCGCTCAACGTGAGGCCGCCTTAGGTTACATTGCCATAAGTAGCCTTGTATGACGTTTTTAAAATTCTTTATAGGTTTACCGTTATGGCTACTATCTCACTATATATTAAGTGACGATGTGACACAAGTTGGTGACATCTTAAGCCTAGAGAGGGAATTAGTTTTCAAATGTAGCTGCCGGAACACCTATAGGTGCTTGGCGATAGATTTTCATCTTGGGGGTGGTAACTACCCAGGTTTTATAATTTTACTACCGTCCTTTTTCATACGCCATCTGTGTGTGCTCCGTCTTTAATTTTATATTTCGCTTATGGGTTATATGGTTATATTAATTTCACCAGAATATGCTAAAATGTTTATTTATTATTGTTTCAGGTTCTTCGCTTTGAAGAGCTGGTTTCTTGAGTACCGGAATTTTACTTATGGCCAGCCAGTGTTGAATCTATTAGCCGTCGGTCATTATACTCAAATGGTTTGGGCCACCAGCCATAAGGTGGGGTGCGGAATAGCCCATTGCGCTGGTGGACCGTGGGGACACTACTATAATTATGTTTGTCACTATTGTCCAGGGTAAATTCATATTATTATCTCTTGTTATGAACCATTGATTTTAACCATAGTATATAGTAGATATAGGTACCTACCATAATGCACTTCAATTAAAAGTATTTCCACTTGTAGAAAATCAATCACAAGAAACAAATAGGTGTTGAAGAACTAAAAGAGAGGTCATTGACATCAGCGGGACAACAGAACAAAAAAATAATTAAAAACATCATAATAAAATTATAAGGAAGACGCTTAAATCGTGACTTATTGTTATAGTAACTTTAGGGGGTAGGCTTGTACGATTGATAATTCATACTTCTACTTACTTTGTACTTCTTATTTGGTATCTCAGCTAATTTTTAGTATATGTACATATGTAAAATATGCATTACATATTTTTCTCGAGCTAAGATAATTATAGGTAATCAAAATCCTATCTAAAAAAGCCCTATGATAAATTGCGCTACGCGAGCTAAGCGCACTGTTAGTAACTACGACGTTACATAACATACCATCACGCCTGTATCCCCGAAGTGTTCGCCGAGGTTCAATAGGGGGCGAGCCTATTGCTATTAATCGGGCACAAAGCCAAGCTCCAAACTGTTTTACTGAGAATTTCATAGAAAAACCCAACTGCACTTTGCTCGATGTGAGAATCGAACCTAGAACCTCGAACATAGCAGTCGCGTTTAGGGCCACTAGGTTAATGAGTTAGTTATGAATTTATGAACTGTCAATATTAAAGTGATGAACTCTAAATCGGGCTTTTTTAAACATAAAATACACCACTTTGTAAATTGTACCTGTGCGAAGCTGGGGCGGGTCGCTAGTACCTAAGTAAATAAAAATAAAATTATGTCCTACTTCATAATTGGCACTTTGGAATTATATTGTGATTATTTTACAGTTTTTAAATGTGTTGTGAAGTTTGCATATCTAAAAAATAAATAAACAATCTATATACAATTAATAAAATTGAAGTGTCTGTTTATAATGTAAAACTCACAGGTTTTTACTAAATGCATATGAAAGTATATACGATACCTATAAAAAAACCGGTTTTTTTTATTTTTTTTGTTTGTCTGTCTGTGTTTGTTCTGGGTAATCTCCGAAACGATTGGACCGATTTTGACGGAACTTTGACTGGTAGATAGATAATTTTATAAGGAGTAACTTAGGTTACTCTTATTTTAAAAAGAATTAGGGTTCCGCACATTTAAAAAAGAACATGTCATGATGAATAAATTCGAGAACTTAAATGGCTTATGATGAGTAATTCATAGGAGATATGGTAAATTAATGTAATACTTAATTGTAGGCATTAAAAAGACCTACATAAAAGCCAGGTAGAGTATAAATCTATTTACTAAGGAACACCCACAATAAGCATTTTTGTCTTTAAAATAGCCGGGAGCAGGGGAGCAAGATTCTCGCGGGCATTCTATGTCCACTTGATCGAAGCCACGGGCACAGCTAGTAATACAATATAAATCATACAACAACATGGTCTACAATTTGACTATAATCTAATCATATTAATTAAATGATTTGGGCGAAAATGTTATAACATTAAGCTTAGAAGGGAAAGTGCGCTGGCGGAACACATCTATACTAGGCGATAGATTTTAAATCAAGGGGATACTCAAGTAAGTATTAGAAAATGCCTCACCAATAGTATTTAGGTTGGAACATTGCAATACAATACACACATGCAATATAAATACACCTCTATGAAAACTCTAAGTCCATGTTAATAAATCTTAAAATTTCAATTATCACTGTCCTGGCTTGTTTGGAGTTAGCCCTCCTGATACTTTTCCTCCGCTTTTGGCGTTAAACTAATTGGCAAAAAATTATTATGGATAGTTCGCATCCAGGTGGTTGGTAGACGGCCTCTGACTCTTTTGCCTTCTTTTATGTTCAAAATCTGTCGAGTCATATAGTTTTCGCATCTGCGCATCACGTGTCCAAACCAGCGTAAGCAGCTTTCTCGCATCTGATCTCTTAAATCTGAAATCTTAAACTTTAATATATTTTTTTTTTATTACAGCGGCAATATCGACACTTTGACACAGTACCCTTACAAAACTGGCAAGCCCTGTACTGATTGTAAAGAACATTGTTCTTCAGATGGCCTCTGCACAAACGTCTGCCACAAACATGATTATTACTCTAACTGCGATGAATTGATAAACCTCAACGGTGGTTTCTGTAAATCCGGAATGTGCAATGCCACGTGTGATTGTGGTACTAAAAGATTACATAAAAACTATCCTTGGACATAATTTAAAATCAACAACCATCAAATATGTTTTTACAAATATTTCATTAGATAATGTAATAATTACAGTATAAATAAATTAATTGCTATTGTTTATAATATGACAGTGTTTTCAATTAGATGTAATCTGTGATTTGAACTGCATCACTGGCCTAGTGGCCATAAGCGTGACTGCTATGCTCAAGATCCTGGGTTCCATTCCCACGTCGAGCAAAGTGTTATTGGATTTTCTATTAAATTCTCAGTAGCATCTCGGAATTTGGCTTTGTGTCCGATTAATGGCAATAGGCTCGCCCCTTATTATATGGGACTTAAAAACATACCCGACGAACTGTATGTGTAAATTAGTACACCTCTGCCTAACCTTTCTCGGATACAAGCGTCATGGTATGTTATGATTCATTGCTTTGAAGTTCGAAGTCATTTGAAACAGGTTACTTCATTTGAAGGGTAAGTAATACATAGTGCAGTAAATGAGTCGGCAGGTGGGGTGATTTTTGATGCGGAACTTACGTTGTTTTCGGTATTCTATCTTTACATTATGCTCGTTTAAAAGTACGTTATATTTGAATGTTTAGTTATTTTTATGTTCATAACTTGTACACTAAAATTATAAAGACAAGATACTTTTTTGTCTATGGAACTACGAATCAGAATTGAAAAATTATTTTTGCATTTTATAACCTATCTTTTGAGGATTATATGACTCTACGAAGCAGAGCAGTAACCATGAAAGTAATGCAAGTAAGGGAAGTGTAAACAACAGTAGGTTATACGGGTGCGCTGGCGGCCGGGCGCGGGAGCGCGGATCTTGCGGTGGTCAAATAAAAATACGGAAACTGTGGGACACAGTAGCTGGTACAAAATAATCTGAAATTATTCTTGGAACAATACAACGTCTTTGATAAAAATGTTCATATAGTACATGCTATATCGCATGCGAAATCTTGAATAACTACATACCTATATTTTTGTGACATACAGATGGGTTTTTTGTAAGTATTGTGTCTAAAATGTGTATTTTATTGAATACAATTTGTATTCAGTGCTGTTCCCGACTGCTCGATCAACACGTTTCCCACCCCCACTACTTCTCCGACCCATTTGTAATGCAACAGCGGGCTCGGAGTCCGTCTCGCGGGCATTGTGCCGCCGGCGTCCGCACCTCGTGACCACCTGCCGGCGCCGCACGCCATGGTCTGTGAGGACGGGCTTCACGCATCATCGCCTACCGTTCGCAATAAGTCGTTTCGTAGACTTGCGTCCACACGCGGCTTCAAGTGTACCGATAACAATTGGATTCGTGTCTTCGAAGGTCCTGAACCCTTTGCTGTCGACGCACCCAGCAAACTGGTCAAGGTTACACTCAACACTACTGTAGAGGATGTTAAACAAGATACTAGGTTTAACAGAAGAGTTATCATTGTGGGTGCAAATTGGCGGCGACAAATTTAGAAGGCTAGAATTTGACGACTTCCCGTTACGGATTCAAGAGCAGTTCTTAACAACTTGTGGGTGGAAATCTGAATCCCGGAGGTTACGCTTGGCTGTAGATCCGGAATTGCGGCATTCGCTTCGTTGGTGTATTGGGCCTTCTGCGAGTTTTGGAGGAGTATTGCGTTCGGGGATCCTACACGTTCTGAAGGGACACGTTTTTCCACAATGGAAACCAAAGCCGGCTTATGTAATCGGTTCTCGTTTGTATACATATGGTATGTTCATTTATATATATTTTAATCAAAATACGAAATGCTATAAGAGCTCCTCGAATGATATACGTTTACAAAATCTATTCATATCTAAGCAAAGCAAAACGAAGAGTAAATCCGTTTATCACATTACCATCTATTTCTATATTTTGATGTATTACAAGTTAGCAATAAAATAAATTTGTAATTTTTTTATAGCTTAAAATTCACTTACAAATTTTGCAGGACAGACGTGGGAAATGTTAGAGCTAAGCGGAGGCTTAATCGAATTTTATCCACCCAAAGCTCAAAGGCTTGTGTTGTGCATCAAATCACGTTGTTCAAGTACTTCATCTACTGAACATGTGACAAATCATCTCTTCCTAGGATTCAGCACAGTTTGGGAAAGAAATATGTGGTTCTCATGGCTCAAAGAGGTATTTAATATATGCATCTTATTATTTACCTACTAGTTAAAACACTACAATACTAAATAATGGAAAACGCAATAAAATATTTAAAGCCTAATTTTTAGTAATTGCTTGTATTCTTTATATATTATGTTACATTTTTAATCTTAATTTTTAGTAAGTATACTGTGTAACTTTATTTATTAATTTAAAACACAATACCTATTTGTTTTTAATTTATTTACTCATTTAATTCTGTAAAAGCTAGGAAACTTTAGTTAGATGTATAATAATAATTTAGGTAATAATAATTTACATAATTATTCTGGCTGTAAGTGATTCAAAGTTTATAATTAATAAAATTGTTTAAAAATCTATCAGATAAAACCTTTGAATATTATAAAGAAGTGCAAAGAATTGAAACGAGCGTATCTCATTTAGCTTAAATCATTAATAATTTGTAACAAAAAAAACGGCTTTCAAGGATTTTTAAGTTGGTGTATCTTCAAAGTCGAAGGTCCAATGCCAATGAAATTAAAATGGGAGCACCCTAAAGATATTCCCATTCCAAGGAAAAAACAATGATTCAAACCGGTTTATAAACAAAGAAGTTATAGCTGAACATCCATTAAAAGAAAATACATTCGAATTGAGATCCTCCTTCTCTATTTAAGTCTGTTAAAAAATAGGTAAATAAAGAAAGAGCTTAAATTAAACTTTCTGAACACTTGATATAATAATATAATATATCTCGCGGTGCTACATTATTATTTGGAAATACTATCAATATTATTAAAAAAGAGAATATCAAAGCACAAAATATTAATAAATTGTTAAGAAGCAATAATACATATATTATGAAACGTAAGAATCAATCTTTATCCTTTCTACCTATACAGCAATCGTTTCATTTTTTTTAAAAATAGTATCTAATTTTAATGAAACTAGATCAAATCTAGCGCAGATAAACGTCATCTTCTTGCTCGGTGAAGTGCTCAAACTCTAAGCAAATAATTAGGATTTGATTCCGGTACACTTCTCGAACTAACGAGCCGGTAACGATTGCGCGAAATTGCTTGAAATTTTCTAAAACCTATCAAACCGTTTGACATCTTAATGTGCAATTGCGACATTTCTTATATTTCATTGTTGTGCAACATAATGTTACCTTTCAAATCATATTACACATAATATGAAGTTTTACTCTAAGGCAAAAGTGAATTTTCTATTTTTAACACTGCAGAAGGAAAAACACCTTATGCTTACCTTACAATGTTCACCAATGTACCTACGTGTTATCTATACATAATATAATAGAGCAGAAGAATTTTTTTGTTTGTTTAAACACTCTAATCTCTGGAACTACCACTCGGATTCAAAAAAATTCTTTTTGTATATGATAGTCAAACTCACGAGAAATAGTATAAGCTATCTAACATTAGGCTACAACTCTCAGATAACCTTAAATATTGATTTTTGTTACCTGAGTTTGAAGTCAAAGCCTTCCCGAACTGCTTTATCTGTGTGCGCTAGCGTAATCGTTTATGATACGGGAATACAATGTTCTACAAAAATATTCCTACTTAGTGTATTTAAAAAAAAAATTAAAATAATTATACCTATTTCTTATACGTAAGCCACAATAAGGTATTTTGTGACAAAGATTTGTTGAAAATTAAAAAGTGATTTATAAGCATTTTTTTTAGGCATGGCATATTAATCTTTACGAACAAAAGTTACTTCATCATAAAGACAATTTTATGAAGTTAATTTTTGCTTTTTATAGTATGTTATTTGGGCACAAAGGTTAGGAGATAATGAAAAATTCAAATCATTTGTACTTGCGGGAAGAACAATTATTATGGAGTATACGGGTGCGTTGGCGGTGTGGTGTTTATCGGATAACATTAACACGGGTGAAACCGTGAGGCACAGCTAGTAAGGAAATACTTTGCAGAATATCACGCTGTTTGCTCCTGGCATTTTCTCAAATTGTGGCTTCTCTAATATGCTTTACTCTTAAGGAAATTATTAAACATATAGTATTTTTATCTCAAATAAAATACTAATTTTATAATTATAAAAAAAGTAATTTCATAGGATCAAATAATGTCAGAAAATCGTGTGAAGTGGAAATTGCACATTGCTCTAAAAGAAATGTCACGCTCGAGATATCAAGAGTGCGCTTGCGGTGATAGTAGCCGGGTAACTGACTCACAAGTAAAAAGTTGCTCGGAGTGTTCACAGTCTTTTCGCAGCATTGTTCGAAAATAGCAAATATATGTATGATACGAGCAGTACCTAGATATAAAAAATTTAATAAAAAAAAAATCGTGATTCGAAGTATACATCAATTAGCTTTACGAAAGAAATCATTACTCTAAAGTAGTTTATTGTGATTTAAATTCAACGATCAAGACTAGCTGAAGCTTGGTTTATTGTGATGTTTTCGACAAAACAGCTAAGGACGTGAATGTCGTTTATCGCAGCAAAATTCGTGACCAGCATAACAACATATTCCATTCGTAGTCTTTGAGAATGAAAATTAACAAAGTTCGATGGCCGTAACGTTGTTACGCTTCGCAACAGACAAACCGCCATCATCTTATAAATACGAAATGGCACTAAAAATTATTGAAATACAAAAAAGGTGACAACCCAGAAATTATTATTGAGTAGGTAGTAAATAATAGGTGGTTCAAAATTAACCGTGAGTATATATAGTGTTGTGTGAAGTGTTAATTGTAATGGTAGAAACTAAAACAATGAAATCTGTAGAAGAGGAGGACAGTTTAGATGTGTTCACTCATCAATACGCTGAAGACATTTTCTTGGATAGTTTGGAACCTAACACGATCAAGGAGAGATGCGATGTTTTGGTAGGTAATCTACGAAATAGTATAATACTACTATCTATAGATAGCAATGAAAGAAAGGATATAGAATATTGGAATCTAGTAACCGCCGATACAGACTAATATATTTTTTTAATAATTTCGTATTGTCATAATAATGGTTGCAAAAGTATTGCTTGCAAACTACAAAAATTGTTGCTGAAGTAGCCATCATTTATAAATCATATAAATGATTTTATAATCTAATCTTACAATGTGTACCTAAAGTTATAGACGACGTGGGTTTAATTCTTGCCAATATTTTTTTTTAAATTTGGTCTGGTTAGGAATTTCATTTATATTACGATCAATAACATACGAGCAGAACACAATGGTTTGCATGGTGCATTGAGCCCACACTGTGTAGTGTGAGAAGTAAATACAAATAAATATTAAGATATGAAAATGCCTAAAACAAATAAAAGTCATGCTATAAATAATTTACACAATATCCCTATTATAAAAAAATAGTTAATTTTGAAGAAATGGGTTATTTACGTTTTGTTTATTAATATCACTTTGAAAAACGGTAACTAATTTTATGTTTACTATTAAGACGATCATATCAGATGACATTTTTCTATTTAAATTAAAGATTATTTTTATTTTAGGGAACACAAAGCTCACAACCGCCTAATGTACTGGACTTAAGCAGCGGCGGGCGGTCTTCTATCAATGATGCGCTAACACACCACGCCAATGGCGCCTTCAAAATACGCGTTTTGCGTCTCTGCGAAAACTCACTTACAGTCCTACCACCTCAGATTTGGTCGCTTCATACACTGACGCATCTAGATATTAGTGAAAATAGAATCTCTGAACTGCCTAAAGAAATATGTCGATTGACGCAGTAAGTACACAATTCACTTCACCATATTTTTTTTTTACTGTCAAGGTGTCATTGCTATTAAGTTTTAAAACATTTTTTTAATGCAACTACCAGTCAATTTATTTGTTCATTCATTTTTATTATTTTAATTAAAATCTGTTGCCAAACACCAATAGGTGTGTTCCGGCAGCTGCAATTGATAGCCAGTCTTCCACTAGGTTTAGCCTACCTACTACTATTTAGGTCCATATCGTCACCTAAGATCAGGTGAGATTTTGGTCACAACGCTAAAACAATAACGATTATAAAATTAAATAAATGCATTGTCTATGACACGAACAAATTATTTTCTGTTTTTAAAATTTTATTTACTTCTAAGGTGATTACGTTTAGATGTTTATAAACTTTAGGACCCCTTGATATTTTCAATGCAATACTTTTAATATCATTTAAGCATGCGTTAATCTTATACCACAATGGACAAGCATTGGTATATGTTACAGATCATACAGATGTATGTGTGTACCTACGTATATACAGTCCACATGAGGCCATTACTCATTACTGATTACATTTGGTAACGCTCGGTCAACGAAGCGTAACGTTCGTGGCACTTCTCCGTAAATCTTTTGCTTCTTGCTTTCGTTTCTATAAAGTCTGATTATTTAACATCGTTTTATGGATAAGAAAGATTCAAGATATAATTTAATTATATTACAGAAAGTGAACATCAACATCTCATCTTAATTGTCGTAATCATGTAAAATCAAATTTGTTATTAATCTAATCAAGTTAATGATCTTTTGTATGATTTTAATAACTAATCTAAATTGCTCGAATCTTTAGGTTACTAATAAATAATCGTTGAGTTATATTAAAAATTCATTTCAAGAAATAGTACCACATTCTTCTTTTAAACATAAGAGCATGGAATCAAGTTTGTTTAGTACATTACTATCAAATTTTTTTAACCATAGTTTTGAATTAAAATGTTTTATTTTAATATTTTCTAGGAAGGCAAAGTTTTGAAACGCTTAGTTGGACTTATCCACCAAAAAAATTGTAATAATGATGTAAATTTTTATTCCCACAAATAGTTCCTATCGGAGACACCAACAAACTGATTATAAGATTATTATCATAAGGTAGCTCAATGACGTTTTATAAACAAACGCGTTATACTCTCACTGAAAGCAATTTGACTACGTTACAAACTTTGTTATCAGAACGTTGAAACTAAAGAGATAGGAAATAACAGAGTAAGGTGGAAACTATGTTGTCAAAAAAGATAAGTTTTTTCTCGCTCACGCTGGTATCAAGTCGAAAGTGAACTGAGGGTAATTGCCCACCATTCACGATAGTATGTAAAGAGCGTCAATAATAATAATAATAATTTTATTTATTTCAGATTTACATCCAATAATGTTAGTTAACTTAGCCTATGTTAGTAAAGACAAAAACACATTTTACAAATATTTACACACACAAGCAAAATCAGTAATTTGCATAAGTACACACGCTTTTAATTAATTCAGTCCAATGGTGAAGGAACAAACTATCCGGTCTATTCGATAATATCTTCAGGACACCATTAGAGCTACCACACAGTCGATTCATCATGGAGCATGCTTTTTTACGAATAATCGCGTAAAAATCTTCAACGCGCGCCTCAGCAAACATCCCTGATGCGCTACAGTACCGAGGCAGCCCCAACAATGCTCTGAACACATTATTGTACTGTATACGCAGAGCATTGTAGGCAAGCTGAGTATATGTGGTCCAGAGATTGCTGGTATAGAAGCACTGACAGTAGGCTTTGAATAGCAATATTTTTACGCTTGGTGTACAATGGGCAAACCTGCGAACCAGCATATTACCCCTCACCGACAACGCCCTGCGCTCTCTCTCTATGTCTCTGTCATCTTTCATATTATCCGTAACGTAGTGCCCGAGATATTTAAACTGCGAAACTCTTACCAAATTGGTGCCGCTAAGACTCACAGATAAGTTACAGGTAATAGCGTTTCCGCGAGGATTAAATATCATATATTTACTCTTATTAACATTATATTCAAGGCCAAACATATTAGCGTAAACTTCACATATTTTCAGTAATTTCCTGAGACCACTGATCGAAGGACTTAAAATCACCATGTCGTCAGCATAACTTATATTATTAACACATACTCCATCGATATAGCAACCGACATGCATGCTACCAAGTTTCACGATCAACTCATTTATGTACAGATTAAATAAGCTAGGTGATGTTAGGCCCCCCTGTCTTACCCCACATTCAAGCTTATATGCTTCAGAAAGAGTTCCAGCCCATCTGATATGATTAATCTGATTGGTATACCAATACTCAAAAACTGATGAAATTTCATTCGGTATTCCTGTGCTCCGTAATTTTTGCCACAAAGCTTGATATTTGATCATATCGAAAGCTTTTGATAAATCCAAGAAACATGCAAACACCGGCGTACTCCTATCTGTGTAATATTTCACAACTTGTTTTAAAGTTAAAATAGCACTTTCAGTAGATAAACCAGTCCTGAAACCAAACTGGGTATCCTGAAGATTAACATAATCGTTTAAGTGTGACCTAAGCAGACAATCCAACACCTTTGCCATAATAGTTGCCAGTGATATGGGCCTACAATTGCTCAACAAAGATATGTCACCAGTCTTATTTTTGATAATTGGTACAACAATAGTTTTCATTATATCTTGAGGAAGATAACCATGCCCTATACACAAAGAGAAAAACATGCTTACTACTCTCGGCAAGTGAACTCCAGCATACTGTAGGTGTTCAACACTAAGGCTATCATGGCCAGGAGATTTGCCTCTGGTCATATTTTTAATTACTCGACAAACTTCTTTAGCTGAGAAACTAACAAGCTTCTCGCTTTGACGGGGGCTACTATTATTAATTTGAGGTGTTATTTCCTCTGGTGATTCTATTCTACAATAATTCTTAAAGAGTTCTGCTATGTTTTTTGATTCACTAATTCCCTCAATGCTCACAGGCTGATCAAGTCTTGGTTTTAATTTGTTTGTAAATTTCCAAAACTGCTTAAATTTTTTTGTCGAGTGATGGGAGGCTAATATGTCCATTTTAATCTGGTCTTCATGAACTTGACACCACTTCAATTTAGACTTAAATATTTTCCTACTTTCACACATTTGATCATAAATATTTCCAGTTCTCGGTTTACTGTGTAATGTCCATATTTCATAGTATGACTTGCCACTCAATGCCGTATCTAGGTAATTATAAAATATCATTGAGGTACCTACTAATTCATACAAATGTATATTATATGTGAAATTAATAATGATGTTTGCAAGCATCTTCAAGAGTATAGTACAGACGTAAAGTAAATTGTGTTTCCGTTGTGTGCTAATTTTTTGAGTGCTTGCGTACGCGCCGAGTGAGTACGGTGCTATCTACATCTGTTCGTCGGACCGTATCAAGCTACGTTCACTTTGCTTCGAACGCGCAACCCCTGTTAGCTAACCTCACTAGATAATTTTTTTAAACGATAATCACCAATCGTAATTTAAAAAATTTACTTAAAAAGTAACTAATAATTGTTAAATAGTAGCTGTGTGCCACGGTTTCACTCGTGTCAAATTTATTCGACCAACTCTTCACCGCACCGCTACCTTCCTTTTCGTTGTTGCGTTGTTCTCACTTCCCATACCTGCCTACGGCTTTCCAGATAACTTGAAATCCATGGGTACTGTTCTGTTCCTTATTGCCGTTTTGTGAATTTATATAGCATATAACATTCCTCAATAAATAGATTATAAAATTCAAAAATTATTTTTCAAAACGGACTGGTACTTCCAGAGATTAGCGCGTTCAAATAAACAAAACAAAAAACATACAATCTCATGAGCTTAAAATATTATAACTATATTATTATAGTAAAATATGAGTTAACCGCTGCCGAAAATAAAATATTCAAGGAAACGAACAAAATATTTTGTAAAGTATTTTCTAAGAACAAACACTTTTTCTGGTTTTTAATACATTGAAGAAGTTCTAGAACACTAATTTATCATAATCACCATCTTCAAAAAAGTATTTGAAGTAGGTAGACTTAAAGAGAGGTTGAAAGAAACCCGATCGAGTTTCTTACCGGTTCTTCTCGATGTCTGGGATATTTTCCGAACCGGCAATAGTGTTTTGACATTCATAAGTGCCTTTTTAGGGCCTAAATTGAATAAAGACTATTTTGATTTGATTTGATTTGTTGGACACAGAATTTTTTTTAGAGAATTTTCTCTACTTGAGGCAGTCGGTTCAGGAGGAGTGAGGAGGTCGGTCAATTGGTGGAATACCTCCACCCTATAGAAGCAGTGTTTTCAGAGCTCTTTGGAGTAGAAGTTTTCAAGGTCGGCAACGCACTAGTGATAGATACCTATGGTATTAGAAGTGTACATAAGCTACGGTAGGCGTTTACAATCAGGCGGGCATACGCCTTTGCAACGCTACGCAACTCGTATAACAAAAATATATTTGAAGACTGACTTATTACATATTACCTACTACTTATTACCTTTAACTGCATTATTTACTTTAATTTGTAATTGCTGATGATAATCAAAATTATATAAATAATAATCAGCAAAAAAAAAAACTAATTTATCAACGCTTTAGATGCACATATAGTTTTATAGGATATATTAAGTAGTTCAGATTTGTACAAATAAAAATAATTTCGCATTCTCAAATACAATTTAAAGCTTATTGGTGAAACTATAATAATAATAAGTCTATCGCACGACGAGTTTAGTACTAATGGCAACCGAATTGAGCATCATGGTTAGGAATGTCAAGAAGTTTTAAAGTATGTCCAATGTCCATAGTATAAACAGTATCACATCGAAATCTGCAGACTTTTAGTTGAACAAGTGAAATATTAATATGTTCATCAGCCATGATAAATGTATGTAATCAATTATTTTCAATAACAACATTGTACAATGTTGTAATGGGTAAGGTCAAATATGTACAGTATAGCCTTCCTTACAGTTAAGCCTTAGATATTATTATTGTTATAATGCATGAGATAAAGGCAGTTTCCGTATAATCATTTAAAACATGTGCACAGATAATATAATTACTATTGATGTTACAAAATATAGCAAAAAGTTGTTCATTTTATGATTGATTGGGGAATTTGAAATTTGTCTGACTGACCAAATATTTTTTCGGATATTATGAAACTAAACGATTGATCAGCCTCGGATCTAGGGTTACTAAGCTGTAGCACCCGCTCCTGTCATCAGTTACAAAGGGCGCAGAAATCATAATAAAGTATAGTTGAAAAACATAACAACTTAATTCACAAAACGCCTATCAATAGTTCGTTTGATTTTTTACCAATATTCTAAGGATTCATACAGAAATTATAGAAAAAAATCATTGTTTTTTCTCTCAAAAAATTTGTTTGAACTTCTCAAACGTTATAAAGAATTTGTATTATCAAAGGGTTGTCCCGATCACAAAAATGCCACTCATTATTATATTTGTAAGTTTTTTTAACAATTTATCTCAAGCGCTGCATAGAGGGGACGGTTCGAAAAAAAACGTAGATCAGGGGCTGCGGATTAATTAACTAAAAATTAAAAGTAAAAAAGTAGTTACTTTTTTTTATCTAAACAATTAAAATTTTAAGTGTCTGTTTGTAATGTCAAAATAACAGCTTCTTACTATATGAATATGAAAGTATACATGATATCTTTAACAAAGAACCCATTTTTTAAATATTTGTCTCTATGTTTTTCTGTCTGTCTGTCTGTATGTTCCGGGTAATCTCTGAAACAATTGGATCGATTTTGACTGGGTAGATAGCTGATGTTTTAAGAAGTAACTTAGGCTATTTTTATTTTAGGGAATGAATTAAGGTTCCGCGCAAATTAAAAAAAAACTGGTCATGGTGAATAAATTCAAGCGCTTAAATTGTTTATGCTGAGTAAAGGATAAGAGATATAGCAAATTAATGTACTATATAATAGTTGATATCAAAAAGTCAGAGAGAGCATATGTCTTTCTTCTAAGGATCATCCACAATAAGCATATAACCGGGAGCGGGAGTAGCACGATTTGCGCGTATGCATCGACGGCATTCCGTAGTCCACGCGAACGAAGTCGGGGGAACAACTAGTATCAACTAGAAACATACAGATCGAAACATTTCCTGTAAATTATACAGTCTAATAATATCCACACTTCTTAATTTTATCTAGATCTGAAGTAGTTTTTAAACTACTGAAGAAGTTTTTAACCTATACACCATAATACCTATGTAAAATATGAAATAATACGGAACAAAATCAAACGATAATCAACGTATTAGAGATTCATTCGTAGATATTTGTACAACAATGCTTCCATGTAACATTGTGGACGGCACAACGGCAACGGTTGCGCCTTCTTGCCAAATGCATGTATTCACTCGGGCGAATCATACTCTGCGGTCAGTCTTAGCACACACGTCTATATTGTTAGAAGCGTTAATTGTTTACAATGTTATACCTAATTAACTTTTATTATTTTAACAAATAATAACAACAGTGCACGACTGCAAATTTTGAATGTCGTACGGAGGAAAGGAGTGTCATCACCGGGTCAAATATTAGTGTTATAGTGAGCACCTAGTTTTTAAATATTAAAACTAAAATTATTATTAAACTACCCATTATTTAGTGAGTTATTTACATGTATTGTATTGTATTAATAAATTAAAATTTAGTTCATACATGAAAAATACGACATTTAAGAATTTGGGGAGTATTTGCTATAATTATTAGGAGTATTTTCAATCTTATAGTTTACCACTATGGTTCTCATTGTGTTAAAATCGTTTAATATTTTAATATGAAATAATAATATACCCTTTTTGAATATATTACTTGAAAAATGTAACTTTAACTATGTTAAAAAAATTTCAAGTTTAATGTCAAGACCAGGGTTACAAAACCTAATAATCGTAATTTAGTATTTTTCTATAAAAAATATAATTCATACTGTAAAATTTAACAAAAATATAAACTAGGGACCCTCCCCAGCTTCATACGGGTGCAATTTACAAAGTAGGTGTATTTTATGTTTTATAGTTTATCGCTTTAGTTAGTATTAACAGTTCAAAACTTCATATTTACGAAAAGTGCACTTAGCTCGCGATGCTGAGTACTGAGGTGAGGGTGCCGCCAAACGTTTCGCTGGGAGTGATTTCTTTGGTCGCACGTAATTTTGAATTCGTGATATCTCCTACGGTATTCATTTAAATGATACAATGTAATGGTCAATTATAGTCTACATTAAATGCTTAAGTTAGCTGACATATTTATCTGGATAATATAGCTTCGCAAATAACCTAATATTTTTAATTATTATGATGACGATAATAGTGGTTACATTGAGTCAACCTTAGGAGATAGACATATGCCACCGAGGACTTTTCTCTAGGCATTTTGAAGAACTACAATTATTTAGTTCATTGTTTTCATCTATCTCTTAACATTTAGCCAGAGCTTTAAGCCATGTAAACGTTCGAAAATCGATTTATTGACGACTTGATTACAAAACATTTGATTTTCTCTATTATACAAAACTTCATTGGAATGTATTGTAACTATATACAACCCTTCTGTAAAAATTCTCTTAATGAAAGTGAAAATCGTATAAATATCCGTTACGTGTTTTAGAAGAAGTTAAGTGGACAAGAAAGACGCGAATAGTGATTTTCTTTTATAATAAGCCTTTTATGAAATTACCGTTTCAATGGAAAAAAAACGAAATAAAAATTATGAAATTGTACATTTAATCAATCGAAGTATGTACCATTATTATGTATGCACATTCGCCATTTTATAAGTAGTTCATTAATTCCATTGCAGAAAAAATTGTGGGAGCGAGAATCAATAAAATATTTGAAGGCTGTTTGGACAGCCTTATCGGAATTGATTTTTTTTCCTTGCAAGAAATTGTCCAAATTCTAAAATAGTGATAATCTGTTCGAGCAAGGTCCAGGGAGTATGATGGGTGTCGAAGACATTCCAACCACAGTTTCTCTAATTTAGCGACCGTCTGTCGTGAAGTATGGGGTCTAGCGTTGTCCTGAAGCAGCAGTGGGATAGAGAGATTGACTAACTTTTCCATCATGGTTTGCAATTATTGACAATACAGATCTGCTGTTATCGTGTGGTCAGATCTTACGAAGCTGTAGTGTATGACGTCAGCACTGGTCCACCAAACACTCATCAGTACCTTTTTCTGAGTCAGCTTTCGCTTGGGACACGATTTAGCCAGTTCTCCTGGGTTCATTCAACCACTGTAAAGAGCGTTTCCAGGAGGAACCATTTTTCGTCACAAGTAACAGTATGATTTAAAATTCCCTCGTTATTGTGACGGTTGAGTAATGTAACGCTGCGCTCAATGTGTGTTTGTTGGTGTGATTCAGCCAATTCATGCAGTACCCATTTCTCGAGCTTTTCACTTTTCCAATTTGTTTCAAGTGAATTAAAATTGTTTTTTCACTCACACCGAAGCCTGCCGCTAACACTGACGTAGTTTGCAAATGATCCACTTCCACGACCTCCTTTAATTCTTCATTATCAACTAGGGTCTTTAGCCGTCCACGGGGTTCGTTTCGTAGGTAAAATTCTAGAACGAAAACGTTGGAACCAAAAACGTATCGTGCTTTCTTTTACAGTAGCTTCCCCATATACATCATTAATCCTTTGAGCTGTTTCTGCAGCGCTGATGCCACGGTGGAACTCATATTCGTAACTAACGCGATATTTTAAGTTTTTCATTTTTGGAAACGAATGATGTCAAACAAAAATTAAATGATGCGAAAACAAATGAATCACTAAATTGGAAACACTAATACACAAGGCTTAATTTGAAATAAATTTGAATTTGGAATTCCTAACCAAACGGCAGATATTGGCCAGAAAGTGACCAGTTCAACAAAACACCAATTTCATATGTAAGGACCAAATATATATGTATTGCTGTGAGCCATTTGTAACCAATCTCATAAAAAAGACGGGGTTACTGAATTCAATTTTTTTTTAAATGTGGAGCTATAACTTCTTTGTTTGTACACCAATTCGGATGATTCATTTTTTGTTGGATAGGGGGTCCCAAGGGTGGTCCCATTTTAATTTAATTAGAATTGGACCTTGGACTTCGGAGATACACCAGGGAACTCTTCAAAATTATTGGTGTTAGTTTTCTATTTATTAACAATTGTTTTGTTGAAGTTATAGATAGGTACTTTCTTTTGGCGCGTTTAGTTTAAAATTGAGAGCTGCGCGTACATCATGTGACGGAAATGCGACATGATGAAGTTAGCCACCAATGATAATAATGAATAACGTATATTCATTATACCAACTTTTTGAATTTCGTAAAAATAATTTAACGGTGTATAAATAAATTAAATAATAAATATTATTTTAATCAAATTAAATTTTAATAAAAATATTTCAAGAGCAAATAACTAAAACTTACCCAAAAATCAAATTACAAGTGAAAATTAATAAGAAAGATAAAGAAATCAGAAGTTAACCTTAACAACACCTTTCTTTAAATTTGTTTCTATAGTAAAAATAATTCTTATGCCCATGGGGCAGTAAATAAAGCTCTTTAGAGCCGCCTAGACTAAAAACGTAAAATATAGTTACAGGTGGGAGCGGATGACCTTTTTCTTTAAGACACGGTGCCAATACTTAAAGTACGCCACTAATCACAAATACTGGTAAGCTAGGTTTGACACAGGTGTTCTGTGGTCACAGGTCAAATATTGTTCGGTTGACTTATTTTATTTATGGTACTATACGCTTGGTCTTATACTCACTAATCCTTTGCGTCTTGATGCAAGCTATATTAATATCAATAATTCTTCGGGGTTTTAAATATTTTTAATTTATTAAGGCGATGGGGCCTTTTTATATACATACATTTGGCTGAGTATTTCAATATACATTCAAGTACAAATACCCAATAAATATAAGCGAAAACTATTAGATTAACTACAATAAACTACAAACTGATATTAATGAAGGTACTCCTTTTATAATAATAGTAGTATAAAAAATATAAAGCATCTTCAACAAGGGAATGCTGAATTGGTTATATTATTTAAAAAATGTTGACTCTAGCAAAGTATAGAAATTGTCGATTTAAAATCGCTTTATGCCGATATTTTATATTCAGTAGGAAATTATGAAGTGTGGTGATCGAATTATTATTGCGCTAGCCTGGTCTTGATTGCGTAGTAAATAAAATTGCACATCCCAGGAAACACTTAACGTTACAAAACTTCACTTAAATAGTTTATTAATAAACTATGAGCAAAATGAACTTAGTAATAAAATATTCGGCAAGTGGAGAAAAAAATCGATTTTAGATTATCGTGAACATTTCTTTTTGGACATTCAAGAATAATATATGGGTTATTGGTGTAATTGACATTCTTAGCATTTACTTAAAAGATGTGAAGTTCTAACCCTAAATAAAACTGTGGTTTTCGAGGGTTCTGTCCATTATTTATCTATAGGTACCACTAAATCAGCTAACTCCAATCGTTGCCTTTGTATATAATTAATAAGGGTCAAATCTACCTTGATCTGGTTAAAATGTTTGAGTATAAAATACCCCTCTATTGTCGATATTAATTACTTTAAGTCGTAAGTGAGATAAAATTTGTTCACTAAGATCTCCAAAAGAACAAAAGTTGGGTCAACCTCAACCTCCATTACAAAAATTTTTTAATTTTTATATTTGACCTTGATCAGAATTTTATAATGTTTCGGTAAAATAAGTTGCAAATTATAAAAACAATATTTATTATTTTTATTTCAGATTGGAAGAGCTACAAGTGAGCAACAACGAGTTAAGGTCGATAGACTGTGTGCTATTATTGGCCCGGCTGCGAACTCTTATCGCAGCACGAAATCTAATGACAACTTTTGGGGTACGTGTTAATATAATATTTTAGTATTATTTAATGTTTATTAACTAATTATAAGTATAGTCATCTTAGTCATAATTTCAATATCCGCAGTTTCGAGTCCCGGTATGTACAAATTTTTTTTTATCGGATTTCGCGTACATTTTTCTACTAATCTGAAATCAATCTGAACAATCGCCTAAAAAATCAGCTTACGGTGAAGAAAAACATTGTAAGGAAACCTGAACGCCTGTTTCTTGGCGTTTCAAATCGCTAATAGGTATGTCACCCGTGTCTTCCTTTGGGATGGGGCCTCATTGCCCATCATAGGGTCACTTACAGAAATCTCTTTGAAAATTGCTCGCTATTTGAGGCAGCCCGACTAGTGAAGTACCTCTACCGTACATAAAATCGCAGCCGAAGAACCTAGTGTAGTATTCCTATGGTGAGTAGGGTTTTCAGAGTTCTTTGGAGAAGGGAAGTTCAAGGTGCCGACTTTATTTATACCTTACGAACTAATTATATAAAAAAGGCTGGTGTTATTTTTTATAACTTTCGAATAAAATACCTTTCTTCTTCCAATAATGCGTAAATGAAATTCTAAAGTGTTAAAATATAAATTGAACAGTCATGGTCATTTCTATTATGTATTTCGTGCTTTAAACAGAACCTATAGATTTAGATTTTTGGAATGCATAGAACTGTGCCAACAATTGAAACCTCTAAGTCATAAATTTTGATTTTTGTGAGTTTTGGTAATATACCTTCTCCTGTAATGCAAAATTTTTGCATTACTTTACCACTTAATATCTATACTACTAGTTATTATGTGTATAACAAACCATAATAAGTATAACAATTAATCTATTAAATAACCTTTTCTACTTGGAAACATTATTTAAATCAAAATTTCTCGTCGACTTAAAAATTTTTGCAAATGAGTATAATCGCATATTCTTTGTCCCTTTTTATTTTCAAAATTTTATGACTACTAACTAAACATTTAGTGTAAATCTTCATGAAATTAAAACTTTAAAAGCCAGTAATCGCAGTAACACCTGTTATTTCACTAATTAGTATGAACAAAAAGCATTTTTTTTAAACTAAAAATTATTTAGTCTTGTTTTGTCAAAAACATTTGTATTCAAAAAAGAATAACCACAAACTGAAAAAAGCAATGTGTAATAATTAAAATTTTGTTGCAACTTTTCAGCTGAGTAACAGAAAAGAAATGGCTTCAGATGATGACAACCCAGATCGATCACCGCTTACGAATGTGGACTTACGGCAAAACAGATTAAAAGGAAGTATTGTCCTTGGTAATTATGAAGTAAGTTTATATTTACCTCTGTCTAGGTTACGTCATCAGTTATCTGCATTCTACATACATATACTCCTAGATAAAACATAGTTCAAATCATAATATGATCTTTATTCGTTACAATCAAGGATGTAGCCAGTATTTTGTTCAAAGAGAGAAAAGCAGACAAGGGAAAACTAATATTATACAACCCCGCTGCAGCATTGCTTTCTCTAGTAATATTTATAACTCCATTGGTAATGTCTTCAAGTTGTGAAAAATAGCAACACTTCTATTATTCCCACCAGAGTTACATACACATAGTGCTGAAAGTATTTGTACAGGTATTTGCATTGCGAGCGAGTCAAATGAGTCAATTCAGACAACACTCAGCTCTTTACTTCACACCCATACCTGGCTTACCTGGCTACGCCTTTGGTTCCAATGAAGACACTTATCGTTACTCTTTTAGATGTTGTCATTCTGTTTTTCTTAACTAAAACTTACTTTAAAACTTTACTTATAAAACACCTTACTAAATTAAATATAAGTTACTACAAATAAATAATAAATGTTTTATATAAAATTCTGTAAATTTTTTGACAACTCGATTATTTTTAAAATGTTCACGTAGAAGCGGCAGTAAATAGAAAGATATGGAACTGGCTTTCTCAGTCCTTGACAACTACAATATGGTATAAAAAGTTTGTGATTTACTTTAGATGGAACTTGGGTTTTACCGTTTGTCATTAGGCCTTCTTGATATGATACCTCATGAAGTTACGATGTTAAAATATTTACAGGTTATTTTTAAGGTTCCGTACATCAAAAGGAAAAAAAGGTACCCTGATAGGATCACTTTGTTGTCCGTCTGTCTGTCTGTCAAGACCCTTTTTCTCAGGAGCACGTGGAGGTTTCAACTTGAAATTATAATCAAATACTCAGTTCTGCAATCCCTTGGAGCTGTAAAAACACAAACTTCTAAGTCAACGCAATCAAAAGATACGGTTGTTTATGCCGAATATTTTAACACTCGCAAAGGGAATTAAAACCTATAGGGTAGTTTCAGTTTACCTAGAATCATGAAATTTGGCAAGAAGCAAAATCTTATGCACAAGTAAAGGAAAATATCTGAAAACCGTAAACTTGTAATTACTCCCTAAAAAACAAATATTTTTGATATTACAAACTTATTTGCAGATAGTAAATTAAGACGATTCCCCGTAAATCGACCTACACAGTTTTCCAACGGCAAAGTTCAGTTTGTCCCGCAATATAGTTTATCTTTTCGTTAGAATTTGTTCGGTGCTTTCTTCAGTAATTTTACCCAATTATTTTGTTGAATGTGACTTGACAATTACGGAACCCTCGGTGCGCGAGTCTGACTCGCACTTGGCCGGTTTTTTATTATTATTACACCTTTTTTAGTTAAAAGGGCTGGGATAGATTTACGCAGAAAAAAATGTGGCAAAATTATAACGCTAAGCCCAGTGCTTGATTTATATTTTCTTAAGATAGGCTAGTTCATTTTGACCCACTAATTCCACTTTCTTACTTAGTAGATTAGTCATTAGCCTTATAGAAACAAAGAAGTAATATGCCCATTTTTACCATTATGAATGTTCATGATTAAATAATAAATCCATAACTACGCTTATTTTTGTGATTGTAATAATAACCTTGTTTACCTATATTTGTTACTTTTTAATTGCTAAATGCATTATGAATAAATATAATATCTACAAATGTTTTTAGTGAAAGTGTATATTGCTGCTTTTGCCTCTATATGACTCATGTACTGAAAAGTACAATTATACCTTGTCAACCAGGTTAACCACTTTTTGACAGCTGCTTTAGAACGTAACTGTTGCAAATTACGTAAAAGTTATACTTTTAAAATGAGTTTAAAAATAAATATTCTAACTTCTTTATGTTATTACGTTATCTTAATTATGACTTCTTACAAACATTATAATACCGTAAATGTAACAGGTTTAAAAAAAATATGATAATTGTTAATCGTATTAAATTTAGTTGCATTCTATCGTAACTAGTTATGGGATCGAAATTATTCGCTGTAATAATTTTATACATGATATATAAATCAGTATCGGTAAATCGAATTCACTCAAATAACAATAAAATATTATAAATTAAATAGAATCTTTTTCAAAATAAATCAATGGCTATATTAAGGGGTTCGTATACGAAAATTAAAACAACCAGATGAATATTTATACATATTTGTTTATTATTAGTTTATTATTATTTATTTTTAGTTCCGACATGGAACTTTCGTCTGAGGACTCGCCGCCTTCACCTAAATTGATTGTGATTGGTTCTTGCTCTATAATGGTGTCGAAGGCCACATCTCTTTCACAATCCGATAATATTAGTCGTTAATATAATCGATAATCGTTACTAATTAAAGTATCAATAATAGGATCAATAATGGCATTGTCACGTTGCTGCAATCACTATTTCCATCTTTGAATAACTGTCAAAAAGTGGTGGACAAGGTATAATGGAACCTCAGAAATCTGACACCCTCAGGCCGCGGTCTATGCGGTTTGTTGTCAAAACCGACATTGAATATAACTTTTTTTTCTCTATTTAACTATACTGTTAGCCCTGGAGCCTCGGTCGGCTTTTACAGCTTTATCGTGGCTTGGGAGCGAATGGTCAAGGCACCCAGCCGCGAAAGCGTGGCATTGGGTATAACTATAAATAGTGCTTATTATAAAAATGAATTACTATTACAGCATTTAGCGTCTTTGGACGTATCACATAACTCAATTGAAGTTTTGGTGGTAACAGCACTGCGAGGACTTCGTGAACTCTATGCAGGACATAACGCTCTCCAACATATAGCATTACACGGTGCATCACTACGTACTTTACATGCACCGCATAATCGTAAGTTGTTTAATAAGAATAATATATATTATACTATGAGTTTGATAAAGATAGGAGGCTTTGCACAATACAGGAACTTTAGCAAATGATAGTAATATATACAGCCCATTTTCAAGTTTGTTTTTTAGAGTAGGCCATTTCCCTTTACCAAAAACAAACAATATAGGATTCGAACTTATTTATTATTAAACATTTTGTAAAGTAAATCATGCAGCCAAGGAACTTCAAATTTAGGGAGATGCTAAAGAAGCTCAGATTCTCAGTGTTCACTAGTTTTAATAAAGGTTCCTTCTCCAAAATTTTTAAGAAAGCATGTTACGTCGAGGCGAACGTAGGTATGTAAAATATAACCTACGATACTTACTTTTCTCCGAGATAGAATTCGAAGTCTTCTACTTTCGGCACTGAAAAAAACTGAAAAATATGAAGTTGCCTGAAAAAGAATGCCAAACCTCCCAATTCACAAAACCATGCAGTGTTACTCTGCATGGGTGAGTAGTGGTTTGCTTCATTATTGTCAAAATTAGGAGTACTTTTAATATTCATTTTTATATAATAAAGTCTTAGATAGTTTAATATTGAATTAAGACTAAGTATGTGAAATTGTACCTAACAATGAATATTTTGCCAGTCGCTACAAATTGTCACACCACTTTCATCATATTCACGTGATCATGAGCAAATACACCTGTAAAAACTCGCACACAAGAGTTTTGTCGCCGCTATTATGTTCAACGGACGCTTAAATATTTTAAAACTTATTTCATAATTTACTTATAATTATAAAAAAAATTAAAATCGCATACCGTGGTTCTCATTACAGTAATTGCCATGACTAATTTGTGCATACGGTGATGTGAGGATAATTAAGGTAATGTGAGTATATCTTGCATGCTTGCAATAAAACTGTCATTTGCTCTATAGTTACTTTTAATTTATAAGATTTTTAATAGTAAAAAGGGCAAAAGTACATTACATTATCTATTAGTTTAATCAAATATTCCATCCATCCATTCAGCCGGAAAACGTTCACTGATAAACATTATATGCCTCTTCCAAAAGTCGTCACAGCAACCGATCCTACGCTACTCACATCCAACATGCTCCCGCAAACTGCACCAGGTTGTGGGTTTGCCTTGTAGCGAGGCTCCCCACGTTGCATCTTCCGATATTTGGTTGCTAACCCAAGAACTCTTCGGCCCATCGATCATCCGTTCTACGAGCAAAGTGCTTCGTTTACTGCCACTTATGTCTAGCAATTCTGAAGACTATATCGATGACTTTGATTATACTGTGGATCTCCTTATTTCTGATTCGACCACGCTCCATTTCGCTTTGATTGATCTTGAGCTTTCATATGAGGCCCATCGTTAGCGACCATGTCTCAGTACCATATGTCACGACTGGCAATACATACAAGTCAAAAACACTTAGGTCAAAAATCTTAAGACTAGATACCGCATCTGGACCGAAAAGACATTACTAGCTTCCAGAAAGCTACTTAGCCAAGTTGGATTTGTCAATTAACCTCTGTTTCGAAATTGGATGTATCTACCAGGACAGTTTCTCCCAGATAAACATAGTCAATAACAATTGGACGGAAGTTAAACGTTCGATATGACCTTCGTTTGGCCATGTTAATTTTATGACCAACACATTCGGAGAATGTACGTTCAAGCATAGCACTGAAATCCCTATGATCTAAGCCCTGATTACTGAAGGCGCCGATATACAATGAAGGGAAAGGAAATTGGTACCTTGTCGCTCCACGTCCACCGTTTCCATAGGTCGCAAGTTCTTTTGGTTTCTATATCCTCACTGGCACTCGAGTTCTGGTTTTTCCAATAAGCACTAATTTTATAGGTAGTTTAGTGCGGGCGCGGGTTAATTTTAAACACTTTTAGAGGAGCGTTTTTGAAAGAGTAATGCGTTCACTGTCACTTTACTGATTAAGAGCGAATCTATAACGTGACCACTCGGCAATGCGTTTTGTAAGCGACTGGGGTGGGAACTAGATAGGAAATAATGCGCGAATGAATAATATAAATATACAGACAATTACTATGTCGTCGGAAAACTATATGTGAGGTAATTTACTCGCCATTTATATTGATGTGTAACCATTCCCTTTCCAGAACCTTGAAACACTTATTTATAAATATCGCCTCCTTGTGTGACTCCTCGCTGTAAAATCGTAGTATTTTAATAGTCTGGTCCCACAGTCAAGCTAACATATTGGCGTTTTAATACAAAGTTTCGACCGAATCGAAGGTTTTTATATAGTCCACTAATGCTAAGCAAAGAGGCACTCTTCGGTCTCCTGTATAACTTGCCGTAGCGTATGTTGGTGGTCCGTAGACCTCTTTTTGGAAACTGGCTTGTTTGGGAGGTTGGAAGTCACCAAGAGCGTTCGTAATAAACCTCGACACCGTGTAAACATTGCTCTAAAGTGGCCTATAATCTTTCAGCAGGGCATTATCACCTTTTTTAAGAAAACCCCCTTCATACTTCTGGTCCATGCTTGCTACATTTTCCTTCGTGAGTTAAACAAGGTCTAAAGCAACCTAAGTACTGATTTAACACCTGCCTTCAGAAGTTTAACTGTAATTCTGTCATTTTCGGCAGTTTTTTTAACCTTTTTGAGGGTCATACTAATCTGGCACAAGCTCTGAACTTAAACCCGACCGAAAAATCACATTACCATACCGAACTATCTCATGGCCATATAAACATTTCACATAACTATGACTGTTAACTTTGCCGAATAGGAAATATCTTTCTGAAAACCGAGCCATCTGCAGTGCCTTATTCGTTCCGAAAAGTAGGGTAGGCCTCCATTCCCTAGATGTGATTAAAAATAAAATTGCAAAAAAATTATTGTTCTCCTACAACTTCAAATTTTGGCACAATTTTGTAGAATGTACCTAAAATGTTTTTGTCGCAAAACTATTATAATAATGTTGTCTTTATGGTAGGTTTGTATATACTTTCCATAAAAAATCCGTTTTCTGGTCATATAAAAGTGATCTGTAGAAAATATATAATATAGAGAAATAGAATATTAAAATTAGAAATAATGACATTTTGTTGTTTTTATTATTTCAGAATTGGAAACTCTTACGACTACCGTGCCTCCAATCAACTTAGTAGAAATAGACGTATCGTATAATAAGTTGACGACATTGCCTCAATGGATAAGTGCTTGTTCAGATCTCACCACACTTTATGCCAGCAACAATGAACTTACATCTTTACCCGACCATTTGTTTTGCAGCGAGCTGTCAAGTCTTAGTAATTTACATTTAGCACATAACAAAATTTCATGCATACCATCAATGCCACGGCTTAGAGCTCCGTTAAAAGAATTACTGCTACATGATAATTGCATACAATCACTACCAGAAAATTTTTTCTCAGTCTGCGATAGGTTGTTTATTTTAAATCTAACTAACAATAGATTAAGCAGGTTACCTCATGCTAGAGCGACATCACATTCATTAGAACGGTTATATTTAACGGCCAATTGCTTAACTGATGATGTAGCAGAAGTCATTATAGCTTTCCGAGGACTCAAGATATTACACATCGCTTATAATTGTCTTACTAGCCTTCCTGATATGTGTATAAATTTTTGGCCAGATATTGAAGAACTAGTATTATCTGGGAATTCATTTTTAAGATTACCAGAAAATTTACCACATCTAAACAAAGTAAAGATTATAAGAGCACACTCAAACCGATTACAAACAGTACCAATGTTTGCATGCAATGCCACTGTAAAAATATTAGATTTTGCTCATAATGAACTTGACAGTGTAGATTTACGACTTTTAGCACCAAAACAACTCAAGTATTTAGATATTTCATGCAACAAAAAATTACAAGTAGATCCTTCTCAGTTTAATGCTTATAGATGTCAGCGGCCATTGAGCTTAGTCGATGTTACTGGACGTTATTCTCAACCCTGGACACACAAAACTGGTTATCACGAGGAACTGAACGGATTAACGCCATGGATTACGGGGTTTGCAGAGAGTCCTAATAAATGTTTACAATTATGTTGTGCTCAAATTCGCCTTCCATCATTTTGTAATAAGGAAGGACTGTTCTCTATTATTGATGGTGAAACAGATATAGAGGTTCCAAAGATATTGCAATCAAGTATACCAGGGCTACTACTAGAAGAAAAATCCATAAAAGAGACAATAAATGACTACATGAAATATGTTGTTTTGTCAGCACACAGAGAATTAAAAGAAAAAGGACAAAGAAAAGGTGCTAGCCTAGTTATTTGTCACTTATGTCCTATAAATTTACCAGAAAACGGTTTTGGTCAAACATCTAGAAGATATAGTTTAAGGATTGCAAACATAGGCAGTACAAAGGGTATTTTAAGTAGACGCAGTGGACCTTTGAGTTTAGGCATAGAAAATAATAAGCGTTTAGGGTATTCTATCAAATATCCTAACACTGTACCAGACCCAGATGTCATACAAACCTTAATAAAAGAAGATGATGAGTTCCTGATATTAGGAAATGGAAATTTTTGGAATGCTATAAGTGTAGATACCGCAATATCTGAAGCTCGAGCTGAACGAAACCCTGTGCTTGCTGCAAAACGACTACAAGATCTTGTACAAAGCTATGGAGTCGAAGATTGTATATCGGTTTTAATAGTTCGTTTTGACACAGGAAGAGCTGATGTTGATTTGTTAATGCGAGAGTTGAGACAAACCATAAACAGCAATAAATCAGTGTGTAGGTCTGATTGCTGTTGTTCTCGTCTGGAGCCATGTTGCCATTCTGTCTCACCAACCAAGACAAATAGTGATCGCTCATCTCCCAGTGGACAAAGCGATCGCCCTTCCAGTGGAACAGTAAGTCACCAGCATTACGCCAGTGTAAGATCTCAAAATAGAGCATCTGAACTCCGAAGTTCACGGAGCGGTGTAGCTAGAGCCATTCGTGTACGTGTTGACGAAGATAAAGAGGAGCAAAGAAATGATGAACAGCCTAACCCGGAAGAACGATTTAAGTGTTGGGAATATATGTTGGAACAAAACACTCAAATGTTATTCGATAAAGAGTTAGATAACTTGTCTAAAGGAATACAATCGAATGCTAGTAGTTTGAGAAACTTAAAGGGTTTATCAGGTAGCAGTCCTCAATTACACAACCCTGGTAAACAATCAAAGGTACCGTTTTTATCAAAACATTTTGGTAGTGCAAGGACCTTTGGTACATCGTTGAAACCTGATTTACGATTCGGATCAGGTCGAGTACCAAATGGTGGTCCCAACGCTGCTTATTTTGGGTCTTTACAAAGATTAATGCCATATCATTTAGAGTATGACTTTGATGTAATACAGGAAAAAACAGCGCATTCACAAGATTCTCTCGATCTTGAAGGTCGTATGCAACAATATTGGGGTGTAGCTACTACAGAACTGTAAATAGATATTCAAGTTGTAAATAAAATTACGTTTATTTAATTATAGTATATTTATATAATGATACCATTCATCTGTCGACTAGATTTTTTGCACATAGTTTTAAGTTTATCAATATGGACTTGCCTATGTCACCTATAATTATATAAATATTTACTAACATTTAAATTATTACAATTGTCATATTATATAATATTTACAAATAGCTTTATTGATTATCAATATATAATACATCATTTAGTCCTTTTATCACTTCTTTATACTTCTCAATGAAGTAGAGGTGCCGTAATTTCTTAATACCACTCGTATAACCAAAACCAATTCATATAACACGTTGCTTTTAAGGCGTTTGTTAGCTTCGATTGTTCACTTACTCAGTTCACGTGTGAACTAAAATTTTATTATGGTCACTCCTTTTCTTGTTAATAATTTCAACGAATATTAACATCAACCCACTGAAAGTAGTCCTATTGTAAGGAATGACCACATATATTTCATTATATAAGACGGAGTAGAGCATAAAAACTTGGTATGTTTTACTGAATTGTGTGATTGTTTAATCTTGTTGAAGAATATTTTAGTCCAAGTGTACAATGTCTTTTAGTAATATTTTCATAAATCACAGCTCTCGTTTAACAACGAGTTCTAGGGGTTGCTGAGCGAGAGGATATAGTGGATAGGATGCAGGAAGCGGCGGGGGCGCGGGTTGCGCGTGCGCCGGTGGTGGCCGCCGCTAGGGGAAACCGCGCGGGGAGTAGTGGTGCGGCTCGCCCAACCACGAATCAGGCGATGGAGGAAAGTCAGGATATCCACCTGCAGCTGGTGATGAGGAACTACTTAGATCTGATGCTCCGCCAGTACCGGCGCCTCCGATGCCTGTTCCGCTCATTGCTTGACCTGTTATATAACCACAATCTTAAATTAAAGAAAGTATTTATATTAGGACTTTAGAATACGAGCGCAACCTAAATTAGGGACTTATTATGCCCTTATGCCATATGTAAAGATTGACAGTGAATGATAATAATAGAGACTTCATAATAATATAAAAAATACTCATTTATTTATTATATTTTACTTTGTTGCATAGACAAACGTAATAAATAAAATAAAAGTAATTTTTGTAGGTTTTTACATATATTATATTATTTTGGTCAAAAACCCGGAATATTTTGTTCTCTGAAAGTTTTTAGAACCAATTTCCATATCGCGCGTTTGACGGATGAGAGCTGCACGGGAAAAAAGACTCCGACTCGACCGAAACTTTTGCTTTATTACGTTACATGTAATGAAGGTATGGTGATAAAATTGTATTTAATAAAAAATACTAAATCAATTCTCTAAAATTTAATATACTGATTAAGTTTATAATTTTTTAAGAAGAAGATTATCTGAAAATTTTATCAAAATGGCTCCAGCCGTTTGGAGCCCATAGGGAACATAACCATAACATAGATTTTTATGAAGAAAAATATTAATAAGAAAATGTTTATTTTCATAACTTTATATAAAAGACCTATTTTTTAATTAATTCAATTTTATCACCATTCCTTCATTGTGCTTGTTATATTTAATAAATACATAATATTAAGTGAAAGGAACCTACAAGGTGTCCCACGAGACATCTCGAGTTTTTTTTCTGTATATAATGCGTCTCTTTCTAATATTAAATGTGAAAATAAACCTACCGATATTGGTGTAGACAAGATGATCAGGTGGGTAGTGGTAATGCGGATGAGGCGGTGAGTGCGCACGCAAGTATGGCGGCGTACCAGTGTAGCGAGCCACTGAGCCCGCCCCGCCACCGCCAGCCGGAGAGCCTTCCTCGCCGCCCAACGCCACTGTACTGTAGCTGTCGTTGCTAAGCTCTGATACAACAAGACGATGTACGTTTGAACAACCTAACCTCTGTAACTAGCAGTTACATTTGAAACATTATTTTTGCATGTTCTGGCCTATTTATTGAGGAAAACTAACATCACGCTGCAACCCGTAGGAGCAGATCAATTGCCATACAATTGAAACTTGGAAAATGTATCCTATGTAGGTATATCAACACAAAATAAACCATTCATATTTTATGTAGTGGGCCTACACTTTGAATTTGGTTACATGCATTCATTTCGGTTATGGTGCAAGTTCTACTGAGAAATACAGAAAGGACTGAAAAAACCATATCGGTTTGATTTGTACGATATTAATTTATTTTAAATATTATTTAGTTGATGAAATTCATGAATTTATGTACCTATTATTATGATACTGGAAAAAAGTTGGTACGTAGTAACTGTTCTGTCAGGTCGATCATCGTGTTATATTGATTCTGGCCAGTATAATGTCACCGTCTGAGCGTTAGATCTTTTGGAGAAGCTATTGGAAAAACAAAAATGTTCACACTAATGTTATGTTTTACTTACCGTGGTGGCTAAACGAATCTAAATCAATCTTGAGTTCGTCTTTATCAAGTAATCGGTCGTGTCTAGGAGACCCTCCACCGCTCTTCATTGATCTGAAGTATTGTGACCATCTTGTTCGTCCTGCGTCCTTTTTTAAGCGTTTTTCTTTTGCACGCCTGTTGAGAATAAAAAAGATTATAAAAAATGCATAGCAAGTGCTAAGCAGTAGAAACGTCCAATAAAAACTTTAGGCACCTAATATTAGTATTGATTAGCTTTTACCAATTATGAATAATTTTGTATTAATTATGTCAAATCAACAATTTTTACAACGATTTATTTTTAGTAGCATAATATTTAAAATGGATTAATTACAAAAACAGTAAAATCCGCTTTCAGTCGTTTTAGTAGGCAGAGTTTGATTCGAAAATCTTAATATTTTAACAAACTAAGCTTTTGACTTGATGTAATGAATAAACTGTATAAAGAGTTCACAACTGGTCCAATGGATGGTCTTATTTATGTATAACAAGCCGTGCCCCACTCTTCACCGAGCTGCCGCCAACGCATGTAGCTTACATATTTTTACTTACTTCCCATACTTGCCTACAGCTTGCTTGATTGCTTGACGTTCATTGTTACTGGTTAAGGTCATAGAGATTAGTCTATAATTTTCCTCAATAAATAGGCTATAAAATGGAAAATGAATTATTCCAATATGTTTGATAGTTCCAGAGATTAGCGTGTTCAAATAATATAAATCTCTTGAGCTTTATAATATTAGTATATGTATAGATTTTCTCGAAAGTTGGTAGAGTAAATTTTTTTTTTCATGGAGGTTTTAATGCTTCCTCTGAAACGCGATAGGTGGCGCTCTGGTCGAGTTGTTGTCTATTGGAAAGGGCAGAACAATATGAGAGGGGTCAGCTAGTTTTGTCTATTACTGTACGTAGTATTTTAAATTTCTTTGTTAAATGTAAACCTGGCTTTAAATTATGAGATATGTTATGACTTTTTCGACATTAAGTATGTTATTATAACGCTTCAATTGCTTTCAATTTAAACAAATACCCGTGTACATGTTGTGCAAACAGAACTCCCCATCGCGTGTATTGCGTGTGTTGTTATTAGTGAAGCTACGGGGAGTCGGCGCGGGCTCTCAACAAAGGCCTTGATTAATTAAAGTGCCTCCGCCCAGTCCTGCGGGACTCCGACGCGTGGTTCGATACCTTCATAGGAGATTATTGAAATGATGTACCTATACGAATGTGAATTCACATATATTTACATAATGTTTCGTATATACCTATACCTACCTTTAGAACTGTATAGTCTAGAAATAAAGTTTTAAGAGATAATAATTGGGACAACATTACAACAATATTAAATCATTTCAAATTAGTGCTATACATTTCGAAGTCCGCAATAACTTTTATGATTGTTGGTAAAAAGGGCAACGTTATACACATATTTATAGTAGGTAACTAAACATATAAATAAATTAATTACTAAGTCATTTAATTTGAAGATCTATTTTTGTATGTCTGATATGATACATTCGCTCGTATTCAGTAATACAATGTAGTTTGTCCATAAATTTAATTAATCAAACAATATATTTAGAAAATATTTTATTTTTTATTCTTTATAGTTAAAAACTTTGTTCACAATCTCACCTGATGTGCTGATGTTAAGTTACGATGTGGCCCAAGATAGGAACCGCTAAGCCTAGTGGGAGACTATAAGTCTCGAGTGCAGCTGCCAGAATTACACCTACCAGTGTTTGGCGACAGATTTTCAACTTGACAACTGTAGCTAGTCAGGCTACCATGTTATAATTTTATTACGTTCACGATATTTTACCGAAAGCACAGGCTCATTGTAAAGATTCAAGTCCACGTCCTACCACTATCATTGAACTATCATTGCTTTGCTACCTTTATTGGTATCTATTGTTATGCTTCGTCGTTAGAGCATTTGTAATAGGACGTATTTTTGTATAACCTATTATAATAACAGTTATAAAAAATGCTTCGCTAAGAATATTTCATTACATAGAGTGATCTCATTTGAATGAAAACCACTTTATCTAATGAAAACCTAATTTTGTTTGATATTTTTAGATAAGTACATAAATTTTCAGAATAATAAAATAGATATGTACCTATTCTGTACCCCGTGATAATAAGTAGACAGCAACTAAATTTTAACTTCAATATTGTTATTTCAATTTACAGAAAAGTATAATCATGAATGAAAATTAAAGGAAAATAATGAATTTAATTATTTTACTCTGAGGTAGTTTTGAAGTAGGTATAAGTTTTTTGAATGTCTATGAATTAAGATTACTTATCTTTAAAATCGATGTCATGGTTCTTTAGAACATATTTTTCTCTGTCTCTTATAGTTTCAGAGTTCTCCTTACTGACCCAATCGTATACCTATATTAAGATACACAATAATTGTAAAACATTCACCATAAAACACGTGACAGAGTACCTACCTACCAGTGTATTGCGACAACTGTACTTGAAAGTCTATTCCATTTCTAGGTCAATTTTTTATACTTTATAGGCTTTACGTTTGATCACCGCCTTAATTGTTGTTAAGTGACACTGTGGTCTAAGAAGATAACACGCTAAGCCTAGAGTGACAAGTGCAACCGGCTGAACATATAAGTGCTTGGCGACAGATTTTTATCTAAAGTGTGGTAACTAGCTAGAAATTAAATGAATGCTGTAGCCATCGCTGTGGTTTACTTCGCCGAGAGCTCATACTGATTGTAGAATTCAAACCTACGTTGATCGACATACTGTTCAAACACGCTAGCACTGAGCCATGGTTGATTTAATCTCGACATAAAAAAAAATTACGGGTACATCTCAACTGGATCGCGACCATGTTTCTGTTTCTATTTACGCAAGCTGGCATGACAGCCGCTACTGGCATCTCTACTCTTTTTGGATTGTACTATGCTCAATATTTCACTGTATGACTAACTCGGATACGGTTTATTTCGAATTGTATGACGTTTATAGGTTCGGTTCTGCGACATAAAGTAAAGAAGTCGACCGTTGTGATACGGATAGTTTTACGAGCCGAGGCCAACGTGCAGGGCGTGACCACCGCCGTGACTGCAACTATTCACGCGATACAAAACATAGTTCCCCGGGTTCCGCAGATTTGCGTATCGTTTACAATCGTACAAAACATTTTTAACAATGCACAAAGCCAGAGAGGCCGTTACTGGAGTGAACTTCACATAAAAAAAACTGTTGATTGATTTCTAATGGTTGTATTAACCGGATTTAAAATTGTTATATTTACCGGAATTTTAGGCAAATGTTGTCCATTATTTCAAAGACATAATGGAGGTTATGTTTATAAATGAATTTTTTGTAGACACCGTAAATGATAATACCAATTTTCTTATTGTTCATTCTTTTGTATAAATGGAGTTTATAGCAAGCACGCCTGCAGGATGAAATCAAAAAGGCAATATAAAAGTCATCCAAAAATAGATTTATTATTCGTAAAGACTTACAACCCGTCATGAGATACATTGTTAACGCGTAATTCCAACCTCATTCTCGTACGTCATGATTAAATTTTACTTCAAAATCACAATGTTAACTACCAATACTTCACAACCAATTTAGTTTTTCTATAAATTTTTAATATTCTATCATAAACAATATAATATAACATGTATAGGTACATTTAGAACTGGTGCAGGGGTTGTGTTAGAACGCGAATTTATTTGATGAGCCTATAGGATAGAAATTAGACCCTGAAAAATGAACTACATATTGTCCAACCGCTTTTCAATATGAGGGACTAACAATTATTGGTAAAATTACAATAGAAAGGTAAAAGACAAAAACAAGTTCACGTGAATGAACTCGCGGGCACCAGGTAGTTAAGAATAGAATAATCAGTCAATAGGTTAAATAAATTAAACAATTCTGAACGCTGTCAAGATTATGAAATATAAATATTAAAATATATAAAAGCCTATCTGTTTACGTTTTGTTCGTAAGCCACCATTTGTTGAACATAATTTCCATACGACGACTGTTCCAAGCATAAAGGATTAGGTAGGTGTATCAGATATTCGAATGATTTGGTTTATTTTGTATGGTTCAAGAATCGACATGGCTAATCGCATGTCTAATTTTTGATAAAGCGACATAATATAGTGATATAAAATAACTGACAGACTGAAGCCAAGCTGCACTCATTAATTTATTGTTGTTAAACTGTTATAATATTTATAAAGCCACCGTACAAGAACCGTAAATTTTGCCAACATTAAACAGTTTTACTTAATGAAATAAAAAAGTTATTATTTCTTCTGCTTCTTGGATCAGAGGTGTTATGAAGGCTATACCGATGTAACCTAGTTTATTGGCAGTTTCTATTGCTGTACTACGCTTGCAGTGATTTGCAATTATTTTACCGAGATTAAATAAAAATGTGATGTTGAATAGGTGCAATGAAAATTAAGAGCTTACCTATTCTGAAACCAGACTTGAACGACGCGCATGTCGAGGCCTGTGTCGTGGGCAAGTTGTTCGCGGACGTGTCTCGCCGGTTTTGGACTGCTACTGTAGGCGCTCTTCAGGGTTTCGAGCTGCTTAGCTGTTATTGTAGTTCTTGGTCTCTTACTCGCCGCATCTCCATCCAGTGAGCCTTCACCACCTGCGCCGGGAACGTCTAATCTGATTTAAGTACTGATAAAAAAACAAAGACGAAGCCATGTTACGTTGGTTACTATTTACAATTATTAAATTCTTTTTTGTAATATAATATATTGAACATCATAAATTTTAAGTTGACTGAATTATTATTCAATTAAAGATTATTAATTGAAATGAACTTCATTATCATAACAATTATTTCAAAAAATTGGTTGCTTTCTTATTTTATTTTGATTATAAAACTACTTTAGGGAGTTAATTTGACCTTTTTAATACGCAAAGTTAATAAATAAATGAAAGATGATTGTTTCCACATCTATTTCTTCACTTACTCTATAGAAAACTTCTATCATTCTGTTTATGATATACCTTTTGTATATGATCACTCTTCTGTATTTATTATGATATATAAGGTTATATAGGATAAGACTGTAGATATTTAAACAGGAAGCTAACTGACCTTTGGCTCTCGCCGCTTCATAATCAGGTTTACAGACAAGTTTTCCATCCTCCATGAGGTAGAACTCGTCGCCGGTGTTGAGCGTCCGAGCGCAGGCCGCGCAAGCGAAGCACCGGAGGTGGTAGACGTGTGACTGAGCGCGGCGCACTACCTGCGTCGGCGGGATGCCCTGCCCGCAGCCGGCGCACTTGGTGCCGAACCGCCTGGGACAACAGCCGCAACAACAACAACATTATCAACGTGACAAAATGCTCTCATATCATTTCTCTTTAGATCAATCTTCTACAAATATTTTAAGCTAATAATAGGCATATTAGTAAAAAAAAACTCACTGTTCATTCTCTATTTAAACCTATTTATAACCTATTTGACATGTCTAAATTTCAAAAATATTTACTTTTATCTTTTAATCGCAATTTAGAGTAAACTATAGATACTAAACTGAGCAAATTGTTCGAGCCATTTTTATACTATATTATATCACTTATACACACTCATACTCACACACACATACACTGTCAAATTTATTTATGTAATTTTTACACATTTATCCTTACTTCTTTCTAATTTAAAGTTAGATTTTTGATATCGATGTGTTACTTAATTTATCGTACTTCTGTTCTTCAACTACTTAAAGTACTAAATTTTTAGTAAGTAAGTATACCTAACCATTTATTTTTGGAGAAGTTTAAGACTCTGACATACCTAGTTAATAGGTACCCTCTAATAATACATTTGTGATTTATAATTTTATTTAGATTAGAATAATGTGTAATAACTAGAAATTAAATATAAATAAACCATATATTATATTGTATTCTAATAACGTAATTTAACTATTTTAAAGATTTTTTAAAGTTCCTGGATCTTTTCAAAGATACGTCGAAACTAAATCTTTAATTCGACTCTGTAAATCAAACCGATGGGATCTGACATTGGCAGTCGCCATTGCTTCTGGACGGTACTGTACTTATCATCAGGTGTTTCATTTGCCGAGCTAATAAAACAAAATCTACAATTAATTATATTAGCAAGCGGATTTTCTTTATAACCCGTATGTAAAAGGACACACGAATAAGCCAACCTTATTTGTAGAAAATCATATAAATAATAGTAGTATTACGCAGAAATCCATAACTTATATATATAAAAAAAAACAGTAGTATTAATTATTATACAACTGAGTTACAATATAGTGTAATAAAAGTTATGTCGAAAATAATGTACTTTCCAAGTAAATCAAATTATCCGTGGAATATACAGTAGGTCCAATACAGAACTACTAATAGAACCACGCGGGTTAGCCTACGGAGCTACAGCTACACGGTAGCACCTAACTCGGCACGAACAAAGAAGTTCGCAAATTCTTACCTTTGGCCATACCGTGCGGATGTGAAGTCTCATAACCAACAAGTTCCTTTCCTCCTATGATACTAGGTTCTTACAACGAAGCTTAAAAAGGCATTTCAGCAGGCCTGCATAACATCGACAACTGCCAATAAAATTCGTGTCACCGACGGTCGCCATTGTTTGTAGACTGTACGGTGCTTACCATCAGGTGCTGTTCAGTTATTTTGCCGCGCTAGTATAAAAAAGTGATATTGTTACGACTAACTGCGAGTAGTTATATAATGAATTACAATGTCAAAGTTAAAGCTTACTTGAAGAAGTCATCTGTACAGTAGAGTTGATTATTTCGGGCGAAGCACTTCCCCGAGAGCATCGCCCGGCATTCCACGCAGCGCAGGCATCCAGCGTGCCAGGTTCGATCGGACACTTTTAGCACATATCTGTCCACTATCATCTCATGACAGCCACCGCATTTCGGTATACTAGCTGCAACATATAAACATGGTTAATATATTTAAACTCAATAGGTAAACCTTTCTAAAGTATTACAGACTTATATAATATACTAGCTGTGCCCGCGGTTGCGCTGGCGTAGATTACAGAATGCCGTCGATCGGATACACGCACGAATCGTACTACCCACGCTCCCGGTTATTTTAAAGACAAACATGCTTGTTGAGGTGATAATTAGAAGATAGATATATGCTCTCGTCAAATTTTTTTGTCTTTTTAAGATCTACAGTTATATACTACATTAATTTGATATATCTCTTGCAAGTTGACTCCGTGTAAGCCATTTAAGCACCCCAAAGTCGTCGTCGTTTTTTTTAAGGAACCCTAATTATTTTTCTAAAATAAAAATAGTCTAAGTTACTCCTTCAAAAATCAGCTATATGCCAGTAAAAGTCCAGTTAAAATCTGTCCAACCTTTCGTTTTGGAGATTAGCCAAAAAAAAAAGGAGACAGAAAAAAATTTAATTTGCTTTTTTGATATAGGTAAGTAAGTATAGTATAAACATTCATATACATTTATTAGAAAGCTTTTATTTTAACAGACACTTCAATTTTATTTATTTGTACAGTTTAAAATAAATGTTTCCGTTTGTCCTCTATGCTACTTAGATACAAACCATTCATCCGATTACTATTAATAAACTTTGATCATTGGTGAGTTG
Organism: Saturnia japonica; assembly: GCA_033032175.1. Lineage (NCBI taxonomy): Eukaryota > Metazoa > Arthropoda > Insecta > Lepidoptera > Saturniidae > Saturnia > Saturnia japonica. The sequence continues at coordinate 14,336,180 of CM065305.1, forward strand.
GAGATTGGTGAATTTTGGTGAGAATCCAAATTATTTTAAGGTAAATATCCCGTAATAAAAAATAGCATATAAAAATTTGTATGCTAAAAATTATATCGAATGAGTAATTTTTAAAAGCTTATGAAAAGTTACAGTGGTCATAATGAAAATCAATACCCTAAAAATACATTATTGACAAATAATGTTCAGAAACTAAAATTTAGTTTAAAAGTAGTAAAGTTAACTTTAAAGTTAGAGCGCGGCATAACTTTAAAACTACTTATTCAACTTACATGTCGTTTCCAAGTTAATATAGGATGTAACTAGAAGAAGGATTTAGGCTACAAACATATCATTATGCTTTTCCATAGAGACTAAGCATTAAAAGCGTAAAAATTGAAAGTAGTACCTGGCATCAGCTTGTGTGGTAATTAATATTGGCACGTCACCACATTACCACACGTAACTACGACGACAACAATTAGTGGGCATTCAACACAATCAGTGGTTATCGGATACCGCGACTATTTAACTTGGGGAATATGTTAGTCGTTTTTTTACGACTTGCAAAAATAGCCGAACAAAAAAAATAGTGCTTTATTCTTGGAAACGAATATCAATAACTTAGAATCTAGCAGTAGTTACTTTTTAAGTATATCTTAACTATCTTATCTTATCTTTAGTATATCTGAACAAATAAGTACTTTATTTGTAACTAATTATAACTGAAAGTAGACGTATCGAGGATTTACAATGATGTAGGTTTTATATGAATAGTTTATATTACACAATTCAGAATTAGAAAATTACAATGAATAAAAACAACAATAGGTTCTAGGTCAGAATCTCGTTTAGATTACGAACTAATTACGATCAAGGTCGAAGCTGGCTGTAATAGCAACAATTCAATAACAAGGAAACAATGTGACGCCGCCTTTTTTGTTACATACTTATATATTCCTATATTATAATCGCAATTAAAGTCTGTACTGACTCGTTAGCCTAGTTGTCGTAAGCGCGACTGCTATGAACGAGGTTCTGGGTTCGATTCCCAGGTTGAGCAAAGTGTTATTAATGGGTCCTATGAAATTCTCAGTAGCAGCTCGGAGTTTGGCTTCGTGCCCGAATAATGGTAATAGGCTCGCCCTCTATTATATGGGACCTAAAAACATACTCGGCGAACTGTGGGTGTACATTAGTACACCTCTGCCTAACCGTTCAGGGAATACAGGCGTGATGGTGTGCTATGTTAAAGTAAGTATTAGCGGTTATGTTTATCAATTAAATCATGTAATATATCTTAAATAAATAAATGTAACAATCGTTTACGATTTAAGAAAGTACATACAGCTTGATTCCTGGCTGAAATGGCGATCGTTGTCTAGCATCCTATGAGACTTTCGGATGCCGATTACAGTCAAGAGCAACGTATACAAAAGGCCAGTGAGACCGGCCCTACTATATGGATCGGAGTGTTGGCCGATTAGGAAGACGGATGAACAGAAAATATACGTCACAGATATAATGATGTTACGTTAGTCTGATGGAGTTTTGAAAATGGATAAAATAAGAAACCAATATATCTGTGGTAATTTTAAAGTCACTAAGATTACACGAAAAACTTAGGTAAATGATGACCATATGACTATAAGAGTCATGAATATAAAAGATGGAAAAAGAGGCCGTGGACGACTAAGTACCAATAATCTGGCTACGAACAATAAATTAAAAGACATGATAGCGAGTAATACAACAAAAGATACAACTCACAACCGCATAGTGTAGCGCAGAAGTACTAGGAGGGCTGACCCCAAATAAATTGGGATAATAGCCACGAGAAAGGAGAGAGAAGATTCACTTGATTCCAAAAAATATATATAAAAAGGCTAAATTGAACTATCATTAAATGAGATAATTACAACTCTTTATACTTATTTTAATGGAGTAAGTATGTAACACTGTAGGATATATAACAAAATATACAAATTTTAATAGTTTCAATTCTTCTAGAGTCAATTAAATTGTTGTTGTTTAGATCGATTAAAGTTTAGACTTAGATAGATCATACACTACAAAAAACAATGAATTATAATTTACTATCATGCTAGAATAACTATAAGTACTTACTAAGCATACTAAAAATAACTGTTGTGCCTACTAAAGTGGAGAGTTAGGATGCCGAGCGGCAAGTGTCATCCCTCAAGGGTTAACCAATTACATCAGAAATGTAGTTAGGTGTTTATGGTTACTTTATGATAGCTCGTTTTACAAAATTAATAAAAAAAAGTTCCGATCTAGGAACTACAAAGCGTATTATAAATACCAAAGTTACACCATCGTCTTAAGTACCTACCTACTTAAGTAGAAGCTCAATCTAAAAGCATAGGTACTGACTATCTATGCTGTGATGCACAGGAAGTGAGATCAGAAAAAAAAAAAAAAGTTTTTTTAGTAATGTTAGCTTCAAGTTACTTCTCTATTATGTTTATGTAGTCAGTTGATAAATGTTGCTAAATTAGATATTATTCTTTTTTTCGTTCAAGCCTAACCCTAAACGTTTAAACCTCTATAAAATTTTCTCAAAAACTGTCGTTGCTATCCAAAAAATACACTTTTACAGATAAATGAATAATTGTATAAGCAGCTACAAGTTTTTGTAAAAATATTTTGTTATGTATCGTAATTAAATTTTGGTCGTTGTCAGATGAAAGAAATTATATTTTCAGAAGTATCTAAGTATACTTTCAGTTTTTTCATAAATGAACATAGGGCACGGGTTCAAGACCCCCAGTTTCATGGAGCTCAATTTACACCGATAAAAACTAATTTGAGAACTCTGTGTGCCTAAGAGCATTTACATAGCTAAAAAACTCGATATAATTTTACAAAATCTTGCGACCTAGCTATTAACATCAATTCAGTAAACATTTACTTTCTGGTAAAGCAACACAACTTTTTAAATAAATTTCGTACAAATAAGTAGATATATTTTGGAACTAAGCTCAACAAAAAATAATTAAACGACCCAAATAAGAGTATTTAATATTAGTAGTTGATGTACGTTCCAATTTAACATAGGTTTTGTTAGTAAATAATTTTGTCTATGTTGCTTTTTTTGAAATTTTTCAAACACTCAAGTTTACTAGCTCTTGTATTTCATTGGACAAATTAATAGCTGCAAAACATCAAAACAACTGTAGTAATAAATGGAATATAATTAGTTATTATTTCCAAAATAACTTTTTAGTTTTAGGTATATTGATCTTATTTTTTGAAGCTAATCGTCAAAACACCATATCATCTATCAGGTCACAATCCATAATAGGTAGGTACCTATCTAAAATTTTAAATTAAAATTAAACTTGTCGGTGTTTGACTGATTCTGTATACCTACCTACTTACTTAGTAGGTATGTAGGTAATTGGGATTTATAGAAAGTTATAATACCATAATAGATACATATTAAAGAGTCTAAAATAAAGTATATTATGCCCTATATAAATATCTAATTACCCAAATTCATATCAAATATTTACAAAACAAGTAGAAGCTATGTTTTATATAATTTGAGTAATATATGCTATAGGTACTTATTTAAAATCACGTTGACAGTACAGTACCTAATAGATGTAGTATATTTATATAATTATACAAAAAAACCTGTATAATAAACCGTACTCTTAATCAATGCGATGTAGGTACACACCATAAGATTTGTTTATCTACATATATTTTTTAAATTCGCAACGTGATCGCAACAATAAACAGGACGAAATAAATGTCTCTAGTGAACAATCTGTCAGAGATACGAAACCACGTAAACACCGAACACAAAAATATAAACGCACACAGCACATTATTACGTACATAGAAACACTTCAGGTAGGTGCTCGAGTTGTATCGGCGGCACGCGCATGTCCTGGAGATCCGTATCCTCAACACTGGGGAACATCATGGCACCCAGCATTTCTGTACTCACGCGGCCGCCCCGGCCCGTTACGTCTGGCACACTGCCTTCACCCCGCTATGCAACCCCAACCCTCTTATCACTGCTTTGACGCCATTGGCCACCCGTACGTCGATGATAACAACCACCACGCCCATCGACCAATCCACATAGACATCGGGTACACCCATCGATCGATTGTAAAAGAGTATTTTCGCAGCATTTCCTAGCAATATTGAACACTTTGCATCGACCAAGTGTTTACAAACGAGCGATGTTAGATGTTTCTTTTCACTTTTTATGTCTATTTTCACAAATATTTCTATGGTAAACCATTTTTTTTTATAATGCTGAAATAAAATGACACATTACTAATCACTGATTCTGTTAAAACTCTAAGTTCATCGAATGCGTTCGATTACTAAATTAACTGCAAAGTCAAATAAATTTAGGTGTAATATTGAGATTTATATTTTTTTTAATTTGAATGGTAATAAAATAATCCTATTACAACATATTCAGCTTCAATAATAATATATGTATTTAAATTAGCTGTTGATTTCATCAAATTAGTAGTTCTTTTTTATTTGATTTTATTCCTTTTAAAACTATTTACAATTGTTACCTATTCACAAAACAAATGCAGAAAGACATTATGATATTGTAACAAATAAATTAACAACAATCCTGTATTCTAGGCCGTGGTCAAGCGTATCCTGCGTGTACTATTGCTTTGAGCGAACTATAAATTATACAAGTGAACGCGAGGGTACAGGCGTGTGCAACTTTACGACAACATAAATCACGGCTTATAGTGACTCTCTCCACCCTGAACGACTATGCTGGGTGCAGGTTACAAGGTTGTGTATTATGTGCTCCGTGAGACTTAATACAATTTTAACTTGTGAGTTTTTAAACAATGCAACAATATGTAAATTCTTTTAATAAATATATAAATACTAGATTTTTTTTTAAGTTCTTTAAAATAAGAAAAATAATTTCAATGGTTTGTTTGTGAAAGCTTGATTTGCATTGATTTCAAAACACATATATAAAAAAAAAGTACAGCGATGATGGCTTACTTATACCTCACACCAACTCGATGGATGTTTGATGAAACCTTCCCATGGAATGAACATGAGCTTTACGTGAAAGAAAATAACATGATAGGGCATTTACTGGTGCTTACCTGTTTTGCTACGAGTACGCATTAAGTTACATGTATCCAAACAATTACTGAAAACGTTCCGGTAGCTGCATTTGAGAATAAATGAAATAGGTTTAGCGTGTTAGCGACTGTAACCACATCGCAACTTATTATTACTTTTATTACTTGTGATCCTGATCGAACGATAGACTCCTATAACACAATAAAGATTATTTAAAACTAGCCGTTTCACTCGTGTTAAATTTATTCGATCACCTTCGCCGTGCCGTCAAAAACGCACTCGTGTAGCGTACCGTTGTTCTCACTTCCCGTACTTGCCTACAGCTTTACAGATTGCTAGACGTTCAGGTTACTGCTTTGATCCTTAAAATCGTAGCGTGAAATTATATCACCTCAATATAAAACCGCAGAAAGAATATTTCAAATTTAAACGATAGTTCCAGCGACAGCGCTTTCAAACAAAAAAAAAACGATCTCTTGGCCTCTTCTAGTACCTTTAGACAATTCTAAAGTTAAATTTGAAGTAGAAAAGAAGCATATGATTCATCTGATGTAGATAGGACCAGGCCAGACAATAAAAGGTTGCTGTTTCTCCTAGAACTGAATTGGAACTTGTGCCAGAGCATGTTGCCAACAATACGCTCCAGACTAGAACACTAGAGCAGGAGCAATTCTGCTCTGAGGGCGGCTTTCGATGTCGAACCTTGTACAAAAGTTCTATCGTTTGTTTAATGGGTTGTGTTCCGAGGAATTATTCGACACGATGCTAACGACTATTTTACACCATCAAATCGCTCGCTAACGCCAGGAAATTCATCCTCACACCTTGGAACCTAAATGGTCCGGGATAGTCCAGTTCAGAGAAGTTTACTTTCGCCAAAACTTCGGATGTAGAATGAACCCCCTGCTGAGGTTTTCCCAGTAGGCTACTGTAGGTATGGGGTTCTTCAAAAGGAGAGTAAAAAGGTTTTTAGAGAGTCGACAACGCTCATGAAATTCTACTGGTATTATTGCATGCGTCCATAAGCTGCGACTGCTTGCTACCATCGTGATATTTCAAAATTGATCTGACGGTATTTAGTCAAATACTTTACCTTGTCCACGGTTAATGATTTCTTCTTAACAAATTATTTAAAGGCACACAATTCAAACCACACACTATAGAATATAACAAGATAATCTGTCGCTTCTGTACTCATAGAAGAACTTTGGTAAATAATCGACTGCACTCTTCATCTTCTTCTCAGTGTTGTGTTTACCAATAATATATACCGAATGTGGAATTGAGTTTAAATGCTTGTATTATTTATATTGATAAACAGATAAGCGGTCAACCCCACTCTTTAAAAATGCTCGACCCGATGGCCTGATCAGAAAGGAAATTCCTAATTATTTTACAATGGAATTTCTTTGGCGTACATACTTATCTTAAAGTTAGTTATCTTGATAAATTTTTATACATAAATACTTATATTACAAAGTTATATCGGAATTTATATCATATCGATTTTTATTTATAATGAGTTTATGCGTCATATAATGCAAATGGAATTTAGATAGCCGGTACACAGTATGGCTATGCATTCGATGTTAAGCACACGATTCTATACACTATCGGAAAACGTGAAAAACATTCAACGGAATATAAATATAAAAAATAATTGCGAATACGCTATGCTACCCAAAAGACATTCAACTGTGTAGCTTTTATAGAATCTTAAGGGATTTGAAACACGTCGAAGTTTTTCTGATTTTTGTTTTTTAAACTTAACAATAATTTCATTTACCTAAGCACGTAAGTTTTTCGTGCATGTGTCATGATGAAGCTATAATTCTTTGTGGCACCTTGACTTGCAAGACACAACAATGCGCGGAAGGGATGTTCGTAAGAGAAAATCACTGCGACTAGTGAGCCGATTCTAAATATTATTTCAATAATATGGAGCCAAATTATTCCAAAATACCATAGACTATTTTTTTATATATATTTTATTGTAATTATCGCGAACAAAGTCCTAAACTGTTGGCAACTCCTATTAAAAAGAGGTAAAATTAGTGAATATATTTGCAGGGGTAACCTTAGAAGTTCTCGAACTTCATGTAAAAATTCATTCTATAATATAAGTATATTATTATATGTTCAGGGTGATCGTTATAGGGTATATTTTATTGTCTACAATCTTATAGTTTACGTAAGCAAGCTGCGAATTAAGTTAGTACTATTAATATATAAAACCTTGGTTCATCACTGTCAGATTAAGTCAAGCTTCTTTTCTTCGTTGCTTTGTTCGTGTCCAAATAAAGATGTATATTTAGAATGTAAGTTTTTCTTCTTTTTTTATCTATTCGTTTGACAATTATATCACTGAATTTAAAATAATGTTCTGAGATAAAATGGTAACATACTAAGCCAAGAAATATGACTGACTAGCTAGACTTAAGTACGGCTGCCGGAACCAACCGCTAAGTGCTTGACAGAAAATTGTCTACTTCAGAGTCAGACGAGCACTAGAAAATGAACTAACATTATTCAATGGCTTATTTGGGCGGGACAATTCTGTTTTCAGGCAGTCTGTCCCCCTGTCCCTTGTGAGAGGAAAAATGTCTCGCTTTTGCAAACAAATCAAATTATAATATATAAATAAGTATAAAGGTTTTGACTTTCATGGTTAATTATTTATTGAACAAAACAAACACTTTCGTGTTAACCATCTCAACTGTATGAACTTTCGTATAATTATTGAGTAGTACCTACGTTGTCCAAATGAATAAAATATGGACATTTGAAAGCAATTTTGATTATCAAGACCAACGTCAACAAATTATGTAATTAACTACATTCTTACTTGAAAACTGGACAACAGATTTGCTCCGTCGCGTCAACATATAAAAGACAAACGATTAGACAATTACATTAATTATACTTATACTTATTAATAGTTTAGTTTGAAGTGTTATCACTCCCTTGTTTTTTTTTTTTAATAAAAAGTTGTTGATAAAAACAGGTTACAAAATTCTTTAGGTGTCCCCATTTGATGAGAAAAAAAAATTGTCACCTAATTTTTCATGATATTCTATATAAATGTATGCTGAGGTTTATTTTTGGATTAGAACCCACGTCAGTCGATGCGGTGTCCCAATGTGCTACCAGTTACCATTGAGCAATCAACACTTTTGAACTTCATCAAAGGATACCGATACGGGTATTTTTTGTGCAGGTATTAACGTGTGTTTCAAAAGGAAAGTAAATATCACCGTATAAAATATTTATTTATGATGCTAGTGCGGTAAGTAGGTTTTACAAACTCGTGACTATAGTATTTTCAACAAATTTGTGAGAAAACAGTACATTAGCCTACATCTTTCGTCTCATTTTCTCTTTAGTATCTTCTTTAGTATTAAAATAAGACAAATGTATTGATAAAAAGCACCTTCATGGAGTGTTAGATAATTCAGCTTATATAATCTCGTAATGTGGAACTCCTTGGTATATTTTTTTTTTTTTGATGGAAATTTAAAAAAACGTAAAGAATATGCACGGCGCTATACAACAGTGTACCTATGCGGTAAATAGGTAGGTATTTTTTTTTTTTATAGGTGAGAGTATTTTATTGCACATTCCATTGTATGGTGCGTAATTTTTAACTTTCGAACAATGTATATGTGCAGGCTTTTTATATGAATTTTAAGCAAATGTGTTGAAAAAGCATTTTTTTATGAATTTTAAACACAACGTTCCCATAGTGTAATACAGCGCGGCAGCATTGTTCCATAAATTGACGAGGGTGGTCGCGTGTGAGGTCCCTAGAGTAGCGGCGTGTGCCCGGTGCCCGTCCCGGGGTAATTGACGGTTACCCATCTTGCACTTTGTACTTTGTACATCTACACCCTTTACGAGTTTAAGCATTGCTCGAGCTTCTTTCCTTTTAAACAATTCACGAATTGAATGCGAGCCGCGAACTAATGAATTGGGAGGGCCTCTATATACATAAAAGTGGATGTTCGTTTACTCCAAAACATTTTGATCGATCACCATAAACGTCGGTAGATCTAAGTAATCTTGTAGGAGATTTTAGGACATCTCTGTTCGATTTATGGACTATTGGAAAGAGCAGAACAACGTCTGCAGGAGTCTTATCTATATCAGTAACAGGATAACTGGCTAACTGACTGTCTGGCATATCAACGCACAACCCAAAATACCGAGGGTAAGATCGTGAAACTTTGCATGCGGGTTGCGGTAGGTAAGCACTAAGGAAGGATTTTTGGAAATTCGACACCGAAGACGGTCAAAAAAGGGAATGAAAGCTTCTATGAAAATCCGTCATTTTTTAAGATAGATTTATAAAAATTGGTATTTAGCAGTGACAAAAGTCGATGAACGTCTAATGTTTGGTTCGGCATTAAAAAAATGAGACATACCTCAACTATGACGCAAGCTATGTCTCGAGAAAAGCGCTAGTATTATACAATTTGAATGAATAACAAACAGATATTTAATGTACGGTAACACTGTTACGGTCTAGGTTGATAAGGAGGACAATTATGTTAATGATAATAAAATGATTTAAATAATAAATTAAGCATTTAAGAATATACCCACGAAATTTACAAAAGAAAAGATTAAGAGTCAGAATTTTTGACTTGTTGTAAATGTTCGAACATTCTGAAATTTAATTATAAGGCTGCGTATCCACCAGAGATGTGCGAGGTAGCCAGGCGATGCGCGAGGAAATACCCTCAATAGGACTAGTTCATTTGCCTAGCGTCGATTAGCGCAGCTTTGGTGGAAAAGGGATGGTGTAGTTAGGTATTTGTACATAAGAAAAAATCGAGAGATATGTGAAAAACGGTGTGGGGAACTAGAACTATTGGACCGTTACTCATCCTCGCACCACTCAGCCACATACCACTCCATAGCTTCGCTACGTATCCTCGTGCGTAAGTTTTTGGCGCAGCTTGGGTGGAAGCCATCACACCGTTACACAACCTCGCACCGCCTAGCTACATCGCACAACTATGGTGGATACGCAGCTTTAATTGGGAAATAAGTAAAATCAAAATTCACATTAATGAAAAATATTGTTCTAGCCATAGATTAATAATTAAAAGCGAAAACTAATAATTATTTTAAGGTTTTGGCTAATAATACTTTCAGCATCTCTTTACAATAACACAAGACAATTTTTAACCAAAGAAGAAAACCAACTTAATTGATTTTGAAGAGTTCCCAGGTGTATCTACGAAGTTGAAGATAAAATGCAAATGAAATAAAAATGGAACCACCCTTGAGATATCCCCTATCAAACAAAAAAAGGATCATCCAAATCGGTTCATAAAAAAAGAAGTTATAGCTGAAAATTTTCATTTAAAAAAGTATACATTCGAATTGATTACCTCAGTCTTTTTTTGAAGTCGGCAATAATAAGTCCCTATAGGTTATAAACTTTTAGATATATTACTCTCCCAGGAAAGTGTTTCCGATCAATCAAAGAAAATACAAAATGATGTATAAAGTAAAAACTCACCAATTAGTGCTTCTAAAATTTCAATCATTATGCCTATCGATAGAATCAGTAAAACTTAAAATAATTCACAACACCAATTGTTTTGTTTTATGCATATCTTGTGAAGACACTCTGTAATATAATAACGATTATAATGACTGATTGCGTATTTAATTATCTTTCAGTTACAATAGTTCGAAGCGCTTATATATTATTACGATACTGAATGTAATCGAAACAAACTGATGCATATCAGGCCATATGTTTAATCTGTTATAGGTGTATAACTTATAAGAATGATAAATATGATGGTTATTCCCCAATAAGTAATAAATTTCAGTATTTCCTACTTAGATATTTTAATATTCCAAAATATATGCAATTATTAAGAAATGTTTTTACATTTATCTATTTCATAGAAATTATTATCTTTATCTTCACATAACTTCCTTTGTATTGTTATTTCGAATCTTGATATTGTGTTATATAAACATACATAAACAAATACATAAATGTACTAGTGGTAGTTTATAAATTGTTTATTATATAATTCTTGCTCATAATTTTTACATAGTACATTCTATGACGAATGTAAATGTAATAAAAAAATGTCATACTTAATAGATTATAGGTAACTTTACATACTTATTCCCTATTTTAGTTAAAACTTTCTGGAATTCGAAGTTCTTCTTTGAGATAATATTAAGCCGTTTGGCTATAGATGCTTTACGAGACTTCAGCGTGAAATAATTTACATTTACTGAAAAAAACAAATTGCATTAATTATTACTTTTGCATTGTTTTGGGAATTCCAACTCGACGCTAAAAAGTATATTTTGAAAATAATAATAATGGCTAATATACAAGGCACGTGAGGCAAAATTTTATGAGAAAAAGGATACTAGCTTGAACTAATTATAATTTTTCTTTGAACATAATATATTGTGGTAAATTATAATTATTAAATGAAATTATATGAAAAATGTTTAATAAGTTAAAGAAGAATGAAAACGACGATATCATAATGGCTAAATATACATTTATCGGCTGTTATCAAATGTTTATCAAAGATATATTTTGCTTTGTAATTTTATTCTCTATTTTGTTAGTCGCGTGTCGTCGAGCGGTAGTGTCGGATTACCATGGGAGTGACTGCTATCGATTGGCGGTCGAGATGGATTCTAATTTGTTCCCATGAATTTAAGATAAACATTTGTGTTTCCATATTATAAACATAGTGGGTTGCTAAATTGTATGTTGATTACTGAATATCACAATCATTTGAATTCTAGTGGTCATATTATTAATTAATTTTACTAAAATACATTTCCATTTTCTGTTAGTCTAAGTTAAAATTAATTTTACCGTATTTATCGACCGATATTTTCATGTTTCTGTGACATCAAAAAACGTATCTATTAAAAATTAATATAAGCACATTACGTATTTGCTTAAATAAATTTTACTTGTCATTTCTTGCGTCTTCTTTACAGCTTATAATATTAAGATTTACTAACTGATCCATGCGAATATTTCGCACATTATATTATGTAAACAATCTAACTAACACCTGTCATGTTATTTAAACAGGTTGTTAATAGATGGCGTTTTTAATCATTGTTCAACGAAGACATTAATTTTAAGTATTTAACTTTGATTGGTCAATAGCAAGGAAAATAATCTTTAACATTATATTTGAATCATGAATGGTATTGCGAGGAAAAGACACTTTTGAGAAATAATATATAATATGTATGTATAATAATTACTAACATATATCTTTACACTAATTTTACATAAATGACCGTCGTAGACAGTCTTTTATAAATACTTAAAACGGGTTGTGCTTCTAAACCTTAAATAAATAAAATTATGAATAATATGCTAGCAATAATGATCCGCGATCGCGCCTGTCGCAAAGCTTAATTTGATAACTTCACGTTATCTGATTACGTTGGAACCGAAAAATTATATCATTCAGTAATTAGGTTAAAATGCAATTTAGAGATGCGCCGCGGGCGGCACGCGCAAACGAGCGGAGAACTTTTATGGTAGTTCACCAGCTGGCCCGCGCAGGGGTTGCAACCACCCTACTTTCAATAAATATAACAGAAAATCCTAAGCAAAATCGTATCTTGTATGTATTCAGAATGAAATTTAAAAGGGTTGTGTACAATGTAAAGTATCGCAAAAAATTAGATATTAAATAATATTATCTAATATAAATAAATAATAACATATTTTTATAAAAACACTATCACTTTGAGAAAAATGTTGATAAGATGATATCTTATTATCATTCTAACGACATTGTAATATTTATGGCGCACTATTTTTAAATATTTTTCGACGAGAACCTTTGCTAATTAATACGATTAGGCGTCAAAAGCTTTCTTTCCTAAAGTACCAACTATAAACTTTGTATGAAACTTGTATGAATTTCTTACAATAATATATGTTTTTTTAAGTTTTTGTTTTCATTTGTAAATAAATGACATTTAGTTGTATGTACGTAATGCAATAAATTTTAACTTAAAACTTACAACAATAATATCAAACAATACAATGCTAGTTATGTAGGTACCTATCTAAGTACATGTTTCAACGTCACGAAAATCCTTCTCCCGACAGCTACTTCAACACTCCATCCCACTACATACTGGCGATTTCAAACGCCTAGAGATCTATAATTCTGTATTTCTTCCACTAAACCGTGATACCTACTAAAAGAAAATATTTCCAGCGTTCATGAGTCCTCATGATTTCTTCGCCATCAAAATTTCGAGGCTTGAGGATCGATATTCCAATGGTCCTCCATTCGGCCACCATGATGACCACCGCTTATACCTTACTACAACCTTAGTATAATTAACTTTATATTAAATATTAATAATGACATTATAGATAATAGGAAACTTCAGTCTGCAGTAAACATATGCATTGTAAGTGTTTTCGAACTTTCACTTTCACTCGCATACTCCTTAATGTTGAAGGTTGGAACTTGGAAAAATCATTATTTTGCCTATTTTCGCAAACCTGCCTAAGTAATTTTATCTAATACGTAACTACTATTTATTGAGCAATTCTCGTATAAAATATGTTGTATTGTAATTGGCTTTTCGGAAACTACTGTCACGCTTTGGATGATTTTTTTTTATTAAGATAATGTTTTTCTTTCCAAGTTACCTTCATAGGTGTATTTCTCGTCAAGTCACCAAGTAAAACTTGGTCGCTCAGATAATATTTATTATAAGGTGTAATGTTGTTATTAAATCAACTAATAACTCACAACATCACATTCTGAATAATTTGTAGAAGGTTGCACAAATCATAAAATCAAAACTGATAAACAATCGTAGGGAACTGTCGTCGCCCCTTCAAAAAACTGAGTCACCCCACTTATTAAAATTAATAAGTCAGCCCTTCCTCTGCATTAATGATCGACTTATGTCAATAACGATATAATATATTTGGCAAACAGCGTAAACTAGACTGCGGCTAACAAATCAAACAAACCAGAGGAGTTGTTGGTTTTGCTTATGCATTATGTCCCACAATTTTTGTTAAATGATACACGCTTTAAACGCGATTTACGATTAATTGCCGAAAGAAAATTTAACAACCTATCACACTAACACATAGAGCCTCATCTGTTTTCAAAATAATGATATATGTTGGAGCAATATAAACAATATATTTAAAAGTACATCATCTTTATCACCAATAATTTGATTGACCATAAATTATTGAATGTAAATAATAAAACAGAATATATTAAATAGCAGATACAGCAATATAGGTATTAATAAACTTATGGAATATCTGTATAGATGTGCTATACTTCGCTTTGTAAAATTCACTCAGACAATAGGAGTTCTAATAATAACAAAACGTCTATATCCTGACAGGCGGTTCGCGCTTTGCACCTTGCCTTGTTTACAGATTTAAATTTTATAATAACTGCCGGAGACGGCAAAACACCAGCCTAGAAGGATTGGCTCCAAATCCACAAAAACATACATTTCTTTTTTAAGTTATGCTAAACAGCATCATGCTTTGGCTTATTCACAGTGTTTACTTCACCGATAACTCAGGATTCAAACCCTATATTGCATTATTGTATACTTCTTTGATGTGTTGCGTGCTACTGTGGTGCATTGCCATTCGTAGAAAAGGTAAAGATGATTGACACAGCCGAAACACAGTGTCTTGTAACGAAGGAAAGATTAACAATTGAAGAATAGTTAAAAATTATTTATGTAGTTAAAATAGATGTGCCTGTAGAATATACAGAAACACCTTATGAAGGAGGCTGTACCGATTCCAAAAAAAAGCTGGTGTAATTGGTGGAGTAAAGTAAAGATAATGTGAGCAGAACAGTATCAGTCTATAACCCAGCTGTTCATAACCTGCCTATGTGGCATTCTACATTTGAAAATCATTGTAAGGTATGCGTAGTCTTTTGAATAAGGCAAATGCTATTCTACTTAATGCATAATTTCTCATAATTATGAAACTTAACAAGCGAAATTTGATATGCGAGTACGTATGTATTGATTGATAGTCGAACCAATAAAGGACAGTGTAATTTTGTTTGTGTGGCGATTTGAAAAACACCAATAAATTGATGATTTATCAGATATCAGTCTAAGACCACATTTGTATACAACCAAACCAGATAAAGCTTCTACATATCTTGACCTAACTATAACGACAAATTTCCTTTTCAAAAATTAAATTTGACTGTTGTACAATCTCAGAAATAACTTGTAGTCACACAGATCTCTTGAGCAGCCTGATGGACCGAATTGAGTTTCAACGACTGCAGTGGATTTTCATGGATGGTAAATAAATTGAGGATTAGCTGGTGTCAATGCTGTGCTATAGACGATCGCTTCATTGTGGCTGATGAAGTATTATCCACGATAAAAACTAATCGGTAATTCAATAGAATCGAATTGATACGGACACCTGGGTGTACTATAACGGGTCGTATCTGATAATAGACCCGCAGATAAAAACAGACATTGTTACTGGAATTGAGCCGGAACTTAGGATTCCTTCTGAAGTTTATGTTCAGCCAGTATTGCAGTGTGTAATATCAAGCACGGGGCACATGAATTAGATAGGCTTCTGTTGGAGTACAATAATTCTCGAACATGGTCAACCTGTACACGCACTTTACATACTGCTCACACCCTAAATTGCGAAATTGATCCAAAAGGGATCCCAAAAAGACTGTGTATATACTCTATCCCATAAAAGATTATCTAATGCTACTTATAGTTCTTTTAAAATATTGAAGATAGCCTGAAAAAGTTGTAGTATACACGTTTCTAATTGGTTCATAAACAATATTAATGTCCCACATCTGATATGGTGAGAATATAAAAAAATTGTTAAAGGTACGATATCATTGTGGTTGACGTCATCTTCATCAGCAATAAAATGATTTAATAAGACCAGTTAAGTACAAATTTAAAAGTAAACACCTCAAACACAGATACAGCAAATACAACTTATATTGTTACGGAAGGGATGTGAACAGGCCGACGATATCATTCCGTGTATGATTCCAATAGTCACACCGACATAATTATTATATCAAATTACAAATAACAAAGACATATTTAGATATTTATTTATATAGACTCCGGCATGATCTCAATTACTTCTGAAACTGAAAATAAGGTCGACGATGGCGATGTAGGCACGTAAAGTGTTTATTATAATTAGTGAAACTTGATTGACAGGGAAGGAAAATATGATCAATTAAGAAAGGGTCTCGCAGCGGGTAACATCATTTACTTGAAACAATACAGAAGTATTGATTCCTTGGCGTTTCAAATAGCCCTTACTTCGTGAACTAGCAAGACGACTCAGCCCTGGGTTTCCCTCGGATGAACCATTTAAATATTTACATAAAAGAGATTTTGAAATTCTTTGGTTGGTTGGGGGCTGCTCGTGTTCCCTCTGTCTGCCACGCAATAGACCCGGCACCCGCACGGTGAATCCATGGAGTGCTAAGATGTTTGTCTCTATCTCGCAAACAAATCGGTATTCAATATGAAAAAAATCTTTATTCAGTTTAGGCTCTAAGAAGGCACTTATTAAAGGTAAGCGGCTACCGTAGTACCTAATAGTAGTACGTAATACCTAATACTATAGGTATCACTAGCGCATTGCCAACCTTGAATACTCCTGCCCCAAAGAACTCTGGAAACTACTCACCGCAGAAACACAACCCTAGGTTATTCGGCTGCAATCCCATGTAGGGTGAAGGTATTCCACCAGTCGGACTGCCCCAAGTAGATAGAAATCTCCAAAAAAATGTATCTGTGCCCTACCTCTCCTAACCTCTCTCATCACTGTCATTCTATAACCTTTTGACTGTAAAACCTGCTTGTCATGATCCTTGAACTTGTCCGGCAAGTCAGGAATGAAGTGTACTTTGCGATCTTTTTACAGAACCTATCACTATTACAGACATCAAAAAAGTCTAAGCAACATGCGTGATATTACAAATTTTTCCATTTATATTAATTAATTTCTAAATATTTACTCAAACAAAGTAAACTTTTTTGTTATTGATGACATACTGGCTGGTTGTAAAAAAAAATTTGATTATGTTTTGTTTTTTCATAAAATTCAAATGACTGCGAATTTGTTTGAATTTAAGTGCGTTTTAATTGCTACGTTTAGTCTTGATTTTATAATTTTACCAACCATTTAAATAAAGTTAGCGACAAAATTGAATTGTTAGATATTCTTTACGTCATGAAGCGACGTCATTTGATGGCAGATGAAATGCAAAGAGCTGTAGGGATGTTGCAAGCGGGAAGTAATCAATCTCAGGTATCTCGACATTTTGGCATTCATAGAAGTGTTATTTGTCGACTTTGGCAGCGCTACAATAATACAGGAGAACCCGCTGAACACCATCCAGGCCGTAAAAGGAGTAAAACCACTCGGCAAGACCGGTACATACAACTGACTGCAAGACGCCAGCCGATGTTAACCGCTCGAGAGATAAGTTTGAGGCTACAAATTTCAAGTGCTGTTGATGTAAGTCCTCAAACTGTGCGAAATCGACTGCATGAGTACGGCCTGCGAGCTCGACGCCCAATCAGGTGCCCACCGATACGTCACGGGAATCGCGCTCGTCGATATGAATGGTGTAGAGAACGCATAACATGGACCCAGGAACAATGGGATAAAATTATGTTTTCCAATGAGTCGCGATTCGGGTTTAAGCCTGATACAAGAAGGGTGCGAGTGTATCGTCGGCTCGGAAATACTGAAAGGCTCAGGTGCGTTCAGGAAGTTCATCCATACAGCGGCTCAACAGTTATGTTATGGACGGGTATTATGAAGAACAGGCGAACTGAGCTCGTTTTTGTAAATGGAAACATAAATGGTGAAAATTACATTGAGGATATTCTCAGATCTTATGTCTACCCATTTGCACAAACCTTTGGCTCCGATTTTAGGTTAATGCATGACAATGCGCGTTCACATACAGCTCGGCGAACCAGTGAATACTTTGCAACGGAGAACATCCGGGTATTGCCCTGGCCTGCACAATCGTCAGATCTCAACCCCATCGAGCACGCATGGGACATGCTCCAGAGACGTGTTTTGAAGGACTTGGACGGAGCGACAACAACCCAACAGCTGAAGGATTTGCTACAATTACATTGGAATCGAATACCGCAAGATGACATAAACAGTCTCATTAATTCAATGAATAATCGTTGCCGACAAGTTCTGAATAGCAGAGGAGCCCATACTTTGTATTAAATTGTTCTATTCTTTCACAATAAATACATTTTCTTTAGAAATTTCATTTTGTAAGAAAAAAGTTTAGTTTCTTATGTATCTTAGTTTCTACAGTATATTCTAATATTGTTCATTTCTGTTATTAAAAGAACTTATAAAGACAACAGCTGTTATTTTTACATCATAGAACCCTAAAGATATTATTTTTAAAATAAAATACTACGTTATAATGTGAAGAACCATCCTAAAATTGAAATTAGTACATGTTGCTTAGACTTTTTTGATGAGTTTATTTAAAAACTTTTATACCTTTTTTTACTAAGTCTAGAACACAGTACGACTAATTTATATTTATTTATATTATTCAAATTATGTTTGTTTTTGACAAAATCTAGCTTGTCAAAGTTTTTAGTTATTATTGTCGGTAATCTTGTTTATATAGATAGGTTTAATCGAGAGTAATTCGTAAAGTGAACACCAGGGAGAAATCCTCGCTTTCTTGTGAAGTACTACTCTTGTACTCTTTGATATGTATTTGCAAACCACTATAAGCCCCTCGTGAGGGTAACCAAAAGTGGGGGTAAATTGTTTGCTAAGCAAATGTTATTAATAACCACCCTCTGGTTATTTATCCAATAAATTCAACGTGACAAGTAAGTCAAATATAAAAATATAGCATTTTTTGTGATTCTATAAATAATTGTAAATTTATTAGGTATATTAAACAACATTGTATTTTTGAATAACAAAAATGAAATGCTGTGATCGTTTGTAAGCGCATCACCTGAGATTGTTTGGATCGGTTTACCTAATTTTTAACCGACGTCAAAAAAAGACGGAGTTATACTCAACACGAATCTAAGTATAATTTTTTTAAAACTATTATGGATGTTCAGCCATAACGTCTTTGTTTATAAAATGAGTTGGATGATTATTTTCTTGTTGGATAGGGGATACCTCAAGAGTGGTCCTATTTTAATTTCATTGGCATTAAACTTCGAAGATACACCTGGGAACTCTTCAAAATCATTGAAGTTGGTTTTCTTTCTTGCTAAAAATTGTCTTTTTGTTTTAAAATGTTCATAATAGTCCAAATTAGGTTTTTATGGCAAGAAAAATTGGAAAAGATTCTCGGATTTTTTTTTTAATTCAGGAAAAACTGAACGTCCTTTCTCTATAGGATTTTTGTATGAACTCAAAACGATCCAAAGATGGATATGGCACATTCTCCAAAATATTGGCGAAAGCATGTTACATCGAGAAGAACGTTTGTAAAAAAAATATAACCTACGATACTGAATTTTTTTTCCGAGATAGAGTTAGAAGTCTTCTACTTTTGGCTCTAAAAAAATGAAAAATATGTACTCGAAATGCCTGAAAAAAATGCCAAACCCCCAAATCACATAGCCATGTAGTGTCACATTGCATGGATGAGTAGTAATTGGCTTCATTGTTATGAAAATGACGAGTGATTTTAATATTAATTATTAAATAGTAAATTTTTATGTAGTTTACCATTAAAATTTACATTAAAAGTTAGCTATCCATGAATATTTTACAAGTCGCCACAAATTGTCACAGCACTTTCCTCACATTCACGTGATCATTAACAAACACTATTCTGTTCAACGGATGCAACTACTATCGATAAACAGCTCGTGTAAGACAAGATGTCATCATAGTTAATGATTTTAAAAGATATGACAGTAATAGTATTAAAAAAGTACTTTGTCAGAGATTCCTTCACATTCATAGGACATTAATTACTCTGTACAGTAATGTGCAATCTTCATTTTATTTTATTTTTTTATATTTTAGCGAAATAGCTCAGCGAAGCTCAGAAATAGCAATAGAATCTTTTAGCAGGGCATTATCGCCTTTTTTTAAGAAAAGCACTTTCACACTTGTGATCCATGCTTGCAGCGTTTTTCCTTCGTGAATTAAACAGGGCCCGAAGGGCCCGATGTGCTGATTTAATTTCAGAAATTTGGTTATGATTCTATCATCGTCGGCATACTAATCTCGCACAAGGTCCGGTATGTCTTCGGTATAGTGCCTGGTCCTATACGGGTTAATCTAGAACTTGGATCTTAAGCTAAATTCGTAAAGGGATTCTGCGTTGACGTCCATAGATCTCTGTCAAAAGTTCAGGTTTGGATGATAAGATCGTGCTGTCGTAGGACTTCAGCTTTGTTAGCGGGCTTTGTCCAATAAACAGATTTCTTGCTAACACTTTGTTTCCTTCTATTGCCTTTGATAGGATTAGATAAGGATACGTTTGATAGGATCGCTATTTTATTGGCGTGTGTCACCTTTCAATAACTTGGAGATGCGACTATTGAGCTTCTTATACGTACACACATCACCTGAAGATTGCAGAATAGTTTCACGCCTCTTCTCCATGCGTTTAAGATTTGAGTCATAGAGTTTTTGGGCCTGTTTGTACGTTAGATCTTAAAGAACTGAAGACCCGACCATAAAATCACATTACCATATCGACCATCTCATTACCATATCTCAATTTCACCCATGACTGTTAACATTACCGAATAGGAAATATCTTATTGAAAACCGACATTCCGACAAGTAGGCAAGTAGACTACTACTACGCTACTACTAGTATTAGTAGTAGTAGTAGGTAAGTTGACAAGTAGGGTAGTTCACCATTCTGTAAATATGATTAAATATAAAATTGCAAAAAAAAATTGTTCTCTTCCGACTACAAATTTCGCCACAATGTTGGACAATGTGCTATAAACGTTATTTTCTTTTTGTTTCATATATAACTTATCAGGAAGAAAAACTCGCAATCGCATTGCAAGTTACTTTACGCGTTTTGTTGGTTAATTGGACTAAAAAGAATACATTTATTTTTTAATGCGAGCTCATTAACCCACAATACGAGCGCGGCGAAGTCGCCAAATGGCCCCAGTAGGTGAAATTGAATCTCTGACGCATGCCTTATGCATCGCTCTGCGTTTAGTTACGGTTCCTCGCATCGTGGCGGGTTACACAACAAGACGACATGCCTCCCTTCTGTAGTTGTTTCATTCTATTTTGATTTTTAAAAATCAAGTACATGGTATGGACCATGGCTATTTTGATAGCTGGGGTGACAATAGATTTCGTTATATTACAGATATTTCAAGCCATTGAGAATAATATTAATCAAAGTGTAGAAATTAAAACCATATGAATTTTGCAGCTAAGTAAGGAACAAAAACTCTGACATAAAGAAGGCTTGGCTGTAGTGCAAATTGCAATGCAATTGTGAAGTAATAGGCATCACTACTTGAACTGACATAAGTTTAAGGTAACATAAAAGGTACTACAATTCTGTCTGCATACATACATGTATTTTCAATAAATATTATTATGGAAGAGAATACGAAATATATTAGAAAGTTACTTACGATAATATTTAAATAATGTACACAACGAGATATTTTTGAATTGCATTGATACTTTGAACCAAGAGAAAGGAGTAGGTGGGGTTTTCTCTGTTTTTTTGTCGGCGTTGACATTAATAACATGGATAACCTTTTTTGTCAAACCAATGACTATTTAAAGTTGAAACAATATTGTGTTATCTAATATAGTGAACACTTTTCAATACAACACTACGTGTCTAGTGAGAAATTTAATTTATAGCCCGAATACCGATTTATCACTGATTCTCTAAAGAAAGACACTCAAAAACTTGTAATGTTTAGCTAGTTTTGGTTTGTTTTTTAGTTAATTGATTTATTTTAGATTTACACAATTAGCGTTAGTTATAATTTGCATATTTAGCACATTTTGTAGCATTATATACATATGTTAGATATTGAAATATTGTACTACTGTTGGCAACCCGGTAACGTAATAATATAACAATGGAATAAGACAAAGCTTTCATAATAATTTTCAATCCATTACCTTTTTATTGATTTTTTTGTAGTACTCTAAAAATACGTCATTGTGGGTCATTATGTTAAGGACAGTACAAGTGAAAAAACAACCATTATCACTTAGAGATAAAAATCGGTCTCTGTCATGCTGTTTACAGCTACATATATTTATCAGTAACATCACCATTATATTTATCAACCTATTGCGCAATATCAACAAGATAAGTGAGAGAGGTAGGGTACAGAAAATTTTCTTTGGAGATTTTCTTCTATTTGGGACAGTCCAACTGGGAGAATACCTCCCCCTACAGATGATCGAGACCAAATAACCTTGTGTTATGTTTCTGCGGTAAGTAGAGTCTTCAGAAAACTTTGTGGTAGTGGAAAAAAATAAGTTCTGAACAAATGTAAGATTTATATTTTAATGATAAATCCAATACTTTAATATAATATGTATTAAACATTGAAATTCTTAAGTGCCTGCTTAGGGCCTGAACTTAATAAAATAATTTTGATTTGATTTGAACTCTTTTTTAACCCACGACGCTAAAAGAGGAGTGGTGTGTATCTGTGTATCTGTGTGTCTGTGTGTCTGTGTGTCTGTATGTGGCATCATAGCTCCCAAACGGCTGAACTGATTTTGATCTAGTTTTTTTTGTTTGAAATTTAACTTGATCGAGAGTGTTTTAGCTATGACTCAAGAAAGTATGTTCAGATGTCTTAAGATTATCAGCCCTTTTAATAAATAAATAAATGTGATCTGAAATATAATCTTTAACAGATCTGATTGAGTCGAAATTAAATTCTGTCACTTCAATTATATTAAAAGAACATGGCAACCTTGACCTAATGCTGCAGCGTCATCTGGAATCTGCAGGATACCTAATTCCTCACCAACTTACAGTAAAAATATCGTGTTTAGACTCATTGGAATAGTCTCAGTGAATAGGTTACTTGTCTCGGGGGTTTATTGAATTTTGATATTATCTTGTGTTTGTAATAATTTTGTGGTTGATGTTTATAACAATTTTATATGTCGATGTCTATATAAATGATAATGAGAAATACAGCCCATAAAGGTAAAAGCCTCTCCTCGAAGTAAGGCACCAACCCACAACGTACCGACGAATTTAGATGATAAGAAATTGATAGTTTTGGGTTTTCCAGCATATAATTGTTACATAATAAACTATCACGTCTCTATTCCCAATAGGTTAGGCAAAGATGTACTAATATACACCCACAGTTCACTGGGTATATTTTTATCCCATGTAATAGGGGGCACGCCTATCGCCATTAATCGGACACAAAGCGAAACTCCGAACTGCTACTGCAAATTTTATAGCCAATAACATTTTGCTCGACCTGGGAATCGAACCCAGGATCTCGAGCACATGAGCCCTACTATTGTGTGAGGAGCAAAATTATTGCTAGTTGGTTATTAAATATCTATTATATGTATCTCATATCAGCTATTTAGTTATCACAGTACTAGCTTTGCTTAGTTTGGAATTAAACGACCGTGTCTGAAATTGTGTATCTGTTTTTTATTTTATGTACTGGTCTTAATCACTCGAGATCCACGACGATAATATTGTTATCAGGATTAAATTATCTACTATTTGCAAGTTAACTTATCGGTCAGGGTTTGAAAAAGAACGCGAGACCTAGATAACGATTTTTTTTCTTGATACAGTGGTGCAACATTATTTCCCATTTGTAAGGTGAATATAATGTTTTATTAATAATAATACCAAAGCGGGATAAAGGATTTATAAGACAAAAATATCTTTTAAAATCCTTGTCAGACCGTCTGTTTATTCCAGGTAATCTCCGAAACGGTTGGACCAATTTTGACGGGACTTTCACTGGCAGATAGTTGATGTTATAAGGAGGTAATGTAGTACATAATTCTAGATCTTAAAAAGACCTGCAAAAAAGTCAGTGAGGGCAATTATGTCTATCTTCTAAAGTTCACTAACAATATGCATTTTGGTCTTTAGAATACACGAGAACAGTGTGCCCGATCGATGGCATTCTGTAGTCCATGCGTGCGCAGCCGCGAGCAGAGCTATTTAAATAATAAAATATCAATATATTTCAGTTTATCTACCAACCTTTATAATTAATGTTTTTTTTATTTGGTTGCCATTAAGTACATCTACATGTATAAATAAATAAATGTGAAAAACGGATACTGGGTGCCAAGTTCCATAGCTGTTCCTTTAATTATAGCTGTAGGAATGTACGTTTTTCAATTCATTTACAAAACAATACGTTAATATCAGATTTTAATTTGGCAAGTCTTAAATGTCAATATCGATCAATCGTAAAATTGTCTTAATTGTAAATCTTCTTCTTTTTATATATAATGTTGTAACTCTTGTTTCGTCTTCTACTCTCACCTAACTTTTCTCAGTATTATTAGTTTTTATACAACTGAGGTGGCAAAAAAGCTTATGGCCCGCATGATGATAAGCAGTTACCGTAGCTTATAAACGCATGTAACACCAGAGGTATCACTAGCGTGTTGCCAACCTTGAACCCCTTTCATCAAGGAGCTTTGGAAATCTTACTCACCGCATGAACGCAACACAAGGGTATTTAGCTGCGATCTTCTGTAGGGTGGAGGTATTTCATCAGATCCCCTAAGTAGAGAAACATTTCTAAAAAGATTTCTCTGTGCCCTACCTCTATTCACACCTTTTATACGAATATTATTCCTTACTTAATCAATCTATACCTTATTTGGTCTTCCTCCACTGACGACGCCTATATCCGTCCACCTTTATACTTATCAAATAATAGAAAAAATTTAGAATGTCGTGTATTCACGATGTGACAAGACGTAATTAACCGAATTTGTATAATAAAAATGGTTGAATAGGGAAAATATTTTGTATTTATTAATATTATGAAAGCTGTTTGTTAAAAATTATCAGCTTAATTATTAATGGAATGTGATCGCTCGATGATATTAACCCTATATGTGTAATAATCTCCAAAATATCTTTTTTTTTGTATGACATATTTATATTGGAATTTATAACATATAAAATATTCACAATCATTAAAATACAATCACATTATAAAGTCTTAATTTGATTCATATCTAAAGAAAATAAATGACTAATACTAATATTATGCGTTAACGATATTAATATTAATATTTGCTGCAAATTATTATTATCAAATTATTTATATTATATTATATTAAAATTACTTATTAATAATAGGTAATAAACAGACGTGAACACAATAGAAAACGAATAACTTCGACCACCCGGAGTTGACGACTTCTGACTACAGTGAAACCTCAACTAGTCATCTTGATTAGCAGTATATTTTTCATTTAAATTAAATTAAATAAATTTAAAAATGTCACACATGACATTTCAAGAAACATACTCGTATGTTTTGTTTACTTATAAGTGCATAACGATTTTGAACTATGTCTATCTTTACAAAACAAGTTGTAATCCACTTATAAGTAGTAAGATACAAAAATAGATTTTTTATAATTTAGGAATATTAAATGGTGTTAATTTCAAAAATTGTTCCACCCCATAAACCAAAAAAAGTGGATGTTTAACTGTTTCTCACCGATACCTATGACTACATAATTATATTGATAAAAAACAAAGTCCTTTTTTCAATCAATTTATATTTTATGTTTTTATAATAATGGTGTTACCAATTACAGATCTATTATTATATTCTATGAAAAACTGAAATTACTATAAACATTCCAAAGTTTTTATAAACATCTACTTATTTGTGGTTTTGTAACAAACCACATAGAAAATGATTATATTTATAACACTTAAATAGTCAAAGGACACGTGCAAGTGAATAGTTTCCTACCTAGCTACCTATTTTTTATGTTCTACACGGTAAGCTTACGTAATTGTTGAATTGATAGGTAAAATAATTGTCAATAATACTTTTCAAAATCGGTTTTTTTAATTTCTTATTTGATTTTGTCAAAATTTTGTAATACTTTTTGAAACCATAAAATAATCGTTTTCATTCATTGTTGTTCGGTTGTACTGTAAAGGAGGTGGCCCTTTGACCGTGTTGCGACTTGAACATCAGCATACAATATCAGCATCGATCAATGCGGATGCGGATGCTGATGCTGATGCTGATGCTGATATTTGCAACAACCTTAGTATAAATATAATACAACAAAATTCAACAAAATTCTGGTGGACCTATCTATCGTGCAACGATTAATACGAATATCTGAACATAATACTGAATGAAATGAAACCTGAATAATATTTAGATATTTCTACTAATTCCTGTTAGTAATCATCAATAAAGATATTATACCAAGAGTGTATTATAAAATTATGATAAATTTGTTATTCTGGATAAGGATTACAAGAAAATTACTTATCGTCTTATACACTACTCTGAAAAAGTAATAAGTTACCTAATGATAATATATATATGTAAGCAGGATAATATCTGCAATTATGATTGTTTCTATAAAATGAAAACACTATTTCATTAATATGCTATTTTTTTTTTTTTACAAAAATCCTTTTTTTTAGTATCTTCGCACATTGACACTCCTGTCCCTGATGGTAAGTAGAGTAAAATTCAATCACAACGGTGACCATCGATAGATCGAAATCCTTTCTAAGTCTTTTCAGTCGTCGCATCAACTTGGTTGTGATTAACTTATTAGCTTGCTCTGATATGCGGCCAGTATCATCCACCAAGGATATCACTGTTATGTTGGACCGATCTTAGAAAGCATTTAAAAAGATTCTTCTTTTTGAATGGTATGTGTTGGCTAAACATAATATTATATTTATTAATATAATTATATTATCGTGAATCGTATAATAAAGTATTATTGTTATATTTTAACAAATTACATATATTATATAAGTGAAATAAATATATATGCACAAGATTTAAGTACAGTAAAAAAAATATTAGAATCTTATATCTGGATATTTAAGTCGCTAATCCTTCATTTGAAGATAGCAAAATAATCTATTAAACATGCTAATTTTCAACAATAAAGGAAAAAAAGAAACGATAAAATTATCATTAATTTATTTAAAAAAAAAACTTTTAAAAAAAAGGTGCATAAAAAATAATTGGTCCGCCACCTTTGAAAGTTCGCCATATTGGGTTTAGAATGACGTTACTTCCGTAACCATGCATTGTCATCTAAAGTTGGTATGCAAAATTTGAGCTCAAAAGGTTAGGGATAACTGTTTTAAAATTCAGTTGCAAGATTCAACTCACACTAACAAAGCAAGTTAAATAAAAGCTTGTAATAAAAATAAAATAAGATAAATTAAACAAATAATGTTCATGTGTAATTTAAATCGTTTTAATCCTTCTACGACGTTTGGATTTTCTTTTTGACCATATATTATGTAGACCAAAAGAAACTTATTTACTTTATTGTACCTAAGTGTCAATAGAGTTAAATGGATGAAAAGAATAATTATTGTGACAAAAAGATAAGAGGTAAATATATAAGGACGTTTTTACGTTACACTAATTTATAGTGAATGTTGCTGAAAAAATATAATATAACTAGCTGGCTGGTATACGTTGTTCTGCCTATTCCGATAGTTAATCACCCGACCACGGCGCACCATCTATCTAATCCTAACATGTTGTATGAACCATCGTCTCGATAAAAATGTAAATACATAAGCTCAATCGGTGAAGTCATTCAAAAGTTATAGAATCAGTAACAGATGAACGTAAGATGTTTATATATTAGAAAGACCAAGGGTCTCCAAACTACGGCCCGCGAGCACCACCGATCTGGCCCGAGATACTGGGCCTGACCTGACTGATATCTGAATTACCCGACGCCACTAAAAGGCCCCACCGACTAATAGTTAGCTGGCAGTCTTTTTTAGTTGACCATTGTCAGTATAGTCCAGTCATTAAGCGATGCTTGCCGGAATTAGTAGAATATCAGCTCTATTAACTGTCCATGCATTAGCAGGCGGCTGCCGGAAGGCGATAGTCAGCAGTCGGCAGCTCAATACTGCAACAGATCGTCAGTTCACACAGTGCACCGGTAACTGCAAGTGAGTGTTTCATTTGGCCTTGAGGTTACGGACTGTCTGGCCGATATCTATCGAATGAGACTCGTGGCCACACAATTGCAGTTTGCTTAAGCCGTCAGTCCAAAACATTAAAAGAAACTGTAAGTGTGTGATGTATTACGATTAACAGACAGGCTAATATCTGCCGGCTAACTGTTAGTCAGTGAGGCCCTTTAAACTGCAACGGCATACGACATACCTCACTCGACTTTTAGTACAGAAATGAAAATATGTGCGAAATTCAATGGTTATTGAATATATTCAGTTCAGTTTTTTAAATCGTAACGGTATCTTATGAGCTAGCTACATCTTGGCCCTCAGAGTTTAGTGGAGCAATCAGTTAGGTCCTTAGGCTAAAAGTTAGGAGTAAAGAGGATATTAGAAAATAGCAGCCCGTAAAAGCCTCTTCCAGAGAGAATCCTCGGATATAGTCACCTCACCCGCCCAAGATGTAACATATTTTTTTATTAGGTTTCTGGTGGATTTTCTTCACCGTCAGTCTATACTGTCAGTAATTATAATGTAATTAGTTTTATGTAAATTCGGAACAAATCATCGAGTATTGTCGAAGCAAAGTCTGAACCACCAAGACATAATACAGGAAAAAATACAATATACAAAAATGTACCTATATGTATATGATATAAATGTAATTATGTACAATCATATTTCGTATACAATATGTATTTTACTATGAGTGTGGTAAGTAATGGTGTACGACAGTATCACATGAAGGTTAAATTACCTTTAAACATTTTAAATTACCTGCGGACACACGAGCACATTTTAATATAATGTATGCCAATTTTGTATAGGCATGACCTACACCTCATAAACACGCCCTCGATGTCGTCGGCGTCGTCGGTCAATTACAGTGATCGTCGTGCCCTTGTAACTGTTGCGTCTGAGTAGCGTGCTGTTCAACAGAACACCTAACTGATCATAAGGTTAACACTAGGGTTGCCAAACGTCCCGCGGGAGCCGGGACATACCATTTCTAGACTTTTAAAGCAGGAATGAGCAACCTTGGAAAGTTGCGGGCCAAAGTTAATTTTGTTGAAGAAATCGCGGGCCGATGTTTATATAAACAATTCATTTTATACATATAACAAGTGTTGTACTAAATTTATTATTAATCGGTATTATATCGTCAGTGATAAGCTTGAGCTTGAAATTGAGGAACAAGGTAATCAATTTTGGGATCAATGTAAATAACACAGCCGAAAAGAGTTTTCCAAATTTTCATAAGTAAGCTTGGTTCGATACTTTATATATAGACTAGCAACCCACCCCAGCTTGAAACGGAGGCTATTTACAAAGTGGTATTATTTCTGTTTAAAAAAAGCATGATTTAGAGTTTAGTGCTTTAGTATTGATAGGTTCATAACTTCATACTTACGAAAAGTGCGCTTAACTCGCGACGATCAATTCATCATAGGTACGGAGTGCCGGCTAATTGTTTCACTGTGAGTAATTTATTTGGTTATTCGTAATTTAAAATCCGTGATATCTTCGAAGGTATTCATTTAAATGATACAGTGTAAAGGACAATTTTAATATAGATTAAATGTCCATGTTCACAAACATGTTTATCTGGATAGAACTTAATACTGAATTGGAGAAAATAGCTTCACTAATACCTGATATTTTAAATTATTATATTGAAGATAAAAATGTTTACTGTGAGTCAACCTTAGGAAATAGACATATTTTATATTTTTTTGGCATATGAAGATCTATAATTCTTTAGTACATTATTTTGATGTATCTCTTAAGGCTTAGCCAGTGTAAGCCATGTAAGCGCCCGAAAATCGATTTATTGACGACTTGACTACAAAATATTGGATTTTCTCTACTATACAAAAACATAATTGTGTTGTACCTACATATAAATCTTCCGTAAAAATTCTCTTTGCGATAGTGAAAGCCGTATAAATATCCCTTGCGTGGTTTACAAAAAGTAAGAGAACAAATAAACAGACGCGGATAGCGACTTTCTTTTATACTATATATGATTATATGAAAACTAAATTTGATTAGTAATTGTATTTCTCGCTTTTCTATATTTAAACTACTAAGTCTCGCTTTTTTTAATCTCGTCCCGCATTGTTATTGCAATTTACAAACTTCCCGTACACTACGGTTGGCAACCCTAGCTAACACCGCGCTGCGTCTCGCCGGCCTCAATGTACAACGCTAACCTAACATGATAATAATAAATTAACTATACACATTTCATTTTTAATCAACTGCCGGCTAAAATAATGAAATAGACAGTATTTAGATATGTGTCAGAAATTGTCGAGAAGAGAAATAATCTAACAAACAAATAACTTACTACACAAAATTAGACTATCGCGTATTTAGTTAAGTGGCCTATCATTGTGTAATACTCGAGAATTCTTTCCGACTGCTTCACGATCACCACACAATAGGTGTAAAGTCCGCCTTCAGTATGGCAAGCGCAAGCGTGTCGCGTTCCGGTATCAGCCTATCCCGTAACGAAAGGGATTGGTAGGGTGCATCATGCGCACCATAAACTCTTCACAGTTTGTCACACTTCTGCAGCAGCCGTATATGTCCAGCTGCCAACAGGCTTGAAGGACATTTCCCAACAATGGATTGCCTATATCTCAGTGGCAGGAATTTTTGGAAAGTACTTTGTAATTTGTATGTAATCAAAGGCACAGCGCCGTCACTTTGCGTGCAACTATATAAAAAAAAAGTTCAAATCGGTGAATGTAGCAATATTAAATTTTGTACAGAAGCTCCGTAATCACGACAAAGGTGTTTGATGAAAATCGGAATTGGCTCCATCGGTAATCGCTTTTCAGGAGCCAGACTCACAGGCATATTAAGCTAGCGCAAAAGCTTCAGCAATAATGTGAGCGAATGGAGAGATGACCCTTTAAAAAATGTCGACCACCTGATGAGAACGAGCTCAAACTTTTTTAAATTTCTCTCTACTTGGGGCAGCCCGTTTGATGAAATAATTCCGCCCTGCAAACAATTGCAATCAAATAACTTCGTGTTGTATTTTGAACTTGATTAAGGTTTCCAGTGTTCTTCGGGAAAGGGGGTTCAAGATCAGCAACAAGCTGGTGATAACTCTGGTGTTACAACGATCATAGACTACGGTAATCCCTTACCATTAAGCGTACCATATGCTCGTTTGCCATCTTAGTTGCATAAAAAGAGCAAATTTTGAAATAAGACTAAATAAAAGTTGCTCAACCGGGGAGTTCCACACGTATGTTAATTTAAGTTTGGTGGAAATAAACGTTTGCTACATCTGCTATAGGCTAGTCTGGCCCTGGTCCTGGCTCACCCTGGGAATAAATTATTTATTTGATCATTTTCATTGTTTAATTCAAAAAATCTTAAATAAAAAACTAATTATTAATTCACGTCACGTTCAATTTGCATAATAATCGAAGCAAGCCTCCTTGCATTTTATAAAACGCAGTCTATCTATTTGTCAATCCATTATTGTGCTTATAGCTCGGAACCTACGCTACCTACGCTATGTTGTCTAATCAGGTTGATTACATATTTTTATGAAAGCATAAGTATTTAATAACCTATATTTCCTATTAATGATACGATATTTCTGTGCGATAAATGTGTCTAACTATATTACAAATCACATTTTTACTACCCATGTATATAGTCATAGAGCTCCATTCTGTTAAGAATCGTCCATCTTTATTGCTTACTTAGTTAAAAATGAACGAAAATGTTCTGTTTCGTTTACAGATTGACAGAAATTCACAAGAAAATCACACAGAGACACATGGTAAACTATGGTAAAATGGTTCACGATTCTATGTAGTTGTTGTCAGAAATCCTAAAAATATGAGTCGTTTAAAGCCAAGAAAAATGGCGCGAATGTGAAAACTTTATCAGCCGTGGGTAAATTTAATCTGATTATACAATTAAAGTTATTACAATATAAACAACGTAGTAATCAATGAAACCATTCCACAGTATCAAAAATCCTTCTTTCCTAGAACAGTTAAGCTACAGAAACAAATAGTATTTTCATAGAAATCATGTAATTAATGAGTTTTTTATCTAACGTTCTACACTGATGTGGAGATAATTAATATTTAAATTCTTATAACTGGAATTGTAATTTCCGCTCGACTCTTTATTATTTATACAAATAATTCATAATCTATAAATCTCACGTTCATAAATTCAAATGAATAAAATAAATTACAGTATCTGTTATCGGTAGTGGGTAATTTTGTAAAAATTAAGTACATTATTAATCCCAAAATACATTACAGTGCGTCGAGAAGTTGGCGTTAAATGTTTTTCAAGAAGCATACCCTCTGCCCGATGGTTAGCGGCTACCGTAGCCTCTATATAATTATTGCGATGCCGACCTTGAATCCCCATACTTCAAAGAGCTCTGGAAACGTTACTCACAGCAGAAACACAACACTAGATTATTTGGCTGCGATATTCTGTAGCGTGGAGGTATCCCAACTGTCGGACTGCTCCAATTAAAGAAAAATCTCCGAAGTATTCTCTGTGCTCTACCTCTCTTCCTCCTTCCCGAAGGAGCTAGTTAGACACAAATGCCAAGCCTCATTAATCATTATCGTATTCTTGATTATTGTAATTTCTACTTACTATTACAAATTCTATACATTTTCTATTTAGAGTCAACCTGATATCATAAGCTGTTATTTTATTAAAGTATATCATTTTAATTTATACGATCGAGATTTTATCTTAGTCAATCTATTCTAATGCTGTCATTGCTTTAAATACATTTACTCAGATAACACCATGATTATTCTACTCGTAAAAAAATTCTATAGTAGATAGTAATCATAGAATTTTCGCTGATTCATTTATTATCCATATCGTTAATTACAGATTAGTTTGTTTAAAGTATATATTATATTATGTACAGAGCATGAAATCCAAAGATCTAGCTAGGTATTGTTATAAAAAGAAAAGTTTTCAACGTCTTCCAAAATATTAAGGGATATGGATGTGAAACATGGGCCTTAACA
Organism: Saturnia japonica; assembly: GCA_033032175.1. Taxonomy (NCBI): domain Eukaryota; kingdom Metazoa; phylum Arthropoda; class Insecta; order Lepidoptera; family Saturniidae; genus Saturnia; species Saturnia japonica. Next base: position 14,369,571 of record CM065305.1, read on the forward strand.
AGACACAACGAAGAACAAATTAACAATATTGCAAGAGATCTATTGAACGAAGTGTGACACGAATCTGTAAAGCGGATCTAATAAGAAATGAATAATTAAGAACTAAAACAGAAGTGACAGACAATCTGATTAGAATTGCCCAACAGAGGTGAATAACATAGTTCCATATTCAATAATAAAGTACTACATAATATGTAAATACCATATAAAATATGCTATACAGTTCTAACATTATTGGGGCGGGTAAAAACACAAATTACTAGGATACGGAGGTTTTTAAATCAGGATGGGTCAGCTGTGGCGAAAAGGCACGCACGTGCCGTACTTGTGGAAGCCCCTGCGGATGCAGGGCTTCGCATGACGTCAGCCCATCTGCCTGACAGATGGCGCCGCGCCCCGAACACATCAAGATAATATCGCACCAAACACGCCACTGACCCTAGCCCGGAATTCTAAATCAAGTATTCACTTTATTTAAAAACAATATACTTTTAAGGTACAACCTATTTCTTGTTTATAACTAATGAGACCAATTTAGGTTACCATTTGAACATCATACATTATGTGTCTATTAAAAACCAAGATAATAACATGGTAAGCGTATAAATAAGATTCAAAATCAAAATCAAAAATATTTTATTTTATTGTAGCCCTAAGAAGGCACTTATGATTGTCAACATACTACCACCGGTTCGGAAAATATTCCAGCCATCGGGAAGAGCCAACAAGAAACTTGATTGTATGTTTTGTTATTACTTCTCAAATAAGGCTGTCGGAGCACATCGATACGTTTTTGACAACAGATTTTTAATTTTAAGGTCGTAGCGAATCGAACTAGAAATAAAGCGCATCTAATGAGAATCTGTGGGAATTAACTCATGATCTTCTTTTATAGACCGTACATTTCATAATGGAGAATGGGATTTTCTATTGGAGTGGAAGAGACTGAAGTTTCGACTGTAGAAGCATCACCACATATATTTCTATTTAAAACCAGCAATGCTCGTATAATATACGTAAATAGGGCTGGCTTTCTTCGCGTCATACTTAAGTTATATGTTATAGTCTCATTATATTGGTTTTTATGATCCATATATTTTTTAACATCACGTCACGATGTTAACTTCATACGTTTTTACCGAAAGTCGATGAACGTATAACGTTTGGTTCGGTGGCTATAAAAAAAAAAAACAAAATTCATGGACCTTTCTTTGAAAATGACGGACTTTAATACAAACTTTGCCCTTTGTCTCTTTCCTTTTCTCTTTTTCACCACCTTAGGGGTTGAATTTCCAAAAATCCTTTCTTAGTGCTCGCCTAGTGTAATAGGAACCCGCATGCAAATTTTCATGGTCATAAGCCCCAGTAGTTTGGGCTGTGCCAGTCAGTCAGTTATCCTTTTATAATATACTAGTTGTGCCTACGACTTCGTTCACGTGATACATATTCTGTGAATGGAAAACAGCAACTAAACAAAAACCTCAACTCACCTCAATCTCACCCCACGGCATTTGAACCGTATAAGCTTTGATAATACCCAACTAAACAAGGTCCTGGATTCGATTCCCAGGTTGAATGTTATTTGGTTTTTCTATGAAATTCTCAGTAGCAGCTTGGAGTTCGGCTTCGGGCTCGATTAATGGCAATAGGCTCGCTCTATATCACATGGAACCTAAAAACATACTCGGTGAACTGTGGGGATACATCACGACACCTCTGCCTAACGGGCCTAACCCTTCGGTGAAAACGGGCGTGATGATATATGTAATATATATACATAAATGCATACAATAAACTTTTTTTCACAAAAACAAAACCGACTCCAAAATGTTACTTACACTGAAAAAATGCACTACAAAATAAAAAAAATGATTACGTTATTTATTTACTTAAAAATATCATTTTTTAACTCAGCTTGATATTCCTATGAACTATTTGTCTGCCACATATTTTATTAAGACAATAATATACAATTATTCTTATTTTTGGAGTCGGTGCCAACCAGGTTTTTAATAATTTTTAGGAAAATTGACAAAATATGTTTAAAGCTTCGTTAATTCGATAATGTAGTAATTGCAATACCCATCAAAAACCATTCTCAAATATCTTCAATGTACAGATTTCACAGGAGGACACCTGAACGCTTGAGAATTATTATTGTAGTAAAACGTATGTGGGAACAGTATATAACTGTGGATTTATAAGCGTTTGAAATCGCCAATATGGCTGACATGGCGTGGTGATTAAAACCGTGCCTCCTCTAAGGAAAACGCCTTTGCCCAACAGCGAGACACATATATGCTGGTATTATTATTATATTATAATACTCGGGCTACCGTTTTCCGGTCCAGAGGGTGTGGTTGGCAACACGTACTAGCACAAGAAACATTCCAACTCAGTCCTCTGGTGTAGTAATCTATTATTACTGGCCTCAGGACTGCAATCTTTTAGATTTTGGTTATACATAGCTATACCTTACAGTGACCACTTTACTATCAGGTGGACTGCACGTCTTCTTACTACGTCATAGAATAAAAAATAATATTTCATTTTATAAAACTTTAACTTTCTAAACAGGCAGACATGATTTATTATCGATAGAGAAATGACAGTAACAAAAAAGATAACCAACTTCATTTATTTTGATGAACTCCTTTGTGTATCTTCGAAGTCGAAGGCCCAATGCCGTTGAAATTAAAATGGGACAACTCAAGAGGTATCCCCTTTCCAACGAAAAAATCAACATCTAAATCGGTTTGTAAGCAAAGAAGTTATGCCTGAATATCTCTATACTAAAATCCGATAGAAAAAAGGACGTTCAGTTTTTCCTAAATTGGAATGTTTTCCGGGAAACTTTCCCAATATTTATTTCTATAAAAATCTAATTCAGACTATTAGGGACATTTAAAAAAAAAATAGCCAAATCGGTGCAGCCGTTCTCAAGTGATGAACTTACCAACGAACAGCATTCGATTTCTATTTACATAGATAGATATTATATGTATTACATTCAGTCTTGTGCACCTGAGATCATATGAAAAAAAAAAATAGAAACTTCAATAGATTGTACATTGCAGCAATAACCAACGATAACAAATTATTAGTAATAATTCTCGAATAGCCATTAATGGTACACCATAACCTTAGGAAGTGGGTATATCCATACTAATATTATAAATGCGAAAGTAACTCTTTCTCAACTTTGATGAATTTTGGTATAGAGATAGATATGACCTTAGGACTTTTCCATAGGTTAATTTTTGTAGCTAAAATAAAACTTGAAGGGTAGAAAATAGGGGATGAAAGTTTCTATGAACAAAATATAGGAACACCAAATGCGCATGTAGTGAAATGACATCGGCTTCCATACCAACCAGTTTGTTAGTTGTCAATCTGGTTTGTTGATATATTGACATTGTTATACTTAATAAGAAATGTATTGTATTTCTAATAATTACCTATTAAATGATTGTCCAGTATTCTGTTTAAGATTGGCTGAAGTGTTTTTAAACTGTTTAACTACGCAGTACAGGATAATTACTGTTTTATTTGACGTGCGCTATCAATCGCGGCACGCGGGAGTTTATTCATTGCAAGCGATATACATAATGTAAATTATCTGTACTATAGAGTTTTGCTAAAAGTGAATCATTTCAATGTTTTATTCCACATATGGTGAATATAAAACTTGGGTGAAATTTTGTTTGAAGAACCCATCATATCTCAAATTAGAGATAGTTATATTTATGCTTTTGGTAAGAAAGAAATAAAGATAATTATTGAATGAAAATTGTACACAGGAAATACATGCCATTCCTCAACTGATACGGCATTTGAATTGTCAACAATATGGGTAAAAATAAAGTTACAGGATGTAAATAACTACTGCGTAACTATAAAAGCGTGCGGAGCTGCGGGCACACCGCCAGTAGATAGATAATTATAAAGACACTCTCTTATATCATACGGCGATTTGATTACACGATAATTAACGTTAAATCATATTAATGAATAGGTCACATGACTGACTTATGACGTATTATGATTACTTTTTCGTCTGATAATAATTATGTGACTTTTTACACGTTTCAACGACAATCTGCGATGACTGTTATATATCCACACAACAATCGATATATAATTAAGAAGCATACGATAGCGACTTCGTTCGCCTTAATTATAATATGAAATTTGATAAGAATAAAATATAGCCTATATATTGGCCAATTTGAAACTGGATCAGTAGTTTCAAAGATTACCTATTACAAAACTTCTTTGTAGTTGTATTGTATATTATACCTGCATTATTTTAATCTGGGCTATTGTAATATAAAGATAAAATATCTATCTGGAATATGATAAAATATTGACAAATAATTCAAAAGCAGAATAAGACTGATTTTTATTATGGATTCTATTCTATAAAAGACAAACGAAATATTTTCATTATAGAAGAAATAGAAATAATGTAGAGTTTAATATTATAAATAAAATCCTAAAACTTTCATAGCATCATTAGTTAGACATTTAAAATTTTTCACGTTAATCAATAATTTATTTTGACAATGAAATAAACACTAAAAGACATTTTCACTGTATTACTATACATACGTGTATGCAGAATGAACCATTATAGTTCTTTCATATACTTTTAAAATCTATTTTAACATTTACGCTAAGTTTAAAACAAAATAAAATAAAAATTATGTATGCAATTGACACGTGGTAGAAGTGAAACCTTCACAACTATGTTCTTGTTTTATTCAGAAAATGATGAAATACACACTAATTTAAATTTTATGAAAATTTACATACAACTACTCACAATCATTATTCATAATATCATTTTCAATTAATGCACATTTGAAATACCCATGGTAACCTAACACAATATCAACCAGTAACAGAATTTCATAAGTGTTACCTAAAAAGTTTTTGTTTCCTGCCTTTTTGGTGAGGTAATAAAATGCATTATTGCGTGGCAAATATCCCTATAAAACCTCTTTTGTACCATTTTACCATTGCCTAAAACTCTCCTATCTCATTTTCTCCCACGTTAAATCTTATAAATTTATGTGTGTCTCTTTTGACTGTCACTTTCGCTTTCTCGTTTCATCGACTTTCAAATCACAGCCATGCTAAGGAAGTTTTCACTTCAAAAAGAAGTTTTATCCTCATCAATTTTCAACCAATTCTAATCATATTTTGTAGATGGTAAGCATACATACTATAATTGAGAGGCTATAAGATTCGTTAATAATACATTAGAAATTGTAAAATAGAATAATATTTTTCAACTGATTTTGTTGAATTGTATGAATTGTCAAAAATATGAGTAAAAATGAAATTAAGGGATGTAAATAACTACTGCGTAGTTACAAACGGGTGCGTAGCCGCGGACACACCGGTAGAATTTATATATATGTCCCATGTAATAGGGGGTCAATCTATTTTCCATTAATTGGGTATAAAGCCAAACTCCGAGCTGCTACTGAGAATTTCATAGAAAAACCCGATAACACTTTGCTTGACCTGAGAATCGAACCCGGGACCTTGAACATAGCAGTCAGTCTTTATGCATTTTACCATTTAAAATGATTTCAGTTTGGTATTATCAAAGATTATGCGGGTCAAATACCGTAGGGTGAGATTGAGGTGAGGTAAAGTTTTTATTTAGTTGCTGTGTTTCATTCATGAAATATACGACGTGGACGAAGTCGCGAGCACAGCTAGTGTATACTCTCCTATATAAGTATATATACTCTCCTCTGCAAAAAAAAACGTGCACCTAAAGAAATTTACGTTCTAAGGTCGATTTCAGTTAAAATTAAATTGAATTTAATTATTTGACGTAGTCTGCATACTTATAATCGTGTAAATTAATATGCGTGAAGTGAATTCTAGCAATTTTTTCATTATTTTTCGATTAATTGCATAAAACCGATATACACGTTCACACAATAAGATGTTGTCAGCAATAAAGGCAAGAAGATCTTTTTAGTTTTTTTAAATTATATAAAGCTAGAAACTTAATAACGAGTGTGAATTTTCTTGGGAAAATCAAGGCTTGAATGCTTCTGGGCAAACTTTCCACGATATTTTTAATAACGTTTTGAGGAATACGTTCCCACACTTCTGTAATGACTCTTTTTAGTTCCCTGATGTATTGTAACTTGCAGAAAATATCCAAAAAGTTTTAAAATTTTACTAATCTGAAAAAACAGTTTCAGCAATCATTAATCGTACATCGTCAAATTAATAAAACCTCTTTCCTGTTTATTCATTGAAGTAGAGAAAAAAAAATCTAAAGTGCCCGTTTTTTTTTTGCAAAAGGGTTTATGCGTGTGTAATTTGTTTCTCCAAAACAGCTCCCAAACAACATTGTTATATTATTTATCTGGAAGATAATCTTATTTATCTTATTTAATATCTACTTTATATTATTCATCATAAGTTCATTTGATTTACCTTATTATTGTTTTGGTGTACCTATTCTTTTATTTCCAGGATACCAATTAATGATAGGTTTATGTATTGATGCGTTTAGATAATTTATAACTTGATAATTTTGGTTTAATAACAGCTTTGTTAATATTTTAGGTTCGTATTGTTTACATTGCAATATAATGACAATCTCTGTCATTGATAATTCTTTGATAGTAATAGAGCGTAATAGAGCATGCGCAGTTAGGAGTTTCTCAGGTATAGACAAATATTCTATCCAGGTTCTAGTTTAGCAAAATAAATCTATGATTAGATTTATTTTGAATTTTTAAAATAAGAAAAGTCTAGTAAGATGAAATTTTGAATTCAAACGGAAATAGAAAATTAGAACAGAGAGTATGACAGATTTTTCATGATCGATCTGATCATGGGATTCATGGTACGGCAGACCTTTGAATCGAGTAACGTTTATATAATAATTATCAAGAGTTTTGATAAAAGCAACGTTTATATAATAATTATCAAGTGTTTTAATAAAACCAAAGGATTGTACGGCAGACCTTTGAATCGTAGTAACGTTTTTATAATAATTATCAAGTGTTTTGATAAAAACCAAAGAATTGTATTGCAGACCTTTGAATAGTTGATACGTTTATAATTTAAATATCTACAGTTGGTTAAAATAACTATTATATGGGTGAAGTACCCTATTGAAGAAGACAATAATATTCCAGGAACTTATAACTGGATTAATATATAAATTACTGATATATATATTTTTGTTTCGTCATATCGAGAGGTGAACGGATTCCGACGTTCCACTTGATGCAGCGACGTCTTCACTTGGACTGAGCTTGTTCATACGGCTCACACCACGTTGTCCGCTGAGGGCGAGCCTCGTGATTCAACCTTGTTTGGCCTACCTACTCAACACGGAGAGATCCTAGGCAAGGATCTCTACGCTGAGCTGTCGGAGCAAGAAGAACGTCTCGGTTATGGACATTAAAATTGTGTACTAATAATTTGTAAAACCCATATTATCTGAAAATTGTAAGGTATGCTGGAAAATTATACATAACTATCCTAAATTATAAAACTTTCATTCATTTTACCTACGTTTAGATTATTCTCTATCTCTCTTCTTACCTAAATTAAATTATAATCATAATAACATGTATCGGTATTACAACATGGACAGATCGATAGCTGTGCCCATTACTTAATTGGTAAACGCTGTAGAGACGCACACATGTCAGAAATATAAAAACATTTATTAATTTTCTAAGTGAGTAGGTACATAATATTTATATTGTTAAAACATACCTTTCCTCTTATCTACAAGACCTATGAAAGAAACAAAATATATGCATGAGATACAATTTTCTTGCGTCAGTTAATTTATAACAATACAAATACAGAATTAAATTACAGTGATAAAAATCTACGTACATAGTTAAAGTTCATAACTGGGTACTCGTATTTATCTACGAATTTTTTTTGATTACTTTTAGAGCTTACTGTACCGTGTGAAACTAATATACCTATAGATCACACAATCTCTCTATAACTTACTAAAAGACCTCGGCCTCTCGAAAACTGCAGTAAGTTCTATTTTAGAACGGATATCTAAAGCAGCATTAAGAGACTTACAAAATCTGGCTTGGCAGAGAGGATATCGCGAGCAGTCTATGTGAGTGCTGATGGGCATCATAAGCGGGCCCCCTAAACCTACACCTGCGTCGCAAGTCCCGGGAACTGCTCGTGTTTTCCTCCCTCTGCTACACGATGGACCCGGCACCCGCACGGTGAATCCTGGAATGCTAAGATGTTTGTCTCCGCCTTATATCAGTAGGTACAAAAGGTTTTAATTAATAAAGCTGATAAACTGAGTCAGGGGTTAATCGACGAACTTAAAATCCCTCTTTTCTTATTTATTTGGGTACCTACTCTCACCCTGGAATTCAATGAAAATTAAAATAATATTTAGATTTTTAAGTAAGGTAAGTAATATTAGAGTTAAATAGTTAAATCTCATGGTCTCCTGTAATTGTAAGATACATTGTGTATTATTGATTTTATCATTATAATAGATCCTATCGATTGGTGCAATAACATAGTAAATGTCTGTTTTTTGCATTTTTAGTTGGTTCGATTCCCGATATAGGTGCCTTTTTTTAAATCCGTGAATGCAGTTAGTAGTATTCCAAAAAATTAAAGAATGTTTCTTTTGAGTATAACTGGATATCTTCCATATTTAACTTTTCCTCCGTGTTAATTTTCTATTTCGTTTTTTCCATCTTGTATATAACTAGCAGTGTCCCACGGTATCGCCCGTGTTAAAACTTTAGATATGAATCCCCGTTGTACCCCCTTAGTGGTTTAATTTTAAAAAGTCTTTTCTTAACTGATGCCTACGAGTACGTCATAATAACGATCTATATGAAAAATTTCAGCCCAATTTTTTCAGTGTTTTGAGCTAGGTTTAATGTGTTGGTACTCGTAGATCAGTCAGCCATTCAGTCACGGTTTCCAAAATTGTAAACATATTGAAACATGTTTCATCAAAATCATCATACTTAACTCACTGGAAATGAACATTTTTATTTAGATGAATAATAATTCGAGCACAATTAGTAAAGATAAAAGTTTCATTGTCATTATACCTGTACGTATGAACTTTTTAGAGATATCACTTCAGAGGAAAGAAAAATGTACTGTGGGGCAACATAAAAACAATGAACTTTCACACGCGATATATTCACGTTGATGTAGTGCGGTTTATTGTGGAATCAGAGCGGAGAAGTCTGCGGTAAACTTGTAATTGAATTTGGGAAACAATACGTTTCTCGCGGCTCGTCTACACAACATTCCCAACACGCACCTGCTCACTGCCTCGAAGAGAATTTATACGATTGTTAGATTTCGAATAACCAATTATTATTATTGTTATTTCACCAGCACTCCACTGAGATTACTAGAAAGAATTGACCTCTATTTTTAACTAAAAATAATTTTAAGGCTAATAGAGAATAACAGGTTTTTTTTTCAATATAAAGACACAATTTCACAGACGGCCATTCAATTCCAAACTAAGCAAAGCTTGTAATATGGTAACTAAACAGCTCATATACATACATATAGAGATATTTAACACTCAGACACGCACAACTGACATTTATGCTCATCACACAATGTCAGTCATGGGCGGGGATCGAACCCGCGATCTCTCGGCTCAACGTTTACTACCACTGCGCTACGAGGCCTGTCATTTATTTCTTATTATACTTATTAAGTACTACTCCAGCTATGTTTTTGGTTGATTCAATTTAATATATCAATTCAACTGGATCAGGACTGAATTAAACACGAAAAAACACTACTTTAAATTCGTGTAAATAAACAAAAATTTCTTGAAAGTATAAAGTGTATCCGGGAAATCTCTAAATTACCCTAACGAATCTATCTTCGTTTTTATTTTAATAACCTTTTTAAAAATTCAATAATTTATGTGATAATCAATAATTACACTGTCACGAGAAAAGTCAATTAATCGACAGTTGCAATTATATTTGTGTACATAAAAAGTAATTACTTCTCTATTCCAAAAAGAACAACTATTTCTTTTTTAATATGCTACGCGCCTACATGTACCTATGTATATACAGTACTAATGAAATTCCGATTCAAAAGCGTCATATTTCTCCTTAAAATCACTCAGAAATACAAATTCTCTATCTTGATTTTTAACATTTCAACATAAAAAATTTCAAATTGACGATTTTACCTTCACTAAATAAATAGGTAATTATAGGTAAAATATTTACAAAAAATTGTTAAACCTCTATAAAAGACTTGCTCATTTTTTCATACATCTCTAATCTATTATCTAATGGATTCAATATAAAAACGCTTATCGCAAATTTTAATTCCACTGGAGCTTATGGTATTCCAAAATGAAAATACTGGAAAGTATATTAGAAGATTATATGCAGTTTAAAGTTTTTAATTATATTGCAATCTAAATAGTTTACTCTTTATGTACCGATGCAACTATTGAGAAATTTAATCCATCCTCTCGTATCGCGTTCTAATCCCGTTACGATAAAACTGGAGCTGAATAGCCAGGTCAATTGTAGTTTTCTTTACCTACCACTATTTAGCGGGGTCGTAGAACACGAGAACTATGTCCGACTGGATCGCGACAACCAGGTGTAACATCCGGCATAGTGACACGCTTATGTATAATTATATCACTAATCATGGGAGGTGGTAAGGATTTGTACACTACTCAGTCGCGACCGCCTTGCACATGATGACCCGCCAAAGTGTCTCTAATTTGGTTTGTCACGTTTCGGGATCAGCCCGTGTGTTTGTGCTTGCAGGAAGAAATGGCAGCGGTGACCAACGATGGTTTTATTGATCTTTCAGTAATGACCGTTGTTTTTAGTTTATGCTATATTGATAGTAATCAGTTATACTTGCCATGTTACTATAAAAAAGAGCTAGCTGAACTCCAACGTACTAGATTAACTATTTCAGTTCAAACTAAGTATACTTTTACTTTTTAAATTCAATTCATAAATCATAGTTAAATAGGGTACACCGTATGGTTCACCGTTCCATCATCGGTCTTATCAAAACTAAAGCACGTGGCTGTAACTTTTTAACCACGAGAAAAAACAATAAAGCAATATCTCACAAGTATCGTTTTCACCCAGCGGCCGATCAATGTAAGCACTGCGCTATAATTGAATTGCGAGGGTCTGTCCGACCTGGGGCTATATTAGTGTTACATTTGATTCGTATACGGACTATATAAATGATGATACTTTAATTCCTTACAATTATGAAAGTTATTTTTTAGGTTGCATTACTACAGTTTTAAATTTGATAAAGAAATATTTATAATTATATTTCTTTTGATGAAATTATAAATGAGTATGTATACTTAGATACATTTTTTACAAATACGGGATGTAATAAATTTAATCAGACTAAAGTCTTTTATTTAGTTTAAAAAATTAATGTCAAATAAAAAGAATTAAAATATTAAACATTCAAACAGAAAATAATAGGTAGGTACCTACTATGATAATAACGTATATTGTAATTTGATTGAGGAACGCTTTGCTTAGATAAACGCTTTACTTTTCGGAAATACGTTATAAATAGTTGATTCAAAAATTTCTTTGCTTTTTCCGCCTGGAACTGTTTAACAGTTATTACGTATTTTTGCAACAGTCTTATTATTTTTAGACCCTATGTTATTTTCTATTATAATTATTGTTTTTAACTCTTTTATTATTCATTCCTTATTGTTTAGTAATTGATTTGTTTATTGCAGAAAGACGTAACAACTACTAATCAGTTAATAACTTGGCGGAAATAGTGAAGTAATTTTTGAATAAATTTTTTATGTACTGTAAGTATAACATATTGTATAATATAAATAAATAGTATATAATAATTAATAACGTAATTAATATAATATGCGAGACAATATCACACACGCGTCATTAGATTCCAAGCTAAGCACAGCACCTACTATGGTAACCGACCAGCTAAAACTGTGAAACATAATAAATAGATTATAGATATTTTACATGGGCCTTAACCCCTGAGGGCACTGAACTGACAATCGTGTTCATCACATGAAAGCCTTGTTTTAATAGAGCTTTTAAATATAGTTTTTACTATTTTCGAGAAAAGATTCCATTTTTATAATTAATTGGCAAAATTACTGCAATGTGCCTAATCTATACAATTAATAAAATTGAAGTGTCTGTTTGTAATGTCAAAATAACAGTTTTTTACTAAATACATTTGATAGTATATACGATACCTATAGCAAAAAACCCATTTGTTAAATGTTTGCCTATCTGTCTGTTTGTTCCTGATAATCTCCGAAACGGTTGGACCGATTTTGACGAGACTTTCACTAATAGATAGCTGATGATATAGGGAGTAACTTAGGCGACTTTTATTTTAGAAACAGAATTATGATTCCGCACAAATAAAAAAATGAAAAAAACCCGAATGATGGCGCTGTGGTTGAGCCAATAACTAACGAAAGAGCTGAACAACGTCTGCCGAGCCAGCTAATTACAACAATATTTATATTAGTTAATCACTAAATAAGACGTCTTGAAATAAGCAATGATGACTAGGTTATATATAATTCAGTCGGGCACAAATGTACTATCATCGGTATAAAAATTTGTGTTTATTTGCTGGTATGCTATGATGTCATATAAGGGACTCAAATAGATACGATGCTACTAAATTTAACTTATCCAACAGACACTAAAACAAAAGTCGTAGTTACATCTCAGCGGGTAGGCGCAGTTTGTATTTGCTCTCCTACCGGAGGGGGTCATTACTAAACTCCATTATACTTTTTGTGCCAAGTGTTTTGGTGGTATAACAAGGGTGAAAACGACCCTACAAAACGAATGACATGCTCTCAACATCCTATGTTTTTATTGTCTGTGAGAAAAGAAAATAATATTGTTCGTTCCGTTCCGTAAAAGGTGTTTATTGATATCATTCATACAACTTACAATGAAATTATTAGGTATGTATTTAATAAGGGTGAACGCTATAAAGCGTACTCAGATTTGTCTCAACCCAGAATTCAAATTTATAATTACAAATTTATCATTTGCTGACAATAGTTTGGAGACAGTTCAAGTCATCGAATTCGACAACTTACGAAATACTTATGTAATATACCATTATAAAAGAGTACCTATGACATAACAGTGATGTAACAGTGACTATACTATACAGGCTAAGCACTCTCTACAGTTTTCACCCTCAGTGTATAGTAAAGTCACGCACATCGTTTAGTATATTATGAGAAAATTGATTTTATAAATTCATTATTAAATATATTTTGGTAATATGCGTACACAAAAAAACCAGTAAGTAGTAAATTCGAATTGCCACTCGCATTACGCGTATTATGCTTCATTACGCAATGAAGATCCAAGAAGTAATGAAACAAGTAATACATAACATAACACTCCCTTGTAAGAATTTACTCGGTGAGAGTAGGTAATGAAACGAAGTGAAACCAAAATTAAGGTTCAACGACATGATAATGAGCTCGGCAAAGACTGTGAGAATATTGAACATATTTTTGTTGAATTCAGTTCGTTGTAAACAATGACTTTTGAATACAATGTTCGTGTACAATTGTTACGAAAATAATTTAGTTTATTTATTATTACCATGAAATAAAATTTAGCAAACTATTTAACTAAGTGATCGCATAACATTTACATGCCCTAATACGCTTGAATGCAACAATTGAAGAGAATTTTGTCATCAATCTTGACGGGGTGCGACGCGAGTGCTTATGCGTACCGATAATGCGCTCGACATATGGCGTAACATCGTCGCCCGTTACGACTGCTATGAGTCGTTACGCTTCGATACCCCTGAATAGGACCGTGGTCCAAGTGACCCGCACCGACCTTAGATATAAGCGTGGATACACTGTTTCAAAAGATCGGATCATGTCACAAGTGCGTATACATAATACCGGAGTTTGAAGTGGTCATTGTCAACAAACCTTTATATAGTTTTACAACAAAATTGTTCCTATTTTGAAATGCTGCATAAACAATTTGTTAGTTACCATTCAATCTTATATCTTATACCCGCATCCACTCAGAAAGGATTTAAAGTACAAATAAATATTAAAATAAATATCATAAACTTATCATATAAAATTACCTAGTATACTGAATTAAATTAATAGGTACTTAAATAATGACAGTTATATGTTTTCAAAAGTTTAGACTAGTGCCAGTTTCAACATAAGTACCTACGTGTGGTATAGGAGAAGGGCACTTCCACAGGGAGTGCTAAGTACCGGGAGGCCACATGTCGTTCTGTCGCGCTAATCTCCAGGATTTGCCATCCAGTATCCCTCGCCGTTTGTCGCACTCACTCTAAGCCCTACGCAATACATCTATCTCACAAGGCTCATTGAATATTATTGCTCTATGGGGATTTTGAAAATATGGAGCCGTTTAGTAAAAGCCGTACATTGTATCCATGCTGTGGAATTATTCATACGCGGCCCGCTGTATTTATCACTTAATGGTATTAGTTATTTGATCGTTTAATCGCTCGATTTGCAACTTTATGAGCCAAGCTTTTATCGAATGAAAGTATGCGTAGTATTGGCATGCAAAATAAAATAGAAATAGACATACATAATATCTACATATCATCATATATACTGCAATTAACTATGTGTGTCTATTTTTGGCAACATTGTCTATGTTGTTTATCTATGTATTTTATGGCAACATTTTACAAGACAATATTACCCGTCAACAAGTTTAATTGGTTATTGAACTTTGTGACCTACAAACGCAATTAATTAAGATTTCATACAAAATAATTCGAGCCTGTACACGTTCATACACGTCGAGTGAAAATATATTCGAGAAAACCAGTTTAACACGCCTATAAACGTACTTTTTGACACTTGGAGACACCGAATAATATATAATGTAAAAAGTTAAACAGCAGAAGCCATAATATATTATAGCAAATGATTTTATAACACTTATAATAGTTCGGTGTCCTATCCAGTAACTAGCCTAGATAAGTTTTAAAACTAAAATCCGAATAGGGAAAACATCGCACTCTGTAAAGTTCGATCTATAATTTGACGTATGCTAATTAAGACCTTTCATTTGATACCCAAAACGACACATAACATTTTTTAAAATAAATAACTTTATATTCTCTAGAGAGCGTTATATTAAATTCAGTATGACTCACAAACTATATAATCAGCGAACGATCAATATACTTCTAACGATATCTCATTTTTTTCTAATTATTATTGATCGTTTAGAAGATATGCGGAAACAGATGAACATACACACATAGCCTCCTGAAATAGTTTTGCTTTTTGGCCTTCGCCATATCCGGAAAAAATATGAGCACGCAAGAAAAATACGGTGAATAATAAATATATAATACTTTAAATAACTAATTATTTCTGACATTCCATATAATCTTACAATGAACCCCTAATTATACTTTGGTAAATGAATAATACTTTGATAAATTAATAATATTACCAATAAAACATAATTATCTATTATTAATCAATACACGACCGTAATGATATTCGTACTATATTAACTTCTGTTGAAATCAATCACTAAGTCAATGTCTGTACGTATAATCATCACATCCCGCTGTCAGCGCGCAATGCTCACACAATCCACATGGTGACTTCTGGTGCTACCAGTAAAACCAACAATTACGTGTAAACTTCACAATCTTAACATTAACTGAATAAAGTCGTTATTTGAGTGTGGATTTATTCACTAGGTGAATTATAAAATACGTAAGTGCATTGTGGGGGAATACGGCATGTCATTGCTTCCCTTGCAACCCTAAAATCACTCTATTCTATGAACCGGACGAGCCGACAGGTTAACTTTTGTTGTTCTATAAAAGCCATGCATTACAGTTCGATTGTTGGCACAAATGTTAGGTATTACAAAGCACTTTGTGTTTGCCTATTTTAAATATTAATATGACTTTTTGTATTTCAATATGATTTATTTAAATTTTAAATATTTAATGTATTTCAAAGGTAATATATTTTATAAATACATATTTAAATTTATTGTTGGTATCAATCAATATTTATGTAATCTCATGCTAATGATATTTCGTTAAATTTAAATCAATTAAAATGTCTGGATAATTTTATTTTTATATTACAAAGTTGAAACTACTGACTCTCTGAAGGTGTAGTAACTTTACATTATATAGAATTTACGTATTTATTATCAAATAAGGTGGCAAACAAGTATTATGCCCGCCTAATGGTAAGTGGCTCCCGCAGCCGATGGACGCTTGTAATACCATAGCTAGAGCACTAGCGCGTCGTCAACCTTTATGAACCCCCCTACCCCAAGGAGCCAAGAAACCCTACTCACCTCAGAAACACAACACTACGTTATTTGGCTGCAATCCCATGTAGGGTGGAGGTATTCCACCAGTCGGACTGTCCCAAGTAGAGAGACATCTCCGAAGAAATTTCTCTGTGCCCTAACCTCTCTTAAATATCTTAAACCTCATTTGTACGGGTATTACATTCTATTTACAATTTGCCTATAACTCAAAACTGTATTGTCTCTTACAATAGAACTCCCACCCCATTCAATCCAGAGTCTTTTCTTAATAATATGAGACAGATAGTCATGCTGTCTTCCTCGTGTTACGTGATTATTGCAGCCTATTTGTATTTATAACTAATTTTAAGAGGTTGCAGTTCTAACTAACGCCCATCAATGTTAGTCCTGAGAACTAACTTGTAACAAACACCTCTTGTGGCAGTGCACGTTGCTAATTATACTCCCTTCGGACTTCATTACAGCAGCGGGAACGCTGTGTCATTGGTAAAGAGATACTTGTGACTGTGGTACTTAGGTACCCTCATTCTACCATTTAAACAGAACATAAAAATATATCTACGTACGATATCGTTTTTTATAAAAATGAATACAAGAGAAAGCTTTGCAGATTTTAATTTATGTTACTATAAAACAGTCTGGTATACAGACTTTTTATATCAACACAGTAAAATGTGAAAATTTTTCTTTATCCAACGGTAAGTCAATAGAGGTTTTGAGACATTGCCCTCGAGTAGAGTTGCCAACTGTTACGCGAAAGCCGGGACTTTCTAATACTATAAATAGCTTTTCTAGAAACAACCCGCGTAAGAGTTTATTCACACATCACCGGATTGCCGTATTGTGATTTTTGACGATTAGTTTTTTTAGTTTAGTAGTACATAGCCTTTTTTGACCGTATTTTTACGTTGATGAATCGTAAATCACGAATACGTCCAATTGTATGATACGTCCATCACGAATCGTTAATGAAAGTAAGACGGGATGTAAGATGCTTGAAGATTACGTTACATGTACTTGTACTGTATATGAGTTAGTATGCTTTGAATTCATTACTGAAGTGTTGAAGATGTAAGTATTCATCATCTATTTAGAACATTAAAAAACCAAGTAAGTGCGAGTCGGACTCGCACACCGAGGGTACCGTAATTACATACGCTACATTCGCCAAAATAATTAGGTAACATTACTGAAGTTCATAAACTATGAAAGCACCGAACATTGCTCTAACGAAAAGTTAAACTGGATTGAGGAACAAAACTTAACTTTACCGTTGGAAAACTATTGGCCCCTTACATTTAAATAAGTCACGGTCAGTTTACCAACTGCAAATAAGTTTACAGTATTTTTCATATACAACAAATTTCCAGTTTTCTTGTTTTTCTTATTACTTGTTCATATGCACACGTTGCTTGTTGCCGAATTTCATCGTTCTAGGTCTACGGGAAGTACCCTATAAGTTTTGGTTCTCTTGTTAGTGTCAAAATATGCGGCATACATGGTCGTATCTTTTGATTGCGTTGACTTAGAAGTTTGATATTTTCACGGCTCCAAGGGATTGTAGACCTGAGTATTTGATATTAATTTCAACTTGATACTTTCCAAGCATTACTGAGAAAAAGGTTCTTGAGAGACGGACAACGAAGTGATCCTATAAGTGTTCCTTTTTTTCCTTTTGTGGTACAGAACCCTAAAAATATAAAGAAAATAAGTGTATTTTATTTCACTGCTTCTTCTAATAAAGTATTCTCTGTTTCTTTAAATAAGTAGTCCGATTTTTTTTTGCTAAGTAATGCATTTTAATTATAATTTCCCAGCGTCTTCGTAAGTTGGTAACCCTACCCTCGAGGTGGATCAGACCCAGGAGGTGAGGGCGGGCACAGGTTCGCGCAGCTCGTGTCTAGGGACGGGGGTACTCTTCTTGATTACAGCACACCCTCCAACCTTCCCCGGTATCCCCAACGTTACTCCTCGCCCTACTACAATACACATAAGCCTACACAATGACAAGCACATATAGCTTTTAAGAGATGTATAATAAAAGATTTAAGTCGATATTTACATTTATGACCCAATTAAAATTAACCGAGAAATACTATAATAATATATTATAGAATAAAATGCTATTCACAGACGTACATTGTATTATGTACAAAGTTATTCATAGTAATTCTGTAAAACGTAATACCTATAATATGATGATTTCCAAATGTTTTCAAAACAGTATAGACTATTTCAATAAATAGTGCATTCCTCGAAAACTATTTTAATAATAACATAAATAATGTACCTACATAATCACGATTTACGTTTTGCAATTACCATAATATGCATGCTTCACTTCATCACTTATCATAACCTTAAATTTATCTCCACTTTACAAATTTTAATAACTATAAATGTCAAAACACTTAATAGCCATAACTGTGTTTATTAAAAACAGATGTCTCATTAAAAACAATTATTTGAGTTTATAATTTAACAGGAATTTAAAAAAAAATATAGGTACTTACTATTTTGTCATTATTCTCAACTATTTATTTTGTAGAATTAATCTATTTGGCAAATGAAAGAATTCGTATAGAGGTACAAATAAAATTAATATTAAATTTGGAAAAATATAATTAATCCAATGAGATACTGCATTTGTACTGTACTTCCAATATTGCCCATGAATTCAGTTCGCGTGGATTCAGTTTTATACAAGACAATTTTTAACAAAAAAGAAAACCAACTTCAACGATTTTGAAGAGTTCACCGGTGTATCTTCGAAGATGAAGGTCCAATATCAATTAAATTAAAATAGGTCCATCCTTGAGGTATCAGTCTATCAAACAAAAAAACAATCGTCCAAATCTGTTCTCAAATAAAAAAAGTTAAGGCTGATTATCCATAAAAAATATATATGTATTTATATAAATTCGAATTGAGTAAACTCCGTATTTTTTGGATGTTAGTTAAAAATCATCGGCTATATGCAAAACATCGTGACGTGATAAATCTTAAGAAAATCTTTCAAATAAATTCTACTATTTATAAAACACTCTTGCTTAACTTGTGGGAAATGACTAAAAAAATAGCAGGTTTTGACCTAGTTTTATTTCAAATCATAATACACATTTATATTCAAGTGTGTCCTTTGTAATGTACTAGATAACATTCAATTATACAAAGTTCTACATTTAAAATATTATTTGGATAAAAACTCTATAAATTTTCACGACTTGGTATCGTAGAATTTCGTTCCTACGCAGTGGCGTGACAGGACTACGCTTAGGCTCAGGTGGCGAGTCAGGTACGTCACGATGTAAACCGTGATTGTACGCATCAAACATGCAGAAGCTAGCGCCCTGTGCGCTCGTAAAAATGCATATTCAAGCAGAAGGGCGGCCGCTTTTAATACAGCGCCGTAATGAGCAGCCGAGGTCGGCTATCTTCTTAATTTTCTCCTTACCGTCCCATTCAGGTAAATTGTTGGCCTTATTAATTGCTTTACAACGAGAAGGTGGAACCGCTTTCAATTTGGACGTCGCGGCAGTTTCTGTTATATTGGCTGGGATTACTTTATCATATATAGAGATGTGAGTTAGATTTAATAAATGTATGACAGAATTCATGGGTTAGTGATAGTACATCTTAGACGTGTTAAGCTGAGAGGTCGCCCTTTCACTGACGCAACGGACAAATTTTATATTATGAACAAAACTATCCGTTCGGTATTGGGTTATTAATATAACGCTGCCGTAGAGGGAGAATTAGATAACTTACAAAATCAGATTTTCGAGGAAACGCTGATTCAGTGATTTTTTTCGACAAAAGCTGCAGTAATTTTTCGCGTACAATAAAAATTATCGTCGGTGTTTTATATGTTACACTGATACACTGTTTATCTTTTGTGTCTGTTAGTGAGACTACGGCTCTTTTCATGTATATATGTGAAAAAGGCTTTAAAGAAGTTGTCAAATTTTGCCGAGTTGAAATTTAGTTATTTAGACACCTGTTTTATTTTTTAGAATATTTTTGAGACTAACTAAGAAGTCAGAGCGTCAGTAAGACCAAAAGCAACAAATTCAACATGGGCGCCAGTAGCAGGGTGCAAGCGGGTACACTTATATATTATAATATACGGAAAAATCAAGATTTTTTTATTAGGTTACTACTTTCGAATAAAAACTTAAGGCGTCTAGTTTGCTGTCCAAATTTGTATAATACACGTACAAAAATAAAATTATATTTTATTAGTTATTAATATAGTGTGTAGATGCTGAAGCACCTCCCTGAAAGTAAACCTTGCAGCGCCTATGAAAGTCAATTTCGATAAAAGTGTAGCTATTTAGTTATTCCGCTGGGGTAGTCATTTATGTGAGTGTATTTATAAACCATATTATTGATATACAGTATTATTATTATATTATGATATTACAGTACTATTCTTCTAAAAAGAAAATCATAATACGCCTCGCTAATATTAAATACTTATTTCACCATGGACTAATAAAACTGAATAAATTGGACCGTATTCAACGCGATCAATGTAAGTCAAAAAACCGACTACCTCATAATTAACCGCAATGCCCATCAGTTCCCCTGCAGGCTACCCCATAAGTTACACCCACTTTGTATTGATATGAATTAAATAGGGAAAAATACTTGTTTAGATAAAAATCGTTCATTGTTAAAATTGCTATTAGTATATTACCAGAATAATATTAACAAATAATATATTAATACTGATTTACTTTCTACGATAAATAAATTACATATTAAAGTCATCAATAAAATAAATAACGACAATTACATATCTATAACTAGCGGTGTGCCCGCGGCTTCGCGCGCCTTTGTTAGTACGCAATAATTATTTAAATCCCTTTATTTTTACTCATATTGTTGACAAATCATATCCGATATCAATTGAGGAGTGGCATGTATTTCCCGTGTAATATTTTCAGTAAAATCGGTACAATTTCTAATGCATTATTAACAATTCTTATAGCCTCTCAATTATAGTATGATGTATGTTTCCCGTCTACAAAATTTGATCAGAATCGGTTGAAAATTAATGAAAATTAATCTTTTTGAATTACTTTTTTTTTATTCTAGAAGTAATATTAACAATTCTTATAGCCCATTAATTATGTAAATAGTTAGACATATATTAATTATGTTAGTAGATGGTTGTATCTTTTGAACCGTAATAATTTTGAAAAATTTACTAACAAATTTAATATTAAAAAATAAAAATAAAAATATTATATTACTAGCTGTGCCCGTGGCTTCGCTCACGTGGGCTATAGAATGCCCGCGCGAATCTTGCTTCCCCGCTCCCAGCTATTCTAAAGACAAAAATGTTTATTGTGGGTGTTCCTTAGAAGGTATATTATACTCTCCCGGACTTTTTTGTAGGTCTTTTTAATTCCTATGATTATGTAGTACATTAATTTGCTATATCTCATTATGTCATTATCATTAAATATCTCATATATATATTATTTACTCAGCATAAGCCATTTAAGCACCCGAATTGTTTCACCATGACCAGTTTTTATTATTTGTGCGGAACCCTAATTATTTTTCAAAAATAAAAGTACTCCCTATATCATCAGCTATCTATCAGTGAAAGTCCCAACAAAATCGGTCCAACCGTTTCGGAGATTACCCGGATCAAACAGACAGACAGACAACAATTTTAAAAATGGGCTTTTTGATATTGTATATACTTTTATATGCATTTAGTAAAAAACTGTTATTTTGACATTACAAACAGACCTTTCAATTTTATTAATTGTATAGATGGGAGGGGGACCTCCTTTTAACAACCTAAGATAATTCCTACCTTTTTTTAAAACGTTTTTTGTTTTGCTTTATCGTAAACTTCAAACTTGGCATGTATGATAGTAAAAACTCTAAAGTAAATTAACAAATAATAAAAACCGGCCAAACATATTTGATTTTGCGCTAAGGGTCCCGAGAAATATAATTTTTAGGGAAAGACACGACACAAATATATCGTGTCGAACTCTCCCTGTGCGAGTCCTAGTCATGCTTGATCGATTTTTAAGTAGAAAACGATCTTTGCTACAGCTCAATTTGTTTAGAAGGCTAAATATAATAATTATACCAATTTTTTTTTTTTTTTTTTTAATAAAGTATGTACTATTTCGTATAGGATAAGTAAGAAAACCACAAATTTTCTTTTTCTCAAATCTGTGCAAGAAAATTACTTATAATAAAATTTTTTTCATAAAAAAATACAGTTCAACCAACGTTGTTACATTTCTTCGATGCCTTCATAACGTCAATAAGTTGCGCAAATCTGAACAGTCGGCACGGTATTTTCTTTGATTGATTAAAACTCTAACAGAGGGCTAAACATTGATCACCGGGAGCTTTGCACAGGGAAGCCTTTATGTTCACGTAATCAAAGATTCCCCTTATAAAAAAAATCACTCACAAAATTATAATTTGCTGCACGTACCTACCGTCCATATACATAAATATAGATACGGATTATATTAATTCATGTACATCGTATACGGTACTACAGGTTTCATCTTGGTAAAAAATTTACTAAAAACCAATGATATTACAAGTAATAATTTTTTTTTTTGATAAAAACAAAACCGACTCCAAAATAATCTACTTAATAAAAAAAAGGCCTAAAAAAAAAAAAAGTTACGTTATAAATCTACTAGGTAATGTAATGTAATGGTAATGTCATAGGCTATTTAACTTCACGCTACGATCCCAGGAAGTAGAGTAGTAATCATGAATGACAAGCAAACTGGCAAGTTGTAGGTAAGTACGGGAAGTGAAAATAACGATAGGCTACACTGGTGCATTGGCGCAGCGCAGCGTGGTATAGTTGGTCGAACAAATTTAACACGGGTTCAACCAGGGGACACAGATAGTTACAAATTTGTAGAAGAAATAATCAACACCAACTTAAACATTCAACTATATGGGATTTAGGAAAAAAAAATAATAATATAGGTAATTATTCCCAAATGCGGTAACATATCATGGCTTTTATACTTAATCGTTGCATCAGGTAACAGAAGTCGAGGGGTCATAGTCCGACAGATGTCGCCCCCTGCCGGGCGGATGATGAGCCAACCAACCCTGAGCAAAACGTAAAGGATCATAAAATTAGTTGTCATGCATTGTTTTGTTTATATTTTTCTTTATGGTTCTATTTTACTACGAGATATCACTCGCAGTGTTCAAATTAATAAAATCGTATTCTTCGTTTTTTGTTTGTTTGTTTAAACACGCTAATATATGGAATTACCATGCTAGATATTATATATATATATAATAGCCAGATTCACGAGGAATACTATAGGGTATCTTACATTAAGCTACAACTCTCAGCTAGCCTTACATGTTGATTTTTGTTAAGTAAATCGGAAGTGGAAGCCCTTCCGAACTGCTATATCCGCGTGCTCTGGCGTAATGCTTAATAATACGTAAATAAAATAATTTAGCTTAGTATAACCGAAAAAAGTCCGCGATAGCATATACCTATCTCTTATACATTCATCTTATCACCACTACAAGCTATTTTGCATAGAGAATTTTGAGACAATCATTTGTTGATAATTAAAAAGCGATTTATGTGCATTATTTTGACACATAATTTAGGATATAATAAAAAATCAAAATAATTTTTACTTGCGGAAAGAACAATATTATGATAGGCTGGCTACAAAGTTGCGTTGGCGGCGCGGTGTTTGTCGGATGTAATTAACACGGGTGAAACCGTGGGGCATAACTAGTAATTCAATAAAACATATTATCACGAAATAGCCTTGATATTTATTGTTAAGTGTGAAAGTATATTTTCTATAAGCACGTGTATTAGGCACCACCTCCACGAGCGAGTTTATCGCGACGATATTATCGTCCGGCCACTTCATTCTATAACTTACTACGGGAATAATAATTTTAAAATTAATTCAATGTTCCAAAAGAAAATTCACACAGTGTTTTATAAATTCTCATACGAAACCGGAAGCAGACGATTCTCCGCGCATACGCCGCCACGTGGCCACTTCCGGTTCTAATGCGATAATATAATAGGAGACATCACCACACTCTTCCCGTGTTTAGTCAAAATACTGTGTAAATATCGTCCATTGACTTTATTCTCCCACGTTTTAATTAAGACTGTTAGAAAGCTTATTCTAATTGTAGCTTTTTTTATGTCATTACTTCTAAATAAAATGTTACATGAATTTGGACTTCAACTAGCTTTTAAACGAGCTAATAAAATATCATTGATTTATTTTTCTTTGTTGTTAAATCGTACGGCACAAAGCGTCCCTGGACTAGGTAAACTTAAAATGTACTACAATCTCATCTGAATATTATCTTCAATTATATTTTTGTGGTACGTTAGGTCTATAACAACCAAGATATCCTCGCCAGTCTCGAGCGCAACTTGCTGAACAACAAATAACGTGAGTGCCGAGACAATATTATATACATTGACATATTATAGTGACTGGTTTTAGTCAGTTCACAATATCATTGCAGTTCACTCTCGTTTGCGTTTATATCAGCCATTGTATGCCCGCAAACTAAAAGTCTTCCACCGTGGAATGTTAACATCGCTGTGTCTATTGATTAAATCTAGTGTATCGGCGCGACGGTTGCTACTGATTTGAACTGCAGGCTATCTATCATCAAGTGCTATTCGGATATTTTACGTTTGTGTAACATAGAATAAAATCTTCGCTTTTATCCTAATTCTTTATAGTAGACAATTTCGAACTTCCTCAAGAAAAGTCATTCGTAACTATTTAAAAAAGGCAAAATTCTTTCCGGAGCAAAAGCTAAGATCCATTTTGGATAAGACTGAACAAACCAAGACCCACGAGCTACCAAATGGTCCGCCAACTTATTTCAATTTGTCTATTGGATTTTTTTATTGTTATTAATCTATGTGTAACTGAATGTTCTGTTTATATAAATATCTATATAATTATTGGTGATTTCATTATCACTGTGATTTTTATGTCCCGTAGATACTGTTTGTGTGTGTACCGTGTCATTACTTTTTCTAGTATATGCGTTCAAATTGGTTTTTCAAATCTTTTTGTAGCAATGAAGAGTTTAAAAATATTACAATAAATTCATATATAAATATAAATAAATGTTATAAAATATGACGTGCATACCTCAATACAATAGTGCGTACAAATCTGGTTGTCACATCGCTAGGCCAAATCGACGACGAATATAGTCGTGAAAATTGGGACGTCCATTAACCGTGCATATTCTATCTCATACATCTTTTGCAGATGTATGTGTTTATCTCAATCACATGACATTTTGAGATCCCACCAATAACTCGGAGATGTATTTCATACTTTGTCAGAATACAGAAATTTCATACAGAATACTACTAAACTAACTACTAACTTAAGGAATTTATGGGGTGTAAAATTGGTTTTAAACATTTTTTCTACACATCATTCCGGATCGAATAAGCTATCGTACGTATTTTTACGAGCTTTATCTTTAATTTTCACCATTTTTAACTTGTGAACTAGACTAAAAGTCAAATGATGCATTACATTGTTACATACCAGTACTTAGTATAATTTGCCGATTTGGATTATACAAAGTATCGATTTTACCGGGTAGGTAAGCCCTGTCTGGTTTTAAAATATATTTAAAAAAACACATCACTACTTCTACATGGAGTAGTAAACACCACTTAACTTGATTATACGAAGCCTTGTCGCATGTGCGGGTGTAAAACTATAGTTACCGAGGGTAGTCGCCGCGTCCGCGTTACGTCGCGTGGCGTCGTCCTTCACCAAAACCATGGCACGTGGCAACTCGAAGGATAATTGCAGCGTACGATATGAACATCGTCAATACAAAAGACATCGGTACGCCTCCGTACTTATGTGAAATATTTAATTCATTTTTGTGTTACTTTGTACTACACAATCTTTATGAATCTATCTATATTAATAAATCTGTTATTTTCTCTGTACACATCTTTTGCGCTCACTCTGCGCTCTAATATGACTTTAAAATTTTGTTGTCTGTCTGTTTGGACGTCCGGATTAAACTGAAGCACGGCTTGACAGATTTTAATGAAATTTTGTTCAAAGGAGTTATATATCCCATAATTGATAAGCTTAAAACTTAAAAGAAAATTAATTCTCAACCAATTTGGATGAAATTTTGTATACCAAAAGTATAAGTTCCTCCTCATTCCTCTATTATAGGATAGATCTAAATAGGCTGTGAGAATTGTCAATAATATGAGTAAAAATAACATTATGAAAGGATACTAATTACATACTGCGTAATAAACGCGTGCGGAGCCATGGGGTACCACTAGTCTTTTATTAATTTGGTTTTGAACAAAATACATATATATTTATCTAATGCATCTACTTTCTCTACATACTTAATACATTATGGAGTGTAAAAATTAACGTTGTCATATTAAATCTTTTAATAGAAATTCGCTAAGTGTGAGTCAGTCTCAGAGACCTAAGAGTTCCGTTGCACTAAATCATATATTTATTTTATGTAGTCACCAAGTCACAATATAAATACTAGAAATAAAGATAAATTAGTCGTACCGTGTTTTAGACTTAGTAAGACTAATAAAAGTTTTTTAGGTAATAGTGTTAGGTTCTATAACAAGATCCCGAAGCACATTACTGATTTACCTGACAACAAGTTCAATGACCATGTCAAGCGGGTTTTACTGTCAAAATGTTATTATAGGGTGGATCATTATGTGAATGATAGTGATGTCTGGAAGTGACTCCCTCTCTATGCATCCACTAATATATTATTATTGTACCTGTTATATTTGTAACATTTGTACAGTTATAAAAAAAAAACAGATAAACCCGATCGAGTTTCTTACCGGTTCTTCTCGATGTCTGGGATATTTTCCGAACCGGCAGTAGTGTTTTGACATTCATAAGTGCCTTTTTAGGGCCTAAATTGAATAAAGATTATTTTGATTTTGATTTTTTATTTTGAATTTTTTATCCTTAGCGTAAGCTCGACTCACATTATTTGTTGTTTTACTATATAGTTTGTACTATAATCACACCAAGACATATACTTTTATGTATTACAGTTTTTATGATTATACGAAACAATTACGAACGATTTACGAAAACCAAAAACAAATCGTTGATACAAATATTTCCTTGAATGCAGGCATTTCTTTCTTCTTTTAACATTTTTAATCATTTCTTAAGATATTCTTCGTAATAATCCGTATTCTTCGAAAATTTCAACTAGCTACCTATTATGGTTCAAAAGATACAAGTCTTTAACTGTAGGACGAACACCGTAGAATTAGCAATAGGGTTCTCTTTTTCGCACCAGAACCCTAACACCAATCATCAAGACAAAATAATAGCATGGTAATGTAAATTCTGTCATATTATTTAGATTGAAAATAAACCTTAAGTATTATAATTATTTACTGTAAAATAAAGTACCTACTTGGAATCGGGAACAATTTAATTTCAACAATCTATATACAACAATATATTAAGTAAAATCATCGCATAACAGATATACTTAACTAATAAGTATTATCTTAGATAACTTCGCAAGTTAGTTCTTTATTTTTGTTCACTTGTTGCGAATAATACTTCACAACATTTAAGGTTGTTTAAAGTTCATTTAATCTACAAGTTGATGGCTTAAACCTCACCTTCGAGCGCTTTATTCCTTGCCAACAGCGCCAACAGTACGTCAGGCGGTGGCGGATCGAGCTGATGTATGGTACCAATTGCTGTGTCCATCGGCCCTTCTCCACGCGCTTCACAACCTGTCACTAAATTAGAGTAACCCGTTTCCATGGAGGCACTACGTATAAAATGTAAGTACACTGCAAACATTAACTCTTAAAAATACTGTTTAGCATCCTAAAATAACTATATCACAGACACTTCTACATAATTCCAAATCAGTGTTTTCCCGGGAACGAGTGTGACGAGCGTCGCGACGTGGCTGAAAGCCGGGTCCACGTGGCGGCGCCGCCCACGTCCGCCCCTCGGCGCCGCACTTTTGCCGCGCGCCGCCCTCCTGCCTCCCATTGAGAAGTCATTTTTTACCCCCTGAATCTGATAAACCCTGGGGCTCGCGGGGCGTCATAGCGGCGACGAGCGGAGCTCCCCCGCCCCGAACTAATTTGCCAGAGTCGTACAACACACCCCGAGTACTTACATCCATCTAAAATATTACTCTAGCACGTTATCCCGTTCGTGGGGCACCTCGTTTCTAGCCATCTAGTAACGCTGTGAAGAAAATAATTTCTGGAGTTAGTTATTTTAATATGACAAATATTCCATTATGATTGTTAATAAATATAACAATATTGTTCAGTTTTTGTGCTCATTTCAAAGGGTTTTATAAGCGAAAAAGAGAGCAATATCCACACCTCTCTTATCGATCTCGATGCGATGTGAAAAGTGGCGATGCTACAAGCAAACCTTATTCGCTGTATTATATTATGTAGGTAATGTGTCCACCGCCTGTTTTTCTAAGTTTTTCTTAATTTTAATTTTAGTTTTATTAGCTACTAGCAAACCCTCCCCAGCTTCGCACGGGTACAATTTACAAAGTGGTATAATTTACGCTTAAAAAAGCTTTATTTAGAGTTTGTTGTTTTTTTATTGATAATACATAACTGCCATATTAGCCTAGTGGTCCTAAACGCGACTGTTGTGCGCGGTCCTCGAGGTCCTAGGTTCGATTCCCAGGTCGTGCAAAGTGTTAATGGGGTTTTCTATAAAATTCTCAGTAGTAGCTCGCAGTTTGGATTTGTGCCCGATTAATGGCAATAGGCTCGCCCCCTATTACATGAGACCTTAAACATACCCAGCGAACTGTGGGTATGTACACCTCTGCCTAACACTTCGGGTATACAGTCGTGATGATATGTTATATAACTTCATATTTACAAATAGTGAAATTAGCTCGCGACGCGCAAAGGGATTTTTTACATTTCGCGTAATTTGGAATTTGTGATATCTTGAACGGTATTCATTTAAAAGGAATTTAAATCTACATTAAATGTCCAAGTTAAGTAACAAACTTATCTGGATAAAGATTAATACTGAATTGGAGAAGATTATTAAAGATGAAAATGGTTACTGTGAGTCAACCTTACGAGTTAGACATATAGGTACATGGATATGCATATATGACTATATAGATTATATATAGACTCTATATAGACTAGGGGTTTAAAGAACTACAGTTCTTTTGAAGATTATTTTGATGTATCTCACAAGGTTTAGCCAGCGTAAGCCATTAAGCACCCGAAAATCATTTTTTGACGACTTGATGACAAATAATTTTTGAATTTTCTTTACTATACAAAAACTTAATTTAGGTGTATTGTTTAAATAAGCCTTCCCTAAAAAAATTGTAAATGGTATTGAAAACCGCATTAAAATCTATTGCGTAGTTTAAAAGATATAAGCGTACATGTGGAGAGACAGTGGTAAGCGACTTTACTTTATGCTATGTGAAGAAGAAGTCATAACATTCTAATTAATTTAATAGTAAATATGTTTAATATTAATTTCGTAATTACTGAATACTGCAGACTCTAAACATTAGCATAAAGAATATAGTACCTAAGTTTATATATAGAATCAAAATCGTCTCACAAAAACCTATATCGCTCAAAGTTTATTAACAACTGGACTTCATAGTCGAAAGCACTGGCTGAAGCACTTGGATAGAATCTGAGAAACAAGTTTCAGGAATTTAATACGTCCACTTACTAACCCATTCTTAAAAATCGAATGCAAAACTAAACATTCTTAAAAACGCAGATAAGCTTTAACGTGTAAACGACAGGCGCAATTGAAACACTAGAAACAAATATAAAATAGTAAATCTATCTTTTAAACTTAGTAGGTAAGCATAGATTAATAATTGGTTACCACCGGCGCTTACACTAGATACCGTCGGCGTAATAAAAAAATTCGGTAATCAAAACTACGCCGGATCGGCGTACCTAAGTTGGTGTCATACCTAAAATACTGTCATGTTGAAAAGTTCATTTGAAATAGTTACTACACACTACGATATAAGGTTGACGTATTCTAGAAGTTATTGTTTGTATATAGCGCAGTATTTAATTGAAGCGCTAGAGGAAATCAATAATTATTAATCTATGCTTAGTAAGCACGGTAAAAGATTTTTTATATACTATTAGTGTTTATATGAAAAAATCAATGATAAAGAGTAACGTTGACAACTTAGATTAGGTAGTGATTGGTTTCTGATGCGCATCAGCTAGATACCGCTCTAATTAATAAATAGCTCCTAGAATGCGGAAGATTAATATCGTAGTGTATAGTGACTATTTGAAATGATGTTTGTGTGCTTGACAAAACAGTGTGCATAACTTTAAATTAAATTGATGTTATGAATGTAGCTTAAAAATTCATAAACGACGAACAATACATGATTGGCAAATGTATAATTATATTGTGTATTCATTGTCTAGTTTGATTATTAAATAAAACAACTAAATTATTAATATTAAAAACTTTATTTTCTAAGAAAATATCCAAATATTACATTTATTTACAGTGAAATTTGCGAAAAAGATAAATCATAAAGAATGCGATAACATTTGTACGGTGACAGCTTGAAACTATACCTACCTATAAAGAACATAAAGTAGGTACCTACATCGAAAATTAATAAGTTTAAAAATAGTTACTAACAGATTAATAAGAATCTTAACCGGGATGATTTTTATTTACGCAGTAAAACTGAATGCCTTCACTTAATATTTTGTGATTCCTGTAAATTTACTTTAAAATTAAGACATTACAGTACCTACAGTTTACATACGATACAATACAGTTTACGAATGGTATGTGATACCCCTCACCTATCTTTCTTTATTGTAGTATTGGTTTTACATAGTTTCACTATATAGGGTTTTTATTAGTAAAAGACGCGGCTTGTCAACGTGATAGAGCTGTTGGATCAAGTACGCCGATTTCGGCGTAGTTTTGATTACCGCATTTGTATGATACGTTAGTGGTATCTAGTTGGAGCGCAGCCGAGACTAATCGTTATGTAAGGTAGACAAATATCTTCATGCATGGATAGGTTCAATAGGTAGCACAATGACAATTTAATGAAGTCAACATTAATTTTTACTCATTTGAATCATAGTACGTAGGTACACCACTATATATTAAATTTTGATGGTACGTTTTCTCTATTGTCTTAACAATGACTATCAAACTTCATCATCATTATCATCATCGTCAGTTCAGCCGAAAGACGTCCACTGCTGGATATATGCCTCTCTCAAAGATCACCACAACGACCAGTCCGGTGCTGGCTGCATCCAGCGGCTTCTCGCAACCTTTACTGGGTCGTGGGTCCACCTTGTGGCGAGTCTGCCCACGTTTCGTCTTCCGGTACGTGGTCACCACTCAAGAACTCTTCGTCTCCCCATCGGCCGTCAGTTCTGCGTGCTACATGAACCGCCCACTGCCACTTAAGTCTAGCTATTCTTAGAGCTATGTCGGTAACTTTGGTTCCCCTGCGGATCTCCTCATAGCGCTCTCCATTGCCCTTAGAGTGATCTTAAGCTTTCTTATGAGGCCCATAGTTAATTTAAGCACCATAATATTATGTAATCACTTGGAAGACACACTGATCAAAAACTTTCGTCTTGAGTCACTGTGGTATCTTGGACGAGAAGATGTTACGTACTTTCACAAACGCTGCCTAACCGAGTGGGATTCAACGATTGGCCTCTTTCTCGAAATTGGATCAACCTAACTAGATAATATGGACACATTCCTGGCGTCTCCTGGACAGGAGAATCATCGACAATTCCAAGCGTATAGTATCTAATCTTTACGGGAGTTGGCACTACATAGACGTTTGACATGATCTTCGTCCTGCCCATGTACATTCTAAGGCCAACTCGTTTAAAGGCTTTACTGAGACCATTGAGTAACAATTACACATAACTTAACAGTTTCCTATAATATATTGCAAAAACAGTGCACAAACTTTGAATTTTGTAAAGTATAGGAGTTCTGACGTTCTCTTTGGTAGTGATCTACATAAAGTACAATTTGTACAATGACATAGGAAATTGACATAAAAGTATGATGTCATAGTTGTCATTATTAGCGATTTTTTTTTGAGTTTTATTTCATAACCATTCATAACTTTTAATTTATCCATCGATTGTAACTTTTATTTTATTATAGAATACAAAATGACTCTATGTGAAAGTTATAATCCTGACAATGTATTTAAAAGATTCAGAGTAATTGAATTTCCTGCATCTTTTGTTGGACTCTCTTCTACACAAGATTTAGATGTTGAAATTGATCTCAATACATGTGCTTACCTAAAAACTATGTACGAAGGATCTTTATTGGTAAGAACTATTATTATCCTAATAAATACTAGAAGATCTAATCTGATTTATCAAATTTAATCTCAAAATATTTCAGAAAATTCAGGATGCACGTAAAATATCAGCTTCGCATAGGGCATTTGATATTGCTGAAATTGATAAACATATAATACGTATAATATTCTATCCTAAAAATGAATGTGTTTCGCAGTTGAGACGCAAAAAATCTTTTGATAATCGATTTGTATTTGATTTGCGCCTGATTCAAGTAGAAGGAATACGTTGCTGTTCTAATGAATTACATGCAGAAATTGGAAGATATTATATATGTGGACAATTTGAATATTGTACAATTACGCATCACCCACAAATAATCAATTTTGGTGATGTAGCCATGAATACTACTAAAAAGAAATATTTGCGTATACGAAATGAGTCTAATTTAATAACCGCTAAGCTACAATATGTAAGAGTTACCGGTTTTGAAGTTGTCCCTAATACATTTACAATACATCCAAATTCATCACGACAAATATCTGTTTTAATTAAACCTACTAGCCTTAAATTGGGGCATGCAATTTTTTTTAGAATAAAAAATGCTCATGGTGTATTTAACTGTCGATCATCTGAAACTGACAAACCAGATGAAAATTATTTAACCCATACAATAAAGTGTCAGTTAAATATAATAAATAATAAAAAACCTAAAGATATTGTAGTGCAATCTTTGCATAAACTGCAAGAACCAGATCCTAAGTATACATACGTAGATGAAGAATTAGAAATATACAGAAAGCGAAAGAAAGAAGCCATTAATCATTTACAAAAATGTAAATCTTCATGTATAAAAAAAACAACAATTGAAAAATTCAGTACTGGAAAAGATAAATGCGTTTCAGCGACATTAGAAGTAACAAAAGACGCCGTTGATTTTTGTAAACCGATTTGTGAAAAAATTTCGACTTATGATCTTTTTGATATTATGTTCCTACCATTTATAATCGACTTTGGAAGAGTAGGTCTATCAACCTATGGCGAACAAGACCTAGTTATTAAAAATTGCACCAAATATGATGTTACTATTCAGTTGTATAAAGATGCATGCGTTCTTTATACTGAAGATAAATTAATAAACGTTACTATAAAATTAAAATCTCTATCTGAAATAAAAGTAACGATATTTTGCTTGGGTTTTGTTGAAGGTAACTTTAGAGGAACATTCGAATATGTTATAGATAAAAAGTTTAGTAGAAAACATACATATGTACTTCAAGTTGGAAATCCTACCTTAATGGTTCAAGAAAAATCGTTAAAATTCGGCATGGTCACTAGTGAAAGTTTTGTGACGTCGGTTCCTGTTAGAATATTCAATCATTTTAATGTTGCGGTCGATTTTGCATGGGAAGAATTGCATTCAGATACACCATTTGACATTACTCCTAACTCAGGCTCAATACCACACCACAGTTGCAAAATATGTGACGTTACTTATATTTGTAAGCCCACAAAAACAAAGACACATGAAATAGACTTTGTTTCAAAATGTAAAATCATTAAAATAGTACCTATTGAACTGAGTGTAATTACACGTAAATTGTCTATTAAATTTTTACAACCAGCTGTGATATTCAAAGATATTGCTCTGAACGTAGAAACTACACAGAAAGTAAAGCTAGAAAATTCGTCCAGGGAGATTGCCCTTTTTCATGTTGTTGAACCTTTGATTCCTGGACTTAAAATAGAACCTATGTGTGGAACAATTCGTCCAAAAATGATTATAACCTTTGAGATAGTTGTTAAAATATCATGTGTATTAGAATTTGCTTTTGACATTTATGTTAAAATAAACAACAAAGAAAATGTTGTACTGTCGGTAAGTGGAAATGTAGTTGAGCCAAAAATAATCATATCTCCCAAAAATATTTATATGGCACGAATACCTTGTTATATGATAACGTATGTTCCTGTGACATTTCAAAATCTTAGCTCACTAAGAACTGAAGTTAAAGTTTTAGACACAGGAGATGAAAACATTTTTGACGTTTTTATTGCACAAGGAAATGAAAAACATAGAATTCTTGAATTTTACGTTGATGGTGGACAGTCAAAAACGGTTTATATAAAAATTTGCGACATATTTCGCAGGGAATATGATATGTACATACCTTTTAGAATTAATGGTTTATTGGGGCCTCCAAATCAAGATTCTTGGTCAACAGAACTTCAATATTACACCGGAGAATATGAACAGTAAGTTTTGTGTGATAGTAATATATTTTCAAAGAGGGATTATAAAATTTACCCGCTCTACGATGTGTAATATGTTTTCAATATTTTAGCATATTACTGCAATCATATACAATGATCTTAAAAATAATTTGTCAATTTTGATATCGATTATGTATAAAGTTTATT
This sequence comes from Saturnia japonica, assembly GCA_033032175.1. NCBI lineage: Eukaryota > Metazoa > Arthropoda > Insecta > Lepidoptera > Saturniidae > Saturnia > Saturnia japonica. Next base: position 14,404,800 of record CM065305.1, read on the forward strand.
ATATTCATATAGTTTTCAATATACCAACTATTGTTGAATATACAGAATAATTATGAGATCCAGTTTAGAGATGTTTGCAACCCATAATATTACAAAGTTAAGCAATATCCCGTAGTGATAATAAATCCCTAATCTACATTCCTTTGTGTCATATTATATTATTAATAATTTTTCAGATTCTATGAAAATAATCCGAAAGTCAAATTAAAAGTTGTAAATAAAGACATAAGTTACTGCCGTATAACAGGAGTAATTACAGTTCCTTGGATTGAATTTTCCATTGATAAATTCGAAATTGAATATATACCACACGAAGACAATATTTTAATATTTACTATGACCAACGTATCAAAATATTATTTATACATTACTATATTAACTGCCAAGTTAGCGCCAAATTATACATTAAATTTACAAACAGAAGCAAATGAATCGATAATAAATGAAAATAATATAAAATTTGAATTGGACTGTAAGCAGGCAGCTACTTTTTCTTTAAAATTTCACCCAAAGGGCCATGGAAGGTTTGTTTCAACTGCTCTGTTGTATTTGGATAAAAATATGACGATACCTTATTATAATTTGACATTTGTTGGAAAACGACAAACACCTGTTATTACGTCAAGTACCTATAGAGTAATATTCCCCCCATGTTACGTCGGCACAGAGCTTACCCGAGTAATCACTATGAAAATGGAAGCTATTTCAGACAAGGACTCATTTACTTGTGTATCAAAAGAAGAACCAAACCTAACTGTGGAGTTCATTGGCTATGAAATTGTGCAAGCCTTAGATGAATATCACACTGTAATAACAGTGGAAATAAAAGTATTGTGCTCAAGTGCACATACTCGAATTTTAAATTTAAATTTTTTTCACGAGTGCGGATCAAGTTGTGACGTGGAAGCCATTTTCTGTTTTACTTACTGTCCAATAACTTTGCACGCAAATTTGTTAGTGAAACCCGAAGACAACCCATATCCTTATTTTCCATTATCTTCGCAAAGAGAATTTTATGAATACATGGAAACATGTTCAACTTTTATTGAGAAATGGATGTTTCTTCAGGGGTTTCGTAGAGATTTATATCCAGTGATACCTGACACTTTTCATGCTATTTCTTCTGCGATATCCTCCCAATCAAGTGGCACTAAATCAAAAGGAATAAATACATCTTACTTAAACTTTATTAGACGAATTGCTGGACCCTTAATGAAATACGTACACAAAGTATCGTTAGTATTTTATATTACTTTCTAATTCAAAATGTGTTATGATTTTGTGTTCATGACTAAGTCGTTATAGTCGAATAGCTAACACCAGTGAAGTAATAACCTGATGACCACAGGTTCATACCTCTGCATGTACCATGGAATGTATCAACAATTTCTAACTTCAATTTCATTAATAACATGATCGCTTAGCGGTGAAGAAAAACATTGTGAGGAAACCTAAGAGCTTAACACGTTCTATAAGTACTATTATTGGAACACTACAAAATTGGTAATTTGTCGGCGTTTGAAATCAGATATACCTTATGGGCTGGCGTGATGATTGACCTTATGCCTTATCTCTAGAAAAGGCCTCTGGTTAGATCTGGAAGAGTTAGGAAGTTAGGAGAGATTATTTAGAGGTTGGCATTATTACTTTTGGAATATTTTATAAAATATTTTCTGTTTTCTCAGAGTTCATGGTTTAGAAGAGCCATACAAATGTGTTAAAGAAATACATGATACGTACAGAGAAATTATAAATTTATTGCGGTCTCGCGGTGCAAATCTGTGGGTATTACAAGCAAAATTTCTCCTAAGTCACGAGCAATTTGTTGTATATACAGAAAATACTACTCCTAAATGCAATGCAGATATAATTTTCAATCAAGAATGTCAAAGAAACGTTAATTTATTTAACAGGTTGAACAAGCAGAGTTGGATCGATTTTATTTTGCAAAGCTACAAAGTTTTTGTATTGGATAGTTGTTTCTTTGAATGTGTATGTGTTAGTTCACAACCGAGAGATATTGTAAAAGTTATTCTCGAATGGTATAATGAGCAGATAATTCTTCAACACACCAAATTACTTGGAAAAAACCGATCGCTAAAAGTAATTACGAATATAACAACTGACTTGTCTGATGGAATTGCAATTGCATCAAGTATTATTAGCTATTGTCCTTTTATGGAAGAACATTTTTCAATATTTTGTGAAGTTGTTGAAAACAATAAAGAAGGAGATATTATCAATAATGCCTGTTTAATTATAGAAGCCATGAATATACTCAGACTATATTTTCCATTGACTAGTAAAGATTTCTTAAATCCAAATTTTTTACAAATGCTATTTTTATCGATCCATCTGTATGTGACACTGCCTACGTTTAAACCCAAGGACACAGTTAAATTCAATCCACCTCTTTTAAGAAGTTCTACTCGACAAGTTATCATTAGTCCAACAAGTCAGGAATCCTTAATATTCAATTATGTAATTATCAATAGTAATAGGAGTAATTTTATCGTCGAAAAAGCTCCATCAAGCGATAATGGGAAGAAAATGTTTTTAAATGTCAAATACACCGCAAACTTCGTTGATGAAGAATCATGTGTACTCCTTGTTCACGGATATAATAAAACACGAATTTTCGATACCTATATAGTATTTCTACTTCATGGGTATGTAGGTATACTGAATCCTATGAGAAAATGTAAAGTTACTGGACCTCTATATCGTCCTAATAAAGTAGACATTTTAGTCTCTTCACCTTTTTCTGTTTCTGCAACATTTACTATTTTCCTCACTGATAATGAACCCACAATACCAGTGAATTTTGAAGATATAAATAAACCTAAATTTTATTTACGACGACTCAGTCTAATAGATCAAGAAATAATACTGAGCGGCATGCCAAAGGAGACCGGACAGGAAGTACTAGAGCACAAGTTATTTCTTCAACTAATATGCTTAAGCACGCAAATTGGCAATTCGTGGATTTGGTTCAAAAGTAACGTCGGTCAGTTTTTTATTAGGGTCACCACGCAACCACGTTGGGACTTAGCGATAGATACGCTTCAAGCTAAAGTGCAAACGTGGCCCATGGATCCTTGCAGTTGCGGTGAAGCCTGTGAGTGCTACAGGACCACAGTGCTGATGATACCACATCGCAACGAGCTAATGCTCAAGTCACTACGTTACGCCTTACTCGAAAATGCCTCTGAAGCTATGATGAACATTTTTGATTATCTGATAGGTACTTTTCTGCTACTTTTCTCTTTAGTTCGTAAACTACAAAACATTCTTCACATTTTTTTTTCTTACAGAAAGCACAACTGGTAAAATGATTTTGACCATGTTATTAAAAGAAGGGGGTACAAATATGTCAGAGATTTCACATATATTTCGTAATGAAAGTACTTTCCGTATTTCATCTCGCACTCTCCTACCAAGGATCGACCGCGTAACGCTGTCACAGCACACTGGAGCCATTTTACCATTGCCTATAACAGTACCAGCGAATGACAAATCTGAAAAATTCTCGATCACATTGACTTCCGATTGCGGCATGGATATTCGTACTTACAGAATATTTTTCATGGAAGCTAGTGATGGACTCTCGAATTAATTAAATAATATATACATATTATTTTATTTTTGAAAAGTGGCATTAAAACAAGTATAATTTAGTACCTAATATTTTATTTTCATTAAAATTTTGTTTATTTTTATACGTAGTTCACAACGTATTTGTTTTGTGTTCATAAATCTATGTAAATACTAGCTGTGCCCTTGACTCCGCACAAGTTATCTCCAGAATTATTGTTTATGACGATATCGTGAATTTTTTCTTTTAAGTTAAAGACCAAGCACACGTCATATTAAATAACATACTTACTATTTAATATTAATGTGTCGCGCAGTACTGTCGATGTGATTATGAAATTCGTACTAATGACTTAGTCCCCATACTATTGACCCGCACCCAATTAACTGGGCGCGATAGCAATAGATGTGCTCTGTGACCGCACGCACTTTATAAACAAGAAACTATTAGCTTTGAAGAAATTCTCGATTCTCGCTTGAGCGTGGAATAGTAACGTTCTCGCACGAGCTATCGGATCGTGGGAGCATCAGTTAATAAGTCGACTACAATAAACAACTGTTCCTAAGTGCTATCTCGGCCACCATATTTTACACTATGTAAGGGAGTAAAACAAAAAAAAAACATCAATATAAACTCATCAAAAAAGTCTAAGCGACATGTACTAATTTCAATTTTAGGATGGTTCTTCACATTATAACGTTGTATTTTATTTTTAAAATAATATCTTTAGGGTTCTATGATGTCAAAATAACAGCTGTTGTCTTTATAAGTTCTTTTAATAACAGAAATGAACAATATTAGAATATACTGTAGAAACTAAGATACATAAGAAAATAAACTTTTTTCTTACAAAATGAAATTTCTAAAGAAAATGTATTTATGTTGAAAGAATAGAACAATTTAATACAAAGTATGGGCTCCTCTGCTATTCAGAACTTGTCGGCAACGATTATTCATTGAATTAATGAGACTGTTTATGTCATCTTGCGGTATTCGCTCCCAATGGAATTGTAGCAAATCCTTCAGCTGTTGGGTTGTTGTTGCTCCGTCCAAGTCCTTCAAAACACGTCTATGGAGCATGGATTGTGCAGGCCAGGGCAATACCCGGATGTTCTCCGTTGCAAAGTATTCACTGGTTCGCCGAGCTGTATGTGAACGCGCATTGTCATGCATTAACCTAAAATCGGAGCCAAAGGTTTGTGCAAATGGGTACACATAAGGTCTGAGAATATCCTCAATGTAATTTTCAGCATTCATGTTTCCATTTACAAAAACGAGCTCAGTTCGCCTGTTCTTCATAATACCCGCCCATAACATAACTGTTGAGCCGCTGTATGGATGAACTTCCTGAACGCACCTGAGCCTTTCAGTATTTCCGAGCCGACGATACACTCGCATCCTTCTTGTATCAGGCTTAAACCCGAATCGCGACTCATCGGAAAACATAATTTTATCCCATTGTTCCTGGGTCCATGTTATGCGTTCTCTACACCATTCATATCGACGAGCGCGATTCCCGTGACGTATCGGTGGGCACCTGATTGGGCGTCGAGCTCGTAGGCCGTACTCATGCAGTCGATTTCGCACAGTTTGAGGGACTTACATCAACACCACTTGAAATTTGTAGCCTCAAACTTATCTCTCGAGCGGTTAACATCGGCTGGCGTCTTGCAGTCAGTTGTATGTACCGGTCTTGCCGAGCGGTTGTACTCCTTTTACGGCCTGGATGCTGTTCAGCGGGTTCTCCTGTATTATTGTAGCGCTGCCAAAGACGACAAATAACACTTCTATGAATGCCAAAATGTCGAGATACCTGAGATTGATTACTTCCCGCTTGCAACATCTCTACAGCTCTTTGCATTTCATCTGCCATAAAATGACGTCGCTTCATGACGTAAAGAATATCTAACAATTCAATTTTGTCGCTAACTTTATTTAAATGGTTGGTAAAATTATAAAATCAAGACTAAACGTAGCAATTAAAACGCACTTAAATTCAAACAAATTCGCAGTCATTTGAATTTTATGAAAAAACAAAACATAATCAAATTTTTTTTTACAACCAGCCAGTATGTCATCAATAACAAAAAAGTTTACTTACCTACGCACTTTGTTTGAGTAAATATTTAGAAATTAATTAATATAAATGGAAAAATTTGTAAAATCACGCATGTTGCTTAGACTTTTTTGATGTGTGATATCCAGTAGTTTTAGCGTGATTAGCCGATAATTTTATTTATATACATGCCTTAAATAAAAATGAACAAATTACATTTTTTTATAATTATTTTGATTTCTGCTATTGTATGCGCAAGCGCTTAACCATAATTATATCTGACATTAAGTGATGATTCGGCTAAAAACATATTAACACGCTAGGTCTAATAAGGGGACTTGTTGCAACTGGCAGAAAATACCGAAAAGTAAAACTAGATCGTTGGAACCAACTGTACCCACCATAGGTAGGAAATCTAAAATGCTATACGACGATAAAATATATAATTGCTAAGTCCCCAATTACTATCTTTAGACAAACTTAAATTTTAGAGAAATGAATATTATAATAATTATTATATAAAAATCCTACTTATAAATATTACATGATCATTGAAGGGCTAAGGATACTGTTTATCCAGCCAGGACGGTACTGACTGCGGAAGCATGAAGTCTCACCAATGAAGCGCGATTGTCGGAAGCTAGGAGACGTCGGTGATCGTTACCGCACTGCGTCGCCAGCTGCCTTGGCCGAACTATTCAGCCATGACTCAATACTGATTATGTTTTGATGTTTGCTAGATTATAGTGTGATGACATTATTAAAATAAATCAATCTTTATAAAATAATTATATGCATTGTTTTCACTGAATAAATTAAATACAAATTAAAACAAAACTAGTTACATACCACATATAAAATGGGCTATTTCCTTCTTACGTCACACCTATTCTATTGAAATATGATTTTTAAACCCGGAAAAACACTTAATAACTACTCTATAATAATATCCTAAAACTACATTTTGAGCGATCAAACAATTTATCTATTTAAATCATATAACAAAAAACAAATCAAATTCAAAGTGATAATTTATTGTTGTAGTTATAAAACTATTAAATAAGCATTCATTTATTTCGATACCGGAACCCGCAGACAGTGTATTATTCTGATGAAATCACTACACTTTAGACTGTCATTGGCCTTCCCCGTAAATTGGATAATTTTTGCATCGTAGTAGGTCAAGATTGAGGTGCCAACCATTATCCGTCTCTCTATTTTATCATTGTGTTATAAAATGTTCTTTTACGTGAATTACTTTTTATAGTAGGAGGTAAGTAGTTAAATATACCGATGATATAATAATCGAGGAAATCAGTTTAGCATTGCAACTAAATGCATCTACATCCAAAATTTCATTACACCACTCTATAGATAAAGGATTAAAGAATTCGTTACATAGAGTGAGGCCTGTAACACTTTGTACGTAGGGTAGGGAGGCGCGACGTGATGCCATTTTGTTCGTTTTGCCGCGTCACATAATTTTCATTTTGCATAAATTATAGCTTGGATAAGCTATAATTTCAATCGACATTCTCGTCAACATTTATCGATTCTGTATACATAACTTTAGCGTGGAGTAGTTATTATGAATAAAAAGTTAAAAATTAAGAAAACTTAATACATATCGGCCTATACTCGTCAAAAAGCCAAATCAAAATATAGAATTCGTTTACGGCTGGAAAGGGATTCTTAACAACAAACCAGCGATACCTATAAAAATCCATATGATAAAGTGAAGCGATGTCGGGAACGTAAAAAAGTGTCCATCATGTATTCACATAAAAGACACGGCAGTGTCCAGGACAGAACCATACGCAATACGGGTCATGTGGATCGAGAAACTTTTTTGGGCCTACAGAAATCCAATTTTCAAAAGGCTATCAGAATTAATAAGCGTGCAAACTTAGACGTGGTTTCTGGATTGCAACAAATACTCGTATACGTAACCGGCAAAGTACTTTTGAAAGTGTGCGTGCATAAAACATACAAAAAACATAACTAGGGTTACAAGGACAACGTACCTATCTACTTTTATAAGAACATACCTTCACGTAAATTAATTGGCGTTATTGTATATAAGAATTCCTAACATTAATACTATAAATATAAATTAAATATTATTTTGAGTAATTTTTGTAATGTTTTAACCACAGCTTCAAAATTATTTCTGATGTACCTGAAGTAATCTAGGCATTATGTACAGTAAGTAAATCGCGACATACAACATTTTCACAATAATCATAATATGAACATTTTTATATTAATTAAATGGGTAATATGATTATACTTCCCATTTAAAATAATATAATAAAGCGGAAAAGTTTTTTTTTGTTTATTTAAACACGCTAATCTCTGGAACTACCAGTCAGAATCAAAAGATTCTTTTTTAGGGTTCCGTTTCTCTAAAGGAAGAAAAAAACCCTTATAGGATCACTTCGTTGTCCTTTTGTCTGTCTGTCTGTCAAGACCCCTTTTCTCAAGAATACGTGGAGGTATCAAGTTGAAATTAATATCTAAAACTCAGGTCTACAATCCCTTTAAGTTTTGAAAAAATCAAATTTCTAAGTCAACGCAATCAAAAGATACTGCTGTTTATGTCTCATTTAACAATTTCAAAGGCGATAAAAATCTATAGGATACTTCCAGCTGACTTGTTATTTGAAATCTTAAATTATAAATCAGCACCACCTATCGATTATAAGTAGTATAATTAATAGTAATCTATCATCGATAATTTTATATAATACGCCTGCTCTCCTAGACCGTACAATTTGACACAAAGTAACAAATAATTGTTTTGTATATACATTAAAAACATATATTCAAAGTGACGATTACTCCGAACGTCGATTCTCCCGATCCCGGGTCGATAGGCCCCTTTTATGTTTTTGTTTGGAAATCATTATTTTGAAAAACTGCATAACGCCATCTATTGATGACAAGTTAAATGCCGTCTGTCGGTGAGGGGATAAAAGGCTGTCACAATAAATGTTATTCTAATATAATAATAATAATTTATTAGTGACAATAGTATTAAACAAACAATTGAAATTAAAATACAGTTTAATATGGGTTTCAGTAGACAATTCTTCTTAAGCATTTATACTGGCGTGTAATATTAAGGAGGTAATTTTAGCTCATTTTGAGGCAAAAGATAAAAAATATTTTTACGATGTTTAGCGGAGGTGAGGAACAGAGAGTAAAGTTCCTCATCCGCCATAGAAAAGGGAGGATCCTCCGGCCAGACGGGTGCTGTCTGGCGGGCAGCTGCCCCGACTGTTGTAGTCGGGTTCTTGTATATATACTCAACGATAGAGTTAATTTCTATAGCGCAATGTAGGATAGTAGGATGCGGTCCATGTGGCTCGATAGATGTCGCTGTGTCGCTACGTAGTTGTGTCGATGCGATGATGCGTCAGTTGTGGCGAGAGATGTCGCTACATCACTCCCCTCCGAGACCGGAGGTCGATAGCATGTTGAGTCGTCCATACATCTTTGTTATGCTTGCCGGGCAAGTGGAATGTTCCAGTGAGTCGGAACTAGATGTCGCATAGTTCACGGTGAGTCGAAACTGTCTGCGGTGATTGCCCCAGTGAGTCGGGGTGATGCTGCAAGAGTGCTCCAGTGAGTCGGAGTGTTGCAGTACTGCGTAGTGACTGGCTGCTGCGTCGCGTCGACCAGGAGAGGAAGTGCGTCTCTGCTTGCTGACCGGCCGAAGTGCAGTGTGCTGTGCCAAGGTCGCTGAGAAGGCTGTGGGGCTGACCAGGAATGCGCGTCCGCTGCATGCGTATGGTCAGGATACCCGTAGTAGCCGTAGATGCTGGCTGGCTGTATTGGCTCGCTGCTCGAAAGCTAGAGGAAGTGATGATGACGTAGCTTTGTGAAGAAGGTTGTGCTGACGTATCACGTCGGGGTCACCACTTTAGCGGAGGTGAGGAACAGAGAGTAAAGTTCCTCATCCACCATAGAAAAGGGAGGATCCTCCGGCCAGACGGGTGCTATGTCTGGCGGGCAGCTGCCCCGACTGTTGTAGTCGGGTTCTTGTATATATACTCAACGATAGAGTTAATTTCTATAGCGCAATGTAGGATAGTAGGATGCGGTCCATGTGGCTCGATAGATGTCGCTGTGTCGCTACGTAGTTGTGTCGATGCGTTGATGCGTCAGTTGTGGCGAGAGATTTCGCTACATCACTCCCCTCCGAGACCGGAAGTCGATAGCATGTTGAGTCGTCCATACATCTTTGTTATGCTTGCCGGGCAAGTGGAATGTTCCAGTGAGTCGGAACTAGATGTCGCATAGTTCACGGTGAGTCGAAACTGTCTGCGGTGATTGCCCCAGTGCGTCGGGGTGATGCTGCAAGAGTGCTCCAGTGAGTCGGAGTGTTGCAGTGCTGCGTAGTGACTGGCTGCTGCGTCGCGTCGACCAGGAGAGGAAGTGCGTCTCTGCTTGCTGACCGGCCGAAGTGCAGTGTGCTGTGCCAAGGTCGCTGAGAAGGCGCTGACCAGGAATGCGCGTCCGCTGCATGCGTATGGTCAGGATACCCATAGTAGCCGTAGATGCTGGCTGGCTGTATTGGCTCGCTGCTCGAAAGCTAGAGGAAGTGATGATGACGTAGCTTTGTGAAGAAGGTTGTGCTGACGTATCACGTCGGGGTCACCACTATAGCGGAGGTGAGGAACAGAGAGTAAAGTTCCTCATCCACCATAGAAAAGGGAGGATCCTCCGGCCAGATGGGTGTTATGACTGGCGGGCAGCTGCCCCGACTGTTGTAGTCGGGTTCTTGTATATATACTCAACGATAGAGTTAATTTCTATAGCGCAATGTAGGTTAGTAAGATGCGTTCTATGTGGCTCGATAAATGTCGCTATGATTCGCTACGTAGTTGTATCGATGCGTTGATGCGTCAGTTGTGGCGAGAGATATCGCTACACGATGGTTTAGAAAAACTAATTAATAGATCTAATAAATGTATTGAGCTTAATAGTGATTATATTGAAAAAGAAAAATAGATTTATTGTTTCATTTTATTTAAAACCCTTCCATTCCACGAACTTTTGTATTTCACCTCGTATCGAAGAAAAACAAACAAGTGATCGTGAAAGATCGTTTTACACCGGATTTGTAATTAATACAAACTAAAGGTAAACATAGATAGACGTGTAGATTTAATAAACAAATAAAAAAATCCCGAAATGTATTTATAATGTTATGTAGATCCGTACACTGATACCGCTTTCTTTTCATTGCTATTATTTATTTTTGCAAATACAGAACATCAAACACGTGCCGATAGGCAATGCCTCCTGAATTAACATACCATCACGTCTGTATTCCCCTAAAGGTTACGCAGATTTTATTGCTATTGCGATTAATCGGGCACAAAGCAAAACTCCGAGCTGCTACTGAGAATTTCATTAAAAAATCCCAATAACACTTTACTCAACCTTGGAATCGAAACCAGGACCTCTAGCATAGCAGTCGCGCTTACAGACCACTAGGTTACTGAGTCAGTACACCACTAATTACCACTTTTTAAATCAAGTCCGGAATACCATTTCGAATATCTCTAAATTGATAAATCTATAAAATGGCCTATTGATAATTGAGGTAGCAATTACGGTAATTGAATTATCTACATCGATATTTAATTAACGACCCAAAACCAAAATGTACTGTTTTTAGTAAGTTAATAACTATTAAAATTGTTTTCATTTCCTGTTTAAAAACTCTGTGCACGCCGATGTTACCTACTTATCTATTTTTGTGAATATAGCTGTATAGTTACGGAATCCTCGGTGTGCCAGTCTGACTCGCACTTAGCCAGTTTTTCATATGATAGCCAAACTCACGAGAAAATAGTATAGGCTATATAATATTAGGCTCAAATTCCCACCTAGCCTTAAATATTAATTTTTGTTACGTAAGTCGGAATTCGAAGCCCTCGCGAATTTCTTTATCCGTATGCTCTGCGCTGGCTTAATGGTTAATGATACGTAAATACAATGTTCTACAAAAATATTGGCCATTAGTATATCTAAAAAAAAAGTTGGAATAGCATATGCCTATCTTTTATACATAAACCACAATAAGGTATATGACAAAGAAATTAGAAAGATATTTATAAGCATTATTTTTAAACAATATTGATATTGATCCTTACGAACAAAAGTTACTTCATCATAAAGACAGTTTTATGGAGTTAAATTTTGCTCGTTATAGTATAATATGTTATTTGGACAAATAGTTTCGGTGATAATGAAAAATTATAATAATTTGTACTTGCGGAAAGAACAATAATTATGATATACTACACGTTTGCGTTGGCGGAGCGGTGTTTGTCGGATAAATTTAACACGTCTGAAACCATGGGGCACAGCTAGTTTAATATAAATACAATCGTTTAAAATGCTTTGATTGAATACATATCGTCTTTATCCATTTTGATTTTTAAATTACATATACCTATATTTTAAGTAATTTAAATCATAATCTGATGAACATTTTCATATTATTGTGCAGCTATAGTTGGAGAGGATACTTATATGTGAAGTAATTAATAATAATAATTATGATGTAAATAGTTAAATTTTAAAACAACTACGAATATAAATTAGCAGCATATAGTTCAAATTATAGGTTCGTTGTCGGTTGTCCATGAGAAATAAGATTTTTAATGAAGTTGAAGTTGAAGAAGAGATATTCTTACGTGCATTAGACAAAAAATCTATATAATTATTATATTAGGTATATCCTACTACGTTACCAACGAAACTTTCTTTTAATAAATTGATAAGGATAGATCTCAGTGCTTGTTTGTTCAATCAGCCATTCTTCGATCAATAAATAATACACACTATATTATTATTGATCGAAGCCGCCATTGGATACATTTCATATTAGAAGTAAGGTGTTTCTTTTCAGAGATCAGTAAATACTGATCTGTGTTTCTTTCTCTATTTTGAAATCAAAGCTTAATTTTAAAGATCTTCAACTTGTAAGTTAATTTTTTTTAAGCATTGTTTTCAAAATAGAGAAAGAAATTGTTTTTGCTATACTAACATAAAATGTACCTAACCAATGATAGATTGAATAAATAAGTATTGAGAGGCGCGACCGTGTTTAACTGTGTCTTAGAATATGCGACATTGCAGTATTGACGTAAATTGCGCATTTCTTTACATACTTTACATTTAACTAATTGCAAAATGTCAATGTTTATAGCACAGTCACAAGATTTTGAATTATTTTCCCTCATATGTTAGCTTGTTTGAAAGTTAAGAATCGACGTATACCGTAATTTACAACTTTCTAAAGTAAACTGCACTGCATAAAGCACTAATTTAACAGCGCGTGTTGCACCGCTCGTGTATGTAACAGATTTTATGATATGAAAAGTAAAAGTTTCAAAAGTAAAAGATGCACATATCAGACTATATAAGTTTGTTATTAGTTATTATGGTTATAAAGGAGTAGATTTATTACTTATTACAAGGAATTTAGTTGACTTGTCGGCTATAAGTATGATACAAATGAGCAATTTCGGAATAGAAACTACAGCGATGATAGCTTTTATTTTATAAGTATATAATCAAAGGATGATAGGTCAGTGATAGCATGTTCGAACACTGCATCGACGGACAGGTCTAATCCTACAATATCAGCTCAATTGTAACTTTCAGTGATAGAAAACAGCGAGATGAAACCATAGTACGGTGGTAGTGCTTTTTCTAATACTAACCTGGTTAGCTACCACCCTCACGTTCAAAACCTGTCGTCAAGCACCAATAAGTATATTCTGGCAGTTGCACTTGGGAATCAGTCACGTTTTAGGCTACATCGTCACTTAGCATCAGGTGAGATTGTGGTGAACCCTAAACTGGAAAAGTATTTTAAAATATAGGCTAAGAAAACGTAATAAAAATATTAGATAGGTATTTTTATGCATTTAATAAATCGGAAAATTGAGAACTGCGCGCGCATCATGTGATGAAAGTGTGACATGATGGAGCCATCAATGTTAATAATGTATACTTATTAATTTTACTGATTTTTTTTTTTGTTTAATAATTTAATGTTGTATAAATAAACAATATATTAATTTTGATTTGCCATCTATCAAATCATGATTAAGATAATGTTAACTTGACACTTCTTCTTCCTAACTTGGCAACCGATCCTCTTTAATGAAGACCATTACTGCCATTATCGAGTGAATTATAGAGTCATGTGTCATGACGATTCAGTGTCCCAACAAGATGGTGGCTACCTTGTTAGAACTTTCTAGGAAGATTTTGTGGGATCTCAGAATGAATGCTTTCAGCTTATATTTATAATCCACTTCAATTATGCATGAAAACCAAACTGTATCTCGCAAAACACCACCAATATTTAACCCTAAGTTATTGATTTAAAAATAAAAACCACAACATATCACTTCAAGATCCCGACTAAAACTCAACTTGACAATTAATAAAATTTAAATGTTTAAGTAGACTATGCAACATCGTTGGCGAAACAAAATTTAATAAATTTCATTACATACCTGTGAAGTTATTATACCCTATACAAAATTATACCTGAATATAAGAACTATCATTCAAATATTTTTACTTAATTTCGTTGTATTGAATATGTAATATTAATATTAGATATCACATATTAGTTAAGGATAAACAAGACCGAAGTAAAAATATAGATACTGTGTGCACTGTATTACTTTCCATATTGTAAAAAATAACAGTGTCATCCTGATACTAATAAAACCTAGAACTACTAAATAAAGGTGCCGTCTGTTTCACGAATATCTGTTCATTTTTTTTGTACACGTAATGTAGGGATGAATTTTTTTTCGTCTATGCCATGGTGTAGGCTGTCATTAAATAGGTCGTTCAAAAATATTGCAGGCATATCAAAACCATTTTTCTATTCAGGAATCCGTTTGGGAAATATTAAAATTTAAATTGGTAATTTTCGTAAGAATCAAGTGTTCAAAAAATTCACGGTAGTAGTATAATATATAAAACAAAGTTAAGAGGAAAACAATCACAGCTAAGTAGGCTTTACAAGTTAACAAGTAATAGTCAACCAATATAAAAAACAAGGTAATTTCGTATGAAATTCCAATGGAAATTACTTAAAGCCCCCTTCTAAGTCCGCGTATTGTGACGGAAAACTACGTAACCCTATATTATATACTGCGCATGGCCCGACACACACTTACCGGTTTTTATTTATTTTATACGTCACCCCTATAAGGAAGAACAAAAAGCGCACGATACTCGTAAATAATAATATAGTAGGTAAAGTAACCAATCGTATTAAAAAATTGAATTCTGTATACACAATTTTTGTTAAATTGGGAATGTGTATTTAATAAAGTGTTTGTAAAATTGGAACAATAAAAACAATAATATCCATTTAAATACAATACCTACTTAGTTAATAAAATGTCTCTTTTATTCGTTGACATTTCGGAGTAATTTATTAAACAGAAACTCGACCATAAATAATTAAGTATATGATACGAACCCTTTGTTATCTAAAAAATGCCCATGAAAATAAGTAAACTTAAAATAATTAAAAAATGTTTTCCTCTTAATTTTTCATTTGCAAGGAATAGTTTTAGCCGATGAAGGAAAACATCGTAATGAAACCATAGCATGTTGGTAGGGCAATTTATAATGCCCGCCTAGCTAACTACCACCCTCAAGTTGAAAATCTGTATCCAAGCACCTTTATGTGTGTTCTAACAGTGCGCTCAAGAACCAGTTTCCACACAAGGATTAGCGTCTTACCATCTTGAGCCACATCGTCAGTTAACATCTTTTAAGATTGTAACCTTAACGCTAAACCTGTATATAATTGATATTTAAAAAATCATTACACTGAAAATGTCTTACTATAAATTGAATAATGTTTACATTCTGATTCGTAATTAGTGGTAATTACAAAGATTAATTTAATGTGTTAGGTGGTAGGGATCTACACCCAACCGACATCGCGACAGGGTGACTGCGCAACCACCATTCACACGCTCATAAACTCGTCATTCACACCGACTGTCTTTTGGTTTGTCGATTTTCTGAAATAGCTGGAGTATATCTAGCTGCTGAGAGACACAGGCATGAAAACATTTCATGTGTAAAAAAGGAAACAAAAGACCCGACTAAAACAATATAAAAACATTTGAATAAAAAAAATGTTTTTCTATTATTGTTTTTTATTTGATTCTCAGGCGTGGTACTTAAATATTATATTGCCTTTGTCACTCCCGCAATTAAGGCAAATCTAACGACACCTCGTATGCTACACCCATTAGGCCGTTTAGGATACAGAGCGTGCTAAAGAATATACACACATACACTCGAAAAATATAATCTTCCATTTTCGCAGACTGGTAATAAGAACTCGATTACTGCAAGCAAATCCGGTACAATCTATACTCCAAGAAGGACATTCAGAGCGCTTTGTGGGTTTGCTGCTACGTTTTTCTCATAGAGCTATCCAAAATGCTTGGAATCGCTTTTAAGAGACCGGTAGTGTTGCAAGAAGATTTGATTCTGGTGTACGTAGAGTTGGGTTACGGCTGCTTATGAGGGTTGATACATCCTGTTAATAGCTTGTCGAAATCACACGGTGACGGCTCGTGAGTTGCAGGCTACGGAAACAACGGCATAATATGTGTACGAAAGAGCCGTACCTAATGGACTGTATGAAAACTGCAAACGTCAAAATGACGGGGACTTTGAATTACTCTGTCCAAAGCTGAATGTTTAAACCGTTTAAGGTATTCCCGTCAATATTTGGACTCAGGTATAAAACAATGGCTTGTCTATTTTTCACATACGAAGCAAAGTTAATGTTTTAGTGGGGATCGGCGTATTAGGATGACGCTGCTGGCGATTATCGTAACCTTGCATCCCGCAAAACTAGCTTTTTTTTGTGGTCCCAACCTAAAAAATAAAGAATTAAAAAAAATATTATGGTTAATTGTTAACCGATTTTAATGAAATTTTGTACAAGAGAAGTATAAACCATTCCATGAATGATGGGACATGATAATTTTCAGTAACAGTTTTAGAAATCGTAAAAAAATATTTATAATTTTTTTTTTTTTTTTCTTAACCTATTGTGATGAAATGTTGTATACGGGAAGTATAAGTCATTCTATAATTCATAGGCTATAACAAAGATTGTCAAAAATAAATTGAAATTGTAAAAAATAAAATTACTTTATAATTTTCAACCATTTTTGACACAATTTCGTAGACGAACGCATATTAAGTGATTTCATAATGTATGACTACAAGAATCGTCAATAATAATTTCAGAAATATGTAAAAATACAACAATTTTTGATGAAAATTATACACGGGAAGTTAGTACATGTCATTCCTCAATTGATCAGCTGTTTGAATTAAAACAAAATTACGGGATGAAAATAGTTACTACATAATAACAAACGCGTGCGGAGCCGCGGGCACACCGCTAGTTGAAAATAAAAGCATTTTTTATTGTCACTTAAATTAAAAATTGTACCTATTAATTTTATTATTTTCATGATACCTATAGTATAAATATATAATGACACTGTCTTAACATATAACATTAACAAATAACATTCTTGTTATTACACTATCGTATTTAAGTAAGTTTATTTTTTTAATTTTCTACGTCAAAAATGACGCGCAAATGTGTCCGCTAACTACAAGTGAACCCTAAGAATATAATAGCTAACTTTAATGAATATCATAAAAGTAAAATTTTTTAATGGCAAGGAAACGTGAGCATGATATATAATTGTTTATTAGAGTTTAAAAATTGGTTTTATGAGTAACGCGATATTTAACGATTTCATAAATAACGTTCTATTTTAAATCTATAACATTGTATTAACTACACTGCGTATCTACTAATATATTTGATTTACTAACGGCTTCTTAAATAATTAGCTAAATCAGCTTTAATGCAAATATCAACACACAAAATTGATGAATAAGAATTTGTAATAACACAATATAAAAGAATATGTATGCTACAGAAAATAATAATAATAAAATAGTTACTAATGGTTTGTGTTATTAAAAACGGTTTTGCTTATTTACATATTACAATGGTGTTAAATTTAATTAACTCTGATAACAAAGATGATGTTCATGAAAATTCATCAGTAAAATAAAATTTACATTTTATTGAATATGGGTTTGGGTTGAATATTAACATATTCCTGACTGAAAATATGAGTAATTTAAAGTTAATATATTAATTAATTAATCGTTAAGGACAATTTTAGTGTGGGTTCGCAGAGTCATGCGTCAGCCGCTGACCTGAGTAGCTCACAAAATAATTAGCAAGCAAGTGGAAGCGCTTTCCAGCGTTGTAGAAAGCGCTGGTCTGCAGCTATAAATCTACCTCTCGCCAGGTTTTACCACCATTGTCTTACAGATCGTCCTCTTAACTTCAAGTGTTTATTACATTGACTCCTAACTTAAACCGAATTAAATACATCGTGTAAGCAATAAATAATGGTTTTAAAATTAAAGTTATAATAATTAGAACTTTATTAAAATATTTAAAAAATTATCGGTGAAAAGGTTGTGTTTTGGTGAAAAATGGACGCTCAACAGTTTCGAGAGTTTGGAAAAGCGGCGATTGACTCTCTGGCAGACTACATAGAAAATATAAGAGACCGGTAAGTGAACTAATTTCAATAATGTTCACAATGTGTAACTTTAATAGGACCTTCACCTACACCTTGAAAAATAACTAGTGTTTTTTAATCTTAATTTTGTTGATACTTTAAAGTTTTTAATTGAACAGTTTAACTTACAATGTCATTATTTTAAAAATGCGTTTAATTGAATGCATTTAAAAATAATCTAATACTATTAAGTGAGCAGTTCTTGTATATATTTACTATACTTACATATATATAATTGGTTTCTCGGGAACGGCTCCAACGATTTGGATGAAGTTTTGTATTTAGATAACGTTTGAAGTTTATTTAAATAGTTTTTTTTAAGACACCAAGCTAAGCTCGGTCGCCCAGGTATTTAATAACATAACATACCATCACTCCTGTATTCCCCAAAGGGTTAAGCAGAGGTGTACTAATGTAGACCCACAGTTCGCGGAATATATTTTTAGGTCCCATGTAATAGGGGGCAAGAATATTGCCATTAATCGGGTACAAAGCCAAACTCCGAGCTGCTACTGAGAATTTAATAGGCGAGCTGCTACTGAGAATTTAATAGGAAAAACCCATTAACACTGAGCCTAATGAGGCAGCTATTTAGCAATTAATGATCAGATATTTAACACATAAAAAATTTAGTTTTATAATTCGTTCTTATTACGTCTATTTCCTTTGTTTTAAGTATAAAAAAATGCGAAATACACGTTATTTTACGTTTCTATGATCATTGATATAGTCTATCAAGATATGATTTCATGAAATCATTATTTATAAATATTTGATAATTTGATAACCTCGAATTCTTACAACCAATTGTAATATTGTAAAAGTGGAAATAAAAATAAATTCCCGTTTGATTTGAAATTTTATATTAACTAGATTTTTAAAAGCAAAATTAATGTGAACATTGTCTAAATTATTTAACTTGTTAGAAGTAGTGTTTTACACCAGAGGACGCTGAAATAGTTAAATCTACCTTATAAAAATTTCTTTTGGCATCAAAATTTTTTTTAAATATCCAAATTTAAAAACATATAATAATAACGTATTGTTAGGTATTATGGATTAGTTTATTTAGTATAGCCACAGATTCGAGAAACTCAAATCAATTAGAATGGCAGTGCCATTTATAACCACACAACTAATATTGAAAGTATATAATAATTTCAATAAACTTACCTATACCTATGTGATTTTTTTATATTACTAAGATGGTAAATAAGCATACGGCCGTCTAACGGTAAGCGGACACTTGTTATATTACAGACATCAATAGCACGTTGACGATGCGTTGACCCCAAGGAGCTCTGGAAACTTTATTCGCCGCAGGAACACAACAGACGGTTATTTGGCTGCAATCTTCTCTAGGGTGGAGGTGTTCCACCAGTCGAACTACCCCAAGTAGAGATAAATCTCCAAAGAAATTCCTCTGTCCTACCTCTCTTAAAATATAAGAAATTAAAAAAATTACTATATGACACATGATAGTTTAAATAATATATCATGGCAATATACACACTTTAATACCCAAAGAATTGAGAAATACGACATATGAAATACTACTTACGAATTATATTTGAAATACGTATTTTGAAGTACAAATATATTTACTTTTGATTTACCTATAACATTGTTACTAGATTTCCTTCAGTTGGTCTCCTATACCAAGTAAACTATAATCTAATAGATGTGTTTATTATACATGCAATTAAATAATGGATTTATTATATTTTCAATTGTTAGGTATCCGTAATAAAGCTACATACACTAATTGCTATATGTACCTACGTAAAAAGTAGGTGTTGTGAACAATCAAAAGTTTCAGACATTTACTCCTTTTGATTGACTATTCTCTATTAGGTATCATACTTAGTCTAATGAGGTTACATAATTAATGAGGAACACTTGGGTAATTTCCACTACAGATATCCATTGTTTGTAATATCTTTGCTATCCGTTTAAAAATACAAGTATGTAGACATGAAGCGTTCCACCAATTAAATTGTTATTACATGGACTAAGCCGCCATCAGGGTTCAAGCTATGACGACATCACTTTTCCTCCATTGTTTATGTTGAATGAAATGTTAATTTTAATACATACGTAATGTAATTGTCAGTTCCATAACTATATACATAGTAAGTAGGTATATATATTGAGAATACGCACTTTACAAAACTTCCGAATAGCAAAGTGGACCTCAAGCCATTATTATTATATTTATACAGGCGTCACGTTGACCAAAAGACAATAATATTAGCATATTATTGCTTAGAACACACATAGGAAATAATAATTACATTTATGGTATCTTCACATTTCTTAATATTCACCTATTGACTATACAAAAAACATAAACATAAGTTCAGTATTTTAGGCTATAATCTCTCAACACTATTAGTGTCGTGATCCACCGAATTGCCGAAATAGTGAAGTAAAAAACGTTGCGACACTAGCGACACTCGGTATAAATAATATGTTTATTTGAAGTTTCAACTCGACGCGATAACTTTTTTTTCTTAAGTAGGTATCGTTATTTACGGAGCATAGTTTTTATTTTTATATGACGCTGAGAAATCCAAAAAAAACGATTATATCTATTACACGCTATTGCCTTATATTTCATTTTCTAACACTCGGCTTAGTAACTAGACACACGGCAGTGTGTCAGCCAAGTTCGGAATAGGCGACCACCAGCCAGTGTTTACATTTACACGGATAATTTAGATCTACATTCCACCCCTCCACAAATATGAACACTTGAAATTTTTTATTTTTAATAAACCTGCCTTGAACACCTAGAACCCCAAAATTTACGAATAAACCTATTATAGTTGCTTGAGTTAATAGAGCCTGAAAGCACCTTTTTTGTCACTGATTCATTCGATCAATAACCTAGACCCATAAACTTGAAATTTGGCATCAAGGTACATCATTAAGCATATACCAAGGATATGAAGAAAAATATCAAATACTTATAAAAAAGTATTATAAACGAAATAGTACTCATAAAACGGAGTTCCATCCTCTCACGAATAGATCGCGTTGTGCCCCACTATAGCTTTGTATTTTTTCGATTCATATGGGCACTGGAATAGCAATGCTTTAATAAAAAATATCTGGGCGACCGAGCTGTGCTCGGTGTCTTATAAACAAAAAAAGAAAACCTATCTAGGTAAACTTGAAATGTAAAACATTATCTAAATGCAAAGTTTCAGCGAAATCGTTGAAGCCGTTTCCGGGAAACCAATTATATATATATATATACATATATATATATATATATATATATATATATATATATATATATATATATATGTATATTACAAGAATTGCTCACTTAATATAATAAGATTAAATCAAAATACTTATTAATTCATTTTAATCGTAATATAAGTAAATTAAGATCAAAAAATTAGACTCCGTTAATTAACGTTACTATATTTATTGACATTTAACTCTGACCAAGTTAAAAATCCCATATCAAAGAAAAAACCTAACAAATTGGTTTCTAAGTGAATTGTAGAACGTAGGTACATTTCTACAGTTATAGTTATCGAAAGTGCAATCGAACTTGACACCAGTGAAATCTCAGCTCTTTTATCGGTGACAACAACTATCCCCATCGTCGTTTCTACCGAACTTAGCCCCTTTTTCAAATTTATGTTTTTTGGGATGTTTCGAACACGAACCTAATTTTGTTAACAACTCTACCTCTACCACTACCTCTTCATTTTCCTGAAAGGGTCGTGATCACCAGTTTGAGAAACGATGTTTTAGGCAAATCAGTGACTTATGCAAGATTTTGAGAAAGTCCAAACCTAATCATGTAAAAATTATGGACTTAATTATGTCTCATGTTCTTCACTTTTGTCTTATATGGTTCTTCCACTTATAATTCTTGTCTTGCTCTTCCTCTGCTTCAATCTGTGATTCCTTTTCAACGAATGTTCCGTTTCATTTTCAGTGATGTTTTACCGTCAGTAGAGCCAGAATATTTGCTCAAAACTCTTCCAGAAGACGCTCCAGAACAGCCGGAAGATTGGCAAGAAATACTTAAGGATTTCAATGAAACTATCGTGCCCGGAGTAAGTGTGATTTTCGTACTTTAATACTGGTTAGCTTAAAATGTATATAGTAATGTACGTATTTACACATTTTCATGAGTCTCTAAAAGGCTTAGGTTATTGTACACTTATATTTTAATTCAAGAGGAAATCAATCAAAACATTTGAATTTCTTTACTGACGCAAATTAATATTAAAACCTGAAGCAAAATTTAGAATACTATTAGTAATAGTGAAGTTTATGAGATAATTGACGTTTCAGGTTACTCACTGGCAGTCTCCGCACTTCCATGCCTTTTATCCAACCGGCTGTTCGTATGCCAGTATCGTCGGAAATATGCTTTGCGATGGGTTAGCAGTTGTTGGATTTAGTTGGGTATGTTCTGATTTACCTATTTATAAATAGAAACAAGAATAATCTATTAAACGTATAAAATAATTTATGCATTGTCAAATAATAACATAGATTAATAGTGACAGCTATCACTATTATATACAATCAGTTGGATAATTAGAGCGTGCTCGCGCCCACGCCCGCGAATCCACCGTTTCCTCCGCAGAGGACGGGCGGTTAACTTCGCTTCCATACACTCGCTACGCCACCCTCTCCTGTGGCTGTAACCACGCTGATCACTTGTTAACCGTTGGCGTTTGAACAGAGTAGGTATGTTTTTAGTGCGACCAACTAAAAAATACTTAAGTATGTAAAAGTATTTCTCTGCAGTCTTATATGATATCATTAAGATTTAAACTTGCCAAACGTTAGTTAATCCATTCAATAGTCAGCAATAGAAATATATTTCTTTATGTGTTCAATGCTTAAATAGGTTTTTTTTTAATTTTTCAAAAAAGTCTGCTGGGACACATTGATACATCAATACACGGGGCACATTAATACGTGCCAATTACCTAAGTAGACGATACGAATGTGATAAATTTGGTAAATATACAAGATGGTATGTAGATGTAAGAAGGGAAGGTCTCTGTGATCATTCATACTAGTGTATTTAATGATGCTGCTGAAAATTGTGGAGAAAATTAAACATTCTTAACTGTAGCCGACTCTATATGTAAGAAAAAACCTAGATCTAATAAGATGTTCCCATTGTGGAAGAAAACTCAAACGTTGATTTTACAGCTATAACTGTAATACCTGTTGTTTTGCAGATACTCATTTTTCAAAGGGGACATTTTGAACTTTGTTCTTATATACTTTTTGAATTAATTTAAGTGCTTATAATATGCACTAATATGTTCAACCACACAACGTTGGTAATAGTGCCAGTATAAATTGAGGTTCCATTAGAAACTTGTTATTACTGAATAGAGCTCAGCTTATGATTGAAACTGTTGCCAATAATGCAAGTTTGATTGTCAATAACCAATTTTTTTTCTTTAATAAAGAATTCAGTCGTTTGTTACTATAGTTTTGTATTTAAAAGATAAGGTTTTGAGAAAAATAACTTTTATTTTATTAATAGTTTTAACACTGATTAATCTTCAACAGTTAGAAGTTATTTCCGTATCATTTTGTAATTTAATTATTATATCCATACATATATATTTTAGTATCAAAGTGCCCCATTCTATGTATTATAGTGCCCCATGTATGGGGCACAATGATACAAACCCCATTTTTTACTAATTTTGTTATATTTCTATTATTATTTAAGTTTATTGATTCTTATGACTTGTATTATAATATTGATAAAATGTAACATCCGAAAAACAAAAATTCTTAATTTTTTACAATTTTTTTATGCTTAAAATATGGCATTGAATTTTTCTGTATCAAGCTACCCCACTTCCCCCTACCTATCTACGTCGTGATTCGCTGCGGTTTGTGTAAGCCGGCATGGCGAACGCTAATATCAGTAGCTAAATCCTTATCTACTGCCGGTCGCAGCTGATCTTGGGCTGTATCGTCATTGATAGATGAAATAAAGGCATTTTGTCGGTTCCGTGTAAAAAACTACTCAAAATGTAAATCTTTACGTGTAATAAACAATCTAAACGATGAATTTACAGATGGCAGGTCCAGCATGCACAGAATTAGAAGTTGTTACTATGAATTGGCTCGGCAAACTTCTAGGATTACCGGAAGAATTCCTTAACTGCTCTTCTGGGCCAGGTGGTGGAGTTATTCAGGTCAGTAGTAGAACTCAACTTTTGCTTATAGTAGATACATATAACACGTGTTTCTCAACTAAAATGTTACTTGTTAATTTAAAGGGATCAGCGAGCGAAGGAACACTTGTGGGACTTCTTGTTGCTAAAGAGAAAACGGTTCGCAGGTTAGTGAGAGAAAATCCAGACTTCGATAAAGATGAAATCAAGCCAAAGCTTGTGGCATATACATCAGATCAGTGTAACTCTTCTGTAGAAAAAGCTGGATTATTAGGTTCGATGAAAATGAGACTACTTAAAGCCGATGCTGATGGAAGACTTCGTGGAGAAACACTGAAAAAAGCTATAGATGAAGATAAAGCCCTGGGGCTAATACCATGTTACGTAATAGCAAATGTAGGCACTACAGGAACTTGCGCTTTTGATCCTTTATATGAAATAGGTCCAATCTGCAATGAAGAAAATATTTGGTTACATGTAGACGCTGCATATGCCGGAGCTGCGTTTATTTGTCCTGAATACAGACACTTGATGAAAGGCATCGAGTATTCAGATTCTATCGTTATCAATGCTCATAAGTGGATGCTTGTCAATTTTGACTGTTCAGCTATGTGGGTAAAAAATGCATATGACGTAGTTACAGCTTTTGATGTTCAAAGAATATACTTAGATGATGTGAAAACAAATACTAAAATTCCAGATTATCGACACTGGCAAATGCCTTTGGGTCGTCGTTTCAGAGCCCTGAAGCTATGGACGGTTATGCGAATATACGGTGCTGAGGGACTAAGAAAGCATATTAGACACCAAATTTCCTTAGCCCTATACTTCGCGAAATTAGTCCATACCGATGAACGTTTTATTGTTGAACCTGAGCCGTCCATGGGTTTAGTATGCTTCAGGTTGAAAGATGGTGATAATATTTCTAAACAGTTATTGGAGAATTTAACAAAGAAAAAAAAAGTATTTATGGTTGCAGGAACTCATAGGGATCGGTACATTATACGTTTTGTGGTTTGTTCTCGAATGACAACTAAAGATGATATAGATTATAGTTGGAGTCAAATTAAAGAAGAAGCTAATCTAATATATTCTAGTGCAATACATTCTAAGCCTAAAATTCCAGCTCTTGATCAATTGGTGTCTAGGGTGATTTGTGAAAAGTCAAAATAATAGATTTATAAAAAATACATTTTCTTATAACCTAATAAAAAACACATTGCATAATAACATAGATAATTGACACTTACCAGTCTACTTAGTGATACTTACGGATAGTCTTTTTCAAAGTTTATCAAGTAAATCTCCAATATTTGATGTAACGCGTTTTATATTTATTTCAATATATTTTAAATACTTAAGTTTCATAAATTCATAAGATGAAATAAATCTTTATTATAATTATTTGATTATAACGTATGTCATAGTATGTACGTATGTACATCATAGTAAAAACTAAAATCATTAATCGAATGAAATCATGATGAAATCATAAAATGTCCTATCTACATTTGCAAAATTGTTTCTTAGTTTAGTTGGTAATGTTTAAGGTATGAACAATAAACATAAGTTTAGCTTAAAATGTATTTTATTTTAATAAACACAATTTATCTTTTTATATACAACTACAAGTATTACTGACACAAATACCGTAAGAGTAACCTTTAGGTAAACAATGTTCCTGACAGACTACATCCTCTGTAGCTTCTTCGTGCTGGCACCATATTCGACCCGGAATTTTTATTTCTGTAACATACAGACTGGTTAAAATTTACAATACATTACCTAACTCTTAGAAAACTATTTCAAAATTTATACTAATTAATTCTTGGGGATACAAACATATAACACGTCATCAACTAGATACTTCTATCTATTGAGTTTTGGCCTTAAGGTACAATTTAATTAATGAACCTGTTCACAATGGCATAAGTCCATGCCACCACTCCTCTAGTAAGGTGTTGGTAAGCGCGTGGTAACCTTGCGGATGTGGAACAGTCTTCTTATCAACGTTTTCGCTTCATTTTATGGTATTGAGTCCTCCAAACAAGGCATGAAGAGGTTTTTCATTAGGCCTGTATAAGGACAACGGCTGTCGATGAAATCTGTCACCGACGTTCATGGTTGTTTTTGAACTGTACCGTAATTCACATCAGGGGCTGCAGAGTCATATTGTCATGTTAGTATTTATAAAAGAAACGTTTTCCGTCCCCACTCCTCTGGCCAAAATCCTGTCTACGCCCATGATAATTATAGGTTTCTTAAATATACACAAAATACTTTTTTTAATTTAAAAGATGGTCTTATAACAATTAACAATTACAAAATGCTGTAATTTACAATTACAAAAATATATCTTTTGATTTCATTCATTCAAATATGATTGGTACTTCAATACAAATCCTTTTATGAATCTCACCCGGTCGTCCACGACATTGACATAATACAAATTATCATAGTTAGTACTTATCTACTTCGACTTCAGAATTGAACTAAGTATAAATATCACGTTCACCTTAATTCTAAACATCTGGGCGACTGAGCTCAGCTCAGTACCTTAAAAAAGGAAATGACCTATCTAAGTAAACTTAGAATGTAAAACATTATCTCAATACTAAATGTCATCCAAATCGTTGGAGCCGTTTCCGTGAAACCAATTACAATAATATATATATATATATATATATATACCCATATATACAAAATTGCTCACATATTAGTATTAGATATAGAAAATCAAATAAGTAAATTAATACATTAATATCTTACCTGAGGTCGGTTGAGCCTTTGGAGACGTTTCCAACTTCTTTTCAATTGATGACTCGGCACTTTTAATTATGGCGGTGCTGTCTCTTGGAATCGCAAATATATTCACGATATAAATCGAGAAAACAATGAAAGCAATTAAATTTACACATCTGAAGTGCATTGTTCCTTTTTCTTTGGACTTTAAAATAGAAAGGCAAGTGAACTGGTGCGCATTCATACAAAAGAGTCGAATATAAAGTAAGAAAAGGTCAACAGTAGCGTATTTATATACACCTACGTTCACGCACACAAAGTAAAACTAACATTAGTATTGTGATGAATAGGTAAGTTATAGCTCGCACAAACATAATGAGTTAATGGTTAGCTGTAATTACGTTATGTCGATAGTGAAACCGAGATGACGCACTAAGTTCAGAAAACAATACAGATCTAAATACCTAGGTACTTAATAAATACATTTTCATATAAAAATTTATGAATAATGTGAGTGTAGTCATTTAAAAAAAAACAACTAGCTGTGCCCGCGGCTACGCTCGTATAATTTTTTTTAATAAAGCTGAAAGTTTATTAGTTTTTTTTTTGTTTAAACACGCTAATCTCTGGAACTACCAGTCTGATACGAAAAATGATTTTTGTATATGATAGCCAGACTCTCGAGGAATAGTATTATAGGCTATTTAAGATTAGGCTACAACTATCAGATAGTCTTAAATGTTGATTTTTGTTATGTAAGTCGGAAGTCGAGGCCCTCCGGAACAGCTTTATCCGCGTGCGCTGGTGTAATCGTTAATGATACGGAAATACAATGTTGTACAATCATGTTGGTCCTTAGTATATCTAAATAAGTCAGCGATAGCATATGCTTATCTCTTATAGATAAGCCACAATGAGGTATTTTGTGACAAAGATTTGCTGCAAATTAAACTGATTTATTAGCATTATTTTTAGACATGGCATATTAATATTTACGAGCAAAAGTTTACTTCATCATATAAACAATTTCATGAAATTAAATTTTGCTCTTTAGAGTATGCTATTTGGACGCATAGTTTAGGAGATCATGAAAAATTAATATAATCTGGACTTGCGGGAAGAACAATTATGATAGACAACTGGGTGCGTTGGCGGCGCGGTATTTTTCGGATAAGAAATTGTGGGGCACAGCTGGTAATTTATAATATTGAAACGTTACAAAGCAAATGCAGTATTCAGCATCGAAAAGGATCCCAGCTCAGTATGTGCTATAGCAAATTGCCATAGCCCTAGTTTTCAGCAGGGCCCATACTAATACAGTCGAATATGATTTTGACTAGATTACCTACATTAGATTAGCCTAGGAAGATAGTAAAGATAATGATAATTATTGCAATGCTGATATAGGACAGGAGAGTTGGTTGCGAATAAAAAGGTGGGACATTACATAAGGTACTTACACCAAATGTATATTATTTACGAAGCGTTATTGTAGTTAGTTAAAAAATTACAAAATATACCTAATAATTTTTTTTTGCGTGATTGAGTTACAAGGAAACAATAATATTTATATTATTGATGTTATTAACCCCCCGTGATTACTACTTCTCCACGGCCAGAAAACACATCACTGAACGAACGAGTAGTGCTTATAAAAATCAAAGTTTCTAAAAACTTTAACACCTTTTTTATTTTTATATAAGGACCAAGTATCTTAGAAGTAAAACAAAAAAAGCAATGAACAAAATCTATCCAGTAGTTTTTACAAGATGCGCGCACAACGGGAAACCTCTATCATTTTATTGTTATAGATAGATAATGCGTAGTTTGTAGATATACAAGTATTTATTGAATGTTGATTAAGTTTTCATTAAATTAGCCTGAAGTCCCAAACAGGAATACCCCAAGGTATATTATTAGGTACCGTTTCCTTTCCGTAAGTGGGTAATACCTTCTCCAAGTACAATGTACTTGAGGAGTATATAATTATAATTTTCCTTAGAATATATTATCGAGAGTTATGATCCTGTAGTCAAGCTTCGTCTATAACGGATCTAGTGGTCTCTGATGGGTACAGGCACGACAGTACAGAGTGCGCTTATGCGAAAAATGTGATATACTTATTATGAAATGAATTCGTAAAAAAAAAAAATAATAGTATAAAAAAACTAAAAAAACACGCTTTCATAAAAAATCCAACTAAAAAACAGAAAATAAAATTAAATAAATTTGATTAAGTACAGTGTAAAAAAAAATGAATGTACATTATTGTAAAAAAAGCGTGGGGTGCATAGTGTCAATAAATATAAATATTTTATTGACAGATAATGAGTAGAAGAATCATCACTTCGATAATATAATATCTTAAAAAGCGCTTTGAATACACCCCACGCTTTTTTTACAATAATGTACATTCATTTTTTTTTACACTGTACTTAATCAAATTTATTTAATTTTATTTTCTGTTTTTTAGTTGGATTTTTTATGAAAGCGTGTTTTTTTAGTTTTTTTATACTATTATTTATTTTTCATTTTTTAGTTAAATTTTTTAAACTATAAATTATTTAGTTCAGTTTGCTAACTATCAACCGCCCTTAATATGTACAAATGTGTTCCGATTGTATCTTGGTTAAGAACACATATTCAAAGATTTCTATGATGCCAATATAAACAGCGAGACACGTAGAGGTGCAACCTTATTTACATATACAGTCAGTCACATTAATGCTTGAGTATGGAATTTTCAATCCGTAATCACTCTACAAAATATTATAATCATAAGAGCGAATCTGTTGGCGGCACTGAGAATGAGGATGAGTGTGAATTTTCACTCTGTGACTGATTGTAGATTTTATGGTTTATCTCCTAATCGAATCATTTCATTCAATGCTTCATTGTTACATGGAGTTCTTCCTGTTAATTTTGAGCAATCAAGTTCTTCAATTCGTATACCGTCCAAGGATCTTCCACGACTAAGTGCCACATAAGCTTGTCCAGCAGCAAACAATCGCGGACCCAAATAAATGACTGCATGATCAACTGTACGTATGTACATCATAGTAAAAACTAAAATCATTAATCGAATGAAATCATGATGAAATCATAAAATGTCCTATCTACATTTGCAAAATTGTTTCTTAGTTTAGTTGGTAATGTTTAAGGTATGAACAATAAACATAAGTTTAGCTTAAAATGTATTTTATTTTAATAAACACAATTTATCTTTTTATATACAACTACAAGTATTACTGACACAAATACCGTAAGAGTAACCTTTAGGTAAACAATGTTCCTGACAGACTACATCCTCTGTAGCTTCTTCGTGCTGGCACCATATTCGACCCGGAATTTTTATTTCTGTAACATACAGACTGGTTAAAATTTACAATACATTACCTAACTCTTAGAAAACTATTTCAAAATTTATACTAATTAATTCTTGGGGATACAAACATATAACACGTCATCAACTAGATACTTCTATCTATTGAGTTTTGGCCTTAAGGTACAATTTAATTAATGAACCTGTTCACAATGGCATAAATCCATGCCACCACTCCTCTAGTAAGGTGTTGGTAAGCGCGTGGTAACCTTGCGGACGTGGAACAGTCTTCTTATCAACGTTTTCGCTTCATTCTATGGTATTGAGTCCTCCAAACAAGGCATGAAGAGGTTTTTCATTAGGCCTGTATAAGGACAACGGCTGTCGATGAAATCTGTCACCGACGATCATGGTTGTTTTTGAACTGTACCGTAATTAACATCAGGGGCTGTAGAGTCATATTGTCATGTTAGTATTTATAAAAGAAACGTTTTCCGTCCCCACTCCTCTGGCCAAAATCCTGTCTACGCCCATGATAATTATAGGTTTCTTAAATATACACAAAATACTTTTTTTAATTTAAAAGATGGTCTTATAACAATTAACAATTACAAAATGCTGTAATTTACAATTACAAAAATATATCTTTTGATTTCATTCATTCAAATATGATTGGTACTTCAATACAAATCCTTTTATGAATCTCACCCGGTCGTCCACGACATTCACATAATACAAATTATCATAGTTAGTACTTATCTACTTCGACTTCAGAATTGAACTAAGTATAAATATCACGTTCACCTTAATTCTAAACATCTGGGCGACTGAGCTCTGCTCAGTATCTTAAAAAAGGAAATGACCTATCTAAGTAAACTTAGAATGTAAAACATTATCTCAATACTAAATGTCATCCAAATCGTTGGAGCCGTTTCCGTGAAACCAATTACATATATATATATATATATATATTATATATATATATATATATATATATATATATATATATATATTACCCATATATACAAAATTGCTCACATATTAGTATTAGATATAGAAAATCAAATAAGTAAATTAATACATTAATATCTTACCTGAGGTCGGTTGAGCCTTTGGAGACGTTTCCAACTTCTTTTCAATTGATGACTCGGCAATTTTAATTATGGCGGTGCTGTCTCTTGGAATCGCAAATATATTCACGATATAAATCGAGAAAACAATGAAAGCAATTAAATTTACACATCTGAAGTGCATTGTTCCTTTTTCTTTGGACTTTAAAATAGAAAGGCAAGTGAACTGGTGCGCATTCATACAAAAGAGTCGAATATAAAGTATGAAAAGGTCAACAGTAGCGTATTTATATACACCTACGTTCACGCACACAAAGTAAAACTAACATTAGTATTGTGATGAATAGGTAAGTTATAGCTCGCACAAACATAATGAGTTAATGGTTAGCTGTAATTACGTTATGTCGATAGTGAAACCGAGATGACGCACTAAGTTCAGAAAACAATACAGATCTAAATACCTAGGTACTTAATAAATACATTTTCATATAAAAATTTATGAATAATGTGAGTGTAGTCATTTAAAAAAAAACAACTAGCTGTGCCCGCGGCTACGCTCGTATAATTTTTTTTAATAAAGCTGAAAGTTTATTACTTTTTTTTTGTTTAAACACGCTAATCTCTGGAACTACCAGTCTGATACGAAAAATGATTTTTGTATATGATAGCCAGACTCTCGAGGAATAGTATTATAGGCTATTTAAGATTAGGCTACAACTATCAGATAGTCTTAAATGTTGATTTTTGTTATGTAAGTCGGAAGTCGAGGCCCTCCGGAACGGCTTTATCCGCGTGCGCTGGTGTAATCGTTAATGATACGGAAATACAATGTTGTACAATCATGTTGGTCCTTAGTATATCTAAATAAGTCAGCGATAGCATATACTTATCTCTTATAGATAAGCCACAATGAGGTATTTTGTGACAAAGATTTGCTGCAAATTAAACTGATTTATTAGCATTATTTTTAGACATGGCATATTAATATTTACGAGCAAAAGTTTACTTCATCATAAAAACAATTTCATGAAATTAAATTTTGCTCTTTAGAGTATGCTATTTGGACGCATAGTTTAGGAGATCATGAAAAATTAATATAATCTGGATTTGCGGGAAGAACAATTATGATAGACAACTGGGTGCGTTGGCGGCGCGGTATTTTTCGGATAAGAAATTGTGGGGCACGGCTAGTAATTTATAATATTGAAACGTTACAAAGCAAATGCAGCATTCAGCATCGAAAAGGACCCCAGCTCAGTATGTGCTATAGCAAATTGCCATAGCCCTAGTTTTCAGCTGGGCCCATACTAATACAGTCTAATATGATTTTGACTAGATTACCTACATTAGATTAGCCTAGGAAGATAGTAAAGATAATGATAATTATTGCAATGCTGATATAGGACAGGAGAGTTGGTTGCGAATAAAAAGGTGGGACATTACATAAGGTACTTACACCAAATGTATATTATTTACGAAGCGTTATTGTAGTTAGTTAAAAAATTACAAAATATACCTAATAATTTTTTTTTGCGTGATTGAGTTACAATGAAACAATAATATTTATATTATTGATGTTATTAACCCCCCGTGATTACTACTTCTCCACGGCCAGAAAACACATCACTGAACGAACGAGTAGTGCTTATAAAAATCAAAGTTTCTAAAAACTTTAACACCTTTTTTATTTTTATATAAGGACCAAGTATCTTAGAAGTAAAACAAAAAAAGCAATGAACAAAATCTATCCAGTAGTTTTTACAAGATGCGCGCACAACGGGAAACCTCTATCATTTTATTGTTATAGATAGATAATGCGTAGTTTGTAGATATACAAGTATTTATTGAATGTTGATTAAGTTTTCATTAAATTAGCCTGAAGTCCCAAACAGGAATACCCCAAGGTATATTATTAGGTACCGTTTCCTTTCCGTAAGTGGGTAATACCTTCTCCAAGTACAATGTACTTGAGGAGTATATAATTATAATTTTCCTTAGAATATATTATCGAGAGTTATGATCCTGTAGTCAAGCTTCGTCTATAACGGATCTAGTGGTCTCTGATGGGTACAGGCACGACAGTACAGAGTGCGCTTATGCGAAAAATGTGATATACTTATTATGAAATGAATTCGTAAAAAAAAAATAATAGTATAAAAAAACTAAAAAAACACGCTTTCATAAAAAATCCAACTAAAAAACAGAAAATAAAATTAAATAAATTTGATTAAGTACAGTGTAAAAAAAATGAATGTACATTATTGTAAAAAAAGCGTAATGGCCGACGACTGACTTACTATGGTGTGAATGTGTGCGTTTGTGTTCGTACGTAGGTATAAGCGAACTGACTTATGTACTATGAGTGATTCACTTTTATCATAGTAAACATTTCATTGGTCTTTTTTATGCGTTATACTGTTCTAATATATTACTTATCTTGTTATCTTCAAGGTATCAAGACATTAGTACATCAATAACATACATCGAGAGACACACAACATCTGCACAGATACCACGTCACTTTTCTACACGAGGTCATTATTCATGCATAGATGATTCAATCAAACAACTAGGCGAATGACTAGGATCGATAACGTAATCTTTTGCCTAGCCAATTACGTTTACACAAAAAAAAAATAGATCAATGGAAAATTGTAGTGACAAAAAAATGTGACTGACTCGAGCAGTTTAACGTTTTGAGTTTTACAAATAATTTTTCGATTGAAAGCGATGATATTGGTTAGGTTATGATTGAACTGTGATCACAATGCGGGAACCAAATAATTATCAATTGAAAATTTAGATACAAGTCTTAGATAGACATAACCTCAAAATTAAAAAGTCTCAAAAACTAATGGCCTAAGCGTCAGCCAGCCAGTTCATTAAATGATGTACTAAACCTACGGTTAAACGATATCATTCAAGCCGTAGTTGAAAGGCGCCGAGTGTCGTTTAGTAAAAAAGTTGGCAGGCTAATAATTAAGCTAGTTGGCTGTGCCATATAAATTACATTGTTCATGGCTAGGTACATATACCTACATTGTTATACCCAACCTCTATTTGAACTTAAAATTATAAAGCTCACTGACTATTCCATTTAATGCTTGTAGTATGGAATTTAGATCTTAGTAGTGGCTCAGTTTAGATAACTTAACTACTTTAAATATATAATAAATACTTTATTTATAGATGCGAATAGCGAGTAGGTATTCAAACATGAGACATAGTTTAATGTGATGAGTAAATAAAAATATTCAGCTCTGTCACTGATTGTAGATTTTATGTTTCATATCAAAAGCTAATCGATATCCGAGAAATGAAAATTCAATTCAAATGCTATCATCGTAAGTTAACAGCGTTCGCTTCAGTATCTTTCGGCGGTAAGTTACGCGTTTGGGGTGCTGGAGTCCAAGCGCCCGTTTGCTGAGGAGTCCTGCGCACTGCTATCACCCGTCCAACCCTCTTCCACGACCTTCAAGAACTGTCTCAGCTTGCCAGCACAACAATCCGGACCCAAATAAATGACTGCATGATCAACTGTACAACCTTGAATGCCCGAAAGAGTAAGTGTGGAACTGCACCCATGCGTAGTTCGCGCACTAGCTCTATCTCTCTTACTCGCATGCAAAGAATGCGGAAAGAAATTAATTAATCCTGGCGAATCTAATTAGGATAATCGGATGCTTTGATCGGATTATTGCATTGTCATCGACTTTTGACAGGTGTGCAAAGTTTGAATTAAATCTGATCGTTCAAAGTAGGACAAAATCGAGCTCAAAGGGGTCGGTTACATACATACATACATACATACAGGTGAAGCTAATAAAAGCGTGTTAAAATAGGCTATTGTCCTGAATTCTTACTTTTCCTTAGAGCAGCAAAGCAATATTAAAGTCGTCAATAATTGGAACTGCTTACTAATAATTAGAGGAAAATGATAAAAATTGTTTTCCAATTATGTCCCAGTTGGGCTGCTGACACATTGTTTTTGTCCAGTGTAATAATTTATTTGGGCTTGGGTACACAAACTAGGTTTCTCTTTCATACGAGTATTATGGAAATAGCATACGTAGTCCTGCACTCAGATCTAATGTTAAGTGATCACTACAAGTTTAGCTTATCGATAATCTATGTTACTGTTAAGTTGCTACTCCTGAAGACTGTTGTTACTCGTATGCTAATGCTAGAGGTCATTTATACCTTTCCGAAATGCGGAAACGAGAGCATTGCTGTTTTTCAACAAAAAAGGTAATGCTTATTGAGGCCTATTAATTTATACCCATACTTAATCTTTATACGCAGAATTCACGCAAACATTATATAAAGTACTTCTCGTCTTTATGTACCAATATCTTGATAAGTGTGTACCGTAGATGAATTAATGTAGGTATATATAATAATTATTCGTTGTTATCCGCACTGAATAATTTTTTTCGGAGATTAGCGACGTCATTTGATTCGCGATTCACTGGCTTATCTCCTCTACAGTGCGGTTCCTATTTTTCCGGATCGCTGACGTTACGGTGCGCAGCGTCGGCGTACTAGAGTACCAGTGCAGCCTCGGATTTAGAATCAAGGATTTTTTGTAGAACTATTGTTGTGCATGTAATTAATTATTCTATGCGAGGTAAAACTGGCACTCTCGTATTGTACGTGTCAACTTTACGATTTTTCTCTGAAATAGCTTTTTAATGAGTAGGTCACGGATGTATAAAAATGGCGGTTGGAGTTCCGCTAAAGAGGCCAAGTCCGGTGAAGCTGTAAAAGCCGCAGCGGCTCTGTTTGACGATAGGGCCCCTAAGGCTAACAGTGTAGTCAGTTCAAGTAAAGCACAGCAATGGCGGAGTGCGGACACGAAGTGTGTGAGTTTTTGTCTTGTTGTTACAAATTATTTGTCACTAGCTAAATGCTAAAGCTAACCCTTCGTAAGATCAAAGCTAAAGCTAATAGTTTGGAGTCATAACCTAACACAAAAAAAAAACAACTGCATGTAGTTTAATAGAAATTGGTTGCCACGGATTTTTTTGACGATTTAGTAAACACAAACGTTGGATGTATTTATTATTTGGTAATCTTAAACAATTTCAATAGACTAAGTACCTACACAGTAATTACTTATATTTTTTGGTACAACTTAAGTAACAACACGAAGAAGTCCACCTTTAGTTAGTATAGTATATAAATCAGTGAGCTCGATTTGATTACTGCAAATTTCATTAGATATAGACGGATTCCAGTTGTTTTCTTTTTTACATTGCCGTATTATTTGTATCCAATCTTTCTTCCATACTTCGATTGCTGAAATTTATAAAATGTAAATATGTATTGTTTAGTAACAATGTATTTATTTAAGAAAAAAAAATAGGTAGGTAAATAAATTGTGATCTAACAAATTACTATCAAACTACCACACTTTCGGGGTAATTTGTATGTTTAATTATTGGTGACACTGTAATTTCATCAAATAAGTATATACATATTTAATGTTTTAATTTCATCGAAATAATTTTACGTAAAAAGTAAGAAATCAGTGAAATAAATCACAAACTTACATTTTCATTATGTATCCACTATGGTTCCGATAATTTTTAACAACACAAGACGGCATTTTAGATTTTTATGTAATAACGTTAAAACGTCATTTGGGCGAGGTCCAGAGACGTAATGGCCGACGACTGACTTACTATGGTGTGAATGTTGCGTTTGTGTTCGTACGTAGGTATAAGCGAACTGACTTATGTACTATGAGTGATTCACTTTTATCATAGTGAACATTTCATTGGTCTTTTTTATGCGTTATACTGTTCTAATATATTACTTATCTTGTTATCTTCAAGGTATCAAGACATTAGTACATCAATAACATACATCGAGAGACACACAACATCTGCACAGATACCACGTCACTTTTCTACACGAGGTCATTATTCATGCATAGTATGATTCAATCAAACAACTAGGCGAATGACTAGGATCGATAACGTAATCTGTTTGCCTAGCCAGATTACGTTTACACAAAAAAAAAATAGATCAATGGAAAATTGTAGTGACAAAAAAATGTGACTGACTCGAGCAGTTTAACGTTTTGAGTTTTACAAATAATTTTTCGATTGAAGCGATGAGATATTGGTTAGGTTATGATTGAACTGTGATCACAATGCGGGAACCAAATAATTATCAATTGAAAATTTAGATACAAGTCTTAGATAGACATAACCTCAAAATAAAAAGTCTCAAAAACTAATGGCCTAAGCGTCAGCCAGCCAGTTCATTAAATGATGTACTAAACCTACGGTTAAACGATATCATTCAAGCCGCTAGTTGAAAGGCGCCGAGTGTCGTTTAGTAAAAAAGTTAGGCAGGCTAATAATTAAGCTAGTTGGCTGTGGCATATAAATTACATTGTTCATGGCTAGGTACATATACCTACATTGTTATACCCGAACCTCTTTTGAACTTAAAATTAAAAAGCTCCACTGACTATTCCATTTTATTCTTGTGTATACTTTAGATCTTAGTGTGGGCTAGTTTAGAAACTTAACTACTTTAATATATAAAAATACTTTTATTTATAATGCAATAGCGAGTAGGTATTCAAACATATACATAGTTTAATGTGTGAGTAAATAAAAATATTCAGCTTCTCATAATGTATTTATTTTCATATCAAAAGCAATCGATATCCGAGAAATGAAAATTCAATCAAATATATCCTCGTAAGTTAACAGCGTTCGCTTCATATCTTTCGGCGGTAAGTTACGCGTTTGGGGTGCTGGAGTCCAAGCGCCCGTTTGCTGAGGAGTCCTGCGCACTGCTGTCACCCGCCAACCCTCTTCACTACCTTCAAGAACTGTCTGCGCGTGTGCAGCCAAATCCGGGTTATCAAACGTTAAGAATGCTCTGCAAACAATTGTGTATACGTTACACTTGCCGTACACGCTATGGAGAGATTTATCTGTGCAGGGTGTGTCTGCGCAGTCGACCGCTCGTTGTAGCGTGTATGGGCGTGACACACGCACAGGTTTACCGTACGGTGACGCTAAAAAAATTGAATTTTAATTTTGCGTCGTTCGCCTTTGCGCATGTCCAAAAACTGTACAGGTCTATTAGAATACACCCTCCGATCTACCCGCACAGGCAGACCTCTCCGGCAGAAAGTAGCGTGTGGCTTAATGTACCTCAATATAATATAATTAATTTACCTACTTAGTTCATGTACCGATAAATTAATTATACAATGTTTATTTGAAGAAAAACCTAATCTTTATTGACTCAATATAATATGTAGAAACGTTCTATGACACATCTATATCTATAGAATAAATAAAACTTAAGTGTGTATGTAATGTCAAAATAACAACTATTAACTAAATGTAATGAATGTAGAGTATACCTATAACAAAAAAAATTATCAATTTTTAAATTTTTTGTCTGTCTGTTTGATTCGGGAAATTTTCGAAAAGGTTTGGCCGAATTCGACGAAACTTGCACTGGCAAGTATCTGATGTCATAAAGAGTAACTTAGGCTACTTTTTATTTTAGAAAAGAATTAGGTTCCGCACAAATAAAACAAATGGTCATAGAGTATCAATTCAAACGCTTAAATGGCTTACGCTGAGTAAACTACAAGAAATAAATCAAATAAATGGAATACATAATTGCATATCTTAAAAAGACCTACAAAAAAGTCAACGAGAACATAATTATTGTCTATCTTCTTAGGATCACCCACAATAAGCATTTTTATTTTTAAAATAGTACGATTCGCACGTGTGCCCTATTGACGGCATTCTGTAATCCGCGCGAGCGCAGCCGCGGGCACAGCTAGCGACTAATAACATTGGTATTTATTTCCCATACTCGACATTTTCCTTCCTTCCTTCAACATTTTTCCTATAAATATTTTTGAAACATGTTTAAAACTTATTGAAACAATGATGACTCAGTGGTAGCGTGTACGGATACCGCGTCGATCGACGTGAGTTCGAATTCCTGCAATAAACTTAAACTTTCGGTGAAGGAAAACATCGTGTTAAAACATGGTGGTAGGGTATTTATTTTCCCGCTTGGATAGCTACAACCCTCAAGTTGAAAATCTGCCGCCAAGCACCTATGGGTGTGTTCCAGCAGCTACACCTGAGAGCTAAATTTCCCACTAGGCCACTTGGAATGTTACTATCTTAGGCCATGTTGGTCACTTAATATCAGGTAAAATTGTTGCCAAATGCTAAAGCATTAAAGAATTACAATAAAAAACATACTACCATACAGATAAGGACAATTTGTACGGGTCACCGTCATGCACATACTGGAAGCGACAGTATGGAAAAGGTTTTTTAATAATGAACTATGACAAAACCTTGAACGATGGGTACCTCATTAATTGAGTGAATCGAACTTGCAAACACGCGTCGACTGCTGTGTTACTTTGCTCAACGGACACACTAATTAAGGGATTTTAAATCGAATTATTACTTGTGATGAAAAGTGGATACTGTACGATAATCGGAAGCGCTCGTCGCAATGGCTGAACCCTGTAGACTCAGCTAAATCCTGCCCTAAACGAAAATTGACTCAGAAAAAGTTACTTGTGAGTGTTTGGTGGAGTAGTGCCGGTGTCGTTCACTACAGCTTTCTAAAATCTGTCCAAACGATTACGGCAGATATCTATTGTCAGCAACTGCAAACCATGAAGGAAGAACTAGCTGCTAAACAACCGAGATTGGTAAATCACTCTAGGCCACTGCTGCTTCACGACAACGCAAGACCACACACTACACAACAAACAACCACTAAGTTAGATGAGCTACAATTGGAATGTCTGCGACATCCACCGTACTCCCCGGACCTTGCTCCAACAGATTACCATTTTTTCCGGAATTTGGACAACTTCTTACAAGGAAAAAAATTCAACTCCGATGCGGCAGTCCAAACCGCCTTCAAAGAGTTTATTGATTCTCGCCCCCGTGGTTTTTTAGTAAAGGGATCAATGAACTACCTATGAGATGGCAAAAGTGCATAGATAACAACGCACCGTTGTAATACTTTGATTAATTAAATATATTTTACAAAAAAAGAATTGAATTTATATTCCTCCCGTACAAAACGTCAATTTCATATGTAAGGACCTAATAATAACATAACATTCCTCCATTCAATATTAGTTCCAACGATACACGATAGACTAGCGCTGTGCACGCGTTTCTTACTAAGTAACTATTTTCATCCTGTAATTTTATTATTCTCATTGACAATTCATATATCCTATCATTTGAGGAACATGTACTTACTAAAATATTTTTGACTATGCTTATAGCCTATCAATGGAATTAATTAATTATACTCCCTGTATACAAAATTTCATCTAAATCCGTTAAGAATTAATTAAATTTAGAATTTTTGGAAATTCTTTTTTTACGATTCCTAAGTGTTATTGAAAATTCTCATAGCCCATCATTCATGGAATGACATACTTTCCATGTATAAAGTGTCATCAAAATCGGTCAAAAATTAACAAAAAAATATATTTGGAAATTCTTTTTTTACGATTTCTAAATCGTTCATCTAATACAACTATCGGAAAATTTCGAAAAAATATAATTAAATGTACAGACAGAACTAAAGATTTATTAATATAGATATAAGATATAAGTAACAACTTTAGTAGGTACATACACTTTATCATCATCAGTTTCTTGGTGAAATGTGAAAGGTTCAAGTGTTGCGAGATGACGCCTCACTGTCTCTTCAATGACACGGACACCTGTCACCTGTAGTGTTGAACTTCGCGCTCCGACTGGGGCTGGAGTCTCACCTCCCGGCGGGTGAACACGGTTTCCTTTTTCTTCCCTAAAATTAAATAATACCTGTTGTCTTCTTCTATACTATTATTATAAAGTAGTAAGTTTGTTTATAAAAGGTAATGTCTGATTGTAATAATTATTTCATTATCACGAAAATACAATAACCCTGAATGACATAGGCTATGTTTTATTTCATTAATTTTCATATTGTTATTAACGAGTACGAAGTTACGTGCGGTTATATATTAAAAATAAACCTGTCACT
The DNA here is from genome assembly GCA_033032175.1 of Saturnia japonica. NCBI lineage: Eukaryota > Metazoa > Arthropoda > Insecta > Lepidoptera > Saturniidae > Saturnia > Saturnia japonica. The sequence continues at coordinate 14,446,548 of CM065305.1, forward strand.
TTCGTGTTCTATGCGTTAGCTACATAATCGTCCAATAGATTGAATAGAAACTTTTTTCGGTTGTTATTGGTGCTTGCATTAAGATTTTTTGTTATAGTAGGTACCAAAAGGGTACAATAAATGGAACACGTGTCATTTCAACAAATTAGTGTATTTCATCATTTTCAGTGTTTCAAATGTAGTTTTTAGGTCTAAACCCAAGAAAGGATACAGAATGCATCATTTCGCTTTTTTGTTGGGACTAAAGAGTAATAAAAATAATTGAGGAAAATAACATACACACTGTTCTCTTGAATTAACCGATTAGCCTGGTGATCCTAAGCGCGACTGCTGTGTTCAAGGTTCTGGGTTCAATTCCCAGGTTGAGCAAATTGTTATTGGATTTTTCTATGAAATTCTCAGTAGCAGCTCAGTTTGGCGTTGTGCCCGAAACATATTTGTTTATGTGTGCCTCATAAGAAGTTTAGTTATAATATATTATTTATATTATACTGCTATGTATTTAAGTACCAATTTACTTAATATTCTAAAATTAAGTCTTTGTTCTGTAAAATATTGTAAGAATATTTTGTGATAAAATCTTATAATTTTAAAACTATTTATTTTGAATATTACAACTAAAAATAAGATTAATTATTCTTAGGCAATAATATACACAGTAGTTCTTACTTTTCTCTAGCTGTCACAAATGAATCATACAGATATTTGACTCTAGGTGCGGGTTTTTCCTCTGGCAGTTGAGGTTCTTGTGATGCACTGAATGGTTGATAAGAAGCTACACCACCAGCTGCTCCACTTGAACCACTTAACTTCCTCTCCCTACCTAACAAAAGACAGCACATTAAGCTATTTATACATAAAAAGCGAATGTAAATGAAAATAAAAGGAGGTGGTGTTATCATTCTAGTACTTAGTAGCCTTATATATTTCAGAACATAATCATGGGGCTGGGGGAAAGGGCAAGAGTGAGCACTTCTCATCCTACAAAACTTATTGCCCACCCTAGAAAAATCGACAGTATTGAAGGAATACAGTTTTTATTTTTTCATCTTAATCTTAAGTACTTGATATCTTACCACATTACAGAAACTATGAAAATGTGAAATTCCCTAAAATTTTATGATAGCATTATATCAAAATAAAAAAGCATAAATAAATAGTAGTTTGTTTGATGTTACTTTAATTCATCAGCCTGAAACAGACTGATAGCAATTCCTGCAATTTACAACCTGAGATCTTGTGAATCACTAACTAACAAATTTCAGGAATATAATATTTTACCTTTACCCTCCCAATACATCCTTGATAAGTTAATGTATATTCGTAAAAACTTAGTCAAGTTAGATTTTGTTAAATATCAGCACAATGTTAATACTAGAAAAAGAGATAAATTAGTCATACTGTGTTTTAGACTAAATAGGTCCAATAAAAGTTTTTTAGGTAATAGTGTCAGGTTTTATTATAGGATCCTGAAGCACATTACTGATTTACTGGACAACAACTTCAAGGACCATGTCAAGAGGTCTACTGGTAGGTGTTTTACTATCAAAAGGTTATCATAGGGTGGATCATTATGTGAATGATATTGATGTTTGGTAGTGACTCCCTTTCTGTAATGCCCACTAAATTATTATTATTGTTTTATATTAACACCTTTATATAGTTTAGAAAAAAGATAACTCCGATCAAGTTTCTTACTGGTTCTTCTGTGTCTGGGATATTTTCCAAACCGATAGTAGTGTTTAGACATTCATTCGGGCCTTCTTAGGGCCAAAATTGAATAAAGATTTTTTTTTTGATCTCTTCTTTCATCCATAAACTCACCACTCATGACTTGGGACTTATAAGTCCCACATGTGCCTACCACAATCAATTATTTATTTGCCACTCCATAAGGCATCTTCCAACAACACTCCCACTAAAAGATAACAAACACCCTTAACAGAGTTATACAGGTTTAAAGTTTCAAGGCCAAATTTCAAATTACGAGTAAATTAAACTTAGAACAACAATACTTAATAACTTTTGGAAATATTACAATCCAAGTAAGTAAAGTATTTGTGCCACTTCATTGTAATAATCACAAGGTACCTAACAAGCCATTGGCCCCAGTAGCAAGGTACAAGGGAGTGCACTTATACATTCCTGTTGGAAAAAAATACATAGAAAAGATTAAGATTTATTTTTTCTAACTTATCCTTTATAACGATAAACTCCCTATAACGTTGTAGTGAGCCCAACTTGGTTGGTTTGCGTTAAAACCCACATATTGAAACACTCTTTATAGTGATACGCCATTCTCTATTATGAAGAAATGTGTTCATATTTTTAGACAGTAAATATTTATTATTGGTATTATTGTTTATTATCAGGTAACAAAAGACTTTGAAGCTCCAAAACATCAAAGGTCTGTCTAGCTTTTGTTATCCTTAATTGCCTTGAATACTACAGTATGACGCATTGTTTTCTCCGAAGTGATAGTCTTCAACCAAGCATACTGGGTACCTATCGTATAATCAGTCGTAAACCTACTTTGAAACTGTTAACATGGCCAGTAAACGGAAAGCGATTAGTGTTGACGAAAAAGTTTGTGTGATACATGCGATTGAAAAGGGAGAAAATAAAAGTGACGTTGGAAGGCATTTTGAACTAAGTCAATCCACTGTTGCTACCATTTGGAAAAACCAAAAACCAATTCTACAGGCGGCGCTGGTAGGACACTCTTCTAAAAAAATTGGTTGCCTGTAAAGTCGGTATACCGGCGAAAGTTTTACGTGACAACGACTTTATGTCTGTCTCTCTCGCTCTTAGGCGGGCTAACCATGCCCGAGTGGAAGGGACGCGTGCCTCTCACTCGCTCTCATTGTGAGCGCATAACGTGAGCGGAGCGTAACGCAGTTTCTTGAAGTGTCACCCGGCAAACCAATTTATAAGACGTTGTCACGTCAAAATTAAGAAAGCCAAAATTCGAAGACTTAGATCAGGCAATGTTGTCGTGGTTTAACAATCAGCGCCAGAATAATGTACCCATCTCGGGGCCAATTGTAAAAGCTAAGGCTGAAAAGTTTGCCAACCAACTTATTATTTATTGTCTAAGACATACATATTAAAAATTCTTGTTAATTTGGTTGTTTTTTTGTTCACTCCATATAACGATAACTCTCTATAACGACAAAAAATGCTCAGTCCCTTGAGTTTCATTATAAAGAGTTTACACTGTATATATAATTCTCTATAAATAGTATTTGATTAGTTAATAGTATAGTACATGTAGATACTTATGCAACCCCCTAAAAGTAATCCTAATGGTGCCCATGTAACAATCTTGTCCTTCTTTTTGATTGCTGCTCACTATCTACTTGCTACTTCATAACTGATCTTTGGGTCAATCTTTAGTACCCTTTATATTAGTGAAAATTTATGTAAACTCTTTTTTCAGTAATGTTTCCATTATCACCATTAAGCACCATTTTTCGAAATAAGTCCCACAGTATTATTAGCTACATTAGAAGAGCAACATGCAAATGATTTTTTTTAATAACACAAAAGCACTTCAGTCGCTGTAGGCATTAGCTGCTGGTTACAGGTTTTTGTTTTGATATAGTAGACAAAAAAGTTAGTATGAAGATAGAATCAGAGGACAAAATTGGAATTTTGCAGTCTGTTTCACAGTTTTTATTCTGGCAAGTAACATTTTAAGTTAGATTGTTTTGATTCATTTTCAAGAAAACTTTTAATGAACACACTAATTGGGGACTCTATCAACTTCAACCCCCAACTTGTGTTAAACAAAAAAAAATCCAACCAACTTACCTGCTCTGGGCCGTTTAAAACTGGCATTCTGCGGTTGTGGCGGCGGGCTTTTAATAGCCTGTATAGCACCACTTTTTATAAGTTTCCGAGCTATCTCACGTGCATCTCGCGCCTCGGTTGGTCGTTTCGGTAATACTGGTTTCTCGGGCTCTTGCTTGGGAGCTTTAAGAGCCTGTAAAGCTTTTTTTTTCTTTTTTAATTTCTGATATTTCGCCTGCAGCATTAATTCTTCTTCTGTTAAATTGGATGGAAAATGTAAGTAAACCATACTTGCTGTCGTCTGCCTAAGCCAGTACTAATTTGCAAAATAAATGTAAAGCAAAACGAGTTGTCCATTATATTTATATCACATATTTTATATGACTCTAAGGTCTTTTTCAACAAATCTTAGTTTTCAGTAGTCAGTAATTCAGTATTTCACTAATATTTAAAATATTTATTGATAATATTTTGATTTTTGACAATTTAAACAATTTTGACGTTTCTGTCAGTATTGCCAGATGGCAAAGTACACAGAACAAATATAATATACGCGAAGAAGATAATAGAAAATACAAGAGGCTACGCGTTATGTACGTTCAAAAACAATGCAGTGTTCATTAAAAAAAACTTTGTTTTTTTCTGGCTAACGAAAGTATATAGACACTGAAATTATTTACAAACTTTTTGCATGGCAACAATTAACAAAGACAAGATAGCGGTGTTCTTCTTCTTCTTCTTCTTCCTAACTTGGCAACCAGTCCTCTTTAATGAAGACCATTACTGCCATTATCGAGTGAATTATAGTGTCATGTTTTATGACGATTCAGTATCCTAACAAGATGGTGGCTCCCTTGTTAGATCCTTCTAGGAAGTTTTTGTGGGATCTCGGAATGAATTCTTTCAGCTTATATTTATAATCCACTTCACTTATGCACAAAAACCAAACTATATCACGCGCAAAACGCCACCAATATTAAACCACAACATATCACTTCAAGATCCCGCCAAAAAACTTTAGCGGTGTTCAATAAAGTATGAGTATATGACGATAGGAATTAAAAAATAACAGAACTTTTAGATAATATTTTCTCATTACAAATATTTTTCACACAAATTCATTCCTGTTCTTTTTATGTTTTATTACAAAATTATTTTATAATGTACCTACCTAATTCATATGGTTAATTTATCAGTGTTTGTTTTAACGTAATTAATGTTGCATTGTAAAATTATCACAAAGTAGATTTTAGTAATAAAAGATTATTTCTAAAGTTAATCTTAAAGTTAGTCTTCTTCTTCCTAACTTGGCAACTAATCGTCTTTAATGAAGACCATTACTGCCTTAGTCCGGTCAAATTAAATATAAAAATAGTGCTCAAATAAAAAAAATCCGACAGAGCTAGATTTTGTTAGAGTCCTTGGGTACACCTGCCAAAAACCCACCTAGAAAATTCTAATAAGGGAGCCACCATCTTGTTGGGATACTGAATGCGTTCTAATACAGGACACTATATTCACTTGATAATGGCAGTAATGGTTTTCAATAAAGAGGACTGACTAGTTGGCAAGTTAGTAAAAAGAAGAAGGGTGATTAAATACCTACTGTCACAAAAAAATTAGAACTATCAAGAAAAATTGACATGGAAAAAAAAATATTTTTCAATAATATTTTTTTTAATTAAAAAATCAATTTAAAAAATTAGTACTTAAAAAAAAGATTGTATAGTAAGACAACCCGTCCCTAGTACTTCTAGACGCCGTGATATACGTCTCCCGTCTAGGTACTATGATTACTCTATGTAGGTTGTATATGCATCGGTTGTTGTTAGTTCTATTCTTGAATTTGACGGAGAATAAAAAGAAGAGCTCTAACTAGCGCGTCGTTTGTTGTCTTTTAAAATGACTGTCGTGTTTTCTGATTATTTTATATAATAGCCTAACTTACGAATGTGTAATACATTGTGGTGGTTGAATAAACATTTCAACGATCTGCCAACTATATTATTTATAATACTGAGCTAGCTTGGAGAAAATTTGTTTATTAATCGATTTTTTTCCACATCACTATTTTACGCTATCTACCACTGGGAACAGTGGCTACTGGCAACACTGAGTATAACCTATACGTTGAAAGTTTGACATTGAATTTAATCTCTATTTGTTATTGATTATTGACTTAGCGATTTCGAGAAAATATAATTAAAAAATGTTTCGTTTAAGTAAAATTTTAGTGCCATTAATTGCTAAGCCTGTATTAAAAAGGACAATACAAGCTCAAGATAGTAGCGTATTAGTATTTGTCCATGGACATCGACTATTTTCCGACGGTAAACTACACTGAAAATTATTTTTTCCTTTCTTTTCCCAATATAGTTAATTTACTTTCACTTCTGTTTGTTCTATTTTATTATTCTTTAGTAAGTAATTTAATTAAAGTTAAATATAGTTTAAGATAAAATATCATAATTTTAAAAATTATATTATGGCCTCATGTTTTCAGTGACAAAATCAACAACTGTAAATAGGGCTTCCACTTTCTTTATTATATTGGTTATTAAAGGTATCAACCATGTGGTAAGATATCGTGGAGATAGATTAAGTTGATATCGTCTTAAATTTTGCTTCAAGTTTTTAGTATTGTCATGTGCTTTATCATTCACAAAAAAAGACTATAATTGCCCAAAATAAAGTAAATGTGTCAATAACAAAGTAAATGTGGCAACCTTAAGTAACAAAAGTAAAACAGCATTTCTGGAATAAAAGTTAGCAATCAAATAAAACTCATTACATATTTCCTTTCAGTTAATGATAAATTTTCACTTAAACATGAAGAATTTGGACGACCCCTTTATTTTGATGTACAAGCAACATCACCACTGGTAAGACCTCTTTGTAATGAAAGTTATTGAAATCTTTTACATTATTATTTAAAAAACATAAACTTGACCATGCATGGGTTTATTTTATGTATATGGGTCCAATAAAGTTTGTTGATTGGACAAATGATGTTTGAATACACTGGTGCTAAATCCACAAAGTTCTATTTTTAATTGACAAGTTCCAAATATTGATGTCTAGAACAAAGTTTTTATAGTTGAAAATGTTTTTATTTGTGAAGATACAGATAATTACATTAATCAATGTCAGAATTGTAAATTTATTACAGGATCCAAGAGTGCTGGATGCTATGCTACCATACTTTGTCAGTTTCTATGGTAATCCACATTCAAGAACCCATTCATATGGATGGGAAAGTGAAACGGCAGTGGAGAAAGCTAGAGAGCAAGTTGCCCAATTGATTGGAGCTGAACCCAAAGAGATTATTTTTACATCTGGAGCAACTGAATCTAATAACATATCTATCAAAGGAGTTGCTAGGTTTTATGCACCAAGGAAAAAGCATGTTGTTACTACACAAATTGTAAGATACATATTTAAGTTTATATAAATATCTTTAAATATACTGAAATGATTAAAAGGATGATGAGATTAATAAATATTATGTCATTTATGAAAACGAAACAAAAAAAAACTCTCTTTAGGATTTTTTAGTATAAGTAGTCTTTATACAAGAAGAGCTTCAACATTGAGCCAGGGTCTAGCATGATGCACATTTACAAATTATGCAAATTTCATACTAAATGTTGTATATTTCAGGAACATAAATGTGTGTTAGATTCTTGTCGAGCCCTGGAAGGAGAAGGTTTTAAAATAACATATCTACCAGTACAGCAAAATGGAATTATTAGACTTGAAGATTTAGAAAAGGCCATCACCCCTGAAGACAAGTCTGGTTTCAATTATGACTGTCAATAATGAAATAGGTAAAATCTTCAAAATATATAATAATTATACATTTTAAATTATTTTCTATATTAAACTAGTTTACTGAATTTAAAAAAAGCATAGTCCTATTTTTTAATCATAACTAAGCTTCAGTATACTATCCTCATTACTATGCTATTAAATTGTTCCTTTTATTTAAGAGTCAAAAGAAACAAATTTATAAATTATTCTGGTAGATTTAGAACTATAATTATTGTCATGCAGATTAAGACACAATAATGATTGTACCACATAGTACAATTTCTTTAAAATAACCCTGCTCTATTGGAAAATGGTTGTTATTCAACTGGCCATACTCAAGTGTGCCATAGTAATCAAAATACTATTTATATCACATATTACAAGTAATTAATCAATTGTTATTATAATGATAACATTAATTATTTTGTATAATCTTCTACATATACAAAATTAACATCCTTAATGTGCAAGTATTTTTATTCATCAGTCAACCTCAAATAGCTGGATGAATTTCGATAAAATTTGGCAAAGAAGTTGATTATACAGTGGAATAGGATATGTTTTATACTTTTATTAGTATACCAACTATAAATGAACAATTACTTGAAAACTTTATTTACATCCAGCTTAGAGGGTGGGTGACAGCTAGTATAAAAGGCAAAATACTGATTTATTAAAGCACCAAGTCCGGTGAAGCTGTAAAAGACGCAGCGGCTTCAGGACCCCTAAGGCTAACAGTGTAGTCAGATCTAAAAATATATATGTATATATATTAAAACACAGTGAATGTGTTAGTATATTGCTAGAATTATATTATTTGGATAGTATCTTTCTTTGCACTATTCATTCCGGAGTTTACATAAATTGTTATTCAGACATAACACATGTTTAGATTATGTACCTACTTTAGATATTATATTGTCACAGCATATTTATCACTTTTGGAAATAACCTTACCTAACCTTATAAAAAGAATATCCGAGAAACTTAATTATGAGACACAAAATTGAGAAGAAACTCTGTGATATAATTGCATATATATAGTCAAGAGTTTTTAGCTGTTAACTAAAAAATACAATAATTTCAGAGGCAAACCTTCAAATGGGAGCTTGTTATGTTTAAAAGTCAATTTTATTATCTTAATAGCCATTATGTCATATATGACATTTGTTTTTTGTTATCTGCAAATAATTAACCTTAGGTTTGCTAAACTATTAAATAACTAAATAAATATAACATATTATTCTGATAAAAATATCAAAAATATCAGAACAATGTTCTTTTATCTTTTAATATACCTCAAGTGCAAGTAGTAATATTAACTTTGTGACCTTATTGTTATGCATGCTATATATAGTATTTTGTCTTAAATAATTATTCTAATATATTATAGTACCTACATTATATTAGGTACTTACGTATGAAATTAGTGTTTTATATGGAAAAAGTAAATTACACATTTAATCAATAGAAGTATGTACAATTATTATCTATGCACTTGCGCCATTTTATTGGTAGTTCATTGATTCCATTGCTCAAAAAATTGTGGGAGCGAGAATCAATAAAATCTTTGAAGGTGCTTTGGACAGCGTCATCGGAATTGAGTTTTTTTCCTTGCAATAAATTGTCCAAATTTCGAAAAAAGTGGTAATCTGTTGGAACAAGGTCTGGGGAGTATGATGGGTATTGGAGACATTCCATCCACAGTTACTCTAATTTAGCGACTATCTGTCGTGAAGGTTGGGGTTTAGCATTGTCCTGAAGCAACAGTGGGCTAGAGAGATTGTGACCAGTCTCAGTGGTTTACTGCTTGCTTTACCATCATGGTTTGCAATTGATGACAATACAGATCTGCCGTTATTGTCTGGCCAGATCTTAGGAAGTTGAGTGTATGACATCAGCACTGGTCCACTAAACACTCACCAGTACTTTTTTCTGAGTCAACTTACGTTTGGGATAGAATTTAACTTTTTCTTCTGGGTTCAACCACTGTGATGAGCATTTACCGATTGTCGTAAAGGATCCATTTTTCGTCACAAGTAACAATATGATTTAAAATTACCTCGTTATTGTGACGGTTGAGTAATTTAACGCAGCACTCATTGCATATTTGTTGGTGTGCTTCCGTCAACTCATGCAGTACCCATTTCTCAAGCTTATTCACTTTCCAATTTATTTCAAGTGAATTAAAATTATTTTATCACTCGCACCGAAGCCTGCCGCTAACTTTGACGTGGTTTGCGATGTGATGTGATGAAAAAATGGGCTTTAGTTTAACAAAAATTAATGTGATAAAGCATATGACTATTTATTTTAGATAAAAATAAAATAAGTACTATAGTTTTTCTTAAAGCTTATTTCGAAAAATGTTATATTTCCCCAATAAAATTTTGGCAACCCTACTTTTATCTACCACTTTTATCTATATGTACTCACAAACCCCTTTCACTACAGATTCATTAAAGCCTGCATGAATCTGCATTAACTGAAAGTGTTTCTGATATTTTGAATACTGACTGTACGCTTTCTATTTGATCCAAAAAGCAGTCTTGGTTGGCACTGGCATATACAGTCAAATAAATTTGCATTTTTTTTTAAATTTAACATTCATAATATGTTCCATGTATCCAAACCAATGGAGCATGTTTTTTAACAATAGTGTTTGTGACACTCTCAACCACCAATTCTACATATTGAAATACGCAGACTTTATTTCCAGTTTATAATGGAATATAGCTACAAGCCTGTTACTATGCTAATTATTGCTAAACATGTCTTTATGTATATTATATTTTTATTCTTTACTAGTTGTGCCAGTGGCTTCGCTCACGTGGACTACAGAATGCTCGCGCGAATCTTGCTCCCCGCACCCGACTATTTTAAAGACAAATGCTTATTGTGGGTGTTCCTTAAAAGATAGATGTATACTCTCCCTAACTTTTTTGTAGGTCTTTTTAATGCCTACAATTATGTTGTACATTAATTTACTATATCTCTTATGGTTTACTCAGCTTGAGCCATTTAAGCGCCCGAATTGATTCACCACGCCCAGATTTTTTTTATTTGTGTGAAACCCTAATTCTTTTTCTAGAATAAAAGTAACCTGAATTACTCCCTATAATATCAGTTATCTCTTACTGAAAGTCCCGTCAAAATCGGTCCAACCTTTTTGAAGATTACCCGGAACAAACAGACAGACAAAAAATTTCAAAAATTGGTTTTTTGTTATAGGTATCGTATATACTTTCATATGCATTTAGTAAAAAGCTCTTATTTTGATATTATAAACAGACACTTCAATTTTATTAATTGTATAGATAATGATTTATCCAAGGCATCATTTACATTGTTGTTAACAGTGATTCTCTTTCCTATATTTTACACACAGTCCTTTTACCAAAACCTTACATAAATCTTACTTTTACAGACAACTGAAGAAATTGTAACATTACTTAATAATTCAAATCAACAATATTAATTTACTATGTTCTAAATTGAGCTTTCTCTGAGGGCTCTGTGCCGCCATATTTTAAGCTTATAGAAGTAACATTTTTTGTCCAAGCATTGTGAACAAAATTAATGTTATCTGTATTGTATTGCCACATTGTAAAACAATACATGTGATAACAATACTAATCGCTAGGTATTATAAGGTTTTTGTTCTGTACTATTCTAGTTCTTACATTTATTTCGATGTTTCAGTATTGCTTTATTCTTCAGGTGTAAAACAGCCTATCGCTGAAATTGGTGCAATTTGTAAAAGTAGAAAAGTGTTTTTCCACACTGATGCTGCCCAGGCATTGGGTAAAATACCGTTGGATGTGAATAAAATGAACATAGATTTGATGTCGATTTCTGGGCACAAAATTTACGGTCCCAAAGGTGTTGGAGCATTGTTTATAAGGCGTAGACCGCGAGTTCGTGTAGAGCCCATACAAAGTGGTGGAGGACAAGAAAGGGGAATGAGAAGTGGAACAGTTCCAACTCCACTTGCAGTTGGATTAGGTATGTTCATATATATTGTTATAAGAAATGTTTCATTAAAATCTATGGATGGCTAAATCCTTAGTAATTAATTGTAATTAATACATACTATTATGCTAAGAATAAATTGAGTGTATGAAAGTGAATTGACCATAATTTCAGGCGCAGCTTGTGAATTAGCAGAACGTGAAATGGCATATGATCATGCATGGATAGAGTCGTTATCGAAAAGATTCTTGGATAAAATTTACTCAAAATTAACTCATGTCATAAGAAATGGTGATCCAGAACAAACATATTCAGGGTGCATCAATATTTCATTTGCATATGTTGAAGGTATAGTATTACATATTAATGAATCATTTGCACATATATTGTCATCGTCATCGAATTTTCATTCGTAAAATCTTTATAATTAACTAAATAAATTATAAATTTTGGGTATTGATATGGGTTAGTACTAAAATTCAAAATATTGGAATGTATACTTATAAAATCAATCTTTGTGAATTACAGGTGAATCACTACTTATGGCTTTAAAAGATGTAGCGTTATCGAGTGGATCCGCGTGCACTTCTGCGTCTCTAGAGCCTTCATATGTGTTGAGAGCGATAGGAGCTGAAGAAGATTTAGCCCATAGCTCAATAAGGTATTCTGAACATTAAGATCTTTTAAAACATTTTATACATGTAGGATATTATATTAAAGAGATAAAAATATATAGGACGCAAACTGTTTTTTAGATTTTTTTATTACCTTAAACAGAATAAACTAGTGTGCTTATTATTTTTAATTTATTTGTTATACGAGTTACATCTAGTTGCAGTACATGTAACCACAAGAAAACATGTCTGCTAAACATTAAATTAAAATTTAAACCCTTAGATTTTGCAAAAATAAACGGGAATTAGTTTGATAACGATTTACGTAGGCCGATAATACATATAAATATGTATCCCTATCTCGTTCTAACACAAGCCTATACTTTGCTCTGTCTGTTTCGAGTTGTCGAATTATATACATTAAATCTATTGATTAATAAAATTTGGAAATTTAATAACTTTAGTCCATTGTATTGCACACTTTTGCAATTAATAAAATATGAAGGACAATATATAATTTAATAAAGGCTAAATGAAATTTATGGCTGGTCTTTAGAATCGCTACCGCTTAATTTGATGCTGTAAAGAAATAGGGGAGGGCTCGGCTCGTAACTTAACCAATTTTGTCACCACAACGGAAAAATGACTCAATCAAAACAAAAAACGGCACAAATGTTAAAGTAGGTCGTGTTTTAGGTAAATAAAAACATAATAATTAAAAAACTAACAAAATAATCAATGGAAAAAAATTACGATCTCCGAAAATTTTTGCCCCTCTTTCAAAATTGTAAGTACTGTCATTTGACATTTTTATTGTCAGATTTACAATAAATGCGGTTTTTTAAATTTTATTTCTCAAAAACTATTTGTCTCCACAGTGTGAAATTTAATATTTAGCCCTTATATTAAAGTGATCTAACAGTATAAAAATTTGGAGTTTGAATTCGAAGGTAGCTATTCTAAAGCTGAGCCAAATTTATTTATGGTTAATGCTTTTAGGATGGCTTTATGCGACTTCATGTAGTTATTTTTTATATTATGTCGACTAGATTATTGTTATTTACTTCTGTAAGCATTTTCAAATACATACTTTTTAAAATAATTTCAATTGCAACTCGCTGTCCATGCCAAAGTTGGTGTGTGGACATGAATATTAGCAGCCATTTAATGTCGCTTCGCGTTGCGGTGATCACATTGCATCGCTGCAATCTAAAAAGTCGCTATTAGCCAACGATATCGCTGCTGTGTGGATGTAGCGCTGATTTTGTGACGAATTTATAGAGATTTACCTACTTTGTGGTTAAAAGTTAAATATTACTAAATCAGGAATAGAAAATATTCCTACATCTTAGATCATTCTATCCATTATTTCATCTTATGCTATTACATAGGAATGACTTGGTTTTTTAAAGTATCCATTTCTTCATCTAATATCTTCTGTTTTCTTTTGCCATTTGTGTATTATCTGCTAGCACAAGCAGCACAAAACTGAGAACAAGCAAGATTTTATCAGGTCTGCTACGTCTGCACATGTCTGCTACCAAATGATTATTGATCGATCACTATCGTGTGGGCACAAAAGACTTAAAGCCGCTAGCGAGTCGCCGGCGATTAAAGTCGCTGTGCGTATATCTAGCTCAACACAATATTTATTGAATAAAATATTTTTGTCACAAAAATACTAACTTTGTTTTAGGCAGTACTCTCATAGTAAAAATGATCAACTACCAAATGTCAATAAGATAAAACTCAAATGAAAACAAGAAACATTTTCTACTTTCTGATTTCAGGTTTGGTTTAGGCAGGTTCACAACTATGGAAGAAGTTGATTATACAGCTGAAAAGACAATTAGGCACGTGGAACGTCTTAGGGAAATGAGTCCACTGTGGGAAATGGTACAAGAAGGTGTTGATATAAAATCAATCCAGTGGTCACAGCACTAAATTATGTTTCATGTATGGAAAAGGATTCCATTTAAATTAACAGCTTGTTGATGTTATAAAATTAATTTTAAAGAAAAAGATCTGGTCCAAAAATTATATTAATTGGCAACTTGAATACATGGATGGATTTTTTTTTGTATATGGTATTAGTTCATTAAAGATGATTGAAAATCATTTATCATTTCATAAAACATTTAAGAATTTTATTAAAATTCCTATTGAGCGAAGCTTCCTATGCACCTTTGGGATGGGGGTCTAATTAAGATAAATTAAACGTCAGCAATGTTAAGTGAATGAGCGATACAGAAAACTAGAAGGCAACTGTGACAGGCAACAGAATACTAAGAACTAGTGTTGTAAAACATGGTTTTAGGACAATCGATTGGCTATCAATTATTTTATAGTACGGAATATATGCAGCACGTCGAAGAACGACAGCGAAAAACAAGGTTTTCAGTAGTGGTCCGATGGTACTTTACTAACTTGACAAGCTAAAACATGTTACAAACACTATTACCAATAATACATTTCTTAAAATATTCATATAACAATTTACATTTTATGTAAAAAGCAAGATGCATACTTTTGCCAGGTCTTCCAAATTTTTTTTAAATTCTACATAATTGTGATTTTAAGCTATTATGAAGTACCTATGTCTTGGTATAATTGTTATAAATTTTAATTTATTAGGAGTATCATTATAGTTATTTAAAGATATCTTCATATAAATGTAAGTGATATAGTACGCAATAATTTTTACTGTTGTTTATTGTATTTTATTAAACTGTTGTAATATAGTCTAGTACTTATTTTATTTTGTTAAAATTACTAAAGTTTCTTTATGGAGTATGGTCAGATTTAATAACATAACATAACATTCCATCACGCCTGTATTCCCCGAAGGGTTAGGCAGAGGTGTACTAATGTACACCCACAGTTCGCCGAGTATGTTTTTAGGTTCCATGTAATAGGGGGCGAGCCTATTGCCATTAATCGGGCACGAAACCAAACTCCGAGCTGCTACTGAGAATTTCATAGGAAAAACCCAATAACACTGCTCGACCTGGGATTCGAACCCAGGACCTCGCTCATAGCAGTCGCGCTTACGACCACTAGGCTAACGATTTAATGTTTTATATAAACGTTATTGTAGTAATTACGCTCTGGATAAACTTTATTTTTTAGATTTGACTAGGTATACTGTTAGCCATAGTGACTCTGAAGCCTCAGACGGCTTTTACAGCTTCACCTTGGCCTGATTGCGACAACTTAAGGCAATCAGCCGCGACAACATGCTCAAGGGTGCCAGAGTGGCCGAACGTCTGCTTGGGCTATTGCTAATCTTGCGAAAAAGTCTACACACAAGACATTTTTTTATATCTATAAACAAGACCAAATTTTGTTCGAAAGCTTTCTTTCAGCTCAGCAGTAAGAAACTCAAACTTTTAAAGTGAAGGAAGTAATTCTAAATTAAAACAGAATTTGTAACAGTAGGCATAATTAACAGCCAAAATAAATCAGTGACAAATGTAGGTTACTAATTCACTGAATCCTATTGGATATCACTTTAGAAATCACTACTTAAGACCAGACAATTCCCAATAAAGATACAACAAACTGAAAACCATTTAGAAAAGTGATCCGATTCAAGTCTGGACAACTTAGTCTGTCAAGACTGTAGATTTTACCTATATTAACTCATTCTCAGAAATAATTACTTTATATGTTGACATAATTACATAGATCATACTTGTGCTGGTTTTTATATAATTATTAACCCACACAAGAACTGAAATATTTATTATGTAGATAATACTAAAAACTTTTAATTTTCTTATATTAAGGTCAGATTATTGAAACAACTCTCATTCATTCTATACACATCAAATTTATTGAATAAACATATACTATTACAACTACATTTCATTATATCTCGCGCACTAATACCACTTCACGTATATTACGAAAAAAAACCCGGATCATCAAATTAAAGCTATTGTTACTCAAAATGTTTTGTCATAATTATGTAAACTTACAACTAGTACAATATAATATCTTTGAATTAGGTATAAAGTGGACATGTTAGTTATATTAATAATTATCATTAAAAATTGAGTATTTAATTACATGAATTAGGCTAGTATCAGTATAAAGAGATTCATTTAATTAATTATTATGATTGAATTTTAAGTATTATTTTATGTGGCTGTCAAAAGGACAAAAGTAAACAAATCATTAACTTATAAACCACACTGAAAAATATTTAAACTAAAAGAAATACAAATCACAAAGATAGTATACTATTGACAATCAATGCTTTTTTGAATTCCATCAAATTTATATTCTATAGTCCTTCCAAAGTAATTGTACTAATTAACACCAAAAAATTGTAAATAAACAGATACAGTATATTATTACTTTGATTTAAATAATTCCCAATCATACATTTGTTTAATTTCAACCCAACTTACACATAACAAATCTTCAACTGAAATATTTGTGACCCTTGTCCAACACATATTGATACATACCACTAACCATGTTACATATAAAATCAAATGAAAGTGTAAATAACATACAATTTATCTTAAATAACATTATCGAAATTGTTGTATGACAATCACAATTTGATCTTTTACTATTGCTCAGACCGTTTATATATTTGGCAATTAATATTATACCTAGATGTTTGCAGGCTTTACCTATTAAAAAAGCAATAATAAGTGATGTTCAACAATTACAAGACGGTTCCTCTGGTGGATCTGGGTTAGTTATCTTGAAACTATTATGATCCAATGTCTGGAGTTCGATCCGTGACCTGTTTGACTCAACCAATTGTTGAGCTATTTCGGAAAACATTTCTTCAACTCCTTTTCCAGTCTTACATGATGTTTTATAAGTGCTGCTTATGAGATTGTGGCATTGTTCACTGTAATGTATAATATTTTTATTATTACGATATTTACATTAATTTGATTCAGAAAACAATCAAATTTTTTACTAACATCTAAAGTGCTTTGTTCCAAAAAATTCAATAAAAATTGCCTTTCATAAATTAGCCTCCTATAGAGTTTTCATAGAGAGATCTATGTGCTGCCACAATACTTTTTACTAGTGAACCCATGATGTGGGTCAGTTAGTGGTATATGCTCTTAATATAAAACTCATATACATAATATATATTATCATGTTATGTATTCAAGTAGTACTTATGCCAAATACAGTATCCCTGGATATTTGGTTAAAATTTAGAATTGTTTGGCATGCGGAAGAGAATGGGAGGTGATAGGGAGGATGAAGAGGTTGCCCCTAACCGTTTAACATTAAAGTAATTATTAAAGTATTCAGAGCAAATTCGAAATTTTGATATTTAGTATTTTTGCTTGCAGTACAGGGAGAGTGGGAGAAAAAATTCCCTATCTTCTGATACTGTTGAAGCAAGTTGAACTTAGAATAACAGTAATCAATTATAAAATTTGGAAATAACACTAGCTAACCGCTGCTGTAGTACATTCGCTACACATGCTTGGCTATACAAGAAATGTAGTGTAAAATACATTTTTCACTATTTTATATTTACTGGAATATTCAAAAAGTGCACGGTATTAGCTATATTAGTAGAACAACATAATAATAAAAAATACATTTTGAAAAATTGCATAATTATATGTTTACTTACTATTTTGTTAAACACCACCGAGATACTATACAAATGCAGTTCAGTCTATGTAGGTGTTTGTATATGAATTTAGGGATTTTTGTTTTGTAATTTGTTAGTAGGATGACAGAATAAGAATACCAAATCATAATTTTGCTTTCCATTTCACAAGTTTTTGTATTTGCAACTAAATTTTTTTTAGATTTTGAGGTTAGAATTGTTTTATGAATTTTCTCAAAAATAGCTAATTACATTATAATGAGAGTGGTAACGTTATAATCAGGTATCTAATCTCTATTGATTTCAAACCTCAATTCATACCAAACAATTCTAAATCCAAACCAGATATTCTTGCACTTACATTTTACTTGTGAAAAAAAATTAACAAGAGCCCACTACTTGGGTCCATGGCACTGAAAGGTTTAAAATAATTCTGAGATATTAAATTTAAGTTATTAAATTAATTTAAACTTAAATGAAAGTCTATAGTATTTTACTCATATATCGTTCTGATATAATTATTCTTTTTTCATTTTTCTATAAATGCAGTAAATAATTTTATAAAAAATATATAGTTACCAGAAAGTTTCAATGTCAGTGTCGGTGACTTGTGGAGACAATCCTTCTAAATCTGATTTATTACCACATAAAAATATTTTAGCATTTTCTGCATATGTCACAATATCAAGTAAATGTTGACTCAGAATATGAAAAGACGACGCATTGTCTAAAGAAAATACCAAAATAGCAGCTTCAGCAAATTTGTAATAACTTGATGTTACTGAAGCAATTCTTTCCATTCCCCCAGTATCCCATAATTGTAACTAAAATAAAAGTAACTTATATTATTGAGAATAAAAAATTTATCTCATGCAATAATTAATCATAACATACCATCACGCCTGTATCTCTTAGGTTAGGCAGAGGTGTTATATACCCACAGTTCGCCAAATATGTTTTTTTTAGGGGTCCCAAGTAATAGGGGACGAGCCTATTGCCATTAATCAGGCACAAAGCCAAACTTCGAGCTGCTACTGAGAATTTCATAGAAAATCCCAATAACACTTTGCTCGACCTGGGAATCGAACCCAGGACCTCGATCATAGCAGTCGCGCTTACGACCACTAGGCTAATGAGGTAGGTGGTAATCATTAATAAATTCCAATATACATAAAATGCATGTATAATAATTTAATATTTAGGTTATGGTATTTTTCTGCAAATTTAGAGAAACCAAAGGGAAATGGGAATGTACAAATACCTTTATGTCTTTATCAGCAAGTTGATACAGTTTTTCGAAATGATCTAGTCCTAATGTCGACCTTCTGTCTGAATTAGGTACAAAAGTATTATTGATAAAGCGTCGAAATAAAGAACTTTTTCCAACACCATATTCACCGCATAATATAACTTTAAGGACTGGTGTTTTAACAATAGCCATTGCATAAAATTATCAATCGGACTTGAAACTTTACATACTAAAATTAACAAAATACTGAAAAATCACAAAATATTACAGATACTAAGTAGGGATGAATCAATACGAGTAAATATTCAATACTTTTCTTTCAATATCAAGTACTTTTGGCATCAATACTTTGAAATCGAGTACTAAGTAAGTATCGATTAAAAGTTCTTATATCGAGACTCAATTGTACCACATAATTTTCAATTCTTCTAATGCAGTGGCATATTTGTATTTATTATGCATGCGATATACACACATGATTTAATATTTGAACAATCTATGGTTGATGGAAGAAATGTACCTATAATTTTTGTAGTACTGTTTAATCGTCTTGACGTCATTTCACTTTAGTACATTATAATAATTGAATCTATTGGAAGAATGGTAAGTTACTGCTATCAAAGCTATAGAAACAGGCGTAAAAGATTTATATATCGTTTGCACATTTATTCTTTAAAAAAGGTTGTTTTCAAATGCTTGGGCAACGGTCGATGCTTCATGAAACTATTTATTGAAAAAGAATAGTTTTGAACAGCACTTCTAAATCAGATTCTCTATTAAGTTATAATTATGTTAATACTGTTGTTTTTACTTTGTCTTTAATTCACAGAAAAAGAACGATATGGGTACGTACGTGCTTTTAATTTATTCAGAGAAGGTACCAATACAGCCGCGGCATCGAGTAGCAGAGTGGAATCTTTCCTAAGATTAAAGTAACCAGTATAGAGTAAGAGTAAAGTAACCCACCTATTTACTGGGTGAAAAAAGAAGCAGATGGAATTAGGGTTTTGGTATAATGAACTATGTAGTAAAAGAGAATACTATAAACAGGCTATGAGGTATTAAACCATGACATTACCGTGGTGGGCATGGTTTGAGCTGTTTTGATCTTTCTATTTATAAGATTGTTTTTTTAATTTTTTATTATTGGTTCACAAACCAGACATCACACCGGTTAACACGCACATATTTATAACAATTAGAATTTAAAAGAAAAATGTGGTGTGTACCGTAAAAAAGTGAACACAACTTGCATAGTAAAATAAAAAATAAAAACATTAAACACTGCATTTACATTAGCATTTCAAAACAGCTATCTATGTTTCAAAAACACGACTTAAGCTTAGATTTTAGTGACAGTAAAGAACAAGAAAAAATATCGTGTTGGTGCCTTATATGTGATATCCAGAAAACATTCGATACAACGGAGAAAGTTGGCCAACATTGGTCCTGCAATAAGGCATCATAAAAGTGTCTCTGTTAATTAAACGACTGCCTGAACGTGGTACAACAAAATTAATTTGTTCAAGTACATCCCTGCACTCAACAAAACCGTGGATCAACTTATAAAGCAGAGTATTATCGACTGCATTTCGTCTAGCACATAATGCTTGCATTTTGAAATATGTAAGTCTTCATTCATAAGATTTTAAAGATCTACATTTATTCTCCAAATAAGCTAGATGATAAACGAAACGCTTTTGCACACGCTCAATACTACTTGAGTGTACGTCATAACAAAGATTTCACAGTTGGCTTTCAAATTCCAAAATGCTACGTATTATGGAGTTGTAAATAAGTATAACGACCTTTGGGTCTCCGAAAGATCTGAGTTGTCTTGAGATAAAAACTGATAATCGAGAAGATCTGCGTATTATCTCTTCAATGTGAAGATGAAAACTTAGCAGACTGTCGACAATCACTCCCAAGTCACGTATACTCGAAACTGCATTTAATGGAACCTTGTCAATATAAGCAAAGGAATTCTTTTTTTAGAAAATTTCCTAAAATATAATTTGTTGGAACTTAGCAGCATATTATTTTGGATGCACCATTTTGAAACTTGGTTAATTTGGGTTTATAGCATTTTAATACCATCCGAAGAGTTTATAATTTGGTAAAGTTTCAAATCATCAGCATACATAAGGAATTTGCAATTAATTAAGTTAGCCAGATAATTATCAAGATCAAGATCATTATCATTAACAAAAATTATGAAGAGCAGGGGTACGGTCGATGGCATAGTTGTCGTATGTAATGCATAGCCTTGGACCATTACCAGTTGGAAACGGTTTTGTAAATATGTTTCACACCAGTGTAGAAAACAACCAGGGATACCCATCTTCAATATTTTATGCAATAATAAGTCATGGTTAACAAGATCAAAAGCTTTACTAAAACCTGTGTAAATTGCATGTACTTCTTTACCCTTGTCCAAAGACATTGCAATGTCATTAGTAAAGGATAATAAATTCGACATCGTTGACTTTTTTCGCAGAAAGCCATGCTGTGCAGGATTTAGCATCTGTTTAACATGCCAATAAACTTTTTTAACCACTGGTGATTCTAGCACTTTACCGAAAATCGAAAGAATGGATACAGGACGATAATTTGATACATCACAAAGATCGCCTTTTTTCACAATAGCACATTTTTTTAAGAACGTTGGTGGAATGCCACCTGTTCCGGCCCCTTAATTAATGTCTAATTTAGATATAGCTGAGGCTACCTCAGATTCACATAAAATAATATTACTAAGCGTCAAAGTGCTGCAAAAACTATCAAAATTACAATGAGAGATATTAGAATCTTCTACGATTTTATATACAGCAATAAAATGTTCAGAGAAGATGTAGCAGATCTGTTGACTTCCATTTGCTGTTCGCTGCTCGAAACCAATTTTATTAGGTAAAGAATTGCTATTCGATTTGAGACCATTTATATAAGCCCAGATGTATTTTTGGTCAGTACGCAGAATTCTAGTGGCTGAACATTTAAAAGTCTTCAAACAATCTTTAATCATGGTTTCGCTTCTTTCACGATGAATTTCGAATGTGAGCTTATCCACCAAATTGCCATACCTTTAAAATTTATTATGGTATTTTGCCTTTTCTTTAAAATATTTTAACAAAGATTTACTTAACCATATTGGGTATTGACGATTACTCTTCCTAGAATTCGGTGTATACTTATTTATAATTTTGCTCAGTTTGCTATAAAAATTTCCAATTTTAAATCAATATTATCAGTAGTATTCCAGAGATCCAACCAGTTTATATCTTCTAAATCTCTATTGACCAATTTATAATTACATTTATTAAAGTTAAGAGACATAATTGTTTTTTCGTCTAAACAAAATTTGAAGAGCGGGATGGTGTGAATCTAACTTAGTCAAAGGCAAACTTTTAATATATTGTGAAAAGTTACAAAAAATCAAAACAAGTGTTCGATCATGCTCATTTTGGATATGATTACATTGATCAAGGTTATGGAATAACATCTCATCAAGAAACTCATTTTCTTACGATACAGGACTTGTCCTGTTGTAGGAACAGTATCCTGATACTGGCGTAGAAAACTGAACTACAGAGTCCCATATCCAAGTTATATTGGTAAAGTGAAAATCTCCAACTAGTAATGTAATTGATTTATTATCAACATTGTTTTGAAAAACATTACCAAAATGATTTAAAAAAAGTTCAATGCATTCGTGACTTAGAGGTGGAGCAATATAAATTGCACAAATATTCAGTTGCAATACCGCACAGTTATGATTAATACCCAAACTAACCCACAACTCTTCACATTTGGATTCCCATATGGACATCCGTAAAACATTTTTTTTTAGAACAGCTATACAGACGCCTCCTACATCCTTCCTACAAACATTGATAGTCACACTACGCATGGGCGTCACCAAGGTGGATCAGGGGGTAACCTTTTTTTATGAAAATATTAACCGGGGTAAGACCGCGGGTATAGTTTGCTAGTTACATATTATTTTAGACTGCTGCCCCACCCTGAGCCCATGGTTGACTACGCCCATGGTACTAAGATATTGTATAAATACATTGTATCTATTATCGAACACTTCGTGGTCTAAGATTGTATCATTGAACCATGATTCGCTCAAAATTATTGTTCGCGACATTATAAAATAGTAACTAGTGTACTAGAATATAAGTGTAAATAGAATAAGTTGTAAATATCTTAAAAATAAAGAGAAAGCTGAGAGTACGCGCACACTATATTCTCGCCATCCCGCTCTGATAGTAGTGAGTCTCGCTTAGTCACTCTGCGGGGTAACGGTACACACTGTTGAAGGCAGCGTGGGCGGATAGATCGGAAGCGGGGTGGCAAAATCAGTTCTGTCTAAGAAATCGACCAAGACACTTGCAGCAGGTACTCTCCGCATCTAAAATAAATAGTTTTTCATTTGAACCCTACGGTGAATAGCATATCGGAATCAGCATAAATATAAAACATATGTGAGTTAGATCGAAGGTGGCTTACAATTATTATATCATAATCGTTATTAAGAACATTAATATAAAACTCTTCTGTTTTGGTCCTGAGATCACAAACATTTTTATAATAAATAGATAAGTTGAATTTTGCTGCTTAAGACAAAGTAACATTGTTTAAGGATGTTATTGTAAATAACATAAAATTTACAATGATTTTAAAACTTCAGAGGTTACTATTAAGGATTTAGAATTAATATTTTACCGAATAAAAATATGATCTCCGCGAATCCAGACAAACTCATATTTCTTTTCCTTGGTCAGTAGTCTAGTAGCAGCATGAAGTTTCTTATTTGCCGGTGATAAATGTTCCGCTGCGTAAATTGGTTGTTTGGGTTCTGTGATGATTAGATGACTGGTATTCAATTTGTTTTCTGGATGAGCCATATTGTATAATTTCACCGATGCCAAGACACCATCACGTATAGGATATAATAATATATAATAATAATAATATATATATAATAGGACTTACAGACTTCACAATAATTCCCTTAGGTCATGTGAAACCGTTTTTGGCAATTTGCTGATGATGGATAGAATATTTTCACTCTTGTGTTCCAGCACACACTGTAACTCTAAGTTGCATGATCTTGACTACTGCCCAATAAGGGCCAATTTGGAATTAACGGAATCTAATTCAGACCGTAAAAACTGATTTCGCATCTTTATTTCATTAACTAACTTGATTTTCTCTTGAATTTTTTTTGAGAAATCATCATATTGGGAGCTGACAAAGGAAACGCTGGTCTTCAATTCCTCTATTGTAAGGCCTCGTTAATCTTTTTATCGAAGTAGCCCTTAAGCTCCTCTAAGGCATTTACATCTAAAAATGAAATAATGGCATAAGGCTCCGATAATAGCGGTGACCTTAAAGGTGTGTTTGTATTATTTCCTTTCTTTTCTAAGCATATGCAATCTGGGCACTTGCAGTTCGACTTCTCATGCTTGAATTCTTTCGCATAATTATCAATGGTAATTTCTAGACATTGATAATATTAACGGCCAAAGAAATAGCTGCAGGATTTCAACAAGGTAGCTTTAACAGCTCTCTGACAAGCTATACACTTCATGTTGTTATATATTATATAGGACGCTTTTCAAAACCTAATAGCAGTGTTGGTCAGGCAAGCTCCTTAAAAAATATAATAGCAAACTGTCCGATCTGCGAGTGATGGAGAAGGATGTGCGGGTAATCTTGTAAACGGTTTTGTATAATCTTCGTAAACGATAATGCACTTTTGAATTATCTGTAAAATCGGGTGTGTAACGCTACACAAAAACCGAACATAGTAAGATAACACTTCTGAGCAACTTTTTAAATGAACACTCAGCACTACTAAACAGTTCTAGCACCAAAAACTAATTTTTTTCACGGAGCGACTTGGAACACGGTTGTATACGTTTTACCTAAAATAATAATATAATAAATACAAAATACAATAATTAGTTACAAGCAGAATTCCAGAGGTAGGGCATCCCTAGGGCTATCCGAATCACCCGCATATAATATTTTCTGCGATTTTCGTATTTTTTCAGTTATTAACTACATATTTTCGTATTTTTATGTCGATCTTTGGTTTACAAGACGTTTTTGGTCACAGAGATATGAATTATTAAGGTATATGCTTGATTTTAATCTAAATAAGGTGAATAGTATGCCTCACAAATCCAAAAGCAATTGTGGTCCGATCTGAAATCACTGCACCATAAAAAAATGTTGAAATCTATAGTTGGTCAAAAATTATAATACAGTCAAAACCGTTCACTGCGACATCGTTTAGAACAACATGCCGGTTATAATAACCTAGAACAAAGGTCCCGGCTGAATGCTATATGACCGCCTTATTAAAAACATTGCTATATACGACATTGCTAATAACGACATACCTCATAAAACGACCACATTTAACTAATATTTCGGAGAATTAGATCTGTTAGAACGACCGGCTAAGCGGTATTGTAAACAATTTGAATAGGTATCCACATTTGTCTTCAATGGCTATTAAAATCAGGAAAGAAAACAATAGGATATAGTTTAGTGTAGGGTCTTTTCTAATTCTTAGAAACAAAACACCTGCATGCAGTAGAGTCAAAGCCCGCTTCTTCATATCTCTTCAGTTAGTTTGTTACTTATCTATACACAAGACGCACCAAAACTTTGTGGAGTTATTCGTGAAACTTTCAAAATGTCGCAAAGAAAAAGAAAACAAATTAATATAGAAGAAAAATCGCGTATTATATCCAAGCTAGAGAGCGGAATTTCAAACAAAGACTTAGCAAAGGAATATGGTGTATCACACTCGACAATTTCAACCATTTGGAAAGAGCGAGAAAAAATTCAAACACTTTATGACAATAATTTTTTGAACATGAAACAAGTCAGAACAACGAAGCATACGAATATTGAGGAAGCTTTGTTAAAGTGATTTAAATATCAAAGGGCTAATAATGTGCCAATAAACGGACCGATTCTTCAACAAAAAGCTAACGATTTTGCTCAACGTTTTGGCGAAGATTTTGTTTGCTCGTCTAGTTGGATTCAACGTTTCCAGGCTCGGCACGGTATTGTCGGCGGGAAAATGAGTGGTGAAGCTGCTAGTGTTGATAAGGATACTGTAGAAGAATGGATAACGCAAAAGTGGCCTACATTTTTGGAAGGCTACGGACCAGATGAAATTTTTAACGCAGACGAAACTGGACTTTTTTACAATATGAAACCAGACAATACTTTAAAGTTCAAAGGAGAGAATTGTTCGGGAGGAAAAATGTCTAAGACAAGATTAACGATCATGGTTGCAGCAAATATGACAGGATCCTGTAAAAGAAAGCTTTTAGTTATTGGCAAATCTAAGAAACCAAGATGCTTTAAAAACATACACTCACTGCCGGTAACGTATGAAAACAATGTGAAGTCATGGATGACATTGGACATTTTTGAGAGATGGTTAAGAAACTGGGACGCTGAATTGAAAGGCAACAAACAGAAAATTCTACTTTTGGTTGATAACTGTCCTGCTCATCCGACTGTTACTAATCTAAAATGCATTAAACTTGTGTTCTTACCACCAAATGTTATATCTGTATTGCAACCAATGAACCAAGGTGTAATAAGGTGTTTAAAATCTCACTATAGAAGACTACAAGTGTTTAAGTTAATACAAAACCTTGACAGTAGCGACCAAAAAAGTTTTACGGTTCTTGATGCCATCTTGATGATATCAGCAGCATGGAAAAACGTTTCACAAAACACTATAGCTAACTGCTTTAAACATGCTGATTTTAAAGACCTCTTAACAATAACCTCAGATTATTTGACTGATGATGATGGAGAGGACTTTATTTCTCTTGCTCAATTAGCCCAAAATTTACGACCTGCTTTATCTACTACTGAAGCAGCAGAGTTCATTGATGTAGATAACTCTATTGCAGTTTGCGCACGAGCTACGGAAGATGATATTGTACGAGATGTTAAAGAGGAAGATGACGTTAAAAAAAAAAATGATAAGTTTGTGACGACCCGCACGAGGGTACCAGAGTGGCCGAACCTCGGCTCGGGCGGTCGTCGCGAATGCGAAAAGGTCGCGATCTATCTAATTCCCTAATCCTAAGAGAATTTGAACTAACTAACATATACTCATATGCACGTTCCCCTCCTCCTGGGAGGAAAGAGGGGACCATGCGTATGTGTATTTAGTAATCGGAATGGTTTTTCTACACTAACTAGCGCAAAAAAAGAAAAAAAAAAGGTCCCTTACAGAACCTTTGTACCTGTGTGGTATGCACGTTTGTGTGTTCATACGTGTGTAATGTTGTATGTGGGTAGTTAAGTGTTGCACGTATAGTATCACTTGTATCGCGCGGGCGGCTGCCTGACCCAAGGGCTTCACACCGAGGAACGGACCTAGGCTTGGGTTGCCGCTAGAGAAGATGGACGTGACGGGTGTGCGGGAGCGAAGTTAACCGCCCGTCCTCTGCGGAGAGAATGGTGGTTACGCGGGCGTGGGCGGTGGCACGCTCTGTTTGGAGAGGCGGTGGAATAGAACGCGTTTGCTGTTTCGATTTGGTCGAGCGGGTCAGTGAAGATGTTACGCGGCCGGCGTTTACTCCGGCAGGCATTGGGGTCGGGAACATATGAAGCTGCCGCTTTGATTAAGGGATTCGCGTGGTTCGACGCGGTGTCGTAATTCATAATGGAGTCTTTGATGTTGATGAAGCGATGTGGGTTTTAGGCACAGAGCAAATGCAAACTGAAGCGTCGCTAGTTGATTGCGGTTGGTGGTAATTCTGCAATATATAAGGGCCAATCATATACGCTTATGTCACACGACAGCGACAGTGTCAGCGAATCCAACAGCTACGTTCTAGGATCGCGGGAACACTAACATCCAATGCACGTTAACTTTGAAAACCGTTAAGTTATATAATTTATGTATTTATGCCCAACCAGATGTATTACCCAGAGGTAGGCGAAAGTGGAAATCGAAAAAAAAGGTAATTCGGGTCATAATAATAATTACTAATTTTAGCTAATTGTTGTGTTCTTGTAAGGAAACTTTCTTGATGACATACGACTGCGCCAGCTTTCTTTTTTTAGCTTGACTACTCACGACTGCACTATTTTTCAACACTCGCCCACCTTTGGGTAATACATTAAATATTCCATTATGAATAATCATTATTCGTATTTCAATTATGAATTATCACTTTTAACTGAACTACTTATATTAGTAATAATTTATGGCTATAATCTAGATAAATTGATTTATATTCATTATTGAATGATTACATTAGTATATCTCTTAAACGCCCACCTCTAGGCACCATAGACCAATAACCAGAGGATAGACGACCATCTTAGAACAATCGTTTTGTTTCGTTAGCGAGGTGATTTACACATATTCACAGACGATACACATACACAACTTATCTATAGATGCCAATTTATACATTTCATTCATGATTGATATCTCCATCGCATTTACTCTTGAAGTGGCCTAATGAGCCGTCCGCTACCTCTCTCTTTCCCTCATTATATTTGTATATATGGTACTTGTCAAATTACGTTAGTGATGGAATCATACATTTAAATCGGTACTTTACGGTAAATAAGTAAACTAGTGATGTATTTTCGTGTCAATCGGTATTTTACTAAACAAATTACCGGTTTTTATCGATATTTTTGTGACGGCAACCATTTTACCAGATTTATCAAACTGAGTCTTAAAATAAAAGAAACGTAAGGATTACATAATATTTATTCTTATTGGGATTTACAAATATTAACATGCCATAAAACTTTCCCTTCATACTTCACGGGCTTAGGACCGGCTTTATGCATCGTTTTAAAACCTCAGACCTAGGAATTTCGGCAGGATCTTGAAGTGTTATGTGGTGGTTTTTATTTTAATTCATACCTTATGTTGGCTCTATATTGTGTAATTTTGACGACATTTTACGTGATGTAGTTTGGTTATTTTGCACAAGTGGATTATAAATACCTAACTGGGAACATGCATTTTAAGTTCACATAAAACTCCCTGTAAAATTTTAAAAATGGAGCCTCGATCTTGTTGAAGCTATGTTTGAATATTGCAAGATAGATAATTACATTTGGGTAAATACTTATTGTTTAACATTGACTTTGGCTGAAATGTGTAATAACAGTAAGAACAGTTGCCATTCAATAAAAGAAAGACGGAGCGCATGGAACTAAAAGTGAAACCAGAAAAAAGGAAATACAAAATGGAACATTATTACAATTAAATGATCATAAGAATAAAAATATTACCATAAAACAATAGTTATTAAAAGTATATAAAATAAGTTTCCTAATATGACTCATGAATGTAGACAAAAACTACAGAAATAACAGAATTAATCATCAATATAAAAATCAATCACTCACAACGTATTTCTCAATATTATTACAGACAGGGAAAACAAATTCATATTACAATTAATTAATTAAGATCATAAGAATAAAAACATTACAAAATATTAACATAAAACAAAAGTTATTAAAAGTATACATATAAAATAATTTTCTTAATATGAATCATGAATGTTGTTAAAAAATACACCAGACAAATTTGCATGCTTCATAAAATATTTGTATGAATAATTAGTAAATAATACACATAATGCCTAATTAAGTAATTAGAAACAAAGAAAATATGCTAGATTATGACATGATTACATACTAGAATTACATAATTATTATTTACCTTAAAAATCATAACAATACATGTGAGTATATTCATGCATGTTTTAAATTTTATTTTATAATTGATTCTGATTTAATCAATCAATGTTACATTAGATAACTAAGAACATTACCTAATAATAACAATGAATTATTAATAATATATTACAACTAGTAGTAGTACTATATTTTAAAAACAATGTAAACAAAATTTGCATACTTAATAATAGAGGAATTAAAATAAAGACAATTTTAGTTGCAGAAACTATGATAATAATAAGTAGTACCTATACAGTTAAATATGATTATGAAGTACTACGCCTTCTAACTGATCTGTAACTAAATCCTTTTGTAGCTTTAGTATGGATTAAACTTTCCATTTCTACATCTTTAGATCTGGAATCAATATTATGCATTCGTCTGTTAAAATTAATGCACCATTGTTTTACTTGCATTCTAATAAATAACAAATAACCAAAAAGCTTTTAGAAAAGTTTCTTTGTGCATCTCACAATTGTACAATGTAGTATCAATTTTTTGTTCCAATGAACATTCTCAGGGGGAATAAAATTCTCTATGAATTCAATGTCGTCAGTTTGAAAATTATCAATGTATGATCCATATTTTTATTGGTTTACTAAATTTTGAAGGGTACCTAACATTTTGTCATCATCATTAGCACAATTTGTAAATAATGACTTACCAGTAGTGATGTTATTAATTAATAAAGTTTTATAAGCCGAGACAAAGTGAGTACAATCTGGGTTGGTATTGAAATTACCATGTGCTCTTATTAGACCAAAAAATTTTTCTAATGGATCTTGGTTTAGTCGTCTGAGACTTAAAAATTTTACACCCTCAATAGAGCGTAAATCAGACCACAGATGTTTCATAGTTTTAATATTATGCATAAAATGCTTCAGTGACAAAGGCATGCTTTCCCTTTCAACGGAAGAATCAAACCACATTGAATTTAGTTTCTTCACAGCATTATTCCAGAAATCTATGTGTTCAGAATTTAAAGATAGAGCATGTTGCAATTTATAACCAGAGTGACCAAAACCATTTAAACTATCAAACAAATCATTTATAAATAAAAGTATTTCTACTGTGAAAAGATCATTATCAATATCCACATTCGGAATAGAATATTCATGCTCCTGTAGAAAAAGCAGGGACTTCATATAAACTTCAAGCGATGTAGCCACTTGTCTGCTGAATACTTGAGCAGCTAGTTTGACCTGGAAATATACAATAAAGTAATTTTATTTATAAAATAAAAAAATAATGCGGGGCAAAGCTAGTATCCATAATATACAGACGAAGTCGCGGGTACCAGCTAGTAAATATATATTCAGTAGTATTGGAGATGAAAATGACTAAAATATGTTGAGATCTCTTTAGTATGGGCAATCATACATCACTTTTGTCAAGCAAAGTGGTCATTTTATAAACTTCACATGCGACTGGGATTTTAATAATTTTACTTACATAGGTACATAGTGTATATAAATGATTTCACGCCTATACAGGTTGATTTTTGACTTAGTGCTTCTTGCTCGTCCACCATTTCCATCTACTTTATAAAGAATTTCAATGTACTCCCACTTAGCACGCCGATTACCGATGAGAAGATCTTTCTTCTAAAAATTATTGCGAAAACATTTTAGTAAATGAGGTACATCATAGATGTGATAAAGCCGGTTACTATTAGTGTTATAGGAAACATTATTATCATTGTAGCCTTCACTGCGTACAAGTTCTCTATTTGAGTCCGATATTATTAGCTGCAACATTGGCAGAGCTTTGATTACTAACTGTGGCTCTAACTATGAATCCAGCTTTAAAAATTGCAAATACTACCTCCTTGATAATATTCTTTAAAACAAATGTTTTTACTCCATCTCGAGCAAATTAACAATTCCACAAATTAACAAATATAAAATGTTTAATAATGTTAAGATTATGAACAACGAACAATGGGGGTTCAATTTGTTTTGTCAATTTTGACAATTCCAATGAAAATGGCGGCCACAGACCAATATGGCGGAAGACTATCAATGAGTATGCCTTTGTGTGAGTGTTTCTTTGTGTGAAAGAGAAACGTAGCGGGTACGCTTATGGATTTTTCCCATGTTGAGTGAAATAGATGCGCGAGCTTTTCGTGTTAAAATATATAGGCGAGTTGACAGAGCCTGCTAGGCACTATCCGATCCAAGTTAGACGTGGGTCGTTACGTCATTTTCAAGAAATAGTGATGTTTGTAACTAGTTATTTTTATTAATCTACTGGGATTGTTTGCATAAATACCTTCACCAACTATACAGTTAGGCACGAAACGAAAATAAATGAAATCACTAGGTAACTAAACCAATGACTTGGTCGGTGCCATCTGTTTTAAAACTAGTGATTTTTGTAACTAGCTATTTTTATTAATTTATTGTGATTGTTTGAATAAATACCTCCACCAGATATTCAGTTACGCACGAAACGAAAATAAATTAAATCACTAGGTACCTATCTAAGTATTTGTAGCTATACAGTTAAATCAATAAATTAACTACCCTATATACTTTATGCAGGCTTAGAACTGACTGCTTTAAAAATAGGTATTTATACTTGATTTATTAGTGTTTAATATGAAACTATGATTTTAATAAAATCATCAATGCAGGCATATTTAAAAGTTAATTTGATTGTATATACAATGATGATTGATATTTAAAGATTATTTACACTTTGATATATTTACACTTTTTCAATGTTCTCACTGTCATTTGCTTGTGCACTTAACAATTACAACCTTTACTTCGGATTTATACGTGTCACCCGTTCTCGCTTACTAGGAAATTTTCGACCTGCTATCTCACTCGCTCGGCCGGCCAGTAGGCGTGATGCGAAAGAAATGTAACGCTGTGCGCTTGACTGACCGATAGTCAACTCTAGCTCTCACTCGCTCGACTACTCACACCCAAAAATCACAATAAAAGTAACGCATTTACAAAAATCACTACTTGTAATTTGACTCGAAACCAGTGATTCGGTTACATGGTAGCTTAACTAGTTATTGTAACTAGTGACGTTACATAACGCCCACGTCTAATCCCAGTATCCACTATCTAGGGATGTGCATTTCTAAAATTAAATTGATTTTTTTAAATCAATCAATAAAAAAAAAATATATCGATTAATAAATAATCAATTATTTAAAAAAAATTATTGATTTTTTTAAAAATTGCTTTTTTTTTTCATCATTTCTTTAGAAATTTAATTAAAACCTGAAATATTTAGAATCATAACTTTTTTAATCAATTTAAATTTACATATTTCAATAAAAAGACAAAAAATATTGTTAATAACAGAGAATGCCCATTTTTGTACAAAATTTTGTTGTCTAATAAGGTTGAATAAAAAGTAAAGAATTTTTTTCCATATTATTTTACGACCTTTTATCCTCGGAATTTGGTTTTCAAAGTAAGAATATTCTTTAAACTTTTAAAAGTATTATCTATACTCTATGTATACTAATTTATGTTAAGTGTTTTTTTTTTTATGTTTTTTTTTTAAGTTTTATATTTAATCTCTGAAACTACCAGTCTGATTTGAAAAATTCTTTTTGTATATGATAGATTGATTCACAAGGAATAGTATAGCATATTTAGCATCAAGATACACGTCTTAACCAGCCTTTAATATTGATTTTTGTAAAGTAAGTCGTAACACAAAGCTCTCCCGAACTGCTTTATCCACGTGCGCTGCGATAATTTTTAGTTTTACGTAAATACATGTTGTACAAAAATATTGGGCCTTAGTACATCTTTAAAATAGTCCGCAATAGCATATGCCTGTATCTTATGCATAACCCACAATAAGCTATTATATAACAAAGAGTGGTTTAACATAAAAAGTGATTAAAGATCATTATTTTACACGTGGTATATTAATCCTTACGAACAAGAGTTACTTCATCATATAGACAATTTTATGAAGTTAAATTTTGCTGTTTTGTATATTATTTGGACACATAGTTTAGGAGGTAATGAAAAATTGAAATAATTTTTATTTGTAGGAAGAAAAATTATGATAGGCTACACGGGAGCACTGGCGTTGCGGTGTTTGTCGTATAGAATTAACACATGTGAAACCGTGGGGCACAGCTAAAAATTATTATACACTACGTAAATAGTTCCAAAGACGCAGGTGTTGCCTTCCATTACCTGTATTACAATCCTTTTGAAGGCAAAAATACAATATTAAATTAAAAAGCAACTCATTATTTAATTATAAATAAAGATATTTATGGGTGAAATTATTGGTTATTAATTATTGGTTATTGAAACTAAATACTTGTTATGAATATTTTATTTCAATAAGGTAAATACCGTATTTATAGAAACACCTTCGCAAATAATGCATTATTTTAGAACAAATTTTATTACCTTAAAAAAGGTTATATTGAGTCAACTTTCAAAGATAGGCATATACTGTCGCGGACATTTTTTTTGAACTTTGTAAGAGAAACAATTCTGTCACACATGATTGTTAAGTAACTTTACGCATTTACGCAGCGCACGCAATGGAAGCTCTCAAAAGCAATAATCCTTCCCTGTTTTTGCAATATTTTTAATTAATCGTATTGTTCTATTGGTCGTAAAGTGGTGTTATATAGTGTATAGGAGGCCTTCTTCGATCAGTGGTATATCCAACAAAAAATATTTTTTCTATTCGAAGAAGTAGTTCCTGAGATTAGAGCGTTCAACCAAACAAACAAACAAAGAAACTCTTCAGCTTAATAGTACTAGTATAGATCCATTAACTTAGGTTTTAGACCCTATATTATATAATACTGATAGCGTTTTGTGTGATATAGCTTGAGCATGTGAAATGGATTATAAATATAAACTGGAAGCATACATTTTGATGTGCCACAAAAACTCCCTAGAAAGTTTAATAAAGGAGCCACCATCTTGTTTACCACTATATTCACTTGATAATGGCAGTAATGGTTTCAATAAAGAGGACTAGTTGGCAAGTTAGTAAGAAGAAGGGTGATTGAGTACCTACTGTCACAAAAAAATTTACATAGATCCATCAAAAAAAATCGCCTGTGAAAAAAATCGATTTTTAAATAATCGATTTTTTTAACATCCCTACCACTATCCACAATGTCATTAAATTGAATACAATTACAATCCCTGTTCGACGATATTAATTTTAATAAATAATAAAGCAAAGTATTTTAATTTGTTGGAAATTCAACTCAAAGCAATGGATCTGCAGTCATCTCATTTAGCAGCTGCTTTGATGGCTGGTTCTAATTATATGGCACAATCTGAGCAAGAACCAACAACTTCTTCAGCAAACAGTATCACTGAACAAAGTAAGAGTGATAAACATATTGAGCAACCAAAATTACCGTCAGATGAAGATAAAGAAGAGTTGGCAAGCGGAGAAGAATTTACAGATGAGGCTAGTATTCATTATAAATGTATATAATTGCATAAAACGTATTTTTATATTGCATTGCCAAAAGGCAACGGTTTTATTCTATTATGCTTGGTATTTTATTAACATATTTGGAAATTTATTAGTTAAATTTACAGGACCTCAATTTTTATTTAAGCCTTTGATTGAAACTGCACACAAATTTAATGATCCAATAAACTGATATTGAACATTGATTGTCAATTTCATACATAAATAGTGTTGCCATTCATCCCAATATATCGAGACTATCACCAGTATTATGCTCTCTCTGTCCCGGAAATTCACTATTATGTCATGATTTTTGGACAATTGGGGTATTTCAAACATTGGCACTAAACTACTTGGCAGTGCTGTGGAACGAATAAAATGTTGTAGATATTTTGAGCAACGGTTGCTTTTAACAGTAACTAATGAGGAAATACAATGGCTCTAAAGAATAGAAGCAGCGTGAGCACATGTATAAATGTGTTTGGTAGATTTTGGTAGTTTTTTGAATCAAAAAACCACTTTCTATTTATGGTGGTCTTTCGGGTTTCCTCGTCTATAAGTAATCTTGTTTATTTATAGTTTAAATCTACTTAACACTGTATTGAATTTAAAGGAAATATCAGCAAATTTAGTGAACTTAACACAAAAACGACAAATGTATAGTTTAAAGATAGAATGTATAATATAGTACCTGCGACAAATGTAGAGTTTAAAAGTCAAAATAAAGAGAAAAATAATTAATTTATAAAATAGTGTGGGGTACTAATATACCTAGACACGTAATTACATAGAAAGATTGGAACTGCAATAAAGATTATAAAAAAATATTCATAAGTAGCTATTAAAGTATTAGTAGTGAGTATTAGTACAACACCATTTTGTTATTTAGAACCATGCCACGCACAAGCATCTTGTGTTGTGTGCTAATTTTTTTTACTTTTAACCTAGGCCTACAAGCTCCTTATAAAAATTGAAGGAAATGTGTTGAAGGATGTTTTGTATAAAATATAGTCTTAGAGAAACCTACATGAGACTGACGTCTTCTTGGTGCAAGGAGCCTATCTGCCCACAGTTTTCCTTTGCAGACACTGGCCACCCTGGCTGGATCTGATTGGTGACTGGGCTGCTACTTGATACCCTATGGGCCTGTCCCTACGACCTGGCCTCCCCCCTCTCCGGTTTATCGATATTTCTAATGTGTTATTAGTTATATACTAAGAGCCTTTAGACTGATGTGTGTATTCTATGTTGTATTGTTGAGTGCACTATTTAATTAGCCTTTTATTAATATTTATTTTATTTAATTTAATTAGTGGGGCACTTATAATATGCTGTGGCAGCTCATTCCATTCATCTACCACTCAGTTAGATAAAAAATGCTGATTTAGCTTGCTGCTAGTTAATAGTCTTCAAAGTCTCATTCAAATTGTTGCAGCTGTTTCAGAGAAACCTATTACATATATATATATATATATATATATATACAAGAATTGCTCACTTAATATAATAAGATATTTTACTTGTTTTGGTTACCTATAGTATTTAAAAATAGTCAAAGCTATATGATTTTTTTTTATTATGAGTAGTAGAGACATAGTATATTTTCAATTGGGTACTGGAAGATTTTCCTGGAAATTTTGGTTAAATCCTAAAAAAAATGTGGTAACTCTGAGTAGAAGGCTAAAAATTGTGTAGTAGAGGTGCGGTTTCACTTTTTAAGTAAAAAAAACCTTAAAGCAAATTCCATATGATCGAATTGTGTGGATATTAGGTTCGGATAACTGGTCACAATGTTACTATTGAAAGATTAATTTAGTTAATATTGAACCAGTGGACTTATGAAATAGTTCACCTGCTACCGAAGACTGTGGAGAATGTTGAGTGCTATTGACTTGCCAAAATATGGAGTAAATATGAATTAAACAGAGTTTTATAACCATGTAAAGGGATAGAAAGAATTACTTAATAAAAAAATTTTTTGAAAGAAGTTTTTTAAATATTTTAACAATTTGAAAAGCTTGAAATGGGCTATATACCTATTTGGTTTAAATTCCCCTTTCACTATTTTTTGTGCTTCAAACTTTTAAAATCATTGAAATGTTGAGTTAATTTTTTTTTTATTGATATTTTTTCAATTAATTTTTTAACCTAACTATTTATGCCAACCCTATACATAAAGTGCACAATATAATGTTAGTTTTGTATTACCTCCTTTTAAAGGATTAAAAATTAATAGGAGTAAAGGAAGTGAGCTTAATATAACTTATTTCAAAAATTATTTACATTACAGGAATCAGAAGCACAAATTGGTAATAAATCTATGCCTGGAAGAGGAGTCACTTTACAAATGCTTTTAGAAGATAAAATGCTTCAACCAGGCATAGCTGCTATGACTATAGAATATTTAGTAAGTATTTATTTGTTTTATTTACTTGTTTAATGTGATGTAATTTCCATTTTTGTTACAATTAAATAGGACATACAATTTAATTTCTTGAAAAACATGTGCACAAGTGCACATATATATTTAAAGTAAATATTTTAATGTTGTTGTAATATATAATATTATTATTATTTATTATATATCTTACTAACGTGTCCGTGGACTACAGAATGCCGTCGATTGGCCACACGTGCGAATCGTGTTACTCCTGCCCTCATATTTTAAAGATAATGCTTATTGTTTATGTAGTACATTAATTATTTACTTACTAACTTACTATTAATTACTTACTTACTCTGCGTACGCCATTTAAGCGCCCTAATTGATTCACCATGACCCGTTTTTTTGTTAACATAGAACACTAATTCTTTTTTCATATCAAAGTAGCCTAAGTTACTTCTTATAACATCATATAACTAACAGTGACAGTCTCGAAAAATCAGTCCAACCGTTTTAGAGATTACCAGGAATAAACAGACAGACAGACACATTTTTTATTAATTGTATAGATATATAGATAACTTATAAGATATAGGTAATAGGTAGTTTTAAATTAACACTTTCATAAAGTTGGTAGCAAAAATTGATTTACTTCACTTATATTAAAGTATAGAGACTACTGAGATTTGTAATGTAATTTTTGAAATTAAAAAAAAAAATTTAAACATAGGATTCTTTTTTATTGATTATATTATATATATGCCCCAGTATGTATAATAAGAATAACATTGTAACTGTTATAAAACGAAACTTAATTTTTTTTAATCGGGATTTAAACCATTTAAAATTTTAGGGACAAAAATTTGTTGGGGATTTACAACCAGATGGTAAAATAAAATCTCACGAAACTGAAACCATATTTTGCTCACCTTCAGCATGGGCCATACACTGTAAGCGTATAATAAATCCTGATAAGAGGTCAGGATGTGGTTGGGCATCCGTAAAATATAGAGGCAAGAAGTTAGATACTATAAAAGCAACATACCTTCGGAAGAAGCAGTTACAAAGAGAAAACATGCATAGTGATGGTATGTTGTAAATTTAAATTTGAATTAACCTAACTTTTTAAAAGAAGTCCTAAGGGAAGGTTGTTTTATCTTAGTACTACATTTTTACATTGTCTCAAATATTAATTGTTTGGGAAGCATTTAAAGCATTATTCAAGTAAACAAGTTTGATAATATTTTTACAGAGGAGATAGAAATGGAAGTCGAAAGTCCACCTGAACCACCACCACAGAGGGTTGTTATGAAGCACAATACTGTGCCAAATAGAATGATGCAACAGTAAGTGTAATTTTAAAGTGAATTTATATACAAAACAAAATCATTATATAAAGTTTTAACATCTTTATATATTAATATAATTGAAGTGTCTTTTTGTAGTGTCTAAATAACAGCTTTTTACTAAATGCTTATGCATGTATATAGAAAACCTATAACAAAAAACCAGTTTTTAAAATGTTTGTCTGTCTGTTTGTTCCGGGTAATATCCGAAACGATTGGACCGATTGTGACGGGACTTTCACTGGTAGATAGCTCATATTATAAGTGGCAACTTTTGGCGCCGTGGCGCCTGACCCAACATCTGTTGACCCTACCATATTGACGCAGCGCAAGCGAAGATCAAGCGACCGGATTCTCCCACTCTCACATACATACACGTTCGGATATAAAGGCCCGAACATTTTATTAACAAATATACTTTATATTCTTAAGTTACTTTTATTATAGAAAAAGAATTAGTGTACAGCGCGAATAATAAAACTAGTCATGGTGAATCTATTCGGGCGTTTAATTGGCTTACGCTAAGTAAACCATAAAGAGATATATGAAATGAATGTACTTACTATATAATTGTAGACATTGGAAAAAAAAACTACAAAAACATCAGCGAGAGCATATGTCTATCTTTTAAGGATCACCCACGATAAGCATTTTTTAACCGGGAGCGCGAGGTAGCAAGATTCGCGCGTGTGCCCGATCGACGGCGTTTTGTAGTCCACGTGAGCGAAGCCGTGGGATAAGCTAGTTTGTAAAAAAAAATAATGTTTTGTGCTGTGCAGTGAATGTTTAGGATGTAAGTTAATAACATATTTCCTCCAT
The DNA here is from genome assembly GCA_033032175.1 of Saturnia japonica. Classification (NCBI taxonomy): domain Eukaryota; kingdom Metazoa; phylum Arthropoda; class Insecta; order Lepidoptera; family Saturniidae; genus Saturnia; species Saturnia japonica. The sequence continues at coordinate 14,486,338 of CM065305.1, forward strand.
GCATATAGCATATTGTAATTTGTTGTCCATGTAGTCTAAGATCCTGCTATAGGACGACCTTCACCGAGCTGGTTAATGGATGAAAAGTATTTTATATCAAATTAAATATATCGCGAGTGGGTTGACTAAAAAAATTCAGCCCAGAATATGATTAATTAACAATTTTTTTTTTTTAAACATTTCAGTGGTTTGGTTTATAGACAAATTCCATACCAATCGAAAGTATTCAGGCCTCTAGAATATGCAAACCTTAGGTTGACTATTTTGTTCCCGTCACAACTCTTGGGTAGGCAGTTATAAACAGGTAAAGTCGATACTAGTAACTTGCACCGGTCTGGTTAGTGAATTAAAGTTAAGTTAAAATTAAGATTATTTAATTACGAACACGGTGATTGAAACAGGATAATTTTTTCAATTAAATTATTTAATTAAATTAAATTATTCAGCATTTTAGAATTTATCATATATAAAATATATATATGTAATAACATATTATCATATATTTTATATATGATAAATTCTAAAATGCTGAATAATTTATTTGTGCAGAAGTTGAAAAAATTATCCTGTTTCAATCACCGTGTTCGTAATTAAATAATCTTAATTTTATATTTAATTATATATTTATAATATGATAAAATAATATGTAGTGTATAGATTATGATGTTCTTATTGTATTATTACAATACATTAAACATTTATATATATTTCTAGTGATGCTAATATGCTAATTGAGGCTACATCATTCTCATCTGCTGGTAAAGTACAGCCATTTCTAGTGGCTGTCAGTTCTAATGCAAGTCTGGTGCTTGATATACATTGCCATTTAAAGAAAGAAGAGGTCTATGGGTACCTTGCAGGAACATGGGATTTGAATAATCACAGTATGTATAACATATTAATAATATTTTTTGTTTTTAATAAATCTGCTTTTATTTTAATTATTAGCATAATTTTACATAATCTCATTTATTAATGGATATTTATTGTTATTTTTGCCTTTTGAAATGAAAATTTCTATAATTACTAGGGGTTCTATAATGTATAAATTTTTTTGTGTTATGGGTGTGCCGAACACTTTTTTCTTTTTCTTTATTTAACATCGTACTCATTTTTATTACAGTACATAGTGTGTGTGCTACTTTACCGACTATTGAACACACTTTTACAAAAATATTCCGGCTCTAATATGCAAATTATACATATCATCTCAGATAGATTACGTTATTTAAATCATATTATAGAAATTTTTGTTACCACTGTGTGATCATTTACAGAATTTTTGATAATTAACTATATTTATCGATTTTTGAATTCAATTTCACGATGGTGAAAGAGAACATTAATAAACGCTTGGAACTGTGCATTCCTTGAAAGTTATGTTATATACGTAAAGGTGACTAATGTTAATGGTACTGTAAAAATAATTTTAAATAATGATTAGGTAATGATTTTTTTTCTGTTTTACAGATTTAATAATAACACACACATTCCCCTGTCTTGTTAGTAAAAATGATACAAAACCCCGCGTTTTAATTGAGCTGGAAATTCAGATGGAAATTGAAAAGCTTGGCTTGACTCTACTTGGCTGGTATCATTCACATCCTACGAATCCAGCAATGCCTAGTCTCAGAGATTGTGATAACCAACTAGAGTACCAAATTAAATTACGTGGTCCCTCTGAAATATCGTACATTCCGTGTATTGGTGTAATTTGTTGTAAGTATATTTATAATTGATAATAATTGACCAATATTATATTTGAAATTATACATTTTATATAAACTATTCACAGCACCATACAACCCTGAGAGTCCAGTTTTGGAATCATCACTTACTTTCTTTTGGGTCATGCCTCCGCCGGAACAAAGACCCACAGAATATCCTCGCCCATTATTACTACAGTATAGTATGATTTACGACAGCCACTTATCTGCACATACCATGGAAGAAATTAAAAAGTGCTTGAAATATTACTCAACGTTTTCTGATGATACCTCTGTCAATTTCAAAGATAACTTCAAACCAGATATAACTTACTTAGATAAGCTGAAATGTACTCTGACAGCCAAATTTCCACGTGAACAGAGTGACGGATTACTTTGGCACTTTATACGCGATGAATTGGGTTGTTCTTCGGAACACGATGACAAAATGGATCTGGATGCTTTATTAGCTGTGCCTCAACCTATTCCAGTCTCTAAACCGACTCAGACCACATCTGTACCTAACTTCCCTTCAGTTAGCACACTTCAGCAGATGGTAAGCAGGCCCGCCGGAGTCCCGCCAATAAATGTGTCTTCGGGCATTGGGTCATGCTCACCGCATAAGTTTGAAACACCAGCACTACACATACCTGTTCCTTCAACTTCGTCTAAATCGTCATCCAAATCAGTTACTCCAACTCTTCCGTCGTCGTATCCAACAGGATTAGATATGTTGACAAGTATGGCTCTAGGTTTAGGATCCGCCAATATGTCGTTACCTTTGGGGGCTACAGGCTTGGAGAGTCTAGCTGCAGCCAACAGTATGCTGACAGGGTTAACTCCTGGAATGACACCTAGTTTGGCGGCTAGTTTGTCGAGTACTAAACTTCCAGACCCGCCTTCCTATGCTGCATCTCTCCAAAACTTAACTAGTAGTATTGGAAGCTACGATAAAACTCCCAGTAGTACAGTCACTAGTACAACGGCTGCTACTCCAATTCCTGCCAATATAGCTTCAAATTTGATGATGAGCTCAGCGGACATAGCCAATGCTTTATTTTCGGCAAGTAAATACTCCAGTGCAGGAATATTAGGAATTCCCGACCCGATGTCTAAGTCGACGTTAGCAGCAAACAATATGTTTCTTTCTCCATCACTTATGAAAATGCAAGAGTCACTGATGAAACCACTATCTAGCAGTAGTCCGATATCTTCCAAGTCCGTATCAGAGTCAAATACGATGATGAAATCTCCCCATGACATTTTAAAGTCTCCTCATGATCTATTAAAGTCGCCTCATGACCTACTAAAGAACAATAAAGATTATTTGCCACCGGATTTTGGAGCTATTGGAAAAGGGAAGACTGAAATGCTCATAGATGCTTCAAAGCACACGGAAACTAATCTTTCTTCTAAAATGGATTCTTCTAAATCAGATATAAGTGATTTAAAAGCGAATGATTACAGTTTGCCGCCACGAGTCGGCGGTGAATCGTTTTTGAATCAGATGTTGGAACTTACTAGAAAAACTACAATGCCTGATTATATGTCTGATTACAATCAACCGCTGAAACTCTCGAAACCAGATGATATTATGTCAGCTGCATTGCAGCCACCTAGTCATTCGTACATGAACTCTGCAAGTATAGTCGACACCATAGCACAAGTTTCAATGGGAAATTTTTCTAAAGACGACGATATTGGCGTGTATGAAAAAGAACAAGACTATACAAATAAAATGGTTACTAATGACAGTGAGCATTAATTTTGTTTTATGTATTATTGTAATTTAGTACATGAAATATAAATGAAATTAAACAAGTGGCACGTAGCTACAAAGATACTTTGTTGATAAAGGTTTGCAGCAGTTGAGGTCAGATAAGGCCGTATTATTACTCTCAGTTTGACTGTAATTAAGGTCACTGAATTATTTGAATTATAATTGATTTCCTTTTTAAAATGAAAGGAATTGACGTAATCAAAGTCCCTCTCTTTATTTATCAATAATAATAAGTTTTAGTAAAGTGAACGTATTTAATTTAGTAGGTAAGTTCTTGTTATACACGAATTGTAGTTTGACAACTGCTAATAGGTCTGTGGGCTCGACCAAATGTTGGTTATATGTATTTACTAAACCCAATAAGATATGAGATAGAGACTGAGAATTATGTTATATGGGTTAGAGAATATAGCAAGGATATAAAATGTTGCTATACTCTTTCAATGAACCGAGTTAATATAGTGTTTTATCTTTTGCAAGTGTTTGTATGCATGTGAAAATGACAGGCAACTGCATATAGAGATCAGTAAGTGTAAACTATTGCCAATAATTAATGTATAGATACATTATCATGGCTTTACTTTACGGGAAGTAATATTATTACTACTTTAATAGTGCTACTTTTTATAGTAGTCAAAGAAGAAAATAATTGAATCTATTAAAAATAAAGTCGTATAAATTCGTGCGCGATAGTCCCGTCCCATGTTTCCGACAGACGTTGGCGGGGACTAGTAGAATTGACGACAACGGGGGCGAGTAATGTTGCGAGGAAAGGAAGCACGTGCCATTGTATGACGTAGGCGCGCAATTCACAGTACACTGAAGTTAACCGTAGGTATTAACAGTATTACGTCTTCATGGAAACAGGCGAAACGAAATCTAGGAAAACTTCAGTACACAACACACAAGTCGTGATTATGCAATTTATAACTAAGGACGAAATATTATATATATTACTGACTTTCTAGAACTTAAAATTGTTTTTGATTGATTAAACTTTAAGGAAAAAAAAAATGTACATTACCTTCTTACTACTTCACAATCAATTTTGAAACTAGAAATGAAACCCAAGTAGAAATAATTTAAATTTAAACATACAACATTTTTAGTAGGTAATATATTTTGGTAAAAGATAATAATGACATTTTAATAAAGCATTATCAATTAAGAACACAGAACCCAAGAAACACAGTCAGAGGGCAGCTCTAGTGCGTGTTTATCTACCGAGCGGCTTTAGTATACTGTAGTGACGTATGTCATGGTACCTCGTCCCCGTCAACGTCTCTCACATAGGCCGGTCGCGCGCGAACTTCTTTTATGGAGATAAATAACTCGAATTTAAACGTTTATTTGAACTGTGGAATGAATTTTAAATGATAGGTAGTGCTAGCTTTGTCATATATGAATAGACTGAGAATTGACGATTAAAAATATTTCCCGATCGCTATAAAAATAACGATTTGGCGTCAAGAAAATTAATGAAAAGTTATCGAATTAGAAAATAATTTCTAATTAAGCTATCATCGCTTCATGTTCTTAAAACAAATGATCATTGACGTTCCGGTATTCGGGTTCACCCTCAGAAACATTGGAACTAAAAGTACAACAAAACAAAATGTGATACAATTGTCAATGAGATAGAAATTTCAAGTGATGTTTGTCATTGTCCAAAACGCAATGGTGTACCTGCCTGTCATACGATATTATAATAAATTTGAAAATGTTATGTAATAAAATTATTGGTTACAAATTAGTTTTCACCGCGTGTTTTTCTTAGTATGTCTTTTTTCAGGTTCCAAAATACCTCTATGCCAAATTTCATTACGATCGGTTAACAGGTTTATTCGTGAAAATTAATAAAATGAACAATTAATAATATTAATAAAATAAACTTTCGTATTTACAATATTAGTGTGGATATGGTATTGTATCGTATTGTTTGTGAATTTTGTACCACACGCGATATCTATGTGCTTCTATATCGATGTCTATGATTTATAAGCGCTAAGTATGTATGATGTGACAAATTAATTTTTATTTTATTTACTGAAAACATTTATTAAAGCTTGCAAGTAATTTTTTTGTGTCCTTATAGAAAATAGAAAAAATTCTTGTTAAGGATAGTCCATTAATCATGTGAGACTCGAAAGGGGGAGAGTAGATGTAGTGAGATATCACGTGTATTAATTTTTTCGTTGAACGCGCGATTTCTTCCAGTGGTGTAACTGTACTTCTGTACAAAGAAGAACGTCATAAGCAACCTAAAGCCCGAGCAATAATAGTCCAGTCCAGAGATGCACAGTGTTCTTCCTTCACGTATCCTCACGCGACGATCAATCGCTAGATCGAGAGAGATTCTCTGCATAGTGCACGAAAATGATGACACCGAGTGGCTTGATGAGAACTACGTTGATCTTCAACAGTGCCAACAGTTGACTAGCAAAATGTTTATCCATTTATTAGTGTTGATGAAAGTTTCGCTAACCTGTGGTCCAAGGATAATAATTTTCCTGAATTAGATTAAACCTGAAAGATAATATTTTAAAGATAATATTCTGAATTTTTGAAGATACTTTGTGCCAAAAAAAAAGTCTAAAACTTCACCACTGATTACCAAGGAAGAGGAGGGGGTCTAAAAATTTGCTAAAACATCACGTGATTAATGGACGATCTGTTAGGTGTAGGTACATTTCTATGAAATAGTTTACCTACTTATAGAGACTTCAACTCAACTTTGCGCGCGGCCCTGTGTGCGTGATCTAAATAAACATGCAGTTTTTATTTGTATGATTGACGCGCTAGTCGTCTTCCGATCAACATAATATGTTCTTATCGCTTTGTTCTACGGGTACAGTTGGTAATAAAAATGGTTCGTTACGGAAAAAATGTTTTAGCTAAACTGTAGTTGTGCTTTTTAATGCTTCGTATCACAATTATTAAAACGTTAAATTCTAGTTCAAGAAAGATAGTTATTCGCCAATGGGTAAGAGAAAAAATATACAACAATATGGTATAAAAATTCTTCGTCTTCCACCATATCACCCTAAATCCCATAGAAAATATTTGGGGAATTGATTATATTTACTTATATTGCTTTACATAATAATGAACAGAACGTTACGGAAATAATTAAATTAATGGTAAGTTCATTATTTGGTATTTGTAGTTGTAGTGATACGGTATAATAATATGTTCATTATACATGCACTTACCTAATTGAGCTGTTGATTTATTATAATTTTGAATTAATAAGATGTAAAAATGTTCTAAATAGTATAAGTACAGTAACTAATGGAATTCTCTTGTGAACTTGACTGTACTTCTTGACACGCACAAGTAGTCACTATCTATCTATACATGCTATACTGTATACATATATTACGCTTGACGTACACAGGGCCGCGCGCACAAATAAATTGAACTGTCTGTAAAAATATTTCAGTATTTTGTGTAGTTTATAATATTTATTGATCTGTAATAAAATTTCAATTTATAATTCATAGAATTGTTTTATTGCAAATCTGGTGTTTATGTTATCTATATAGTTTATTTTTATTATTACGTCCATATCTAAAATATCGAGAAAATTTAATGCAGATAATAACAATTCTGTTGATTGGTATTAAAATATCGGTATTGATCAATATTCGTATGATTACAAGTAAAATATTAAAAATATTGAACTAAATATATATATATACACCTACGGTCAAATTGCAAGGGCAATTTTTTTTGAATACCTAATAATAAAAAAAGAGCTTTGTAACGTTTCAAACTATTCTACAAGTAGGTACCACTGAAAGTGTTTAAAAAAATAATTAATTACATATTAAAGGAAATCTGATTATCGCACAGTAGTATCTTATTATATTAAGTGAGCAATGCTTGTATATATATATATATATATATATAATTGTTTTCTCGGAAACAGCTCCAACGATTTCGCTAAAACTTTGCATTTAGGTAATGTTTTACATTCCAAGTTTACCTAGATAGGTGTTTTTCTTTTTTTGTTTATAAGACGCCGAGCACAGCTCGGTCGCCCAGATATTGATAATAATATTAAAAATGTGCTCAAATCACAATCACGACTGAAATGATCCGCGATCAACGATAACCAGGAATTAATCAAGGTGCGATATCGTTACAAAAGTCGATTGATATGGGGATTATTTCCAAGTAAGTACTTTGTGAATATTATTAACCTCGACAGTGTTCTGGTGATAGCACGTTATTTTTTGTTTTTGTTTATTTGCTTTGTAAAAAAATATGAGTTCTACTGTTTAAGTGTAGTGATTGTTGTGAAATTATTATTTATTTTGATTTAATTCTATGTAAGTACTCTGTCATTATTAGTTTAGTTAATTATTAATTAGTCTAAATTTGATGTGTTATTAAGCGAATTACTCAAAAGTAGGTACCTACATAATATGTAATAATTAAAAGGTACATATACACGCGTCATATTAATTAGTTTTGATATTTCGTCCTGAAAATGGTTTTTCTTGAAACTTTCTACTAATTCGCTGTATGATATTAGAGTAAATAGGTACAAGAAGTCAATATAACAATTAACTAATTAATTAATTAACCGTTCCTTCACTTTTATACTCATGTAAAGTATGTATGACGGTTTATTGTAAGTATTATTAACTGAATAATGATTACTATCATAGTTTTTTCAGGCTTTATATATTTATATCTATATGACCTATAAATATTTTCATAAAATTGTTTCGATTTCTCGTTCGTTTATAAACAATCTATAATAGTGAGATTGTAAACTGTCGGTAGATTGTGAACGGACACTCGTGTAACTGACATTTTCGTAGGTTCATAAACTAACTGGATTGGCTGAGTTAGGTTGAAACTGTGATCATAACATAAACATTTTACCGTTGCAAATTCACATTTCTCAAGTTCTAGGTACCTACTTATATCATGATTTTGCTTATTTCATAAACAACCTTAAAATTTAAAATTATTACTTAGTGTCCATTCACAATTTGTAATCTGTGTAGGTACCATTATAAACCGACAGTCTATGTTACGTTTTTTTCATCAATATGTGTTTTATAGACGTGGTAATGGATTGTTTGCAGAATAAGGTATGGCTACTACAACGGCGGGTTTTAAAAGACTGGGAGATGATACGGATGAGTCTGACAACGAAACCACACCTCTTTACGATGACGGTGATGAGTTAGAGTAAGAACTTTATAACTATATTATAAATAGAGTAATGAATTTTATATCTATATTATAAAATAGCCCTTATGTTATAATATCACTCTGAGCGTAAGAAACCATAGGTACCTACTATGTATATACTGTTCTTTCTTTCGCGTAGTTATAATAGGTACTAATGAAGAAAACGATTCTATGTAAAAATGAAAAACTAAAATTTAATCCAGTAATTATAATAGTAAATTATTTATTAAATAAATAAAATAGTAGAGGTTTGCTGTTGTGCGCGCATCACGTAAAAACTACTGGATAGATTTTGATCTTTTTTTTGTTTGATAAAATTATCACGATGTGTTCATAAACAATAATTTAGAATCGTTTGCCACGAATTGGGGGTTCAAAGTGATAGAGATTAGTTACCTGATTATAACTGTACCACGCTCTTTACCCCTGAAACCAATCACAACACCTACATAGAATGATCTGCGTTTATATAGAATCTCAGCGGAGCTTAACAAAGTAGTGAACAAACATATAATTCAACAATTTTTCAAAATACATTGTTTTTTGTTTTATTATTATTTTAGCCTAAAATAGTTAATAATACCATGCAATTTTTGGAAAATATTTTGATGGTTCCAATAAATATAAAATACTGAAAAATTAATTTTACACTAAATTTCTTTTATAAATACTAAATACTAGAAATTATGTTATTTAAAGAAAAAGGATACTATAGTTTATACTAACATTTAGCCATTCAAAAGTAAATTGGTTGCTAGGAGCGACCGAAGGACCGAGCGTGTTAGGTTTCTTACAATGAGGAAAAGAACGAGCCGAGCGAGCATTGCGAGCGTGTTGCGGCAGCGGCCGCGGTTGGCAAGTTCCAACTCCAAATTTTATTATTTATTATTGTTATTTTAAATGTAACTTACAAAATTTACTTTAAAACTTTGAATCTCTTATAACTCTGGTCAGAGGCATTACTGTTCCACGTAAATTATCAAAAGATAGGGAATAGCTTCCTCAATCCTTCCTATACCGTCTGCTGCCACTCAGCAATCAAAAACAATACTAAATGTAGAAATTTCAAATTAAATCTTGAAACTTTAACTACCTATAAATCAGGCCAGGTGAATTACTTTGTAATGGGAGTTGTGTCAGAGGGTTAGGGCAGCCTCCCCCCTCCCCGAACCCCCCGTTCCCATCCGCGTGCCAAACAATGCTAAATTTTAACCAACAAAATAATAAAAAAAATAAAAATAAAAAAAAAGTAAAAAAAAAAGTCCGTGATAGCATATGTCTAATACTCAATATAACCTTTTTTATGGTAATAATAAGCTTAATTATTAAAAAGAAAAAACCTGACTGCAACAAAAACACTTGAATTATTAAATATATTTTTGCTTTTTATTTGATTCCCAGACGTCGTATTTAAATATTATATAGCCTATGCCACTCCCACAATTAAGGCGAACGAATGACACCTCGTATGTTAAAATCCATCAAGCCGTTTAGGCTACAGAGCGTGCCAAATAAATAAACATAGGTATATATGTACATACATATATACGATCGAAAATCATAACCCTCCATTTTCGCAGTCGGGTAAAATCAACAAATATGAATGTGACTTTCATACTTACAGTAGATTCGATTATTCTAAGTAGCCTGTATCCTCAGAATCTTCTAAATTAACAAGCAGATAGTTTTTGTTAATTTAGTCTGTATTGAAACAAAAATAGGATTAATCATTTAGGTAAACTATTAAGTTATTAGCCAAAATGTCGATGCAATTTGCAATTGACGGTTTGTAATACATACAAAAATATCTGATTAGATAAGTTTTGAAACGTCATTATCTTGTATTGTGCAGTTTGCAAGTAAGCGAATGACTCACGAGTTAAACAGTGGAATAATATATCTATTTTTATATATTTTCGTTTGGCTTTATATTTTCTGTTTTAACTTTTACCCTCAGCCAAAGAACTGCTCAAGAAACAAAAGGATGGAATCTGTTTCGGGAGATTCCTGTCAAAAAAGAGAGTGGGTCGATGGCTTCCACGGATTGGATAGACACCAGTGTGAAGATACTGAAGCTGCTAGCATACGTTTTGGTGTTCTGTGCTGTTTTGGGATCTGCAGTAATAGCCAAAGGAACTCTCTTGTTTATGACGTCACAATTAAAAAAAGATCGACAGGTTACTCATTGCAATAGGCCTCTCGGTAAGAATTATAAAATTTAATTACTTAAACTATTCTAGCAGACGGAATCCAGTTGTTACAGACACTCATAGCTTTCTTTCATATTTGTTTTGCAGAAAAACTGGATTTATTGAATTAACAATGTTATAAATTAGCTTTTTCTAGGACTGTTACAAGTTACAAATCTATTAGAAGGGTATTTTTACCCGACTGCGAAAAAGGAGGATTATGTTTTTCGAGTGTATTTTGTCTATTTCTTTGGCACGCTCTGTAGCCTAAACGGCTTGATGAATTTTAGCATACCTACGAGGTATCGTTAGATTCCTCTTAATTGTAGGAGTGACATAGGCTATATAATATTTAAGTTCGATGTCTAGGAATTAAATAAAAATCAAAAATAGAAAAAAAAATTAGTTGTGTTTTTGTTTTGGTCTTTGTTTCCTTTGCAATAATTTAACTTGTTTGTTTAAATAGGGAAGAAAAAGTTTTATATTTTTATCTGACACTCTATGGAGTTTAAGCTTTTTTTTCGTTAGATAAAATTTATGCTTTGTCATGAAAAATATGTATAAAATTAACAACTTTATTTTCGTTACCAGCTTTGGACCAGCAGTTCATAACAGTGCTCACTTTAGAAGAACGAATTACTTGGCTCTGGGCGATACTTATTGCTTTCGGCATACCAGAACTGGGCACGTTTTTTCGTTCAGCCCGAATATGTTTCTTCAAGACCGTCCGGAAACCAACAAAAACGCAGTTCTTCATTGTAAGAGAATTCTTTACTATAATTTAATATGAATTATTACAAATATGTTTGTCAATAATGCATGAATTATTTCAGGCTCTAGTTATAGAGACTTTACATACGATCGGAATAGCGACACTGACACTTCTCATTCTGCCTGAACTAGATGTGGTAAAGGGTGCAATGTTAATGAACGCTATGTGCATAGTTCCTGGATTACTGAATGCTCTTACAAGAGACCGGTCTGACTCTCGATTCTCTATAAAGATTATATTAGACGTTTTAGCTCTGTCGGCTCAGGCGACGGCGTTTGTTGTGTGGCCGCTTCTAGACGGTACACCAGTTTTGTGGGCAATATCATTGGCCTGCGTATTTGCATCTTTGGGCTGGTGGGAGAATTTCGTGTCTACATTTAATAAAACTCCGTCAGGTATTATTTTAAATATACTTTAAGTGAATTCTGAAATAGATATAATTACCCGACTGTCAAAAAAGGAGGGTTATGTTTTCGAACATATGTATGTATGTATGTTTATTGCTTTGGCACACTCTGTAACCTTGAACGGCTTGACGGATTTTAGCATACGAGGTGTTAAATTCGTCTTAATTCTGGAAGTGATATGTGGTATACAATATTTAATTAAGTACGACGCCTCGGAATCAAATAAAAAACACAAATAGAAAAAAATATGTTTTTAGCCGTGTTTTCTATTTCCTTTTTAATAATTTTTGTATTATTTGCTCACTTATTTAGGAATATTAACTATGTAATACAGATATTATTTTTTTACATTTATGGTACTTTTGAAAATTTAGTTAAGGTAAGGTATATACCTTCTTATTTATTTATGGGCTAGTTACATTATGATGGTAATCTGTCTACTTCCGACACCATAGGATGTGGACGAGATTGCACCTAACAGCAACATACTAGTATATCGAAGTAAATTTAGTTTGAAGGAGATAATATAATTAAGTAAAATCTTATAATATCATATTGGTAATACAATTTTTTTTAATAATTTTTACAGTTTTTGTAATGCATCTACAATTATTGCGTGAAAATCTTAAACGTAGTCGATACTACACATACAGAGTTCTATCAATATGGAAAATTATCGTGTTCACTGTTTGCATACTGGTCTCTTTAAACATGCAAAATGATAATCCATTATCTTTCTTCACATCGATACTAGACGCTTTTGGAGAAAGATTGTATACAGTGCAAGAGGTGAGTTAACATAATTTTCTTTTCAGTTCTTATTAATTTGTCTCTTTCTCGTTGAGTATTGGCCGTAATGTATCACGTGGTCTACTGCAATGTAACCTATGATGTGTTTATTGATCATTCAGTAGACTTTACTATTACAAAGTTCTAAATTATTTGGACGACATCTACTTTTTTGGTAATGATATTTCGCTTTTATTAAGTGACTTCAATAACAAGAGGAAAAGGTTCTCAATTTGAATGTATTTTTAAGGGTGATCCCATTTTAATTTCATTGGTATTGGATATTCGACTTCAAAGATACACCAGGAAACTCCTCAGATTGTGTTTAGAACAAACTGTCGACTACTGACGCAATTTATAATAACGATCTTTATTAGATTATTTATTATTATTAAAAGATGCTCTATATGTAATAGGTTGTTGTAAAAAAATTTAAACTTTCTACGGTGTCAAATATCTTTGTAACAAATAAACTGAATAGTGATTCAGTGTCTCGTACGACAGTATAGATTTCAATATGAGTATTAAATCTTTACCAAAAACAACAGACGTTGCTGACAATAATATCGAGAGATTTATAACAACGGTACGCCACACCGCACACATAAAAATTACATTTTTCGTTTTTTGCTGTAGTAGATAAAAAATTAAAACCGTCGAAACTTGAAGTCCTACCAGCATACCAATAAAATACGTTAGAAATAGACATATTTAAAATATCAGCTTTATATACCCACTTGTGAGAATAATCTCAACTTTTTGAACTTTGTATGACACTAAACTAGAGTTCCCCAAACTTTTTGTCACGTAGACCACTTACCATGTTTTTCGATTTTGGCTAGACCCTCTGACGCCCCGTTTAGCTGATATTGATTTTTTTGCTATTTCATAAACTTCAGATGTGTTTTTGACAGCTGATATAGTGCTACTTAATTCCTCACTTTGAAAGATTCTCAATTACATTTCATGATTTTTTTTTTTTTTTTTTTACTTCATAGGGTACCTTTATATTTTATTAGCTGTGCCCGTGGCTTCGCTCACGTAGACTACAGAATGCTCGCGCGAATTTTACTCCCGGCTATTTTAAAGACAAATGTGCTTATTGTGGGTGTTCCTTAAAAGATAGACGTATAGTCTCTCTGACATTTTTGTTGGTCTTTTTAATGTCTACAATTGTTTAGTACATTAATTTGCTGTAACTCTTATGGTTTACTCAGCGTAAGCCATTTAAGCGCCCGAATTGATTCACCATGAGCAGTTTTTTTTATTTGTGCGGAAACTTAATTCTTTTTCTAAAATAAAAGTAGCCTATGTTACTCCCTATAACATTAGCTATTTATCAGTGAAAGTCCCGTCAAAAACGTTCCAATGTTTCGGAGATTACCCGGAACAAACAGACAGGCAGACAGACAAAAATTTTAAAATAGTTTTTTTTTGTTTAAGTATCTTATATACTTTCAAATGCATTTACTAAAAAATTGTTGTTTTGACATTACAAACAGACACTTCAATTTTATTTAATTGTATAGATCAGTTGACATATCAATAAATCAAATAATTTCATGGGTACTTTTTGTATTGAGTATTTTGTTTTGTATAAGAGATGGCGCTGTCACGATTTTTGTACTGGGTATTGTTTGATTTTTTACATCGTGTTTAAGGGTTTGTTTTAAACGAATTTCAATTTTATTTATTTGTATAGATGTAGATAGTTGATATATAAAGACAATAACTGTACCCGCGACTTCGCCTACGTGGCATATGTCGTGAACGAAAATAGGAACTAATAATAACCTACTCTCACCTCAATCTCACTTTACGGTATTTGACCAGTATAAGCTTTGAGAATACCCAACTAAAATCATTTTGAATGTAACCCTTTCTTTACGAAATACTAATTTAATGTAAAAGCTATATTTTCGTCATTTTAAAAGGCTCCTAATTTTTATAATAATCAAAACAAAGGGACATGGCAGTGGTAGATAGAAATTTTACGGTATAAAAATATTTGCTCTAGTACCATTATCCAGAGAGGAAATAGGGGAATACGTTTGTACGGACAAAACGATACCGCGTTTCCTCTTAAGTGTGACAATAAATATCAAATCAATTTCATGATAAGTTAAATCAAGCCGTACATCGTCATTTATAAATAATCCTGCAAAATAAAATGCATAAGTTTCCATTTATAGCTTTTTTTAATTATGTGAAGAATTTTTTTTTTTTGATTAATTTGGTATTTATTCACATTGTTTCATTAAATGTTTCAAATATATTACAAAATTACATATACATACATTTTTTATATGTACATAACCTAAACGCTATTTATAGACCATACAAATGTACATACATATAAAAATGCATCCTAAATGTACCTTCAGACTATAAACAACAATCAAACCAAATTCCCTTAAATTCGGTCCACTACTTTTCTGGTATTTGGCGTTCAAACACACCGATAGACAGACAGAAAAAAGTTTCAATAACTATCGATATGTGTTCTGTGCATGATTCTAAATCCTAAAATAGTTTAAGAAACAATGAAAATATCTAAGTATTTTTGTCGAATTATATTTTGTTAACTTTTAGGTTCAAGTTCAAATCCGAGATACGTATGAAGGCATCGATTATGCTCTAACAGGGGGCAGTTTAGATCTACCCGCGTCTTGGACGTCTCCACTTTGGGTGGCTCTTATTCAAGTCGCCGCGGCTTATTTCTGTTTCGGAAGTGCAAAATTCGCCTGCAAAATACTTATTCAGAACTTCAGCTTCACATTTGCTTTGACGCTTGTCGGACCGTTGACTATTAATTTGCTAATAGCACTTTGTGGCATGAGAAATGCGGATCCTTGTGCGTTCCACGGCATGATACCTGACTATTTATTCTTTGAGATACCACCAGGTACGTAAAAGTAAAAAGTATAAATAATAGATACAAAACAATACTAATAGTTTATATTAAGTTATGGACAATAATAGTCCTTAATATTCGATGAGTCCTATTTATAGAGGCCAAAATGATGTTCAAGGTACAGGAGAGGTTTCCAAGCAACATTTTGGCCCCTGTATGTTTAAATATATGCTACATACTCCGTTCTACTACAAAGAAAAATAGTTCTTACACGAATATATGTGTTTTTTATTATAATTCCCTTAATTCATTATAACGAAAGAAAGCATTTATCGTAAAAAAAAAATGGCGATATTATTAATTTGGCTCATAAAACAGACCCATAGTTATATAGCTAATCTAGATATTTGCACGTAATTCATTACGTGATTTGCCACTTTGATATTTGTAGACACTGCTTAGAGACCAAAATTTATTGAACAGTCTCTATGACATCCTCGGACATCGGACAGTCCGTTTATCTTCTTTATTTTTGTCTGTTATACGTTTATCGTTTAAACACAGTACTATTTTAGGTAAAGTGACGATGTAAGGGAATTTTTTTTAATGGTAGCACGTCAGAGTGTCGTCATTTTACTTACCTGATGGTAAGCATATGCACAGTACAATTTAAAAACAACGGCGAACACCGAGAGATCATATGCCGGTCTGCAAGCATCCAGCTTGGTGATGCCAAAACGAGACAAACCATAAAAAGAGTCACTGTGAAGGATTTATTGCCACGTGCATAGTCTTCACGATCTAATCGAGTACAGATACCATATCAGCCCGCTTCGTTACTGAATATACAACTTTCTACCATAATTATAACAGGTGGAAACCTCGAATTACTTTGTTGTCTATCCATGTAATAAGCATTCGATAAACCACCAATATTATGACAATATTTACTTTTTATTGTAAATTGGCTTAATAATAAATAGATAATACGTATATATCTTTTTTTCCGTGTTGGTCGGGTGGTTTGACCAGCAGAATATTGATTCGATGTCCACAGTTGAAGGTTCGTCTGAACCTTGGCACGCACGAAATTTGCGTACATTTACTAATTTCGTAACACTGGCTGATGGCGAAGAAAAACATCGTGAGAAGGCATGAAAGCTTGAGAAATGTTTAATTATATGTGTTGTAGTACCACTATATGTGGGGAAAATGTAGATTTCTCGTCGTTTGAGATCGTCAATTTGTTGTGAGCTAGTGTGGTAATTATGCCTTTCCCCAGCATGTGGATATTGAAAGTCTGGTATTATTATTATTATTATGTATTTTTAGTGTATTTTCTGAGAGAA
Organism: Saturnia japonica; assembly: GCA_033032175.1. Taxonomy (NCBI): domain Eukaryota; kingdom Metazoa; phylum Arthropoda; class Insecta; order Lepidoptera; family Saturniidae; genus Saturnia; species Saturnia japonica. The sequence continues at coordinate 14,503,395 of CM065305.1, forward strand.
TATGTCGGACGAGAAATGGCTTGGGTATGGTTATTATGGCTGGTTTCTCAAGCTTGGATTGTACTACACACTTGGCAACCGCGTTGCGAGCGGTTAGCTGCCACAGATAAACTATTCGCCAAACCTTGGTACAACGGTATTTTAGTCGATCAATCATTGTTACTCAACAGAACTAAGGATGATGATACCGACATTCAGTTTGAGGTAAGATTTAAATCAGTCATTGATACTACACTTGGCAATACAATTACAAAGCAATGAGGTCTTAGTGGTAGCGTCAATCGATGTGAGTTCGAATTCCCGCAACACGCTTTAGCAATCGGTGAAGGAAAATATCGTTATGTAAATCACAGCATGATAGTAGGAAATTTTCAAATGCTCGCATTATTAGCTACCATCCTCGTCATCATATTATCACTTAAACTCTGGTGAGATAGTGCCCAAACGCTAAACCTACCGTCAACTCCTGTAACTTCGCCTTTTGTATCAAACTTCGCCCGAAATTTTAAAATGGTCATAATTTATTTAATATGTTGGCTAAATTGCTGCGTGTTCATTGGTTAATTCACAAATTTAACTATGGTAATATTGCATCTATAATTGTCAAAATCACAACCGCCAATAAGCCAGTGTTGAGCAAAACGTCGCGACGTTTGTGTATGTTTTTTTCGCGGTGTTCACAAAAGTTATACGTAGACGAAAACACATTAAAGGTAAGATTTTTATGTTTTTACTGTAGATAACTTATATAATTGACTTCATGTTACGCTAATATTTATTAAGCTATCTTTGAAATTAAAATAAATATCTAAATAGGCAATGTTAGGACGGGTAGTTCAAACTATAAACTCCCAAACTTCGCCTACCCATAGGCTACACTTTTAGGAAATGTTTCACTTAGGTACTTTAAAAAAAAGTGAGTCATGAAGGTATGTCCGCGATTTTCTCATGAAGTACTGTGCGTGAAAGTGAAACTTTATTTATTAGATCTGAGGAATCGTTTTAGATGTATTTCTAAAATACAGGCTGTAATTTCCAAAAAATCTTATGTTTCTTAGGCTTAGTAGTGGAGTATTTGAAATATCTAGCAAGATATGATGAAAGGACATGAACATTCTGTATCTATTCTTCCATAAACATATCATTGTTGAGGTTTTTCTCTGCGTAACTGTCAAGTGTTAATAACCATGTAGATAAGACTTCTGTTTAAAACTTTAGGTCGATGCGAGCTAGAAACTAGCGTTTTTCTATGGAACTACACATTTTTTTTGTCATGAGGTTACGCTCGCTCACACACAGAAAAAGTGCAAAAGGCTTTTCCCAGATATTTACAAACATGTATAATTCGGTATTATCTACCGATATAATTATGTACCTAACTAAGTTTATTTTACGATGTTTCAATTATAATTCACTGAAAGTAAGGTGAGTAGTCGATCAAATTACAACTGCCTGTAAAATTATCCATGGGTGTACTGATGCGTCAGATTTGCATGAGGAGCTGTGTCAATTATTTGTAGGTACCTAAAAATCAATCATTTAATGTCCCATTTTGTCGCATAATAAGCTCCATGCAACTTCTTCATACAATGCATGTTGACGATGCTCAAAGCCCTCATGGAGATCAGCAGCCGATTTGATTGTTTAATGAAAATCGATAATGTTAGAATGTCTGAGGTTCTGCGAAAAGACAGAGAGACATGACTAACTTAATTTAATATTAATTGCTAATAGCTGTAGTAAATATTTATAATAAAAAAAAATCTTTATAGGTAAATAAAAACAGCACAACTCCTCTGGTTCAAGACGAAAAAGGTCTTGTACCGTAGCTCATAGTCCTAAAATGCTAGAATTAGCTTTAGAGTGCCTTCAGAAGAATAAATGTCCTCTTATGACGCGGAAAAAACTCTTCACAGCAAGAAGAACATTACTTGACAAACTTCGAAGAAAACATGAAAAGAGCGTCGGATGTCCAACAAGACTCATTGCCGAAGTAGAAGAAAAAATTATTAATGTTTTGATTGCTGCCGCTGTATTTGGAAGTCCACTCACCTTATTGGACTTGAGAATTGTGGTTCATAAATATTTACAAAACAATGGAATAGATGTTTTTAATGGAAAAATGCCTGGTGAGAAATGGGCCTACGGTTTTATAAAACGTCATCGACCTAAGTTATCACTAAGAGTCACTTAAGATATAAAAAAAGTGAGAGCAGAAAAGTCATGTGACGAAATGCGTGAGTATTTCAACAATTTGAAAGAATCTTTGAAAGAAGTGCCCAAAGAAAATGTGTTAAATTACGACGAAAGTAACTTATCCGATGATCCAGGCAAATCTAAATACATTGTAAAGAGGGGTATCAAGTATCCTGAAAGGATACTAAATCATACGAAGGGGTGTATATCCATTATGTTTGCTGCTACTGCTGACGGAAAACTGCTTCCACCCTATGTTGTATATAAGTCGAAGCAGATGTGGACGCAATGGGTTACAGGTGGACCTCCTCTCACAAGATATAATCATTCCACTTCTGGCTGGTTTGATTCAAGCATATTTGAAGACTGGTTTCTCAGTGTCATTGTTCCGTGGGCAAAGAAGCTTTTAGGCCCGAAATTACTAAAACAGTTTATTTTAATTAATTAAATATGTCAAATTAAATTATTTTAAAGTAAAAGTACCTACTCATAGTTAGAAATATGAACAGTGACAACCCTACTGTTTGTTCTAACTTTCGAAAAAAGTTAGCCTAACTTCGCTTACCTCAAAATAAATAAAAAAAACAGCTTCCATAAGGTTTTATTTTAATCAAAGTATTGTTTCCGTTTTCAAATCCATTATATAATGCTTAGGTTTTGATCATATGTGAATATTAACGTAGATACGCACGGCAGGCGAAGATAGGATATGTGCCCAAACTTCGCCTTTATTTTTCAAATGAAGATTAAAAGCGTACTTTTTAATATCAATCTCTGAGACACACACACTAGAAAATGCCCGGTATGATTGGTCAGGTTGTAGTGAGTCGGTTATGTCAAACTATTTTTATTTGGGGGGAAATTTGAAAAGTAGTCAGTATTAAGACGAAATTAGGCGAAGTTATAAGAGTTGACGGTATCTATTTACCTACCTATCTATATAAATAAATAAAATGATAGAGGTTTGCCGTTGTGCGCGTATCATGCAAAAACTACTAGATAGATTTTAATCATTTTTTTTATTTTACTATTTAGGTACTTGGTCCTTTGATAAAAAAAATTTACGATATCGTTATTAAATAAAATTTTATTAAGAAACTTCTGCCGAGGGCACAACTAGAGAAGAATAAAAAAAATCAATGCTGTGAAACAAAAACGCAGAAAAATATTATTTGTTCTATAAAAACGTTTATAAATAATTATTGTTATCTCTGCGTAATCGCTTTGCGGATATGATAATCAAACTAGGGTACTTCCCTGCAGATTTCATTCTGTCACTTATATCGTTATTTATAACTTTTCATAATAACTAATGTACCTTTTATAATAAAGTCTATACAGATTACGTTAATGCTATAAAAGCTTCTAAATTGTATCTAATCTATATATATAAATGCATGTTGGTATATATATGAGAGATTGATAAAAGATAAACTCGAACACTTTGACTGATCACCATGAAAATTGGTAGACTTAAGTGTTTTCATGGAGAATGTTTTTATGCTGTCAATCCATTTTAGTATTAACGCAAACGAAGCCGCGGGCAGAGCTAGTGATAGTATAAAAGGTAAAATGAGTTTGTTTTGACTGTTTGTCCATCAATCACGCTCGAACGGCTGGACAGATTGTAATGAAACTTGACAAATAAGTCGATTGAGTCATTGAATGAGACATATGATACTCGTTATACGATATAGACAATCGCAAATCTTATGTATTTACTGTCATTTTACTATTTTAGGACATCAAAGATCTACAAGTCGACGCTTCAATTGCAAGTTCCGATAGAATGTCGATGGATATTAAACCGTCAGACAGCGTAACGAGGTATTTCATATTAATATTAATTATAGAATACTATGACGAATAAAACATACTTAGCATCCGCATACTTAAGAATCTTGATTGAGTTTTTATCACTTACGTTGGCCTTGATAAGACTGTCATTCAATTAGTCATCTAAACTTATTTTTAATTATGGTACTTATCAACCTTATATCATGATTCACAATGTTTTATATTATTATCCTCTTCTTATTAGACTGACTGCTTACTCAGGCTTAGTTCAACCTTAGCTTAGCTCAAACTTCGCTAAGTATTTACTCAGTGCAATCTTAGGTTTCGCATTTATAGTCGAGTTACGCTAAGCTTAAGTTTAGCTTTAACTGAGAGGAAGTCTGGTAACTGTCAATTAACGTTTCGATACCGCATCGTGACTGTCAAATTTCTTCAACTCAAACAAATTAATCATGAATTATGTATAGAAAATTAAACGGGTATTTATAATAGAATTTTAATTGTGTAATTGTATAATATTCAACTTCGATGACTTGGCCTTTACTTAGGCAAAACTGAGCAAATGCTAAGCTTGCGATTATAAATTTTAATTTCGGCTCTTAAGTCTGAGATACGTCTGAGTACGCTCTATAGATTTCAGCCTTAGTTTCGTTTAGAAATTCTTTAGTACATTAACCATAGCTTCCCAAAAAATTTCAAAATCAAATATCTTTTTTAATTTGGGCCTTAAGAAGGCATCTATGAACTTTATAACATTACCAACGGCTTGGAAAACATACTAGTCTTCGAGAAGAGCTGACAAGAAACTCGATCGTTTTTTTAACAGTTTAAATATTGTTCACAATCTGTTAATAGTTATATTAATTTAGTGGATGCACAGAGTAGTAGTAATTTCCAGACATCACTATATTTCACCTAATGATCCACTCTATAATAACCCTTTGACAGTAAAACCTGTCCTTGAACTTATAATCCGGCAAATTAGTAATATGTTAAGCCTAGTTTACACAGTGCGAGTTGTGGACTAGACGGTTGACAGTTATTCGCATTGTGTACTCGTATCACGTATGTCAGTAGCTCGCCTTGCCTTAGCCGTTTTCATGATGAGAGTAGCTGCCTAGTCTGTTGCGAGTTGTGTGCTGGTGTAGTACTGAGATCTTGGAATGTCGAGTCAACTGCTAATAAAACAACTGTGAACAAAACTGTCTATAACTACAATACTGCTGGTGCAGGTTGCTGCACTGCAGGCAGCTACTGCCTAGGCCGACTCGCACACTAGCTAGCACTGTTTAAACTAGGCTTTAGGAACCTTATTGTAGAACTTAACAATATTATTGTTCTTACTGAGTCTAAAAACATAGGATGACTAATTTGTGTTTATTTCTAGTGTCAAAACTGTGTAGCTTAGCATTTTTTTACAAACAGATTAAGAAATTATTTAGAATGTATTTATTATTAATATGTATAATATTACGGCTTGTTTTAAAAAACACTTATATAGATATGACAATAATATTATTCTACGAAAATTAAGTTGTAACTGTGTTTTTAGAATTAATATCTGCGCAACGATGTGGCACGAGACGAAAGACGAAATGATCGAGTTTTTAAAATCAATATTTAGGTTGGATGAGGATCAGAGCGCGCGTCGCGTTGCGCAGAAATACTTGGGAATTGTCGACCCTGACTACTATGAACTGGAAAGTAAGTAAATATTTTTTTCATTACTTTACTTTATTGTAGGCAACACCAATTGATATTTTTTTTTAAATAATGTTATTCTATACCTGTTGTAAATAATACACTAGGAAGGTAAAAAATAGTTGAATGTGAGCTAATTTAACATTGTTTTATGTGTAATATGTAGGCGGTTGAAATTTTCACGGAATACTTTCTTATGGCGGATTTTTGAGCAAATATACTTATATACATTTGTAAGTAAAGTATTAATGTGGCCTCCATACAAGAACGGTTCAACGGTATTTTTGTTCTACTCCATGTTAAAAACGGTTAAACATACGAGTACAAATCAAATTTAGTGTGATTGTATTGCAACCCCTCAAGTAATACAATAAATAATTAAAAAAAGGCTAAACGCGTGTCAAGGTCGCTCTTAGAATCTCTAATAGAATGAGAGAATTGATACTTTATTTGTAGTAAATACATAATACAAATGTACTCTGTCTAACTCGCATTTGGCTGAGTTTATTTCATTAATGAAATTAAGAAAATGAACTGCACATTTTTTTTTTAAATCGTAGCACGGTAAAGTGACGTCTCTGTACCCATTGGTGAGTACAGTGCAATCCAATAACATCATGACGACCGTGGGTTCTATAATCCATCGTCAGCCGACGCTGTCATGCTGACTTGCACTGATGTCTCTTGTTGTTATGTTTGAACGAAACAACATGGAATCCCAGGAAGGAGGAAATACACTGGCCAATATTTTTGATAAATTGAAAGATCTCATTTGATATGTTTCTCGTCAAGTCGTGATTGTTAGCTGCAGTTAATTTATAAGCGAACATTCAATTATTATTTATTACCAAAAAATGTCTTATGAACATTTTTAATGTAGGTCATATATTTATGGACGATGCATTCGAGATATCCGACCACAGCGCTGAAGACTCCCAAGTAAATCGCTTCGTGAAATGCTTAGTAGAAACGATAGATGAAGCCGCGTCAGAAGTACATTTGACGAATGTGCGTCTCAGACCTCCAAAGAAATATCCAACTCCTTATGGAGGTAGACTAGTGTGGACTATGCCCGGTAAAAATAAACTGATATGCCATTTGAAAGACAAGTCGAAAATACGACATAGGAAACGATGGTCACAGGTGCGTACTTAGTTTCGTAAGTACATATTATAATTTCACCCTTAATATCCCTATTACATATTGATAATTAGTTAATTTATGTCGTGCAATCGAGAGGTTTATATTAGGTTTTTACCTATGAAATTGCCGTTTTGTATGAAAAAATTTAAACGAGTTTTTTAAATGTATTTTTTATTTGTATTAATCGAAGTAATCACCCATGCAATCAATGCATCTTTGCCAGCGCAGTGGCAGTTTATTGATGCCCTTCTTAAAGAAATCAGCTGGACGGGAGGCAACAAATTCTCCAAAGGCATTTTGTATTGCCTCTCGGGTATTGAATTTTTTTTCCCGCCAAGGAGTTATCCAAATTCTGGAAAAAGTAGTAGTCTGTAGGCGCAAGGTCTGGTGAGTAGGGCGGATGACGGAGAACTTCCAACCCCAGTTCTTGCAACTTGGAGACCGTCTGCTGTGCAGTATGAGGTCGCGCGTTGTCGTGCAGGAGCAGCGGAGACGAGCGATTGACCGATGCTGGTTGGAGATGTGCCAGCTTCTCCATCATTGTGTTCAGTTCTTCACAGTACACATTTGCAGTAATGCTCACCCCGTTTGGTAAGAAGCTGTGATGAATCACACCGGCGCTAGACCACCAAACAGTGACCATCACTTTTCTAGGGGTAAGTTTTCGTTTAGGGCATTGTTTAGGTGCTGAACCAGGATCCAACCTACTTTCTGAGCGCTTGCGGTTATCAAACAGAATCCATTTTTCATCGCAGGTAACAATGCGGTTCAAAATTCGTTCATTTGTGTGTCTGTTGAGGCACCCATTTGTCAAGCTTTTTTACCTTGCCAATTTGACGCAAATGGACCAATATTGTTTTGACGCTAACGTCGAAAGCTGCTGCTAATTCAGCCGTAGATTGTGTATCATCAGCTTCCACAATCGTCTTTAATTCGTCATTGTCGACCAAAGTCTTTGGACGACCGCGAGGTTCATTTTTCAGGTCGAAATTCTCAGAACGGAAGCGAGCAAACCAATAACAGGTGGTGCGTTGGTTTTTAGTGTTAGCTCCGTAAACGTCGTTGATGTTGCGTGCCGCTTGTGCCGCGTTGCTGCCACGACGGTACTCATATTCCATAATTACTCTAATTTTTAACGTATCCATGATGACAAAAAAGATTGAAATGCGATGAAAATGTAACACTAATCAATAAACAAATGACTACTTTTGGAAAAAGAATTCCATGTTTTTAAAATAAAATTAATTTTAAGTTAGAATTCTTAGCCAAACAAAAATTATTTTGATTTGAAATGGCCAGTACTGCAGAACGGCAATTTCATAGGTAAAGACCTATTATGTGAAGCGAAGACTATACTAATTGTAATTGTTTGAAACTTCAGCTAATACAGTGTAAATTTTATATAGCGAAATTAATGGAGCAGGTATTTTATTAGGTTATAAAGAGTAAAAAGAAAGCCATATAGAACGATATATATATATATATATATATATATATATATATATACTTATTTTTTAATTAAATACATTGTTTCAATTTTGAATAAATTTCCGACTCTGTATCTATTACTGTGTTTGAAGTTCAATGAGATCAATGTTTTTTTGGAGTGTATAAATGACATATTGTTTCACTATTAAGAGTGGTTGTTACACTATTATAGTGTTTCAATGTATGAGCCAACCTTTATAATTTCTTCGTTTTAAGGAGTTTTTCGTTAAATAGAAGTTCGTCATAACTCCCTTATTAGGCTAGTGGGGTCGTAAGCGCGACTGATATGCTAGAGGTCCTGGATTTGGTTCCCAGATCAAGCAATGTGTTATTGGGTTTTTCTATGAAGTTCTCAGTAGCAGCTCGGAGTTTGGCTTTGTGCCCGATAAATGGCTTGCTCCCAATTAAATCGGACCTAACAACATACCCGGCAAACTGTAAATTTAATACACCTTTGTTTCACCCTTCGGGGCTACAGGCGAGATGGTATGTTACGTTTTATATATTGTATACTGTATTGGATTCGCGATATCCGTAGTATAAAGTCAATAAAGTCCAGTCCAGTCCAGTTACGTTGGTCACTCTATAATAACAAGAATAAGAGATATATTATGTTAGGTGGTAGTGTGTTAAAATACTGCATAATTCAAATCATACAATGAGTCTAAGCTTTCGGTGATCGAAAACATCTTAATAAAACCATATCGTTGGCATTGAAAGATCCTCAGAATTCCAGATCTCCAGTCCATATTACCATTTACGGCGAATACATCATGCGTAAGACACTCGAGGGTTGGGAAGGTGGTGTAACTAACGGGGTCTAAAAATCTCAAATCATTGCTATGCCTATGATACTACCCTTTTGGCAACGTCAGAATTTGAGATGGTAGTACTATTAAACCGTTTGGACTCGAGCAGTCGGAACGGGCCTTAAAATAAATCAAGTTAAAACCAAAATAATGGTTGTCGATAGATCCGACATCCTTCGACACCTCCACGCACTCGATCAATTTCATATAGTACAAGATTTTGTGTACCTACTAGGCTCGAGCATAACAAACAAAGGTGGCTCGGAAGGAGAAATAAGACGACGCATTGAAATGGCAAAATCGGATATCATCTAGCTATCATCTTTAAGTCAAAAATCTTAGATCAAGCACCTGTAGGTATGTGTCCCGGCAGCGGCATTCTAGAGACAGTCTTGTTCAAGGTTTAGCGTGTTACACCGTCACTCGTCACCTCACATCAAAGTACAAAAAATACCTAATACATATACTTTATAAGCTTTAATTTGAGCTTATTTTTGTTGATGTTAATTTACTTAGACTCTTCACAATCTTCTTTAATAATAATACTTCAGGTGATGTACATGTACTATTTCCTCGGTCATCGTTTAATGGATTTACCAATATCTGTGGATCGTAAGGAAGTTGTCGCGGAGAACACTTACTTATTGGCGTTAGACGGCGACATTGACTTCAAGCCGAGCGCCGTTACTTTACTCATCGACCTAATGAAGAAAGACAAGAACTTGGGAGCCGCGTGCGGTCGCATCCATCCAGTTGGATCCGGTGAGTGCATCCAAAAATTATTCCTTCGTTTGTTTCACTTTCTCCTTATATAACCAATAAAGGAAAATTTATTTATTCTTCTTATTCGAGACAAATGTCAACAATCCTACTAAATATAAATATTACATATTTATGGTATGAAAATTTAGATGATTTTTAGCTGTAATTTTCTGCAGTGTGGAGGAATTTCACCATTTGGGCTACCCCAAGTAGTGAGAACTGGTGTCCATTTGTTATAAAGTGTGTTAATTTGCTCAAAATTCGGTTTTTGAATCGAATGTTGGGGAAGGAGGAAGGAAGTTTGTAACTTAGACATAATGTGTGCAAGAAAGAAATATATGTATAAAATAAAATACATATGTTCTAGGTTTTATGGCCTGGTACCAAATGTTTGAATATGCGATCGGACATTGGTTACAAAAGGCGACAGAACACATGATCGGTTGCGTACTGTGTAGCCCTGGATGTTTCTCTCTGTTCAGAGGGAAGGCTTTGATGGATGATAATGTCATGAAGAAGTATACCCTTACATCTAACGAAGCGAGGCATTATGTGCAGTATGATCAAGGTATTATTTTTAAAGTGTTTGTTTTAAGAATCTGACACTGCTCATTCTTATTATGGTTCGATTTATAGCTTTAGTTTTTGTGTCTAGCATACATTAAAGTTATATAAATTATTATTGTTATTTAAAGTGTTAATAGTATAAAATTTCTGTTTAAATTTAATAAAACGTTAACAATGAAGTGATGCAAAATAATGTATTTTGATAAGAAATAGGAAAAAAAAGGCGCGTTCCACACTCACTAGACGTGAGAGAAGTGAACATTTTTTAAATATTGTTTATATTTTGTGTGCATCTATACAATTAATAAAATTGAAGTGTCTGTTTGTAATGTCAAAATAACAGCTTTTTACAAATGCATATAAAAGTATATACGGCACCTATAACAAAATACGCATGTTTAAAATTTCTGTCTGTCTGTTTCTTCCCTATAATCTCCGAAACGTTTGGACCGATTTTGACGGGAATTTCACTGATAGATAGCTGATGTTATAAGGAGTAACTTAGGTTACTATTATTTTAGAAAAAGAATTTGGGTTCCGCGCAAATTAAAAGAAACTGGTCATGGTAAATCAGTTTTTAAATGGCTTACGCTGAGTATACCGTACTCTTATGATTGTCTTATACTCTTTTGGCCTACGATTATGTGGTACATTAATTTGATATAATATCTCTATATTATATCAAATTATTGTACCACATAATTGTAGACATTATAAGAAGACCTACAAAAATGTCAGCGAGAGTATATGTCTATATTCTAAGAAACACCCAGAATAAGCATTTTTGTCTTTAAAATTGCCGAGAGCGGATGAGTAGATTCACGCGTGTGCCCGACCGATGTCATTCTGTATCCACGTGAGCGAAGCCTGGGGCTCAGCTAGTATTATATAAATTAGTCAAAAGTAAAATTATACGATGCTTTAAGCCTACGCAAGCGCGGACTACTATCTTGACTTATTCAATCGCGCTCATCTTTCTCTTTCGGTTTATATCATAATTATTTCTTTCTCTGGTCGAATATCTATTTCTATCCTTTTTACATCAAACAAAAACCTTTTGTCAAAAACTTCGACCTTGGAATTTTAATCTCCATCGCACCCAAAATAATTTAATTTAATTAAAAAATGTTTTATTAATAAATACCGTACGTTACTGCATTATTTTATGCGTAACACTTTGACTAATTCTGTTTTGAAGGCGAAGATCGTTGGTTATGCACATTGTTGCTTCAGCGCGGGTACCGCGTGGAATATTCTGCCGCGTCAGATGCGTTCACGCATTGTCCGGAACGCTTCGACGAGTTCTACAACCAACGTCGACGCTGGGTGCCCTCGACAATGGCCAACATAATGGACCTACTCGCAGATTCTAAACACACTGTTAAAGTCAATGATAATATATCTACACTCTATATTGTTTATCAGGTACCTATTTATTATCTATACTTAGTAATTTATTGTGGTATTCCTTAAAATATTTTAGTAACTGAAAGAGAGACAGAGGAAGACATAGATATGACATCTCTCTTTTATTATTTAACATCAACGATTGTTCTAGAATAAATACACTTGAACAGGATACAACGAGCTGACTGTTGAAGAAAAGGCATTGTAAGACGACGATAATTAAAGCTTATTTTAGCTCACTGACTTAGCATGCGTGAAAGAGAACATAAGTTTAAGTGATTACGCTAAGAATAAAAGAAATTACAGTAATATCTCGGTTCTCGCACGATTGCAGTCACAAAAAGACTTGCCAGTTTTGATCGTCGAGGGCACGTCTAACAGTTTAAATGTAGGATCCCGAGTCCAGACTATCCCGACTATAAATGTCTTTCAGTAAAATATGAAATAAATATTTGTAAATTTAAATTGTAATATTAACATTATACGTTTTGTGTTGGATTCAGATGTTACTGATGGTGGGTACAATTTTGGGTCCGGGTACAATCTTCCTTATGATGATCGGGGCTATGAATGCCATCACCGGAATGAGTAATCTCAACGCGCTCATACTCAATTTAGTGCCGATAACGATGTTCCTGGCTGTCTGCATGACATGTAAATCTGAAACACAGGTAAGGTCTGGTGAAATATTTTATAAAATAAAACTTTTCGACTTTCTTACTCTTGTGATAGTGTAAATATATTCTTATATAGAAATCATGTTTACGTCTGTTAGTGATCGCGTAACTTCTGAACGACATGACCGACTGAGCTTCATATTCACATGATACCTGTATTTGTTTTATCAAGATGATGGTTTATAGCTATGCCAGATTCCAATAGGTGGCGCTGTGGTTCGAGCCAAGAATTATCGGAATGGGCAGAGCAAGGTCTCAAAAATTTAGTATTCATTGGCTATCTACTACCTTTAAGGTGAGGCAAGGCATCTGTCGCTGTATTTTATTAATAAAATTTTAGACTTCGTTCCAATTCTAGATTCAACTTGGGCTGTTTCGAATCCATAGAGTACCTACTTATCCGTAAGATCGAATCCTATATGTGTCATGCGATTAGGTTCAAAACGCTAACTTATGGACTGATGGAAAGCGAACATACTTTTTTTACATTGTATTGGTAACACTGCGTCTCATATCGTCGTGGGTCGCTACCTTCTGTACTTCCTATTCGCTTCCGCTCCTTGTAGTGTACATACATATATTAAAATCGAGTTTGAAGCTATTTTAATTCTGTTCATTTTCCACAAATTCATATAAGCGCGCCTACAAAGGCGCTCAACAGGTTATAATAAATAAATGTTCTTCACACTCACAACCTTCACACGCGCTTGAAGAGAAACTTTGGATTTAATAGTATATAATATTGATAATAAAATTTACTCAAAACTTTAACACGCGTAAGTGAATAAGTAAATAAACAACACGCTCTTCGCTGATGCCTACTCTTTATTCAGTCAAGTTAACAACTTAAAAACGTATATCAATTCTAACATGGGAACCAATATATGTAGTGATGAGTAAAATTGGTCTTGGTCTTGGAAAAAGCAAGATCAAGACCGGCTATGAGATACTAAAAAAAAAAAATTCCGTTGAAATTATGAGTTAAAATATTTGTCATTAAACATATGCTTTTCTTCTGGAGACAAAGTATTTTTTTGTATTTGAAATTTCCAATTTGCTTTACTAGTTTTTAACACTGAATATAAAAAAAAACGTCTACTTTACCACTGTTTGAAAAATAGGATCTACAAGAATGTTTACGAAATATGGATTCTTTGTCCTAATGTTTGGATAACACATGGTTACTATATACAGCCGAACCAATGTTTTTTCTATATTTTTATTTCTTTTAAATACTTTGTACTTTTTTACACCAAAAGGTCGATTTATGCGTTGAAGGAATGGAAGAAGGGTACGTTCTCGAGTTTTCACAACTCTCACTACTAAAGATAATGTTTTCTTAACATGTCGTAACAAGCTCGCATGCGTGATAAGAAAATTGAAAATTATAGACGATTGTAGACATATTATAAAAATTTAAGAAAATTAATAGATGATGATTGATTTTTAATATTTTTTTGAACGCAATAAAATAAAGTGTCTTATTAGATAAATATTGATTGTGTATAATTTATAATTAGCCTTTAAAAATGTTTATCATAATAGTGTTAGGAAAATTATTTAAAAAAAATCCCAAGTAGGTCAAATGAGTAAAACCAAGACAGAATACGCAACACCAACATCAAGAGCAGGATTAAGACCAATACTGAACCAACTGACCAGAACTGACCAAGAAGTATTTAAGCAAGATTAAGTTTGTCGTAGTCTTGGTCTTCTTCTTGCTTTGCTCATCACTAAACCAATACATTCATATACATTAAACCAATATACAATTAACCCAATTGTATACACTTTTTAGACCTTTGATGTAACTTCCGTAACGTAAAGGAACGCAACTTTCGTTACAATGTTTCCCGAGGCCCAAAAAAGTGTCACTTCAATAAAGTATTTTAAACATTGAAGAAGTTACTTTTAAATCTTATGTATTTGTGTATCAAAATGAAAACAACGTAAAAGTTGTTGCGCTTCCGTCACTCATGAGTTTGAATCCCAGTGCATTCAGATACCACAAGTCACGCATAAAGATGTCTTATTTCAGAACTCTTTTTATTTTACAGATACTGCTGGCGAACGTGATAACTTGCGTCTACTCAATGGTCATGATGATGGTTATCGTAGGAATAGCCCTCCAAATCGTCGAGGATGGATGGTTAGCGCCATCTAGTATATTTACTGTTGCAACTTTCGGTATATTCTTCGCGACGGCTGCATTACATCCGCAGGAAATAATTTGTCTTCTTTACATATTCATATACTATATAACAATTCCCAGTATGTACATGTTGTTGATCATTTATTCGCTGTGTAATTTAAACAACGTGTCCTGGGGCACTCGGGAGGTGGCACAGAAGAAGACTGCCAAGGTAATATAAAACTTCGTGCTTCAGTTATTACGCCCGACGCGCATGCTCAATCTCTACTCACACGCACTCACTCCGCTGTTGTGCAGCCACGAAACGTACAACAAAGATATTTGTCGATGCAACAAAACAAATAAGATGAACACGATATACCCCGACAATGATAACGAATTATTACCCTTAGTAAAAAAGTATTTGGCTAGAAAACCTGGTAGAGCTCTCGTATTTTCAAAAGAAAAACACATGAATTCCATTTTTATTCTATTATTGTTATTTAACCCCCTAGCGATTTGTTTCCACATAGAATGTTTTATTTTAATTTGAGTGTATTACGTCGTATTAAATCGTGAGGAAACCAGATTGTTTGAGAAATTATCTTGAAATTTTTTTATGGTTGATTTCTCGGCGTTTGTAATCGCCAGTACGTCGTAGGTTGGAATGGAAGTGGGACTGTTACATGATGGTATTATTAACGTCGTAAATAAACATTTCTCGCCACGAACAGCTTAAGAAATTTTTTCTCAATGTTTACCAGCGCAACTGCCATTCGAAAAATGTGTCTTTGCTACCTGAGTATGTGGTTTCATAAAAGAAACAAAAATAAACAAGTATTCATGAACCTGATATCTTTTTATGTTGTGCTTATATGTCAGTCATTAGCGCTTTACCATATCGCGAAATTGTAATTTTGATATATTCTAGGAAATGGAAATGGAGAAGAAAGCAGCAGAAGAGGCGAAAAAAAAGATGGACAATCAAAGTATATTGAAATGGTTCGGCAAAACCGGTGACGAGACCAACGGATCTTTAGAATTCAGTGTGTCAGGCCTATTCCGCTGTATGTGTTGCACGAACCCCAAAGACTACAAAGATGATTTGCATTTACTACAAATTGCAAACTCTATTGAAAAGATCGAAAAGAGACTACAGGCTTTGTGAGTAGACCTTAATGTGTTTGAAAAATCACAGTCTGGTTGATATCGAAGCGAAACTTCTTTAGGCGCGATCAGAGTCAAATTCGAAGGACAAACTTTAGTGCAGGGTTTTGTGAAAAAGAAAAAACTATTTAATAAATAGACCCCGTAGAGGTCAGCGGTTGTGCACAGGTTAAGACTCACGGAGTTGTTTCATCGTTTAGTTAGACTTTTTAGTTTTGGCTAATTTGGCACACAAGATTGAAATATTATTTACAGACGTTTTACTTTGTACTGAGTTGCACTTGCTTTATTTTTATTTTAAAAAATCGATTAGATAACTGGAATTGAATTTCGACATTTGTAATACCTTCACAAGCAATCGCCCACGACTTCATTCGCATTATTAATAATATAAAATTCAATAAGAATAAAAAATAGCATATATATCTCGAGGATAATGTAGGTTTCCTGTCCTATTAGTAAAATATTTTTTAATATCGGATTAATATTTCCTGTTGTTGCCTCTTAGAAACATACAAATAAACTTTACTTCTTATATTAGTAGTAGATTAGATCTAAATATTTTAAAGAATATCTAAATATCTAGATTTTCTTAGAAAGTCGTTGTTAATTATTATGTATTATGTGTGTATACAGAGGAGCTTCAGAAATTCCAGAGACAGCTCCACAGCGTCGGCGCTCCTCGATGGGTCTCCGTCGCGACTCGCTTGTCATGTTACCAGAGTACGCTGATAGTGATGTTTCCACCGATATACCACGGGTTTGTATGTTATACAACATTAAAAAAAAAAGGCCAGCTCGTCTGATGTTAAGTGGGGCGACTGGGTCTCAAATGTAGCTGTCGCGACAAACATAGGTGTTTGGCGGTAGCTAGCCAGGCGGATATGAGAAAATACCCTACCATCATGTTATGTTTCAATCACGATGTTTTCCTTCACCGTAAGGTCAGGCTTATTGTAAGGATTCGAACTCACGTCGATTGACCTAGGTGTCCGTTCACGCTACCTCTGAGTCATAACACAAAATATAACCATAAGAAAAGTCTACTAATATGCAAAATTTCATCAAAATCCATCTAGCCATTTTAGCGTGATTGACAGATGAACATTAAAACAAACGTATTTCTATATTTATAATATACACATTTATATTACAATGTTTATGTGGACAGTTGGACATTTTGCTTGACCAAAACTTTTGTGCATCATGCCAATAATAATCTATGTATTAGCATAATTACTTATATAACTCTACTCAGTTCTCTGCTTACAATTTAAGTTAAAATATACGCTAATTTTGTTTAATGATATCTACAATTTATTATGTTTTCATTGAAGTCACTATGATATGTTTCTTTCTAAAAATTCAACAGGAAGAAAGGGACGATCTTATTAATCCTTACTGGATAGAAGACCCAAACATGGAGAAAGGAGAAGTGGATTTCTTAACAACGGCCGAGATTGAGTTCTGGAAAGATTTAATCGATGTTTATTTGAGACCTATCGACGAAAACAAAGAAGAACAGGTAATATTTAATTTGTAATTTTAATTTTTATCGTAATTATTTTCACAATTTATTTCTTACGTGTAATACTGCCGTACGTGTTAGGCCACTATTTTGTAATCTGGCGTGGTTATTACTGGACTCATGCTTTTTCTTCTTACCTTTATCTAGTCGTGGGATATTTATAATAGTTGTTGAGGGAAACATTTGTGCTCAAATTTGTACAATTGTATTTAACATTTATCACAGAATCTTAAGCTGTAGTTAAGTAAAACTCTTCTTCTTTTTATTTAATTGCAACTATGTTCATCCACAGGAATAGAATATTTTTCAAAATACTTTTATAATCTTTAAACATAGCTCTAACAAGATGGCGGTTCCTTTGTTAAAAGTGTCCAAAGGGTTCTTATGGTAACTTAAAATGCAAGTTTCTAATTATTATTTATAACTCACTTAACTTTTGCATTAAAACCAAACTATATCATGTAAAATGCCGCCAAAATTTCATAATATATGGCCAAATAATATACGTTTACGAATCAACATAAATGATCATATGACAGATAACCATCTAACCAAAAACTCTCAAACATATTTAAAAATCCTTAAAAATATTGTTATTATATGATAATAAATGTAATTTACCTTTATTACTTACTGTAGGAACGCATAAAATCGGACCTTAAAAATTTACGAGACATGATGGTGTTCGCTTTCGTAATGCTGAACGCGATTTTCGTGTTAGTGATTTTCCTGCTGCAACTAAATCAAGACCAACTGCATTTCACCTGGCCGCTGGGACAAAAAATATCGCTTATATACGATGACGAGACCAACACTGTAAGTTTTTCCGAATAGCGATAAAAAATATTTTTTATAGTCGTACCCAATAAGACAGGAGTGGAATAAACTTATTCTTCAGGTATAGTCAGTCGCCTTCGTAGTTAAGTCGTTTATACAATATTTTGTGGTTGTACTTACAGTATCTGTTATTTATACCACTCTAGTAGTCCTCATGTAGATTTCTTCCTTTTATCACTTTTTGTTTTCGCTTATAGAACTGTTCTCTGTCGAAATATGACTCCGCAAATATATCATAAATTTGCTATTTTCAGAAATTGTTTATTTGCTTACGTAATCGGACCAATAAGGTGTCAATATGTGTGTGTTCCGTGATACGTTTTCTCACGTACAAATAAATACTTGATGTTTGTAACAGTTTCTAGACTATTCTAGGTACTTCGAGATTAGTGAATTTTTATAATGATTGTAACATTTAGTAATTGTCGTGCTTGCGACGTTTGCATGGATACGTCGATACACGAGGAACTGAAGAAGGGAACTAACACAAGGAAGAACTATAAATAGAGGAAAATATGGATTTCTTAGAGCTAGTCTAACTTCTGTTTGTACTCATGTACCGTATTATACACTGGTGCATTAAAAATTATTAGTGATACATTTATTTTTGTTCTCCTTCTCTGGATGTAAATTAAACATTAGCAATCATTTATAAACAAAAATGTCTTATTCCACGATATAATCGTCTTCTATGCCAAAATCATTAGAATCCGTCCAGTCATTTGTTCTTGATTGAAACAAATATTCTGTTACGACCTATATAAAAAATACGTTAAATTCGAACAAAAAAATATCTCCAAAAGTCTAGAATTTACATCATTTAAGAAACAACACCATGTAGATAATTCTAGAAAAGATAATGCACACGCCGTCGTTCTATTTTCCAAAAAATTGAAATGTAAACAAACAATTCTCGAAATTTCCAGCCCTCATTTTTTAAACAGATAATATATCTATAAGCGGGTCTTTGTCGAACCAGAGATAGTTCTACTTTGGATATCGAACCGAATACTAGAAGCGAAAACTGGAAGAAATGTACAAGTGTAGAATACATACTGTGATAAGTGTGTTTCTTTTTGTTTTCGTGAGAAAATAAATAAACAGTTGTATACGACATTTTACTTACTCTCGCGAACAACAATACTTTACATTTGTAATATAAATATTAGATTAGACAAACACAGATAAACTTGAAGTGAGATGCAAAAAAATGGATTATTAAAATCGAACTTCTTCTTCAAGTGTGTTTATATACAATTATACCTAAGTCAAGAGGATAGCATTTTTTAGTCATCTTCAGAGTTCAAGCAACGCTTTAACAAGATGGTGGCACTCTTGCTAAAACTGTCTAGGGAGATTTTGTGAAAAATTTAAATTCATGCTTTTAGTTATCCGTACTAATATTATAAATGCGAAACTAACTGCCTGTGTCTGTTACGTTTTCACGTCTAAACCGCTGAACCAATTTTAATGATATAATGATAATGATTTAACATAGAGATATATTGGACCTTGGAAAAGAACATAAGCTACCCATTGTCGCGAAAATAAAGCTTTAAGGGATGAAATAGGGGATTCAAATTTGTATAAAGAGCCAGCCCGTCAAACCAATTTTGATGAATTTTAGTATTACGCAGACGAAGTTGCGGGTATCTGCTAGTTATTTATAGTTCACTCGTGCACAATAATCAAATTATATCACGCGACATGCCACATAATATTGGGCCAAATTTACGTATGTTAATGAATTAAAATAAAAACCACAACGGAGCAGACCAAGATTCTAAAACTTGATTACTTTAATGTTTATTTTAAGGTACAAATCGGCCAAGACTACTTGATGCTGGAACCTATTGGTTCTTTGTTCCTGATATTCTTCGGTTCAGTGATGGCTGTACAATTCACAGCTATGTTGTTCCATCGTATGGGGACGCTCACACATTTACTATCTACCGCTTCACTCAACTGGTACTTCACAAGGCGGGTCAGTTGCGTTTATAAACTCTTAATATAAAGATATTCCAGGACATTTCCCAAGAAATTGTAAAAAATATAAGTACTAATACCGTCGTTAAGAGTGTGTTTGCAAAATCTCGTTACAACGTTTTCTATCTTGAGTATCAAAAATACATATTTGTTTTTAATGACGTTACTATCATAGAAATTATATTGTGTAATTTTGTTATCTTTGAGATAATTTGAATATGTATACTGTTCTCAAATGTTGTAATGGAAGAAAGTATAGTGTCTTTTTTATTTTATTTTGTTTAACAGCCGGACGATATGACGGAGGAGGCTCTCATCGAGAAGCACGCGATTGAGATTGCTAAAGACTTGCAGAAGTTGAACACGGACGATCTCGAACGGCGCGGTATAGACGACGCTGACGTGTCGCGACGTAAAACCCTTCACAACTTGGAAAAGTCGAGAGACGCTAAACACAGCGTCATGAACCTCGATGCTAACTTCAAGAGGCGATTAACCATATTACAAAAAGAAGATCCGAGTAAGTTCCTACCGTACTATTGACATACAAATACTTTCACTATTTACACACATATTTTTCACGATCTTTTTTTCCATAAAGTGATTTCCTTCGTCAGCTAGGCCTTATAAATTGCGAATATACCTTTAAAGGACAATAGGTGTTATTTAATGGTACCTATTTATAAAAAGTTTTCATCAGTTACAAAATAAATACTATTTATAACACATATCCATACTACTGTTATATTAGACAGAGGTAAACTATGTAGGAGGATTATCTCTGGAACTATTGATCCGACTTTACAAAAAATGAATAGGTGATATTTTTTCAGTAACTAGATGCCCGATTTTTCTGATACTTTTATTGGCGTAAGCTATAACTTCATTTTGGGAAGGTTTTAATATGTACAATATTAAGGTACCAATCTAATGTATAGACTTAGTGCTAGTGCGCACGGGTAATTTTTGTCACCGTGACTATTTCGTCACACTTGTTCAGTCAGTGGATATGCATGGAGATGCGCGCATTTTACGACGTGAAAGCTAAGTGACATTATTGTTCGTCGACTACAAACAAAACTGTGCTTTCTCAAGCTTGGATTAAAAACAAAAGTGATTGTCATCCTTCGTGAACGCACTCCACTTTGAAGACGTGACGTGATAGTGACAGAAACCCATTTGTCACAGTGACAAAAATCACCCGTTCGCGCAAGCTCTAATGCATAAAAAATAAATGATACAAAAATTGTGTTTATGGTTAAAGTCGAAATCGGATTGTTTGTTTTTTGAGTTATTTAATTGGTATCATTGTGGTATCAGATCTGATGTCGCGGATGCCATCTCTGGGCGGAAACGAATCCGCTCGGCGAGCTACACTGCGCGCGCTCATATCTAGGAGAGACTCGGTGATTGCTGAAAAACGTCGTTCGCAGTTGCAAGCGGGCAGGGATTCCGCAACTGGTTATCTTTATGATTTACCAGATGCTGGGGTAATTAAGTTTCAACCTATTAAATATTTTCACAGCATTGCTATCTATATGAGGCCAAAAGAACAAAATTGGTCTATGTGATAATTTAGCGGATTTGAATTTTATTACGGAAATTTTAGTACCTAAGTGAAATATTATGTAAAAACTAGTTTTGTGCAACTATGGTACGAACATATAGTGTTTTTGACATTAAGTTTCACTATAAAACGAAAACCGCAAATATCTCAGTTGAGCCCCAATAGTTCTGATGACCTCTCGTATATAAATAAAACTCCAACACAATTTGACCGATCACTATAAGGCTAACATTTTTTGAAAAATAACGGCGACCACAAAGAGATGGTCGCCGGTGGCATACCTGCTTGCAAGCCACTCTCATCAGGATATATATAAACTGGTTGATCAAAAACGCGACAAGCAAATACAGAGTCGCTGTAACAGATATTTTACCACGTACCACTACCACCACGTTTGATTTCTGGATACACGTTTAAGCGTGCCATTAAGAAGGGTGTTATAATAATATTAGGTCTTTACATATGAAATTAGCGTTTTGTCGTACAGACCACTTTGATCTGAAATATCTCCTCTTTGGTTAAGAATTCAAAATTCAAATTTATAAATTAATTTAGCTGGTACATTTGAGTTTTGAAAACAGTCATTCATTTGTTTTTTCCTCATTATATTTTTCTTTGGCGTCGCTTATTACCGCGCAATGAAAAAACATGAAATATCGGTATATTTACGAGTACGAGTTCTACCGTGGCGCCAGTGCTGCAGAAACAGCAACAACAACGGCACATTAATGATGTGTACGGCGCTGGTGTCGCAAAAGAAAGCATGATACGTTTTCGTTCTGGAAATTTCGACCTTGAGAACCAACCCCGTGGACGGCCGGAGACCAAAGTGGAAAATGAAAAATTAAAGCCTATTGTGGAAGCGGATCCATCACAAAGCACTTCAGAGATAGCTGCAGGCTTCGCTAAACTACCGAGATTGGTCAATCGCTCTAGGCCACTGCTGCTTCACGACAACGCAAGACCACACACTGCTCAATAAACAACCACTAAGTTAGATGAGCTACAATTGGAATGTCTGCGACATCCACCGTACTCCCCGGACCTTGCTCCTACAGATTACCATTTTTTCCGGAATTTGGATAACTTCTTACAAGGAAAAAAATTCAACTCCGATGCGGCAGTCCAAACCGCCTTCAAAGAGTTTATTGATTCTCGCCCTCATGGTTTTTTTAGTAAAGGGATCAATGAATTACTTATGAGATGGCAAAAGTGCATAAATAACAACGGTGCATACTTTAATTAAATATATTTTACAACAAAAAAAATGAACTTTATATTCCTCCCATACAAAACGTCAATTTCATATGTAAGGACATAATATTAAAGCTTTATTTAATTGCACACAAATAAATATTACTAAAACTAATAATAGAAAATTGGAAACTATAAAAATATGACTAAGTAAGAACTAACGCAAATTATTACATTTAAACTATTATGCATATAATTATGTACTTTTTGTGGACCTTCGGCTAAAAGTCTCCTCCAAGGGATTCCAATTTTCTCTGTCTATAGCTGTATCTAGCCATCTTAGGGTTACACCTTGTGTATTGTGTATGCGATCCAATGGGAACCAAATGTCGAGTCCTAGCAAAATAAATATTAGTAATTGTTGTAAAACCCAAGAGGCAAGAGGAGTCATATTGTTCTTAAAGTGTGTATATCTATTTGATTTAGGTGAGCGATATGGCGGGCCGTGCGTCGACTACAAGTGCCTACATGAACAAGGGTTACGAGCCGGCGTTCGACAGCTCTGACGAGGAGACACCGCGCCCCAGGCGGAGCACCGTGCGCTTCAGAGACAATTACGCTTGACAATATACTTTTGTAATCCGATAATGATGAGTTATGTAACAAATTATTACAATAAAGATATTTAAAAGGCAAAAGCCGTTTATTTATGACTATGTTTCTATTTTTGTGACATTGTGTAAACACACAAATTTTGGAAAAGCTTTCTATAATTTTACAGGTTACTATCACTTTTCACGCGGCTTCGCTTGCGTTATAGATATGCCCCACATTATATGTTTTATGAATTTTTCACTAACTTTAGGGGTTGATGTAAAAAGAAGCCGTATGCAAATTTTCAAGGTCCTAGCCTCTCAATAGTTTGGGCTTTGCATTTATATGTCAGTCAGTTCGTTATCCTTTTATATACAGGCTGGCTAAAAAGTCGTGGATCAAACGCAACTAGGGGTTAGATGGGGCCATCAGCTGCAAAAAATTGTTCTACGGGAAATCCTTAAGGTCAACCCCTGCAGAGTTATAATTTATTTTGTGTTTTTATGAGAAAACTGTCGTTTTTTAATAATTCTTATTAAAATTCGAAAAAATCTACATTCTGTATCTTTTTTACAATTTTCACTAGATTGGTACTGATGAGTCCTTGCGTTAGACATGCTATTTATGGTAGTTTATTGGGTGTGCTGAAGATAATATTAAGTTTTACGAAAAAAATAATTCTCAAATCATAACTTTTTATTTACTTCGGACCCCACTGTGAAAAAAAATACTCTACCGAAAAGTGACCCTGTATTGCAAGTTTTGGCGCTCTATGCACTTCATCTTCATTTTCAAATCGCACCACTGATCTGCCTGCTCTCGGAGCATGCTGACCGGGTAAGGCTCCCACCATGTACGAATTATGTACGCGCATAAAGACCCTTTAGTCCGGAAAACGATCACGGTTAGTTTAGCAGATTATGTATTATGGTCAGAGGCAGGAATTTTGAGCATTTATTGTAAAATGTTTTGTTTTATTAAAACAATTATTTCACAATCGTTTTTTTGTTTTTTCGTCCTAAAAAGACATTAGAGCCACTCATGGCCACGTGTTATACCTTTTCAGAATCCCTATTTAATGCGCCAAAACTTGTAATACAGGGTCACTTTTCCGTAGAGTAGTTTTTTTTCACAATGGGGTCCGAAATAAATAAAAAGTTATGATTTGAGAATTTTTTTTTTTCGTAAAACCTAATATTATCTTCAACACACCCAATAAACAACCGTAAATAGCATGTCTAACGCAAGTACTCATCAGTACTAATCTAGTGAAAATTATAAAAAAGATACAGGCTTTAGATTTTTTCGAATTTTAATAAGAATTAGTAAAAAAAAGTCAATTTTCTCATAAAAACACAAAATAAATTATAACTCTGCAGGGGTTGACCTTAAGGACCTCCCGTAGAACAATTTTTTGCAGCTGATGACCCCATCTAACCCCTAGCTGCGTTTGATCTACGACTTTTTGGCCAACTTGTATATACAGTGGTGGTCATATAATTAGAAACACTTCTTATGAATAAAGTATAACTTCAACGTACAAATGTTTGTAAAAAATATACACATTCAATAATTAATAATCATGCAATAATATAGCCACTCAAATAAAAAACTCATTAAATGCATAAAATATAAAACATATCTTACTTTTAATTACAAAATGAGTCTTATGTGTAAGTTTATTTTCTGTTACTGGCTGCTTGGACGCCTAATTAGAAACATTTTTGAAAAGCATCCATAGCTAGTTCTTTTTTTTAAATTGGAGAATAACATTTCTATCTTGGCTTTTTCTATTATTTTGGCGACAATTCAAAATTTAATCTGAATTTTATTTTATTCAAAATGAGCAAAAATAAAAGTTGTGACGCGACAAATAGGCAAATAATTGTTAATTTACTTATTATAGGATTCATAAGTGGGCGTACATAAGAATAGCTGAGCATTTAAATTGTTCTGTTAAGAAAGTTTTTAATGCAATTGATCATTATAAAACACATGGAACTGTTGAAAATGTTCTTAGAAAGGCTCGGCAAAGAAAAAACTCTCCCAGAGAAGATACGCTAATCGTTCGTGTTGCTAAAAAAGACCCAATTAAAGGCTCCAACCAGATTAAAAATCAAGTTTTGTCGCCTGATGACCCAAGAAACATCTCGTCAAGAAAGATACGCCGAAGATTAGTGGAAGCTAAATTGTTTGGAAGAATCTCTCGAAAGGAACCGCTTTCTTACCAAGCAACACCGAGAGAAGCGATTATTGTTCGCTAAAAATAATGTCCTGTAAACAATGCTTTTAATTATAAATACACAAGGGATTAGTCAAGCACGGTGGCGGTAATATTAAAGTTTGGTGGTGTTTTTCCGGATGTGGAGTTAGACCCGTTCGGAAGATTGAAGATATAATGGATCAATGTCAATACAAAAATATCTTAGAGTACACAATGATTCCCTATTCGGACGATCATTCAGAATGACAATGACCCTAAACACACGGCCAATAGCGTCAAATGTTTCCTTAGCAAACAGCGTATATCAGTTTTAGACTGGCCAGCAAATAGTTCGGATTTAAACCCGATAGAAAATCTCTGGTATATTGTAAAAAGAAAGTTTCAAACAAACGTAACACCAGTCAAAACGAACTATATGAAGCATTTGTTGAAGCATGGAATTCAATCCCTCATAAAAATGTATGAAATTGATGGAATCAATGCCACGTCCTTGCAGTGCTGTTGTTGAAAATAAGGGATACGCCACTAAATATTAATTATAACTATTGGTAGGCTGTGGATAGTAGCTATTTCGTAATTAACAATACTAATTACTAATACTAAAAAAAAATATTGTTTTTTTACTTTTTTGTTGTTGTTTCTAATTAGTTGACCATTATTGTTAATAACTTAAAACTGATTTAAATGTTTGTCCGTAATGTAATATTGAAACTGCACTTGTGTAATGGGATTTATATTGTTTTTCTAATAAATGATAAATCGTTGAACATATTGTTGTCCTATTTATTGTTTAATTTCAAAATAAAAACGATTGCGGTGAAGTATTACATAATGTCAAGGAGAGTTGGTAGTGTTTCTAATTATACGACCACCACTCTATAGATAGGTATTGGTCTAGTTGATATGGCAGTCGTGGATATATTAAAAAAGATTTAATTTATTTAGAAATTTTATATAAATATTTAATCAATAGCAATGCGCTTCAAACTTGTTAATATTTATAAAACTAAGGTGGCAACAAGCATGCAGACCACCGGATGGTAAGCGGTTACCATAGTCTATAGACGTTTGTAACACCAGATGTGTCGTTAGCTCTGCAAACCTGACTCACCGCAGGAACAGAACGCAAGGTTATTTGACTGCGATCTTCTGTAGGGTGGAGGTATTCTACCAGTCGAGCGCCCCAAATTGAGAGAAATCTCCAAAGAGACTATTCTATGCATTACCCCTCTTCAAATTGGGTAAGCACATATTGATTATATTGTGTGATGTTAAATGCTAAATTTATAAAAAATTAATAAGAAAAGATTACAAGACGATTTTTAACAAAAAAGACGACCAACTTCAATGTTTTCGAAGAGTTTCCTTGTGTATCTTCAAAGTTGACAGCCCAATACTAATGAAATTAAAATGGGACCACTCTTGAGGTTCGAATTGAGTAACCTAAATATCAAGTTACTTGTCTGATGTCTCGCAAAGTAAAAGGCAAATTCTTTTTTTATATATTTTTTTTTTATACCTCGATGGGGGTAAACATGCATACGGCTCGCCTGATGGTAAGCGGTCACCGCAGTCTATAGACACAAAAGGTGTGTGTTGTTTTGCTAGCAACACCAAAAGCATCACATGCGCGTTGTCAGCGTAAAGAGTTGGCCCTTTAACGACCTATTAACACCCCTTTTGCAGAATCCCAAATTGTAGTCCTCTGGGAAAAAGTTAGCAGGGAGCTCACTCGAGATTCGGAGCGTTCGCGGAAGGAAACTTCTGAAAGCGGACTGTTCGGAACTATTTACGTCATAAAGTGTGAGGATGAACTCGCTGCCGATGGCGAGCGGTGCGGTGATGAAAAGTAGCCTTTGCCATCATGTCGAACAATTCCTCGGAACTTATAACCCTTTATAAAAGTGGTGGAGCACGCAGAAGAAGGCAAAGTTTCTCCTTAGACTTAAATGATTGATACCGCTTGTGAGTTTGGGATCGTCAATAATTCTCATAGCTCATTTTTGAGCCGAGTCAAGCCAAGCTGGTATCCAGATGCTCTCGCCCAGAGATGACAGAAGTACTCCATGTGGGATCATCCTTGCGATTTGTATAACAACAGTCTTTGCCCGGTTCACCCGTTTCTTAGTTTTGCTCTATTCAACACACCGAGCTTTTTGAATGTCAACTTGACTTTCTCTTCTAAATGACTACGGAACTGAAAGTCTTTGGATTTATCGACCGAGACACTACGAAATCGAACGCAGCGTTAAGAATTCTGTGGAATTTGTATAGAACTCAATCCGATAGGTACAGTGTCAGAGAACTGTAGATCCCATAAAACAACTACGAAGCAAGATTTGGCAAAACGATAAAAAAAAACTAGAAACCCAATTCTTAGAATATCCTGCCGAAAAAATACTGGGTAATAGTCTGGTTTTGGAATTTAAGGTGAGTCAGTGTATTGAGAACGAGCTGAGCAAGTGAGGGGTCGTTGGTGCGGTCACGACTGTCGAGAGTGGAGTGGAGGCCTCTGCGAACACCAAACGAACGGCAGTGCAGCGCAGTGAGCGCGCCGACGCCTCACAAAGTACACGAGCGCGCAACATGCGCACCGACACCGCCTCGCGAGTGCAATCTAACCTTAACCCGAAACATTGTGAAGTGGCATACCCTTAGGATTACACGACCCTTACTACCGAACCACGATACGGTAAGTCAATAATAATATAAAATAAACACTCTCCAAAATGACCTTTTGCGGATCTCGAGGTTATATTATGATCAGCTGCGAAAGTATGCGAGGGTGACTGTAATACTTGTTGCCTTGCATAATAGTACATACAATAGCCAAATCATGAGGTTACGTACGGAATTGCTGTAATAAAAAATTGCCAATAATATAGACCTCAACGGACTTTCTCGTGTCAATGCAGAAGTTTCGTATATGTGTGACCGCAATTAATTTCTCTTTCGAAAGTTATATAATTATATTACTGTAAAATAAGGTTATCACACAAAAATCAATAGTCCTTAAACTTTTATAAAAAGTTTATCTATGTTCAGGAAATCGTCAAGTTGAAGTTTATTAACATCCGTAAACAAAAGTGAATGTAGGCGGTTAATATGTATGAGAGAGTTAGAAGGCAACAAAGACGTATACGTAATTTCCTTTGTAACTAGATCGATTGACCTTTTAACATTAGCCTTAAAAAATAAAATTAAGAAACAAAAATAAAATAAAATTCAGCTGGGAAGGACTTGCATGACAACCTAAGATTTTACGGAATCTTATAATGTAATAACTTATGATTCACTTTAACAATAGAATATGTTCACATATTTTTTCATTACCGTTTTTGAAATTGTACTCTAATCAAGATCAATAAATCGATCAATTAAGTTGAATAATAATAAATTTATTGAATTTATTATTAACTAGCTTTACCCGCGGCTACGCTTGCATGAACAACAAAAATTGTTTTTAAAGGGATAAAAAGTATCCTATGTCTTAATCCAAGCTATCTGTGTACCAAATGTCATCCAAGTAACAAACAAGCAAAAAAACTCACTTTATCTACATACATTGCGAGGTTTCTTAAAAGCCAACTTTTTTTTATGTTGACATTAATAACTATGACGTCATATTCACTAAGTATCTTTCATAACCAACCAACTATTTAGTAGCGTTTATAAAAGCAATTTCAATAAATGTCTTTAATAGTTATTAAATTACAATCGACAGGCACTATTTATGGTTTCAAAAGCTTGAGCAATGACAGCATGAAAACCGTTATATGAAAAACGTAAGTTCTGAAATAAATTACGAATATGCGTATTAATTATTTGAACAATAAATTGTATGTGATAGCCCTGGGACCTCGTCCGTATCCGGTACCGGTGGAGGGCCGTTCCCACTATAGTAGTAAACAAGAACATAAGTTAGCATGTTCCGTAACCATAATCGGCTACCAAATCAAATGCAATTATCTAATTATTAATAATAAGTAATAATAGTTAACGTTGCGCAGTAACGTACTTATCGATGTACAACAACTGTGCTTAATTACATAGAATATATTTATGAAATTTTATTTATTTTAAGTTAGGGGAAAATAAGCTTATTTAGCAATCTATACGTCTAAGGCAAATCACTTAAAATATATTTTAGTTAAAGAAATACCTACATAAACCTGAAATATGTGTAATAAATAATATTTGAAACAAACAAAAAACTTATAGAAAATATACTTCTAAATATGAAGTTGTATATATACTAATCATGATAAAAAGTTTATTTTACATATGTTAATGTTATTCATAATATTATTATGACCTTGATAAGATTAGTATATGCTTGTATAGAACATTAAAACACTCGATAAGAAAAAATTAAATTTTTAAAATTAAGCACATCATGATCGCCACATACATATAGCGAACAACCCTACGACACAGAGCTTCGCTTTCGCACATTCTGTTTCTGTCGAATAATACTCGTTTATGAATCGCGGCTGCTTTTCTTGGATTGTATTACGTTTACCTCCAAGTCCAGTGCAATTATTTGGCTCGTACAAGGCATTAGAGAAGAAAAATATTATAATTGTTTCATTTAGTAAATACATGAAAGCTTTTATGCAATGGCTATTATATCAATTGCACGTTAACGCTTGACCCAGTCAAGAATGATGAAAAGTGAAGGTGGGCCTGAAAATGTAGCACTCTTACTTCGGTAATGTCATTTGTTGCTCTTTTATCTTTTGTTTTCATTCAGTTTAGTTAACGTTGCTAGAATGTAATTCAGTTCAGGTTTTCCTAATGAGGTACCTATTAACATATTTTCATGTGAGAAGTAAAAAATAGTCGTTTTTTTAGACCACTCTAATCTATATAAATAAAATGATAAGTAGAGGTTTGCCGATAAGTGCGCATCACGCAAGAACTACTGGATAGATTTTGTTTTTTTTTACTTCTTAGATAGTTGATCCCTATTTAAAAAAAAACACGATACTTACATATTAAAGAAGTGCCAACAGTGCGTATATTAAACTTGACGATATCTTCATAAAGAATATTTCTGTACATAATGCGTGCGGAGTCACGGGTACAGCTAGTATGTACATATTATTACTTCTTTTTCAGTTACTTTACCGAAATGATTAGTCTATTAAATTGTTTTAGTATCTGCTTCTCTAATGAATATTTCCAACCTTTGTCAATGTGATAGTATAATATATTTAATTGCCTATCATCCACTAATGGTGAACTGTTTTAGAAGTTCTCACTACGTAGAGTTAAAATATTGTACTTTTAATGTAATTTCTAATTAAAATAGAAGTATATAA
This sequence comes from Saturnia japonica, assembly GCA_033032175.1. NCBI lineage: Eukaryota > Metazoa > Arthropoda > Insecta > Lepidoptera > Saturniidae > Saturnia > Saturnia japonica. The sequence continues at coordinate 14,534,494 of CM065305.1, forward strand.
ACATAATATGTCATGTATATACCTGACCTCGATTATAGTTTTAACAATTTGTAATGTTTACGAAATAGATTTTTTTCTCAGGCAGTACCCGTGAAATTGTAAAATGACTATGTACTAATAGTTATTGTTGGAAGGTTTCTCGACTGCTACTAAGTTCTGAGTTTGTTTCGTTGATACAACAAAAATGGAGTACAATTAGCATAACGTTACATAGATTCTCACATAATACGTACATCCTAGCGGTTAATTGTTTCAATTTATATCAAAAATATTTAGAATTTGTACAAAAGCACACATAACAAATATATTGCTGCGTATGTAACAATTATATAATATAAAAAAAAATCTAGTTTTCAATAATGATATTTTGATATGCTTTAAAAGGCTATGAATGAAAAAACCTCTTTCTTGGTATTAAGCGACTTTATTTTTCAATTTAATGCACGTTTGTATTGTAAGCGTGATGAAGTGGGAGGTAAATTTACATAAAATTAAAAACAAAATATTACATAAAATTAAAAACAAAATAGGTTGAACGCTAAGTCTTATAGTAAAGTCCAAAGCATATTATCGATTTATTCAAGAATAACTTCAATGTTCATAATATAAAGCACTCAAGAAGTGGTGAGGGTGGATTTTTAGTTGAATGATAGTGATATCTGGAACGGACTCCCTCTTTGTACATTAACAAAAATTTATAGTTAACGACTAAACACGATAACTCTATAGAAAAATATCTAAAAAAGAAAGATATTATTTATATTAATAGATCTGTAGTTATGCCTGTACATATTATATAATATCTTTCCAATTTTCCCGATGAACTAATATGCCCTTAAAAAATATTTTGTCTGCGGCTTGAACGATTCACATGCAATTAGATACACGAAAAGCTTATATGTTATCGGTCAATTGATAGGCTATAAGAAGTTTCAATAATACTTTTAGAAATAGTAAAAAACATGTTTTACTGATTTTGATAAAATTTTCTACACGGAAAGTATAAGTTATTCTATAATTGATGGGCTATAAAAATTTTCAATATTATTTTTAGAAATCGTTAAGAAACAAAAAACTTATTTTCATCAATTCTCAACCGATTCTGATTTAATTTTGTGGACGGTAACCATATGTCATTTCATAATTGACAGACTACGATAATCGTCAATAATAGTTCTATAAATAGTATTAAAATAAATTGAATTAAAATAATGTATTAATTGTCAACCAATTTTGATGGCATTTTGGACACAAGAAGTATACGTTATTCCTTAATTGATAAGCTATAAGAATTGTCATTAATACTTTTACAAATCGTAAAAAGGTTACGTTTTTATTAATTCTGAACCGTTATGGATGAAATTTCGTACACGTAAAGTACCTGTCATTTCTCAATTGGTTGACTATATGAAATGTCTATAATATGAGTAAAAATAAGATTACGGAATGAAAATAGTTATTACTTAATAAAAACGCGTGCGGAGCCGCATGCAAGCACACCACTTGTAAAATAAAATCGAGATTCTAAACTGATGATAGTATTTTGACGATCAGATGTGCCATATTAAGACCTAAACTGGTTAAAGTATTTTTTTACTTGATTTTAATAAATTAGGTCATATATTGTGTTTGTATTATATTTTACAGTTTAAATGTTTTGATTTATTTGCATTACAAAATTAACAAGAAGTCATTCCTAATAATTTATTTATATTTTTATGTTAAATTAATAGTACTATTAAATACTAAAAGATTGCACAAAGCATTGTTAATTTAATTTTGTTGTGTCTAGTTGTAATCGAGTTGAAACATGCAGTGCTCTATAAAAGACATCAACGCACGCCCACTTCGTGGGTGTGTAACTCTGTTGTTCTGTATAATGAAGCTCTAAATTTTATAATGAATTTGTTATGCGGTTTTACCAACAAAGTGAGTTATTTTTTCAATAATAATTTCAAGTAATAATTGTTCAGTGCTAGCGTTCTTAACCGCATTGAATCGTGTTCGAATCCTATAGTGAGATGAAATTTTCGGTGCCAGTTTTCGGTGACGGTGACAGACCAATTATATTGCTACTGTTAATATGTAAACTCGTTTTCAGCGAAAATATTTTTCTTTAGGATTCAAATAGGTACTAATATCTGTTTATCAATACGTGAGGAGAAAACTTCGGACACCTTTTTAAGCGACCGAGATTTGGCATGGTTAAAGTTTATATGGATAAGGAGTGCAGAAAGTTAATATTTATTTATAATATATGTTCTTAGTAAAATAAATAAAATAATACTGCGAATCGAAAACAGACCAATGCCATTCAACTTAGACTCCCCAAAATATACATTGCCACTCAAAGTGACAGCAAGTGATATAATATTCTTTGTTTAGTTCATATTATACTGTATAATAATACCAAAGTCACTGATTGAAATTCGACCCTTGGGCGACCACTAATTCATATTCACATCTATCTTCATAAAGAAGAAACTCATAAAATATAAGATGCTGATAAATATGAAATTAATTTATATTTATTTACGTTCACTTGAAATATATTGAAACTTTTCCTTTTAATTTAAAACACTTTCTCTTTTTGTTAAAGCGATTTACGATCTTAAATTCGAGTTTCACGAAATGTATAGCTCTTAAATTCTAACTTACATACATAATTAAGTTGACATATTGGCTTAGCCAAAATGATTTCAATCGTATTACAATAAAGATTCTACAATTCTATACCCCAACGAAATTATTAATTAAATATTATTTGCATCAAAAAGAACGATGTAGTGCTTCTGGTGTGAATGTGTGTGTGTGTGTGTGTAATAATTACATATATTTATCAAACTCTAAATAAATCAATAGCTTTTCTTGTAAACGCTGCATTACTGTCAAAAAATATGTCCAAATTTTCAGATTTTGCATTATATGACTGTTTACACCTTATCAACACTAAATTACGGGTATAATTGGTCTTGGTTGTACGTACGTGAAAGGTCTGGGGTTTACGGATATGTTTAGTTGTAGTCCTTAGACCAATTCGTTCCATCAAATATGAACGATCGATTTTATTGTTCATCAAATTATATAAAAACATCAGATCAGCTACCAAGCGTCTATGTTTCAGGGATAACCCAACTCCCGTAGGTTCTCATTTATAACCGCTGATAAAAGCATATCACGACGTCTCAGCATCTTCAAAAATTTATTTTGAATGTTTTCAATTCTATGGCTATGTATGTTATAATAGGGAGTCCATATTTGAGATGCAAATTCTAAAATATTTCTTACATAAGCACAAAATAAAACTTTCATAGACGAATTATTTTTAAAATGAATTGATAATCTAGTTATGAAAAGCCCAACACTTTATAAGATTTCTGAGTAATTTATTCATAGTGATCTACATATGATAATTTATGATCGAGATATACTCCCAGATCCCTAACGCATGTTACTCTGGAAGCTATTGTATTAATGAGTCTATAATTATATTTAAGGGCATTTTTAATATGTCTACTGTTTTAAAAGAATCTTCTCTCATTTATCTACAGAGTTATTTATACATAATATATACCATGTTTTAGATACTGGGTATGTCATAGTAGTAAATGATTTTTTGCTTGTTTATTGGAATATTACTTATTGGAATGCTTATTAATTAGGTCAAAACTTATACTTGTTTAAACGCAGCAACCGAAGTCGTGCTGTTGTGCGGCACAATGCACTCGGTCCGCTGCATATATATTTATAACAGCCATGATAAACTGAACTGTTATAGTAGGTACCGGTATATTGTCTTGAATTTTTTTTCTAAATCTTTATTTCTGTATACAAGTTCTTTACATCAGAAAACCTTAAATCTAATATTATATGACATTTTTTTTTGGTATAATCATAAGATGAATAATAAATGTAGGAACCTTTTTGTGTATGTGCCGGTTTTGTTATTCAGTACTTTGTAAGTATTTCAAGATTATTTGATTTACATCGTTATTATTAACAAAACGCATTGCGACAATAATCAAATTTATCTATACAATTAATAAAATTAAAGTGTTTGTAATGTCAAAATAGCACTTTTTTGCTAAATGCATATGAATGTATATACGTGACTTAAAACAAAACTGTCTGTCTGTCTGTTTGTTCCGGGTAATCTCCGAAACGGTTGAATCGATTTTGACAGGGCTTTCACTGGCAGATAGATAGCTTTAGCATTATAAGAAGTAACTTAGGTTACTTTTATTGTAGAAAAATAATTAGGGTTCCGCGCAAATAAAAAATAACTGGCCTTTGTGACTCGATTCGGGTGCCTAAATAGCTTATGCTGCGCAAACCAGAAGAGATATAGATATGTAGATATTAAAAATACCTACAAAAAAGTCAGCGAGAGCATATGTCTATCTTCTAACAATCACCCATACTAAGTATTTTTGTCTTTATAATAACCGGGAGCGGTAATAGCACGATTCGCGATCGACGGCGTTCTGTAGTACACGCGAGCGCAGCCAAGTTTTCATATAAAATAACATTTGGTTATACAAATTTTTTATAGGCACAAGGTTATAAAGTATGAAATTTTGTTAATAGCTTACTTCTTGTATTTGCGTAAATAAAGCTATGAATGTAAGGCACTGTTGCGCAGCAATCAGGGTGGGGCATATCAGCGGGTGGAGGGGCAAGGTACCAGCTGGCGGCCGTCAACAGTGAAAGTAAGCTTGATCTGGCTATGCTCGGTGGTATAGAACCTTATTCTAAATTGCTTCTAGTATATCAAGGTATTTGCCGACGTTTTTGTCCATATTTCGTAATATGAAACGTGAATAGTACGGAGCCAGTTTTGTTGATAATCATAGTTCCTATAGTTGTTACCTGTGGCGTCGGGCGAGGAGATTTTATGTACACTTATGTACACTTTAAGTACACGTTTATTTTGTAGTTATGAGTATAATCTAAAATGTTAAGGAAAATACAGTTTTTAATTTAGTATTCATATTATTTTTTGTCGTACTATAAGTCCGCGCTTGAACACAATTACTGTAATTAATGTTAAGTGTGACGTAGTCAAAACACTAATGCTAGAAAAACACCCTACCGCTATGTTACGGTTTAATCACGTTTTTATTTAACCAAAAATCATTGTAGAATTCGTCTTCATTATTCAACGATGAGGCGTCAGAAAACTATCACTGGGTAATCATTGCTTCATCAACTAAGCTTATTTGCAAGCCACGTGTAAATTTATCGTACAATTTTATTTCTTGTTTTGACTAACAGACCCATGCATCTATTTATCCAATAGATATTGTAGTCACTATTTTCCACCCTTCATAAGGATGTAACAGCGTACGAGTATTTATACTTGGTGAGCGGACTAGCTTCCGCAATTAGGCCACTGATGGGCCCTTTTTGCGTGACGGGTGGGTATTGTTATACCAGCCACCCGATGTCCTCCAGGAAAGCCAACAGCTCGCTTATGCCGGCGCAGACCTCCCTGGGCGTTTTCGGCGTTCCAAGGTAGTGTGCTCGTTGAGACGCCACGCTACTGCACTGCAGGAGCACGTGTGTATCAGTTTCTTCTGCATTCATGTATCCTCAGATGCACAGTGGGCTGTCTATAACACCCAGTGTATCAAGATGCTTATTAAGTGAGCAGTGTCTCATGACAACACTGATTATTCGTCGGAGTTTGTCACTTTCAGGCTGAGTATCTCGGGTTTAAAACCGGGAAAACTTCTTTCGAATGCCAACAGCCTACAATCCTGTACACTTGTCCAGCGGTTTTGTTGTAGTTTTACAGTTCGTTCCCGGATCCAGGAGCGGATTTGGCTCAAAGTTAGGGAGATAGTTGGCTCCGGCCCAGCTGATTGCATGTCCGAGCCTCGCGTAGCAAGTATGTCAGCCTGGATCCACTGTGTACCTTAATCCATTGGAAAGTGATCTTATTGGTTTACTTACCTCTTCCAGCAGATGTTGAAACTGAATAGTTGATCCGGAGTTCTGTTCTCTTTTGTTTAGGGGTTGTAGTACTGTCGCACTAACTGAAATGATTGTGATGTTGTATCTAGTTACGTTTCTTCGTAGTACTGTATTTATTCTACCGTATTAAATTCGTTATTATCAAATTTTAGAACGTTCTTCGACATCAATGGATCACCAATTTTATACATAAATAGAACAAGCATTGTTGCAATGCATTGTTTTTTTTCTGTAAAAATGATTCATTTCAACTGACAACTGAATATACATAAAGTTATACCTAAATATATTTTTACGTTTGTTTTTGTAAGTCAAGCAGTATGACATCATTAAAAACAGTTAAATATTTTAAAATTATATAACGTTGTAAATGTAAAATGTAACGATATTTAGACATAATATTCATAATAGACATAATATTTAGACATAATTTTCTCATAATAAATAGAGTTTTTAATCGATCCCTTATTTTATTTAAGTAATAATTAATAGTTAATGCTGTCTAAAAATTATTACAATAAGTATTGCGGGTGCAGTAAATAGGCAAGTAAATAATTTACGAAAAGCCCAGGAAAATCATTTTAACCTTTATATTATCAGGATAATATTCCTGTAAGGTATACCTAGATAAATGGTTCTGCGGGTGAGGTGAGGCTTTGTCCAGAGACGGCGTTGCGGATGTCGGTGACCTTGCGGCCATCGCCACGAGATCCTTCACTGCAGGCCTCCATAAAAACTTATAAACTGTGTTATTGAGCATTAAAATTTCTTCAGAACGCAAATATGTACTTCATTACATACATATTTTAACTATAAACGTTATGTTAATAAATGTAAATGTTATAACTAACCAGATTCTATTTTTACATACTATCCAACATTAAAACGATATAATATGAGACGAAAAGCTGATATATGATATAATAAATCAAGTAGGAACACCGGTAAATCTAAAAGGGATGAATGACCGGCAAGGTCGAGAGGAATGCGCGAGTTTGTGGTTTTCACTGATTCACGCCAACGATGGGTATTTACTCCTGAGTATAGAGGATGAATACCAATTTGCAGTAGAATGTACAAAAACATTGATCCTAAAAGCTAAGAAAATCTTGTATTAGGTTTTTATTCAACTCGAATAATTCGAAGTTCTATAATACATGAAATATTGACAGTAGAGGTTAATCTCTCACACGGTCATGTGATTCTAAATCGAATATAACTTGTGTTATAGGGCTATTATTAATGCCTCTTAAGTCTTACCATTTTTATAATTTTATAACGTGATATATGCGTGGTTAATTTATTATTATAAATGCCCATACAACTTTAATATAATTTTTATGTTGCCCCATAAAAATTTGAATAACGTGTTTAGGTTTTGTATATCAATTACGCACTCAAAATCAAGTTAATGATTCAGATACTCATATTTGTGGTCATTCGGTGAGCACTAATATAAATCTATACTTCTATACTAATATTATAAAGCTGAAGAGTTTGTTTGTTTGGTTGAACGCACTAATCTCAGGAACTACTGGTTCAAATAAAAAAAAATGTTTTAGTTCTGAATAGCCCATTTATTGAGGAAGACTATAGACTATATTACATCACGCTACGACCAATAGGAGCAGAGCATCAATCAAAAATGTTGCAAAAAAGAGGGACATTTATTATTTTTGAGAGCTTCCACAGCGTGCGATGCGTTATTGGTTAAAGTTACGTAAGAATAGTGTGCAACTGAATTATTTCTCTTAAAAAGTTCTAAAAAAAAGTCCGCGATAACGTATGTCTATTTTTTAAGGTTTACTCAATATAACCTATTTTATGGTAATAAAATTTGTTCAAAAATAATAAATTATTTGCAGAGGTATTTTTATATACATGGTGTTAATTCTTAATCGAAATAAATACGTTATTAATCACAAGTATTTAATTTTGTACAAAATTGCCCTTTACAGTAATTGATTTAAATAGATATCTCAGGAGATATCACTTTTTTAAATAACTCGGCAGCAAAACAATGATCAAGTACCGCGAACGCATTTTTATTATGCAGAATGATGTGGGAGGCGGGCGGCATGGCACCTATAATACGTTGCCTATGAGCCACTCTCTCTAACCCTTTCGCTCTCTCTCTTATATGAAGCAGACGAAGTTGTACGGGTCAGCTTGTCTATAATACAATCAATTAGGTTTTTTATGAACAGTGTAATAAAATAAAATGATTATCATGTAATGGCCCGATCCTACTATGCTAAGGATCGCTGTTGCTTTTGGTTTAAATTTTATTTACCATGTAGTCTTTTTGGTGAGCTGATTTAAAAACTACTTAATTTAATTATTTCTTCACAATGTCAACCAATTCTTTAGCCTGTTGATAAAATTTCAAATGTTTTAAATATATTCACAAAGTCGCTGAATGTTGGTGGATGTGTTATTTTTGTCGCATGTACTATTTTGAAAAGCGCTCAAAAGAGAAGATCAAATAAACTTTTAAGTGCTATCCTTACGATAATCGAAATTGCGACCTCCGTGCCTTTAGTCACACAACTTGACTGCTATATCACAGAGTTAGTTTCTTCCTCTACGACTAATATTTATTAATACCAAATTATTCATTAATAGGTATCAAAAATCAATAATATCAAAAAACAATCATTTATGTAAGTTTACTATAGTTTTACTATAGCTCTGCAAGTAGCATAAAAAGGCGGTGTAATTGATGTGTTTTTAATATTAAATTTCGATATTTTTTGTTTACAGATTATAATAACATAATGGCTGCGTCTGGAGGGAAACGGCGCGAAGAGGCAAGTGATAACTCTGACGATGAGCTCACACCCCTTGCAAACGACATTTATGGTGGCAGGTAAATATTTTCATAAGTTATGTAAACACAAATAAACAATAAAAATAGCAAATAAAATGGTGTGGACAGATACAATCATTTGCTAAGTGAACATTGATTAATTGTTTGTCAGATTAAAATCTTTTTTTTAAGAATCTTGATCTAATTGTATATGTTTTTGTTAACGTACACACTAATTATGTAAACAGTGACCTGTCCTTTGCAATACATTCGGAAATAAAATAGAAAAAATAACAGATATTACGTCAATTTCGCGAAATACACCAGCTTAACGTTATAAATTTAAAAAAAAGAAGATTTATTGTCGTTAGATGGGTTTCCAAAGCTGTATGAAGGTTCAATGTCAGCAACGGAAGAGTGATATCTATGGTATTACAATCGTCCATAGGCTACGGTTACCGCTTACCATCAGGCGGGTAGTATTCTTGTTTGCCACCTTAGTTGTATAAAAAATATAGAGTATTTTGTATGTCCAAGGCTTAATCGTTTCTAGAGTAGATAATTTTAGTATAACTTTTTTAATATTTAAGTAGGTATATTATTATCTGGTGATGTTATTAAGGTCATGTACGCTTGTAGTGCGAGTATTTTACGTTCGTTTGATAACAAAACTATGTAAGCATCAATATGCTATAATGTCAATAAGTAAACTTAGCTCCCTTCTCTTTACACCTTGAAACGAAGCGTTAATAGACTAACTATCATATTAAACAAAGCAGTTACATACTTTTCTTTGCTAGTCCTTTAGGATTTTTTATGACTCAATTTTTTAATTTAAAGAAATCTTAGAATTTAAAAAACAATCATGAATATACACAACTTAACCATACAATAAATCGACAAGCATTAATTTTTTAAACTATTTTATAGTAAATGTGTTATGAACAAACAATGTCGGTTGTTTATGTAATCCAAACTATGATTATAAATTAAACATATAAGTAGCTTGCGAACATTAAATATAATGTACACTTAGGGTGGATCATTACGTAATACCTAGTGATGTCTGTAAGTGACTCTCTGTTTATGCATTCACTACATATAATTATTGTTAATTGTAAAAAATAATTACATGTACACTTGATACCTAATAATGTGGAGATACGAGAAAAGGGACCTTACTGAATGACACCGTCGAGTCAGACAAAATAATATAGTGTCATAGAAAACTATCTGCTCATTTACGATAGAAATAAAAAGAAGAGCTGCTAGCCTTATGAGCCTGAGCCTTTGGTGAAGGAAAACATCGTGATGAAACCATGTCATAGTGGTAGTTGTGGTTAGTCGTTTTCTAATGTCCGCTTGGCTACAGTTACCACTATCAAGTTAAAAATTTGTCGCCAAGCACCTATAGATGTAAAGAATAAAAATAATAAAATTGTGACAAACGATATAAGATACCAGATAAAATTGTACTACTTATTCCATCTATAACATACTTTTTAAGCTAATCATTCCAGTATAGTGAGTCCAATGCATACGGAAATGCAAAGCTTCTTCGCCTTTAGTCTTAGAGCTACGGTGAACATATTATTTTGATTTTGCATTATCTTAATGTACCTTACTTTAATACCTTACCTTAATTACCGAAAAATAATGCTTATAAATAACTTTTTAATATTCCATCAATTTTTGCCACACAAAACGTTATTTTGGTTTATACGTATAGAGATAGGCGTATGCTATCGCAGAATTTTTTTAGACATACTAATGACCAATATTTTTATACAACATTGTATTTATGTACCATTAACTATTACGTCAGGCGCACTCGAATAAAGCAGTTCAGGAACATTTCCTCAAATGGCTTCCTTTAAGGCTAGCTGAGAGTATAACCTAATGTTATTTAGTCTATACTATTTCTCGTGAATCTAGTTATCATACATAAAAATAACTTTTTGAATTCGACTGGTAGTTCTAGAGATTAGCATGTTTAAACAAACAAAAAAACTCTTTTGATTTATTATATTATAATACAGATAATTTTCAAAAAAAGGAGTAAATGGAAACGTCTGTTTTTTATTTTCTAGGAGCATTCGTAGATGGCGCTGGTCTGATTGGTTAATTTTATCATGAAATTGATTATGTTTATTGTACTTATGTATATTTTCTGTAAGCACATAAATTAATAATTTAAGGTCGGGCTTTTATTATTATTTTTAAATGTTTTTAGTTAGATTTTAAAGTTATTTTTAAAGCTTAAAATATATATAAGATATAAATTTGCAACGATAGATGTCGTCGTCGTTGTCATATACAAAATATACCATGCGGGCGAAATCGCGGGCACAGATAGTATTTAAAGTATATACTGATTTCTTATATCTGTCGTGATAAATAACTGTACAACACGCGCTAATCTCTGGATCTAGCAATCAAAATTGTACAATTCTTTTTACATTTTACAGCCTATTTACTGAGGAAGTTTATACAGGCTATATAAATTCACGCCACGAACCTAAGGAGTAGTGCATTAACCGTGAACATCAAGTAATCTGGTAAACTGACTTACTGTTGGCAAATATGGGATGTGAGAACAACGATAGGCCACACGGCAGCGGCACGGTGTAGAGTTGTTCGAATAAATTTAACACGGATGAAACCGTTTGGCATAGTTAGTCGTTAATATATAAAAAATAAAAAATGTTGGAAATAAATTTTGATTGTGAACTAAAAGTTAAGGAGCACAGTGAGATTTAATATAATATGTTATACTGTTTAAATAAATCAAATTACATTTAAAGGTTTTAAGGTTTAGTTTAAATTATGTTTTACTTAAATTTAGTACCTACTTGTTAAGGTCACTAGCGAAAATAACATAAGCGCCATCACGCTTGAGTATGTATGATCTATCATGGTGGAAATTCTATTTTTATCTTTAAGAAAATCTTTAATTTTTTTTTGTTACTAATGTTACACCTTAATTGGTTTTCCTTAAATAATTAAACTTTGTGGTGTTTATCAGATCTACATTATTATTCCAGGTAATTAGTGTTATCTTAACTCAGAATAACCATTTTCACATTCCAATCACATTCAACATGTTGACTATGTGTCAAACCCAACAAATGAGATATTAATAAGGATTCTGCAGACAAAGAAGATCATTTAATAATAGTTCGATGTATGTTAATCGATTTACTACTTACTTAGTAAATAAAAATTTTTTTTATTCTTTGTCCAATAAATAAATACGGTGCAAAACACGAGAAGAAACTGGCACTGAGTCAACGTTTACACATTATATTCGCATCACGTCATTGAGCAATGAACGAGAAGAAACGCATCCGTTCCGCCATGTCGACTCTCACTCTGAGATATTTTTTATAACATTTTACTTTTAGTAGAACAATATAGTAAAGTGTTTTAAAATAATTTTCAAAGATTTTTAAATGAAATTTAGAAAAATGAAAGACAATTTTGAAGCATAATTTGGAATATTAAAAAGTCCTCTTTTAATATAGTTCTAATAGGTTTAATGTCCTTAAGTTTAATATTTATGATGGACACAGTGCGGAACGATAGTCCTTGCAAACTAGTTTCGAGTCTAGGAAGAAAATTCAACAATTCAATGTCGATTTTTTTAATACGTCTATATTTACAATTTTTAGGCATAAGCATAATGAGTAGTTACTTTTATATATATATTTCTATATATACACATATATATTAAAATAGGATTGGAACAACAAATTATTAAATATTATGACTTGGGATTAGATGAATTGGATCATAAAATGGTTTATAATAAAGCGTAGAGGTCAGCTCAAGCTTCGCGATCGGTCACTCCGGCCCGGAACCCGTTCAAATGCCAAGGTTGTCAACTCTGACGACACAACTTTCGACCGATCACAGACAATGTTGTTCGCCATATTTATGCGTATTCTACTTCATACTCACTGACAGAAAAATATAAAATCGTACGAAATTAAGCATTTTCAAATAGATTACATGTTTTTTATTTACTTAGTTAGATTTACTTAATGAATATTGTATATTAATAGTTACCAATAATTTCTATGTTTTCACTAGTCAGGAACAAAAACTCTATCACAAATTCAAAGGGATTTGCTGTAGTGTGAGATATGGTCGCGCAGAAGTCATAATGTACAGTAATTAAAAGCACCAAGCGGTACTAATAAAAATTAAAGAGATATAACTAGATGTCAATATATTTGTATTTAAAATAAAAGTACGAGATAAATTATATAGTTAGGTACCTACTACCTAAAATAAAGTTCAAATCATGTGAATAAAACATAATATAAATTTTTATGTACCTAAATGAAATGAGTAGATAATAGTTACATGATCGCTGCGTTGATATAGTACTTAGTTGTAACACGGAGAACTTTTCTTGCTGTGAATGTGTCAGGGATTGTTTGAAGACAAGTTAATTATTTGTTACTTAGTGAATACTTTTTCACTACGTAACTCATATTCTAGTGAAACATTTGACACTAACATAAAAAACTAGTTTTTATAATATTGACTCACTAGTTATTTATTATACGTCTTTGTTATCTATCAAGTAGCAAACAGGCTTGCAGTCCTCCTTATGTTAAGTGGTCACTGCAGCTTATAGCTGTTTAATGTTTATAACCAACTTTAGAAAGACTGGAGTCCTTACTGAGGTCAGTTATTAATAAGTTGCTATTTTTGAGCACAGAGTTGGAATGCTTATTGGGTCAGTACGTACCTATTGCCAACAACATCCTTCAGACTGGAACGTAACAATACAAGCACTTCCACAATCGAATCTTGTACAGCTTCTATCACATTTAATACTCAAAAAGATTATAAAATATAGCCGTACAAAGCGTGAATACGTTGTCAAGTCGAAAATGCATATGTTTACGGGCGGCCATTTTAAAGTTTACATTTTATCGGTAAGTGCTATTTATAATAATTCAAAATTGCGATGTAGCAAAAATTAGTAAGTCTATCGAGTTATTCATCTATTTACAATATAAATTAGGTAACCCATATGCAAATTTTGAATAACTAATTTTTTAAATTTAATGCAAGTAGACTTGTCAATCTATTCGCACCTTGTAACGGATATATTATGATCGCTTATCTTCTTATACAATTGCACATATATTTGTTAATTGATTTGTTCATTATTAATATTAAAAATTGCATAGAATCAAATATCGAAGCGATTGTAAGCCAACTTGAATAGTTTGATAGTGAAATAGTTAGTTAGTAAGACGCGTTGATTTTTGAGGGGACGAGCGGGTCGAGCGGGTCGAGCGTGAGCTGAATATTAGATGTTAAGTCGCACCATGAACTACTAGTTGCTTTGCATTGGTCACTTACCGGCGTGCTTACCGGTTTGTCGCACACGACAGCGGCGGGAAACCGAGCCGATTTCTACCGAACTCAAACCGATGCTAATAGAAAAACCAATGACGTGTTTCACTTTCGAAATAATTGTTTGACAACAACTTCATTAATAATCTACTTTTAATTGTTCTGGTTATTTTAATATGTAGTAATTACGTAACTGAAAAATTGATTAAATGTTTACAGAAAAATACATTTAAAAGTGCCTGTCCTTGTCTATACGGTTAAACTATTTTTTCCACTCAATAATGCTTTTTAGTTGATTTTGTTTATTTTAAGTATTTTAAGATTACCAACAAATATTTAGCACAAATAATGGAAACATATATTGTTTATCATATTTTAATACGACAACTACAAATGGCGAAGGAACCTTAAATGTACATATTGTTTCCTGAAACGGTCTGGCCGTTGAACCTAAACATTTTTGGGTAACACTGGACATTTATAAGTAGGAGAGTGTTTTGCATGTAAAACAGTACGTTTTTGTTGAATTTATAAGTATACTTTAAATAAGATGTATACTCATTTATTTATATAGACGCTATATTTCGTTTAATGTCTTGAATAAACACTGAGAATTCCCTCCACGACAATAAAAAAGCGACTACCAATGTAAACGTGTTATGCTCTAAAAAGAGAAGCAATAAAACTCTCAAATAGCAATACCTATGTTTAACAGTTCTTTTTAGTATTTACAAACTAACAAATAATCAAATCACCAGATGATTTAATTTAAGAGTCACTCTAAATTATTGAGTAAAACGTTTTAGAATATTTATGAGGTAATTTTTCATATGTATTGAACTTCTAAGACGGTATTATTCCTAGTTCTAAGTAAACTATAGTAAAACTAAATTCTTCGTCTTTCACGAATGTCACTTGTACTTTATTAATAATCAACTCAACAAACGAGTATTGTAATTGGCTAAAGCTAAATTTAATATGCATTACGACACTAGTCATGACTAGTGTGTGTAATATATTGTATTGTTAACCAGTCTAGAACTTTCATAACCACTCGTCAGCTCTAAAGACGAGAGTTAGTGTTCAATTATTTGTAACATGAAGCAGATTATTCCACATCGAAATTATGCATGGCAAATCAAAACATAAAGAAATTACAAAGAATTATGACCATTTTAATAGTACATTGTACTAATAGGTATTGTACATTACAATACTTACTGAGAATATAAGTATTTATTAGATAGAGATTTTAGCCACGCGAACTAGCAAAGTCTTCGAGATGAATACTGTAGTTGTTTTTTTTTAGTTTCCCAATGCGAGGAAAAAAATCTTCCAAAGTATCAGTTATAGAAATTCTGTTACACAAGATGTTTATTATTATCCCTATCAACAATTAAATGAATATCTGTGAAAATATTCCGTAAAGATGTGGTTTTTAGTATCTTAAATAGTTCATTAAATTATGTAGGTAATCAATACACTTTCCGACAAAGAATTCACTTTCTTTTCCGTCTTAAAGACAACATATGTTTTCAAATATATATCTTTTGAAGTCAGAATCTATGACTGCCTTTGCTTCTAGTTTTACCGAATCTGGCGTAATAATAATCATCATATAAACTAATTTTTTTAATTAAAATATGTTTGCAACAACGTTTCAATAAGGAAATTTGGGCGCCGTCACATTTTTTTATACGACATTTTCTTTTTTCGTGTGATCGTAGTGCCTGATTAGTATAATTGTTTTAAAAAGAAAACAAATTTATTAATTAACTTTTAAGCATAATTTTATGTTAATACCCAAAAAAACGTTCTGTTTAGTATATTCAAATCATACAAAAAGTCACATTTGTTAATATTTTTAATAGAAATAAAATACAGAACAACAACATTTAAAAAGTAAGGAAAATATACATTTTACATTGCTATTTAGCTAGATGAGACTTACTGAGAATCAAAAATTCAATAACTTATGAATGGCAATACACTAACTACCTAATAGAATGGAGCTTCGTTCAATTTTAAACACTTTTTCCTTTCTAGAAATGGAAATCAAATTTACATCCACACTTTGAAATAAATACTACACAACCTATTTTCAGAATACCTATTAGTAATTAAAATATATTTAATTTAGAATATATCTTTGATAAAAGGTCGACTGATATAAATTTAATGCACCAAAAATGTATTAATCAGTTAACACTTAATATTAAAGAATTTGAAAGTCTTTATGTGAATATTTCAAAATCTAATGTATCTCTTAACAATGCTAACAAATTAGACTCTCAAACATCTAAGTTAGACTGAATCGTGCAGAAATTAAGGTCATCATATTTAATTTACATACTTATAGGTTGGTATAATGTACATGTATAACGTCAACTCGAATTCCAACCTCGATGAATGTTAAAGGTTGAATGAATACAAATTAAAACATAATATATATTTAATAATAAATAATTGGTTTCTCGAAAACAGCTCTATAGATTTTGATGTAATTTTGTATTTACATATTTTACTTTTCAAGACTACCTAGAATATGCGATTTTTTATTGCGAGACACCGCACTTATCGTTAATATTTGATTAGCTATGTACTACGAAGCTTACAATCGTACGATTTGCGAATAAAGTTACCACTTTGAATTTAAAAAGTATAGATTGTAATTTTATTGTATATTTTATTTTTCATCTTGTATTTATCGTATCTAGGTAGGGTAGACACAACATGTTATCCCCTTCCACTCTATTAAATGTAATCTCAGTATTCACATTTTTCATACACATATCATCATTCACTACACAGACCATGAATACTTCTTCCTCTACTCCTATATCTGTCATCCACCTTAATACCTACAACACTTGTAGTTACGACTTTCATTCCTCATCATAACATGCCCATACCACGTTAACCTATTATTGCTCAACTACCGTATCATTAATGCTGCTTTTAAGCTTCCTCTAATATACTTTTTTTTCTTATCCAATCTAATTACATCACATATCCATCTTAACATTTATATCTCTGCTACACGTAATTTTCTTTCATCCGTTTCTTTTGTTGCCCAGCACTCAAATTCGTTGAGTTTTAGGGATCTGTCGCCATTTCATCTATCCTACATTAAGCCCGGTCTTTCCAGTCAATGCTAACGTGGTTTTGGATCAATGAAAAATCGGATCAGGCTAGTGAATGGGATACACCATTTAAGGCTATGTCGGAAAAACTGGATAAACCACTGAAGTCGCAGAAAATATTCAATTTTTGTTCTACTGATCTTCAGTCTAACATCCTCCAGTTTTTCCGCCATTTTTGGACCTCAATTGCACTTGTAATTGAACTGTTTATTACAATATAGATAATTTCATGTATTTTTGAAAGTAAACAGAAGAAATTATATTTTAAATAGGGATGTTAGGTACTAAGAAGTATTATGGTTGTGAGTGTATGATAGTGACCCATATCATTAAATATAAATTAAAAAGTATTCAATATTTATCCCGATTAATACTTTTTAATTATTGTACTGGCAATTAGCGAGCTGACGATATAATTTCACGTGCCTATTGCTGCAGAACGAAGACTTTGCACACTGGGCACATTTGTGTGTGTACTGGTAGATAAATTATATTTAAAAAAAATGTATAAAAATGTTATTCAAATATTTCATTAAAGAAAATGTTGATGCCCCATATGAATTTTCTAAAAATTAATTCGATGTAAATGGACTTTTTAGGATCTCGTCGTTTACCATCTGTTTATCCATACGTGATAATATTTCATATCTTACAAATTTTTACAATGATTCCTGTGACACAATAATACACATTATAGGTAAATGTAATACTGATTTATATAGCACATATAAGGAAATTATTTTATATAGCAAAAATAAAGAGAAAAGGTTACTTTTATATAATTTATAGAAAGGCAAAATATTTGTGAATGTTCTTTTAATTGTTTATTTCTTTAATTACCTATATAAATTTTATCTTCATAATATGAATTCAGTCACGTTAGCTTATAACTCATCTAGTGTGATTGTAAACTGTTCATAGATTGTGAACGACACTAAAATTTGCAATCTAATGCTTACATTTTCGTAGGTTTTTAAACTAACCATGTATAGCCAAGGTCCGACAATTTCGTGCGCGACTGCCCCTATGTGGCGACAGACGTGGCAGGGACGAGGTAGCACGTCATTATGTCACTACGCAGTACACAGAAGTAAAAAGTATTTTGTCTCGGCAATGTTCTTGAAATAATTACCTATAGCCGCTCTGTAAATAAACACGCATTAGGTCTATCCTCTGACTATGTTTCTTGGGTTTACCTACTTACGTATTTGATAATCCTATATTAAATTATCATTTCACCAAAATATATTAATTAATGCAAATTTTTATTATTTATACTTGGGTTTTATTTCCAGTTTCAAAAGTTATTGTGAGTTAGTAAGAAGGGAATGTACATGTTTTAAAAAATAAAAACATAATTTTTTGTTTAGTTTAGTAATAAATAAAAAAATTCTATGTAGTGGGTAGTTAATATAATATTTCGTCATTAGATATGAATTACGTAACTGCATCGGCACTCGCGACTAATGTGTACTTAATGTACATCGCTTCGGCCGTTTGTAAATTGTATGAAAATGTTATACTGTTTACTTTAGTGTACTATCACTGGACGCCTACGCCACATTGGACGTTCGCGAACAAACTTGTCGGGACTATAGTTGTGCACTGGATTGCTTATGTTAGGATGGAACTGCGATCATAATGCGGGAGCCACCGAGTGAACGTAGCGAGCGAGTCCAAGCAGCGGCCGGCGAGGGCTAGAAACAAATTAGCAGTTGAACATTCATATTTTTGCAAGACCTACTTTGTTTACTTTGTAATTTTACACATACATATTTTATTTAATGTACATAAACTAAAAAAATCAAAATTATTAGTGGTCGTTCACAATCTATCGACAGTTTACAGTCTTACTAGATTGATTATAAATCAACGGTTCGTACAATTATCAGGTGACATATAAAAAATAATGTTTCACATTAAGTTAACTTTAAGTTAAATTGTCACAGTTATATATCAGTAAATGTGGATGTAATAAATATCAGTGTTATTCTATAAAATTAATATTCACAATTTGTCCAAGAAAAGACAATAGCGAACGACTGGGCGATATGGTAGACGCATACCGCACCACACTAGTCGTAACTGCGATCGCACCGTTGCCTGTCCTCAAAACTAATCAATTAGTTATTAAAAAATATTCAGACAGACAAGACACGTCAGCTTTTCTTATTTGATATTCATAAACTTTCAGTTATTCTTGAATGTTATGATTTTAACATAGTATCAGTGCAGTGGACTTTAGTTAATATGAGTGATCAGGACCGCAAATATTATGAAAAAGAAGATCTAGAAGAAACAATATATCTTCCAAATAACAATTCGATCTATAGCAATGGTACTCTACATTACTGTAGTATTTACAGGTAAATAATGGCTATACCAACAATTTTTATTTAAGTTATTTGCTACACAAACCAATGAGAAAGTTGATAAAAGTTGTTATTCAGTCTTTTTGATATTGGTGTTTTTGTAACAGATAAATTATAATAGATCCATATTAAAAAAAAAATTGTATATATTTTTATCAAGGAGTCAGCGATGGAAGTATTTCATATCTAATGATGACATTACGCTCAATTATTTCGTACCCAATCACTTTCTAATTACGTTTTATAATTTATACTGATAAATCTGTAGTTCTGTCTGTACAATTAATTTTTGTCCAAATTTTCCGATAGCCTTAATATAATTGACGATACTAATCATGATTATGCAATAAAAAAGATGATGTCTGTCTGTTTGTATATCCGGATTTAATTTAAAAACGGTTTGACCGATTCTTATGAAATTTTGTACACGGGATACTTATGTCATTGGTCAATTGATAGGATACCTATCAGAAATGTCAATATTAGTTTTAGAATCGTAAAAGAAAAATAATAAAAAAACTATTTTCGTTAATTCTTGACCGATTTAAATGAAATTTTGTACACGGGCATAACTGATGGGCCATTATAACAATTTTCAATATTACCTACCTCTAGAAATTATCATTTTCAACCGAATTTGATAAAATTTTGTAAACGGGAAGCATACATCATACCATAATTGAGAGGCTATAAGAAACGTCAATAATACATCAGAAATTGTAAAATAGAATAACAAATGTTTAACCAATTTTGATGGAAATTGTACACGGGAAATACATGCCATTCCTCAATTGATACGGCATATGAATTTTGCAAACAAATGTGTGCGGAGTCGCGGGCACTCCGCTAGTTATCTATATAATAATAAACTATACTTATAATAAAAGAGTCAAGAATCGAAATCTGTACATTGAAGATATTATAGAAAAAATAATACGGTGGTGTTTAGAATCATTGACAGAACACATTGCGATAGTTTTTGAGATTTATGTCTGTCTGCATTGATATGTTTGAACGTCAATGAAGGATGGATGCATTTTTACACATCGGATATTTGTGTGGTCTCTAAACTTCATCAAAGTCGGAAGAATTCATGAAAAAATATTTTTTGGAATTTTTTTTTTTTACGATTATAAAAGTTATATTGAAAATTCTCATACCGTATAAATTAACGTATGACATAAGCATCCCGTGTGCAAAATTTCATAAGAATCGGTCTAGCAATTTTTCAGTTAAATCTGGACATACAAACAGCCAGACAGACAATTTTTTTAATGGCATATTTGTGATCTACGTCGTTAATATAGTATGCCTATCGGGTAATTTAGGAAAAATATGAAATGTGTAGACAGGACTACAGATTTATTAACATAGATAATAATTATTGTACAATAAAATTAAATAGTGCATATACAACAATAATAGCGGTATTTTATCAACATATTTTTATGCATTTAGAACTTGTTATTTATTCTACGCTAAATGCAATATAAAGACTGCATAAATTACATAATATTTTTTAGGTAAACATGAAATTTCGTCTTAAATTTATCTGTATTATTTAATGTGCTACATATTTTCAATGTGTCTACATACTTAATTTTCTATGCATTGAGATATATATTTTTAGGGTTTTTTTTCTATGAACTTTATTTAACATATTTATAAGAAATTTTTAACATTTTTCAGTACAAACAAGCGTTATTCATCAGTAACAATTTTGTGATGAAATGCATTATTAAATGAAACGTTTAAAAATATGTATGTTGTGGGTTCAATTGCAAACAATAAACAGTAGTCACCCTTGGTGGTTATGGCCGGAATTCTTAATATGAAAAAATAGCCCTTGCTCAAATATTGGCGACAAAAAAAGTAGAAAAAAATCGATAAAATGAGAACTTCGCCCTCTTTATTTACTATCTGTAAAATTATATAAATGCAATTAGATAATAGGAAAAGAAAATATAATTTAGATTCAGGCCTCGAGTATGGTTAATTACGAAGGAGGCTCAACAGAAGCGGTGGTATGCAACATTTAATTAGATTAGCGCTGTTGTTGTACTTGGGTTTGATTTACGTAATACGCACTGTCATAAATACCGCACCAAGTACGCCAAGTGTTGCAACGTAAAATATTTTCTACTTCTTTAAATAAGTGTTCATATGAAACTAAACAACGAAGGTCACAGACGATGCATTGTGGGAAACAAGAAGGAAGTTACGCGTAGTATTATAAGATATAATTAGCTCTACCAATACAATTCAAGATTTCTCCAGATCGTGAAAGCTCTTTTTTTATATCAATGTCAACTAGATATAGTTATAGACAGATGGAACGCGTAATTTTGTAGGTACTTTTTGCGTGATATTCCACGAGAACTGTGTCTTATCAAGTTTAAGTGCGAGTAGTCTTTTGATTTTTTTAAATCGTAATTTTATCATTATTATATATATATATTAGCCCCTATATAATGTCGTCATGACATGTAGCTTAGATCCTTCTTCGGGTTCAGTCCTATATTAATCTAAAAAGTATATTGAAATTGCTTGTGTTGTAATCAATTGATGCTCCTTCTAAGACGGAAAATTAGGATTTTATTATATACAACTGCTCGTGACTTCCTACAAGTTTCTTACAATTAAAAAAAATCTTTAATAAAAATAAAACATATTTCATAGCTTACCGTTGTTTTCACTTCCTGTACCTACTTGCCTACAGCTTGCCAGACGTTTATGGTTACTTCTCTGCTTCTAATTGTTCCTACCTTTATTACTGTAGTTATGCTATGTTCCTCAATAAATAAGCTACGTTATGCAATACAGATGTCGAACGCTGCCGAACGCGGAGGCCGATTGTGCCTCTTTGTCGCTCGTTCCGCGCTCTCGCTTGCACTTCAAGCCTTAAATGGAACACCTCGGAGCGAGGTAACGCCGCATGAGTGATGTTTTTTCGTGCGTGCAGCCGGCTCCATCGAATTATAAGACGTTGTCACGTCATAATTGTAACTTTTAGTTCTAGAGATAAGTGCGTTAAAAAGGACAACCAATCTGTTTAGCTTTTTAACATTATAGTAGGTTTAACACCCAGACACAGAACTGATAATAATGATTTTCACATAGAATTTTATCATGTACATTATTAGGTGTATATAACTTTTAATCTATCTGCTCAATTGTAGGGATTATTACCTATTACAAACTTTGTAAACTACGTCTATGTTAGTAATGAAAGCAAATATATTATGTATATATAATTGCTTTTGTTTATAAAAGACCGATATTTCAGTCAACAGAGCTTTATTTGTGGAATCATTTTTAAATGTTAACTAGTTTTCCATACAATATCCATCATAACGTCAAAATTATTCCTCAAATTTATCTGACGATTAAAAAATCGGTCCTAGAACTAATTAAAATTTATTATATTTTAAGTTGTAACAGTTTGGAAGTGTTTTCTTTTATGATTCAATTGAAAAGGGGCATAAGGACCTGTTTGATAGTGTAAAATAATGCACAGTACACTTTTTACACTGTTTTTTAGGTAACAGTAAGGAAAAAAAAATTAAAACGTATTTTTCTATATATGTAATAAAACAAAAACAGACTTTTTAAATTTTATCACGGCAATGTGACCGCACTACCTGATGGGTAAGCACAGTGAAATCTACAAAACAACGACGACCATGGAGAGATTTGGCAATCCATCGCCGGTTGTCGTCGCGCTATCACATCAGCCTGCAAGCCTGCAGGTATAAGGGGTGTCGAACTACATCTTTCTAACTGTGACGCACAAGCAAACCTCACCTATTTTGATCGTTATAGGTTTAGCGTTGTGGTCACAATCTCACTTGATCTTAAGTGATGATATCGTAGTACGCTAGTCGTAGTGGAAGACTGGCTCTCAAGTGCAGCTGCCGGAACACACCTATTACATATTGTGGAGCATTAAAGAAAGCCTTATCAGAACGTTTTCCTGCACTGAAAGCTCAACTTCTTTGCAGGGATTCGAACTCACGTCGAGATCGACGCAGAGTCCTTACACGCTAACAGCTGAGCCATCATTGCGCGTGGTGTAACCTGCTTAGTAACGTACTAGGATATGGCGATAGCGGAGTGATAGAGTTGTTTTTTCCGACTGTGTCGCGAGCACCATGCCACATGTACCGTCATAGTGACTCGCTTTTGCATATCTCGTTTCGGGATCAACTTGTACATATCCAGTTAAATTTATGCAAGCCGGAATGTCAGCGGTAGTCGCCGTTGTTTTAGGATTGTACTGCACTTGCTGTAACACTCAGATTTGTATACGACCGCTCCGCACCACGGTCGGTCTGTCACTCATACTCGTAGACGCTTAAGACGAAGTCAATATACATAACCCTTACCATCAAGGACAGTACCGGCAATATGCCTTACTACTATAAAAGTCTCCAGAAGCTGGATATACGCCGGCTGATCACATAACGCGACACGCCTAAGGTGCCAGTATAGGGGAAATGTTACACCTGGTTTATGATGATCGTGATCCAGTCGGACATCAATCCTACCATCTAGCAAACTAATGCCTACTTAGTTTTAGTATGACAGACTAGTAGCACACTAATAGTATTTAGCTATTCGCTAGCTTCGTTTGCGTGGACTTCTGAATTGGGTTTTTACGAGGATTATGCTAGAAATCATTTTTCTTAATATTCCAGTTACCAAGACAAGATATGTAATACCTTTATGTTTATGTTTAGATCTTGTTATATGCATTAGTGTTTTAATAAAATCGATATATTTGCATGCTCTATTAGTGCATTTAAAAAATTCATACGACAAAGTATTTTATGAACTTGTTTTTGTGTTTTTGTATTTTTATTATTTATAATTTTGTTATTATTGATAGTTTGAATTGTTTTTATTTTATTTTAATTTTAACTTCATTTCATTTGGCTGAACTATTGGACTGTTATTTGTGATTGCAATAGCAACTCGTATTGTTTATTGCTAGATTTTGTGGGAACTGATTTTGGTTTGTGTTTTATTTTTTCTTGTAAAGTAATATGGAATTTGTAACTGTTTGTTTCTTCCCTTGAAATAAATAAATAAAAATAAACAAAATAAAAAGTATCCTATTTGTTAATACAGGTTATACACTATACGTGTGCCAAATTTCGTCTAATTCACATTTATAATATTAAAATAAATAATAATAATATACTATAGTAAGATTATTTTTCTTTTGCTGAAATAATGCTATGCTATTTGCTTGATTATAGAATTTTTATTCGAATTGTTACATTTATTTCTGGAGTATACTTATTTTTATTGAGTTTATTTCGATATAAATGATAAGAAACCAATTAGATAAATTGAAAATTGTGATACACGATACATGCTTCAAAAATGCACACCCAAAAATCTTTACATTACATTATATTTAGCCCATTTTGCAAAACCTATAGGCAAATAATCATATTCTGTTTGTATTGACTTATGCACAGTTTTCCTAAATACTTTTATGCATATAATTTCAGCCAACGAACAGTACAAGAAACGAAAGGATGGGACGTGTTCCGAGAGTTCCCACCGAAGCAGGACAGTATTTCTATGGAAACACAGAAATGGCTGGAGTTCACCGTACGAATGTTGAAAGTGTTGGCGTATCTCGTAACGTTTGTTGTGGTGCTTGGATCTGGTGTCGTGGCGAAGGGAACGATGCTCTTTATGACGTCACAGCTCAAAAAAGACAGACGACTTGAATACTGTAATCGAAATTTAGGTAAGAACTTTTTCAACAAGGTGATTGAACGAATTATGTTTACGGCCAATTGCAATGAGAATTTGATTCATATCCTTTTGCTTTTTTTATCGTAGCACCGCAAAGTGACGGAACTGTACCTTTCAACAATTCCAATGTACATTACAATAATATTGGTGACCACCCAGGGGTTTGCAATCCATCGCCAGTTTTCGCACTTATGCCGGTCTGCTCAAATGTCTCTTTACGTTATACTTAAATTACATTAAATAATTCATTAACGTTCATTTCAGGTAGAGACAAACAATTTGTAGTGACATTACCAGATGAAGAACGCGTGGCATGGATGTGGGCTGTTTTAGCAGCTTTCGCTATTCCTGAACTAGGAACATTCATAAGGTCGATCAGAATATGTTTTTTCAAGTCGTCCAAGAGACCCTCGTCAGTGCAGTTCATCGTGGTAAGTTTATTATTAATCATTATCATTGTTTACTTATCCTACATTAGTTCTAACTTTCGAGTTCATATTCCCATTAGGATTTAGTCATAAATGGTTATCATATAATGTTTTTTTCAAAATAATACTTTATTCTTATTGAAAGTTTTTAGGGTGACTTGGAGAACTTGAGTCCCACAATAATAAAAGGTAACCCCAATAATTTTATTTTTGATACTTTTGTGTTGTTTGTAGAAATCATATTATGACTGCTTATTTAAATTATGATTAAGCATATTATACTAGTATTTAATCATGAATGTTCTGTTACCTTTACCCACCGCAAAGATTACTAGTTTTCCATTGGAACAGGAAATAATACTTATAACTAATGATTGGAATAAAAACATTTTGGCTCTGACAAAGCCGACCGCGGTTAGAACAATATCAATTTTTAAGTTTATATCATTTTATTAATAAACATAAGAATCTACTATCACTCTTTATTATTTAATACTTTTTCATTCGCCGTTTTTATCTCTTTTTAGGTATTCCTCGCAGAGTCTTTGCACACGATTGGAATGGGTCTTTTGTTTTTCAAAATCCTCCCGGAATTAGACGTAATCAAAGGAGCTATGATAACAAATTGTCTTTGCATAATCCCAGCTATTCTCGGCTTGTTATCACGAAATTCAAGAGACTCAAAGCGATTTGTCAAAGTCATTGTAGACATGGCAGCCATTGTTGCGCAAGTCACCGGATTTTTAGTTTGGCCGCTATTAGAAAACAAACCAGTGTTATGGCTAATACCGGTAGCTGCCTTATGCATATCGTTGGGATGGTGGGAAAATTACGTGAGTCGGCAAAGTCCTATAGGTAGGTAATATTTTAATATTTACATTACTAAGTCGTTAAAAAATAAAGACTATGTTGAATTGATTTAGTGGTACTTGGATGCGCGTTATTTAATTTTCCTTGATTTGTTAAAAATTGGTATTACTATAACTTGATAAAGAAGGAAATTATGGACAGCACCGTCAGTAAACTTGAACGCCCAAAACATATTCTCGTTTATACACTAACTAATGAGAAGATATAGGATAGAGAACTATATATTGCTTATCAATTGAAACTGCTAATACGTCGTGGGTTGTGGTTGTTATTAAATCTACAACTTTCCCTTGAAAATGGGACTTGCTCAATAGTGGGGAATTTTAAGGCCAGTGTTATTGGAAAGCAGACGTGAGTTACCAAAATGACTAATTAAATTGTTGTAAAATAGCGTAGCATTTCGTATTCAAATTTTACCCTTTTGTATACATACCTATTACAAAGTTCTGTTGCTTGTGCTCACACTTGTACAGTGCCTTGCTTGTCATGGAACAAAAATAATATTAGGTACATTATGCCATACATTTTATATTATTTTCAGGTATAATCAAAAGTTTAGGACGTTTCAAAGAAGAATTAAATTTCTCACGCTACTACACTTATCGGTTCATGTCAATTTGGAAAATCGTATTGTTTATGTTGTGCATTCTGTTTTTCATCTGGTTGGAGGGTGATGAACCTGGGATGTTCTTCCAGTTATTCAATCCTGGTTTTGGACCTCATAATATTGTGGTTGAGGAGGTCAGTTAACGTTAATTACATTACATTATAAAATATATGCGTGCCTACTTCACATCCGTACAAAACGTGAATACGAGGTGGCCATGTTAAAGTTATCCTATTTTTTTTAAATGCTTTGTATCTAAAATAAGTAAACTTATCAACTTTATCATTTATTCACCATACAAATTGCGCAACCCAGATGCCATAATTTTCAAACTTGATGCATATTGCAAATCGACTTGTCAACCTATAGGTATAATATTCAAGCTTGTACACTCAAATTCACACAAATGTATCATTTTATTTATTATATTATAATAACAACTGCTAAACGTAACAGTTAAATAGATTTGTTAGTTTGTTGAAATATCTAATAGGGGTTTTAGTTTTTTTTAAGTTTTCGGTGATAGGATGGAATGGAAAAAGAAAACGTGTTGTGCCGGCCCCACCTAATGTGGGATAAGGGCAGGACGAAAGGTTTTTAGCTTTCCCTATATATTATTTCTCAAAGGCGTTTTTTGTGGCAACACCATATCCCCCTTTATTCATCGTCAAAATTTTTGATTCAAACATAGTTTTAAAGCTTATGGTCCTGTTTTCCATCATATTTGTGAAAAATAGACAAACAATTTAAAATGTTATTGCTAAAAAAAAAATTAAAAACTTTTTCTCTGTTGATGGCATTCCTAATGAAATATATTAATCAAACATGTAGGTGGTGTCATCTAGTAACTGCTTAACTTACGTGACAGGTGTTAGATTGTTTACATTCTATAATGTGCGAAATATTCTCATGGATCTGCTAGTCCGATCATACTTACAATACAGACTACCAACATCAAACTAGTAAAATTAAGAAGGCGGCACAAAGTAAACAAAGCGCTAACGAAGGTATTTAGAACTCTTGTTTTTTTTTCCAGATTCAAATTCAATTAGGCGGAACACTTATACCAGACTTAGCGAATGTAACGTTAACAGGAGACTCAGTAGAGGTAGCCGCGGCTCACAAATCAGCCGTCTACGTGATGATGATTCAGATATTTGCTGCGTACATCTGCTACATATTCGGAAAGTTTGCCTGCAAGATCCTAATTCAAGGCTTCAGTTATGCTTTCCCTATAAATTTGGTGATACCGGTGGTTGTTAATTTATTGATCGCTGCTTGCGGTCTTAGAAATGGCGATACATGTTTTTTCTTTGGAACGATACCAGATTATCTATTCTTTGAAAGTCCTCCAGGTTAGTAACATTATTAAAAAAAAAGAATAACACAACAATCAAACTTATCCTGGTAAGAATTTGACTAAAAGCCGAAAAACAACTTTCAAATATTTTTTTTTTACTCGATGTTATTATGTAGCTTATTAATCCAATGACTTTATATTATCCAAGCTTAGGTGATATTTTATACACATATGTCAATAAATAAGCTTTTTAATTATACCCACTAAGTAAATTTATATATTTTTACACTTTATTACAGTATTTACTTTAAGCGACTTTATATCTCGTCAAATGGCTTGGATGTGGCTGTTATGGTTATTATCGCAAACTTGGATCACGATACACGTGTGGACTCCAAAAGCAGAACGTTTAGCGTCTACGGAAAAGTTATTCGTACTTCCGATGTACAATGGATTGCTTGTTGATCAAAGTATGGCGCTTAATCGAAAGCGAGATGACCAGAAAGATGTAAAGACCGAGGTGGGATTTGTTTGTTATATATTTATAATATCAAATACCAAAGTAATGTAATTACCTATAATAACTACGGTGTCTTAATTTTTAGGATCTAGCCGAGATAGAGAAAGAAAAAGGTGACGAATATTATGAAACTATTTCTGTTCACACGGATAATACTGGATCGTCTCCTAGAACAGTAAAGTCATCAGATCATATCACAAGAATTTATGCTTGCGCTACTATGTGGCACGAAACTAAAGATGAAATGATGGAGTTTTTAAAGTCTATCCTTCGATTGGATGAAGATCAGTGCGCTCGTCGCGTCGCGCAAAAGTATTTACGAGTGGTCGATCCCGATTACTATGAATTTGAAAGTATTACAAATTATATTTCCTGGAAATTAAAATTATTTTCAATTGTACCTACACTTGCTGATATTTTTTTATTTTATTTCAGCACACATATTCTTAGACGACGCCTTCGAAATTTCTGATCACAGTGACGATGATTCACAGGTGAATCGTTTTGTTAAACTTTTGATTGATACTCTCGACGAAGCTGCATCCAATGTGCATCAAACCATCATACGCATACGTCCACCAAAGAAATACCCAGCACCATATGGAGGTCGGTTGAGTTGGGTATTACCAGGCAAAACGAAAATGATTTGTCACTTGAAAGATAAGGCAAAAATTCGTCACAGAAAGCGTTGGTCACAGGTACCGTTTTCTAGCTAAAATGCATGTAATGTATTTTTTTAAATATTGATCTAACTCATCCTAACATCACAACATATTTTAAGGTTATGTACATGTACTACCTTTTGGGGCATCGTCTTATGGAACTTCCGATTTCTGTTGATCGTAAAGAAGTAATGGCAGAGAACACATATTTATTGACACTTGATGGGGATATTGACTTTCAACCACACGCTGTTCGACTACTTATAGATTTGATGAAGAAAAATAAGAATCTAGGAGCCGCCTGTGGCCGTATTCATCCGGTCGGATCTGGTAAATACAGTATTTTTTTAAATATTTCGACTGATTTTCTTTATATTTATCATTTAACGATCTGATTTTTAGGTCCCATGGTATGGTATCAAATGTTCGAGTATGCTATTGGGCATTGGCTGCAAAAGGCCACGGAACATATGATTGGTTGTGTGCTTTGTAGTCCTGGCTGCTTCTCGCTATTCAGAGGAAAGGCTCTTATGGACGACAACGTCATGAAAAAGTATACTCTTAGATCGGACGAAGCTAGGCATTACGTACAGTATGATCAAGGTACGGCTGCAAACATAATAACTAAACCTTCAAAACTCACGAAAAAAAAAAAACTAATGTATATATTTAATATCCAGGAGAAGATCGTTGGTTATGTACTCTTCTGCTCCAACGTGGATATCGTGTAGAGTACTCAGCTGCATCCGATGCGTACACTCACTGTCCTGAAGGCTTTAGCGAATTCTATAACCAACGTCGTAGATGGGTACCTTCAACTATAGCTAATATTATGGACTTACTTGTGGACTGTAAACACACGATAAAGATCAACGATAACATTTCTACACCCTATATAGCATATCAGGTAGGTAGATCAACGATGAACATTACAACGAAAAATTATGTAAATAATAATTTAGCTAAGCTAAATAAGCTAAGCTTAATAAAGCTTGTAGATATTTACGAACGGTTTTTTTACTATTTTTAGATGATGTTGATGGGTGGTACAATCCTCGGTCCAGGCACTATATTTCTTATGTTGGTGGGTGCTTTCGTGGCAGCTTTTAGAATCGATAACTGGACATCTTTTGAATATAATTTATACCCTATTGCGATTTTCATGTTTGTCTGTTTCACAATGAAATCGGAATATCAGGTAAATTATTGATTGTTATACAACGTTTAACATTAACTGGAACGTGTTGATAAATATCAATATTATATTTCAGCTGTTGGTGGCACAAATATTGTCAACAGCGTATGCAATGATAATGATGGCTGTAATCGTTGGTACTGCGCTTCAGTTAGGAGAGGACGGTATAGGATCTCCATCCGCTATCTTCTTAATATCTCTGTCAAGTTCATTCTTTATAGCAGCTTGTTTACATCCACAAGAATTTTGGTGTATAGTTCCTGGTATAATTTATTTGTTATCTATACCCTCTATGTACTTGCTTTTGATTTTGTATTCTGTTATAAATCTGAATGTAGTGTCTTGGGGTACTCGGGAAGTACAAACAAAGAAAACGAAAAAGGTAAGCCGCCATATTTTATTTGTCCCATTGTCATTTATACACCTTTTATAAGTATTATAACAAAAAGTTTATTGCATTAAATAGGAAATTGAACAAGAGAAAAAAGACGCCGAAGAAGCGAAAAAGAAGGCAAAACAAAATTCACTCTTAGGCTTCCTTCAAGGAGTAAATAGCAACGAAGAGGAAGGGTCAATTGAATTCTCTTTTGCTGGCTTGTTTAAATGTTTATTATGTACACATCCTAAGGGAAATGAAGAGAAAGTACAGTTGTTGCATATTGCGTCAACTCTCGAGAAGTTGGAAAAAAAATTGGAAGTAGTTGAAAAGTAAGTTACCTACTTAATTAATAGATTATATAAAGAATCAATAAATGTATTCAAAATATTTTTAATTTAAAAGAACATAAGTATAAAAAATTATAAAGAAGCATAATTATGTCAATATCATAGACAAATTATTTTTCAGAGCTGTTGATCCGCATGGACTCCACAGAGGAAGAAAATTGTCACTAGGTCCTAGAGGCAGCACAAATGGTGATCATCAATTAGATCCGTTAACTGAGGGCCCAGAAGGAGAAAATGACTCTGACACAGATACTGAAACTTTATCTACAGAACCAAGAGTAAGCACGTGACGTAATTAGCAATCGTCGCATATCGTAAACATTGATGTTTCGTGTATTATGCGTAAACATAATTTATTATGTTACTTCATTTTAAACTGATTACTGTGGCTTTTTTAAACCGAATAAATAAAATTATTTAATCGTGTCTTTGTTACGAGCAATTTTAATGATGTTTTTTTACATAATAAAATGTTAGATATATGATATTTTAGGAGCGAAGAGATGATCTCATAAACCCCTATTGGATTGAAGATCCTGATTTGAAGAAAGGCGAAGTTGATTTCTTGACTCCAGCAGAAACACAATTCTGGAAAGATCTACTAGATAAATATTTATACCCTATCGATGCTAATAAGGAGGAAGAGGTAAGTAAAAAGTCCTAAAGATATTACAATATGAATGAAAATTTTCCATACGTACTTAGGTACTATGATTTTACTTTTGACAATTTGTATTAATTGTTATAACGAATTACACTAATAAGGTTCTGTTCCAGGTAGAAAAAAACTGTAATGCTCTAAGTGAGTGTAATTAATCACTATGTTCCCATAATTTTAGGCTCGTATATCCAGAGATCTGAAAGAATTGAGAGATTCGTCTGTTTTTTCATTTTTCATGATCAATGCCCTTTTCGTACTCATTGTATTTTTGCTACAATTGAACAAGGATAACCTTCACTTTAAATGGCCCTTCGGAGTAAAAACTAATATAACGTATGATGAGGTTTCACAAGAGGTAACGTGATAGTCCATTACACCGCTATCGACATTCAACGATGACTCGGGACTACGGCATATTATAAACATCTTAAAGTACACTTGATAACCTCCAAGTCACAAAAACCCCTTGTCACCCTTGAAAGTTGATGCAATTTAATTAAAGTTTTCGTGTTTTATTAAATTTTACAGGCTCGCATAGCAGGCGATCTCATAGAACTTCGCAATAAATCAGTTTTTGCGTTTGTTATGTTCAATGCTCTATTTATATTAATCGTATTTTTATTGCAACTCAATAAAGATCAACTCCACGTGATCTGGCCATTGGGAGTTAAGACAAACATTACATTCGTCGAGGACACAGGCGAGGTATTGCCAAATATTACCACAGAATGTGTGTCACTTCACAAGTCTAACGACCTTCCTCTAACCGGTCTGTCTTGGGTGGCACACCAGCATGGAGTTCCTGAGACACTGAAACCTAAATAACTTTGGCGTCACTATTGGTTTCACTTATATTCTAATAAAACCCAGACCCTTCTAAGAACCCTTTAGTGTTTTCAATATAAATATCTCAGAATACAGAAAAAACCAGAAGCCGCGTTCAAGAATAATTACATACGCTGCACTGTGTCCAAAAACAATACGTACGTCCCGCACCTGCCCCACTTCCCATACGCATAATGTTGCTAGCTCGGGAGCGGTTTCCCCACTTTTTGGGGTAGTCTTATAACACTAAAGAAAAGATATTTATTAAAAAAATTTTATTTATTTACATGGATTTTATTAAGTTTCATTTTTTTAATATACTTTTTAAAGATTCGTAGTTCTATGCAAGTCTGTTGTATTTTTGTTGTAATGTTTTCATTCGTCGAACATGTTGTTCACAGAATAATTGTTTTCGTCGTAATTGAGATTTAAGTTTGACCTTTCTTGGCGTATCAAACACAGATTCCAAATCAGAAATATTGACATCACCGATCTCCGAGTTCGATCGCGCAGGAGATTGTGGTTGTGTAACCTGAAATGAAAAACCTTAAGTTGTATGTTGTTGTATCATGTAATAGATTAACAAAAACTTTAATTAAATACAGAATATTTCTGCCGTACAAGGCATGACATTTCAGTCCTCACGGATGGAAACGCATTAGTAATAGCACTTTGTGCCTGAGCTTGCAAATGTCCATGGGCCTTACTTAGTTTATTTTACATTTATTACTGTTACTACTAGTGTTTATTTACTACATTAGCTTACTTGTAACTAAGTATATCGATTAAATGCCTTGTTTGCCTTTCAATATTATAAATTATTACATTATTATCATAGGTGGGTACGCACATTGTCCGATGTCGAAGGTTTAGACGTTTCTATGTGTAACTCGGAAAATTCTGGTGTCAAGACCAAACACTGAAATAGAACGTTAGTATTAGATTATTTATATATTTAATTCACCGAAGTTTCATTAGCCCGGAATCTGAAATTTGCGCCCGGTTTAGGCTCGCCCCTTATCACGATGAGGGACGGATAAGCTCGACGAAAAGTGGGCATACTTGTTATACCTTTGCATACTCCTTCGGGGATTACAGGCGTGAGCATATATATATATATATATGGACCAAAATCTTACTTCAAAATACATGACAAACATTTTCACCAGGAGGGATACAATATAAATATAGTAATTATTATGACTATATCTTCCTTAGTTGGATTAGCTGCTTTCTTCAGTCTTTTCAAACCACCTTTTGTATCATAAAAATATTGCGCTTCAAAGTGAATTGAGCAAAGTACGCTCCGGCTTGATGGTTTCCAAAACTCATCTAGCCGTGCTCTTTGTATGACTTTCATCCAGTCCGATTTTCTATTTTCATCAGCAGGGAAACTAAAATTACAAAGGTTCTATATACACAAAAATAATAAGCATTCTACACGAGTATTAAAAAAATAAATGGGTAAAATTTTCGATGAAAATAAAATGGCAACACTTAAAAAATGGACGCGTAATTTTCTAAATCTAAAATAAATTAAACAATTAAATAAATATACTTTAGAATGCGCTACTTACAGATGAAATGTGACCCCATCCTGTTTTTTTATAATCCCTGCAGCATTTTTACATGTAGGAACAACAAAAGACGGCATTTTAAAATTAAAATTGGCACTTGTACAATACGTCACGACGCGCTACTTACAAAGGAGTGACTAATCGCAACAACGTCAAACCACTCTATTTAAGAGTGGTTTTTGTATCTTCAGTTTTATGTGCGTTCGCGGTTTCTGGTTTTTTCTGTATTCTGAGATAAATATGTAACAAAACCAATCCTGATTATACCAGAACGCATTTGTTCACTGTGGAGGATGGACATTTCGTTTATATTACGTTATGTTATCCCAACACTTTAAGCACGTTTCCTGATCCAAATACACCGAGAAGTTTTATTAACGGCCTCTCTTTCTACTCTGTCTATTAAGGTGGCGGAATTTCTTCGAATTAAACAAGGTTACAGGGTCACTAGTATCCCTTGTAAATAATTATACACTTCAGAAGATGCGGTGATTTGTTTAACATAACGTTTAATTTGTTTTCACATTAATTTCAATATTAAAATAATTTGTACTTTTGTTTATAAACTGGTTCTACTGTGTATAATTAAAACGTATTTGTAATATGGATCACAAAGACATACATAGTGTTCTGATCGCATTATATGAACATGTATTTTAACGATAATGCACTTCTGTGAAATATCTAATAAACAACATTTTGTGTATTCATAATTACATTGCATTGTAAAATAACTTTGATGTATAGAATAAGTAATTCCTAAAAAAAAATTTTTAATTCGATTTCTTCCTATTTAATTACTGATTTTTATAACTGTAAAAGAATATTGTTACGTTTTTATTTTGAGTGATACTTTAAATGGCATCATTAAGTAGGTATACATGTAGTATGCCTGTACTAATTGATTTTATACTAATACTCCTAAATTAATATTTCAGGTTCTTATATCTAAAGAATACTTGCAACTGGAACCGATAGGATTGGTTTTCGTATTCTTTTTCGCATTGATCTTAGTTATCCAATTTACGGCCATGATATTCCATAGATTTGGAACTATTTCGCATATATTGTCGTCTACAGAATTGAATTGGTTCTGCACAAAGAAGGTAAAAATACGTATTAATATGTCAATACCCTATTGTGTCTAATATACATTTATTTCTATATCTTCTAAATATATTATACAAAAGGAAACCATGACTGACTGAGTGACTAATCTATCAACACATAGCTCAAACCACTGAACGGATTAGGCTGAAATTTGATACACAGATAGGTATTATGACGTAGGCATCCGCTAAGAACGGATTTTATAAAATGCGACCCCTAAAGAGGCGTAACAGGGGTTTAAAATTTGAATGGAGAAATTCAACACGAGTGTAACCGTGAGGTACAGCTAGTAATATATAAAAGTATAATTAAATAACTAACATAACAACGTACAGCCCAAAATCTGGGGCTAGGACCGCGAAAATTTACATGTGGTTTCCTTTTACACTGCAGGTGAGCATTAGGGAAGGATTTTAGGAAATGTAACCTTTAAGGTTATGAACGTTTGTAATAAAAATAATCATTTTTGAAGATAGATGTATGAAAATTGCCTCGTTAGACTAGTGGTCGTAAGCGCGACTGCTATGATCGAGGTCTTGGGTTCGATTCCCAGGTCAAGCAGTGTTACTGGGTTTTTCCTATGAAATTCTCAGTAGCAGCTCGGAGTTTGGCTTCATACCCGATTAATGGCAATAGGCTCGCCCCCCTATTACATGGGACCTAAAAACATACTCGGCGAACTGTGCGTGTACATTATTAGTATACCTCTGCCTAACCCTTCGCGGAATACAGGCGTAATGGTATGTTATGTATGAAAATTGGTATTTAGCAATTCGGTTAGAATTGGACATAAAACATATAATAGAACATAACTCAAACATGGCGCGGGCGAGACAGTAGAAAAGACGCCAGTTGTCTATATAAGGATAAACAATTATCTTAATTTGTTTTTACAGTCAGAAGACTTGTCACAGGATGCACTTTTGGATAAAAACGCGATAGCGATAGTAAAAGATTTACAAAAACTAAATGGCCTAGACGACGATTACGACAATGACTCAGGGTCGGGTCCACATAATGTGGGCAGAAGAAAGACCATTCATAACTTGGAGAAGGCGAGACAGAAGAAGAGAAACATAGGAACACTTGATGTGGCGTTTAAGAAACGATTCTTTAACATGAACGCAACTGATGGACCAGGTATTATGGCACTAGAGTTTATGCAAATAGACATAGAAAATTAAGAATAATATTGTATTTCTCTTGATATTAATGAAAATATGCACTTCGAATACATTGCTTATTAGCAATGGGAATTTTCCATTGTATTATCTTAGGGAAATTTCAGATATTAGGTATTTGAAAAAAAAAAACTATGTAGAACAAAATGTTAATTAACTTGATATTTTCACTAGTTCTTCTCGATGATAGAGACATTTCTCCAATTAGTTGTAGTGTTTTTGAAATTCCCTGCGGACGTAAAAGCAAATAACTTTGTGTTGTGCTCCTGCGGTGAGTAGGGTTTCCAAAACTCTTTGGGGTAAGGGAGCTCAAGGTCGGCAACACGACAGTGATACCTATGCAATGGGTTTGCCACCCTTG
The DNA here is from genome assembly GCA_033032175.1 of Saturnia japonica. Lineage (NCBI taxonomy): Eukaryota > Metazoa > Arthropoda > Insecta > Lepidoptera > Saturniidae > Saturnia > Saturnia japonica. The sequence goes on from CM065305.1 coordinate 14,571,965, forward strand.
TTTGCCACCTTAGTTATATAAAAAAAGGTACGGTTTCCGTTTAACATCAAAACAAATATTTATTTATATTAAGATCTTATAATATGTTTAGGTTTTATGTAAAGTAGTACCTACCTTAATGTAGGAAACATTCGTAATGAAAGGGCAATGTAAGATAAATTAAGTGAATTCTACTACATTTCAATAAATGCATTGTCAATCAATACAAGTAAATAGACATAAGGTCAAATATTTTTTATTTCCTTATCACGACTGATGTGACAAGTAGCACAAGTCATCGCCTTTCTCACTACACTACAACATTATTTCCCAGTCGGACTTTCTCGGTTGAGGAACAGTAAATAATTTGTTATTATTCTAAAATCATTTTCAACACTTTTGTATTACAAAAACTGTATAGTATTTGTACTTCCAACATGTAATGGTACTTACTATTAGATAGTAATGAACACTCTAGTCACGCCGCGCCCGTTTTTTCTTAAGTGAAGTGTAGGTTTCTTTACGGTGTTCTGTTTAACCGAAGTGTTATAGTGCAACTGTGTAAAATCGAGGATTTTATCCTGCGCCATTTATATAGAACGTTGGCTTGCACACTAAGTTCCAGCTGTGCTTAAAACGCGTGTATTTTGAATACGTTTATTGTTTTCGAAATAAAACTGATCAAAATACAAGAAATACATTATTGAAATAATATTTTTCAGGGACACCAGTACTAAATCGTAAAATGACCTTGCGTAGAGAAACATTGAAAGCTTTAGAAACAAGACGAAACTCTGTAATGGCTGAAAGAAGGAAATCACAAATGCAGACACTCGGAGCTAACAATGAATATGGAGTGACTGGCATGGTATGTATCTATTGTTAGGTTAGCTACATAATAGTACATTATGGTACAAGTGTGTAATGTTGGTGATTACCGCTGAGGCGCCATTGAGACCCGAGCCGTTAGGTGAGGGTCTTAAAAGAGCCGAGGACGGTAATCACCAATGCACACGTGTATCATACGACGTTTTTCAACACACTTGTGAAGAAAATAATAATAAAAAATCATTTTTCTTTGGAGTTTTCAGGTAGTAAACTTTGCATAACGTTAAGGGCTTCACATCTTATATCGGGCGGTGTACAACATAAATCATTTTCTTCATAACTAGTACTTGTAGACATTTTAATTAATAAATAACTAAAATTTGAACAGTGACAACGAGTTGTGAATTTTTTTTCGCTATGGCGGGAAAAATTAATTAGTTTGCGCGCGCATCTAACAATGGCGATCGGCCATAGACTAAAGGAATGAGGTTTCTTTTTTTTTTTGCTTTCTGCAAATAGCGTTTTAGCCACGTATAAAATGGGGAATTTAAAGTTTTCTTTATTACAGAGAAAACAAAAGTTATATTTGAGTGAAAGTTTTATTTATTAAACACGTACAAGTAGAAATTATCTATTTAAATACGAAGTTGTATGAAATGAGCAAGCAATAGGTACATTAATTTATTTGTTCTATTGATCATTATCTTTTTTGTATCGAAACTTTTTTAAGAACAAAGCAACTCGACCAATAAAAAAAAACTCTATAACTCACTTGTGAATAATAGCAATGAAAAAGTCACAGTTTGATTACAGGTGTCATTATGTGCCTAATTGCGGTGATATTAGAGCCACTTTATGAGCAAGTGTGTTGAAAAAGAAATTTATTGTTAATGATTCTTAATAATTACCTTACACCTACTAATTTTATTATGTACGTATAGGACGTTTGGAAAAGTTGTATACGTATACATAATAATTATTGTCAATTTATAGATTACAGAAATGTCCGATTGTTCCTCAGACATTTGCTTATCGTCGAAAGTATGTAGGGATATACTAAAAGCAAATTATTTGAGGCTAACATTCGGTCGCAATTAGCGTTTGTCTGTGTGGGTAATGTTCGTTTTTAAAATTACATCATTAACACCTGTGATGAAACAATTTCCAGTACTTGAAATATTTATGATAATAGCTAAACTGGATGACTGGATGGACTGGATGAACTTACGTTATGCTGGATTTTGCACATCAATGGCCTTGATGGAGAAGATGATGACGAAAGTTGTTAAGTTATAGAAATGGCTGAGGCAAATAAATATTTCCTAATTTAAAAATAACCATATGCTTTTTTTATAAGTTGCCATTTAAAAATTGATTAAAAGTACCTGTATATAGGCGATAAAATATAAATAAAAGTTTTATTTAGTCTAAGCAAATAATCTATTACTAAGCTAGAAAAATATTAATTTTCAAGGTATAAACGAAATGAAACTAAATTTTACTTTATTACATGTTTCAGTTACAGTTACCTACGTGGCTATGGCCTAAAATATTATATAGAATATTTTATTTATTAATTTTATTTTTGGGTTTTATTGACGATTGTAGAACAAACACATTCTTTAAATATTTACAGCTCAATAACAATCTTGGACCTCGTCACAGGACATCAAATGCTAATATATCAGTGAAAGATGTTTTTGGTGAACCAAACGCAGGACAAATAAACCGAGGATATGAAGGATCACTTGGTGATGATGATGACACAAATTCAATGAGACTTCAAGCTAGACCAAATCAGGTCACTTTCCAAGGAAGATTTTAAACAATTAGAAGTTGCCAAAATTCAGTCCTTCATATAACTAGTTATAATAAATGTAGATATTGTGAACAATATGTAGATACTTTATGCTGAATTAAGAAATTTCCAAAAAAAAAACATTTATATGTAGATTTTGCTTGTGATATTTACATTCAATAATTTCTAAGGGATCTATTAAATTCCTAAATACTCTTTTTGAATGTATCGCTAATATGTAAGATAGAATTTAATTATTTTACACTGCCAACTCATTTTATCTTTTATAATATTACTTAGTAACCTTAGAAATTATAAGTATTTTTTTTACAAATATTACAAACTTCCAATTTGTTAATAAATGAAAATTTATTACTTTTTTATTTTATTTCCTTATTTCACCTCACTAATTCTAGGCAGGTATGAAGCCAAACACTTCAGTGTTAACATAAAACAAATAAATTAGATAAGAATGCTTGCTTGTTGACTTCATCATCTAGCCATATGTTGAAGAGCCACTGATAGTTATAAGAATTTTGTTATGTCAATCGGCAACATCCTTAAATTTTTTTTATTTAAAAACCTCTAAAATCAAGAGTAGGTAGACTAAGTACTACGCAAGTGATACATCCTATAAATAATAGATAGCTTTATTACAGAAATATTTTTTAAATGCAAAGAATTAAAAACACTCACTTAATTTTCTAAGAATGAAACAAATTCTGTCAGCTTAAACAATTGATCTTCACTGGATGTGTGTAAGGGTGCAGGTTGTACTGGTGCAACAGGCTTTACAGTGGTAAGATCCTCACTGAGGGTCCATTTACAATCTCTGCATACTTGCAATGCAGCATCTTTACTCAAGCCAGTCTTTGCCATTATTGTGTCAAGTGATATTGTGCTATAGGATCGACCAATCAAATTTAAGGTTCTTTCTCGTACTTTTTCTGAAACAACATTATAGTATTCTTCCTTATTATAAACTATTATGGTATATTAATGTAACATGTTTAAAAGCTGTGTCAATATAGCTTATCATTACCACATTAAGAGTAAGCGAGAGGATGCTAACATAATTATGTAAATAATTATTATAAATTGAATAATTGTAAATCTATAGTTATAGATTTTTCAGAATAATGATATCATAATATACTTTTTATATATTATCATATGAAAGGTATACCGGCTATGTGGTTGTTCTTAGTTCTAAATTACTAAAATGCAAATAGCTAGCCAGCTATTTAGCCACTCCGGCTTCACACGGGTACTATTTACTAATGTGGTGTTACTTATGATTAAAAAGTCATGTTCAATCAATTTTATCGCTTTGTTATTGATAGTTCATCTATACGAAAAGTGCGCTTAGCTCGCGACTCGATATTGATAGATAGGACGCAGCGCGGGTGGCGACAGCGTGCGCCACGCAGGTCCAACCGTTTTACAGCTAGTGATTTTTTGGTTGCGCCTAATTTTGGATCTGTGTTATCTTCTATGGTATTCATTTCAATAATATTATCTACAGAGCATTTTTGAAATCTACATTAAATGTCCAAGGTAACTAAAATATTTATGTGCATAAGAATTAAAACAGAAGTGGAAAAATAGGTTCGCAAATAACTTTTTTTTTAAATCAATATAAAATAAAACAAAAATGGTTACTATGAGTTACCCTTTAGAAACAGACTTGTGCCTTTGTGGATTTGAATACAAATCATCGAATTTTCTTAGCTATACAAAAACCTTTAATTAGAATGTACAGTTTACAAACCTTCCGTAAAAATCTCCAAATGACCAGTGTATAATATATGTATAATGTATATAATAAGTAAAAATCTGTTGCATGGTTTAGAAGTAAGCAAGAGAGCAGACATACACGAATAGCGACTTTATTTTATACTAGGTATAGAATAGGTGTATAGAACTTATGAATGTTGAGATAGTTAATCTTTAATATTAAGTAAATCTTGACTTTATTAAATATTACAATGTAAAGTTACATAACTTTACAGGTTACATGTTACAATATAACAATTCCTTTCTATGGAAAAGTTACTACATTTTAATTATAAAAAATTATAAATCCGTAAGTATAAAAAAAAATTCATTACTTACATCACTTTTAAATTTTTAATTATATTGTTGTTAAGGAAGTTTTAATTCTATTTATTTTATGAAAATGTAAAAGGAAAAGGAATGTGCAAGAAAATATGCTTATTTTCTAAAATAATCATTTCAGTTTACGCTATTTAATCTTTTTGACAGTTTTTAATGGGATCTCAAATTGCCATGTATTGGGTTTTGTTTTTTATTAATAAATTTGTGTAATTGAACTATGACATAAACATCTTATGTACAAAATTTCACATGAATCGGTTAAGCCAATTTTAAGATAAATCCAGATATACAACACACATACAGATGAAAAAAAATTTAATGGTAATATTTGATAAGAATATTGACTGTACAGAAAGAACAACAGATTTATTAACATAGATGTTATGCAAGTCACCCTAAATATAATTATAAAACAAATGATAATAGTGACAACTTTGAGCAAGATTTATACAGATTCTTTGCAGAGACAGATATATTTTCTAAACACATCATAGTTGTGAAATTTCAGTCATATAAAATCAAAACCGGGAAAATACATATTATGTCTAACTGATAATTTGGCAATTTAAACAAACTAATAAAGTTCAATTTTATCTATAACATTGTATTATCCATTTTGGGTGAAGCTAACAGTAAAATATTCAACATGAATACAATAGAAATTTATTGTTTTTTTACTTTGCCATATTATGTGTCATACCTACTTTGCTGGTTTTAATTTATATGACTTGTTTGTACACTGATTTTGCATTATTTTGAAACCCTCAGACCTGATATTAATAAAGCAATCAACAATAATACCTTCCAAAGATCTCATTATGCTTGCAATGGGCTCTGTCCAATTGTAGGCAGCTAGAGATTGATATGTTCCAGGTAAATCTCTTTTCCACAATTTTTGTCCTACAACCCATATTGCAATAATTTCAGGATTGCTACTTGTTATGGTTTGCGGCATCCTTTTCCATAAAAATTTTGCATTGCATCTGGAAATATTAAATATTTATATTATAAGAGGTTAATATAAAATTAATAAAAATAGTGGTTGGACTTTAGAATCACTACTGCTGAATTTGATATTGTGTAGGGGTTAGGTTGGGGAAAAGTGCAGAAACAAATAGTTTTTGAGAAATTATTTTTTATTTATTTTGTGGTTATGTCTATCTAGGAATTGTACATGAATTTTCAACAAATAATGATTTGTTTCTGGCAATATGATCACAATTCAAACCTAAACTAACCAATTTTATCACCACAACAGAAAAATGAAAATATCTTGCTCAAAACAAAAAACAGCACAAAATGTTAAAATTGGTCCTAGTTGATGAAAACTACTAATTAATCATTAAAAAACTAACAAAATAATGTGTAGAAAAATATTGTATACAATCTTCTAAAATCTTTGCATACCTTTCAAAAGTGAACTTTACGACAATTACTTACTTAGAAGTGACATTTGTACTGACAGATTTACAAAAAACATGATTTTAAAAATTACATTTCTCAAAAAGTTTTTTATTTCCGCAGTATGATATTTTAAAAAGACTAATTATAGTGATTAACTGTAAAAAAAAATTGAGTATGAAATGGACAGTAGTGATTCTAATGTTGAACCAAAATAGTTATACTCACCATAAGGCGCATATATTATAGGCATTGAAATTACTGTTACCTATTTAAAAATAATTGTTACAGCTTAGAATTTCTATTTTTTATCACTGTTATTTCACCTGCGATAAATGAATACCATATATGCAACAGAAACAATGACCTTTTTTTGTTATTCAGTGAAATGAATTCATATACTTAATGACATTATTTTTCGTAAGAGATTAAAAAAGGGTCATTGTTTTTGTTGCACATATGGAATTGAAGAGAACATATACATATTATTGTTATATACATGATTATGTAGCAGTTATTTAGGATTCATTATAGAAGGTGACAAATTATTTTTGTTTTCATATGAAAAATTGCAGTGATGCATTATTATAATTTCTATGTCTAGTATATTATGTTCCTTGGTTGTAGTATTCCTTAAACATGATTTATTGGAGTGTTTTTATATTGTAAATTTTTAACCTTAAATGACTGACTAAAATAAAATTTCAAGGGTACACTTACAAGTCGTTTTGATACAAATATATAGCGAGAAGTTGTGCATATGTAGAAGGCGACGCCACTCCATTTGGTGCCTGAAATTATAAAAAATAAAAAAATAATCATCTTTACCCCAGCCATAACGCCATTATAATGGAACGGAATATATCAAAAATACCTCTAATTCTTGTTTTTCTAAATCTCCACAAAGTTTATCGAAATTTGTAATCATTCTGCAATATGTAATTAGTTTTTAAGAATATTTACACCGTGAATATTTTAAAACTTATATCATACAGACACACACCAACGATAGCAAATATTAAAAACAAAACAGTTGAATTGACATGTAGTCTCAGTGTTGTCTACCTGAATTTTAGAAAATCATCAGATGAAATACCAAATGTTGCTGAATTTGGTAGACTGTAAAATGAAATTTCGGTGGTTTAGTAATTTTTGAAGATAAAAAATATATAAATTAAATATTGATCTAGAATAACGTATTGTTGTGAAATATCTAATATTGGTCCCAATGTTGGCAGCAGTTGTCGTGCCGACGCTTTGATCCCAACGTTGACGGTGAGAGCCGAGTTTTTTTTTAATACACAATACTCGTGTTAAAACATGGATAGATTAAAAGCTGTTGGTAGGGATCGCTACCCCCATACACATAGTACTAACCTAAATGTCATCACAGTGACTTTATTTTGGTTTGTCGTATTCCGGGAACACCCGGTGTACTTTTTTTATATTCACTAAGATGTTTTACATCTGCCGGGCGCTCCGGGACGGCCAACTTTTTTTATTTGAGTTTAAGTGTTTACAGCTAGGATGCACGTTCGTTTTTCAATTATTAGTCTTTTAGTACGGTACGCAACAATTCTTCTATAGTGTCTGCGCAGAATCTATTTCTCTGGCACGGTTTTATATTATTGAAAGAATAAAACAGTCTCTCAACCTTGGCACAACAATATTTGCTATATTTCAACAAAGTTCAAAATATAAGTTACAAATCCTCAACACAACACAACTCAACTTACCTTCATAGTAGTTTAATGCTTACCCTACCATATATACCGAAATTACTCTGTTCTTCTCCTAAACTTCTTTTATTTATAAATACATATTATATTCTGTGAACCTAACCTACCAAGAAAAATAAGAAAAATAATAAAAAATAAATATCGGTCGGACTTTTTGGCGGGATCTTGAAGTGACATGTTGTGATTTTTACTTTAAATTCATTTACTTTATTAATAATAAGTTATTTATTCACACAATAATATATCCATGTTAATTATAAAAATAATTTTAAGAGGTATTAATTAAATAAAAAATAGTTTTAAATAATTATTTTTACCTAATCATTTTTATTAATTATTAACTAACTTAAATAAATATTTTAATTAATTAATTTAACTAATTATTTTTATCAGTGCTACAATATCGGACAGTCGACTCTATTTGCGATCACCTGCAGGATGCTGCTGGTACTGGCCCTCAAACGGGTCATCACAGATACAATTCGTTTACGCACAATTGCATGAAAGCCATCTGTGACATTATCGACAAACATATTTGATGCACTACAGTGCCGAGCCAGCCCCAAAAGGATTCTGAAGGCGTTATTATATTGTACTGTTAAGGTATTTATTAGGTACATACATATTATGTATATACTTAGGTTTTCGACTCTATATTAAGGCGTTTTGCGTGATGTAGTTTTGGTATTGTGCATAAGTGAAGTGGATTATAAATATAAACTGAAAGCATTCATTCTGGGATCTCACAAAAACAACTCAAAAAAAGTTCTAACAAGGGAGCCACCATCTTGTTAGGATACTGAAGTCGTCATAAGACAGGACACTATATTCACTTGATAATGGCAGTAATTGTCTTCATTAAAGAGGACTATATAGTTACCAAGTTAGGAAGAAGAATATTAGCTGTAATTGTCACTGTTATAGCTCACTTAGCTCAGTCTGACACAGTATTCAGTTCTGTACGTAGGGCTCAATTCAAATGTTAATAAAAAATGTTTTTCAATATGTTGTCGTAATGTTTTGAAAAATAGGTTAATTTAAATAATTAATTAAATAATTATATTTAATTTAGCATTCTTTTGGTAAATTGGCAGACAGGGTGCAAAATCTACCATTTAGTTGGTAGATATAACAACACTGTGAGTAAGTAGTCCTTGACCTTGACAGTTGACACATGCCAAATTGTTATAATTGTCACCTTCACCTGGCATTTTTAGTTTTGGTTATTTTTTTTATTGTGGCACGGCAAATTGACGGTACTGTCCCTGACTGGTAACCACAGTACAATCCTAACACAACGGCATCTACCGAGAGATCGTAATCCATCGACGGTCCCCAGTGTCGCCACTGTCACGCTGGCCTGCATTAATTTAAATGGATATGCATAGAATGATCAAGAATGCAAAGGCGAGTCACTATGACGTACCTACTTTTCACCACATGCATGTAGTATGGACGCACCGTCCATATGAGCAAGGTAGTGCGGTGTGGCGCACAACGGCGCTTAAGCGTGAAAAGCGCTGCGCCGTCATGTTAAATTTAAACATTTTTTAAAACTTTATTACCTACAACAAATTTACATAAAACTAAAAATCATTTGTCAATACATACCAGTATGGAGTGAAATTTTATTATCTGCCATGTACCAATACTGACCGGCCGGACCGATGCCGCAGTTGTGAAATTGTACTACTCCTCTACAAAGGAATAAATTATCCCGTTTTGCAACTTTTTCATTGATGCTCCGCTCCTATTGGTCGTAGCGTGATGCTTCCTAGATAAATGGGCTATCCAACATAACCTCTTTTATTACTTACCAAAAGCATAAATATGAATTTTCATCTCCTTAATTTGAGACAATATGGGTTCTTCATAAAAACTTTCATACCCTATTTCACCCCTTCAAGTTTACATAAGGTAATTTAGGTTTAAGTTTGGGTTTTTGATTGGGATTAGGCTTAGGCTTAAGTTTAGGTTTAGTTGACGTAAACAATACAATAATCGTTTAAAAACTAAAAAAGATTGGGCTTTTGATAACATGCTGCTGAATTTGATGATGTGAATGCATGGGGGAGTGTAAGGGTTAATCTCCATGTGAAGGAAAAAGTGCGGAAAAATGGTTTCTAAAAATAATTATTTCAATTTTATTGTTGTCTGTTTAAGAGTTGTATATGAATTTTCAACGAATAATTATTTATTTGTAGCACTCGCCGACCACTGTAACGGCCCGCTATCTTCGTTTTCTCGGCTCGTGCCTTATGATCACAGTTCAAACAATCTAACCAATTTTACCACAACGGAATAATTTTGGGTTTAGGCTTAGGCTTAGATATGAATTGATAACAGTGGCCAAGCTATAACATTAACCGGAACAAAATGTATCCTATGTGTTAATCCAGGTTATGGACTATCTGTGTGTTAAATTTCATCCAAACTTTTCCATTGATTATATTTGTAAGATTAGTAATAGTAGGATACACACTTTCACATTTATTATATTAGTAGGATGTTCATTGCTGTTATTCTGCTAAGACTGGACTAGTGCAAAAAATATATTAAATTTTCACAGACAAAGTATAGAAAAAGCCTAATCGGTGTTTTTATAATAATTTATCACTTATCACAGACTTGATCTGTGTCATATATATATATATATATATACATATATTAATAAATCTGTAGTTCTGTCTGTATATGTACTTTTTCCCCAAATTTCCAGATAGACATACTATATGAATGACACTGATCACGAATATGCTGTTTTTTTTTTGTCTGTTTGTCTGTTTCCATGTTCGGATTTTACTCAAAAACGGCAAGTATAATTGATCTACTATAACAATTGCCAATCTTACTTCTAGAGACCGTAACAAAAAAGAAGTTAAAAAAAAACATTATTTTGTACACAGGAAGCATCCGGCATTCCATAATTGAGAGGCTATAAGAATTATTAATAATCATTAAAAATCGTGGAATAAAATTATAATTTTCAACCGATTTTGATTAAAATTATACGGGGGAAATACATCCCATTCCTGAATACGGCATAAGTATGAATTGTATGGCATAAGTACCAATATGAGTAAAAATAAAATTACGGGATGTAAATAACTAAGGTATGTGGACCATGGAAGGCCACTGTAACGAATAAACAGTTTTTATTAGTTCATTTAATGGATAAATGAAAGAAACAAATTATTAATTAACACTTTGTTTTATTGTGTAACATATAAATTACTTATTTAAATTCTAAATATAATCACTATTTATTAAACTTAACTTTTAATAAGCTCTTCCAAATGGCCTTGCAAGGAACAGGGCTCCATACAAGGCCAATATTATAATCAGTCGTTCAACTTAAAACTAGAATTGTAATAATCAAAATATCCGCTTTTACTAAAACTACATTAAAAGCTCTTCATCTAAACGAAACATTAAATGCTTAACACATTATATAATCTTCTTTAAAAAACTCAACGAACCTTCCTTGATCACCACCGTATAACTAAGAATATATTAATGCAAATAACTAAACAATTATAGTAATGAGTATTATATTGATAATAAATAAATTGCCACTGTTTTTTATAATGAAATTATTAAATTATTTTTTTACCTATAACGGCCTTCCTAAGGGCCCGTTCTTTGTAAGGCCAAAATGTTCCTACGAAGGCCAAACTTTCAATTATCATCAATGGCAACCTTTTTTATATTTAATAAAATAATAGACACTACAGACTAAGTACTCTAATTATTACGAACTTATAATGGCACATAGTCTTGTCAGGTTCGTCAGGAACATTAAAAACCAACCATTCCTATGATTAAAAATCGAAAATATTAGAAAATAATAACTTAAATTCGGAAATAAACTTATAAACTAAACAGGATAATAATTTTGGATAAGTATTTTAATCACAACACAACTCAACTTACCTTCATAGTAGTTTAATGCTTACCCTACCATATATACCGAAATTACTCTGTTCTTCTCCTAAACTTCTTTTATTTATAAATACATATTATATTCTGTGAACCTAACCTACCAAGAAAAATAAGAAAAATAATAAAAAATAAATATCGGTCGGACTTTTTGGCGGGATCTTGAAGTGACATGTTGTGATTTTTACTTTAAATTCATTTACTTTATTAATAATAAGTTATTTATTCACACAATAATATATCCATGTTAATTATAATAATAATTTTAAGAAGTATTAATTAAATAAAAAATAGTTTTAAATAATTATTTTTACCTAATCATTTTTATTAATTATTAACTAACTTAAATAAATAATTTAATTAATTAATTTAACTAATTATTTTTATCAGTGCTACAATATCGGACAGTCGTCTCTATTTGCGATCACCTGCAGGATGCTGCTGGTACTGGCCCTCAAACGGGTCATCACAGATACAATTCGTTTACGCACAATTGCATGAAAGCCATCTGTGACATTATCGACAAACATATTTGATGCACTACAGTGCCGAGCCAGCCCCAAAAGCACTCTGAAGGCGTTATTATATTGTACTGTTAAGGTATTTATTAGGTACATACATATTATGTATATACTTAGGTTTTCGACTCTATATTAAGGCGTTTTGCGTGATGTAGTTTTGGTATTGTACATAAGTGAAGTGGATTATAAATATAAACTGAAAGCATTCATTCTGGGATCTCATAAAAACTCCCTAGAAAGTTCTAACAAGGGAGCCACCATCTTGTTAGGATACTGAAGTCGTCATAAGACAGGACACTATATTCACTTGATAATGGCAGTAATTGTCTTCATTAAAGAGGACTATATAGTTACCAAGTTAGGAAGAAGAATATTAGCTGTAATTGTCACTGTTATAGCTCACTTAGCTCAGTCTGACACAGTATTCAGTTCTGTACGTAGGGCTCAATTCAAATGTTAATAAAAAATGTTTTTCAATATGTTGTCGTAATGTTTTGAAAAATAGGTTAATTTAAATAATTAATTAAATAATTATATTTAATTTAGCATTCTTTTGGTAGATTGGCAGACTGGGTGCAAAATCGGTAGATCTACCATTTAGTTGGTAGATATAACAACACTGTGAGTAAGTAGTCCTTGACCTTGACAGTTGACACATGCCAAATTGTTATAATTGTCACCTTCACCTGGCATTTTTAGTTTTGGTTATTTTTTTTATTGTGGCACGGCAAATTGACGGTACTGTCCCTGACTGGTAACCACAGTACAATCCTAACACAACGGCATCTACCGAGAGATCGTAATCCATCGACGGTCCCCAGTGTCGCCACTGTCACGCTGGCCTGCATTAATTTAAATGGATATGCATAGAATGATCAAGAATGCAAAAGCGAGTCACTATGACGTAGGTACTTTTCACCACATGCATGTAGTATGGACGCACCGTCCATATGAGCAAGGTAGTGCGGTGTGGCGCACAACGGCGCCAAAGCGTGAAAGGCGCTGCGCCGTCATGTTAAATTTAAACATTTTTTAAAACTTTATTACCTACAACAAATTTACATAAAACTAAAAATCATTTGTCAATACATACCAGTATGGAGTGAAATTTTATTATCTGCCATGTATCAATACTGACCGGCCGGACCGATGCCGCAGTTGTGAAATTGTACCTACTACTCCTCTACAAAGGAATAAATTATCCCGTTTTGCAACTTTTTCATTGATGCTCCGCTCCTATTGGTCGTAGCGTGATGCTTCCTAGATAAATGGGCTATCCAACATTAAAAAAATATTTCCATTAGAACCAGTAGTTCCTGAGATTAGCGCGTTAAACCAAACAAACTCTTCAGCTTTATAATATTAGTATAGATTTGACCTTTTGTTTTTTTAATAACTTGGAACAAGTACATGTTTTATAACTCTAAAAACTTACTGTTTGCCACAAATAAAAATAGATACGATCAATAAGTCTGTAGATTCTATGGTCAATTCTGTAACGATCGGTACCTACGTTAAATTTTAACAATCATCAAATTATTGTCTTTTTTTCAAATGATTTAAAATGTCAAAGAGCTAGAGAGACAGTGTTAAAATTTAATCTAATCATACTTTTGGCTCAATGAAGGCGCAATTCGTACTACGGCGCAGAAGATGCTTGGCGCGTCACCGGTCGCGACCCGCGACCCAGTCGGGCAAAACCGCCATACAACCCCGCTATCGTCATTTCTTCGTTCGGCACTCAGCAGGGTGCACCAGGTGCAGGTAAAGTTGGCTTGGGTGTCTCAGCTTTAAAGATGTAATTCGAAATCCCTTACACAGCGCCGCAACAGTTTTAGTCAGTTTCAACGATACATTATTAGGTAATTTTGTAAAAACTAAAATTCAGTTTGGTGCACTATCAAACAAACAAACTCTTTAGCTTTACAATATTAGTAGGTACATACAGATAAGACCACCGTATTTTATTTTAATACTAGTTGGTACCCGCGACTTCGTCTGCGTATTATTTCATATACACAGACTGATCTCGGAATACGACAAACAATAAAATCATAGGAGGGTTTATCATTATCTGTATGGTGGTCGCAATGCCTACCACTCCGCTATATATGCAGTAGCATATACACCGAGTGATCTCAGAACACGATAAACCAAAAGAAAACCATAGATGGGTTTATCATTGTGTATTGGTATTGTAATTAAATGCCATATGAGTCCAACACAATCTTCCCAATAAAACTTCAATAAATGATTTAAATCAGCGTTATTGTACCGGCTTGCGAGAATGTTCTTTAAATAACGTGAAACCCCTTTTATTACTTACCAAAAGCATAAATATGAATTTTCATCTCCTTAATTTGAGACAATATGGGTTCTTCATAAAAACTTTCATACCCTATTTCACCCCTTCAAGTTTACATAAGGTAATTTAGGTTTAAGTTTGGGTTTTTGATTGGGATTAGGCTTAGGCTTAAGTTTAGGTTTAGTTGACGTAAACAATACAATAATCGTTTAAAAACTAAAAAAGATTGGGCTTTTGATAACATGCTGCTGAATTTGATGATGTGAATGCATGGGGCAATGCAAGGGTTAATCATGTGAAGGAAAAAGTGCGGAAAAATGGTTTCTAAAAATAATTATTTCAATTTTATTGTTGTCTGTTTAAGAGTTGTATATGAATTTTCAACGAATAATTATTTGTTTGTAGCACTCGCCGACCACTGCAACGGCCCGCTATCTTCGTTTTCTCGGCTCGTGCCTTATGATCACAATTCAAACAATCTAACCAATTTTACCACAACGGAATAATTTTGGGTTTAGGCTTAGGCTTAGATATGAATTGATAACAGTGGTCAAGCTATAACATTAACCGGAACAAAATGTATCCTATGTGTTAATCCAGGTTATGGACTATCTGTGTGCTAAATTTCATCCAAACTTTTCCATTGATTATATTTGTAAGATTAGTAATAGTAGGATACACACTTTCACATTTATTATATTAGTAGGATGTTCATTGCTGTTATTCTGCTAAGACTGGACTAGTGCAAAAAATATATTAAATTTTCACAGACAAAGTATAGAAAAAGCCTAATCGGTGTTTTTATAATAATTTATCACTTATCACAGACTTGATCTGTGTCATATATATATATATATACATATACATATATTAATAAATCTGTAGTTCTGTCTGTATATGTACTTTTTCCCCAAATTTCCAGATAGACATACTATATGAATGACACTGATCACGAATATGCTGTTTTTTTTTGTCTGTTTCCATGTTCGGATTTTATTCAAAAACGGCAAGTATAATTGATTTACTATAACAATTGTCAATCTTACTTCTAGAGACCGTAACAAAAAAGAAGTTAAAAAAAAACATTATTTTGTACACAGGAAGCATCCGGCATTCCATAATTGAGAGGCTATAAGAATTATTAATAATCATTAAAAATCGTGGAATAAAATTATAATTTTCAACCGATTTTGATTAAAATTATACGGGGGAAATACATCCCATTCCTGAATACAGCATAAGTATGAATTGTACGGCATAAGTACCAATATGAGTAAAAATAAAATTACGGGATGTAAATAACTATTGTGTAGAAACAAACGCGTGCAGCGCCGCAGGCACATCGCTAGTATATTGATAAATCTATAGTTCTGTCTATACTTGTCATTTTTTTTTAAATTTCCTGATAAACATCCTATATGAAGGACGATGATCACGAATACGCTATAAAAAAAAATTGTCGGTCTATCTGTCTGTTTGTATGTTCAAATTGAACTCAAAAATTCTCATGAAATTTTGTACATGGGAAGCTTATGTTATTGATCAAATGGTTAAATTTCAATATTACTTATAAAAATCGTAAAAAATCCAAAACAAAATATTTTCGTTAATTTTTTTAACCGATTTTGATGACATTTTGTACACGGGAAGAATGCGCCATTTTATAACTAATAGGCTTTATGAATTTTTAATTGAAATAATTAAAAAAATAATTATTCCTTAAATTTTCAGATTATTTTTACTCTTAGTACATACACACATACTTTCACGCCTGTATCCCAGAAGTAGGCCTAGGTGTACTAATGTACCTACACTCACAATTCGCCGTATATGACCAATATTATTGTAGAACATTGTATTTTCGTATCATTAATGATTACACCAGCGCACGCGGATAGATAAAGCAGTTCGGGAGGGCCTCGATTTCCGACTTACATAACAAAAATCAATATTTAAAGCTATCTGGGAGTTGTAGGCTAATCTTATATAGCCTATACTATTCATCGAGATTCTAGCTATCATACACAAAAATATTTTTTCGAATCCGACTGGTAGCGGATCCAGATATTAGCGTGTTTAAACAAATAAACTATTATTATATCAGTATAGATATATAAATCTTGTATGCGTCTGTTACTGACTGTGTAACTTTGAACGACTTGATCGATTGAGCTCATATTCATATAATATACTTAATTGTTTTATCAAGACGATGGTTTATAGATATATTAGGATCCGATAGGTGGCGTTGTCGTCGAGCCACTAACTACGGGAAACGGCAGAACAACGTCTGCCAGCCAGCTAGTAGCTTATATAAAATTGCGTGAACTGCGAATAAGTTAATAGTCAAAACTAAAATACTTACTTATATTTTTTATATCTCTCGACAAAAGGTTGGTTGTACTCGCATAAAAGATTACTATGAGATTGCAACATAGAATCGGCATAGACACAATAGGCCAGTAGGCACAACATTGATGGACTAGGCCGCTGAGTCACCATTCAATATTGTCGTTCATAATGCTAATTTTCATTTTACGCTTGTATCAATTTGCATCTTAATGCTTTTTCTTGTGCTTACAAAACTGTAGTTGTATTTCATTGTTATTTAATATAGGTAAGGTATCTTACATATTATTTCAATCCCAGAATTATCATCTTCAGTTAGTACATTTATTTGTAAGCATACGTAAGCAGTTTTAGGTGAAAGTAGCAAAGCAAAAAGACCATCAACCTCTCAATTTTAGAATGGATTTCCGTTAAAATTAAATAATACTTTCATAACCGCTATGATCTAATATTTTTTCATCAAGTGTTGTTTCCCACATGTGTTAATAAAATGTGTGAAATAATTCAGAAAGGGAATGTCTTCTAAGGCATTTTAATCTCAATCTATGGGATCAAGATACCTTTAGTTGATTCCTGTCGGAAACCGGCTGTGCGGATATTCTTTTCATAAACAATCTTATTGATAGTATGCATAAATACATATATAAGTACATACTTAAATGAGTGTGGGTATACTGTTTAATGAAATTATTTTCTTATTACTTTTCTAGAAAAATGTTACATACCTAAATATGCCTAAATATATACCAACATATTATTTTTAGATAAAAATTTAGTAGATACCATAATATCATACAATCATTAGGACTTAAATATTTTATTTGGTAGGTATTCGATCTGGCACTGTGAAATAGGTACTGGGAATGACAATTTATTACTAACTGTTAAAAGGAAACATTTCGTCATCATCACAGCTAGGTAGACTATCCAATGAAACTTGTCACGCTCTGTCGGTAACCAATGGGTAGGCTCTCTGCCCCGCCTCGCAGCATAGGCGTTCGCCATAGATTCTGCCAAGGTGGTCAAAATAAAGATTTGTCCCACGCTGTACTTAGAAGTACCCAAAGGTTATATGATAGACGCTTTGATTACGTTTATATAAACAAAGGGTAGACGATGTCTTATTATAGGTATGCAAGATTTATTCAGTAGGCAGTTTTTTTTGTATACATACCTATACATGAAGTACCTATACAGGTGAATTCCGGTTTCATTATTTCATCACGACGAGTAATTCCATTTAGGTACAATTAACAGCAGATAGGTGTATTCGAATAATGAAGGATACATTTTAAAAGAATTGTTATATAGAGATTCGACAGATTCAAAGGTACCTATAAATCGTGTGAAGATATTGACGGAACTTTGTGCAAGGATGTACGTAGCCAGGATTTTGTCCCGACGGGGAGGAGAGGTAAGTAGTTAAAGAGAAATCTAATATTATGCATAACTCGTTGCAGCATTGCTTTCGCTAGAAATATCTAAAACTCAATTGACATCGTCTTCAAATCCTTAGATAAAAGTAGTAACACTAAATTTATATTTTTCCAACCACAGTGTTGCACATAATGCTGGAGTGATATTTTCGTTGTGTGCTTGTTAAGTTAGCCGGCACTCAGCTGCTAGAGTGACGCTGGCTGCCATTTTGCTCGTACCCTAGCTACGCCCTTGACCTTGGGTAATCCAGCATATGACAGACGATAAATGATCATCACAAATGTCATCATATCTATTCTTAAAACACAAATTAAACATAGCGTTATCTCACATAAGCTTTATGAGAAATATTTACTTTACAAAATTTAAGTTACTTGCTTTATGACACATTTTTAATAAGGCAATTAATTAAACGGCAATATCTACCGCGATTTTTATCAATATTTAGTGCAATATAATAAGAAATCGGGTATGCAGGATCCGATCAAGGGCGAATTGTCGATCCGATCGCCTACAACGCAACGTCATCCCCGCACATTAATTTTTTATTTTTAGTGTTTTTACTCTTATTTTAAACATCGATTACTTTATTATTTTTTACATATGTTTTATTGTTGTTTTTACTAAGGGATTTTCAAACAATCGGTTCCTATTATACGATCATAATGTATGAAAATTAAGCAAAATATTACTACCAATAGAAAAAAAACACTGTTATGACTACAGTCATAACAAAATTACGTTTTGTAGTTTCGACGGTTTCAGCGCCATAATATAATACGTACGCATCTCTCGACGTTCGTTTTTAAACTGAGATAGCAGTACAATATTGTAGCTGTGTTACATAGGGGCCGGAATGGCAATATGGTGTAATGGCGAGGCACAATCCTGTGGCCAAGCCCCTTCCTAAAGTCGGTTGGGGAAGATCGTGAAATGTAATAACCTCTTTAGTATTTCAACTTAGAGAGGTAATAGAGCACAGTGAATTTTTTTGGAGATTTCTTTCTACTTGGGGCAGTTCCACTGTTAGCATACATCTACCCTATAGAAAATCTCACCCAAAAAACCTTGTGTTGTCTTCCTAAGGTGAGTAGGGTTTCCAGAGCTCCTTTGGGTAGGGGGTATAGGGTCGGCAGTGCGCATGTGATGCTTCTGGTATTACAAGCATCCAAAAGCTACGATGACCGCTGTAACCGGCTTAATATACAATAAAGTTTAAACTTTGTTACATATTTTACCGTAGGTACCTAATAACATTAATAGCTACTGTTATGATTTACGCATATTAATTCTTAAAGGATAAATCCTTTATCAATTTGTTTATTATAATACGTTAGGGTTTGCATAATAGGTAACTAATGTTTACTTATAAGTATCTTTAGTACTATAACTCCATAAGCCGGTTGGGTTAGAGGTCACGGAACCTCATCACAGTCTTTGCGTTGCTGAGTGTGCTCTGCAAAATAGATAATTATTTGCAATCTTTCTATTCACAGTAACTATTATTATTGTACGGATACTACTAATTATTATTGTTCATCTTAGCACCTCTAACGCAAAGAAGAGGTTTTGTTTAACATAGTTTTAGTTCTAATAAATGCCTCGTATCTATATTCACCTGTTTCTTATCTATACCTACTTTGTTACTCTACTGATTTTTTACGCAGCCGCGAAAATAAAGACAACTTGCGCAAGAGTGCCAAAGTGGACTAACTAGACATGGGTAACTCAGCAAAATTCCATGTGCCAACTCAAGAACTCATCAGCAGCTTGGCGCTGCGGCGCATTGAGCTAACTCAAATTTGACATGGTGCAGCAATGTGGTACGCGAGGCCAAGCGAGTTAGAGAAATAAATGAGTCGGCTGGACGGCGCAAGCGGTGGGGTGCCGCGTTGTGCCGTAGTCGGCTCGCTACTCTGAAGTGCGCTATGCGCCAACACATTTGTATTAAGTGTGTTAATACACCCGGCGCAGTAAACTGAGTTGACGCAATTGCGCGGTGCGGCGTAGCGCAGTGTTACCTATGCCTAAGTCGGATCTCGGCTTGGGTAGATGCCACGATGACGCTGCATTTATTAACATTATCTGTTCCAAAACGGTAGGTCAAAATATAGCTTACATATGAACTTGAAGCTCATTTGTCAATAAGAACTTACGAAGAGTACTACATAATTTAACCGAAATTATTCATTGAAATATTAATAATGTGTCATTAGAATACATTATAATAGTATGAAGTGAATATCATCATATAAATCATCAGGATCATAATAACCTCAGTATTTACATCCAAATTCAGTGGACATTAATAATTAATATAATTAGTTACCGGCAAATTGCGCTTAAAGTCTGAAATAATGAGCTTAAATTGAGGCAACTTTACACTTCTGATTTATTGTCTTTACGCTTCCATGATTTCGAAGAAAGAGAAAACAGACCAGTTCTTACGGATATTACGAGTAATATACGAAATTCATAATGAATGTTTATAAAAACTTAATCACTGCCCACCATACTTTTTATTGGAAGCCACGAGCAGAAACCATTAATCAGAAAAATTCCAATGAATCGAGTAAATTTGTGAACTCAAGTTAAATTAAATATTAATTATATTGTCATGAGTATGATCTTTTAGAATTACCGGCCGTATTTATAGGTAATGGTGCTAGCTGTGCCCGCGGCTGCGCTCGCGTGGACTACAGAATGCCGTCGATCGCCCACACGCGCGAATCATACTGCCCCTGCTCCTGGCTATTTAAAGATAAAAATACCAATTGTGGGTGATCCTTATAAAATGGACATATGCTCTCGGTCACTTTTTTGTAGTTTTTTTTTAAATATCTACAATGTAGTACAATAACCTGACATACATTTTAAGGTTTACTCAGCATAAGCCATTTAAGCGCCCGAATTGATTCAACATGACCAGTTTTTATTTTATATACGCGGAACTCTACTCTTTTTCTAAAATAAAAGTAGCCTAAAATAAAACATCAGCTATCTGCCAGTGAATGTCCCGTTAAAATCGGTCTAACCATTTTGGAGATTAGTTGTCGTAAAGGCAGTCAAAAAGACAAAATTTTTAAAAAATAGTGTCTTGTGATTAGTAGGTACCATATATACTTTCATTTACATTCTTCTTCTTTTGGTGCCGCAAAATGCACTTACCTGTGTCAATGTTTTTAAGCCTTCGTTAAATTTTCCAATATACCACAAACATGTGTGTCAAACTAAAAATGTGTCAAAATAAAATGTAATTTAAATCAAAAGCAGTAAGAAGTATTGATATCAACTTCGAAGCAAATCACCGCCAAAATAACTTTCTACCTCTTTTTAACCCTCTTAGGGGATGAATTTCATTAAGATACGAAGCACGTCTTCCATAATTCTGTTAAAAAAGGTTTATGTAAAATTTGAAGTAGATTGGCCCAAGAAATCACGTTGTCCCATACAAAATTTGCTCTCTTTTTAACCCCCTTAGGGGTAGAATTTCGTAAAGTCCTTTCTTATCGGATGCCTACGTCATACAAGGAACACACCCTCCAAGTTTCAGGTCTCTACGATCAGCGGTTTAGGCTGTGCGTTGATCCGTCAGTCATTCAGGACAAAGCACTTTATCTATATCTATACATATAATAAAAACGTAACTGATCGATGTCTGTACATAGAAGATATATGAGAAAACTATAACTGGGGGTCTCTATCAACGCAGGAGAACCCAAAACAATGATTGTTAGAATTTTTGTCTGTTTGTCTGTTTGTCTGTTTGCCAACTTTTGTGCGCGCTAATCTCAGAAACGGTTTAACCGATTTGGAAACGGTTTTTAATAATATATTCTGGTAAGGTTCACTTAACATTTAGTGTATATTTTATTTCAATAAGTTCATAAATAAAAAAGTTATATCGAATTAAAAAATCACGTCGAACATTTGTTAGATAAAAATGCGATAAAATAGCTCTTCAGTTTAATTGGCTGAAACTTTGAAACTGATTTGTAAAATTATGATGATTGAAAGTGTACATCAAGTTAAAAAATATATAGTTTCAGAAAATTTGGATATGTCCAATATGAGTTGACCTTACATCTATGATAATAAATTATATTAATAAGGGGTCACCCTAGGTTGGATATATCCACGCAAGCGAGTCGAGTGCCGCATCACTGCTAAAAAGGTCGATTCGAATCAAACTCTGATGTATCGATTCACAATAAATCGAGGTCTAAAAGATCGATCTCTCCAAAAAATCGACCTTATTTTATTCGTTTTTCAAATTTGTGTTAACAATGTAAAAATTTCTATTACAAAAAACAAAACAGACACCACAGAAATTGATCTTTTGCTATTTTTACCATGCTAAAGTATCAGTTAAAGTGAAACAAAGAAAGGTATAGAGAGAGAGAATTCATTTCAAAAATTTATTTTTATAAACTGTTGTCGTTATTCTGCTATTGGGTAATTTACTGACACCATACAGAATGACAGCATAATGAAATGGATAATCCATACTAATATTATAAATGCGAAAGTAACTCTGTTTGTCCTGTCTCTTGCATTTCACGCCCTGAAATAGGCGATGAAGGTTTATAGGAAGAACGCATCAAACCAAATTTCATGAATTTTGGTATAGAGATATATTGGACCTTGAAGAAAGACATTGGCTTACCTTATGTCGTGAAAATAAAACTTTAAGAGGTGAAATAGGGGATGAAAGATTGTATGAAGAACCCACTATTTCTAATTTTAGGGATATGAAAATTCATATTTATGCTTTTAGGGAGAAATAACAATGTTTCGCGTTTTAAAAAATAAGGGATGATTTACAATACACATAGACTGCACCTCTTGATACTAAACAAATTGTTACTGAGACATAAGCTTACATTATGCAAGACAATGTGTCCATCCTATCATGACATTTAAGCTGCGCCACATTTGCACATACGTCAAAGATCAACATTAATAAATTCCAAATCCTCCAAACCCGATTCTTACGTAAAATTAACAAAGCTCCTTGGTACGTTCGACAGGAAGACCTCCATAAAGATATGGAACTTCCCTCGGTCGAACCGTATATTACATACCTTACGCGATCGTATTTCCATACTGCGTCGAATCACACGAATTTGTTGGTGAAAGCCGCCGCGAGTTACACCCCAAAACCGAACATCCCCCGCGAACAACTCCAGCCGAGAATATCTTCACCGATCCCGTTTATAAGCGAAGAAATATACAAATACTACTCCACCGTCTGTTCAAACAAAGCGTGCTCGCGCCCACGTCCGCGGAACCACCGTTCCATCCGTAGGGGACGGGCGGCTAATTTCGCTCCCGCAAACCCGTCACGTCCTCCCTCTCTTGCAGCAATTCAAGCCTAGGTCCGTGCCCTCGATGTAGAACCCTTGAGTCATGAAGCCGCTCGCGCGATATAGGTGACACCGCACTTGCAATCACGTAGCTACCTACACACATCATTACACAAAATATGTACAATACATACGTGCACACCACATAAGTACATAGATTCTGTAAGGGACCTTTTTTTCTTTTTTTACGATAGTTACTTTCGATCATGTTTCCAGAATACTAAATACATATACACATGTTCATTCCTTTCTCCCAGGAGGCAGGGACATGTATGTATGTATGCGTTAGTTTAGCTCGAATTTTCTACGGATATGGAATTAGTCAGTTCGCGACTTTTTCACAATCGCGGTAACAGCCCAAACCGACGTCCGGCCACTTTGGCACCTTTGTGCGCATGTTGCTCACTCTTTCGGGCCTGAATGCCTTAAGCGCTCGCCCCCTAAGCCTGGTGAAGCTGTCAAAGCCATCAGTGGCTCTATCTCTTTAGGGCCCCTTAGGCTAATAGTGTAGTCAGGGAGAAATAAAAAACCATCTATGATTTTCTTTTGGTTTATCGTGTTCAGAGATTTGTCAGTGTATATACAGTAATATAGCGGGGTGGTACGGATCATGACCAGCATACACATAGTGATAAACACATGTATGATTTTCTTTTGGTTTGTCGTGTTCCGAGATCAATCTGTGTATATCTATACTATTAATAATTTTGTAAATCGGACGAGTTTTGTTTGTTTGTTTGTTTAAACACGGTAACCTCTGGACAACTGGTAGCAGTCGGATTCGAAAAATTATTTATGTATATGATAGCCAGATTTACAAAGAATAGTATAGGCTATCTGGAACTAAGCTAAACCTCTCAGCTAACCTTAAATATTTATTTTTATTTAAGTAAGTCGAAGTGAAAGTGTTCCCGAACTGCTTTATCCGCGTGCGCTGGCGTAATTATAATATTCTACAAAAATATTGTTCCTTAGTATATGTAAAAAAAAGTGTCCGGTAACATGCTTATGTTAATATGTTATTTCATAATAGCATAAGCCACAATAAGGTATTTTGCGAGTTTTTATGTTGATGATTAAAAATTGATTTTGAGCATTATTTTTAGGCTTATCATATTAATCTTTACGAACAAAAGCTATTTCATCATAAAGACAATTTTATGAAGTTAATTTTTTCTTTTTATAGTATGTTATTTCGACACATACTTTAGAAGAAAATGAAAAATTAAAATAACTTGTACTTGCGGGAAGTGATAACAATTATGATAGACCACACGGGTCCGTCGCGTTGGCGGCGCGGCATTTGTCGGATAAAACACGGGTGAAACCGAGGGGCACAGCTAGTATGTACATATATAGGTAGATATAAATGACCGACTTACTATATTTTTATAACTTAAATTTAGTGATAAAGTGAAATAAGATACATCTAATTCAATTTGAAGTTGATGGGCATTCCTAAAAGCGCTAACACATAATAAGTACCTAATAGCAGTTTTTGGCGGGAGTTCCCGCCAACTTCAAGATTGAAGTGACATGTTGTGGTTTTTATTTTTAATTCATTTACATAATTTTTTACCCTATATTATGTAATATTGGTGACGTTGGTGGTGGTACGCCACCTTTATTTAAACTTTAGTTTATGTGCATATGTGAAGTGGATTATAAAATAAATTGAAAGCATGCATTCTGGGATCCCACAAAACCCCCTAGAAAGTTTTAATAAGGGAGCCACCATCTTCTTAGGAAACTAAAATTGTCATAAGACAGGACACTGTATTTACTTGATAATGACAGTAATGGTCTTCATTACAGAGGACTTGTTGCCACGTTGGAAGAAGAACAAGTACCTAATACAAGGACACGTTAAAAAATGCAGTCTTCCCTCGTCGGATAATTATAGGTACCTACATATAAAGGTTCAAAGTTTCATTGATCTCATATGAAGAGAAAAATATGAGATCTTATATGCATGTATAAAGTACTAACTCTGCCCTACGATTTCACCAGTGTTAAATTTATTCGACCAAGCTCTCCACCGCGCCGCGCGCCGCCGCCAATATGTTTGTTCTGACGTTTTCCTCTCTTCCTTTACTCGTCAGATTGGTTGACATTCAAAGTTACTGCTCTGCTTCTTAGGGTCGTAGCATGAATTTATATGACCTATAATCTTAATCAATTAATAGCCTATAAAATGCAAAAGCATTATTTTAAATCTGACTTGCAGTTACAGAGATTAGCGAGTTTAAATAAACAACCTCTTGATCTTTATACTATTAATATTAAATATATAAATATTAGTAGGTAGTAGGTACCTACATGTTATATATGAATAATTTCCTCGAGCAGCGTTGTTGTATTACGATAGAACTTATAAACAAACAGTAGTGCTCGGCCCTCGAGTAAGTTGATACTACGGCTAACTAACCAATCTTCTTTACCATTAAATATGTTAAACTCTACAAAAAACTTATTTTAATGATTATAGGCAATTTTAAAGGTTTCTATTTATTGTAATTAGGTATCTCAACCTTATAAAATAAACTGTAAAGATAAGCTTACCTACACACTAAAATGGTTCATAATTATTTATATCTTTAATAATTATGCGTTAAACAATCAATCCGTATTTATCTCTTCTTTCTTACGTAATTTTGTACTTTATTTGGTCTTATTTGTATAGAAATAGTAGAATACATACAAATAAAATTTTACCTTGTCTCTCTTATAACGTATTAAAAGTTATAATTTCATAATAAGGAATTTTATTACCGCAAAATTGTTATAATTTATTCGTTGAGTGAATTTTTATCATATAAGTAATCGTTGTTTTAAGGTTCGTTATTAAGGCAGGTGCATAACTTACCTACTAGTTTTCAAGTAGTAAAGACTTGTTTTCCTGCTATTTATGCAGAATTTAAATGTGATAGTTCTCCGTCGTTGAAAAGTTTCACGACTTACTCGTGTATTTTGTAAATGCTTTTAGATTCAAGGCCTGCGACATCTCGTTTTACCGAAAGCCGTTTAGCTTTACAATGTTAAATACCAGTTTTCTATACGTTGGAATATTTATTGTAAAATTGACCGAATAGTACCTAATTTGACAATAATGTTATGACTTATTGGCTGGTATTCCCTCGCTTTGCTAAGCGAAAAGAAGTATCGTGTATCCTAATCCACGATATAATCGACTTTAGAGCCTTTCATTAAATTCCGCCAGATAATTAACTGTGATTGAAGGACAGACGTAGACACATACTGTTATCGTGGATCTCCAAAACAAAATTAAACCGGATGGCCTGTTAACCCCAATCCAGGTGTTATCATAAAAATATATACGACGCAAATCACTTGGTCCTTGGTGCCGCAAACTCATACACACACGTAGTAAAGTACAAGTAGGATACTGGATAATGTTTTGTCCTATAGTTAATATGAATTCCAAGGATTGCAATTATTCACAAGTAAAAAAAACTTCGACTGGCGCTTTCAGTCAGTTTTCAGCTAAAAACTGCTATGAAATTTAAAAAAAAAAACGTCTGGACACATACATTCGTATTTACAATAAATGTATAATATTAGATTAACAAATAATGTGGACCCGTTATCCTTGAAAAAAAATGAAATGTAAATTTTTTATCTATATTAACATACTAGTTGTGCCCCACGGATTCACCCATGTTATATTTATTGAACCGACTCTCTACCGCGCTAACGCCAATGCATCCGTGTAGCCTGTCGTTGTTTTCACTTCCCATACTTGTTTACATCTTGTCGTTTAAGGTTATATAGCCTTTCCTCAACAAGTACGCTGTGAGAAGCAAAAATATATTTTTAAATCTGCCCGGTAGTTCTAAAGTTTACCCTCCACACACACACTAACTAACCAAATTGCTATGATATTTTATAAGTACAGGTGTCCGCCGGGAAAGTATGTTACTTTGTTTTGCCGCCATTTTGGTATACATTAGTCTTGACAGTTCATATTTGGCAGTCGTGAAGTAAGCACGTGGCAAATTTATTATAGAAAAATATTCGATAAACCAACGTGTTTTAATCGTTAAAACATTTTATCAAAATCAATCATCGATTACTGTGACGATGAGAAAGTTACGTGAAATTTTTGGAAGAAACAACGTGCCAACAAAACGCACTATTTATCGTGTGGTGAATGATTTCGAAGAAAGAGGGTCTGTAGGTGATAGGGCCAAGCATGGACCACAACGTACTGCAAGATCGGCTGAAAACATTACTGCTGCTCAAGAAAGTGTTCAAAACAATCCATCAACCTCAATTCGTCGCCGTGCTCAGGAGCTTGGTCTTCAAAGAACAACTTTGGCCACAATTTTGCACAAGAATTTGCATTTGTTTCGATTTAAAATTTAATTGACACAAGAGCTTCTTCCACAAGACTATTTACGCCGCCATACATATGCCAATAGGATGTTACAGCTCGCCCATGACAATCCCGATTTTCATGAAAAAATCATAATGAGTGACGAAGCACATTTTCATTTTAATGGATATGTGAATAAACAGAATAGTCGGTTCTGGGCAATGGAAACCCCACAAATTATTCATCAGTCACCTTTGCATCAATTAAAAGTGACAGTCTGATGTGCAATTTGGTCAGGAGGAATCATTGGACCTTACTTCTTTGAAAATGAGAACGGCGTAACGGTAACTGTGAATGGGGAGCGATATCGTGATATGATTGAAAACTTTTTAACGCCACATCTGCATGCTTTGGGCTTGATTAACATGTGGTATCAACAAGCCGGTGCCACATCGCATACAGCCAGGATTACAATTAAATTACTACGAGACCTCTTTCCACAACAAGTTATTTTTAACTGCTCCGGACTTTTTTTGTAGGGATATCTGAAAAGCAAGGTTTATGCAAACAAACAAGAAACGCTTGAGCAACTCAAACAAAATATTCGTGATGAAATTAATGAAATACCGCGTGAAATATGTGAGAATGTAATGAAAAATGTGCTCAAAAGGGTTCGCATTTGTGAGGCTAACAGAGGCTATGATATTGTATTCCATACATAATTGCCGACATTAAATAAAACATTTATCAATATAAGATCCATTCTCTTCCATTTAATCAAAAATTATAAACAAACAAAGTAGTATACCTTCCAGGCGGACACACCCGTTAGATACGGCATTGACGCAACGTGAATGAGCGGCAATTGCCCTCAGTTCACTTTCGACTTGATACGGGCGCGGCATGAGGGAGAAGAAACTTTTATCCTTTTTTGACAACAGAGTTTCCGCCTTACGCTGTGATTTCCTATCCCTTTTGTTACAACATGCTGATAACAATATTTGTTCCGTTTTCAAATTGCGTTTACTAAGAGTATAACTCGTCTATTTATAAAACGTCATTTCCAAATTGGCACTCTTTTTATAATTTTAAAGTACATAGACTTATTTTATGGTTTAGATCAACGAATAATGAGGATTCGTTACCCTTGAGAAAACTGAAATATTAAATGTATCTAGTTTATAAAAAACTTGAGGTACTTACTCAAAAATAAAACTACAACTTAATATAGTTAAGATTTAGGAATCTTATGTGTATGCAGTAGAATATATACTTAATTGGTTTAGCAGAGATTTTATTTAATAAGGAATTTAGTTTTATCTTTAGATACCTAAACATTCAGTAGAAATATTCTCTTCCTTGACATAATTATTTATCAATATCAGTATTAGTTTTGCATTAATATGTTAATATATATTTCGTATGCATATTTATACATAAAACATTTTAAAACACTTATATGCTTTAAATTTCAAATTTGCATTCAGCTGAGTTTCAACTTTTAGCGAATTAAGGTCATTAATTAATATAGTATTTCGTGAAATGGATCGATTTTGGCTAAATTATTTAGTCCGTAAATTATCATATCAGTTATACGAAATATCCAAAACTTGTTAATGAAATGTGTGCGAAACAGTGTAGAGAGAGGAAGATTAAGGATTTTTCGAAGCATTTATTTTTAGGTATTGGCAAAGCTTGTTAACAAATCTATATTTTTATTTTATAGTATTACGCCAAACTGAGGCCTCTGTGCCTGATGGTAAATAAAGTAGAATCCAAATCATTGGCGACTACTGAGAGATCAACAATCCATCGCCTTTCAGCGCTGATATGCCAGCCTGCGAGAATCTCGACATCTTAAACGCGACGAACAAAAGGAGAGTGAGAGGGGCTTGTCACCATGTGCATTGTGGTTGCGACCCAGTCGGGTACAGATCCTTACCACTCCGTTTTATAACTGGATGGATAACGGCTGAACCAAAGGGTATGTATCAGCTTTTTCCTGTCCGGTGAAGTTAGATGAGTACTGGGGTGTATGCGACCTCGGCTTCCTCGAGTTACTAATGTTATATTTCAATCTTTGTACGACCACAGTTTGTTTCGGCGTGAAAGCCAACTCATCGTAGATACACAATGAACATGGCTGACTCGGTCGAGGTAGACTGTTTAGCATAAGTTGGTATGGAGATGGGAAACTCCGAAACCAAACCAAGTGTGGGTCCCTTAGTTAGACGTCATTTGGGTGTAATCTGAATATGCGTCAGATACCTGCAGCTGATTCAACGCCACGCGTATCGACACGTCGTTCCTGCAGGCTCAGTTGGTGAAGCCGATTATTTCCTTAAGTATGTTCCAGGCCATGCAGTATATCTATATAGAGTTCACTTTACCCACGACAGCCTAGCTGCGTGGAAATGTGTCGCCGTTGTTTTTATTCCATGTTTGTTCTAATGCCGGACTAATTAATAATAGATAAGTAAGGTTCATTATAAAAGGGCACAATGGGTCTGATATGATTCTAAAAAAATGCATGAAAGCCTCTGACTAAACGTTGAAAACGAAAACATTATGATAACGGGAAATGGGAGGCGAGTATTTTTGACAGTGAACAAAATGCCACAAAGGTGGGCCACGGCATCGAGTGTTAGGGCTGGCGTGTTATCGGCAACCATTTAATAAAACAGCAGCTTGATGATCGAGTGTCCGCATTATCGTGGCAAGGGTCCGGCCATTACCACCTGACAATTGGTGAGCGATCGCTGTTCAACTATGACGAGTCAGTAGCTATTATTGTCCCAAAACAATAGGTAGCTTATTTAACCATATCAAAATATTTCTAATTGGAACCCCAAATCTCTAACTAATTTTTTGTTTGTATGTGTATGATGTATCAAGAAGAAATAAATATCTTAAAGATTTACAATTTAAAAAAATTACACACTTCTATGAACGTGTTTTTGACCTAACAATACATTTTGGAAATAAATATGGTATTATAATAATTAAAATTTAACACTTCACAAATAACAACTACCTATTCAGTTTTATTTATGTTATGTCATTATTTTTGTCTCATTATCTTTATTTAGTAACTTTCAGTTTATCGAGAAATGTCTCAGGACTGGAAAAAAATTCGATGTTCGCAATTTCATGTTGATTAAATTGGTTCTAGGTATCGATATTTTTACATACATCTCGAGATATAAGTAAATAGGTAGTATTTATTTTGTACAAAATATATATGAAAGAAAATTTATTTAACTATCTTATTGATTTTTATTTAACCTTCGTACCTACTATAAATTCGTACTATAAAAGATGTCCTATAATTTATAGAAAAGTACCAAGACTTATCTAATTAATATATACTTATTAAATGATTGGTTTCCTTATTGTTTAGCAATTATTATAATAAATACGT
Organism: Saturnia japonica; assembly: GCA_033032175.1. Taxonomy (NCBI): domain Eukaryota; kingdom Metazoa; phylum Arthropoda; class Insecta; order Lepidoptera; family Saturniidae; genus Saturnia; species Saturnia japonica. The sequence continues at coordinate 14,603,502 of CM065305.1, forward strand.
ATTTTTAAGCGATTTTATAATGTGCACTGGTTTATATGACATTAGAAGAACTGGTTGCTTTTGCCATCATCTACTTTTGATATTCGTAATTAATATTAATGAATTGCTCATATTAGAAGGGATTTTTAATAAAAGCGTGTGACTTTTTTTTGGTATAGGTATAGGCATAATTTGTTTGAATTTCTTAATTAATTAACAGATATAGCTAGGAATATTAAATACTATATAACTGATCGATCCAATAAACGTGGTGTGAAATGGCCGGATTAGTGAGTAATATCATGTTATTTGGAGTGGAGGCGACGAGGGCGAGGTCGTGACGGTACTTCGTGCCGGCGCGGCCCTTGGTCACGAGTCGCTCTGCTGACCCTGCAGTCTGCAGAGCTCCTCTTAAGACAAAACTTAATTTACTACAACAATATTAAGTCACCAATTTATATCAAGTTGAATAGACCGAAGTCTCATAAATTATAATGCGAACTTCCTAAGTTTTGCTTTCATATATTTATACAAATCAATGGACACTAGGTACACAGGTTACCTTAGCAGGCTTATAAATTTTTCTTACTTTTGCTGTCAAAAGGAGCGACGGGAATAAGTAAGAAAAAATATTTTTAAAAGGAGATTTATAATTTAAATTGATAATACTACCACGTTTTATTAACAACGCCCGCGACTTCATTCGCGTTAATCTATATTGAATAATCAATAGTGAAAGAAAATATCATGATATTTTTTTTTAGACAAGGACCAAGTATCTAAGGAGTAAAACAATTTTTTTAATCAAAATCTATGCAGTAGTTTTGCGTGTTGCGCACACAACGGCAAACCTCTATAATTTTATTTATATATATATAGACTAGCGGTGTGCCCGCGGCTCCGCACGCGGTTGTTACTACTCAGTATACTAGTTATTTACATCCCGTAATTTTATCTTTACTCATATTGTTGACAATTCATATGCCATATCAATTGACAAATGGCATATACTTCCCGTGTACAATTTGTCATCAAAATCGGTTAAACATTATTATTCTATTATACGAATTCTAATGTAGATATTATTAACGATTCTTATGAACTCTCAATTATTATTATTATGGTGTACGCTTCCCATCTACAAAATTCGATTAGAATCGGTTAAGAATTGACGAAAATTTGATTTTTTGACCTTTTTTTTACTATTTGTAGAAGTAATATTGAAATGGTTATATAACATATAATTAACTTATACTTCCCGTGTAGAAAATTGAATCAAAATCAGTCAAGAGTTAACGAAAATATTTACCAATGACATAAGCATCCCGTGTGCAAAATTTCACAAGAATTGGTCCAGCTGTTTTTGAGTGAAATCCGGAAAACAAACAGAAAAAAAAAAAAATATTGGCATATTTCGTATTTTTGATTAGTACCGATCATATAGTATGCCTGTCGGAAAATTTGGAAGAAAAAATTAACAGTACAGACAGAACCATAGATATATTTATATAGATTATGGTGTACTTAATTTTTTTTTTCATATTCCTTAGTTAAGATAGATTTTGCGAAAAACGACTTGGCTCTACACTACTAACTAGGTACGGCTGGAATCTTAATAACAGGAAATTAAATAAATATATTTTTTTATTACGTAATTATATTAACATGCTGCGATTTATACGAAAATTGTCGATTTAATATTGCTGCTTTATATGTATCATTGAGGTGGATGCATTAGCATAATGAGCATTGTATATAGGCGCGTTGTATGTAGAGTGTAATTATGGCAACGTTTTAGTGAGGCTAGTTCATACGTTACTTATACGGCAAAAACCGTAATCAATAGGCAAGTAAATCTTACACAAGTGTGTTTAATTTACCAAGGTTTTCATTGTCAACAATTATTATGCTGATATTTGAAATATAATAACAAAGTACCTACCTACTAATTTATAAACATAAATATTCGCTATCTTTTATAATTTAAACAATTCATCTGAATCTTGTATCTACAAGTATTTCTAGAACTCTCGTATCTTTAGCAGGTGGAACTAACATGTACCTACCTACTTGCTATTTATGTGGGCATTTACTTCGTTGTCTCTTATGACATATTATACTATTATGTATAAGTTTTAATTGACTATATTATAGTTTAAATGAAGCCTGCAATTTATTATTACGTTTATTATCAACCGTTAATCGAAATGAAGGTACGGACACGAGTAGTGGCGTTCTTGATGCATGCATCATTTAATAGAGCCGGCTGCGTGCACGCTTTCTTTGCTCTTAACAATAAATTATCACGAAGATCATGTTCCAATCTTGTTTATAGTGTTCGAACAGTGACTGAATAATATGGAAATAGTAAAACCTCGATCAATCAATTTTTTTTACTAATTCAATCCTTTATTCCATAAACTCTATGATTTCACTCAAATGTAAAGTTTATATTATACTAGTTGCTACCCGCGACTTCGTCTGCGTATTGTTGGATATAAACAGACTAATCTCGGCACACGACTAACCAAAAGTAAGTCATAGATGTGTATGGTAGTCGTGATCCCAACACTCCCCTATATTACTGCATGATTTCCGGAGACGACAAACCAAAAAAACCAAAGATGGGATTATAACTACGTGTATGGTGGTCGCGTTCCCTACCACACCACTATATTACTGCAAATATACACCGACTGATTTCGGAACACGACAAACCAAAAGAAAATCATAGATGTGTTTATCACTGTGTGTATGATATTGTAATTATATGCTAATATGACGCCAACAAATTAAATGTCCCAATAAAACTTCAAAAATAATTAAAATCATTCCTTAATGTACCGGCTTGCAGGAAGGTTTTTTAAAAACGTTAATCCCCTTTTATTTCTTGCCAAAAGCATAAATATGAAATTTCATATCCCTAATTTGTAACATGATGGGTTCTTCATACAAACTTTCACCAAAGCTTTATTTTCCTCACACGTGGGATAACACAATGAAACAATTCGCTTGTAGCAAAACTGTATTAGCCAGATAATTTACAATACGTATATCGCTTAGAATATAATAAACTCCCGGAAGACGCGGACGACAGCGCACGTCACGTTTCAATTATAAATAAAACAGTGGGCAATTATGCCGTACTAGACTATCATTTCATAGGTATGTATTAGAAATACAATACATTTCTTATTAAGTATAACAATTTCAATAAACCAACAAACCAGTAGGCATGGAGACCGATGTCATTTCAGCATTACTTGTCTTTATATTTTCTATTTTATACAAGAGTGAAATATCGTTACTGTACTAATAAGGATATCAAACCTTCTAAAGTGGCGGATACCTGGTTTACTGTTACAATTTCATATCGATTTTTTAAAGTTGATTTTTAACGTCGCTTCGTGCTTGTGGCGATTCTTTGGAAACGATAATGGTCCTTGATTGTGGTAAAATAAGTACTAGACATTTTAAACATGCCAACAAAATAAACTATAACTTACACTCTTCTCGGTAAGAGAAAAATAAATTAATGTAAATAAGTAGTTTTAAATTACAAAAAGTGACATCTGAACAGCAAAATTAATTTCTGTTACTACCTATTCAAGCATCAGATACGTTTTAGTGGATTATTGATTCGCGTATCTTAAAATTCTGTTTGGAGGTCAACTACTTTCTTGAACTGTTTAAGTCAATATGGATATTTTGTATAAGTATTTATGATATAAAATATATTGATTATATTTATGCCGATGTACTTATAATCATATATTTTCATTCTTATTTTTTTTGGATTTGCAATATATTTAATACTTTCGACTTTTCATATACATTTGTTCATAGCTATGTACATTGATAATCTTTTTATATAAAAAGATACAATATTTGTCGCTTTTCATATAATACATTAATAATGATAAAATAATAGGTAGTTACCTAACAGCTACAAGCTAATAATTTACAAAGGATTGTAATTGATTAGGTATTGCTCAAACTCGCCCCATTCTCTACATATAGAAACAATAATAATAAATATGAAATATTGTGATATTATTATAAGTTATATATTGTTATTACAATATTCAATATGAAACTATAAACTTCATTATATTTTAATACATGTAATTACATACAAAGTTAAATTATAAAATAAAAATCTTTATAAAAATAACAATTAGGTACATACAGAATATAAAGTAGTAGTAAGTAAAACATAAGTATTTAATATAAAGCTTTAATGAAAACTATTCAGGAAATGGAAGAAATTATGAATAAAAGAACACATGTACAATGTATAAACGTACAAATATTTGCATAAATGTTTAAAACTTCCAAATCCAGAATTCTCTATTAAGTTTCGTTCTGTTCTGTAATGCTTGCAAGATTGACATACTAAAGAGAAACAATAAATAAAATGTAGCCATATAATTTAAAAGAAAACAAAATTGCATGTCATTGCAGGGCGTGGTGAAGAAATGCGTAATTATAAAACCAGTGATTTATATTAACTGTGCCGTAATACAACCAGCTTTATTCGTTTTCTCTGTCAAAAATCGGTGCATGTTAAGCAATGGTCAGAAGTTTAATCTGAGTCGTGCCGTCGGTAGGCACTTTGAGTTTCATCGGTTAAGTGCGAATCTCGAAAAGCTTTTAAGGGGCGTGTTTTGGCGGTTTTTAATGCATTTTTGCCGGCAATCTGGATGTATCGCACTGTTACGCAAGGATTCTCGAGGAAACTGGTTCGACCGGCTTTAGATCTGGGCCAGAGGCATCTCTGTTCTAAGTAAAGTATTACCGCTAATAGATATTGAACATTCAGCTGCTACCAACTGTAATGCTACTATTACTATTATAATTCTAGAATAATTTGTTATTTTATAGATACAGTGTTCTAACGTCTTTTTTTTGTTTTTAATATTTTTATGATGCATCAATCTAATATCATACATATTTTATAAAAAAACCATTATACAATGATAGATAATTTTGTAGAATTATGAAATACATATAAAAAATTTACCAAGGGCGTGTCGGGCCAGGCGCAGTGCAGGGTCATCGTTTGTAGTTGTCCGTCACAATATGTAGACTTAGAAGGGGGTTTAAAATAATTTTCAATTGAATTTCTAAAAAATTCCATCCCCAAGTACATTGTACAAGTTAATCGACTATTGACTGAGATTGTGGTCAAAACGCTAAACCTATAACGATAAAAACAACCTACTCATATCGAACCCATATTCCTATGATCAAATCATTTTACCACTACGACCTAGAATTATCTGGAACAAAAATAAATAAAGTAAGTATTCTAAGAAGCCATCAGTCATATTATGATTAATTTATATAGATACAATTTTCACACATCCGAATCAAAATCAGATTTATAAACTTGGATTTTGTAACTGTTCCCATTGTTTTCATGATTACGAAACAGATTACTTGTATCAGAGGTAAGGACGAGAATACAATCCACCTTACACAATGTAGATTTCACTAAGTGCTGACATTTCATTAAAATATATTGAAATCGTGAAATAGGGCTTCATCATATTGATTGAAACGGTGCACAGTACGGCTGCGGCGCGGCCGGCCGCTAGCGCGTGCCTCAGTTACCGTTCAATATTGATTCGCTTTGTGTTACCAAAGGGGTTATTATAGATGATGGAGTATACAGTATATATTGTACTGTTTTCATTTCGGATTTAGTTGCTAAATATAGCGTTTCTAAAAGAATACAACTAAGAATATTTTTATTACGTTATGAAACTTTCTCATTTATGTAGTCACCACGTAGCAATATTACCTGTAGGTTGTGTTGATTTTATTGTTGTTTTTTTTACAAGTAAGCTAGCATAAGAAAGTGTGCAAATATAACCTATGGACGGTTGTAATACTAGAGATGTCACTAACGCGTTGCCGACTTTGAACCCCACTTCCCCAACAAGGATCTCTGGAAACCCTATCAACAGTAGAAAAACAGCACTAGGTTATTTGGCTGCGATCTTCTGTAGGATGAAGGTATATCACCAGGCGGACTGCCACAAGTAGAGATCCGCAATCAAAAGTGGTAATCAGTTGTAGCAAGGTCCGGGGAGTATGGTGGATGTCGGAAACATTCCAACCGCATTTCCTCTAATTTAGCGACCGTCTGTCGTTAAGAATGGGGTCTAGAGTTGTCCTAAAGCAGCAGTGTGCTAGAGAGATTGACCAGTTTCGATTGTTTAACTGCTAGCTTTTCCATCATGGTTTGCAATTGTTGACAATACAGATCTGCCGTTATCGTTTGGCCAGATCTTAAGAAGCTGTAGTGTATGATACCAGGGCTAGTCCAACAAACACTCACCAGTACCTATTTCTGAGTCAAATTTCATTAGGACAGGATTTGGCCGGTTCTCCAAGGTTCATCCACTGTGATGAGCACTTCCGATTGTCGTTAAAGATCCATTTTTCGTCACAAGTAACAACAGGATTCAAAATTTCCTCGTTATTGTAACGGTTGAGTAATGTAACGCCGCACTCAATGCGTATTTGTTGATGTGCTTCAGTCAATTAATGCGGTACCCATTTATCAAGCTTTTTTTATTTTTCACTTTTGTTTTGTCACTCATCGAAGCCTGCCGCTAACTTTGCTGTGGTTTTGATATAGATCCGCTTCCACGATCACCTTTAATTCTTCATTATCAACTAGGGTCTCCGGCCGGCGGGTTTGTTTCGTAGGTCAAAATTTCCAGAGCGAAAACATTGAAACTAAAAACGTAACAAGCTTTCTTTTACAGTAGCTTGCCCACATACACCATTAATCCTTCGCGCTGTTTCTGCAGCTCTGATGCCACGGTGAAATTCATACGGGTAAATAACGAGATATTTAAAGTTTTCCATTTTGCGAAACGAATGATGTCAAAGATAAATTAAATGATGCGAAAACAAATGAATCACTAAATTCGAAACACAGATACACTAAATTTTAAATAAATTTTAATTTGGAATTCCTAACCAAAATCTCAGATATTTGAGATCAAATTGACCAGTTCAACAAAACGCCAATTTCATATGTAAGTACCTAATAATTATATTGAATATAAGTCTCCTTTAATTTATCAGTTTATAGTTTACTTTTATGTAATTAATTAATCATAATATTGACAGAATTACAGTAAAATGAAGTTAAAAACAAGAACGTAGGTAGCAGATAAATCTATTTTATTGGTAGCTCGTGCAATCATGTGCATGTACCCAGTAAATACAGAGTTTATCTCGGTAAATAACTAGACAGCGGAGAGATTCATTAGGCATCGCTCCGTGTCGGTCTGAGCTATAATCGAAGCAATTGTTCTTTAAGAAATTCAATTATATGTTTACAGGAATTATAATTACACTCAACTGATCAAGTAATTCGAATTTAATAAAACAGTAAAAATGTTATGTATTTTTTAAATGTTTACACTATGTGTCTATGATGTAAAAGTTAAAAAAATTCTATACTTATGTTACTACATATGTGTTTTCTCCATTAGATTCAAGTTTTTGATAAAGATAGAAAAAATAAAGCGCTACACTTGATTATCGAGCCAATACAAGCGGGCTTATAAAACTAACTCATCTAAAACATAATTGAAGTGAATTCAAATACTATTTCTATTTTATTTTTGAAAAAATTATGGCTCAGTACTAGAATCTAGTGCATGCACGGACATCGCATCAATAGACGTATGTTTGGCTATCTGCAGTGAGCCTGAACTTTCGGTGAAAGAAAACATCGTGTTGAATCTATAACATGGTGGTAGGGCTTTTTCTAATGTCCGTCTGGCTAACTACCACCATCAACTAGAAAATCTGTCGCCAAGCACTTATAGGTGTGTTCCGGCAGCTGCACTTAAGAACCAGTTCCCCCAAAAAAGGCATCTTGAACTACAACGTCACTAACCAACATGTGAAATTTTGTGACCAAACGTCAAAAACCTATAAAGAATTAAAAAAAAGACGTATTGAAATGATAATTTAATGGTAAGATGGAATAAAATAAATATTATAGTAATAAATAGTTGTATAGAATCGTAATTAATATCTAATTGCAATTGAAGGAGCGTCGCGTCGTTTAGTTTAACCAATAAATTGTTAGCAGCGGTCACGTCACGTCGCGTCGCGTCGCCTTGCGAGGCTGCCATGCCAGTGCGATATTGCTTGCCGCAGTCGTGCTTCGTGCTCGCTGTTATTCCGATTAGAATGGTTCACCGAGGGTAGTGCGGTCTCACGCTTTAAATGATTAGTGTAATAGTGACCTGTTGTTAAATTAGCGGTTCTCTCGTTATATATAGGTGTAATATAATACCAACATTTAGATGCCTTTTTAAATTAAAGGCTTCTCGAATTTGTTAAATAAATGTATAAAACTTTGTCAAATAATCTGTATAATATTATAAAGCTGTTTGTTTGTTTGGTTGATCGCGCTAATCTCAGGAATAATATAATAATAATCGCAGGTTCGAATAGAAAAAATACACACATCAAAAAAGTCTAAGCAACATGCGTGATATTACAATTTTTCCATTTATATTAATTAATTTCTAAATATTTACTCAAACAAAGTGCGTAGGTAAGTAAACTTTTTTGTTATTGATGACATACTGGCTGGTTGTAAAAAAAAATATTTGATTATGATTTGTTTTTTCATAAAATTCAAATAACTGCGAATTTGTTTGAATTTAAGTGCGTTTTAATTGCTACGTTTAGTCTTGATTTTATAATTTTACCAACCATTTAAATAAAGTTAGCGACAAAATTGAATTGTTAGATATTCTTTACGTCATGAAGCGACGTCATTTGATGGCAGATGAAATGCAAACAGCTGTAGGGATGTAGCAAGCGGGAAGTAATCAATCTCAGGTATATCGATATTTTGGCATTCATAGAAGTGTTATTTGTCGTCTTTGGCAGCGCTACAATAATACAGGAGAAGCCGCTGAACAGCATTGGCCAGATCTTAAGAAGCTGTAGTGTATGATACCAGGGCTAGTCCAACAAACACTCACCAGTACCTATTTCTGAGTCAAATTTCATTAGGACAGGATTTGGCCGGTTCTCCAAGGTTCATCCACTGTGATGAGCACTTCCGATTGTCGTTAAAGATCCATTTTTCGTCACAAGTAACAACAGGATTCAAAATTTCCTCGTTATTGTAACGGTTGAGTAATGTAACGCCGCACTCAATGCGTATTTGTTGATGTGCTTCAGTCAATTAATGCGGTACCCATTTATCAAGCTTTTTTTATTTTTCACTTTTGTTTTGTCACTCATCGAAGCCTGCCGCTAACTTTGCTGTGGTTTTGATATAGATCCGCTTCCACGATCACCTTTAATTCTTCATTATCAACTAGGGTCTCCGGCCGGCGGGTTTGTTTCGTAGGTCAAAATTTCCAGAGCGAAAACATTGAAACTAAAAACGTAACAAGCTTTCTTTTACAGTAGCTTGCCCACATACACCATTAATCCTTCGCGCTGTTTCTGCAGCTCTGATGCCACGGTGAAATTCATACGGGTAAATAACGAGATATTTAAAGTTTTCCATTTTGCGAAACGAATGATGTCAAAGATAAATTAAATGATGCGAAAACAAATGAATCACTAAATTCGAAACACAGATACACTAAATTTTAAATAAATTTTAATTTGGAATTCCTAACCAAAATCTCAGATATTTGAGATCAAATTGACCAGTTCAACAAAACGCCAATTTCATATGTAAGTACCTAATAATTATATTGAATATAAGTCTCCTTTAATTTATCAGTTTATAGTTTACTTTTATGTAATTAATTAATCATAATATTGACAGAATTACAGTAAAATGAAGTTAAAAACAAGAACGTAGGTAGCAGATAAATCTATTTTATTGGTAGCTCGTGCAATCATGTGCATGTACCCAGTAAATACAGAGTTTATCTCGGTAAATAACTAGACAGCGGAGAGATTCATTAGGCATCGCTCCGTGTCGGTCTGAGCTATAATCGAAGCAATTGTTCTTTAAGAAATTCAATTATATGTTTACAGGAATTATAATTACACTCAACTGATCAAGTAATTCGAATTTAATAAAACAGTAAAAATGTTATGTATTTTTTAAATGTTTACACTATGTGTCTATGATGTAAAAGTTAAAAAAATTCTATACTTATGTTACTACATATGTGTTTTCTCCATTAGATTCAAGTTTTTGATAAAGATAGAAAAAATAAAGCGCTACACTTGATTATCGAGCCAATACAAGCGGGCTTATAAAACTAACTCATCTAAAACATAATTGCAGTGAATTAAAATACTATTTCTATTTTATTTTTGAAAAAATTATGGCTCAGTGCTAGCATCTAGTGCATGCACGGACATCGCATCGATAGACGTAAGTTTGGCTATCTGCAGTGAGCCTGAGCATTCGGTGAAAAAAAACATCGTGTTGAATCTATAACATGGTGGTAGGGCTTTTTCTAATGTCCGTCTGGCTAACTACCACCATCAACTAGAAAATCTGTCGCCAAGCACTTATAGTTGTGTTCCGGCAGCTGCACTTAAGAACCAGTTCCCCCAAAAAAGGCATCTTGAACTACAACGTCACTAACCAACATGTGAAATTTTGTGACCAAACGTCAAAAACCTATATAGAATTAAAAAAAAGACGTATTGAACTGATAATTTAATGGTAAGATGGAATAAAATAAATATTATAGTAATAAATAGTTGTATAGTAATTAATATCTAATTGCAATTGAAGGAGCGTCGCGTCGTTTAGTTTAACCAATAAATTGTTAGCAGCGGTCACGTCACGTCGCGTCGCGTCGCCTTGCGAGGCTGCCATGCCAGTGCGATATTGCTTGCCGCAGTCGTGCTTCGTGCTCGCTGTTATTCCGATTAGAATGGTTCACCGAGGGTAGTGCGGTCTCACGCTTTAAATGATTAGTGTAATAGTGACCTGTTGTTAAATTAGCGGTTCTCTCGTTATATATAGGTGTAATATAATACCAACATTTAGATGCCCTTTTTAAATTAAAGTCTTCGCGAATTTGTTAAATAAATGTATAAAACTTTGTCAAATAATCTGTACTAATATTATAAAGCTGTTTGTTTGTTTGGTTGATCGCGCTAATCTCAGGAATAATATAATAATAATCGCAGGTTCGAATAGAAAAAATACACACATCAAAAAGTCTAAGCAACATGCGTGATATTACAATTTTTCCATTTATATTAATTAATTTCTAAATATTTACTCAAACAAAGTGCGTAGGTAAGTAAACTTTTTTGTATTGATGACATACTGGCTGGTTGTAAAAAAAAATATTTGATTATGATTTGTTTTTTCATAAAATTCAAATAACTGCGAATTTGTTTGAATTTAAGTGCGTTTTAATTGCTACGTTTAGTCTTGATTTTATAATTTTACCAACCATTTAAATAAAGTTAGCGACAAAATTGAATTGTTAGATATTCTTTACGTCATGAAGCGACGTCATTTGATGGCAGATGAAATGCAAACAGCTGTAGGGATGTAGCAAGCGGGAAGTAATCAATCTCAGGTATATCGATATTTTGGCATTCATAGAAGTGTTATTTGTCGTCTTTGGCAGCGCTACAATAATACAGGAGAAGCCGCTGAACAGCATCCAGGCCGTAAAAGGAGTGCAACCACTCGGCAAGACCGGTAAATACAACTGACTGCAAGACGCCAGCCGATGTTAACCGCTCGAGAGATAAGTTTGAGGCTACAAATTTCAAGTGGTGTTGATGTAAGTCCTCAAACTGTGCGAAATCGACTGCATGAGTACGGCCTACGAGCTCGACGCCCAATCAGGTGCCCACCGATACGTCACGGGAATCGCGCTCGTCGATATGAATGGTGTAGAGAACGCATAACATGGACCGAGGAACAATGGGATAAAATTATGTTTTCCGATGAGTCGCGATTCGGGTTTAAGCCTGATACAAGAAGGGTGCGAGTGTATCGTCGGCCCGGAAATACTGAAAGGCTCAGGTGCTTTCAGGAAGTTCATCCATACAGCGGCTCAACAGTTATGTTATGGGCGGGTATTATGAAGAACAGGCGAACTGAGCTCGTTTTTGTAAATGGAAACATGAATGTTGAAAATTACATTGAGGATATTCTCAGACCTTATGTCTACCCATTTGCACAAACCTTTGGCTCCGATTTTAGGTAAATGCATGACAATGCGCGTTCACATACAGCTCGGCGAACCAGTGAATACTTTGCAACGGAGAACATCCGGGTATTGCCCTGGCCGGCACAATCGCCAGATCTCAACCCCATCGAGCACACATGGGATATGCTCCAGAGACGTGTTTTGAAGGACTTGGACGGAGCGACAACAACCCAACAGCTGAAGGATTTGCTACAATTCCATTGGGAGCGAATACCGCAAGATGACATAAACAGTCTCATTAATTCAATGAATAATCGTTGCCGACAAGTTCTGAATAGCAGAGGAGCCCATACTTTGTATTAAATTGTTCTATTCTTTCACAATAAATATATTTTCTTTAGAAATTTCATTTTGTAAGAAAGTTTAGTTTCTTATGTATCTTAGTTTCTATAGTATATTCTAATATTGTTCATTTCTGTTATTAAAAGAACTTATAAAGACAACAGCTGTTATTTTTACATCATAGAACCCTAAAGATATTATTTTCAAAATAAAATACAATGTTGTAATGTGAAGAACCATCCTAAAATTTAAATTAGTACATGTTGCTTAGACTTTTTTGATGAATGTATTTTAGTGTTGGATAGCCCATTTATCTAGAAAGGCTATACGTTATATAACAATGAGCTACGACCAATAGGAGCACATTAATGAACAATGTTGAAAATTTATTCCATTTGAGAGCTTCTATTACGTGTGCTGAGTAAATGGTTAAAGATACGCAAAAGTCATATGTGACGGAATTGTTTCTCTTAAAAAGTTCTAGAAAAAATTCTGGAATAGAATATGTCTATCTTTTAAGGTTCACTCAATATAACCTTTTTTATGGTAACAAAATTTGTTCTAAAAAATGCATTATTTGCGGAGGGTGTTTTTATAAACATGGTATTTTTATAATCCTTATTGAAATAAATACATTATTCATCACGAGTATTTTTATTTTTATTGGCTCTTTACTTTTAATTGATTTCAATAAATAGCTTAGGAGATATCACAGTTTTTTAATAACTCCGGAGCAAAATTGTGATCTAGTACCGCGCGCGCATTTTTATTATGCGGAATGATGAGGGAGGCGAGCGGCACCCTATAATTGTGTTAAGTGACGCAAACGAAATTGCGTGGGTCAGCGAATACTTACTATACTTAATAATAAAGTTGATTTTTTTTGTTTGTTTGTTTAAACACGCTAATCTCTGGAACTACAAGTCAGATTTGATTTTTTTTTGTATATGATAGCCAGTATTCACAAGGTATAGTATGAGATATCTAACATTAGGCTATAATTCTCAGCTAGATATTGATTTTTGTTAAGTTCGTCGGAAGTGAAAGCAGTCCCTAACTGCTTTATCTACGTGCACTGGCGTTATGGTTAATGATACGTAAATATAATGTTCTACAAAAATATTGAGGACTATTTATAGAGGAAGGATATTTATGATGTGTAACTTCACGCTAAGACTAAGAAACGAAACACTAACCATGAATGTCAAGCAATCTGGAAAAACGTAGGCAACTACGGAAAGTGAGAACAATTATGATAGGCTATAAAGGCGCGCTGGTGGCGCGATGTTTGTCGGATAAAATTAACACGGGTGAAACCGTGGGGCACAGCTAGTTAGGGAATATGATTTAAGGATATTTTAATAGTCACGTAATTTGCTAGATAAGTTGTTTAAATGCTGTTTTATGTTGATGGGTTTATCATGTGGTTATATTTTCTATTATTTTTGTTATGAATCATCCAAATGTGTTGAATGATATTTTATTAAATATGTTTCAGCTTTTGAGGCATTACAATGAAACGACTCATATGCGACCTATAGTACACTGGTAATACGAACAAAACTTTCGCATAATCATCAAAGGCTCATTACAATCAAATGAATATTCATCGCCTATTTCATCCCTTCCAGTTTTATTTTCGCGACAAAAGTTAGCCTATGCACTTCTCCAAAGTTCAATATATCTCTATACCAAAATTAATCAAAATTGGTTCAGCGGTTTAGGCGAGAAAACGTAACAGATCAGTTCTTACAGTACAGACAGAACAGACAGTATCTTTCACATTTATAATATCAGTTTGGATATACTAATAACATATAATATATACGAGTACGTACACTGTATCTACAGAGTAATAATACTTAAAATACATAAATCAATTTCAACAATGTCATCTCCATTAACATATAAAACTTTAAAACTAACTAATAGCCTAACGATATAAAACACAACGACTTTGTACGATCGAAGTGAATGTAATTCTATGAAATTGTTGTTAAATTAAATGCTTTGCATACATGTTAGGATAAACGCATATACGGACTTGGTTTATGTGCACCTGCGCGTTTTACACCTTATCCCCCAATAAAGAACCGCGAATGGAATACAATGGAGATCTATGAGAGAATCTCATTGTAAAGCAACTACATAAGTAAATTATGGTAAACGCTATCCCAATAGTACAGTTTATTTGTAACACTACACTCAGCTGTGAACCTTATAAATTTTCAATTGTCTGTTGTCATTAAATATTCTAAGCGATAAATCAAAGTGTTTATCGGAGCTTGTCGCCGTACGGTTACACCGCAGCTTGGGCCGCTGCTCCGGGCATATAATAATTTAAGATATCGATAGGGGCGTCAGTAACATGACTGGAACATCTTCGGTACTTTAATGATGTATATCTTAAACCTACACAAACCGGTGTGCTCATAAAGTAATTATCAATTAAGAATAAAAATGAATTACTGATTTTTAAATGGAACTTGTTATGGCTTTTATCAAATACATTTTTTAAATTATTCGACATGACAACGTCTTATAATTCGATGGAGCCGGCTGCACGCACGAAAAAAAAAGACTCATGAGGCGTTACCTCGCTCTGAGGCGTTCCATTTAAGGCTTGAAAAGCAAGCGAGAGCGCGGAACGAGCGACAAAGAGGCACAATCGGCCTCCGCGTTCGGCAGCGTTCGACATCTGTCTCTATCCTATTTGAGTGAGCGATGCGTCCGCGTGGACAGCTGCTATACAATAATACATTTACATGTTTTCGTCAAGTATGAAGTGCAGTGAAAAGTGAATGTGGTGTCAATTGTTTAAAGCGACGATAATTGCGGCGATAAAGGTAATGATTCTTTCGATATTAAATATATGTTCAGTGATATATTGTCGAATATTCGTGCTTTCATCATTAAAATAAATAGCATCGGTCCGCTAGTGCAGCGATTGTAGGTTATGCTATAATTGACAAAACTATAACAATAAGTTAACAGAACTATGTATTTGTATTTATGCGTACAAATAAATGTAACTTGATCAATTCAATTGTCATTTCCATTTACCTCCTTCTCTATATCCATACAAAATATCTATCAAACAAACAAAATTAAAATTTTCTTTTGAAAAATGATACCATTCCATCAGTATTTTCTTATGACGTTGTCACGTTCAACTATCGTCAGTAAACCGACTTTACAGACAACCGATTTTTTTTTACAAGCAACCGCCCGCGATTTCACCCACTTTAAATACAACAAAAAATTTAATAATAATAAAATGTAACCTATTTCACTCAGGAATAATGATCGATCTTTCGCCGTAACAGCACCACGACTGTGTAAATCGCTTCCTATCAACATCCAACTAGCCAGCTCTCGGGATTCTTTCAAGTATTCGCTACGCAGGTTTTACTTGGAGCAATCAAATATGGCTTGATTTTTCTTTTTTTCCTTTCGCTTGTTCCTCTGGAAGACAGGTAGAAAATCCTCCACCAATTGTACTTTTTGTGCAATAACAAATATATACAATCTACCTTCCTATTAGTGTTGGTTTCACACCAAACTTATTAAATAATAACGACTTCCTTTATCAATCAGTGTATTTGGTTTGAATTATATTGTAACGGAAGTTGTTTCGACACGCCATCTGTACATAGTTTTGATAAACAAAAATCTAAATACATTATAGGTATAAAAGGAAACCGTGACTGACTAACTAATTTATCAACATCTAGCTTTAAACCACAGATTTATCTGTTATGACGAAGGCATACGCTAAGATAGGACTTTTGAAAATTCAACCCCTAAAAGGGAGTAACAGGGATTCAAAGTTTGTATGAAGAAATCATATCTAACACGGGTGAAACCGTAGGGCATAGTTAAAGCATTGTTGAATCATTTAAGACACAGATTGTACAAGTAATAAAAGTGTAAAGATGTTACTCACGCGGTTTCTCTGTTACTAAATCATACAAAGGCCACAGCCTTATGCTGCATATATTAGTGAAATAATTTTTAGAATCGGATTAGTAGTACCAGAAATTAAACCCTACAAACATACTAATTCTATCTTTATATAACGTATAGAGTTAGAGATAGTTGTACGTATAGCTATATAGATTCAAAATTATAATATACAAAATCAGTACGTTGAAATAGTTGGGAGAACATCTGCCTTCCGTGTTTCGGGTTTTAGGTTCGAGCCCTGACCGAAAGAATTAAAAGTCAAAGTGGAATTTTAAATTATTAGGGTTATACCTAGAGTCCTCAAGAAACGTAGACATCGTAGGAACGTCAAGATCTGTCCGTTTCATCCCTCAGGCTTGCCCAGTAGTTGGACATTTAAGGCTGGTATTATAATTTTATAGGCTTTTGCCGTCGTTAATTATAAGCCAATTTTATGACGATATCTGTTAAGAAACATTCTCCTCCTGACAGTAACCATTGTTATTTTTATTACGTTTGTTTTTTTGTTGTTGTTGTTACTTTAATTAAAAAAGAAAGAAGTCAACACGTGTTAAACGTGAAACATTAGTAGTCAGGTACAATGTATTTAATTCCGTAAATTGTATGTTTCTGGCATACGTAGCAAATAAACTATTTTAACTCGGGGCTATGAGTGTGAATGTGTTCGCTTATTTTGTTAAAGCAGGTAATTAGAAGAATTTATATTTGTGCTTGAAACCATGCCAAGGAGAGGATGAGACTTCACTTATACTATCGATAATAATTACGACGTGTGAATATAGCGGTCCCTTAGATTATGCTTTGACAAATCACGACTTTGCAATTCCAATGCAGTAGATTTAATGTATGGGCGGCAGTTTGCATTCTAACCACGACCCGCCGGGCCACCTCTTTCCTAATGCACGCTTATTTAAGCTTTTTAACCTTTCATCTTGTAAGGTTTGAGCATTGGGAGACAATAAACATAATGTGGATATTTAAGTAGTCATTGTTCCCGATTAAGCTTTAAGTATGGTTAGTGAGAGTCCACTGTAGACAAACGGGTATCTTTAGTTCATTTATTTACTAATCAATATTGTTTTATGGTTTACAGAGAACAGGGAATATTGTATTTTAAGGTTATGAGAAAAATACAAGTGACGAAGAATAACTGGAGAGACATTTCTACAATTAAGTAAGAACATAAAAAAAATTTGCTAACACATATTATAATATCATAAAAGTATAAAATTAGGGTAGTGACATGGGTACTCCAGAATATTCTTTCGGTAAGTAAGCAGTTGTAGAAAATAATGCAGTATTATAATAGTATTTAGCAGTGGTGAAGTGTGAATAGTTTTAGAATGAAAGTTGATTCTATAAAAATGAAAATAAAAATACTGTTTCACCCAAGTCGATTCCTAGACTAATATTATAAAATTATCTCAAAAGTAATGTGATGGTAAATCAACTGCTTGGTTAGGTTACAATTAATCAAAATTTATTATTAAAACGTATTTTTTATGCAATTGTGTGTTTTTTTTTTCTTTATTTGCCTATCGCTTACTTCAGCCTGATAAAAATGTTGTATAGATTCATAGTCTAAATCGTTATTAAATTAAATTAATCGTTCATAATTCACACGGTTAATAGACTTTTTATATTTGAATAGGTTTTCAAGTAAATGGAAGTGTATTGGAAGATTGTTACATATGTACAAATACAAAGGAATCTCCATCTCCTACGTTAGTAAAAACTGTTTTCACATATAGAACCAAACCAAAGTATATATTGTCTATTGGTTAATGTGTGCTATTAAAACCTATTATTACACAAAGGGTGGGCTAGAAGGCATGCTGCTGTTTAGAAAGCTTTATTTCCATTATGAGCTCAATGGGGCAAGCCCGGAGGCCAACATATCGATTCTGGGAACGAGACGATCGGTTTACGCAATGTTAAGCATAAAGGAGGATGAGGGTAGGTGAGCTTAGGAACGGCGGGGCGGGGCGCCGCGGGCGGGCGGCTGGTGAAAGGGCTGGGCGGGGCGGCGTGCACGGCGCCGCCCACCGTGCATTTCACCACCGCGGTGCCGCGGCACCGTTGCGCCGCGCCGGCCGCGGCCGCGACGATGGTTCTCGCACGTGCCCTACTTCTTAAGACAGGTTCGCTCTTGGTGTTCCATTGTGTATCAACCTCGACGAACAATACTATTGTGAAACATTTCGATAACGTCTCCACTCGTTGCAATTTAGACAACACAGTTAATTATATATTTTGAGATTTATATGAACAGTAAGTACGAAATATTAGGTATAATATGATTACTTTAACGTAAGTATAATTAAATAATATAACTAAAAATAATGTGTCGCTTCATATAGGGTTTCTCTAAAGTCTTTTAACAAACCCGTTTTGTGTTTTTTTCTTGCTTTGTTTATTTGCTTTCATTAATATTATTATGAAATGTAACTTGATTCATAGGCAGGTAGACTGATTCAATCATTTTAAAACAACTAATAACAATAGAATACGCTCATGTGTTCCTATTATTATCTTGATACTGTATGTATTGTAAAGTACAGGTTTTAAATTAGACATAACGAAATATTTTGTTACGATTAATAGACTTAATAATATCTGTGTAATCTATTATGTATATTTCAAAAAGTTTACAGTTTAGTTAGTTTTAGTTCGTAATATTTTAATTAAATATATTATGATAATTATGAAAAGTCAATTTTTTCAATAATAGTTATTTACCTAGATAGAAATAAGAAAATGATTAGTGTTATAAGTATAATATGAGAAAATTACAAAGTGAATTTGTGGAAACTGGTAATTTCAAGCTCATTGCGCTGTGTTGATGTGGTTAACTCGTAGGTTCTAAGTGAGCGAAGTTTATAGTTGATTTCATAGTAGGCTACTAAACGCGCCGCAACTAGCGGAGGTAATTGCGCTGAAAGACCTCAATTTGAGGTGTGTTAGTATCGCGTTCAGCTCTAAATAAGACGTCGCCGTACCAAGTAAAGAGGTCGCATTACTCTTATTGAACCCTGCAGCTCAAATTATTTATTCGCCGAGAGCGATCAATCGCGCTCCCATGATACAAATGCTGGTAAAACCGTTTTAGACGCCAATCACACTAACCACCTTTCGAAATCTACAATTCGGATAAACATCTTTCTACCTAATATAAATTAAGTATAGTCTTTCAAAACATATGCATTAACAAAGAAAAGTACTAGTTTAATAATAAATCATTTATCACTTTGACGCGACAACTTCTGCTTTTGTTGTTTATTGTACGAAAAATTAAGGGCATTGACAAGACCAATTTCATCGTAAAGGTGAACTGTTTTCGATACAATTAAGTACCTAAAGGTCAACGAGTGAAATTTATTAAATTATATTCGTTTTAATAAAAATATCTGGGCGACCCAGCTTTACGCGGCATCTTAAAAAAAAAAGAAAAACATATATCTAGGTAAACTTGGAATGTAAAACATTATCTAAATACAAAATTTCATCGAAATCGTTGGAGCCGTTTTCGAGAAACCAATTAGGTACATCTATACTAATAGTTACTGAAGAGTTTGTTTGTTTGGTTGAAAACGCTAATCTCAGGAACTACTGGTTCGAATGGAAAAAATGTTTTAGTGTTGGATAGCCCATTTATCGAGGTAGGCTTTAGGCTACATAACATTACGCTACAACAAATAGGAGCGGAGCATCAATGAAAAATGTTGCAAAAAAGGAAGAAATTTATTCCCTTTGAGAGCTTCACTGCGTGTGCTGCGTGACTGATTAAAGTCATCAACAACAATCGTGTGTGACGGAATTGTTTTGCCTTAAAATCTTATAAAAAAAGTCCGTGATAGCATATGTCTATCTTTTAAGGTTTAATCAATATAACCATTTTTATGGTAAAATAAAATTTGTTCTAAAATAATAAGTTATTTGCGAAGGTGTTTTTATTTATATAGTGTTAATCCTTATCAAAATAAATACGTTATTCATCACAAGTATTTAATTTTGTACAAGATTGCCCTTTACAGTAAATGAATATCTTAGGAGATACCATAGTTTTAAAATAACTTGGCAGTAAAATAATGATCAAGTGCCGCGAGCGCATTTTTAAAATGCTTTTTTAATTATTTTTTTATTATTATCTTCATACGAATGTATGTATGTAGCTAACGGAAACTTGGAACATGATTTTGACTCCCTTCAACAGGTCGGATTAACTTGAAATTTGGTATACTTATCAAGGACCGATGACAATTCAATATTTCAAAGAGTTAGACCCGTTATCCTTACTAGGATAATCAGGTTTAGCGATTTTTTGTTTTCCTAAACTAGTAGTGTCATTGCGCCAAGACCAAAAAGGGCACTACCAGACGCGCCGATCACCTATTTCTCGGATAAGTTACCGAATTTGAATAAGATTAAATTTTCGGAGAGGGAACCTGAGAACCGGCTATCTCATCCAAAACACGCTTTTATTGAAACTCCAACTAAAAAATAGAAAATAAATTTAGATTTAAAAGTAGTGTAATTTTTTTAAATTAAATATGTCAGCTAGTATTATATATTTACATATATCCATACTAATATTATAAATGAGAATGTCTGTCTGCTACGTTTTCACACCTAAACCGTTGAACCAATTTTGATGAATTTTGGTATAGATAGATAGATAGATAGGACTTTGGGAAAGGACAAAGGCTACTCTTTGTAACGAAAATATAACTTAAAGGGATGAAAGTTTGTAAAAGGAAAATATGGGAGCACCAATGTGCATTCTCGGTAATGGTGAAATGACATCGGTTTCCACGCCAACTGGTTTATTGTTTATTGACATTGTTATACTTAATAAGAAATGTATTGTTTTTTTAATACTTACCTATGAAATTATAGTCCAGTATTATTTTGAAGACTGGCTGAAGTGTTTTTAAACTCTTTAACTACGCTACGCTACGTTACTATTTTATTTTATGATTGAAACATGATGTGCGCTGTCGACCGTGGCTTGCGACTACTGCGGGTGAAATGGAATACCATAAGCCATTGCTATTTGGTACTACTTTTAGGTGGCTTCACTCGCGCGTTGTAAACGTAGAGTTTATAATTATAATCTAAGAGATTATTATACAGTTTTTCTACAAGCGAATTATTTCATTATCTTATCCCACATGTGGTGAAAATAAAACTTGAAGGGATGAAAGTTTGTATGAAAAACCAATCACGTCTCAAATTAGCGATATGAAAATTCATATTTGTGCTTTTGGTAAGAAATAAAAGGGGTATCAAGTTTTTCAAAAAACCTTCCCGCAAACAGGTACAATAAGGGACGATTTTTATTATTTTTTAAGTTTTATTGGGACGTTTAATGAGTTGGATTCATATTGGTATATAAGTATAATACCATATACACAGTGACAAATCCATCTATGATTTTCTTTTGGTTTGTCAATTATACGTTATACGTTTGGGTAATTTGGTTCAATTATACGCAGATGAAGACGCGGGTACCAGCTGGTGTATATATATATGGTGTATGCACACATACATATTTTATAAAATAATTGCTGACTTAATAGTATTACAGTAGATAAAAGCCATTTTTATATACCTATATTTATTTTTTCAAAAGCATCTTTAAAATAATGGTGAATTTTGAATTCATATTAAATAAATACAAGGTGTCCAGAAAGGGTATCGGGTATTTGTAAGTTCAATGAAACAAAAATTATTTGTATGCAATAAAAAAGTTTATTGTTTATTATTAGCATATGAATTGGAGAATTATTTGGAAAAGATGATGTTATCCAAATGATGACCGTTACGTTGCTGGCACTCTTCTAAACGGAAACGAAGATTGGCGATAACACGTTGACACATAGCTATCGATATTGCTGCCATTTCTGACCTGATGTTTTGCTTTAACTGGGTTAGATTCGTCGGATTGTTTTGATAAACCTTACTTTTAAGGTATCCCCATGCAAAATAGTCAAGCGGGCTAAGGTCGGGGCTTCTGGGAGGCCAGTTGATGTTACCCCTTCGCGAAATGACTTTATTAGGGAATAATTCGTTAACAACTTCCATTGAGTCATTTGAGGTATGGCAAGTGGCCCCATCTTGCTGGAACCACGTTCTTGAGTTGAAACCTGCAAACTCCTGCAACTCTGGGAGCAAAAAATTTCGCAACATATCGCAATAACGGTCACTATTCACATTAATTGCTCGGCCTCGTTGATCTTCATGAAAATAAGGACCAATTATGCCTTTAGCAGATATAGCGGCCCAAACAACGACCTTTGGGCTATGCAGGGGTCGTTCATGCTTTCGTCTCGGATTCTCCACTGCCCAGTACCGACAATTTTGCTTATTAACATGACCATTCAGGTGAAAATTTGCTTCGTCACTGAACAGTATGTTGTTAAAGTTGTTAAATCGCTGCAGCATTTCGTTTGCAAAATTCAGTCGATTAGCATAGTCCGTATCCTTCAATTCTTGAACCAGTTGAATTTTATAGGCTTTTAGATGTAAGTCTTTCTTTAAAATCGAATGTAAAGACGATTTTTTGATGTTCAACGCTTGTCGTCGCTTTCGGATGGATAAAGACGGATTTTGACGAACCGACGCCTCAACTTCTTCAATTGTTTCTTCATCGCAAACTGAACGAGGACGACCAGAGTTTTGAATTTTAACTGTCGCACCTGTATTCTTGAACGTCCTGATCCATTTCCTAATGCTATCGTCACTTGGCGCGTGGCGTGTACGATATTCCGCACGATAGAGACGTTGAGCAGTCACTATTGAATCACCATTACGATAATACGCTCGTACGCAAAATGCGCGATGCGTCCCCGAGTACTGTTCCATCGTGACTAAAACTCCACAAAATGGCGGACGCCACGAACCCCTCCCCGGACCCTTTAGACGCCCCGTTTCGAATATGGCGCGAAAACAAATACCCGATACCCTTTCTGGACACCTTGTATATATTAAAGTCATTAATATATTAATTATCATGCATACTAAACCATAATGCATAACTAATCTATAACATGATTACACAAGTATCTACCTAAGCTAATTTGAAATTCAACAAGTATTGGCCATTTATATAGGGGCGTACTGGGGCACGAGCTGTGCGCTATTCCATCGCGTCATTTTCCCCATGTGCTCATAGATACTAGTACTCCAGTACAAGTACGCAACGTTACAACTATGTTGAGCTGTGCCCATATTTTCGCGACGATGTCACAGATCTCGAAAGGTCGCTGAACCGAAACTCCATTGTTTTGTGTTGCATCAGTGTATCGTCTGCCTCGGAGCACAATGAATTCAATTTGTAGTGTATTATTGAAGCAAATTATTGCAGTTCTAATCACAAGATACAGAAAAATTACGTGATACGTCAATTTTTAAATTTGAGCACAACTTTTAAATATAATTTATGCAATTACTTATGAAATTATAAGTACTAGTAGTAGGTATAAGTATTAGGTCCTTACATATGAAGCTGGCGTTTTGGTGAACTGGCCACTTTAATCTCAAATATTTGGCGTTTTATTAGGAATTCCAAATACATTTTTAATTAAGGGTTATGTATTTGTGTTTCGAATTTAGTGATTTATTTGTTTTTGCAAAAATTTATTTTATTTAACTTAAAATATCGCGTTATTTACGAATATGAGTTTCACCATGGCATTAGCGCTGCAGAAACAGCTCGAAGGATTAATGATGTGTATGGAAAAGCTACTGTAAAAGAAAGCACGGAACGTTTTTGTTCCAACGATTTTGTTCTGGAAATTTTGACCTACTAAGCAAATCCCGTGGACGGCCACAGACCATAGTTGATAATGAAGAATTAAAGGTGGTCGTGGATGTGGATCCATCGCAAACCACGTCAAAGTTAGCGGCAGGCTTCGGTGTGAGTAATAAAACAATTGTAATTCACTTGCAACAAATAGGAAAAGTGAAAAAGCTCGAGAAATGGGTACCGCATGAATTGACTGAAACACACCGACAAACACGCATTGAGTGCTGCGTTACATTACTCAACCGTCACAATAACGAGGGAATTTTAAATCGTATTGTTACTTGTGACAAAAAATGGATCCTTTGAGACAATCGGAAATGCTCATCACAGTGGTTGAACCTTGGAGAACCGGCCAAATCCTGTTCCAATGAAATTTGACTCGGAAATAGGTACTGGTGAGTGTTTGTTGGACTAGCCCTGGTATCATACACTACAGCTTCTTAAGATCTGGCCAAACGATAACGGCAGATCTGTATAATCAACAATTGCAAACCATGATGGCAAAGCTAGCAGTTAAACAATCGAGACCGGTCAATCTCTTTAGCCCACTGCTGCTTCAGGACAACGCTAGACCCCATACTTCACGACCGACGGTCGCTAAATTAGAGGAACTGCGGTTGGAATTTATCCGACACCCACCATATTCTGCAGACCTTGTTCCAACAGATTACCACCTTTTTAGGAATAAAGACAATTTCTTGCAAGAAAAAAAATTCAATTCCAATGAGGCTGCCCAAACCGCCTTGAAAGATTTTATTGATTCTCGCTCCCACAATTTTCTTTAGCAATCGAATCAATGAACTACCTATAAAATGGCGAAAGTGCATAGATAATAATGATACATAACTTCAATAAAAAGATTGTCAAAAATGTAAAAAAACACACAAGATTTATATTATATTAATTCTCAACCACTTATGATACAATTTCGTAGACTGAATGCATACGTGATTTCATAATTGAAATGCTTTATTTAACGTCAACAATAATTTCAGAAATATTAAAAAAAAAGGACAATTTTGATAATTCTCAACCAATTTTGATGAAAATTGTATACGGGAAGTACATGTCATTCTTCAATTGCTAGGCTATATGATTTGTTAATAATATTAGTCAAAATAATATTACAGAATGAAAATAATTACTGCGTAATAACAAATGCGTGCGGAGTCGCGGGTACAACGCTATTAATATAGTATAATCCTATATTAGAATGTAAGATCTGTATTAGTGTTTAGAAATATGTTACTTTTTCCTTTTACAGCATTACAGTATGCTTTTTTGTTTCATTGTGTTTTATCTCTCATCAGTCTGTAAAATACATAAATTTTAAAAGCACAACGCACCGTTTAATATCTCGATTGACAATGAGAGCAAAGTTCAGCAAGTTCAGGACTCTAAAGGAATGCCGGGGCGCAGGCGCAGGCGCGGGCGCGGAGACGCGAACTCGGCGCTAGTGGAGGTGCTGCGTTACCTAACCTTCAACAAAATCACGATTAGCCACTATTTATATTGACATTTCGGAAGTATAATATGTTTTTTAATAATAATAATGAAGGTACAGTATCGAAGAATTATAATGGAAATAATCATTTTCTTGTTAAACCATTTCACTGTTTAGAGCAGAATACTCAAACGTGGTTCCAATTTGTTTTTTTTTTTCGGTGTAAAAAATATTCGTCATTTTACTACTTTTTAACCGACTTCAAAACAAGACTGATGTTATTTAATTCGAATGCATTTTTTATGGATGTTCAGCCATAACTTCATTGTTTATGAACTTATTTGGTTAATATATTTTTTTGTTAATGGATACCTCAATAGTGGTTTCATTTTAATTTGATTGGCATTGGATTTTCAACTTCTTTACACCAGGGAACTCTTCAAAGTCATTAAGATGGTTTTATTTTTTGTTAAAAATTGACTTGTTTATTAACACACTTTTTTCCAATACGCTCTATACCATATATAAATCGTACTAATATTATTTTATAGGTATTATAAATGTGAAAGTTTGTACGTTTAAATATTACTTATTCAATCACGTAAAAACGGCTGAACGCATTTGGGTAATATTTTTCTCTGGAATCAACGGCTCCAACGATTTCGATGTAAACTTTGCATATAGATAATGTTTTAAATTCCAAGTTTACCTAGATACGTGTTTTTCTTTTTTTATTCATAAAACACCGAGCACAGCTCGGTCGCCTAGATATTGTATCTTTATACAAGGTATCTTTTTGTAGAAGAATATTTCTTGAAATAAAATATTGGCAGTGCCAGTCATTGGTATTTTTAAATGTGCCAATGATTATGCTATTGGTGATTAGTACTTTTTGTATGTGACAATAATTAGTATTTTGTATGTAAATATTTGGTCTGTAGTGAATTATAATTTCAAAAGAAGAAAGAATGGGAAGAAATATCTAAAAGATTACAAATGGAGTACCCAAAAATTAGCAGCTGTAAGGTACAACTTGCTGGGTGGTAGGACAAAAAATTAGTCCGATTGAATAGTGACCACCATACACAAGGTATAATATAATACCCATCCCAGTACCATGCTTGTCTGTCGTGTTTCAGGATCAGCCAGTGCATATCCTGTAATCAAGCAGGGTTGGTAGGAGTTTCGACCATCATACACATAAACCCACCACTTTGATTTTCTTTCGGTTTGTCGCGTTACGGGATCAATCTGTGTATGTATATTCAGAAATCAACGGATGGTTGAAGGTTGGCCCGTCCCTGTGACACAAGATATTGACTGGCTGTTCTCGAAACGCGACAAACCAAAATAAAATCATAGATGGGTTTATTACAATGTGTATGTATGGTGGTCGCGATTTCTACCACCAATCCCGCTATATTACTGCATATACATCGACTCATCCTGGAACGCGACAAACCAAAAGAAAATCAGTCATGGATCTATCACTATGTGTACGGTGGTCGCGATCCTCACCATCCCGCTTTATTACTGTATATTAGGGATGAGCTATAACAGGTAAAATAAGATAATTGGTACTCCTGTTCCTGTTCCAGAGAAATAACAGTTCCAGTAACCTGTTCCAAAATAATAGCCTGTTATGCTTTACATCAATCCATGAATCAGTCCATCAATCCAACATTAAATAAATAAAACCATCAATCAATCAAATCTTTATACCAACATTCATTAAAATTGGTTTGATGTGTCCTTCATGCGAACTTTCATCCCCTATTCCTCCTTCAAGTTTTATTTTCGCGGCACAAGGTAACCTATGTCCAAGAACCAATCAATCTCTATACCAAAATTCATCAAAATTGGTTCAGCGGTTTAGGCGTGAAAACGTAACAGCAGACAGAGTTACTTTCGTATTTGTAATATTAGCATGGATTGCATTTCCAATAATTATACTAAGTTACAGGATCAGTGATTGTACCTTAATGCCAATCACTGTACATTTTGTATTTAAAAAAGTATCGATTGTTTATTTATTAATAAATTACATAAATTCTTAATATAGTAGGTGTAATTTCATTAATCAATGTTAACGATAGTTAAGATACTCAATAACAAAATAAAAAGAAATTAAAAAAGTAGGCTATTTCAATTAGAATTTTAAGAATTTAGAAAATAATCCACATAAAGTGCCAATCATTTTATAGTTTACGTTAATTTATTATTGACTTAGGAATTTCTGTATTTGTAGAGTTCATTCCTCACACTCAAATAGCATTCATTGTTCTCTTTATTATTTCGAAATACATCTTGGTTTGGCTAGTTTGAAAATAAATCACTAGCTGTCTATTAAGTCAGAAAACGATTTAGAATCCCGTGCAGCATATACGTTTCTTAGCATACACAGGCCTTATTTACATTTTAAACAGACGCGAAGAAAGACAACTTGAACATATATCTAAGGAAAACATTACACGGAATGACCAGCTTATTGTCGTTATTAATGTAATTGATATTAATTAAGGGACTTATTTCAGGTCACTGTGTCGGCCATAGATCGTCTTCTAAGTAATAACATGGTGTCGAATACAGACGAAAGTATAGAATGGCACAAACTATTCACGCATGACCTCAGGGTCAGTATACATTCTGACACGTGTCAATTAAGACGCACTCCATCTCAAGGCGTGGATCGGTTCGGACATGTTTGTGGAAAACCTACGTCAATGTGATTGATTCACTATTCTAATACTAAAGCAATGTAAATACGTAGCGTTATCTATTACACTAATATTATAAAGCTCAAGAGATTGTTTTATTTGTTTGAACGCGCTAATCTCTGGAACTACCAGTCCGATTTGAAAAAATCTTTTTGAATTATATTGATTATTTATTGAGGAATGTTTTATGCTATATATTGTCGCGTGGACAATTAAAATACCAAATATCAAAATTATAAGAAAAGGGTAATCAAACATTAAATAAATACATCTAATTCCGAAAATATCTTACAGAATTGAAAGATCTTTAAAGAAAAAATAGATTAATTAATTTAAAACTATTAAATTTATACCTAGTTAAAAAATAATAATGTTCAGTACTAAATGCTAAACTTTATGAACACTTTGAAATAACGTATGAGTTTCTTCTCTTCATAAAACAAGTCATATATCATAGAAAGATTTTACGATTAACATTTTTTGTTTTAAAGACAATTTTAACAACAAAAAAAAAACAACTTCAATGGTTTTGAAGAGTTTCTCGGTGTATCTTCGAAGTTGAAGTTCCAATGGCAATTAAATTAAAATGGGACTACTCTTGAGGTATCCCATATCAAACAAAAAAATAATTATCATAAAACATCCATACTATTTCAATATCTCGTTAATACAAATGTTATTATATTAAGTGAGTAATTTTTGTATATATATATATATATATATATATATATATGTAACTGGTTTCTCGGAAACGGCTCCAACGTTTTCGATTAAACTTTGCATTTAGATAATGTTTTACTTTCCAAATTTACCTAGATAGGTGTTTTTCTTGTTTTTGTTTATAAGACAGATAACACCCAGATATTACAAAATAAACACAGACTCCATTATAATTATATTGTACATAATATAACATTCTACCATTTCATATGAAAAATGTGTTTCTACCTTTAAACTATAAAACGATATTACTTATTTCACAAGTGTCTTCGTAATTTACCGAATCGCAGATCGATCAGTCCCTATTATTGCGAGAGGTCGGACGTGTTCAAACATCGATTTCGTGTCGTTAATCTAAGGCTATGTCTTCGTCGAGGTGAGATCCGACACTGGAGGCTCACCTCACGTATACCACTAAAGATAACGACATGTAATCATAATGAGACCAGCATTGTAATTTACAGATATAAACCATGTTCTTGCCTTCACCTTTGCCGTGTAAATATTTACGCAACATGGAGAATTTTGTAAAAACTTTAGCTAGAACAGGATAAGATGACAATTTATTGAGAAAACTTATTAACTATTAATACGTGAAGCAAAAGCATTCTACTCCTTTTTAAGCGTACTGCGTGCACGGAAGACTGTGAGATTTGGCATAGTTAAAGTTTATGTGGAGAAGGAGTGCAGAAAGCTAAAATGTATCTATAATATCTGTTACTAATATATACAATTAAATAAATTAATACTGCGAATCCTAACCCAACCAGTTCTATTGAACTTAGATCCCCCAAAATACTGACATTGTCACTTAATGAAAAGTGACATCAAGTGATATAATATTCATTGTTTAGGTTCATACTGCAAATGTCAAACAGAAATTAGTCTATGATTAAAAAGTGTGGTCGAATTTCGTTTATTGAGCGACCGGTAGTCTATATAAATATCACTGTTTAAAAAATGTGCGTGTAACCATTACGCACGGTTGCAATGAAACTTCTTTCAATTTGAACACTATACATTCAGACTAATATGTATCGTCCATTTAAGTAAATTATGCTAGCATGCCAGTTCTGGGCTGATACAAAAAACTGTTTATACGGTGCTAATACCTTGCCAGCGCTGGCATACCAGTGCAAGTTAGTATCTCCATTAATTAGATATCGCTGCATTTTGTGGTCCTTTATATCTACTGTTAGAACCGATTTTAAATTAAATAAAGTTAATTGTTACAGTGATATTATGTTAAATTATTTTCAATTTGATGCACATAATACACAATAAAATATACCTATACGTTAATACTCATATTACATTCTGTTATATCGCATAAATTTTAATTGAATGTTTTCAATAGTTTTGCAAAACAAGGTGATTATCGTATAAATATACTGCGCATTTTTATACTACGTTAATTTTATACACGAAATGAAAAAAATTTTTTTTAGTTTGAACACTCAAGTCTTGAAACAGTGCTCTCATCAGTTAATAATATACTCATGCACATCATCATCTTGAGTTTGTTTAATCACTACAAGAATGAAACCAACCAAAATAAAATGATATCTTATATTTCTTTCTGGTTCATATAAACTTCTTGAAGTTTATGAAGAGTTCCTTTTATGCAAATATTACACGAACCAAAACTATCAATAATAACCTGTATTAAAAATAATATATAAAAACTATGAGTTTGTAAGAATAATGTCAGACATCAAATGTTTCACTGTCGGGTAAGAACTTTCTCTGAGGGAAGATACGAGCCCAATTACACACGTTATCTTGAAGAAAAATTCATAGTTCTACGCCATGCAGTACAAGCTAGTATTACAACATTTTTCAAGCTACGTTAGCCTATAGAAATCAGTATACAATGTACATACTACGTTGTCAAAAAAAAATTGATACATCCTTAAAACGCAAATGAGTGGACTTCGGATTCATATTCCAATCATAAGCATTCGACCATCATGCTAGTTAAAATAATGTAAAAAATTAATCATACATCCTCTACATAAATAAATAAACTTGACACAAGTACAAATTACCCGAAAACTTAATTTTAGTGACATTTTAGAATATCAATTCATATGGTAACTTTAAATTTGTTACCTAATTACTTAATGTTGAATACATAAACATTAACAACGTAAATTCACTATCCGTGAAGTGTTTATAACTTTTATAGCAATGCGTATTTTAAATATTTTTAGAATAATAATATGTCATGTATAGTGTTTGTGGGCGGACAGATTTACTCAACCTTCCACCTCTATCCGCTTGATAACTCTTCATTGCACAAGAACGACTTGTTAGTGTATTTTATAACATGCAAACACTCGGCTATTCTTATATCATAGTAGTAAGAATAAAATGTTAACACAATTTTGTCTCTTTGGTTTGTATGTACTTCACTATTAATTACCTTTTTATACTCATAGGTGGTAAAATGTCAATATTTTGGGCATATACTATGTCCTGGTTGTTATGCAGTAAATAACCTAAGTTTTCAATATCTTGGTTACATTTTCACCACCGACTTATAAGATGATAATGACATTGAAAGAGAGAACGCAGGGCACTCACAGTTAGGGGGAACATGTTGGCCCGTAGATTTGATCGTTGTAGTGATTAAAATCTGTTTATTTAAAGCATATTACCAATGTATCTACACGAGCAACTTATGTGTTAACTTTAATAAAAAATCTATTAGCACCTTGCGTGTCCAATACAATAATGCCTTTAGAGCATTACTGGGACTGCCGCGATTCTGCATTGTATCTGGAATGTTTTCGTATACTTGCGTTGATTATTTGTAAGTCATCATGCACAAAAGAGTGGCGTCTATCCTAAGTAGACTTCGTAATTGTCCCAAACCAATAATGAGGACCCTCATGGGAATTTGTGATAGTGTGTTCATGAAGCACTAGATATCGCTAGTTATACGATAATGTGAAGTCAACAACTCGATACCTATTTGTTAATCGATGATAAGTGTATTTTATTTTAATATCATTAATGTAAATTATTTTATTTTCATTTAATGTAACCATTTATTCATTAGTTTATATTTTACTGCTTTGTGATAGGCCTTTGCTGCCATATAAATAAAAATATTATTATTATTATTTACAATTACGTCATCTGTTTACACCGACCACTAACATTTTACAATTTGTACCTATTTATATTTATTATTTAAGACATATATAGGTCACTAAACAGGAATATTATGTAGAAAAAAAAACGGATCATAATTCGTAGAAAAGTTTTTTAAATATTACGTTACATAAACCAGCCTGTCACTATTCACGGCGAGAGAATCAATTCTATTAGGGGAAAGGCATTATTCAAAAGGCAGACAACAGGCAGTCCCGCTAAGTTTTGAGCGAGCTTCCGCTAAATGAGCGCTTGTACTCGTAACTCGCAAGCGCAACCCACCGCTCCAGCACGTTCGCGTACACCGCGTGATTGCGGCCAATTATTTTCCGTTTATCTCTAATTACGCATGTGCTGCCAACGTTAGCGATTTATCTTGAATCTGCCCTTCGGCCCAAGATTTGATCGCTTTCCCGATCAGTTCTCTACTCCTTCCAAACATAACATAACAGATAAATCGGGTCAAACCGATCACTTTGACAATCGCCGAAGATTCTAATGGTTGTTTTGACTTTCACAAAAATAATATGAGAGATTCGTTCCGATTGTCATTTGGATTTAATCGGTGAAAATATAGCCAGAATTGGTAGCGATTTTTTGTTCGTGAGACCATGAAAGATTGGTACTTTGCACGTGTCTCCATGTTGTGCTCTCGCGGTGTTCACTATGGCATGAGGCATGAGGATCGGCGGGAGCGGTCGGACAGTATTAATTTATTGATAAGTCGTGCAAACAAATTGACGTGCTGGTTTTTTGGTGGGCATTCACGGCGGTAAAATTAGGGTGCATTAAAGCAACAAGGTCAGCGTGGTCACCATGTCCTGTGTGGTCGGGTTCTTTTCAATTTATATTATTGGGGTTCATAATTTGCTTCTAAATTAATGTTGGGAAAGTAAATTAATAAAAGCCATTAATATTTTCAAACTATTATAAATCGTTTTACAAATTCTTTCACTTTCCAAATAGAAACATCTTCATATATTTTGCTATAGAATAAGATTTATATAAAAAATAAAACTTTCATTCTAATTAATAATGTGGCAATTTTAAGAATATGATAAAACCATTGAAATTATAAATGTTGGTATATTTGCAATAACCTTTCTTTGAGTCTGTATGTCACATTTGTAATTGTACTAAGCACAGTACTAAGTTATAATTTAAAAAATGATAACATTATTACGTAATATTAAATGGTGGAAGTTGTTTCATCAACTCACTTTGGTTCTATTTTAAGCACTTGACTGATCGAATTATCAAAGGCATTTATCTGACATCAGTGTGAAAAAAGGCAATCAAGTATCTATCAGCAAACGCCATCATCCATCAGTGAACACTGAATATTTCGATACGTTGCCGGCGACTAATTCTAGCCCATGAAAGTCTCTTTAGTCAAATGTCCGTAATGTTCCCAATACTCAAGTGACAGACTTGACCCAGATTACAGCTAGGTTTTAAACCGTTTTAAGCTTATTATATTATGAGATTATTTTTTTACTCGTTACAAATTCTATAGAATTGTTACGTCCCAATAGTCCAGAGATAATCCTTTAATTTACTTGAAGTGATTTATTAAAATGTAGTTTAACCTGTACATTAAATGAACGTTGAGCCGCGAGCGTAGCTAGCTTACTATATTTTAGAAATTTAATTTGGATTACTTAAAACCATACGTTAAAATATTCCAATTACTTCATACTTATAATAAATATATGCATAGAAAATGTGATGGATTAACCTAAGTTTTATTATATTACATAACATCTCAATATAAGTGTTACTCAACATTTATGATTAATATATTCGTTTCTTTGGAAGCTTATATAAAATATTCAGACTATGTCTAGTCGGATGTCTGAGTCTCTTTCATGAATTTTTCAGTATAGAACTTACATGATTCGTTTGTAATTGCAAGTAAAATAGTGTTTCACAATTACCCTAATCTTGATATTCAAGTACCTATTGCATTAATATGCAACTAACCTACTTTTATAGCAGCCATATTACTTTAATTATTATATAAATATATTTTTTTAATTTACTTGCATATTATAATATAGATAAAATCACCCTGAACCAATTATAGAACGAATTAAAATCAGTGTTGGTTCGTTAAATCATATGATGACGACATTTCAATCTTGTATTTATTCATTAATCGGAGTTTAGATGCACTAGATTTATTTATCTCATAATAACTCCATAATAACTGACATACATTTGTAAGAATTTAGGTTCGTATTAAAGAATTAAGTAAGTTACGTTATACCTACGTTATAACATAAAACAAATCCCAATCCTATTTCCTTTTTGAAATAACTTAATTTATAAATTAAGCATGTAACCTTTCATAATCTGTTTCTTCTGCATTAAATCAATTTTTAAGGTATTAAGTAATTCCTATAAGGGTTTATTTACCAAAAACGATAAAATGTGTATTTGTTTTCTTCATTATCACAGACATATGTGTGTTTCTATTTTAGAAATCATTTGGCCTCTTTTAGAACTTTTATTCTTTTTTTTTCATCCACTTAATACTTATTTTTTAACCGACTTCAAAAAAAGACGAAGGTTACTCAATTCGAATTAATTTTTTTAAATGGATTTTCAACCATAACTTCTTTATTTATGAACCGATTTAGATGATTCTTTTTTCTTTGGAAAGGGGATGCCTCAAGAGTAGTCCCATTTTAATTTCATTAGTATTGGACCTTCAACTTGGAAGATACACCAAGGAACTCTTGAAAACCATTGAAATTGGTTTTCTTTTTTGTTAGAAATTGTCTTGTTCTATTTCTTCTGTGTACCTACACATTTCCGCAATAAAACTATCATATTTAAATGTTTATTTTGTTCAGCTCTATGCTAATCTTTCTCCAATAAGATCGTGTTCTTCTATATTTGTAAATAATCTTAAATCGTACCAACATAGTACACATAGGTTTTTTAGAAAAATGTGTTACACCTCTAATACAGAGGCCATTATACTATGTAATGCAGGGGTTCCCAAAGTGTGCGCGCGGCGCTCTGGTGCACCGTAGAAAGTGAACAAAGGCGCCGTGAAGCGATTCTCTTTACTATTCTTCGAAACCGAGCAATTATCGCTCAAAGATCAATGTGGAGCGAGAAATATGAGTAGCAGTGTCAAACCTTATTCCATGCTTTTAAAAAACACGTGAAGAACACGAAGCTCACCCATCACATTGACTAACTAGGTAGCTATTGTATTTTATTATTGCTTTTATTATGTATCTACAACACCTAAACATCTTCAACATCTATTATGTATCCAAAACATTTAAAAAAAAATAATGGACACTTGCATCCTGCCAAGTTTGACATACGGAAGTCAAACATGGACATACACCAATAAAATAAGAAATAAAATTGCTTCATGTCAACATACCATGGAAAGGAGTATACTAAAATAAAAGAAATATACATAAAACCAGAAACGAAGAGATAAGGAAAAGAACTAAACTTACTGATGCTCTTCAACATGCTCTTACTCTAAAATGGAAATGGGCAGGACACCTTTCAGGGTACAAAGAATAGAGATAGACGCTAGAAGTAACAATATGGCCAGGACCTACAGACAAGAGGAGCAAAGGTAGACCACGAAAACAGTGGGCTGATGATATTATTGAAATAGCTGGGTCAAACTGGATGAGTATTGCCCAAGATAAAGATAAATGGCATGGGTTAGAGGAGGCTTTTACCCAAAAGGGATCTATATCACTATCGCACTAACAATAAATTTATACGTTAAGAACAAAAGTTTTATATAACTAATAATACTAAAACTAATTTTTATTTGTAAATTGTCTATTAGATATGGAATAAAGAAGCTTTATTATTAGTATTAAATTATGTATCTCTTGAATGTTTTCTGTGTTAATTTTATATTCTTTTAAATAAACAGTTTAGAATTTAAAGTCATAATATGGATGTTTTAACTTTTGTGCCTATCTACCTAACAAGTATCATTGTATCTAGGTATCTATTTTTACCAGCTAAATAGGTTAGGGCGCTGAGACAAAATAGTAAACATGTATGTGCACCGCGGACTGAAAAAGATTGGGAACCCCTGATCTAATTAATTCTTTAAAGAAAACGATCAACGTCTGAACAAATAGTAAATAAGTAGTAAGTAGGATAGGCTACACGCATGTGACCATGACTTTAAGTTTAAACTTCGAACATACTTCAGTTTAGACCATTAAGGTAATTTTATTCTTCTTATTAAGTTACAATTATTTTTGTCCAGTATAAGACCATTATATAAAACTACAAATTAATCGAAGTAGTTGTAAATAATTCATTATACGACCTTATAATGTTACCTATTAGATAAATAACCAGATAGTGAGTCTAGACAAGTATTAAGGAAAACAACTCATAAGTCGATAGATGGATTAATGAAATCAGTTAAAAAGTTCTCACGGTCACCGCTACTCGATACTTGCAACGCGGCGCGGTTTTGGCGCTCACTCTATCTGCTACTAGTTATGTATTATATTGATATAAAAATATTTTTTAACACTGTGTCTGTATGTTTAACACAGTAAATGAATGCTGGCCACAGCTAAATAATGAAAAAAATATCCACAATATAAACTGTAACAAAATATTTTCACTGAAAATGACTTTGATGTTACTTAAACCTCTTTGGAAATTTCTACCTACTTGGGGCAGCTTGACTAGTGAAATACCTCTACCTTACAGAAGACCGCATCCAAATTACCTTGTGTTCCTGTGATGAGTAGGGGTTCCAGAGCTCTTTGGGGGAATGGATGTTCAAGGTGGGCAGCACCTCTGTTGTTACAACCGTTCATAGGTAACCGCTTACCATTAGGTGAGCCGAACGATTTTTAGTCACCTTAGTTCTTATAAAAAAAAACTTACATATCCTGTGTATAATTTTATTCGGTTGATACAATTAAAAAATGCATTAATGCTTATGAACGCAATCATTTATAGCTGTCTAGAATGTCTGTCTTGGAATGATAAAGTAGATGCACTTACAAACCAAATGAGTGGCTAGTCAGGTATTTTATCGAAAACAAATTCACTAACACAGTAATCAAACAAGTCTATAAAATATGTAAATAAGTTTAGATGCAGTCACCGCGCCGCGCCGCGCCGCGCCGTGAGCACACGGAATTGGATCCGTGTTCAGTTGCAATCATAAGTTTGACGCACATTCAAATAGTCGATATATTCTGGCTGGGAGTGTCGGCTCCCACGATACATAGATAAGATTGCCAATGACTGATGCATAGGACAACATGTAATAGATCAACTGCAACTAGATACTAAACTACTCCGGCCGCATAATGGCTCATTTGTTGAGATAAGTGTCAATGTTAACTTCATTTCATTTCGGAGAAATGTCTCGTCTATTCTATCGGAGCAATAATAACGAAGGACTTATCGAAATTAGTTCTTGAATGACGTATCTACATAGCAGAACGAAAGTGTTAATTTTTAAAAAATAAATACTAAAATAATTTTAACGTTATTCGAAATTTATATGTTAATTACTTAGTTGTACATCTTTAAATTAATAATGATTAGTTTAACATAACATATTACATTGTATTACAAAGTATTAAAAAAATCATTAAGCACCTTATTGATATGATAAAATAACCAAGTCTAAATAGTACATCACTATTTTACAGTATTGGTAGGTATGGGTACGCTAGCATATGTATCGCAATAATTATACAGTGTGTAACATCGAGATGGGTCAGTGGGGGGAAATTTGACTTCTATTTTAAAGATTATAAAAACTGCATTCATTGATTTTCAAAAACCGATTAATTAAATAAACATATTTCAAGAACATTATCATAATAACGAATGTTTGCAATACCGTATATAAAGTTAGTTAAGAAAATAAAGTCCTTAACAGGCCTCCTCAATGTCCACCTCACAATGACGCAACTTAGTGTTACAAAAATATGTAATGTAACAACTAAGAAGGACGCTCTCGATGCCATCCTCAGAGAGTGAGCCAGAGACAATACTTTGACAACTAACGAGAGTCTGTTGTTTTTGTGCTATGAAAAAGTAATAACGTATTTCTTAAGTACTCTTGGATTTTTATCAGTTTGTATAAAGATAATTGTTAAAAATACTAATACATAATATCTACTATTCATTCTTGTTGTCAGTTTTATTTAACACCTACATAACATTAGTAAGATTCACAGCGACAGACAGCTCCGCGTCGGGACCGCGAACCAGGATCTAGTGGTCTTGGTTGATCGGCTCAATGCAGACTCGAACCAAGAACCGTCGCTTCAAGCAGCCGGCTCAGCGCAAAAATCTCGACAATCAAAATTTACGTCGATATGAAATACATATAATTGTTTGTAATATTAATACAAAATTCAGGTATGAGACCTCTCCGGTACTTTTAGTGTATTCGACGCGGTGTCGAAGTATGAGCGAGAAAGGAGTTTAGCGTAGGCATGTATATAGTAGTGTTTTTCTAAAGAATTTTTTAATGTAATAACCACACAGGACGGCATATTTTTCAAATAATAATAAAGCACACAGGGTGTTGACATTACATAACATATCCTTTCAAAATTGACCCAATTGAATAATAATATGAGATATTTTCGTGTTCTGAAGGCTCCATTTGCCTTTTTCTTAAATCTGTGCCTATACCTATACCTCTAACGGCCGTTTTCAATAAATCTATCTATACACTGTTTTTGCCACTAAAGATAGAGAGATATGTCTGTTGGTAAGCACTTGTATGAACTCGCTATCCTAAGATACGTTATTGAAATGCAAAAGCTTACCAAAATATGTACCTGTCTATTGTCAGTAACAAAAATAGTGGTTATATAGATTATTGAAAACGGCTTTAAATTGTATTTTCAATGGTTTAGATTAAACAATACTTACAATACACATCGTTGTTTGCGTAAAACACATAGTTTCATTGTATTGATGATGTAAATTTACCCAAGAAATCTATTCGTATCGCACACTTTCATAACAATTCAATGATTGATTACATAAATTTGAATACTGACGCTGTTAAAACCAAATTAAATTCATAAGCGGCATCGGATAAAACACGTCGCAAGCGACTGATAAATTACCGAAATGATGATTAAACCACTATTGCGTATACGAGCATCCGAGTGTAATGTATCGTAATCCGACATCATGCATGTTGCAAATTTATATACGTACAAGTTGTGCGCCGTGGTTTCACCCATTTTAAATTTATTCGACAAACTCTTCACCGCGCCCTACGCACCTGGTATCCTATCGTTTTTCATACTTCCCGTACTTGTCTACACCTTCCCAGATCGCTTGACGTTCATGCTTACTTGTACTGCTTCTTAGGTTCGTAGTGTGAAATTATATAATTAATTACCTACCTTAAAAACAGTCTATAAAAAGCAAAAAGTTTTAAAACTAAGACTAAGAAAGACTAGCGCGTTCAAAAAAACAAACAAACA
The DNA here is from genome assembly GCA_033032175.1 of Saturnia japonica. Lineage (NCBI taxonomy): Eukaryota > Metazoa > Arthropoda > Insecta > Lepidoptera > Saturniidae > Saturnia > Saturnia japonica. The sequence goes on from CM065305.1 coordinate 14,643,275, forward strand.
CCTTTTGAGCTGTTTAATATTAGTGTAGACTTAACTTCCTGGAGAGAAACTTTTACACTTTCGTGGCTAATTAAATAATTTCATTACAGTAGTATTGACGTGTTGATTACTTTGGTGATAGTGTATTATAACAAAGATTTATTCAGGTAAGTAATAAATATGTAGGTACGTAACATTTATTATTTGCAAAACTGGAATATATCAGTAATTTCGCCTACGGGATAATATTATATATTTGTATTGTTTTTAACCATAAAAATTTCGGGGGTTGCATTCAATGTTTTAACCATTTTGTTAAATTTACCTTATAAGATAGGAGACCTAATATCTTGCTGCGTAACTTAGAACAAATATACTCCTATCAATTAGTGGGAAAATATCGTAATATTTATACTTTAGATCTGAAAATCGTGTTGTGGTTAACACAAAATATTATATCCTCTATAAGCTTTACCTACAGGATATAACGAATTGTGAAAATCAGTGACGCATGACACATTACCACAAGGCCCCATATTTTCGTCTTATTATCGTAATTAACTGTATATAAAACTGCCTCACAATTATTTTAATGCTTATTAAACACGTGCGCTGAAGTGGAGCGTGGTTACGCTATGCCGACTGTCGGTTACTCGTGCAATTATCGCCATTGATTCTGTGGTTACTCGCAAACAATGTACCTACTGTGGAAAAAATGGCAGGTGTCAACCCTTGGGAAAGTGATGAAATAATGTACAAATATACTTACGTATTGGGTTTTAGTTATTTCTTTGAATTGTATTTTTATTTCGTTTCATAAAACGATTACCTTTTTGACAAATTAATATACCTATTAAGGTATCATTGCCCTACCTAAAAATTCGGAACTCCCCCGAAGAATTATTGAATTTAATACAAAAATTATTCTTAGGGTAGTATTTCAATTATTTATATTTCTTTTAAAATTAGTTATCTAAGAAGTTAAATGTCGTTAAAAGGTAATAAATAGAATTGTTCTCATTTGTCAAAGTAACTTTATAAAGAAAAACCGAATTTTTCATAAACTAACTTCGTAAATCTGAACATAATTACGTTTACAACAGTTGCCTTGCTGTTACTTTGACATAATGTGTGTCGCAATATATAATATTAATGTATTTCAATTACACTAAAATAATCGAGAATTACATGTATAACTATAAAATACCTTTTATTTATATAATCTAACATTTTATAAATTAACCTTTTTATAAAACCTAATTGCTAAAATTTAAGTAGATATAATCTCAATAAAAATTATATATATAGTAAAGATACATACAAACTGTCAAGTCAATTTGTTGAGCAGTAAAATTCAGAAGATATGAATATTATGAAATGTTGGCTTACCTACCTTGTATGGATGTTGTACACTTTAATAATAATGTTGTGATAGTAAAACTATATGTATACTTTAAAACTTAAGAGTTTACGAAATAATAAATTAAATTAGTAATTAGCATTGGTATATTTATATCTTGTAAATATTCTTGTATTTCTTGACATTCCTATTCGCATGAGCATTATAATAGTGCGAATATTTTATCAGATATGATTGTTGCAAATTTATACCTTATAATAAATCAGTAAAGGTCGAAATCTGTACATCAAAGATATTTGAGATAAAATGTAACGAGAGTGCTTAGAAACATGGGTAGAAAACATTTGAAATTGTTGTCTGTCTGTTAGCTTCTACCTACAATAATCACGCAGAAACGACTGGACCTAATTTGATGAAATTTGGCATGATTGTAGTTTATAGTCTGTAGTAACTAACATTTACGATGCATTTTTACAAGTATGGTGCATTTTCTGTACGTTGTATGGTGTATAGAATTCGTTTATGTATATATATAGAACCTATGGTGTTTAGCAGATTTAAATGTTCTAAGACATTACAAGGTAGAATGTTTATAATAATAACACTACATTGTTACGAAATAATTTTAATGTTAGGTTTATTTCGAATTTATCACTTTGGCTAGATTTTTTCTATTTTGTTCTAAATTTTTCTATCAAGTTTATAAAAAAACCACATGCTATAAATGCGCCATTATTCATTGAACATTAACGATTAAAAATAAAAATTAAATATACTGAGGTTTTAGCATTTGATTCATTGCGTTTTGTTATTTAATAAAAATTTTGGTTTACTGACTTCAACTTTCGTAAAATGCCTTGTAGATAATGGGTAACATTTTCTCATTATTTTATTAGTCTTAAATAAAATTTAATAAATTTGATTAAGTACAGGGAAAATAAAAATGAATGTACATTATTGTAAGAAAAGCGTGGGGTGCATAGTGTCAATAATTATAAACATTTTATTGACAGATAATGAGTAGAAGAATCATCACTTCGATAATATAATATCTTAAAAAGCACTTTGAATACACCCCACGCTTTTTTTACAATAATGTACATTCATTTTTATTTTCCCTGTACTTAATCAAATTTATTAAATTTTATTTTCTATTTTTTAGTTGGATTTTTTATGAAAGCGTGTTTTTTTTTTGTTTTTTAAACTATTATTTATTTTTCATTTTCATAAATTATTTAGTTCGATTTGCTAACTATCAACCGCCCTTAATATGTACAAATGTGTTCCGATTGTATCTTGGTTAAGAACACATATTCAAAGATTTCTATGATGCCAATATAAACAGCGAGACACATAGAGCTGCAACCTTATTTACATATACAGTCAGTCACATTAATGCTTGAGTATGGAATTTTCAATCAGTAATCACTTTACATAATATTATAATCATAGGAGCGAATCTGTTGGCGGCACTGAGAATGAGGATGAGTGTGACATTCAAAGTAGGACAAAATCGAGCTCAAAGGGGTCGGTTACATGCATACAGGTGAAGCTAATAAAAGCGTGTTAATAAAAAGAGTGAGATCCGTTTGTTCACAGGATATTGGGGAGTACCACCAAGTAAAACTTGTTGCTAAACCGAGATACTGAGAAAAATTTACGCACCCCAGTAAACCTGTAGGGAACGAAGTATTAGATTAAATTTACAGCGTACACTTATATAATATTGTTCAGAATATCGATCGATCGAAAGTATTTAAGAGCGTAAGGCACGTCTGACTGCCGGTCGTGAGTACCATGCCGCGTCTTGGGAGTCAGAGTAATTCACAGAGTGTGAAGGAAAGCTGACTGCTTACTGTGAGTACCACGCTGCGACTCAAGAGTCTGAGACATTCACAACGCACGAACACTCTGAAATCGTCTATTTTTAATTTCTGTACACTTACAGGTCCTACATATGGTCCTACAGACCTCGTGGCGCAGTGGTAGTAAACGCCACTATTGAGCCGAGAGGTCGCGGGTTCGTTCGATCCCCGCCCATAACTGACTTTGTCTGATGAGCATAAATGTCAGTTGTGTGTGTCTGGATGTTAATATATATATATATGTATGTATATCAGCTGTTTAACTACCATATTACACGTTTTGCTTAGTTTGGAATTAAATGGCCGTTTGTGAAATTGTCTCCTCATAATAAAAAAAAAAAAAATTTGTTATCGCTGTTTTTCATACAATAAATTGCACGTGGACTAACAAACTAATGGTTTAGTTCGGATTAGCTCGATAATTGCATGCCAAGCAATTGTCCAATTTTAGTCATAAAAAAGTGGCGCCGAAAAAAAAATGTATATTCGCATTATCACTCGCATTCTTTAATAGAGATGTAATTTTGCAGTCGCGAATCCTTAAAAATTTACAATTGATACATCACTAGTATGAATAATATTATTGTTAACACAAATGACCCATAACTCTAGGACTAAGAAGATTCCGAACGTGCAAATGATAAGGTGTGGGTGTTAGTCACGAATGACAATATAAATTTATTAATGACGGTTTGTTAAGATAATATGCTTCTGTTATTAATTATAAACTTATTCATGTTTTCATACAAAAATATAGCCGGTGAGCTAGCAAGTTCTGATTAGAACAATGCGGTTCAGAAATCGTCCCGTGACCGAAACTCTAAATCCACATTATAGATTACATAATAAAATTATTTAAATATGTTTCATATACATTCAATAAGTAAATTCCTACGTAAAGCAATTTGTTATTCGGAATAATGAAAAGCGTCGTAGTTGAGCAACGGTGCTGTAATGTCGGCCGTCCAATAAAGTGTTGTGAAACTATTAGCCCGAGGGCGCTACACGTTCATATCTCTCTTAAATAATTGGAAGCATACTGTTAGTACTAATGTAAAATCGAATCACATAATTGTTCTTCTTGTATTGAGTCATAAATTGGTTAGTAAAATACATCATGTATCTCAGAGACTTTAGTTTACCTGAGATTAATGCTGAACACTAAACTTTATTAATTAACACATATTCATTAGTGACTAGCTATGCTTCGCGGATTCAACCGTATTAAATTTAGATTGTACACGCCTGTATCATACATATGATATGTGTACTTACCTACAAGTTGTCAGATTGGTTGACGTTTATGGCAACTGCTCCGTTCCTAAAGGTTTTAGCATGATGTTAGATAGCCATTAGGAAGGTATTAACCTTCCTCGATAAATACGCTATAAAAGTAAAATACTAATAAACTATATACTATACTATATACTATAACTATATACTATAACTATATACTATAACTATATACTAATACTATATAAAGTAAAATAAAAAATTCAAATTTAATTGGTAATTGTTAGTTCCAGAGATTAGGCTTTCAAACACACAAACAAAAAGCAATCTTGAACTTTATTATTAGTATTGATTACAAATATGTGCAGACATTAGTAAACAAATAACATTTTATAGGTTAAATAACAATCTAATTCTAATTAATTATATTTGAAATGTATAGTAGTTTTAGGAAACCAGAACACAATAATAATTGTTATAGGAAACTAATATAACTTATATAACACTCGTGTGTAGGTAAATATTTCATGGCAGTAATAATAAAAAATACTGTCCATTTAATTAAATATTAAAACATTCATTTAATTCGCACTAGGAAATATTTATTTGAGACTGAACATCGATCCGGAAGACGCGACCTTCGATCGACTAATTAATATCCAAAAAGTGGACAAATTAATAGAACCGGGTTTAAATTAACCAAAATGAATATTGCATAATAAAGAAACCTGTGTGAAATAATCGTTTTCAATCACAATTATTAGAAATATAAAGTCATAGTTTTTGCCGTCAATTTTAAGTATAAACCTAAAACTTAACACCCGCACAGCCTCGTAGTTTATAATCGTTTTTCAATATTATTATTTTCATCAATTTGTTTCCGCGTAAGTTACTTTTTTTTAAGTAGTATGGCAAATTGACGGCGCTGTATCTGATGGTAAGCACAGAACAATCCATAAACAACGACGACCAGCGAGAGAAACAAACCATTATAGGGTCACTGTGAAAGGATTATCTCAATATGTGTGTGACGGTCGCGACCCACTCTGGTGCAGATACTTACCATACCACCTGCATGATTTCTGGATATATCCAGCTGATCCTGGAGAACGTGACATACCTAATCGTGTCACTATGGTGGACGCTAAAGCTGGTATATGGTGGTTGCGATTCAGTTGGACACAATTGTTATGTCCTCCCGTCGCACGAGCAAAACGTACGTATAATTTTTCTTATGTGAGTATGAAAAAAGTTTATAGTTGTTTATTGAAGTGAAAACTTCTATAGTAAGATTTGAATAGGGAGTAAATTCATGTAAGTCGTAATTGACATGGCCACGTGACGTGTTAACGATTATCCAGAATTTTTTTCATAAGTTACATAATTATATTACAAAGTTAGTAAGTATTTCATATTTAAAATTATTATTGTATTTTCTTAATTCTATTATTAGTATTAATAATAGTTACTTCTATTCTTATTATTATTAATTCTATCATATGAAGTTTAGGAAAAATGATTATATTTTTAAGCTTTCACTTCTGTCGGCAGTCCTCATGACTGCTTTTTTTAAATATTAGCAATACAGACATACGCTAATTATGTTTATAGCCAGTTCCATTTCAACCAGAGCTGTAGCTAATTTAATTAGTAAATATTTTAATGAATTAATATATTTTAATGGCTCTCCGTTGATGCAAAAATTCAGCTAACGTACTCTGTTATAATAATAATCATTAAAGTGCAGTTTTCGGTCATTGCAAAACACAAAAGTCGCCTAAGACTTAAGCGACTTTGAAATCTATTTGGTAATATTATTGGAGTTTACTCTTTAAGAATATTCATATAGTATGCCGGCGGTACATATAAATTAGATGGAGACCAAAATCGAGTGTTAATAACAAAACGTGTAATCTCTCGGCGCAACATATTCGTGGATCTTATACTGAACCCATGTATATGCGTTAGGCCCAATTTTTTGATCAGTATTAAAAGTTACGATAACCATTAGTCAGTTTAACTATAGCTAAAATGGTGACTAATGGTTATAGACCAAGCCGAGTGGTTAAAATTTCTAACAAATGCCACATATTTGACAATTGGATGGCTTAACTATGAAGCAAAAAACGCATCAGCAATGATTTTATTAATCTTGTACAAAATCTGACCATTGGTCGAGTTAACTACGGACCAAAAAACTGAGAAGTTAACTTTTATGCGGAAGTAATAATATTATATGTGATACATGATGTAACATTTAAATGGGTCAGTGAGGGGAACTCTGAAACTATAAGAGATAGCGAAATACGTTCTAAAGAACCATGACATCGATTTTAAAGATAGCAAAACGACATTCATAGATTTTCAAACAAAACTTATACACGAGTCAGGAATCGAACTTACTTTATTGAAAAAAAAATTATAACATTTATTCTTTCCTTTATTATTCCTCGTAATAAAATGACATGCTTTTTTTAAATGATTAAGTTCGATTCCCAACACATGTATATGTTTTTTTTAAAATCTATGAATGTAGTTTTTCTTATCTCTAAAATCGATGTCATGGTTCTTTAGAACATATTTCTCTATATATTATAGCTTTAGAGTTCCCCCTACTAACCCATTTAAATGTTGCATTCTGTATATTAATAATTTATAGGTGACACACACCATTTGTTTTTTTTTCTTTTTTCAAATTTACTTTACCTATTTTATCACCGCTTTGTTAGTCCTATAATCAAAAGCTTTATTTTATATTGCTTTTATATCTTGGGCCGTTGTTTACGATTTAGTAGGAACCATATTAGAGTAGGTTTAAATTTACTAAACATATTTACAAAATGCATTTTAAAGAACTTTTGGGCTTAATGTCAAAATAGTAACTTTTTACTAAATGCATACGAAACTATATGTATATATATAAGGTAATTGTTACAAAAACCCAATTTTTAAATTTTTGTCTGTTTGTCTGTTTGTTCCAGGTAATCTCCGAAACGGTTGGACCGATTTTCACTAGCAGATAGCTGATGTTCTAAGGAGTAACTGGGGTGCTTTAATTATAGAAAAATACTTAGGGTTCTGCGAAAATATAAACCAATTCGGTAAAAAAACGATTTTAGGGCCCATAAATGGCTTACGCTGAGTAAAACATAAGAGATATGGAAAATTAATGTACTATATAATTGTAGCTCTAAAAGACCTTAAAAAACTCACCGAAAGCATATGTCTATCTTCTAAGGACCACCCACAATAAGCATTTTTGTCTTTAAAATAACCTTAGGGGTAGCACAATACGCGTGTGTGCCTGATCGACGGCATGCATCGACGGATTCTGTTCAGAGCCGCGGGCACAGTTAGTATAACATAATATACACTATATTGTTTAAATCTATTATTTATCTGAAGATGTAACAACTTAAAAGTAGTAGTAATTGCAAATGCTTCTATATTTTTCACAGAATTTAACACCACACATAATATCTGTTAAAAACCAGAAGTAATTTAGTGAATTAATAATTCATTGAACCAGTTACATTAACCCGGCCTTGATACAAGAACATTTATCAGCCTGAGCAAATTACGAAATATTCTGATCCACTTTTGAGCATGTTGATGTCACTATAGGATGATTTACTTGGTTTTTAAAAATTAATTTGGCAAATAGCTATAGATAGGATACAAAAATATTCAAATAAATAGTGTATCGAATACATAACGATTGGATATTTTAAATAGAGATCTTGATTATTGTATTGAAAATCCACATACATATAATTGTTACAACAATAAGGAATTATTATTTGATCGTAAAATCCGTTCCAATGTACCACTTAACTTCGAGCATTACAATTCTATTTGTAGCTTTATAAGTAATTATACGATATGTAGTATCATTGAAGACGTCTAAATGTATAATTTAATACAAAAAATTGTGTCGACATCAAACAATGGTTTCATCAAAAGGTATTTCCGTTAATAACTTTAAAAGTAGGCAACGCGAAATCAATGTTTGCGATGTAACGTCTAGACCAGACACGTCCAACTAAAACAAGTTCTACCGATTCGTTCTTGTAATATCGGTGTAATTTATTTAATGTTAGAAATAGACCTCGCCAACGCTACAAAGAATATTGGCTTTCACAACGGAACCTGGCAAATTTATGTACTGCGAGATTTTGCTAGCATCGTGGTCCAAGTAAACCTTATTACACCTTGTAAAAATACGCACTGCGTCAACATTGCATTTGTTTCATATACGTTAATTAAGAACTCAAATGTTTTATAAACTTTAATCAAAGTAGTGTAATTGCTTGCCTGTTAAATTTCGCTTTTGTTTAATACCACAAGAAATCGTGGGATAAAACTTACCTTGAACTAATGTGTTTTAAGTCACTTCAAATATTTTATTATTAATTTGGAGGTATAAATCACGTAGTTAATATAAATACAGAAACTTATGCAGAAACTCCTTGTGTGAGAAAAAATTTGCTAGGAGCCGCTTGCAAAAACTCTGATGTATGCGTTCTTCAACCAATACAAGATAATTCAAGTGTATAGTGAATTAGCAATTTTTAGAACGGTCGATTAATCACCAGCTTCGTTTCAACTTTTTCGAGAATAAAATTATGACTACTAGAAACGGGGGAAACACGTCCCGGTTGGGTAGATCAGTTAAGCGTCATAAAATAGATATATTATTTTAAGGAAATATTGTATAGTTATAAAATGACGTTCACATAGTTTTGTAATGGTCATGTAAAAGGTGAAACGGAGTTAAAGTCAGAAAAATGGGAATGGGCAAAACAACCTACAACAACAAGTTTAGCTAATCATGATAACATCATGATGTTTTTCGTTAAAATGTCTTTAATATTCATAGCAATTTTGGTTCGAGTTATAAACAAGTTTGGTTCCATTTCTATATCAAATGTTCCGTCAGCATTTCCGGCAAACCTATACTAAAAATATATTATTTCATAACCGTCGATTCATTGTCATAACTTACTGTGTAAAAAAAACACAACAAGCGCTCACTAAAGAAATTATATTCTTTTATTAATGACATAATTTTTTTCAAATAAAACCATCACGAAAAGGTGCTTAGAATAGCAGAGGGATACATTATAGTGAAACAGTAATTTTGCAGCCTACTATTACGTTTCCCTAGAATTGCCTTAAGTCCATGTTACTAGGAATTATGAGTCGATGTCGGTGTTTTACACCTGCCCATAGAAACCGTTTTCGTAATTACACTAATTACTCGAAGACACACACCGGTGTAGTAGTTTTATCAGGGAGATATATAGGAATGTCTACAGATCGCTGCAAAACTTTTTTTATGTTTTTGTATTAACAGACGACTTATCAATTAAAATTCTCTTTCTTACTGCTGCATGTTTATAATAAACTAACTGACCCGCGCAACTTCGTCTGCGTCATATAAAAGAGAGAGAGAGAAAGCGTTAGAGAGAGTGGGTCGTAGGCACTGTATTATAGGTACCGCCATCCTCCCACATCATTGTGCATAATAAAAATGCGCTCGCGATACTTGATCATTATTTTACTGCCGAGTTATGTTAAAACTGTTTTATCTCATAAGATATTAATTTAAATTAATTACTGTAAAGGGCATTTTTTTTTTCAAAATTAAATACTTATGATGAGTAACGTATTCATTTCGATAAGGATTAATACCATGTATATAAAAACATCTTCGCAAATAATTCATTATTTTAGAACAAATTTTATCACCATAAAAAGGTTATATTGAGTAAACCTTAAAAGATAGGCATATACTGTTGCTGACTTTTTAAGTGAAACAATTTCGTACGACATGATTGTTGTGTAACTTTAACCATTCACGCAGCGCACGTGGTGTAAGCTCTCAAAGAAATAAATTTCTCCCGTTTTTGCAACGTTTTTCATAAATTAAATAAATAGCAATAAATGGGCTATCCAAAACTAAAACATTTTTTTCATTCAAACAGTTCCTGGGACTAGCATATTCAATCAAAGAAAGAAACTCTTTAGCTTTATAATATTACTCTAGATTAATATGAAACCTACAAAGTAATTGAGTTTTTTTATTTATTTATAAAATATTGTAAAATGAAACGTTTTTTTTTTAATTTACTAACATGAGTAACATTTTCTTAATGCACTTTTAGGCACACATTGAATTTTCGTAAAGAGTTCTGAACAGTCCCCATTCCATTGGCTATTATTTAAATAATAATTTGTTCGTTTACGAAATTTGATGAAGGCATAAACAAGGCCTGGTTCATGGTAATAGAACTACCATAAATCTATTATTTTTATAGATAAATTTGTGTGTCTTAACGAAGAAGGTTTTTATGTTTATAAAAAAAAAAAATTAAAAGAAGGCTTTTATTCAATATTTCAATAATTTTAAAAGCTTATAATGCGCAAGATATTTATTTAGTATAAATTTCCCATCTCCCTTTTTATTTGCGTTCCAATTTTTAGAAATTATTGAAATATTGAATAAAAGCTTATTTAAAATGTTAGTTTATGTTTTTTTTTCGTGTTCTTCTCAGCAAACGCTTTCATTTGATACCCATATCATACAGGTGCATAAAAAATATCTGGTCCGCCATATTTGGGAGCCTGCCATAATGAATTTAGAATTACGTCACTTAGCTAACCATGCATTGTTATCCAAACTAAACGTGTATGCAAGATTTTAGCTTAATTCATTTGGGATTACTCTTTTTTAAATTCTGTTGCAAGATTTGACCCATAGTAACAAGACAAGATAAATAAAAGTTTGTAACAATAATAGTAATAAAAGGTATCCCTTTTCCAATATATATTTTTTTATTGAATTAATACACTGTATATAACATAAAAATAAAATAATTATGATGTTTGTCTTTACATAGCATCGTTATCGCGTGCCCAGTGGTCGAACTGGTTCTTTAATATCGGCTCTATGCTGTCAGCTAGTTGTAACTAATTGACGACGAGGCGTTACAATTATTGTGTGTAAAGCTGGTAATTGCCGTCGTCCAACGATCTTGACCTAAGTCACTCGGACACGGACACAGACGGGAAGTGGGTATGTGTGCTTGGTACTCGCGTGCGCACCGCATAACGGCTCTAGCAGCTGATCCCCTCGCATTGTCTTTTAATTAAGCAAAATAATCCTCTTACAGTAACTATCTGAAATATTTCTGTGAAGGGAGATTAATTATATTGTTTGAATACCTTTTAAATGAGATGAGATATTTTAATCTATGTAAATATTTGCGTGGACTTAATTGGTAATACTGTGTTCTATTTGTTTACAGTTATAACTATCTATTTATCCTATATGCTTATTCTCAATTTCGCTAAATCTTACGATCATGCGCCATTCGTTTCCAGAACTTTCCCGCTGTTCTTATGATATTATCTGAACCTGATTCGGTGGTTTGCCAGGAAGTTGTGTCTCCACTAATTTCTTGACTTCTACACGGGCTGGAATTTTTTTTGTCCTTCAGTCTATCAGATGTGTCGCTCACTTTGTAAAAGTAATTATAATATTACTAAACGGATAAGCATTTCCATTTACAATGTTTTCTTACTACTAATAATTACATTTGTTTAAAATTTGTTTTTTTTTTTACTTATAAATTAATTGTGGATCTTGATGATTTACCATCATCAATATAATTATATATACTAACGTTTTCCTCATAATTGAGTTATATCCCATTACATGTATGTCTCATTCTAACTGAAGAGCTAAATACCAATATTCCTAGATCTGTCTTCTAAAATGACGGATTTTAATAAAACTTTCATCCCCTTTTTAGCATCATAGGTGTTGAATTTCCTAATATCCTTTCTTAGCTCATCGACAGTATAAAAGGAACCAACGTACAACATTTCACGGTCCTAGCCCCAATAGTTTGAGCTGTGCATTGATATGTTAGTCAGTCAGTTAGTGTGCCTTTCCTGACCTAATGAAATAATTACTTGATGGTGCAACAGCTGTTCTCACAAGAATATACCACGTTTTTGTTCTACAACGCTGAAACTTGATAGGTACGTTACCACTTTTAGATTTTGACTGACTATAATTTGTTTAATTATATAATTAGTGTAAAAATTACAGAGCAGTCAACATTATGAGTACAACAGTACTCATAATGTTGATCCACCTAATTACGTACCTACTCGATTATCTTACAGAATGAACTTTTGTGTTTTAAATAATATGTTTCTTAGTTCTTTTACAGTGTGCTTCTCACGTTTATATGTTAGCTTTCTGTATATTACTCTCAAAATGTTATTACTACAGCTGCGAAATACTTTAATTATATTAACCCAAATCATGAATATATCATAAAATAAAGAGTTTAATAATTATGATTTATATTTTCCGTTTGCAATATATATCTATTGCTTCATACTAATTAATGTTCTATCTTTATCATATTGCAGTACAATCTATATTTTTTACATCTATCAGTAGAATCCAAAAGTTCTTGTGTCCGTACATAAAATACCTTCTTATAAGCGGAAAAAAATAATTGGGGAGCAAAGGATATATGTAATGATGAACATTAAAATAATTTTTGGAATATTTTTCAGTTTTAATATAGAAATGAAATCAAGGAAGAGCCTAGGCTACATATCATTATGTTTTTATATTAGAATTAAGCAGTACTAATGATAAAACAACAATAAAAAATAGCCCACTTTTAATCAAGCATATTGCCGTGAACGAAATACCGGGTACAGTAGTTTTTAATTAAAAGTACAGTTTAAATGTGGGAATAAATATATACACGCTTGTAGGCAATAACGCGGGCGGGTGCACAGAGGCCAGTGACGGCGAGGCCCTTTCTGTCTAATTAGCTGCAGCTTGGGCTAATTTGACGCGTGAGTGGCCGGCCCGTAGTCGCCTAATGAATGGTATCGCACACGTTCATCGCTCCGCGGTGCGCCGCGCCGTGCTGAGCCGACTACACTGCGCCCGCCCCTCGGAGAAATCTAACCTACACTGATAAAGGAACCTATTTCAATATTATGCAGGACGTGAACACGTCGTACAATCGTGATCACAATTCTCCTAAAGATGCATCTTGATATATGAAAACTCGTTGTTTGATTTTATAAGGATTAAAATACATCTACACACTTTTTACGACGACCAGCGATGGATTGCCGATCTGCCGTTGGTCGCTGTTGTTTTTGGATTGTACTGAGCTTACTATCAGGTACTGACTTGTACAATCCAATAACAGAAAAGTCAGCTAGAGAAACCGCTGACCCCAAAAGCTTTTTTTTATTTTTTTATTTATACTAGTTCGGTAAAAGAATTGTACAATACCTTATGGTAAGTACGGTACGTCCACAAATAGCGGCGACCGCCGGTGATACAAGTTTCGTGGACAGTCGTCGCTGTTGTACCTGCCTGCTGAAATGATTCTTCACGTCTCGTTTGATGGACCAGTTGCTGTCGACAAGTGCACCTGCTAATATTACATCGAAAGGCACTAAATGATATACTCAAATCCGCAACAAGCAAACGACTATGGCTTGTATACTTTATTCCATAGAAGTAGCTTTAAATCATAATATGTTATGTCATGTTTTATTAAACTATTAATCAATTAAAAACACACACTCTAATTATTTAATAGAAATATCATAGAAAACAAATTAGGTGTAGACGTGAATCTGGGAAGGGTAAGTCAGCTGTACAATTCTGTGGTTTAGTTTAGGAAAACGATGCTAATTCTTATTCAGAGTGCCTGAATCAAAGGGAATGTTGATTATACACATCGTTGAAACCCGTAAGTGCAGGTATAGTTCACTGATATTTTAATGCACGCACAAAGCAACTTGCTTACAAAATGCTTTGGAAACGTGTCTCTAACTATAGCTATGGTAATAAAATACACATTTTTTATTGCAAAGTGAACTCACTTTTATATGATTAATTTAATATTTTAACTACATAAATAAACTAAGCGATGACATTGTCTTTAATCCAGAACTCGTCTGATCCCACTAATGCGGGTTGCAAATCAAATTTGGTAGCTATGAACAGTTTATTATATTGTCGCGTTTCGGGATCAGCCAGTGTATACCAAGGCTACCAAGAAGTTTGCAGGCTGGCGTCACGAGTGCCGATCTCTAGTGAATCGCTGTTGTTTTTGGATTGTGTTGTTCTTATCACAAAGTATATGCCTTCCTGCCAACCGTTATTTAGCCGTGCGACTATAAAAAGATGAAAAAACAAAGGGATAATAATAATACGCTATATATATGTCGCCGCAGCCCACTTTATCTCTCGCATTTGCACATTCATTCTGTGTGGGTCCTTTTAGTTGACAAAATATTAAACATTTTGTCACAAACATAAATAAATTAATTATTTACCTGGTGGAAAGTGATTACAGCCGCCCACAAACATTAAAATCCGCATTAAAATCCGTTGCGCAGTTTAAAATATCTAAGCGTACAGAAAGGCAGACGGCTGGAAGCGACTTTATACGATGTATTGATATGTATATTGATGATGGTGAAATATTGATGATTACTATAACACATAAATTGTTACTCTCAAACAGAATAATTAACAGTATATGAATACGGTAAACAAAAATAATAATAATCTAATATAATAAGTAATTACAATTTATTAAAACCACTGAATAAATTAATGTTAACTATAAGTAATTTGCATTTGAGTTGCTAGAATTGCGACAGGTGATTCAAATTTAATGTGTTTCGCTTCAATGTTCGCAAAATGCAATAGTGTAAAGGTTCTTCATCAATCATTAGTCTTTAAATATTAATAGGTA
Source organism: Saturnia japonica (assembly GCA_033032175.1). Classification (NCBI taxonomy): domain Eukaryota; kingdom Metazoa; phylum Arthropoda; class Insecta; order Lepidoptera; family Saturniidae; genus Saturnia; species Saturnia japonica. The sequence continues at coordinate 14,658,532 of CM065305.1, forward strand.
CATAAAATAAAGCACGCAAACTACTTTTGCACTATACACTTTTTATTAGTATCGGGTATATTTCTAATTTTTATTTTGTTAGCTAAGTACATAATATTATCTACATAGTACTTAAAATGTTTAAAACAAGTCCGGATAAGTACCGACTAGAACTCGGACCCTGAGGGTTCCGAACTGATTTCATTACTTACCGTACATTATTTACATCTTTTTCGTCTTTTACATCTATATTGTTTATATACTATCCTTATATAGCTAACTGCCTCGTTCGAGATGAGCGAGATCCTGGGTTCGAATCCCAGGTCGAGCAAAGTGTTATTGGGTTTTTCCTATGAAATTCTTAGTAGCAGCTCGGAGTTTGGTTTCGAGCCCGATTAATGGCAATAGTCTCGCCTATTAAATGGGACCTAAAAATATACTCGGCGAACTGTGGGTGTACATTCTGCACCTCTGCCTAACCCTTACACCTAATACAGGCATGATGGTATGTTATGTTATGTAGCTATCTCAGTCTGTCCGTCGGTCTGTCTGTTAGTGCGCTTATAACTCACGAACTACTCCGTAAATATTTATACCTTACTATAATATAATACGTTATGTAACAAAACATAAAGAAAAACAAGTAGTGACAATATAAAATCAACTCGGAAAACAATCTCTACCAGCACGTCTTCTTGGAATACGCTGCTAAAACCGTTAAACATAGGACAATAGAAACACAATACAAATAATTAAGTAATAAAAAAATCTTCTTGGACAATATACTAGCTATCCGTGTAAACTAGAAATATCTAAAACCACTATAACTAACTATAATACTTAATCCGCGATAAGTAATTAAATGTTACAGAATAAATCAAAAATATTAGTTATGTTAGAAATAGACGTGAAACAAAAATAAATGAATTTTATGCTCAAAATGGTAACCCAGATCATTGTTTACTATTAGATGTATTGATAATATTATATGCATAAATTGTAAGAGGGCTTTCAAAATTGTATGTACCTTGGAAGTACCCTGAAGATTTTGATAATCGGTCACTGAGTGTGACTTTAGACTTTTTTCTGAAGGGTTGAACAGGCTATATCTTTTTATTGTATTAATCTAGAATTTTGATTTTTCTACTGGAGTTTGAAGTCAAAAATTCTGGCATTCGGTATTAATTTGAACTGTATACCTTAAGCCCTTTACGAGAAATAAAAATAAAACTTAATATAATTTTGCTGCATTATAATAATTACACACTGTATTAGAAATTTCTTATTTTACGATTTTTCCCTTAACTTTTGTTAAAAAATCTCTCTTAATCAAAATTTCAAGAATGTAGGTAGCCCTGCGGGAAGAACCCTATAGATTTTGATAATCGGTTAGTGAGCGTTATTTTAATTAGGAAGTGCCGTATCTCTTTAATGCGTTAGCCTAGATATTTTTTTACAGTAGCACGAGGTCATACGTTTTAGTATTAATTATTAATTAATTTAATAATTATTAATTACAAATTTATAGCTCAAGTTGTTTTCGAGAAAAAAAAACAAAGTGATCCTATAACGGTTCTGTTTTTTTTAATTATGAGTTTCGAAACCCTAAAAATTATCGAGCAATTCCAAACATCATATTGTAGTCTATATTCGTGTATAAAAAACAGAAACTAAAAAAGCCTCAACTCACCTCAATCTCACCTGGCGGTATTTAACCTGTACAGACAATAACAGTAACAATAACAATAACAGAGATATTCTTAATCTACATTAATAAATCTATAGTCATTCATGTCTGTACATGTAATATTTTTTCCTAAATTCTCGATAAACATAGTATTTATGCGACACTGATCACGAATAGGTCCTTAAAAATATTGTTGTCTGTCTGTCGGTTTGTATGTCCGGATTTAACTAAAGAACGGCCTGGCCGATTTTTATGAAATTTTGTACATGCGAAGCTTATGTCATTGATCAATTTATAGGCTATAAGAATTTTAAATAAAACTTTTAGAAATATTAAAAAAATATACAAAATCAGATACTAATTATATTAGATATTTAATAGATTATCATTTATTAATAATCAAATTTATAAAAATTAATAATAAGAATTAAAAATTATTTCTTAATTGTATACTGTTATTAATATCACCTTTCTTCCTTGTAATGTCTCAGATTGTTTAAAACTAATAAGCCAAGCCGTATAGCGCCATCTATGAATACTCCTGAAAAAAACACACGTTTTCATGTACTGTGTATATTGAAAACTACGTGAAGATAAAATAAGTTGGTTTATTTTCGCATAATTCCTCCAAATATTTTAAATGTGTAACACAATTCCAAATATATACATTACTTTCTTATATGTACATAACTTAAACGCAATTCATGGACCATACAAATGTCCATACGCGTAAAAATGTATCCTATATGTACCTCTAAACTATAAACTACAATAATAGGTCCCAAACATCAAATTTAGTCCCGTAGTTTCTACGTGGTTGGCGTACAAACTAACAGATAGGTATTAATTTCAAAAACTGGCGTAATGTTTACTGGCCATGATTGTAAACCCGTACCCCGCAGTACTTTTTCACAAATAGCTTTAATGTACATATTTCAACTCTTTACCGTTTTATTATAAGTAAATATACATTACAATAGCAGAATAAGTCTCCGACGTGAATTTTCAAACCTGAGTTCAGAATAATTAGTGGTATCAGTAAGAAAGTAATTCTTACAGTATTTCAATCAGACAAAATAAAGAATTGACATTCATAATCACCTATTTTAACCTTCTATATTACTTTTATGAACTAATAATTTACGGAACTAAGTATTTTTTTATTGTCCATGTTGTGTTAATTTTATTTTAGTTATTAATATTACTAATATATTGTATAATGATACTTGACTGCAATTGTTTTGTATGTAGTGAGCGCCTGTAATTGGTTCACATATCATTATTACATATTAAAATAAAATTGTCAATGTATAATTATGCGCACTGTTGGCGCTGCCTTTATTAATAAATAAATGTAATACTTACTATACTAATTATTAGACTACGTTACCTACCTATTTAAGATTTTCAACTCAATAATTTGTCCATCTATATAAGCATATCGCTCAATTTGTCACAAACTGGCAACGTTTTCGGGTAAAAGTTGCCAAAGAATATTAAACGTGCCTTTGAAGTTATTTTTTTTCTCATTGCTACATCAAGTGTGAGTGATTAATAGCTCTGTTAAAAATATTAAATAAGTATCAACCAGATGCATTGTTTTTTTTTTTGACATAAATAATATTTGACTCGTACTCAACTCGAGAATGTCAAAGACTTTTATGAAATCAAGAACCAAGTCTTCAATACCTACCTAAGTACTTTTTAGCTCCTAAATAAAAATGTCACCGAACACGGAAGGGACGGAGAACTAAATAAGTTGAACTACCAGATAAATGTAAAAAGCAATGTAGATACCTAATATAATAAAAAAAGTAATAAAATATAATTTTATTGTGGGCTAAAGTTATTATTGTTGTAAAGTCTTTTATATTCAAACATACTTATATTATACCATTTTATGATAAATAATGAACAATAAAATTTGATACCTAAACGTTATCACAAATACACATGCAATTATTTCCTTTAGTGTGAATACTCACACTAAGGTATATACCCGTAACCTACTTTTATTACTGTTGAGTAATATTCATTTCGAATGCATTCTTTCAAATAACATGACAGTTTTAAACAGTATTTTTCAGTTTATCGGTCTTATCATTACCACATTTTTTATATTTATTATTAGTTCTTGCATACAGCAACTTGTATTTGTTACAATATAAAAAAGTGGTTTACCTGGTATTAAGGTAAATATTATGATATATCTTTTGAATTTTTATAACATATTTTTTTTAGAACAAAGGTGGCAAACAAGCCTACAGGCCGCCTGACGGTAAGCGGATACCGTAGCCTATGGAAGCTTATAATATCATAGGTATCATTAACGCGTTGCCATCCTTGCACCCCCCTACCCTAAAGAGGTCTGGAAACCCTACTCACCGCAGGATCACAACACCAGGTTATTTGGCTGCGATCTTCTGCAGGGTGTAGGTATTCTACCAGTCGGACTGCCCCGAGTAGAGATAAATCTCCAAAGAAATTTATCTGTGCCCACTTCTCTAACTCCCGAAGTATTATGTAATTAAAATATATTTTAATATTCATGAGAGCATCAATTGTTTGAATATGTATTTTTGTATGTTATATATTCTTATTATTTATATGTTTATTAAAATTTTAAACAGATGTACAATAATTATTATATTATATTATATTATTATATATGTAATACTTATTGTAGATTTTTACTTGTTAACTGTTACTTGATTTACAAAGAAACATGTCGAGCTTCGCGTCAGATCGTGATACGATGGTGATGATAGTTTACGGTATTTATTTAAATATAAAATCAAAGAAATGTCGTGTCTGTATGAACGTTTATGAGCTCTATGTTGCGGTCACCCGACCGAGCGGCTAATTACTGCAACGAAGACTCACGACTCTCACCCGCTTAAAAAGCTTTAAGAGTTTAAGCTGTATCATTTGTTTGCGTCCATAATGGACTGATAATTACACGATTGGCCTTTTTGCTTCTGATTTTTGTATCTTTAGATATACACTTATACACCAGTATAATTGTTGTTGTTGTTAAAATTACTAACATTATCGTCATTTCAATTGAAAAACGTCTACTGCCTGAATATATGCCTCCTCGAAAAATCACCACATTGACCGGTCTGGGCTTGGTCGCCAGGTAGTCAGTCCACGATGTGTCGGGTCTACCTACGCTGCGTCTTCTGGTACGTGGTTGCCATTCGAAAGTTCTTTAGTCCCATCGCTCAAGCTTTTTTGGTCGAATCAAGCTTAACCACCATGTCACCTACTTAATCACAACGTATTGCTTAATGAAAATCCGAAATTTTTCTATTTTATGAATGTTCCAGGTGATCGCGGTATTACAAGAATATTCCTCAAAAGTATTTTCTCATTTGTCGATAAAAATACTAATTAAATTCAAATTTATATTTAAAAGTTGAACGTTTCCAAACAGTATAAAAATTCAGAAAAATTCGTTTCTTCATGCCGAAGCAGGCATAAGGCCCTTCTTCAATTACGATATGTGTAGGCAATGATACTTTGTTCAGTTACCAATAGGATACGTGTTCCGTGTTTGTTACTGGATGTTCATACATGAACCTACTCAAAATGAACGAAATTTCATTATTTCACACTGATACTTTAGGAAGGTAAATATAAATGTAGAAATTGAATTATGTCGAGTGATATCAGTAACACTATCAGTTATGTTACATTTAAACCTGTTATTTGTTTATGTCTAACTTCTTCCTAAGCCTTCTCCGTTGCGCTTTTCCTGATATACTCAGGTAATTTAAAGTCGTATAAGCATGGATGCTTTTTTACCTCTTATACAAACTGAATTATTTTTTCTTTCTTATGCACCATTTTGGGGCATATTTGTGAGAGTCCAGACATGGCGGCGACCAACACAACGCGGCGGGTATCGCGATACATGTTGCGAATAGGTAAGATACCGGTAGCGTAATGCATAGGCGTAGTGTACGTGTCTCCATACAAATGTATGTACTATACTCAGCGGCAATAAGTCTTCGAGATTCCCAAGCCCGATGAAGATATCAAAGTCAGATGTCTAGCTCCAGAACCCCTAAAGGCTACCCGTATAGTCAGTTCGAAAAAAAAAATATTTCGCGCCAGCCCAGGACGTATTAGACACTTATTTTATAATACATACATACATAAATCACGCCTCTTTCCCAACGGGGTAGACAGAGACCACGTCCTTCCACTTGCTACGATCCTGACATATGTATTTCACTTCTGATTTTATAAGTATACTTAAAAACAAATAAAAGAAAAAAACATTAAGTAACTAGTAAACGAAAAACTGTATAATGAACATTTACTTTATATTATCCCAATATTAAAGGAAAATTACGTATAAAAAATTATCTGCAAGTAGATTTATTTACCGAGAAACGCGTAATAAATTTGCGACACCATTATTGTTGACAATCAAGATACATGCCAAATATTTCATGAATTCACTGATACTTATGGGCACAATATTGTGACATCCATTTATTTCTGAAACAGAATTATAATAATTTCACTTAATTACAGCATTTATTGCATGGTGAGGTCGCGCGGACGTAATCTATCTTGTGTTTCTTATTATCGTTGCTGATTGCATACAACTGAGGCTTATATTGATGACAATGAACTTAAAAGAAAATAAAAGCATTTCCGTGTTATACTTTTCCGCAAAATTGTTCTTTAATCAGTGCTTAATTCTCTCTCATTGACAGTAAATTATTTTGCATAATGTGGCGCGTTCTCCGATACCTATACCTACTTTATTAATGTATTAAGTGACTTATACATTGATCCATTAAAATATTATTATTAAACTTGAATTGGACAAAAGACCTCTTGTAAAATAAGTATTTTAAAGGACATGATACCCGAATTATAGATATTTTTATTAGACTTGCGTTCATAAAATGGTAGTTTTAGTAGCACTGCCGTCGAAGAAATAACTTGCTGTGTTGACGCAGATGCTTTTGAAATGTCTTTTGTATTCCATTACATTTTATTATAAAATGACTTTTTTATTGAAAATCCTTTGTAATAGTTATAGGTTCTTTTTTAAACAACAAAAGTGGCAAACAAGCATATGGCCTTTCTGATGGTAAGTGGATACCGTAGCCTATTGACTCTACTAATACTATGGTATTACATCACTAGCGCGTTTCCAACTTTGAACCCCCTATCCCAAAGAGCACTGGAAATCCCACTCACTGGAGGAACACCATACTAGGGTATTTGGCTGCGATCTTCTGTAGGGTGGAGGTATTCCACCAGTCGGACGGTCTTAAGTAGAGAGAAATCTCCAAAGAAATTTATCTGTGCTCTACCTCAATTTTAACTCCTCCTTCCAGGTTATTTGGTATTAAAATATTTTCGTTACAAAATAAGTCATAGTAAATAAGATATTGAACCATTCGTTTATGATTCTCCAGATTGTGTAAGAACAATAATAATATTAAGTGAGCTCGTCTCGGGAGCTCAGTTAAAGATTATATCTACCACTATCGATGTTATTATAAATTCATTTTTTACAGTGATAGCCATCGACGTAATCCGGAGTCAGTCAATGACGATTCCCACGTTACTAATATCAACGAACCGTATTTTAACAGATAAGAAATTGAATAGAATATTAAATGTACCATTGGATGAGAAGATGGCGTGATAGCTTGCAAGTTTCGTGAGTGATTAACACTCGCTTAAGGGGAGAGCTTTGTAACGACATTTTTATTTTGTATGTGGTACTAAAGTAAGATTTGTACGAAAATTAACAAGTTATAGTCAAGAATGTTCACTACATAGTTATTAAGGAAACAAGCACTTCGAATATTATCTAATTTACACTTCCTATACGAAAATTTTGAAGTTTAAATATCTATCTACCTTCGGCAAGGTCTTTAGAAAAGAATGCACCATCGGGGATCGAGCGTCGCTATTGGCTCGATCCTCGGCCAAACCCCCTGCCCTCCCCCGCAAAATGTTTACGGTAGATCGTGCCATGAAATAGCCCCTTTAGGGTTCGGATACAAACTGATAGCATCTATCCTAAAGTTATTGTGTAGTTGTTTTTTTTTTTTTCAATATTAACAAATACTTGTTCTATTGGCGAGTATTAGCGTAATCCTTATTAAAACTGAACTCATAAATAAATTATGAGTTATCTAAATAAATAAATACCAGCCTAATCTATACTGTTATTATAAAGATCAAGAGATTAACATTTTTTTGTTGTTTGTTGCTCTAATCTGGACCTATCAGTCAGATATGAAAAATACTTTATGCATTTTATAGCTTATTTATTAAGGTCTATTTATATAGGTTGTTTATATTTGTTATACATGTGGTGCCCACCCCAGTATCAGTAGGAAACTCTTGTCTAGAAGTTGTTGAAGAATATGTCTACCTGGGACAAACAGTCCAGTTAGGTAGGTCCAACTTTGAAAAAGAGGTCAGTCGACGAATCCGACTCGGCTGGGCAGCGTTCGGGAAACTGCGCGACGTGCAAAATACCTCAGTGCCTCAAGACGAAAGTCTTTGACCAGTGTGTGTTGCCAGTGATGACATACGGCACAGAGATGTGGTCGCTCACTGTGGGCCTCATAAGAAAGCTCAAGGTCGCTCAGCGAGCTATGGAGAGGGCTATGCTTGGTGTTTCTCTACGAGATCGAATCAGGAATGAGGAGATCCGTAGACAAACTAAGGTAACCGACATAGCCAAAAGGATTAGCAAGTTGAAGTGGCAGTGGGCGGGGCACATAGTTCGGAGAACTGATGGCCGTTGGGGCAGAAAGGTTCTCGAGTGGAGACCAACCACCGGAAAGCGCAGCGTAGGACGGCCCCCCACTAGATGGAAAGACGACATAATAAAGGTCGCTGGGAGCCGTTGGGTGCAGGCCGCACAAGATCGGTCGCTCTGGAGATCTATGGGGGAGGCCTATGTTCAGCAGTGGACGTCCTGTAGCTGAAATGATGATGATGATGATGATGATTTATATTTATATCTACTAATATTATAAAGCTGAAGAGTTTGTTTGTTTGGTTAAACACCCTAATCTCAGGAACTACTGGTTCGAATGGGAATATTATTTCAGTGTTGGATAGCCCATTTATCTAGGATGGCTATATACATATAATCACGCGAAGACCCGAATATGAATGGACAATGTTACAAAAAAGGGGAAAATTTATTCCTTTTCAAAGCTTCTATTGCGTTCGCTACGTAAATGGTTAAAGTTACGCAAAAATCATGTGTGACGGAATTGTTTCTCTTAAAAACTTAAAAAAAAGTCCTTTAATTCATTATTTGCGAAGGTGATTTTATAAACATGGCTAATCCTCATCGAAATAAATACGTTATTCATCACAAGTATTTCATTTTGAACAAAACTGCCATATCCATCAAATGATTTTAATGAATATCTTAAGAGATATCACAGATTTAAAATAAATCCGCAGCAAAATAAAGAAAGTTTGAGCTCTTTTAGAATTCTATTATAGGTGCCTACGACCCACTCTCTCACCCTCTCTCTCTCTCTCTCTCTTATGTGACGCAGACGCAGTTGCGCGGGTCAGATAGTAAGTTATAATTTCACTGGGATCCTAAGGAGTGTAGCAGTAATCATAAACGTCAAGCAATCTGGCTAGCGTTAGGCAAGTATGGGAACTGAAAACAATGATAGGCTATACGGGCTAGTTAGCGATGCTGCGGTGGCGCGGTAGAGATTCGATCGATTAAATTTAACACGAGTGAAATAGTGGGGTACAGCTAGTAACTATAAGATAAATTCATTTACATGATGATGATATCATCAGCCTATCTATGTTCCATTACCGGACAAAGAATGGACTTCCCGAGAGAAGGCACGGAGTTTCTTTACCACGTTAGCCTATGACGTAATGGGAATTTCAAATACTGAGATATTTCCAGTTCTGTTGTATTTTACCACTAAATGGAAGCACCGCAAAAACATTTTTAATATGTTTAGTTTTCTGACGGTTCTTTACGGTAAGTCAGCGACAAGTGTTACTAATTAAGTTGAAATCTATACCAATATTATGAACAGGAGTGATTTGATTTTTGGTTTGTAATAGATAAACTCAAAAACTACTGAACCGATTTTAAAAATTCTTTCACCAATATAAAGCTAAAGTATCACCGAGTAACATAGGTTATATAATAATTTGAAAAATTAATTTACTCCTCATAAAAATGACGATAGTTTTACACAAAGTATAAAAAATTGCCTACACGGGTGCGTTGGCGATATTTGTCGTATAAAATTAATACGGATGAAACCGTGGGGCACAGCTAGTTAGTAAATAAACGCCCACCATTCGTTGATACATGTTGGGGTCGAACTTGCAGAAATGGGTCCGATATTGTAATCATTATAATCATTTGGTAACCAAGACTTCATTAAAAACATATTTACCTACTCTTGCTTATATTTATACCAATTCTTCTTAAAAACTGAACAATAAATAAGCTAAAGACGGCAATAATATTTCTTTTAAATAGCGTATTATTTGATAATGATTTTTGACCATTTACTAAATTGTTCTATAATTAAATCAAATATAGAACAATTTACTATTCTCATAGGTAATATCTCCAAAAAAAAACAATATACAACCTTCTAACATGTTTGCATACTCGTAAGTGTAATACTGTTTATTGTTTGTGTTGCTTCACTTCTCAAAAACATTTATAAAAAACCAGTTTGTAATAACCACAACTCCTTAACACAAAGATTTTAGTTATTGTCTGCTTACCGCAACGTTTAAAAGTACCGTTAAATGTCGGTATCATCAATTATAATTTGTGGGATAATGTTTCCTGGTTTGATTCTAATAGGATCTTATCTTTGATAGACGTTTAGAGTTCCGCAATCACTCACGAAAACGTAGTACTTTATAAAATGTAAATCTTATTAACCGGCCCTGGGCCCCGTAGACGTTGTTCTACCCGTTCCAGTAGTCAACAACCCGACCACAGCGCCACCTATCGCGTAACGTCCCATGAATAGGATAAAACTTTCAAAATCATCGGTAAAATGGTATTGGAGTTTATCAGTCTCATTTATATACCAACATTAAGAATATCCACTCTTGTACCTCATTATAAAAGGTAGGGGAAAAAGTTTCTTCGCATTTTTATATGAAAATTCAAGGCATTTTTTTCGAAGTTTATTTAAATTTATTTACAGTACATATGTGCCGTTTTGTTCGATGACTTTCTGCGATTTTGTAGGTAGAGACATGATCCCGTTGCTGTAGAAACTTTGGGACTTCTGATTTAAAAAACGCGGCAAATAGTTTTGGCATTCCTCTCTTGATGTTAACCTTACAGAACCTAAAGGATTCTGAAGAGACCGAAACAGGTGAAAATTTAAAGGTGCAAGGTCAGGGCTATATGGTGGATGCACCAACATCTCCCAGCCAAACTCTCTTAATGTTTGCTGGATGGCTAAAGATGTGTGTGGTCTAGCGTTATCGTGATGAAACACCACACCCTTCCTGTTGATCCATTCCGGCCGCTTTCTCTACTTCTTTTAATCTCATCAGTTGTTGGCAGTAGAGATCCAAATCGATGGTTTTGCCGGGCGGTAAGAGCTCATAATGAACAATATCCTTCCAGTCCCACAATACACATAGCATCACCTTTTTTCGAGTTAGCCCAGGTTTAGCCACAGTCTGTGAAGACTGGCCGACCTTAGATCACGACCTTTTTCGCACGCTCTTGTCGTACGTGATCCACTTTTCATCGCCAGTTATCAATGTCTTCAAAAACGGCTCGGTTTCATTACGTCTCAAAACGAATCGCAAATAAGTACACGGTTCCATTAGGTTTCTTTCAGTGAGCTCGTGTGACACCCAAATATCGAGCTTTTTGGTATAGCCAGCTTTCTTCAAATGGGTTAAACTGTTTTGTGGCAAATTGTCAGTTCTTCAGCTACATCGTAACTACTGATATGCCGATCTTACTGCACTTTTTCAAAAATGGCGTCCATTTTATTTGTTTTATTCGTGACCAGAGCGAGGTGCATCTTTAACATCAAAATTTCCGGACTGAAAACGTTTGAATCAACTTCGTGCTACTCTTACTGACCCTACATTAGGTCCATAAACATCACACATTTTTTTCGCTGCTTGAGTTGTATTTTTGCCTTTTTTGTAATATGTAATATTTTAAAATGTATTGAATTTCTTCATTAGATTCACTCATTTTTGCAGAAATAAAAACAAATGAAAAGTAGCAGGAAATAACTTTTTTCTTTTTTATTTTAAATGTAACCTTTTTAATGCTACCAAAACCAGCCAGATACGAATAGTACAGCCAAAGAAATTTTATAACAAGTTTATACCTACGTTATGCGAAAACACTTTTTCCCCGACCTAATAGATTGGATGTGGTTTATTTAAGACTGTAATTGACAACTCAACTTAATTTTCTCTATCACGGTTTAGCGTAGTAATTAAGGACAAACATAAATAACATAAGCGTACAATGACATACGTATAAAAACAATACCTTAATCATAAAAACTAGTAAATCAAGGAAAGGAATAAAAATATAGGAATACAATGAAATTAATAATAATTATATTATTATAGATCCATTACCCATTTTAAGTGAAAATATTAGTACAGGTGTAGTGATGATAGATAGATAATGATAGTGCAGTATTTAGTACAGATGACAGAAGCGTAAGCGTACTGGTTACTTTAAAATGTACTAACAGAAAACAAATAGGATCTGTTGAAATTATTTAAGTTCCATGGATGTTTTCTTAATAAATTTTTAAAAGATTTTTGTTTTAAATCGCTACAGTTGTTGATTTTATTCCATTTTAAAACTGTACATACGGATAAAATATGAACAGTGCAGTCAACAACCCACTTTAATCGACAGGTAACTTAACACGACCGTCTTCCGTATGTACGTAAATGCTATAAATTGATTTATTTATTTACATAACTGTATTCATAATCATTTATATATAAATATAGTTAAGGAAACTTATTAAATTAGTTAAGGAAAGCTATATTCTTAAGTAATTATATTTGAATAATAACAAAAAAAACCATAGAAAACTCTTTGTATGTGAGATTGAATTTATAAAAATTGTTTACTCTTAAGGAATAGAGTTGGCTACGATATTGATATCCAAATTCTATTGAAGGTAAGCTGATACGAAATATTCCTCAATTTCTCCCGTTATTGATTATCTTTAAGATCAATTCATTCCGGTATCGTGGATTGTAAGAGGTACTTATTGAATTAAACCTGAATCACTTGCAAGCAGCACATCCTGCTGAACAGTAACTCAGTAAATGTTGAAAAAACTCATTATCGTGGGATAATCATAAGCTTATCTAGACCAGCTCATTAATGCTGTAAAGCACGACAAACGTATCAGTTAATTTCAATTTATGAAAAAATCTACATACCGTAAATTACAAAGGTACGTAGAGACTGACGGCATCATATGGTTAATATGGTAATAAAAAAAAAATGCTTAGAGCAATTCATTAACATTAGGATATATATCGGTGCATAAACGAGATGTTTAATATGAAACCAGGTCAGCGTCAAACAACGGGCACGGATCTGCACTCACCTTCGAATCCTTGACCCATCCAGAAGAGGCTACTTCGAAGTATGAACGTACCGTCCTGTCGCTGATATAAATAGGTATTTAAAATACCTTTCGGCGTGGGAATAGTGACGGGCGAAGCGCGGCGGTCGCGGCCGAAGCTGTGATAACCCTGCGCCTTACTGCGCCGCTCGCTACCATAGTCGCTACGCACACAGTCTGGCCGTGGCCAGCGCACCACGACGCACCACGACGCGACGCGCCTCGGTTGCATGCAAAGCCCTTGCAACCCATCGTGAACCAATAATGATCCGTAACAAGACCGACATCAATTTAGTTACTTAATTTTGTAACGAACTACCTCTATCTACATTTTTTATCTCGGCTTTTTTATTTTCAATAACAGTAATAGACATTTTGAAATTCTAATGCAGATTTGTGAGGCTTACGTTAATATATACAAATACGTACTTTATAACTGAAAACATAGAGATCATATTTAAGTAAAAGCTATAAGCGGCGATACAGAGGTAAAGCTGCACGCTGTGAGATGTCATCTCGTGCCCCCGCTGTGACTCGAGAACAATATTGTCTCTGCTATAAACGCATTGTAAATTTTAAAATCAATTCGTATTCATTCTGGCTCAGCTACAAAACAGGCTTGCGAAATAACATAATCATAATAGATATGTACATATATATATATCATTTCAATATACTTAAGTACATAATATACCTCTATAAGATAATCTAAATAACATGTTATGCCCAAAATAAGATATAATTATATAACAGGTTCGTAAATTTAACAATTAACATATATTAGACTGGTGCCACTCGGATCTGTTTTATTTTATTACGATTGTATAAAAATAGCAAATATATTCTAGCACATATGCATACCTGTTTTGCATTATTTACATCCATGCAACTATTAATTTGCATCCGTTTTTTGTTGGATTGCATGCTTTGTAAGCGTATTAGCAAACCATTTATATTGGCGGTCAATTTAAAACGATCAAAATCTTCGAAAACCTTTAACATCATAGTGTCACATCAAGTCACAAATAGATATTTTTTGTTTTATTTTAGAACTTTTATTATAAATAACTTTTATTTCCCATGACTGTTATGTATGTAATTATTCTTAGCAGGTTTAATTCAATTGGAAATTATTGCGTTTTTACCAAGCTTTTTTTGTTCGCAAATATATTATATTAAGAAGGATGATATAACTATTAAAGATATAAACAAGTTGGATCCACGTGGTAATAATTAAGGTCTGGTAAGGTTCACTCAAAAACTAGACAAAATCTAACCACTGTTTTTGCTACTGAGAATGTTGTCTGTTAGTTAGTAAGCGTTCGTATGAACTAGCTATCCGTAAATACGTTATTGAAATGCAAAATCTTACCAAAACATATATTATAATTGGTTCAATATCTTTAAAGATATAAAAGTCTTCTACGTTTTCAAGATTAAGTAAACAAGGAAGTACAGGTTTACATTGTATAAAAAAAAATTATGTGTTATTTGTTAATAATATAATAAAGCGGAAAACTTTTTTTGTTTGTTTGTTTAAACACGCTTATCTCTGGAACTACCAGTCGGATTCGAAAAATTATTTTTCTTTCTCGAGGAATAGTATAGGCTATTTATGATTAGGCTACTACTCTCAGATAGCCTTAAATATTGATTTATGTTACGTAAGTCGGAAGTTGAGGCCCTCCCGACCTGCTTTAACTGCGTGGGCTGGCGATGCTACGGAAACACAGTGCCCTACAATAATATTGGTCCTTAGTATATTAAAAAAGTCGGCAACAGCATATGCCTATCTCTTATATATAAGCCACAATAAGGTATATTGTGAAAGAGATTTGTTGAAAATTAAAAAGTGATTTATAAGCATTAAGTATTTTTAGACATGGCAAATGAATCCTTTCTTTTGTAAGTTGCTTCATAATAAAGGCAATTTTATGGAGTTACATTTCGCTTTTTAGAGTAGGTATGCTATTTGGACACATCGTTTAGGAGATAATGAAAAATTAAAATAATATGTACTTGGGGGAAAATCAATTATGATAGATTACATGGGTGCGTTGGCGGTGCGGTGTTTGTCGGATAAAATTAACACAGGTGAAACCGTGGGGCACAGCTAGTTTGTTAATAATTATCAAGTACCTATATAGAGAGTGCAGTCATATATCCATATATAATTAATAAATTGCTAAATAAACTATACGTTAATTATTTAAAGGAAACAAAATTATGCATAGTTATCAGATAGTAACATAAGTTATAAAGTTGCTTAAATAAAATGACTTTGATTCACACTTGAAAGTAACAGAAAACAGGTTGTCCATCTAAGCAATTACCATTTTACGACGATCGATGTGATCCGACTAACACGGTTTTAGACGCCCAATATATATTTTGTAATTTTCCTGTGGACGATTAGTTGCAATAAACTTGTTCACAATAAAAATTATAACTAAAATATTTGCATATATGGCCTACCTACATAAGCGCATTATGTATTAATTATTTCATCATTGATATGTAAAAGTTGAAATAAAACCGGAGTTTGAATAGTAAAAAAGTGGCAGAACCTATGCAAGGTTTCATTGCGGAATCACCATTACCTAGTGTTAGTAAAACATTTATATTTTGCAAATACGATATTATAAATTGTTTTGAGACAAAAAAAAAACGATTGACGATCGATTGTTTTCAGTACGGAATATATGTTCGTTCGTCGAGTGTCTAATTAATGCCTATCGATTAATTGATAGTTAATTGATGTTTTAATCTGTTATGACTGGCCTTAGAACTACATTCTTTTGAGGTATTTTAAGATATGAAGTAGCAAACAGGCATGCAATTCACCGAATGTTAAATGTTCATTGCAGCCTAGCACCATACAACTAACCTTTAAAGTAAATCTCTTCGGAGATTTCTCTATACTTTGTGTTTGTGTTACTAGTGTTGTGTTCCTGCGGTGAGTAGGGCTTGCAGAGCTCTTTGGAGAAGCGATAGTAAAGTTCTATAGACTACGGTAATCGCTTACCATCAGGCGGGCCGTATGCTTGTTTACCAAATTAGTCATATCTAAAGAAATATAAAGAGTACTTGAAAAATATTGACTGTGTACATGATCATTTGATATTATGCTATAATGTGTAATGTATGTTTATTTGAATTATATTTAACAATAATATTGTGTGTAATAAAGCTGAAGAGCTTTTTGCTTGTTTGTTTAAGCGCGCTGATCCAGTACTTGCAGAAGCTTCCAGACGGATTCGAAAAATTATTTTTTTATACGATAGCCAGATTAATAAGGAATAGTATAGGTTAAATAAATTCACGCTACGACCCTAAATAACAAAATAATATCTATGAACGACAATCAATCTGGTAAATTGTACTTGCCGTAAGGGAAGTAGAAAAACGATAGGGACTACATGGGCGCTGGAGGAAGCTGCGAGCGGCGCGGTGCCAAGCGTCGCGAGATTGTCGAATAAATTTAACACGGGTGAAGGCGTGGGTCACAGCTGGTGTATCATAAAACTTTTAACAAAAGTTAACTGAACTTCATAAAGCAAGAGGCATTTATTAAGAAATGTAATGTTTCTAAAATTATATCTATTTTATTTTGAATAGTTAACTACCATTTTTTAAATGAAATAATGATGTTCCCCCAGCTTAGTCCTTGATATTTTTTGTAACTAATGAACCCTTCATCTTTAGAAACGAGAACTTAAATAAACAGCATACATATATAAATACATTTCGAAACTGCACTCATATTATGCGCAGCAACTATTATACTTTTTAATGTGTTACAAAGATTGTTATCTGCGATTTTATGGCAGCACAAATGGATAGTAGGGGAGAGTGGGGAAATTGCAGCCATCTAAGGAATAGTTAAAAAATATACGTTTATATTATACTGATTGATTTTTTTACACCCTAATTAGTTTTTAGATATCTCTACTTAAAAAATTGGTAACACAAATTTTTAAATCTTTACGCTAAATTGTATAAAATAATTTTAAAAAAATGTGTAATGAGAGCCATCACTTAAATTTAAACTTACTTTAGGGCAAGTAATAGGAACTTAAATGAATAACAGTTATAATAAAGCATATGATACATTCACAGATGATTCCTCAGTTATGTTATCATGGAACAAGTTTCTTGTTGCCTTCTTTGTTTGGTTTACTTCTTTATTATTAATAATTAATTTGGTATTGTTTGTACGGTTCTGTCTATGTAAATTGTAATAGCTCCCATTACCCCACTGTCCCCTATACATGAAAGTGATGATATCTGTATTAAAAATTTAATGTAAATTGAGCAATAAATCAAAGCCACATAAAGGGAAACAAGGGTTCTTTCAACACCCCGTATCAGGGATGAGTACATCATTTAACATTTTACTTTTTATAAAAAGTATTTTGATTTAATTTATTTCAATGAAATAAGTAATACTTTATAGTTTTACTGACAATAATAGTACATCATACTAACACATTCCAGTGTTATGATCAATAATTATTACATTCTAATTAATCTAAAATGTGGTAGCAGCTTACATGAACGCTGGCAGCAGGGTTACAATGGGGTGTAATTCTCCTGTCGGGAAAGAAAATACATCGAAAAGATTAAGAATAATTTATTTATTAGCTGCGCATGCGACTTCATTCGCGTGAAATTACATGTAAGAAAACAATGAAAAAAGATGTGTAGGTGTACTGAAATTCAACATCGGCGATTTAATAATTATTCGTGCTTTGTATATTTTTCGAATTCCTGAAACACAGCGCGGTGCGGACGCTTAGCCTTGCTTCACATTCACTACCTTTGATCGATCAATAGTTTACATTTCGCTGTGAAGTTAACTTAATACGTCGTTCCTACAGGTTTCTTGGGGGCGTAAACTTATTCTTAGTATATCGTTCAGCAATGGTCACACTTGACGGTATTGATTAATTTACTGTGAACAAACCACGAAGCTAACACTGGAATTCATAGTCGACGGCTGAACAGTTCCCCAAAATCCACCGTTCAGCATTCGTATAGCGGTTGAATGTTGAATGACTTTTGTTTTTGTCTTTCATAAACAATCACTGAAGATTCCCCAACTGAATGGATTTTCACAGGATATTGTCTATTAAAAAGCATATTATCTATGAAAATTATATTGCTGTCGCTTTGGCGTTACGTTGAAAGATAAAATTACAAAATTTGTGCGTGATTTCAAACTTTCATGCGAGTTTTGTAAATAGAGTTTTTAATAAAAAGATGCATAATATGTGTAGAAAGGGTTTCTTTCGTAAATCTGTACTGACGACGAAATTCCATATCGCTGTATTTATGTGTATTGAGTTATGGTGATTTTGAAAATAATGTTTGGACACTGATGTAACTCGCATTTCGCGCATAATTTCATCGCTCACTAGATTTCTTTTAAGACTTAAGTCACGTTCTATTTCCATTTTTATTTAAAGAGAACATAAACAATCACTCACAAGTAAAAATAAGTGCAAATTCCGAGCAAGGGGACTGTTTGGTTGACGAAATACGATCAGTCAGCATCCAGCCCCTAACATCTGTCAAATTAGAGATTACTTTTGTTTATGAAATGCATAAAGTTGAATGCGCCGCATAGCGCCTAAATCGTCCCTTAGAGGAACCTCCATCTTGACTATGAATTCCAGTGTTGGAGTGTTACCATCCATGGGCCACATCGTCACTTATCATCAGGTGAGATTATGGATATAACGCTGAACCTATAAATAATATTTTAAAAAATAATACAATCTAATTAATTCTACCTCAATCGTCACCGCCATATCATTAGAATCACTACATTATTAAAATTTATCCAAATTATACACCTAACGACATAGTTGTTTAATGGAAGGCAATAATTTAAGTATTTTAAATTAAAACTAATTAAAAATCTAGGTATATAAAACAAATAATAAAGTTTTGTTAAATGTGACTTTCAAAATCAAAATCTATTATTAAAATGCGAATAATATAATTTTTATTGAAATCGATTAAATAATAATCTATTTTCTTTAGGTTCTTGAGACATCAAATTAAATGCCTGAATTGTCCATAATCATAACTGTCAGTTATGTTATAATATTAACCAACATTAATTACATACTATTATTATAATAATTCTCCAAAATCATCTTGTTTTATCATTTAGCGCCATCAATTAAGAATCGGCAGTGAAAAAAATCGATTTTTATATTAAATAGTCTATTAATAATCGATTTTTTTTTTGCATTCCTAGTTTGCCGTTGTGCGCACATCACGCAAAACTACCGGATAGATTGTTGATATTTTTTTTAATTTTTAGATATTCGGTCCTTATCTATTAAAAAATCACGATATCTTCATACAATAGAAAGTTTTAAGAAACTACGATTTTTATAAGCACTACGCGTTCAGCGATGTGTTTTGTTACCGTGAAGAAGTGGGTATTATATTATTAGTATAGATTAACGCGAACGAAGTTGCAGGTGCAGGCAGTTGCTAAATTCTATAAAATAACATTAAAAGTGATTGATATGCCGCATACGTAATACACATATATCTCAAAAATATTTCCATGTTTGTACTACGTCAATAATATTCTATTACAGTAGAATAAAAATAACATAGAAATATAAGTGTTAGTTTTATTACAAACTACACCGTTAAGAAAAAATAACATACGAAAATAGCCGCTCGCCCGCGCTATCTCACGATCGGCCGTTTCGATTTATAGATATCGCAAAATCGAAAGGCGCTTCGTATTTTGCATAACGCTTATAAGTTGTGTAGCAAAATGCCCCATGACCTACAATAATTCAAACACACAAGAATAAGACACAATTTCGTTGTACTATTTCGTAGGCCACTATAGATTCGGGCTTCATGGTGATCTCTAAACTCGGTTGTATATTTGAACAGAACTGTATTGTTTAAGTAGATAGTTACTTTATTTATTTAATATTATTTGCATAATAAATATACTAGGTAAACGCAATTACGTACTTGCAATTATTGTAGAGATTTTTTCCTGAAATACTAATGAATTATTTTTTAAACAAATACACATATGTTTAAAATGATAAGTCCACTCGCAGGCCTGGAGGATAGCGTAAAGTTCCGCTTGAAATACAGTGCACGTACCACTTTTGCAGTATGGTTATATTTTATTATATGTGTAGAGTTATGTTTATTATATTTTTCATACATACATACAAATCATATATGTATATAAGTAAAGATATTAAAAAATTATATTACGAGATGACTGATTCACAACGGTACAAGAGAATTGGAATCCGGAGTGGAATACATTTCCCGTGTACAATTTTCATCAAAATCGGTTGAAAGTATTATTCTAATTAACAATTCCTAATGGTTAATGATTCAAAATTTGATCACAATCGGTTTAGAATTGAAGAAAATAAATTTTTTTGAACTTCTTTTTGTATTTCTAGAAATAATATAGCCTATTAGTTGTGTAAGTACTTAAACTTCAATTAAACTTAACTTTAACTAAAATAGATTTTTTTTGGAATTTTTTTCATAATTTCTATATGTAATTTTGACATTTCTCATACTGTATCAATTGACTGATGACACAAGTATCCCGTGTACAAAATTTCATAAGAATCGGTCCAGCCGTTTTAGAGTTAAATTCGGACATACAAACACACAGACAAAAAATATTAAAAGAACAGACATACCTACATATTAATTAATATAGATAAGTGTAACAGCATTTTAAAGTACAATTAACTACACATAGATTAATTGTAACTATTATATATTATTTATTGATATTCGTAATAAACAAAAAATGCGACATGGTACTTTTAAAAAGCATTGGAAAAACTCGTAAATCTTATTGTTGTTCAATCAGTTCGACTTCCTGTACCGACCGGTCACTGCGAGCTCGTTCTGGTTCGGCTCGGCTCGGCGGCGCGGCACTTCCAAATAGGTGTTCTGATATTCTTTTTCTCAACGAATAAAAATAGAGCAAAAACACGTCTCAAGTTTTTGTACCTGCCGACCTTGCAGCTGAGTGGCTTACTGATTGTGATACACAGTTACTAAAAAAACGAAAACTATGATAAATCGCAGCTATTAAAGCGACTATCGTCTTGATAAATATAAAACTCGTGGAATACAAAATAATAATCAATTTCCATAAAACGTGAGCTTCCTAGATGAGTGAGCGAGGCGAACAACCTAGTAGCGGTCCAATCAATCAAAAGACCTCTTTATACCTTATGAGGATTCACTTTTACTTTTATTTAATAACCAACCTATTGAATATTTATGAAAGAGCGGTGTTTAATAATATCATCCGTTCTTTATTGAGTGTTTCGACATGACTATTTCATTCGTCGAGTGTCTGTCAGTCGAACTCTGCCTTCGAAGAGCATCGACTTAATTATTTATTTTTTTCGGCAGATACACATGTTTATTTTCTTGCAGTAACACTTAAACATTCTTTTAACTAAGTAATTATTTGTATTTCTATAGCCGTCCTCCATATCTTACAATTTCTAGTTACAAAGTAAAGGGTAATTTATATATATTCTGAATTGTTACTTCTTTATTAGATAATAAAAACATTGCACTTAACTCCTTTCAGAAATTAATTATATGTAATTACCAGCAACTAGATTCTGTTCTCAAAAGTTTTATACAGGTTTCAAATGACAAGAAATACAGCTAAGATGTTCATTGGGCTGCGAATAGCCAATTAATGTTAAATTTATAGAGTTGTACTAAGTTAGCAAAACTATTGAACCTACGCATTTAGTAAGTTACGCATAATGATGCCGTGGGAACGTGTGATACTTGATGTTAATATCTATTTACAACTAAATTATCTCAAGGCATCAATCAGATCCGCTATCTCAGTACAATGATTCACCACTGAAAAATATGTCTAATAACAGTGAAAGTCTAAATGAACCTCACAAAGATAGAACTTCAAGATTTAGATCATTACACCAACACCACAGTTTACACCATGCCATGGTAACGTGTTGCTAGAAGATAGTTTGTGAGCAGTCGTCAAACAGTTTATTGATTTGCTAATTAATGATTTATTAAACTTACTCAGCCAAACATGTCACATCAGGTAAGCTTAACATTCAGTTCGCTTATTTAATGACACTCGATTAAATCTCACCAGAATAAATATTATATAACAACAGATTTATACTCCTAGCGAATGAAAAATAGGCGTGAAAAAGACAATAGAGAACTAAATTTTTTTATTACATTAAATATGACACGAAAGCGTGGTAGCGTCTTGAGGTGTCTATTACTGCCAATCTTCTATCGTTAAACAATCAACAATACAGCACATGTAACTTTCTTTTTTATGAACAGTAAAAGGTGATTTATTTTGATTACGAAATTTATATAATATTTTTATGAATAATTTCTAGTAAAAATGTCCTCTGGCTGCCATTGATTTAATATTATTGATACGCTTTAATTCACTAGAAAATATTATTTAGAAAACAATACTAAATTTACTAATCCTTGTTTAATTCGGTTTGGCTGAAAATCACCTTGTTTGATAATAAAATGCAGTGGGCGCAAAAGGAAGATAAAGTCGCGGTTATTGCGTTGCACCGCTGCGGTTACGCTTCAACTGCGATTTTTAAACGACTACAAATTTTAAAAATAACTTGAAAATTCGTTTATCGTACTATTAAACGATTTAGTGAAGATTCGAGCTTCGAAGATCGTAAAAGGAGCGACCGAACTCATACAGTTAAGACACCAGCAGTCATCAAAGCAGTACGGTTGTGAATCCAATGAAATCCTATCAGGAAGCAAAAAATTTTAACCGGTTTAGTTAGGGTTAAGCAGAAATACGGTCAAAAGAGTGCTAAAACTGACGAGCTTATCGACAGAAAACCGGGAATTTTCTTAATAAGTATCTGAAAAAAATAAGGCTCGAGAGATCCCTGGTTTTGTTAAGATTGTACGCAGGAAAAATATAGCGAAATCCTTGTTTTAGGCGAAAAAAAATTTATCGTCGAAGTAAGTTACAACAACCAAAATAATCAAATGTATGCATACAACAGTGAAGCAGCGAGCTGGAGTATCCAGAGGATCCAGCGTGGGCATTAATCCTTCCTTCATCATGAATGGTTTGGCGTGGAGTCTTATGTTCTGGCCTGAGGTGATTTTTAAGTGTGAAAAAGTGTAAACCTTGTGGAACCTTTTTCTCAAACAATATTCAAAAACCGACACTGGGTATTCCAACAAGATTCAGTGCCAACTTATCGGGCAGCAAGTGCGCAAAACTGGCTAACCGCCCATGGAATAGACTTCATCAGGCAAGTCGAATGGCCTTTACCCAACCCAGACTTAAACCCGTTGGATACTAAAATAGAGCAGCATTTAAAGGAGAAAGCCTGCGCATACCTCACCAGAAATTGGACTCTATCAAAACATTCCTGATTAAAGTAATGGCTGATATATACATGAACGTTGTGCATACTGTGATCGATGACTTGCCTCAGTTGAGGGCCTGTATTCCAAATCAAAGGCGTCATTTTGAATACATTTTTAATCTACATTTAACTACATTTTTTTATACAATATATATTTTACACAAACATCAAAAGTCGTATAATGTATTTAACAAAGTGTCTGTGACAGAACTTATAAACCAACTAGGTATAACTAAGAAGCCCCTCTTTAAGTCTGTGCGTCTTGTGACGGACAACTACGAAACCCTACACTGCGCATGGCCCGACAAGCACTTGGCATTTTTTTATTTATTTTGTTTCTAATATTCATGTTTTTTGTGCTTTTCTTCTTGTACTGTTTTTATTTTATATTATTGTGAAAAGAAGAAGGTTATCAGTTCGATTGCATTTTTTTAAAATTACTTACCACTTAACTCCGTCATTTATAAACCGATTTAAAATATTATTTTTTTGTTGGAAAGGGGATATTTTCAGGTAGGTCCCATTTTCATTTCATTGGCATGGGATCTTGGATTTCGAAGATACATCTGAAAATTCTTCAAAATCGAATGGGAAATATATAGTGATTAATATATTGGTAGGTTTATCATAATCCAAGACTAGGTGTACCTAACTGAGGATGTTCTGTATTAACTTGAACTGCGAAGACACAACGGAACTCTTTAACAACAAAAGCACGTATGTGGAATGTAACTCCCTTGCCTCTTGTTCTACCGTTTGTGTAATGGGTTGTGTTCCGAGGAACTGTTCGGTATGGTGCCAACAGCTACTTTCCACCAACGCAACACTCACCATCGGCAGGGAGTTTATCCTTACATTTTGGAACCTAAATGGTCGCGGACAGTCCAGTTTCAGAGGACTATTTTTACGCGAACGCTCCGTTTGTGAAATAAGCTCCCTAGTGCTGATGATTTCCCAGGGGACTACATTATGGAGTTCTTCAAAAGGGGTAAATAGGTTTTCAAAAGGTCGGCAACGCGCATGTTATACTTGTACGTAAGCGTCCATAGGCTGCGGTGACCGCTTACCATCAGGCAAACCGCATGCTTATGTGATAAAAATATAAGCTCAAGTGTAATAAAAGAGAAACAGCATAACGTCTCTACACTTTTATTCCTTCTACTAAACTGCCCTTGGCTTGATTCAACAATACTTTATATTATCATTATGGTTTATGAAAACGACGCACAGGTGGCGTACCGAAACAACTTCCGCAACAATATCATTCAAACCGGATACACATATTTATACCGGAAGTCATTTTATATTTAGTAAGTTTTGTATGAAGCTAACACTTGTTTGCCACAATCTTGGTATAAAAAAGGTAGATAGAGGTAGGGTACATGGAATTTTTTTTTTGAGGTTTTTGATCTACTTGAGACAGTCCTACTAATGGTATACCCTCAGAAGATCACAGCCAAATAACCTAGTGTTTGTGTTCCTGCGATGAGTAAGGTTTCCAGAGGTCCTTGGGGTAGGCGGTTCAAGGTGGGCAACGTGTTAGTGATATCTACATGCATCCATAGGCTATGGTATCCGCTTCCCATCAGGCGGGCTGTATGCTTGTTTACCACATTTGTTGTATAAAAAAGGCACTGAGACTCCGTAATAAAACAATGTAACCATGCCGTGTTTGGGTTTCACAGAATTGTCATGAGATGAACTCTACCTAAAAGTGATTTTAATGGTAATATTCGTATCGGTATATCGTATATCGGTCGGAAATTTTATCATCACTCGGGATTCTACGCCAATTTTTATCAATGATAGAAAAGCACTAGATTTATTGACGTCTTTAGGAATTAGGTTATCTGATGGTTTGCTGCCATTATATGCAGCGCGTTTAAAAGACCTACCCATATTCGTTTTCAATAAACCAGTTACCTAAAGAACGCAAGAGTCACTAAAAAGGACAATAAATATACAATTATTATTATTTTTGGAATATTTTTTTCAAAGTATGTAGTATTTTAGAGTCGGTTTTGTTGTTATGAAAAAAAGTTTTTAAAAATAAAACTTGTGTATATAGATATTGTCGTTAAGAGTAACTCCTAAAGCGTTCATAAAGTGATAAGAGCATCACCCGCATGTCTAGTTCAAAGATTTTTTCTCTCTTTTACTATAAACGCAAAATTATTTTACTTTAATTATTATAGTTATAGTCACCTGATGTTAAATGACGATGACCAAAGAATCTTACACGATAAGTCTAGTGGAGAAACTGGCTCTCAATCGCAGCTTCCAGAACACACCTGTAGGTCCTTGGAGACAGATTTTGATCTTGGGGGTAGTGGCTGTGCAGGCGAGCATTAGAAAACACCATGCTATTGGTTTCATCACGATGTTTTCCTTTACCAAAAGTTTAGGCGGTTAGGCACATTGCACGTACACGCTATAACTGAGTCACTATTACTTGAAATAAGCGAAGTACATACTCAGTACCTATTTATTTCGTTGTACATAACTGCACTGGTTGTCTAAACTATGCACTGGTTGGATATAGTGGGCGGATAGTTTGATAACTCATTAAATATTACGTAATAAAACTTTGCTTTAAAATTAAAACGAGTCAGATATTTTGTATTCCTGAAGTTTTAATTAGTCTTTTCACTGTCACTTTAAACAAATAATTAATAACAATTTTTAAGTCTATAAATGTTTAACTGAAAAAAAGGTAATTTTGGTATGTATTGTTTTAGTGCGTGTGTATAGATAGATATCTGTAAAATATTTGAGAGGAAAGAATACTTTTATGTTATGAAATATTTTAATACACATAAAAATAGCACAATAGTGTGATCACACTGGTGTATGAATTATTAAGAAAGTATAGTAATAAATGGTTTTCTATAAATATTTTTTTTATTTATTGACAATTAAAATTCAATTTAATTGTTGGTATAAAAAAGAATAGTCGACGAACAAGGAAACGGATTAGGAACGAATCAATAATTGTATTAATGCAATTTAATTAAAACACACTATTAATCTCTTGTTCATTCAAGGTAGTATAAAGATTTGTAACAATAGAAAAAAACAAGTAAGCAATTTTGTCCATAGCGTCCCTACATCCCGCTAGAAAGTCACTTATCAATTCAATTGTCTGAGACACGCCCGCGCTCGTCACAGACTCATGCCTATATCATTGTGGCAATCACTGTAAACGCCTATTATAAATATCATTGAAGCTAAATAATTCTTATGGTTCCGTAGAACATCTATAAATTCTAGAACATACCAATGGTTTACGGTAGTTCAATCGCTAATAAATAAAGAGTAAATAATGCAAATTATAGTTAACCATATAAATTAAATAATAATTATGTAATATTTATTAAATACACTTATTTCGAATGAAAGGTTTATTTTCAGGTTAACTTTTAAATACAATTTTAAATAATCTAATATACCAAATTTTTTATCCTCCTTGGTAAAAAATATTCGCATCAACAAATGTCACAATTAAGAAAAAACGTACATACATACTTAACTGAAGCGGCTTATTAATTTATTGTAGAAGAGTTTATTAATTTGAATAATTAAAAATTGAACGATCTATAAAAAAGGTGTCTAAAAGATTTTTTAAATAAATTTACTGATTTGAAAGTTATGCAATTAAATTGATGGCCAATATCACGATTTCTTCTTAATTTAATGCGAAATATGTTTTAAAAAACAAAAGAACAGAATATAATACCTTCTTTTATACAACATCAAAATTTACTTAAATGACAAATTAAGAATTCTATTCGTAAATCTTCAACAGTTAATTTTTTTAACGATTTTTAAATAGTTTTTCATACTGCGATTAAAAATAAAATTTAAGATTCATATTGAATGTATCATCAATAATTTATTAATATAACATAATGTGTATAAAAATATTTACGTAATAAATAGAGGCATAACATTTTCTATAAGTATATTTGTATTAATTATAACAATGATATTTGTAAGTAGCTCGGCAAATTGTCGGCAATGTCCTGATGGTAGGTAAAGAAAGTACAATCCATACACAGCGGAGACCACAGAGACCGCAGAGACCACTTAGTGTGGTTCTCTTGTGGAAAAGAGAGAAGGGAATTAGATTGAACAGCTCTTCAGAATACTCACCATGATACAGATAATGATACAGAAAATATGATGTTTAATATGTAAGATTTACAGAGAGATATTCAAATAATAATGGCTCAATTAAATGCATTTAACACCGACTACAATATTAAAACTTGCTATTTTCATTATAATACTAGTATTTTAATTACACTTCAACGTTAATGAATTTAGGGAATTAGTTATATTATATCATATAACTAGCTGTGCCCTTGGCTTCGCTCACGTGGACTACAGAATGCCCGCGCGAATCTTGCTACCCCGCTCCCAGCTATTTTAAAGATAAAAATGCTTATTGTGGATGCTTCTTAGAAGATAGATGTATACTCTCACGAACTTTAATGTAGTTCTTTTTAATGCCTATAAATATGTTGTACATTAATTACCTATGTATCTTATGGTTTACTCAGCATAAGCCATTTAAGTGGCCGAATTGATTCACCATGCCCAGTTATTTTTTAAATTGTACTTATCCCTAATTATTTTTCCAAAATAAAAGTAAGTTACTAAGTTACTCCCTATATCATCAGCTATCTATCAGTGAAAGTCTTGTCAAAGTCGATCCAAGCGTTTTGGAGATTACCCGGAACAAACAGACCGACAAACAGACAAAAATTTTAAAAATAGGCTTTTTGTTATAGGTTTAGTATATACTTTCATATGCATTTAGTAAAAGACTGTTATTTTGACATTACAAACAGACACTTCAATTTTATTAATTGTACAGATTAAATTATGTATTATGTATTACTTAAACAAGAGAGCTAATAATAAGTGTTTCTGATGACAATTCTTTACCTTCATGTAGCCTTGAATGTATTTTTTTTGTAACAGTTGTATGCCTTGTAATAAATGAGCATGTAGTCCATCTCATGTTAAATTATTATTGTTGCCTTACGTATTATATCGGTCATATATAGATAACTGTGTCCGACTGAATCGCGACTACCATACGCCCGCCATTACAGCATTCATAAGCGTATCGCCTTCCAAGATCAGCACACAGCGCCATACACTGATAACTGGTAATCAAGCGGAGTGGTACGGATCTGTACACCTGAATCACGCCGAACATACACATAGTATTAAACCCGTAATAGTGACTCTGTTTTGATTTATTGCATTTCGGAATCACCCAGTGTGTATCAGGTTTGTAGGCCGGCATGGCAGCAATGATAGCTCAGTGGTATCGTGTACAGAAATCGCATTGACCGACGCGAATTCGAATTCATGCAATGAGCCTGAGCTTTCGGTGAAGGAAAACTCATGATGAAACCATTGATTGATGATAGGGTTTGCTCTAATGCCCTCCTGGCTAGCTCCCATCCTCAAGTTGAAAATCTGTCGACAAACAGTAATGGTCTTTCGGCAGCTGCACTTGAGAGCCAGTCTTTCACTAGACTTACCATCTTGGGCCACATCATCACTTAAGACCAGGTGAGATTGTGGTCATAACGCTAAAACCTATTAACGATAAAAAATGTCAAAGACGATAATATGTCGTCATTGTTTTTGGATTATACTATACTTGCCGTATGCACTTTGCCCTGCTACTATAAAATAAAAGTTTCACTATTACTGTGGGCCATTTTAGAAATCCTCTTGTGCCTAAGCATATTCATAAGAACATTCGTAATATAGCCGCGTGAACACCACTAACCTGTTATAAAAAAGGTGGTATCTGTAACGGTTCCGTAGTCGAACCCTGTAATGATCCCACTAACTTCAATGAAATGCATACACAAATCTAAATTATACAAATTTATTATATTTAACGGCAATTTAAAACCATTAGTATATTTTTCTAATATAACTTGTTAAATTAACGAATACTTGATCAAAGTCACCATCATCTTTTTTATAATCCTATGAAATATTTTGGATGCAATTTTACATAAATTATGCACTAGCACAAAAAGTAACGTTAGATTATTTTAAACAAGTATTATGAATGCGTCTAGTTAGTTACCTGTCGGGAACAAAAACAATGCAATATCGTTAGGCACATCCTGATATTCATCAAAAGTCTTCAAGGTTCACATCACGGTCCGCTCTCGACTATCGTGTCTCTATTTGACAAGGCCAGGATATGCGAGGTCGTAAATACGAAAATCAAATAATTATATTATATTCTCTATGCACAAAAGTATGGCTATATTTTGTGATATAGTATTTTTTTATTTTTAATATAATCACATCTTAAAACGTCTAATATTATTGCATTAAAGATTAATACACACAATTGGTGTATTATATTTGCTATATAACGGTATGCAATTCCGTTATTTAGGTTTAATATTTACTAAGAGTTAGGGATACAAATGAGCTTCTTTAATAACGTTGGAACTCAACTTTCATACTACTTAAAATATGAAAGTATCAACTCGGACATAATAAATTATAAAATATTAAAAATTATTTCATTGTACACAAAAATATAATACTACATTAATCAAGCGTATTTCTATGATTTTTCTATTATTATAATAGTTTTAAAAAAAAATTCAACTTTAACACCTTAAATAAATACCAAAACCAAATCTAAAAGAAAAAGTGAATCTGGTAAAAATTGTTTAAATCAATAACAGCTTATAAAATTGTCTTTGACTTATATCATATTATGAAAGTAGATATAAAGTAAATAATTATTTTGGTCTAATAATGTTATTATGATATTTTAAAGACATGTCGGTGAAAATGTAAATGAATACATAATATAAGCTGTTTAATAAAATTAGTTATAAGACATTAATCTGTCAAATCTCACAACACAACAGCATACGGCGTATTGATCATGTCAAAAGCCGAGGAATCTGTAGTTCTATCATTTTGTGCTAAATTACTATACAAAGAGAATATTTCTGAAGCATTTAGATTTTGTCTTGATATTTTCCTTAATCGTTAACCGATGGCTTTGTTTGCTAAATTTTAAATAATATGCGTATGTGAATTAAGATAAATTGACCACTATATGCTCTAATGCCAAACCAGGAAATTTTGGAATAAAAACTTATTTTATTGTTTTTTTAAATATAACCAATTAAACATATTTGTTCCGAACACTAAAACATATATAAATAACATTTCAATACATTTTATAATATATTCAAAAGAACAATAATAATGTCATGTTGATAACGAAAACTTATAGTTTTTATTTATTCATGATAATTTAAATAAATATTTTTATTAATGAATGTTAACAATTTTCTTGTAGACTTAGATACAATAAAACAAACACAAATATAAATATTGTTGTCAGACACGTAAACCGTGAATAATGAATGTCTGAATAAAATATTATTTCCAATTGTCTACACGAGGAAATTTATTCTTCCTCCAAAAATTATCATTTTGTTGATGCAAAACAGTATACAGGGAAATCAAGTACTATTTCTTGTTATAGTGCGTCTTTGTTAATGGACGTTGGCTGTCGGTATCTTGTAACAAGTTATTTTCATGAAACATTGTAGTTACGGCTGACTAACTAGGGAATCAATTTTGCTGGCAGTGTCCCATTTACTTTTTCTATAGTAAACAATAAGTTATTATATTCATTCTTTTAAATATATACTGTATAAAAATATATAATTATTGTCTACCTGTTATTTTACCTTTAATATGACGTAATAATACATACTAATTCATCTTTTTATGTTTTTATATTGATATTTTAATTTCTTAAGTACTTATTTATTTACTAGAATAACTTAAAATATTAATACAAATTGACTTGTAGCACGTTGATGTCTTTTGTAAGCAAGTTATGCACAGAATTATGAATATAATTATTAATATGTAAAAAATATTAATACTTAATTTAAACTATTATATTTATTATAATGTTAAGCTGTATAATATAAAATTTTTGTTCAATTTAAAAACAGAGTATTCAGTAAATACTTACGAATTTTACATTACAAATGTATTATATTAAAATAGGCTAGCTTATAATTCAAAAATTAAGTAATTACTAGAAATATATTAAATCACAGTAGAACTTTATGATTGAAATTATAAGACGATAGCATACCTATCTGTAACTTATCGTCGTATTTATAAACATTTGTTGAGACTGTATAGAATTACTGAGTCGTGTTTAGCAAGTTATGACACAAAAAAAAAAATTATAATGGAATTTTCATAAAAAGCGTAATATAACCCCAAATTACACTAGTTCAAAACATTATCACTGATGCAAAGCTATTTCGCATATTCTTTATTCAGAAATTAACGGAATAGCAGGTGGACACGTCATATTCTATAATTTTCAACATTAAAAAATAGAAATATGTGTACTCTTCATAAATAAATACTATCGTTATTTATTGTGTATAAAAACACAACAGAAGTTGCCTTTAAAAAAAAATATTTTCTCTGATCTGGTAGGCGTGAACATAAAAAACTCAAGTATGCATTTTATTTTTAAAACCCGTTGTCTAGAAGTCATTTCGCGCAAACTTGAATTAATGAGCATGTTTTTAAATGACTATGCAGCTCACCCATGTCGATATCGGAACCTGTCCAATGCGGTCCGTTGCAACAGTGACCGTTCTTTGTCCGAGTCGTCCTAGACAGCCGCCGCGGCCGCCGTCGCATTCATGCATAGTAAATAATGACTGTGATCGGCGGCAGGTGGAGTCGCACGCGCGCATAGAAATAGAAATGCACGTTGCAGTAATTATTTAGTACAGTTATACGTAATGGGTCGTTTTGCAAAAGCTGTTAGGTACATAAGCGGCACGTCCTGCGGTTTCTGCCGGGTGTTAGCGTGCGACAATCGTATTACGCACACATCCTCTCCGCATCAGACCTCATAATATACATACTATTTAACTATAAAACTGATATTATGGAATTCATGGATATTATGGATATTGGAATTACTGAACCGATTCCATTAGTTCTTTCACTGATAGTAAGCTATATTCTCCCTGCGTGAGATGGGATTAAATTCATTGTTGTTGTTTTATATTACAATTAACGCGCATGGAGTTACGGATAATTATCCGCATTAAGTAATAAACAAAAAACAACTTTTTTTAACATAAATTTTTTGTTACAATTTTTTTTTATTATTTATTTGATGAAAACTTTTTTTCGTATATATTACCTCCAATAATAAATTATTACATTAATATCATTGTATTACTGAAATTTTACTAAAATAACGTTTACTTTAAAGTTTTATCATTTTAACTATCAGCTAGCTGTCTGTCCATTCTATCTGTGTTCTTTGATTTATATTTTGATTATTCAAACATCCAGTATTTTTAATTAGATAAGCGTTTATATAAACGGCCTACCGCTGGTGGTTGAAAACGATACTGACGTGGTTCTTTTTGAGGATTACACTTCACTTATATTCAAAGTGAAAAGAATTGATTCAGAGCTTAAGCAATTAAAGAATATTTTAGTTACGTTCTCTGAATAGTTTGCTTTAAATAATTTACTGCTAAATTCAAACAAAACTAAATGTAATGAGATTTGCCTTACCCAATCTCTAGCGTGTTGATAGTAGTATCAAGTTAGAAGAGAATTTAGTAGGTTTAGTTGATAATAGTGTTTTCTTGGGTATTACGCTTGATTCAAAATTACAATGGGGTCCGCACATTAAAACCTTGGCGGGAAGATTAAGCTCTGCTGCATTATCAGTACGTAAGATTCGCCAGTTAACATATATTGCCACTAGTAAGTTAGTCTACTTCGCTTACTTTCATAGCATAATGGTTTATGTTATTTTGATGTAGGGCTCAGCAGCTGAAGTAGATACCATAATATTTACCTTACAAAAGCGGGCAATTTGTGCTATTTACTACTTGAAACCTCGTGAATCACTAAAGAGCAAATTCCAAGAATATTATATCTTAAGTTTGCACTCCCAATGCATCCTTGATAACTTAATATATGTTTATAAAACTTAATCAAGTTAGATTTTGTCAAAGATCAGAACAATATTAATACTAGAAATAGAGATAGATTTGTCGTACCATGTTTTAGACTAAGTAGTT
This sequence comes from Saturnia japonica, assembly GCA_033032175.1. Classification (NCBI taxonomy): domain Eukaryota; kingdom Metazoa; phylum Arthropoda; class Insecta; order Lepidoptera; family Saturniidae; genus Saturnia; species Saturnia japonica. Next base: position 14,692,469 of record CM065305.1, read on the forward strand.
CTAAAAAAAGTTTTTTAGGTAATAGCCTTAGGTTTTATAATAGGATCCCGAAGCAAATTACTGATTTACCGGATAACAAATTAAAAGACCATATCGAGCGGGTTTTACTGCCAAAAGGTGTCAAAGGTCATAAGGTGGATCATTATGTGAATGATAGTGATGTCTGGAATTGACTCCCTCTCTGCGCATCCACTAAATTATTATTATTCTTTTATATTAACACTTTTGTATAGTGGGAAAAAAGAAGATAAGCCCGATCGAGTTTCTTACCGGTTCTTCTCGATGACTGGGATATTTTCCGTACTGGTAGAAGTTCATAAGACGTTCATAAGAAGACATTCATAAGTGCCTTCTTAGGGCCTAAATTAAATAAAATTTTGAAATTTAAAACAAAAATATCCTTATCACTCAACAACAAAGTCGAAAAAAGTTACTCGTACATTATATCGTGATGTATATTGTAAATTAATATATCATTAGTTTACTGTATATATAATTAGTCAATATGCAATAAAACCTATGCCAAGTGATTTTCGGATAAAATATTTTATATGTACCTGCTTTAAAATATCGATTCATGTGTGGTGATTAATTATATAAATTTTAATTTATTCGACACGCTGCCTGTTAATCTCCTAAGTAATTTATCAAATTTCATATTTGACCAATATATAATTTCTTAATTCCATCTAACCTTCGATAAAAAAAAAAACATATTATTTGCTACCTTTACACAATTATTTCGGCAAAATATTTTCAAAGCAAAATATTCATTCTATTTATAAAGATATTTTTTATCCAGGAGTAAAACGTATTAACCCTTTGCCTTCTGGATGTCAAAAAATGTACAGTTACAATTGACACAGTTGTCATCTCCGGGATCCAAGTTAATAATAAATAAAAGTTAAATAAAAAGCGATTCTTAAGAGTTTCTTTATAAAATATTAAAAATTCCTACTTCGGAATTTAAAAAAAGAAAATATTTGAAATTGTAGGTATAAACAGCTTGTTGTATGATGGATCGGCCATCTTGCGAGACGAACGAGAACTGCAAAAGCTCCCGGGCGCGAGACTCGCACCGCACGGCGTCGGCACAGGGTCAGGGGTTAAGCGATACTTTATTTTGAATAATTTATATGTCTTGCCACGATAGACGGCGTGCCCTCCGCCTTGTACAGTTTATGGTAATGCGAGATATCTAGCATTGCAAATGCGCTGAATGTGTCCCCACCCGAAGCGACTCGCGATAAGCCTTATACCAAATATATTTTCAAACTGAAACGGTTTTCGAAAACATATGTTTTATTACCTGTTAGTTATGAATTTCTAAATTTACCTTTTAATCACAGTAATTATTATTTAGTTAAAATACGCTATCACATGTAAAACAGATCAGCTAGAAACACGGTGCTATAAGATAATGACAATCGATTTAATTTACCTCTGGTGCTCGCTTAACAAAAAAAAAAACGGTCGCTATCACGATATTCCCTGATTTTATTATTCGATTCACTCATTATGAGCACAGTTCTTTACTTAATATGCAGTAGGTACCGAGGTTCTAATAGAGTTCAATCTGAACTGCATTATGTAAACTCAGTGTGATGATTTTGTCTCTCGTTCTATAATTTACTTTAACTCATAATGGCATTCAGACTTTTAAAGACCATCACACTGAGTTTACATAATGTTGACGTTTTTATTTTCTATGCAACTAAAGTGGCAAACAAGTATACGGCCAACTTGATGGGAAGCGACTACCGTAGCCTATGGACGCTTGTGATACCATAGATATCACTAGCACGTTGCCGACTTTCCCCAGGGAGCTCTGGAAACCTTACTCACCGCAGGAACACAACGCAAGGATAGAAGGATATTTGGAGGTTTTACACCAGTCAGGGTGCCTCAAGTAGAGGGTAATCTCCAAAGTAATTTCTCTGTGCCCTATCTCTCTTTGATAGGAGTTTCGGACAGTCTACAATAATTCCATTGGTCATGATACTTAAATATTATGTATGCAATATTGTTAAAATTTAAATAAAAACTGGACAGTAAGTTGTTAAAAATAAGTTTCAATTTATAAAGGTCAATGCAGCTTTAAATCGCAATCCAATATCGATCGGTCAGAGAACATTGTTAATTAAAACGTGGGGCTGACTGCCATCGGCGCGGCCCAGCGCGGCGTCAAAACAGGGTCGCCCGACTTCTTGCTATAGTGCTTACAATTCACTTGTAAGAAATTGTCATCAATCAAAATTAATGGAGTTATTATCGCGTTGGAACTTTCAAAAAATATTTATTACTGACATAAATCAGTATTAAGGGTCGTAAGGAAGCAGTGCATTCTAGGACATTAAATAAACAAGCTCCAATAAACTAAGTAAGCTCAAATAGTTAAATAGCGCTGAAATTATTTTTTGCTTATACACATTTTTTAACTCATATTTACCGCTTTGTATGTGAACTTTGTATTAATACAATGACAGTGAACCTAGACCATCTGTTTACAAGTGTATATGTCACCAGAACATTGTACGAACTGTTAGTTTATAAACAGTCCAGGTAGACTGTACACTGACGGTAGATTGTGAACGGACACAAATCATTTTAAATTATTAAGGTTGTCTATTAAAAGCAAAATGATACTAGGCCTTGAAAAATGTGATTTTTCAACTGCTAATTTGTTTCTGGCACTTTTCGACGACTGCCGTGGCTCGTTCGCTACGCTCACTAGGCCTGTACGTTGTGGTTACAGTTCTAACCCAGTTTGCTTATAAACCTACGAAAATATAACCTTTAATATCACTAGATTGTTTATAAACTAACGGTTCGTACAATTATGCGGTGATATATGCAAACACACAACACAAAACACTCTTTACGCACAAATAAATAAACAATATAAGTTAAGACAAAATATATGATGAGTTAAAGCTAGAACAAAATACCAATACTTTAAGCCAAGTGGCAATTCCGTCTTTGCCAAATTTTGTGGAGACGAAGACCAGTCGATTACCATTGTCCTTTCTGCACATCAATTATCCTGGCTTTGAAGACCGAGTATCGATTTTATAATCACACTAAAAAGTCATTCGAAAGATCATTATTAGTGATTAGCATTATTATAGTAAATGCAAAAGTAAAATGTTTAATGGTGGAAAAAGTTCAAAATTCTATTGAAATTAAGTCACTCTTCGATTAGGGCCAGTTACACCACACCTTGCTTTAACGAAGAATACCTGCACTATCAATATACGAAGTAGTAGTATTTTACGAAATTTAGTGTTTACCTTCAATAACTGAAGAGGCATTAATATGATGATAAGTAATATGAATAAAGATAATAGTGAATTGAACAAATTACAATTTAATACAATTTACTATTTGAAAGAATTCTTGCCTTATGTTGTGACGTATCCATGGTTTATTTTTACATTCTTTAAAGACTGGCTTAAAGACATAAATTCGTACTACTGAAATAATAATTATTATTACTATGATTTTTATTCTTCCAGAAGCAATGGAGCCTCGCTACATTACCTTAATCTGAATTTCGATACCCGGTCAAGTACATACTAAACTTAAAGTTATTATTTTTAAAGATAAATCTAACTTAAAACTTGAAACAAATTGTTTACAAACGAAGTGAATAATTTCGCAAGTCCACGGCATGAGTGAGAACCGTTTTATAATTAGTCGCTGTTATAATGATTTATAGAGGCTTTAAGATAACCCACGGATAACAAGTCGAAGCGGACTCACAAAGTAACTTTATACAAAATAGCGAACAATATGACGAGATATTTTTAATAGATAGTGATAGTGATGGACGACAACGCCCCACCAGTCGCGGCCGCGCCGACCACCGTGGGAACCATATTTCGGCTTCACGATCACTATGTTTTGCAATCATTTGGTTTATATTAAAGCATCTAGCAATGAGTTCGACCTGCATTCCTTATTGTAAACAATGACGGGTAAAATTAATTGTAAATAATTTTTTAAACTTATGCTAAGGCCGAGAATAAAATTGAAAATTAAGACTACAGGCTTCACAAAATGGTAGTACCAATAAATTATTACGAATTATCATAATAACAAGCACAAGGTTCGAGTAAATTTACCTCCTCTACAGATACAGGGAAACGTCGGAATCTGGTTGATGTGAAAAAGATTAAGAAATCGAAGTTGCACTTGCGGAGTACGTGTACTTTGATTATAATTGGCAGTATTTTAACAAACCGGGTTGTGGCAGGGGGCAGGAGGGGCGGGGTGCGGACATATTTATGTGACCTGAACCTCGAGTGACCCGCGTTCGGTTGCCAAATTAACGAAAGCTCATGCAGGCCGAGACACTTTCTACCGGCCTGTATGCGTACCAACATTTTCATTATCGATCGCTTTCATAATTCAACTGACATTTTTGTTCCATTCAATTGCATCCATGGAAAAAAGTCTACAGGTATTCTTATTAAAGTTTTTTTAAATCCTTTTTGCCATATATTTTATCTCATATTACCTTTTAAACAGATATGTATTGCTATTATAGTAATATAAATAAAAAACTATAAAATTATATTTATTAAACCAACTACTAAGTTCTAAGTACGTACAGTATTGCGAAATTTTTATTTTTGGTATATACTTATTAGCATTTTTCTGTAACATCAATTTCGGCTCAGATTATACATATTTATAAGGATTATTTATTACACCACTTATTTTAAATTACTGGAGTTCTCGACTGGTTGAATTTGTAAGTGGTAAAGAATAATGGTGGACTAGTATCTAAGTCTTACCTAACTAAGCATTGTTATATACTTGAATATAATTATGTATATTATATCTTTTTCAGCATAACGTTTTTCAATGTATGTTATATCTTTTTTAGTATAACGTTTTTGACTTACCGGTGTTGATTAATACCATATTTTCATAATGAGAAGATGTTTTGTCGTGAGAAATCTGAAGCCACTGCAGATTATTGGATTCCGATAATAAATACCTACTTACTAACTGTAGGATTCAGAATAAAGTACGGAAAGTAAACTATTCCAATATTATCCAATCTTGAAATTTTATCAGTCATAAATCTTTTACCCAAGAGATAAGACCACAAACAATAAATTAAGTCTTAATATTTATTGTCATAAGTACCTAACTAGTTGGACGAATAATGAGCATACTTGATGTAAAATAAGTTATCAAAATAAAATGTTTTTTTTTTTTTTTAAACTGGAATACTACACATACATGGTTGAACTAAAAATTACTTTATAATATAGCTCGGCACCCTGATTACGTATTTCATAAGAGCAAAGTACTAGGATAAATCGCTAAATATTTGCTTCGAAATGACAAATTCGTATTGTGCCAGCCATAATGTATCGAACATAATCAGATTTAGTCATTATGAAGCCGATTTTTAACTAATGATCTCTGATATCGCTTTGCGGTTATGAAATACGTAATAAAGCGCCCGGTCAGTACTTCAATACATATTAGTTCAAAAAGTAATTTTAAAACACAATATACCTACGTACTTTTGTAGGTTTCGTTTACAGTAGAGAAGCCACATTTTTAAATCCTAAAGTAACAGTATCGAATTACTGTGTGTTTGTGTATGTATTATATCCACATTATATAATAAATAAATAAATAAAGTATACACGCATAACATTCCTAGATATATAATAAAAATATAGGTTACTTTATTAAATTATTGTTCATAGATGACGTATACGGTTAAAGACGTAGGCATGTAATTGTACCGAGCAGAGGTGGTGATTCCACCTTGCATTTTAATATGGCCAGTCGTTCTTATCCGTATAAAAGCGACCTCGAACAAAATAACATTTAGTTTTTTTTTTTTTATTTATCGCACTGCACCTACACGTTGCTTTAAATAAAGAAAAGTTATTCAATACGATCTGGTTTATCTTAGGAAGTTAACTTTATAACAATATTACTTTATTCCAGACTGAATTCATTTTATTGCTAAATCAGTACCTAAAATACCTCTTCTTGTGTATATTTCGTATTTACAAACCACAAACCTTTAATTTCGGTAAAATTAAAACATAGCTCTTCAGATTTCTTTATGTTGCTAAATTTTATATATATATTCATTTATTTACAATGCGATATACAAATACATTTTTGATTCGAATACATCCAACGGCAATAGGACATAGTTTAAAAAATCTTGACATAAACAATGGTTTATATATATATATATATGTATATACAGTTATTGTTTAATAAACAGTGGTAGTCAACCAATTAGAAACAAAAAGTAACATCTTTTCTACTTTTACAACAAGTTGGCCAAATTATATGTACTCCAGGTAGGGAAAGTTTAAGATAGTATGATAATGTAATAATTTCTATTACAATTATTGAAGTTACCTAGTTTAAAAATCAAACAAATATAAAAAAAAAATATGATTACCTCGAATTATTTGGCATTAATTTAATTAAATTTAAACGTTTACACTTTAGTTCACAATATTATTAATTTTAATTTTAAGCCTAATTTCTATGTTATTTTGAATATCTTTTAATTTATATTTACTATTTTAGTAGTTGCTTCGCTTCGTTTTCGTTTGTCGCGTAAATAAAACTTGAAGGGGTGAAATAGGGAATGAAATTTCGAATGAACAAGACGTCAAACGAATTTTGATTCATTTCAGTATAGAGATATATGGGATCTTGAAGAAGGGCATATGTTACCTTATAAGTGATAATCAAATTTTAAGGGGTGAAATAGGGGATTAAAGTTTTTATGAAGATGCCAACAAACCCATTTTGATGAGATATATTGGACCTTGATATAGGCTACGTTTTGTCGAGCAAATAAAATTTGAAAGGGTGCATTAGAGAATGAAATTTCGAATAAAGAACACATCAAACTAATTTTAATGAATTTTGGTATAGAGATATTAGATCAAAGAGAAGGACATAGGGTAACTACCTTAGGTCTATGATTTTTTTTAGGTTGTTTTGTTCCGATATCATCCGGTGTATATGCAGTAATATAGCGGGGTGGTAGGGATCGCGACCACCACCCACATAGTGATATACCCATCTATGATTTTCGTTTGGTCTGTTGTGTTTCGATATCATCCGGTGTATATGCAGTAATATAGCGGGGTGGTAGGGATCGTGACCACCTCCCACATAGTAATATATCCATCTATGATTTTCGTTTGGTCTGTTGTGTTCCGATATCATCCAGTGTATATGCAATAATATAGCGGGGTGGTAAGGATCGCGACCACCATACACATAGTGATAAACCCATTTGTTGTGTTTCGAGATCAGCCGATGTATATGCAGTAATATAACGGGGAGGTTGGAATCGCAAACACCATATTCTTAGTGATAAAACCATCTATGATTTTCTTTTGATCTGTCGTGTTCCGAGAATTGTGGGTGTACATTCATTAATACACAGTCACGTGTACTAGCTGCTAGTAGGTTATCATCTAGTGTTTGTTGCATTCAGCCCCTTTAAACAACATTATAAACGTAATGAAATCCTTTATTATTTTCAATATTGGAAATCTATAAATATCCTTCAACAAACTGCGTAATATATTATGCACTATAAAATTATTTGTACCTAGGTAACAGAGAAACCTAGGTAATAATATATTCAAAATATGAAGGAAAGGTATTACGTTATTAAATTAACAGATGTGATTTTTTTATTTATTTACTCTTCCAATTTGTTAACCATTTTTTTGTGCTCTTACCGATTTTGTAATTAACGTTATAGCCATTGCAATTACTAACGACAATACTTCCTCGAATGGTGAAAGTTAAAAAATCATGTACGTTGGTATATATCATTGTACTCGGTACGAGGACACGTTTGAGTTAAGCGCATCGATGAAACAACGTCGGTCTCGCCGGAGAACATGTATCAACAACATGTGACAAGACTCAGCGGAACATAGCACTGACCACGGTTTGCTTTACGAACACTAAAGGAATAGTTGCATAAATAAATCATATGAAACCGGAGACTCCTTTAATTTAATAATGGTTATTTGTAGCCTATGTCAGTGTATTCGACTGATGATCAGCCAACTCTACCTCCAATAATAATATTAAATTAATCCTTGTCTCAAAGAAACTAATTATTATATACAATGTAATTATGCACATTTTAAGAATAATAATTTAAAATGATAATTTTGATCACATTTCTGGATAAATACAGGTCATATATTTGTTAAGAATTTATACGATCATTTTATTATAAGATATATACAAGAACACTGATAGATATTTTATATGTATTTATTTTATGCGTTTATCTCATTTAATAGTAATATGAAATATTATCAGAATAGTTATATTTGAAAGAACAATTTAAATATATTATGCATGGAATTAAATTCAATTTGATAAACAAGGCAAAGTAGGACAATCAGATAAGACGTAACTATTGAAAAATGTAAGCACAGCTATATTCACAGCACCAATAAAAGGTCGATTTACTAGACTTGCGACAGCGCTAAACCATATTGCATCCACGTGGTACGTTTGCAAACGAATGATCAATAAATCTGTGCCTGCGATAAAGATATTTATCAAAATTATAGGGTTCCGATGATTTAACAAATATGAACAGATCGCCTGAGAGAAACGGGCATGGTGGCCGATCGGTTCTTCCGTGAAACTGTAATGTTATGGCCCTCAATAATAATTTAACTCGTCCATGAAAACATTAACAATTTCTTTATTCATTGACTAAATTGAGCTGTTGGAAGCTCACAATTAAATTTAAAAAACTTTATACCTCACACTGATTTTATTATGATATTTTATTTACAGTTCGGTCCAGACGTAGGCAATCATTAAAAAACCTGTAAACACGATCAGGGTTATTGACTCCATACTCAATACTCTCAAAGTGTTGACGGAATTAAAAAATATTTATAGCAGATACAAACAAATAAGAAACACAAGTCTAGTTAAAAATAAAAAAAAGTCCTTAATAAGTTTATACACTGTGCAAATGTTTGCATCGCTAAAATAAATAATTTATTACTAAACAATGTGTAACTCTTATGAAATATTGGAAGTAAGTGCATTATAAGCACCGAAGAAGTCATAATATGATTACGCAATATTAGTTTTATCTTTTTACGTAAAACATTATGTTTTAGATGTGCAAATTGTTCTTGTAGCTCTGCCGCTCACATAAAATAAATTTTAAAAGCCAACTTTTGATAATACTCCAAGTAATTGTTATAAATAACATGTGTATAATAATAAATACCCATGAACACCATGAAGGTTTGAATAACATGCACTGACCTGATTTTTTTTACATGGTTCTCTTCTTTCGCAGTTTGCAAGTAGTTGCAGTTCGCAACCTTGCTTGAAGTTCGTGAAATAACGACGTGGAAAAACAATTTGAAATTCGTATAGTTAATTTGGTCCCTTAATAAATAATATGTTATTGATGTTTTATAAATAAAAAAAGTCTAAAGATGTAGATAACTTTGTTTATAAAGTCAGTCCTAGCCGAAGAAAGCTTTAGTGATTATATATATAAATAGGCTTAAAACATTTATTATCTTGTTAATATATCATAACACTGTATAGAATATTCAGTAACTTAGACTTAGGTTACACTAATACTTAGATAACAATTATAATAGAAATAATTAAGTTATAAACACACAAAACCCAATTTCCCGATGTTCACAGTTACCAAAGTAGGTATTTTTGCAGAAAATTTCAGGAAAACACAAGATGACGTTCGCAGACATACCTAACTATGTACGTTGTTACTTTTGATATAAATACAGAGTATCATTAACGGCTTGTACAACTGCGAAAGCAGCCCTCGAGGTATTCGTTTTCAGAGACAAGCAACGCAAATTACTTTGACACCGTTTGACGTCGGGAAATTTCATTACCACGAGCACATATCATTATTATCTCGTCGGCAATCTACATATTTTACGCAGTAATAAATGCGCCGGTAGTTTCACTTTCGGACACTGGTTTTCGAAAATGACCCGGCTTTATAAATTTGCAGCAGCGCGGTTCGATTGAAGGGCGTGTTACAGATTTAAGTAAATTTCATTTTGACCTCTCGTTTCCAAGGTGTCTGAAATTACTTGTACGCTGATATATAATTTGCGAAAATATATACTGTAACGTGTAAAGTACCTATTCAAGAGAAATTGATTTTTTTATTACAACAATACTTCAAGTACAGTACAATCCAAAAACAATTGTGACTATCGAGAGATCAATAATCCAACGCCGCGCCGGTCGACGCTGTTATACCGGCTTAATTATCGGCAGATAGATAAACACTGGCTGATCTCGAAATGCGACAAACCAAAAGAGATGCAATTTGATGGGTTTCTTAGCATGTGGAAGTTGGTCGCGATCCAGGAACCCGACACGCCTACATGCCTAAGCGTGACACTTAGATAGGTGTTACACCTGGTTTATGGTGGTTGCAATCCAGTCAGTTACAATTGTTGTGTCCTACCAACCAAATTAATATTTCTATTATGATTAATACTTAGTCATTTGTGAGAGCAGTTCATGTGTAATTGGTCTGTCGACGATAACAGGCAAATTATACCTGTGACAGGCGTAAAAGCATTCATATGTCGACATATAAAAAAAAATCTCAACGTAGAAGATATTCTGCTATGCTATGAGAATTTGATGTCTTAGAGAAATTAAAGGCATATACATACTTTAAACACGCCATCATTCCCGACGCGACGTGACGCGTATAGAGTAAATCAAATCGTACTAATTTGTAAGACCCGAAACATTATTAACATCTAACGGGACGTCGCGCTCAAGTACTATCTCGATTTGATTCCGCATAAAGTGTGGCCTTTACATAAAAAATCGAAACTTTAAAATGGTAGCCAAAACTTTAAAATTACTTGGTTTGCACTCCTCAATATTTTCGTATATAGTTTCCCAGAAATAAAACGTTTAATTATAGGTATTATTGCTGTGATTGATGATCTTAATTATAAATTCATACAGATTAGATATTTATTTTAGTAAAAACTAAAAGCAAGTACTTAAGTAAGGTTAGCTCGTTGGGTTGCTAACAATCAGACAACTCACTGACAGCGACAAGCCTCTTTATAATCAGTCTTCAAGATTTTTATTCCGCATGTCCACTTGAAAACCATTTAACATATCATTATTAAATTTTTAAAGTCATCAAAATATTTATGTATTTTATCCCGACGTACGATAAGTATTTCGTGTTATGTAGAACAACATTAAATATTCACTCGAACTGGTGTAGAAAACTGCAAAAACACTGTTATTATTTATTTTGCTGAGCTTTCGGTAAAGGAAACGTCGATGTGAAACTATAGCATGGTGGTAGATCTTTTTCTAATACCCGATTAGCTACCAGGTTGATTATCTGTCACTAAGTACCTATATGAGCAGGCAGCTGCACTGGAAAGCCAGTTTCCCCCGTGCGTGTTGCCATCTTGGACCACATCGCCACTTAACTAACATCAGGTTAGATTATGATCCAACGCTAAAAACTTATAGTAATTATTTTTTAATTAAAATCATTGTAAAGGAAACTTTAAGAATAGGTTTGCAATTATGTTGAATTAATTTTTTAAGCTTACACAAAAATTTCAGTTTTTGACCTACAATTAAGAGTATAGGCCTTTAACTTCCGTTTGTTAGAAACGAAAAAATATAAATATTATTCTAATTATATAAAGCTAATAAATATACAAAAAGGTAAATAAAATATTTCTATTTATTTAAATAATACTACGTTAATGTGGCTACAGTAAGTCATATAACATGCTTTTTATTTTAGTTTCACATCAAACTATATATAATATTATTACATAAACACAGTATGTACGCCGCGCAGCGCCGCGGCAATGCTGCTGTCATCGAAGCCTTGTCGTGCGAACAGTTTCGAGATGCCGTCAGTAATTATTCCACATCGTCGAAAAATTAAGGCAAGGATATCGTAAAGCCAAAGCTTAATGTGATAAAAACTTACTACAGCCAGTAACCCGAGCGAAATGGGACGTTAACGCGAAGGTTGATGTGTCGCCGAGGGCACGGAGAAATGACCGCTCATTTCGTTGTATAAACCTGTACTTGTTCGAAATCGATTACACTTTACTCTGTGTTACACACAGCGATCGCGTGCTGAGCTTTAATTATTTCGAGGTGTCGATATGAAAATTTGTTTACAGGTAATAGTGTGAAAAGTTCCAAATCATAGCCATTATATTGATTTTAAGATCGCTTATATTTTACTGCGAATTTTTAATATGCTTATTATATTAAATTACAGCGGAGCCTTTAAACTTATGTTTACAGTTGTCTTCTGAAATGTTTTTATCCAGTGTTACCATTTGTGATATACAACAATCTTGCCGTGCTGTGAAGCTGTGTAACTGTTTCCCTGCCAGTATGTTCCCTCCTCCCTACAACATGGAGTCCAAACATATTATTGGATTGCACTGAGCTCACCATCACGTACAGGGACGTCACAAAAAAAAGTCGATAGATAATTTTTAAAAGCGAACAAGCGTGACCGCCGATCTACAAGACCAAGTTTTACTTGAGAGATAAAATAACAGTAACACATATGCTAAAAGCTTAAAAAATAAATAACAAATTCCAGTTCATTTGAAGTCCTATATATTATAGGTATGAACTGTATTACTTTCTATCAATTTGTCTTCACTTTATAGCCAGAGTTTTCTATCGTTACAACACAGCGGGCGGTATCTACCGTCCTATCTCACGCTTCGGTGGTTACCACGGTTCTCACCTCCGAGACGCCACTTCCACGAGCTCACCCGCCCTGATGCCTTATCGTTAGCAATCACAACATTCATCTATTACATAAACTACACCTAGTAAGTACTAAGTACCCCACATGATGTATCTAAAATATAATTCTAAAACTTATATTAAAGTTTCTATTTTTAGTCATAAAAATTAAAATGTAGTCGAACAATAACTTAATTGTGGTGATAGGAGATGACAATTGTTTCCGACTGCATCATGACCACCATACACCAGCTGTAACGTCCACCAGGCGTATCGAATTCCTGGGTCAGCTGGTATACATCCAGTAATCAAGCGGGGTGGTAGGTAACTGTACCCAACTGGGTCGCGACCACCGTGTACATGGTGATAAATCCATCATAATGACAATATTTTCAGGATTGGCCAATGTATATCCAGCTACCAAAAGTCTTATAAGCCTGCATGGCAACGTCGACAGTCAATATATTACCGACCTGCCAGTGGTTGCCGTTATTTTTGGATTGTACTGTGATTACCATGACACATTGTTCACCTTACAGTGGTTACATACAAAGAAAGATTTCAGTAGTTATTTGCAAGCTAAGGAACAAAAAAACTACATACATATATACTTTGAAGAGATTATTGCAGAATGTCATACAGTTTCGTAGATGTGTTTTTGAATCCTACGATGAGTCTGAGTTTTCGGTGAAGAAAAACATTACGACCAAACCCATAGCAATGTGGTAAGGCATTTTTAACGCTTGCCTGGCAAACTACCTTCTTGGCACCCACCAAACTGAAAATTTTTCACCAAACTCAAATGGGTGTTTTCTGTAGTAGACAATCTCGTTTCTAGGCTTGGCGGGTAATTTATATGGTTCACATAGTCATACATTAAACTCTAAAGACTTTAAAACATTACTAGGTTTTCATATAGTTCAAACATTTATTACTACCTGATAAACCTTTAACTCTCTGTTATGGCCGCAGACGAGTGGAGTATTTTTGAGGTAATCTGCTGATTAAAAACATTTTTATAGTGTTCCATACTTCTTCGCTATACCATACCGTCAAATATTTTGTAGTAATTTGCTAGGTTGGATAAAAGAAAAATTAAACATTCAATATTTATTTATTCATACTATACATACAACGATAATCTGATTAATTTTTTTAGAGGTATATAAACTATATTGGATTAATAAAATTGTGCAATATTAAATTATTTTTACCAATGCACTTAGGATAGGTCTAGCTTAAGTAGTTACTTAAAGATATTTCATTGGACTTAGTCACTGGGAATCTGGCATTTAATTCGTCTATGTCTACATTGACCACTCAAGCAGTAATATCTAGATTGCCTGAATGATTTTATTTGTCTAATCCTAATTCAATATCGTTTTTGTTCGTCTGGGGCTAGATTGGGAGTTGCATCCTGTTTGACAGGCTAAAGTGTTCACAGACAGAAACTTTCACTAAACTAATGTTTATAATGCAACGACAATAAAAATAGTCCGATAACATAATGTCAACTTGTCTGTTCAGGTGTCCTAAAGTGTCCACACTTGAGGCTTTTGATATATTAGTATTTACATATACGAATACAATATACAATTTCGGACATGTAATAAATTATCTTTAATGCCAAAAACGTGAGATGTTTTGAAATAAATTTTAACATATCATTAAATCCACTCATTTGTAGTTGATCTACATATTGATTTTTATAGAAATATCTTGAAAATGTATCTAAGTATGATACACAATTTATATAGTATAATTATAACAGTTACTTAAACTCTTGTTACCTTAAATAACCTATTATAATTGTGTCTATCATTAACATTTTAATATTGAACTTTATAACATACTAGCGACCTGCCCCAGCTTCGCACGGGTGTAGTTTATAAAGTGGTGTATTTTATGTTTAAAAAGCATGATTTAGAATTTATCGCTTTAGTATTGATAGTTCATAGTTACGAAAAGTGCGCTTAAATCGCGACACACAATTCAACATACATCATCATCATCAGATATGCGGAGTGCCGTTCAACCGTTTTGCTGCGAGTAATTTTTTTTGGTTGGGCGTTTATTTGTGAATCAATTATATCTTCTATGGTATTCATTTAAGGAAAACTTTAATCTACATTAAATTCCCAAGTTAACTAACATATTTATCTGATAAGGACTAATACTGAATTGGATAAAATTGCTATGCAAATAACCTAATATTTTGAATTATTATGTTGAAGATAATAATGGTTACTGTGAGTCAATCTTAGGAGATAGATATAGTTATGGCATCGTCGACTTTTTTGTAGGCTTTTTGAAGAATTACAAATTTTCTCTACTATACAAAAATTTAATTAGATTGCTAAGCTACAAACTTTCTGTAAAAAAATCTCTAAATTACATTGAAACCCGTATAAATATCCGTTGCGTGGTTTAGAAGAAGTAAGCGGACAACCGGACTTTCTTTTATACTACGTATTGATATTAACATATATAACCTAATTTTGCTTAAAAATTATATTATGCATAATACGTAAATTTACTGTAGATTTTCATTCGAATTATAAAAATTAAGTTCCCGTTGCATATTACCTACATTAATATTTCAGATGTTACTTAAACGCAAAGAGATTTCACATAAGCAATTGCAATGTGAAACTATTTTAATTTAATATTTATTTAAGTTCATAAATATATGCTATTTGGCCCTATATTTTACGTAAGGTTCTTTGGATTGCACAAGTGAAGTGGATAAATAAATAGTAAATAATATTAATAACTTGGAGCATGCATTTCAGGTTGCAACAAAAACTTTGGACAGATTTAACAAGAGAGCCGTCATCTTGTTCGAGCTTTGTTTGAAGATTACATGAATAATTATAAAAAGATTCTGTTCACGTGACTTTGGCAGAATTGTAGATGAAGACAGTTGCCATTTATTAAAAAGGAGAAGAACCATTTAAAATATATTAATTATAAATTTAATTAATGGAACTATTCAACCGTCAACAGGAACCCGTAAAAGATTATTCTAATTTACATATTCTATCAAAAAGCAAAGACCATAAAAACTATTTGTTTTAATTTTCAATTAAATAAATAAAGGAGTTATTTAAAAACAATATTTTATTTAACTTATGAAACAAAATAAATATATTTCTACCTGTATCGCTAAATATGTTTTTTTAGTTCAATTATTTATGTTTTCGAAAACCTTGTCTTCTATTATATTTATTTAGCATACTATATATAATTAAGTGAAAAATAAATAAATAGAACTGGATTTATTATATAAGTAACGGGCCGAACAATAAAGAAATTATGAGAATGTCTTTTGAAGAAATCACAAAAGTATTTTTTCTTAGAATTTGCATTTAGGTATACGCAGTTGTTCATAAGCGTATGTAACATTAATATATTGTAATATAATATAATTAAAAAAAAAACATCTTTTCAAGTTTTCAAATTGTTTATTAATTAATTTAATTTGTTTTATTTATACAATGTACTTAAGCGAGCGAAAATTTTGTACATGGATATAAGCGGACCATGTGACTTCCACATTAGCAAGAATGTTACTTAAGTTATTCTATTTAAGCTGGCATAAGCAGTCGACTTGAATTCATACGGTCTAAATACACCGGCCATCACAATGCATCAACGCAACACAAGTGAAGGGCACTCGGAATACTCGGATTATTTTAACTTGTCTTTTTCAATGTCAGCATTTAAAATAATTGCATCACAATTTTATAATGCGAGGCTTTTGCTTTTAAAACGGTTTAAAGCGACATATAATAAGATTATTTTCCAGGAAATCATGAGGCATCGCTTTGTCGGGTAGTGTCAGTGGTAACGTGCAAACATAACAAATATAAGACAATTACCTTTAATTTTATTATATACTCCCGGATTACGGGTAGTGTCAGTGGTAACGTGCAAACATAACAAATATAAGACAATTACCTTTAATTTTATTATATACTCCCGGATTACGGATCTTGTATTATTATTACTTACTAGCCTGTATTCGTTACGATAAATATTACACACTTATTTTGTATCAGGAACGTTACCGTAGTTAAAGGAGGATATAATAAAACTAATAATCATATACATATATATATAATTGGTTTCTCGGAAACGGCTCCAACGATTTGGATGAAATTTCGTATTTAGACAATGTTTTACATTCCGATTTCAAGTATAGAGGCGTTTTTTTTAATACCGAACAAAGCTCGGTCGCCCATATATTGTTATTTTATAAGACAAATCGATTCTGATGACACAGTCTTCGAATGAATGGATGAATATTTTATTGATTCGTACACTGGCGAGCGCATTCCAGCTAATCAATGGTATAATAGATAAATAGGTTGTAGGTAAATAGTTTATTTAAAAAAAATTAGCGAACACAAAAGTTTAAGTTTTTAGTATAGTAATAAAATATAGATATTATAGATACATAAATTTTAAAATGCATTCACGCATATCGGCTTACTAACATAGTGACTGGCAAATTTTACGAGTAAAAAGCTATGTAAGCAAATAAGGTACACACTTAGATGATAGATATTTATAAATTTATTACAATAATGTATTTTTAGTGGTGCTAGGAAGGCATTCACTAAATGCATGTTATTATCGGTATTCTACTAAAATGTTATTAATTTATATGAGATAAACTATTACTATTATTAATATTAACCAAGATGTGGCAAATATTTACTTAATTTAAAAAAGTATCTACGAAAAATATATAAAGCGACTTATTTTGTTTTATAAACTGACAATACAGAGACTTCACTGTGCCTGGTGGTAAGATCATTACAATCCAAAAATAATGACGACCAATGAGATATTAGCAATCCATTAACAGTTGTTACTGTCTTGCCAGCCTGTCAATCTCTCGGTAACTAGATATCATCTAGATATCATGCCACTATGTCGAGTGCTGTACATGTGTATGGTGTATGGTGGGCGCGATCTACTCGGACACAATTGGTCCCACTTCTTAAAAGATCAACAATTAACATAAAAATTACACAAATCTGTGGGTAAAAATGGTACCTTAATATTTTATATACTAAAACTTCCTAAAAATATATATACATTACTCAATATAAAAAAATAAGACTATTTTTTATTGTATGTATTACTCCAGTAAATAAATTATAAAAATAGGCCGTGTAGTTTCTGAAAAAAATTGCGGACAAACACCAGGGATATGAAAACCTTCCTATTTTAAAATCAATTAAAAATATTAATTTACTAGAACATATTTATTACAATTTATACGATGCTAAAACAATATTAAAACAAATAATCTATAAGAAGAGTAGACAATATTCTGCTTATCGGTAAATAAGGACAAAATAGAGGACACAAGTTCGTGATTAGAATGAAGGCCATCCACTCCAGTCGGCCACTATTATACAAATTAAAATTAAAGAAAATCACTCTCTAAAAGCTTATCTATCGTCTATTGTTTTGTGTTGAAAACGATTTTGACAATTGTTCGTCGATTAGTCCGTATGGTTAAAAACGCCTCGGACGTCATGCGTAGGCTGCTCTCCATTGTAATTCAATTCAAACATAGGCAGTATGATTCCGGCGACATTGAATGTTTCTTAGAATTATATTCAGATAGTTACGGATGTTGTTTCGATACAATTTTGAAATTACAATCACCCGAAGCTCCGATAGGTTATGAAACGTTGAATATTTTTATGTTACTCAATGTCGGCCGGTGCTTCAGCATTAATTGTGATTTAAAGGGAACGTGCGATACTTTTAGAGATATTTGTTCTACATTTTCTATATTTGATAAAAATATATCAAACTCTATGTTTGCGTTTTGATCGTTTGAGGCCTTGGAAGAACTGTCATACTGTTTAGTTTTAATAAGGATTTTGATAAAGAACCTTGGTTCCTAATACCAATCACATATCTATGAATAGAATTTCAATTATAAACATAAAATAAAATATTATTTGTATTATTTTATTGAAGACCTCTTGAATAATATCATTTGACTTGAGCCAACAAGACTTGACCAAGCCAACCTTGCCTGCACATGGTGCACCTTGCTGAGTAATTAACGATTATAATGGCGATAGCGGGATGGTAGAGCTTTACAGCCCGACTGTTTCGTAACCACCATGCATAAATGATGACCAACTATGATGGCATCATAGTGTTTCGCTTATGAGCATCGTATTTAGGGACCAACCAGTGTATATGCAGTTTCCATTTACGCAAGTATAACAGCAGCGAGTAGGGATGGCTATTTGATTCCTGTGTTTTTTTTAGTTTTTGATTTTTTTAGGTGTTTGGTTCTCAGGTGCTTACCATCAGACATAGCTTCGTCAATTTACCGAGCTACTATTAAAAAAACCTACAAAAGCAATAACCATGACTGCTTTCGAATGAATATTATCGATAAAAAGCTGTATGAAATAACAAACACGGCTGTTTCGTCATGAAAACATGTTATTGAAGGAAACTGATCAATTCACAAAAGTTATACTGGCACGTGTATATTATTTAATTTTTAAAGTAGATTACCTCGATGGTTTAATTGAAGTGTGTATTGTTGTAAATTAATAAATGTTTTCACTAGCTATAACCTCGGCTCCACACATTGGTATCAACGTTGACGCCAACGTTGGGGCCAACTTATGGAGCTGCTCTTATAGGTATACCCAACTATTCTTTAATAATATTGTTCTGAAAAAGTTATATATTTTTGTAATTATGTTAATATTTATGTATTTACTAAGTCACATGACTACACATTTTCACGTCATCACCAGTGCCGCTGAAAGTTAGCCTAGTTAAAGAAAATGAAACATAATTTAAAATATTTTTTACCATCATGTTTTGTTGAGTAAGTCCTATAGATAGTGAACTTTATAAGGCACTTTTGATGTTTTATAATAAACTATCATAGCTCCGCCGAACATACGTTGTTCTACTGTTCAATAATTTGATCACAGCGCCACCTATCGAGTTTGTAATATTATAAAGCTCTACACTAATATTATTAAGCTCAAGAGATTGTTTTATTTATTTCAACGCGCTAATTTCTGGAATTTGAAGTCAGATCAGTCAGATTTAAAAATAATATAGCCTAATTGTTAAGGAAGGTTAAATACTATAGTATAAATAAATACTATGTAACTTCACGCTACGACCCTTAGGAGCGGAGCAGTAACCATGAACTTCAAGCAATCTGGGAAGATGTAGGCAATTACGGGAAGTAAGAATGATGGGCTACACGGGTGCGTCAGTGACGGCGCGATGGAGATGGTGGATGCGCTATGGTTGGATATATTTACCATGGGTGAAACCGATAACCATTATTAGTTGAACTCTGATATAAAAGCCAGTAAGAACTGCTAGTACAATGATGCAAGTAGGCAAAATCTTGCTGAGACTTATATGTGCAGTTAGATGTATGCATTTGGACTACCTTACGTGTTTAAGTCAAGCGCGAAGTTAATTACTCAAATTAAACTAAAAATAAGGTGCTTCATCGCATACCGCCTTACCTTAGCAATCGAACCAGAACTAAACGTAGATATTCTGAACGTCTTTATCAGCAACCAAAGTTTAGAGGTACCTATGTATACATCTAGAATATTGTAGGTTGTTATGCCATACCCCCAGAAGAAAAGGTAGGTTCGAGGTATACGTAATCGCCGTAGGGAAGAGCCTCGAACGTATGATCTTATCTACCTAACTTCTGCGTCTTAACTATGCAGTACAAAGCGTTCCATCCCCCTACTCGTAAGTAGTATTTTTTATAATATTATTGTTATCTTAGTATAATATATTTCATTTTAAAGTTATCAATTTATTTGTAGTTGTAGCCTATAAATGTGAAATTGATATAATCCATTCTAATATTATAAATGCGAAAGTAACTCTGTCTGCCTGTCTGTTACGTTTTCACGCCTAGACCGCTGAACCAATTTTGATGAATTTTGGTATAAAGATAGATTGGACCTTGGGAAAGGCCATAGAGTAATTTTTGTAGGGAAAATAAAACTTTAAGGATAGTAAATAGCAAATGAAAATTTTTATGAACAAAATATGGGAACACCAAATGCGCATGCGCGATAATCGTGAAATGACATGGGCTGCCATACCAATCAGTTTGTTGATTGTCAATCTGGTTTGTTGATATATTGACATTGTTGTACTTAATAAGAAATGTATGTTACCTATTTCTAATAATTACCTATTAAATGATATTCCAGTATTCTTTTTAAGATTGACTGAAGTGTTTTTAAACTGTTTAACTACGCAGTACGGCATAATTACTGTTTTATTTTATGATATATAACGTGTGCTGTAAATTGTGGCTCGCGGAGTTTATATATTCTAAGCGATATACCTATTGTAAATTATCTGGATTATACAGTTTTGTTAAAAGTGAATCATCCCATTGTGTTATTCCACATAATAAAGTGAAAATAAAACTTGAGTGAAAGCTTTTTTGAAGAACCCGTCATGGCCGATACGGCATATGAATTTTCAACAATATGGGTATAAATAAAGTTACGGGATATAAATAACGACTGCTTAACTATAAACGCGTGCGGAGCCGCGGGCACACGGCTAGTATTCATATAATAATTGAAAGTAATAAAAATAAAGAGAGTAGTCGAGTTGAACACAGAAATAACGGTATTCATAACACCGGATTGTAACAAATAAATTAATACTTACAATAATAAAGTCAGTACAAAACTCGTTAAAAACCTTTTTATTTACCGACTTCTTTTAAATAATATTATGATTTTATTTAAATTTTTAAAATTATTTTTTCAAGTATAGATAGATATCCTAAGTTTTATGTACTGAATATTATATTATAAATATAGACATTAAAATCATATTGAGGACATCGTGCCGAAGTAGTGACATCATTGTCGTAGACGTGCATTCTGTGAGTAATGAATGTGGATATAACAAAAATTTATTGCACAAAATTAATTAGCAAGTCGCCCAAAAGTCAGCAATCATGGTTTTACTACGAAATTATCGGTAAGACAAAACCACACCTATGAAATACATATTTACTTCTGTTCATCGTGGGATATTACACTGTGATATTACTGTTATGTAACGCACGTACGCATAGTTTTATCATTTGGTTCGTGTCAGACTGTGGGTTTGTATTTTTTATGATTTTCATTTAATAAATTTCTATATAACTATTTCATCTGTCTCTTAACACAAGTAAAGCTACAATACGTATATCATAGATTCAGTATATTTTTATTCTTGTCCAAGGCTATTTAATAATCGTTATGGAAACTTCGCCTAAACGTTCACAGCATAAGAATTGTTTAGAATGTGGTATTTATTTCGTTGCAAAAAGTTCACCTACATAAAATATCCGTTGATTGATTGTTTATTCCTTGATAGCTTCCTTATTTATCGGTGAATGTTGTATGTATATTTTTATCTTATGATTGTTTATAATATTAATGTTTGTTTTTAGAGTATATTAAATTTCGTGATCATGTAACTTCTGGACCACTTGACCGATTGAGCTCAAATTCACATAATATATTTATTATAGCGAGACGATAGTTCATATCTATAGATATGGTATATGATGCGATAGGTGGCGCTGTAGTCGAACCATTAATTATCAGGAAGAGCAAAATAACGTTTGCCGGGCCCGGTAGTATATTTATATTATTAGTTAATAATATCTTTGTAATATACTCGTATTTTAAGTATTCACCTACTGTAATGAAGTAAAGATTTTTAAGTGTGTTTTTCAATTACAACACAGTAGGTTTCGACTGTAGAGAGAAAATAGTTATTGACACCGATGACGTGTAGAATATTATAACACTCCTCGTAGCCATTATTGTTAAATGAAATCTTTATGTGTTCGTCAATGTGTATACAAGGCGGTCAAGATGCAGCTTTTTGATCGTACGGTCCGCGTTCGTCCAAGTTATTATGTAACCATACTGTATTGTCATTCTCTATCGTAAAATATATTCTGTGGTTAAAATATAGTCAAAATTTCTGGGAATATAAATTGATCTTGTTCAATAAATACAACTGAATACAGTTTCTATTCATCATTATTTTCATCTTTGTACCGTGATCGGTATTTTATTTATACTTGTATAATAAGTTGGTTGAATGTCTTAAGACCTTGAAGGATTACAAATAAATCTGTTTTATAATAAATCTGTTACGCCAATCTCATAGAAAAGAATAAATTTGACATAAAAAAACAGTAGCCGAATAAATGAAAGTCACTTCACAAGAATTCACAACATCGTCACAAAAAATATCTCACTTGTTAGATACTGTATTAAGATAAACAAACTCAGTAGGTGTTAACGCGTGGCTATGTGAGTATAGCTTGCTTTAAAAATAACAATATCCTAGTTCTTATCATAATATATTGTCACATAATATAAGAATGGCATAGATAAATATCTATGTAAATTTTAAGTTAATTTATACGTCATAAAACAACGAAACAAAGAACGACTCGACTAGCAGCACAAGACATTATTATCTCTAACTGGTTGATTACTTGATGAATGCCAAATGTATACAAATATTGAATATTGCCTACGGGCGTCTGTAGTGTAAAATAATAATTTCGAAATAACGAGCCGTATTTGCGTTTTGAGGGAGCGCCTAAGCTAATACTTTCCGGGAAATCTGTGTCAGAGGTCGCACGATAACACGCAAGATTCGTAGACCAGTCGACGCATTACAAGATAATAAATGTACATATAAGAGAAACACTAATTAAAGACTTTCATTAATTAAATAAGATTCTATTGATTATAATTTTACACACTGGTCACTCTCACTAAATTATGAACGTAGATTCCGTTTTAAAATTTTCTGACCATATATATATTGTTATATAACAAAAACAATATTTATAAAAAATTTGTTAAATAATTTAAAAAAAATAAACACGTAAATAAACTAAATAATCAATTAAATAATTTAAAAAAAATAAACACGTAAATAAACTAAATAATCAATTAAATAATAAAATTAAGTAAAAAGAACGAGATATGTCGTTGGACACCCGGTAGGAACAAAGTTCATTACGTTATAAGTATATTATCTTATTATATTAAGTGAGCAATTCTTGTATATGTATATGTAATCGATTTCTCGGAAATAGCTCCAATGATTTCGATGAAACTTTGCATTTAGATAATGTTTTACATTCCAAGTTTACCTAGATAGGTGTTTTCCTTTTTTTTGTTTATAAGACACCGAGCACGGCTCGGTCGCCCAGATATTGTATTATAAAATAACTAGCACAATGAAGGAATGGTAATAAAAATGTAATTTATTAAAAAAAATATTATTAATTATTATTACAAATTGAATATATTGATTAAGTTCATAATTTGTATTTTGTGATAATAATTAATAGATAATAAAAAAATTATACTTGTAATTATTTAAACAAAAACTTATTTTTATTAAATACAATTTTATTACCATTCCTTCATTACCTCTATGTAACGTACTATAGCAAAAGTGGACGATCTTGTCGCACATTTTCCCGTGCAGCTCCCATCCGTCAAACGCGCGATAAGGAATTTGGTTTCAATAAATGTATTTAATTAACTTAAATTGAAATTTGTGTAAAAAACTTGTTGCGATAAAATTACATTTGTTTGGCAATTCAAGGATTATGAATTAATGAATTTCAATACGCAAATATTAAAAAAATTGATTGTTTGACAGGAAAAGTTATTGTATTTTTATTAAGGTTCAACAACATGTGCGCATTGTGCGGTCCAAACTTTGTAGAGGAAGACGGTCCAAAAACCTCAAGGGGTTTCGTCTAATTGAGTCAATTTGTACTTTCACTCACATACAAGAAAATAAAAAATAAATCTTAACAAACTATTACTCTTACAACTATTTTATTTATATTATTGTATTCAATAAAAGAAAATTAAGATACCGCATACTACTGCCTAAGGTTAACGAAACTTGAAACAAAACATTAGTTAATAATTTCGGCATGACAAATGAAGTTAGTCTTTCACTAATCGTTACATAGTACGTTCGTAATCAATCTTCATTACCCGTGTAAGCGGCGCCTAGTGATCACTTAACTTACTTACATGTAGTAAATACGCGAAAGTTTCGTCATTGCAATCCGTGTAGCAAATATGTTACATAGCTTTACGATTTTTAATTATTATACCAAAATACCCGATATGTATATGTACCCACATAATACATACTTATAGTGTATTGTTTGTGTTGGTGTATAGATGTAACTATAGATTTAGTATAGTATAGATCGGCAAGGGGTTCAATAAGACGAGCTAACAACAGAATACACTAGTTTGCGTACTATTTTGCTGATTTACTTTGTTATACAAGTTACTTTGAGGTACATTACCCACATTTAAACACGTTTACTAAAGATTAAATTACTCTTAAAAACGTTAAATTTTGTTTAAAAAAAACTTGATTTGTTTTGGTCAAGATTTACCTAAGTCGATAACGCATACGAAAATGGTCTTGTATCCCTATCTCTTTCTATTTCTTATTTTCCTCTTTCTCTGTCTCTCTTTTCTTTCTCTTTCCAGTTGCCCGACTATATATCTTAAATCTATAAATGTAATAAATAAAAGTGTAATAGAAGGTACCTGTCGATTAAATAATAAATCTGACTCTAGTAGTGAGTCACTCTGGTGAAACTGCTCTAGAAATAACCTTTCTAATTGGGTCAATAGGCCTTAGAAAAATGCTATGGTTTCATTCACAGAAAGCTCAGGTTTATTACAGTTAGAAAATATGAAATAAGGCAGTTTAAATGTTCATTATTGCTTGTTTTACTATTAATAACAGTACAAGGAACTCACTAAACGCGTTGCTTTAACACTCAATTAAAAATTTATGCGAAGTTCACAAATAATAAATATATAAACACTACAAGAGCTGTTCCGTTGTGCAACTCCGAACAACAACAATCACCAAAATCAAGTTTTAAAAATCTTGAACACAAAAAAATTTGTACACTCGATTCCCTAGTCTATACATTCATATATTTATTTACTTAGTAATGGCAACACCAGTATAAAAAATTATATTCATAACAGTAACGTGGAAAAACAAGAAAAATGTTTCAATTTTATTTGGTGAAGCTATTTCTTTGTTCATTATTTTATTTAAATAACTTTATCAGTAAATATCATTATTTTAATTTTATTTATAATTAAATATATTTATACTTGTTTATGTAAATATAGTGTTACAAAATGGATACAGTAATAATAAATGGATGTTTTTTCATCACTTGCTATCTACCATTAGAGTAAATTAATTAAGGTGACCTAATAGCTTCTTTGTTTTTAAAATATGAGTATAATTCTGAGCGGGGCGACGACGCGGTGTGGTGCAGTGGGATGCTATGTCATCGTGTCGCGGTTGTTGCGGAGCGGTGCGGTGCGGTGCGGTGCGGCCCGTGCCGTGCGCGAGCGCCTTTCACCGCGGGTCGTAGGTCAGGGCGCGCTCAGGTGCTCCGCCCTCGGTCGCGTCTCACCGCGCTCCCCCGCATCCCTCCACGTGAAGTCACCGCGCGGCGCTCTCGACCTGCCACCATTGCTCTATTCTGTTGACGTTGCAATAATAATGCACAACTACTAAGAACGACAATATATAAATAACTCCAACATATACGATTAGGATCAATTATAAAATAATGGACATCTATAACATAATTCTTCATTTTTAATTATTTATAGGCTAAACGTTATGGCCACAATGTGGATCAAGATACGCTAAACCTAGTGAAGGAACTGGCTTTCTCAAGTGCAAATGCCGAAAGTCACCTATGGGTGCTTGCCGACAAAATTTTAACCAGAGGTTGGTGTAGCTAGCCAGGCGGAGCTACTACCATCCTAGTGTTTTATAAGGATGTTTTCTTTCAACAAAAGCTCAGGTTCTTTGTAGGGATTCGAAGTTACGTCGATCGACGCGCGGTGTCCTTATACGCTAACTGACCCATCAAACAGCTCTTTGTAACTCATCCAAAATAATGTAATTCTTAAAAAAATTTTTTAATGTTCTCCGTGTTCATGTAATTTAATACCCAACAATAGAAAGTTAAACTTACGCTACATGTCAATTACCGTCGAAAATTTAGGTGTCGATGTTTTGCAGCGTCGTCGACGTGATAATTTCCTGTTACTAAAGATAACGATCGAATCAATTTGGTGATGAGTGTGCAGCAAGTTACTTACAGTTGCGGTGGCTTGCTTGATGCATCGTTAGTTTAATGCGGTTATGGCGGCGGAAGCTGCGCATAGCGCTTGCGAGCTTTCGGTGGTTCCCACGGCGCGGCGCGGCGCGGGCGCCCCTCCTGCGCCCGACGAGTCGCACCGCACCGGTTACACAATGTGAGGTGAACGCGGATCTAAGCAATCGCTTAACCTCGCCCACTGCGCCGCGCTTTGTGCTCTGCCCCGCTACAAAACACTGATACCGGTGCACACAGAACGTACTTATTATGTATCATAGAAAAACACTTTCCGTTTTCATCAGGCAGGTACTGTTCACTTTAATACTTCACAAATTTGAATTAAATATACAATTAACTCATATCAAATATCACTGGATCATGGAAGTACATATAATTTAGTAAATTATTGTTCATGAGTCAGACAAAAGGAAGGTTAGTGGAGTCTGCATGATTTTCATTTCCTTTTTTTTTTTAAATAGCTACACCTACCTCCGTAGGCATGAGCGGTACCAGACGATTGTAACGTTGTACTTTCGATACATCCGGCAGTTTGACCGGGGTCATGACCGCTCTTTTTTGTCCAGCCAGCCTAGCGAATGCATGCGACCCGCGCGTGATTATGTTCGACGCGGTTAATTATGCTGTCATATCGTCACTTGATGGGCAATAGTGAAAGCCAGCAAAGCTGTACTTAATTATAAGTAAAAATAAATAAACGACGAAACTCCTAATTAGCTGTGTCTTAGATCGATATTAAAAATGTATCTTTTTAGTTTGTTTATTATTAGTTACTTATTAGAGAATATATATAGTCTTTTTTTATTGATGCATAATTATAATATCACGAGTTTAGAACATGCAAAAACAAATCTTTTTATTCAGTATGTAAATTATAATTTTGCTCGATAGGCAGCGGAAAAATATAAACATATTAAAATGTAACCATGTATGTAAAATTTTACGTAAATCAGTCTGATAAAATTTACATAACCACTTTAAACATGACACGTATCCTAAATAACTTTACCTAATATCATATCATCTATATCTGTTTATATCTATACATAGTATTAATATAAAAATTGCGCGTCGCGATTTAAGTGTACTATTCATAAATATGAAGTTACATAATATACAATCACGCCTGTATCACCGAAGTGTTAGGCAGAGGTGTGCACCCACAGTTCGGCGGGTATGTTTAGGTTCCATGAAAAGGGGGCGAGCCTATTGTCATTAATTGGGCACATAGCGAAAATCCGAGCTTCTCTGATAATATCATAGAAAAACCCAATAACACTTTGCTCGACCTGGGAAATGAAAGTAGTCCTACTTTACTTACTTACTCGAGCATAGCAGTCGCGTTTAGGAGCACTTGGCTAATGAGTCAATTATGAACTATTAATATTAAAGCGATAAACTCCAAAGCAGGCTTTTTTAACTTAAAATACACCACTTTATAAATTGTACACGTGCGATGCAGGATTAGGTCGCTAGTTATAAACCAATTAGGTGTCCTATAAAATTTTGGTATCTCTAATTTAATTATAAATAATGTTTTGAATATTTCTATATTATATCTAATTAATAAAATACTATTAAGGGAATAATTATTATTACATAATATGTATAGCTATACTTTTATTCTAATATTTTAAAGAGGAAAGATTTGATTTTTGTTTCTTTTTGTTTGTAATGGATAAACTCAAAAACTACTTGACCGATTTTAACAATTCTTTCACCAATATAAAGGCTACATTATCAGCGAGTAACATAAGCTATATATTTTTATTTTTAATATTCCTCACACAAATTTCGATAGTTTTACATAAAGTATAAAATATTGCCTAAAAATATGCTTTTTTCGCGTGTGCTGCAAAAAGGATTACTATTAGATAAAAAAATACTATATATATTAAACGTTCTCATTAAACTGAACAAAAAAAGTCCGTAAAACAATATACAATATGTTTTAAAAACCCTGTCGAATCCGAAAAGGGTATATAGGTACATCAATAAAATTACCAAAAAAATAATAATCAAAATTTGATTTATTATGAAAATAAAAATATTATTGCGATTTATAATTTACATATATCGTTTTAGTTTCCCTAAAATTTAGCCAATTTTAAAACCTGTTAGCACCGTCGCCAGCCCCGGCGCGGCGCAGCGGTACGTTTGATAGTATGGCGATACCCTGCGCCGCGCCACTTGTATTGCCATGTAAGTTTCCTCATTTAACTATTTTTTTTACATTTTATTATGGGTAATTTTTTTTTACTTATAATCTGAGATAGATAAACAGAATATAATCACGATACCCACTAACACCTTCACGGATCCGACAGGGTTTTTAATACACATTGTATGTAATTGTTATAGTTATATTACAATATATTTTTTTGTTCAAATTAGTCAACTAAAACAGGGATGGCGATCAAAAAGTGATTATATCCGTATCATCATAAGAATCCTTATCCAAATCAATTAAGCTGTTTACGTAGGAGTAAATTTTGAATTATTAAAATTAGTACATTCGTTCTAAAGTATCATATCATGAGTGTAACCACCAGACATTCGTATCATGTTCTATTTTTCTAACTAGATACTTCCATAATCCAAGTTGATGTAAGTTTTCAGAACTGAATTCGAAGAAAGGTCTAGACTGCATATCATTACGCAGTTCTGTAGGCGCTAAGCAGTCTTATACATAAAAATTATGTTTGTGTTGAGTTTGAGAAAGATAGCCGTTGAACTTTCTGTGTCGCACGAGTTGATCCATATCATTTTAAATAATCACTTGGGTATGAAACATATTGCCGCTCGGCTAGTCCCAAAAGACTTGAATTTTCTCCGAAAACTCAATCGCATAAGAGTAGCTGAGAACATGCTAGAACGAGTCAATTCCGTCCCAACATTCATAAGACGCATTGTTACTGGTGATGAGACGTGGATTTACGAGTTTGACATGCAAACTATTCAGCAAGCTTCGGAGTGGCGCCTTCCAACTGAACCAAAACTGAAAAAGCCACGCCAAAGTCGATCAAAAGTCAAAATCATGTTGACTGTTTTCTTTGACTGTCGTGGTGAAGTGTACTCTGAAATTTTACAGGAAGGTCAAACGGTAAATAAAGTGTATTGTTTGAGCATTCTGCAGCGTTTAAGAAAGAAAATGCGACGTAATAGGCCAGATTTGTGGAAAGAAAATTCTTGGATTTTGCTCCACGATAATGCGCCTTCGCACAGTGCCATCATTGTGAACGAATTTTTTACCAAAAACTCAGGCAATACCATCGAACAACCATCTTATTCGCCAGATATGGCTCTAGCCGCCTTCTTTCTTTTTTTTAAACTCAAATTACCACTTCATGGCACCCGTTTTTATTCGGTAGAAGACATAAAGGAGAATTCGCGACGAGAACAAAACTACGTTCCGGAAAAGACGTTTAAGAAATGTTTTGATGATTGGATTATTCGTTGTCGTAAGTGTATCGTTTCTGAAAGAGCATACTTTGAAGGCGATAAAATAAATTTGGATGAATAACTAACGTTTTGCGTGTTATTTATCTTTTACCGGTACTTTTTTGATAGAGTAATATAATATATTAGATGGTAAGTAATTTTTTACACAAACAGCTGTTTCGTTTTTTTATAACTAAAATCGATTCTATTGGGATTTACATAATTTATTAGAATATACATTTATATACGTATACATTTATACTGTAGCGGACTTTTATATAGACCGTTGTACAATATTGTAATACACTATTTTCAATTATTGCAAACCGTTTAATCAGCGCATGCGGATAAATCGACCAAAAGACATTAATTTCTAAAATATTTTTTATTGTGATTTCAATAAAAATTACAAATATATTATCATAAACTATTTTGTAGGCGTTTTAGCGCCTAACAATGTTGTAGTACATTATTTTCTAGGTAAATAAGTTTCTTGATTAACCCATCAAGCCGTTTTTGAGTTAAATCCGGACATACAAAACAGACAGACAGGCAGCCAAAAAACTTTAATGTCATATTCGTGATCAGTGTCGTTCATAATAGATATTTATCAGGAAATTTGGAAGCGTCTCAAGAATCAGAAAATTTCACAAAGCGCGAGGTAGGTACGGTTAAATCGCCGATGTTGTATTTCAATATAACTAGGTACATATCTGTGATGTTATTACAAACACTGTTTTTCATTCATGAAATTCCACGCGAACGGAGTCGTGGGCACAACTAGTATAATACACAATAAGATTCTTTGAAACGGCTCTAGCGATTAAGATGAAATTTTTTTTATATAGATAATGTTTTGCTATTTAAGTTTACCTAGATAGACTTTTTTCAATATACCTCAAGATTTCAAGGTTCAACTCGTTCATCTCGATATTTCAAAATATCGCTCAGATATTGTTTAATAAATAAAAGAAATATCTGCAACTTTGGATTAATTACCACAATGTGAAAATTAACTTTTATGTTTTATATTCTGTACGCTTGTCATGACCTAAAAATTTCAGTATGGACAGTTCAATGTGTGAATGTAAGTGATGTGGTGGAACATATATTTTTCAATTATCCTAATTTGTTGTTTGCCTTGTATAATCTTTACCTAACAATCCAATACATCTGTTTTGAAATCTTTGCTACCATGTGTATTTTCCGCATTTTTCAAATCTTTAACATAACTTATTATAATAATAAGTAGTAATATGTATATTATATTGTGGTGTTAGCATCTATTTAACTAAAACATGGTGTATGTATGTTTGTCAATATGTGTTTGAGAAGTGTAATCTGGAAGCACAAATTCATATAAAATTTTATTACCTACTTACCTATAAATTGACTCTCCCATGACTGAACTGACACTGGCAGAATTCGTATTTACGAGACGCCATTTAAAAAAAGTTTAAGTTGAAAACGGTTTACACTTTTTTTAAACTATAGTTACTAAAATATATTGATTGAATTTTGTAATTGAAAGCATAATGTAAATTTTTTTAAATGTACTTTGAACTCATATGTGCTATGTTTATTTTGCCTAACTCATTATTAAAATAACCTATTTATATAATAGTTATCTAGCTGAACTTCTGTTTTCTCCTTTAAAGACAGTATCTTTTAAATCGAAACTAATAAAATTTGCAAAATATACTATTCGATATTTATAAAAGGACAGTTCACGATTGTGTTGATGTGTGCGCTCACACTACAATTTCCATGTGCCGGTCGGTTCCGGCTTTGGAATGGTCCGGTCCGCCTTGAGCGACGCCGCTGAATCCGACGAGCTCAACCGCAATCTTTTAGATCATCTATATTGTATATAACGTAAATATTATATTATGTATACAAATTTTTTAAATCACTATGAATAATATTAGGACGTATAAATATTTTTTTAATATAAATATGTAGTTAGGAACTAATAGTATTAAATTTAACATCTGGGTGACCGAGCCGAGCTCGGCGTTTTGCAAAAAATAAACACCTATGTAGGAAAACTTGGAATATATAACATTATCTAAATACAAAGTTTTCATCCAATCGTTGGAGCCATTTCCGAGATACCAATTAACCACACAGTAATAATATTAGAAAGTAAATTATAACAAAACGAAAAATATTTAAGTTAATCAAAATAATAATAATAATATTTATGGAGGTTAAACGATAATGTTTACTAGCTTAAAGCTGCGACTTCGTTCCGGCTTTTTTTTAAATGAATCGACATGCACGCCATCTTTTGTATACTGGATGCACTAATAAAGAAACATTCGTTGTGGGTGTGCGCACAAATCAATTCAATTCACCAAAGTTTCATTATTTGTGATATGTAATTAATGTGCTCTACGGCTTCACCCATTTTAAATTTATTCGGCCAATTCTCCCTTGCCGTACTTTCCTGCAACATGCCAATTGCCAAATTGCTCTCATGGTTACTGTTCCTCTCCTTATGGTTTTAGCGAGATGTTATATAACTTCCTTCCTCAATATGTAGGCTATAAAATGCGAAAGTAACTTTTTATATAGGTGCACAATGCACATCTACACAAGCTCACAAATTTGCAATCTTTCCTTATAGTACAGTTAATATAACGATATTGCGGGGAAAAATGAAATAATTAGAAAAATATTGGTATTGTTTTTATAAAATTATTAGTTACTTATTATTAGAAAGTAACATTATAAGTCGGTTTCTAAACTTTGTTGAAATATTTAATTCTTTGTTTATTTTATAACAAAATTGATTTAATTCTCTAAAGTCCTATGAGTTACAAACAAACAACCTCCTAATAAAATACGAAAAAATTGCATATAATGGAGTTTGTCAATACTAAACACTAAAGTAAACAAACGATTTTATTTTATAATAATTACTAAGTTTCTAAGTAGAGATATAGACCTCAGACCGAGACAACATTACTAGATATGCCTTGTTTCAAACAAGTCTCGTTTAGAAAGATAAGCCATTAACCGCATTTTA
Source organism: Saturnia japonica (assembly GCA_033032175.1). NCBI lineage: Eukaryota > Metazoa > Arthropoda > Insecta > Lepidoptera > Saturniidae > Saturnia > Saturnia japonica. The sequence goes on from CM065305.1 coordinate 14,726,065, forward strand.
TATATGTAGATGTATATATTTACATTTGTATACAATTTGTTTTATAAACATACGTATGGAGAAAACGTTTAAAATTAATTTATAACAATAAATCAATTATTATGTGTTAACTATTAACGTTTACATCCAGTATTACTCCTCTATTTTATCTCTTTAGATACCTACATCAAGAAGACATACAATTGTAAAGAATGTTATACATCTATGCTAATAATAAATTTGTAGTGTCTGTTTGTTATTGCAAAATGACAGTTTTTTACTATATGCTTACGAAAGTATATATGATACAAATAACAAAAACAAATTATTTAAAAAAAATTGTGTGTCTGTTTGTACGATCTAATCTCCAAAACAGATAGACCGATTTTGACAGGACTTTCACTGGTAGATAGCTGATGTTATAAGGAGTAACATAAGCTACATTTATTTAAAAAATTATTAGGTTTTCACGCCATTAAAATAAAACTAAAGTAGCTGTGTAGTACCGCACGATACCGATACGATTTTCCACGTGAACGTAATCGAAGGCACGACTAGTAACATATACAAAAATTACGAAAAGGAAATAAATATTTTCTACTTCATTGTTAGTCATAAATATGATAATTGTAATAAGATGTTATGAGGAGGGATGAAATTCATACATAACTGGAAGAATGTTAAGTATGAAGGTGGTATGAAGGTAGATATAGAGTGAAAAATGTATGGATAGATTATATGTGGAATTATATATTATGTATAAAAGGTATGCGTAGTGAGATGACAGTTTGCTCATCCAATAGAACAATGACGTAATTACGTTTAAGTAATTTTTATGTAGAAATATTTAAAAGTTTTTAATTGATGAATATTTAGCGAATTTAAGCCAATTCCCTAACGACATTCACTCCCTCTATCATAAGCTATTGTAAGAACAATTGTGGTATTTTTTCTATAGATAGTTTTTTGTAACAGGAATTTTGGCTTTTTTGTAATTATGTCATTGTAGAATTGTATTAGCAAGTTGATAGAGAAGAGTGGAAGAGAAAAACATATACCAACCCTACTTAAGTAGGGTAAGGTTAATAATAATTCTTCAATTCTAATTACATAAGAGATCTAGTAGGTACATCAACTAATACGTCAGTTTTATAATTTTTTTATACATTTCCAATACATTAGATGCCGTTTAAAGAAATATTTGGCAGGTCTTGTGGCGCAGTGGTAGTTAGTCCTACTATTGAGCTTAGAGGTCGCGGGTACGATCCCATGACTGACTTTTGTTTGATGAGCATAATTGATAGTCGCATGTTTGTGTGTTAAGTATATTATAGTAACTGTTTAGTTACCAAAATACAATATTTGTTCAGTTTAACCGAAAGTTTAGGCTTATTGTAGATCAGGAACCTAGACCGATCGACGCGGTATCCGAACACGCTACCTCTGAATCATCGTCGGTTTAAAACATATAAAAGTCACTTAATATATTTTACAAACCATCATAAATATGCTAAAAATCAACTCGGTTTTTAAGCACCATCTAATGACACCCTGAGGCAGTGGACTGACAGCCTTCGTTCGAAATCGTCACACGGAACAACTTATCGTATTTTATTGGCATTATTATTCGAAACCCGCCTTGTTGTATACTTTTTTAACTGAACGTCTAATAACTTGCTTAAGCTTGCTAAGGTAGGGTAACTTGAAAAACTAGTATTGATTTGTGCAACGTTTTAAAACACGCTTTTGTTGTCATAAAGTCTATAATTTTTACGTATGCAAGCGCTTTGCCCGCGGCATCGCTCGCGTCATTGTTATGTCCCATCTTTTTTACTTTTTAACTGAATTCCTAAATACCAATTTTCATAGATCTATCTTCAAATAAGACTGGTTTTCAAACAAACTTTTATCTCATTTTTCACCACCTTAGGGGTTGGATGTCCAAAAATCATTCCTTCGTGCTCATCTACAGTGTAAAAGGAACCTATATGCAAATTTTCACGGTCCTAGCTCCAGTAGTTTGGTTTGTGATTTGGTATGTCAGTCAGTCTCAGTCAGTTATCCTTAAATGGTATAGAATAGGACAACTGTATCCAACTGGATCGCGACCACCATACATCAGGTGTGATATCCGGCATAGTGGCATGTTATATATCCAGTAATCGAGTGGGGCAGTATGGTACAAGTTCGGTGAAGCTGTAAAAGTCACAGCGGCTCCAGGGCTCCTAAGGCTAACAGTGTAGTCAGATCTAAAAAAAAGGCGGTATGGATCTGTATTCGATTGCGTCAAGACCAATATATTGATTCTCTTTTGGCTTGACGATTTTCTGGATCAACTAGTGTATAATTCGGCTGTGGAAAGGATTGCAGGCTGGCATGATAACAGCGACCGTAGATGGATTGCTAATCTCCCGGTGACCGCTGTTCTTTTTAGATTATAAAGTTCATACCATCATCAGGGCGTCACTTTACCGTGCTTCTATAAAAAAGTTTTCCTCTATTGTTATATTCGTTTACCTTAGTATTTGACATTATTCTAATTATATGACTTTCATTCCTCTATATGACATGCCTATACCACGCTCACCTATTACTCCTCAATATCACTGCTACTACTATCATTCTTTATCTGATATAATCACTCCTCCTAATCTCATCTTTTCTAGTTATACCACACATACAATCACCTCCGCCATATTATGTAGATATTCTTCTTTCATCGGCCTCTTCCTTCACTTTTCGAAAATACAGTACCATCGACCGTAGATTAAATATTGGCATATTTCTTAGTTGAAATTTTGTATAATATGTTTTTTTTATCTTTGCTCAACATATTAAGGACAATTTTTGTAATGTCCGCCTGCCCAGCTACCACCTTCAAGTTGTAAATCTGTCGCCAAGCACTAATAAGTGTGCACCAGCAGCTGCACTTGAGATCCAGCTTTCAGTGCTACCATCTTGGGCCACATAATCACTTAAGATCAGTTGCCTTATTAGCCTAATGGTCGTAAGCACGACTACTATGATCTATGTCCTGGGTTCGATTCCCAGGTCGAGCAAAGTATTATTGGGTTTTTCTACGAGATTCTCAGCAGTAGCAGCTCGCAGTTTGGCTTTGTGCCTGATTAATGGCAATAGGCTCGCCACCTATTACATGGGACCAAAACACATACATGGCGAATTGTGGGTGTACATTAGTAAACCTCTGGCTAACCCTTTGGGGATACAGGCGTGGTGGTATGTTTTGTTATGATATTGTGGCCACAACGCTAAACCTATAAAGATTTTAAAAATGATATCAATTATATTACAGCACTAGAGTAACAACGACCGCTGATGAACAACTGTCATCAGACAATGGTCATCGATGTGTCAATTTCAGAAATACTACAATAATATCTCAGTTAAGTAAATAATAGTAAACTGAACAATCACGAAACATGATGTTCCGAAACGCGTCACTATGATGGTTTTCCCAATTTGTTCTTGTTTCACGATATATTTTGTTTCATCTGTCATACCACAAACCATTATCGCTGTTTCCTCATTTATTATTCAGCTGGTTATACCGATCACAGATGAGTCTGGATTCAATGTCTGAGAAATTATTCGATATACCTACGTAAACCAGTCAGCTTCCTTATCAATACGCGTGTCTTCAAAATGGAAATTTCAGACGTTTTGATGATCCAACCTCGCACTATTATTTTTTTAATGTACGCTCCGTAAGCATTTTTATTATCTCTAACAAAATTATCTCTACCAAACACTAATATTAATAATAATACACTAAATATGATGTAAGACTTCTTGTTCGTTTTTTTTATTGTTATTTTACTCTCAGTGCGACGCTTTGAGCAATCGTTTAGAGTTTCAGAATCTTGGAATCTCCAACTCGGTTAAATGACATTGGCGAAATCGCCTACATAGCTAGAAGCTATAATTAAAAAATAGAACTCGGTTTGCTGCAACGCCATGCGGTGATGAACACGTAGTTGTTTTGGCCCAAAAAACTTTTGTGGCAGACGTGGCCAGTTTTAAACTTTATCCTTAGAGTGGATACAATAAAAATGTTTAACATTCTGTAACGACATTTTTAAATGAATAATATCCTATATTTAAAAGAAAATTCCAATACAATTATTATGAGAAACGAACATGTTCTACCAACAACAGGTATTAACGTAGACATACCTGAGTGCTTTAACAAACAATCATTCCTTCATACATATGTATGAACACATTAACTTTAATAAATTACCTAGATAAAACGATAATTTATGTTTGTACAGCTTATACTGCCTTATCTATATATTTTTTTTGTTGGTGAAAGTATTATTTTGAAATACTCTTATAACCTTCTATTGATCTACATTTCTATTAGGATGGTAGTTATTTTTAAAATATCTGATTTATATACTCCCAGGGCTCATAGGGTTAATTTTAAATAAAAATATGTTCTCAGTGTCTGTTTTTATATGAACCCGTTCCTCTATCCATTTTGAGTTTTCTCTGTGTGAATAACATGGGGTTTCAGGCATTGAAGAATTATTTATTTTATTCGGTTAAAGTAGGAATTGTTCAAAATATTTAAAACTTAGCAGACTTCAACCTTACATAGCAGGGTAGCAGCATTATGTAGTACACGTGAGCAAAGCCACGGGCAAAGCTTCTCATAAACACGTACGAGTTGATACATTTGGTTAAACAAATAGGATATACATATATAACTTAAGAATGTACCTTATCAAGTTAAATGATTATATTATATATTAGTAACAATATATAATTGTTTATGTGATTTATTATATAAATACAATATAAATATGTCATGAAATATTTATTTGGACTGGTCTTCGAAGTTTCTGGTCATAAGAAACAGCATGTCAAACTCGTTACAGCAACAGGTTGAACACTTGTACCTACTGTTGAAGATATATAAGTGGGCCGGTTGATTGAAATGAAATATTACCGAAAGATAACAAAGACATTTAAAAACTAAACTATCAAATACGTCATATAAAAAAAACATAAGCACAAATAAAACCAAGTAGATACTGTAATGTAATTGCAATACAAAATTATTATTAGATACGCATGGTACATAAAAAAGATATCACAAGTTATATTCCGCCAACATAAACAAATTTAAAATAGTATGCTCATAGAACAAATTTTGAATGTAAACTATGATTTAATTTTAAATAATGTAAAAAGGTTTTAGGATAAACACATAAGCGGAAACAAAACCAAGTTACCTACTGCAATGCAATTGTATGCCGCATGCTCAGACCAAAAGAATAACTCTTGATTTAATATATAACAAGACAATTTTTAATAAAAAAAAGAAAACCAACTTCAATGATTTTGAAGAGTTTTCTGGTGTATCTTCGAAGTTCAAGGTCCAATACCAATGAAATTAAAATGATACCGGACCACGCTTGAGGTATCCCTTATCAAACAAAAAAATAATCATCCAAATCGGTTCCTAAATAAAGAAGTTATAGCTGAACATCTATATTAAAAAAAAAAACATTCGAATTGCGTAACCTCAACCTTTTTTGAAATTGATAAAAAAAATTATATCATACTATAGTGTGAACGTAAATTTTAGAAAAGTATGCTCATTTTTTAAATGTGCTATTTAGATCACAAATACGACATTCATATATCATCCGACTATTAATGTACACTATGAGAGACAGCGAATGTGTGGGCTGAATACAGTTTAGGCGTTAATTTGAATTAAAATAGCGCTCGATCGATATTATAGCCTGTTCTCAATCGATCAACAATACAGTATTATATTATAGTGAACAATAGAAGCATATCAACAAAGATCAATTCTATAAAACTTAAAGTATGTCGTTTAATTTTCGTATATATTTTGTAAATATAAGTACTTGTGGGTAACCATTGCATAGGGAGGATCCTCCCACAAGACGGGTGCTATGTCTGGCGGGCAGATGCCTAAAGGTTGTTGTCGGGTTAAAAATACCTAAAAATATATAATTTACTTATTTATATATCAAAGTTACCAACTACTTCCGAACTATAAAAAAAAAACAAATTGGTTAATATTCCGATCACACCAAGCGAAACCACAGTATGCAAATAATATGTAAAATATGTAATAACTAAACAATAATCTCGGTAATCGGAGGTTTTTAAAACAAATGTTTGAATACACGAAACAAATAAATGAATAACATCCGCGAAGACAATACGAATACATTATAAATTACCTAAATGCTAAAATAGTACTTTCGTTACCTATTACCGTTATGAAGGTAGTCCAAAAATTAAATTATTCATTAATAAAAATGTCACTGTAATATTTTATATTTACTTTCGATTGACAAAAAGCTTTATTAATCTTACAGTGACCAAATGAATATGCTGGTTTAGGTTGGACGCAAATAGAGGGTGTGCTAGAGTGTGTCTTCTGTGGCATCGTAGCTCCCAAACAGCTGAACCATTTTTTTCTTCTTTTTTTGTTTGAAAGGTGACTTCATCGAGAGTGTTCTTAGCTATGATTCAAGAAAACTTTTTCAGCCGTTTGAAGATTATGAGCTCTTTTCTAGAATTAATCTAGAATTGATGTAAGCACCTTCCACCAGTCTGTTCAAATCGAAATTTGCTATTCTCTTACTATGGTATTCTCTTACTACAATGATATTAGAAAATCATAGTAACCTAGACCTGATGCTGCAACATCACCTGGCACCTGCCCAGCTCCTTACCAATTTACAGTAGAGGTGTCTTGTTTAGGCTTATTGGAATAATATCAATTAATAGGTTATTTGTGTTCGGGGTTTTTGCTAATGAAATCCTATCACTGAACATAAATTTTCAACATTTGAAAAAAAAATACATATCCAAGGTCCAGTACATCAAATAGATGGTTATTTGTAAATTTAAATATTAATTCAATTATTATTAGGTGAATATGTTTGAATAAAATATTAATTGGCTTGATATAATTGTATTATTATTAACTCGAGTGACTATTAAGTAAAAGACCTTTTTAAAAGCCGCAATATGTCGATTTAAATCGAATATGTTTAAATATTTTACTAACATTTGCTCTCAAGTTATAAAGTAGAAAATGGATGTCATTTTAATTTTAGGTACATGTTAATACTTTAAAATTGTTTTACACTTATAACAAATAAAAAATGTAAATTCATTTTGAGAAGCAATCAATCGACAGTTTATGCCTAAGTTACATACCTTCGAATCATCGACATACAACACAAATTATTGTCACAGTTGATTACGGTCTTTAAATTTATACATAGCTAGTATTATGAATATCTAATCGAGGCCACTGCGTCTATAAGCCGATACATCATCAATTAATATTGAACTGTCATTGGAAGTGTTGACCAAGACAATTGGCATAGGATGTTATATATTACTGTTCACTGGCACGACGGTCAGTATCAATCAAATCATATTTATACGCCTACTTATATATTAAGGGGTTGTAGCAAATAATAAAAAAATAGGTGCGTGTAAATATAAATATAAGAGTGTTAGAAGTTAAGTACGAGTATACCATACTTCTTTGAACAGTCACACAGCACACTCGATGTTATGTTATGTGACGTCACATCGAATGTGACTATCTTCACCACAATAAAACAAGAGGTTTACGAAACAGTTGCTTGCACTTCGATGATTAAGTTTGACAAATCCCGAGATTAACGGGATTTTTTTTTTAATTGTTATAAACATATTGCTTAACACGAAACGCACTCATATCACTTGACTTATTGTCAGCCACCTGTATTTGTAGATGATTTGATTAGTTTGCATTCACAGTGACTCGGCTCGGAGATGAAACATTGGATGCATTATTATTTCTTAGATTTTATTTTCGCATTACAAATAAGACGTAGGTTAAGTGTATAACCATTTTAAACCATATCTGGTCATTTTAATTTAATAAGTTGAATACTGATATCTGTAGAATAACGTGCATATTACGGGAGCTTAAGTCTGAATAAGTTTTTTTTTTTAGAGTTTATCTTATTAATTTTAAATTTTATATACAGAAGTAGTCGGTTTATTTTAAGAGAAGTGTGAAGTGGTTAGGTTTTGTGTAACTTACTTTTTATGACAAATGTAATCAAAAATAACGTTTGTTAGAATTTTAGGTCTAACTAGCTGTGCCCATTGCTTCACTCACGTGGACTACAAAATGCCCGTGCGAATTTTGCTCCGCCGTGCCCGGCTATTTTAAAGACAAAAATGGTTATTGTGGATGTTCCTTAGAAGATAGATGTATACTCTCCCGGACTTTTTTGTAGGTCTTTTTAATGTCTATAATTACATATGTAGTACATTAATTTGCTATATCTCTTATGGTTTACTCAGCGTAAGCCATTTAAGCGCCCGAATTGATTCACCATGACCAGTTTTTTTTTTATTTGTGCGGAACCTAATTCTTTTTAAAATAAAAGTAGGCTAAGTTTATCCCTATACCATCAGCTATCTATCAGTAAAAATTCCGTCAAAATCGGTCTAACCGTTTCGGAGATTACCCGGGAGAAACAGACAGACAGACAAAAATTAAAAAAAAGGGCTTTATGATATAATTATCGTATATACTTTCATATGCATTTAGTAGAAAACTGTTATTTTGACAATGCAAACAGACACTTCAATTTTATTAATTGTATAGATTAAGTTGATATTAGTTTTGAGAGTTTCAAGTGTTATAGACAGAAGTTGTTTGTTTACTTTAAGAGATTTATGTTGAATTTTGTTGAAGTTTAACTTCTTACTTTTTTGACTGATTATTTTACAAACGTTTGATTATTTTGTGAATAAAAAAAACATTACACGGCGGATTACATAATCCTGAGATTACAAAAAAGGGCCGGGATTGATTCCTCTACTTGCGTTTCATAGTGTTTGTACGTTTTGTTACAATGTACCCGTTTATCGTAAAAATTCCCTTATACATATCGCACCTAAAGAAGTGTAACTACAAAATCATCAAAAAAATATTTATGACTCTCATAAATACAAATTCTGCCATTGTCAAATGAGTCATTGGTAAGTCATTTTATAGGTAGTAATATATTTTATATAATTTTGACTATAATAAAGACAAACACAACATTTACATATACACACTATATTTTAGTTATATAGATACTTAAATAAAAAATTATAATACTATTAGAGAAACTCAGAAATGCTATTGTAGACAAAGCCTATTAAACAAGTACCAGTTTTATTTAATATAATAGTTACGTATCATGTACAAATAATTTAGCAACTGGAATTAAAAATATTCTCATCACCGAAATCAACCAAGACTCTTTACTTAATTTAGATTTTAGATTATAAAGTAAAAATATATAAATTCACATCACATACATACGCCATCTGTATTCTAAATTGAAATATAATTCAATTCCGGCAGCGGTGCCGTCCGCATTTTGATGCTTTTACGTTACTTGTAATTCTTTTTATTTTTATTTGTGTTAATTTTTCGTTGCTGTTTACACTCCAAATCAGTCAACCTTTAACAAAAATTTAAATTACAGGAAAAAAATTTGTTTTACGACTTCTTAAAGTAATATTGAAAATTCTTACCCTATCAATTGGCCAATAATACAAGCATCCCATGTACAAAATTTCACCGAAAGCGGTCAAGCCGTTTTTGAGTTAAATCCGGACATACAAATAGACACACAGACAAAAATGTTTAATCGCATATTTATCATGATCAGTGTCCTTCATATAGTAGGTATGTCTATCGGGAAATTTGGACAAAAATTATATTTACAGACAGAACTATAGATTTATTATTATAGATATGCAATTGGTTTCTCGGAAACGGCTCCAACGATTTGGATGAAATTTTGTATTTAAATAATGTTTTAAATTCAAAGTTTACCTAGATAGTTGTTTATCTTTTTTTCTTTAAGATACCGTGCATGTCTCATTCGCTCAGATATCTATACAAATAAATATAACTGAAGTAGCTGTTTGTAATGTTAAAATAACAGCTTTTTACTAAATTAATATGAAAGGATATACGTTCCCTATAACAGCATATGAAAGTATCCACGGTCCCTATACAAAAAAAAAAAAAAAACAAATTTAAAATTTTTTGTTTTTCGGTATGTTAATCTCCGAAACGGTTGGACCGATTTTGACGGGACTTTCACAAGCAGACAGCTATAAGGTGTAACTTAATAACTCACTTTTATTTTAGAAAAAGAAATTACAGTTCCGCGCCAATAAAAAATCAATTCAGAAAAACGACTAATTTGGGATGATAAATGGTTACGCCGAATAAACCATAAGAGATATATCAAAATGTAGTAAGTAGGTACGTAATTGTATATTTTACAAGATCTACAATAAAGTCTGCGACAGCATATGTTTATTTTCTAAGGATCACAATAAGCATTTTTGTCTTTAAAATAGCACGATTATGGACGGCGTTCTGTAGTTCCCGGGAGCGCAGCCGCGGGTACAGCTAGTTAATTATAAAAATGTAGTAGTAAATATTATATTATTAGAAGACATACACAAGGTCGAATCGAACTCGGAAACAACAATTTGAATCGGACAAACTGCCACTATACCGTTACTCTTAAAAAAATATTTTACCGAGAGTTACTTTGAAAACTCTAAAGGCCTAACGTGGCTAGGCACATATGTATTAAATTTTTATTGCACTCATAGGTATAAATTAAGTAATAATTTGTATTTCTAGATGGCGAAAGCGCGGCGGAGGGTGGTCCACCAGGTCTCTAAACATAGTTTTATAAAATAACTGTACAACCGACTCATTAAAATCAATTATGTGTGCATATTTGTCTGTGTGTGAAATTATTTTTATGTATTATATAAACTAGAGCCTATCTTAATAGAAAAATGATATTATCTATACTTCCTGTGTACAAAATGTCAAGTTTTTTTTACAATTTCTACAAGTGTTAATGAAGAATTTTGAACTAATAATAAATTAATTATGAGATAATATATATATACTTCTCGTGTAAAAATTTCATACAAATTGGTTGTGAATTAGTATCATTTTATTTACGAATTCTTAAAACTATTATTCACAATATTTGATGAGCTTCAAAATTTTATTAAAAACCGGTCTAGCCGTTTTTAGTTAAATCTGGACACACAAACAGACAGCCAAAACTGTTTTTTATGTTATATTCGTGATCAGTAAGTATCCATTGTAATAGACGTTTATCAGGAAAATGGAAAAAAATACGAGTGCAGACCATATTTTCAATTAGATTAATTATTCACATAAATAAATTAGCTATACAATTTCAAAAAATCAAATACTTTTAAAGAATTTGTAGTTGCTAGTAAAATTCTATTTAACCGTGCTGGTCGATATCATCATCGGTCATATCTTTTTTCATTACCATAGTCGTCAGTAAAACCTGATTATAATATCATCCAAATCAGTTAGGTTTTTTTAATATATATTTTGTTGCTTCATTTAACACATAAAATTATATTTAGACGTTATCTTGAGATTATACTTATTCTATATTTATGATAGTCAGAATATATTCCACTGCATATAAAAACGTTGAACGCACATAATATATATTTAACCGTTTGTTTCGTGTTTTTAACCGACTTCAAATAAAGAGGGGAGGTTACTCAGTTCGAATGTATATATATTTTTATTGATTTTCACTTATAACTTCTTTGTATATGAACCGATATGGATGATTTTTTTTTTTGTTGGATATAGGATACCTCAAGGGTTGTCAAATTTTAATTTCATTGACATTGGACCTTCAACTTGGAAGATACGCCAGGGAACTCTTCAAAATCATTAAAGGATTTTGTTTTTTGTTAAAAATTATCTTGTTGTAGTTAAATAGTAAAATTATTAGTACTACAGCTATGCTTTTCTATAAGTCCAGTATATCTGACTGTAAGTTGTTAGTCTTTTTTGCTATACTGCGATTATAGAATTACGTATTTAAAATTAAATAATTTTAAAGAATTGAAATGTTCCTGTATGAACTAGCTCAGAAATAATTATTTTGGTGGTATAACTATTCGGTCGATAGTCACAAATTAAATAAACAAAATAAAAATAAAAAGTTAATAATGATTATCAAAATTTCTGCGAATTTACTTACTACACTAAACTAATACTACTACTACTACCTATACTTATCCATTTTTTTTAAATATAAGTTATTATATTTGCACTAACTACAATTTTTTTTAAATATTGTTGATTGGCTTAAAGAAAATTATTTGTGGCATATTAAGCTCGCCAATGAACGAAACAAAGTGCTTTATATCGTTCATTCATTCCAAGCAGGCGCATATATTATTATTTATATACAGAGTGTAACATTTAAATGGGTCAGTAGGGGGAACTCTAAAACGATAAGAGATAGAGAAATGTGTTCTAAAAATCATGACATCGGTTTTAAAGGTAAGAAAAATTGCATTCATAAATGTTCAAAAAAGTTATACACGAGCCGGGAATCGAACCTAAAGTTGATAACTATTGTATCCAAGAAAATTGCTATTATTGTGAACATTTCAAAACAAAAATATTAAATTCAGCATTTTCTTTTAATTTTAAATACAAGATTTTTTAGCAACATTTATTCCTTATAACTTTCACTATCAATTATCGTAATAAAATGATATGCTTTTTTTCTTAATATAATCAGGTTCGACTCCCCGACACGTGCATAAATTTTCTGAAAATTTATGAATGCAGTTTTTCTTATATTTAAAATCGATGTCATGGTTCTTTGAACATATTTCTCTATCTCTTATAGTTTTAGAGATCCCTCCACTGACCCATTTAAATGTTACAGCATGTATATCGAGTTTCATTGTTCTAACATCACATCTGACTAACTTATAATAAGAATCTGTCACCTCGTGTCGTACCTCAGACGTGACTATCTCGCATATTAAATGTTTACGCGTATAAAGTTTGTAATTATAATATCCGTAATAAATGAGCGACCCAGCGTCACACATGTGGGAAATATGTTATTTACTTCAAGAAAGGAAACTCACATAAAAGATGCTAAATTAGAATTACTAACCATTGCAAATCGTTAACCGACGTATGAAAGGAACTACCGTACGCTGTGACACACGTTACGGTAGATATATGTAATTATTTGTGATTAAGTCATAAAATAACTATGTGTCTACGAGTTGTACACGCATACGTACATAACTTGTTGTGTACTGATGTACTGATTTATTGCTGTTCTTTGCTTTTTCAAACACATTGTTATATCACAGCCTCTCTATCGCTGTAGGTAAAATATATTATCGCCACATTTATCACAAAGTCATGGGGTGATTACTGATAGTTATATACATAATTATCAATAGAGTCAATAATCGAGCATATAACACTGTCCCTTTATTTATTGTAATAAAAAGCCTAAGTATTGTTTTAATCTCTCATCTCATCCAGCAATAGAGACTTCCATTATTTTTAGTATTATTTAGTATAGCACATTTATTCTTGAAATAACTTTTCATAGAGGAAATTTTGCATGAAAATACGTTTTCAATTTCCATAGAACAGAAGCAAATCATTTACGAATTTTTTACCTTCTTGAACCCTGTAGCTTCCTTACATAAAAAAATGTACGTGAAATTAGCATTATATATGATATAGTCACAGTGAAACTGTAAAAGCCGTCTGAGACTCCAGGGCTCTTATGTCTAAAAGTATAGTCAGTCAGAAAAAAAAAGCAGAGGTATTACGATGGTCGTGTTCCAAACGGACAAAAATCACTCGCAATAACAATCGACAAATCCACTTCCCAAAAATAGAAAAGTCGATCAACATAAATGTATAGTATTTCGTAATATTCTTTGTGGAATAAACTTGTTTTATATAATTTTTCTTCATTAATTTCCATTTTTCTATATAAGTGAAACCATTACTCATAAGCGAGGTCCACAATGTAGTACTTACATAAATGAAAACAAAAAATGTCATATCTATTGTCTTGTAGTTAATAATGTATTATAACAATTTGTATTAATTAATTTAAAACGATCTTGTTCTCGTAGATCAAGATAAGTAGAACAAGCTTATAAATAATCATAAAACTGCAAATCACACATGACGAGTCAGAACTGTTTAAAAAGGATAGGTACACAATATGAGTTCTTACAGCAATAGATTGGTTCACAGTTATATCACAGATGTAAGTTTCACTTTGTTGTTAAACAAAATTGCATTATGTAACTGTGTATTCTCTAGCACATATCTTAACATATAAATAGTACACATATTACTTCCTAAATACGGCAATAAATATTTGTATTTCATTTCTGTATAATTCGCACTTAACGATTAAGATGTAACACATACATTATGATTCTATGTACCTTATGATTACATAATTATTTACAGCGTACTGTTAGATGACTAAAATTTAATCAGTTCGAAATAAATTATAATATAAAATGACATGCATTGATTTTCAAGACATCAACAGACAAATGAAGGAATAACTGTCCGACCCGACAACCCTAGACAGATTGACCTGGCACCAAAAAATTAGGATAGTCGACCCCACCTAAAGTGTTTTAATGTGTTTATTTGTGAAGATAATTGAAGATTATCAAGGCAAGACTCGGTAACTTTTATAGGTGACTCAACTTACCTTAGAATTTAAACCGTAACGAAAATTGAAATGTTAACCGGATTTACCGAAAACTAAAACATTTTCTTCTTCTTCTTTAATTTAAGAACTCAGCTCTTGTCTGTGGAGCAACTGCCACTGTTCCCAAGCTTTTCTGCCTTTCCTCTGACCTCTTGATATGATACGACTCCAAATTTATTCTTGACTTGTTGTTAAAAGCTTCGTCTAGGTCTTCCTCTTCTTTGCTTTCCTTCAATTTTTCTTCTAAAACTGTTTTAAGATGCTAAGCCTAAATAGATGACTGACTCTTAAGTGCAATTCTTGGAATATACTGATAAGGGCTTGATAACACGCGAGTATGTTAAAAATAGAATTCATAGTTAGCCAGACGTGAAGGATGCGATTTTCTTTAGCGGCAGCTCGTGGTCATTGAAAAATTCAAACAGAAAATTTTCATTGCAACGTTCGCATGCGCTACCGCTAAGTCACCAACGATTATTACAGTATTTCATACCATTACGTAGATGACGCATCGACTTTTTGGGAATTAATTACGTTTACTCTAATCATATCTAAAAAAGTTTATTAAGGAAAATTATTTATTAAAGGATATAAAATCATTTAGCAATCACTATCCAATAAAGTTTATTAAAGTCAAACTTCAAACATTTATCTATCAACAAAGAGGTACCGTCTTGATTTAATATTAGGTCACTGTTATGTTTCTGTCCTTTGTTACTTGGAATCGAATTGCCCTTAATTATAATCTCCTTTTTTTATGCACTGACAGTATTCAATACATAATATTCTAATCCAGTCTTCATCGTAATACGTACATTGTGATGCGGAGCGATTAGTTGAGTAGAGGCACCAATATTATAAACGCTATTCAATATTTACTTACATAATATTATTCTTATTTACCCGGAATCAACAAAATTTACACTAAAGTAATATTTCTATGAATCCATCTACCTATATATACAGATCTATATAAACAAATTATTCTTCGCACGTCGCGTGGTATCGGTCATTGTCCGTTATACGTGTTTAAAGCTGTGTCAGGGGGTCATCGACTGACTCCCAATCACTATGACATCAACTTCACTACTTAGGATTACAAAATACTTACTCTCACTCACGTAACACACAACTGCGCTAGGCTTTATACTGGTAAGAGTTTCAATAAATTTTGTAACCTCATTAAAACCTGCCAACGCCATTGTGAAGAATGATGACACGTGACTTTCATATTCGACTATGCCATATTGTGAGTTTATCAGCACTTTTATAATGAGACTCACGGAAGACAACTTTGACCGTTTGTTACCGTTGCTTGTGCAATTTATCACATCATCAATTAGGTGAAAAACGTATAGATATATAGAAAAACTTGAACGAATCCAATTTCTTTTACTTATACATAAAACTGATGAAGCTCTATAATTGTAATAAGTGGATTCAGATCCAGTATTAAGTGCATGTATGTCCTATGTTAGGTAAAATTGTAAGTCACTATAATACAAGAGAACAGTTTTGTTAAATTCTAGTATTTTTATAGCGATCTTTAAATCTTTTTCATGGGTTGTGTCAATAAAATATTTTGTGTCAAAGTTCATCTCAATAAAGACTAGATATCTAAAAGCTACGCTGAACAATTTGTTTTATTATTCGTAGTGTTCAAGCATTTCGTAACTCAACACACTTTTTCAATCATTATAATTAATATGTAAATTTTGGGTTTAACAGATATCACAATGCATATTAGCTACGTCACCGAAGGCTCAATTATCGTTTCTTTTTACTCGATTGGTGCGTGTACAGAGATCATAACAGCACATCCAATACCATGATCTTAAAATACTCTTTTTTCTTCTATGATATCAACAGTGATGTATCTGAAGTCAACCATAAATGTGAAAATAAAAATTGATTAATCGAGGATGCGATCAGTCTTTTGTTAACTTTTCTCTATGATGGATTATTGGGTAAATCTTAGAAAAAATAGTTTACAATGTGAAGTGATGAGAGGTTATCACGGTAAAATTAATTATGTAAATTACAAGTTTTATTAAATAAGGGCCCACCGTGAGAAAGAGGATAAGAGTATGATATTAAGATGAAGAAAATAATGACTATTATTACAAAGATTGCCTATGTGCGTACAAAGGTATTAGTGCGTACTCCGCCTTAAGGCATTTAGGCTACGGCAGACATAAACATAGAAGTTAAAAAGTAATCAATCCATTCTCTTTGCGAACGTTTACAAATTGTGTTTTCAATGACTCGTAAAATCTCACGACTCTCACTCGGTAAAATATTGTGAAACATTTTAAACGTCGCCTCGGCAGACCATCATGCACATTTACTTTCAAACCATTATTACCTAGTGCCCGATTCACGGAAACATTTGATTACAAATAAGAAATAAACAGAGGCGGTCGATGCCAAAGAAAATTAGTTATTTATAATAGTTGTTTTCACATGAGTTCATTAATATTTATGTATCTATATTGTATTTGTTAAACTTATCTACGTAAGAAGCAATGATGGCTCAGTTGGTAGCGTGTACGGACTTCGCGTCGATCGACGTAAGTTCTAATCCCTGCAATGAGCCCGAGATATCAGTGAAGGAGAACATCATGATTAAACCATAGCATGGTGGTATGACTCTTTCTAATGCCTGCATGGCTAGCTACCACCCTCAAATTGAAAATCTATTGCCAAACACCATTATGTGTGTTCCGGCAGATGCACTTGAGCGCCAGTCTTCCACTAGCCTTAGCGTGTTACCATCTTGGCCCACATCGTCACTTAAGATCAGATGAAATTGAGGCCACAAAGCTAAATCTATAAGGTTAAAAAAAATGTAAAAAAAGGTTTATCAATAGTTTTAAGTAATATTATATAAACACAATACGGAATTTTTAAATATAATTTTTATATTATATAATAATTGTTATAACACTTTTTCTCTGACAAAACTCTACTAATAATATTATTATAGTAATATAATAAAGCGGAAAAGTTATTTTGTTTGTTGAAAGACGCTAGTCTCTGGAACTACCAGTCGGATTCGAAAAATTATTTTTGTATATAATAGCCAGATTCACGAAGACACTCAGCTAGCCTCAAATATTGATTTTTGTTAATTAAGTATAAGTGGAAATGTCCCCGAACTGCTTTATCCGCGTACGCTGTCGTAATGTTTATGCAACAGTTTCATAAAGTACATTATTTAGTGCGAAAAAGCTAACAACAAGTAGCAGTCCGTGAGACTGAAAAGCTATAACGTGATAGAATTTTAATTATCAATTAATAAAACGAATGTTAATAACTTCGCAGATTCTGTAAATAGGAACTGAATTAATTATGTCTGACTCAGTAGCAATTAGCCTTGTCATAATTTGCATTGATCACTAATTATTTATTTACCACAGCTACCACAACATTATTTTACACATTAAGGACAATTTTCTCACATAAATTAGTTATTTGCGTTTGAATGGGCATCTATATCATATTACTAGTAGGTGCCTATGACTTCGTTTACGTGAAAATGTTCGTTTCTCGGAAATGACGTTTTTATTTAAATAGAACTGAAATGTGTTTTACTGACTTCAAATTACTTCTGCCGAATTTCAACAAAGGCATTTTGCAGTATGATAAAGCAGTGTCCTGCTTAAATCAAATATCTACGCTAAGGTCATATTGCATATACAATGCAGTTGGTGTAGGATGTGCAGTTGGTTCATCATGAAATTTTGTACGACGATTACTCCAATGACGTAGACATTTAATAATAAAGAAAATATATACCTCTATCCATAACTTGATGAAAAGACTAAAAAACATTTGGCAACTAAATTCTCTCACGTGTAATTGTCACACTTGGCATTGGCAAAATTGCCTACATAGGCAGCTAGCCACATTAAAAAAAAAAAAGTATGGAAATTCGTAAACAATAAACGCAATGACTGTAAAGACTAAAAAGGCGTATAATCATCAATATCGAACGGACAAGAAAGCGAGTTAATAAAATAATATTTATCTAATATATTAATATAAATTCTGTTACATATACTTTATACCTCAATTATTTTTCAATATATGTACAACAAACACGGAAAAGTACCAATTAAATTACATACTTTATTTTATAGTTATTTATGTTTTGTTTTACAACTAAGTTACTGACGGATGACCCACTGCTTAAACGTGAACTAGAAACGTGAAATATTGTGCAATATATTTCCATATATTACTCTTATATATTATAGCCTTATTTTATTCTTATTTTTATATTAGAATTAATGCATAATCAATGTTTAAAATAAGACATAGTATGTACTGATGAAACAGCTATTGTTTACCTATCTTTCCATGGCCAAAAACTCATAAGAAGCCAATTACTATCGAATTTTAAGAACATATTCCCAAAGTAATCGTAAGCTTTATACTGACATTATTACTGTATCAACTTTGCTGCTGATAATATACTTCTCATCAAAAAACCGAAACACTCCTGAAGTTTGCTTTTGAATGAGTCTTATGATTTTATTACGCTAAAACAAAAGAAAGAAATAATGCCAGTTAATACTGATATTATAAGGTATCGTTTGAAGAACATCGATGTTTCAAATTAAAATTAAATTTCTTTAGCTAGCGTATTTTGTTCAACAAGACATACCCCTTTCCAACCGTTTGAGAAGAATTAGTAAAATGTTAAATAACAAAAACGTAAGACAAAAAATGTATAAAAAAAATTAATTCAGTATCTCGTATTTCCCTGGGCTCTAATGACTGCTTCCATGCGGTACCTCATGGAATTGATGACAGTCACAATCTTGTTTTATGAGATGTTATCCCATTCTTTTCCTATAACTGTTTTAAGATAGTCAAGCGTCTCCGGAGTAGGATCTCTCGCTCGTACTCGTCTTTTCAACTCATCCCATTGGTTTTCTATGGGATTCATATCCGGGCTTTTCGCTGGCCAGCCCATAACCGTAATACCGACTTCGTTCATGTATTCATTTACAATGCCTGCATAAAAATGAACCCTTCGCCAATAAAATGTGCGTAAGATACGATATGAGGCTACAAACACTCTTCGATGTAACGTAGCCCATTTAATAACGGTGAGCGACGTCCAGATACAAAAGTAAGTTCGGGTTTTCTATCGGCGCTTATGGCTCCCCAAACCATCCATGAATTGCCCCCGTAACTGAATCTTTCTTCAGTGCAGCACTGTGCAAAACGCTCTCCCTCTCTTCGATACACCTTCTTTCTTCCGTCGTTACCATACAGCATGATCTTACATTCGTCAGAAAAAAGAACTTTGCTCCACTGAAGGTATAACTCATTTAAGTGCTTACGTGCATAGTTAAGGCGCGCTCTTCGGTGGTCTACCGTCAATTTTGGGCCATTAACTGGTTTATGAGGTTTCAGGACACGCTCCGCCAATCTTCTTCTAATGGCAGAATCGCTCACAGTCAATCCTCGAATCACACGGAAGCCGCTGCTACAGTTGAATAGAGTTGAATCGACGATTTCTTAGAGAAACTGATGCAATATACCGGTCATCTCGTTCAAACGTGACCCGATGTCTATCAGATCCTGGAAGGCGAGTAAACATACCAGTCTCCCGATAATGCTGATACATTGTATTGACAGCAGAGAGGCTAACATGTAATTGTGCGGCCTCAACACGTTGACTAAGCCCTGAATTTAGCAACGGCTCGACTTGGGCGGCTTCCGTGGGTGAGGTATCCATGTTTGTTAGGACTCTTTGGTAGGATGTAACAAAGCTTTGTCACCAATTACTATTAAAATAACCAATATTTTTGGCAAAAAATGTGATTAAATGCAGAAATTCCGAAGAAATACACATTGAAAACCATCTACACATTGAGCTCCACATTCATTTATTCGATAAAATTAGAAAATTTGAATAAAAATTTGTAATAGTGTAGACTAAACTGCCAACGGAGTTTTTTTTTAATGACATCATACCTCTTTTTTATTTAAATTCCGCTTGAATATTCATAAGACTCGTTCAAAACCAAACTTCAGGGGTGTTTCGATTTTTCATGAGAAGTGTATATCTACCATTTAATATATCTACTATTGAAATTGTTTTCCAACACTACCGACCTTTTCAAATATAAAAATAAATAATATTAATATCACAATAAAACTTCGTAATTTTATAATAACGATTAATGTATTAATCGTTACACAGCCTACTCGGAGTTTTTGGCGGGATCTAGAACTGCCATGTCGTGGATTTTATTTTAATTAATTAAATTAGTTTCTTTGACCCTATATTATGTAATATTGGTGTTATTTTGCACGATATAGTTTGGTTATTGTGCATACCTGAAGTGGATTATAAATATAGAAACATGCATTTTCAGATGTCACAAAAACTCACTAGATAGTTCTAGCAAGGGGCTATCATCTTGTTAGACTCTACTTTGAATATTAGAAAATACTACGAAGGTTTCAAAATATTGACACTGGCAAGTTCTTTTTGCGGTGCCAAAACAAGAAGAAGAAGAATACAGCCTACTGAAAAGTAGTAGAGCTTGTGCAGGGTTGGACGTATTTCTACCACAACCCATCTAGAGATTCTAGCCTATCAACATACAATGGTACACGATACATTTGAACTCAACATTTAGAAATTGCAATGTATATGTGAATAACGTCTGGTAAGACTGTAGTCCTGTTTGTGGTTGAATGTATTTATAATTGATATTATAAAGCTGAAGTGTAACAAGGATCGGCTTCCCCTACCAACACGACATATTAAATAAGATACTATTTAATATAAGTCCGAGAATCGTTGCGAAGTGATTATGGAATCCGTACTAATGACATCGTATTAATACATTGACCCGTACCATTGATTGGGCGCTATCGCTTGAACTGCTGAATAGTGAAGACCTTCTCAGTTAATTCAATAAAAACTATTCCTGCGTGCAGTCTGACCATCTCACTGCGTATTAGAAACACAAGAGATTGTTTGTTAATTTTAATGTGCTAATCTCTAGAACTATCTATCAGATTTTTTAAGGATATTTTTGTATTTTATAAGTTATTTATTAAAAAAAATCTATATAAATTCACACTACGACCCTATGATTAAAGTCAAACAATCTGTAAAGTTGTAGGTAAGTACAGGAAGTAAGAATAACGAAGGCTACACTACTCTGGAGTTCGCTTCCTATCATCATCCAACTGGCCAACTCTCGGGATTCCTTCAAGTATTCGCTACGTAGTTTTTACTTCGTGCAATTGAATATTGGCTAGATTTTTCTTTTTTTATATGAAATATTATACACACCTTGCATATACCTTTCTCTTGCTCCCCTGGAAGACTGGTAGAGAATGGTTTTTAGCATTAAGTTCTCCATTTGTACATTTTTGTCCAATAAAGAATATAACATTATGTGTTGATGACGCGGCGCGGTGAAGAGTCGGTCGAATACATTTGACAAGGGTGATGAAACCGCAGGGCACAGCTAGTATGTTATGTATATAATCTGTAGTGACTACTAAATGTTAAGTAAACCGCACACCACATACCTATTATATTTAAAAAAATAATCTAATATGGTACTAATTGAAAGTAATAAAAGCCCATCTCACAATTATACCGCTGAAGGTAAAAGATTGTTATCCTTGAAAACTGGAAATAATATTTTGCAACAATAAAAACAGTTCACCTAATCTGGAAATATGTATAAGTGTGATTGTCCACTGAACGACCTCTGTTTCGCCGATTAATGTGCTATAATATTATTTATTGAGCAACACTGAAGAGGCTATAAAAATTCAGTGATCGTCCGCATTGAATTAGAAGAATATTAAACGAATACCTATATAAACATAATATTTTAGTAAAATGTATTAAATAACATAAGCATAACATACAAGCACGCCTGTATCCCCGAAGGGTTAGGCAGAGGTGTACTAATGTACACCCACAGTTCGACGGGTAATTTTTTTTAGGTTCCATGTACTAGGGAGCGAGCCTCTTGCCATTAATCGGGCACAAAGCCAAACTCCGAGAACTATAACAGAGAATTTCATAGAAAACAGTTTGCTCGACCTGGTAACCGAACCCAATCTATATTCGTAAATCTGTAGTTATTATAGCTATATAAGTAATTATTTTTATCAAATTTGCTGATAGACAACCTATATAATGAATACTGATCACGTATATGAAATTAAAAATATTTTTGTCTGTCTGTCTTTTTTTATACTAGCTCGGTAACAAATTTCATCTTCTGTTTGAATTCCAGATTTAACTGAAAATTTATTTGATTCTTATGAAATATTGTACACGGGAAGCTCATGTCATTTGTCAAATTATGGGCTTAAAAATTTTCAATAATACATTAAGAAATCTTAAAAAAAAAATGGTCAACCAATTTTGATGAAAATTTTGTACACTGGAAGCATATTGCATTCCTCAATTAATACGCTATATGAATTATTAATAATATGAGTAACAATAAAATTACGTGCTAAAAATAATCATAGTGCAAGAAACGCGTGCAGCACCGCCAGTGTATGGATAAACCTATAAAAGTAATTACTTTATTTTTGTTTGACTTTTTATAGTACAATTATGTAATTAACAATAAATATTATATGTGATTTTGACATTTATGCTTTGAAGTCTACTTCTTTCTCTAGGTTATTAAAGAAAAACGAAATGGATAAACTGGTTGTGAAAATGTGTTAAGTAACTGTGAGTGGAACTTAAATAGGATAGTAAGACCTGTGACCTTACGTAATCTGGTTTATCTTCCTACATTTGAAATACCTAAATGTAACAACGTGTACGGTGAGAGGGTTCGGAGATGCATTCTGCCCAGAACGTTAAATAAATTACCTAAAGCTATAGTCGACAAACTTGAAACAAAAATAGAAGCCAGATCAAAAATATACTAATGCGATTTTTTTTTAAATGGAAATTAAACTATTTAGTTATGTTTAAGAAGGTAGTAGGTAACTCTCCTTTTCTATAAAATCTTTATAAATAAGATTAGAGTTAAGGATATGTGTAATATTTTTTTTTTTTTTGTTATTTTTGGTAATAAACAGATAATTTTATTTTAATTTTTTTTAAATAAATAATAATAATAATAAATTTCATATGGCATTTTGCACAACATTCGTGGACAAATTATTATTATGAATATTTTTACTTTTCAGAAGGTATTTATAATCTCGTTGTTACTAATTGATAACTGAGGCTACATATTGTCGAAAAGCATGTGGTATTGTGCATTTATAACGGAAAGTAATACAATTTATAATCTGTATGTGTATCAATAAAATCTTAAATTTATCATCACTTGAAAACGACTGAACCAATTTGAATGTTAGGACTGAGTTCGATTTTCCATAGGAGCTAACCAGTTATGATTAAAATTAAATAAAAAAGCTTTCTCACTTTTAATAGAGATCATATATAGTTAGGAACTTCAAAGCATTATTTATTTTCCACTTGACCGTAGTCGCGGGCACCAGCTAGTCTATCTACACTACTTTGCAAAAAAACGGATACCTAAGGAAATTTACGTTCTAAGGTCGATTTCAGTTAATTAAGTTAAATTCAATTATTTGACGTAGTCGGTATACTTATAATCGTGTAAATTAATATGCGTGAAGTGAATTCTGGTAAATTTTTTCATTAATTTTTGATGAATTCTATAAAACCGATGTACACGTCCAAACAATAAGAAGTCGTCAGCAATAAAGACAAGAAGATTTTTAAAGTTTTTTTAATTTAAAAAGTATAAAACATTTAGAAATAGAAACCTAATAACAAGTGTGACCTCTTTTTGCCAAAATCAAGGCTTGAATCCTTCTGGACATGCTTTCCCCGATATTTTTATTATCGTTTTGAGGAATACGTTCCCACTCTTCTGCAATAATTTTTTTAGTTCCCTGATGTTTTGTGGAGCAGGTTGCACTGAACTTACGCGTCTCTTTAGAACATCCCAGACATGCTCAATTGGATTGAGGTCAGGACTTCAACAATCTATACGATGGATCCCAACTTCTTGCATGTACGCTTTTACGTCGGAAAGAACAGAGAAGGCGAGCATTGTAGTCCATAAAAATGGAGTTTTCCTCAAGAGCAGTAAATGCGGGACGTGCTTGTGTAATTAGGACTTCCGTCATGTACCAGTGTACATTTAATGTTCCATTTTCTATAACAGAGCCTCCGTCATATGGAGTGATTTCTTCGAAACACACTTCCACATAGCGCTCCCATGGTCTTCGCAGCACTCGCCTGCGTCGGTCCTAAACTTCTACTCCTCTTACTTCTTCAAGGCTTTTCTTTAGGTCCACACTTGACGCCTTACGATTCCTCACCGGCCCTTATCGCTTTAGCAGTCATGCCAGAAATTGGCATTTAATGAAAAAAGAAAGATTAAATTGTTTAATTTGCAGAAAATATCTAGAAAGATGTAAAATTTTAGTAATCAGCAAAAAACATTTTCAACAATTCGCGCTATTAGTAAAGCAATTTTACAATAACCATTATTTTTCTTTTGTTAAGTTTAAACTTTAAATATGAAACGTAAGGAAACATGGCACGATGTTTCAAATAACATCCCAATAAATCATCAAATTAATAAAACCTCTTTCTTGTGATGTTCATTAAAGTAGAGACAAAAATCTAAATTGCCTTTATTTTGCAGAAGGGTTTATATACATAGTATATGAAAATGAACGCTTGTGTTTACTTGCCCTTCTTGTTCTTGTTGTTGTCTATGCGTTTTTAAACTACCTTTCACCTTATTGCGATAAAACTTTACCGAGTTGTTGTGCGCACGCCTGTAATGGTTTCTGAATTATTTCAACCACTTTACACTAGTTAGCGCGCCAATCGTTTCATTTCGCAGGCAATAGCTAGGTAACTAATATTATTATACAATTAAGTAATAAAATTAAATGGATTTCTGATTAGGAACTCAACTCTTCGGGAGCGTAGCAAGTAGCAGTTTAGATGATGTTATGTAAAATTGTGTTTTTTCTATAAACTATTAAATGTATGATCGAGACATCAATTTTAACGAGTATATCGAGATATGAGAATATATAACCAAGGCTACGAGTTTTACCTAAGTAGGTACATTAATATTAGATACGTTTATTTTTAGATATATCGTAAAATAAATTGTATTTAATATCTTAGTCGAATTTTCGGTGATTTTTTTTTAAAGATACATTAAAAATGGTTATTTATTTAACTGCTGTAATATTTTAGACAATTTACCATATAAAAAAAACTTAATAAAAAAATCCTTATTGATTCGTAATGCTTTGTAAACTCTTTACTCTCAAAATAGTGTAACAAAGAAGAAACAGTAATGAAGCATTTACGTAATGTTGATCTACATATGTACCCACATAACGCCTGATACAGCGTGTCATTGTGATGCTAGGCGCGGCTGATCTCAGCTAGACTTGCGACAGGCAATGCAATGTGTAGGCAGATTCGTCTCACAATCGTGCGACAACCTTCCATATTTACTTATCCAGTGCCGACTTACCGGTTTTAGACGAGTGGGCTGCTACTAGTTCTTTTTCGTATGTTAATATGACCAGTATTTATTACGGTCATCATAATACATATTATGCTTTTTAACATTTTATATTGAATAGATACTTATTTTTTAACGCTTCGCTCACATATGACCTTGATATCAACATTTTTATAAATGACGAAATCTATTGTTTCACGACGATTAAAATAATGATGGTGAAGAAGTATGAATATAGTTATCATCATTTCAATTATTTTTAAATGGGTTTTGGCTAAAGAGCTAAAGATATATTTTAAAGTCAGTTTTTAAACTAGTGATAGTAAATAAAATATTCTATAAAATCTTGTACGACACTATTAGAACTTGTAAAAAGATAATGTATCTACCTGCAGTAATAAAAACTAAATTTTATTTCAGAGCCAATAACTACGTAGAAGAAAACAATTGTAGTTAAGAACATTTAAATTGAACTGTTAATAACTTTGTAGTAATCAATAGGCTCGAAATCGAATCGCGATCGAAGTTTGCTACTACCTTCAAGTTGAAATCAGACGATGATCTGAATCATGGCCCCTCTCCCCAAACAAAATATAATTCTATTTCTATTAACTTTTTTGAATGTGTTCATTGTTGAACCTTCGATCCTTCAATCAATCAAAACTCATCAACCAAAAAAATCAAATTTCAATCTATGAACACCTCGATACTTTAGCTTCGCACCTGTTGAAAATTGGCTCAAAACAGCTTTCGGTGTATTACGGTCGCCGCACTTGATCGCCAATCACCTTTCTGGGCTTAATTCTTTGCCATTTTCGGCCACATCGTCACTTAATATTTGATGATATTGTTGTAA
The DNA here is from genome assembly GCA_033032175.1 of Saturnia japonica. Lineage (NCBI taxonomy): Eukaryota > Metazoa > Arthropoda > Insecta > Lepidoptera > Saturniidae > Saturnia > Saturnia japonica. The sequence goes on from CM065305.1 coordinate 14,753,136, forward strand.
AGCGCTATTAATGATGTTAGTTATCAATTAATAAGAAAAGTTTAACTGCATAATAAGGCGTTAACTAAATAATTAATACATGAATTATTTATGTTTAATCATTTATCAGCAGACTGCTAGAAGTTTAATAGTTTACTTATTTGTGTAAATTTTAATGGACATTTTACTCAAAGACTCAACTCATTATTATTATATGTATAAATATATACTCATAAAAAATAAACGTATATTTAAATTAAGTATTATCATTATAAGCTAATAATAAAACTGTTTTACTAACTGCATGTTAAAGGCTCGAGCATTCTTTTTCCGGTCTAAAATATTATTATATATATATTATTATAAAACTCAACGTCTCTCTGTCTGTCCATTTATATTTTTTTCACGCGAGAACCACATAACCGATTTACATGGTTTATATTTTAATTTATAGCTGTGTTATCTGACCAGGTTATATGATATATTTTGTTAAATAAATTAACATACGAAATAAGCTTTGACGATAATGTTGAATCATTTCGGAAAAAGACGCTTTTGTAGTGCTTAAATGTCTTACGCTGAGTAAACCATAAGAGATATATCAAACTAAAGTACTAGGTACATAATTGTACATTTGTAAATGAACCACATAAAAGTCAGCGATAGTATATGTCTATCTTCTAAGGGTCACCCACAATAAGCGTTTTTATCTTTAAAATAATAGGCGGCTGACCGCCGTTGGTTGGAGCGGGGGAGCAAGATTCGCTCGGGCAGTCTGTAGTCCACGTGAGCGAAGCCACGGGCACAGCTAGTTTATATATATATATATATTTATATATTCATACATCGAACTTTTAACTATCACATTATTAATTTAATCACTGATCTTTTTTAGTACCTATTTATTTTAAAAGATTTAGGGCGAATTACACCAAAACCTAAAGTCATATTTAATTCGTTAAACCAAATTTAAGATTGAGAGTTGTATACATTTTGACACAATTAAACTGAACTTAAGCTAAAACTAAATTTAACTTATTTGGTGAAAGTCGCCCTAAATATAACACAATAATCACATTTATACATTTTAATAATTATTTATTATTATTATTATAGATTGGTTTATACGCTACATATTACATATTATTAGTATTGTACTACAATATTTTATTATTTGTTTCATAAGATAACTGCTTCGAAGACTCCTGGGACTTGTCAAGAGAGACGATGGCACTTGAAGGATGCGAAAGGATACGGATTATGAGGAGTTGCTCGCCGAACCCTACACCATTGGCTAAAACAAAATCTCATAGACTTCGCTGGTTCAGCCACCTACAGAGAATGGGGGAGGATCGTGAAGTCAAAAGAGCATACTTGGGACGGCTAACTAGTCGTCGTTCAGTAGGTCGGCCCAGGTATCGCTGGCGCAACTTAGTAGAGGCGGCGGACCTGCGTCAGCTTCAAACTGACAATTGGCAAGAAACAGCGCAGGATCGGGACAAGTGGCGTGCTTTCGTTTCGGAGATCAAAAACCTTTTCGAATCACTGAGCCAAAATAGTTGGTTAGATCATAAGATAACAAATAACCACAATCATACTTCGTGCGTCAACTCTGCTGAATAGTGATGAGCAAAGCAAGAACAAGACCAAGACTAGAACAACCTTGGTATAGGTATTGGTATTGCTTGTTGTCTTGGTCTCGGTCTTGCTTAAATATTTCTAGTCTTAGTCTTGGTCTTGCTCATTTAGTCTTGGTCTTGCGTATTCAGTTTTGATTTTATTCATTTGACCTGTTACTTGGGTTTATTTTAATAAATTTCCTAAATGCTATTTTATAAACATTTTTTAAAAGCAAATTATAAATTATACACAATCTATATTTAACTAATGTGACACTTTACTTTATTGCGAAGCAAAATAGAATAGAAATTTTAAATAAAAAAAAATTATTGTGTGTCCAGAAGAAAAGCGTATGTTTAAGTATTAGCAAGTATTTTAACTCATAATTTCAACGGAATTTATATTTTTCCGTTTAGTCTTGTACATTTGGTCTGGTCTTGCATATTCTTTCTTGATTTTGGTCTTTGTCTTGCTCTTGCGAAAAAGCAAGACAAAGACAAAGACCAAAATCAAGACCAATTTTACTAATCACTAAAACTGAGGTACCTGGTAGATAACTAAAATGAGGAAAGTAATATTGCAATTCTTTTCTTTATTTACCAACATCTATTTATCTCGTCCACTAGCGATGTGCAGGAGTAGGCTCGAGTCTCTCAGGTATGCAAATTAAGTTACCTACTAGATTATTTACGGCTTTACTCTGTTGCCTTGTGTTTCCTACAGTCAAACATCAAAAATTCTCAAATTGATGGAATTGTTTTTGTTTCTTCTTTGCCGTCCGACGTACAGGTATTTTTATATAACTTATTATAAATGAGTTGTATAATAAGCTGCTCGAATACCAACTGGATTAGTGGCTACTGGATTCGAATATTATTTTATCAAAAAAAACTCGAATACCAAAAGATACCAAATTTGTCGTGTCACTATATAGCGCCGGGTCCGCTGTTTTGCTTTTCTACAATATCTTACTGTATTGTGACTCAGTCTTCTGATCTTCATTACATGATGAGAATATATTACTATAATATGGATATATATTTACTAGCTTTCAGTTTCTATGTACGAGTATAATGGCGTTGTAAACGACTTTTTGTATCTTTACGTAACTTATGACCAAAGGCGCTTTGTAATAATGCAGACGTTATTTGCATACCTGATTTTGTTTTATAGTGACCATATAAAATTCAAGAATAAAAGTAAAAGACATTACGACCTTGGACCAAAGTGGTTGGTTCCGGGTTCGGTACTCCACCCAACCGGTTGCTGCGTCTCTACGAACCCACACTGCAATTCGCTGCACCTACATACAAGTCTATAATTTATAGATCTTGTTTATTTTTTTATTATATTTCACAAAAACGGTATCCATTATAAATGAGAATTGTTAATTTTAGAAAATCGCTTCTATTTATTCATTAGCTTTACTTTCTTAATTTTTAAGATTATATTGTTCTTGATTTTTTTAATATGAAATAAACAGTAAATTTGACTACTTTCGTGGTTCTTATATAATATTTTATTTTTGTTAAAATCAAAAGGTGTTAGAAATAAATTAATAAACGTATATGCATGGAGCGTAGCTTTATAAGGGTGTAAAACGTGGACAATAATAAAGCTAGATGAGGAAAAATTAGAATCATTCGAAATGTGGTACTGGATGAGGATGGAGAGAGTTGGTTGGATGAAATAAAACTAAAGGAAAGAGGAAGATAGGAAGATATATATTCAGCAAGTGAAGGAAAATATAGGCGTCGTGTCGTATCACGACGTCAAGAGGAAAGCACAGTGTAGGGAGAACTGGATATTGCTCCAGCGACAAGAGCACCACCGCTTTTAAATTTTATGATGATGAGCCTTATGAGCCTCGAGATTTAAGTTAGACAGATTTTAAATTTTGAACAAATAGTTTTTGACAAAAAACAATTTTGTTTATTGCCGCAAACCCCGTGTTATTCAGATAGACTTACACTGCAAAGAGACGCGGGTTAATATTAACACAGACACTTTAAACTTAAAGGCCATTTTTATTTATTTAATTTACATCATCATAAACTTGAGCATAAAAATTCAATTTTTTTTTTTTTTTTCAAAAATAAGGACCACCCTAATGAATACTCACATTGTTTATAACCGTTTATGAATTAAAAGAACTGATTATTTTAAGGGTTTTCTTTCTTCTAACAGTATGGATTAGAAAAAGAGGCAACTACTCTAATCGACATTTAAATTATGACAGACTTTTAAAGTAAAGCGGGTAAAACGTATTTTTTTAACTAAATTTCCAGCGCTTTCAAAGTATTAATAATTATGATCATCAGGTTATTTAATATCTGATAATGTGAATCTATTACAGATAAGTGAAAATGAAAAAGAAAAACGAATGAGTCGACTTCGTTAAGAGTGAAAATTAATACAATTATATAAGAATGTCTTAATAATTGAACATCCCATAAGTATGTATATAGACATAGATGTTATTATACTACATCTATGTATAAATAGATTACCACAGTAAAAGAATCAAATATAACGATCAAGTAGTTTTTTAATTATCGCTGACATACATGCTTGAGAAAGAAACAGAGAATCTACTTTTTTAAGTCGGTTAATAAATAACAATCGGACAAAGTGGTATGTTTATAACAGTATTTAGAGGTTGTTTCTTATAAATTAATAATATTTGCCCAAACAGTAGATTTAAAAGCTAACTAGTACACTCGAACATAAAAAATAAGTCTTGCAGATTGTCATAAAATTTTATGCACAATAAAAATATTTATACGTTTTTTACTTAGGTAAACACAAAGAGTAGTGCTAAATATTTTATTAAGTATTAGTATGTCTTTACAATGAATAAATAAGGAGTAAGGCAATCACGTGGTAATTCATGCATCTATTAATACGTAAGTACGAAGTTAAATAACAATATCAATACAAGCAAATAGCTGAGATTAATATCGACGATTAAGATCGGCGGTTTTACCTATCACAATTTCTTTGGAATAAAACGAACTACTTATAATAATTATTAAGCTTCGGTTTCTCATTCACAGGGTGGAAGAAATCAGTAACTAAACATAATCTATGGTTTCTCTTCTATTAATCTGATGGCGAATGTTTAGTAGTATTTTGTGAATTACTATCTGTTTCACTAGGAATTTCTTGAACAAGCATTTCGCTACTCTCATGACTTTCTGAAATATTTACAATATCCTCCGGTGCAACATGTTCTTCTATAGTTGGAACTTCAATAGATATAATTTCCGGTTCATTTTCTTTAACTGACTCTGGCACTTTGTTTTCTTCTAGTGGTCGAAATATCTCTTGCAATGATGATACTTTCTTTTCTGTGGGTATTATTCTATTTAAATATATCAATATATCGGATAGTGAGACAATTCCTATTAGTTTATCTTCTTTATTTACTAACAATAATCGATGACTTTCAGTTCTAACTATCACTTCTAAGGCCTCGTACAAAGTAATACCTGAACGACATCTTTGTAGTTTTTCTTCCCAGTCTTTCTTTTTATTCCTTACCTCACTTATCGTCAACGATAAATTAGAATATAATTTTTCACTCACTAAATTTAAAACTTCATATTTTGCATATACATCAATCAACATGCCATTATCGTCTAAAATTGGTAAAGCAGAAACATCTTTATCTAAGAGTAACTGAAATGCCTCTTTAATACTCGTGCTATCGTTAACCGATACAATATCTTCATATGTACCGATTTTTAATTCAACCAGAGTTTTATGGAAAAATGTTAGTTCTGGAAATTCATTAAGGTACACAAAGAGAAATCTCAATATTCGTTTATGTGATAATATGTATAATACGTCACCAGATATTGGGTCAATCATAAGAAGTCGATGGATTCGATATTTATTAAGTAAATTAATAGCGTCATGAAGAGAATGATCTGGCCCTACGCTACACAATGGTTTTCTAGTTACTCTCAATATTTTTCTCCAATTATGTAAAGTATGTTTCTCCAATTCCTCAACTGAAAGATTTTCCTTGTCCAAATAAAGAAGTATTCGTATAAAATCAGTAACGGTTATCATACCTACGAGTAGTTTTTTATTCGCATCCCAGAGAGGCGCTGATCGTATTCCGTGAGATATTAAAGTAGGGAACGTTTTCTTAACAAAAAATTGTGTATCGAAAATTATCACTTTTGCAGATTTAGGCAATATTTCATAGCATTTATGGTATTTGAAAAAATTTAGCAAAAGTCTTGTTTTATCTCTCCCTCCTATAGATATCTGAACTATAGATAAATAGGGATCATATTTAGGGAGCCCTCGTACTTCTCTGAATAATTGTTTTGCCTGCATTGGATCTAATGAAGAATATGAATTTTTATGGTACGTTGGAGAGGTTGTTTCTATAGAGGATCTCCTCACTTGCTTATTATTTTTCTTCTTTACTGGATCAGTTACAGCCTGATTATTTTCCGAATGAGGCTTACTACGAAATATATCCATTACCCTAGTAATTGGACTATACTTTCTTGATGATGCTCCCGTTACTGTGTGATAATATTTTTTGTGACAGTCTTTACTATCCACTAAATTATTTTCATCTTTTGAAGTTTCGTTGGTTTCGGTAGTATTTGACTGTGGTTTGGGCGAATGTTTCTTAGCATCACTTTTTCTTCTTAAGCGAAAAATATCGAAAATAGAACTTTTTGGACTAGACGATGTACCATGAAAGGTTTCATATTCTTTGACACTGGCAGAATCTCTGTCAGCACTCGATGACCTTGAGGGGTCAGGTCGATCTTTAAAGATTGATCTCACGTGAGGTCTATGAGATTCAACACCACGAGTTCCGAAATGAACAGTGTGGACATTGTTTTCTGCTATATTGCTTGGTGGGTTTTTCTCATCTGGCGTCATAAAAGTAGTAACTACAAATCTCTTCTTTTCTCCAACAACGGTTTGATTCTCTTTTTGAGTGTCGCATGGTGTTTTCTTATTTTTATTCTTATGTTTCGACTTGGCGATTTTCGTGGGGGACTCTGTTGTGGCAGATTCATTTTCTAATATTGGATCCATGACAGATTAGTCCACTAATAATTATACCTTGAATCATAACTTCCTAGCACGAAGATCGATTATACCTGTAAAAACAAAAAATAGTTTTAAACTTACATTTTCTATTTATTATTTTCATCAGAAAATTACCATCATGAATTTTTTTGCAGGCTTCATTAGCCTAGTGGTCGTAAACGCGACTGCTATGGTCGAGGTCCTGGGTTCGATTCCCAGGTCGAGCAAAGTGTTATTGGGTTTTTCTATGAAAATTCTCAGTAGCAGCTCGGAGTTTGGCTTTGTGCCCGAATAATGGCAATAGGCTCGCCCCCTATTAGATGGGACCTAAAAAACATACTCAGGGAACTGTGGGTGTACGTTAGTACACCTCTGCCTAACCCTTCGGGGATACAGAAGTGATGGTATGTTATGTGTTACGGTATGTGATATTTTGACGTGCATCTATTTGGCTAATAGTAGCATTTGTTTAATCTTAAATAAGCTAATAATATCAATCACTATAACACAACATTGTGAAAATCATATAAGTTACTAGCCGTATGTCCCATATGATTTCACATTGGCAACATCTCAGAAATTATCAATTATTAAATTATCCTATGAGATGAATTTTCAAAAATCCTTTCTTAATTCCGACCTACGTTATATAAGAAACTCCTATACAAAATTTAATGGTTTTAAAAACACTAATTTAAGGTGGACTTTGTCAGTCAATTTTGGGCTTTAATTAATTAGATTATCGAATAATACACTAAATAACCGTAAAGTAAGTCTAATGGATTATGGGTAATTTTTCGGTATAAATGATTCGCAAAATTCTAAATATCAATCGGAGTCCATTTCTTAGAATTTTTCATATTTTTAGCCTTTAAGGTTTTACTGTTTCAGTTAAATGTAAAAAAACTTTTCAATCTCTATTTGAAATTAATTCAAAAATTAATAATAAATTCACATTTACTTAATTCGTTTTAAATATCTGTTGAACAACTTGAAAAACTATAACCAATCGTAACTAGTATATTTAGAGCAATGAATATTTTGGATTGCAAACATGGTGCTTAAAATATATTATAATACGAGAAAGTATTTTATATGTGTGAACACAAATTTAATAAAAAACGTGTTTAGCTAAGAAATTCAATACATTTTGTAATGTTATTATTGTAAGAAAATAGAAAAAAACAACACAATAAAAGAAAAAAAAATTGTGACGTTTATGGACCCAATGTAGTGTCAGTAAGAGTAGCACATAGTTGATTCAAGCGTTTTCAGTGAGGAATTATCTTCTTGCCACCCTTTTAAAGATAAAGTCAATTGCATTTGTGAAAAAGTGGAGTAATTTGGCCATATTAATAGTTGTAACATTGCGAAAAAACTGCGCATTGACTATAATACGGCTTCAGTAATCCTAAAAACTCTGGATTTATAAAAAAGCTCGATATTTGGGTGCCTCACGAACTTATTGAAAGAAACCTTATGGACCGTGTTCTCATTTGCCATTATCTATTAAAAAGTAATGAAACCTTACAATTTTCGGAAATTGATTACGAAAAGAATGTGCGGAAAAGATAAAGTCAAAGTACTGACAAGCTTTATAGACTACGGCGAATCCCGAATTAACCGCTATATGGTGATTTTGTATGTATGGTGGGACCGGAAGGGCATAGTTAATTATGAGCATGTAATACCGGGCAAAACTATCTATTCCGACCTAAACCGCCAACGACTGATGAGATTAAAGCAAAAATTGCTGAAATCGATAAACTGGAAGGGTGTAAACTTTCATCATGATAACGTCAGACTACACATATCTTAAGTCACTAAGCGAAAATTGACAAAGTTTTGACTTAGAAATGTTAATGGATCCACCATATAGCCATTAAGAATTCTCACCAAAAGTGAACACGAAAAAAGGTGTAAAAGATCACTCAACATTTTTTTTAAGTATTTAAAAAATTACAATACTTTATATGTATATTTTTCTCTTTGTGTAATTATGATCTAGGTACGGTTGATATAATATATATTTTGAAAATTTAGTTGATATTTCATTTTATATAGGTCTCTCACGATTTATTCCATTATTAAAGAAGCGTACATTAGATGTTTTCGAGCGACCAATAAAGGTAAATATTATACAGCTTTTTATATATTGTGGACATTTTAAATAATAGAAATAGAGAAATGAAGAAGAATACTTATAATGTCAACCGTAGATCATGCTTAAATGACGAGAAAAAAAAACTTAAACTATTTTTCGATTTTATAACAATTTTGGAATAAAAAAAATATAAGCAACCATTCAAAAAAATCATGTTGATTTTTGGTCACAATTCTTAAAACGTCATATATTAAATTTTTTTCATATGAAAAGCAAAATAAAAAAATACGTTGAAATTAGCCACCCTAATGTATATGAAATTCGAAGAAACTTATATAATCCCTTCCTTATATAATCATTTCTATCATTTCCTCGATACATTAATTTGCTATTCACATCAAATGGTCAAAAGTCTTTAGTAATTTCCATTATTTTCATAGCATTACAATGAAGTATCGAGAGTAAAAATCAAGGTTTTAAATTTTTTGACATAAGCTTCATAACTTCTTTATAAAATAACTAATATCAGAAAAGCGATACTAAGTACGGGACCTATTTCATTTTAAAATACCAAATTTATTATTATACATTATTATTTATAATATGAACACCAGTGTACAAATATATTTATTAGATCAAATTATATTGCGTAATCTGTCATTTTTAAAAGATCTCACAACTGTCGAAGCACTATTTATTAAATTAAATCAAATAGGTAATATCAAAACTATTTATAATAAGCATCTATAAATCTATAAGCAACAGTTCACCATTCTAGATATTTTAATGAAGAAGATTTTATATTGTGCTTACATACTGACAACATATTTTAAATCAATACTTTTGCTACGAGGCACAGCAATGTGAAACACGAATAATGTTCTTACCTGGAAACATAGTCGATTCATTTTCTGTTTAGATGTAAATACTACTTATAAACGTTGGTATTATAAAAATAATTGTGTTGAACAAAAATCACGACTTTCGTGGCACTGCATTATTCACGCCGATGCTACAATACGGGAAACCATGATGTGTCAAAATTACAAGAGGGTTGTTATGCGACATCTGTTGGAAGTTGAGGACAATATTTACTATTTAGTAGGGTTCGCAACGAATAGGTACAGCGACTAAAACAAAGGTGAAAATCCAAAAGAGTTGAAGTTATATTTAAAAATAAGAGATGTCACAAGCAACTTAATTGATGATAGGTACGTCGCGATAATAAGAAAAATTTACAAGAATATTGAATCTTTTAGTAAGACTAACATACCTTAAAAAATCTGACAGAGGAAAAAAGAGAAGTAAGACAAATTATCTTATCTAAATTGTTGTTATGAGTGTTAGAAAACGTATTTTAGCTTTTGAACTGGCTAAAAATGGGTCACACACACATTGCAAAATATCCAAGTACCGATAGCCGTACTATCGTATACATATATCTATGAGACTGGACAACGGCAGCATCATAACTACATTTATTTTTACAGCAATGCTCCTTTTGCTCAGACTCTTATAATACCAAAGCCTAACCTCGGTAATTCGGTTTCGCGGCTGAGTGCCCAAGCGCTCGCCCCCAAGTTCTGTGAAGCTGTACAAGCTGCAGCGGCTCTGTTTTTTGATAGGGCCCCTAAAGCTAACAGTGTAGTCAGTTCGAAAAAAAAATCGGTAATTCGGTAAGATTGTAGGTAGTCCTCCAGAGGCTGTTATGAAAGCAGGTAAAAGATAGTAGTAGTAGATAAGTTTGCTATAGCCATTTAACATCAAATATGCCGCATGTGCGCTTTCTCCTGCCGTTACATAAAAAAGACCTTGTAATAAAAAGCGCACCACGAGTCCCAATGTGTGTACCAAAAATTTATATTTTGTTTCATAGTCGTAAATTATCAGAAATAATAATAACTTAATTCCGATTATTTTACTTAATTTGTACACAATATATGTACATATTTTTTGTTCAAGTTAACCTTCTAATGCACGCAATTTAACAGCTTACGAATACTTTACAAAACATTTTGACAGCTCAGTAACCAAAATTACTCAAAATCTATATCAATTAATACCATACAACCAACCATACAATTAATATAAGAAAATAATAAAATATCCATTCTACCTTCTGGCATAAAAAAATAAACGTACTGTATGACATAAAATAGGGCACAAACATTCAGTAAAATTATCATCGAATTACAATATATATTATGTAGTTACATAATATACCTATCTGTATGAATCAATACACACGTATATTGATATCAAATATTGATTCAGCCATATTATCAATTTGCCTCGAAAATAATACATTATAATATCTCGAAATACGACATGGTGGCAAGGTAACTTTTCCCATACAGTAAAAAAAATGATGACGACATCTTAGTCTAAATTTAGAGTAATATTCATACATGTAATCACGCATGCGCGGAATAATATGAATACGTAACTTTTCGTCATCAATGAGTGACGTCACTGTTAAAAGGCGAGCGGAGAAACGATGACGTAGCCAGCGAGAGGGGAATGAAGATAGACCCCCGATCGATACTGACTTTGATAATAATAATATAAAGTCAGTTCAGTGACGCTCGAGTAGAAACAACGCCTTTCAATAAGATACGGGTCGGTAGTTCACGTGCTTCACCGACTTGCACAATTCAGATTATTTAACAAACGTGCCAGATGGTTTATCAAATCTTAAAAGGCATTTTTAATAGTTTCATAATATTCTCACATCTGCTGATATATTAGGTCCTTACATATGAAATTTGCGTTTTATACAGGAAAAGTAAAACGAAAAAAATATTATGAGATTATACATTTAATCAATCGAAGTATGTATCATTATTATCTATGCACTTTCACCATTTCATAGGTAGTTCATTGATTCCATTACGGAAAAAACTGTGGGAGCGAGAATAAATAAAATCTTAGAAGGCGGTTTGGACTGCCTCATCGTAATTTAATTTTTTTCTTTGCAAGAAATTGTCCAAATTCCGAAAAAAAGTGGAAATCTATTGAAGCAAGGTCCAGGGAGTATGTTGGGTGTCGGAGACATTCTAACCGCAGTTCCTCTAATTTAGCGACCGTCTGTCGTGTAGTATGGGGTGTAGCGTTGTCCTGAAGCAGCAGTGGGCTAGAGAGATTGACCAGCCTCGGTTGTTTAACGGCTAGCTTTTCCATCATAGTTTGCAATTGTCGACAATACAGATCTGCCGTTATCGTTTGGCTAGATCTTAGGAAACTGTAGTGTATGACAACAGCACTGGTCCACCAAACACTCACCAGTACGTTTTTCTGAGTCACCTTTCGCTGTGATGAGCGTTTCTGATTGTCGTAAAGGATCAATTTTTCGTCACAAGTAACAAAATTCCCTCGTTATTGTTACGGTTGAGTAATATAACGCAGCACTCAATGCGTGTTTGTTGATGTGCTTCAGTCAATTCATGCGGTACCCATTTCTCGAACTTTTTCACTTTTCCAATTTGTTTCAAGTAAATTAAAATTGTCTTATCACTCCCACCGAAGTCTACCATTTTCTCTGACGTGATTTGCGATGGATCCGCTTCCATTACCACCTTTAATTTTTCATTATCAACTAGGGTTTCCGGCTGTCCACATGGTTTGTTTCGTAGGTAAAAATTTCCAGAATGAAAACGTTGGAACCAAAAACGTACCGCGCTTTCTTTAACAGTAGCTTCCTCATACAAATCACTAATTATTCGAGCTGTTTCTGCAGCGCTGAGCCACGGTGGAACTCATATTCGTAAATAATGCGATATTTTAAGTTTTCCCTATTGTGAAAAGAACGATGTCAAAGAAAAATCAAATTGTGCGAAAACAAATTTGAAAATTTGAAACCAATTTGAGTTTGGAATTCCTAACCAAACGCTAGATATCATATATTAAAGTGGCCAAATCCACAAAACGCCAGTTGTAAATGTAAGGACCTAATATTTGATTACCTACATTTCAAATCTGGAGTCAGTTTCATCTTTAAAATAAGGGCGCAAGGATCACGTGCCTCGGGGCCCCAGCACCACGGGGCCCTCGAAGTGACGACATATTTGTTTACGTTGAAAAGAGATAATCTCAATTTTACTGAGAACTGCAGTTGAAATTTTTAAATTATAAATTAATAAAACCCAGAATAGATTTCTAAAGTAAATATTTTCGAAACAGTAAACATTTTTGTATAAAAAAAACCTATAATTAAAGTTTTTATGCCCATAGCTGCGTCAGGTGTGATCACCTTGTAATTTGATCAATTTACACTTTAAGAGATTATGTGGTTATAAATAATAAAGAATATATTTTTCTTTAATTAAAAAGGTCGCTATGGCACGCTCATTTATATTTTAATTAATGTTCAAAACAGAAATAAAATAAATCACAAACACGGCTGTAGTCTGATTTATATAACACAAAAAATACAACTCGAGTGTTCCAGAGCACTCCTTGAAAGATTTCTAGAGTAATTTTGGGATCCTTGTTGGCGATATATCCAGCAATGTAATTCCGGAGTTATTTGGTCAAAGCAGTACTTCACACCAAGGCAACGACTTGTGCTGTATAAAGCAAATATATATGCCTGTTTATGAACTTATGTGTAGACTCATTTTTAACCAAATTTTTAATGTGGAGTATCTAATACGGTTGGTCAGACTGACTGTTGGCGTGGCGACGCGTCACCACGTTATGAGTCGCCACGCTATATAATAGTATGAAACATCTAATAGTGAGATAACGCGTCGCCATACGCTTAAATAAACTAACATCTTTTTTAAATATGTCATATTTATTTTGTTTCTTAACTACCCTTTAATAAGACAATCTCAAAATATTTTTGTTTCCGCAGTTTTTCTTTGCATCTCGCCTTCCCCGTCCCTTCACATCATCAAATATAGCGTCATGAAATCTAAAGTCCATTCGAATAATTAAATACAAGTGCCTATATACATTCAGTCAAAAAGTATCGTACAGAATAGATGGATTTATGTTTTAATTATTTCTAATTATTAGGTTCTAATTATTTTTTGTTGTTGTTAGATTGGCACAACTGTTTTTCATTTTGGAGCGGAGTTTGAGTTGCATCTGTCATTTAGATTAAATACATTGTTGCTTTTAGTCAGATCATATCTAGTGTGTATTGCGATTTTCTAATGGACAAAAACATCGAACAAAGAGTTTGTCTTAAATTTTGCATCGCAAATGGAATTCTGTGTTCGAAAATACTGAAAATTAAAATTATCAGCAAGGTTTGACTATTTATAAATTGATCGCTAAGTGTTTATGATTAGATTGAAGATATTTTTCCATATTATATATATTTCTGATATTTGTGTAATGTAATAAAATGACTTGTAAAAATATAATTCTGTTTAGTTATCTATATAATATATAATACATATGGATGTTGGTTATGAGATTGATAAACTCCAAAACCCTTAGACTGATCACCATGAAAGTTGGTAGTCTAAGGTTTAAATCTATAGAGCGTACTCAGTTTTAGCTCAGTCTTAGTTCAGCCTTAGCTTAGCTCAAACTTCGCTAAGAATTTACTCAGCGCAATCTTAGCTTTCGAATTTATAGTACTTTTGGAAGTGTCTGGTAACTGTCAATGAACGTTTCGATACCGCATCTGGACTGTTAAATTTCTTCAACTCCAACAAATGAATTAATCACGAATTATGTATAGAAAATTAAAAAGCTATTTAAAGTAGAATTTAAATTGTGTAATTGTATAATATTCAACTTGCTTTAAAGTAAAAATGACAGATTATTCGTACATAAAATAAAAAGATTAAAGTTTCAAACCAATGACGAGAAACAATGCAAACAACAGGAATAATAAAACGTGTACGTAATAAAAACAGTCATTTCTGTGTATTAGCCAATAAGAATCAAGCAATACAGATAATTTAAAAAGTGTATAAAATCACTGTTATGTCACTTTTTTTATATAATACAGGTATGCGCTTGGCTTCGATCTTACCTAATGGAAAGTAAAGATGAGGCCGACGATTTATCGCGCTTACCTATTAAATGCCTATTCACTCTTCGCTTGAAGATTCCCTAGTTATAGGTGGATGGGAAAACAGACGACGGGAGTGAATTCCACTCTTTTGCCGTTCCCATAATGAACGACGAAGCATAGCGCTTTCACGGAATACGGAATTTCCACGACATAAGAGTGGAATCTCTCACGGCGTCTAGTTGTCCTATGGTGGAACTATTATGCTATACTATTTTTTAGTCGTATAATACCCACGCTTCGTGCGAATCAGGGGGATTTCCACGACATAAGGGTGGAATATCTCACGGCGTCTATTTATCCTATGGTGGAACTATTATGCTATACTATTTTTTTAGTCGTATAATACCCAAGTTTTCCGTAAGTCGTCGAATTCGATGACCTGAACTTTACTCAGGCAGAGCTGAGCTAATGATAAGCTTGCGACTATAAATTCCAATTTCGGAACTTAAGGCTGAGCTAAGACTAAGTACGCTCTATAGATTTCAACCTAAGTGTTTTTTCATGCATAAGGTTTTTATTCTTTCCTCGAGCGCAATAGTTCGCACTGTGGTCTTGTTATAGATTACTAGAAAAAGCAGAATAATGTATGCGGGGCCAACTAGTTTACTATTATAAGAAAACACAGATTTTTCTAAAACCAGTGCAAGAAAATATCAGCTATACATTTAAAAAAAACATAACATGCCATCACGCCTGTATTCCCCGAAGGGTTAGGCAGAGGTGTACTAATGTACACTCACAGTTCGCCGTGTATGTTTTTAGGTCCCATGTAATAGGGGGCGAGCCTATTTCCATTAATCGGGCACAAAACCAAACTCCGAGCTGCTACTGAGGATCTCATAGGAAAAACCCAATAACACTTTGCTCGACCTGGGATTCGAACCCAGGACCTCGCTCATAGCAGCCGCGCTTACGACCACTAGGCTAAAAAGGCAGTTAGTCTAGTGGTTAGTTCATAGTGAGTTACGAAAAAGACTGACTACATATATTTTGCCTTCGGAAAAAAAAACAAAGAAGATATTCCACTCGGTACATATTTAAATCATTTCTAGTTCTAATTCCACTCATTGTGCATTAACGTAATAAATATTAATTCCCAGAAATGTTGAAATCTTTTTAATATATTAGATCAATTAATAAAATTTGTATTGTTACTCTATCGTATGTTTGGTTGAATTAGATAGATCTAGAACAACTCGCTTAGGACACGAATGAATTTTCAGGACAGTTATTATAAAAAATTGTGACTTTTGAAAACCTAACCAACATACAGCGCAAGGTTTTGAGTATTCATTACCACAATAATTTTGCGTTACCCATTGTTCTCTAAAGCCCCACTTTCTCATACTGGGCTCATAGAGACCCACTTGATTCTTGATGGTTTCACAGTTTATAGTCTTTTTCAGAATTTATTGGGCCACTACAGTTCGTTCTTTGATTAATTATAAATTATAGATCCATCTACTCACCAATCTCATTATAATCGACTCTCAGGGCATAGAACAGTGAAAGTGGTTTTTGGATCTTAAACGCAAATGATGTCATAAGACAATATAGTAATGGACAACAATGGAATCAGTGTGATGATGAGTAAGGTTTTAAGAATGTCCTGGGTTCCAGATCAGTAATGTTACAGAAAAGCTCAATGTTACAGGTGATAATACGAAGGTTAACATACATATCTCAAGACAAAGGCGTATTAGATTTCGAGCTCTATACTTCAAAAACGTAATAGATAGGATGAGGTCGAAAAACGCAGCAATTTAAGGCCATGTGACCTGTATTTATAGGCATATGCGCCTGTGTTCGCGCTTCTGTATTGCGTAGTGGTAGCATTTGTACTCTGCCCGAGCTGTTTTGCGTCGATTATAACCACGAATAAATGCTACAAAAACAATCTTCTATATTATATTATATCATATTCTATACATAACTTTGTACATTCTGAAATATATTTGTAATACGCAAGGTAACCGATTAAGATAACGACATCATCAGCAGCTTATCAAGACTCTAATCTGTGTCTCATTCAAATCTCTGCTAATCCTAACATCTTGAGATAACCGTACCATGTACAAGTTGGTACCTACGCAATTTCTAATCGAGTACTAAAAGGTAAATGCAATAAAGTATTTTATTTTTAATTTAGTAAATGAACATTTTTTAGGGGCTTTATTGATAATTTCAAGTAAGTAATTGCTATGGATTAAAAACATTTATTAATAATCAAGGACAAATGAAGATGCAAAAGAGCTACCTACTGTGTCAAGGTTAATCATATAATTAATCGATCATTCATACAGGCTTATTCTTCAGATCAATACTATTTAGGATTCATAATTCATATGTTATTATTTTAATTAAATTACAGAATTCATTTTAGGAGTATGTTTAATCAATCTAAATACCAATAAAAATGATGTTCATATATTCAATAATCTTTTAATATATTAGTACCTACTTAAAGCAAATCATCATTTCTATTATGAACTCAAATACCTTGGTTCTGCCAAAACATCCCATAATAGTCTAACCAAAGGGCCATATTTTGATAAACAATGGCAATCAGTACAGTGACGGTTCAAACGATTGCGTGCGCCCAGATTTAGATATTTTTATGTTGAGCATATCCAAACATAACCTCAAAATGTTACACAATACTCTCATAATATAGACACCCGTTTGCGAATCATTATTCAGTTTTAATTAATTATAGAAACTATACTCACAACAAGAACCATTACGGTGAACTCCTCTAGCACTGACTATTTATGAACACTACACGCACACAGTCGCAATGTGCATAATGCACCTAGTACAAGCGGACAGTTACACAGGCGTCGTGATCGCGTTAAATTGAACGCAGTTCTTCATAGGTTTGTTAATGCAGGCGTTATATAATATAGGTAACAAGATGAGAATTGATGAAGCTACTGTTTTTCTAGAGACCGCCATGCCCAATTAGTACAATTTACAATCGAGCCACATAGTGTTCCAGCGACGCGCTGACGGCATCGAAATCGAAACAAACGAGTCGCGTTCACTCTATGGAATTCTCGCAAGCCGCGAGCATGGACGGCTGCGTTCGCGCACCGATATGAGTTCACACACGCGCGCGTGCCCCATCTATCTTGTAATGTGGTATGGTACACACATATACGACTACGAAACATAGAAAGATGACGCGCCAGCTGACTAAGCTAATAATTACTGATAAATTAATAAAGCTGTAATAGTTATCAGTTCACATAACGCAAATATTTATGTTTTGCATCTATTCTAAATATATTATTCCAGGGCCAAAATCATGATTAAAATCTATACAATTTACGTAAAGTAAAAATATAATGTATTAACATTGTGCATTATTGTAACTATTTTAATTAATAAAAATTTCGATAGAATACTTACTGAACAAAAAAATTAATTAGCGATTGGAATAATTTATTACTCTTAATAAATACCATATAGGATCTTACCTAGTACTAGTACGCGTGTTTTTATTTACCTATGTTCTGATAGAAATAGGTTTATTTTTGACTAGATTTACCCGCGATTCCTCACGCTTGGATACCAAAATTTACTATTAAATTAACCCTTACTAGTATTATTAGTATTATTTTGTTTTTCTATTTAAATTAATACCTCTTTAATAGTGAATAATACCTATAATGTAGTATAATTGTGTAGAATAAAAAATACTCTATTTTACCATAATATTTTTTATTTATTTACGCTACAATGACTGCTTTTATGTCAGAAATTTTTGAACTGTAAACATGTATCTTTATGAAAATAATGATTTCGTCGTCATAATAAGATATTTTACAGTTTTCAAAAACCCATCTAAAATGAAAAACATGATCAATAATGACAACAGTAAATGTTTTTCTGCATTATTTTGTGTATTTTAAATAAAAATGGACAAGTAAATTCAAATTATTAAAACAACCGCGCAAACGCTCCATTTGTAAGCATCGCACCGTGACGTCACACGTCAGTGTAGGTACATAATTATATAAACATAACCATTAGGTTGGTTGGTATAGTAAAACATTGTAAATATTAGGTATTTAAGAGATAAAATGGTCTAAAAATAGTGTATATTATCACATCTATATAGTGGTCACTTCGAATGCTTTATAATATTTATAAATTATTATTTATCTACAAAATTATTGTATTTTATATTAAGTATATTTTGCTACTTTTATAGTTTGTAGTTAGACATGTAAACCTTCAATATTTACATCGTATTCTCACTATATAATGCATATTTTCAATGAATTACAGAGTGAATAGGCTACGGTGACCGCTTACCATCAGGAGGACCCCACCCTTGTTTGCAAATATAATACAAAATCAATAAATTATTTACTATCATAACAATATTCAGAAGTTTGAGCCAGATTTATGACAAAAATTAATACTCCTATAAAGAGATCGTAGAAAAAGACAGTGTGAACTTTGTTATGTTTTTAAATAACTTTGTTTCTAGTTATAAATATATTCTAAAACATAAAAAAAATTATGATATTTTAAGTTTTACGAAGATACTCTATTACAAATCATGAATAAAATTAATGCTTAATTATTTTCTATAATGGCTGATCCTTGGAGTACTTGTATAAAAAAGAGGTTCTCTATACTTTTAAGTTACATTTATGGAATGGTCTAATAGACATCGCTTTATTAACGTAAGTGCTATATTAATAACTAGCGTCGAAAAGTAAGAAATTATATGTTAAAAAGGTCATCATCATCATCATTTCAGCCGCAGGACGTCCACTGCTGAACATAGGCCTACCCCATAGATCTCCAGAGCGACCGATCTTGTGCGGCCTGCACCCAACGGCTCCCAGCGACCTGTATTAGGTCGCCTTTCCATCTAGTGGGGGCCGTTCTACGCTGCGCTTTCCGGTGCGTGGTCTCCACTCGAGAACCTTTCTGCCCCAACGGCCGTCAGTTCTCCGAACTATGTGCCCCGCGCACTGCCACTTCAACTTGCTAATCCTTTTGGCTATATCGGTGACCTTAGTTTGTCTACGGATCTCCTCATTTCTGATTAGATCTCGTAGATAAACACCAAGCATAGCGCTCTCCATAGCTCGCTGAGCGGTACCTTGAGCTTTCTTATGAGGCCCACAGTGAGCGACCACGTCTCTGTGCCGTATGTCATCACTGGCAACACACACTGGTCAAAGACTTTCGTCTTGAGGCACTGAGGTATTTTAGACGAGAAGACGTCGCGCAGTTTCCCGAACGTTGCCCAGCCGAGTTGGATTCGTCGACTGACTTCTTTTTCAAAGTTGGACCTACCTAACTGGACTGTTTGTCCCAGGTAGACATATTCTTCAACAACTTCTAGACAAGAGTTCCCAACTGATACTGGGGTGGGCACCACATGGACATTCGACATGATTTTCGTCTTGTCCATGTTTATTTTAAAGCCCACCTGTTGAGAAACTTTGTCGAGGCCATCGAGCATTGTGCCAAGATCTTCCAGTGATTCTGCCATAACTACGATGTCGCCAGCAAATCGAAGGTGAGTGATGTACTCGCCATTGACATTGATGCCGAGTCCTTGCCATTCCAGGAGCTTGAAGGCGTCCTCTAGAGAAGCGGTAAACAGTTTCGGAGATATTACGTCACTCTGTCTAACGCCTCTTCTGAAAGGAATTGCCTTCGTGTACTGCTCCTGTACTCGGACCAACATGGTGGCGTTGTTGTACAAGCACTTCAATACTTCGATATATCAATAGTCAATACGGCACCGCTGGAGAGACCGCAACACTGCCCAGGTTTCGACCGAATCAAAGGCTTTTTCGTAGTCCACGAACGCTAAGCATAAAGGCAGATTATACTCCTCAGTCTTCTGTATAATCTGCCGCAGCGTATAGATGTGGTCTACGGTGCTCGTTTTCATAGGGGGATTTGCCCATACTCTCCACGCTGGGCATGCGGGTTGGCGAGCGCAGATACTGCTTTTTGTTGTTTAAGTGGGGGATGCTGCTGCCCATCCCCTAGCTTTTTCCTCTTAGTCGCCTCTTACGACATCCACGGGTAGAATTGGAGGGGTCAATTCTAAGCCGGAACTCCCACGGCTATTAAAAAGGTATTATATTATAATTATATTTAATAAATAATATAGTTATGGTTGCTAAAGGCTAATTAAAAAGAAAAGCACGGGGTTCATCCAAATTCGCTCGTTACGCAATTACAATATACTGGCATGTGACGTAATCACAGAATCAACCAATCATGGAGCGTTTGTGATCACGTGGCGGAAGTTCAAAAAATATGTATGTTATTTCGTGTTTTACTGAATAATAATGTTTTTTTTTAAGTTTTTTAATAAGAGATCGTTTAAAAAATATATAATAATATGAAATTACGTCTAAAAGGATCATATTTTTAACATAACTAGTCAATATACCCTATTATTACCATATTGTGATCATATGAGGTTAAGCAACGTTTCTGAATAACACGCGCTAGCGATAATTTTTGTCTGACTTAATTTACCATTACCGTCATTATTTTCCCATGTCATTTAATGTTTTTCATGCATTTAAATATATACTAAAATCCTTCAAGAGAATATATATATATATATATATGAATTAAAACAAAATATAAGTAAATTGGTTTAGTGCTCCTCAAGGTGTAAAAACGAATGAACAGATAAACGAAAAACTAAGCATTATATAATATGAAAGCTATGTACAATATAATGAAATTTGAAGGAAATATGTATAGTATACCTAATATAAAATAAAATCTGTAATATAATATGAACTAGCTTCTGCCAATGACTTTGAGCATACCAATATTGTAAAAGTAATAAACTAAGTTTAAAATTATAACTTTTCATATTATTTTAGATTTATCTTGAAGCATCAGTGAGAAACATACACAAATAGACATTACTTTAAAATCTTAGCAATGTCTACTACTACTAATCTTATAACTGTATTCTGTACGGCCTATAGTCTTATACTGTATAATCCTTATCCAATTTTCATAAAAAAACACCGGTTATTTTCAAAATGAGTACAGATCTGTTTAAATTTGGCAATGACTTAATCATCAAGCACAAGAAGCTTATATCCAAACACATAAGAATCTTGATAAAACATAATTCAAATAAATAATAAGTACTTGCTTCAAGAGTTCACCTGTAAAATAAAATAAAAATATACCTGTAACTGAATTATATTACTTATGAAAGTACTTTCTTAAACTGCAGCATATAAAAAGTGTTTTAATTGCAAACGATAGATTTGGACTTCAATAAATAAACACATAAGTAGTACATATATTTAATTAACTTGAATAGATACATAAACTGTAAAATTATATGACACTTTCGACAGCCGGGCGAGTCTTTTGTCGATGAGTCGGTGAGGTGGCGGCTTCGATTATAGTTAAAATTAGAATAACTGGACGGTTGCCCGTTCTGCGAGCGAAATAGTACTGGGGCATGCGACCACTCGTAACAGCCGCAAATACATGCACCGATGCGAATGCGGACACACTGCGGAAGACACCAGCCTCCAAGTACACGGTGATACTGCAACGGGAATGAAAAACAAAGCAGAATCAAAATCACATCAAAATTTTAAACTTTATCTAAGTTTTTAATAGGTATTCAATATTAATTGTCATGTACCCAGTTGGCTGCTATATACAATTTTGCCGAAGGTTTCGTCCTTATTTAAAAAGTCAGAATCAAAACTCAAAATCGTATTCTATTCAGTTTTATGTATTTCAGCTAAACAACTTTTTTTGCAACTAAGGTGGCAAACAGTCGTATGGGGCCCGCCTGATATTTAGCAGTTACCGTGGTCTATGGACGCTTGTAACACTAGCGCGCTGCCGACCTTGAACCCCCGTACTCCAAAGAGCTCTGAAAACCCTACTCACCGCAGGAACACAACACAAGGTTATTTGGTTACGATCTACAATAGGGTGGAAGGGAGGTATTACAACAGTCGAGCTGTCCCAAGTAAAAATAAAATTTCAAAGAGATTTCTCTATAATCTATCTCTCTTAATATTATCTCTATCCTATAATTAAAACCGTAATATACTAATAATTGAGTTTCTTCTGGGATCTTTTTAGATAAAATTGATGAAACGTACAAGACATTTGAATAAATATTCATCCGTTAAATGTACAATTATAACGTAAATCTAAACACAATGATAAAAAGTTTTAAAAATTTTATATCATCTTCTGCTTTTTATTAACTACTAGCTGTGCCCGCGGCTTCACTCACGTGAACTACAGAATGCCGTCGATCGGGCACACGCGAGAATCTTGCTACTCTGGCTTCTGGTATTGTGGCTGATCCTTAGAAGGTGAACATATGCTTTCGCTAACTTTTTTGTAGGTATTTTTATGATCTATAATTATGTAGTACATTAATTAGATATATGTCTTATGGTTTACTCATCGTAAGCCATTTAAGCTCCTGAATTGATTCACCGTGACGAGTTTTTTTAACGGAACCCTAGTTATTTTTCTATAATAAATGTTACCTAAGTTACTCCTTAAAATATGGGTTATCTGCCAATGAAAGTCCTGTCAAAATTGGTCCAACCGTTTCAGAGATTACCGACAAAAAGACAGATAAAAAATTTAAAAATAGTTTTTTGTTATACGAATCTTATATACTTTCATATGCATTTAGTAAAAAGCTGTTATTTTGACATTACAGATAGACACTTCAATTTTATTATGTGTATAGATAATAATGAAACTTAATAACAATAGAGCATAATCTATAACCATTAGCCCAAACCTAGCTTTCTATCAAAGAAGTATTTTTTTTAATTGTTCAATCGTTCCAGAGATTACCTCCACACACATAAATACACATACATACGTACATACATAGCCGTAAACTTTTTTTCTCTATAATAGAATAGTTCTAGATTAAGTTATTTAATTGAACAAATTTTTATCTTAGTAACCCTAATTCACAATTCAAGTTCAGTTCAAAATCCGCAATTATTAGTATAAAACGTTCACAAAGGTATACAATGATGAATATATGTTATTGAATTGAATATACTTATATATTATTTTAGATGACAAATATAATTGGTGAATAATCTCATATTCTTTGAGCTTTTGACCTTTTAATTCAAAAAGAAATTTACATGTACCATTAATAATAGATAACAAAACAGATGTAGATAATACGAATATTTCTACATACTTACATTAATATATTAACCCAAACAAAGAAGTAACAATGATATTAATCACATAAAAGTCCAACTGTACAGAAAGGAGCACCTCAACCCAGTGTGGACTAGAATTTGCGTAATGTTGTGGAGCCCTAAACAAAGTATGTATGTTCTTTTTGAAGTTTTCCATGTTCTACTAATCTAACCTTCATTAGGTCATGACAGTCGATCCACCTTAACCAGTGAAACTCAAGTCTTGAAAAAATCAGATACTATTTCACCTCAGTGATAATGTATTAATATAAATAGATACTTGATTTTTTTTTGCGAAAATTTATAAAAACCCTTGATAAACGATTGATCTCCGCTGCGGTTGAAGCGCTAATTATTAATTAGATTCTAAAGGCAGATTTTTAATTGCCCGATAAATTTATTTGAAGAATAATATATTTAACGTTTTGACAGATAATGTATGGAAAATCTGTCAAAATTGGAAAATTATTCCTCAAATAAAGTTATCTGGTGATTGAAAAATCGACCCTAAGATAAAAAATAAATTTGAGTGTTATTTTCACACCATAATAAAAAAAAGGAATTTCCATACACTGTCATCTGTCAATGTAATAAATCTGAATAACAATATTTCAATTATATTTTTTTTTATTATAAACTAACAACTAAGAAACTTTTGTTGTTTAGCTGTTAATAATTTTATCATGAAAATAGAAAATTAACTAATAGAAGGATATAGTTTAAAAAGATTGACTGTTTAATCCATGTGGATTTTAGGATTGTACTATACGTGTAGGGGAGGTACCCCAAAAAAAACAGATAGACCAACATGGCGAAACTAAAAGGCATCCTTGTTGAGTTTGGAACCCTAAAAAGAAATTTTATTTACCTATCGAGTGAATGTGAAAAACGTACAATTATTACAAAACATGATTGACAAAATTAAAAATGTTTCACGTGAAAATAAAATTTAAATTTAAATTCAGAATCACTATTCTGTATTAAAAACTCCAATCCTCTCATTACATCATTTTATTTTTGAGAGTCCTGATTTCTTCTG
The DNA here is from genome assembly GCA_033032175.1 of Saturnia japonica. Classification (NCBI taxonomy): domain Eukaryota; kingdom Metazoa; phylum Arthropoda; class Insecta; order Lepidoptera; family Saturniidae; genus Saturnia; species Saturnia japonica. The sequence goes on from CM065305.1 coordinate 14,778,209, forward strand.
ATTGTATTATTATTGATAACAGTTTTCCCTGAGATGTTGTGTTTAAAGATTACAATTATCTTATTTTATTAATATTGGGAGCATCTTATAGGTTCGTATAACTCAATTACATATTTAAATATAGATAACAACGTATGTGACGTTTAATAGGCACTCTGTTGGCGCTGTCCTTACTATAAAAAAAAAGCAAAAACAAATGAAACGTATTTGTTCGTTACAGTAAAAGTATAGTGAAGTAGGTCAGTCGTATTTAATCAAATGTAATATGCAATCAGTGATACAAATAAACACTGAATATATTAGTTGGTGGTACTTTCTGATTATTTCGAGTCCGTGCACAAGTATGTGCCTGTGACACGCAATGCGATCGCGCTTAGTGTCTGCATGTGACGTTGTTCCTAATCAATGCGGAAATGTTTCTCAGACTGCATCGAATGAGAGCACGGGATGCGTCGAGATGGGAGCGAAGCGCTGCGGCCGACGCATCGCACGCGCTTTGTCCCAGAATTAACGATACACCTTTACGCATAATATTGGGCAAACAATACACTAATAAATACATTTATCGTCACACATTACACCATTTCATGTAGTATATATATTTTCGATCATAGCTTTTTTAGGGCAACTCATAACATACGGCCGCTTGATTTGAAATCAAGGGTAACCCGTAACCTACAATATTGACGCCAAAGAGAAGTATACATTAGCGTAGCTAGCGAATTTTAACAGAGGGGGCAGCCAGCAAGTATTTTTTTTTTTATTTCGGTAATCTAATTAGAAATCATCAAATTTTTGAGCAGGATGAAAAAAATCTGGGAAGATGAAATAAATGTACTTACGATAAATATTGTTTTTTCTCATGATGAACAGAATAAAACGGTATATTACTTCAATACTGTCGATTTTTCTAGGGACAAAGAGTTTTGTCGGGTGTGGAGTGTCCCCTTTTACCCTTGCATAGCTAGTAAGCGGAAGTGTAATGTATGTCGGCGCAAAGGCTTTAACATCCGCCAAATGGCGTTTTTGTAGTCAAAATATGTTTGTATAAGATGTTCGACTTTGTTCGCACAAACTTGATTAATATCGGAGATATCCACATAAATACGACCGGCATCTGAGTCAAAGGAAGATTCTTGCTTGAGCTCTTGGAACGTGAAGACCTCATTCATAATTGTAGTATCCTGATATTGGAGGCCAATGGGTGGACTAGCCCCTTAAAATGCATTCTGGCTCGGATATTCCTCACGGTCAATCTAATGAAGGATAATGAAGATGGTACATGTGCTGCCCTAATTCATGGGACCTTCCTAGTTCAAAAGTGGTGGTATCATGCATCAAAGTACCCTTACCCCTTAACTTTTTTTTTGCTGCTCCGTCATCATAAGTGGGATAGCACTCCACGACGCTTCTGCTCATGATGGTTAAGATAACCAAAGTTTCTTACCACCTACAGGCAGCTTCCAGAGAAAAAAAAACACTTGTTTGTTTAGTTTCTATTACCAGGTGTAGTGCTGTACTTAGGTGTCTGACAGGTGTTCACCTCAGATGCATCGCGCCACTGTGGACGGTCGAAACAGCTGAATAAACCAGTACTAGGAGTTACAATCAAAAGACGAAAAAGACTGCGCAGCGAGACTATACGCCGCGTTACTAAATGATGTGTCATAATTATTTTACCCCGACATTACACAACTTCTTACCCCAACTTTGCACATGAACTTCGACATAGTGAGAATATTCTCAACGTTGGGATCTTTGTGCCCAGATACTTTAACGTCAGATCCTTGAGACTCTTCGGCATGTCCTTGAGACTATATATGAGACTAAGAAAGATCCGTGAGACGATTCGCGAGACGATCCATGAGACTATATAATAGATCCATTCTTATGTAATATATACATTCTTGTAATTGTACGAGAGAAAACTTATGACTGTATAAACCATTTGCATTGATACATGAGAAATCTACTGAGTAGCTTCAGAGATTACCTCCTACAAGGCTTAGCTGTAGTACCTACATGTAACAAGATGTTTTTTTTTATTATTACAAAAAGTTACAAATACGTTAAAGATACTTATTTAATATTTATTTTTATTTAATAAAATATATAGTTCACCATCGCTTATACATTTCTGTTTTGTGATAAGCGTATGATCACACTCTGATATGGTGTGATATGACCTTACCGTTTTGACCGGAGAATGTAACACTATTAAGACTAGAATGGGGGAATTGGGAGGGGGAACGGAAACTGGTAGAAGCTTGACATCACATTCTCTTCTTAAGTCTTTCTAAAAGTGCATCTGTAAATGCTCTATAAACATGTTATGATTACGTCACGATGATTTCCTTCACTGATAGTAAAGGTTGACAATAAGTTTCCAATACACATCCATCGAACCGACTTTCAAGTGCACTGCCGATAGAGATCGTTGAAGAGCGAATTAACTACATAACCTAATTCCACCGTCTCTAGTATCCCATTAGGACATGAGACACCATGGGGAACGATAATGAATAAGTAAAAAACATAATAGACGTTTTATTGAAGTAAATAATGTACATTGCATTAAAAAAAGTACCTAAGTCGTTTCCAGTTCGTTTGTTTCCAGGAGAGGAAATAGATAGTTAGAGTAAATACGATAAAAGTTTTGGTATTTTAAAGATTTATGTCAAATGAATTTTTGAAAAATGAATCTACGTGTAATAAAGTATTTTACGTACTTTATTGTTCAAATAAAGTTTAATTGCCCGTACAATACTTGTGCAATATTATACTTTATTATAAAGCACGGGTGGTAACCCTAGATGTATTTCATTCATTCTTACCTCTCCTTTATTTACTATCAAATTATTGTCACTTGTCTTATGAATACAATGAATTTATTAAACTGTAGCTTTATTATAAATAGAAATAAATAATATAAAAAATAAAAAAGTTACTTCTGAAAAATCCAATGCAATTGCCCGGCACGACATTGCCCCCACCAAGTCGAGCGCAAGGAACGGCCGTACCATCTTTACTGGAAGTATTTCGGCGTATTGTCACGCCTATGTCTAGCAGCACTGGTTTATTATAGAAGGCTGTAATTCACAATGACACTATACGCCGTATGCTAATAGATATGTAAAATCGAATAGTAAAAAGTCAACAAGATATTATCATAGTCCCGAATTTCGTAGCAGTTTTATATTTACAAGATAGTCGGCTCAACATATTAACTAAGTGGCGTCATATAGCGATGATTTTCAACTAACCCAGTTTAAACATAAAATATTATATATTATGTTAATTACCCATAATAATTTTTAGACAAAAATCCAAATGTTATTTTCATAAAATATAAAATTTTACAGTTGTATAGCTTACCCGACAATCGATAACATAGATCTCACACATTTTTCTTTATATTTCCGTAGTTGTTTTTGGATTGTATTGTGCTTAACAACATTGTACTGTGTCATAATTTTAAATAACATAACATTCCATCACGCCTGTATCCCCGAAAACTTAGGCAGAGGTGTACTATTAATATACACCCACATTTCGCCGTGTATGTTTTTTGGGATTCATGTAATAGGGGGCGAACTTATTACCATTAATCGGGCACAAAGCCAAACTCCGAGCCGCTATTGAGAATTTCATAGAAAACCCCAATAACATTTTGCTCGACCAAGGAATCGAACCCAGGACCTCGATCATAGCAGTCGTACTTACGACCACTAGGCTAATGAGGCTAATTTTGTCGTGTTAATAATAAAATAATGTATCCCCGCATATGCATGTATATGGTAACACCGGTTGCGCTTAAACTGAGTTTCATGTGCACTGTGCACCAAGTATTTTTTTAATAGGTACTGGCTTGTTGTTACGACCGGACGGGTGAGTATTTTGCAAAATAAACCGATCCTTTAGTAGTAAAAAGGTCACAGTAACAATTTTGTTCTCAATAGTAACTCGATTTGGATGAGATTGTTACGAACTACTGCAAGATTTTATCCACGGCTTAGTTGTTATGTCATAATCATTTAATCGATCCTAAGTTTTTAACAATGTTTTAATGAGTGTTTCTTTGTTTGTAATTTAGTACTTATACACTTTTACTCCAACGTCTCTAATTATAAAATGACGAGACTTTTAAGCAAACTTTCATCTACCTTTTCAATCCTTTGAAGCTCTTGATAGAGATTATTTTCATATGAAAATGTTTATGGTCAGTAATTTAACACGCCTGCCTACTTATTACAGACAAAATGATTTTATGTTCATTTAAAGTTTTATATCCAAAGGATTACAGAAACCTCATAGTAGATCCTCCCTTACGTCTTATTAAAATATGTAAAGTATGAACCACAAACATTTATTTCAACTTATTGTTATCATCATAGCGCAAATTTTAAAACTTCATCGTTACAACAAAAATTTTAATAACACTATAAATGAAAAGCTCTAAATCTAAATCTATAAACCTATGGAGTCAATATACTTTATTTACATACAATCTATCTCAAAATTAAAGTTACAAAGTAAAATTATAAAAATAAACAACCGCAAAATTTTATTTTTGTGCACACAATTATATTAAACATCTGTATTGTGATGTGATTGATATACAGTAAATGAACGCAGAAGGCACATGATAATGATATCTGAGAAAAGCTTAAAAGATCCAGGAGCGGTAAATCGGTCGGTGCCGCGGTGCGCGGTGCAATGCCGCTGTGGCAACGATACGGATGTGTAAAGCTCCGTTCCGTACTAGCGATGCCGTTAGCGCAGGCTCGGGCGGGCGGCAGCGGCGAAGCAGTGGCGAGGCGGCGCGGCGGCGGGCGGACCGTGGGAGGTACCGTTAATGACGTCGCGCCCGTGACGTCACTGTTGTGACGTCAGACGGCGCGATATAGCCACCAGCCTCGGCGGTGGCGGCCTCAGTAACGCACCGCCCGTTCGCCAGCGCGTATCTGCCTCCGCGTGTCCTATTGCGAACTGTCTACACGCAACCGCTGACTGAGTGAGTGAGTGCGCGTGAAGTGAGTGGAATGTGCTTAGCCGCATGAGGATCCTGTTGAGCGAGCTGGGTCTCTCCGGCGCGTGCCTCAGTTTGACCCTGGAGCCGCGACGCTAACTCACTGGAACCCGAAAAGCCTGCGCCAGGTCAGCGCCCGTACAACGATACGCGATTCACTACTTCTGTGTTTATTTTCGCTTTCGTTGTGTAGAGCCTCTGGGTGTTGTAGACTGTGTGGAACTGTCGTGATGATGGCCCTCGGCTAGAATGCGAGGTGCGTTGCTGACGCCCTCCAGCCAACATTGCGGCCTTAGACATTTCCTACACAAACGTACGTACCCCCTTTTGTTTTGTTTATTTTGTCCTTTTATCTTTTGTTATTTATGATTATCCTTTATTTTATTTATTTTGAATTAAACATTTTTTATTTAAATTTGTTATTTTTTATTATACATATGAATATGAAACTTAATTCAGTTTTCCCTTTATACAAATACTGTGAGCTTTTTATATTTGCAATGAATATAATACTTAAACAAAATATTTATTAAAACAAATATTAAGTATCAAAACTTGGAACATTTTTGATATTTATAATTATAATACTGACATAATATTGTTGACCACCATTTAACAACCATCCTTAATTAGTCAATTAAGTACCTAAAAGTAATTAAAAACTTGCTATAATATAACGTTACTAAAAATTTATTCCTAAAATAAAATTAAATCTTAACTGATATCTATGGAATAGTTGTGTCTATCGTAAATAAGCGAGAATAAGTCAAATTATTTTCCTATATTTTTATTGTAATATTTATTCAATTAATTATAATCCAACTTTAATTATTGTACAAAAAAACTTGATATAATAATAATACATTGAGCTTAGAATACTTTAATAGGCATTACTTATTTGAAGTATGTCATATTAATTTCTGCACATTAAGTGCAAACACTCTAAATATAGACACGGAAGTAGTTTCAGTAACTCAGACATAATTAACAAGTGTTAGAGCAGCCTTTTCATTTTTAATTAACTATTGTATAGATTGCGCGATATCTAAATAAATATTCAGATAAAACGTGAACAGGCAATGGTGAAATATATTTCAACACCGGCTAGACCGGTCGAAGATGATACACGCCGCCGTACCGCGTCGCGGCAGCTACATATTCTACGTACATTAAATAAATATATTTATTCACCAAACATGTCACAGATATCATAATCATAATGTTCTTACATGAACTCACCTTCGACACGCAAATTGTACTACATCCGTTAAATCGTTTACGGATTTGTTTCACTTTTGTCGTGTTAGGTAACAGTGGCTGTAATAATGTGGGATGTTTACATCTCGATCGACTCCAAAGCCGATGGCCTCAGTCAAACTGCCTGCCGCTGCCACTTGCTCAATCGGTTGTCGCAACCGACGCGGCAGACGTTGCACCTGCTAAGATGCGAGACTGTGCAAATTGTTGTCGCATAACGCGCATGTATGATCTTTATCAACAACCTATTAGCCTGCAAGATTACTTTATAGAAGAAATTCAAACGGAAAACGTTAACCCGTTAGTTAAATGAAACGGGTTCTAAAAATTAACAGCCCCGACAACTCCTGTGAACTATCAAATTTTAAACGAAATTGCAACTTTCACTTTTTATTAGTGTAGCTATAGATATGTTTTATTCTTAATATGGCACAAAATTGGTACCATAAATATAAAATATAATTAGTTTTTGGTATAGATGGATCGTAAAATTTTATGTTATATATACTAAAGTAAAATTTGGAAATCAAAAAGTGTACATCTATTAAAAGGCCTGATGAACCTTGTAGTCTTGTAAACTTCTTAATATTGCAAATATTTTTTACTACCTAGGTATTTAAATTAAAAAATTACAAGCAGATTTAAAGTGTTAGATTATTAATTAGGTAACTAGCCCACACGTACAAGTATTTCGCGTATTATACAATGTAAAATTGTAAACAACTAACAGCTGTCATGTTAGTTAAACAGATTCTTAATAGCTGGTGCTTTGAATATATTTTCATTAAAATCAACAGATGATATTCCTAATAAAAATTTTTTTTTTTTATCAAAAACATAAATTTTATACTATTAATTTATACCGTCAAAACCAGGGGGCATTTAAGATTAAAAATGTTTTTTGAATTAGTTAGCTTTTAAATAGAATTTGGGAGTCCTCTGTTTTATAGGTTTGGGAAGTTTTTTACTGACATTGATTAAAAGTCTTTTTCTTTTTAAACATTAAATAAAAAACGCTTAGTTAAAAATGTTACTCATGTTTCAGAAAACAATATTTACACTACAATGTCTTATACACGAACTAAAATATGTTTTATATGATTTATGCCTATAACGTTTTCTGTTTAACATCGCATATACGTCACGCAGTCTAAAAATATTTGTCTAAGGGTGGTGTTATAAAGCGACAGTGAGGGTGGCCCCTTATCGCGAGGTGGTGAGACGCGCCCGCGGCCTCGGCCTCTGCATCGAACGGTGCCCGTGACGTCACGAACCGCGTTACGTCACATATCGATTCGCGTGGCCCACTTCAAGGACGTCCTTGCTTGCCGCCAGACCGTCTGCTAACTTCCTTTAACTTAGAATTCCTTAATTCTACAGTCGCACCTTACGTCCTTACACTCCTAACAAAAAGTCTCAAAAATTTACTATGAGAATTATTTTAAAATCATAAGTCTGTACATTTATACCATCAAATAAAAGTCCTATGATTTCTTCCGAGAGATCCTTCCTAGAGAAGATCGGCAACCTATCCATACATAATAGATTCAGTGTTCTTTTTTACTTCTTTTTTCTGAGCTTAAACTTTTTGTTCTACAACATAATAATATGTTTTCATCCGTACTAATAAATACCAATATTAGTATCATTTTGTAGATTTGTGTAATACCAATATTTACACGAACTACAAGTAATTTACAAAAAAGACTCATTAGGATTGGCAGGCTCAGTCAAAGTTCGATCCGGAAATAAGTATTACTAGAGCTGCTGTTATCCAGATTGAATGATCATTTAGTAACAAACACTACACGCATTTAGTAACGTTCCATCTCAGCTCTCAGGAATAGCAATTTATTATACACTGACCTCAGCTAAGATTGAAGTCCTTTTGAGGTTGTTTATAAATAACTACAGGCTACAGTTACCCATTAACAAGAGGATTCGATCTCGACCCTTTTTTGTAATCCTGGAATTTCGAGATTGTCGAAAGATAATACTGGAAAACCGATATACAGCAGGGATTGTAGACAGGTAAATAAAAAGTCACAGTACTATATAAAAAACAACTGCTTTTTAGTGAACTTTTTATTCACAAAATAATTTAATGTTCATAAAATAATCAGTTAAAAAAGTAAGAATTTAAATTCAACTTACAAGACAATTTTTATGAAAGAAAGAAAACTAACTTCAACTATTTTGTTGAGTTTGCTAGTGTATCTTCAAAATATAAGTTCCAATGCCAAATAAATTAAAATGGGACTACCATTGAGATGTCCACTTTCCAAGAAAAAAAAAATCATCTAAATAGGTTCATAAATAAACAAGTTATGGCTGAAAATTAATAAAATAATACATTCGAATTGCGAATATCCTCTTTTTTGGAAATCGTTTAAAAATAAACCAACATCTTTCTCACTCCTAAAACAAATATCAACTTAATTAGACTTAAAATCCCGTAATACAAACCATTTCTAACTTACCTTAATAAACTAAATACATCTGTCTATAACATTTAAAATGAATACATTAAACTTATTTATATTGCGAAAATAAAATATATGGAGTAATAATGATTTCGTCTCCAAGCAGAGTCGGAGCAAACGCAAACTAATCAAATTATGTGGAAAAACAGGATGGCTGACAAAAAGTTTTCTTTTTATGCAATATCTTTAAAACAATTTTTAAATGTTTTATTAATCTCGTAATTCCCGGGATTTGTCGAAATTTGGGATCCCGGGATCGAATCCTCTACCTTATAACAGCGACTTGACTGCATTCCTGTTTGATACTTATTATCATTAAAAAAAGTATTATATTAAAGAAATCATTCATACATTGAAGTTCGAACCTTTTGACATTGTTTACGCGGATAAAAATATCCCTAACATTATAACCAAAGCCACCAACAACCAAAGCAACATTGTAAGCCAGAAATTCTAGAAAACCTATTACGGAGTAATCCTTTAAAAACTTATGCTTTTATTTTAGTATATTTCAGTATGTTTTATTAGAATTTAGAAGTTATATCTTCAATGTGTCAAGTTTTACGTGATATCTTTAAGGGGTGGGCTACCAACTACTAATACCTAATCACTATGAAACTAAACATGAACAAAGTTAGCATAATCCATCAGTTTTAAAATAATTTCTACTTCTATTCATTCTAGGTCACTTCAAACACAATGATACGTACAATAACTGTATTAACTGGTGACTGGTATCAAATACACCGCAAGTCTCCAACAGTCATACTGTACACCGATTAATTTGCATTCTACATAACAGTTACTGTAAATACATTTTTAACTAAATTGTTTATCAAAGTACCTTCAAACAAAAGTCCATCTTACTGATGGTAAGTTTTTCCCTACCTTAATTTAATACCTAATTCATTTTTAACTAAATTGTTTAAAAGAACCATCACACAAAAGTCCATCCTACTGATGCTAAGTTTTTCCCTGCCTTAACTTTAACCATAACTTAATAATTATTATTTAACTAAATTGTTTATCAAAGGACCATCAAACAAAAGTCCGTCCTACTGATATAGAGTATTTCCCTTCCTTAACTTAATAATTGTATATTATCTACCACTTTTAAACATTTCTAATATAAATTTAACTTACTCTATTTATACTTCAATATTCGCTTGTCCACATACCATATATATTATTATTATAGGTTTTTAAATTTATTATTATTATTATTTTAATTCCGCACACTGGAGACTCTTGGTTCACATTTTTATGAATAAATGTTTAATAACATACACAGTTTTATATATACAAAAAAAGTATATACTTGATTTACTAAAGCTAGTAAACAATATTTACTGAAATTATTAAGTAGATAAACCTAAGCCAGTACTGACATACACTGTATTAACACTGTATTTGTTAACCGATTCCAAAAAAAGGGGTAGTTTTTGAATTCGACTGTATATCTTTTATGGATGTACGGGCATAACTTCATTGTTAATAAACCGAATTAAATACTTCTTTTTTCCTTAGCAAGAGGATACCTCAAGGGTGGTGCCATTTTAATTTCAATGGGATCGCACCTTCCATTTCGAAAATAAACCAGGGAACTTCTCAAAATAATAGAAGTTGGTTTTCCTTTATGTTTAAAAATTGTTAGCATTAAGGCATTACCGTTTTTGTTTTAGTCCGCTTTATAGGATGAAGCATGCTGCAATGTTTATCTCCAATGTCAGTATCAAAATATAATTAACATTTTAGCTTTTAAAGTTTATATAACTCAGTACATAAGCTTAAACTCATATTAAACAGTTTTGTGTGAAACTAATAAATTTCCGTTATAACTACAAAGTTCAACTATCCTAAGTTTTTCAAGACGTGATAAAGAGTCAACGGAAGCATGTCCAACAAAGCGTCCATTGACGTAGGTACGAATCCTATGACTTTCGGTGAAAGAAAACATCGTAATGAAACCATAGCATGGTGGTAGAGGATTTTCTAATTCCCGCCTGGATAGCTATCCCCAACAAGTTGAAAATCTACTGCCAGGCGCCTATGGATGTGTTCCGATAGCTGCACTTGAGAACCACGGTCTCCTTTTTAAGCTTAGTATTTCATCATTTAACGTCAGGTGAAATTATTGTCAAATGCTGAAACCTATATATTATTTAACAAAATTCTTTATTACTTTTTTATATACTGGTAACATAGCAACATTGTTTATTATTTTACCGATAACATTTAAAAGCATGGAAATTAACTCAGCATTAAGTCTTATCACACATCAAATAACAACAACAATCTCTAATACGTATACGAATACGTACATTATATGGGAACAAAATACAGCAGACGTAGGCATTTTAGATATACCTATGGCGTTAAGGGGTGGTCTGACGTCACGTGCACACCTCCCCTCGCCCACGCATTTTCATTCCAGTATTGCCACAGCTGTTATTAACCAACCAATACAGGTTGGTACGTCTGCGATACTAGATTTGTTTTAAATTAGTATACTTAACAATATTTATCAAGTGTATGCATTCGTATATAATATAACTTCATAGCTAACAGATTTATAATATTACATAAATTGAGATTTGATTCTGTTTAAAAACAAAAATAACTTAACAAAGAATTGAAGATTTTTATTTTATTTTACAAAGTAGTTATACGAAATATGAATATTTGTTAGTTCCTATATTGTTTATTTTATTATCTAATACTATTAACTTAGCAATTATTGTACCCTGTATAATTTCTTATATGTACTTGGTTTCTCGGAAACGGCTCCAACGATTTAGTTAATTTTTTTATTTAGATCATGTTTTACAATCCTACTTTACCTAGATAGGTCCTTTTTTTTTGACTACCGTGCAAAACTCCGGTCGCCCATGTATTCAAAATAATAAACCATTGTAAAAATTAAAGACTTGAGATTGTTCATTAGATATGTATTTTATATTCAGTAATTAGTTACGTAATTATATAGACAGTTTTAATGGTATTAGTGTAAATCGTAACCAACTTAAACTTAATAATTATTATTTTAAAATAGTTTTCTATACAAAATATTTAAATTGCATATTTTCTCTCTCTTTGCCCCATAATATGTTTTTTTTTTTTTTTTTTTTTAATAAATTTAGGTAAACAGTGATTTATATGAAAAATCAAAGGTATACTTTCGCAAAGCCATTTTGCAAAGATATGTGTCCACCGATAACGGTAATTAGCAAATGTTAGTAAATTAATTTTCTTCTTCTATCTTCTACATAATAAGCACCGAGTGATTGGTAACCCACAACTTAAACCGGTTTGCTAGAAGCATTTGCACATGAGGTGTTAATATAATATAATTTATAATAAAAATAAATATAATTTATTTTCTACGCAATAAAACTGTAATATTGATAACAACGCACAGCTTATAAACCATTGAAAGCAGAAGTATGAAGTTTTACACATAAGTTCCTTATATAACGTATTATATAGGCTATTTATTTGTATCTAAAGTGTTTAGATTTGAAAGTTATCAAAAAAATAAAAGATGTTAGATTATATTTCCATCATAAAATAAATAAAATGTAAATAAACTTTACTTCTCCGTCCTTTAAAAACTGAAACCTTATTTAAGTACACTAAATTCTACTAAGCGCTACGACTTAAAAAGTACAATACAGTGTACTAATGAAACAAAATAAAAATGTAACAAAACTTATTTAAGGTAAATAGTTTGAAAATGTCCTATCATATGTAAACTTTCGTATAATACTCGGAATCTACGCAAACACTTGTCACCGCAGTGTTTACGTGGAGAACTTACGTAAGCGCGTAACGAGAGAAAACGTCAAACGATGAAAAAGCTTACAATCACAATTTACTTACGTAGGTAAAACGTACATAGCTACATTGTTTTTAGTGATAAGTCCGTCCACAATCAATACTCAACTTATGCATAGCAATGCCATCTATTGGTCACTTAAAAAACTAGCAACTCTAATACATGAAAGTGTTTTACTTGATTAATAAAATGGAGGGTTGGGAAAACTTCTTGAAATACAGCTTTTGTATTATAAACGTTTTCATAGATGGCGTAACTATTACCTCTAATAGGAATGTTATTTAATTGCGGAGGTTTTATTTGTTAGGAATTAATTAATAACTATTAATTATCGGACGACGCAAGTCCTCCTAAAGCCTTTTTAGTTCAAGAAAATTGTTCTAACCGTTGATTCTTTTGTGGTCACCCCTAGGTCTACTGAAATTACCGAATAATTCTATTGAGAAATAATTTATTATTTGAAGTTAATAATAGGATTATAAAATGTATCGGAGGATTTGGCATTTACAAAAAAATTCAATTTACGAGAATCATCATAATATGTACAAGAACACTAAAGAAGTATCAAGATATTATCCTAATATAATAAAACAAGACCTCTTACTTACGTATGAGTCAATTAAATCCAAGAACAGAAATTAAATCCTCCGATTTTACAATATAGAAAATATGATTCATAGTATATTTTCACAATGGACTGGCAAAGTTCAAGTATCCATTCCCACTGTAGATACTATTTCTGACCACAACACCAGGAATCAGTAACAGGGTTTTTTTATATAAACTCTCTAAGTGCAGCCATACATCATGTTACTGTCCAAATGACAAATTATCAGAAAAACTAAGGTAAAAAAAACGTAGGTAATTAGATCCGACTTCCTACTTGGTTGTAAAACTGGACATTAACACAACGAAAATAAGAAAGTGAAATAAAATGCGTTAAATCTTGAATTCGGCTAAATCGGAAGATGAAATAATTTGAATCGAAGAACATGTACTAGTACTCGAGATGCTTAACTTCGGCTCTCAGGAGTAACAACCTATTATAACTGACCTCAAAACTACGGTCTTTAAAGATTGGTTATACATTTTTGTATTAGTCTAGTCTGAGTTATTAGCTAGTCTTAGCTGCAGTGAGTACTTAACATCAGATGGATTTCATGCCTGTTAATTATTTCATAACATAAAAAATCATAAGATAAGTAATTTTAGAGAAGTAGGTCACAGAGAAGTTTCTTTGGAGATTTCTCTCTACTTGTGGCAGTCCGACTGGTGGAATACCTCCACCCTACAGAAGATCGCAGTCAAATAACCTGTTGTGTTCCTGCGGTGAGTAGGGTTTCCAGAGCTCTTTGTGGTAGAGGGGTTCAGGGTTGGCAACGCGCTAGTGATACCTATGTTATTACAAGCGTCCATAAGCTACCACAGCCGCTCCCGCACACCCGTCACGTCCTCCCTCTCTTGCGGTAACTCAAACTTAGGTCCGTTCCCTCGGTGTAGAACCCTTGAGTCTTGCAAACGCTCGCGCGATACAGGTGACACTGCACTTTACAATCAATAGCTATCCACATACATCATTACACACAATATGTTCCTACATACCCGCACACCACACAGGTACATAGGTTCTGTAAGGGATCTCTATTTTATTTTTTTCATGTTCATGCATGCATGCATTTTCATGTGCGTATTTATAAGCCTACGCTTTATTACTAGAAAGTAGTGTGTCATTGAAAGGTGGTTACATTAGTGGATCTACTTTTCGCTTTGCTAATCGCTTTTGATAAGTACGTTTTTAATAATAAGACTATTTATTTTATGTATAAACCTCCACGTATTATATATTTAACTTGCGTTTGATAATATTGGTAATTAACTTAGACTAAGAAGAAACCTAATCCTTTTTTGCCTGCGCAAGTGTCGATACCCGAGTACCGATTGCAACTTCGCTGACTAGCTACTCTTTCATATAAATAAACTGCTTTTATTTCAATTACGACTTGTGAAGACACAAAGAGGAAGAAAGAGTTTTATTTTAAGCTAGGAACTTAGTTCATCTGTTATTCATTTCAGTAAGTGGCCGAAGATGACATTCATAATTAATAATATCTTAGGTGAATTCTCAACTTGCGTCCATTAACCATAATATTCTACATCAAACGAGGTGCCATCTTTCCATTTTTTCCGATATCTTCAACAAACATTATCACATGAATCATGAACCTCATGAATCACTCTGACCATTCATAAAAACATATTGAAATCCGTTCAGTAGTTATTGATTTTGTCGCGTTCAGACAGACTGATCAAGACGCGGTGCCAGTGACTTTGCAATTTTTTCCGATATACTTCGTAAAATTATCACATTACCGACTGCAGCCATGTTAATCACAATCATGAATCACTCGAACCATTCATTAAAAACAGCCTATAACCATCAACCTGATTCTAGTATGTGTATTGATTTATGGTTCATAACAGACTGACAGACGCGGTCAGTGAGTTAGTTTTATCATATGACTCGTAGTATGATCTACAACGACGCGCATATTCTTTATCACAATATAACACTGAACAACATTAAAACAGCCTATAACCATCAACCTGATCTATAGTGTGGTACTTCTTGCAGTTATCCAAATGCTTTCGGGTCTAGTAGTTAGTTTTTCAATGATTACTTTCTACAAACATATTCTTTATCTTTACCTACCTCTTTATATAATAATAGTGTGGACTTCTTGCACATCCAAATGCTTTCGCGTCTATTTTAGAATTAATGCTTATTTATATACATAGACCATTTATTTATAGGATTTATTTAGTTCTAAATTTTTCCACGTACGCAACATATCCTGTTAATAACAATTCGAAGTTGGAAGAATCTTTGACGTTGCATGTAAACTTGAAATGGTTTCCCGTATAACGTGTTCCCTTCTTCCTATAATATTGGGCCCTTGAAACGGGGTGTGAACAGGCATTTTAACATGATTTTGATGAAAACTGTGTCACTGACGGTCGCCGTTGTTTGTGGACTGTACTTTACTTACCATTAGGTGCTATACATACATATTGCACAGCGGGTATTAAAAAAATTTATGTAACTAACATAAAAGTAGTCATATTATGATAGCGATAATGACTATGTGTTAGCGCATTCCAACACCGCATCATCAACGCAGGTTCCAATCCGAGAGAACCGAAACTTCGGTGAAGGAAACGATCGTGATAATGCCATAGAAGGGTAGTAAGGTGTTTTCTAATACTCGTCTACCTTAGCTACCACCCTATAGTTGAAAATCTCTTGCCAAGCACCTGTGTGTTTCCCTCTAGACTAGTCTATACATCAAATATTAACATCTTAGGCAACGTCGTAACTTAACATCATGTAAGTTTGTGTTAAAATTAGATAAAAACAAGACTTAAATCTTGGACTTAGATATACGGTGCTGCACAGTTTATTTTTAAATCTTCGGTGTACACAATTGTTTACCATATTGCTTCATAATTCAAATTTAATAGCTAGGCAGCATATTTACATCTGAAAGTGCTGGCGCAAGCAGTTTTTCAAACTTAACCTACCGATATAATGGTAGATCTTCTTTAGTCATTCCCTATTTTACCTAAACTAATAAAACAAATATTATCATAGCCAGGAAACATATCTATGGATTAAAAAAACGTAATTCGGATAAGCGGTTCTTGAGTTATAAGCGCACTATCAGAAGGACAAACAATCAGAGAAACATTGAGACATTATTTATTTTTACCCGACTGCGAAAAACGAGAGTTATCTTTTTCAAGCATATGTATGTCTAATTAATTGGCACGTTCTTTACCCTAAACGGCTTGATGGATTTTAGCATACGAGGTGTCGTTAGATTCGTCTTAATTGTGGGAGTGACATAGGCTATATAATATTTAAATACAACGTCTGGTATTCAAATAAATAGCAAATATAGAAAAAAAATGTTTTTTAGTCGTGTTTTTGTTGCAGGCGTGTTTTTTTTTACTTCCTTTTTAATAATTATACATAATTTTTTGGGCATTACTTTCAAGAGTAAAAAAAATTATGAAATTATTTTAATAAAGTCTAGTCTTTTTCAAGTCTTTTCAGTTTCAGTTCAAGTAAAAAAATATTCAAATACAAACATAAAACTACATTCCACATTGATTCAGTAGTTTTCAAGTGATGTGTATTTTAAAACGGAAAATATCCGATTTCATTATTTATAGAAACAGATTAAATTAGGTAACATAAAAGTACTTATTTCGGAAGTAATCTGAGCGTATGATGTATACCTATACACTTACCTTACCTAAGTTATCGTAAAAGCCTGAACTACGGAAGATCTTAAATCCTAAGATTTTCCAGTAAGACTTCTAAGATTTACCAACTTTGAATGGTAAAAATTCGAAATGTTATCCTACACGTGTCAGGATATACTAGTTTAGCCCAGGACAATTCGAACAGTATTCAATATTATTAGTACCTATCTGGCGAGCGTCAGATGATACTAGTGAATCCTCTTCGATTTAAGGAATACTATCTTGGCTACACTAGTACATCCAGACACTTGTATATTTACCCATTTGATGGCGGTAAAAGTTCAAAAGGAACAGTAATCACTGAACATTTCGGATTTTTATCATTCAGAGTTGGTGAATCTTAGGTTTTACTTGAAAATTTTAGGATTTACCGTAACATATAAAATACAAAACTTTCGTATCCTCACTTTTTTTAAGAAACGGTGTTATTTTTTAATTGATACGTCTTCTAGAATTACTAGTTTGTCTACAGAACATTTTTACTTACCATTAAAAATTCGTAAACGTGTTATGACAGACTTGTTTTAGAAATAGTCTCATTGAGACAAACATTTAAATTACTAATTTAAATTCGTAGCTTCAAGGTCAAGGTCATTTTTTAAGCCGATGTCCACCTTGTCGAAGAGTTTACTTAAGACGAATATTTCTTACAATTCTAATCCTAAATTGAGGACTGTATAAAATTTTGAATTAAAGTAAAAATATTTTATGGCGTTGACAACATTACAATATATTTGTAGTTTGTTCGGCGAACTGTTGTGTACATTAGTACACCTCTGCCTAACCCTTCGGGGATACAGGCGTCATGGTATGTATTTGTAGTTAATACTGAACCGCATAGTTTTGTGATGTCGAAAGCTGTTGAATTAATTTCAAGCATAGTAACCAAAAATACTCGTAACACTGTATCTACACTGTATATGTACAAAAATTCTCTTTTTACAGCAGATTTTACAGCTTTTGTGTTGTAAGTATGAAATATTGAACAAAGACAAGTAAACAAGATTATAGTTATAGTTATACCAGAAAATCATTAGACAAAAGAAATTACAACGGTATTACATAGTTTATTACTTAACATTTTTTTTTTTATAGTCCAACAGTTGACAAACCGATCCTTTTGACATAAAAACTATTTTTACATTTACAATAAAATTAAGTGACTTATTAGTCAAATATTAATTGTGTATAATTTATAATTTGCCTTTAAAAAAAGTTTATAATAATAGTATTTAATAAAATTATTTAAAAAATATGCCAAGTAATATGTCAAATGAGTACCTAAAACCAAGAATGAATAGGCAAGACCAAGACTAATTAACTGACTAGAAGTGTTTAAGCAAGACCAATACCAAGATTGTCCTTGTCTTGGTTTTGTTCGTAATTTGCTCATTACTAATAATATTGTCGTTCGCAAGCAGAATAATCATCCACACTAAATCTATGTTTGCTACATAATTTTAACATAACGTAGCACTTTTTCCCGATTCGAAAGTTGTAGTAGATGATACGCACTAATATACGAGACATATGATCTTGATCAGTAGAAATTGCACCTATCCGTTACTGACCTCGAATAGGACTGACAATTCTATTTAAGATGGGTAATTGATTATCGGTGGTTAATTAACATCAGATACATTGCATGCCCCTTTGCTACATCCATTTCAAGAAGAAGGCCATTTAATTTCTTACTTGACATAACTACTATTGCACCGAAAATGATGATATGCAATCAATGCAATTCAAAATTTAAATTATGTTCATCAAACAAGAGCTTGCCCTGTGCCGGAATCAGAACCACAAAGTGACGTATCAATCACTTTTTTTACATCGTTTATAGGCTTACCGTTATTGTCTTCCCTCGTGTTAAATTACGATGTGGCCCAAGACGGTGACACGTTAAATCTAGTGGGGAAACTGGCTCTCAAGTACAGCTACCGAAACAAATAGGTACTTGACGACAGATTTTCAACTTGAGGGTGGTAGCTAACCAGGCGAACATTATAAAATACCCTATCACCATGCTATAGTTTTATTTCGATGTTTTCCTTCACCGAAATATCATGCTCATTGCAGGGATTCAAACTCACGTCGATCAACGCGGTGTCCGTACACGCTACCACTGAGCCATCTTTATCAACTACATATTTTCAATATATAGAAATATTTATTAAAGAAACTTTACATTTAAACGTATGTATATTACGAATAAAAAACATGATTTAAAGGCGCCATTTTTTCAGTTTTCATAGAAAATGAGTTGATAAAAACAACATAGGTACCTAAGTTTTCTATCTAATTGTTTCATTTTGACTTGGATTCTCTAGACGATATCTTAGGGTTTCAAGTAGTGTACCTAGTAGAGAGATTATTAAAAGTGAAAATAAAATACAAACTCATACAAATATTATATGATCAGAATATGTTTAAAGCTTAAAAAATAAAGTGTATGTATATAAATTATTAAAACAAATTTTGTATAAACAATAAAATCCCTTATTTTGTTTGTAGTCTAATAAGACCGGAATTAATGGTTCTTAGCATAATAGAAACTGCAAATGCCACTGATTTCATAACCTCTCAAGGGACCCATCGCCTTATCGCCCTAAAAATTTTCTATGTACATTGTTGTTCAAACATAGATTCACGACAGCTTTATTTAGAGTTGAAAATAGATCACAATCTACTTTTTTTTGTTACGTTTTTAAACTGCAAGTAGGAGAGGTGTATACATAGAATTCAATTTTCGGGGCGTGGCGAACCAAGAACCGTGACAGAATGTATTCAAAACGCCAATATTTGGTTGGGAAGACAGCACTATAAATATAAAACTCTTCTCTGCCATCGTCATTCTCACTCCATACAAAGGTACTAGTCACAGCTCCTATTAGTAGGAAGAGTGGATATCGATTAGTAAATTACGAGTGCTTGTGGTAAAGGAATCAAAGTATGTTCGCCGAGGGTAAATATAAAAGATGCATGGTTCGAATAGCGTGATAGTTCAAAGGACTATACTGTCAATACCATAACAAGGACTGCCTCACGTCTGACGCATTCGCAGTCATACCTCTTTGGTGTTATTTAGCTCTAAAAATCAGTAAATTTGTGCCGGGAAATAAAGAATTATAATTAATTTTTTGAGTGTTATGCAGTTTAATTAAAGTTATAATGTTTAATTTTTGCAGGGCCGAGCGCCGTAGAGTCGCGCTCACCAAGCGCCTTCTCGCCGAACACCTCCAGTATGCTACTGCTGCAGACACACGTAAGTTTTATATTGTTTGCAATAAGTATTTAGAAACACTTTAAACAAGTGGGTACACCGATAATTTATATGAATAACATCCTAACTCATTTAGCCACGGTTTTCAGTAGAGCCCTAAAAAAAAGAATATCATCTTGAGTGTTTTTTTTTTCTTTTTCGACTAAAAAGTAAATTGATTGATGATACCTATTTTCAAAACTCTATTTACTCCATGTTTGTAAACTTTAATTAATGAATTAAGGAATCTTTTTTTAATTTACAATGATAATTTTAGTCAGGTAAAAATGATTCTATTAGTCGTAGAACTTAAATATAAAGCTTGTTTTTGTATATTTAATTAGCTTAGAGTCGTATTTTATTATTATTAAAGTTACTATTTTATTCATATTGGGTGTCGATTTGAGCATATGGAAAGGAATATACGCCTGTTACCGATGATAGCTGAGTTAACTACAAACAGTTTATATAATTTTGTAAGTTTAATTTACTATTCAAAATTTCCTAGTTCACTTAAATTATTTGATGTAAAATATAAACAACTTTGTTCTATACCATACTTTGTTAGAACAACTTTGCTCTAAACAATAATTAAATCGTAGACAATCAGGATCCTATGAGATGTTTTTTTAATGATATGTATTCATCTCATTATAATAAAATTTTAATGGTAAAAAGTAAATGAATTCGTATCCCTTAAAATACTATCGAAATGTTATTTATTGACAAATGTAATTGATAGAAAAATTAAATATCTTAAAAATTATTGGAACACCTGCACTAATATCTTCAAAGACGATGCGAAACAATTCTTAAGCAAGGTATACGTATAGAAACCGAATATGCACGCTATTGGCGCGCCATGGCCACCCCTGTAGACAATCAACCGCCTACCAGGTACGACGCGACGCCTCCGTTATTGATTATCTTTTCATTTTTACAGAGCAACTACGGTTCGTCCTTCACTGATCTTCTATCACCACAATATCAAGAAGATTCTTCTGAAATCTTAGAAGAAAACCTTGACCCTTTTCCGGACGTCGAATTCCATGCTCCAATTGCTCCAGAATTCAAGTCTCAACGCGCAACTCCCATAAGCGAAGCTTCTTCTCCAACTTTCGGTCCGACATTGCCTAGTTTTGAAGAGACGTATTCAGTTCGATACCCTAAACAGGAAATGGCTGAATTTGGCATTAAAATGGACGACGAATGCTATAATGTGAGCGCCTATTCTCATCAAGGTCATGCGTCCACTCAACTTTTATATCAGTATCACCAACCTTCGTTGCCTTATGTCCCATCGTCTTATTACGCCCCGGCTCAACCATGCAGCCCTACGTTTGACACCGGTGGAGTGGCTTCCAACCAGGATTCCTATTCTTTGCCACCCTTTCCAAGTTCAGTGGATCTGCATATATCCAACGATCAAGCAGCAAGACAGCGAAGAGCATCGCTTCCTGTGCAACGATCTGAATCGAATAGTTCCAATGACAGCCCTAAAGTACATGGAGCTAGAGTTCATTGCATGCAAGCATCGGCTCCCAGTTCAGCTTCAAGCTCACCTGGAGTAGGACCTCCAGATGTTAGTGGAACAAGAGCGGCTCCGGCGTCGCCCAGTCAACTTTGTGCTGTCTGTGGAGATACAGCAGCTTGCCAACATTATGGAGTTAGGACTTGCGAAGGTTGCAAAGGCTTCTTCAAAAGGACTGTCCAAAAGGGATCTAAATATGTTTGTCTAGCTGAAAAATCTTGCCCTGTAGATAAAAGAAGGCGAAACAGGTGTCAATTTTGCCGATTTCAAAAATGTCTTGCCGTTGGGATGGTCAAGGAAGTAGTAAGGACAGACTCTTTGAAAGGAAGAAGAGGTAGATTGCCTTCTAAGCCAAAATGCCCACAGGAATCACCTCCAAGCCCTCCAATATCTTTGATAACTGCTCTCGTTAGAGCACATGTTGATACTTCACCGGACTTTGCCAACCTTGATTACTCTCAGTATCGAGAACCTAATCCATTGGAACAACCGATGTCAGATTTAGAGGTGATACAACAGTTTTATTCAATTTTAACAACTTCAATTGATATGATAAAAATGTTTGCTGAGAAAGTGCCAGGTTATGGTGAACTATGCCCTGAGGATCGCGAGCAACTGTTTGCTTCTGCACGTCTTGAGCTATTTGTATTGAGGCTAGCGTACCGCACACGTCCTGAAGATACGAAACTTACGTTTTGCAATGGTCTTGTACTTGACAAGCGGCAATGTCAACGCTCTTTTGGAGACTGGCTACATGCTGTCCTAGACTTTAGTAACACCTTGCATTCTATGGATATAGACATTTCTACCTTTGCGTGCCTCTGCGCATTAACATTAATAACAGGTACGTTAATTTTTAGTATAACCCAAATACTTAAAGCGTAAAAGTATAAAAACTACCTTTTACTGGGAACAAAAGATTTATTTTAGAGATAATCTTTATTTACCAACAATAACACTTGTTTTATTATTAATTCTATCAAAGAGTAATAACATTCTTAAATTTCATTTTATAAACTATCAAGATATTAGAAACTTTTTCAAACTAAAACATTATCATCGGACCACAATTAATAATTTATATATTTTATTTATAATCAGTGCCCTGTATAGCAATAAACTTTATTCCAACAGAAAGACACGGACTGAAAGAGCCTCATCGAGTAGAACAGCTGCAAATGAAAATTATCGGATGCCTAAGAGCTCACATGCCAGGTGGCGGCGGTAACCCAAGCAGCGGAGCTCCGCATTTCAGTCGCGTGTTGGGCGCCCTCCCTGAACTTCGTTCTCTATCTGTGCAAGGACTGCAACGCATATTTTATCTGAAACTTGAAGATTTGGTACCTGCTCCACCTTTAATCGAAAA
This sequence comes from Saturnia japonica, assembly GCA_033032175.1. Taxonomy (NCBI): domain Eukaryota; kingdom Metazoa; phylum Arthropoda; class Insecta; order Lepidoptera; family Saturniidae; genus Saturnia; species Saturnia japonica. The sequence continues at coordinate 14,801,298 of CM065305.1, forward strand.
CATGTTTCGTGCCAGCTTGCCATTCTAAGTAGTCCGCAGTCCGTACAATATTCCCGAGGACCATTCCCGCCTTTGAAAGAACATTCTCCTTTTATCTTTAGAGCCGACTCCGTTATTTTTATAAGCGTTTAATTTTAAAATATTTTTCTAGAAACTAATTGAAACATCTTAGGACAAGATCTCCCACGGAATCGGTTCGTGCTAATTTTATAAGTATAATATTAAGTACCTGTAAACGGTAACAATTTTATCATAATAAGTAAAAAGCTAAGTTTAATTTATTGAGAACATTTAAGAAATTCGTCTTTTAGGCGTGATTTCATATATTCTTATAATGTTATGTATTTAGTAGTCTGCATTTCAGTTACCGCTCGTGATCAATGGCATCTTGTCGTACAAATATTCCTATGTTATTTACTTATGTATTATTTAAATAAGAAATATCTAGTCACAAGACTTAGAAATGTTTAAAATAATTAGCTCGTAAAAATCAGGCGTATAGAGAAAATATAGGTAGGACAAGTTACTTATTAATCTTAGGCATTTGATGTCTTTTTGTACGAACGCGTGCAAAACTGCGTATTTATTTGATCCACATATTATGGTAATATTACGTCAAATGAGAGTCAAATTTCGCGTCTATATATAATTCGATGACATTATTGTTACTTTAAAAGCGTTAAGGTTAAATGTTCGAAGTTACCTTTTAGTTTTAAATAATTTAATGATTTCAGACGCTAGAACATTAAGTCATATTTTGTTATAAAAATTATAGACGCTCAGGGAAAAAGTTCAGCATTATTTGATATCACTAACTCTACAAACTATTCCCTAATTCCCACAAAGTGTCTTAAAAAGTACCTTTGTAATTAATTAGATAGAGATTAAAATTCTCTTTATTTATTGTATACTTTTTCTGAATTATCTGTATATATATAGTTTATAAGTAAGAACCTACCTATTCATAAATCAAACATATCACTTACCTACATTGAAAAATTAAATAAGCTTTAAAACCCTTTTATTAAATATTCTCTAATAATAAATGTTGTATTATTATACAATACACTCAAGTGCTATTATTAAATCAGTGCTTTATTTATTTTCTATATAATGCATATCATATGTTAACATTATATCTACTTAACACTTTACCAAATTAAAAAGTGGAATTAACAAACATACTTACTTTTATTGTGAAAGTTTGTTACATACCTAGTAACAAAATCAATCGCATTTAAAACAGACCTTTAGTTATATTATTTATATATCATAACTTTCTATGATAATAGATTTTCATTGCTTCAGTAAAACACACGAGATCAAAATTATACATACATAAAAACAGCATTATATCGTAAATACATACGTCATAAATAAGTCATAAATATCGTACACAGGTAACTTTTTAAATAAAATATTTAGTACATATATTATTATTATTATTATTATTAACTTGGCTCCCGGGGATGGCATACATGCCAATTTTACGTTAATTTTTTTGACGTCCGGAAGCCAGGGTTAATTATTATCTTATATGACCCTGTTCAGATGAACCCGCGTTTTTAAAACACGAGTCTAGACTGTTTTCATTATAATCATACATACCGATCACATGAACACGCGTCATCGCGTCATACAAGGGCTAAATGTGAGTGAGTGAGTTTGGATGTTTGTTACTCAATCACACAAAAACGACTGAACGCATTTGCATAAAATTTTGGCACACAGATAGTTTATAACCTGAATTAATACATAGGATACTTTTTATCCCAGTAGTGACCCAATTCTGGAATCCACGCCGACGAAGTCGCGGGTAGAAGCTAGAGAAACATAAACTTGAATATCTGAATGTACAATGAATTGAAACTTTATCCTTTTTTAATTTTAATATAGGTAATTATTCTCGAATGTATAGATAGGTCAACAAGAAAATATGTCAGTCGGAGTTACAGATAGTCTACAACTCTTCATTGGGCATCACAACGCGACGGCCGTTAGCATTAAAAACGTCCGAGTTATTCTATGAGACTGCTCTTCGTAGTAAAAATATTGTTGAAATTAATGTTACGAATTATAGTTATGTTGTCTACTATCTACATTCTTAATGTTAGATGTAAAATATATGAATGTCTTAAATTTATACGAAAATTTTAAGTATGTGATGAATGTTACTTAGTACTTATTCAAAATGCTGGACTTTTTACACGAACGCTGTGCTACGATTTTATGTATGTTTAAGTGTAATAAAAAAATTGTTATAATTTAACATGTTACCTAAGTACTTCCTATTTATCTGATCCCTTACCCGTATTTTAATATTGTCCCAAATATTAGATTTTGATACCGCCTCTTATACCTAAATACAAAACAACACAGACTTTAATAGCGAAAAAAATTAAGTTTTGTTAAGTAACCACTTTTTTAAATCTCATAAGCTCCATGCATTCTTTTTCATTAATGATTCTAACAATTATTTTCAAAAAATCTAAATTCCCAATCCTTGATAGCAAAATCCATGACATTAAAATGTAGCGATATACACATACCTACTACGTTTTTTTTAACCGAATTATTTTTATATTATTACTCCTTACATAATGAATCCTAGTAAAGTATAATATTATCATTGATAAAAAAACTTGTAGGTGTTCCTTCCCCAAAAACCATAAATAATGCTTGGCTTTTGATTATAATGAAGACCATTTAAACATTTAAGACCATTAAAAATTTAAGTGAGAATTACTTAAAACATGTTTTATGAATACTCCACTCCCATTTACAAAATTATCATCCCGCTAATTTACGTTTCATTAAAAACAGTTACAACTACTATGGATTACAATATGTTTAAATGCAATTACAGTTTGTATGGAGATACTTAGGTTTCACTCAAAATCGGTAATAATTGTAATAAACCGCATTTCTTTAAGTCTCAATATAGATAAATAGTTCTGCTTTTGTTATATTTAATGTTACATATTTTCTTTGTAAATATTTCGTAAAAATAATAATGTTGATGCTGATGCATCCACAGAATAGTCTGTTTTATTTTTCTTCCCCACTTTAATAAACCTAATGAGTTTCTTAAAAAACTAGAAGCTAACCACAATTTTTTTAATTTGTTGGTTTAAAACATTTCTATCTATTGTAGTCAATCGATATGCAAAATAACATATACCTCAAAATGCAGTAGATTCACGTAGGCAAGTGTTTATATTAAAAAAATCGGACACGTAGTTAACAGGATTTACGCCCTGAGGTTTTACTTAGGATTGTACTATTACATGGCTTTAAGAACATTAATATTATTTTTCTTTCTATATTAATATTCTTGCAATTTACCAATGTTTAAAAAGCGCAACGCGTGTTTTAGTGACAAACTTTTATTCTAAAGGCGCTCGCATACTACACTGTATGAAATTAACACCAAAAATAGTACCATTGTTGTAATCCAGATGGAATTTGAAATAAATTATTTTTGTATTTGTTCCATAGCTTATGCTACCTTTTTTGCCAAGTTTAAGGACTATATATCCTCAGGAATTATCCTAAAGGCATTGACCTAGGCAGTTACCGAATTTTCTTAGGGGGCAGGAAACGGTATATTTCTTGAATACTGTCGATTTTTCTTATGTGTGGGCAATGAGTTTTGTAAGGTGGACATTGGGCAAAGTCTACCCTGCCCCCCCCCCCCTTAACTGCGCCCATGCTAGGTATAGGTTTTAATAATCAGTGAGCCGTAAGCAAAACTTAAACAAAGGGAGAATGGGGAAATTTAATAAACTAAAGAACTTTTTTGCGCGCTTTAAGCTTTTAAAACTTTTTGATGACTACATACCTATATGTCATCGAGTTATTGACCATATACTGGACAGGGCAGAACAATGTCTGCATTGTAATTAGTATTGAACTAAAATGAAAATTCCCGGAAATTTGAAATAGTTTTTTACACGGGCTTCTTAATTTTTTTTAAACACATTAAATACACATCTTAATTTATTTTCTTTTTCATATAAAGTGTTTGTTTCTGTCTTTACTAATGTAATAAAAATCAAGAGATTGTTTACCTATTAGATTTGAAAAATGTTTTTGTACTTTATACTATTCCTTAAGGCTATAGGTACTATAACCTTTATAGGCGTTATGGGACCCTAAGGAGTGGAGCAGTAACCATGAACATCAAGCAATATAGCAAGTACCTACAAGAAGTGAGAACAACGAAAGGCTACACGGGTACATTGGCGGCAGCGCGGTGGAGAGTTGATCGAATAAATTTAACTTTGGTGAAATCATGGAGCACGTTTAGTGCTACATAAAAATGAAATCGAAACATAATAGTAACAAATTCATCTTATCTTTTTAATTAAAATTTGTATTGATAATCAATTAATCCTATTAACCCATTTTTCCTGGACGCAAAAGTGGCCGGACGCTTCTAGGACGCTTTTGCTGATTAAAAGAAATCCGATAAAACCCGTACAGATGGCAGCCCAAATATGATGGGACGCTTTGGTTATGACGTTTATATCAAAGACGTTGGTAAATTTTTGTTGATATAACATAGAACGTTCATTTTATATAAATAGTATGATACAATACAGTCTATGGTCTAGTATTCGATATTAATCTCAATTATAACCCTCAAGTAATTTTCGACACCTACAATTAAAATTTACCTACACACGAAAAAACTGACAGATAGACAACAAAGTAATCCTAAAATGGTTTCGTTTGTACATTTTAAGTAAGGAACCATAGATTATTGAGAAGAAACTTTTAAACTTTGTTGACAACAGTAAGGGGGTAATTTCACGTCACGATCTACCGTACCCGATTTCCGAGAAGAGAGCGGGGGAGGGGGAGCTTGGCCGCGGAATCGAGCCAATAGCGACACTCGATCTTGTGGCCAAAAGCCAGTCTTAGTTTACTTCTGCTTCTTGTTTTGGCGCCGTATAAATCACTTGCCTGTGTCAATGTTTTTAAGTTTTCGTAAAATTTAATACAAAGTGAGGTCAAGATGGTGGCTCCCTTGTCAGAACTTTCTAAGGAGTTTATGTGACATCTCAAAATGAATGTTTCCAGTTTAATAATTACAATTCACTTCACATATGCACAACAACCAAACTATATCACGCAAAATGCCACCAATATTACCCGAATATAGGGTCGTAAAACCTAAGTTAAAATCACCTAAAAATAAAAACCACAACATATTGTCCCTTCAAGATCCCGTCGAAAACTCTCCCTTCTCAGTCAACGGTTGTGATTAGTTCTTAGTACGGAGGGTAGACGTAAGAAGAACCATTTCTGTGTATAAAAAAGTGTCCGTCAAAATGAGTTAAATTAGGGTGGCGCTACAGTAACAACAAGGTAAAATAAAATCTTACAAGTGTCAATTTTTGGAATTAAAAATCTTTTCAGATCATAAAAAAGATAAAATAATTAAAGGTATACCCGAATCTCATGGAAAATAAGGAAATGAAATTTTGTAGTAAGAAACACTAGGGTAATTGGATTATAAAGTTTGTACTACTCTGTCAAAAAAGTACAGGCAACAACAGCACTGTATTTAATCTAAATGACAGATGCAAGTCGAACTCCGTACCAAAAAGGAAAACGATTGTGCCAATCTTACGAAAAAAAATTTGGAGCCATTATGAAATAATCCATTCCCGACACTTTTTTCACTGAATTTATATACTGTAATTTGAGTTGTATTTGTTGTGATCAAGAAATAAAAGAGTCCGCGTCACCATTCCAATATTGTGACCTTTAAATACTTAGAATTTTATATAATCAATGAATAGTATGAATTTATTTATTTGAAAACCAGCGCTGTGTGGTGTCCGCGTCACATAGCATCAGCTGAGTCTGTCCCATTGGCAGGTTGTGTACGTAATTAATTAATTATATTCATTTGTAACTTGTTTTTGTTTTGGCAATAAATGTTGATGATTATTATTATTATTATTTATTTTTTATTTAACTAGCTGGTACCCGCGACTTCGTCTACATAGTATAGTTATTTTAAGTAGCCTAATTCTTTCTTTGAGGTTTGATCCAGCACGCGAACTGCCAAACGCGATAAGTATGAATGAAGCAGATATCTGACAATAAAAAAATATTTGTAAGTCGTTTATTCCAAAAAAATCATGTACAAAAATGCATTTATGAATATACCTCACTTCTCACTTCTCTTCAACTCTCAAAACAATTATTGTAACGAAGCTATTATTACACGTATTATACTACAAGATGGCGGAGCTGTCAACTTTAGTTCCAATTTTTGCTATAGGACTTGAGTGGTGGAGTTGACTATAAATCAAACATGTAATAGGCTTGTTTAGATATTAGGTATTTGCATTTTTAATCATAAAAGTAAAATAACTTTATTCCGAGCTGGGAAATGGTTCTAAGTACTCCACTTGCATATCTTCTTCTTCATCTGAGGAAGATGATGAAGAGACAGAGGTATTTATCATAAATCGCTCCTCTTGCTTTTCTATTAACCTATCTTGTTTAATGAAATCATTTTCATTTTTTATTACATGCTCGCAACATTTTTGCCATTCATCTGCACCAATTTGTGAGAAAGCTTCCTCTGTTAATGACTTGATATCAGTCGCAAGCCTATTAACATTCTTCTTGGCAACTTTCTGCTTCATTATACCCCATATCATTTCTATGGGATTTAGAGTGCAATGGTAAGGGGAAGCCTCAACACTGCATGACCGTGCGATTTAAAAATTTCATCAATCTTATATATTAGTAATTTGTTTCGTTGCACTGCTTCAAGTAATTGGCACTAACGCCAACGATCTTCATAATCAATATTATTTTTAAACAGCCATTCTTTAATATCAGCTATACGGTTGGCTTGTGTGGGCAGTTTATTCAACTGTACAGAATGATAACTGGTGTTATCCATGACAATGAGACCCGGTTTCTTAAGATTTGGTATTAGTTTTTCCGTGACACATTTTTCAAAATTATTTTGGTTCATATCATGATGGTAGTCAGCAGATATACTTTTTGACCTATATATTAAGCAACAATTGAGCACAAACCCGTTTTCTCCACCAGCATTGACAATAATCCATCTTGCCCCAGTTGAAATACTTTTAGACGGACCTGCAATATCTTTACTATGCCAACACTTATTTACAGAATATGAACCATGTATATAAATTTCGTCTAAATAAAATACATCTAGTTTGTTAGGTTCTTGTAATTCACGGTTTCTCTTCATAAGCTATATCTGAATCTTTGTATCTTGATGTCATGGCGCTCCATCAAAATAGTTCTTTTTGATTAGCACTTTACAAATTCGAAGCCAATATTCTTCAAGTAAAAATTACAAAATGTAGAACTAGAATGTAATTTTTTTTCTTGCCCCTTTTCTCTTTTTACCAGGCGTACAGAACACACCTCCATTTACCCTTCCTTCACCAATAATTTTTCGTATGGTAGAAGAATAAACCCCTGTAAGCAACAGTTCAATAACACAGAGTAGGATAGTACACACTATAATTTTACTTATTAGATTTCATTAAGTTATTCTTTTAATGTACAAGAACTCTAAATAATTTACACAGAAAAAATGTTTATGTTTACAGAATATCAAAAAAGCTGCCAAACTACTACTTTAATACTATGATTAAAACATTAATAATTGTTTAGTATGGTACTTAGAAAAATGTATGTATAAAATATAAAGTATCTTGACTGGTTAGTCCTACTTACCGGTGAATGTTTGAACTCGCTTTAAAATCGAAGATTCTGGTTGACCTCCATCTCCTTCTATAAATCCTTTGGTATACATTGTAAACAACGTTTCTTGCTTGTGATCGAATTGGTTTTTTCGACATTTTCAATGTAATTTTAGAAGAAGAAACCTTCTTTTTCTTCTTTATATAATGGCAACGTGTGTGTACAATTCCACCAATGTCACGTATATAGAACCATAAATGAAGGAGATTTATCGTAAACGATGGCCTGTTTATAAATTTAAAATGTATCCAGTCTGGGCTATCGAAAAACAAACACAAAGACAAAACAACACAATACACATAATAACCAATCCTACAACATTTATTACATAACTATAATCTATAGAATAAGATTACAAACATGCAGGAAATGACTTTACCATCTACAGTTTAATTTTGTTAATTGTGATATTTTTTGACAAGAATTCTACTATGAAAGGGTTATCGGGGACAAGCGTTAGAAGGCACATAAGGTTAGTAGGACGGGGAATACAAGGAGGTAAAGCATCATAAAGGGAGAATCTATTCCTGGTACAGTTAAAAAATATGTGATCAGAAGAACCTTCCTCCAAACCACATTCACATAAAGAATGATCCCTGATCTTTATTTTGGCCAGATGAACCGGGGTGCAGGCGTGACCAAGGCGAAGGCGGCAGATTATGGAAGTAACATATTTACTAATATAACGATGTTTAAAAAACCATGGTTTTGGGGGGATGTTAATTTGGATAGAGCCATAGATAGTGTTTGCCTTTTAACTTTCTGGATAAATTCCAATCTCTTTGCCATGCATCAATGATTCCCGATTTAGTCAATGCGCATATATCTCTCATGTAAAATGGATCCAGAGTGGACAGTGTTCTTAATGCAGGAATCTATCGTGTCATTACCTGAGATGCCACAGTGTCCCGGAATCCAGACAAGTACCACGTCCAGACCTAAAGTGCGACACTCATACAAGGCTTTCCTAATATTTAATATAACCGGATGCCTAAAATTGGAACGGAAAGTGTTGGAGGTAATTGCTTGTAGACAACTTTTACTGTATGTAAAAATAATGGACCTATTAAACTTGTGAGAATATGTGAATAAAATGGCTTCAAGTATGGCGATAGCTTCCCCAGTGAATACCGTGGTGATATGAGGACATTTGTAGTTTAATATAATTCTATATTTTGGCAACCAAACAACAGCACCAACATGTCCAAAATTAAGTAGCTTTGAAGCATCAGTGAAGATCGGGATCCTTCCTTCCCAGTCTTTAGCTAGCTGTTCTTGGAATTTCCTGTTAGCCCCAACTGTGTCACTATAAATACCAAAATCCTTTATATCATAGGTTAAAATTTAGAATCGTTTGGCACGCGGAGGGGTACGGGTACGGGTAATGGGTTGAGTGGGGGCGGTGCCCCTAAACCCTATGACACTACTCTCGTTACAAGGTAACTCACCAGAGCTAAGTTATAGGGGTTCAAAGTTTCAAGGTCAAATCTGAAATTTCCACATTTTGCAATCTCTTGTAATATTAGAGGCAAGAAATGGATCAGGGAGGTTATAATAACCTTCCTGGACAGAGGTATAGGGGTTTTATGTTTTAAAGTTAAATTCAAGATTTTCATGGGATTTTACTTACAATAAACATGATAAGTGATGATATTAGGACTTGGCACTCGCCGACCGCTGCCGCGGTACGCTCGCTCGCCTCATGCTTGCACATATCGCAAGACACCTAACACGCTCGTCGCTCCCTTCGGTCGCTACTCGCTACCTATTTGTCAACAAATTACTAAAATTTACATAAAACTTTAGTATTCTTAACATAACATACTTTCACGCCTGTATCCCCGAAGGGTTAGGCAGGAGTGTACTACTGTGGTTTTAGTAAATTTAATTTTTCAATAAAAAAACACATTTTCTATGTTTTCATTTATTATAAATGTAATTAATTGCCCTAATTAATTCCTCAAAGGGATCTTTCTTTTGTTTCATCACATTGCGTCTCCGCAGATATTCATATAATAAATCAGTAAAATTTTCTCTATTATTAAAATTATCTTGTTGGAAATATTGTTTGATGACACGCCACTGGAATTCAATGCGTTGTGTGCATGACGTCCCCAGCCACAAAGGGATTTTCTGGGTCACAGTGGTTGACTTTGCAATGGATGAAACCATGATCCCCCTAAACAACCATATGCCCGCCAGTAATCCGTATGTATGGTGGTAAACTGACGATACAATACGCCAAAAAAATAATCAGGCTGCCTATTCCCATACATTTGTCGTGTTTACTTATACGCTAACTACACGAAAGTACGTAAATCAATTGTGAAAGAAAATCGGTGCAAACAAAACAAACTGTTTATCAAAGTCAAGTGGCTTTAAATTGAGTTGCCAACTCTTGAAATTTAAGAAAATGTAGTAACAATTACTAAAAATTACCGAAATAACAAAATGACATTATACTAGTAAATTGCTTAATTATGAATTTTATTTTATGTATTTATAAACATTTATTACTATCAAAATATTATGAACCTCTTTAATGTGTGCTATTGGTAATTTATTAAACTAAAAAAGGTACAACTTTGTCACAATTTTCGAACTATTTTAGTATTTGTTCATCTGGTATCTCTAAATAAACGTCATTTTCGTGTTTTGTAAGGTTTGAGGTTAAGATAGTTTTTATTAATTTTCTCGAAAACGGCTAATTACCTTGTAATGGGACTAATTACGTTATAATCGGGGAATAATTCTCTATCTACTTCAACCACTTTCAAGCCAAAATTCGTGCCAAACGATTCTAAATCCAAACCATATCATATGGTTGGAAGATAAGTGCCGAATAATTTGTGAGTTGGATTGATAACAGATTTAAAAATAAAAAAATCTTTGCAACGTTTGACAAATCGAATTTAATTTGACAGAAGACAATTCATAATTGCCATATGAAAATCACAATTTATGTTTTTTTTTTGTTCCATGAGATTTTGGTAGGCCTATACTAACGTTTTAAAATATTTTCATTGGAATTAAAAATGATCAGTCTTTTGAAATTTGCTATTTCAAATTTATTTTTTTATGGATGTTCAGCCATATCTTCTTTGTTTATGAACCGATTTGGATAATGCCTCAAGGGTGGTCCCATTTTAATTTAATTGGTATTGGACTTTCAACTTCGAAGATACGCCAAGGAACTCTTCAAAATGATTGAAATTGGTTTTTTTTTTGTTAAAAATTGTCTTGTATTTGAATTGATCTGAATTGATTCACCATGACCAGTTTTTGTTTATGCGCAGAATCCTAATTGTCATTCTAAAATAAAAATAGCCTTAGCTACTCCTTTTAACATAAAATACCTGCCAGTGAAAGTCCCGTCAAAATTGGTCTAACCGTTTCGGCGATTACCCGGAACAAGCGGACAGAAAAGACAGACAAAATTTGTTATCGGTACCTTACTATACGTCTTTCATTTATGTAAAAAGCTGTTATTTTTAAATTACAAACAGACACTTCAATTTTATTACCTATTTGTATAGATTTTATACAAGAATTTTCTACGTGCAGTCCACTGTCTCACCACAGCCGTTATGGTTTTTCTAGTTTCTGGATTTATTTTATCAATTCTTCGGTTCTTAATACATTTAGATGATCTGTGATATAGATCTTATACTGCACATTTAAACAAAAAAAAATTACCATAGCTGTCTGTCTACTATAAACAAAGTCAGTGCCAGTAAGGTGCTTAGTAATCATTTACATCTGGACAGTTAGTAAAGTAAAATGCTTAGTACTTGCGCTAGCTACTTCGTATCGTGTGCAAGCAGCATAAAGTAGGTACTTCATTTTTTAAATAAAGACCGTGCCAGTTGGTCTAGTCTGTTGTCAACTGTCATTTGTCAACACGAGTGTTATTTTCAGCGTTGCCAGATGATCACACTTCTTACATTTTTCGAAACTTTGACCCTCTTGTATTATAGGCATGGAATTATTGCCATTTTAATATAATTGCATAGCAGTAAAATTTAATTATTATCATTGCTATTTGTTACTACTATGTGTTAAGAGGGAGGGAGGGTTCTGCATTTCTCTCACTCAATCAACAAGAGGTCACGTGAATTACCTTTTTAGCTCTTCAACTTTATTTAATATAATTAAATAAATTTATATTTTCATGTGCCTATTTATTTTCATACCATACTAAATATGTCAATTTTTTGAAGTGAAAACTTCTTTAGTATCGTTATGATTTGAATCGTGATGAAACGAAAAAGCAACTCTACTAAAAGAAACACATACGTCTATATGATTTAACATGCGATAGAATGAGATAGAATACATTATAAGTACATGGTTAATACAAGTCCTGGTTTTGACGACTATGATCGTCATTGAATTGGCTTAGTTATGTGAAGACCAGACTTGTACTGTTGTAGAATTGTCGATGTTTCGTGTCTCGCTAATTAAGGATTTTATTTTAAAGATCTTAAATAAGGTATTTTAATTTTTTCTGCAGGTTGTAGGAACTTGGTCGGTGTTCATATTCAGCTGTAGAAGGTTAAATGAAAAACGAAACCCAGGTACACAATGTCTGTCTTCTTATTCAGGCAAAATCATACTATTATTATGACCTACAATGGGGTCACAACCTCTGCTAGAATCGCTGTGATCATAATACTCCAATCACTAAATCAAACCTGAGAGAGGCTGAAGGAAAGGAAACGCGTGATGCAGGAGGCGAGCTTATCCCGATGTGGCTTGTGTCAGTGCGCAGCATGTCGCCATATAAAATAGTGTGCATCTTCAGTTCGCAGATGGCGCTTGGGAGGAGCATAGCAAGGTTTCACTTCTATAGCATGTGAACCGCACACAAGATTTTTTTATTTGTCATACTATACTGTACTAAAAATAGCAGTGACACAATTAATAATTTCCACATGACTATTTTCGTATGAATAATAGTTGTTACGCATAAAATGTTTCATACCTATTATAGTGAAACGTTTAAGTAGCTTTTGTAATATAGACAAATTTCGTAACTTATGAGAACATTATGATTTTAAGGTACCTTGTTATTGAAATTTTTATAATAGTCCTGGTGTTCGAGTGGGTTGACAGGCGGAATAGCGATTCTATATTAGTATTTCAAGCCTCGGCATGTACCAACGTACTTTTTAGAAGTCACGTAGAATCAACGTAAATGGAATGACTGAGTATTGACTGACGGTGAAGGAAAACATAGTGAGGAAACCTAAACGCTTGAGAAATGTTCTTATAGTACCACTCTATGTGGGGGAAAAATAGAACTGGATTTCACGACGTTTGTAATCGCCAATAAGTCCCGTAAGTCGCGAACTGGTGTGGTGATCCTGACCGTGCCTTCCTTTTGGAACAGAGCCCGTTAACCAGCTGTGAGCCACAAACTGGTATTATTATTATTCAAAAAACAATTAAACTAAATTTGTCAACGAGATTATCTGGACGCATTAAAATAAGAATGAAATTTTAAAAATAATGAGCGGTTTGTTTTGCTGTACTGTGTATATCGTTCAAAAGTAAATATTATAGCATTGTTTTTAGTTTTGAAATATGTTACTGTCAATTATTAACGTCATTTATATGTGTTAAATTATGGGCCGCGCTAAATATATTATCTTTACTTTAAAAAAAAACAACCGACGTCAATCGACACAACTGAAATTTCGAAACTTTTTTTATAAAGAAATATTGAACCGATGTTGATACTATTTATAATATGGGTAACACTACAAAGGCATCAATACGATGGGCCATCAGGCTACCATTATAAAAGTGAAGGAATTTATGAAACAAAAAATAATTATTATCAAAAGCGTTCATAATCAACAAAGTTGCGTAGCCATGGGTAACTAAGCAAAATTCCTTGCGCTAACTCAATAACTCAAGCGCAGCTTACTGCGCCGGCGCACAGTGTGCTGAAATCGGAGCCTCCCTTTCATAGGATTTTAGAAACCTTAAATGTGTTATTTCATAGTTTTAAGTATATAGTTTTGTCAAAACAGTCATATAATTGTATAATTTAGCAATTTCAAGCTTTATTTTTACCTTCTACACCATATAATACGGACTTGTAAATTTCAAATGTATGAAAATGGATTTTCTCTTCATCATAACTTTTTTGTGTTTTGAGTTGTAAAGCTGAAACTTATACATATTGTTACTGGGGTGGTAATGAACCCTTAGGACCTTTCACCTTGACTCCGGGCGTCCCCGTTCAACAGATATTTGTTGATGAAAATTTCATACTTTGATGACATTGTATTGAGGTGAAATCATCAATCTGTAGGTTTATTTTCGACCTGAATGCTACAGATATCGATAAATAAAGTTACCCCCGATTTACCCAACCGCTTCGTTTTCAAAAATACGATTCAGGATTCGTTTTAAAATTTCAATATACCTATTTTTCTTTATTAAAAGTTGTACATTACCTATAAATTTGGACTATCTACTTAAATTAGCACCAATTATCATTACCTGCTACTATTCTTAATTGTTTTTGTTCCATATTTGTACTATAATGTCTTGATTTCGCTAATTAGGGTAATTAGTTTATTTGTTTCGTTGATATTGATGTTTGCCATAAAAGATTAAACGGTTATTTCTGTGGCTAGATTAGGATTATAAATGAAAGCAGTGTAAATAACATGAGATCTTATATTCATTTTAACTTATCGATTTCAACAGTACCTCTAAATAGAAGACGTAAATGTAAATTCCAAATATATAAAAATATTTTAGAACAAAATTGTGATGTTATAAATTATGATATACATATAGTTCCGATGATACCTACTTAATTACACTCATACATTACTAAGAGTCACACAAATTTATTACATCTACAAACTCTATATTTTCTTTATCTGATGTAGAATTTACCAATAACAATTTAGCTTCATCTGATAGCGGTTTATGGCTAAGTTGACTTATTTTAGGTCTGATGCTGGACAGGTATGGGTCAGAAGTTATTAACAAACTATGGATAATATCCTCATTTGTTGCAATTGTACTAATTTTTCTCGAGTGGAATACTCTAAAATTTTTAAAATCTTTATTGCGTGCTTCAGAAGCCTCTTCAGAAAGTTTGCCAATTGTGATAAAGTTATTATGCTCAATTATGTCTGCACCATGCATGAGTAATTTATGCACGCTAGAAGGCATATAATACCACTGATATAACTCGACATATTTTTGAGCTGTTTCAGAACTGTTGGCGACAGAACTGTTATTTTCGTGTCCCGTGTTAGGTTATTATGTCATATTATTGTGTTTATGTGTTATGTACTATGTGTTATGATAAAATAGATTGATATGGATAATATTATAGAGCAATGTTAGCGACTACGCTAATTATAAGTTGCATGTTATGTATTAAGTTGTATATAAATGCTTATGAATTATGTGTTACTTATATGAAAATAGAACTATTATAGAATAGGTAAATGCATAGAATGCATAGAATGGCGCAGCAAAATAGTACGGGAGGCAAGAGAGTTAGAGAAATGAATGAGTCAGCTGACCGACGCGAGCAGTGGGGTGCGACGCTATCCCTTAGTCCCTTAGCCTGCTCGCTGTGTTGCAGTGCGCTGTACGCCATAGCACATTTGGAATATGTGTGTTAACACACACGGCGCAGTAAACTGATTTGGCGCAATTGAGCGGCGCAGCGCAGTGTTACCCATGGCTAATATAACCCAATTGAGAATCTCCTTCTTTTTTGAACTCGGTTAAAAATGCTGAATATTTCAATTGAGGCTATTCTTAATATTGATTAAGAAGACTTTTAAATAATATATCCTTTTCCAGAAAGAATGAAACTTTCATCCTAATGAATGTGGCAATGTAGCGTACGACAGACGATTATAATAGTTCCGGTAAGTTCCGGTAGGTTGGTTTGTGTTCTAAAAAAAACCAAACAAGTTAAAAATTTTTATCGCAAAGATATACATAGAGAATATCTAATAAGTTAAATGAAATATTAGAGGCTACGCTGAATAATTTGTAGTACAGAATTATGACTGAATCAAGTGATATAAAAAACGTTTTGGGTAAAAATCTAGAAGATTTTGAAATTCAGGAAGTACTGCGTAACGGGACAGATCTTAGAGAATATGCCTTACAGATCGATAAAGGAATCAAAGAGGCTGAGAAAGCTTCAGTTGCTGATTACTTAAAAGAGAGTGAAAATATTAGCTCGCTACACAATCAAGTAGAAGAATGTGATAATATTCTTGCAAAAATGGAAAGTATGCTTATGGTGTTTCAGGTAAAATATTTATTTTTAAAGTATAATTACAACAAATCAATTGCTTTTTCTATATTTGGCTTTAAGTATTAATCATATGTTTCAATTATAGTAATATTTTTTGAATAAATTTAATTATAACAATAATATTTATCTTTAAGAAAAAATTATACCAAATTAGGAGCTTAGAACATCTTTTTATGTAGGGAAAGTTTATTTTATATGTGTTAATATTATTCCTCCTTATATCCTATCAACAACATTTTTTTTTTAATTGATTCAGTATTACTTAGATCTTTTAATAAACATTTTTTTTAATTTCAGAATGATTTAGGTAGTATTAGCAATGAGATAATAAGTTTACAAAAGCGCTCTGTGAGTATGTCTGTTCAACTTTCTAACAGACAAGTTCTAAAAGGACCGCTATCTGCTTTCATTGAGGATATGGCTGTATCTGAAACTCTCATTTTGTGAGTCTTATTGTGTTAGTCTAAAAATACTTCAGAAGTGGCAAATCAATTTCTTTCAACTGGTGTCTTTTCTCAATAGATTTTGGTTTTGAAATTCATATCAGTGTAATTACTCTACAAAGTATATGATGAAATATAAATTGTTTCAGTGGTATCAACAATGTACCAGTTACAGATAAAGAATTTATGGTCCAACTGGCTATTCTTAATCAAAAATTGAACTTTGTAAAAGAACAAGATTTCAAAGAAACCAAAGCCTGTCACGATGTAAAGGATGTTTTAGAGAAATTGAAAATAAAATCAGTTTCAAAAATCAGAACATATATTTTAGAACAAATATACAAGTTTCGAAAGCCAATGGCCAACTATCAAATACCACAGAATGCAATGCTGAAATATAAATTCTTCTTTGAATTTGTGTTGGCTAATGAAAGAAATGTGGCCCAAGAGATATGCAATGAATACATAGATACTTTGAGTAAAGTATATTATTCATATTTTAAATCCTATGCCTCAAGGTTGGATAAACTAAAATATGATGAAACACCTACCAAGGATGACTTAATGGGCATTGAAGACGGATCTAAAGGAGGTTTCTTTCAAAAATCAAATTTAAAAAACAAGAGTACAACATTTACAATTGGAAACCGTGGAGATGTGTTAGCTCAACAACTTGAAGCACCTATTATTGTTCCCCATGTACAACAAAAGATCAAGGTATTTTATTGTGTTATACATAATATAATTATATTGATAATGATCATGTAACCCTCAAGTTTCTCATCAGGGAAATAGGGTTTGCAGAAGAGGTCTCCATATAATTCGACCATGCACAGCATTTTCCAACTCATTACAACAGAGACCAGTTGATAACATTATAAGTATAATGTATAGTTTTATAATTTGTAGGTATAGTTATTTGGTTTCTTCTCATAAGGGTCTTACTTCTTATGATAAGTCCAATGCACAAAATAAAATGGAATGATGGTTGAAATATTTTAAATACCTAATTGAATATCAATATCTGCCCTATGCTTGGTGTCTGGAAAAAAAAACACCTAATTAGGTGAATTAAAAAAGTAAAGCATTATCTAAATAAAAAGGTGCCATCCAAATCTTTAGAGCAGCTTCTGAGAAACCTTACTAATTAAAGTTAAAGAGAATCTTAATAATACTGTACCATATTCACTATAACATGAGATTTTATGTAATCAAAAAACTAGTGGTACTCAAACTTGAAATACCTGAAGATACATTCTGAGGAGGATATGTGTCCCTAGGCCATGTCTCTTGCATGTATTTAATTGTTTATAATAATTTAAAACCATTTTCTTGTCTATGGCATACAGAACAGACTTCTTTGCGCATTTTGTCTTTGGCCAAAGTCTTGTTAAGGTAAGCTTGGTGCTTCGACCCAATTTATCTATCAAAACAAAGTTTTATAAAATAAAGATAACAACAAAATAAGAAAGCTAACATAAACAACAACTTTAAACAAGGAGAGAACGAAATTATTTGGAAAGATTCAACACAACACAACTTGAATGCGATCAATGGAGACTACAATCCAACGGAATTTAAAACACAGGACATTTAGTATTACCTGTTCAGATTACAGTACCACTTTTTTACTATCATTTTAAAACTTTGACAGACTTCATATTTTTTTCATTTCCGGTTTCTTAAGTAGACAAATCTGTAGCATCACATTAATATTTAAAAATTAAATAGTAAAAGCTTATGAATTGTATTTCACAATAATAAAAATGGTAATATGCTATTATAGATGAAATATACAATCAGCAATTTTTTTATATGTTATACAAACATTTACCTTTACAAGAAGATGAGAACTTATGACACATAGTTTATTTATAAAAGAACCTATTTTATAATTTATTTACATAAAATCACTTGTTATAATGATTATGGTATAGTTATATAAATTCAAAAGTACCAGCAAATTATGCAGATATTGCTGATTCTAATATTTAGTTCGTCTAATAGGTTAATGTTATGTCACATCTTCATTTTTTAAATTATAATTTCAATATTATATTACTTACAGTACTCATATGAGGCTTTGTTTAGAAGTCTCCAATATGCCCTAGTAGATAATGGCTGTAGAGAATACTTGTTCACAACAGAGTTTTTCCATGTAAAGGGAAGTCATGCTCAAGAATTATTTGATAGAATCCTTGGAAAAACTTTATCGCTGCTTGTTGTAAGTATTCTAAAACCTTCATAAAAAAGTGTAATATAATTTTTTACTTTATTATAATCATGAAATTGAATTATTTACAGAAAAATATAGAAAACTATGTATTGGAATGTTATGACTGCTTGGCTCTGTTTCTTTGCATTCAATTAGTATATAGATACAAATGGATGTGCCACAAAAGAGCAGTAGCAGCATTAGACAGGTAAATTAAAAAAAAATAATAATATGATATACTTTCTCTACCATTTATCAACTTATAACCTTATCTACTACTCCAATGCAAAAAATGTGTGCAGTTCACATGGGGTAAAAAGATTCAGAAAACAAAAAATGCTAACCACACATTTTTGTTAAAAATTGTCTTGTTAGTATCAGAATTCATTCCATATTCTATTATGTTATCTTATTCAAGAAATAACTCTAGGTATATATTAAATCTCAAAGGTGTTTTTGTGGCAACGCCATATCATCCTTAACTCTTCATTAAATTTAATTAATCAAACAAAATTGAAAGCTTATATTGACGAAACATAGACAAATAGAGATTTAAAATTTATTTTCGTGAAAAAAAATGGTTAAAAAAAGTTTATTTATTTTTACAGCAAAATAGCCGCAGGTAAACTAACCTATAGGAGGGTCCAACTATTACATTTTTTTTACATTCTGAGCGCAATATTCGCCAGGGGTTAACTAGTTCAATTTTATTTCTTTATGGCTATTTACATATAAATAATATTTCTCATTCTTGTCATATGATCTAGACTCCTAGGGCATCAATATTGCGTGGTATTTTCCCCTGACAGTTTAGAACAATCACTCCACAGTTCGAGTGAAAGCGCTTGCCGCATGTTCCTTTGTTTTGTGCATCAAATACCGACTTAGCTTGGACAAGTCAGGCAAGCAGTTCCTAATGGTCTAACAAAAGAACGTGTTATGAAAAAAAAATCAGGTCATTTGTCATCAAGAAATACTAGTGGCGATCTTGCGGCTCCATCTTCAGACCCTCGTCATCATGTGTATTGGAAGGTGCTCATGAGAACAAAGCAAACAAGCCCAAGCTCAAGTATATTTACCGTTTCCATCATGGAGTTCCATTAGTAATCTTCCGGCTCCATCTTCGGACCCTCGTCATCACGTGTAATAGAAAGTATTCATGGTAACAAAACAAACTAGTTCAATTTTGATTTTGAAATCAAGGATTTCCAAACCCTACATGCCGACTCCATCATCAGATCAGCACCATGGTATACATACATACATATGCCAAATTTTATCACAATCGGATTTCAATAAGTAGGTAGTCGAAAGGTTGCAAATCGTCGCGATTTCATTGGTAAAAAATATGGCGAGACGGCATTGCTATGAAAACTGTGGTGGAGGCAAATGGGTTAAACTGTATTTTTGTTTATGCAAAAGCACTACACTTCTAAGTTACTCATACCTTGGACTAACAATAAAAGTATTTAAAGAGAGATCAATCTGAAGACGGTGAACTTTCTATACCCGTAGCTTTGAGATTCTGCATCTGGGAATGCAATATATCTAAATTCTAAACTGACTAAAAGACAGCTGTGAACAAATGTGAGTTTCTTTCTCTGGCCAAGTTTTATGTCACACCTGACAGAGGTTTATAATAAGTAGAAATATAGTCATGCAGAATACTGTTTGTCGCCTCTATCTAGTAAACTGATCTGCTCCTTCTAATCTTAAAGAAATCATACTTCCTCGTCGTCAATATCAAACAAAATTTTAAACATGGTGCATGGATTAGGAATTTCTTGCAGAAATATAGCTAGTCAAGGCAAGGCCTGACAAAATCTTACGCTTTTATAACATATTTACATTCTGATTGCACCACAAATCATGAGGATTTCCATTCATTAATTTCTAGGCGATGTTCCACCTAATGCAAATGCATGAAGTGGTTTTAATTATCTACCTATGACTTATATTTGTCATACCGTAAAACTGTGGAACCTTATGACATTGGTTGCTTTAAGCGTAACGTGAAGAGATGTTTATACAGGTTGGCATGACAGCGGCAACCGCTGATGAATTTAAGTCTCTCAGTGGTTGTCGTTGTGTTTGGATTGAGATGTGCTTACCATCAGGGACAGTACGGTCAATGTGTTGAGCTATTATTAAAAATATTCTTAATTTATTAAGCTATTATATTGAATACATTACTGTCAGCTAAAAGCGTACAATGTGAGACTTCAAATGAAGAGAGAATCAAATTGTCATTTTTATCATTGGTTTATTATTATTATTAATCTTTCTTCCCCAGTATTCTTGAGGCAAACGGAAAGCTTTATTAAACAAAAACGTATTAATTTGGAAACTAAAAAGATTTAATTTTTTTCTAGTTATTGGGATTCATTATATAGTACATTATGGCCAAGGTTGGAGCATGTACTGAAGCTTAATATCCAAAGTGTCAGAGAATGTGACCCAGCAAAGTTGTCCAATAAAGAACTAGGACCACATTATGTAAGTTAATTATGTAAATTGATTACTTAGCTCTGTAAGTATCATACAAATTGAAACCCTGGAAAACCATTTGTATTACAAAATCCCATATTTAAGAAATTTATTTTTCAGGAAAGTTCCATTTTATATAGGTGATTATATAATTTTAATAATAATTAGGTAGTAAAATTTTCCTAGTTCCTATTATAATTATAATAATAATAAATTGTTCATAATAATAGTCGCAGTAACGACAATTGCTAAACCACATTGTTTTGTACATAGGAGTTACATAATACGAATTAATTATTATCAATTATTGCTATCGCTTTGGGCATGTATTGGAGTAGACTTGTGCAGGTTTTAAAAAATAATGTAGTGACCTATGCAAAATTGTAAAATAAAAAACTGACACCTTATAGTGAACCTGTGCATTGTACATGGCCATACACGCTATGACATGCGGATGAACTGCACCAGTCATTCATTGCTCAGCCAATGAGGAGTGTTGCTCCTTCCATTTTTTTTCTCTCTGAATTAATTTCTCATATCAAAGATGCATTAAAAAACTTCACTTAAATTATAATTTTTATTTTCTCACAGATAACTCGAAGATATGCTGAATTTTCTGCTGCTATGTTGAGTTTAAGTGAACAATTCCCATCTGAAGACCTGAGTAACCTCCTATTAATCCTTCAGGATGAAGTACACTGCTTTTTGCTTAAAATGGCAGCAGAGTTTCCACAAAGAATACAACAATTAATATTCTTGATAAATAACTATGACATGGTTCTGAGCGTATTAATGGAAAGAACGAGAGACAATACCAAGGAAGCAGAGAGCTTCAGAGATCAGTTACAGGCAAGAAGTTCTGAATATGTCGAAGAAATATTAAGTCCCCATTTTGGAGGAATGATTCAATTCGTTAAGGAGGGTGAACAACTACTTGAAAATAATATGAGAAGCGAATTGGCGAATTTAGAAAAAAAATCATTATCTTTAGTTGCTTCATTTAGTGCAGGATGGAAAGACAGTCTTAAAGAAATCCATAGAGAAGTTCTTGTGTCTTTCCCTAATCTAGTTACAGGATCCGGTCTTTTGCAAATGGCGCTTACTAATTTTGTCCAATATTATCATAAATTTGTAAAACTATTAACACCTAATGCAAGAACACAATTAGTTAATATTCACGTAATCATGGTAGAAATAAAAAAATACAAAACGAATTATTAGATACAACTATAGAGATTAATGTTTTGACAAAATTTATAAAGAAAAGATAATTCACACTTGTATATTTTATTTGAATATCGTTTAACTATACAAAATGTTTAAATAAGCTTAATAAACATAATCACAGAAATTTCACCTAATAAATCTAATGAGGCAGTTACTTAATAGTATTCATACCAAAATTAAAAATAAAATTTGGAACAACTTTTGTAGTACCTAACTTAAGTTTATTGTACGTTACTTACTTACTACGTACGTATGTACTTTATTGTAATGTGTGTCAATGGGTCATTAGCTCAAAGTTTTCTCTTAGTTACAGTAGAATCTGTATAAACAGACCAATTATTTTATAATTGTTTAATGTATCATACTTTTAAACTACCGATAATAAGACAGATATTTTGTGAAGTTCCACTTTTCATGATCATATAAGTTCTAGTAACTAAACATGATCCATTCATTGAAATGTTTTTTTTTTGTAACAAAGTACCGGACTTGGTTCCAGCCGAGTGGACTACCATGAACACTTACGAACTTTTTATTTTGAAATAAACACGACGGCGACCACCGACAGATCTAAATCCATCAGCGACCGCCGCTGTCATGTCGACCTGCATAAATATCTCTTCACGTTGCGCTTAAAGGACCCATGACGTAAGGAGGGAACACACGCCGGGAGAAAGTTCCAAAGTATCACGGTATGACAAATAAGTCGTCGAGAACTTTTTTGTTTCATGCCGAGATGGAGGTTATCGTAAGACTCCGAAACCCAGTGTGTGTGGTTCTGTTGTGGAAGGACTTGTGTATATTATTTTTTACACTACAAAAATTATTTTGTAAGTAATCTAATTAGTAACTTAAATAAATCTAATTCCCTCTTGTTTCTCATTCAACATTACATGCGTCACACCAATACAAACTACATACAACAATTTTATACAATTAATAACTAAATACAGTTTCTATACACACTTTACAAAGGTATTTTCGCTAAACTGGTCTTCCATGCTTTAAGTGGTTTCGATCTCACAAAACTACGCATTATATCTTCAAATTCATAAGACACTTCAAGTGGCTTCCATGAAATCATAGCCTCTATAACTCGGTGATGATTGTGTCTATTCATATATATCAAACTAGCCATGATAGCTTCCGTCATATTTGGAGATGCTGAAAAATATAAAACAGTGTTTGAAATCTTTTTTTCTACTGTTGTAAGTTTTGCAATAAACGATTATTTATATACATAAGTTTTAAAAAAATAATATCTATAGATATGTGTTTTTAATCATCATTTTAAAGAATTCAAAGATATGTCAGTTTTTTCGTAATGTATGTAGGTCTACTTACAACAAGAAGTGAATATTAAAATAATAAATTTAAAACTTAATAAACCCCTGATACAAGTAATCTATTTCATTGAGACCATTCCAATGAGTCTAAACACGATATCTCTGCTGTAAGTTGGTGAGGAGTTTGGTATCCTGCCGATTCCAGACGATGCTGCAGCATTCGGTCAAGATTGCCATGTACTTTTAATATAATTAAAGTAACAATACCAAATCTCCATTCAATCACATGTATATAAGGTGCTAACATCTATTTATCAACTATA
Organism: Saturnia japonica; assembly: GCA_033032175.1. Taxonomy (NCBI): domain Eukaryota; kingdom Metazoa; phylum Arthropoda; class Insecta; order Lepidoptera; family Saturniidae; genus Saturnia; species Saturnia japonica. Next base: position 14,825,363 of record CM065305.1, read on the forward strand.
AAAGAGCTGATAATCTTCAAACAGCTGAACAGATTATCGTGAATCATATCTAAGAACACTTTCAATCAAGTCTACATTCAAACAAAAAAACTCAATCAAAATCGGTTCAGCCGTTTGGGAGCTACAACACCACAGACAGTCACACAGATATACACATTAAACTTATAACACCCCTTTTGTATTGGGGATTAAGAGTAAATAGTTCTCGGAAAGAGGAGTTACGCTCCATTATTTATTCTACCTCTAACCTTTATTTATACATATATACCAATTAGTGAGAATATAACATATGAACAAACAAATTATATTTCATACTTACGGTTATTTTGAAGCATATTAAAGAGTTGATTCATAACTACTTCACAGTGTACTTTCATGTCAATTGGGTATGGCTTCATTAATGGCCCTAGGAGAGAAACGCAAAACTCTTTCACACAGTCTTGCGTCTTATCATTTTCTATGATTGGCTGAAGTAATTTTTTAATAATATTGTTTTGACACCACCGTGTACCCTGTCGTTTGGCTAAAATAATCAATGCTATCCTCAACATTTTTTTTGTAACTAACTTGCCTGAAAAGAAACAAATCCATTAAACATTGATTTTTGACAGGCCTCATGGCACATATACATGTATGTATATCAGCTGTTTAGACATGTTTGTCTATGAGCTGTTTAGTTACCTTAATATAAACTTTACTTAGTTTGGATTTAAATGGTTGGGAGTGAAATTGTGTCCCCATATTTATTTATTAGTATTAATTTTACATTAGATAATAAATAAGATACCTTTGTTTGTATTTTTTATATCTTTAATTGAACTCCTGAACATCTCTAGAATATGAGTTTCATTCCAATCTGTAAACTTATAGAAATAATTTCTATTCAACATAATTCTCATGTCCCGGACTTTATTAAATTTATCCTCACATTTATAGAAGTGTAGCAAATAAACCAAGCATGTCACTAATGGGTTTTTAGCTGAAAAAATAAAACATACCAAGATTCAATTGAGGACTTATAACATAAATGTATATTATGTTATAATAAGCTTAGCTTAAATAACAATAACCTTTTAAAAGTATGTTTCTGAAATACTAAATTTAATGTCAAATTACAAAACCATCCACTGCATATAAAATTCATGCACAAACTTTCTTAAAATTCGACATCTTTATAAATAAAATTATTGAAGTTTTTGATTATTTTTTATTTATTTTACTCATAAGATACTTGGTCCTTACAATTTATAAGTATTACGCGAACTTCTGTAGTCCATGCGAGCGAAACCGCGGGCACAGCTAATATTAAATAAAACGGTATTTGATATTGTGAAAAAGATAATAAATGGACGTGAGTTCGAATCTTTATAATGAGTCTTGAGCTTTTGGTGAAGGAGAGCATCATGATAAAACTATAGTATGGTTGTAGTGCATTTTCTAATTCCCATTTGGCTAATTACACACTCATATGTGTATTCCAACAGTTGCACTTGACAGCCAGCTCCGTCACTAGACTTAGCATGTAACCAAACCATGTTCGGATACATCGTCACTTATAAATATCATTTTATTATTTTAAATAATAAAATAATGGAAAATTAACTTTTTAATATGTTTGTAGATAAACTCAACGCTAACGGAACGAATAACAAATTTTAGAAAGACTTGCGTTCAATAACTTACGTCAAACAAATATAATTTATTTTGTGCAATTATGGAAATATTGAACACAATACAACAAAAACAATTTTTACACGTCTATATTTTTGCCCTTTGCAATATTAGAAAAATAAAATAAAATTCTGGTTTATTAATTAAATACGAACAATAATACATATTTTCAAAAAAGAGTCAAATAATCTATTGCTTGTCATGAATTTATTTGATAAATAAATAACATAGTAAATTGAATAACTTCTAGACTCACCTATTCCCATATGAGCCAGAGGTAAAATGTGCATCCAAACAGCAAGACATTGCTTTATCAGTGTTATTGATTTGTATTGAATACAATACATGGCGTCTAACATGAATAACCTTAGACGACTCTTCAATTTAAAATACCTGCAGATAACTGCATAGAAATGTGACATGCTTTCTATAACCTCAAAATGCGGTGTACGATTTAGAGAAAAGAGTGTGTACTCAATACTGGACAAGATTTTCTCAACAATATTAATTGTAGGCCGACTTTTATTTAACTGTGCCACTATATAAAGAAGAACTTGCTCTGGTTTCGTCATTGGAGGTGCAGGTGGTAATTCCAAAGTTTTGTACAGTTCAAGTTTTCGTCCAGGGTCTTGTAAATACTTAATTAATCCAGCTATAAATTGTTTAATATTCCATTTCAATATAACTCCTACTAGCTTGTTCATAGCTTCTTTGGTTTCATTATAAGGTAATTCTATTATATTTACTATTTCCTCTTCAATTCTCTTCGCTATGGAATCTATTATAGATTCTGTAAAATAAGCAAATATTTTAAAAATCACTAATATCAGTATTAGTACCTAGATATTTATTTAGTTGTATGAAAAACAAACATGAACTTAACAAATAAATTTAATTAATTAACAACTGGAAAATAAATCTCACATCAGGGAAAAGGGGTCCCACCACGTCTTACCAAATCTTCCTAAGGAAGAACAGGTGTCTAAATAAAATAATAAACCTCACAAAATTAATGGATGTATCACTAGTCCTATGGATTACTAGTCGCATAGGCAAAACAAAAACTTTTCAAAAATATTCTAATTCTGAATCTACTGCTTATTACAAATAAATTTTAAATCCACCTTACCTGAAAACTTCTTGACACAATATTTTACAGATTGTACTCCATATTTTTCAATCATTACACACAATATACTTTGTTTTGGATTAGTATCTTCAATACTATTTGAATCATGTTTCTCTCCTTCTTTTGATATAGTAGCATTATTAATGTTATCAATTTCCTGTGTGACTGAGCTTTTCCTAGCAAACTTGCATCTCTTTAACATATTATCTTTATTTACTTCAATAGGCTTAAATTTATTTTTAGTTCTAGTGCTGTGTAACTCAGTATTGTTAATTTCTACATTTAAATAAGTATCTTTTTTAGCTCTTTCCTTGTCAGTCACATTTTCTGGATTGTGATTAACAGAACTACGTAACAGTCTTTTACTTGGAACTTCAAGACTATCCTCAGAAGACCTTAGACGCTTTCTAGTTTCTTGCAATATTGGTTCGTTTGAGCTTTTTTCGTCCTTTCTCTTAGATACTTCAGAAAAACAAATGTTTTTTTGATCAATATCTTTAAGACTATCCTCAGAAGACCTTAGACGCTTTCTAATTTCTGGCAATATTGGTTCATTCGGGCTTTTTTTATCCTTTCTCTTAAGTAATTCAGATAGACAAATGTTGTCTTGATCAATATCTTTATCTTTTACTGAATGAATATTTTTTTGTGTATTATTATATTTTCTATGACTTCTAGTCGTAATCGATTTTTTCATTAATGGACTAGATTCATTATCCAATTCTACTTTGTCAGTGTATTGATCGTCTTTCTGATGAACTGACTTGCTTTTTTCAATCTTAGTCACAGTGTTTTCTTTATTATATTCATCTATATTTTCTTTTTTCTTGTTTCTACTTGTAGCATGAATACTTTGAGATGTTTCAGATTTTTGTTTAGACTTCAAAGCAGCCATAACTTTAATAGCTTTTTCATATACTGATTTGTCGTTTAGAGTTACTGATGAGTCCTGATCTGTAATTTTATTTTTCTTTGTTGGCTGAACTATTTTTCTTTGTTTTTGATGCAACCGTTTTGATGATCGTGAACAATCTTCCGTTATTTTATATTTCGGTAGTATTCCTCGCTTTAATTTACCTAGTCTTGTTAACTTTTTAACTTTACTTATTTTTCTGCTAGGCCTTTGATGTTGGTATTCTATCTCTGTATTGTTTACTTTATTGCTCAATCTACTCAAATCTAATTTTTCACATCTGACAACTGGAGTTTTGAATTCAAAATTATTTGGCGTTATTATTTCCTCTTTATTCTGTAAATATTCTATGGTTTTTGAACCACTATCAGCAGACTCAACTAGACCATTAAATTCATTAGGATCATTTTCAATCACAATGTCTGGTGGTAAAGATAAATGCATAATATTTTCCGAAATTTGTAGTGGGGAGTTACTATCAATAACTTCCAGTTCATTTGCACCATTAGTAATAGATATTTCTTCATTAATTATGGTATAAGAGTTATAATCGTTAGAATGGTCTACAATGGGTGTCCTAACTACAATGGGATGACTAATATTAAATTCATTATCTTCAGTTAAACTATCATCATTTAATATGCCATTATCTTCATTTTGATGAACAGAGGGCGACTGAATGTTCAAAAAACTTTTTATAGTATTTACGTCTTTGGCAAGTTTTGAAATTACACATTCTAATTCCTTCGTCTCTTTCCTTGCTAAAGCTGCACCAGGGCAGTTAAATCTTGGCTCATGTTCTATTTGTTTCCTTACTAAAGATACTTCCATTTTATTGGTAAATTGTGATCTCACAGGTGTCAAAGGAATTGGCGATACAAGTTCGTGATTCATTCTCATTCTACTTAAAATTACCTGTATTTCGCCATCATTTTCGTCACATATATTATTGCTGCTGTTTAGCTCTAAACATTCTTTCAATTGTTGTGTTTCTTCATACTGATAAATATTATTTTGATCATCGAAATTATATTGCATTGGACTTGTAGCTATATCTGTATGTAAATTTGTAATAGGACTTACTGCCATTTCAACACTATTACACAATGCAATGGGACTTGTACTATTATCAATCATTAGCACACTGGCAGACTCTCTTGAACTGAACACATCAGGTAGATCATGGTTACAATTATCAACATTTTGAATGATTATGGAATCTGATCTGTTTGTCTCGAATTCTATGGGGCTAGTAGCTGTATTCACTGTATTATAAGAAGGCACAGGGCTGGTAGCAGTATCTACAAGCTTTTTTGTGTGGGTATGTGCAATAGAAATGTCACTTAAGGGGCTGTCATTAATAAAGTAATCTGTGCTTTGTGAATATTTGTCACTATCAGAATGTGCTAGAGAAGACCCTCGACCCGTATCCACACTTCCTAAATCATTACTGTATTCAATATGTGTAGTGTTTGTTGGTTTAATTCCTGTTGTTGTATCTGGAGATTTCAAAACCTGCAAATATAGAGATAGTATAAAAATAATTGATTTATATATTACCATTACTATTATCAAAACATCATTAGGGATTTCTGAATCCTTGATTTGATTAAAATAATTGTATTGTGTGTTGAGTCTTTACAAATTCTAATTTATGTTACAATTTGTATTTATTACAGCTACCTGATCACAATTTACATGTTTAATTGTATTTTCATCTTCATAAAATGGTGATAATGGAGAATCCTCAAAATCATCTTCTTCACTACTCTCTGTACCAAATATAGCATCAACACTATTTTCAGTCTTGTACTTATCATACCTTTGCAATAATTCTTTATGGCATCTTCTTAATTTTTCTGAAAATATTAATGACATATAATAACTTTCAGAAAAAAAAGACATAAAATGAATAAAGACTATAGAGCACTTACTCTTTCCAAATATTACATCTTTTGCCAATGTAATGTGTCTTATAAGGGTTTTGTTTTCTTTCTGTACTGATAATAGTTTTTTTGCACTATCTGTTGCATTTGATGTAGCTAACTTTTTTTCTACTTTTAAAGACTCCGTTAAAGTTTCATATTCTTTCACGAGTATCTATAACATAATAAATATTAATTTTATTTAATCAATATTATTTAAAATGTAATAAATTACATATGAATTCATTTTATAAAGAATTTTTCAATTGTCAAGGAAGATTAATTTGCCAGAGCTTATTTACATACTTTTACATGGAATTACTAGAATTTGAGCCCAATTCAGTGTTCTTACCATCTGCAACAGCTAAGCATTCTAAACTGTCGCAAAAATATATTTGATATAGTCAAGTCACGCAATACTAAAATATAACTACTTTTCTGAAATTTCCTAAGTGGATTTTAAAGCATTTCGAAAATCAATTTCCTAAATATTATTTCGAATTCATCATTATATATTAATTATACAATATTACATAAAATCCATGTACCATACAAAAATACGGTTGATAATAAAAAACAAAAGCACTATATGACCAATCAAGTTATTAAAAAAATCGACACATTAGTATATACTAATGTGTATAAATTTATATAAATTCATTACATGTATATTATTTTTAACAGACTTCAAACAAGAAGGTTCTCCGTATGTATCATGTTTATATGCGTGCGGTTTTTTTTTCAGATTCTACAAGGCCGATTTTTATGATTCTTTCACTGGGGTAATCTATATTCTTTTGGGTAAGGTTTTGTGCCTATATAAAATATTAAGGTCAAAACTTTTTTATATTGTTTCTTTAGGTTATGTACCTACAACTAATAAAAAATCTAATGTATACCTAAAAGTTAATTCATACAACTTATTAGCATGGAAAAGTAAAACTATACATATTCTAATTATTTGGGCTTCATTCAACATTGAATTTCACATAGATATGTAGGTTGGTAGGTATACACCAAAGTAGAATGTATAGTTAGAAAATATATTTGTAAAAGCTGTCTTAGTATCAGAGACACACTGTACCAGCTCTTCAAATATTAAAATACGAGGATACCACACTTATCTGACAAATCACCCTGATGGAACGGGCCATGCTGGAACAGCAGTGATAGTCAAAAACACAATTAAACACCATGTATTACAAGAATTCCGTACAGATTATATTCAGGCTAGCACAGTGGCAATCGAAGATAATTGTGGACACTTGAATCTTTCTGCTATTTATTGCCCACCTCGACATACAATATCGGAACATATGTTCACTCAACTGTTTAAATCTTTAGAACACCGGTTTGTAGCTGGAGGCGACTGGAACTCAAAGCACACACATTGGGGATCACGCCTCACAACGACTCGAGGAAGACAGTTAAAACTAAGCATAGATAAAAACAACCTAATGCCACTGTCTTCTTCAGAACCAACGTATTGGCCAACAGACCCAAAAAAAATTCCAGACTTATTAGATTTCTTTATAGTGAAGGGTATGTCAGGGCACTATCTTCAAGTCGACCCATGCTGGGATAGCTCTTCCGACCATACTCCAGTACTCTTGACAATCAGTACAATGGTGATTAATTGTGAAGTACAAGATAGACTCTATAATAAATACACTGACTGGGAATCATTCCGTGATTTCATAGAAAACAACATCCAACTTAAAATGTCCCTTAAAACCCCAGAAGATATTGATAACGTAACAAAACATATAACTGTGTTCATACAAAAAGCATGTTGGAAAAACACTCCTGACATTAAAAATCTACCTAAAACCAATAACCAACCTGTACTCATAAAGCAAAAAGTACTTCAGAAAAGAAGATTACGTCGAGTGTGGCACCAAAGTAGACTAAAGGAGGACAAAATTAGACTTGAGAAGGCTGCCTCGGAACTAAGGGAATCTCTACAAAAATGGCGTGAAACTACCCTAGAGACCAAATTAGAATCCCTCACAGCTACTGCATCTACAGGCTACTCTCTTTGGAAATTCACTGAAGGCTACAACAGACCACAAGAAGCAAAGCTTCCAATAAGAAAAAGTGACAACAGCTGGGCTAGAACGGCACAAGAAAAGTGTAACACATTTGCCCAACATCTGGCAGAATTCTTCACTCCAAACGCACCAAAAAATCCCAATGGCTTTGAAGATACAATACAATTGACACTAGAGTAAGTATACCAGCTCTCTCCACCACCAAAGCCAACAACTGCGCGGGAGATCTGGAGACTTATTAGAAATCTAAAAGATAAAAAAGCTCCTGGCTTTGATTTAATCACAAAAGAAATACTAAGAGAGTTGCCTAAGAAGGCTATCATTCTTCTTACCACCCTATTTAATGGTATATTGAGGACTCAACACTACCCAGATCTATGGAAAATTTCCCAAATAACCATGATACATAAAATGGGTAAGCCAGCAAACGTAGTGACCTCCTATAGGCCAATTAGTCTACTGCCCACTATATCGAAACTTTTTGAAAAGGTCCTACTGAGAAGAATCCTTCCAATATTAACAGAAAACAACACAATACCTGACCATCAGTTCGGATTTAGACAGAAACACTCGACAGTCGAGCAAGCACACAGAGTATGCGATAAGATAAGGAAAACACTAGAAGACAAAGAGTACTGTTCATCTGCGTTTTTGGATATACAGCAGGCTTTTGACCGTGTCTGGCACAAGGGCCTCTTGTATAAAATTAGGAAAAACCTCCCACACAGCTATTTTCCCTTATTAAAGTCCTACCTAACAACACGGATCTTTCAAGTGAAAGAAGCAGATGCAACATCAACCTTCTATGAAATAAAAGCAGGTGTACCACAAGGGTCTGTCTTAGGCCCAGTCCTGTACACACTGTACACTGCAGATCTCCCCGAAGTATCAGGGGTTAGTACTGCTACATATGCTGACGATACTGCAATTTTGGCTAGCGACAGCGATCCTGGTAAAGCATCACTAGCCCTACAGCATGGCCTCGACCGAATAACAAACTGGCTACAAATGTGGCGAATTCAAGTCAGCGCCTCAAAGTCGGTCCACGCGACCTTTACATTGAGGAAAGGAAACTGCCCACCTGTTCAACTTGAGAACTCTATACTCCCACATAGCGAATGTGTAAAATATTTAGGTCTACATCTAGACCGGCGTTTAACATGGAAACATCACATAAAGACAAAAAGAGAGGAACTAAACCTGAGATACAGAAATCTGTACTGGCTGGTTGGACGAAACACCAAACTATCAACAGATAATAAGTTACTAATATATAAAATAATACTTAAGCCGGTATGGATGTACGGTATACAACTCTGGGGAAGTGCCTGTGACTCCAATATTTCTATATTACAAAGAATGCAAAACATTATCTTGCGCAATATAGCCAATGTACCATGGTGCGTCACAAATGTAGAAATCCATAAATACTTGCACATGAACACGCTGAGGGAGGAAATCCGAGATACCTCTCTAAAATACCGGGATCGCTTAGAAAACCACCCAAATAAACTAGCAACACAGCTGACCGGTCGCAGCTACAACAAAAGACTAAAAAGAAAGGACATTATCAAATTGAGTGATGTCCTTGGCTAGTTGGACTTGTAGGGGGAGAAACTCTCAGTGGCGGGTTCACCCACAAAACTATATTTACTATCAACAAATTTGCTAATAGTTGAATTGATTGCAGATATATGAAACAAAAAAAAAAAGTCATTAATTTATTTTATAAATTTCCAACAATATATTGCACCTAAAGACAAATCATTTTCAAGAATTTAGATATCATTGCCATCTATCGTAAAATTACATAGTCGAGAAGATGAAATTGACACTTTTTTTCAAATTCGGTTTAAAAGTTAGATGGCTGTAAAATTTTCCTTTACCAAACAAGATTTGATTGGCTTTCTAAATACAATAACTTTATTACATTCAATTTAATATAATAAAACACTAGAATAAGGTAACTGTGTTTATAAACTAGCTGTACTCGAGGTTCCCCTCACGTGATCTACAGAATACCGTCGATATTGTGGTGTCCCCACTTTCACCCACGGCTGTTACCCGCTTGTTATTTTAATGATTATTATTTTATTTGCACGGAACTCTCATATTTTTTCTAAAATAAAAGTAGCCTAAGTTACTCCTTATAACATCAGCTATCTGCCAGTGAAAGTCCCTTCAATAACCAAACGTTTCGGAAATTAGCCGGGACAAACAGACAGACAAAAATTTTAAATATAGGTTTTTTCTTTTATGTACTGTATATATTTTTATATGCATTTAGTAAAAAACTGTTATTTTGACTTTACAACCAAACATTTCAATTTTATTTATTTCTACAGATAATGGTTTGTCTTTATATTATTAAAACCAAAACAATTTTAAAACTATATCAAGTAATAATAACAAACGTAGTTATGTAAATAATACATAAATCACTCACTTGCAATTGATGGATATGAGATTTAGAAGCTTCTAATTGATTTTCTACTTGGAAGCATTTTTCTGTTAGTTCCTTGTTAGTATTTTGTAGAATGAGTTTATCCTGGAATCAAAACATTCAAACGTCAATATAATATTATACTAACTGTGCCCGCGGCTCTGCTTGCGTGGACTACAGAATGCCGTCAATATTGTGGTGTGCATCCCCCCACGGTAGTCGCCTGCCGGTTATTTTAAAGAAAAAAATAATTATTATTTAAGTTGCGCGAAACCTTAATTCTTAACGAGGTTCGTATATATACAGATGGTTCCAAAACTGAAACAAGAACAGGCGCCGAGATATTTTCCTGTGATCTAAACATTAAAATATCAATAGCCTAGGTGAATGTGTAGCCATTATTGAGGCGGCAAACGCGGTGCTGAAGAGGAAAATAGAGAGTCAAAACATAAGAATTCTCTCAGACAGTACTGCAGTCTTACGAGCCCTAGAGAGTAAGACAGGAATCTGGGCTTATAAACGAGTGTCACAAGTCACAAAGCACTGGAACAGGCTACAACTAACAACAAAGTAGCCCTACAGTGGATCAAAGGACACAGCGGATCACTGGGCAATAACACAGCAGATGAACTGGCAAAGAGAGGTTCAAGCAGTCTGCAGATAGGTCCTCTACCCATACTGCCTCTGCCTTTCAGTCAGATTTGCTTGTGGCTGTGTTGGAGAACAACAGATTCACATAAAGATCGATGGACAACAGCCAGTGACTGTAGACAGTCGAGGGGCACACTGCCCATCCCTGAACCGCGTCTGTCGCGGCAACTTCTCAGTCTTAATAGAAGCGATCTACGTGTTATGATAGGCACTCTAACTGGCCATTGTTCACTTAACAAACCCCTTTATGTTCTAGATGTCACTGACAGCTGCATGTGCAGAGCATGCATGGAGGGTGAAGAAACCGCTACCCACGTAATCCTGGAATGCGTGAGAGTTGCAACCCAACAGGTGAAAATCCTCAAAAACCTGAGGTTACTTCGAGAAGCCTGTGAATGCTCCAGAAGGCTTCTGCCCTTCTGGTCGGAGCTGGGCTGGTTGGAATAGCCGGCCGGAATATATACGCACAATGGACCTAGAAAGAGTCTAGGTGTGGACAGATGGAGCCCACATAACATAACTGTCTGTCTATTTGTTCCAGGTAATCTCTGAAACGTTTGGACCGATTTTGACAGGACTTTCAGTGATAGATAGCTGATGATATATGGAGTAACTTAGGCTACTTTTATTTCAGAAAAAGAATTAGGGTTCTGCACAATTAAAAAAACTGGTCATAGTGAATCTATTTGAGCACTTAAATGGCTTATGCTGAGTAAACAATAAGAGATATAGCAAATTAATGTACTGCATAATCATAGGTATTAAAAAGACCTACAAAAAAGTACGGGAGAGTATACATCTATCTTCCAAGGAATACCTACAATAAGCATTTTTGTCTTTAATATAGCTAGGAGCATGGGAGCAAGATTCACGCGGGCATTCTGTAGTTCCCGTGATCGAAGCCACGGGCACAGCTAGTCTAATATAAAAGTAGCCTATGTTACTCCTTATAGTATCAGCTATCTGCCAGTGAAAGTCCCTTCAATAGCGGTCCAAATGTTTGGAAGATTAGCCAGAACAAGCAGACAGACTGATGAGATTTTTTTAAATTGTTTTTTTTTTATATAAGTACAGTATACACTTTCATATTAATATAGTAAACATTGGTTATTTTGACATTACAAACAGACGCTTCAAATTTATTATTTGTATCGATTACTTAAATAACTCATATAGTATTAAAAAAATCTTTCTTGTTCATGTCTATTAGTGATTGTAACTTCTGAATGACTTCTATTTGTTTTATCAAGAAGAAAGCTCGAAAGCTGTGAAGCTATGATTATTAGATGATTATTAGCCCATCCTTTTTAATCAATTATTTCTAATATTTTCTATATTTCATGGATGTGTAAAAACAGTCATGTACATATGACTTTACACATATAATTTATAACTTTAGCTAACTAATATGTTTGTATTGTAATTATTTTAGTATTGTAATTGTAGTTATTTTTAATTTTTTTACAAGAACAAATTTTTAGCTTACATTTTGTTGAAATTTTGTTGTTGAAAACTGTAACATTGTCAAACAATACTTATAAATGTAACAATGATTTTGTAAGTCATGTTGAAATAAATTTATTATTACTAGTAAATATATATTTTAATCAATATCTGGTGTGACAGAACTAGTGCAAGGTTCAACCGAGAGAGCACCACAGTAATATCTAATTCTACCATAGAGCAACAATGTTTACACTAGTGTGTTCCAATGAAAGTTGTTTAAAAATTTGAATTCTTGCTGTCATTATTAATCTGTTTTATGCTGCAAGGAGCCCTTACAACAATTGTTGAAACTTGTATTATAAACTAGCGACCCACCCTGACCCACCCCAGCGTTGCACAGGTACAATTTACAAAGTGGTGTATTTTACGTTTAAAAAGCCTGATTTAGAGTTTATTCACTTTAATATTGATAGTTCATATTAGACTATTGGTCAGAAATGTGACTGCTATGCTCGAGGTCCTAATTTTGGTTCCCAAATGTTATTGGGGTTTTCTATGAAATTATCACTTGCAGCATGGAGTTTGGCTTTGTGCCCGATTAATCGCAATAGGCTCGCCCCTTATTACATGAGACCTAAAACATACCCGCAAACTTCATATTTACGAATAGTGTGCTTAGCTCGTGACTCGTAATTCATCATAGCTGTGGAGTGCCCGCTAACCGACTGCAACCGATTTTACTGAGAGAGATTTCTGATGATTGCGCGTAATTTTGAATTCATTGAATGGTATTCATTTAAATGGAAAACTGTAAAGCTTTATGATATAATCATTACTGGTGCTAGCTGGTTATAATGTCACTGAGTTGTTGTAATCCAGTTGTGAACAATACACACCCTACACCTTTAAGTTTTAATTACTAATACCTAGGTGACATATTTTCCCTCAGTGCCTTGCCTCAACACCTGTCTAGGTAAACTTGGAGTAAAACATTATCTAAATATAAAATTACATCCAAATTGTTACTGAAGTTTCCATTAAAATAATTACATAATTATACAGATTTGTTCACTTAATAGCATTAAATGTAAGGAGTTAAAAACAAATTGTTTTGTGGAATATACTCACATTTTCTAATACAGAACATGAATCAAATGATTTTCTGTTATCTAGGCATAATTGTTTACATTCTTCTTTAGATGCCAAGAAATTTTTCTCCGTAATCTCCAATTCATATTTTTTTGTGCAATACTTCTTGATGAGTAAACTGTAAAATATAGAAAGTATTTGTTGAACAGATGTTTATGTAAAATTACATGTTGTTTATTGAGATGAATGTCTATTCATGTACTAAATCATAAAAAAATTAATATGGTCACTTAAAAAAAGCACTAAATATTGAGTAGAATAGATAACTTAGGCTGAGACATATGTATGCAACACAGTAGTGAACTAAGCTCTCCGGTAACACAAGTGGTTAAACTGATTGTGGCCCATGGCACTGTTCATTGCTGCCAGATTGCTGTTTAGCTTTCGCAAACCAATGTATACTTTGTATCAGATCAATTTAATTAAAAGTTGTAAAAAGGTAAGAATTAAAAACAAGTTGAATAGATATGAATATAGGATCATGGACTAGTCCAGTGGGTCGCAACACCCGGGGGCCGCTTGTGTTCCCTCTATCTGCCACATGATGGACTCGGCACCCGCACAGTGAATCCATAGAATGCTAAGATGTTTGTCTCTCCCAATAAATACAAAATAATTATATGTTCACTAAGTTTATTAGCTTCTGGTGAAAACCAAGATATAACAAAACTATACTTACTCTGTTGATATGATTTTCTTTTTAACAATCAAAATTCCTTTTCTTAGTTTATCAACTTTACTTTGTGTCTGCAACAATTAATCATTATTAATAGTGTACAATCCAAAATGAATTTATATTTTTGGTACATACATCATTCAACAAAAAAAAAAATCAGGTACAGCACTCGGACACATAATATTAACAGTTGAATATCAGTAAACATGTGTTTTTATTTCCTATATAGTATAGTTAAAGTCATCTCCAACAAGAACACTACTAAACTTCAACAACCTAATTATATATTCATATCGTGTTCAGAATACAAACAACACTAGAAAACAAACTCAAAAGTTATTTTAATACATTTATAGTTATTTTTTTGAAGCTCCACAAAAACGACAAACCGTGTATTTTGCAGTAGTTACAAAATGCCTTAAATTTTCTGTTATTGCACTAAAGTTTTATAGATTATAGAATAAGGAAAAACCACTTATAGATTCATGAATATAGAAAATACCAGTAACATACCAAAAATATAACCTAAAAGTAAACTCACCGTAGTATTATTAGATGTAGGATGTAAAAAATTCAAGTCAAAGTCTAATACCGCTTCACCGTACGAGGAGCCCATTATGTACAATAAGTTTTATTCATTCCTTGATAAATTTGACTTAGATAACATAGTGTTACACATGTTTTAAAACATTTAAAAATATATTAATACCGGCGCGGCGCCCAAACATACTACGCTAAATCAATGACATTACCACAGAGTACTTGTACATCTAATAGTCTGTGCCACAGAGTAGGCACAATTACAGATTACAAATATATTAGTAGATATTTCAATGATTAGTGTTCATTCTTAATCGAATTACGGTTAGAAAATACTAATGCTAGGTTACTAATATTAGTGATTACTAATTTGATAAAACGAGTAATTAAAACGACCATTTTTTAGTTTCCCACTCTACATTTTTAATAAGTACATATCTAAAGTCATAAACATATCTAAACAAATATAAAGTCTTATAGCAAACCACCCCGCGTTATTATTACCACCGCGTTCCACTCGAGCCCGTTTGCCAGCGCGCCTGCGTGATTCATACGCATAGTGCACGAATACGTTCTGAGCATGCGCGTGTGTCGAAGACGCCGCGTTCGCGCATCACCCCACGCCTACCGCATACGGTAGTCTACCCAGATAGTTCGCGAGGCCTGACGTGTCGCTCTGTCAGCACCGTTTCGCGCTAACGACGCACACGCACGCGTTACGACAATAATTAATTTGTGATTCTTAGTTAATGTTCTTTCACATAAGCTCACGAATGTGTTTGTACTTTGTTTTCTTTTGTAAAACGAAATAAACCCTTTTTACCCTTAGAATACTGGCCTCATTTGACACTATGGTAGACCAACACCTCCCATAGCCTTCAAAAACACAATAAACCCAATCCGGCGATGCGAAGGACCAAAACTAAAACGGGAGCAACGAAGCCTAACAGCGCAACGGTACGCTCCTAACAATAATTAGCTACGTACAACGACAACAGTACCGAGCGGGCCTGTACAACGAGAGTGCAGCGCGGCGCGGCGACCGATTAGCCCTCGGACTTGCTACCACAAAGACGGCGAATACGTACTACGATAAGCAGAGAGCTGCAAGCCAACTCTGTTCACATCCGAACCTACCAGGCGTGAAGAAAGCGAAACAGAACGGCACACACGCAGTGAGGTGCCTACACGGAAGCGTGGTGCTAACGTAGCTACGGAGAACAAGTGGACTGGGTCGCTGGCGGGTGGAAAATTTCTTGAGAATAATAACACACGAACTCTAAAATCAAGTCGCTGTATTCAATCTTCACAATGGCCGCTTACAATAATTCTTAACACTATCCAGTGCATCGGTGTCTTGACACAGAGCTTCTTGCCAGTATTCAGGGTCTTGAGTCTTCTTTTTTTGAATAGCGATTGACACTCTGTGTGCCGGTTGACCTTTTTTTTAGATCTGACTACACTGTTAGCCTTAGGGGCCCTGAAGCCGCTGCGGCTTTTACAGCTTCACCGGACTTGGGGGCGAGCGCTTAGGGTACTCAGCCGCGATCTGGCTATTTCCCTATTCCTACGAATTCGAGCTACATAACATATACTCTTATTTATTTTCCCCTCCTCCTGGGAGGAAGGAAGGAGACATGTGTATGTGTATTTAGTGATCGGAATGGTTTTTGTACACTAGCTAGCGCAAAAAAAGAAAAAAAAAGGTCCCTTACAGAACCCATGTACCTGTGTGGTGTACACGTGTGTATCTTCATACGTGTGTAATGTTGTATGTGGGTAGCTAAGTGTTGCACGTATAGTGTCACTTGTATCGCGCAGGTGGTTGCCTGACCCAAGGGTTTCACACCGAGGAACGGATTTAGGCTTGGGTTGCCGCTAGAGAAGGTGGACGGGGCGGATGTGCGGGAGCGAAGTCATCTATCTGTGAGTTTGGTCTGGAAGAGGGTAACATTATGCATAATCTTTTCAACTGTTCTCTTTATAACTCTTTAACACTATATGATATTTTGTGTAATTGTAAGGCTATTCTTCCTTGTGACCTGTCATCTATCCTATCTCTCAGTAATAATATATATATAAAATCATTAGTAAAATTTCTTAATCATCATAAATTGTCATTGTAGGTTTCTACTATTATTTTTAATTGTATTTATTTATTGCCACTTCTTCATTTACCCGCCTATTCCCTTCACCCGCCTAAAGTATCGAAATCGCATAACTTGAAAATGGCAGTAATGGTCTCTAAGGAGTACTGAGTTGCCAAAATTGAAAAAAGAAGAAGAAGAAGAAGAAGAAAAACACCAAAAAGTAAGATAAAATATTGTGATTGACACCACACCTCGAACATCGAGTTATACATAGAACTCGACTGCTGAAGTGACGAAACAGGTCTTTTAAAGCTTATAGACTATAGTTATAGTACACTAAACTTTGTCTCGAAAAATAAAATAAAATAATGACTCCAACATGTTAGTTGATTTTTATACTATTTCCATCATTCCATTTATTTTCTCGATGCCAGTTCTAATTAGAGTTGTGTCGCTCGCGAGCGAAAGATTAGAAGATATATAATCCCGACAAAAGAGCGAGTATATCAGTAGCTCACTTGTTTGTAAAGTATATCTTTAGCTCTGTAGCTCTCAGTAATAATGTTCGCTCGGATATAATCAGAGCGATTCAGATCAGTTGAATAAAAAGATACACCACATTCTTACTTAAGAAAGAGATAGGTAGCTAATTCGATCCAACAAGCCGAAAGCGGAAAGGCGATGGGGTACTAATGATTAAAAGAAAACTTATGTTACACCTTGGTAATAAAGCACAATATTGGTTACGTAATTACCGTGTCAAGTATTTATTTAGTTTGAAGTGTTTTTATTTTTAAGGGTTTTTGTTTCAGTATTTCTAATTTTGAATTTAGTTTAATGTCACGCGTGATTTGACCCATGCACTTTGAACTTCGTATCGCTAAAAATAATTATCGTTACCTACGTATTTCGGATTGTGTTCATTATTAGGTACCTATAGATAAAAAACTTTCTAAAGTGACTAGCAAATTTGTAAAAAAATATTGACTTAATACATGTTTATATTGTAAGGTAGATAATGTACATATACATTATTTCAATTCAAATCAATATAAATGTAGCCATGGCCACTGATTATAAAATACGCTAACATATTTTGTTACTCACACGATCTTCTTCAGTTTTATTGTTGTTATTACAGGTTTTAAAATAATAATTTGACTATCTCTATAATACATACTTTTGCATTTCTAGATTGACATACTTTAGCCTGCTAATTGTTAAGAATGAAGGAAAACAAATATTTGAATAATATTTTTCAAGATATCTCTATTCTAAACAAAATAGTTGGCAATAATTTTATATATTTTTGTAAATCTTAAGATTTGTTTTTGTAAGATATATCTCGCTCTTTATCAACCAAACAGCTCTGTAAATCATTACATCAGTGAGCCCGATATCTCTCGCTCTGAGCGAGATATAAAAGAGAGATATATATCTTTCATTGAAAAGATATATATCACTCTTTTCTTTTCAGTGATATACTTTGCGCAAGACTAGTTCTAATTTGATAGTTATAGTGTTGTGACATAATAAATAATGATATCGATATGAAATAAGTAGTGAGGATTCATTAGATTTTGATTAAAATAAATAAATAGAGATTACCTGTCGTTATAATTATTTCGTTTCATTGTCATTCGTATACCTACTTATTGTACAACAGCTTCGAAAATTTTGAAGAAGTTGGCATTATCAATCAAGAATTAATACGTGTAACATCTTGTAATGAAATATAATATTAGTTAAGAAATGTGTACAAAAGTATCCGGCAGTAGTTCAGTTTCTTACATGTTGTAAAAAAAATATCGGGTCTGTTATCGTGTTACGTTTATCGATATAGCTTCATCCCTATCAGTTTCTCTGACTCTGGTATAATCTTGTACGTGTGTAAACGTCATATTTTTATAAAATAATGCATACGTCATGTGAAAAAGACGCTCGTTCAAGTTTTCACAGGAGCCGTCATAGACAAAATAAAGAAATGGAAATGGTATAGTAAAATTTTATTTTTCATTTAGTATATTTTAGTACTGGCCAGAAATTTTGCTAGTACATACATTACATAATTTTGAAACGGTCACATTGATCTAACCCTACACGGTTGTAGGCATGGGAATTAAAAAAAAACTATCAATTATTTTTCAAAATAGTATAATTGTAAAAAAAATCGATTTTTGTTTAAAAAATAATTCATATTTTCTTGAAAAATTGAATTAAACACCTGAAATAATCACAATCATAACTTTTCTAATGATATAATCAATTTAAAAAAGACAAAAATTGTTTTTTTTCATATTATTTTACGACCTTTCGTCCTCTTCATTTGGTTATCTAAGTAGGAATATTCTTTAAGCTTTTATCTATAGTTTATAGTCTATACTATATATATGTATACTAATTTAACAGAGCAGAAGAGTTTTTATGTTCTTTTGTTTGTTTAAACACGCTAATCTCTGGAACTACAAGTCGGATTTGAAAAATTCTTTTTGTATACGATAGCTTGATTCAATAGGAATAGTACAGGATATCTAGCTTCAAGCTTTACATCTCAGCTAGCCTTTAATATTAATTTTTGTTAAGTATGTTGCAACACGAAGCTCTCCCGAACAGCTTTATCGGCGTGGTTAGTACTGTCTTTAGTGGTACGTAAATAAAATGTTGTATAAAAATATTGGGCCTTAGTATATCTAAAAAAATTGTTATTTTCATATTATTTTACGACCTTTCGTAAATCAAAGTGTGGGCCTCATAAGAAAGCTCAAGGTTGCTTAGCGAGCTATGGAAGGGGTTATGCTTGGTGTTTCTCTACGAGATCGAATCAGAAATGAGGAGATCCGTAGACAAACTAAGGTCACCGACATAGCCAAAAGGATTAGCAAGTTAAAGTGGCAGTGGGCGGAGCCGTTGGGGCAGAAAGGTTCTCGAGTGAAGACCACGCACCGGAAAGCGCAGCGTAGGACGGCCCCCCACTAGATGGAAAGACGACATAATAAAGGTCGCTGGGAGCCGTTGGGTGCAGGCCGCACAAGACCGGTCGCTCTGGAGATCTATGGGGGAGGCCTATGATCAGCAGTGGACGTCCTGCGGCTGAAATGATGATGATGATGATATTTAAAAAATAGTCTAGTATAGAATATGCCTATCTCTTATATATAAGCCACAATAAGCTATTTTATGACAAGCAATTGTTAAAAATTAAAAAATATTTAGGTTCATTATTTTATACATGGCAAATAATGACAATTTTATGAAGTTAAATTTTTCTCTTTTTTCTCTTTATAGCATGTTATTTGGACATATAGTTTAGGGGATAGTGAAAAGTTAAAAATAATTTGTACTTGTGGGAAGAACAATTATGATAGGGTACACGGGTGCGTTAACGTTGCGGTGTTTGTCGTATAAAATTAAGACGGATGAAACCATGGAGCACAGCTAGACATTATTATACACTGCTTAAATAAAAAGCAACTCATTATTTAATTATAAATAACGATATTTATCGATGATATTTAAGGGCGATTGAAGTTTTTGGTGGGATCTTGAAGTTACAGGTTATGGTTTTTATTTTTAACTAGCTGACCCGCGCAACTTGGTCTGCGTCACATAAGAGACCGAGTGAGAGAGAGAGTTAGAAAGAGTGGGTCACAGGTACCTATAATACAATTCTAAAGGAGCTGAAACTTTCTTTAATTTGCTGCGGAGTTATTTTAAAACTGTGATATCTCCTAAGATATTTTTTGAAATCAATTGATGTCAAGGACAGTTTTGTTCAAAATTAAATATAAGTGTGATGAATATTGTATTTCTTTCAATAAGGATTAATACCATGTTTATAGAAACATCTTCGCAAATAATGCATTATTGTAGAACAAATTTTATTACCATAAAAAAGGTTATATTGAGTTAACCATAAAAGATAGCCAAATGATATCACAGATTTTATTTTAACTTTTTAAAAGAAACAATTCCGTCACACATGGTTGTAGCGTAACTTTAACAATTTACGCAGCGCATGCAATTGAAGCTCTCGAAAGCAATAAATTTTCCCCATTTTTGGAACATTTTTCATTGATGCTCCGCGCCCATTGGTCGTAGTGTGATGTTATATAGCCTATAACCTTCTTCGAGCAATGAGATATCCAAAAAAAAATCGGTTGTCTGTAAAGTCGGTTTACTGACGATAGTTGAACGTGACAACATCATAAGAAAATACTGATGGAATGGTATCATTTTTCAAATAATATCGAAAGAATCATTACCTTTATCGCCGCAATTATCGTTGCTATAAACAATTGACACCACATTCACTTTTCACTGCACTTCATACTTGACGAAAACATGTAAATGTATTATTGTATAGCAGTTGACCACGCGGACGCATCGCTCACTCAAGTAGAAGAGAGCCAGATGTCGAACGCGGAGGCCGATTGTGCCTCTTTGTCGCTCGTTCCACGCTCTCGCTTGCACTTCAAGCCTTAAATGGAACGCCTCAGAGCGAGGTAACGCCGCATGAGTCATGTTTTTTCGTGCGTGCAGCCGGCTCCATTGAATTATAAGACGTTGTCACGTCAAAAATATGTTTTTCCATTCGAAAAAGTAGTTCCTGAGATTAGCGCGTTCAACCAAACAAACAGATAAAGAAACTCTTCAACTATATAACATTAATAAATCCTATAGTATCCTATAGTCCTATATTTTGTAATACTGATAGCGTTTTGTGTGATATAGATTGGTTATTGTGCTTATGCGAAGTGTATTATAGTTATAAACTGGAAACATACATTTTGATGAACCACAAAAACGACCTAGAAAATAGTAACAAGGGAGCCACCATCTTGTTGTGATACTGAATTCGTTCTAAGACAGGACACTATATTCACTTTATAATGGCGGTAATGGTTTTCAATAAAGAGGACTAGTTGGCAAGTTAGTAAGAAGGGTGATTGAATACCTACTGTCACAAAAAAAATTATATCTATTAAGAAAAAATTGACAGTGAAAAATAAATCAATGTTTCAATAATTTCTTTATAAAAAAATTATCGATTATAAATCAATTTTTTTTTTAATCAGTTTTTTACATCCCTAAACAATTGTTTGTTTTGCAAATGCAAATTCAACGAGTTACACACATATATAAACTTACCTATTTTCATTCAATTTACTGCTTTGCTGTCATATAACTGTACATTGATAAAAATGACCACCGAACTTTTAGTTTTAAAATAAAGTCAGAATTTTAACATTTTTATTTTGTGAAACGTTTCTATCTTATTTGTCTTACATACCGGGTGCTCTGAATTCAACGAAATTCTCAAGTTCAAGGTTGGTTCAATTATTATACATAAACACATTACACAATGCAAAATGCAGTTATAAGATTTTATTTTATCATATAATTAAAGCATCCATTTGAAATAAAACACGTGAGTTGAAGGAGTAGCTGGCGCCATTGTGTATACTAATATAATTATAGGTATATATACGACGTACATACGTGATATATATATTTTTTTAAATTAATTATCTTTAAATATTTCAGATGGGTTATATGAAACCAGGGGAGCCCAAAGAAAACCAAACAAACTTATACGGTCGCGTAAAAAAATTACTTGATTCATTTGAATGGAGTGACTGTTCATTTTCTGTTGGCGAAAAAATATTCAAAGCACATAAACTAATATTAGGCATCAGTAGTCCTGTCTTTGAAGCCATGTTTTTTGGTCCACTGTCAGCTGACAAAGATATTATGATTACAGATATTGAACCCAATGTATTTCAGTTAATTCTTAATTATATTTATACTGATAATATTGAAATTACATCAACTGATCAAGCATTTGATTTACTGTATGCCTCCAAAAAATACTTTCTTGATCATTTGACTGAGACATGCATTGGGTACATACAGGCTAATGTGAGTGTTGATAATGTCATTGACATATTGAATTACCCGGACTATATGCATGACAATAAACTTACATCGCATGCACTAAAGCTTTTTGGTGAACATGCGAATTACTTGTTTAAAGAGAAAAAGAACTTAATCACATACCAAAGCATGAGAGCTATTCTTGAATGCAACAAAATGAACATATTAGAAAAAGATTTGATCAAGCACGTCTTTGAATGGTCTACTTATTTTTGTGAACAAAAATGTTTACCAGTAACAATTGAGAAAAGACGGGAAATGTTAAATAAGCATGATTTGTTTAAACTATTGAGATTTAAGACACTAACTGTGGATGATTTGCAAGAAATTTTTACTGATCAAAATAACTTGTTAACAACTAGCGAGTTTGAGGATATAAATAAAAAACTTATAATAAGGGATAATATAAAAAAAACATTGCTTCTCCCTGTAGATTCAATAGTTTTACCTAGATATTCACTTCAGCTGCAGTGGTATGCATGTTATCGTAGTCCAATACGACCAGTAGCTCCTATTGTTATTGATACAAATAATTATATTGTGGAATGCAGAGTAAAAGTGAACAAATCTGTGTTTATTAATTCACTTTGTGTACCGACTAGAATGGAGCCTGCAGTTTATCCATCTATAAGAAACGGTAATGCAAAAGTATACACAGAAAGGTTATCTATAGTGGTTGTAAAAGAATCTGATAAAAGAATTATAAATAAAACCAACTTGATACAGATATTAGATTACGGTTCAGTAGCAGATTTAGAATTTAAAGAAGTGTGTTTTCTAGATAAGAATGAATGGTACAAAATTAGTTTTATATGGTCTAATAATAGGTTTGATACTTATTCATATGTTGTTGAGCTCAGAAATAAATTCTTGTCATACAATTGTCACAATGTGACTTTCGAATTTGATGACTTGCCTTTAAATTCTGGAAAACAAGGCAGTTTTATTGCTGGTTTAAAATTTTGCCTGTAAACCTTATGCCATAAAGATTTATTATTCAAATTAATTTGGCATAAAGTAACTTTCAATTTTAATATTGTGTTTTGGTAGATGTGTATTTTAGTCATTATTGTTATCTTAAGCAATTGTATGTATAAGGAAGTAAAGTATTAAATCTAGTATTTAAAAACATTAGGAGTAAGGTCTTGTTTAAAATTATATACAAAATGTAAAAAAAAAATTGTGACTACTGAATCTCTTTACTGGAATATAACTATTAACTACTTACATAAGGTAAATAAATAACTTATTTTCAATATGTGTTACTTTTTGGGTACATGTATCTTTGTAATTTGAGTTTTTGTTTAAATCATCAATTGAAATTCAATAAGACAGATGTTAATTTTATTAAATTAAATGTATGCGCACAAATATTTTGTACTTGCTGCACTCGCGACTTCATTCTCGCTCAATATTGGAAAACAAAATAAATTGTTATCAATTGTTAAGTCAAGGAATTTACCAGGCTAAATGTAAAATAGATGAAATGAAATGAATGAATGAAAATGAAATTTGATCCAAATCCGTTATGCCGTTGTTGCATATTGATTAACTAACTATAGGGCCATTAAGTTTATGAATTCAAACCAACACATGACATCAAGATCCCGCCAAAACTCTCCATATGAGCTCTTTCACAATCGTCGCTCAATAGGTACTTGTATAATAACTATATGAGCCCGCGGCTTCGCTTTTAAATAAAGACCAAGTATCGAAGGACTAAAACAAAAAAGTTTGGTCAAAATCTATCCAGTAGTTTTTACGTGATGCGTGCACAATTGCAAACCTCAATCAATTCATTTATTTCTTAAATAAAAGTAGTGTATTCACTGCTAATCAGAGATATAAAAAAACTACCTACAATAAAAATACCATTGTATATTTAAAATTTACAACATAAAACAATAATCAAGCAAAGAAATATTGTTTTATCCAAAAAGAACTTTTTATTAAAAATTTATATAAACATTCATGTGTACGTAACGTAAACAAAACTCAAACGTATTTGCATGTAAATTAGCATTCGTTAACGCGGTGGACCTTCGAATTTTTTTGTCAAAAGTATTATACGCTCTGCTTCCCGGATGCCACTTAGACGTGCACCATGTACTGTTGCAAAGTATCCGGGTACTGTAGCTTCTCCCGCGAATAAAAGTATCGGTGGTTTTGGGTCACACGGTCCAGGAACAGGTGTCCCTAATTCACATTGGTAACTAACACTAGAACAACAACTCATATAAGAATACGATCCACAAAAGTGAGGATCAGATGCCCATCGAGATCTAAGCATCATTTGTGGGTAAGGTAAACACGGATTACCAGTAAATCTACGCAATAGCTGGGTCAATCCTTCTGCAACATCATTATCCGCCATTGATTCCATTACAGCCGCTTCTTGACCAGAGATTAAAGTACAAAGGACGTGTTTACTTCCCGGCATCTCGTCTATAGAGCATACACCACGGGTCCAGTCACTTCTACTTTGCAATTCTTCAGCTGACCAAGCCAGTTTTAAATTACCTTCATGACATACCCAGAAAGGTTCCGCATACTCTAAAAATACCTTGTCGCTCAGTCCAAATCCTAAATTACAGATTGCATCCAATTTACATACTGGAAGAGGCGGTGCAAATAATTTATCTGCTTGGCATTTTAGACATCCGAGGGACATCGTTAGGATTACATAGTCTGCTGTCAACTCTTCTCCGTCGCAACACTTTACAAGAACACGGCCATCGCCTGTTTGACCTAAACCCCATCGTATAACATTTATTGGTTTATTATAACGTATACAATTATCTGGAAGACCGCGTAGTAAAGGAGCCATGACTCCAACGTACCCTAAAGGGACACGAACGCTTCCACCTGGAAGTTCTATATAACTACCATACTGGTCAGCACTCACGAGAGATAAATCGTCTCCGCATCTGTTGCGAAGAATATTAGTTAAACCGAACATAACTCGGGCAGCATCATATCTCTGATCTTCTGGAAAGTTATGTAATTCTTGTTGAATACGTAGACCTATAAAATTCAACAAAGTTCCATGCTGCCTTTCGCCGCCTAATCTAAACAAGTTTGCCGCTTGCTGCTCTATTTGACGGAAAGTATGATATGCTGTAATTGTAACTGGTAAGTCAATAGCTCGTCCTTCGCTAGTACAAAATAGTCCTCGTGATGCATCTAACCGAAGCAATGGTGCTTGTAAAAGTCTGTCTTGAGACGCTAATGTGTATACAGAATTTGGTAAACAAGCTCCAGATATCCATTCCGCTCCCATTTCTATTACAGCGTCGCCGAGCCAACATGAATGAATGCGTCCACCAGGTCTGAAAGCAGTTTATAATAACTTATACAGTATAGTCAATATTTACTAAGAAATATAAACTCTACTTAGTTATTGAAGTTTATTTGTGTCACTTACAATTAGTGTTTTATTTAACTAGTCACGTTGTGCATAAATAGAATCATTTCTTAATTAATTATATTTTCACAAGTCCGTGCTGGATACAGCGAGATGAAAAATTATTCAGTTTAATTTTTACGAACCTTTCTTTAGCCTCTAAAACCACGAAATTGCGTATACCACATTGAGTCAGACGATGTGCTGCGGAGAGCCCAGCCATACCCGCACCTACAATAATCACTCTTGGCTCTTGACAATTTGGGTGAATACTGCAAGAATCTAGAATACATTGTTCTTGACCAGCTGCGCTTACAGCACTACTTAAATTTCGTTGTGCAGGTATTGAGTATTGTACGTTTAATATTCTTCGAATACCGATGACGATGCGAGGGGTTTCTTGCAGTATCAAATGAAGACGTGACATGTTTAGATTGATAAATCAAACGGTTACATAAATCAAAAATACATTATAATTAAATTCCATGATACTCTTAAATTTTGAAAGCTTTCACGTAAAACTCTGTCATCAAGACATACGCTAATACCATAGACCTAAAGCAGTTTTAAGCGTTCCGAGTGAGCGTTAGGCATAATTTTTCTAGTTGCCAGTTTTATTCAAATATTCGGAGAGAGTAACGGGTTCGATTCCAAGCTGCCATACACTCACTAGGGTCACTCCATTGCAGTTTGAGACATTCTATTCCTTAAGTTTTTCATACGCAATTGCCGGGAGACGATTTGCATTCAATTGAAAACAGGCTTTCGAAAAATCGTTTGTAAATGAAACCAATTGAACCAAAAACTGATAATAATGTTAATATTACATAACTTTCTTTTTTGAAAAATAACCCTAAATCATATCTTTTTTATTGTTATGTAGTAGCAAATAGGCATGTAGTTCACCTTATGTTAAGTGGCCACTGCGGTCTATGCACTACGTTTTATATTCCTAGTAGCTCAGGGTCGCGGTCGCCATCTTAGATATACTTACAGCAAAACCCTTATGATCTCTAAGCACAGATCGACAATGTATTTAAACACCGTCACGATAATGGCCATACGGCGTCATGTTGGAGATGTTAAATCATCACTTGAAATCTGAACTGCACCGTTATTTATGTAATAAACAAGAGCCATGGTTTACGCGATTTCTATACAAATTAATAAAATCGAAGTGTCTGTTTGTAATGTTAGAATTATGTTTTTAATAAAGGCACATGAAACTATAACATAAGTACGGTACATAAAACAAAATCCAATTGTTATAATTTTTGTCTATCTGCCTGTCTGTATGTTCCGGATAATCTCCGAAAGCTAATTCATTATATTTTAGCTATATATAATCAGCCTCAAAAAGACCACAGCCCTGAGGCCAGTGGTACTGCTACATCTGAGGACTGAGTTGGAACTCCTCATGTGCCAGTGCGTGTCATTAGCGTAGTTAGCGAATTTTCCTGGAGTTGGGCCATATCAGCCACTAAAAGCAAAAAAAAAATTGTCAAGATGAAAACAATAAAAACCGTAATATATTCCTTCAATACTATCGATTTTTTGATGTTGGGCAGTGATATCTTTAACTATGCCTGTGATGCGTGTTGCTAATTAAACAATATTAAATATATTATTATTTATGTAAGTTGGTCATTGGAAAGAAAAATATTTTACTTTAGAATTTCGAAGTTATTTGACAAATACGGGTACGACAAGAGGGTAATTTAAACAAAAATATGTTCTTGGCATTTATTAAAATTGAAATACACATATTATTATAAATACTAATCTTGATATTTAATAGATAGAGTAATTCATATATGATTGAACTAAATAGGTACGTGTGTATAAGAACATTTTTATTAACAACAGAATACCTGTTTCATTATTAATACGAAACAATGTAAGTTGTGTAACAATACCTAATAAGCTAATAATTTTATAAAAATAACAATTTACATACCTGTACGTAGGTAACATAATTTAGTATTAGGTATTATAAAGTCAAGTAGTATCCTCGATCATTATAGTCAAAAGCGACTATCATCGTCGATATTAGAAAGGCTAATTGACTATAACGTGTAAAGTTTCTCAAATATTGTAAGTATTAGTAGTATACTGTAGTATTAGTTAGTGAATTAGCCTTTCCACCGTCGAGGAATTAATGGCAAGAATTAACAACGTATTGTGCGATTAATTATTGTCACAAAGCATCAGTTACGCTATTTTCTAAACAATGAGAAAAGTATCTATATTACATTAGCTATTACAATAATTAAGCATACCTCTATGCACATAACAATTCTATCTACACACTAAATATATTTTAGTATTATACTGTTCAACAACAAATACAATAACAACGTCAATAACGATTAATATGTCCTTTAAACACTTACTTGAATTAATATTGCAAAATATTTAGACACATTAATAAATAGTTTTTACTAAATTTCAAGAATCGTTTATAATTATTTTTGTTAGTACTTATGTAGAATGTATAAATTACAAATATCATAAATTATAATTCTCTGTTTACACATTTTCAGAAAACCTCATGGGTACTCATATACGTTTAAACAGAATTAAATAATAGATTAAGATAAGTAGGTATGGGTTTATTTTACTATTTTACTTGCGATTACTTCGCTAGCAGCAGTTTTAACTTCTTCCCACGAATAATGAATGTCGCTTTCTTCACTCATACGTGAACAGATCGCTAATCTAAGGAAATATACGTCATCAATTTTAGAAGGAACCAAATGAATTTTACCGCGTCCATTAATGCGCCTCAGTAACTCTTCGTTAATTTCGTTACCGCCTTTTATTCTAAAGCAAACAAGTCCCATAGTTACCTCTTCAAATATTTCAAATCTATCATCAGAATTACAAAGCTTTTCAAAGAGATGTGCCAGAGCGATTTGCTTTCTAATATGTTTTTGTAGGTTTTCGACTCCATACAGCCTCAAGACGAACCAGAGCTTGAGAGCCCTAAATCTTCGCCCTAAAGGAATTTGCCAATGCCGGTAATCAGGAGCAGATCCTTGTTGGTCATGTTTCAGGTAAAGCGGGTCAACATTGAAGGCATCGACGATCCAACGAGGCTGTTTCAACCACATCGCGGAACAGTCAAAGTTAACAAGGAGCCATTTGTGTGGGTTGAAATTAAATGAGTCCGCTTTTTCAATTCCTTTCATAAGATAGCGATATTCGGGGCAGATAAAGGCAGATCCAGCGTAAGCGGCATCCACGTGCAGCCAAATGTCACGAGACTTACAAATATCTCCTATTCCGTCTAAATCGTCGAAAACACAGGATGATGTTGTGCCTAATGTGGCTACAACCTGAAAGGAGAAATTAATATTTGTTATTTATCTAATCTGTATTTGTATTTATTATTTACCTTAAAATAGCTCAGTTAGTTTTCTTTCTGCGGCGTAGATATACAGGTAAATTTTTAAGATGAGGCAGTAAGAAAGGTAATTACCTTAACCGTTGTAGCTACACGAAAACTTTCTAAGTAGACTGTCCTTAACTTTTTGAGACATTTTGACCGGCATTTACAGTTTTTAAAAAGTATACAGTTAGCAAAAAAATTGGCACTTTACACAATAACTTTTTTCATGCCATTCGATCCTGTTTCTTTTAAAGCATCAATAAACTCTAGGGCATTTTAAAATAACTGGGAGCGGGGGAGCAAGATTCGCATAGGCATTCTGTAGTCCACGTGAGCGAAGTCCATAATAAAAAGTTTAAATATGGATAAAAATAAGTTAGAATCCCTTTTCTCGCAAAAGGTTATAGAATCCACGATAATTTCGTACAAAATGTATGGGAAAAGTTTTTGCGATTTCTGACATTATTAGTACTCAAACCTCAATTGGTCCCCTAGAGGTTATTGATGCTTATATGATACAGGATCAATTGGCATGAAAAAAATTTGTTTTGTAAAGCGCCCATTTTCTTGGTAACTATACACTTTTTGAAAACTATAAATGGCAGTCAAAATTTCTCAAAAAATTAAGGACGGTTTCCTCAGAAAGTTTTCGTGTAGCTACAACGGTTAAGGTACGTCCCTTACTGCCCCATCTCAAAAATCCAACCTGTTTAAAGCATCTTCATTCATCAATTTAAAAATTAAAATCAGGGTCTTATATTTGATAGTTATTAACCACAGATCTCTATTTCTTACTTACATAGAATGGTATAAGTCCATTGCGAATGTCTTCATCCATCGCCTCTCGCAGAATCTCGCCATTAAGACGCCTGTCGCTACCTGGTTGCAACGATCTAAACTTGATTCCACCCAAAAGTCCTGCTCGCTCCACTGACGAATGAGCTTGTTCTGGAAGTGTATAATAAATATACATAAGTAATTTGTACCTAATCCTTAAAAATATTGAAGTAAAAAATTTTTTGTTTCGAAAATTATCTTTTTATTTTCATACTATTTATTGTTCTATTAAATTATTGTACCGAGAAGCGGTATTCTATATTGTACAAAATGTTTTCATGGGGGTGAGCAGTTTAACAGTTCACTAGTATATTTTACGCAATCGGTTTACGGTAGTACATTTTATACAAGTACCTACATCTACTTCTTTAGGCGCGTTATAAAAAAATCATAAGACTATTTTTTAAGATTCGTGCGCACATTTTAATCTACATTATCAAGAAACTTGCTAAACCTCTTGTTTTATTTTGGTAAAGATAAGCCACACTCACTTTATCATTCCAATGGAGAAATAAATTAAAAATGTTAAATCAATTATGATGAAAGCACTTTTTGATGACTTTATAGTTGATAATAATTGTAACCCTAGATGTCAATATAATGTTTTTAGATTTTTTTGCTTTAACATTTTTTAAATACATAATATACCTTTTGTCGTCAATTTATAATTTACTAGATGTTCACCCATCCGCTTTGGTAAACGTTAATTAAACTTTAGTAATAGTGTGACTTTTATCATCATGATATAAAATGTCATAATTATTAAATAACATGTTATGTGTCTACTCATGACTCATAATTTATAATCATCATAAATGAGTGAAAGTGTTACTTACTATTAGCATACCCCACAAGTTTTGAGAGAATTTCATAATCAGTCCACTCAGGATGTTGTTCCTTGACGCGTTGAGTGATTCGTGCCTTAGCACCGAGAAGTGCTACCAATGTCGCCTCACTGGCAGTCCCTTGGATAACACCACCTCCCTCGCCACCAGACTTAGCCAAAAATTCTTCTGGCAGACCCAACATCTGACCCAACCAATCCAGCATCACTACTTCTAGTTCGGTGCAAGCTGGACTTGAGATCTAAAATGTTAATTTAATTTAAAGTACATAAGTTTAAATAATATAAAGTAGATATAAGTTTCTATTTTAGCGAAATGCAGCATTAAAAATCCAATTCAATAATGGAATCTAAATCATAGTATGTAGGTATAGTCTTCCGTTTTAAAACCTTGTTAACTACAGATTTGCAATTCAATTAGAAAAGTTGTACATTGTATTTATCCAGGGTACATTCTTTCCATTATGGAAATATAATTTGAACTTTGATTGGTAATTACAGTGTAAACACTTTATAACGAAACTCAAGGGACTGAGCATTTTTTTTTCGTTATAGAGAGTTATCGTTATATGTAAAATAATTAATAGGTGTCAATAATGAGAAGCAATTTAGCAAATCCTTGTTAGTCATATGTTTCAAATAAAGAGGGTAACATTGAAAGCATCCACAATTCAATGAAGTTGTTTTACTAAGAGTCCGATAGGTAATGATTAATCAAGGGTATCTACAAAGATATCTTCATATAAATAATGTTAAGATGTAAAGTTTGTTTGTTTGTAAGGAGTAATATCTAAAACTACTGAAACAATTCCAGAAGTTCTTTCACTGATAGAAACCTATATATGTTCTATCTTCCTGACTGACTTATGCTATAATTTACTACTATTCAGTTTTTTATTAGTTTACGAAGTCGCGGGCGGTTGTTTATGATAAATCTACTGGATCAACTTATATACATACTTATTACGTACGTCCATAGATTTATAATTCTTGCTCGTTTATGCGGATATAATACTTATAATATTATAGGTAGTTTTCCTTGTTCGAGTTTCGAATCGCACGACATTGACACAAAGACTTGAGTTTTAAGAATCCAAAAAGTTTAAACAAAAACATATTTAACTAAGTCGCCCGTTCGGTGTTTTTGTGTGTCTTACTTTTTATATACCTTCTGTGTGTTTTATGTAGCTTAGTTATTATTTAGAAAACATAATTAAAATATAAATTCCTCGCCATTAGCAGTTATAATGTACCTGTACATCATAATGTTTAATAAATAGGTTTTTTCAAAAGGAGAGGTACAAGAGATATAATACAAAAGAATACTATCTATACAAGAGAGGTAGGATTGATTGAAATTTATTTCTACTTGGTGCAGCCCAAAAGGTGACAAGCGTTAGATCTCAGCTCTTTTATCGGTGACAACGGGCACCCCGAACATCGTTTCTACCGAAACATGGAAAACTTCTCACATTTATGTTTTTGTTGGGATTCCATTTAGAAGTAATGATACTTCCCTACTTTCTTCCTTATTAAAACACGCAACTTACCTAATTTATAAAAAGGAAGTTTTTTGACAATTTTATTTTCAAACCACACATTAAAACTTTACTTATGTACTTATACTGCGTAAACTTCCTTATTAATTCAGTGTTTTGAAGCCTATAGGATTCGTCAGTAAGATTTTAATAGTGTAGGGCGTTCACATTACATCTTATTAACCTCTCTATTACAAGGTTAAATACGCCCGCCTATTTACCATACAAATATGAATATGGAATAACTTGCTTTAGTATCAATTTAGTAAATAATGAGTAGCGAGTTCGGATTTCACTGATATTTATATGTATAATAATAATAAATATGGAGACCTAATTTCACACACGGTCGTTTATTTCCAAACAAAGTATCTAATTAGAAAGCTTGTATTTAGGTACTGTACTTATCACACAAAAGTCAGTTATGTACGGGAATCAAAACGCAACTCAATAGTACGATTTACTACCACTGCACCACGAGGCCTATATTTGCCTATACATAAGCTGTCTGATTACCATAGTAAAATTATGCTTAGCTTGAAATCAAACGACCCTGATTGAGATTTATCTCCCTTGAATATAGTTAAATTGGTAAATTAATGAGTATAACGAGTTAGAATTTGTTTATATGTACATGGTAATTATATTTATATTATTCTACATATTATGTAAATATTTTGTTACGTTTATAGTTCCTGACTGATTTAAATTATACTTCTTTATAATATTAATTATTTATTCCGTGTAAGGAATTCCAGTTCAGTTTATTGTTATGTGTTTTAATTATAATGACATATTGGTTGGAATACAGATTTCAGTGTTTTCCCCAAATATACTGTAGATAATATAATTGTTTTATTGTGGAATTATATTATTATAACTTTGTTTCTTAAGTATGTTCGTTTTATATTATATTCAAGACTAATGACTATATTCATAAAACATTATTATTATACATATTCATGTAAAAATATAATCATGATTTAATGAGCTTTTTTGTTAGCACCCCTCCTTTGTTTAAGTTACAATTTGTGGTGCATATTAAAACACCTAAAATATAACAAATACTGGGTAAAATAATGAATAACATTCATTATGCGGTTATGAAACAAGTAATAAATATTTAAATTTAGTTTAAAATACGGGAGTTCTAATAACGTAAAACTGAGAAAATACATACGCTTGGAAAAACATGATTTTTCGCCTTTTTTAAATCTGCCAGCACTCAACTAGCCTACCAATCTTATTAACTCCCCTATTTTTCTCTGAGTGTTATATCGCACCCCTCAAAGTCTACTCCCCTCACAAGTGGATTTATTTAATACAATAATGAAAATTATCTTTATTCTTGCAACAAGTTTGAAAATTGTAAGTTTTGCAAGATTATTAAACTAGTTAGATTTTTTTCTTACCCATGTAAATCCAATGCAAGCGATAGCACCACACAGCATATCAGCGACGATTGAAGGGTAAGAAGAAGCAGTAGGAAAATAGGCATGGAACTTCGGCGACTGCCAATGAGTGACACCAGACATGACGACACGCTCAATATCCGCCATTACTGCTGTCCAAGGTTCCGCTTGTTCTGGGGCCTGTTCTGGGACTAAGGGACGAAGATATCCCGGTTTCACAGACGGTACTACTTGCCTGAAATTTGAAATAGATACCTTATTTAAGTAATTCCAATTTTTCCCATTTATTTATATTTCATTAAAAGAGAGAAAAATAACGTTTTGTATTAAAAATAAAATTATGCAAGCTTACATAATAATTAATCAATAAAATATATGTATGAAATTAAATCTATAACAATTTCATTGGTTGTGTGTCCCGACACTGCGTCAATCGACGTAGGTTCGAATCATACAATGATCCTGATTGCTCTGTCAAACATCGTGCTGAAACCATAGCATGGTTATAGAGCATTCTCTAATGCTCGCCTGGCAACCTAACACCCTCAGTTTTGTCTTTCAATTCCAAACAGATACACTTGAGAGTCATAGCTTCTCTAGGGTTAGCGTGTTACTATCTTAGGGCACGTCATCACTTAATATCCGGTGTAATTGTTGTGAAATGATAAACCTATAAAGTTTCAAAATACGAATCGAAAAGTAAGCAAATGTTTAGTATAGTACTACTCGTGCGCAATAAGTTGAGACCTGGTGACGCCACATACGCATGGTGTACTGTGCACAAAAAAATATCACAACAAGTTTCCACCCGCGACTTCGTCTCTGCTATTTTTCTTAATGTAGCGAGGGTTGTACAGGTTCTTTTTACTGCCTGATCAACAGGTAAACACAACTGTTTGTTCCGTTTTTCGTTTTCAAAAAAATTCCAACATTTTTAACACGAGATTTCTCTCTCTACTATGTAAAGTTTTACCCTTCATTATAACAATAAATTCAACACAAAAAATAAAGCAATAACTCTAATAACTATTAACGAAACAGTATCAAATACGATTATAAAATCGGAGCGCGTCTTCGTTGCCTGACGTAAGCCAGTACGAGACTAAAATGTAAAAAAATGGCGTTGCCTACAGTACAACACGGGAGCTTGAGGGGAAGTTACAGGGGTAGCGGGCGGAGGGTTGCATTCCAGGCAAGTCTCAACTTATCGCGCACAGATAGTAATTAATTATACATTGTAAATTAGTAATGTATCTACCACAGATCTCTGTGGTATCTACCTAACACAGGCTGAATGTATGGATATATAGGATAAATAAATATATCTCTACCATAGGTCCGTTTCTTCGGCGTGAAGCCCTTGGGTCAGGCAACCGCCCGCGCGATACAAATGACACTATACGTGCAACACTTAGCTACCCACATACAACATTACACACGTATGAACATACACACGTGTACACCACACAGGTACATGGGTTCTGTGAGGGACCTTTTTTTTTGCGCTAGTTAATGTAGAAAACCTTTCCGATTACTAAATGCACATACGCATGGTTCCTTCCTTCCTCCCAGGAGGAAGGGAACGTGCCTATGAGTATATATTAATTAGCTCGAATCGTAGGAGTAGGGATTCGATTAGATCGCGACTTAATTGCATACGCGACGACCGCCCGAGCCGAGATCCGGCCACTTTGGCACCCTCGCGCGAGTCGTCCAAATAACTTTCGTGGCTGAATGCTCTCTGCGCTCGCCCCAAGTACGGTGAAGCTGTAAAAGCCGTAACGGCTTTAGGGCCCCTAAGGCTAACAGTGTAGTAAGATCTAAAAAAAAAAATATTTCTCTATGATTAGTATGCTTTGTGTTCACTGTAACTTCGTTGAAATAGAACATACAAGTAAGGCCATAAATTATAGAAAAAGCTATTTAAAAATTTGGAAAATTCTATCGAGTTTCTTGCCAGCTCTTCACGATGACTACGATTATATACCGTAAACCAAACTGGTGGCGGTGTTAGTGTGTTAAATTCCATATTATGTGCCTTCTTAGTTCTTAAGGCATAAATTGAATACCACAATATTTTCTGTTTGGATTGGAGCCGTGTCGTACAATTTTTACAGTATTTGTACAGTACAAATAATAAACCTACCTATCTCTTATGTTCTCCACATATTCCGCGATGTAATCCGTCATCGCTTTAGAAAAGTCTTTGAAGTCTCCGACCTCCATGGTTTCTGAAAAATAAATTTATTTAACAATATGATATTATATACTCAGATATATTTAATTAGCATGAGATGATTGATAACAAGATCAAAAGCGAGCTTAAAATAATGACAGGCTCAATGGCTTGGACTACATCAAGAACAACTACTACATAATTAGACAGCAAAATATAAATACGAACTAAAAATAATAAGTAATAAAAAATTGTAGACAAATACTTTCACAAATACACAAACAATAACAAAACAACATTTAACTGGGGTGTACCTAAGCAGAGACAATTCAAACATATCTAGTATTTTATTTGAGCTCTAAATGTTTCCATGTATTTTCTTCTCCACTAACTTATTTGTAACAATTGTCTAAAAATAGGCAGAAGTAGTAATTTGAATATTAAATTTTTATTATATGCAAATACAATTTAACATTACATTTCTCAATTGATGAATTGTAGTGGTAAATAGATGGTATTTACAATTATGTAGTTTTGAATGATGTCTCTGCCTATATACTTATATGAGAAACACTGCACATTGCACAGTTACCATGAAGAAGCTAATTAAATTATGTTAGACACAAACCAAATTTTAATTTAAGATCTTCTTCGGTCATGGCGATACCTAAAATAATTGTTTTCTTATTAGTATTACAATTTTTGTGAAAATTATTAAGTAGGTATATTGTTTGAATATAACAATGATTAAAATATGTTATACTACATAATATGTTATATCATGTATCTAATTCTATGAAGTAGGCAAACAATTCTTGTATATTATATGAAATTGATTTCTCGGAAACGACTCTAACGATCTGGATGAAATTTTGTATATAGATTAGATTACCTAAGTAGTAGTTGTTTTTTTGAAGTGAATAATACTTCTTTTAGGATTTAAATAAGAAAAGAGATTTTAAAGAACATATTTTTGTTTTCAAGATAGATTAAAATTCGTTCGTTACATATTGATCATTAAATTGTAATTGATAACTAATAAATTAAAAGGTTATGGTAATATTATATAATTATTTGTATTTTAATATTTTTGTGGACACGCTTTAGCCTCAACGCAATCAATATTACTAGAGCTTGTTACCTATTTTAATAGTCTGTTAATTCTGAATTACTTTATAGTAGGTAAGGTACTTTACAAACAGTTGATAATTGGCAACGGGATTTTGATATAATCTATGTATCGTCTATGACTGTAAATAATAATTTTTATTAAATACAAATTGCAAAATACATTTTCTATGTTTTACAGGATTACAACAAAATTAATAATTCTAATGCTATCTAATAATAACTTTTTACGCTAAAATCTACAGAACAAGCTCTTTACATAACTGAATATTTATACGAAGTATATGTGCATATATGCAAATTGTAATGTAATACAAGCCTAAAGGGTTGCTACATTCCACGATCTTCCAAAACCGATTTTCGGGAGGGGGCTTAGCCACAGGGTCGTGCCTCGTAATTTTTACACTACACTGCCATTCCGGTCCATAGCTCACAAAGTTAAAATATTAGGTCCTTACATATGAAATTAGCGTTTTGTCGTACTGGCCATTTTGATCTGAAATATCTCCTCTTTGGTTAAGAATTCCAAATTCAAATTTATAAATTCATTTAGCTGGTATATTTAAATTTTGAAACCAGTCATTCATTTGTTTTTTCCTCATAATTTTTGTCTTTGGCGTCGCTTAGTCGGAAGTCTAACTGTTTACATAATTAATGGGCTATAAGAATTGTCAATATTACATGTAGAATAAAAAATAATTATTCAAAAGTTAAATTTTCATCAATTCTCAACCGATTCTGATCAAATTTTGTAGATGGGAAACATACAATATGATAATAGTATGATGATGATAGTAATACAATTATAGAATTGAGAGGCTATAAGAATTGTTAATAATGCATTACAAATTTCTAACATTACATTATTACATACATTATTTACATTAGAATAATAGTTTTCAACCGATTTTGATGAAAATTGTACCTACATGGCAAATACATGCCACTCCTCAATTGATACGGCATATAAATTATCAACAATATGATTAAAAAATAAATGGATTTAAATAATTATTGCGTAGTAACAAACGCGTGCGGAGTCGCGGACAGACCGCTAGTTTGTAATAAAGATTCGCTAAAATTGTGATATATCATTGAACTCATTCAATGTCAACGGTCAACCTCGAGTTAGGTGATCAGTTAGATAATGTACAGGAGGCCCACTATTCGTAGTCCCTACTCCCCGCTCAATGCCGAGAGAATGGTTCTTTCGCAACTGCTTCGTGCAACGAGCAAGTGGTGCGAGGTTACTTTAAGACCTCGCCGCGCCGCACCTCGCCGCGCCGCGCCGTTACTTGTATCAGCATATCGTCTACAATAATTATTTTTAATATGATGTATCCGCTTAGTTTTCTAATAAGACACTTGTCTCAATGAGCATTATCATGAAGATAATTTAACCTCGCATTATACAATATTAACGTTTTATTGTTTTTTTAAGGAAAGTAAGAGTACCTATAGTTGGTTTATTTAGCATGACTTTGAAGTAAACAAAAGTAAAGTAAAGTAATATTCTGTAAGAAATATCCCATCAAAAACATAAAATGTAAAAGAATGCAATATTAGACACCTTTATTTCTATCTATACATGTAAATGCTTTGTCCTGAATGACTGACTGACGAATCAACGCATAGCCTAAACCGCTGATCGTAGAAACCTGAAACTTGGACGGTGTGTTCTTTGTATGACGTAGGCATCCGATAAGAACGGATTTCGCGAAATTCTACCCCGAAGGGGGTGATAAAGGGGGGCAAAATTTGTATGGGACAACGTGATTCCTTGGTCCAATCTATTACAAATTTTGCATAAACCTTTTATAACAGAGTTGATGGAAGACGTGTTTCATATTTTATTGAAATTCATCCCTAAACGGGGTCAAAAAGGGGTAGAAAGTTAGTTTGGCGGTGATTTGCTTCGAAGTTGATATCAATACTCCTTAGTGCTATTGATTTAAATTACATTTTAATTTGACACATTTTGAAAACTCAATCCGATTTTATTCAAAAAAAGGTTGAACTTACTTAAAAACATAAGCAAATATCTCTTTTAAATTGGAATGTCTTGAAAGTCATCGTACTATATTAATACCTCATTTTAAGATTTCTAAGCATAAATAGGTTATGCACTTTTAGGACACGGCCTCATAGGAACGTAGAGTTCGAAATTTGAAATGGTAAGGACTAGAAAATTTTGGTTATAAATTATACGAATCATTTCATGTTAAAAAAAAAACATACAAAATCTATACTAACTAATCCATACTAATAATAATATTATAAATGCGAAAGTAACTCTGTCTGTCTGTTACGTTTCCACGCCTAAACCGCTGAACCAATTTTGATGAATTTTGGTATAGAGATTGATTGTACCTTGGGAAAGGACATAGGGTACTTTTTGTAGCGAAAATAAAACTTTAAGGTTAAAAAATAGGAGATGAAATTATGGAAGAGGGAAATATCAGCTTCCACGACAACCGGGTTTGTTGATTTATTAGGCGCATGTGCAGTAATTATGAAATGACAGCGTTAACGGTTTTCAATGTCAACAAGTTTGTTTTTTTTTAATTGTCATACTTAATAAGAAATGTATTGTATTTATAATAATTACCTATTAAATGATTGTCCAGTATTCTTTTTAAGATTGGCTGAAGTGTTTTTAAACTGTTAAACGGCATAATGACAGTTTTATTTTATAACGTTGCCAAACCGCGGTTTTCGGGAGTTTTTATATATTCTATGCGATATACCTATTGTAAATTTTCTGCATTATTCAGTTTTGCTACAAGTGAATTATTTCATTGTGTTATCATGTGGTGAAAATAAAACTTGGGTGAAAGTTTGTATGAAGAACCCAACCCATTCATATTAAATGCTTTTGGTAAGAAAGGAATAAAAGGGGTTTCACGTTTTTCAAAAAACCTTCCTGCAGGCCGATAAAATAAGGTATGATTTTAATTATTTTGAAGTTTTATTGGGACGGTTAATGTGTTGGATTCATATTGACATATAATGACAATACCATACAAACCATCTATGACTTTTTTTTGGTTTGTCGTGTTCCGAAATCAGCCGGTGCATATGCAGTAATATAGCGAGTTGGTAAGGATTTCGACCACAATTCACATAGTGATAAACCCATCTATAATTTTCTTTTGTTTTTTTTTGGTATTATATAAATATAGCTAGCTATCCATATTAATAAATCTGTAGTCCTGTCTGTACTTTTAATCATTTTCCAAAATTTCCCGATACGCATATTATATCAGAGATACTGATCACGAATATACCATTAATTATTTTTGTCCGTCTGTCTGTTTGTTTGTATGTCCGGATTTAACTCAAAAACGGCTTGACCGATTCTTATGAAATTTTGTAAACGGGATGCTTATGTCATCGGTCAATTAATAAGGTATATAAAATTTCAATATTCCTAATAAATAATGTAAAAAAAAAATAACAAAAAATATTATCGTTAATTCAATTATATACACTGGAAGTATAAGTCATTCCATGAATGATAAGTAATGAGAATTTTCCAAATTCAAAATTTCATTAATTCTTAACCGATTTTGATGAAATTTTGTACACGGGAAGTCTAATTATTTATATAATTAATGGGCTATAAGAATTGTCAATGTTAGAATTCTAGAATGAAAAAAAAATATTCAGAAAGTTTAATTTTTCTTCATTTCTCAACCGATTCTGATCAAATTTTGTAGACGGGAAACATACATCATACTTTA
Source organism: Saturnia japonica (assembly GCA_033032175.1). Taxonomy (NCBI): domain Eukaryota; kingdom Metazoa; phylum Arthropoda; class Insecta; order Lepidoptera; family Saturniidae; genus Saturnia; species Saturnia japonica. The sequence continues at coordinate 14,866,453 of CM065305.1, forward strand.
ATTTCAGGCTTTATGAATTGTTAATGTATGTAATTGTAATGTAAATGTAATCTTACATTACAAAAATAGTTTTCAACTGATTTTGATGAAAATTGTACGCGGGAAATACATGCCACTCCTCATTTGATCGGCATATGAATTGTCAACAATATGAGTAAAAATAAAAGAATTTATATAATTATTGCATAGTAACAAACGCGTGCGGGGCCGCGGGCATACCGCTAGTATTATAAAAATGACTTGACAATGGAACGGCAACCTAATTTTTGTACTAATTAAAGTACTTTATTGTACGGTACACTGTTTAAATATGCTTAGTAATCGAAATAGTATATATTCTTTTATAATTATGGTGCAGTTCATTATAATTACGTACTATAGAAATAAAGATGTAAAATATTGATATAGTCACTATAAACGTTGATAGGTAATTGATTAGATAACAGTGTATAAAAAAGTTGTTGAATAGGTGCTTCCATAGACACTAACTAAAATAACTGATTTGGTTTTACATGAGATCTCACAACTTTTTGTAGCTTTGATTATACGTTTATAATATTCAAAGTTTAGTGGTGAAAGAACTGCGTTGCGAGACCTGGCATTTTTTATTAACCATATCTCAAGTAATTACATTCTGGGCCCAGAAATACCCATCTCCTTTCAAGTTTGTAAAACTGCTAGAAGTACCTTAGAATTTTGATGATCGGTGAGTGTGTCAGTGACAAAATTAAAGAACTTTGACTAGCGATAATTCGTAAACTATGAGGTATAATAATTATTGGGTTTATTGGTAATACTTATAAGTATAGTAATGTATAGTGTGTCCCAGTTTATACTGGGAGGTCAAAACGCCAAAAGTGCCGTAAGTGGCTTCAAGAAAGAATGGTACGGCCGTGCCTTGAGCTCGACTTGGCGCGGGGCATTGCCGTGCCCCCAGATGAGTATATTTTGCATTTAAAAATTTGCTAAAATCGATCCTAATCATGTAGATACATAATATACGCAATACGCATATTTGCAGCGCAATTGACCGCAATATAACAGCATGAACACAACTGCTTAACAGTAAAAAGGTTCCGAAGTCAGTCCTTGACATTGAATCGTCTTTGCAATTATTATAATGAAGTAATTAAAGTCAAAGAAACCATATTTTTTATTAAAGGAGACACAAAAACAGTCTTCGAAGTCGAAACTCAGTGCAAAATATATCCGATTAACGTTACCGTAGACTTTGACAATGGTTTGTTAAAATGTTGAATTTGTTATGTGTACCATTTCATCTCTATGTACTTATTAATGATAAAGTGTCCGTCGAAAAGCGTCAAATTAGGATGAGCCACGGTAGCAAATGCGTAAATATTAAAGAAGCGCAAAAAGTCTTTTTTTTATTTTCGCCCACTTGGACCTGTTTTTAAGTTTTACAACAGTAAAAACAATAAATTCACGAAAAAGTATCATTCCTCTTGCTATACTAGCGTCATTTTTGGTAGGTTTTTGAATTGTAATTTGCTGCTTACCAGCTGGAGACTATTTCAACTTGTCCCTCTTATAATATGGTTCTTCTTTACTACCCTCAATAAATTCAGTTTAAAGTTCGAAGACGGGATGGTAGGACCCGTATTTCTAATTTCCAGTATAATTCGTTTTGAAATTTCGAGGTTAATACTTTTTAACCGACTTCTAAAAAGGAGAAGGTTCTTAATTCGCATGTGTATTATTTTTTAAGGATATTCAGCTTGTTTGTTATTAAGAGGATACCTCAAAGGTGGTTCCATTTTAATTGCATTGGTATTGGAAGTTCGACATCGAAGATACACCAGGGAACTCATCAAAATAATGGAGTTGGTTTTCTCTTTTGTTCATAATTGTCATGTAAGCTCAGACACACGACGCCTACACCGTGCCACATCGTGCTAGTAGAGTAATTCTGCCAATTGGTAGAGTGATATATGTATATGTATAATATGAGCAGTAGTCGCTGTTGTTCGATGATTATATAAATGTCGACACAAGCAGGAATTGATATTATTCCAATAGAAAAACGTTTACTTCCACTTTTAGTTTTCACGACATATTCTTGGGGAAATAACAATACACCCCAAGCGAAATCAATTAATATGACAAGGACACAAAAGGTAGGTGGTATAACCGGTTTAAAAAAAAACGTTTCTATACATTTTAAAGCATAAAACAATAATATTGTTGTCTTTTAGAGACATACCCTTTCTGTAATAATTACGTGTTGCTGTACTCAGTCACATAATAAGATTGTGGTCAACCTTTAACCTATGTATGTTCCAACAAAAATACACAATAATGTATACGTAAGTGTATATTTAATATTTATCCAGAGATATTTCCTGGTTAGTTTTAAAGAGAATATATAGTACTAGCTGTGCCCTACGGTTTCACCCGTGTTAATTTTATCTGACAAACACCGCGCCTCCAACGCTCCCATGTAGTAAGTGTTCTTTCCGAAAGTACAAATTATTTTAATTTTTCATTATCTCCTAAACTATGTGCCCAAATAGCATAGTCAAAAAAGCAAAATTTAACTTCATAAAATCGTCTTTATGAAGAAGTAACTTTTGTTTGTAAGGATTAATATGCCATGTCTAAGAATAGTGCTTATAAATCACTTTTTAATTTTCAACAAATCTTTAAGCTTACGTTCTACAGTCTACAAGATGTGTATCCGACCGACTATGACATATAGTTGCGCCGCGTTCACACATATGTCAAAACCGAACTGGAAACGGTTACAAACCATCCAGAATAGGTTTCTTTACCGCCTTACCGGGGCCCCTAGGTATATTCGAAGTGAAGATATCCATAGAGATATGAATCTTCCTTCGATTCATGCCTATGCCAGACATCTTTCTCGTTCGTACTTTGACACCGCGTCGAATCACGCGAATCCGTTAATTAAAGCAGCTGCTACCTATGTACCGGACCCCACTGCCCCCCGGCATAAACGCCGGCCGCGTAACATTTTTACCGACCCGGACGATCGTGTCGGAAAAGCAAACTCGTATTATTCTACCCTCTCTCTAAACAGAGCGTGCCAGCGCCCAAGCCCGCGTAACTACCGTTCTCTCTGCAGGGGGCGGGCGGTCAACTTCGCTCCCGCACACCCCCCACCTCCACTCTCTCCAGCGGCAACCCAAGCATAGGTCCGTTCCTCGGTGTGAAGCCCTTGAGTCTGGCAGCCGCCCGCGCGATACAAGTGACACTGCACGTGCATCACTCAGCTACCCACATACAACATTACACACATATGAACATACATACGTCCATATCACATAGATACATAGGTTCTGTAAGGAAACTTTTTTTCTTTTTTTATGCTAGATAGTGTAGAAATACTTTTCAGATCACTAAATACACATACACATGTTCCCTCCTTCCTCCCAGGAGGCGGGGAAAATGTATATACATATGTATATGTGTTAGTTTAGTTCGAATTTTACGGATAGGGTATTAGTCAGATCGCGACTTAATTGCAATCGCGGCGACAGCCCAAGCCGAGGTCCGGCCACTTTGGTACCTTTGCGCGCATGTTGCTCACACTTTCGCGGCTGAGGAGTGCCTTAAGCGCTCGCCCCCAAGCCCGTTAAAAAGCCATCAGCGGCTCTGTTTTTGAAAAGGGCCCTAAAGCTAGCAGTAAGGTCAGTTAAAAAAAAAAAATTAACAAATATACTTTATATTCAACCTTCTGATTGGATGTTTCATTTATACTAACCTAAAATCTCAGAGTGGCACAGTAGTCCCCAAAAATACTGTTGGAAAATAAAAATGAATTTCCATTTATTGATTTTACTGAAAATTATGTAAAGATAAAATAATTTGGTATCTTTTCACTTAATTTCAGTAAATATTTTAAATATATTACAGAGTTACATACACATACATTCCTTTTTATATGTACATAACCTAAACGCAATTTATAGACCATACAAATGTTCATACGAGTGAAAATGTATCCTGAATGTACCTTCAGCGTATAAGCTACAATTATACCCAATTGCATTAAATTGAGGCCAGTAGTTTTTGCGTGATTGGTGTTCAAACATACCGACAGACAGACAAAAATGTCAAAAACTATCGAAATGAGCTCTGTCCATGATTCTAAACCCCCGTACTATTTTTTCTCAAATATCTTCAATGTACAGATTTCGATTCTTGACTCTTTTATTATATGTATAGATAATATAGTATATTATAGTATAGTATAAGTATATAGTATAGTATAGATAGTACGAATCGTTCTACATCCGCTTTAATTAATAATAGTAGGTATCTCCCATCGATGTACCTATATTAAATCTATGGTATTTCCGAAGACGCAGTCGCATGCTCGGCTTTAACATTTTGATTCGATTAAACTAAAATTGCTGTATTGCTTAGTTTTCAACTAATAGATTTAAATATTTTATAGGGTGTAAATATTTATTAAAACTCTGTTACATTGTTATTATTTCTCTATTAAGTCACAGTTCTTAACACAGGCGATTTTACTACTACTGCTCAAATACAACAACGTTCTCTAAAACAGCGCATGTCAAAAACCGAATAAGAAAACTGTTTTCTATGTAAAATCAATCACTTAATTGGCCAGTTAATGTAGACCATAGGGCTATAGAGACTATAGAGACTATATGATCACGAGTTCATGAGTGAATAAATATTTAGAACTATGTCTGTGCCCATTATTCTTCGAAATATATTTTTATTTCAGTTCCGCAAATCCCGCGGATCAGGCATGTGTAGTCTCGCATTTGCGGATTTGGATTCCCTAGTGATAACTACACATATTAGAATATTTTGATTGAATTATTGAGTCTTTTGAAATAGAACATATTGCAGTAGATATCATCGACGAAATTTGGTTGCCTCTGTCGGGAAAGCAACCTGCCACCTTCGAGCTTATTATACAATAATTAAAAAAGAATCTTAAGTTATACAATTATTATAATGTAAGTATATTGTAACATAACAACCTTGATACTTGCGTATAGGTAAACTTAACACTTCCGTATTGAAATGCTATGTCGTACGAAGGAGGTCAACATCTCTTCTCGTTAAAAATATCCAGTGTGAATCAAGGCAATGTTCCCGATCCTCGCTATCGGTCCGTTGCAACTACGGTCAAGGAAAAAAACGCACGCGATATTAAATAAAACGTATACCGAGAAAAATACTTCGAGCGATGCCATGGCCGACTGTTTGTGTTTTAATAATTCATTAAGTTAATAAAAAATGATATTATTGACATAGAAAACTAGATTTTGGAGGTCATTTTACACTACCGGACTTTATAAGTGAGGTAGGTAGTACATTGACTAGATAACAATATTTCAGAACGTAGTAATTACTCGAATTATCATAATACTTATCATATATCATTCATTTGTTTAAGAAGTTTGTTTATCTAACCACGGACGGAAGTCGTATAACTATGAATCGAGTTTCTTAAAGTACCTATAGTAAGCTGAGCTTAATATTTTAATAAAAATATATAAAAATATTATATAGCATTAGTTCCTAAATAAAAAAGTATTATCTGTCAATAATAAGGTAAGTAGTGCTAATAATTCGAACTTACTATACTTGACAGCTACTACTCATAAATTTATTTTAGCGTCAATATATAATAACTCCAAATGACAGAAACAATAATTATTTTCTAATTTAAATATTAATGATCTAACTCGGGAAAAACTAAAAATAAATCTATACTTTATTATTATAATAAAGCGGAAGAGTTTTTTGTTTGTTTGTTTAAATATGCTAATTTCTGATAGTACCAGTTGGATTCGAAAAATCCAGATTCACAAGGAATAATAGTATAGGCTGGCTAAAATTGGACTACAACTCTCAGCTGGCGTTAAATATTGATTTTTGTTACGTAAGTCGAATTTGAAAACGCACCCGTAATGATTTATCTGTGTGTCCATTGATAATGAAACGTAAATACAATATTTCACAAAAATATTCAAAAATAGTCAAAAAAAAAGAGTCCGCGATAGCATATGTTTATCTCTTATACCTACATAAGCCACAACAAGGTACTCTATGACAAGGTTTTGTTGAAAATTAAAAATGATATTTGAGCATTATTTTTAGGCTTGGCAATTAATCCTTACTAACAAAAGTCACTTCATCATAAAGACAATTTTATGAAGTTAACATTTGCCCTTTACAGCATGTTATTGGGACGCATAGTTTAGGAGATAACGCAAAATTAAAATAATTTGTACTTGCGGGGAAGTGAGGACAATAATTATTAGGTACACACACCGCGGCGTTAGCGGCGCTGTGATTTTCTAATAAAATTAACACGATTGTAACCGTGAGGCACAGCTACGTAAAAATAATTTGAAATGTTGTCAGTCAGATAACTCCACAAATGATATAATGTTTTTCTTCAGCGGAATACGGGAAATCCATAATTATGACGCAAGTCATCCAACGGGTCTTCCCCCGCGATAAAGCAATTTAGATTCATATGGAATGGAATATTACAAATATATGTTTTCCTTAAAACTTTACTTTACGTTAAGCCTTACATTTACCGTCACAGAGGTCAAGGTTAGTATTATCTGACTATTTGTGAATGTTCGTATTATTTACGAGCCACAGAATAAGATTACAGATTGATTATAACCTAAACAGGATATTAACCTAAAGAATTGATTAAATTTATATAATTTAATTATACTGATTATTACAGAAATGTTACTATTCAATTAGAAGATAATAGTATATCATTAAACTATATATCAATTGGACTAGCGTGACTAGCATTAATTACAAATTTTGTTTTACCTAGTGCCTGAATTTTATATCCAAGGTGACCAGTGGCAGGGTTGCCAACCTCAAGCACGGCAGCTATCGTACCATGCAATGCAGAATTATCAAAACTATCGTACTTATCAACTTCTAACGGAGGACCTTTTGCTTAGCACGTCGATGAACAATATTAAGAACAGTGTCCTCAGAAAGTTTTCGTGTAGCTACAACGGTTGGATACCTACCCTTACTGCCCCATCTCAAAAATCCATCCTGTTTATACGATAATTATCGTGTGAACCCTGAACAGTGGAAGCAGGAATCTCAGATATAATATTATGACACAACTGTTCGTTCATAAAATTTTATCCACTACTTAGCACATTAAGAAAATAAAAGTAGCCTAAGTTACTTCCTATATTATCAGCTATCTATCAGTGAAAGTCCCGTCAAAATCGGTCCAAACGTTGCAGAGATTTCCCCGGAAAAAACAGACACACAAAAATTTAAAAAATAGACTTTTTCTTATAGGTATCGTATATACTTTCATATGCATTTAGTAAAAAAATGTTATTTTGACATTACAAACACTTCAATTTTATTAATTGAATAGATTTGTAAAAGTACTGATAACACCGTGCCAATGTATTGTAATAGACAGGACTGAGCCGTGCTAGGGGTGCATAGCGACCGGACGTGGACTCAGGCACCGCGCACCAGGCGGAAACCTACAAGGGTTCGGGGGCGTCGCGTGTGAATAATTCCAGGAGATGCAGAACTATACAATTACATTAATTTAGCCGGCAAATTTTATTTTTCACCCAGATATTCCAGCAGATACCCTAGTCTCGGCCCTGGTTATAGACTATAACAGTCAGTGGAAAATAACTGAAAAGTAATAACAATATTTCTGTCAGTGATACCCTTCTATGTATAGTGTTACGGGATCAGTGGTTTTCACTGTCAATTAAGGTTCCTGATATCTCACCTTACTTTTTTTTCAAGACTTGAGAATTCTCTACTAGTAATTCCCGGGAATTCACGAATTTTTTAAAAATTTCTAAAACTTTTATTAAAATTTCGTAAAACTGATATTGAAATGCTAAATTAAATTTCGCTTATTAAAAATCCTAAATACCAATAAATTATAATATTTATTAAGTCTTCGTTACAGTTAAAATTAACTAAGTTCATTAAACTTTGTATATCTTTCTATACAACTATAGAAAATATATATATACTTTATATAAAAAGTAAGTAGGTACTTTGAATAACCTGAGGTAAGAAAAATAATAAAAATTTAAATTAAATATAATACAATCAACTAAAAAACAGGAACTAACTTCACAATAAACTAAAAAATGTACCTATTTTGAGTAGATATCTATCTTCTAATTAGATGTACTTTACCTTTATATTAAAAAAAAATGTCAATCTTCAAACTACATTGGTTTATTATTAGCCTTAATAAAAACTTAAGATGCGATGAATAAATCGAGATCTAAATGGGAAATTTTTTAACGTATACGTGTCAATTTTTCGTGTTTATTCTCGAACGAGAGAGTTTTCGACTTCTCAACACTTTTCTTCTTCTCGAGTAAGACTACATTTCCCGAGAACTCTCGCTTTGAGAAGTCCCAACAAGAAACCCTACTGTCAATACATTCTCATCTTTTGGCGGCCACGGCTGCACTTGAACAGTATGTACCATTATTAGAAGAGTGCTTAAGCGGAGTCTTGATAGAAAAAAAAAAACCGATACTATTAAACCAACCGACTATCGCTAACACAGTAAATATTTGTTTATCAAAAATATGCCGAATTTACTTTTGTTAATAAGTATATTACATAATATTTTATTGAGTAATAATAACTTATATCACTAATATGTCCATAAATTAATATTTTTATAGTTTCGGGTGTTTTATAATAAATTTTTTTAGGGATAGTCTTCACATACAAACTATGCTTATCACACAAAAGTCAGTTTAGGGATCGGAACTGTGACCTACCGACTTATAGTAGAGACTTACTTCCACTAGTCCACGAGACATCGTTTTTTATTTATTTATTTATATTTGTTATGTACAAGTAATGATATTATAGGGGTATATACCAAGATTACCAGATTAAGTAAACTTAGACATAGACATAAGTTTTTAGTTAATTATCTTAGGTTTTACAATACCTATATTTCCTAAGCACATTACTGATTGTTAGCTATAAGCCAGACAATAAGTTGAAAAGTCATATAAATCAAGTTTTATTGTCGAAAGTATATTACAGTAAAGGTTGTTTTATAGGGTGCTTCATTACGTGAATGATAGTAATGTCAGAAAGCAGCTCCCGCTCTGTACAATATACAAAAAAAAAAATGAAAACAATACATATAGAGTAAAAAAATAGATTATAAAAAATTGTTAATATAACCGATCGAGTTTCTTATCCGGTTCTTGTCGATGACTGGGATGTTTTCCAAACCCGTACAATAGTTTGGATATTTGGAAGTGCCTTCTTAGGGCCTACACTGAATAAAGCTAAAGGCCATCTAGTTTATTATAACAACAATTACATACAACAACAACTTAAACAAACAATTTTTATCAAAAAAAGGACAACAATTTCAATGAATTTGAGGAATTCTTTGGTATATCTTTAAAGTCGAAAGTCATTAAAATGGGACCGCACTTGAGGTATCCTCTTTCCATCGAAAAAAGAATGATCAAAATCTGTACATAAAAAAGAAGTCATGTTGGACATCTATAAAAAACACATTTGAAATGAGAACTTTATGTTCGTATTCTATACGTTCACATACCTAACGTTTATTCGATTGAGATGAAATTGCCTACAGTTTTTATGCTGGTACTTGAGTGAAAATTTCTGACATAGTGCCATTAACGTACAATAGGTGGCACGCCAGTCGTTTCCGTAAATGAATGTATATAATATAGTTTTTGGGATTTTAATGTAGATTTCAAGACTGTGCCCGAAGATCTATCTAAGGTAGGTAGGTACTTACATATCATCAGGTTTTCTATAGGGGCTATAAAATAAGAATAAGAGCCCAACCTTTATCCATAAAATACACGTTCTTAAGTAATTCACGTGATGAATATCAAAAGTATTTTCATTTGAACGGAATTGTGGGCATCAGCTAATATTAAATAAATTTTAAAAAAGAACATTATTTATTAATGTAATAAATTCATAAGTATAAAATGATTTTTTTTAGCTTCACTAATGATAACTATCATTATGATTATACTTTTTATAATTGGGTTTTATTTTAAAATTCCCACATAACTACAATGATATTTTTTAAGATGTCATTGTGTCACTATCTATCTATCTAATTATCTAATCTAAGACCATACTAGACTATCATGCTAGATATAAATCTCTTTGTAAAACTATTACCTAAGTGAGCAATTGTTGTATATGTGTATGTACTATGTATATATTAATTGGTTTCTCGGAAACGGCTACAACGATTTGGATAAAATTTTGTAATTTAGATATTGTTTTACCTTCCAAATTCATCTAGATAGGCTTTTTTCTTATTTTTTTTATAAAGACACCGAGCGCGGCTCGGTTGCTCTGATATTAATAATATATTAATTGAATCGTATAAAATCAAGAGCAGCAAAGTAGCAATTGAAGTTTATTACTTTTATTTGAATCGCCAAATTATCAGTCAGACCTTCTTTGCTGCCTTTGATTATATACGACTCAAGTACAATAGTACCTCAGAGTAGTTATGGATAATAATTACTATACTGACCAAATGGTATCTACACTAATATTATAAAACTGAAGAGTTTGTTTATATATTTGGTTGAACACGCTAATCTCAGGAACTACTGGTTCGATTTTAGTGTTGGATAGCCCATTTATCGAGGAAGGCTATAGGCTATGACCAATAGGAGCAGAGCATCAATGAAAAATGTTGCAAAAACGGGGGAAATTTATTCCTTTTGTGAGATTCCACTGCATGCGCTGCGTGAATGGTTAAAGTTACATAACAATCATGTGTGACGAAATTGTTTCTCTTAAAAAGGTATAATGAATATATAAAATATATAAATTATAATAAAATTTGTTCTAAAATGATGAACTTATTTACTGAAGGTGTTTTTATATAAATAGTATTAATCCTTATCGAAATAAATACGTTATTCATCACAAATATTTAATTTTGAACAAAATTGTCCTTTACTGTATTTGATTTAAACAAATATCTTAGGAGATATAACAGTTTTAAAATAACTCGGCAGCAAAATAATGATCAAGTAACGCGAGCGCATTTTTATTATGCAGAATAAATAATATGGGAGGCGGGCGGTACCTATAATAGAGTGCCTACGAACCACTCTCTCTAACCTTTTTCTCTCTCTCTTATATGAAACAGACGAAGTCGCGCGGGTCAGTTTGTACAAAATAAAAGCGCAAAGTTGATATTATATACAGTTGCATAAAATATTTCCAATCACCACTAGAAGTATACATTTATTAATAATAATCATATTTTGAAACTTTGAAATGTTGTTTGTCACTATATATATATATACAACTACACCAAGTATTTATTTACTTATAGAACTAGCTGTGCCCGCGGCTTCGCTCACGTGGACTACAGAATGATGTCGATCGGGCATACGCGCGAATCTTGTTACCACCGTTCCCGGTTATTTTAAAGACAAAAATGCTAATTCTGGATGTTCCTTAGAAGATAGAACTATACTCTTCCTGACTTTTTTGTAGGTCTTTTTAAGATCTACTATTATGTAGCACATTAGTTTGATTATATCTCTTATGGTTGACTCAGCGTAAGCCATTAAGTGCCCGAATTGATGCACCATGTCCACTTTTTGTTTCATTTACGCGGATCCCTAATTATTTTTCTTAAATTAAAGGTAGCCTAAGTTATTCATTATAACATAAGCTATCTATCTATCTACCAGTGAAAGGTCCGTCCAAATCGGTCCAACCGTTTCGGAGATTACCGGGAACAAACAGACAGACTGTAAAACAGACAAAAATTTTAGAAATAGATTTTTTGTTATAGTTGTCTTATATACTTTCATAATATGCATTTTTTTAAAAGCTGTTATTTTGACATTACAAACAGACGATTCAATATTATTAATTATATAGATATGTTTACTACTACATAAAAATAATAACATGATCATAATAAAACGATGTTATCGATGATGGTTTTACCTATTGTATGTCAGAACGGATACTAATGAAGTGTATTTTTATATAACTTTTTATATTTTTGAATATAAAATATTATACTTTACATAAATGATAAATAAAATAAACTCACCAAATTCCTCGTTAAATAAATTGAAATAAAACAGTCAGTTTAAAACGGAGTTTGCACACCCGTGAATGTTAAGCGACTGGTAATTGCTAAAATCAGTGCTCGTTAAATTTCGCGTGACTGGAATCGACGACGTCGCGTTGCAAAATCGCGGTGCGCTCAACGCACTGCCTTTGTCAGACTACGCCCGTCGCCGCGAGCCTTGCAACCTTTATATAGGAACGACTATACGGACAGGTCACTATATTGTATTTGAGTTCATTTATATGATAAACTGTAGCGCATGAGCAACGATATCTCTCTATCTGATACTAAGATACAATATGATAAATAGAAATATATCAGCATTCGGTACCGTTTGCTGAGGAGCTACGGTGAAATTATTTAGATTTAAATAACGGTTTCAAAACCTTAGTTAGATACTTAAATTGTACATTACAAAGCGTTACAGTTTGTGTATATGAGCTCTTTAGTTTTAACTTAATATTGTACAAGCTTTGCTTAGTATGGAATGAAATAGCCATGTGTGTAATTGTGTCCCCATATTATTATTATTATGTTTGTAGATGGTAATCTCGGGAATTACTGACCTTAACATATACCATCACGCCTGTATCCCCGAAGAGTTAGGCAGAGGTGTACACCCACAGTTTGCCGTGTATCTTTTTTAAGTCCCATGAAATGGGGGGCGAGCCTATTGCGATTAATCGGGCACAAAGCCAAACCCCGAGCTGCTACTGAGAATTTCATAGAAAACCCCACTAACACTTTGCTCGACCGGGGAATCGAACCCAGAACTTCGATCATAGCAATCGCGCTTACGATCATTAAGCTAATAAGGCAATTAAAAAAAACATTCATTGATAAAAGCTACGTTCAGATCACAGACGTATGTCGTACGTAAATTTTTAAAGTGGTTTTTGATACACATGATATGTTGTAGTAATTTCCTATTGATTGAATTCTATTGGCACTTACTGTTGTTGCTTCGTATGGCGTGAATTTACAGGCGATAACTAAGTAGTTTACCTTTGTACGAAGCTGGAACTCCATCAGCCCCTGTGTTAAGTATAGCTACGCCCGTGGTTCGGTGTGATAGTTTTGTGTTATAATTTTATTGTTTTAAATTTTTATATTGTAACTATCTGATACATCCCCGACTTTGCTCTGATACACCGAACGTCGTTTCTACCGAACTTGGCCCCTTTTTTCTTATTTAAAATTTTCGACGGGTTCTGAATCAATTGGATATCGATCGATTGACAATATGTTGCGACCGTCACGCAGTTTCAAACATCGTTCCAAAATTTTTATTTTATGAAGCGCTTTTGTTTTATGTTGTTGCTAAGGCATCGTGTTAATGACGCTCGCAAGAGTAACAAAAGACAATCGCGTGTTGCGATTGTCAACAAAATTACATTATAAAGTAATGTAAACGAAATATAGTGAAATTTTATTTAACATTATTAAAAGAAGTATGACATAATTTTAGTTCAAATAATATAAATTGTTACCTTTACTGTCTTGACCAAGATTTCATTTAATATTTGCTTTTTCTCAACGTAGTTTCCTATTAGATGGTCTATATATTTTGCAAGTCTTCGGCGGAGCAGTCCGTTTCATCCGATATTTTGAACCGGCATCATTTTTTAATATTGTAGAACTCAGCTCAGGTAAACAAGCATGAAGGACAGCAGGACTACCAGGATGTCTTGAGGCGCCACTGGTAATTATGTTCAGTGGGCGCCACTAAACCACAGTCGGTTTTTAATGTGCCACACGGGAAGAACTTGCGATTCGAAGACCAGAGTGGCGTAATGCAGTCAACACGGGAGTCGCAAATCTTAAATGTTAACGAATTGAAGATTTTGACTCCAAATGCCAACAGCGAAAAACTCGTTCCGGGTCGTTCTATATTCATTTTTAGAATTCTAATGGACAACTTTACTACGCCATTGCAACCGGATTTTTAAGACCAAATTCGGTTTTGCAAGGCACATGCATACACATTTCAGAAAAACGAATGTTCTGACATTCGTCTGACAAATTGTCTCGTTGACCAATACGTTCAGTTGATCCTGATAGTGTTTATTCGCTAGATACTATAATATTTTACATCCGGTTATAGACAAGGAAAACAGGTCTACGCAATTCTGACTAATAATAACTTATTGTAGTGAATGTTAAGTCCTACAATAGAATAGTTTTGTACATAATAGTTGGAGAGTTTTCTTTCGCAATATGTAACACAAAATATTTCATAGTTTCCAAAAGGGTACCTATATGTAAAGGTATCTCTTGCACCTGTATATTATTACTAACAGTGTGCCTGCAGCTACGCACGCGATTGTTACTACGCAATAATTATTTAAATCCCTTTATTTTTACTCATATTGTTGACAATTCATATGCCTTATCAATTGAGGAGTGGCATGCATTTCCCGTGTACAATTTTCATGAACATCGGTTGAAAACAATTATTCTAATGTACAATTTCAAATGCATAATTAACAATTCTTATAGCCTCGCAATTATATTATGATGTATGTTTCCCGTCTACAAAATTTGATCAGAATCTGTTGAAAATTGATGAAAATTATACTTTTTGAATTACTTTTTTTTTTATTTTAGAAGTAAGATTGATAATTCTTGATGCTAATTAATTATGTAAATAGTTAGACTTCCCGTGTATAAAATTTCATCCAAATCGGTTAAGAATTAATTAAATTTAAAGTTTTTGTAAGTTCATTTTTTTGCGGGTCCCAAGTGTTATTGAAAATTCTCATTACTTATCATTCATGCAATGACTTATACTTCCCGTACACATAATTAAATTAAGGAAAATATTTTTTTACTTAGGTACCTATCTAAAAGTTATATTGAAATTTATTATACCCTATCAACTGACCGATGATATAAGCATCCCGTGTAAAAATTTCATAAGAATCGATCAAGCCGTTTTTGAGTTAAATCCGAACATAAAAACAGACAGACTGACGGACAAAAAAAATTTAATGGCATATTCGTGATCAGTATTGTTCATATAATATGCGTATCGGGAAATTTTGGAAAAATGTTAAAAGTACAGACAGGATCACAGATTTATTAATATAGATAGCTATATTTTTATATTACCAAAAAAAAAAAATCATAGATATGCAATCCCTACGACCCCGCTATATTACTGCATATGCACCGGCTGATTTCGGAACACGACAAACCAAAAGAAAATTATAGATGGGATTATTACTGTTTGTGTGGTATTATTAATATATGTCAATATGAATCCTTCACATTAACCGTACCAATAAAACTTCAAAAATAATTAAAATCATACCTTATTGCACCGGCCTACGGGAAGGTTTTTTTAAAAACGTGGAACCCCTTTTATTCCTTTCTTACCAAAAGCATAAATATGAATGGGTTCTTCATACAAACTTTCATCCAAGTTTTATTTTCACCACATGTGGAATAACACAATGAAATAATTCACTTGTAGCAAAACTGAATAATGCAGACAATTTACAATAGGTATATTCGCATAGAATATATAAACACCCGCGAGCCGCGATTGACAGCGCACGTCATCAAATAAAACAGTCATTATGCCGTACTGCGTAGTTAAACAGTTTAAAAACACTTCAGCCAATCTTAAAAAGAATACTGGACTATCCATTAATAGGTAATTATTAGAAATACAATACATTTCTAATTAAGTATAATACTTAATTTTAAAATTTTATTTTCGCTACGAAAAGCACCCAATGTCCTTTCCCGAGGTCCAATCTATCTCTATACCTAAATTCATCAAAATTGGTTCAGCGGTTTAGGTGTGAAAACGTAACAGACAGATAGAGTTACTTTCGCATTTATAATATTATTATGTTATGTTAGTATGGATTATTTATAGCACGCTAAGCTATAAACAGCATCCGACTACATAGTGACTTTTTAAATTGGTAATACACTCATGAACAAGTTTAGAGGAACGCATAAAAGATTCGTTAATTGAAAATTGTAAACGTCTAAAAAAGTAGCGATAAATGATAAAAATTAACCAAATTAAGAAAAATGGAAAAAAAATTTGAAAATTTTTTATTTCATTTTCTTTTTATAAATATATGCTCACAACTTAGTGTTGCCCCATCTAGCTCTTCGAACTGCTTTCCGTCTCCTTAGCATGCCACTAAACAAATTTTCAATATAATAATCTTGAGGGATTGCCTTCCATTCTTCCTGTGGTGCGTATTTAAAATCTCTTAAATTAGCGTAGCAGAATGTCTTTTTTGTAATTTGTCTTCTAAACTTATTCTATAAATGATCTATGAGTTTAAGCGCGCTGGCCACCCCATAGCATTGACTTCAATGTCTCGAAGGTATTTGACAACTATAACGGCCTTCGATCAACAATACATCGAAAATAGTGGCAGTATGGGAGCGTATATTATCAGGCATAAAACAAATCCATCTCCTATGGAAGATCTTACATGTTTCTAATAGATTGCAATTTCACAAATTCTCACATTACAATGACGGCAGTAGTCTCCGAAAGCCAAATTGACGTACACGGTAAAGTCCCTGCAGCGCCACTACAAACTGTCATTAACAAATAAATCCATAAGAATTGTATTAAATTAACAAAGTTTTCATATTCAGTTAATAATAATTGTCCTCATTGCATACATTTAATGTTATGAACATTAATCATTGATCCCAGATCCCATTTACTAAATCACGCATGATACCGCTGAGCGCCTTTCTGTGCAGTTAGATATTCAGATATTATGTACTCAAATATAAATTTATTTTAGGTAAGAAAACGAGTTCACACAACCATTATTATCAATAAAAAAAATTGTGTTACCTACTTAATAAAACCAGGATCCTTGAAGTGTCAGTCTACATTACGCCAAATCGGCACATTAATTTAATACGCAATGTATATTATATTGCATTGCACCTTTCTCTTTGCCAATCTATTAGGCATACATCTAATTTTTTGTTACATTAATTTTAACAATCTTGTAACATTATTGTCCGTATAAGAAAAATGAAAGCGGTATAATGTTATACACATCTCTACATTGATTCCTATCATCAATTTAGATACGTCATGTCATAGACGATTACTATTGTAAATAAGTAAATTAATATTGGCACATAAAACTGCACCATATGCAGACGTGTATTATCTGTAAGGGTTTGAAACCAGTTATCTAACAACTTTCTGCTATTCAACACTTGCTTTCTTCCCTTCCCTTCCCTTCAAGCTTATGAATATGTATTGCATATTCTATTTATGGTAAACTAGCTGTGCCTGTGGCTTCACTCACGTGGACTACAGAATGCCCGCACGAATCTTGCTCCCCCGCTCCCGGCTATTTTAAAGACAAAAATGTTTATTGTGGACCTTTCTTAGAAGATAGACATATATTCTCCCAGACTTTTTTGTAGGTCTTTTTAATGTATACAATTGTTTAGTATATTAATTTGTTATATCTCTTATGGTTTACTCAGCGTAAGCCATTTAAGCGCGCGAATTGATTCAACATGACCAGTTTTTTTTTATATTTGTGCAGAACCCTAATTATTTTTCTAAAATAAAAATAGCCTAAGTTACTCCCTATAAATTCAGCTATCTGCCAGTGAAAGTCCAGTCAAAATCAGTCCATCCGTTTCGGAGATTACCCGGAACAAACAGACAGACAGACAAAAATTTTATAAATGGGTGTTTCGTTATAGGTATCTTACATACTTTCATATGTGTTATTTTGACATTACAAACAGACACTTCATTTTTATTAATTGTATAGATTTACTACTTGAAACTAAATTACAATTTCCCACCTTAACTTTCGTAGTACATAATAATTCAATGATGTTCTCAATAAAGCAATCAAAATTCGCTATTTGAATTTAAAAAAATATCACTCAAATATTTATCAATATAATGTTTCATTTTACCTAAGTACATTTAAAATGTTTTTTCTGATAGGTACCTGAACTATTGTAAGAAAGAAACTGAATTACGGGTGAACTTAAGGATAAAGCAATGTCATCATCAATACATTAATACAAAGTAAAGTCACTATTCGTCCGTGCGGTTGTCCGCTTACTTCTTCTAAACCACGTAACGGATATTTATACGGTTATAGATAGGTAATTAAAGATAAAAAAAACGTAATCACGTTCTCTGAAATCAACTGAATATATCTATCAAATCTGAATCTGAATATATAATCTACCTACTGAATATACAGTTCATATTATATCAAATTTCGTTCTCACAATAGTGTTGCAAATGGTGTGAGGTGGGTAGTAGAAAGGCTTTTCCCCCAGTCTCTCCACAAGGCAGCGGAATTGAATCAATTCCCTTAACAGCACCCACTTCAGAAAATCCGCTTGTCTGAAAGAGGACTTAGATATATTTAGTATCACAGTGTAAATGAAATGAATATTTATGAATACCTACAGCGTATATTTTATTTTAGACAATCATCGGCGAAATTTTACACGTAGTTGGGTTAATTATGAAATACTCTTTACAAATGAAACTTATCATGACTTTAGTGATTTTAAAAACGTATTTAAATATTTTTAAGAAAGTTACGAAATAAACTTCAATAAATACGAAATACTCATTGTTCATAACTAATATAACCATTGGTGTTATTACGACTTATGCATTATTTATTATATACTGTTGGCCTATCTAATGTGACTTATGGAAGACAGTTCTCAAAAATTACTGTTTATACACTGCTCCTCAGAACTAAAATTAATATAATCATACATAAACTAAAAATCAAATTAAAATGTTCAAACCAAGCCCGAATAAGTTTTTTCTGACAACTGATAAGAACCTTTATGTTACACCAATTATTATATACCTACGTGTATGCATTATTTATTATATACTGTTGGCCTATCTAATGTGACTTATGGAAGACAGTTCTCAAAAATTACTGTTTATACACTGCTCCTCAGAACTAAAATTAATATAATCATACATAAATTAAAAATCAATTTAAAATGTTCAAACCAAGCCCGAATAAGTTTTTTCTGACAACTGATAAGAACCTTTATGTTACACCAATTATTATATACCTATGTGTTTCGCAGCGTGCTGATGAAATTGTAAAACCGGTAAAATATAGATCCAAAATAATCTGGAGCCCGGATACATTATATACTGGCGGTGATGTAAAACACAGTGAGAAAACCTAAACGCTTAATACATGTTTTCGTAGTATTACATTCCTAGTGACAAACTACAGAACTGAACCTATATTTCTGTCGAGTATAAAACAGCCAAGATATCATGGGCAGGCGTGGTCGGGCTTTTAGATTTAAGGTCGGGCCTTTCCCGGCAAAACCCCCTTTTTGTGCTTTATTTATAATAGCTCGGTACATTCATAGTACTTTCCCTGATGCCGAGCACTATACAATCGAAACACAACGGCGATCACCGAGAGATCGTAATCCATCGACGGTTGCCGTTGTCATGCTGGCCTGCATAAATATCTGTTCACGTTACTCTTAAAGGACCCGATGTCGTAAGGAGGAAACATACTGGCAGGAAGAAGGTTCCACAGCTTCACGTCACGGTACGACAAAGATAGCTCAAATAGCAATCCGATGTCTACAGGCTTCGATTATGAACAGGTCTATTTAATACATCTATGATTATTACTGACTTTTATAAGCGTAATTTTAAAATATAATGTTGTACTCCCATTCTTAACCAAGTTGAAAAATGTACATAACTTTGTATTATACACATTGCCGTACTGATTAAAAAAGATACGTAGTTGTAGAGATGTTAAAAAACTCTAGTTAGATCTACTAAAACGATTTCTTCATTTTGAATTTAAATTAAAACTAAGTCGATATAAAAGTAAGCACAAAATAAAAATATCCTTAAAAAGAATAAAGCTATCCCAGTCTTAACGTTTATTTCAATATAACGTATTTTGTCTCCCATGGGTGCTCCCATTTAATTTCCTGCAGTCGGTAAAATTATTTATCGCTTTCCAGTTAGACTGTACGCTCCCGCCTGAAGCCTCCATCAAAAGCTTTAGACGTGTAATTACCCGCGATGACGTGGGCGCACTCTCAGCTCTCCACTCACCCAAGTTCACGAGAGCGGGGAAAATGGGACGAGGCGGGGTGGCCGATGGCCGTTACCATAGTTACAATGGGGGGTTGCAACAAGTGGATCTTCTCGAGATATATGTGCCTATGTTTTATTCAGAACATAGATAAAAGATCTGTTCATTGTTAAAATAAGTGCTTATTTTAAATAGTCCATATTATGTAGAAGCAAAATTTTATAAGAGGAAATATTAGTAGAATTTGCATCTGTCAAAATGTCCGGTCGGTTTCGCGTCTTGGTATATAGGTACCAACGAATTTCTCGCATACATTTTCATAGCAATCTTAAATTTAATCAATATTTATATGTATAAAACTAGCTATGCCCGCGGCTTCGCTCACGTGGACTACAGAATACCCGTGTGAATCTTTCAGACAAACATTTTAAAAATGGGTTTTTGTTACAGGTCTATCTGTCTGTCTGTCTGTTTGTTCCGGGTAATCTCCGAAACGGTTGGACTGATTTTGACGGGTATTTCACTGATAGATAGATAATGTTATAGGGAGTAACTTAGGCTACTTTTATTTTAGAAAAACAATTAGGGTTCCTAACAAATAAACAAAAACTGGTCATGGTGAATCAATTTGGGCGTTTAAATGGCTTACGTTGAGTAAACCATAAGAGATATTATAGCAAATTAATGTACTACATAAATGTAGGCAAAAAAAATCAGGGAGATTTTATCTTCTAAGGAACACCCACAATAAGCATTTTTGTCTTTAAAATAGCTATGAGCAGGGAGTAAGATCCGCGTGGGCATTCTGTAATCCACATGAATGAAGCAGCGGGCACAGCTAGTTTATTTCATAAAAGTCATTTCTAGTAAGTGTTGCTGTTATAAATGCATTGAAATTTCCTCAGACGGTTATTAAAATTATAACAATTGTGTGCTCCCGACTGTGGATTTTAAAGCAGTAACAGCCAAAGAACATCAAGATGAAATAATTCGTGGAGCGCTCATCGCAGGGCTTAACTCTAAAAAGATTCGAGAACGACTCCTAGAGAAAAACACAATGACTTTAGAGGACACGCTAAATTTAGCGATTTTCCTCGAAAGTGCAGAAAACACTTCTCATGTAATAGAGACCAACGCAAGTCCTGCTTCTTTCAATGCTGTTACAGAAGCAGTAACTTTAGAGAGATCACAACTACCAACATTGTCAGCCACTAGCTCACAAAATAACCGTAGCAGATGTTTCTTTTGTGGAGGAAATATTCATCGAAGGATTAAATGCCCTGCATATAATGTAGATTGTCAACTTTGCTCAAAGAGAGGCCATTTTGCAAAAGTTTGTCGTTCTGTTCAAACCAAATAACCAAACGTTGCTGCTACTACAGCGAATAACTCTCACGACTCACGCTTATCATCAGCAATTTCAGCCGCTTCTCCTTCAAGTTTATGTAAGGCAACTATACCTGTTACTGTTAATGATTATTGAGCTGATGCTCTAGTAGATACAGAAAGCTCTATTAGTTTCATCGATAACAAATTGGCAAAAACCATAAAACTGAAAAGAAAGCCTTGTAATCAAGCTGTAACTTTTGCTTCTCTTAACCATACCTCATATGTAAATGGACTATGCTATGCCACTATACAAATCAATCACCACGTTTACAAACACCAACCATTGCTTATAGTAGACGATCTCTGCTCAGACATTATTATAGGCCACGACCTTCTCAAGAATCATTCGTCTCTTGAACTCCAGTTTGATGGTGACAAAGAACCACTAAAAATCTGCAATGTGTTTGAAGCTTCTGTTCCACCAACGTCGGTTTTTACTAATTTATCGCCTAATATCAAACCAATCGCTATCCGATCTCGACGCCACTCCCAAGAAGATCAGCTTTTCATATCAAATGAAATATCTAACCTTTTAAAAAACAATGTCATTGAGCCCAGTATGTCACTCTGGAGAGCACAAGTTCTGGTTGCTGGAGGAGGCAGTCACAGGAAACGCCTTGTAATTGATTACTCACAGACCATAAATATATATACGGAGTTAGATGGCTATCCTTTACCCAGCATCGATTCAATTGTCACTCAAGTCACCAAATATAACTATTTTAGTCAGATAGACCTCAAGAGTGCTTACCATCAAGTGAAAATCCTTCCCAAAGAAAAAATCTATACAGCATTTGAAGCTTGCGGAAATCTTTACCAATTTACTAGAATACCTTTTGGAATAACAAATGGAGTTGCTGCATTTCAAAGAACTCTTCAATTCATCATAAACGCTGAAAAGTTAAAAAGGAACCTATGCTTACATAGATGATGTAACGATCTGTGGGAAGGACAGACAAGATCACGAAACTAACTTACGCAGATTCATGGCAGCTGCTAAAAAATATCAACTCACGTTGAATACGCAAAAATGTGTATTTGAAACGGAATTTATCAATCTTCTGGCTACACTATTCACAAAAACATAATCAAACCGGATAAATCCAGATTGGATCCACTCATAAAGCTACCTGTTCCATCAGATACAGCGTCCTTGAAAAGAGCACTAGATTTGTTTGCTCACTATTCAAAGTGGATCGTCAATTTTTCCGCTAAGATAAGACCGTTAGTTGAAGCATCTTTCCCGCTATCAGAAGACTCAATAAACTACTTCACTAATCTCAAGTCTGGCCGATCAGCCTTCGCAGCTATTGATGATAAACAAGTATTCTCTGTTGAAACTGATGCTTCCGAGTATGCTATTGCTGCAACTCTGTCACAAGAGGATCGTCCTGTCGCATTCTTTTCACGCTCACTGAATAATGCCGAACGTCGGCAGCCCTCCATTGAAAAAGAGGCTAGCGCTATTGTAGAATCATTGCGAAAATGACGCCACTATTTAATCGGAAGACATTTTTTACTTGTTATAGGTCAGCAATCGGTTTCATTCATGTTTGATCAGCAACATTCAAGCAAAATTAAAAACGAAAAAATAGAAAGATGGCACTTGGAACTATCTTGTTATAAATATGACATTATTTGTCGCCCAGGAAAACAAAATCAAGCTGCCGATGCACTGTCTAGAATTTGTCTTATAATGGATACTACTTCCAACAAACTCACAGAACTTCATAACTCTTTATGTCATCCAGGCGTCACACGGATGATACACTGGATTCAAGCAAAGAACTTACCTTATTCTGTTGATGAAGTAAAAATAATGACTGCGGCATGCCCAGTTTGCGCCGAAATAAAACCGCGATATGTAAAAAATGAAGGGCAACTCATAAAAGCGACAGCACCTTTCGAACGCCTTAACTTGAATTTCAAAGGACCGCTTCCATCCAATACTTCTAACCGATACATTTTAACCATAATCGACGAGTATAGTCGGTTTCGCTTTGCCTTTGCTTGCAAAGATATGACATCAGAAACTGTGGAAAAATGTTTTCGAGAACTTTTCACTTTATTCGGAACTCCGGCCTACGTACACTCCGATAGAGACTCATCGTCCTCATCAGATGAATTGAAGAAGTTTTTCACATATCTAGGCATAGCCTGTAGTCGGACGACTCCTTATAACCCCCGTGGAAATGGCTTAGTAGAACGTCTTAACGGAACATTATGGCGGACTATCCAGCTACATCTACGCTCTACAAAACGAGATATCGCCGAATGGGAAAAGGCAATACCAATTGCACTTCACTCAATAAGATCTCTGTTGTCCACCGGAATAAACGTCACTCCACATGAGAGGATGTTCAACCACCCCCGCCGATCTGGAAACGGCCAATCAATGCCAACTTGGCTACTATCACCGGGACCTACATATATGAAGAAAAACGTAAGGAACTCAAAATATGACCCAGCTGTTGAAGAAGTAGAGCTTCTACAAAGCAACCCTCATTATTCTTACGTCAGATTACCGGAGGGGCGCGAAACAACCGTCTCTAACAGACGTCTGGCACCAATACCAGTGACTAAAGAGATTCCATCTGATGATGAGTACTTAACTCCAGACTCTGAGAGAACTCAGACCGCTGACGAAGATCCATCTCCTAACGTGATTGATGAGGATATTCAAGTACGCCGTTCGACTAGAGAACGTAGATCTCCTTCCTACCTTCAACACTACGTCACAACTTAGAAGGGAGGGTGAATGATGTGAACTTCTTAGTTTAACCATAGACTTATTTATGTATAACTGACAAACGTTGTCACTAGATTTTATCTGTCATGTTTAGATTTTAATACGTGCAATTTTAATGTTGAATAAAGCTAAAGTTCTCAGTTATATCGTATTTATTTGCATTAACAATATAACATAATTATCATTATGAGTAATATAAATACTATTGAACTATTTATTGGTTGAAATTATGTGGATAAATTTAAACTTTTTGAGTAGTTGGCTTTATTGGAAGTTGGAGATAAGAACTCCACATTGCCTTAACGTAAAACCATTGAGTTTGTGCTCGTTAGGTTCGTCTTGATGAGTTGGTTGTTAGTACCTGATCAGGGACTCATGATGGAACCAGCAACTGATCACAGGAACTTCTCAATGTTTTAACGCAAGAACATTGAGTTTGTACTCATTAGGTTTGTCTCGGTGAGTATTTGGTTGGCAGCACCTGATCAGGGTCTAAAGATGAAGCAATAAACTGGCACAGGAAATATTCAATGCCTTAACGCAAGAATATTGAATTTGTACTTGTTGGGAACAATCTAAAAGAAACTCACTGTGACGGGTTTAAATTCATGTGTAGAGTAGAGTGGTCGCGGTTCCTACCATTTTAACTCATTATTTGGTAAACTTACATCAGATGATGCCGGAACGCAACATACAAGATGTACAGTGTGTTAAAAACCCCGTCGAATCCGAAAAGGGTATACAGGTACCCTAATGACATTACCAAAAAAAATATCAAAATTTTATTTATTATGATAATAAAAATGTTATTGCACTTTAAAATTAACATATTTAGTTTTAGTTTCCCTAAAATTTAGCAAATTTTCAAAAAACGTGTTAACTCCGTCGCCAGCCCCGGCGCAGTGTAGCGGTACGTTTGATCGTATAGCGGTATCCTGCGCCGCGCCGCCTGTATTGCTATGTAAGTTTCCTCATTTAACTATATTTTTTACATTTTATTGTAATTTTTTTACTTTTAATCTGATATAGATAACATAAATAGAATACAATCTCGATACGAAATAACACCTTCACAGATCCGACAGGGTTTTTAATACACACTGTATAACCATCTAAGTGTGCTACTATGGCTGGTGTATGGTAGTCGCGATCCAGTCAGACACAATCCTATTTACCCAGCACATATTCCTTTCATATCTTAATTGTTTTTTTTTACAATTAACGTTTCAGTAGAAATTGCAATTGCCTTTAAGCTGATTCCACACTTTACGGTCTACCAAAGACCTCTCAAGTGTGCCTGCAAAAGTAAACCGGAGTGTATATTGGAATAGACTGCGTAGTTTTTTAAACCTGTGCAGGCGACCAGTGTAAAATTGATAATGAACTTTTTAAAGTGACAATCGTAAGCCTGTGAGTCCGTACGTGCCTATACACGCTCTACGAAGTACGATCGACCTGCGCAGGTACACCTGCACAGGTAAACCTCTCCAGTAGACCGTAGCGTGTATGGCAAGCATAAAAATAAACAGAGTCAAGGCTCTAATGATCAGTCATTCGGAACTTGGTTCTGCGGATTCACTAATTTGTTTAGATAACTAAAACCGCAGACAATAAATGATAACTCAAAGTCAAAACGTGTGTTTGTAGCACGGAGGATACAAGTGTTTAAATGACGACAAAAAAATTTGTTTTCTAAATAAGTACATTTTTGCTACTAAATCTGTATTTTATACAAAAATAAGTTTTTTTAGGAATAATAAATACGTAAGATCATTTTAGAAATGTTTTTCAAAATTAGTCATCATGCCTGGGGCTTTTAAGCATTATTATATTATAATACAATTTGGTGTACTATTATAAGTAAATCAATTTGTTTATTTGAGTCATATCTATAACTTTGGCATTATGAAAATCATAGTATAAAGCATGGTGGTAAAAAGTAGTTCGGAATGAAAAAGTAAATGCATAAAATAAAAGTTCCAAAAACTACTAATGGTGTTTTAAGGTACCTAACAAAAATGTGTGGCATGAAGTTAATTACCACTGTAATAATATTGAAATGATGTTTGGGAAGTTTGCAATAGTAAAGCCATTTTCATTTTACATGATTACTCGGAAGCTTTTAACAAACTTTTTCGGAATCAGTACTCTTTATCTTTCCTTATCCGTATGACCCTCCATAACCTCATATACTCCGATAACCCATGTCAAAGTTGCTACCCTGGAAAATATCCGTTGTCCCGATTTTAAATTCTTTATGTCCTCAGCGAGTCACTTTCACTTACACTTGCACTTTACACTTTCAGTTAATCCATTATTAAGCATCTCAAAGCAATTTCTATTAAATAATATTCTGGGCATCCATGTATTTTTTATCCCGGGGTGTCCCAAATTTTAAATCCGCTCCTGGAAAAAGATGTAAGGTCAATGATGTTACGCATGGAACGTTTCACTATCACTAAGACAAATGACGAGCCACGCCATGGTTGCAAAGCTTCAAGTGGAATGACAAAAACCTTAGATAGAATGGAATGAACAATAACCTCAGATATAATTAAATGAACAATAACCTTAGATTAATGATCACAGCGGAGACTAATTATTAAGCTAATAAAATTGCATATCGTAGCGACACCACAATCAACAGCTAGAAGACAAAATCTGTATTAGGGGAATGAATCTTATTCTCAGTGCTGATAGGCTGTGATTTACTAGAACTTTTTAGTACCCTGAAATAACTCTGTCAGTGTAGAAAATTATTGTATTAGTCCTACATGATGTGACAAAATGTAACTTTGGGTCATTCCAGTTATATTAAAAGTATCTTTAATTTCCATGCGGGCCTAATGATCGTACGTTTAAGAGATGTGAACTGTTTACTATTATCAATACCGTTTTTAAGTAATTACTTTCGAAAAAAAAAAAACAAGTTTTATGGTTGCCAAGTCATCAAGAAACCCTTATAGTTTCGCTATGTCCGTCTGTATGTCCGCGGCTTAGCTCAGTGATGCTTAGAACTAGAAAGCTGTAATTTGGTATGGGTATACATATTAATCAGGCCGACAAGGTGGTAAAATAAAATCTTGCAAAAAAAATGTTGTTTAGGGTAACTCCCCTACACGTAAAGTGGATTTTTTTTTACGTATATCCCATCGTTTGGAGTGTCGATGGATAGGATATCCAAAAATGTTTGGTTAAATAGGTCCTTACATATGAAATTGGCGTTTGGTTGAGCAGTTTCAATTCCAAATTTTAATGTAATTTAAGTTTAGGCTTGTTTATTTGTGTTTCGAATTTAGTAATTAATTTGTTTTCACACCATATAATTTTTCTTTGGCATCGTTCTTTTCACCAAAGGGAAAACTTAAATTATCGCGATATTTACGAATATGAGTTTCACCGTGGCATTATTAGCCCTGCAGAAACAGCTGGAAGGATGAATGATGTATATAGGGAGGTTACTGTAAAACAAAGCACGGTACGTTTTTGGTTCCAACGTTTTCGTTCTGGAAATTTTGACCTACGAAACAAACCCTATGGACGACCGGAGACCCTAGTTGATAATGAAGAATTAAAGGTAATGTGGAAGCGGTTCCATCGCAAACCACGACAGAGTTAGCGGCAGGCTTCGGTGTGAGTGATATAACAATTTCAGTTCACTTGAAACAAATTGGAAAAGTAAAAAGCTCGAGAGATGGGTACCGCATGAATTTACTGAAGCACACCAACAAACACGAATTGAGTGCTGCGTTACATTACTCAAGCGTCACAATAACGAGGGAATTTTGTTACTTGTGACGAAAAATTGATCCTTTACGACAATCGGAAACGCTCATCACAGTGGTTGAGCCAAGGAAAACCGGCCAAATCCTGTCCCAAGCGAAAGTTGACTCAGAAAAAGGTACTGGTGTGTTTGGTGGACCAGTGTTGGTGTCATACATTACAGCTTCCTAAGATCCGGATAAACGATAACGGCAGATCTGTATTGTCAACAATTGCAAACCATGAAAAGCTAGCCGTTAAACAACCGAGACTGGTCAATCTTTCTAGCCCACTGGTGCTTCAAGAAAATGCTAGACTCCATACTTTACAACAGACGGTTGCTAAATTAGAGTAACTGAGGCACCCACAATTCACCAGGACATTGCTCCAACAGCTTACCTTTTTTTTTTCTTTTTCTAAATTTGAACTATTTCTTGTAAGGAATAAAATTCAATTCCGATGAGACAATCCAAACCGCCTTCAAAGATTTTATTGATTCTCATTCCCATATTTTTATCAGCGATGGAATCAATGAACTTCCTATAAAATAGCAAAAGTGCGTAGTTAATAATGGTACATATTTCGATTGATTAAATGTATAATAATATATAACTTAATAATACAATAGTTTCCAAAGTAACATGCGTTAGGGATCTGGGAGTATATCTCGATCATAAATTATCATATGTAGATCACTATGAATACATTACTCAGAAATCTTATAAAATGTTGGGCTTCATAACTAGATTATCAATTCATTTTAAAAATAATTCGTCTATGAAAGTTTTATTTTGTGCTTGTGTAAGAAGTATTTTAGAATTTGCATCTCAAATATGGACTCCCTATTATAACATACATAGCTATAGAACTGCGTTGTAAAAGACGGTAGACGGTGGCACCGTGTTCTGATCGCTCTGCGTTAAATATTGTTTAAACTGTATTAAAATTAATCTTTTCGACGTAAAATTTATACAATTACTTGTGCAATTGTTCAAGTGACAATAAATACATTAGTGTGTTATGTATTACAGTGCTAGTGAATCAAAAATCTAAATAATATTCGTAAATCAAACACAATTATATTTCATCATATGTTCGTTTTCTTTTGTGCGACGAATACGCGTAAGCGACGAGTTATACACGGCGCTTAAGACGTTTTTGCCGTTACACCTATATTAACTCGCATAGTACCGAGCGGTTAGTAGTGAACTTTGCTAATACTTTATTTTAACTCCACTTGTGTAATTTTATAATTCACGATGACGCTTCGGTGCAAGGCATGTAATAATGAATCATCTGATGGTATCCTGTGTTCAGTGTGCTTAGGCCACTTTGATATATCCTGCTCCGGCTTAACAGAGACAGGTTACCGGAGACTTGGTGACAGGAAAGCCACTTGGAAATGCAACTCCTGCAAAATCTCAGGTAATCCTACCGCTACTAAAGTAGGGTCCAATAAAGCACCCATTACCTCTGCTGCTGATGTTGACCAAATTCTTCTTGAACTAAAAAGTTTGTCAACCCAAATGTCATCACTGCCGACCTTGATCCGGGATGTGAAGTCAATTCAACAGGAGCTTGCAGAACTGAAGTCATTGAAATCGGAGATCTCTGATGTGAAATCATCAATGGATTTTATCCATGGTGCATTTGAAACACTCTCAAATAAGGTTTGCGAATTCGAGCGAGAAATTCATTCTCTCAATAATAGTAAAGAACAGGTCATACAACTCCAGCAACGTGTCGAGCAATTTGAATGTGCATTACGCGAGGGTGACCAAAGATCTAGGCTAAATAATATAGAGGTTAAAGGCGTTCCTATAACTAATTCAGAAAATTTATTTTCTGTAATCTCCAAAGTCGGTGATCATATTGGAATAAAAATCTCCAAAGACCAGATTAACTACCTCTCAAGAGTACCTATGCGTAGCAACAGTGAACATAAGTCTATAATTGTTTCGGTGCACAACCGATACCTAAAAGATGACTTTGTGGCTGCAGCGAAAAAGTGTAAATCAATCACTCCCAGGGATCTCGGACTACAAGGGGAACACAGGGTTTATATAAATGATCACCTAACCTATGATAATAAGATCCTGCTCAACAAAACCAAATCGTTGGCGAAATAACGGGGTTTTGCGTTTGTCTGGGTAAAGGGATGCAAAATTTTTATAAGAAAAAACTCCAATTCACCGGTTTATGCCATCAAATCGGAAACAGACCTAAAGAAAATACTGCACTAAAACTATTGTATTATATTATATATTTCTGTAGCACATGTAGTAATGTTTACAGTTGTACAAGTATACTATATATATGCTTTCACACAATATTAGATCTATCACACAATGTAATTATATTTTGTTGTACTGATGCTTGCTTGCAAATTTTGAACATCGCTGGTATAATGATCCGTGCTATTATGCACTTTTTATGGTCACTTTCACCTTTGTTCGCTTATCGTCTTGGCACGGCCAGCTTATTTTTATTATTATTTTTTCTACTACCCTTCATATTTCCTGCGATTTGTTTGTACCATGGTTTTTACATTATAATTTTGATTTTGCTTTTTATTACAGCCTCGTTAATACTATTTTTGCTCAGTATTTCCACTAAATTGTTACTTAAATACCCTCATGTAAAATGATCACTATATATTATCAAAATGTACGTGGACTTCGTACAAAAACAGCTATTTTTCTTAGAAATATTTGTATTAACTCGTATGATATTATATGCCTTACAGAGACATGGTTGATTGATTCTATTCTTAATGGCGAATTATTTGACGATCGCTATATCATATGGCGACGGGATCGAGACTACTCGAATACTGATCAATTGTTGGGAGAGGCGGGGTGTTAATTGCGATTCGGCGTGAGCTGATCGCTAATCTTCGTTCCGAGTGGTTCTCGTCAGCTGAAGATATTTAGGTGACCATATTAGCTCAATGTAAGAAACCAAAAATTTGTTACAAAATACATTTGTGTGTTGTTTATATTTGTAATCAGAATCTCGGTAATTCGATGGCAACACAATTAACAAATTTTTCGGATAATTTAATTGAAATCATACTTCAGAATCCCCTAGATAAATTTATTATCTTAGGGGACTTTAACCTACCGAACTTAACCTGGTCCTTAGCGGATGATGGTATATCGTTTTATCCTTCTAATACTCAGGGAGTTGTTCAAACTAATTTCATTGATAGCCTTGCCACATGTCACTTGCAGCAATACAATTCATTTAATAACATAAACAATAGATTCTTGGATTTAATTTTTTCTAATAGTGATGTCTCTGTTACAAGTTGTATTGAACCTTTGGTTCCAGAGGATCAGCACCATAAAGCCTTAGTTGTAAATGCAGATTTTGTTGAACTCCACGCTCTTCCTTTGTGTCCGTACGTTAAATTTATGTATCACATAGGTGACTTAGATTCAATTTCAACAAGAATAAATGAAATAGACTGGCGCCATGAATTTAGCTCTAAATCTACAGAGGAATCTGTTTCGTTTTTTTACTCTACTTTGACTAGTTTACGAAACAAGTTTATTCCCTCGAAAACTGTTACGCCTAATAATAAATACCCACTTTGGTATAAATCGTCGCTCATTAAAGTATTGAAAGAAAAATACAAGTTTTTATCAAAGTTTAAAAAATACAAGAACTTATCTGATCACAATTCTTTCGTAACTTTAAGGGAACGAGCTAAACATATGGAAAAAGATATGTTCCACAATTATATTTCTCAAATTGAAATTAATATTTTGAAATCTCCCAAAGCATTCTGGTCTTATGTGAAAAGTAAAAACCAGTTTAATGCTTATCCATCCATGATGAAATATGGTCTGGTTTCTTCTGCATCAGGTGACATCATATGTAACATGTTTTCTGACTATTTTCATTCTTCTTTTCTAGATAATACACAGAATTCTTCACCTATTACAGACGGTTCAACATTCATTCTTGAGTCTTCTTCCAATATAAGTTCTATTGAAATTGTCTGTTCTGATATACAAAAAATTCTTGAAACTCTTGATCTTAACAAATCTGCAGGTCCTGATAACATACCTCCCATTTTAATAGTTAAGTGTGCAAATAGTATTTCTGTCCCACTTTCTCTTTTATATGAGCGTTCTCTTAAAGATGGGATAATGCCCGATATATGGAAATCTGCCTTAATTACGCCTGTTCATAAGAATGGCTCTAAAGACTTGGTCATTAACTACAGACCCATCTCCAAACTTTGCATTTTTTCTAAAGTATTCGAAAAAGTCGTTTTCAAACAACTTTATCCTTCTCTTAAACATTCCCTTAACGATCGGCAACATGGCTTTATAAAAGGAAGATCTACTACATCAAATCTTATCCTGTCTAGTGATTACATAACTTACTACATGTCAGAGCCTGCCCAGGTAGATGTAATTTATACTGATTTCAGTAAAGCATTTGACAGGATAGATCATGAAATCCTGCTTTGCAAACTGAGAGATATAGGGATTCGGGGTAATTTGTTTAGGTGGTTTTCATCTTATGTCAAGAACAGATGCCAAACTGTAGTTCTAAATGGCTATACATCTTCGCCGATGCAGATTCCTTCAGGAGTTCCTCAGGGATCTTTATTGGGTCCTCTGCTCTTTAACATTTTTATTAATGATATACCATCCTGTTTTACCACTTGCAAAATTCTTCTCTACGCTGATGACCTTAAAATTATATGTCCTGTTAAAACTGTTTCCGATGTAGTTCGTATTCAATATGATTTAGATAAGTTTCAAAATTATTGTACTCTCAATAAATTAGATTTAAATGTCACGAAATGTCAAGTTATAACATATACCCGTAAACTCAATCCGATTCTGCACAATTACTTTCTTAAAAATACTAAATTATCACGAGTTAATGCTGTTAGAGATTTAGGTGTTATTTTTGACTCCAAACTAATATTTGATAAGCATATTGATAATGTTGTCAAAAAAGCTTCTAAAGCATTAGGGTTTGTATTTCGATTATCCAATGAATTTAAATGTGTTAAAACTTTTAAAATTCTTTATTGTTCTTTTGTTCGAACCCATCTTGAATACGCATCTCAAGTCTGGAACCCCAATTATAATATATATATCACACGCATTGAGAAAATACAAAAGCGGTTTCTTCGTTTCCTACAGTTTAAATCTGAAATAATTGTACCAGATTACACATCGCGCTGTAAAAAATTTCATATGCTCCCGCTGTATACACGAAGAGAAATAGCTGATGTATCATATCTTTTGTGTATACTCAATGGCCTAGTTGACTGTTCGGAGATACTGAGCAAAATTAACCTACGTGTACCGGCAGCATCTTTTAGAAACCCTAACATACTTTATAGTCCTATAGTTAGAACTACCTACAGACAAAATTCCTATTTCATTCGAGTAAGCAGCAGTATGAATAAATTAGTTAGTGATTTAGACATTGATATATTTAATACAACTGTGCAGAAGTTGAAAGCTCTTTTGAATTCTTATTTCTTTTGTTAATATTTTTGTGTTCTTCCGTCTACTTTATTTTTTTTTTTATATATAAGTACATAATTATATGTGAGAACTTGTAAATGGCCTTCATTAATTTATACATGTAACTTAAATAAGTACTTAGCTGTAAGTTTTCTTAAAATATTAAAATAAATAAAATAAAATAAAATAAATAAAACATTCAAAATAAATTTTTGAAGATTCTGAAACGTCGTGATATGCTTTTATCAGCGGATATAAATGAGAACTTACGGGAATTGGGTATGTTATCCCTGAAACATAGACGCTTGGTAGCTGATCTGATGTTTTTATATAATTTGATGAACAATAACATTGATTGTTCATGTTTGTTGGAACGAATTGGTCTAAGGACTACAACTAAACATATCCGTAAACCCCAGACCTTTCACGTTCGTTCAACCAAGACCAATTATGCCCATAATTCAGTATTAATAAGATGTACACAGTTATATAATGCTAAAGTTGAAAATTTCGACATATTTTCTGACAGTAATGCAGCGTTTAGAAGAAAAGCTATTGATTTATTCAGAGTTTGTTAAATATATGTGATTATTACACACACACACAAACACACACACATACACATTCACGCCAGAAGCACTACCTACATCGTTCTTTTTGATGCAAATAATATTTAATTAATAATTTCGTTGGGGTATGGAATTATTATAACTTTATTGTAATACGATTGAAATCATTTTTGGCTAAGTTAATATGTCAACTTAATTATGTATGTAAGTTAGAATTTAAGAACTGTAGAGTTCTTGAAATAAATAAATAAATAATTCTCATAGACTTTTTTCGTTTTATTATTTCCATATAAAACACTAATTTCATAAGTAAGGACCTAACAGTAAAGGTCTGTGAAAACCATTTTTCGATTCAGGGATCGGTTTACGAAATATTATAATATAATTGATATTAAACATTGCCATTCCCAAATTTGTCAAAGTGTTTAGAGGAGGATACAGATTTGGGAGAAAAAGTTAATAGAAAACACTTGTTGAAAAATCAGTAGCAAGTCAATGCTGGTGAACAGAGGGAAATTACGCGATAATAAATGCAGCCACGGTGACTGTAATCCGCACATGGAAAAACTCTTTGCTATTTATCACATGATACATAACAGTGAGAAAAAACATTTTCATTACGATTTATATAAATGATATTATATCCTTCTTCCTAAAATGGCAATTAGTCCTCGTTGTTGAAGACCATTACTGACATTATCGAGTGATTAAAGAGTGTCCTGTCTTGTGACGATTTCAGTGTCATAACAAAATGGTGGCGCCCTTGTTAGAACTTTCTAGGAAGTTTTTATGGCATCTCAGAACTCATAGTCCATATTACTATGTTCAATCCACTTCATTTGTGCATAATAACCAAGCTTTGTTATGTAAAAAGGCCACCCGTGTTACACAAACATATTATGAATAAATATTTAAAAAAACCACTGCTTCTTCTTCCTAATTTGGCAACTAGTCCTCTTTAATGAATACCATTACTGCCATTATTACAGATTACTGAGAGGATACTACGTGCCATTATTATCAAGAATAGTGTCCTGTCTTATGACGATCATAATGAAATAAACCAATTCATGACAGCTTGAGATCCCGCCAAAAATTCTTCTTCTTCCTAACTTGGCAATCGGTCCTCTTCAATGAAGACCATTACTACCATTATCGAGTGAAATAAAGTGTCATGTGTTATGACGATTTAGTATCGTAACAAGATGATGGGTCCCATGTTAGAACTTTCTAGGAAGATTTTGTGGGATCAGAATGAATGATTTCAGCTTATATTTATAATCCACTTCACTTAAGCACAAAAACCAAACTATATCAGGTAAAACACCACCAATATTACATAATATAGGGTCAAAAACCTAAGATATTGAATTAAAAATAAAAACCACAACATGTCACTTCAAGATCCCGCCAAAAATTCGTACCGATGCTATTGTGATTTTTTTTTTTTTTTTATTTACTTATTATGTCCACTGGATACTTGTGATCATAGACCAATACTTGTGATTTCTTGTTTTTAATATGTTGCCAGTATTGTAGCTCAGGAGTATACTACTCGATTTAGTTAGGTTGAAACACCGTGAAATCAGGTATTTCTTACCTTTGGTTATTTATCTATGATTCCATTCTAGAGGTTAAATCACGGAAGTATGCAAACAACATAAGGTAACTTTACTCTGTCACCATCTGCATACCTAAAGTAAATTAATAAGTGGCGCGGCGTGCGGCGGACTTTATAGTGCATTTATTTAAATATATCATGTCTGGCCTGGGTATAATTGAGGAGAAAATCTGAGAAAATATTTGGTGGATCAAGCTTAATTATTAACAATTGCCTTAAAATTATTTAAAAAAATTGTGGCTTCAAAATAAAATATTGTTTAATAAATGCTAGTGCTTTTATGATAATTTTGTGCACATTAAGGAAAAATAAGAATAATTTAAAAATTATAATTCTTCTTTTTCTTCTTGTTTGGTGTCGCAAAAGAACTTGCCAGTGTCAATGTTTTTAAGCCTTCATAACATTTTCCATTAAACACAGTGAGGTTTTCACTGTCAATGTTTTAAAGTCTTAGTAAAATTTTCCAGCGTTAATGTTTTCAAGCTTTCGTAGTAATATACATTATATACAAAGTGGCGACCAACAAGATGGTGGCCGCCTTATTAGTACGATATAGGGAATTTTTGTGGGATTCCAGAATGCATGCTTTGGACTTTATTCATAATCCACTTCATTTATGCACAAAAACAAACTATATCATGCTAAACGCCACAAATATTACATAATGTAGGGTCAAAACCTAAATAAATTAATTAAAAATAAAAACCACAACATGTCACTTCTGTTGAATAACAATGCGCATCTCCTTTCTTATAAAATCTATGTCTATGAATAAAAAAGAAAAATATATTGAGTTGCTATGATACACAATATAAACAAAATGATTTCAAAGAAAGTGGTTTATTTAAAAATTGCCCCGTAATCCTCCTCCTCAACAACTTCAAGATCCCGCCAAAAAACCAAAATTATAATCTATAGGTCTTATATTATGCACTGTAAATAACATTACTGTTTAAGCTTGACGCTGGATTTTCAACTTAATCGTCTGCCAACACTGGTCTGTGGGTCGCCATAACCAGTTGTTAATTAACTCTGTTAGCCAGCTTAATTTTTATTTGTCTCTGGTTCCCATTTCCCAATGTATTAACATTTTACATCTTACTCGCTAGTTTAATTATAATTATAATTTCGGTAATTTTTAATAGTACAATATTATGACTAATGTCGCTCGATCTCATACCGAATATGTGAGTTATCTGAGTTAGCTTATGGAACTATTTGATCCGTAACTACTCACCTTTATGTAGTAGAAGTGAGCTCACTGGTAAAATATCTAGTCCTGTTTCAGAGAAATAACAATTCCGTTAGACCTGTTCCAAAATCACAGGCTGTTATTAACAGCCTGTTAAATGATGCTAACTCTTTCTATTACAACAATTGAAAAGAGTAAAGAGCTTGGTCCAAGTCATGTCTCTCTCTGTTAAACTGCTACCAAGTACCAACCTTGCTTAAAATACATCTGCATTCACTATTCAAATAATTCAATACTTCAATTGGCAACACTTATGAATGTAACGCTACCAGTTAGGTATCTATACATTTAACTCTGATCTATACTTTTATTTGATACAGTTTTGGAAGGAAAGTATCGATACCTATCTAGTATTGATGAAATAGTATCGATGTTTACTCGTATCTGTAGTTACCTTTATCGTTTTTTTTTTTCTATAATTTAAAGACCAGTAAAATCAACAATATTTTCGTTAGTTTTATATTAGTGTATAGTTTTAGTACATGTTATACTCTATGAGGACCCGAAATTATATTTTTTTAACAAAATGGCACCAGTGTGGTTTGCTGAAATATAACATTTTAGCGGAAGTGAGGAACAGAGTGTAAAGTTCCTCATCTGCCATAGAAAAGGGAGGATCCTCCGACCAGACGGGTGTTATGTTTGGCGGGCAGCTGCCCAACGGTTGTTGTCGGGTTCTTGTATTCTCTCAATTTTTGGGTTAATTTCAATATCGCTATGTAGGATGTCAGTTATGGCGGAGATATCGCTATGTGTAGGATGCGTCAGTTGTGGCGAGAGATGTCGCTACAAAATATTCAGTTGCGGAATATTATTTCTGTGTTGTGAGTCAATTAATCATGGGTATTATTTAAAACATAGTGACATAATTTGTGCCGAAAGATTCTCTTGTAACAAATTCGAACGATTTTAAGAGAAATACTATTGAATACAACCACCGTTGTATTGCCGATCCATCGTTGTTTTTGAATTGTAATGTGCGTAATATCAGAGACAGTTCCATCAATTTACCGAGCTATTATATTTTAAAAAACTCAGGTTAATCGGTTAATTAGTTTTCGAGTGTAAGCACGATAACAAATGCCGGTATACAGATGTCGTCTTTTATATTTAAGCGTTACTATATGTTGTAATTACATATGCAACATCATTTAATTTAGCTACGGTCACCGCCATAAAACAAAGAGTATAGGGTAACCACTATAGAAATTTGTTTGTAAAACGACTTTAAATGAAGCTATTTTTGGAAGATAGACTTTTTTAAATCACCTTCAAAAATTTGAACCATTTAAATTTTTGACTAAGTATAGATTTCAACATTTTTTTATGGTGCAGTGATTTCAGATTAGGTCACAATTAATGATTTTCGAACTGTGAGGCATACTATTCACCTTATTCAGAAAAAAATCAAGCATACCTATACCATAATAAGTTATATCTCTGTAACCAAAAACGTCTTGTAAATGAAAAATCAACGTATTAATACGAATAATTTAATAATTGGAAAATTATGAAAATTCGCAAATACATATATTACGGGGATGATTCGGGTAGCCCTAGGGATGCTCTACCTCAAGACTTCCACTTATCACTACTTCTTGGGACACTCTGTATTTTGTATTTATTATATTTTTGTTATTATATTATCTTAGAAATAGTAGGATCACAACACCTCAAGCCAAACCACATAGCCTGCTCGTTTAAAATATTCTCTGTTACTATATACATACTTTATTGTAAAATAAAACCTAATTCACTTTGCTTCTTTTTTCACCCGGTAAATAGGTGCTCCTATTTTTTTTTCTTCCTAATTTTCCCTCATAGCTTTTGAAACCGTCCCTTTAATCTGGTGCCTTACCCTTAGGAAAGATTTCTACTCTTCTTCTCGATCCCGCTGCTGTATCGGTACCTTCTCAGAATTAATTATAAGCACGGTACGTACTCATATAATTCTTTTTCTAAGGATTAAAGACAAGTAAAAACAACAATACTAGCATAATCGCACTTTATTAGAAAATCTGATTCAGAAGTACTCTTCAAAAACAATTATTTTCTAATAAATAGTTTCTTGAAGCAGTGACCGTTAGCCAAATTTAAACCTTTTTTATAGCACAAATATGCAAACGATATAAAAAACTTTTGCATCTTTTTCTACAACTTTGATATCTTACCATTCTTCCAAAAGGTTCAATTGATATAATGTACTAACGTGACATGACGTCTTATACTGTACTACAAAAATGATAGGTAAATTTTTTCCATCAAGCATAAATTGTTCAAACCTTAAACCACGTGTTTTATATCGCACACATAATAAGAAAAAAGATGCCACTGCACAATAGAAAAAAAAAATCGGAAATTATAAACAAATTTTGTGAAATTATAATGTGGTACGACTGAGTACCGTTACAAGTTCTTTTCAACGATACCTACTTGGTTCTGAAGTATTGATGCCAAACTTTTGTCTATGATGTCAAAAGTACTTGGTATCGAAATGAAAGTATCGAGTATGTACTCACATTTACTCGTATTGATCATCCCTAGCAATACTCAACTGTTCTCAACACTTGTCCGAGTAGCGAATAGCGATGAAAGTTTAGATTAGGTTCAAAGTCTGAATTTAAAGTTATTTTAATTTATAAAATTGTATTCATTCATTTTGCAAGTATTTTTAGTTAACTTTCCAAACATGGCAAATAGCAGGATATTAACAGCATTAAAGATCTTGAGGAGCCGTAAAGATATGTTTTTAACTGGTACCTACATAATTAATGGTTTCTTTGATAAAATTTATTTTCTTTTGCAAATAGCTTATTATCTCATTGAAGAAAATGGTTTTATTTTAAGTGAATGCTACAACTTTAATTCATGTTTTTGATGTATATTTGCAGGTATTCATAACCGGGCTTATGCGGCAGTCGCCAGCCAAGTTCATACAAAGTGCAAATTGGTCAATGGCGTTTACGTGGTCACATTAGATAGTCCTGATGCTAAAGTATGTTTTTAATTATTAAAATTAAAAGCTAATGGGGTATTAAGTATAAAAATGTTTTAACACTATAAACCATAATTGGATAATATAAAAAAGGCATTACCTTTATGTTTACATAACATTTTTTTATACTAATGTTAAAACTTTTCGATACAAATATCGTTGTTCAATAAAATTTCAGCTTCACATCAATTTATATGATAGAAAGTAATCAAAAAATATATTATTGTCTATAACTTTTCCATAAAATCATTTTTAGTCCTAAAAATATATTTTAATAATTATATTACTCTATACATACAGCCTGATGATAGATTTTAAATGTTATAATCTCAAGGAGAACTTTACAAATACTCTTTAATGTATTGTCTATTTATATGTGATCAAATTAGTGCCCAATGTAAAATTAATTTTGATCACTATTCAGTAACAAAGCAAGACAACTCAAAATGTTTTTATTAATTAAATTATTATATGATATAGTATTATAATAAAATAAATATTTATAAAAAAATGGAAATAAGGAATATTTTTTTATAATTTTAATTTTTTTTTTAGTGGTGATTGGTGACCACAGTTTACCATCTATTGGATTCTATATAGAATGAAGCAAATGAGTGCCATACATCAGTACATAAATGATATGCACTGATATAGCCCATTGCTCATATTGATTTAACTAATTTTAGGATGATCATAAGTGTCACTAAAACATCATTTCATGTTTAAAAATTTAAAACAGATAATCATAATGTAACTCTCACACTCACTGTAACCTGTGCTTTCTCCTAAATTTTGTGACCTCAAAACAATACAATATTTGTAGGTTATTTCAGATATTGACTTGGCATATAAATAATAATAAAAGCCCAGCCTTAAAATATTAATATAAGTGCTTATAGAAATTATACTTATGTGTGACAATAAATATCAAATAAATTTCAATATAATGTAAACCAAGCCCTTACCCTTAGCTCAACCTTACCCGCCCCTCGTATATTTTTTAAATATCTTCAGTGTACAGATTTCGACTCTACTCTTTTATTATAAGTATAGAAGATGTACGTTATAATTATATTAAGTCTAGCATTTAAATTAATTTCATATAAATAATGAAAATATTTGTTCATTGAAGATATTTAAGTAGGAAGTTATATAAGATAGAAAACTAGCAGGTCAATGCCTTATATACAAATAAAAATAAAAAAACATTTAAGAGAGATTATGTATGTCTATATTTTCAGGTAAACTCTTTAAACACTGCAGTAATGGATGAAGTTAGCAATATTGTTAATGAAATTGATTCTAATCCAGCAATTGAGGCAGCGGTGATAATTTCTGGAAAACCTGGCTGCTTTATTGCTGGTGCAGACATAACTATGTTAGAGAACTGCAAAACTAAAGATGAAGTGGTCACCTTATCAAAACGAGGTAATATTAATGTGATACAACTTAATTACGATCAATAATATTTACGTACTAGCTGTGCCTGCTTCACTTGCATAGACTACAGAAGAACACATAGTGCTTATAAAAATCGTAGTTTCTTAAAACTTTAATAATTTTTATTGAATGAAGATATCATGACATTTTTTTGTGAGGACCAAGTATCATTGTAACTATTATGTAATATAAACAACCAATTGGGTAAACGGAATATTATTTTTAAAATAATTAATTTTTTCTATTGTAAAAATATTTTTTAAAGAAGGACATAATAGAATACAGTTTATAAAATCACATGTGTTGAAGAATTTTGTTAAAAGTAGCAGATATAACTAATATCAATATTGTTACTAAAGTCCTGATGTGAACAAAGTAAGGCTAATTAATTGCATGCTTGTAATATTATGAGATTAAGTTAAAATCTTACTTATGGATGTATTTAAGGACATCAAATATTCCGAAGAATGGAAACATCACATAAACCCTATGTTGCTGCTATACAAGGAAGCTGCCTTGGAGGTGGCTTAGAAACAGCTCTCGCTTGTCGTTACCGCATTGCCGTCAAAGACTCCAAAACTGGATTTGGTTTGCCTGAAGTTATGCTGGGTCTACTCCCTGGTGGTGGTGGTACTCAAAGGTTTGATTTTATACTGGCTTAGTGAAATTATGTAATGTATGCATTCGGGCATGGCAGTGGTGACCATCAATGGATTGCAATCTCTTGGTAGTCACCATTGTACTAGGAATGTAGTACTGTGTACAATCAGGTACAGTATCGCCAATTTTCTGTGCTGCTATAAAAAAATTACTTCCTAACACATAATGATATATATAATCTAGGTATAGTGGTCAAATTTGTTTTTATTTACCTATACATACCATTAATAAAATTTAAGTGTCTGTTTGTAATGTCAAAATAACAGTTTTTTACTAAATGCATATGAAGGTTTATACACCAACTATAACAAATAACCCATTTTTGAAATTTTTGTCTATCTGTCTGTTCTGGGTCATCTCCGAAACATTTGGATTGATTTTGACGGGACTTTCACTGATAGATAGCTGATGATATAGGGAGTAACTTTATTTTAGAAAAACAATTAGGGTTCCGGACAAATTAAAAAAACTTGATGGTGAATCAATTCGGGCGCTTCAATGGCTTACGCTGAGTAGACCATAAGAGATATAGCAAATTAATGTACTACATAATTGTAGATATAATATATATATATATATATAGTCTTTTTAATAAAAGACCTACAAAAAATTCAGCGAGAGTATACATCTATCTTCTAAGGAACACCAACAATAAGCATTTTTGTCTTTAAAATAGCCGGGAGCCGGGAGCAATATTCGCGCGGGCATTCTGTAGTACACGTGAGCGAAGCCGCGGGCACAGCTAGTTCACTTATAAATCACAGTTGTTTTTCCTGGATAATGATAATTATTTAGCATAATAATATAATAAAAATCACTACAGTACCAATAGGTTTAAAGTCACTGTAAACAATAGGGTTATTTAAATAATGTGTAATAATTTACTACTGGTGTTTTACATAAAGTTTTATGCAGGTTACCAGCCCTTACCTCAATACCTACTACTTTGGATCTGGCTCTAACTGGCAAAACAGTAAAAGCTGATAAAGCCAAGAAATTGGGAATTATAGACTTATTAGTTTCTCCCTTAGGCCCAGGTATGTAAAGATTTATAAAAAATTGTTGCAATATTTTCTTAATACTACTAGCTGGTAGTGTAGTGTGAATGATCCTTCCTCGATTTAAAAAAAATATTTATCAAACTCAAATCAAAAAAATCAAATCACTATGAACACATACTACAAAAACA
The DNA here is from genome assembly GCA_033032175.1 of Saturnia japonica. NCBI lineage: Eukaryota > Metazoa > Arthropoda > Insecta > Lepidoptera > Saturniidae > Saturnia > Saturnia japonica. Next base: position 14,909,815 of record CM065305.1, read on the forward strand.
CAAACAATTTTTTTTAAATTATCCTTTCTAATCTAGGTTTAAACCAGCCTGAGCAAAACACAATGACATATTTAGAAACTGTTGCCATTCAAGTCGCAAAAGACATAGCTTCAGGAAAAATAAAAGTGGACAGATCTAAGAAAGGCCTAGTTGAAAAGATTACCGCCATTGTGATGCAATGGGACTTTGTGAAAAACATAATTTTCAACAAAGCCAAAGAGCAGGTTATGAAGGCTTCTCGTGGACTTTATCCAGCACCATTAAAGGTAAATCTTTGAACACATACTTATGTTATATGTAATAACGTGTAATGTGTATGTAGTAAAGTGAAAGTTAAAAATAAACACTAAACAATAATTTTTATTGTAGAAATCAACTGTTCCATATATTCATTATTGTCTATCTATAGCATCTCTAATACTCATTGACTATACACCAGCTAAAAACAGATCGTGCTTTTTTTGCAAGATAATTCTTTTACCCTATTTAGATAATAAAAATAGAACACTAGCTGGTTCCCGCGACTTCATCTGCTCAGGATTAGTACTTCGAATAGCTTATTTTCTTCTCCAAGGCCCTATCTATTTTTATACCAAAATTTAGAAAATTCGCAAAACGGACAAAATAATTTGTCCAAATGATGTAGTGTGAAAAACAAAGTTTATCTACTTTAAATACCAGAAGTGATAAAAGTATTTATTTTGATACAAGGATCAATTTGTTACTACCAAATGTGCATTAGAAATAAATTATCAATTTTTATTGTATTTATGGTTCACTATTTTAGCGATAATGGCTTACACTTAAAAAAAAAGATATATGCTGTCGCGAGATTTTTTGTAGGACTATTTAAGATAAACATTTCCATTATACATTATATACGTGTATCTCTAACGGCTTTTGCAGCGCACGCCAAAATAGCTCGCAGATGACAGAATTTTTCCTACTTACTTATCATTATATTCTAGACAATTCACAAAATATCATTATAAATTATATATAGTCTATGTGTTATTCTGATGTATAAGTTATATTATTGTAAAGTTTCATTAAAATCCATATAATAGTTTTTGCCTGAAAAAGTAATAAACTTCCATCCATAGACAGAAACTTTCGCGTTTATAATATTAGTAGGAATATAAATGTATTACAAATCTAAATTATTATTTATAGACGATTTCAGCAAGATTCTTTCTCTACGCTTCACAAATTGAGGTGCTGCAGAGAAAGAGGACTTTCTCTAGAAACTAAAGAAATATGAAAGCCCATATTGTAATTTAAAACATTTACATTTTTCACAGATTCTTGAAGTAGTAAGAACCGGGGTGGATAAAGGACCTGTAGCAGGGTATGAAGCAGAAGCTCAAGGCTTTGGCGAACTAGCAATGACTCCTCAAAGTAAAGGGCTTATTGGCCTGTTTAGAGGGCAAACAGAATGCAAGAAAAATAGATTTGGTAAATCACAAATTGATGTGAAAACGGTAAGAAGCTCAAAACTGCCTTTTCGTGAATCACACGCGAAATCTTGAATCGTGATAAGTTGACAAGTTATGGTTTTAATTGGCATTTTGCGTGATATAGCTTATGCATACGTGAAGGGGATATAAATATAGACTAGAATCATGCCTTTTCTGATGTCACAGAATATCCTTGGATAGATTTAGCAAGGGGCAATACTCTACGAAGGCTTAAAAACATTGACACTAGCAAGTGCTTTTTATGGCGCCAAAAACAAGAAGAAGAAGAGATATCGTGTTAAACTGTGTGTATTTACATCATAAATTGAGTAATTTTTTAAGCTACTGTGAATAAACAAAAAATCGATTGTATCAATCAGTTAATTCAAAACGATTTCAGATTTACTTAAATTTAATTCTCTTATCTAATTAATTGGTAATAAAATAAATTTTACCAAATTATAATTTATTTGAAGTTATACTCCTTTATCTACGTTGTGGTAAAATGATGATAGTTAATTTTCACCATGTGCGTGCATTGCATTAGTATAATGCAATAGTGTAGACTTTTTGTCATTATATTATAACAAAAAGTCGTACACTATAAAGTGGCATGCTAAAACTCATGTTTTATTGTTGTTGGGTACGCGTCAGTTCCCCTCTGCGTGAGGGACGGGCGTTTTGTTGCGCCGGATGCCCGTCTCGTAGACGCCGTACGGATGCCAGTGGGACGCGATGGTAGTGAGGGGGTCCAGGGAGGTGCAATAATGCACGACCGCTTGAGGTGCCGGGTCTTCAAATGGAAGTCGAACTCTTCACTGTACTGCTCGCAGGACAACCAAAGCTTTCTTCTTGTTGTTCTTGTAGTTACTTGTACTCGTAAAATTGCGCCGTGCCCCAAACGGCGGTTTTTTTTTTTTTTTTTTTTTTTTTTTTTTTTTTTTTTTTTTTTTTTTTTTTTTTTTTTTTTTTTTTTTTTTTGAACTGACTACACTGTTAGCCTTAGGGGCCCTATCGTCAAACAGAGCCGCTGCGGCTTTTACAGCTTCACCGGACTTGGGGGCGAGCGCTTAGGGCACTCAGCCGCGAAAGTTTGTGACGACCCGCACGAGGGTGCCAGAGTGGCCGAACCTCGGCTCGGGCGGTCGTCGCGAATGCGAAAAAGTCGCGATCTAACTAATTCCCTAATCTTAGGAGAATTCGAGCTAACTAATATATACTCATATGCACGTTCCCCTCCTGGGAGGAAGGAGTGGACCATGCGTATGTGTATTTAATGATCGGAATGGTACAAAACGGCGGCGCCTCTTCGAGCTTACGTAGTTCGGAGAGTGACTGTAAGGAGAGCCCCGCTTAAATTCGTGTTTTAATTTTAGTTTTTACTTTGGTCGCCCTGTTAATCGCTCTATATTTATTTCTTTATATACATTGTGTATACATGTTGCATATCAAAATATTCCTCGTTGTACTACCTATCCATTAAGCATTCACATATTATATACATCAAGAACATATTCCGTACATAAAGCCAAAAACAATGCAATTTACGGGCGGCATCACCGCTTTCTGTTCGTAAAGTTTCTATAACATTGGATATGCTTACTCTATTGACTTATTCTATGCATTTACCTATTCTATAATAATTCTTTTTCCATATATGTAACACACAATACATAAGCATTTATATACAACTTAATACATAACATGCAACTTATAATGTAGCGTACTCGCTAACATTTCTCTATAATTTTATCTATATCGATCTATTCTATTAAGACACATAGTACATAACACATAAACACAATAATAAAACGTAATATCCTAACACAAGACACGAAAATAATAGTTCTGTCGCCAACAATTGTGGTGTACATAGTTTTGTGTCACATAACTTTACCCCAATAAAATCAACTTTTTAAAAATTAATAATTTCTCTTATATCTAAATGTTACTTCAGATTGGTGTTCTCGGAGCTGGTTTGATGGGTGCCGGAATAGTACAAGTGTCTATTGATAAAGGTTATAATGTTATTATGAAAGATGCAACAAATAATGGACTTTATAGAGGTGTCGGGCAAATTCAGACAGGCTTAATTAATGCTGTTAAACGAAAAAGAATTTCTTCGTGAGTTTTTTTTTATATTCACTGTATAATAAATACATACTATAATCTAAATTACAAATTAAGTAAATAGTCCAATATTTAAGTTTTTTTTTCTTTTTTGTAGTTGTAGGAGTCATATCATTAACTGTGCCCAACAAATTGATTTAACCAACTAAAGTGCAAAGTACAAAAATATTTTTTTAAATCTCACTGTCAATCCCAGAGATTAATACTTTTAAACAAACCAACAATATAATTATTAGTATAGATTTAGAGATTTTTGGATTATATTGTACATTTTTACAATGTGCTATTTACGTATTTCAATATTTTGTTTTTCCAATTATAGATTACAGAAAGACAAGTTTATGTCTAATCTGGTACCAACATTAGAATATGCGAAATTCAAGAATGTCGACTGTGTAATTGAAGCCGTTTTCGAAGATATTAACATTAAGCATAAAGTCATTAAAGAATTAGAGGCAGTAGTACCTAAACATTGCATCATAGCGACTAACACGAGTGCTATTCCAATCACGAAAATCGCTGCGGGAAGCAGCCGCCCGGACAAAGTTATTGGTAAGACATTTTAATTTCTTCACAACATTTAAATCTAATTTTTTTAAATTTAATTGATTGATACTTTGATTTAGTGTAATTGATCGTTCAATTAGTGTTATATATTTTCATGAAACCAATATATAACAAAAACCTTTTATATAGCTTTTTTATATTTATTTAATTCTAAACTTTGACTTAAAGTGTATAATAACTATCCTCTGCACAAGTACTAAAGTAATTCAGAGCGCGCGACCACTGCAGGGTTAATATCTTGTGAGGTTACGATTAAACATTACAATTTGAAAGAATTAAAAAAATGTGATATGTCATGGGACACTTGGCGGATTTGAAACATTGAGTTCACATCGTATTTTATATTGAAATATGAATAAGTAAAAACACAACAAATATTTAGATAGATATGTTTTAAATAATATATCAATGTTATTTAATAATTTTATTTTAATGAAATTACAAAAAAGACGTATTATAAATTTAAATTTTCTGATATTCATAAATAAATAATCTATAATGTTAGCATAAGAAACCACTCTGATACACATAAAGTAGTGAGTGTGTGTTGTAGAGTGAGAAGAATTCGGTATAGAGGGGAACGTAGAGTCGGAAAGAGCCGGCCAGATGTGACGCTGACCGAATAGCACGTAGCGACGTTCCATTTTTACTCCCGTCTAAACGCGCATGTTTAATTCACATGCGCACATGTTTCATATTTAAAAAATCTATACTTTTGTACGCACGTAAGAAGTTATATCACACGTAAGAAATATCTTGCGTGTCCAACAACATGGTATTAGTTGGTCATCAATAATAATAATGTGAATATATTTTACTGACTTCTTTAATTCTCTAAAAATATTTTAATATTTTACTTTATCATTATTTTAATTTGATTAAATTAGATATTATGATGATTAAATTGATATAAAAATGGGGGACACTCAATTTGAATGTATATTATTTTTAATTGATGTTCAGCCGTAACATCTTTGTTTATGAACTGATTTGTGTGATTCTTTTTTTGTGCACCTCAAGGGTGATCCTATTTTAATTTCATTGGCATTGGGCCTACAACTTCGAAGATACACTAGGGAACTCTTCAAAATCATTGAAGTTGTTTCTTGTGGATTATAATTTAGTAAATTAAGTTCATCATGTCGTACTTCCTGATACGCGCTTAGCTCTCTATTGTACTCTCTACTAAATTGCGCTAAAAGAAGTATGATTAAAAAAAAGTATATTATAGGTATGCATTACTTTTCACCGGTGGATAAAATGCAGCTACTAGAGATTATTCGTCACCCGGGCACGAGCGACGACACGGCCGCGGCCGCCGTCGCTGTTGGCCTCCGACAGGGTAAAGTCGTCATCACGGTAGGAGACGGACCCGGTTTCTACACTACGCGTATATTATCTACAATGTTAAGTGAAGCCATTAGGTATGGGACACAAATTTTTGGAAATCTATTACTTAGTGGACATTCAAGTATCATGCAAGGAATTTATTAGCGACATAAAGAAACCTATCCCTCTGTCCAAAATAAAATAAAGAAATCTTCATAACGCCGCCAAATTTTTTCGGTGCAAGAATTTGTGCAACTTTTATTTAAGATTTTTTTCTTTAGGGTTGAGGGTTAAGGGTTTTCTAGAACTCCGTAATTTTAACTGTCAAATATCCGAAACAGTGACCGTATCCCTATAAATGTTTGGAATAGTTTCGGATAGGCGGTCGAATGAGACCCTGACGATTACCAAAAATGATTTTAAATTTAACTAATAATTTTCAAAAATAAAATTAATATTGTTTTCCTAAAAATGTTCTAACAACGTCTATATTCTTTCTAAATACAATTCTTTAACAAAATTTAGTGCATAATTAAATTATCATTTAACTGAAATAATTTTATATTCATATTTCCATAATAAAAACTGATTATTTACTCGTTAATATTTATCCTGATCCAAATTCTCATATCTGTAACATCCCTGGATTAATCATTAAAGTACTACATAATATTTGAATAATCTCTATATTAATAAATCAATAAGATTAATGATATCTCCCTCACTCCCATTGTTAGGAAAAGTAATGAAAAGATTAAATTAATGCCTGTTTACGTAATACTTGATTGCCGTCTGATGAAAAAATTTTATCACCAAGAAATTATAATAATTTTTTTTATAGATTACTACAGGAAGGCGTTGATCCTAAAGAACTTGACAATATGACCAAGCAGTTTGGCTTCCCTGTAGGCGCTGCTACATTAGCTGATGAAGTTGGAATTGATGTTGGCTCTCACATAGCTGTAGATTTGTCTAAGGTTATTTTATGACGTTAATTTTATAAAACTACTGTGTTGGTTGTTGTGACGAATAGGATCTTCTTTTTGCGACCAAACTTGTAATCCTACTAATTTAATAAATGTCAAAGTGTGTATGTTTGGATGTTTGTTACTCAATCACGCTAAAACGGCTGAACAGATCTCAATGAAATTTATAGTATATAACCTGGAATAACACATAGGGTACTTTTTATCCCGTTAATAGTAATAGTTTAACCAGTGTGATCCTACAAATATAATACATGGAAAGTTTCTATTTTTGTTAGTCAATCACGCAAAAACGGCGATTTTTTTGGTTTGTCTTGTTCCGAGATCAGTCTGTGTATATCCAATAATACGCAGACAAAGTCGCGGGTACCAGCTAGTATTCAATAATTTTCATAAATTATTTTTGAAAATCATTAATATACTTCTTTTAACTAAAATTACATATAACAATATTATTATTTTTAGGCTTTCGGTGACCGTATCAGTGGAGGTAACCTTGGAATAATGCAAGACTTGGTGAAAGCTGGATTTATGGGTCGTAAATCAGGAAAAGGTTTCTATATTTACGAGAAGGGTACTAAGAACAGAGAAGTAAACCAAGATGCTGTCAAAATATTAAAAGAACAATATGCATTAGAACCTCGCGGCGCTAATACGGTTGAAGATCAGCAGTTGAGGATGGTGTCAAGGTATTTTATTATTAAAATCCCAGTAAATTCGTAACTTTAGGACATCTAAGCACTTTGAAATATCTATTTTATTTATAACCCGTGGACTCCGCATGCACTTGTTATGCTGCAATTATTTTGATCCTGTAATTTTATTTTTACTCATATTAGCGACAATTTATATAACCTATAAATTTATTGAGGAATGACATGTATGCCCTGTGCAAAATCTCATCAAAATTAGTTAAAAAATAATAAAAAGTTACATGTATAGACAGAATTACAAATTTATTAATATGGCTAAACTAGGTGGTACCCTTAATTCCGTTAATATGAAAATGATTTTGATGTTCCCCTGGAACATCTTATCTAGATTAAAACCAAACAACCTCTTTTTGAACAGCCCTAACATAAACGCTTTATGATATGAAGCCTAGATCCTTCTCCATCTGTTGGTGCGTTGATGGGTACTATAACAGAAACTTTTACGTAAATGCCGAACATTTACATTGAAATTAATTTAAGAGCATTGAAATTTAGTTTTTATTGAATTACCTACAACATTATCGATCAGACATGCTTTGCTGCTTTTAGTTTTATATAATCCAATTAAAGGAGTAGAGAAAGATCGAAAAAGGTATGGATGGATTGTGTAAGGAATGATATGTGTATTTAAAGGTTTGAATGCCAGCTGTTGAAGAAAGTGGTAGATGAAAACGTGTTGTGCCAACCCTACTTAAGTGGGATAAAGGTAGGAAAATAAAGATTTAATTGTTATTTTCCATATATTAAAAAAAAATTTTTTTATAGGTTCGTCAATGAAGCCGTTTTATCTCTGGAAGAGAAGATCTTGCACAGTCCATTGGAAGGTGATGTTGGTGCTGTATTTGGACTTGGATTCCCACCATTCACCGGTGGACCGTTCAGGTATTTTTATTTTTTATAACTTAAATTTTTTTTTCAATTGTTTATGAAACATATTATGGAAATGTTGTACCTTTATAAAATAATAAAGAAACTTGATCTATTTAAACAAATATCTGAAAATGAAAAGTAAACTTAAGAAATAAAATAATTAAAAAGTAATGTAAGAACAACCTTACGATCTATTTATTTCATCAATGAAATTTGTTGTAAAATTGTAAGTTTGTATAATGTATTGTAAAATTCTATTATGTTTTTAAGTTTTGTAAATAACCTATTAATTATACATATAAATATAGGATGGGTAACAAAATTACTTATTTATTTGCAGATGGGTAGATCAGTTTGGTGCTGAAAAACTGGTTAGGAAAATGGAAGAATACCAAGGTCTTTATGGTACACCTTTCAAGCCCGCCCAAACTCTCGTGGATATGGCCAAAGATACTAGCAAGAAATTCTACAAAAAATGAGTTGACTTTTTGTATACGTATACCTTTAACAATACAACCCCTGTTAGACATTTCCATTAACACTCCTAACATTACCATTTCTGACGATGTCCATAATATTCTTTAAAAAATGTTTGTTTTTTTCATAGCATTATAAAATTTATATTGTAGTAATTTATATATTAAGTATAAAATTATAGACTGCCGTGTGAAAAGAGATTCTTATACGTATATTAAGTTTATAAAGTTGTATGATTTTTGAATCTAATAAATAAAATATTTATATTATGTAATGTATGTATGTTATTGATTTCCTTTTCTTCCTGTTGCTTTTTTTTAATCAATTAGTAGGGGAGAGTGATGTTTATCACTAAATAATTGTTATCTCAATATCTCATATTACATTATAAAGTAATTATCAAACCTTCAAGGAAACAGAAATTTGTTGGCTTGAATACATAAATTAATGAGTTATGATAAAACAATTTGGAAATGATCCACTGTGTCCACAAAAAAGGCAAACAAAATACTAACGCTGACGCCCTTTGAAGAGCAAAATTTTTCCATAATAGTATAGATTCTTTAGCTGTTAACCTTGACGATAATGAAGATGACTATGTGAATAATAGGATATTACATTTGACAATACACGTACGGCAACGAATACTGACAATAGACCTGAAACGGACACAGTACATGGACAATGAAATTGTATCAGGACTAATCTTCCCACCCCATCTAGATGAGGTATCAGTAAACGTCACTATAGATGACCCGGAGCTATTAAATTCTACAAACCACACACAAGCAGATAATGAGAATAAAGATATACCAATCTTAAATGATGCCATAGATAGGCAAGTAAAACAATTTCACATAAGGTCTAGCCCCGGCACAAAATACAGAGTAGATGATAAATCAACAAATACAAGAATAGTCATAAAAGATGTATTTATTCCCATTAATAATACAGAATCAGGAATTAATTAAGAAGTATCATGAAGGCAAAACTATGCATCGTGGTATTCAGGAGACAAGAAAATACACAGAAATTATCACTGGCCTAATATGCTGCTTACAATACAACCATTTATTAACCAATGCGATATTTGTCTTAAATCTAAATACGAGAGAAATCCATTAAGGCCCCGTTACCTCTTACTGAAACACCTACAAAACCTAATATGCTTATGGATCTATATTCCTCAGGTGGTGCCACATTCTTGACTATTATAGATAATTTTTCTAAATACGTCCAAGCAGTACCTTTAAATGCTTCTAGTAGTATTCATGTAGCAGATGCATTGATTCAGGCTTTCTCTAAATTTAAATTACCTATAAAAATTACGACAGACTGATAGCAAATTTGATAATAATGTTATAGAGCAAGAGCCCACGAGGGCCAGACCTTCGTTATTTTATAAAAGCTGAAAGTTCATCTGTGCATGTACCCTATACAGGTAAGAACGACCAGGGACTATATAGTTTGGGTTGTGGTTACTCAAAAAAAAAAAAAAAAAAAAATAGTACCTTACATTCGTTAACGTATAAAGCTCAATTTTTTTATATTTTGTTAAAGATCACTTTAGAAGTCCATTGCCAGACACTTATGACAGTTGCTACCCCCTGCCAGACACCCCTAAACTTTAATAAATTATAATTATACTTTTGTTATAGTATAAAAGCTAAATTTTATATATGTTACTTGGGGACCTATGAAAAGACGTTACCTCAATAGCCAGACATTTTTAATGGTTTTTACATCTTGCCAGACACATCGAAAGTCCGCTGTAAGTGCGAGCGCGAGGTAACAACTGCTCAAGCGGGTGCGAGTGAGATAGGGCGCTTAGTCGACTGCGATCTTTTACTGCGCATCATCTGTCTTTTAGTGATTTATTCAAGTATGTGCAGATGCAACCACGTTTTTTAATCGAAATTTGTGCAGTTTTGTTGTGAAATAAAAGTGTAATTATAGTAAAAAGTATTATCATGGGAGACACATTAATTTGTTTCGTTTGTAATAAAAGTGAAGGTAAAATAATATTGTTCTCGGAGGAAACTCTTAAAAAATCAGCAGTCTCCGATGTAAACGAAGCTTTTGACCGAAAGAAGTTGCGAAATTTTGACGCTAGCAATCTACCACCTTGCAAAAGCGAGCTATTGCAGCAATTTTTGCGAGCAAATTATGTATGTACCATTTGGAATAATGCTCATCTGAAAAATCCAACCACATATCTACCGTGGGATCGCTGACCATTCAGATTACGACCATGAGAAACAACGGCGTAATTCCACCTTGATTAATAGTTTTAATTAATTTTAAGTAAAGTCTTGTTTGAGAACCATAAGTGTAAACACCTATTATAATTCTTATAAATTAAATCTTTTTAAAATTTAAACTCGTACCGCCTATCTTAACTCCGAACGACCTTTTGTTTTAGCTTTCCACTCTCGGCCACCTCTGGGGGTTATACATCAAACACTCCACTATGAATGATCATTCACATTCGTAATTCGATTATGAATTATCACTCATAATCGAGTTACTAATGGCTATAATATAATAATTACACTATTCTTAATTCAAATTTATTAAAAGTAACCTTTGAGACGGACTTTAAAGAGCTAATAGAGATACTTTCGCAGAAAAGGAAGTACATACATACATAAATCACACCTATTTTTCAACGGAGTACCCCGAGACCACGTCCTTCCACCTGCTACGATCCTGGCATACATCTTTAACATTCATTAATGTTTTCATGCGAGCTCGTCGGTTTAAAGTACTCTTGACCTGACCTTTCTTCAGAACTTCCCCGATTTGATCGATAAACGTTCGTCTGGGCCTTCCTCTTCCAACGTTTCCTTTTACACTCTCATTATAAATTTGTTTAGTCATTCTTCTTTCATTCATGCTCGCAACATGCCCAAACCATCTAAGCATCCCTTTCTCAATCCGTGTGACTATATCTTTTTTCACACCACAAAGTTCTGTTATCACACTATTTCTTATCCTGTCACTCAATTTCACTCCTAACATACCTCTTAGAGCTCTCATTTCTACTGCATTTATTTTACTTTCATAATTTTTCTGCCACACCCAGCTTTCACTTCCGTACATGAGTGTACACTCTTCTATGCACAGCCAAACGAGTTTTCATATAAATACTCTGGCTACTCACAAAGGAGTGCAACGCCCCATTCACCATATTATCGGCATTTGCTCGCCTTCTTGTATCTCTCTCATTTTTTCCATCCCTGGTAAACATCGATCCCAAGTATACAAACTCACTTACTTGTTCCAGTTCATTCTCATCAATCCGGACACATACTTCTGTCAAGTTTTCTTCCTTTTCAAACACCAAAACTTTCGTCTTCTTTGCATTTACTTTCATTCCCAAACTTGATCATCAGCGTAAAGAAGACATTTGACAAGTAACTCGTTCATTCTCAGTCCACAATCATTCTCTTTCAAATCTGTTAGAGAATTATCCATGAATAGGTTTAACAGCCAATGAGACGCTAAACATTCCTGTCTGACACCCTTTTGGATATCAAACCATTCAGTATATGCTCCATTTATTCGAACACAAGCACTGGAATCCTCATAGAGAGATTTCAATGCTTGTATTAGATCCCCGCCAACCCCATGCCTAGACAATGCCAACCACAACTCATTCCTCATCACTTTGTCATAGGCCTTTTCTAAATCCAAGAATGCACAAAAGACTTTTTGGTTTGTTGCCAAATGTCTTTCAATTATGCACCTTAAGGAAAAGACCTGATCCGTACATCCCATACTCTTCCTAAATCCCGCTTGTACATCCTATATTCTCTCATCTGTCGCTAACATAACTCTTTCAATTGTTACCTTAGCATACAGTTTGCTGACAACACTGAGAAGGCTAATAATTAGCCTTAACACCTTACCGAGGAATAATTCCGAGGTAATTTTTACAGTCTTGTTGTTACCCCTTTCCCTTGTACTAGAGGTGGGCGATTATGAATGATTTACTTAATCGAAATATTTTGAATATGAGTGATAATTAATGAATGCATTACGAATATACCCAGAGGTAGCCGAGAGCAGATAGCTAAAAAAAGGTCGCGCACTATTTAATAAAGCTTTTTACAAATCAAAATCAAAATATCTTTTATTCAATTTAGGCCCCAAGAAGGCACTTATGAATGGCAAAACACTACCACTGGTTTGAAAACATCCCAGCCATCGAGAAGAACCGACAAGAAACTCGATCAGGTTTATCAACATCTTATTATCTTTTTTTTTTAATTGGTTTTATAGTATGTAATTATATACAGTTATTATCATTTTCAGTTGATATACAGAGAGGATATCATATCCAGACATCACCATCATTCACGTAATCTTCCACCCTATAATAACCCTACGACAATATAACCAGCTTAACATAATTCTTGAACTTATTATCCGGCAAATGGGTCATTGCTTAGGAAGTTTACTATAGAACCTAACACAATTACCTTAAAAACTTTTATTTGTTTTACTTAGTCTAAAAGACGGAATGACTATTTTATATTTATTTCTAGTACTAAAATTGTGCGTGTTAGTTACAAGTTCAAAATTATCTTCATTTTTCCGAACATACATTATATTTTCCAAGATGTATTGGGAAGGCAAAGTTAAGATACTAAATTCTTGAAATTTATTTCTCAATGATTCACGTGGTCTCATATCATAAATTGCTCGAACTGCCCGTTTTTGTAATACAAATATGGTATCTACCTCAGCTACTGAACTCCACAGTAAAATACTATAGGACATTAAACTTTGGAAGTATGCGAAGTAGACCAGCCTAGCAGTAACAATATCAGTTAACTGGCGAATCATACACACTGCGTTTGCAGCGGAGCTTAATTTCCCTGCCAAGGATTTAATGTGAGGACCCCATTGTAATTTTGTATCTAGTGTGATGCCTAAGAATACAGTATTTTCAACCAAGCCTACTTTATCCTCTTCTATCTTAATTTTAATTTCAACACGTTGTACATTGGGTAAAGCAAATCTGATACATTTTGTTTTGTTTGCATTAAACAATAAATTATTTAAAGCATAACATTCTGATATTTTAAATAAAGTATTATTTATATGCCTAATCTCTAAATCTTTTCTTTTCACTTGAAATATAAATGAAGTATCGTCTGCAAAAAAAAACTGACATTGTTCTAACTAACACTGTTCATAATGATTAGGGGTAGATCATTTATATATACTAAAAACAAAAACGGCCCCAATATTGAACCCTGTGGGACGCCGATTCTAACCAAGGATCCCGAAGAGGTTGCCCCATTAACACTTACTTTGAGACAGCGATCTGTTAAATATAATTCTAGAGAGTCGAGAGCAAGTCCACACACACCATAATGTTTCATCTTAAGTATGAGCGTAGTGTGATCAACACAGTCGAAAGCTTTTAAAAAATTACAGAATACACCGATTGCATCCTGCGACTTCTCCCATACCACAAATATCTGACTTAATAGCGTTGCACTAGCATCAGTCGTAGATTTTGATTTCGTGAAACCAAACTGCCGCCCATCCAATATTTTATGATTATTAAAGTACTCTATAGTATTAATTGCTTAAGCATAATTTTCTCAAAAATATTATTAATCGAAGGAAGCACAGAAATTGGTCTAGAATTACCAATATAACTCCTACAGCCTGATTTAAACAATGGAACTATTTTACTTATTTTCATCATACTAGGGAAAGTTCCTTTATCAATAATAAACTGATTAAATATATGAGCCAGATATGGTGAAATATTAACAATTAAAGACTGAACTACCATTACTGACATTCCACAAATGTCTTCAGTATGTTTTAAGTTTAATTGCATAAAAACTCTTATTATTTCACCTGCATTATTAGATGTAAAATTAAATTCTGAATTTGGTGAAATTCTGAAAGGTGTACTCAGATTTTCTAAAAGTGATGCTACACCACTAGGTGACGATGTAATATTTTTTGTTACCTCTAGTGGTATATTTGTTAAGTAATCCTGAAAAACAGTTGCTACCTCTGAACTGTTTGAGATGTGTACTCCTTCGACAGTTAGATTTATCGAATCGTCTTTTTTCTTGTTTTTGCCCATTTCTTTATTTATTATATTCCAAACAGTCTTGGACATATTAGTAGATGCAAGCACATTGTTACTTAGAAGTTTCGCCTTGGCAGCCACACAAACACCTTTAAATATTTTTGAATAATTCCTAACATAAGTATAAAACGCCTCGTTAGTTGTCATTGGTTTTCTGAAATATAAATTATATAAATGGTTTTTACATTTTTAATTCCTTTGGTTGCCCAATCACCGAATAACATATATTTCCGAACAGAAAAAGAACACATATAACAATTACCTTAAATTAATTAAATCGCTCACCTCTATCTCAGATTAGAAAGGATTTCTTCTCCTCTGACCGTTCAGTCACCGGCACCAACACCGAGTACGGCAGAAAAGACTGGAAATGTTGCACAATGTTCATCTAGATTCTCGGGAGCGGCAGAAGAAAACATTGAAGAGTTCATCGATGCAATAGAAGCTTACAAAGAATGCTCAAATATTGGCGATGACCTTGCCATCAAATACCTTTCTATATTGCTTACCTCAGAAGCCGCAATATGGTGGCAGAGCATACGCGCCGAATTCACTTCCTGGAAAGAGGTGATACAGTTCCTTCGTGATGCTTATGGTGATCGCAGACCTGAATACAAAATCTATAGAGAATTATTCAGAGTCGAGCAAGGTGAAGATGAACGTACCGATATATTCGTAGCGAAGAGTCGAGCCCTTCTAACCGCCTTCCAACAGACGATCTGACTGCTAAGGTCCAGTTAGACATGATCTACGGATTGTTACACAGAAAGATTCGAAAAAGATTACGAAGAGAGGACATTAAGAATTTTTCAGAGTTATTGTCAAGTGCAAGAGTCTTAGAAGATTCATTAAAGGAATCCACAGCTACAAGGCAAAAAGCTACAAATTATACTGCCAGTCGCACGAAGCGTAATGGAAACGAAATATCAACTCATCTCTCATCCTCATCATATAATACTCGATCTTCAAACTCCGCTGCGAGCGTACGGCTGTACAGGGGTGGGACTGACAGTGCACGGCGTGGTAACGCCCCGCACGTCCCGACCTCGCGATTGTCCGAAGAACAACATACGCCACGCGCAACGCACGCACGTGTGTTCGCCTCGCCACCACGAGATGAGCGCGTGCCATCGGCCAGGCAACGGCCCTTATGCGTGTATTGCAAATGCTATCTATGGACATAAGAGTGATCAGTGCCGTAAGTGTGTGAACAAAGGTGAGTCAAATACTCTTACTCATAACTGATCGCGTGATAGTTCGACAAAAGAACCTATTTTACAGTTTAATAAAATATTTAATAATAGTAATTTTCGGGTCAACAAATTGTCGAGCGAACACACAACCAGCAAAAATCTATCAAAAATACGCAATGTCATATTTAACAATTGTTTTTTGAATAATGACAATTTTTATGTCAATAACTCGAAAGATGAAAAAGAAGTTAAGGTTGGATGTTTTAATTTATGTAATTGTAATAAGTTTTGTGATGAAAAAGTTCATAATGCAAAAGAACTTGAGAACTATTTCCAGGATATTCCTTTTGTTCTTAAAGACGACCCTGATGTAAAAGGGCATAAAGATCATTTTCGTAATTTTTCAGAAATTGATTTATTATATTATAATGATATTTCTATAAATCTGTTAAAATAATAACAAGGTGTGTAGTGACATATATTGTGTTGAAAACGCGCGCGCCGGAGAGAGCTCTGAACGAACATTTACCAAAATATTTACGGCCGATTTTTGATATCGAAATTTTAGGTTCGTCGGGAACAGCAATGGTTGATACCGGGGCAAAACATTGTATCGCGGGACACACGCTACACTCCCTCCTCTGTCGAAAGGGACACCCTCTCGTTCCGGCACGAAGACGTATTAAGTTCGCTGATGGACTCGCTCGCGACATAGACGTCCTCGTGACCACACTCAACGTGCAGTTAGAGAAGAAAGTCATTAGGACTCCTTTTCTTATCCTTCCTGAGGTACGTAATAACGAAACACTGCTCGGCATGGATTTCCTGTTTGCCGCCGAATTAGTTATGGATTTTTCTCGCAAATGTTGGTATTTTGCGAATGATCGCCGCATTCAATACAATATGCGCTTTGAACCCTCTTTAATCACAGAATATTCTTGCTCCTCTACTGATGTACTCAGAGATGACGAAGGCACATTGCTAAATCCACCTGACCGGAACCTGTTGGCGCAGCTCTTGGTTGACAATACAGACATTTTCCAGCTAGGGGGAGAGCCAACCCCATTTGCTGAGCACTGTATTGACACGGGTGAGCATACTCCTATCTTTGTACCTCCGTATCGTTTGACCCCTGCGAAAAAGGAAATCATGCATCAGGAGATTGAGAAAATGCTGAAGGACGGCATCATTGAGGAGTGCGAGTCTGCTTGGTGTTCACCAGCACTCTTAGTTCCTAAGGCGAACGGCACCACTTGTTTCTATGTGGACTATAGGCGCTTGAACACCGTAACCAAAACGGACCATTATCCGATGCCTTTGATTGATGAACTGTTACAATCAACTAAGAGAGATTGCTATATGAGCACATTAGACCTGAGATCTGGTTACTGGCAAGTGAGTGTAAATGAGCAGGATAGAGATAAAACCGCATTCATCAGCCCGCTAGGAACGTTTCGCTTTAAGCGCATGCCTTTCGGACTCAAGAACGCACCGGCGACCTTTCAACGGCTGATCGACCGAATGCGCTCTTGTTCTTCTCTGGCCAATGTGACAGTCCTTGCTTACTTAGATGACCTCCTGGTCATATCTGAAGGTTTCCAACAGCATCTCCAGGATCTCCAGGCAGTGTTCAGTCGGCTCCGCGAATTTAAGCTACGCGTGAATCGAGAGAAGTGCGTTTTTGCAAGGGAGAGTGTCAAATATCTGGGACACGTAGTTACCCAACAAGGCGTCTCTCCAGATTCTGAAAAAGTTCAAGCCGTACTGAACATAAAAGTACCCACTAACTTGAAGCATCTACGTACATTTGTACAAACCTGTTCCTGGTTTAGGAAGTTTATTCCAAATTTTTCATCCGTATCAGAGCCACTTACAAGGCTTACAAGGAAAAATCAGACTTGGACCTGGGGTACAGCTCAAGCTACTGCTTTTAACGAGCTGAAACGACTTCTTACCTCAGCGCCAATATTAATCCAAGCTGACTTTAACCGACCCTTCATGCTTCGCACCGACGCAAGTAATTATGCGATTGGAGCTGTTTTACTCCAGGGGGAGGATAAAGAAGAAAGACCTATAGAATATGCTAGCCGTCTCCTTAACGCCGCTGAGCGTAACTATTCTACCACAGAACGGGAGGCATTGGCTGTAGTGTGGGCAGTAGAGCGATTCCGATGTTACTTAGATGGACATCCGGTTATTATAGGTAGCGACCACCAACCACTTCGATGGCTGATGACATTGAAGTCTCCTACAGGACGATTGGTGAGATGGGCACTTAAGCTCCAGTCTTTTGACATTCAATACCAATACACCCCTGGAAAGGCAAACGTAGTGGCAGACACGCTAAGTAGACCGATATGTTCCGAGGAAACCCGTAAAAGTTGCGGTATCTGTTCAGTGATCATAAACTTACCTACTAAGAACCCTGCAGATTTAAGGAAGGAACAACTTGCTGACCCGGAGGTTGATAAAATCATCAAGGAAAAAGAAAGCCTAGATGAAGTAGCATCTCGACGATGGACGGAACGGGGATATTTGTTATCACAAGGAGTGCTATATCGGTATAATCCCGATTCTGATAGTGAGACTCCTCAACTTGTGATCCTTCTTTCACTCCGTTCTGAGATTTTGAACGAGTGTCATGATTCACCGCTGGCCGGTCATTCTGGAATCGATCGTACTTACTCGAAGGTTGCTAATTCATATTATTTTCCCGGAATGCGTAGGATCATTACGGATTATATTAAGGCCTGTGTTGATTGTCAGCGATACAAGGCTTCCAACGAAAAACCTCCTGGATAACTCCAAACACCTGTTTTGCAGCAACGGAATGAGGTTCTAGCTGTAGATCTTTTCGGTCCCTTACCAGTAGGAGCCAACGGCGAGAGATGGATACTTCTGATTGAAGACACTGCCACACGTTGGGTTGAGCTTTTTTCCCTACAGGAAGCGACTGCGGAAGCATGCGCCCGTACTCTTACCGAGGAATATTTCCTGAGATACGGCTTACCGCTCCGGGTTATTTTTGATAATGGTGTGCAGTTTGTCGGGGCAGTTATGCAACAATGCATGTTTATCTTAAGAGTCAAACAGAATTTCGTGCCACTGTATCACCCGGAAGCAAACCCTGCAGAGCGTAAAAATCGCGACCTTAAAGCGCAGCTCGCACAACTCGTGGAGACAGACCACACTAACTGGCCGGCAAAACTGCCAGTGATTCGTTTTGCTATGAACAGCGCTGAATGTAGAACCACGGGTGTTACTCCAGCATATCTCATGTTTGCCAGGGAAATGAGGTCCCCCATGGAAGTTCGTCATGATCTGAGGGCAATACTTGACAAAGAGAACTTTATACCTCAGATTACTCCTTATCTAAGATCTTTTATTAGCTCCTTATCAGAGATTCGAGAACGAATCGAAGTACAGCAAGATCAATCCAAAAAGATTGCCGATCAGTCTCGCCGACCTAGTCAGTTTTACGAGATAGGAGATAAAGTCCTGGTTCGGTCGCATGTACTAAGTCAAGGGAGCAAAGGTTTCACCGCCAAATTTGCGCCCAAACGCGACGGACCCTATGTAATAACCAGGAAAGTTAGTCCAACCACTTTTCTAATATCTTCCTTGAAAAGTCCTGATGAAAGTTTAGGGAAATACCATGCTCAGGATCTGACTCGTTTTATTGATAGTGATACAGGAAACGAACTACCACCCAAACCTGTTGTACCTAAGCGATGACGCGGACGTCCGAAGCATACGGATTATGAACTGGTCCAGGAACGAGGGCGTTCACCTAGACCAGAGGGGGAGTATATAGTAAGACAACCCGTCCCTAGTACTTCCAGACGCCGTGATATACGTCTCCCGTCTAGGTACTATGATTACTCTATGTAGGTTGTATATGCATCGGTTGTTGTTAGTTCTATTCTTGAATTTGACGGAGAATAAAAAGAAGAGCTCTAGCTAGGGCGTCGTTTGATGTCTTTTAAAATGACTGTCGTGTTTTCTGATTATTTTATATAAAAGCCTAACTTACGAATGTGTAATACATTGTGGTGGTTGAATAAACCTTTCAGCTATCTGCCGACTATATTATTTATAAGACTGAGCTAGCTTGGCGAAATTGCTCATTTTATCAAATTAGTAACCTAGCTTTAGCAGTTACTAGCCATGGGCGTTATCAGCTATTTCTGGCAACGGCTGTCTAGCCGATATTTTGTTTCAATACCGGTATTGATAACCCTTGCCAAATATCGATACCAAAGCGAGTTTTCAACTATCTATTACGCGAATCGTTGTCGTTTGTAATCGATAATATAAATATGCTACCGGCCGTTTCGATACAGTCAGTCTAACTAAACTACTAAAGTACCTACTCGAACTACTCGATTTTCTTCTTCTTCTTGTTATGGCGCCGCAAAAGCACTTGCCAGTGGCAATGTTTTTGAACCTTCATAAAATTTTCCAATGTAAAAAATGGGGTTTTCAGTGTCAATGTTTTTAAGCCTTCGTAAAACTTTCCAGCGTCAATGTTTTCAAACATTCGTAGTAATATGCATTTTATACAAAGTGGCGTCTAACTAGATGGTGGCTGCCTTGTTAAAACGATCCAGGGAGTTTTTGTGAGATTTCAAAATGCATGCTTTCCGCTTTATATCTATAATTCACTTCAATTATGTACAATAACCAAAGTAAATCACGCAAAATGCCACCAATATTAAATAACATAGGGTCAAAACCCCTACGTAAATGAATTACAAATAAAATCCACAACATGTCACTTTAAGATCCTTCCAAAACAAATCCTGCTCGATGCTATTCGACGTGTAAGTGCACAGATAATAATGATTCCCCTTTCCTTTAACGATTTCTTTTCATGCTTTTTTATACTTAGGACTAGTACAATTTTTCACAATAGATAAAAATTGTGGCGCATTTAAAAATCGTCATTGAAACAAATATACCTAATCTAACAAAATATTTACAATTTTTACTTTTTTATTTTGAATATCCTGTTTCATCTCTCAAACAACACAACTCGCAGTGCCACCACCTAACAAAACAATTCTACATGAAACAATTCTGAAACAATTCTACGTGTCATGAATATCGCAAACTTCGTAATCACGACCTTATATTTATCGCTACAAAGTTTAACAATATAACCTTTCAAGTCAAACTATAATAAATGGTTTTCGTTGAAATGCGCTAGCAACCAGAAATACATGACCATTATAGTTTGATCTTCCAAACCTTATTACAGTTATGCCTTTGCAATAGAGAAATTAGATCGTCTTTGGTTTATATTAATATTAGTAAAATGTTACTGGTTATTGAACTGCTAGCCAATATTCGCTCCTTCTTTGTTTTGCACGTAAGGTATCGCTTAGAGAGTGAGAGAAGGCATAATTATTTTGGTTATTATGGATATTATTGTTCGTTTGGTTACCAACATAGCGAAACGAGAATCGCTGAAAAAACCAGCTACTGTGATAATGTAAGTTGGTTGACAGCGTTGCGTCATTTTCAGTTGTTAGTACCTAGATATCTGATAGCCGTTGTTAGCTATATCAATACCGATACGGTACGTTAGAGGCATGTCAACCGTTTCAGTTACGTTTGGTTATATCAGACACTTGCTTAGCAGTTACTAATGGTACTTTGATTATGAATGATCACTCATCATCGACTACTAATATTAGTAATTACATTTATCTCTGGTAATTACTAATGGTACTTCAATTATGAATGATCACCATCAATCATGAATCATGAATGATGATCATCATCAAATAATATTAGTAATTACTAATTACTAATGGCTATAATCTTAATATCTCGAGATATCTTAATCGGCCACCGTTACCTTGTACAATGGCACGATCCCTAGTGGTGGGAATTTAAAATAGAAACCGTTTTTTTTTTAATGAATTATTTTCAAAAATAATACAATCAATTGTTGTTTCTTAATAAATGATTTTTTTCATATTTTCTTAAAAAATTGAATTAAACACCTGAAATATTCACAATTTTAGAGGTGTAAAAGTAACGAAAAATAGCGTATTCGTTACTATAACAATGAGTACTCGTTACTATCGTATCGTTAGGATACTCCTTACTTTTGATACCTAATAACATTGAGCATCGCATCAAGTCGTTTCCGTATTGCGTACGGTGTGACGTTGTGTCGCGTCGTTCGTACTTTGTAGAAAACATACTTATACGCTACATACTTAGACGCGTAAGGTGTATTTTTTAACTTGCCGTATTTTGAACCAGACTTCTGTATATGTTTTAATACGTAAATTGGTTAGAACCACAAGTAAACTGTAATTTAATTACCCCAAGGATCTGACGGAAAACTACTAATTTTGCAATGGCCTCAGTGTTTTGAATATTTTATCCGTGAGAATATGTAATATCACAATAACACCGCAATCCACCATGTATCGACTAATAAAAAAGAAACAAATAGGTATCGAAAATATGTTGTTGACAGTAAAATTTTTATATTCCATGTTTATAGAAACATCTTCGCAAATAATACATTATTTTAGAACAAATTTTATTACCATAAAAAAGTTTATATTGAGTCAACCATAAAAGATTTTTTTAACATTTTAAGAGAAACAATTCCGTCATACATGGTCGTTGCGTAACTTGAACAATTTACGTAGCGCATGCAATGGACGTGCTCGAAAGCAATAAATTTTCCCCGTTTTCGCAACATTTTTCATTGATGCTCCGCTACTATTGGTCGTAGTGTGATGTTATATTATAGCCAGCCTTCCTCGAAAAATGGGATATCCAACAAAAAAGTATTTTTTCCATTCGAACAAGTAGTTCCTGAGATTAGCGCGTTCAACCAAACAAACAGACAAAGAAACTCTTCAGCTTCATAATATTAGAATATATTCATAAACTTAGGTTTTAGACTCTATATTATGTAAAACTGATAGCGTTTTGTGTGTTATAGCTTGGTTATTGTGCTTATGTGAAGTGGATTATAAGTATAAACTGAAAGCATACATTTTGATGTGCCACAAACACTACGTAGAAAATTCTAACAAGAGAGCTACCATTTTGTTGGGATACTGAATTCGTTCAAAGACAGGACACTATATTCACTTGATAATGGCAGTAATGGTTTTCAATAAAGAGGACTAGTTGTCAAGTTAGTGAGAAGAAGAAGGGTGATTGAATACCTGTCACAAAAAAAAAATTAGATCTATCAACAAAAAATATCAATTATTGTCACATCCCTAATGATCACAGCTTTGCGCCAGTCTCCCGATACCCGATCGTTTCTCCAATATTAGTTGAAAGGGCGGATTAATTGAGTATTTTACACAACACACAAATTTGCAAACACCAATGGTCGATGTTTTCAAAACATCGATGAATATCGAACATCCCTAGTAATCAGTACGCGAATATTGTGAATTGTGACGGATTGTGAAGTGAGATGTGTCATATCACATAAGTTTGTGTTGTTTATCAAAAACATTTTTGCCTAAATTCTGAAATGTCTAGATTTTATTTATTATGAACTGTGTTGATTATCACAGTACAGCCCTGAGCGTTAGGTTAGTAATTGTACATTGTTACCAGTACCACAATTTTTTAAAAAAATTAATAAAATTGAAATCTATGAGTGTAATGTCAAAATAAAAGGGTTTTTACTAAATGCATATGAAAGTTTAGACAGCACCAATATTTGTCTGTATGCCTATTCCGGGTATCACGGAAACAGTTGGGTCGATTTTGATGATACTTTCACTTGCAGATAGATGAATTTAGAAAAAGAATTAGGATTCAGCGCAAATAAAAAAAAACTGGTCATGTTGGATCAATCCTGGCTCTTAAATGGCTTACGCTGAGTAAACCTTATGAGGTTTTTCAAATTAATGTATTACATAATTATAGATATTAAAAGACCTCAAAAAAGACAGCGCGATCATATGTCTATCATCTATGGATCACCCACAATAAGCATTTTATCTTTCAAATAACCAGGAGCAGGAGTAGTACCTGATCAACAGCATTCTGAAATCCACACAAGTGCAGCAGCGGGCAAAGTTAAGAAAAGATACAATACAAATAAGAACTGTATGTAGGTAACTGGGTGACTTTTTTTAATGTCTCTAAGTTACACAATTTATTTTACTTGCTTTATATATATTTCATTTATTTACCTTTCTTTTCAGATAACCTGAAGTTCCTCTTAAAAATAACATTCAAACTCTTAAACATTTATTTTGTTGAAAAACAAAGAATAATAATTAAAGTGCTTACTTGGTTTATCTTAAGAGGTTTTTGATACTGGGACCATAATATTACTAATTTTTTTTAAATAAAATGTTATTAAAACTGACCTCTGTGAAAAACAAAAAACTGAGAAGACTTTTGGAGCACTGTGTTTACCTTATGATATTACTAATATTAATACCAGCATTTTTCTATTTTGAACTTTGCATAGTGTTACCTACTGTTATTGAAGAATGGACTTTATCACACTTATTACATATATTTTGTGCAACTTTCTTGTTACTTAATATTATTGGAAACATGATATTTGGAATGTTCACCAATACTAGTATACATGGTAAATTTTTAAATAGCTCTGACAAAGAACAGTGGACTATGTGTACAATATGTGAATGTCTTAGACCACCTCGTTCTTGGCACTGCAATACATGTGATGTTTGTATATTAAAAAGAGACCATCACTGTACATTTTTTGCTTGTTGTATTGGTTACTTTAATCATAGATATTTCATTTACTTTACATTTTACATCTTCATTGCAATGATCTATTCTTTTTATTACAATATCAAATTTTTGTCATTATTCATTACATGGAACCACGGATTTGTATTAGTTAAATTTATTTTTCCACTTGCTAGTTTTGTTGTAGACTTTGGTGATGAGAGTCTGTATGTGTTTTTAGTAGTTATTAATGTTATAGTAGGTCTTTTTACTGGATTTTTATTTATTTATCACTTCAATAATATCCTCAGAGGTAGAATAGTTCCAGAGATCAGTACTTATAGTGAAAAATTTCTGTATGATAAAGGTTGGAAAAACAATATGATAGAGGTTTTTGGTTCAAGATGGTACTTAACATGGATTTCACCTTTTATCTGTAGTCCTTTGCCAGGGAATGGTGTAGAATGGGTGGAAGAAAGTAAGGGAAAATAATATAGTCATAAAGATTATGATAACTTTACTAGTAAAATTACTATACTTAAAATAAGTGCCATTGACCAAGGTAAAACAATGCAATTAAATGTTATTTTAAGAGGAAACGTGCCTTCTGCTATATAATAGCATTATAGTTAAGGAAAACCTTGAACAATAGTACTGTATTCACTAACAATAACACATAATGACCAAAGTTAAGTTTTTTTTTAAATATTTAATTGTATTGTGAACTACTGACATTAACTTGAATTGCTATAAATGTAATGTTTTAATGATACCAGTTCATGTTAGATGCTTCGCCTACATTAAATTATTTTTGTAGGAAACTTTTTATAGATCAAATTATACTTTATTTCTTACACATACAAAATTAAGATTCTAAATACCAATTTCCAATTACAAAATAAATAAAAAAATATTATTCCTCCATTTTACTCAATAATTGGGCATTTTTATAAAGTGACTGCAATACTCTTTCTTTCTTTTTATCTTAAACAGTCAATAGTACTTTGTTATATTAAAGACAAACAAATCAATTTTTAAATGTCTCTGTCATCACTTACTAAAGAAATTTGAAAGGATAAACCCACCATGCATGCACTATGTCTGTTTATCTTTTTAATAAATCTATCTTTTATAGGGTTCTATGCTTTCAGCTTTGGAAAACAAAGCTTGAATACAAACGCTATAACTACGCTTAATCTGCTTCCATAAGGATTGACTACTTAAAAAAAAATGAATCACATTTATATTTATTTTTTATAGTGTCTAAACTTTAGTTTCTCAGCTTTGATTTGAGAACAAACCAACAGTCTTACACACTTTTGAAAAACTCTGCCCCTCAAGATTTAAACTTTTGAAAAAACAATTTTTACCCTTACACTATGGAAAAGAACATATCACATTTGGTTGTTTCAACTATCTTAATCTCATTTTATATCATCCAAAATAGTATTATAATTATGAAATTACAATATTATATGTATTTTAAAATAACTAAATAAATTATTTTTATATGTAATTTAATGTAATAAATTTCTTGTACATTTAGTTTATTAATTTCTAACTTAGATTACATTAATTAAGTATGTACATGAATACATTTAAACGTATTTGTCACTTTACCTCTATGGAATGTTAGTATTTGGCAATATCTGTGCTAAGTATTTGGTACGTATTCTGTCAGATTGTGCTTGCGCATTATCGCGTGTAACAGGAGGTTCTTGAGAAATGCGAGATGTAACTGAGTCAGTCACTTCTTCTTGGTCAGTATAATCTTCGTTATCCAATAGATTTGAAGTTTCATCAGAACTATGAAGACTATTGTTAAGACTGAAAGTGTAAAATATGATCAATATTTCAATATTTTTATCATTTAATATCATAGTAAAATGTTACATACGGTTTTGCATTTTCTCTCATGCTTGGAGACATATTAAGCACACCACTATTTGCAGAGTCAATTATATAAATCAGTACAGCAGCGACCAGTGAAACTGCAAATTAAATAGGCATATAAAGTATTTGTATAGTACTTCAATCAATTAAACATTATATATATCTATACAATTAATAAAATTGAAAGGTTTGTTTGTAATGCCAAAATAGCAGTTTTTTTACTAAATGCATATGAAAGTATATACGGACACCTATAACAAAATACCCATTTTAATTTTTTTTGTATTTCTTTCTGTTTGTTCTGAGTATTCTCTGAAACGGTTGGATTGATTTTGACAGGACTTTCTCTGGTAGATAGCTGATGTTATAAGGAGTAACTTAGGCTACTTTTATTTTAGAAAAATAATTAGGATTCTGCACAAATAGTATACGTCTATGTTCTAAGGAATACCCACAATAAGTATTTAAAATAGCCGGAAGCGGGGGAGTAAGATTCGTGCGTGAGCCTGATAGATGGAATTCTGTAGTCCACCTGAGCGAAGCTGCGGGCACAGCAAGTGGTTAATATTTCAATGAATAACTTAATGGCTTTTATTCTTCAATAAATTTCGATAAAGTCAATAGTTTTTGAGAAAAAAAATCTTTCATTTTTCACCAGTTGGGTAAAGTGCACTTTTAATTTTTTTTCTCTCAAAACTGTTTCAATTGAGGAATCTAAGATGTATAATGTATATATCTTATTATATTAAGTGAGCAATTCTTGTATATATATGTAATTGGTTTCCCGGAAACGGTTTCAATGATGTCGATGAAATCTTGCATGTAGATAATGTACATTCCAAGTTTACCTAGACAGGTGTTTTTCTTTTTTTGTTTATAAGACACTGAGCACAGCTCGGTCGCCCGGGTATTCAGCATAATACAAGATATTCTGAATCCTAAATACAAATACACATGTCAAATAATTTGCCGCCGCAACCTAGTGCAATTATTTGTTTTTATTTGTGGTTCGCAGTAGCCTAATCTGCAACAGCAAGTACTCGTAGATCAACTAAAAGTTGCTAAAGTACAGCAAAATCAGAGTAAAACATTTGATAACTTTTTACGGAAAATTTATTTTTCATTTTTTTAGGAATGTTTATTTTAATAAAAGTTTTTATGTTCTGGATTAGTAATCCATTTAATAAAAATGTGATAGAAATTTCTATGCCCCTATTTTTCAAATCTCGAATCACTGTGCGGCGGCTAGCTAGTTGTGCGGACTCCGTTTCTCCGCTTCGCTAACTCGTTCTGCTAGCCCGGTCCGTTTTCCTGCTCCGCATGCCAAATAGTTTGAAATTTGAATAAACCTCACTAGCGCATGTCCACTAATGAGGAGTTGAGTTTTTTATGCGATTTTATTGGTCGACAAAACTCCGCATTAGCGGATTGACAGCCTTAACGCTGAGTAATCCATAAGAGGTAATTCAAATTAATGTAATACATAATTGTAGATATTGGTAAATCTTCCAAAAAACAGCGAAAGCATATGTCAACCACAATAAGCATTTTTAAGCTAAATATAATCAGGAGCGGGGAAAGCACCATTTGCCCGTGTGACCGATTGGCGGCATTCTGTAGTCCATGCGAGCACAGCCGCGGGTACAGCTAGTATAACATATTATTATAAACAATGCTTACCAAAGAGGCATCCCAAAAAGAACATTTCCAACATTAAATAACCATATCTGTCTACAATAATACCTGCGAGTATTAAAACTATTGCCATACCCATATTTTGTACAGCTTGACATCTGAAAGACACATTTTGTATTTATGAACTGACCAAGTACAAGAAAATCCTTTATACATAATGATGATTCATTAATATAAACATTAATTCAGGTTACGTTTAAATCATCGAATAAAAAAAAAGTGAAACAAGCGAGACATGTACGACAATTTCATACGAAAATTCAAGGACTTCCTAAAAAAGGTTCTTCTGGGTGAAAAATAGAATATAGGAGGTAAAAAAGGTCATACCGTAGCGCGGGTTTTAAGAATAAGAACCGTAGTTTTTTATTTTGCTCATCGACGAGCTATAAACATGGGCTTCCGGCGAAAGTCGGTAAAGTACGCTAGTTCTGGTCTAAATACAATAATTACGTTGCTTGGTACGATAGATGCCGCGCTTCAAGTTGTGAACTCTGGTCAACTCCGCACCGTCGCCAGAGAAAATGCTACGTATCTACACAGTATGCATTGAACATACAAAATAACGTCTTTAATGCATTGTTACCTCGATAAGTATGTGTTAACAAGTTATTGCCTTTTTAACAAAACGATTGACCATGATCGGATTATTAGGGGTCGTTTTACAGGTTGGTATCACTCTGCCAAACTTTATGGTCACAGCGACAAGTCCAACTACCACATTTTACAGTCGAATAAATAATACCTAGATTGCCACGTGTTATTATGCTTTTAGATAATCATTAACTTTATAGTTGTTATTATATATAATTTATTTAAATATGTGTAATAATTGTAAATGTACCTAAATTTGTCTAGTGCGCAGCCTAATATAGTGTTTATTTATTTTGGTAATATTTACTGGTTGACAGGTTTCTTTCACAGTTAAACACTTTGTTTTATTTTAGATAGTTTAATGAATAAGTCTTTACAAAAAACACGGCTCACTTGACAAAGCAACATTATAAAAGAAAAAGTAGCTTCACTTAATGTTGTCACACTGAGATTTGTGATACCAGATTGATTTCGTAAAATTTCAAATTAATGCGTACAATTCGCATACATAGAGTTTGGCATTTGAGTTTTAAGGACCTTTTTATTGGCAACCTTTGTATGAAGGAAGCACAATTTTTGGTTTCCAGGCGAAAGAGAGGCTTTTTTAAAATCTTTTAAAATTATTTCATTAAACTTAAGTAACTCCATCAAGAAATGTCCATCATGTATCAAAGAGGTGAAAAGGGCATGTCCCTTAATCACTATTTTTACTTTAACCGTATATAGTCTTGACAAGTAAATACATTAGATGACTCAACCTGTCAATGGAACCTTATAAAAAGTTGTATTTAAAAAACTCACATGCCATATGCTGTTCCAAGCTGATTTTCCGGTACTATTAAAGCCACCAATGGCCACAAACCACTGGCCAAAAGTGAGTAAGAAATCCCCAGTATGATCTAAAATTAATCACATATTTTTAATGCACTATGTCTCATTTATAATTTCATATTAATTCTGATTAGAACACTGAACCGGTTTATGGAACCATCAATATCATTGCAGAGGTCAATATCAATACTGGAACTCTCTGATCGAAAATATATGAGTATAATTGCAAAAACTTATTTTAATGTTCCTTTTAATTATAACTACTCACCACACCAATGTAGGGATTGAAAAATGTGAAGGTCAACATAAAATGAGCACCAATAGTTGTCACAATACTAATAATAATCCAGGTAACATTTCTTCCTGTCTTGTCAATTAAAATACCGAAGAATGGACTCAGAGCGGCTGACAGCAAGTATACCATTGAATTAACATTATTAGCTTCTTGTGGAAGAAAGTCAAATTTTCGTTCAAAAAATAATCTGAAATTTATGCAAACTCATATTTTTGGTGTATAAACATTACCAGTAAAATAAAAATACGAGATGTAGTACTTACTTTCCCAATGCAATAAATGGGAAGATAGCTAAATAGTAAGCGACACAGATTATTGAAAGTAACCAAAATACGGATTTGAAATGTCTGATATCACTAAGATGGAATGGCTCTTCATTTACACTTTCTTCTTGTCGTTCAAGTATTTTCTCAGCCCTATAGTCCATCCAGCCTAATATTATACCACATAATAATGATACAAAACAAGTTAATGAAGCTGAAACATAAATCAACATATCATTGAAGATGTAAATTAATAAAGAACAACAAATTAGGGAAGGCCAAATAGGGAAGTATAGGAATAAATATACAAACCAATAAACAAAGCAACTCCCAAACATTCATAGCCTCTATAGTAATTGGCAATCCATTTATATATTGGCCCCATGACCCAAAAATTAACAGTACTGCCAAACCTAGAGAACGACAACTGAAGTCCAAAAACCATATTGAGCTCTTTGCCCTTAAACCACAGGACAACATAGTTGTTTACTACTACTTGAAGAGATTCTCCTCCAATTCTGAAATAGGTAACATAATTACGTATATAAATAAAGCTCAGAAAGAAGTTATGTTGTGCTAACTTAATTTGTTAATAACTGATTAGAAAATGTATTCAAATATTACTTTTTACGAAAGGCACATGAGTATGTACATCTATATTTAAAACTTAGATTAATATATACACATACTATTATTGGTACAAATTAATAACCAAAATAATATTTAAAAAAAGTACTTTACCCAAATATAAATCGGCCGAGTATCATAAGCCAAAATGCATTAATAAAAACACCAAAAGCAAAGACAACTGCTCCAACAAACACTATAGTCATATAAATAACAGTCCCCAACCTAACACCAAAGTATCTGAAAAATAAGAACAAGTAGCTATATGTTAAATTGTACCTAAATTATGATTAATGCCCAATGACCCGGGCAAAACAAATGAGTATTATATTCCCTTCCTGTTTGTGCCCTGACAAGAATTCAACAGATCTGGGTGATGAAAAATGTTGTGTTTACCATATGGCTTATATAGAATCTTACTGAGAATAATAATGTACTTATCGCTTTTTCTGTAATTTACTTTTAAAAACAAAACCACAAAAAATGTACTGTGAAATGCATAATGGATATTCTTTGTTTATTATTAGGTCCTTACATATGAAATTAGCGTTTTGTCGTACTGACCACTTTGATGTGAAATATCTCCTCTTTGGGTAAGAATTCCAAATTCAAATTTATAAATTCATTTAGCTGGTACATTTGAGTTTTTAAAACAGTCATTCATTTGTTTTTCCCTCATTATATTTTTCTTTGGCGTAGGTTATGTATATACTTTGCTACATTAAGCGATTAGGAAATATAAGAAATAACCTACTATAATTTTGCTAGAGAACACATTTATGATTTTAAAAAAGGATTATGTAATTCCGTAAAGTAAGTAGTTCTCGAGTTATAATCACACTAAATACATATAAATATTGCATCAATCTTGTAACTATGTATTTTAAAAGAATTAATGTTTTTATTTATTTATTTAATTTCCATAGTTTATGTAAAGAATTGATTTCTGTGATTGAAATATAATGGGTGAATTGACCACTGGAAATCCTAAATAAATACATTTATTTCACTTTTCTAATCTATTAAATAAGTAAGTAGTACACAAGACAAAGTAAATCATTCAAAATAAATGGATCTTTGGCCATCAAAATATACATATAGTATAATGTAAGGTGTCTGTTTTGTTATGCATATTTATAATAACAAAACACATTTTTGTTATATCTAGACTGACAGGTCAAAGATAACTTTATTTAAATAACTATTATCATAATATGTAGCAATTCAATACTTATCAATTTATTAGTCAGAATTGATATTGCATATAAGTACTACATATTAGGTATAATATGAGCAAACATGACAATGATAACATTATTTGTGGCTTAAGGATCTTTTACTATTCTATAATTTATTTGATAAATGCAAAATATTAAAAAGAATTGTATTACTGAAAAATGTATAATTAACAATTGTTTATTATTAGACTTTATTTTTAAACATGAAATGCTATAATTGTATTATGTGCAAAATACATTTTTCAATGAACTGAGTGTGTAATGTATATAATCATACATATATTAAGTTTAGTGAGTACAATGATCCCGTATACCAAAGTAGTGTAGAAACAACCAAGAATGTTGCATTCTCAAAAGCTCAAAATGTTGTAGGCATAATAACCATCATTTTTAAACGAATAAAGACTATAAGGCTTATTAAAAAAAAAACTCCACTACAGTGTTACGGCAACGGCTCAACTACGTAAGTGGTTGGAGAATAACTCTACAACTATTGCTCTAATCCAGGAGCCGTGGATTAGATCAGGGAAGGTACTTTGACTTTCCAACTTAGGAGGTATGTTATTTGTAGGCAATGTACAAGACATAATCTACATATCATACAGATTTTTGTGCCAGAGACCTATGTGTCTTAAAACTACCTCATGTTGATCCAAGTATCCCCAGTATAGTGCTCTCCTCCGATTATATGCAGGAGAGCGAGGACCCACCGTCGGAGTTGTGGACCCCATTGATTGACAACTGCGAGAGGGAAGGATTTGAGATCATCATTGGGATGGATTCCAACGCTCACCATCCGCTTTGGGGCATGGAACACAGCAACAAACGACGTAACACTTTAGTGCATTATTTCCTAACCACTAATCTCGATATAATTAATACAAGGACCGAACTAACTTTTGTTAACAGAGGAAGCAGAACAATCATTGACTTGACTCTAGCTTCACAGCAGATATCAGACCAAATCACCAAATGGCATGTGTCAGATGAAGACTCATGCTCAGACCAGAAATGGATTCGTATTGATCTCCAGGTACATAACAAGGAAACTACTCCTCAGGGGAACCCGCGAAAAACCAATCGAAATGCATACACTAAACGCATGGAGATAGGATAGCGACAAGCAATATCCTGCAAGTATTGAAAACACACAACAGATAGAAGAACAAGTGGTGGAACTTACTAGCAGCATAGTAAATAGCTATCATTTAGCCTATCCGTTAACAAAAGAGACAATTAACAACGAAAGGAAAAACTTCTGGTGGGGACCTCAGCTCACAAGGCTCAGATCCAAGATGAGAAAACTTATGAACCGGGCGATGAACACGTGCGCAGACCAGGACTAATTCATCATGGAGGAAAATATTTGTGGAAACATGGAATCAAACACACAAGGGAACAAGATAAGGAAGATCCTCTCCATTAAAAACAACTATGGTCTAGGGTCTGTCCTTAGGCCTGATGGTAAAGTGACTATTTCACCAGATGAGACAAAAAACTTACTGCTGCAAACCCACTTTCAAAGATTTCAATAAATTGGGAAGATGCAGTATCAACACCGACAGAAGAAGCCTGGGCGAAAGCGGAAAATATAGTAATGTAGAAATATGGGCCATACATAGCTTCTAACCGTTTAAACCACCGGGTCTGGATGAAATCCTACCCAGCAATGGGGCCTTGATATTATTATCCTCCCCCTCACTAAAATACTACAATCTTGCTTAGCAAATCAATACATACCGATAAAATGGAGAAAGTGTTAGAATAGAGAAAGTTCCTCCATAAGTGACAAAGTGATAAGAGATGGTGCCCAGAAAAGAGCACCATTACACGAAAACCAGCATGCTTATAGTTCTGGTAAATCTACAGATTCTGCCTTACACATGGTAACAAGCAGAATAGAGAAGGAAATCTGTCTAGGAACCTTCATCGATATCGAAGGCGCCTTTGATAAAATAAATCGACAGCATCAAGACAGCATTACCCCAACATGATGTAGAGGAGATAAGGATAGTAGACTTGATATGTTGTGGTAGGTTGATAGACGGGGAGAGAGATGACATAACTATTCCCATAACAGGTAGATTTGCAAACAATGAATATGACGTCGCGCAAGCAGCGCTAGGAGTGGTAGAACAAGTGCAAAGAATATAACTTGACCTTTAATCCACTAAAAACAGAAATAGTAATGTTTACAAATAAGCGTAATCTTATTAATATCAACATGGGCATGTTTTAAATTGTGAATTTTAGCTTAAACCTGATGTAAAATACCTTGGAGTGGTATTAAACAATAGACTGAGTTGGGGCATACACATTGAAAACTAAATTAAGAAAGCCAGCATAGCGTTTTGGCAATGCTGCAGGATAACAGGTAAAAGATGAGGCCTAACACCAAAGATCACATCCTGGCTCTACACATCCGTTATTAGACCTATGGTAAGCTACGGAGCACTGGTATGGTGGCCTAGATCCATGCTCATAACAGTTATAGCCAAGCTAAGATGCTTTCAAAAACAGGCACGTAAGACAATAACAGGATGCATAAAAAAAACCATTATTGCTCTAGAAACCATGCTCAACCCGACACCCTTACACTTATTAATACAACAGACGACAGCAACATTGGTGGTTTGCCTGAAAACTTTCAACTTAAGGACAGTTCGATGAATGCCCCACACTTCCATCTTATGGGAATGCATGGAGGGTATACCACTTATTGGTGCTATCTGTGATAAAATACTGATACAATTCGTATTCAACAAGAAAAGCAAGGTGCAACTGCATGAAGAAAACAATAAGAGCCTTAATGTGAAGGAACTAAGATCTTTACAGATGGTTCCAAGACGGCTCTTGTAATGGGTGAGGGTGGGTAACAGGTGTCTTCTCAGAGGACCTAAACTTCTGCATTCCTATGCCGCTAGGTGCCCATAATAATGTCTTTCAAGAAAAATGAATGGACATCTTAGTAGCAGCCCATAGCCATGGGCGTTATCAGCCATTTCTGGCAACGGCTATCTAGCCGATATTTGGTTTCAATACCGGTATTGATAACCGCTGCCAAATATAGATACCAAAGTGAGTTTTCAACTATCTAATACGCGCATAGTTTTCGTTTGTAGTCGATAATGTAAATATGCTACCTGCCATATCGATAAGGTCAGTCTAACTAAACTACTAAAGTGCCCACTCGTATTGCTCGATCTTCTTCTTCTTCTTGTTATGGCGCCGCAAAAGCACGTGCCAGTATCAATGTTTTTGAATGTTCATAAAATTTTCCAATGTAAAAAATGGGTTTGTCAATGTTTTTTTAAACCTTCGTAAAACTTTCCAGCGTCAATGTTTTCAAACCTTCGTAGTAATATGTATTTTATACAAAGTGGCGTCTAACAAGATGGTGGCTGCCATGTTAGAAAGATCTAGGGAGTTTTTGTCAGATCTCAAAATGTATGTTTTCCGCTTTATATCTATAATCCACTTGACTTATGCACAATAACCAAAGTATATCACGCAAAATGCCACCAATATTACATAACATAGGGTCAAAACCCCTAAGTTAATGAATTAAAAATAAAATCCACAACATGTCACTTTAAGATCCCTCCAAAAAAATCCTACTCCATGCTAGATTTCCCTTCATGCTTCTTTATGCTTAGGACTTGTACAATTTTTAAAAATAGATAAAAATTGTGGCGCATTTAAAAATCGCCATTGAAACTAATCTAACAAAATATTTACATTTTTAACTTTTTTATTTTTCATATTCTGTTTCATCTCTCAAACAACACAACACGCAGTGCCGCCACCTAACAAAAACTAAAACAATTCTACCTGTCATGGCAAACTTTGTAAAGTAATCACGACCTTATATCTATCGCTACAAAGTTTAACAATATAACCTTTCATAGGTCAAACAATAATGAAGGGTTTTCGTCGAAATGCATTACCAACCAGATACCTGACCATTATAGTTTGATCTTTCAAACCTTATTACAGTTATGCCTTAGCATTATAGAAATTAGGTCGTCTTTGGTTTATATTGATATTAGTAAAATATTATTGGTTATTGAAACTCTAGCCAATATTCGCTCCTTCTTTATTTTGCAGGTAAGGAATACCTTAGAAAGTGAGAGAAGGCATAATTATTTTGGTTATTATGGATATTATTGTTCATTTGGTTACCAACATAGCGAAACAAGAATCACTGAAATAACCAGCTATTGTGATAATGTAAGTTGGTTAACAGCGTCGCGTCATTTTCAGTTGTTAGTACCTAGATATCTGATAGCCGTTATTAGCTATATCAATACCGATACGGTACGTTAGAGGCATGTCAACCGTTTTCAGTTACGTTCGGCTATAACGGACACATGCTTAACAGCCCAAGCTATTATTACAAGAAAGGTAAAGAACCAGCCAATCTACATACTATCGGACAGCATGGCTGTAATACTGGCTCTCAGAGGCAAGACAATTACTCAAGCCTAGTCCATGAATGTCACCGCTCTCAGGCTTGTGTACATAATAGTATACATGGTAATGATACAATTGACCATCTTGAGATGAGGGTATCTGACACAATAGTGTTTAATCCGGTACCAATTATTCCTCTTCCTTTTTGCTGGATAAAACAGAAATACACTCTAGAATAAAGATGACTTAGAGATACAGAGTGGAGCAGTCTGACAAACTGTAAACAAGCTGGGGAATCACTGCCCTGTGCTAATCCCAAGATTTCAAGGACCTAGTTACACTTGAATAGACATCAAGCATGAATGATTACCGGGGCCCTAATAAGACGCCGGGTACTATAACAAACACCTTTTTAATCTAAGTGTTGCCATAAGCCCCCTGTGCTGAGCATGCATGGGAGCAGAAGAGACAGCCAAACACATGTTCTTGAAGTGCAGAGAGTTGGCCTAATACCAGGTAAAACACCTTGGTACCCCAAGGATTCTTCCAGGGGTTTTTAACAACATTGGGCGACTGGTGGACTTCTTGGAGTAATTGGGCTGGCACGATTGAGGTCTGCCAACATCATGCAAAATAGGCACATTTGGATGTTGAGTTGCAGAAAATAAGCCCACATAAACTTGTAAGGCTTATAAAATATTTCAATAATATCAATGTAAATTTTAAACTTAATTTTTTAGTAATAATTACTCTAACTTAGATGACCTTTAATTAGCAAAGTAGGTAAGGATCTGGTCCTAATAACATTCCTACAATATGGTATTAAGAAAAAATATGATTAAAAAAAACAATAGATTTATGCACCTACCTGTCAACTAAATATCCTCCAATAAAACATAATATTACATTCGGCCATGAATATATTGAATATAGCAGTGCAAATTGTGATGTGTTCAGAAGTGAGTCAGATTTGAAGTTATCTGCCAAAGCTCCTGGTGTGTCATAACAGAAGTATGAACCTGGAATTTTTAATTATTAGTGTTATTCCAAGGCCAATCCTTACATCACCATCAGATAAATATCTATATTCAAATTGGGTAGTAGTTTTTGAATGATCTGTGGACAAATAAAGTAACTAAAAGAGAAGCTTTCAATCATTTATTCTTCACTATTACTAATATTACTAGTGGCTACACCTGTATGTGATTACCAACATTTCTTGGCTGAGTATAGTTTCCCTTTTCTGATATTTACAACAGTACACTAATAGCCAGTAATGGCATTTATCTACACAGTGTTAAATTAATTGAACTTACCAAAACAAAGAAAGCACATCAATAACAATGCGAAAAATCTGTGCACCCTGTGGGCTGGATGGCACCATGAGGTAGGATTCACTTGGGGTGTTCTGTTACTTCCACTCGTCTGTGGATTCTCCATGGTTCTGCAACAAAATTCTAGCTACAATGATATATTAATGTTATCCTATTCATTGTTATTTATACCCTGAAAGCAATAAATTAATGTCGATTGCCATCTACTTACACTGTTTTTAACTACGTAAACTTTTGAAAGTTGAACTATTATTGCTAGTATTAACACATTAGGAAGTAACTTGTACCAATTTCATTACGAGCTTCCCAATACCCATTAGGTATTAGGTAGGTAGTAACTAGTACTATTTATTGTGTATCTATAAAAGCTATAATTCCCAATATTTATTATTCACTGGGCACTGAGCAGTGGCCACTTATCACCTCACTAAATTATTATTTATCACATTACAAGCTATAGGGGCAGAGAATTAAAGAACCAACAAGTCAACAAAAGAAACCAATGAATTGAAATTGGAATTAGGCTTGTAGAAAAAGTATCGATGTTTTTTAATTCAAAGTTTCGATATTTTTAGCGATATATTTTACTCAATATATCGATATAAAATATCCTATATCGATAATTGTATCAAAAACTATATTATTTTTTTATTTATGTAACTAAAGTCGTTAGAATCCGAAACCGTAAAAAATAGGAACGATTGAAAAAAAAAAACTGTATTGTCTATGACTATTGACTAGTATGTTGGAGTTTTTGGCGGGATCTTGAAGTGATATGTTGTGGTTTTTATTTTTAATTCAGTAACTTAGGGTTTTAACCCTATATTAGGTAATATTGGTGGCGTTTTGCGTGATATAGTTTGGTTTTTGTGCATAAGTGAAGTGGATTATAAATATAACCTGAAAGCATTCATTCTGAAATCCCACAAAATCTTCCTAGAAAGTTCTAACATGGGAGCCACCATCTTGTTATACCATTTCCGTTTCTTTATTTTCTCGATGACAGCTCCTGTGAAAACTTGAACGAGCGTCTTTTTGACATTATGTATGCATTATTTTATAAAAATATGACGTTTACACACGTACAAGGTTATACCAGAGTCGGAGAAACTGATAGGGATGGAGCTATATCGATAAACGTAACACGATAACAGACCCGATATTTTTTTACAAAATGTAAGAAACTAAACTACTGCCGGACACTTTTGTACAAATGTATTAACTAATATTATATTTCATTACAAGATGTTACACGTATTAATTCTCTGTTGTAGTAGGTAGTTTGGTTTTAATATAAATGTCTTGTGGGTACATTAATAAATACTCAGTTGTCATCTGAGCTTGGTTGTTTCAATACACAACATGGTGGCAGCGGTTAAAAACATGTTTATATGTGTTCATATAAAGTATTAAGCATAGTGATTATCAATATTTAAAAGCGTGAATAATAGTAATTAGTGATATATAACCATGGAACACGCGAGACCTCCATCGGAGTTATGTTTGGATGGCAGCTCCGT
The DNA here is from genome assembly GCA_033032175.1 of Saturnia japonica. NCBI lineage: Eukaryota > Metazoa > Arthropoda > Insecta > Lepidoptera > Saturniidae > Saturnia > Saturnia japonica. The sequence continues at coordinate 14,949,067 of CM065305.1, forward strand.
CAGCAGGGCTGACGCTTGGCAAAGATGGAAGAAACAGTTTCATTTATTTATGAAAGCATCAGGTGTAGCCAAAGAAGAACCAGGAGTACAGGCAGGATTACTTATAAATTTAATTGGAGCAGACGGATTTGATGTATATGAGACTTTTACTTTTGAAGATGAAACAAAACGAGATGACGTCACGGAATTGATAAAAAAATTTGATAGTTATTTTGGTGTGAAACCAAATATTACACTTGCAAGATATAATTTTTTTACAAGGAATCAAGAAGCGTGTGAGACGATAGACCAATACGTTATTGCGTTAAAATTACTAAGCAAACATTGTCAATTTAAAATATTAGAAGATGAGCTAATCAGGGATCGTATCGTTTGTGGGATAAACAATACGATAGTACGAGAGCGTTTGTTACGCACTGAGGACTTGACACTCGATCAAGCTGTAAAAATATGTCAAGTGAATGAAATATCGGCGGATAGCAATAGATTGCTGGAGTCACGAGTCCTGTCTGGTAGTGCAGGGACATCAGGTGTGCATGTCGATGCTGTATCGAGGTGCGCCCGCGCGGGCCGCGGCGGTGGCGGTGGCGGCGAGCGTAGCGCAGCGGTCGAGGCTGCGCGGGAGCCAACAGCGCCCCGAGACCAGCGAGTGTGGGGACGCGGACGGTGGCTACAGCAAGGCCGTAGGTACGCGCCTACAGGCTCTTCTGTGTCGTGTCATCGGTGCGGTGGGAACTGTTTAGAGCCCAACTTGTGTCCAGCAATTGTGCTTCAGTGTTTTGTGTGTAAAAACTATGGTCATTTTGCGAGAATGTGCAAATCATCAAATCGTGTGAAGAAAATGTATGACATTGGCATCCATGAACGTGAATCGGATCATGATGAGGACTGTGATGAGTGTGAGGAGTTTTATGTGTCAACGGTTTCAGAGGTGATGAATGAGTACTTATCTGCTAATGAATGGTACGAGGTACTCAAGGGTGAGTTTTTTGAAGAAACTTTTAAATTAGATACAGGTGCGGACATTAATGTGTTATCTTATCAACGGTTTTTAGAATTAGGTTATAACCCTAAATTAATAAATACGAAAAAGAATATAAAACTTCAATCATATAGTGGAAATACTATACCTATAAAGGGTATATGTGATCTTACGTGGTGGCATAAAAATAAAATGTATGATCTAAAATTTGCTATTGCTAATATAAATTGTCAAAGTGTGCTGGGCCGAGAAGCTTGTAGTAACTTAAGTTTGATAAGACGCGTTCATACAGTAAGTTTAGATGACTATAGCGATGTGTTTAGTGGATTAGGTTGCCTACCGGGCTTGCACCGCATTGTAGTTGATGAGTCTGTTGCACCGGTTGTGTGTGCTACAAGAAAGGTACCACTAGGTCTTAAGAATAAATTAGAGATTGAGTTAGATAGAATGAGTAAGCTAGGCGTAATTAGGAAAGTAACACATCCGACGCCATGGTGAGCGCCGTCGTTATTGCTATGAAGAAAAATGGCCAACTACGCATATGTTTAGACCCGCGACCACTAAATAATGCTATACAACGTGCTCATTTTCAGTTACCGACTATTGATGACTTTGCAGTGAAACTACAAGGCGCTAAGTATTTTTCTGTTTTAGACGCAATATCTGGTTTTTGGGCTATACAAATTGATGATTACAGTGCTGACTTATGTACATTTAGTACGCCGTTTGATCGCTACCAGTATTTAAGACTACCTTATGGTTTAAACTGCGCTTCTGAAATTTTTCATGCAAAAATAAAACAATTACTAGAAAATTTAGATGGAGTTGATTCATTCATTGATGACATTATTTGCTGGGGACGAACTAAGGAAGAACATGATAGACGATTATATGCCTTATTAAAACGTGCGCGAGAAATTAATTTAAAATTTAATAAAGAAAAATGTCGTATCTGTGTCAAAGAAGTCACTTACCTCGGTCATATTTTTAATAAAGAGGGCATGAAACCGGATGTGGACAAAATAAAAGCTATAAAAAATATGGCGACTCCAAAAAATACTAAAGATTTAGAAAGATTTATTGGCATGGTAAACTATTTGTCCAAATTTATAAAAAAATATTTGGATTACATTTATCCACTAACCAGATTATTTAAGAAAGATAGTGCGTGGTGTTGGGACCATCATCATCAAAAAGCTTTCGATAAATTAAAAGAATTAATTTGCAACAGTCCTGTGTTAGCGTTGTATGACGTAACACAACCGGTTTTGTTATCTGTAGACGCGAGCAGCGTCGCGCTCGGTGCAGTGTTGATGCAAGCCGGTCGTCCAGTTGAGTATGCGTCGCGTACTCTCACTGATACACAAACTAGGTACGCACAAATCGAAAAAGAAATGCTTGCGATTGTTTTTGCTTGTGAAAAATTCCACCAGTATATTTATGGCAAAATGGGTGTAGTGATTGAAACTGATCACAAACCCTTAGAAAATATTTTTAAAAAACCACTAAACTCGGTCCCAGCACGCTTGCAACGAATGATGTTAAGATTGCAAGGTTATGATTTAATTGTACAGTACAAGCCGGGTAAGCTAATGCATATTCCTGATACATTGTCGCGTGCGCCTCTACCTATATTGTATAATGATAACATTAGTAAGAATATTGCTTGTCAAGTTAACATGTTAATTAGTACTGTACAAATGTCACAGAAGAAATTATTACTTGTAAAACAGGAGACAGAAAAAGATAAAATTTTGATTAAATTAATGAATTATATTAATGAAAAATGGCCTGAATATAAACGTGACGTAGATGAAAATTTGAAGTATTATTGGTCTATTAGAGATGAACTATTTTGTATTAATGGAGTGATATGTAAAAACAGACAAATTTTAATTCCACACTCGTTAAGAGCGGAAATGTTAAAAATTATTCATGACGGTCACTTAGGAATAGATCGCTGCAAGAGGCGTGCGCGAGAGGTTTTATTTTGGCCAGGTATATCACAGGATGTTGAAACATATGTTAAAAAATGTAAAGTATGCCGGGAGAATTTAAATAAACCATCAAAAGAGCCAATGATTCCTATTGTTATTCCTAAATTGCCATGGAATAAAATTGGTATTGATTTGTTTGAGTATGGAACAAAACATTATTTAATTATAGTTGACTATTTTTCAGGTTTTCCAGAAGTAATTTTATTACATAATACTACTTCTATATCAATTATAAATGCACTAAAAGATAATTTTGCCAGATATGGAATACCAGAGATTGTTATTAGTGACAATGGTCCACAGTTTTCATGTCGTGGTTTTAAGCAATTTTCTGAACAATGGGGTTTTGATCATGTGACGTCATCCCCTTATTACGCCCAAGCAAATGGGAAAAGTGAAAGGGCGATACAAACAATAAAAAAAATATTAAAAAAGTCTAGTGATAGTAACACGGATTTCTATTTAAATTTATTAAGTTACAGAAACACACCGCGCGACAATTTAAATTCTCCTGCGCAATTGCTTATGGGTAGACGGTTAAACTGTAGACTACCAGTCCATCCAGAACTCTTAAAAAGAAATAGTGTAGTTAATGATGAACAAGACCATAGGTCTTTAGTTCAAAAACAAATTAAGAGCAAAAAATATTATGATTTGCATAGTAAAAAACATCCGGAGTTGAATGTTGGTGATGATGTTATAATAATTAACAATAATGAACGTAGCCGTGGTACTGTTACTGCTAAAGCTCAGACACCGCGTTCGTATATAATAAAAAATAGAAAGGGTGTATACCGTAGAAATCGCCGACATTTGATTCCTGATACAGAGCTTAATAGCAGTCATGATGATAATGAAGATATCTCTGAAGAAACATTTTTGTCTTCAAATGACAGTGATTATTCTCATGACCTGACTTTATTATTCGATGACAAGTATTCACCTCCTATAACTCGTAGTAAAGCTAAAACTAAGAACCTCAAATGGTGAATTGTTTTTTTAAATATTTAAGTTACTATTAATTGTTATTTGTTTTACCTTTCTATTTGTATTAGTTAATAATTTTTAAATTTATATACTTATGTTATTTTGGGTGTAGGGATATTGTATGGGATTTTAGTTTTTATTTGTTTTTTTTTTTTATTGTTTTTATTTTAGATAATAAGTTCTAAATCTATATTTGTTATTATGGGTGTAGGGATATTGTTTTATTAGTTAGTTATTTTTCCTTTTAAGGGGAAGATGTTGTAGTAGGTAGTTTGGTTTTAATATAAATGTCTTGTGGGTACATTAATAAATACTCAGTTGTCATCTGAGCTTGGTTGTTTCAATACACAACATTCTCGATTGATAATGCCAACTTCTTCAAAATTTTCGAAGCTGTTGTAAAATAAGTAGGTATAGGTAGGTACTCGACAGTAAAACGAAATAATTATAACCACAAATAATCTCTATTTAATTATTTTAATCAAAATCTGATGAATCGTCATAATAATAAATACATGCGATCGATATCATTACTTATTTGGTTACAACACTACAACTATCACATTAGAACTGTCATCGAGAAAATAAAGAAATGGAAATAGTATAGGATGCTAAATCGTCATAAGTTCATAACACATGACACTATAATTCACTCGATAATGGCAGTAATGGTCTTCATTAAAGACGACCGGTTGCCAAATTAGAAAGAAGAAGACTAGTATATTTTCTTTGCGTTGCGTGTATGTGTGTATGCGGCAGTCATTCGTCACTTCCATTCGTGAGTTCTTATGAAGGTACTTTGTGTTACAAATACCTTCTAATATTGTATTCTCTATGTGTACGTTTATTTTTGGTATAAGTAGTGTGTCTAATAACAAAAAAAACTCAATTAAAGAAAGCCTACTCAAATCACCGGCCAACTTTACCACAGAACATATTTCTTTAATCACTTGACATTGGCAGAATTAATCGCGTTCCCACAACAACATGAACGGAGTCATTTAAAAAAATTAATTTGTGTTATGTTATGTATTGTGTTTGCGATCGCAAGTGATCACGGTACCTAAATAATCTCAATCTCAATTATTTGGATACATACGAGACATTTTCCCCCAGTTCTTTCGAATCTGGCACTTAAATACTTGAAACTTACGGCTTTCTCTGTATCTTCCACGCGTTATTCTGACGGTTCATAACAATAGAAGCCAGCTGACAGCGGAGCATGTAAAAAGCTCTTTTTCTACCCGACAAATACTGGTTTGCCTGATATAATAAATAGGTCTTCAAAATATTAGTTAGAAAATAGATTTTTAGTATTTTATATTTTTGTAATTTTATCTATTAAAAAGGAATACCTACTGATAAAAATACCTCCGTTTTTATGGAGATTTTTGTACGTTAAAGTACTGTACATTATGTATAAAAATTACTATTGTTATTATTGAACTAGGCTGAACTAAATACGTTGTTATTTTAATACGGCAATTAAAAAAAATATGTAAATGATAATTCGATATCTGGATACTTTTTATGATATATTGGCGTCAATAATGATATATTTTTACACTTCCGACATCCCTAAATTGAATTGTGTTTGTGACCTATGTCCTAAATAATAAAGTCCCTAAAGATAGATGGCAGGCACCTAGATGACACACGCAGTACGCAAAAAATAAATTTAAATTAAACTCAGGGTCTCCAGATTAAATTTTCAAAATTTTCCCATGTTGGTTAAAAAATTTCACCAAAATGATACGATTTCAGCAACTTTTCCCCATACAACTAAAACCTGCATATTCCTTTAAATTTTAGTTTATTTCAAGCAATTTATAAAGTGCATTTCAAATATGAAATACAAATTTTCTTTGCCATAAAAATTATAGAAACACATGCAATGTAACATTTCTGTTTTTAGCCGACCGCGAAAAAGGAGGGTTATATTTTTCCAGCGTATGTATTTATGTCTATTTCTTTAGCACGCTCTGTAGCCTAAACAGCTTGAGTAGGTAGTTTTAGCATGCGAGGTGTTCTTAGATTCGTCTTAATTGTGGGAATGACATAGGCAGAGGTTGTTATCGTAAATTTAGAAAAATCGTGATTCGCATCGTAATGTTGAGTGTGCGAAACTTGAAAGCTCTCTCTTACATTTTGCTTGCTTAATCGCACGTTGCAGTAATGCCAGCACACCATTGCCATTGTTAACAATAATAAAGGATAACCGACAGTAGAATAATAGTGTATTCAATAATTTCATATAGGTACATTGCGTAGGAATAATGCATTACATTGTTCGTTTTTGTAATAATTACCATTTTTGAACCAGTAACGCTAAAAGAAAGGGGATTTGAAGAGAAAGACAAAGCGTATGTCATCCAATAGACGCAGTACAGTCAATATGTCGAGCTACTTTTAAAATAAAAACGAGTAAATATTTTTTTAAACGAGTGTGTTATTTGAATTAATATATCAGAGATTGCATTAGCAGAAGCAGGGATTATAACCGTACGTGTACGTATCGTACATTTACGACAATTGCATGCCCTCGTACGGTAGAAAATTATACCATAATACGATCATTTTAACTATATAAGAATTTAAAAAAAAACTGTTTGGAGTAGAAATTGGTGAAGTAGGTACGATAGTTTTGGTACAATATAGGGACATAAGATAATTTAGAAGTTGCTGGTATGATAACTGCCACACTTTCGTTTCCCTAGCCACATTTTCCCCCCAAAGTGGGGGATCTTTACCAATCCCGTTGATGAGATCGATAAATAAACAAATACTACTCCACCGTCATTCCAAACAGAGAGTGCTCGCGCCCACGCCCGCGAAGCCACCGTTCCCTCCGCAGGGGTCGGGTGGCTAACTTCCCTCCCGCACACCCACCGCGGCGACCTCTCTCTCTCGCGGTAACTCAAGCCTAGGTCCGTTCCTCTGTGTGAAGCCCTTGAGTCTGGCAGCCGCCCCCGCGATAAAAGTGACATTGCACTTGCAATCAATTAGCTACCCGCATACATCGTTTCACACAATAGGTACATACATACGTGCACACTACATAGGTACATAGGTTCTGTAAGGAACTTTTTTTTCTTTTTTACGCTAGTTAGTGTAGACCATATTTCAGATCATACACATGTTCCTTCCTTGCACCCAGGACGCAGGGACATGTATATATATATGCTAGTTTAGCTCGAATTTTACGGATAGGGAATCAGTCAGATTGCGACTTAATTGCAATCGCGGCAACAGCCCAAGCCGAGGTCCGGCCACTTAAGCACTCTTGCGCGCATGCTGCCCACGCTATCGCGGTTGAGTGCCATAAGCGCTTACCCCCAAGCCCGGTAAAGCCGTAAAAGCCATCAGCGGCTCTGTTTTTGGATAGGGCCCTTGCTAACAGTGTAGTCAGTTCTAAAAAATAGGTAACAAAAAATTTAATTACTGTGTATGTACTTACTCTCTTGAAATTGTTTAAACTTACCAAATCATAAAAATGTCCAACGTTTATCTATACAATTAATAAAATTGAAGTGTCTGCTTGTAATATCAAAATAACAGCTTTTTACTAAAAGCATATGAAAGTATATACGATATTTATAACAAAACACCCATTTTTAATATTTTTGTCTGTCTGTTTGTTTCGGGTAATCTCCAAAACGGTTGGACCGATTTTGACGGGACTTTCACTGGTAGATAGCTGAATTTATAAGGGAGTAACTTAGGCTACTTTTATTTCAGAAAAATAATTAGGGTTCCGCACAATTAAAAAAAAAGTGGGCATGGTGAATCAATTCGAGCGCTTAAATAGCTTACGCTGAGTAAACCATAAGAGATATAGTAAATGAATGTACTACATAATTATAGGCATAAAGAGACCTACAAAATAGTCTGGGAGAGTATATGCTTATCTTCTAAGGAACACCCACAATAAGCATTTTTGTCTTTAAAATAGCCGGGAGTGGGGGAGCAAGATTCGGGCAGGCATTCTGTAGTCCACGTGAGCGAAGCTGCGGGTACAGCTAGTTATAAATATATCCATAGTCGATCTATGTAGCTCACAGCGAGATGTAACTAGTAAGTACGATATATGTCAGCGTTAATCGTTGGGTGATTATTTATGACTGTTATTGTAGTTAAGTAGGTAGTCGTACAATATTCGTAGTTTAAAATGTTTATTTTGACTGCTAGTTGTTATAGGAGTAATAAGAGAATTTAAGTGTTTTGTTTTATAAATATGAGTTTTTTGAAAAGCATTTAGAGTGCAACGTTAGGGTGAGAGAAGGGCGGGCAGTCTAACAAACGGTGGCGCAGAACTGCGGCGCGCCCGCCCGACGCGATGGACGAGTGAGCGCAGGGCGGGCGGGGCGCGGAGGGCGTGCGGGCCGCGTCTCGTTTCTGGCGCATAGTGCTCCTCGCGCAGGACCAGAGCGGTGTTCACTCGGCGGCGCGCCGCGGCGCGACATGCCCAGCTGATGTTTATTTATACCGCGAGCTCGGTGGAGGGTGCGCGCAGGAGGCCCTCCCCTCCGCGGCACCACGGTTTCGCGTGATGCAGCCGACCGAGTTAGCCGACGCCGCGCACGCTGCTAGCGGAAATCCCCCCCAGCGCGGACTCAACGGTGGTCGATTCGACTTTGACGATGGTGGCACGTATTGTGGTGGTTGGGACGACGGCAAGGCCCATGGCCATGGTGTATGTACCGGGCCTAAAGCGCGGGGAGCGTACGCCGGTTCCTGGCACTTTGGCTTCGAAGTTTCAGGCGTCTACATCTGGCCCAGGTGAGATAGTGACTTCGCCCGGGCCTCGCACATGCCCGAGCGCACCCGCGTCCGAAGCCGCTCCAAAAATAGGCTGCTATTAATAATTGAGTTCGGTGTTTCACTAGAAAACGCGTGTAACGGCTCAGTGAAAGTGCCTCATGGTCCAATCTCAGTAGAAATATTAATATCGATCGATGGCTACTGATAACAACACGTGATAACAGTATGATACTCTTACACGACGACTTCAATTCGCTTGTCATTGCTTCTGACATTTTCGTTAACGAATCAATAAAGGATACTAATGTGTTGGCAGTATAATTTCATAAATCTCAATTGATGACAACTTAGTATAAATATCAGATATTCAATCTCCAAGTAGCATTTAAATAAATGTTTCAGTCCATTAAAAATGATTCCGCGCTATTTTTGAAATATTAAAATGAAAAGTATGGATGGCTCTTAACTAAAATTTGTTTAAAGCATCAAAAATAATATTGCAACGAAAAAACATAAGTTCTTTACATGACAAATTTACTAGACAAATTATTTTTGATTAATTTTTATCGTAAATAATTAATAATCTCATTTAATGAGTACGAGTAGGTACGTACAAGTAGGTACGTGTATGTATTAGTGAAATGATTCGTGTATTTTGTGTATAAGACACAGTATATTGTAATCACTATAGTTTTATAAACAAAATCTCTATGAATGTTATAAACTGCAATCTTTTACCCGTCCGCTTCTTTGGGCGTTAATTAAACTTTAGTAATAATTGATAAAACTATGCTACAAACGACTTCTCTATCAAATTTCATAAGAATCCTTCCCGCAGTCTCGTTGGAAAGTGATTGAAAGACAAATTTCTATACAAACATACTTACCTACTTTTACATTTATAAAATAATCTTCATAAATTGGAATATTTTTATATTCATCTAAATCTTTAAAACAAATTTATTCATTTACGTATTACAAATTATACGTGACTATTATTCATCATCATATAACAGTCTTATCATATATTTATACGTACTCAATATACTCCTAAATTATAATATGCCTACTTTAATATACTATAATTTTTGCTTTCGCGAAAAGTGTAATAGGTATAAGAAAATAAATAAAAAAATGTGAATAATGGCAATATGTCAATACGTGAGTAACAATACAAATAAGACACAGATTTTAAAACAATTTGCCAAACTTGAACCCTCCTTCCCCAAAGAGTTCTGGAAACTCTACACACCGCAGGAAGACAATACAAGGTTATTTGGCTGCGATCTTCTGTAGGATGGAGGGGAGGTATTTTACAAGTCGAACTGCTCAAAGTATACAGAAATTTCTAAGGAATGTATAAAAAAAGAAATTATTTATATTTATATATATATATATAAATAAGATCTTTTCTCGTTTAGGTACATATTAGATACATGTTAAACGAAATTATTACAGAAGGGAGAAGTATTTCAATAAATATTTCCATAAATCAATACCATTTTAACCCATCGACCTAATTTAGAAATCAGAACGCATCTGAGTTCTTGCCGGCTACCGACTGTACTCATTTTCAGAGTTAACAACTGTACAATAATTATCGTACATCTACAACAATTTCATGCCTTCGCACGGTGTATGATAACAAATGATTATCGTCCAATTATTTGAAAATTCTAAGATTTCATTAAAAAAAAGGTCGTGTGGGGTGGAAGATGGAATAAGGGATCTAAAAAGGTCATTCCAAGACGGATAAGTCCCGTAGCGTTTGCTAATTTGATTGGACTTTAGAATCACTACCGCTGAATTTGATGCTGTGAAGGGTATGGGGAGAGAGGGGAGTTTTAGAGGTAATCCCCCTGTGAAGGAAAAAGTGCGGAAACAAATTGTTTTTGAGAAATCAATTTATTTTAATTTTGAGGTTCTGTCTATCTAGGAATTGTTTATGAATTTTCAACGAATAATTATTTGTTTATAATAGCAGTTCCAACCTAATCTACCTAATTTTATCACCACAAGGGAAAAAAGAAAACAAAAACGGCACAAAATGTTAAAGTATTTAAAAAGATTACGATCTTCGAAAATTTTTGCCCATCTTTCAAAAACTATATATTCGTGCAGAGTGAAATTTATATTTAGCCTTATTTTAAAGTAAATCTAACTGTAAAAAAATTTGGAGTCCGAACTCGACGGTAGCGATTCTAAGGCTGAGCCACTAATTTTATTCACGAACGAGCTAAAAAAGTCCTCTGGAGACGAATTCGGTAAGTACGATAGATAATACTGGTCCAAATTGCCCAAACACGATAATTCTACATTGCCTTGTACCATAGCTACCGCGCTACAAGTTTTGAGCCTTACTGTTTTTCTGTGTAACAGCGAACAAAATTATAAAGCTTACTTTCATAGCTTAATGTCTTACGGTATTTTGCTGTGGGGTTCAGCAGCTGAGGTAGATACCATATTTATATTACAACGTGTTTTACGTACGTTTTTAGACGTTACGTGTTTTAGACTTAGTAAGACTAATAAAAGTTTTTTAGGTAATAGTGTTAGGTTCTATAATAAGATCCCGAAGCACATTACTGAATTACCTGACAACAAGTTCAAGGACCATGTCAAGCGGGTTTTACTGTCAAAAGGTTATTATAGGGTGGATCATTATGTGAATGATAGTGATGTCTGGAAGTGACTCCCTCTTTGTGCATCCACTAATATATTATTATTGTACCTGTTATATTTGTAACATTTGTACAGTTAACAAAAAAAAAAGAGATAAACCCGATCGAGTTTCTTACCGGTTCTTCTCGATGTCTGGGATATTTTCCGAACCGGCAGTAGTGTTTTGACATTCATAAGTGCCTTTTTAGGGCCTAAATTGAATAAAGATTATTTTGATTTTGATTTTTGATTTGAATGGTTATTACGATTTTGAGTATTTCATTTCCGCAACATAACTTGTTTAACAATTACAATACATGGGCAATATCATTTTCATAACAAATTAAAACTAAACACATTATGGGTAAGGTATAGGTTAAGTTACTTTAAGTAAAACGTACATATTTTCCCCTTTAATTTTTTCGTTGTTGTGCTTAACTACTTATATTAATAAATCTGTAGTTCAGTCTGTACAGTTAACTTTTTCTTCAAATTTCCTGATAGTTTTAGATAGTGAAACTGTATTATGAATGATACTGATCACGAGTATGCCATTAAATAATTTTTGTCTGTTTGTATGTCCGGATTTAACTTTCTTATGAAATTTTGTACACGGGATGCTTATGTCCTTACGGGAGTTCACAACTTTTAGAAAGTTGTTTTAACCACTTTATATGTTGAAAATAATACTCATGACTATTTTTTTTAATTAATTAACTATAAAAAGTGATTAAAAATATTTTTTAATTTAAATAAACAGTATTCCACAAAAATGCGGCATTATGGTCCCGTGACGTCACCATTCATTTTTTATGTCATTTTATATGGTAACAGTGACAAATGTGACAACTTACGTAAGTAAGAGTGTAACGTTCATATTTCCTGAATGGTGACGTCGCGTTATCTAATCGGCGCGGCGCGGCGTTTCAAATAACGTGACTCAGACAAACATTTTAAGTTTACACACATACATAAATCACGGCTATTTCCGAACGGGGTAGGCAGAGACCACGCCCTTCCACCTGCTACGATCCTGGTATACCTCTTTCGCTTCATCAAAATTCATTAATCTTTTCATGCATGCTCGTCGGTTTAGAGTACTCTTCGCCTTACCTTTCTTCAGAACTTCTCTGGTTTGATCGATAAATGTTCATCTAGGCCTTCCTCTTCCAACGATTCCTTTTACACTCGCATCATAAATTTGTTTAGTCATTCTTCTTTCATTCATCCTCTCTACATGGCCAAACCATCCCTTTCTCAATCCGTGTGACTATATGTTCTTTCACACCACAAAGCTCTCTTATCACACTATTTCTTATCCTGTCACTCAATTTCACTCCTAACATACTTCTTAGCACTCTCATTTCTACTGCATTTATTTTACTTTCATGATTTTTCTGTCACACCCAGCTTTCACTTCCGTACATGAGTGTTGGAACCAACACTCCTCTATGCACAACCAAACGAGTTTTCATAGAAATACTCTGGCTACTCACAAAGGAGTGCAACGCCCCATTCACCATATTACCGGCATTTACTCTCCTTCCTGTATCTCTCTCACACTTTCCATCCCTGGTAAACATCGATCCCAAGTATACAAACTCACTTACTTGCTTCAGTTTATCCTCATCAATCCGGACACATACTTCTGTCACGTTTTCTTCCTTTTCAAACACTAAAACTTTCATCTTCTTTGCATTTACTTTCATTCCCTTTCTTTCCAAAGCTTCATTCATAATAGTCACCATCGCTTGCAAATCCTTAGCCGACGATGCAAGTAAAACTTGATCATCAGCGTAAAGAAGACATTTGACAAGTAACTCGTTCATGCTCAGTCCACAATCATTCTCTTTCAAATCTGTTAAACAATTATCCATGAATAGGTTGAAGAGCCATGGAGACGCTAAACATCCCTGTCCGCCCCCCCTTTTGGATATTAAACCATTCAGTGTATGCTCCATTTATTCTAACACAAGCACTGGAATCCTCATAGAGAGATTTCAATGCTTGTATTAGATCCCCGCCAACCCCATGCCTAGACAATGCCAACCACAACTCACTCCTCATCACATTGTCATAGGCCTTTTCTAAATCCAAGAATGCACAAAAGACTTTTTGGTTTGTTGCCAAATGTCTTTCAATTATGCATCTTAAGGAAAAATCTGATCCGTACATCCCATACTCTTTCTAAATCCCGCTTGTACATACCATATTCTATCATCTGTTTCTAACATAACTCTTTCAATGATTACCTTAGCATACAGTTTGCCGACAACACTGAGAAGGCTAATTCCGCGGTAATTTTTACAGTCTTGTTTTGACTCTTTACCCTTGTATAACGGCACGATCACAGCCTTGTGTCAGTCTCCCGGTACCCGACCGTTTCTCCAACATAAGTTGAAAAGGCAGTACAACTGACTTGCTACCACACCCTGTCCAGCCATCAGCATTTCGACTGACACCCTGTCATAACCCCGCAGCTTTATCAGATTTCATACTTTTTAATCCTTTCATAATCTCTTCCATACTGATGATGCTGTCAGGTTCACTTTCGTTCATTCCAAGAGCAGGTACTTCCAATGGCGTTAGCACCTCTTCCCTTTCAAACAAATTTTCAAAATATTCCTTCCATCTCTTCAACACATATTCTTCTCCTTTTATAATACTTCCATCCTAGCTTCTGATTTTAGATAACTCTGAGTTTGTTGTCTTTCCTCGAGCTAATCTAATCGATTTCGAATTGATCGATCGAAGTTTACAAAGGGAAAATTAAATAAATAAACAATTACTTTTCTTAGATTTGTGTTGTTTGGGTTTTTTATCTATAGACCAAAATTATTTAATAACTTTCTTTTATTTTTAATCCCTAATTTGAGACGTGATGGGTTCTTCATAAAAACATTCACTGCCTATTTCATTTTTTCAAGTTTTATTTTCGCGTCAAAAGGTAACTTATGTGCTTCTCCAAGGTCTAATATAACTCTATACCAAAATACATCAAAATTGGTTTGATGGGTTCTTCATGCAAATTATCATTTCCTATTTCACCCCTTCAAGTTTTATTTTCGCAACATGAGGTAGTCTATGTCCTTTTGCAAGGTGCATTATATCTCTTCACCAAAATTCATTACGATTGGTTTGAAGTTTGTCAGAAAGTCAGAAGGTTGCGTGTTTAAATCACGTCGGGGTAACCACATGTGGGATAATACAACGAAATAATTCGCTTGTAACAAAACTGTATAATCGAGATAATTTACAATAGGTATATCAATGTCAATAAATCAACAAAAGCCAACTGCGTCGAAACCGATGTCATTTCACCAACCGCACATGCGCGATGGTGTTCCCACATTTTCTTCTTACAAAGTCTCACCCCTATTTTCCTCCCTTAAAGTTTTATTTTCGTGACAAAAGGTAGCCTATGTTTTTTTCCAAGGTCCAATCTCAGCAGTTCAGCAAAATTGGTTCAGCTGTTTAGGCGTGAAAACGTAACAGATAGACAGACATAGTTACTTTCGCATTTATAATACTAATTAATATTTGGTATATTGGTAGGATGGATATATAAATGTAAACTTCTTTAGTACCGCTGTGATTTGAAACGCGATGAAAAAAGCGACACTAAAAAGAGACGAACACATATATCTATAG
This sequence comes from Saturnia japonica, assembly GCA_033032175.1. Lineage (NCBI taxonomy): Eukaryota > Metazoa > Arthropoda > Insecta > Lepidoptera > Saturniidae > Saturnia > Saturnia japonica. The sequence goes on from CM065305.1 coordinate 14,964,106, forward strand.
GATTTAGTCTGCGAAAGAATGAGGTAGAATACATTACACATGGTTAATACAAGTCCTGATTATTTACAACTATAATCGTCGTCGAATTGGTCTAGGGTGTTACGACCAGACTTGTACGCATTGTTGTTTGTCAAGTATGAGTGGACAATAGTTTGAGTCCGGCAGATATACTTAGGTTTTTAAAAATAGATTTTAGAGATAATGTTTTTTTATGTTTTCTGAAGGTTTGACTTCTGCAGCGTATGAACATCAGCATGTTTTTTTTTTAGATAGGTAATTATGAATATGGATTACCGGTATTTTTCATATGAGAATTAAAATAAATTGCTATATGAGAATTGTTAATGAGATATGTTTGAAGCATTATGAAAAATATAAATCTGGGTTATTAAAGGTATATTTAACTTGAGCTAAAAAAAGGTTACCCGGCGGAGCTTTTGCAATTGAAAGTCATTGTAAGTTTTAGGTTGGCGAAAGCCATTGTTGGTCAGGTTATTTCAGTAATTTGGTAGGCGGAAGACCTAAAAGAAATACAAAATATTATATATAGTATTAACCCATGTAAACCATATAAGGCTCTTTGATACGTTTTTAAAAGTCTTCATAGATTTAGCGCTTTGACACAATATCACCTGATGTTAAGTGACGATGTCGCCCAAGATAGACGCTAAGCCTACTGGTTCTCAAGTGTAGTTACCTGAACGCACCTATGGGTACTTGGCGACGGATTATCAACTTGAGGGTGGTAGTTAACCAGGTGAGCATCAGAAAAAGCGCTACTACTATCACAATTTTTTCCGTTTCCGAAAGCTCAGGCTCATTGTATGATGAGCCTACGTTCATCGACGCGTGTCCCAACCCGCTACCACTGAGCTATCATTGCATCAAAATCAGGTCAGATATCAAGTGTGTCCATATAGTGACATGATTTACGTATAATGTCATGGTTCTATTTGTATTCTTAAGCACAAACGTAGGTATGTAATATAGAGAACTAACTGAAAGTTAATTCTTGCGTAACGAACACTATCCCCTTACAATAATAATCGAAGCGCGAAGCTTTAAACTTTTTAAAACAAAAATACGTTAGAAGGTCACTTTCAATTAACAATCTATGTAAATAAAAAATATTAATGTTCGTTTGTCCAGGTTTATTTTTATACAACTTAGGTGGCAAACAAGCATACGGCCCGCTTCATGGTAAGCGACTATCTTAAGCTATGGATGCTTGTAATACCATATGTATAACTAGCGCTTTGCCAACTTTTCACCCGCCCTTCTAACCCCAAGGACCTCTGGAAACCCTACTCACCGCCGCAGACACACAAAGTTATTTGGCAGCGATCTTCTGTAGGGTGGATGTATTCTACCAGTTGGAATGCCCCAAGTAGGGAGAAATCTCCAAAGAAATTTCTCTGTTCTCTCTCTACCTCTCTAAATATCAGAAAGTTCTGCACCCAACTCGTTTAAAATTTTGACACAAGACTGCAATTGAATACGCTCGTATTTTTTAATATACTTTACGTAAAAGCTGACTGAGTCACAGCAACGTGTGATCGGGTAGAGCAAGTAGTTGTATAGTAATGTTAGAAGGTATTTTAGGAAACAAATAAATGTAATTACCCGTGTTTTTGTAGTGTATCAAAATTGATATTATATTTTTATGTCCGGGTCCATAATATTAACGTTTTTCTTATTACTCAGATTCCGACTTTTAAATACGAGGGTAACATTCATATAGCAAAAGAAAACATTAATTTCCAATGGTAAATTATATTTATATTCAATAAGTGAGTGAATTAAAAATATATTATGTATGTATCATATTTTATGCTTGGTCTAAGATTTTATATTAGGTAGCAATATTATATTATCTCGCAACAGTTTCGTTGAAAACCAAACCGCAAGGCGTAATATTTCAATTTACAATACCAGTATCGATCACGTTAATTTTTGAACGCACAACTTCTTTAGGCACGGTATAATAGAAAAAAAATTGATTACGATAATGTTTTCTATACTTGAATGTATTTATAAGTGTATATACCTATACGTGTTCTCTTTTATCCTTTTGATTTTAAAGAAGAAACAACAAATACACAAATAAGTGTGTTTAGTTCATAGAAATTTCGCTTCTTGCAGGCGTACACATTGATACACTAACAATTATTTTTAGGCTCTACAAAATACACACTTAAGTAAATCACTATGCGGACATAATGCCTATATACCATTATACATATGTTCTGCTTTTATTAAGGTTTGTACCGGTGTCTGTACGTTCATGTGCTTTTATCATGGATATAAAATCAAGAAAGTTCTTACAAAGAACACAGATTTAAATATTTGAATTCTACTAATACGGTGAAATGAATATACTACGGACATATAAAGACTTTGCAATTATTTCCTCCCGATGAAATATCTAACCCTTGAAACAAAAATCAAATTTTTACGATACCGAAATAAAAATCAAGTTTGTGGTCCACTTTTAAGCACTTGCTTAGGAAGTACCTACCTAATACCTATCAAGTATTTAGATGCATATAATTTTAATAGAAAAAGTTATAAAAAGTTTTAAGCAGCGTTTTGACTGGTTCATTTAAAATAGCAAGAAAAATAAATTAGAGTTATGGATGTTTCCGTGAATCAGTCCTAGACTGACTATATTAAATTAAATATTAACCAGTTTTATAATGTATTAGCAGCCCATAACTTCGTTCTCGTTAATTAAGTATTCAATATGTATCAAGTAATTATACATACTAGCGGTCGCCTTAAGTTCGAAATTCGACCAGCGACTTTTTGATCATAGACTATTTTCTGTTTGACATTTGAAGTATTCATGAACTTAGCTAAACAATGAGTAATATCTACATCACTTGCTGTCACTTTTCGTTGAGTGACAATGTCTGTATTTTGGGGTTCTAAGTTCAATGGCCTGGTCGGGTTAGGATTCGCAGTATTAATTTATTTAATTTAATATATTAGCAACAGATATTATTTAAATTAATTTTATTTTTCTGTACTCCTTCACCATATAAACCTTAAGCATGCCAAATCTCACAGTCTTCCGTGTATGCAATATGCTTAAAAAGGGGTACAGAGTTTTTGCTTCACGTATTAATATAATGATATAAAATATTGTACAAATATCACTTTATTGACTCTTCACGAAATATGAAGAACAAGTGTGTTCTGTATGAAATATTAATTTTTTATTTGACCACATACCTACATATTTAACGCTAGAAAATAAAACCACAAAAATATTGTAAAAAAACGAAAGCTCTGACGAAAGTTGAAAAGAAAAATGTTTTCTCCAATAACGAATTATACCTCGCAGCTCGCTAATTACACTAGTGATTACGCTAGTAGATATAAACCTAGTATAATTAGCAAAATAAAATATATCTTGAAATACGTCAATAATCCTTAAAGAATTTTTGAATATTATATTGGTATATTTATATTACCTATACTCTTACGTAGTGTCTTGTGTATATAGCGGGCACGTGAGGACACACTGGTCTCATTAATATAAATGATTGTCGCACTGATGCTCAGTGTTATATTCATTGCGTCCAGCATTAAGCTCGACACGTCAATGATCTTCGGAGTTTCATAAATGTCACTGTTATGTAATATTCGCAAGTAGTATATATATCGTAGTAATCAACTTACATTCTGTCAAAACTTACAAGTAAAACATTAGCAGATCCGGGATCCGATTCACGTCACTAAATCATGTCCAGATTGTTCAAACAAAAGTAAAGTTTATCATTTTTCACAGAGGAATATACTAAACATGTAGGCTGTCTATAAACATTTTCATTGGCCATCAAACATTTTATAAATACATAGTTCATTTACATTGTGGTTAATTATGTGTATAGTACAATATCAAGCTAGTTGAATACGTCTATTACCCGTATAACCTTTTTTACAGTGTTATTTTATGATCACCATTTAAAAAAATTTTTAGAGTTCCATACCTCAAAAGGAAAAAAGAAACTCAGATTAGGATCATTTCGTTGTCCGTTTAGTATCTGTCAAGACTCTTTTTCTCAGGAACGCGTGGAGGATCAAGTTGAAATTAATATCAAATACTCAGGTCTGCAATCCCTTCGACCTGCGTAAAAAAATTCAAACTTAGAAGTTATAGTTCTTAGTTATATCTTAGAATTAGTTATAGTTATAGTTAGACTTAGAAGTCATTACAATAAAAAAAATATGGCCGTTTATGCCGCATATTTTTTCAAGCAAAAACTTCCCGTTGACCTAGAATCATGAAATTTGAAAATAAACATTGTCTTTAGAACAAGAAATTTGTAGTTACATCACTTTTTTTTTCGTTTATAAACTTATTTACTTACATACATACATAAATCACGTATCTTTCCCAACGGGGTAGGCAGAAACTACGTCCTTCCACTTATTACGACATACATCTTTCGCGACGTTAACATTCATCAGTCTTTTCATGCATGCTCGTTAGTTTAAAGTACTCTTGACCTGGCCTTTCTTTAGAACATCACCTATTTGATCGTGAAACGTTCGTCTAGGCCTTCCTCGTCCAACGTTCCCATTCACGCTCGTTTTATAAATCTGTCAAGTCATTCTCCTTTTATTCATCCTGTCTACGTGGCCAAATCATCTTAGCATCCCTTTCTCAATCCGTGTGACTATTTTCGTTCAACGTTCTCTTATCATATTATTACTTATCCTGTCACTCAATTTCACTCCTAATATATTCCTTAGCGCTCTCATTTGTACTGCATTTATTTTACTTTCTGCCACACCCAGCTTTAACTTCCGAAAGTGAGTGTTGGAACCAACACTCCTCTATGTACAGCCAGATGAGCTTTCGTAGAAACTTTGTGCATGTTCTTAAAGATGTGCGACAACCCATTCACTATGTTACCAGCATTGAATCTCCTTTCAATATCACTTTCATACTTTCCATCCCTAGTAAATAACGAGCCCAAGTACACAAACTTATTCACTTGCTCCAGTTTATCGTCATCAATCCGGGCACATACTTCTGTCATGTTCTCTTCCTTTTTAAACATCAAAACTTTCGTCTTCTTTGCATTTACTTTCATTCCCTTTCTTTCCAAAGCTTCATTCATAATAGTCACCATCGCTTGTAAACCTTTAGCCGACCATGCATGTAATACTTCATCATCAGCGTAAAGAAGACATTTGAGGAGTAACTCATTCATTCTCCATCATCACCGTCTTTCGAATCTTTCAGACAATTATCCATGAATAAGTTGAACAGCCATGGGGTCGCTACACATCCCTGTCTTACACCCTTTTTGATGTTAATCCATTCAGTATATGCTCCGTTTATTCTAACACAACCACTGGACTCCTCAGAGAGATTTCAACGCTTGTATCAGATCACTGCTCATCCCATGCATAGACAATGCCAACCATAACTCATTCCTTGTAACTTTGTCATAATCCTTTTCTAAATCTAACAATGCACAAAACATTTTGGTTTGTTGCCAAATATTTTTCAGTTATGCACCGTAAGGAGAAGACCGGATCCATACATCTCATACCCTTTGTAAATCCCGCTTGTAAATACCATATTCTTTCATGGGTTTCTAACATAACTCTTTTAATTAATACTTTAGCATACAGTTTGCCGACAGACAACACAAATAAGGCTAATTGGTAATGTTTACTGTCTTGTTGTGACCCCTTTTACTTATATAACGGCACGATCACAGCCTTGCACCAGTCTCCCGGTGCCTGGCCGTTTCTCCAACACAAGTTCAAAAGGTGGTGTAACAGACACCCTGTCATATCCCGCAGCTTTACCAGATTTCATACGTTTTAACGCTTTCATAATCTCTCCCATACTGATATTGCTTTCAAGTTTGCTTGAGTTGCTTGACTTGATTTGCAAGAGTAGGTGCTTGAATTTTTGCTAGTGCCTGTCTTTCAAACAAACTTTCAAAATATTCCTTCCATCTCTTAAACACATATTCTTCTGCTTTTTTAATACTTTCATCCCTGCTTCTGATTTTAGATAGCTCCGAGTCTGTTGTTTTTCCTCGAGCTAATCTAATCGATTTTCAAAACTCTTTAATTTATTTGAAATTGGTAAACTGACCATGACCTATGTCGATGTATGGGGACAAGAGTTTTCAACCAACGGCAAACTTAATTTTGTCTCTCAATTCCCATGATGGACGAACTATAAGTATGTAAATAGCTACAAGTTTGTACGGAAACCTCGGTACGCAATTTTTTTAATAATGTATTCAAAAAAAAGCTATCAACACTTTTGTGTCATAGCAATGGCAATTTTTTTTTTCAAATTAGTTCAATTATTAAATTAGTATAGTTATTTAAATCAAGTGACTCATTGAAATAAATAAAAAATAGTCGGACTCATTGTAATAAATAAAAATATTTCAGTATCGAGTTCGATTCTCGATCAATCGATAGATTTTCGAGCCTGACACCATACTTACAATGTACCTTATTAATTTAGCCTAGTTCATATTAAAATTTGATATAGTAAAATGCTGCCTATATTACTAAAAATCATTCAGAGTTTTCCCTGAAGATTTTCTCTCGATATATTTGGCAATTCAACTAACTTTTCGTTATGCTTTAGCCGTGTCGTGGAAGAGGGTTGTAATGAATAGGTGTTTTATTTGGTAGGTTTTTTTTGCGTATTCATAATTTGGTTTTTGTATACGGATTAAACTCGAAGTAAAATTACGTGTGCATACTTACAGTTTTACAGACCTTACTATACTTCATTAAAGCAGCTACTTATTAAAAATTCCCTGTAAAACACGACTGCTAAAGGTAACGCGAGTTACTAAGTAATTTATTTATACGATAAACATTAATTTCATTTAATGAACCAGAAAATAAACACAACTAAGAAAATCTTACTATGTAAAGCTGTCTATGATATTAATTGGCTACTCAAATCTGGATTCTCAAACACAAGGTCAACATCATTTCACAGAATGCAATTTATAACTTCGATAGCAAAACTAGGTACAAATTCTACGAAGAAACTCAATAGTTGTTTATCAATTCACGCGTGTTAATTGTACGCAAACAACGCGGTGAAAAGTTGACCAACCATAAGTATATAGGTACCTACTTATATGTTTAAACTGTTGATGTTTTCTTTATGGTCGAAGCCTGAATTCCCCGAAGGGGTTAGGCAGAGGTGTACTAATGTACACCCACAGTTCGCTGGATATGTTTTTAGGTCCCATATAATAGGTGGAGAGCCTATTGTCATTAATCGGGTACAAAGCTAAAACTCCGAGCTGATAATAAGAATTTCATAACACTTTGGCCGATCTGGAAATCGAACCCAGAACTTCGAGCATAGCAGTCAGTCTTTATGTCTTTTAGCTAATATCTTTATGATTGTTAAATTGTGATATCGGTTAACATTTAAAATAATTTAAGTTGGGGGTTATCAAAGTTTATAAGGGTCAAATACCGTAGGGTAAGACTTATTTACTTTATTTACTTGCATTTTTACATTCGCGTATTTTACCGTAAGTCGCGGGCGCAGGTTGTATGTATATATGTAAGAAAAAAGATAAATTTTAATTCGTTGCAACTTACAACTCAACCAGTGCTGCCCCATTGTAGGTAATATGGTTACACTTCCTTAGGCGAGATCGACGTTGGTCGTTGTTATGATAATAAATAAAATATAATTTTAAACTTGCATTATCATACATTAAGTACTTATATATAGAAAACTAGCAGTGCCCGCGACTTCGTCCGCGTATAATTTCGTGTATGAAAACCAGTGAAAAAAAAAATGTAGGTGTTCTGTAATTTAACCTATTAGTACGTGTAATAAACAGACAGGGTTGTTTGTTATTCAACAAATTCCCATTAGAAGGTGATAGGGGTGACTATTTGCGATCATTTTAACTCCCATATGCATTATGAAAAAGTGAACCATTTTTAAGTTATATGTTTTTAAACTTTTTACAAAATAAGTCAAAAATGTATTTTTTAAAAAGTATCAATTTAAATCTCATTTTTTCTTCTGAGTTTAAAAACAATTAAACACTGGTTATTTATCAATATTAAAACAACAATTATCGGACCAAATATAAAAATGAGAGACGAAAAACGATATTCTTTCAAAATATTCATATAAATTAAGATTTCTTACCACTAAAATGCTTCAAAAAAAAAAAATCGTTATGAAGCTTGGCTTGCAGAAGATTTTAAAAACATAATCGTTTTCTTAGCTCTCCAACAATGCATAACAAATAGGAACTTATTTCAATGAAACAGGAAAAAAATGATTTCAAAAAAAAGCAGGCGGAAATTCGTATTCAAACATATTAGCGTAAACTTCACATATTTTCAGTAATTTCCTGAGACCACTGATCGAAGGACTTAAAATCACTATGTCGTCAGCATAACTTATATTATTAACACATACTCCATCGATATAGCAACCGACATGCATGCTACCAAGTTTCACGATCAACTCATTTATGTACAGATTAAATAAGCTAGGTGATGTTAGGTCCCCCTGTCTTACCCCACATTCAAGCTTATATGCTTCAGAAAGAGTTTAGTTTAGTAGTAATAACAATTAATAATAAGTAACAATTGAGATATTTTGTAATTTAGCCTAATTAAAGTTCTTGCTTGAAGTGACTTCCCCCACTGCGTACGCAAAGTCGCATTATTTTTCTCAGTTGGGACTTAACTACCGAAGTAGTCAAATTATTCCGCATCGTATTTGCTGCGTTTATAATTCTTGTTTTGAGTTCTTCTGCGGATAACACAGGCGAGACTTCGTAATTAGGGATTTCATGTGAACCCAAACATAGAAATCAACCGACGTTAAGTCCGGACTCCTAGCAAGCCACGGAATGGATCCTCCTCGCCCTATCCAACGATTAGGAAAGTGGCTATCGAAAGAATATTAGACAAAAGCGTTTTGGTGCATAATAACACCGCTTTGTAAATATAAATAATATTATGCCTATTTTATAAAAGTATGCATTCTGTGTGTAGAGCATCTTTAGTTAATTTATTATATTCTGAAAATAACGACAACAGCCGTGTAACTCAGTAGTCAGATTTTTATTTTGCTTACTGCAGGAGATTTTGAGAAGTTATTCTTTTTTTTTCCAACTATAATTTCGCCGGGCTTTGTGGCGAGCGCAGAAGACACTCAAACGAAATGGCAATAGTTAGCATAACAGTAGAGTCATCAACAAAACACATTTGGTATTTTTCGGTGTACATTTTTTTTAATAGCCCGTATATAGTGCAATTAATCAAAATTTAGTACGATACTATAGATATAATTTGGTATATACAGGTTGGTGGTATGCCATTTTCTAATGCACGTTTGGCTAGCTACCACCCCAAGATGAGTATCTATCACCAAGCACCTATAGGTATGTTCCGGCAGCAGCACTTGAGAGCTAATCCTTCAACTAAGTTTAAGGTGTTACCATCTTGGGCCACATCGTCACTAACCATCAGGTGGGATTGTAGCCAAAACGCTAAACGAACTGGAAAATCAGAGGTTTAGTTAGGGAAATGGTCTGCAAACCTACTCGGTGCTCTAGCTTCTATTGCAATTTTGAATGTAACTTATATACTGCAATTTCAACAAAAATCTTTAATGACAACTTGAGTCACTAAATTTTTTTCAATAAATACATGATGCATATTGAAGCGTAAATATTTAGAGCTTACACTAAGTGATTTGAAACCGTGGCACCTTTTACTCAGAGATCTAAAGTGACTTAAAAACATTTAATTTTATTAGAATAGGGAAAGTGGTATAAAATCATCCTTCAAGGTAAAAGGATCCCCTTTTATTTTTTCCAACTTAAGTAATGACATCTAATAGTTAGAATGAAAATCATATTCCCACCAGTTTACTATTCCGACAGAGTTTCGTAGTGTTGTATCACGAAAAACTTTATCTCAACTGAATGAAAATCGTATTGCTTGATATAAAGTAAGCAATAATTCAATATTCTGTTTTTTTATTGTATGTTTAATTAATGTAATATGAGTGTTAATATAATCAACAATATTGTATTGTTGTAACTGATTACAGGAGATATGCTTTGGCGTTTTTTACAGTTAAGCATTTTGGGTAAAACGATCCTTTCATACTAGTAATAGGGTAAAACCACCTCGGGGATCTTTTTACTTGTGATGTGAAACATCAAATGGCATGTTCGGACGTGAGTAAAAGCATTCTGATGGAACGTCGCTACGTGCCATTCGTCCTCGTGGTTTCGTAAGCTAAGCTTATATGTTATTTGTGAATATCATTTAAATTAATTTAATAATATGTACTGTGAAACTAAATTTTAACTTTCCTGATGGGATTCCTTTTGGATGTCTGCTGTTTTATTCCGAGATATTTTATGTCGTAAAAAGGCGTTGTATAGATTTGTGGAAGGAATATTTCAACGATAGGTCTCTCAGTTCTTTAACCTTTGCATTTGGTATAGAACAGTTGAACCTCATCCTCCTCATGTTCCTTGGATCGATAAAGCTGATTGGACGAAGGCTGAAACAGTTACAGCTTTGGGACTCCGTTCTGGACATATTCCACTTAATAAATTTGCCTACTTAATGAAAAAAAAAAAACACTAACACCTCGGTGCACTGAATGCGATTATATAGAGGACGCTTATCATATTATGTTGGAATGTGTCCGAAATGAGCTGGAAAGAAAAAACTACTGCTTAGTAATAAATAAAAACTTACATTCTGTTGGGGTCTGTAACAGTATTCTGGCTTCACCTTTGTCGGAAGAAGCCAGGATGCTGTACAGGTTAGTACAAATAGGTATAGATAGAAGATAAAGATGAGTGTATTGTAATAATTATTATGTTTATTATGTGTATGCTTACCAATAGGGATGGCATGGTCGCTTTGTGGCCAAATCCTTTAATTAAATTTAAAAAAAAAAAAAACTTGTTATAAAATTTATTTGGCTGTACTATTTCTAGCTGGCTGGTTTTGGTAACATTAAAAAGGTTACATTAATAATAATAAATAAATAAAAAGTTGTTTCCCGCTATTTTTTCATTTTTGATTTTCATTCTGTAAAAATGAGTGAATCTAATGAAGAAATTCGATACATTTAAAAATATTATTACAAAAAAGGCAAAAATGCAACTCTAGCAGCGATAAAAATTTATGATGTTTATGGACCTAATGCAGTGTCAGTAAGAGTAGCACAAAGTTAGTTCAAAAGTTTTCAGTCCGAAAATTTTGATGTTAAAGAAGGACCTCGCTCTGGTCGCCCTGTTACGAATAAAATTGACGTCATTTTAGAAAAAGTGGAGCAGGATCGGCATATCAGTAGTTACGATGTAGCTGAAGAACTAGATATTGACCACAAAATAGTTTTAACCCATTTGAAGAAAGCTGGCTATACCAAAAAGCTCGATATTTGGGATCCACTCGAGCTCACTGAAAGAAACCTAATGAACCGTGTACTCATTTGCGATTAATTATTGAGACGTAATGAAAGTGAGCCGTTTTTGAAGAGATGAAAACTGAACTGGCGATGAAAAGTGGATCACGTACGACAAGAGCGTGCGAAAAAGGTCGTGATCTAAGGTCGGCCAGGCTTCACAAACTGTGGCTAAACCTAGGCTAACTCGAAATAAGGTGATGCTGTGTATATGGTGGAACTGGAAGGGCATTGTTCATTATGAGCTTTCAAAACCATCGATTCGGATCTCTACTGCCAACAACTGATGAGATTAAAGGAAGCAGTTGAGAGAAACGGCCGGAATTGATCAACAGGAAGGGTGTGGTCTTTTATCACAATAACGCTAGACCACACACATCTTTAGCTTCTCAGAAAAAAATAAGAGAATTTGGCTGGAAGGTGTTAGTGCATCCACCATATAGCCCTGACCTTGCACCTTCAGATATTCACCTGTTTCGGTCTCTTCAGAATTCTTTAGGTTCTGTAAGGTTAACGTCAAGAGATGACTGCCGAAACTATTTGTCGTGTTGTTTTGATCAGATGTCCCAAAGTTTCTACAGCAACGAGATCATGTCCCTACCTACAAAATGGCGGAAAGTCATCGAACAAAATGGCACGTATATACTGTAAATAAACTTTGAAAAAAATGTTTTGAGTTTTCATATAAAAATACGAAGAAACTTTTTCCCCGATCTATTATGTAGATTGTACCTCATTAAAATATATGTATTTTGTAAATAATTTCACAAAAATGAAATAATTAAATAATAGGCCCTTTATGCCTCTATTTTTTTAATTTGTACTGAAGTGAGTAAAGGTAAAATAAATAAACCTACAGAAAAAGCAAACGATTTAGGTATATTTACTAGCTAAAATCATATAACTTTTATATTTAATCCATACTTAACAAATTATCTTTTTATATTAAAAAAATCCTATTAAAATACGGGCCAAAAAGGGAAAAATTACCAAGTTAAAGAATATACATGACATTCCAAAATTCATTTTATACCACTTTCTCCTAGTACCTTTTAAAGCTAATTCGGTAGCAATTTTGCTTAATCCGTTTAATGGATTTCACGTTCATGGAGTCCCCATAATAATGTTTGAATATTTAAAAAATAGTATATTTATTGAAAAAAAAAAAAGGAATTGCTATAGAGAACAACCTAAACTTATAGGTAGTAATATATTATAATGCACATTAAGTTAATAATGTAAAGTTTACTTACTTGAGATTAATTAAATTACAGTTAAACATATTTGGTCTCTTACTGTACTAATTTTGTGCTCTACACGTCTGTAAAACTAGTTTATTAAAAGTCACATTATTGGAACAATGTAGTATATGAGAAATGTGTTTTTGTTGATCTACACCAGTGAAAATTGCTTCAACAATTCCCTGGTTTCCCATTTAGCTTTCCGTATCTTACAAAAGACCTAGTAGTAACCTGTGATCTCACGTCTAGCTAGACAACAATTTATTAATTTTAAAATGTTTGAATCAGTCCTCTTTCCTATTATACGGTGATAATATAGTGAACTTGGCTATCATATATAAAAAATAATAATTTAAATCCGACTGTTAGTTCCAGAGATTAGCTAGTTTAAACAATCAAACAAAACCTCTTCTGGTTTATTATATTTTTATAGTATAATATAGATGTATATTAGGAAATTTGGAAAAGTTTACATGTACTAACAGAACTACATATATATTAATATAGATATCTTCAAGCTACGACCATAAGGAACACAGCAGCAGTAACCAAAAAATAAACAAATTTGATAAGCTGTAGGCATGTAGGCATAATATCTATTCAACAGAAATGTATATATATAAACCACAATTTAACACGGTTGAAACCACAGAGCACTGTTAGTATAGCATATTATGTTACTACACCACAATGCACTAAATTCAAGACACAATCAACTGAATATCCATACGACAAAATAAAATAAGTAGATTAGCTAAACAACATCGCTTATAGTTTTGTAAAAACTATTAATATTATCAAATACCTATTAAATTCATATTAACATAATAGTTAATAAGATTTAGTTATAAATATTTTAGCACTGAAACTTATAAGGATCGTAAAAACCAATACTAGATAACTTTAACAATATTTTCCTATTATACCTGGTAATTCTATCAGACAGTTATAGTGTTTAGAAAACACTACAGAAAGAAAGAGACCTAGGTGCAAACTTACGAAGGTATGAAGCTATTAGAGAAGTATAATAATTGGCTAGAAGGCAATAAAACGAAATAAATTTATTACAAATACGAAAAGAACAAAAAAAAATGTGTGTACTTATGTAAGCACGTAAGGAGTTATACAAACTTTACTTTTGTTATCTTTACTGTAGTAATTATTCTTTGGCGTAATAAAATAAAAATGAACCCTAAGATGTTATCCCGCGTGCTAACGTCCATTAGTAATAAAATACGCCAAAACAAGTATGTATAACTTCGAAAATATATATCTATCCATTACCGTAACAACTTTTGGATAAATTTAAAAATCTAAATTGTAATGGCGTAGCGCGTAGGCGACCCAACGGGACTCTCCGTTACGCACAACGCGGCGCGGCGTAGACATCCTACGCATAGATTACACCTCTATACTATAATTCTGATTCTGATACGATTCTGATATGCCTATAAATTACAGTTATCAGTGAGTTATTATATACATAATAAATTAATGACAGTTATTGATAAATGTTTGCATAGTTGTCATACAAACTTGTGAATAGATAGGTTAATTTAAAATAAATATATTATCGTATATTTTACGAGTTGCGCGCACCCATTACTATTTCCGGTGTTCCTATAATGCCAATTATGTATTTACAAAATATTTCCTATTTACATAAATAATAAATTGACGATTTATTAGTTACATAAGATAATGAATTAGTTTTACAAAACTCTTAACAGTAGAGATTATGAAATTGTCATATGTTGCTATTATCATGAGTTGGTCTGGCAGATGTTGTTCTACTTTTTCCAATAGAGTTACCTATACCTACCATTTATCACGATATTTTTCCTGAAAACTTTTTCAGGACCATAAGAAACAAAACAAAGCAAGAATTATGCATATCCATCGTTATGGTCTTGAGTTCATAGAGAAAAAAGCTATTTCAGTTTTCTGAAATTTTTCGGTTAACTTAAACAAATTTTTCTTTCCTTAATTTCCCGTATTGGGATTATTACTAACATTCAAATATCAAATACTAATATTTTTTAAAGTAATTAGTTAAATCCATTTAACCGTTACAGCTGAAGTGCTTACCTACAAAAAGCGTTTAATTTTTATTAATATAGATAATATTATCAGCGTGTTTTATATTAAGTTTATAATAATTATAATTACTTGTTAAATGAAGTCAAAAGACCTCGCTTTTTGGACAGTAGCGGCGACTTGTACCTACTCATATTTACGTATTAACTACACATACTAAAGTTACAATTTGTGTTATGAAGTTAAAACCACGACAGTGAGGTGATATGGTTTAGCGACCCGACCTCATTTACAGGCTCAAGGTCGCTCGTCTAATACACACGAACTCTGTCGGTTTTGCTTGTAATATTTAGTTACACTGCTACAGAATGTATGTGTAACGTACGTTATAAATAGAGGTTAGGCTCGAGATGATTCGCGCGTTCCCATATGTGCAGCACAGACCAGTCCATTATCTTACCGCAACAAATAAAACTGAAAGGAATCTCGTATGATGTATTTCTCGATTGGTTAAATAAAATATTTAACTTGATCAGAGAACATAGGCAGATAAAATTATAAAATATCTTCAAAGTTATTAAACCTGATTTCATGTACCTAAGAATATATAATAGATACCTCATAATCAATTCTATACTAGTTTCTATTTCAAATAAAGTTGTTTTGGTTTCAATTATACAACAAATGTTACAAACAAGCATACGACCCGCCTGATAGTAAGCGGCGACCCACACGTTGAAAAACACTGTTTTAGAGAAACGCACGGGATCCAGGTTTTTAGTTCTCTTCAACATCTGTGTCACAGAATGATTATAAAAGGCATTAAGTTAGTAAAAAGTATTATTAGTTATTGTATTTCAAAACATGAGTAATTTTTAAATTAAGTTATTAGTTAACATTTTATTATTAATTAAGTTACACCAAAGAATCTGTCACGGAAAATTAGAAAGGGAACTAGCCTAATTGAACTATAACTTTAGAAAGGTTCTCAAGATTAGTTGCCGAAACAAACCGATAGATACATGCAATGAGATTTCCAATTCGAAGGTGGTACGTGGTAGCCAGCCAGGTAAATTTAAAATGCCCTCCCTGCAAAGACAAGTTGAGAATGCAAATGGTGTACATAAAAATAAATTTAACACTTAGAGCACTTTTAAATCAATAAACAATAATTATTCAACTTTTTCATATAAGTAATCTATGTGAATTATTTTATCCATGTAAGCAAAGACGAAAATTAGCTAGTAACTAATAGAATTCAAAAATTTTCTGTTTGTGAAGTTTTCTTAAAATCACTAGTGATTTTTTATATTTTAATTTAGATATTTTGAAATTTTTCTAACATTACGTGTACGTAGTAATCAGTATTTAGTAGGATATCGACACACGGCAGTGTGTCAGCCAAGGTCGGAAATAAAAAGGTCGACACACCGGTCAGTATGTATATTTACACGGAACATTTCGAGCTACTTTCGACCCCTCCATAAGTCAGACACTATTCGGCCTACACACTTGAAACTTTGTATTTTAAACACCTAATAGCTAAAATCCCAAACTTTACGAATAAATCTATATAGTTCTTGAGTTATTAGGGTATGAAAAGTAGCATTTTTATCAGTCACTCACTCACTCATCAAAAACCTAGGCCACTTCTAGGGGAAACAGAAACTTGAAATTTGGCATCAAGGTCGATCAATAAGCACATACAAAATTCATAAAGAAAAAAAATCAAATATCTTCAATAAAATATAATTTGAAACGAAATATTACTCATAAAACGGCGCGGCGTGTCCATCCTCTCACTAGTAGACGGTTTTGTGCCAAATTCCGATTTATATGGGCATTAGACTATCGACGTTTAAAAAAATAATCATTATCAATAAAATTATATCGAATCACTTCAAAAAAGTACAATTATTAATTGTTTTTAAACGTAATATCACTCATAATAAGTATCAAGTACACTAAAATGGTGCACGACAATAGACGACACTGTGCGTTTTTCAAAAAGTAATGATATCCCAACAAAAACATAAAATGTGAAAAAAGGGGAGGCCTAGCTTGGTAGAAACGATGATTAGTGTAGTCGTTGTCACCAATAAAAGAACAGATCTAACGAGTGCCAACTGTCAAATTCAATAGATGTGCCTTTAATTAAAGGTGTAGGAATGTACGTCCTTCAATTAATTCCTTTCTTTGATAAAGAATTTCTAACTTGGCAAGTCTTAATTGTCAATACGTTGTAAAAAAAATACGATTTTATTATACATATAGATACAGGTAATTAGGTACTATACTTATATTGGCACGTAAGGTTACAAGACTGCTAGAAATCCCTAGCATTTATTATTGAATAAATTATCAGCGAATCCATTCATAAATACGCCTGTCCGTAAAATATTTTATAATTGGTGTAACGCCAAAGAACTCCTTTTTTCACAAAAGCTTATTGTTTGTGAATAGAAAAATTATAAACTTAAATTCTAAAGAAATTATTCCTCTTCACTTCGAAGTCTTCAACTCTCAGTGTCCATTTTTTATATCAGAAATCTTATACTTAATAGACTACCTACCCCTTATTGAGTTTATAACAATAATTAATGATAAGCGCGACTTTTGGGAAAAAAGATATATATATCTCTAAAGATATATAGGGGGGCTCGCCAAGTAAAGGCTCAAATATGTTATACTTATAATCCTTTTATTTTACATGGAAACACCTTATTAGTAATATTACAACGCCGTTCATCTTAATAATTATTACGTCGTAAACAGTTTAAAATAATGTATCGTATTGACTTCCCGAGTGAACTTCGACAGACTGAATGACCTGAACACTCGTCGAATCAATGTTCTGTTTAGAAATACAATCTTATAATTAGTTCAGAAACTTAATCCTACATATATATATAGAAATAGAGACTGTATTAAAGACAATCTTATAGTGACTAAATGAAACTCATAACAGTTTAAGTTATGAAGTTTATTTTGAATAAGAGTAAGTTAAGTAATATGACAATTTTTCAATAGATTTCGAAAAATGTGGTAGGTAAGGTACCAAATATGACAATTTTACACATTTTGTATTGCCACCACGAACTCTTAATACAGCTGCCATACGGTTTGGCACGCTTCCCACCAGATTTCGAAACCGATGCCGAGAAATATTCTCCCATTCCTCTATCAATGTTTCTTTCAGTTCACGAAGCGTGATTGGAGGGGAATTTCGCTGGCATACTCATATTCCCAGTTCGTCCCAGGCATGCTCGATGAGGTTCAAGTCTGAGCTGCGTGCTGGCCACTCCATGCATGTAATAGCGAAATCTTCAAAGTAGTAAAACACTATCCTAGCTGTACGGGGACGAGCGAGATGGCATTCTCGTCCATATTTACTAAAGATGGGACAACATACTCATTTAAGATTTCATTCAGGTATCTTTCTACAGTTAAATTGCCATTTTCCATCACCACTAACTCGGTGCAGCTTTTGAAAGAAATTCCAGCCCACACCTGTATGGAGCATACGCCGTATGGCACTTTCTCTTCAATACAAGCTTGATTATAGCGTTTTCCTAGTCTTCTATAGACTCTTTGCCTCCCATCGTGGGTGCATAGCATGAACCTCGACTCGTCCGAAAACATTACTCTTGACCAGCCATCCATAGTCCACTTCATGTGTTCTCTAGCGTTACTCAGCTTTGAATTTCGATGTTGCCTTTCGAGTTTTGGACCATTTGCGGGTCTAAATGGCTTCAAGTTTGCTTCAGCAAGATGTCGCCTCACTGTACACGTTCTTGGATTACTGCCACCAGCACGCAGAAGGTGCGTTTTGACTTCAACAGCTGTTTGAAATCAATTTCTCAACATTGTTGACACCATACTCAACATTGTTATCGCATTTTTTATAACCGACCCGCTTTCTTTGTGGTCCTGTGTTTAAAATATAATAATAGGTGTATATCCGCGCCTCCGCACGCCTTTGTACTACGCAGTAATTATTTACATCATGTAATTTTATTTTACTCATAATATTGACAGTTCATATAGTCTATCAATTGAGAAATGACATACATCCCGTGTGCAAAATTTCAAGAAAATCAGTTAAGAACTAAATTTTTTTACGATTCTTAAATATATTTTTGACGATCCTGACGAATTATGGAACGACGTAGGTACCTATGCTTCCCGTCTACAAAATTTGATCAGAAATGGTTGAGAATTGATTATTATAAAAGTAATATTGAAATTTCTTATGTTCTATAAGTTGACCAATGACATTAGGGATAATGATGATGATGATAATAATGACAATAGGGAGCTCTCGTATGATTACCAGAATAGACTTCAGCTTGCTGCCTCAGATTATTTTCAGTGATCTTGTCATACCGTTTAGTACGGAAGTAAAGGACCTTGGTTTACACATTGATGCCAAATTAGATTGGAGAACTCATATTTCCAAGGTTAGTCAGAAAGTGATCGGTACTCTAAAGTCTTTTTATCGCCTGAAAAATTTTCTCCCATTTAAAACGAAAACCATGCTAGTGCAATCTATAATATTTCCTATAATTGAGTATGGTGATGTGTGCTTTTACGATCTGAACGCTGACCTTCTTAACAAACTTGACAGATTACTCAACAATTGCATTCGATTTGTTTTTAATCTTCGTAAGTATAACCATGTATCGAGCCATCGTTCAGAGCTTAATTGGTTGCCCATACGCCAGCGTCGGAGTTTGCGGGCGCTGACAACTCTGTATTCTATTCCATTTTCAGTTTTTATACTCTAATCATGACCTTAACCTTCGCTCTTCTAATAATCTTATTCTTTGCTGTCCTGTCCATACTTCCGGTCTAGTACATTCATCTTTCTATATCCAATCTATTCTCCTATGGAATGCGCTTCCTTATGAAATCAGGATGTCATCTAATCGTTTTAGTTTTAAAGTCAAGGTACGTCGGCTTTACCAGTGTTATTTAGCAGAATTATCTGGTTAATGCTGTATTTAGTACTTAATGTTGACTAATTATACTTTTATTTATTGTATTGATATTTATGTATGATGTTGTTATGTGTATGTATTGTATATGTGTAGTATATATGTCTTATATATATTATGTTTTGGTGTCGATATTTTATTTATATATTGTGATATTAAATAGGTTAAACATAATTTCATAAAACCCTTACCTTTTACACCTACCAACATTTATCTCTGCATCACCTAATGGTTGACTGGCAGAGAATGCCTTAGGCATTAAGTCCGCCATTGTGTATTTAACGCATAATGTGTAAATAAATAAATAAATTAGCATCCTGTGTACAGAATATCATAAGTATCGGTTATGCCGTTTTTGAGTCAAATCCGGACATGCAAACAGACAGACAAACATTTTTTATGGTATTCATTACCAGTATCGTTAATATAGTATGCCAGACAGACAGAACTACAGATTTATTACTATAGATATATAAAATATAACATTGAAATGGATCAACGAGGGGGAACTCTGAAACTATAAGAGATAGAGAAATATGTTCTAAAGAACCATGACATCGATTTTAAAGATAAGAAAAACTTACATACGTAGATTTTCAAAAACCCTAATACACAAGACGGGAATCGAACCTGATGATTACTTTTGTCAAAAGCGACCTTTTTCATTTTATTACGATAATTGATAGTGTAGGTTGTTAGAAATAAAAGTTGTAAGGAAACCCTGCGTATTAAGTTAAAAGAGAATCCGAATTAATTAATTATTTTATTTATAAACTAGCGACCCGCCGCAGCTTCGTACAGGTGTAATTTACAAAGTGATGTATTTTATGTTTAATATTGATAGTTCATAACTTCATAACTGTCTCATTAGCCTATAGGTCTTATATGAGCGCTTTGCTCGAGGTTCTAGGTTCGATTCCCATGTCGAGCAAAGTTCTGTTGGGTTTTCTGCTTGGAGTTTCGCTTTTTGCCCGATTAATAGCTATAGACTTACCCCCTATTACATAAGACCTAAAACATACCCGGAAACTGTGGTTGTATACCTCTGCCTAACCCTTCGGGGATACAGGCTTTGTAGTATGTTATGTAACTTCATAGTTACGGAAAGGGCGCTTAACTCGCGACGCGCAATACATCATAGGTGCGGAGTGCCTGCCAACCGACCGCGACCGTTTTGCTCAGTGAAATGAAAAACTGTTAATGTCAATTTTAACCTACATTAAACCCCCAAGTTAACTAATATATTTATCTAGATAAATATTAGTAAAATGAATACTATGACTCTTATTAGACGTACAACGGCGTCGTAGTTGGTTTTGTATACTTCATCTTTAAGATAAACCTACAAGAAATAACCAAGTGGGGTTTAATCTGGCGATCTCATTTATATCAATCCATTTTTGTTGGAAATCGAGTTGCTATTCGACTATTCCAAGAAATACGACGTCAAGTTACATTTCATTTAAATGGTGAGTTGGATTTCTCCATAATAAGGTTTTATTCTGTAAAATTTATGATGGACGTTTGAACAACATAATATAGTACATCGAAATATTAGAAGATCTGTTACAATTCAAATAAGATGGAGCATTGATACACAATAGTTTAATCGCAACATACGTACGTACGTACGTAGGAAAGCATAAGAAACTGCTTTTATCGTCTGAAATTACTGTATAAAATACGCCATTTCTTGAGCAAAGAAGTCAGGTTAACTCTTTGCGAATCTTTAATTCTCTCCAGACTTAATTATTGTGTTTTTGTGTATGGATCTTTTAAGCAAGAACTCCTTATTGAAATTCTTCTAATTTGTTAAAAATTAAGGCGCGTAGGATACTGCATCTTGGAGTGCTTTTGTTCAGAGTAATTAAGAAGCAAAAACCGAATTATTTATACTTGAAGTTGATTTGGGTAGAGTCTCAACATAGATTCTCGAGCAGAACCAGTAGCTTTGTGCTTATTACTCCGAAGAACAGATTTATGGCTTTCCGAGGTTCATTTAAGTTTGCGGCTTCACTATGCTGGAATGATTTACTTCCGCCACTTCGTGCTTTAAAAACAGTCCGTATCTTTAGAGCAATGCTTAAAAAACTTTTGTTACAAGACCACTATTGTAGCTTAGCGTGATCATAAAGGTGTGAACTCCTCGCTCTCTCTCCCTCACACAGTTTTAATTGCTCTTTGTTGAATTTATTTTTGTACATTGTTAGTATGTGTTATATTATTATTATTTTATTTTTTTAATTTACTATTTGTTGTTATTTTTGAAGTGAAAACTTCTTTAAGCGCGGTACGCATATTTTTAGATGGATAAAATCTCTGGACTCGCGCCACCGTTACGAGACGCAGCTATAGTTTGTGCATATATGCATGTACATATAGCAGACCGCGAACGCGTCTTTCATAAAAGATATTAAATGTATTTTAAAGTTTCTATTAATTAATAAAATACAATTCATAAATAAAATGCAATTCATAACCCAATAACCCACACCCATCTAAAAAATGCCTAACGCGCCAAAATAAGTTTTCACTTCTGTCGGCACTCCCGGAGTGCAACGCGTAATTTTTTTTTAATTGATGTTCGTGATGTATGTTAATGTGGCCCAGTCAGAATACCAGCGCTGCACTGATTCAGTGTAGCAATTATGCTGAGACTGGGACCTGTTTATACCCGCATGTCACTTTACTAATTATTATTATTTAATTTTTTTCTTATGTTGATTTTATGTTCTTATAATTTTTGTTATTGATGTGTTGTCTGATGGCAAAATAAACTTTTCTTTCTTTCTTACTTCTTAAATGATAACTACCAAGAAACAATGATTATTACAAATGAAGTCACCAGATTTTACTACACTAGATTATTTCTTTTGTGGTTATGTTAAAACTGAAAGTTTACAACACCTGCCACGACACCCTTTAAGATCAACAGCGGCTGTAAAGACCATTTTAATATAAGCTCACCCCATGAAACTACGAAATACACAAAACCATTACCTACCTAAAAGAGTTCATTATTATAGTATCCAAGAAAATGATTATTTTTGTGAACATTTCAAAACAAAATAATTAAATTCAGCATATTCTATTAATTTTAAACACATGGTTTTCTAGTAACATTTATTGTGTACAACCTTCTCTATCAGTTATCATAATAAAATATGTTCTTTTTTTGAAAAAAAAAAAAAAAATGATCCGGTTCGATTCCCAACTTCTGTATAAGTTTTTTGAAAATGTATGAATGAAGTTTTTCATATTTTTAAAATCGGTGTCATAGTTCTTTAGAACATATTTCTCTATCTCTTATGGCTTAACAGTTCCACTCACTGAACCATCATATATATGTTAGCTTAAAACTATGTTAGATTCTGGAATTTAAAGCCTAAATCAAAGTGCCATTATGGTAAGCGGTAACGTATGTTGATGACGTCATGTCAGAGCTTTGTTATTTGAATATCTATCTTCTATACATCTATCTATATCTATTCTACACATATAATAAAAACGTAACTGATCGATGTCTGTACATAAAAGATATATGAAAAAAACTATTATTGGGGGTCTCTATCAACGCAGGAGAACCCAAAACAATGGTTGTTAGAATATTTGTCTGTTTGTCTGTTTGCCAACTTTTGTGCGCGCTAATCTCAGAAACGGCATAACCGATTTGGAAACGGTTTTCACTAATATATTCTGGTAAGGTTCACTTAACATTTAGTGTTTGTTTTACTTCAATAAGTTCATAAATAAAAAAGTTATATCAATTTAAAAAATCACGTCGAACATTTTTTTAATAAAAATGCTATAAAATAGCTCTTCAGTTGAATTGACTGAAATTTAGTTATCTGTATATTATGATTTGTAAAACGACGATGATCGAAACCTTTCAAAAAGTTAAAAAATGAAGAGTTTAAAAATTGCAAATTGCATATAAGTTGACCTCAGATATATGTGATAAATGATATTAAAAGGGGGTCAGCATATGATGGATATTTGTCAGTTGAATATAGCTGCGCCGCTGCTAGGGATGGCAATTCATTTCAAAAAAGATTGATTCGAATCGAACTCTTACGAATCAATTCCCAAAAAAATCGATGTCTAAAAGATTGATCTCTCAAAAATTGATTTTTTTCGATTCACTTTCGCATTTGTATTAACAATATAACAATTCCTAAAATAGAAAATTAAAAGAGAAACCACAACAGACGATCTTTTGTAATTTTTACCTTACTAAAGTATCAGTTATTACAGAGAAACATAGAAAGATATAGAGAGAGAGAATTTATTACAGGTATATAGGGAAAGAGAATTCATTTCAAAAATTTATTATTATAAACTGTTGTCGTTATTTTGCTGTTGGATAATAATTTACCGTTAGTATTTTAATTGGTAAATGACACCATAGAAAATAACTGCATAATGAATTGAATAATCCATACCTACTAATATTATAAATGGGAAAGTAATTCTGTCTGTCCCGTCTTTTGCATTTTCAAGCCTATACCGCTGAACCAATTTTGAAGAACTTTGGTTGAGAAAGGTCATAGGCTACTTTTGAAAATAAAATTGGAAGGGGTGAAATGGGGGGTGAAAGTTCGTATAAAGAATCTAATTTTTATATAGAGATATGTAGGAATTTGGAGAAAGACTTTGGCTACCTTATGTGGTGATAAAACTTTAATGGGTTAAATAGGGGATGAAGGTTTGTACGAAGAACCCGTTAAACCAATTTTGATGAATAGAGATATATTGGACCTTGGAGGCGGGCATAGGGTACCTTATGGCGCAAAGATAAAACTTGAAGGGGTCAAATAGGGGATGAAATGTTGTATGAAGAACCCACTATTTCTCAATTTAGGGATATGAAAATTCATATTTATGATTTTAGTAAGAAAAAAAAAAGAGTTTCGCGTTTTTGAAAAATGAATCGGCAGGGTGGTACAATAAAGGATTATTTACAATACCCTACACATAGAGTGATAAATCCAACTATGATTTTCTATTGTTTTGTCGTGTTTAGAGATCAGTCAGTGTTTATGCAATAATATACAAATAGCGATAAGCCCAACTATGAGTTTCTTTTGGTTCATCGTGTTCAGAGATCAGTCGGTGTATATGTAATAATATAGTGGGGTGGTAGGGATCGCGACCACCATATCTACATCTATACATATAATAAAAGCGTAACTGATCGATGTCTGAACATATAATATATATGAGAAAAACTATTATTGGGGGCCTTTATCAACGCAGCAAGGACTCAAAACAATGATTGTTAGAATTTTTGTGTAAAATCACGTCGAACATTTGTTCGATAAAAGTGCTATAAAATAGCTCTTCAGTTGTACTGGCTGAAACATTGAAATTGGTTTGTAAAATGATGATTATTGAAAGTTTACATAAAGTTAAAAAATGTACAGTTTCAGAGAATTTGGAACTTTCCAATATGAGTTAACCTGACATCTATATAATAAATCATATTAATAAGTGGTTACCCTAGGTTGGATATAACCACGCAAGCAAGTCGAGTGCCGCATCGCTGCTTGGCAATTCATTCCGAAAAAGATCGATTCGAATCAAACTCTGATGTATCGATTCACAACAAATCGAGGTCTAAAATATCGATCACTCCAAAAAATCGACCTTCTTTTATTCACTTTTCAGATTTGTGTTAACAATATAAAAATCCCTATGATAGAGAACAAAAAGGACACCACAACAATCGACCTTTTGCTATTTTTACCATGCTAAAGTATCAGTTAAAGAGAAACAAACAAAGGTATAGAGAAAGAGAGAATTAATTTCAAAAATTTATTATTATAAACTGTTGTCGTTATTCTGCTATTGGGTAATTTACTGACACCATAGAAAACGACAGCATAATGAAATGAATAATCCATACTAATATTATAAATGCGAAAGTAACTCTGTCTGTCCTGTCTGTTGCATTTCACGCCCTGAAATATACGATGAAGGTTTGTACGAAGAACGCATCAAACCAAATTTGATGAATTTTGGTATAGAGATAAGTTGGACCTAGAAGAAAGACATTGGCTTACCTTATGTCATGAAAATATAACTTTAAGAGGTGAAATAGGGGATGAAATATTGTATGAAGAACCCACTATTTCTAAATTTAGGGTTATGAAAATTTATATTTATGCTTTTAGGAAGAAATAACAGTGTTTCGTGTTTTAAAAAATAAGGGTGATTTACAATACACATATACTGCACTCCTTGATACTAAGCCAAATGTTCCTGAGACATAAGCTTCATTATACAAAACATATGTCCGTCCTATCATGACATATAAGCTGCGCTACATTCGCGCATACGTTAAAGATCAACATTAACAAATTCCAAATCCTCCAAACCCGATTCTTACGTAAAATTAACAAAGCCCTTTGGTACGTTGGTGGAATCGTATATTAAATATCTTACGCGATCGTACTTCGACACTGCTTCGAATCACGTTAATCTGTTGGTGAAAGCTGCCGCGACTTAAACTCCAAAACCGAACATCCCACGCGAACAACTCCGGTCGCGAATATCTTCACCGAGCCCGTTTATAAGATCGAGGATCATGTCCTCCCTCTCTTACGGCAACTCATGCCTAGGTCCGTTCCCTCGTTGTAGAACCCTTGAGTCATGCAGCCGGTCGCGCGATACAGGTGACACTGCACTTGCAATCACGTAGCTACCCACACACATCATTACACACAATATGTACAATACATACGAGCATACCACATAAGTACATATATTCTGTAAGGGACCTTTTTTTCTTTTTTTACGATAGTTACTTTCGATCATGTTTCCAGAATACTAAATACATATACACATGTTCATTTCTTTCTCCCAGGAGGCAGGGACATGTTATATGTATGCGTTAGTTTTGCTCGAATTTTCTACAGATAGGGAATTAGTCAGTTAGCGACCTTATCACAATCGCGGTAATAGCCCAAGCCGACGTCCGGCCACTTTGGCACCTTTGTGCGCATGTTGCTCACGCTTTCGCGGCTGAATGCCATAAGCGTTCGTCCCCAAGCCTGGTGAAGCTGTCAAAGCCATAAGTGGCTGTATTTGTTTAGGGACCCTTAGGCTAACAGTATAGTCAGTGAGAAAGAAAAAAACCATGTATAATTTTTTTTTGGTTTATCGTGTTCAGAGATTAGTCAGTGTATATACAGTAATATAGCGGTGTGGTAGGGATCGCGACCATCACACACATAGTGTTAAAACACGTATGATTTTCTGTTGGTTTGTCGTGTTCCGAGGTCAGTCCGTGTATAGATACTATTAATAATTTAGTAAAGTGGACGAGTTTTTATTTGTCTGTTTGTTTAAACATGGTAATCTCTGGACAACTGGTAGCAGTCGGATTCGAAAAATTCTTTTTGTATATGATAGCCAGATTCACGAAGAATAGTATAAGCTTTCTGGAACTAAGCTAAACCTCTCAGCTAGCCTTAAATATTGATTTTTGTTTAAGTAAGTCGAAGTGAAAGTCTTCCCGAACTACTTTATCCGCGTGCGCTGGCGTAATGGTTAATGATACGTAAATATAATATTCTACAAAAATATTTTTCTTTAGTATATCTAAAAAAGTCTCCGATAACATATGCCTATTTCTTAATAGCATAAGCCACAATAAGGTATTTTGCGAATTTTTATGTTGAATATTAAAAATTGATTTTGAGGTTTATTTTTAGGCTTATCATATTTAATCCTTACGAACAAAGTTATTTCATCATATAGACAATTTTTTTTTCTTTTTATAGTATGTAATTAGGACACATAGTTCAGGAGAAAATGAAAAATTAAAATAATTTGTACTTGCGGGAAGTGGTATCAATTATGATAGACTACACGGGTCCGTCGCGTTGGCGGCGCGGTATTTGTTGGATAAAAACTCGGGTGAAACCGAGGGGCACAGCTAGTATTTGAATAAATATGATGCTAAGACAATAAAAACGACGAAGAATTGAGTTAAAACCAATTCTTATAGTTCATAAGAATATAATGTAACTTATTATTTATTAAAATGTATATAGAGTAAGAAATGCCTATTAAATTGCACATATTGGGTTCAGTAAGCAGTGTGCTCAAAATTGCCTCGTTATAATATGGTAATGCTGATTTTTTGGGAAAGGCAGTAGTTTGCCTTTTGCTTTTGCGTGGACTCGAACAAAAGCCCTGCGATATCGTTGTACAACGTGTGCACTCGGCCGACACTAAACGGCTGAAACACATACAAATTATTTCAATTTAAGTACTT
Organism: Saturnia japonica; assembly: GCA_033032175.1. Lineage (NCBI taxonomy): Eukaryota > Metazoa > Arthropoda > Insecta > Lepidoptera > Saturniidae > Saturnia > Saturnia japonica. The sequence continues at coordinate 14,992,147 of CM065305.1, forward strand.
GAGACGGTTGAAGACTTCCGCCAAAGCAGCTGCATTGCCAGCCTTCACAGCAGTAGCCAAAAGATAAGATGGAGACAAAGTATCTATACATGTTGCATCTCATACCATTCTCTAGGGAACCAAAGTCATGTCGTCTAGTTTCTTACTAATGTTACATATTAAAATAATATAATATATAGGCAATAACGTAATTCCTACACTAATTCTTTTATTAGGGATTAACCAGAAATTTATGTTGCAGTGGGAGTACCTACGAGGGACAATGGCAAAATGGCAAGCGACATGGACTTGGCGTTGAGAATCGAAATCGATGGATATACCGTGGCGAATGGACACAAGGGTACAAAGGCCGGTACGGTGTACGGCAGAGCACCATCAGCAACGCGAAATATGAAGGCACGTGGGCCAACGGACTTCAAGACGGATATGGCTCAGAAACATACGCCGATGGCGGTCAGTATTTTTTCATTGCCAAGCTATTCGGATTCAAACAAATATACTTACATTTACATGACCATGGCATTCACGAGCAAAATGCCTGTGGTATATATCATCGATAGTTACTAAAATACTAATCAGTATGGGGTTTAAACTCAGTTGATTTTAATGTTTAGCTGATGCAAAATTTTTAGGTTACCCATATTTTAAAAACTAATCATAACATAAAAACCTTTTAGCTTATAGCTTGACGTTTAATATCTTTGTGTTCTATAAATCCTATTCGCATAGCAACAACCATAGTATTTGAAAACGAACGCTAAGCCACAATAATTTAATAAACATATTGGAAAGAGCTGACAGCAAAATATAGTTATTGAAAAACATAAAATTTCATAAGTTTAAGATAGATAAGACATAAATAAATAATAATATCATCACTGAACGCGTGTATAGTAATGCATCAGAACAAAAACCTTGCGCTACGGGCGTTTTTATGTGCATGCTCAGATAAAGATCTTAAAGATATTGCAATTTAATATTGAATAAAATTAAAAATATTAAGTTGATTATTACCAAAAAAAACTTATTCTAGCTTAAACCGTTCAACAGTTTTCATTATAATTAATTCCGCAACACACTTGGGGAATGCTAAAAAATCAAAGTATGGTTCCGGAAATTACTCTGAATGGACCAAAGTGAGTAAGTGGGTGTGATAATTAAATTAATTGAGCTAAATAGTCCATCTAGTATTTAGTGCATTAACAACGTTAAACATAAATTAAAAAGTATTAAAAAAAAAACAAGTCAGTAAAAAAATCACTTTAGCATTTACTAGTTGGTAGCAACTTTTGTGTAAGTATATAAGATAAGAGATCGACAATCAAACTGTGCCAGGAGACGGTGAATCAGGTATGACGTGTTAACAACGTTGATATAAACTGTCCCAAAAATCGATTCTGATTCCGTCGTAAACGTCTGTGCAATACTTTGAATTGAGATGACGTTTTGTACTCCCCGACACCAATGCGTTGAGTCACATACTCAATATAAATTAGACACAGAATTACAATGATGTATTCAAGTGAGTTGTCTGTACTGAAAACATCTCCAAAAACGGTCATGAATGTAGTGGCATCCGCTCAGCTTCCTTGGCATTTTACGTCCGTATTGAATGAACGTGTCGAATGATTCATTTTGATTCTGATTATTATATTGAAAATTATGATTTCTTAAGCGTAAACAAATTTTTTTTATTAAAAAAAGGTATGTTTTATTAAATTTTTATTCGTTAATTTTCCCATTATTAAGTATGCGTTCCAATAAATATTGTTTTATTCCGATGACTAAGAATTGAGAGATTTTGTTTTAAACAGATAATTGTAATTTAAATTAACAATGAAAGTTATCCCTTATACGCTAATTATACGAATAGTTCTACAAACATATAAAGTATTCGGTTAATTAGATATCAGTTTTGATATCATACGAAAGGAATCACGTTTATGTAAAATAATGTAATTGAAGTATAATTATGTAAGTAGTTAATTTGTGAATGATCGCCACGAGTTGGCCAGTCGGCCCTGCTGGCGAGATCCAGAGTCGCGCGCCTACCGCTCGGCCGGCCCTCGCCGTTTAAATATAGCACACCTCGCCTGCCGTACCTCCTCGACACACAATCATGTCGGCCACTCATTTCATACTATATACTACTACTAGGAAAATTACATGGTCTTGCTTTCTTTCCATTCAAATTTCAATCCTCTACTGTTTACTGCTTTGAAAATAAAGTTAATGCCAAGTGTCAAATTTACTACGAACGTAGATCAGGTTTAGAGAAAACACTGTTTGTAAATTGCCCATGAAAATCTTGGCTGTGAAATCTTCGGTGCTTCCGACTTAAAATTTATTATTGGTAATTATTTTCCTATTGTGAATATTCAGGGCCATGTCAAGAAAACGAATTTCTACTAGCTTCTGCCTGCGACTTCGTCTGCATGGACTTCAGATTTGGGTCTTTGCCAAGACAAAAGTATCCTAACTGTTAATCCATTCAGTCGTTTTTACGTGATTGAGTACCAAACATCCAAACATAGAAAGTTTCACATTTATAATATTATACTATTATTTTAGGATAGGATATTATAGACAAATCTATAAATTTGTTGTTATTTTTAGTTATTTTTTCTGACCTAGTAAACAAACCTGTAGTCCACTTGATGAAGTTGTGGCTGGCTATATATAAACAATTTTAAACAGGGCTGAGCCGAGATCAGTTACGGGTAATGAAGTACGTTGGTAGAACGTCTTGTATAACAATGTCTATTATCAACTACACCCTGCAAATATTTAAACAGCACTTGACTACTCATGCTTTACGATAGAAAAAGATTTGACTATGGTGCTTCAGCAGTCGAGCCCTGCACATTTCCTAGAATATGCGAATAGAATAGAATATTCTAGATCCTGCGAGACCTAGAATATGCTTAACTACTAGGATACGAAAGCAACATTAGATTATTTCGTTTTTATTTCGTGAACATAAATAATAATTATTAGTATCTAATTACAAAAGGAAAGGTTTTAAATAATATTACGAATACGTAGTTACAAATTACAAGGTATTTTAATTTAAGCCTTACAGCTTACGGTATAAGCTTGTAGCAGATTCAAGTTCGGTGAAGCTGTAAAAGCCGCAGCGGCTTCAGGACCCCTAAGGCTAACAGTGTATTCAGATTTAAAAAATCTCGTAGCAGAACCCTGAATTGTGGATTAGATCGTTATGCCCAATGACCGCCAAGAAAGCGAGCAATAATTTTGAAAACTCTGTGACAGTGATAAATGAGATAATAAAACAATTACTAAGGGCCACTATTCATTCCATTATATTTCTTTTTTATGTAAATTGCTGTTTTTGCATAAATGTAAACTTAAGGTAACGAATAAAAGCTATATCGATGAGCGCATTTAAGTTAATCACATGAGGTATCTCAAGTTACTGAGACAATTTAACTTGAAATAAGTTACGCATTTCTTTATGTTTCTAAAAGATTTCAGAGAATCTCGAAACCTGTGATGAATATCGATTATATTATCAATCAATTCAAATTGCATTCTCGATCAATTATACTTATTCCTTTACGCTTGCAAACGTGAAAATAATGCACAATTATGAATCTTCGCTAAGATTTTGATAATAATTGTACTGCCAATTTGATTAATTTATGCAATTAACGTCCCATAACCAACGGCTTAAACAAGTATATACACGCACTAACATTAATTGCACAATAAAACTAAAGTAAAAAAGTAAATTGTTGAGATTATTTAATTTTTAACTTAAATGAAACCATCATCGACGAAAGCATATATATTATTATATTCACATTAGTCAGTTGAGTCATTTGTCGCAACCTTGCCATTAGGGAACTGAATTTCTTCAACAACTCTGAAATTTTATTCAGAAAAATAACAATATCCAATATTTGTGGCTTTTTTAACATCTTGATGTTGTAATAAATGCTTATTTGGCTGTGTTCTCTTTCTTGGCCAAATATCCAAATTATACCTCTATCTTCCTAACCGTATTGTATTTTCAGAGTAGCATTTGCAATGCAATGTAAATTAAACTACACACTAAATCGACTAACAATGTTGAAATATGAGGATCATTTAAGCCTGCTACTTAAATTCCTCTTCGCGCTTCCGTTGAAGAACCCGATAATCTATACTAATATTATAAAGCTCTAGAGTTATTTTTTAAAATACACTAATCTCTTAAACTACCAGCCAGATTTGAAAAATTGTTTTTGTGTATATATATATATATATATATTGAGGAAGGTTTATAGGCTACCTAACTTCACGCTACGCTACGAATTTAACACGGATGAAATCTCGTTAAGTAGAATAATTTATATTCAGAACATTGAGGTATTATATTACTAGAGCAGCTATTAGGAACAAAAATTGTACTCCACTTGATACCGCGGGGCACGAGGCACAAGCGCATTAATACATTGCACTTACTGATGAAATGTCACTCATAGCAAATAGAAAAACTTATTTATAAAGTACAATTTAGTACTCAAACATGTAATTGCAAGAAGTATCCGGCATAGACGTGAGTGCGAGCGTATACACTCGAAAGTGTGTTTCAAACAATCTGGTTGAGGTGTCGTCTCTAGTACGTAGTACAAAATACATTAATACATCAATGATTCAGAATAGCTGTACTATTTCCAGAATGGTTTTATTTACACAAATAAGTATTTTGAACTCTTCTTATTGTGTTACTTTTTGTTTTCCAGGTACATATCAAGGTCAATGGATGCGAGGATTCCGACACGGATACGGTATCCGCACGTCAGCGCCTTTCGGACTGGCGTCGCATTACCGTGGGGGCGCACGACATCATCGCGGTTCCCTGTCGTCTCTCACGGACGCGGACGGTGCTCCCGATCCTTCTGACCGCCGTACCCATCGCATGGACGACGCTAGAGGCGGTTTTGTACTTACTATTGTCTCTGATGAACGTTCCGGTAGACGGGGCTCCCTTTTCGAAAACAAAAAGGGATTCTTTCCTGTGAGTACCTTTTTCCTTTATTTAATATCTTTTAGCTGCACTTACACTATAAATCATAAATATTTTTCCAAACGGTCAACATTTATTTTATAAACACTGCCATAGAAATAATCTCAGTGAATACGTAAAAATAGTTACAAAAATATATACATTTACATATAAATATTTAACTTTTAATTTTGATCTATTAAACCACTAAAGATTTTCTTTTTTCTTTTCATGAACAAAACCAAAATACAAAATTCCAATCATTAGAATTTTTTGTATAGAATTCGAATAAAAAACTAACGCTACATGACCGTGGTACTTTCAGAAGCTGAAGCCGCGCAGTGTCGGGGACTTGGACAAGCATGGCAGTGGGTCAGTCCGGTCGGGAGGCTCAGGGGGATCCGCCTCATCCTGGGTCTCCTCGGTAGAGAGCTCGCAATCCGCTATGACCCATGCCTCTTATCACACCAACTCGAATACAAGTTTTATTGTTGAGGTAGGACCCCCTAGAAATTCTCAAAACTCATTTTCTCGTATACGCCAAGTAAATCTAAATTTAACGTATTTTAATCATTATAATCTAATAAATACTCTGTGGCTACATTTAAGATAGCGTACAATACTGAAGTTTATTCAAATAAAAGTACCTATAGGTAAAATATTTAACTATAATAATTAATATGTAACCAGTAGTATAGTGAAACGTAATTAAAAGTTTCAAAGAAAGAAAAAAAAAGTACAATTTCAGAACTTATAATATTATTGTCCATACCAAACTTAATTATATCTTAAATTTTAATATAAAAATACTTGATTAATGTAAATAATTAATATGTTACGATGTTTTAGAACCTTCTGATAACATAGCACACTTTAACATTTCTTACTACTACACTAAAAACTATTAACTCAGCAGACTTACGGTACCTATACAGAGCATCTTAAAATAATCAATACTCAAAAGTAATTGTGTTTTGGTTTTGTTCATAACTTACAAAAATATTTATAAATTATATACATTGGTCTATACATAACATATAATTATTGGTCAATCAACTAATACACCCACACTTTGAAGAGGTAAGAAAATGTTTTATGGAAAAAATAAATTTTAATTTTCGTTTATTCTGATCAAAGACCCTATTAAAGGGCACGGTTGCGTCACACCCATGAGAGTGAAGGCATTAGGCAAACACAATAGAAGCTACTTATGAAACTCATCTATGTGTTTTCTGACAAAATTCTTGCAAGTATGTCAATTTATACGCATTTTCTAAGAAACATGAATAAGATTATTTGGCCCGTTGCTATTTTGTTTACACACTATAAACTGTATCATGCCGTCTTGTTCTATAATAAAAATTAACTGCAAGTGACAAGTAAATGTTCATTTACAATGAAAGTTCACAAGTTAAGGGGTTATTTCACGTCACGATCTACCGCGATTCTTGTCAATATCAGCGTAGTATAATAAGGAATCGGATATGCAGGATATGATCAAGGGCGAATTGTCGATCCGATCATCTGCAACGCGATGATCGCTTTAATAACAAGTCCGACGTAGGTTCCTGCAGTGATCAGCAATGTTACCAGATGCACTGTTAATACGTTAGGTCTACTGTAATTATTTAGTAAAAATATAGGGTATGGAGAACACCGAATTTTTTATCTAGCCGAAAATTGATATATTAATACAAAATTACCACATGACGAAATCACTTTCTAACTTTCGTTCAAAGTAGAAGATTCCCTGATCACACTTTGGGCTATCATTACATATTATAAAACAAAGACCTCCGCCGCATTTGTTTATCTGTCTGAATGTATGAAAGCGATAAACTCAAAAACTACCAATGGATGTTCATACGGTTTTCATAAAGTGACAAATTCTTGTATATAGTATATTATTTATATATTATATCCCTATATAATATTAATTTTCAAAAGTGTTTTTTTTTGTGGTAACGCCATGTCTCCCTTAATTCTTCATTAAAATTAATGATTCAAACATCCCCGCTATTGACAAAGAACAAAAACAAAAAACATAAAGTGATCAAAGTTAATGTTATCTATACTTTTGAAAAGTATGATAAGATGATTTTTGAAAAGACGTAGGCCGGGCTAGGTATGTTCGTAGTATATCTGCTGTTTAGTTACCATAATGCAAGTTTTGCTTAATTTCGAATTAAAATAGCTGTCTGTGAAATAGTCACATAAGTATTAAAAAATATAATTATGTACATTATACATGCTATGCATACCTATGGGCAGAAAGACATGCACGACGACTAGTGTAGCCAGAAGTTGGGCTCACAAATACAGTATTTACGACAAAAATTTCATTTATTCATTCATTACAAAATACAATTTATTACAATTACAATTACAAAATACAATTTGTTACAATTACAATTACAAAATACAATTTATTATTTATTTATTCATTACAAAATATGTGCTTTTTATAGCGCATATTAAAAGACAAATTATATTGTGATGGTCTTCGGAAAATAGTTGTTTTTTTTTAAATCATATTTGAACATTGATCGACTACTGCAGTCACAACAAAAATGCCTTTTACATCAATTGATTTCAATGAATATCTTAGGAGATATTATAGTTTTAAAATAACTCCGCAGCAAAATAATGATCAAATACCTACTTTTTAACTTTAAAAGTCCCAAGTAGTTAACACTACTATTACACTACACCCATATTATTCCATTTTTTACAATAGTTCCACTCTAAAAGTAGCTTTTAAAAAAAATCTTCAAATCAACCAATAAATACAACCTACAACAGACATACAAACAATATTTCTCCTGGTTTTGTCCGCGTGATTT